>OX276369.1:4537227-9337227 GCA_946251885.1 Cosmia pyralina | reverse complement strand
GTTAATGGGTTGTGGAGATCAGATAGGCAGTCGCTCCATGTAAAATAATGGTATTCAGCTGCATCCGGTTAGACAGGAAGCCGACCCCAACATGTTTGGTAAAGGCAGATTGATAGAACCACAGAATAATAAAGCTCCAGTAGTTTATCTGGGCAGTGACCTTGAATTAATTACATGCGGCCGCGCGGTAGATAAATAAGTGTCCGTCCGTGCGTAACTGCCGCGCACTCGAACTGTTGCGTACTGGTACAGACTGAGATTTCGAAGCGCGTCGTTTCGGCCGCTTTCTTCGAAGACAAACTACTGTATCATGATTCTACTGTGACTAAACGAATCGTTCATCGGCTGCAAACTCAACAAGTGAGCTTGCCAACTAATTATATGTAGCAACGGTTCTGAGAAACACAAGTAATTAAAAATTATACTGAAAAAAATATTCAATCCTTTGTGTTTGGTTCAGGAAAATTCTTGTAGTTTTTGTAAAGTGACTGAGCTTCTACAAATATAGTTAACGGGTGTAAGGCGCCGATACCCGACTTTTAATGATTTTAAACTGAAGATCACGTCTACACAAGCAGTGTTAATGATTTGGGAAAAATAAATATATTAAATTAGACATGGGATGGCGAAGTAGACCGAGACATAACGCACCGGATCAACTCAGGATGGATGAAATGGCGACAGGTTACAGGAACAACTTGCGACCCACGGATGCCCCTCAAGTTGAAGGGGAAAATTTACAAGTCCGTGATAAGGCCTGTCGTACTTTATGGATAGGAATGCTGGGCAGTGAAGAAGACGGATGAAAAAAAATTGCATGCAGCGGAGATGATGAATGTTGAGATGGGTGTGTGGGGTGACGAGAATTGATAAAGTGAAGAGGAAGTTTGAAAGTGGCGCCAGTGACAGAAAAGTTGAAAGGAAATCGTTTGTTTTGGTATGGGCATGTAATGAGGAGAGACGAAACGCATGTGACTAAAAGAGTGATGAATATAGATGTTGATGGATGGAGAGGCAGAGGAAGGCCAAAGAAAAGATGGATGGATTGTGTGAGGAATGATATGAAAGAGAAGGGAGTGAATGATAGCGTGACGGTTGACAGGGAGAATGGAAGAAGAAAACGTGTTGCGCCGACCCCAAGTAATATGGGATAAGGGCAGGAAGATGATGATGAGAACATTTTCTTAATAACTTACTTAATATGTGAATATTTTAGATTGTTTTATTACATAGTGTAATTCATTTAGAAAGTTGTCTAACGCGGATAAAAAACTGAGAATCACGCAAAAACTATCAAGCGTATTTTTATGAAACATTCACCATTTTAAAGATAATTTAATTAACTAGCTTTTAGTACAATACCTTTTCTTTTATATATAATAAACTCCTTAATGGGCGAGTCCTATTACTGGGTGGGGGTGTTATTTTGACGTGTCTGTGTGTCTGTCTCTGGCATCGTAGCTCCTAAACGAATGGACCGATTTTGATGCAGTTTACTTTGTTTGAAAGCTAACGTAATCGAGATTGTTCTTAAAAGATCTACAAAAGACAGCCGGGACCAACGGCGTGACGTGCTTTCCGAGGCACGGAGGAGTTTCGTTATGTAATGGATGGTCACCCATCCACGAACCGACCGCGGCAACCTTCGATCGACCCGTGCGTCAGTTATCATTTAGCCACGAGCCCATCAGAACTGGATAAAGTGAAATATAAGTTCACCACATCCTGAGTAGGCAAGGTACTCAACCCCACTACCCCCTCGCTGACTGGCAAATATTTTGCCACAGTATAAGGGCGAAAATACAGATATCTATAGTTGCTACTAAACTATAAATAGTTAAATTTAAATATAATTTATTAAAAAATATAAGGACTAACGTTAATTACAGTTTTTCTTAAATCTATGTCAAGTTCACCCAGGATTTGTGCCTGAACTATGTAATTCTGTGTTTCAGGCGATTGTTGGCTCCGTAGAGTATTTCATATAAACTTTCAAATCCTTTTTTATCGAAATGCATGAACCGATTTTAATGAAACTTCATACGCATAAGCAGAATACATTGGTCTAAAATGTTAGTTTTAAGAACATTTTCGAAAAAGAGTGTTGCAGCTAAAATCGACTGAATGAATGAATGAATGAATGAATGAATGAATGAATGAATGAATGAATAAATATTCCATAGAAACAGAGATTTCCAGTTATCTTTTTTATATAAGACATTTCGAAAATGATCTTAAACAAACTTTTTAGACCTATGTATCCAGCTTATGCGTATAAAGTTTCATTAAAATCGGTTCATTCATTTCGATAAAAAAGGACTTGATTTGTATGAAATGCTGTACGGAAAACACTTCCACACAATAGGAATAACGGACAGTCCTCTGTGCAGGGCCTGCATGGAGGCTGAGGAAACCGTTGCGCATGTGCTTTTTGAATGCACAGGCGTCACCCAGATTAGAACAGAAACTCTCGGAATATCCCGATCTTTCACAGATGTTCTTAACAAACCCGGACATTTGATTAAATTCTGGAGGGAGGTGGGCTGGTTGGAATAAACCCCCGACGGCCGCCATGGCCCACGCACAATGGTCCACATGAAGGACTAAGTGCGAAAACCAAATCCTTAACATAGAAAACATAGAGAGATGCCGTACGGAGCCAACGCTCTTAATTGATTAAATACTTCATATTTATCATATTGGTACATATGTAAAAAGGTGTATAATTAATTATACATATAATACTAAGGGCCTGCTTCACCACCTATGATTAAGTTCCTATTAACTTACTTGGCAGATAATTTCATACAAAATCCGTTCCATTTTTGAATTTATTCGGCGAGTAGGTAGTGGCTATTCGGACATCGTGAAATAGGCTCTAACAATACTTTTACTTTAGCACAAAATAATAACTTCTCGCGTTTGAAGAGCTTCCATTCCAGAGATTTTCTTGCAGTCACTATTATTTAAGGAGTAGATGTTTCCTTTTTAACCGACTTTTCAAAAAACAAAAAGGAGGAGGTTCTCAATTCATCGCGTATATGTATATTTATGTATGTACACCGATTTCTCCGTCAATTGTGGACCGATTTTGAAAATTATTTTGTTGTTTGAAAAGTGCATGCTCTCGAGGTGGTCCCATTGGCACCAAGTCAGAATCTGATGAGGGGATTCCATGGAAATCGATGGAAACCCTCAAATTTTATAGGCACACCTATAGCGATTTGGGATTTTTTTATAGAAACTCGTGCATTTGCACAGCAGAGTTACTCAATTTGTGTACCTAGGTCATGTAGTCAATGAGGACCTGACTGATGAAGCAGACTTAGAGAGGGAACGCAGGGCGCTGACGATTCGTTGTAATATGCTGGCTCGCAGATTTTCACGGTGCTCTTATGCGGTAAAGAGGACTTTATTTAGGGCATATTGCCAGTCCTTTTATACGTGTAGTCTGTGGACTAGCTACACGCAGCGAACCGTCGGTGCCTTGCGGGTCCAATATAACAATGCTTTCAGGTTGCTGATGAGATTGCCTCGCTACTGCAGTGCATCAGCGATGTTTGCTGAGGCTCAAGTGGACGGCTTTCACGCCATTATACGTAAGAGAGCAGCATCGCTGATGCGAAGGGTTAGGGGCAGTCCCAACAGCTACCTGAGGGTAATTGCAGACTACATCCATAGTCCTATGTGGAGGCATTGGATTGGTCTGCACATATTGTAGGCTGACTGGCGTTTTTTCTATTTATGTATTACTAACATAGCTTTAAGTCATTTTGATGTACTACTAACACTCTATGGACCAAAAGTCTGAATTAAATGTTTTGAATTTGAATTTGAATTTGCTCGCGGAAAGCACCATTTTGTGAAGTGGATCTGATGAGGAAGACCAGAGATGGCCATCGGAACTACTCAATAATACGTATTCCACGGATTGCGATTCGATTACTTTAATAAAGAAAAAGAAAAAAGAAAGAAAGAAAAATCGTTTATTTTGCACAAATAAAACGCACATTAGAAAACTAAAAAATAACAAAATACACACATTATGCAAAGTAAGCAAAAGCCTCGTATCCAAGTTGTCTTCGATCTCAGACCAAAGACAACAATTCAAAACAGTAATTCTACAATACTACCTACGTAGACTATACTCTATACTGCCTCTGGTCTGTGTTGTGACACTAGGAAATGTCATGCAACTAACAATAACAGCAGCAAACAAACAATAACAGATCCGAATTGCAATATAGTTGCTAAGCAATAAGTGGAGCTAATGGTGACATCACCATCCTTACTACGAGAACTCCTCGACAATTACGTCCCTGTATCGGGAAAAGCAATATTTTGTAAAAGGTGATGAGCAGTTGACATTAGGCTATTGTAACTTAGATAAATTACAAATTGATCCACTAAAAAGTGAAAAATAAAAAAAAAATTACAAAAAAAAACAACCGATTTCCAAAAAAATACTACAGTGAAAAATAACTTCAATTTCGGAAGTCGGTGGCAAAAAACTAAAATACAGGTCCAGTCACCGACTTCCGAAATTGAAGTTATTTTTCACTTTCTAGTATTTTTTGGAAGTCGGTAGTTTTTTTTTTTCTTTTTTTGTAAAAAAGTTTTTTCACTTAGCCTGTGCCAGCTACCTGCATAGTTTTGTACCAGCTACAAGCAAGTTTATTATCGCCCTAAACTTTTCCCGTTCGTGTCGATATATGAGGCAAATATTATGTACAAAATATTCCGTTATTTACTACCTAATCTTACATATCTCACGTGACACTCGATAACATAGCTGCGAGTCCGTATTGTATGTATAATCTAGGAAATATGTGTCAATGTCAACAATCGGCGATAAAAAAGTGTTGATAGATTGTTGGGTTACTATATGATATTATTAATATAGCAACGATGATTTGCTGATTGATTTTTGCACTGAAATTCAGCTTCGGTTTATTTAAAGGCCATGGAACTTATAGAGGAGCTCGTGGCTAAGTAAATAACAGCCGCACGGGTCGATCCATCAGATTAATCTACGCTTGCAGGGGTCGGTCCGTGGATGAGTGACCATCTTCACATACCGAGACTCCTCCGTGCCTCGGAAAGCACTTTAAGCCATGGGCCCCGGCTGTTATTCGTGGATCTTTGACTGTCATTACGGGTCGTCAGAATCATTGTATTACCCAGTTAATGGGTTGTGGAGGTCAGATAGGCAGTCGCTCCATGTAGAATAATGGTATTCAGCTGCATCCGGTTAGACTAGATGCCGACCCCAACATAGTTGGGAAAAGGCTAGGCAGATTGATTGGAACTTATGGACGATAATTGTGAAACTCCATACTCCATCCATACTAAGTAATATTATTATAATCATTGATGTATAATATTAGGGAGATATGGTTCGCGCTCCTCGACATGGACCGCATAAATTGTGCTCACGGACACAATTTACCTTTCACAATCGAACTGGCGTTTGTGTAGCACATTAAGTTAAATTACCGCAATCGTATAAATAAGCGTCAGTATAAAGCCTTCCTGTGTTTTCAAAATGTGCACAAATAGTTTACACGAAGCGAAGCGGGCGAAGTACCTACTGTCCTAGTGGTCAAACTGGATACTATCTTTGGGAAAGTATGGAACGTTAAAAAAGGGAATACAATCATGATGCTTGGCGGCAGAGAGGAATAAATCTCGTGTATCTAGCATACCACTTTGTTGTCGCCCCAAGGATGTCCAGTACTTCTTACAGTGTTACAATGTAGTTCAGTTTAAGCTGCGGTCCCAGCGCCAGATCGCGCTAAGCCAGGCCGACAGGCCGTGGGAACCGTCGCATTCGATGAGGCCTCTGGTGGCCTGTCGTAGTTCAAAGGCGCGGCCACTTGGTATGTTGAAATAGTGGCCAATAGGCCGCACCAGGCCGACACACGCCATGGAAATGCTCGTCATGGGCGCGACAGGCATCGACAGGCGTGGCAACGTTGTATTTGTACTTGCCCGGATATGGACCTACATTGTGGGTGCAAATCCGGGCGTGTTGTGGACTAAGACTTTGTAGATGAGAGGCAAGGCCTCACGACGATATTAAATTACACGTGTGAAGCATTATTTTGCTGTATTACCAGGCCAGGTGCACTCCGCATTTTAGGTATGAAGCTACAAGTACGCGGCGGGCTCGACTTGTCGACGTAATTCAGTGTGGGCTGCCGCGCACCGGCCGGCTCGCACGTTAGTTCGATACTCACTCACGCGCCGCGTCGTAAAAGAAGGCAACCCTAACGAGTCAGAAGGTATAAGAGCTACGCGATAGAAAGAGAGGCAACTTATAGGTGAATATAACTGTAGGTAATTAACGCTGTGCGTCCTGAATTGCACTTTATTGTGTCGTAGCAAGAGTCGCTAAAGATCTTCTGTACTTGTAGTGTTATGTATTCTGTGGTATTACCCTAATGTCTCAATATAAATATGGACAGCAAGGAAATTTCGAACAAACGCACGAAACGGGACAAACACAGACGCGCGCATCAACGAGACCCCTAAGCCACAACTGAGCTGAGAGCACCGGCTGCATCGCGACTTGGGGCCTCGTCGGTGCGCGCGTCTGTGTGAGTGTGCCGTTTCGACTGTTTGTACGTAGTTTCCTTACTGTCCATATATTTACTGGGAACCACTGTACTAACTTTAGCTCCCGTCGCTTTTGTATAGTAGCTATTTTTTTTTTGGGTAGAATAGGCCCTTAATGTATTTTTGAAAACCCGAAAGTGCGCAAAAAAAAAATTTGCCGAGAAAAAAAATTTTTTAAGGTCATTGTGTAACGTCTCGAAGGTCAAGGTCACATAAATATAATTTTTTTGTAGTAAGACGTAGTCGACGGAGCCCCGCGGGGCTCCTATTTCTGGGTGCTTTAAAAAAAAATAACCACGAAGTCCGAGTCAGAGTCGGGGTGCCCCAAGTCCCGAGCTTGCTCTTGCATCTCAAGTATTTAGTGTGTAGTGTAATGTGTGTGTATGTTTGACATAAACTTTAGATTTTTTTTTTTTTTTTTCTCAAAAACTAGTAGTTTGCGCAGTGTAATATTTTGCGAAAGTGTTTTACTCGAAGTCATCAACACGCTATAAAACTGTGAAGTTTCGGACGCGCGTATGTTCAATTTTATTGTGTAACTAAGTTTGATTTTTTGAAACTTTAGAATTGTTTTTTCTCAAAAACTAGTTGTTTGCGCAGTGTAATATTTTGCGAAAGTGTTTTACTCGAAGTCATCAAAACGCTATAAAATTGTGAAGTTTCGGACGCGCGTATGTTCAACTTTATTGTGCAACTAAGTTTGATTTTTTGAAACTTTAGAATTGTTTTTCTCAAAAACTAGTTGTTTGCGCAGTGTAATATTTTGCGAAAGTGTTTTACTCGAAGTCATCAAAACGCTATAAAATTGTGAAGTTTCGGACGCGCGGGTGCTAAAGTACAGTGGAGCCTGGTGGGATAGTAACAAACATAATTAAGGTAAATACATAGGGGATATATATAATAAAACACATAAACAGAACTATCAGCAACAACGTTATCGATCCGTAGTGCTAAGTAAGCTGCTCTGTTCCGCAATGATAAAGAATGGTAAACAAGTTCTCCTAATTATATAATCTGATAATAGTTTTTTTTTTTTTTATTGTACCGTGTTTTTTTCACTCACTAATTGATTACATTTTTCAAAAACGCATCTTTTCATTTAACAATTTAAAAAATTTAGTCCCGTGTGAGCGAGAGAGGTCACAAAATGCGACAGGACTCTTAGCCCTCCCCCCTACACTTTTAATAGAGATGGAATAGAATAAAAACTTTTTTACAAAAAAATACAACCAACTTCCAAAAACAACAGTTACAAAGTGAAAAATAACTTTAATTTCGGAAGTCGGGTGTCTTTGATTTTTTAGTTTCGTTTCTTGCCAACGACTTCCGAAATTAAAGTTATTTTTCGCTTTGTAGTGTTTTTTTTTGGAAGTCGGTTGTATTTTTTTGTAGAAAATTTTTTATAGAAACTAGAACATCATCCATATAAAAGTGGGGAAAAATACGTATTATTGAAGCTAACTCAAAAACTACCCAAGCAAAGTTAATCAATTTTATACGGGACCAACTTTGAGGTATGCCCTCTCGAATAAAACCATTTTTTTTTTCAAATCGGACGACTGTAAAAAGTTATGCGTGGTCATACATAAAAAAAAAAACATACGTCTCGAATTGAGAACCTCCTCCTTTTTTTTTCGTCGGTTAAAAATGCTTTTCCTGAAACATTACTGGAGCATGAAAATGACTAATAAAGCATAGATTACTAAATGTTTACCGCATAACTATAAGTAATGCTGATGTATGTTATGACTCGCTACGTCACTGACAGATAAGGCATAGTAAACAAGTTGTGTAGACGATAGGCATAGACTTGTCTATGGAGGAGTAATAACAGCCGCACGGATCAAGCTACGCTTGCCGTAGGTTGGTCCGTGGATGGGTGAACATCTTTACATACCGAGACTCCTCCGTGCTTCGGAAAGCACGTTAAGCCGTTGGTCCCGGCTGTCATTCTTAGATCTTTGACAGTCGTTACGGGTCGTCAGAAGCCCGAAAGTCTGACACCAGTCTTACCAAGGGGTATCGTATTACCTAGTTACTAGGTTGTGGAGGTCAGATAGGCAGTCGCTCCATGTAAAATACTGGTATTTAGCTGCATCCGTATTCCCTTCAGACTTCCTCATTGGTCTAGTGGTCGCTAGCGCTACTGCTGAGCATGAGGTCCTTGGGTTCGATTCCCTGGTCAAGCAAAGTGTTATCGGGTTTTTCCTTCCGTAATTTCACAGTAGGAAAATAATAGGTCTTTACCTATGAAATTGCCGATTTTTGACACCGGCTAGTGTATATGTTTCATTCTGTTTAGAAGTCCAAATTAAAATTAATTTTATAATATAGCATGATATTTAAAAAAAAAAATCAGGTGTTCATTTATTTTTCCGCCGTTCGATTTTCCTTGATGTTTCTGTAACCATGGAAAAATCGAAATAGTGCGCTGTTTTCGAATACAAGTTCCGTCGTGGCACCAACGCCGCACAGACAGCACGCAATATTATCGACGTGCATGGGCAAGGTACCACAAGTGAACGGACGGTGCGTTTTTGATTTGATCGCTTCCGTTCTGATAATTTTTATCTCAACAATGAGCCCGGAAGATAAATTTAAAATCCAATGAGGCGGCAAAAACCCCTTTAGGCCTCTGCCTCGAATTTTGCGGGCAGCGGGGCGGCGGCGGCGGCGGCGCGTCTCGCATTGTCCCGCCCCGCTACCGCGCCGCTGTTTTCGAGGTCCGGTCCATTTGTTTTTACGCATAAAATCCGGCCGCTCCCGCGCCGCCGCCGCTGCCGCCCCGCTGCCCGCAAAATTCGAGGCAGAGGCCTTAAAGAATTCATCGATTCCCGTCCCCGGAATTTCTATTGCAGAGGCATCAACGAACTTTTATTAAAATGGCAAAAGTGCACCGACAATGTTTCTTTTAAAAAAATAGTTTTTTTATTTATTTTATTTATTTGGCTCACCATCAATTGAATACTCTGATAGAATACTAGATATGAGATACATCCAATATACCCATAGACCAGTGTACCAATTTCTTACCTGTAGCACAACATGCATTACTACCTATTTGTTGATAGATATTGGGCGCCTAGTTGAGTTCTTATACTCACCGAGCATAAATTATGTTATAGACCAAATTCTAAATTAAAATCAAAATAAAGCCAAAATTTTGATTGTTTACATAAAATCAAATCAAAAATAAAATCAAGATACAATTTAAATTAAAATCAAAAATAAAATCAGAATCATAATCAAAAACAAAATCATTATACAACTTACAAAAAAAATCAACACTAAAATTAAAATCAAAATAAACACAAATTAAAATTAGGTAAAATCAAAATTACACACACACACACACACACACACACACACATACACACACACACATACACATACACATACACTCACACATACACACACACACACACACATTATACACTGACATGAAATTACAAATTTTTGTACATAATACTTCGGAACCTACTAAATGAGTCACAGTGCACATCGACAAGATCACTGCAGCTATTCAATAATTTACATAGGATTGGAGAATAGAGGAGATTGTTTGATTTTTTCCCAATATATTTTTTCTCCTTTTCTTTTTTTTAACTAGCCTTAAGCATGGCCAAATACTACCGCAGTTACCCTACACTTCTGCCTAACCCCCCGGGAAACAAGAGACTTGATCATTATTTTTGTAAACAATTTGGCTTATCGTACGAGGCAACACCTAGTCAACCACGCAAACAGGAACCACAAGTTATCCACATTTAGATCATGAATAACATATCTAATGTGTTATATATTTAGCTCACACAAACTCGGTATTTTCCTATGTTTCTCACCTACTCATGCTTTTGGCAACGGCTGCTAACTCTACCGTGATAATTTGTCTAGTCTGTGCGTAGTGGATTGTCCGGTTACGAAAGAATTATATTATTTATTTATTTATTTATTGGACAACCAACAAAGCATACACTAAAAAAAATACATGTTAAAATAGCGATGTTATTATCACATATCATAGTGTAGCCTTAATTAAAGGCTGCCACGGCAAGCATAAAATATAGGAGTAAAAAAAAAGCAGTTACAAAAAATATTCTACATATCTAGATGATCTATATATCTTAAAGACAATAGAAACTACAATATTATACATATAATATTATATATTTAACTTACTATTATGTCTGTTATAGTACTAGTAGACCTCGCGAGCACAACTTTTTGCGCTTAGTCCACTCTCGACCCCTCGACCCCCAATAAATAATGTGTCCACTGGACCCCTAACTATAGTTTATGGGGTCGAGAGTGGATTTTATTTTCCAGCCAAGTTTTAGTTTTCTCTCGACCCCCAAAGTACAGTTACGATGATAAATCATTTGCGTTTTAGTAGTTATCAAGTGATTGGTGCGTGCACAAGTTCTATGTGCAAACATGTCTGAATATACCGAACACAAGCGATAGTAGGGCTCATTTAAAATTTATTACTTCAACCCCACCCCACTTAGAACTTATTTAAAAACTTCTTTTTTTTTATTTAGTTGTGGTGTACCAAAATATTAATTTTAGGTACTTATCGAACTAAGGGTTGAAAGTGGGACGAGGTATGCCTGTCCTGAAAATTCAGCCTCACTCGCTGGGGGTCGAGTGTGAACTATGTTTAAGGGTTGAGAGGAAACAAATAAACAAATGTTTTTAGGGGTCGAGGGGTCGAGAATGGAATTAACGCTTTTTTGCAACAATTAATATAACACTAGAGCTATAACGGGATATTTACCTGTGTTGTTTATTTTTTTTAAAGATACCGCGCTTTGCCAAAAGATTCATGGAAAGTGGCAACACGATAATTAAACAGAAATAAACTAACCCAACAAGCTCACACCTAACAACAAATATTTTTACAGTTCTCTAGTTTTGTGATGAGAAGGTGGTGCCACGTGCTCCATCAATCCTTACCTAGTAGTCAAAAGGCCGATTCCACTGGTAGAAATTTAAAAGTGAGCAATTTGCTGCATTTTCAGGAGCTATTCTGCTCATAACACCAAATAAAAAAAGAACCATTGAAATCGGATCTCATTAGGTGGAGATATCCAGTAGCCCCCTTTTTGGAGGAAGTACCCATCCAATCAAAAATCCCCGACGACAAAAAAAAACTAACAATTCATAAAACCTGTACATACCAAGTTTCGTCCAGATCGGTTGTAAAATACGACCTGTAGAAGAGTAGCAACAAACAGACAGACGAAAGAAATTATGTCAGAATTGAAGCAGAAACGCTTCGCTCAATCAGTAGTGCAGGGCAAAAACCTCTTCTTACAAAGAGAAGGAATAAGCAGGCAAGGTTTATAACGTTATCTATCTATATAAATAATAAAAAGAGAAGTCCTGACTGACTGATTGACTGACTCATCAACGCCCAGCCCAAACCCTTGGACCTAGAAAGCTGAAATTTTGCACAGAGGTTCCATTTATAATGTTGAATAAGGAATGAATTCCTGGAAGCACGTTCCCGTGGGATATTTGCCGACATCAACGCGGGCGAAGCCGCGCAGGAAGTGCTATCACAAATAAACATATCATCACATCTGTAAAACCCGAAGAGTTAGGCAGAGCTGTACCTACACACACACACACACACACGCGCGCACACACCCACACACACACACCCACACACACACACACACACACACACACACACACATTTCAACCAGATTGCCAGACAGGAGGGCTGGTAGCTTAAATAATAACAGCCGCACGCACGGGTCAATCGAAGGTTAGGCTACGCTTTCCGTGGTCGGTTCGTAGATGGGTGAACATCCATTAGGAGACCTCTCTGTGCCTTTAGCGGCTGTCATTCATAGATCTTTGACAGTCATTGCGTGTAGTCAGAAGCCCAAAAGTCTGGCAACCAGTCTTATCAAGGGGTATTGTGTTACCCAGAAGCTGGGTTGGTCAGATAGGCAGTTGCTCCATGTAAAATACTGGTATTCAGCTGCATCCGGTAAGACTGGAAGCTGACCACAATATAGTTGGGAAAAGGCAGGCTGATAATAGCGAGTAGGTAAGAATGCTGATAATCCAGGCAATATAATAATAATAACTTTATTTCGGACAAAAAAAAACATCCATAATTGTGTTAGTGAGTACTTAAAATCTATGTTAGATATCACAAAATAAAAATAAATAATAACACATTAAAATTATATACAGATTTTAGACACATGGAGTCCGACCCAGTGCCTATGGAAAAGGACCGTCTAACCGGTCCGCTATTGTTTTAAGAATGCTGTTGGAGCTTGCTCGGATACGGTGCAATATGGAGGCCGCTCTCTTTCTCATGATGGCATGAAAGCCATCAATATGAGCCTCCATAAACATGCCAGATGCACTACAGCACCTCGGCAGCCCCAACAACATCCTGAAAACATTATTATATTGCACACGAGGGGAATATATGAAGGCCATTTAAATTGTCTTCGTGTTCATTAAAGTTTTATCTGATGCCTTAATGTCTAAAAGCTACACCCATGTGGTCGTTAGTAGTATTTTCATTCACAACGCGATAATATGGCGATTAGCAAAGCCAGCTATATACATTATCGGAGTTTTATCAGAGAACCGATAAATTGTACTGCCTGCTCAGTCAACATTTAAAATAATAATATTGCGTTCATTTGCGAACACGGAGCAAATGCCTGTTTGACCTCCACAACCCACAACAAGAAACCCCTTGGTAAGACTTTCAGGCTTTTGACTGCCTGTGACGACTGTGAAAGATCTTCGAATATAAACTCCATTTACAATAAGATTAAACATTTAAACAAACCTTTTTACAGTCCGTTCAACCGACTTTGACTTCTATTGCGTTGGTGGCATACAAATGGCAGCTGCAGTATATAGTTGGTATTGTAACCACTTTTTTGCCTTTAATGCCATCCTTAAGCCTACGGAATAGAAGTCAAAATCGGTTGACCGGACTATAAAAAAGGTTTGTTTAAATTTCTAATCATATTGTAAATGGAGTATAAAATAGTTGGGAAAAGGCTAGGCAGACGATGAGTTCGTCACTCGTGAAGACGATGTTAATGTGCTTCATATTGCATTCTATCAGATAATCATCATCTGCCTAGCCTTTTTCTATGTTGGGGTCGGCTTCCAGTCTAACCGGATGCAGCTGAATACCATTATTTTACATGGAGCGACTGCCTATCTGACCTCCACAACCCAGTAACTGGGTAATACGATACACCTTGGTAAGACTGGTTGTCAGACTTTCGAGCTTCTGACGACCCGTAACGACTGTCAAAGATCCACGAATGACAGCCGGGACCAACGGCTTAACGTGCTTTCCGAGGCACGGTGGAGTCTCGGTATGTAAAGATGGTCACGCATCCACTGACCAACCCCGGCAAGCGTAGCTTAACCTGATGGATCGACCCGTGCGGCTGTTATTACTTAGCCACGCACGATCTCCTCTCCCGTTTTTCCTTCACTGATGTAAGTAATGTCCAAGATAAACTCAGAAGATACATAGACCCATAAATTGAAAAAGTCACATTGGCTCTTGTCCGGATTTAAATCCACAACCTCGTGCATGAGAAGGCTTTAACCACTGGGCCATCACAACAGATAGTAAGTACATTGAAATATTCGAGATAAAAATGTAATAATAAATATATAATCTTTTTATATCACCCACGAACTGGTATTTTCCCGTTGTCCGCCGATAGCGTTTTTGGCAAGCATTCTAATGTTGTTTTTATATTGTTCGTATTCGTAAATTGGTCGTTCAAATAAAATATTCGAGCCGAAATGTTTTTTTTTTCGTGTATTGTTTTACAACGTGGAGTTTTCCACGAGATCGCTGGCTATTAAAAAGACACAAAGTCTTTCTGGAAGAGACGCTTTTCGGGTTCCGTACCAAAATGGTGAAAAGGAACCCTTATGGTGCGAATCAGCTGGAAATCTCAAGAACTACTAATGCTACAACTTGAAATTTGGAACAGTTTTAGATGACGTATGCCCATCTATTTTGCAAATAAGAAAGAAATGAAAAAAAAAAATTTTGTTTTTGCATCGGACTGAAAGGGTGTGTTAAAAATTCGAAGTGTAGCTGTGGGGTCGATCGGCGGCGGCGATCTCTCGCGTCCAAACCTGCAGTGCGATTCTGTAACCATCTCACCGTGAAAACTTAGGTGAAATGAGCGTGGAGTGAGCTGTTAATAGTGTCAATTCCTAGTAAAAACAAACTCACTTCACCTAAGTTTTCACGGTGAGATTTTTACAGAATCGACCGGCTGGTCCAGGCTACAGTGCGGAGCGAGAGTGCATGGGAGGCCGTCTCCTCCTTCTGCGAAGCAGTAATGCTCGCGAAGGAGGAGGCGGAACGCGTGAGGGAGAGGCAACAGCCGCGCCCTCGCGCCCCTAGCCGCCGCAGGAGACGCCCTGGGCGGCGGGAATCTATCGCCGATTCCCGGCCACCGTGTGCGCGGGTTTGCGGACGACGAGTAATGGGCAGCTTGCCGTCCGGTAAGGACCAGGCCCGGATCGACGGCGCGTTGTGTTCCACGCGCGCCTCAAAGAGATGTCAACAGTGACGGGGTCAATTGGAACACGGGTGGGTTTTAGACAGTAAAAGTCTGACACGCCCTCCAGCTCTGCCCAGAGCGGGAGAAGTCATTTGATGATTACCCATCCACAAAAAAAAAAAAGGCTGTGGGGTAACAAATGAAAGAGCGCTGTTTGCACACTCTCAAACATTTATTTTCTTTTTTTTAGGCCGCATAGTTTTCGACTTTTGATGAAAAATGTAAAAAAAATACCGTTCCCCCCATAACTCCGAAGATCGCATAGAGAAAAATCTGAAATTATTCTATGTGATAGAAGTTTAAATGTAAAGATTACAGGAAAAATAAAACGATGTCTCTAAATAGCACACGTTTCAGAAAACATCAACAAAAATTACATAGTACGGAAACCCAGTGCGCGAGTCCAACTCGCTCTTGACCCGTATTTTTTAAGGTCCTAGGTGGTCCTCACATAATTTCAACATGAATGATGTATTAGTACTGTAACCAATATTTTGATTTAAAAGATAGGGGATGGCTTGTGGATAAATAATAACAACTGCACGTGTCGATCGATCAAGTTAAGCTACGCTTGCCACGGTTGGTACGTGGATAGATGACCATCTTTACATACCAAGACTCCTCCGTGCCTCAGAAACCACGTTAAGCTGTTGGTCCCGGCTGTCATTCGTGGATCTTTGACAGTCGTTACGTGTCGTCAGATGCCCGAAAGTCTGACAACCAGTCTTATCAAGGGGTATCGTATTACCCAGTAACGGGTTGTGGAGGTCAGATAGGCAGTCGCTCCATGTAAAATACCTACTGGTATTCAGCTGTATTAAGTATAGCATAACACATGTAAAGTAATCTTTCTGAACTCATTCAGAGAACAGTAAAATAAATCTACCCTTTCCGCGAATTCGTTAAGTGTATGCAAGGCGCGCGTCAAAGGTGCTTTACCCAGCAGGTTGGTCCGGCCGCGACGCACCGCCAGTAACCGCGGTCTCCGACGACGCCGCGTCACGTAGTTATCAGGCACGTTCAGACACACATCCTTTAGCACACCCGGGTTAGAGATCTTACCACGCAGTAACTTAAAAATATACGTAACAAGTGCCAAATCCCTTCTTGTTTCCAGCTTGTTGTACCCAACCATACCTAACACAAATAGGGTTGGGTACATCAATGGATAGAAAGGATAGACTCCGTATAGTTTCATATACAGGTACCGTGTGAATTTATTCTGTATGCGCTCCAGCATTAGGACATATTTGGTTTCATGTGGAGCCCATACAGCCGCATTGAACTCTAATTGTGTTCTTACGAGTGCGTTATACAGAGCAGCTATAGCTTTTATATTATTATTTAATACCCGTCTATTATTGTCTCACAGCAGTGCAAAAGCCTCTTCTCATTCAGAGAAGCCACGAGCATTGATCACCACGCTTGCTCGAGACAGGCTAGCGATTTCAGGCTTATATCACACTAATATTATAAACTTATTGTTGTTGTTTGTTACTTCTTCACGCTCAAACGGCTGGGCCGTTTTGGATGAAATTTGGTATGTAGATAGCTTATACCCTGGATTAACACATAGGCTACTTTTATCCCGGTCTACGCGGGTGAAACCGCGGAGCACAGCTAGTTAACTATAAGTCCAGGTTTCCACACGATGTTTTCCTTCACCGATGTCAGTAATGTCTAAAATAAACTCTGAAAGTACTGAATTGAAAAGCCACATTGGTGAACCCCGAGACCATAACCACGACACAGCATAGATGAAAGAAACTATTTAAAAATTGCGCAGTGGCCAATCTCCGTCATACATAGTGCGTATAATTAATTCTTTAAGATGAAAATAATCGATTGTTGAAAGACGAGTGTAGCTCGTTGTATTTATCACTCGTAGTATAGATCGTTAATTTTATCACTTAATTCGGTGTTTGTTTGTTTATGGTGGGAGAGTGACTATGGAACGTGGTGAAATGTGGGTGTAGATTGTATACTCTTTTGAGAGCAGTGATGGCCCAGTGGTAACCGCGACTTACGAGTTGTAGGTCGTAGGTCTTCAAACCCCGGCAGGCGCTTTACTCTGTGTAAATTATTTCATCACCACTGCTCTCAAAACGGTGAAGGAAAACGGCATGTCCTAGAACCGAAAGTTCGAAGACACTGGGCCCGCGTGGTGGCTTAGGTACAGCCCGCTTTCTCTCAACGAGAGGAGAGCTGTGTCCCAGCAGTGGGAACATTATAGGCTGATAATCAGCTATCGTGGCTAAGTAATAACAGCCGTACGGGTCGATCGATCAGGTTAAGCTTCGCTTGCCGCGGTTGGTCCGTGGATGGGTAACCATCTTTACGTACCGAGACCTCTCCGTGCTTCGCCGTTGGTCCCGGTTGTCGTTTGTGGGTCGTTGACAGTCGTTACGGATCGTCAGAAGCCCGAAAGTCTGTCAACCAGTCTTACCAAGGAGTACCTTATTACCGAGTAACTAGGTTGTGATATGGTCAGATAGTCGATCCTTTTAAAATACTGGTATTCATCTGCATCCTGTTAGACTGGAAGCCGACCCCAACATAGTTTGCAGAAGGCTAGGCAGATGATGAGTTGACTTCTACGTGGAGAAATCGCGGGCAGCAGTTAGTCAAATATTAGGTCTTTACCTATGAAATTGCCGTTTTGTATGAAAAAATTTAAACGAATTTTTTTCATGCATTTTTTATTTGTATTAATCGAAGTAATCACCCATGCAATCAATGCATCTTTGCCAACGCAGTGGCAGTTTATTGATGCCCTTTTTAAAGAAATCAGCTGGACGGGAGGCAACAAAATTCTTCAAAGGCATTTTGTACTGCCTCTCGGGTATTGAATTTTTTTCCCGCCAAGAAGTTATCCAAATTCTGGAAAAAGTAGTAGTCTGTAGGCGCAAGGTCTGGTGAGTAGGGCGGATGACGGAGAGCTTCCAACCCCAGTTCTTGCAACTTGGAGACCGTCTGCTGTGCAGTATGAGGTCGCGCGTTGTCGTGCAGGAGCAGCGGAGACGAGCGATTGACCAATGCTGGTTGGAGATGTGCCAGCTTCTCCATCATTGTGTTCAGTTCTTCACAGTACACATCTGAAGTAATGCTCACCCCGTTTGGTAAGAAGCTGTGATGAATCACACCGGCGCTAGACCACCAAACAGTGACCATCACTTTTCTAGGGGTAAGTTTTCGTTTAGGGCATTGTTTAGGTGCTGAACCAGGATCCAACCAACTTGCTGAGCGCTTGCGGTTATCAAACAGAATCCACTTTTCATCGCAGGTAACAATGCGGTTCAAAATTCCTTCATTTGTGTGTCTGTTGAGCAGTGCAAGGCACGTCTCGACGCATACTTCGCGCTGGCGATCACTGAGTTCGTGGGGCACCCATTTGTCAAGCTTTTTTACCTTGCCAATTTGACGCAAATGGACCAATATTGTTTTGACGCTAACGTCGAAAACTGCTGCTAATTCAGCCGTAGATTGTGTATCATCAGCTTCCACAATCGCCTTTAATTCGTCATTGTCGACCAAAGTCTTCGGACAACCGCGAGGTTCATTTTTCAGTTCGAAATTTCCAGAACGGAAGCGAGCAAACCAATAACAAGTGGTGCGTTGGTTTGTAGTGTTAGCTCCGTAAACGTCGTTGATGTTGCGTGCCGCTTGTGCCGCGTTGCTGCCACGACGGTACTCATATTCCATAATTACTCGAATTTTTAACGTATCCATGATGACGAAAAAGATTGAAATGCGATGAAAATGTAACACTAATCAATAAACAAATGACTACTTTTGGAAAAAAAAATCCATGTTTTTAAAATAAAATTAATTTGAAATTAGAATTCTTAGAAAGAAAGAAAGAAAGAAAAGAAAATACGTTTATTTGCGGTAAACATGACGCAAAGGACAAAAAAAAAATAAAATAAGCAATGTAAAAAGCAAGTTTTGGGGAAAATATGCGTCACATCTACGCAAAACGGCTACCGCTCAGCATAATGCCGCGACCCCATGCGAAACGGAGCCCCAGCGCTGGTTTTCAGCGATAGCCGGCGTTGACGCGATGACGTCGACCAAAAATAGCCAAACAAAAATTATTTTGATTTGAAATGGCCAGTAGTGCAGAACGGCAATTTCATAGGTAAAGACCTAATATAAAACTGTCAATAACTAGATTACACATAACACCACGCCCGTTATCCTCCAAGGGTTAGGCAGTGGTGTGCCTGTAGTACACTCACATTTCGACAGCTATGTTTAAGCCCCATGTAACAGGGGGCGAGCCTATTGCCATCAACCGGACACAAATCCAGACTCCGATGCTACTGAGAAATTCCAAATGGGCAAACACAATAAAACTTTGCCCGACCAGCAGTAGCGCTTGCAACAACTAGATCAAAGAGGCAGTAGCTACATTATTCTGACTCATATCAAGCCCATTTTCAGCTGTAAACTTGTTAATTGACGCTTCAAAGTATACTCGTTACAACCATATCAAATTGATTTTGAGTAACAAATCTATGTGTGATTTTTATCTAAAACGCGTGATGTAATTTCAGTAAAGTGATGACTAAAATATGTGTAATTTAGGATGCAGGAAACAGATGAGTAAGCTAAAGAAGTGAGATCATTAAGTATTTGTGACACCATGTTTTAAATAATGTGGTCTTAGAGCATGTTGGAATCTTTGACAGGGTAAGCCGCACATATTTTTTACCCGACAAAACAACTCCCGGTACCCAGATTTGCGTACTCAGTTGCTTCAATCAAAATAGCTTAATTGTCATTTGTCAATGCCTATCCTGTCTTGGTAGGATTACAGAATCGGTCAATCAATCAATCTAGCCTTTTCCCAATTACGTTGGGGTCGGCTTCCAGTCTAAACGGATGCAGCTGAATACCAGGATTTTACATGGAGCGACTGCCTATCTGACCTCCACAACCCATTAACTGGGTAATACGATACCCCATGGTAAAGTTGGTTGTCAGACTTTCGGGCTTCTGACGACCCGTAACGACTATCAAAGATCCACGAATGACAGCCGGGACCAACGGCTTAACGTGCTTTCCGAGGCACGGAGGAGTCTCGGTATGTAAAGATGGTCACCCATCCACGGACCAACCCCGGCAAGAGTAGCTAAAAATAATTAAATTTTATCATAATTTCAAATAAATACAGTGATGTCAAGGTCTTAATAAATTAAATATTTCCAGTATGTCAACAGCAAAATCTTTTATGTAAATTAGGAAAACTTAAAATATCAAAACAGGTAATGTGAAGGAGGAATTACAGAATTGTCATCCAAATAGTCCTTTAACGAGTAGTAAAATTTATTCAACTGCCTACCTATTACGGTTCATGAGATACAGCCCTGTGACCGATAGACAGACGGACGGACAGCGGAGGCTTAGTAATAGGGTAGGGTTTGGTACCCTTCGGTTACGGAACCCTAAAAATTAATGTGCTTTAAACGTAATATTAATCACCTAGAAAATAAAAACTTTTTTACAAAACAATACAACCGACTTCCAAAAACAACACTACAAAGTGAAAAATAACTTAAATTTCGGAAGTCGGTGTCTAGTTAAATGTATTTTCGTTTTTTGCCACCGACTTCCGAAATTAAAGTTATTTTTCACTTTGTAGTGTTGTTTTTGGAAGTCGGTTGTATTTTTTTGTAATAAAGTTTTTATTTTTCACTTTTTAGTTGTGTACCTATCCCTCACAAATTCAAATACCACTACCTGCAAAACAAACTAGAACATCATCCATATAAAAGTGGGGAAAAAATAAGTATTATTGAAGCTAACTCAAAAACTACCCAAGCAAAGTTAATCAATTTTATATGGGACCAACTGTGATGTATACCCTCTCGAACAAAAGAAAAAAAATCTAAATCGGTCCAGCCATCTTCGAGTAATCGGGGAACATACATAAAAAAAAAAAAAAAAAAAAAAAGGTTCCGACGAATAGAGAACCTCCTCCTTTTTGAAGTCGGTTAAAAAAACCATAAAAACCCTTCCCATCGTTTGTGTTTACGTCGTATTCTAAAGGTTTCCTAGATTCTCATCTATTCCTAGATAATAATCTAAAAGAATTATCTCATAAAATGATGCTGCTTAAGTGCACAGTGCCTGTCATAGGATACATGATGGAATGCGGACGTTCTGTCTCCAACTCTCTACAAGGTTAATGGTTAATCAGGAAAAACTAAATTAGCTGCATGGAAACATAATATAATACAATATACACTAACACAGAGGAGCTCGTGGCTAAGTAATAACAGCTGCACGGGTCGATCCATCAGGTTAAGCGACGCTTGCCGGTGTCGGTCCGTGGATGGGTGACCATCTTTACATACCGAGACTCCTCCGTGCCTCGGAAAGCACGTTAATATTTTCCGACATCCATGCGGGCGAAGCCGCTGGCAAAAGCTAGTTATGGATAAATCCAGTCGTCTGGTCTGTTGCGTCACAAGAAATCTATGTAACACTAGCTTTTAACTGCGGCTTCGACCGCGTGTCAGAATTCATCCTACCGAAACGTGCTACCGGGGTCATGGTCTACTTGTATGCCAATTATATTTCATCGAAATCCATTCAGTCGTTACAGGCGTGAAAAGGTGACATACAGAACAGCAGAGTGAAAGCCACGAAAGATGAAACTTGACCGCGCCTCTTGCGCTCTTTCCGCCGCCCCGATGACTCCCGATCCTGTCCCGCGCTCAGCCCTCATACCGCTAGAGACCTAAAATCGTCTACTGCGCAAGTCAAACCACGTGGTGTGTCAAGTCACATGTTTACTGGCACGCATTGTACTTTTGCATAACATAATATTAGTAAGTATGGATAATATAATAGGTATACCATTCATAAATTAAATAAAGTAGGAACCTAGATACTTATAAGGTATTATTAAAAGCGAAATTACAATGAAATAAGGAAAAATAATAAGCCTAAAGTCACGTGAACTTTACTCTTTGATATACCTACTAATTATTTACTTATGTAAGTCGTGGCTAAGTACTAACAGCCGCAAGGGTCGATCGATGTTAAGCTAGGCTTGCCACGGTTGGTGCGTGGATGGGTGACCATCTTTACATACCGAGACTCCTCCGTGCCTGGAAAGCACGTAAGCCGTTGGTTCCGGCTGTCATTCATGCATCTTTGACAGTCGTTACGGGTAGACAGAAGCCCGAAAGTTTGACAACCAGTCTTACCAAGGGGTATCATATTACTCACTACCTGGGTTGTGGGGTCAGTTAGGCAGTCGCTCCATATAAAATACATATAGACTGGAAGCCGACCCCAACATAGTTGGGAAAAGTCTAGGCGGATTGATTGATGTAGTAGGATTTATGCAATGCGTTGCGGGGTCCCATCCAAATCTGCGACAGTCTGAACACCTCTGCCTATTCTTTTGTGGAATTCAGGCTTGATGATATGTTACTAAAAATCCAGTCTTAGAACTGGTAATCTTTGACTGTATTTCTATATTCTCTGCTCTTAGTCATATAGTAGGTACAATCAACAACAGAGATATCTAAGCAGGGTATACTAACATATTTGTATGTGAATCGCTTCATGTTCAATTTCGTGACAATATACAATTTTGTGTTGGTGTGTTACAATGTAGGAGTATTGCAAAAACAAAGTACGTAACTTCTTGTTCAATTTTATATATATAAAATTGAACAAGAAGCAATTCATATACAAATCTCTTTTGTTGACTGTACCTCAGACCAAATAAAAAAACCAACCAACAATACAGTGAAGCATGCTCAAAACTACACCTCGCTCTGTGCATATACGGTCACACGCACACATTTACACCAAACTACAACTCACTAAGTGCACACATGTTTACGAAACCGGCCTCAGACGGTATGTCCATTACTCCGGGAACGGGACGTCATTCAACGAGAAAACATAATGACGGCGCCGAAGTAGCGACAATACATTTACTATGGCGACGTCATCTGTTTTCTCGTTGTAACGGCACTCTTGACGACGCTATCTCTTGTTTTTTATTTGGTCTGTGTATTATTATAATATAATACTTATTTAAAATCAAAATTTAAGCCAGTTTCTACAAAGTATCGTCCATTATAGAACCATGTCCTTGAAGCTATCAGCTGATGTATGTGAGACATACAGACACTATGTAACACGTAGATAAACCAGATAGTCATGTTATGTAATGTTTCAATAAAAACTTAAAAAAATATATATACAATCGACTTCCAAAAACAACACTACAAAGTGAAAAATAACTTTAATTTCGGAAGTCGGTGTCTGGTTAAAAGTATTTTCGTTTCTTGCCACCGACTTCCGAAATTAAAGTTATTTTTCACTTTTTAGTTGTGGTACCTACCCCACACAAATTTTAAAACCACAATTGCAAATGAAATTAGAACATCATCCACATAAAAAGTGGGGAAAAAATACGTATTATTGAAGCTAACTTAAAAATTGCCCAAGCAATGTTAATATTTTTTTTAAGGGACCAACTTTGAGGAGGTATATACCTACCCTCTCGAATAAAACAAAAATTTTTCAAATCGGACTACTCTGTAAAAAGTTAAACGTGGTCATTATACTTATAAAAAATATATATATATACGTGTCGACTTAAGAACCTCCTCCATTGTTTTCGTCGGTTAAAAACAGGAACTGTCCGTTATTATTTAAAAGAATGAAAGGCGACTAACAAAAGGTTTTTACAAGGCCAGATGTGAGTGGAAACGCCGGAGGGGACGCCCTAGGAGGATATATTGGGATATTATTATCTGATACCTACTGTTAATAAGCTGAAAAATTTGTTTATTTTGTATGTTTGAACGCGCTAACCTCTGGAACTATCAGTCGGATTTGAATAATTATTTTTGCATTTGATAACCTAATTCTTGAGGAAGGCTATAGGCTATTTAACATCACGCTAAGACCCCTAAGAACTGAGCAAAAAGAAAAACAATCAGAAAGAACGCTAAGCAAAAACGAAATTAGTAAACGGGCAGGCGATGCTATGCGACGGGGTGATCGGGGGAACACGAAATTTGACGCGGACGAAGTCGCGGGCAGAAGCTAGTATAAGATTATAGTGATCTTATTGGTGATGCGTTTCAGAAAGGTACGGTGCGTAGTACTCGCAACCGGCGTGCGTGTGACCAGAATGTATGAACGTACCTAAACGAGGCAAAAGGAGTATTAAGGATTGTAGCAGGTGGCGTTCTGTAGTTTCTGCCTACCCTCATGAAAAGAAGGCGTAAGTTGTGTTTAGAATAACTTTAAATTCCTAACTCCTTCATGAACTAAAGTAAAAGTCTAAGACAACTTACAGTGTTTGTTCGACGCGCTGGGATGCACTCTGTTGTTGTTAGGTTGGATTCTCGAAGCTCGGCTCAACACCGAGAGTTGAAAATCCAGTGCGCGATAAAATCCCGCCGCGATATTATTACGTCCGTGCGAACGTCGGCTAAAAGTATAGGACAGTCGTGCCTGTCATTCCAGGACTTGATTTATCTGTGTGCTCTTGGTCCCAAGAATTCATTAAGCCGTTTAGGTGTTTTTAGGAGTACAAAAAACCCGAAAGAACCGGAGTTACCGACATAGCCTGCAAAATAAGTAAGCTGAAGTGGCAGTGGGCTGGCCATGTCTGTCGAAGGACCGATGGCCGGTGGAGCATACGAGTCCTAAGTCCTGGAGTGTATAACGCGTATCGGCAAGCATAGTGTGAGACGCCCCATAGCTAGATGGACGGACAGACTGGATGCGGAAGGCGGAGGACAGGGTGTTGTGGCGCAGCCTGGGAGAGGGCTATGTCCAGCAGTGGACTGCGATAGACTGAGTTGATTGATTTAGGAGTACAAACATCTTGACTTGAGACCGGGGACTATTGAGTTTTAGGGTGCATTTCAACGAGACAAGCAGGAGCAGTGAAAACACGTGCAGGAATCAACCACCCAAAGGTGTAGAAGAGACACCACAATTTGTCAAACAATGAGAGTTGATTTATAAATCTGTACCCACTAAATTATACATCATCATCATCTGCCTAGCCTTTTCCCAATTATGTTGGGGTCGGCTTCCAGTCTAACCGGATGCAGCTGAATACCAGTATTTTACATGGAGCGACTGCCTATGTGATCTCCACAACCCAGTAACTGGGTAATACGATGATTCTGACGACCCGTAATGACAGTCAAAGATCCACGAATAACAGCCGGGGCCAATGGCTTAGTGCTTTCCGAGGCACGGAGGAGTCTCGATATGTAAAAATGGTCACCCATCCACGGACAACCCCGGCAAGCATAGCTTAACCTGATGGATCGACCCGTGCGGCTGTTATTACTTAGCCATGAGCTCCTCCTATACTAATATATTATAAAGAGGTAAAATTTGTGAGTTTGTATGTAGGGGGTAATCTTCGGAACTACTAATCCGATTCCGAAAATTCTTTCACTAATGAATTGCCGAGTGTCATAGGATATTATTTTATGTTAAAACAAGAAATGAAGCTGGTTAATTAAACCGCCTCTTTGCGAGAAAATCATGACATTTCGGAAAAGGTGTTTTTCATTATTTTTCGATAATTTAATATTCGGTAGAATCTTTTTGTAACTCATTTAACATAAAAACACATTAACTTATTTATGCATTTTTCGAGATAGCACGTTTTTCTCGCATAGATGCGAAACTCAATCAGCATTTCAGAAACTGCATGTGTAAGATTGAAGATTGATAATTATCACAAAACAAACTGACATGAATTTCAAAAATGTCATAAGAACTGATAAGTAACTAGTTAATAAATTAAACAATTGTGATAATCAAGATCATTATTTTGTAATCACAGAATCAGATCTTAAGTGTGAATAATATCATACCTACACATTACCTCTCCAATCTTTTCTTTCATAGTACTGTATAAAACAGGAGTTTGTCTGTGTATTTTCTTTGTGTTCCTAGTAGGTATTCAATAGATTTTGATGTGATCATCATTTAGAGATTTTTTCCAGGAATTTTATGTGTACTAGCATTTAATTAATACATTGACAGCCAGACAACATACACAATAGAAAATCTATTGTTTGTGGTCACCGTATGTCCCCAGTCAGTATTGACTGCCACTGCGGACACACGGGGACTTAATCATGCCTATGCAAACCCAGGCCACATTTCTATAAATCTTCCATCATGATAACACAAGGAAGTAAGATGTATTGAAACATTTTTATGAAGACGCTTTTAAATTTCCATCCACTATAACTATAACGTGCATGGATTTCCATACACAATAAAAACGTCACATTAGAAATTATACAAGCGCACATTTGATTGGTGTTTATGCATACTTTGTATAAAAAAGTCGATTTTCGTGTGTCTATGTGACCTCTTAGTTTTTCTAAAGTACATAATGGATTTTGATGCAGTTTTCCCTCAACATTTTGTGTATTTATTCTGGAATGGTTATGTGCATTATTATTAAACTTAGTTAACACAGAATATAGAAGCAAATCAGTACAATGCACCCCTGCGGAGCAATAATAAACTAACAACCTGCCCCAGATTGTAAGTTAATTATAATTTGCTTCTACCTCTAATAATTACTTTTATAGAAAAGGCCTTCTGTGTACTGTAAACACTTGTTTATTGGATTTTTATGGCTATTTGATGTTCATATTTAACTGATTTAGTTTATGTGAGTGGAAACGCCGGGAGGGGATGCCTTAGAAGAACATAAATAGTGACCTTATTGGCGATATTCTTCAGAAACAAAGGTCAGGTGTTCAGTAACAGTAACTGGTGTATGACCAGATGTATGAATGTCAATGAGGCAAAAAGAGAAAGTATTAAAAATTTTTTTACAAAAAAATACAACCGACTTCCAAAAACAACACTACAAAGTGAAAAATAACTTTAATTTCGGAAGTCGGTGTCTAGTTAAATGTATTTTCGTTTTTTGCCACCGACTTCCGAAATTAAAGTTATTTTTCACTTTGTAGTGTTGTTTTTATAAGTCAGTTGTATTTTTTTGTAAATTTTTTTTTTATTTTTCACTTTTTAGTTGTGTACCTACCCCACACAAATTCAAATACCACTGCAAAACAAACTAGAACATCATCCATATAAAAGTGGGGAAAAAAAACTTTTTTACAAAAAAATACAACCAACTTCCAAAAACAACACTACAAAGTGAAAAATAACTTTAATTTCGGAAGTCGGTGTCTAGTTAAATGTATTTTCGTTTTTTGCCACCGACTTCCGAAATTAAAGTTATTTTTCACTTTGTAGTGTTGTTATTGTAAGTCAGTTGTATTTTTTTGTAAAAAATTTTTTATTTTTCACTTTTTAGTTGTGTACCTACGCCACACAAATTCAAATACCACTACCTGCAAAACAAACTAGAACATCATCCATATAAAAGTGGGGAAAAAATACGTATTATTGAAGCTTACTCAAAAACTACCAAAGCAAAGGTAATTAAAATTTTATATGGGACCAAGTGTGATGTATACCCTCTCGAACAAGACAAAAAAAATCCAAATCGGTCCAGCCATCTTCGAGTAATCGGGGAACATACATAAAAAAAAAAAAAAAAAAAAAAAAAAGGTTCGGACGAATTGAGAACCTCCTCCTTTTTGAAGTCGGTTAAAAAGGATTGTAGCAGGTGCTTTTCTGTAGTTTCTGCCTACGCTCATGGGAAGAAGGTGAGTTTATGTATGCATATTTTATGATTTAGTTAATGTACAAGTCATGTCCACCAGTGGACATCCACCTATGTCCTTCAACATGGTAGCCTAAAGGCCAGGCAGATGATGACCTTGTCCTCTCATACCTATTAACACAGTATTGATAAAAAATGTATTGTACAAGCCAATTATTTTAAAAAGAGTAACCATGTAGTTTCATGCCTCCTCTTCTCCACAGAACAAAAACAAGGAAAAAAAAAAAACAAAAATTGGAAAAGTGCCCATTACCGCCCATGTATGTTTATGTAAAATAGAATAAGTATTTTGATTTTATTAAAATTTAAATGATGATAGGTATATCCCATTGTTTGTTTCTGGTGTTTGTGATAAAATGATTGTTTCATTAGTACAGACACCATCAATACACTTCTTTCCGGAATATTCTATATTTACTTGGAAAATTGTTCTTGTGAACTGTAAATATTTCTTCTGAAATAATTTTTTTATTTATTTTTTACCTTTCTGTCATTCATCCCAGGTTTCTTGACAATTATTTAATTAAATTGGTTTTAAATCTTTTGTGCATTGCAACAGCTTCTGTTCAACTAATCATAACAGCTATCACATGTGGTTTGAGTTATTTTCTGATTGGGGTTTGTTTAATTTTAGGTTTTTTTTTTTAATCTGGTGGTGAGTAAGGAGAGCAGTTATTAGGTTATTTTCGGTGGTGGCTTCTACAATAATATTATAAAGATGTAAAATTTGTGAGTTTGGATGTAGGAGATAATCTCTGGAAGTACTGATCCGATTTCGAAAATTCTTTCACTGGCAGAAAGCTACACTATTGCCGAGTGCCATAGGATATGTTTTATAGTATAGTTGACTACCATGCGAGCGAAGTTTCGTGCAGAAGCTAGTGTTTTAATAATATGACATCAGCCAATATTATGTCCTGTAGAGCAAATATCCAATTAGAAAATGTTAAAATTGATAACAAGTAAACAGCTGACAGGTATATAAAAGTGGCATTGTTAATAAACTGACTGTTACACCAGGGAAACGAAGACTTGACGCCTTAATTAGTATCATTTTTAAGATAAGTAATGTAATAAAATAATCAATTGGAAGTGTCAATTTTCTTGTTTTGTAATCATCAGCTGTAGGCACAAAAAGCACGTAGAATAACAAAATAGTGTGTTTAATCGCGCTGGTTGTCGTGGTAAACACGTTTTGAAGATCATTCATCGAATAAAACTCATATCAAGAGTTGGAATTGACAAAAATAACTTTTTACGTTATTTTTCGAGAAGGTGGTGAAAAAGGGTTTCTCTTACCATCGTGCCAGGGGTTTGCAGGTTCGAAGTACTGTGTAACTATGAGATCCTCTTCAGGGAAACGCACTGATCGAGGAATCTTCTTTTTTTCTTTGCACTCATCACTCACAGCACTGTTATTGTCACCACACTCTTTAAGCTCCGTATTAACACATTTATCACTCTCAATCGGGCATCCCGTAGCTTTATCAGGGTCGGTAGACATATCTAGCGTGTAATCTATCACATATTACTGCAAGCGAACACATTAGCGTTAGCGGACACAAATCCTATTATCAAAAAAATAATATTCAATTCATAAACACATCAGTTTCCACACAACTAACTTCGAGATCGATTATTTAATATTAACAACACGAAAACCACGTTAATTCACCGGCCATTGCGTATTTTTTTCACGTTTCGTTAGAGTTTTTTTTCATACAATTTTTTTATTGTTCGTTTCGAATCAAAACATTCCGCACCTTTCATACACCGTTTGCCGCCATATTGGATTGAACGAGACAAAAGGAGAGTTTTCTTTATTGACTGGTAGAGGGCGCCAATTAATGCCAGTGTTGCCATTATCATCAAGCTTTTGTTCTCAAACATGAGCAGACGATGGACACTCTGTCCGCGACAATAAAACATAATTATGAAAATCTGTGCAATAACGCACTCGCAGGACAAATATACTGCCGGAGATTTTCTGCCATTTGATTGCGGTCATATTTATCAGTCCGGCGCGGACTAAGCCATCGTCTTTAGTGCTCCAGAAAATTGGTTTAGTGTCATCTAGCGTGAAGTAGTAAAACTAAATAGAATCACAGATTGGGTAGAGATGCTGAATAGAATAAATATTTTTCGACGTTGAATAATTTTATTTTTCATATATTATACTTAGTATACGTTACTACAAAGCCTATAGTTTTTAAATTCCAGATAATATGATAACATAGCTACAGTACGAAGATAGGAACTTATTATCTAGATACCTACTCTTGTGGAAGTATAAGTAGTAAGTACATAAGTATGATACTTTAGTCATTAAGTACAGTAATTTAGTCGGTCTAGCTTTACAATTCGCCTTCCCTATAATATTTCTATTATACCTACTGTTTATATAATATTAATAGGTCTTTACCTATGAAATTGCCGTTCTGCAGTACTGGCCATTTCAAATCAAAATAATTTTTGTTTGGCTAAGAATTCTAATTTCAAATTAATTTTATTTTATAAACATGGATTTTTTTTTCCAAAAGTAGTAATTTGTTTATTGATTAGTGTTACATTTTCATCGCATTTCAATCTTTTTCGTCATCATGGATACATTAAAAATTCGAGTAATTATGGAATATGAGTACCGTCGAGGCAGCAACGCGGCACAAGCGGCACGCAACATCAACGACGTTGACGGAGCTAACACTACAAACCAACGCACCACTTGTTATTGGTTTGCTCGCTTCCGTTCTGGAAATTTCGACCTGAAAAATTAACCTCGCGGTCGTCCGAAGACTTTGGTCGACAATGACGAATTAAAGGCGATTGTGGAAGCTGATGATACACAATCTACGGCTGAATTAGCAGCAGCTTTCGACGTTAGCGTCAAAACAATATTGGTCCATTTGCGTCAAATTGGCAAGGTAAAAAAGCTTGACAAATGGGTGCCCCACGAACTCAATGATCGCCAGCGCGAAGTACGCGTCGAGACGTGCCTTGCACTGCTCAACAGACACACAAATGAAGGAATTTTGAACCGCATTGTTACCTGCGATGAAAAATGGATTCTGTTTGATAACCGCAAGCGCTCAGCAAGTTGGTTGGATCCTGGTTCAGCACCTAAACAATGCCCTAAACGAAAACTTACCCCTAGAAAAGTGATGGTCACTGTTTGGTGGTCTAGCGCCGGTGTGATTCATCACAGCTTCTTATCAAACGGGGTGAGTATTACTTCAGATGTGTACTGTGAAGAACTGTACACAATGATGGAGAAGCTGGCACATCTCCAACCAGCATTGGTCAATCGCTCGTCTCCGCTGCTCCTGCACGACAACGCGTGACCTCATACTGCACAGCAGACGGTCTCCAAGTTGCAAGAACTGGGGTTGGAAGCTCTCCGTCATCCGCCCTACTCACCAGACCTTGCGCCTACAGACTACTACTTTTTCCAGAATTTGGATAACTTCTTGGCGGGAAAAAGATTCAATACCCGAGAGGCAGTACAAAATGCCTTTGAAGAATTTGTTGCCTCCCGTCCAGCTGATTTCTTTAAGAAGGGCATCAATAAACTGCCACTGTGTTGGCAAAGATGCATTGATTGCATGGGTGATTACTTCGATTAATACAAATAAAAAATGCATGAAAAAAATTCGTTTAAATTTTTTCATACAAAACGGCAATTTCATAGGTAAAGACCTAATATAAAGGCGAAAGTTTGTGAGTGTGTGTGTGTGTGTATGTTTGTTACTTCTTCACGCTCAAGCGGCTGGACCGATTTGGATGAAATTCGGTATGTAGACAGCTTATACCCTGGATTAACACATAGGCTACTTTTTATCCCGAAAAAATGTAGTGCTCCCGTGGGATGAGCAAGAAATTCAAATATATTTGTTACTCTTCCAAACTCAAACGCCTCCACCGATTTTGATGAAATTTGGTGTGGAAGTAGCTGACCCTCTGGATAAACACATAGGCTACTGTTTATCTCGAAAAATAGAGAAAGAACGAAAGAAAGAAAAAGTATTTATTGTGACTAGCACAGGAAGATCACCAACTAAACTAAAATCACAATAATAAAACTTTGAAAACAAAAAAAAACAAAAATAAATAATCACACTATCATACTTCACACTAATATTATAAAGGTGAAAGTTTGTGAGTGTGTGTGTGTATGTTTGTTACTTCTTCACGCTCAAACGGCTAGACCGATTTGGATGAAATTCGGTATGTAGACAGCTTATACCCTGAATTAACACATAGGCTACTTTTTATTCCGAAAAAATGTAGTGCTCCCGTGGGATGAGCAAGAAATTCAAATATATTTGTTACTCTTCCAAACTCAAACGCCTCCACCGATTTTGATGAAATTTGGTGTGGAAGTAGCTGACCCTCTGGATAAACACATAGGCTACTGTTTATCTCGAAAAATAGAGAAAGAACGAAAGAAAGAAAAAGTATTTATTGGGACTAGCACAGGAAGATCACCAACTAAACTAAAATCACAATAATAAAACTTTGAAAACAAAAAAAAACAAAAATAAATAATCACACTATCACACTTCACACTAATATTATAAAGGCGAAAGTTTGTGAGTGTGTGTGTGTATGTTTGTTACTTCTTCACGCTCAAACGGCTGGACCGATTTGGATGAAATTCGGTATGTAGACAGCTTATACCCTGGATTAACACATAGGCTACTTTTTATTCCGAAAAAATGTAGTGCTCCCGTGGGATGAGCAAGGAATTCAAATATATTTGTTACTCTTTCAAACTCAAACGCCTCGACCGATTTTGATGAAATTTAGTGTGGAAGTAGCTGACGCTCTGGATAAACACATAGGCTACTGTTTATCTCGAAAAATAGAGAAAGAAAGAAAAGTATTTATTGTGACTAGCACAGGAAGATCACCAACTAAACTAAAATCACAATAATAAAAGTTTTAAAACAAAAAAAAACAAAAACAAATAAATAATCACACTATCACACTTATATTATAAAGACGAAAGTTTGTGAGTGTGTGTGTATGTTTGTTACATCCTCACGCTCAAACGGCTGGACCGATTTGGATGAAATTCGGTATGTAGACAGCTTATACCCTGGATTAACACATAGGCTACTTTTTATTCCGAAAAAATGTAGTGCTCCCGTGGAATGAGCAAGGAATTCAAATATATTTCAAACTCAAACGGCTCGACCGATTTTGATATAATTTGGTGTGGAAATAGCAGACATCCTGTGTCCACGTAGCACACATAGGCTACTTTACATCCTTAAAAAATGTAGTGTTCCCGTGGGATGAGCAATTTTTTTGTGAATACTTTTCTCACCAATTAAATAATACATGTTTTAGTGTATCTCATAAACCGCGGGTAACACCGCGGGGCGCAGCTAGTAAGTACATAAGTATGATACTTTAATCATTAAGTACAGTAATTTAGTCGGTCTAGCTTTACAATTCGCCTTCCCTATAATAATAGGTTGGGGAAAAAGTTTCTTCGCATTTTTTAAGAAAATTCAAAACATTTTTTTATATACATTATTTACATTTATCTAAAGTATGTAGGTACCATTTTGTTCGGTAACTTTTTGCCATCTTGTAGGTAGGGACATGATCCCATTGCTATAGAAATTTTGGGACTTCTGATCAAAATACCGCGACAAGTGGTTTTGGCAGTCCTCTCGTGATGTTAACCTGACACTGCCTAAAGAATTCTGAAAAGACCGAAATAAGTGGAAATCTGAAGGTGCAAGGTCAGGACTATACGGCGGATGCATTAACACCTCCCAGTCAAACTCTCTTAATTTTTGCTGAGTGGCTAAAGATGTGTGAGGTCTAGCGTTATCATGATGAAAAACCACACCCCTTCTGTTGATTAATTCCGGCCGCTTTCTCTCAACTTCTTGCTTTAGTCTCATCAGTTGTTCGCAGTAGAGTTCAGAATCGATGGTCCTGCCTGGTGGTAACAGCTCATAATCAATAATGCCCTTCCAATCCTACCACACACACAGCATCACCTTGTTGCGAGTTATCCCGGGTTTCGCCATGTCTGTGAAGCCTGACCGGCCTTTGACCACGACCTTTTTCGCACGTTCTTGTCGTACGTGATCCACTTTTCATGACCAGTTATCAGCTTCTTCAAAAATGGTTCGGTTCCATTACGTCGTAATAAAGAATCACAAATGAGTACACGGTTCATTAGGTTTCTTTCAGTGAGCTTGTGAGGTACCCAATTATCGAGCTTTTTTGCGTACCCAGTTTTTTTCAAATGCGCCAAAACTGTTTTGTGGTCAATTCTCAGTTCTTCAGCTACGTCGTAACTACTGATATGCCGATCTTGCTCCACTTTTTCAAAAATGGCATCCATTTTATCCGTAATAGGGCGACCAGAGCGACGTGCATCTTTGAGATTAAAATTTCCGGATTGAAAACGCTTAAACCAAATTTGTGCTACATTCACAGACACTGCACTGGGTCCATAAACATCGCAAATTTTTTTCGCGGCTTGCGTTGCATTTTTACCTTTTTTGTAGTAAAATTTTAAAATGTATCGAATTTGTTCATTAGATTCACTCATCTTGACAGTACGAAAAACAAATGAAAATCACACATTCTCCTAATTTGAATTTGGAATTATGTTCTTTAAAATTTAAACTTTCAATGATACCAACACCAGCCAGATACAAATAGTATAGCCAAAGAGATTTTATTTTAAGTTCATACATACTATAATGCGAAAAGACTTTTTCCCCAACCTAATATTTCTACCTACCTAGGTACTGTTTATATGACTAGGTTCGAGATTCTCGAAATTTCGAAAAGAAGTGTTGCATAGAAGCGGCGCTACGGGAGTGTAATATCAGAAATAAAGATAAATCTTGACGAATAGCGGAGAAACGTTACCACTCGTTACGTTTTTATTAGAAACAATCATTTTTAGGGTTCCGTATCTCAATAGGAAAAAACGGAACCCTTATAGGATCACTTCGTTGTCCGTCTGTCCGTCAGTCTGTCAAGAGACCCTTTTTCTCAAGAACGTGTGGAGGTGTCAAGTTGAAATTAATATCAAATACGTAGGTCTATGGTCCCTTGAAGTTATAAAAAAATCAAGCTTCTAAGTGAACGCAATAAAATACGGCCATACAAGTGATATATTTTGATACTCGCAAGCAAATCAAAACCTATAGGGTACTTCCCGTGACCTAGAATCATGAAATTTGGCAAAAAGCAAGGTCTCACAGCAAAGGAAAAAGTCCGAAACTTTTTAATTTGTAATTATAACCCACGGACTAGAAAAAAAAGATTCTCCCAGATTAGTCCAAGAGCTAGATCAAAGATTTTATCGTAAACTCATCGATCTAGCTCTTGGACAATACATACAAATTTTACTCATTATATCTTCTAAACTGAGACCCGACTAAAACTGTGACATGGCGAAAAATTGCGACTAAATTTGGGAGAAAACAGAACTTCGCTAGGTGGCTTAGTTTTTGAGATATAAATGTGGCCAAGCTGGGGAGACGCTTTCCAGATCAGCTACCAATGAACCTATATAACTTTTGAACCAGTGACCCACAAATTCTGATATTTGATGCAAATTTCGATTAATTAGCGACAAATTTTTCTACTATCAAAATTAAAATCCCCGATGGCCATGCCAGTGTCAGTCACACGATTGAGTAACAAACATACAAACTTCACTTTATAATTTAAATAGCTGTGCCCCGTGGTTTCACCCACGTAGACCGTGATAAAAAGTAGCCTATGCATTAATCTAAATTTTTTTTTTTTTGTGTTATCAAAATTAAAATCTGATGGTGGCCGTGCCAGTGTCAGTCACACTACCTACTCAATCACGCAAAACATGGGTTAGGGCATAGGATACTTATTTATTATCCCGCTAGTCCGTTCCCGTGGGATAATTTCCGACCTTCACGCGAACGTAGTCGCGGGCAGAAGCGAGTAACTGAATAAATAAAAAATAAAACATCGCTTGGGTAACTAAAATTATTTATTCAAACTCAACATCACATAGTCATTTATACACGCGACTTTCTCTTAAAACTATTCATATTTAAACTATTCGTTTACAGAATATAACGTTTTATTTTAAATAGCGCAATATTTTACCAATACATGGCAACAGAGTCGCCCTCTGTTACAGAAAGCGTCAAAATTTATGTCGGGTCTGAAGTGCGCTACTCGCTGCGCAGTACCGCCCCCGCTGACTCGTGAATTTGTTACTGCGCAGCGACTCGCCCCATGTTCCGAGACGCCATAACGTTTGCATCTACATGGGACCACAGAGCATGTAACTTTACATGGGAATTGGGACTTTTGGCGAAATGTATGTGAACTACACTTCTGGACACATCTTTTGGCCCACCTTGTATTTTCAGTTTCGTTTGGTCCTAGCTAAAATTTTATATTAGGTCGAGCAAAAAATTTTTATGCAGTTTTGAACCTGGCACATTCACAATTTCATTCAATAGTCTTTTTTTGAATTTCGAACACAGAATTTAAAGAAACAAAAGACAATTTGGAGCCTGTTTGTTGATATCAAACAATCGAATACTAAGAAAACTTGGTTTTATTGGTTTACTTGGATTTAATTCTTGAAAAAGTGATTGATATCTTTGGTTTTGCAACAAACATTACTTATTCTTAACATTAAGGTGAGGTTCTATCAATAATCTATGGATACTTCACCTGAAGTCGCCGCCCAAGCTGTGGCACTTATTCAGGCCGGACACAGCCAAAGAAACGTGAGTGCTCAACTTAATTTAAGTCGATCTGCGGTCCGAAATGTTTATCGGAGGTACCTAGAGACTTGCGGCTTTGTTCGTCGCCAAGGAAGGCCACGATCTCGGGTCCCACTTGAAGGGCAGGATCGATTCATCGTGACGACCAGCTTGAGAAATCGTCACCTTACCTCCATTGAGATACAAAACCAACTTCGCGACTTCCACGGAGTATCTGTGAGCGCTCGAACTGTTCGGAGAAGGTTAAAAGAACGCGATATGGTACCACACAAGCCAGCTAATGGCCCCAAACTAACGCGAGCCCACCGAACAGCGCGCCTTCATTTCGCACGCAGTCATTTAAATTGGACACAGCAAGATTGGAGCCGTGTACTCTTTTCTGATGAGTCTAAAATTGTGTTACATGGCAATGATGGAAGGAAGAAGGTCTACCGACGTAAGGGAGAGCGTTTCGCACAATGCTGCTTTGAAGAGAGGGTTGCTTATGGCGGTGGCTCATGGACTGTCTGGGGCGGTATATCCGCGAGCGGCAAAACTCAACTTGAGGTTGTTACAGGACCACGGCTGCCAACATTAAATGCTGAAAGGTACATTCGTGAGTGCTTAGAACCTCACGTGATACCATACGCGGACTATGTGGGCCCAAATTTCCTTTTTATGCATGATAATGCAAGAGCCCATGCGGCCGGCATCGTCAGGGAATATCTTCGGGATGTGAACATCACAGTTATGGACTGGCCAGCCAGAAGCCCAGACATGAACCCCATTGAGCACATGTGGGACGAGCTAAAAAGACGTGTTAGGGCTCGTCAGCCAGTTGCCCAGACGATGCAGGAGTTGAAAACTGCCATAGAAGAGGAATGGGAGATGATCCCTCAAAATTTCATAGAGCGGTTGATAAACTCTATGCCTAATCGTATGAGAGCTGTGGTAGATGCCCATGGAGGCAACACGCGTTATTAAATTAAACCTTTATTTGATAAAACATGTTTTTTATTCAAAAATCAATTGCCTTTAACAAGGCGCATATCCGACTTGTTAGGCGTAGCTCCATGTCGTATGGTATTCTGAATTCAAATTTAATACAATACGATCGAAAAAGATGGTAAAATGTATCAGGTTTAAAACTGCATCAACAGTTTTTGTTCAATCTAGCAATCATATTTCGGTAGGGGCCATCGAAACCTAAACTCTAAGGTGGGCCAATAGATGTGTCCAGAAGTGTATTACATGTCTGCTTATTCGTTCGGGGAATAGAGGCGTAACTGATAATTTTTATATCTAATACTAATAATACAAAGAGATAAATTTTGTGAGTTTGTATATGTAGGGGATAATCTTCGGAACAACTGATCCGTTTCCGAAAATTCTTTCACTAATGAAAACCTACCGTACTGTCGAATGTCAGGGTAGGATATATTTTATGTTAAAACAAGAAATTTTTATTTGAAGTAGGTAACCAATTTGTGCTACAAACATTTTGTAGAAATAATTTTGTTAAGTAGTTATATAAAATATTGCGTTATCAAAATTTTACTTATTCTATTTAGTAATAACATTTAATTTTGTCATGACCAACAATACATAATTACGCTTTCGGCATAATAATTTTTCTTTAAGATTGAAACATTTTTGTTGTTAAGGACGCTGTTACAAATGGGTAGTCAAATCATTACTTTTTTACACAAAAGTACGTATGTTTATTAAATAAAATGCTTTACATTCTTATAATGTTTTTTGGCCAAATTGTTGATAGATGAGCATGGTACGATTCTGAACTAAAAATATAATTTTAATTATGTAAATTTTCTCAATAAATGTACCGAAGTAAAAATTTTCACTCCGGTACATTTATTGAGAAACTGTACCTATCTAAAATTATATTTATAGTTCAGAATCGTACCATGCACATCTATCAACAATTTGGCCAAAAAACATTTTAAGAATGTAAATCATTTTATTTAATAAACATACTTTTGTGTAAAAAAGTAATGATTTGACTACCCATTTGTAACAGCGTCCTTAGAAGATACTCTCAAATTGCACTTTTTAGTAACATACAATAATAAATCTTTTTTTTTTTATATATATGGGTAATGTTCCTTTAAGATGTAGAGCTGCCAGAAACGGATATTACAATTCGCCCGATTAATAATGGCCGGCCTGAACATTATAGGCTCTCCGAACTTTCGCACATGTTCTCTCTCACACTCGCCTCATGTTCCCATAAAATTTTAGGCCATGATTCATCGGCCGTATTGTATGTTCAATGTTAAAGAGAATGTTTTAAGAATTGGTATTATTTCTTTAACAAATATAAATTATAGCGACTCAAAATAATTAAATTATGTTTGAAATCTTGTAATCTTGAACCGAAACAAATTGTTTATTCAACTTTGAATCAAATAAAGACCTACTTGATTTTGATTTCTTTTGTTTAACAATTTAAAATCGTAACTTATACCATATTTATAATATTTTATAGAAACCTATTTGGTTTTCTTGGTGAACAATAAGCTTTTGTAAAGAATTTATAATATTCAAAAAACGTAGGTTGTATTGCACCACTTATTCATTGCATACGTCATAAAAAACAAACCAGTATCGAGGCGTATACTACGTCGTTTTGCAATGGTGTTTCCCGGAGCTTCGCCGCGAGAGAGCGCTGTGTGTTTGTCACTTGTCAAAGTCATGTTGGAGACAAAGCGACCAATCGGCGACAAGAATAAACACTTAGCGCCATCTAGCGGCAAACTTTTTAACAAAGTTCTTGAATGAAAGCCATTGACAGTTGAATGAAAGTAGCAAATAGTTAGCGCCATCTACGCGGAACTAACTTGACAGTTTTCTTCCCCGTTGTCTACCCATAAGTACGATAAGTCACGAAAGCGTTAAGGCAGGCGCGACACATTTCGGGTAAAACAATTTCCATGAAGTTTTCATAGAAATTGTTCTACTAGAGTCGCGTCGCGCCTGTCTGCGGGAGCCTTTAGGCATGCCACACACTTGTTCGGGTCATTCAAATTCAGCAAAATTTGTTGAACTACAAAGCCGACCCGTAACAATTAATATCATCATCATTCTCCTGGTCTTAACTCAATTTATTGGGAGGAATATTAATACCCGGAAAAAATGGCTCATTCTTCTATACACGATCTAATTAAATTTGCTAGCGAAATTACGTGGACGTGACGGCATCAATATCTAAAGAGGATAAAAAAAAAAACGAAACTCCATCACACACATCTGCGAAGTTTCGCTAGCTAATTAAATTTGACCGTGAATAGAAGTATAAGCCACTTTTTCCGCTCGGCTGTACCGGTTAATGCCAACCCGAAATAGTGTGTACAGTCCATTCAATTTTACCTCTAACAGCAGCAACTCAACAGCAACCTTATTTTAATGAGAATAAAGATCATTTTGATTTTGACAGACTTGTCAGTAGCAGTAACCCAACAGCAACCTTATTGTAAGGACAATAAAGGTCACTGTGATGTTGAAAGTGATGCAAAATCAGAGGTAAAAAAATAAGAAAGGACGCACGCTTTATACAGGATAGTTTTTTAAGCAGTTCGCAAATTTTCAAGGGTGTTTTACCTATGAATATGAACAACTTTTACTATGTGACCAAACCTCAAATCGCGAAAAAAAAAAATAGCTACTCCCTACATTTTGTCCCATAGTAAAAGTCGTTCATAATGATGAGTACAATGACCTCTTAAGGGGGATGCGCTAAGGAAGCCCGCGAAATTCAAATTTTCTTACGTTTTTTGCAATTTGCAGGTCAGTGTCAGGTTATATGTTGATTGAAATATGATTCGCGGCCGTAACTAATTTAAATTTAATAAAAACTTTTTTACAAAAAAATACAACCGACTTCCAAAAACAACACTACAAAGTGAAAAATAACTTTAATTTCGGAAGTCGGTGTCTAGTTAAATGTATTTTCGTTTTTTGCCACCGACTTCCGAAATTAAAGTTATTTTTCACTTTGTAGTGTTGTTTTTGGAAGTCGGTTGTATTTTTTTGTAAAAAAGTTTTTATTTTTCACTTTTTAGTTGTGTACCTACCCCACACAAATTCAAATACCACTACCTGCAAAACAAACTTGAACATCATCCATATAAAAGTGGGGAAAAAATACGTATTATTGAAGCTAACTCAAAAACTACCGAAGCAAAGTTAATCAATTTTATATGGGACCAACTGTGATGTATACACTCTCGAACAAAACAAAAAAAATCCAAATCGGTCCAGCCATCTTCGAGTAATCGGGGAACATACATAATAAAAAAAAAAAAAAAAAAAAAAAAAAAAAAAAAAAAAAAAAAAGGTTCCGACGAATTGAGAACCTCCTCCTTTTTGAAGTCGGTTAAAAAAACGTAAGAAAATTTGAATTTCGCGGGCTGCCTTAGCGCATCCCCCTTAAGAGGTTTTGCGCATTTAACGTTACACGTTGTATATTACATTCGAGCTGTTTGTTTAACTTAAAGGATTTTTCAATTTTATTTTAATGATAATGGTATCTTGCCACGATCAGGCATTTTGTTTTAGTTATCAGGTTTTTTTTTTCGATTAACATCAAAGAACAAAGTATTTTCAATGCACAGACATTTTTCTCACATATCAACATAGTATATAATTTAAAATAGATACACTTATGGTCCTTATTTCAAATTTTAGTACCAATATTATATTTTTTTATAAAAAATATTCGAATTACTTTTCTCATAATATGTTGGACGAATTTATAATTATGTAACTATATATTTTTATATCTAACAAATACAAGTTTTAATTTATATAATTATACATTTTTTCATAACTTGATTGACTATTTTCGACTATATTATATACATACAACTTGCAAAAGGCATTTAGTGTACCAGGAAACTTCAATTTGGTCGACTCTCCAATGTATTAGTCTCGTATTCCTAGTAAAAAAAAGTTGTCTTTTTTTCTACAGTAAAATTATGTTGCTGGCAGCATGGTATTGTAAAGTCCGTCAGTCAGTCAATTCATAATAACGAATTTGTGTTTTGCGAATCTGATCCTTATTACAACTACAAATTGTTCAACTGTTTTCATTTTTTAGGCCGCATAGTTTTCGACTTTTGATGAAAAATGTCGACCCCCCCCCCCCCCCCCCCGTCCCTTATCTCCGAAGTTTGCTTAAGTAAAGATTCCAGGAAAAATAAAACGATGTCTCTAAATATCACACTGTTTCAGAAATCGGAACGGAACCCTCGGTCCGCGAGTCCGACTCGCTCTGTGCGAACGCACAGTAACGTGTTGCAAGCCACAGCGAAAACATATTGCGGTAACGTTGTCGCGCTGTTTACCAAGAATACGAGCCTTTAATATTGTTCTTCATTGGATTATTTTAAAATTATGGATATTATTTCATACTGGCATGGTAGTATAATTTTTAAAATTAATTACCTACCATGTTTAAAAAAATTCAAAGCTACCCCATTTTTCAAAGAATTTGGCTAAAAGGCATATTTTTTTTCTTGTATAATTGAATCACAATTTGGTGTCAAAGATATAATGCCACAAACTCCACAAGCTTACCTGAACCGGTGGCTTTAATTTGAACTAACGTAATCACTATGAAAAGTGGCAAATTTTTTAGGGTTCCGTACCTAATGGGTGCCAACGGAACCCTATTACTAAGGCTCCGTTGTCCATCCGTCCGTCAGTCACTGGGCTGTATCTTTGGAACCGTAATAAGTAGACACATGAAGTTTTCACAATGTAGGTACGGTCAGCAACAGAAGTCGGTTAACACTGCTAATTCTTCATATCAACTAAATTAACACAAAATGATTCGATAAACAGCTTTTTTTTTCGTTTAAATTTTAAGAGTTAATGTTCTTAAAATTTTAAGTACTTCTGTTTCGATTTGAATTAAATATTTCGCTTAGTAATTAAGATTAAAAAACTGCAAGTGTTAATCAACTTTTGTTGCTGACTGTACTACTGTGGTCGCTATAACAACAAAATTTAAAATTAAAGGGGGTTCCCATAAAAGAAACTTTTTTTTTTAATTTAAAGTATTAAAAAAGATGTGGTGTTAAGAGCCCATTGATCTAATTTGAAGTATTTATTGAATATAAGAAGTTTATTGTTCGGTTCGGAGGTAACTTTGGAATATATTTCTATCAAGAAAATTTTATGGAATCATGTTTTCGTCAAACATAGTACTTAACATTAATCCTCAACTTTATCATATATTTATTTCAAAATTAATGCTGCAGTATTTTCGACGAGTATAGTCTCTTAAATATTGTACGGAACCCTTCGCGCACGAGTCAGACTCGCACTTGGCCGCTTGTTTACTGACAACGCTGCCGACACCGGGTCAGATAGGCTAGTGAAACTGTAACCTAGTAGGTATTCTTAGTGCAATTTTATGCAACTATGGCAAAATACCCGCACTGGGCCCGCGTGATGCATTACGGCTCACTCTCAAAGAGAAGAGGCCTGTGTCCCAGCAGTGGGAACGTTATTAGACTGATGACGCTATGACAGAAAATGGAAGCAGTGTTGCATGTATAATTGTATAATGCAATTTATAATTGTATATGTGATGCGTATTTTTTACTATTTCTTATACAGTAGTATGCAGGGTGAATTTTCGAAATAGATTTTTGTATTACCAAATTACAAACTATATGAAATAGCGAGAAATAGTCTCAGAATACTAATTTTGATTGTGATATTGAGTACGCAGGGCTACAGATCAAGCCATACATTTCCAGTTTACACTGACCTCTCATTGTAAGGAAACCCTATACAATGCGAGATCAGCTTATACTGGAAATCTAAAGCTTGATCTGTAGCCGTGCGTACTATAGTCGGTATTGAACACTTTTTCTGCTTAAAATCGACTGCGACGCGACGATCGCATTTATAGGACGCGGGGTCAAGCATTCTCTACCAGTCAACCAAGGGTGGTGAAGAGATAAGATGGCAAGTGCTCGGATTGAGAGGAGATAATAATAATGAAAAATAAGGAAGAAGGCAGTAGGCCCACCGGTAGCTTGCACCCTGCTCCCTGTACCGACGGACTATAATTTTTAAACGTTTTTTTTTAAATGTTTTTACCCTCGACGGCCACGGAGACGGTACATGCGTTTGGGGGTAAGAGGTGTTTGTATCTGTCACCATTTTCCTAGGAAACGGCTAGATTGATTTTGAAACGGTTTTTTGCTTTGTATAAGTCTTATTCCTGAGCATGTTCTTAGTAGTTACGCTTTATAATGATACAGACCGCCAGGGGGCGCCACAGTATACATGTTTCTCCAAAATGGTTATTTTTATATAAAAATATTTTAAAATGTATTTAATCCAAGGCCCTGCTTCGCACGGTTATAAAGTCTTCACAAAACATGACGGTACCCATATTATTATATAAGTTAAATATTAATGCTCGGTTACCTAAGTTATTTTTTTATTGTTTATTAATCAGGGAAATTAATCAATGAATATTTACATAATTTAAAATCTAACAATCATAAAAACAAAAAAATATGTACAAGTATATAAAAAAGGAGATATCAATTTTTCTCCTCGATATCGAGTCCTGTACGTAAGCAGAATTTTATAATAATAAGTAATTTGAAAGATATGAGCCTCGAAAGATCCGTACCTCAACACAAATTGAACGTAACTTTGGGCGCAAATAAATAACAGGTATAAAAACTTTAAAACAAAGTTCGTACTCTAATAGGTTAATTATTCAAGAGTTCAAATAAATTTATTTCAATTAATATATTCAGAAGTATTTTCACAATAACCCAAGGTGTGTTCACTACAAGTACACATTATTGAGTTTCTTGCTTACTCACATGACTTCGGAGCGAGACAGCATGCGTTTTGGCCACGCCCACCAACAAGTTCGAGCGCAGTCTTAAGGTGAACGTCCACTGGTCCGCACCAGCCGCACTACACGCAACGGATTTTAATTTGCTTCGTGTTCGTTGCACTGCGTCCACTATCAGTACAGTCAGCAAAAAAACTCGATGAACATTTGAGTTTTATAACGCAAATGCTTTTCTAACTGCCCCCGCCACAATCCGTACGCTTCTGGTGGGAACGCCTCTATTACCCGCTCGGCCAATAAGGGCGAGGTGAAACTTCTAGAAGATTCTAGAAGCTTCTCTAAGAACAAATGACGCACAGACTTGTCGTTGAAAAGTGATATATCTGTCAACCGTCAACTGGGCTGTGCACATTTTAGATATTTTTACAAAAGTGTATCTTCACCCCGAATCCTATTATTGTTAATTAAAGCACTTACCTAAGTTAATGTGTTTATATTAATGTTTTCTAAATCTTAATTAATGTTCATTAAAATCGGAACAGATGTAAATTTTAATGAAAATTAACTCTTGATGAATGAAATTATCTCTAAATGATGTGGATAACCTGCTTTTTAGCATTTCATTTATTATGAAATGCTAAAAAGCAGGTTATCCACATCATTTTGTGTTAATTTAGATGATGTCAAAAAGTAGCAGTGTTAACCGACTTCTGTTGCTGACCGTACCGTCCGCATTTTCATTTCTTCATACAAACAAACCAAAATCCGTTGCGTGCGTTGCGGCCGGCGTGGACCAGTGTACGCTCACCTTTAATGTAAATCCATATTTCCTCTATTTAGATAATAATATTTTAAATAATAATACGTAACGTACGAGTAATTATAGTAAAAAAACGACCTAGGATGCACTAGGAGACTTATACATAATGTTCCCGAGATTAACAACTATATTTTTGGTCTGTATATAAGTGTGTATATGAAACTTAACTAACATTTGTATGTTGGTTCGTGTCACTGATGTTCTTTTTTAATTTTTAGGTCGAGGACGCCATCTGGAAAGTAAAAAAAAAATAATATGAACAAAACTTGAAGTCATCATCATTCTCCTGCCCTTATCCCAATTTATTTGGGGTCGGCGCAACATGTCTTTTTCTTCCATACTTCTCTATTAGTCGTCATCTCGGTAGTCACTCCCTTTCTAGCCATATCATCTTTCACACAGTCCATCCATCGTTTCTTTGGTTAAGGGGGATGCGCTGTGGTAGCTCGCGAAATTCAAATTTTCTTGCGTTTTTTTGCTATTTGCAGGTCCGTGTCAGGTTGTACCTTGATCAAAATATGATACGCGACAATAAAACATATGTATTTATATAATTTTAACCATGAAAATCATCAATACATCTTTCTAAGTTGGATTTCGTGCAGCTTCGTTAGAATGATTTTTATGGTTAAAAATATGTACTTAAATGCATATGTTTTATTTCCGCGTATCATATTTTGATCAAGATACAACCCGACACGGACCTGCAAATTGCAAAAAAACCCAAAAAAAAATTAATTTCGCGGGCTACCACAGCGCATCCTCCTTAATAATATCCTACCGACTCCCGACCGAAACTTGGTAGCCATCTGCCATCATATGCCTAGCCTTTTCCCAACTATGTCGGTGTCGGCTTCCAGTCTAACCGGATGCAGCTGAATACCAGTTTTTACACAGCGGCTCGATAGGCAACGACGCAGCCGACGAACTTGCTAGAAGGGGGTCGAACATGGCACCAGTGGGACCAGAACCCATAGTGCCGCTCCCCTTCGGGTGCTTGCGCACTCTGGTAAGGAAACTTACCAGGGACCAGCATCACAAACTATGGTCGGACCAAGGTGAGTGTAGGCAGGCTAAGGAAGCACTCCCTACAATTGATGGCCGTCTCACGAATCAGGTTCTCCGACTAACTAAACAACAGCTGCGTACAGTTACAGCTGCTATAACTGGCCATGGGTCATTTAATAAACACCTCTTTGTCATAGGAGTCACAGACTGTCCGCTGTGCAGGGCCTGCATGGAGGACGACGAGACAGCAGCTCATGACTGCCCGGTGGTCGCCGCATACAGGGCAAAGTACTTCGGTAACCCAGGTACCCTCCGTGAGGTTGTCAGTGACCAAGGCGTTGATGGCCTTTGAGGAGCTGGGGTGGATCGAATAACCGATTTTCCCACCCATATGTAAAATACGCGCATTGTCGTGGAGTTGCCAGGCTGGTAGGTAATAACCTATACCAGTAATTTACATGGAGCGACTGCCTATCAACCCAGTTACTGGGTAATACGATACCCCTTGGTAAGACTGGTTGTAAGACTTTCGTGCTTCTGACGACCCGTAACGACTGTCAAAGATCCACGAATGACAGCCGGGACCAACGGCTTAACGTGCATTCCGAGGCACGGAGGAGTCTCGGTATGTAAAGATGGTCACCCATCCACGGACAACCCCGGCAAGCGTATCTTAACCTGATGGATCGACCCGTGCTGCTGTTATTACTTAGCCACGAGCCTCAAGTATATTTATAATAATATCTCGTAAATAAATGTTAAATTAAAGCATTTTTTTTTCTTTTTTAACTTAATAAAGAGTGTTCTATTCTATTCTATTCTTTTGTCCGGGTTTATTAATTTCATATTAAGTTTGAGAAGCAAGTACCTACCATTGTTATCAGCATACATATAAGCGATCCGCCGAGGCGCCAACTGCTTCCTCCCATGACTTTTCCGCCTCCCCTCTTTCAACGACAAATTTAAAACACCATTATCGCTCTCTAAAATCTTCAGTCCATCATCCTCTGTCAAAACCATAGACTTAATATTCGAACTCAATTTATCATTTGAAATAAAGACTGTTTTCGCAAATACTTTTTTCTTTTCAGCGACTTCGTTTTTAAAAATGTGATTGACACTTTGCTGTACGAGTTTGTCTATGCGACATTCGAATATGTTTTTGTCTATGGATTTTTCGAAACATTCTGGTAGCAGAGGGGTTTTTGTCTCTGTTACGGAGACCTTTTTGACTGGGAGTTTGATTTGAGATTCTCTTTTGGTTTCTATGTCTAAGATTGGCACTTCTGTGGAGTCTGATCGCTCTTGGAGTATCTGAAACAAGCAATAAGAAAATAAAATGATTTGTACGATCATCTGTCTATATTTTTAGATGGCAATCATGGTACAGTCAGCGTCAATAATATCGGGACGAATAGACTGTTCAAAATTATCTTATATGTATAAATCTAATAAATCGTTTTTAGGGTTCCGTACCTCAAAAGAAAAAACTGAACCCTTATAGGATCATTCGTGTGTCTGTTTGTCACAGCCAATTTGTTCCGAATCTAATGGACCAATTAAGTTGAAATTTAGTACACATATGAATTTCTGTGACCCAAACACGGACGGGTAAAGTAAATAAATTAATTTTGAATATGGGGGTCACTTTTGGGAGGTAAATAAGAAAATTAAAAAAAAAAAGTTTTGCAAACTATACCGTGTGACATATCAAATGAAAACACACAAGTACAAATGAGTACTTATATTTTTTTTTAATAATTTTAAAATAAATTGTTTTACAGTTATTTAAGAAAATAGACGAAAATTTACCATTCCCCCCCCCCCCCCTTATCTCCGAAATAACTGAGCCTAAAATTTTGAAAAAAAAAAATACAGAAAATTGATCTTTACCTGTAGATTACAGGCAAACCTATAAGAAGTCTGTGGTCTTAAAATAACATGGTAAATCTCTCAACATTGTGAGTAAGTACAAATTTACATTTACAGTTGGAATGTATGGGAGAACATGTTTTTCAACTACAATGTTAAGTTTGTTCTTGGGATAAATTCATCTTAACTACGGAACCCTTCATTGTGCGTGGTCCGACACGCACTTGACCGGTTTTTTAGTTGCTAGCTCTACTGGCTTCTCGTTAATCGCCGGCGGTGGTACACGTGCCTACAGCTAGGAGTTAAACTAAAGCTATGGTGAGATAGTGCTTCCCTCTTCTTCTTCTTTGTCGGTACACTCTTGACAGAGCGGTCGTGATCATCACGTTGCAGTGACAGATGAGGCAGCTGTGATTTGCCTCACGATGCGACGCCATCGTTCCCTATCGGGTGTACCAGTGTGCATTCATGTAACGGGTCGCCCACTGCGGCTTTAATCTGGTCGGTTCATCGCATAGGCGATCTGCCGCGTGCTCTCGTTCCTTCGACCTTTCCTTAGTGAAGGAAAGATCGAAGGAGACATTCTATAGCATCTAACACAATTTCACTGTAGGTACCTACCTAAGAAATACCTACAGAATCACCCTGGTCCAGCTAATACATCCTTTGTCATATAATTCCATCATAACATTAATTGCATAATGCGCTTGCGCCATGTTAAATTATTATGTAAAAAAAAATCATCATTTTTTAACCGACGAAAAAAAAGGAGCAGGTTCTCAATTCGACACGTACAGTCGCCCGATTTAAAAAAAAAAAAAAATGTTTTTTTCGAGAGGGTATACCTCAAAGTTGGTCCCACATAAAATGTATTAATTTTGTTTGAGTCTTCAATAATAAGGTACCACAACTAAAAAGTGAGAAAATAATAAAAACCTTTTTACAAAAAAATACAACAGACTTCCAAAAACAACACTACAAAGTGAAAAATAACTTTAATTTCGGAAGTCGGTGTCTGATTAAATGTATTTTCGTTTTTACCATCGACTTCCGAATTTAGTTATTTTTCAGTTTGTAGTGTTGTTTTTGGAAGTCGGTTGTATTATTTTGTAAAAAAGTTTTTATTTTTCACTTTTTAGTGGTTCACATGTGCTTACCCCTTCACAGCGTACTGGCGTGATGTTATGTTATGAACTGGTGTAAAAAATATACAGATATGAGATTTCAGCAATCCCAGTCCATTTGCTGTCATTTATTGAGGAGTTCCGTTGCCTATCTCAGAAGTTCTTCATCAGATCTTCACCAAATTGAAATGGGATAACTCCGAGAAAGTACTCTTCCAAAAACTATCCAAATCGCTTCAAGTGTGCCTATAAAATTGGAACAGTTCTCTCTATTTCTCCAGGATCCCATCATCAGATCCTATGATCATGGGACCACCTGGGAAGTATACCCATTCAAACAAAAAAAAAATAATCCAAATCGGTCCAGCCATCTTCGAGTAATCGGGGAACATAAATAAAAAAAAATAATTCCGACGAATTGAGAACCTCCTCCTTTTTGAAGTCGGTTAAAAAATACAACCTAATTCCAAGAACAACACTAAAAAGTGAAAAATAACTTTAATTTCGGAAGACGGTGGCAAAAACGAAAATACATTTAACCAGACACCGTCTTCCGAAATTAAAGTTATTTTTCACTTTGTAGTGTTGTTTTTGGAAGTCGGTTGTATTTTTTTGTAAAAAAGTTTTTCTAGGACAGCCTGAATGGCCATTATGTCGCGGCTACCGCTTTTCTAAGACACCTATATGTCAATGCACTGATAGAGGGGCTCAGCAACACGCATGTCGGTTGCCATGTGTGTGCCTAAACAATATCAGTTACGCAGACGACATGGTGCTTCTGAGCGCCTTTGTCTGTGGTGTGTCGAGACTGATTCGCATCTGCGAAAAGTATGCTGAGTAACATGGTTTGTTGTATAATGCGAATAAGAGCGAGTGCATGGTCTTTCGGGCCAAGAGGAAGTGTCCAGATTACGTGCCGGCAATTAAGCTCAACGGACACTCACTTAATAGAGTAAATACTTTTAAATATCTTGGACATTTATTAACCTCTGACCTGGAAGACAATGCAGACATTGAAAGGGAACGTAGGGCGCTGTCTGTTCGTGCGAATATGATAGCCCGCAGATTTGCTCGGTGTTCGAGGGGCGTCAAAATAGCCCTATTTAGGGCATTTTGTGCGTCCTTTTATACAGGCAGTCTGTGGATACACGCAGAAACAGTACAGCGCTCTACGTGTCCAATACAATAACGCGTTCAGGGTACTCTTGGGGCTGCCTCGCTTCTTTAGCGCATCGGGGATGTTTGCCGAGGCGCGTGTGGATTGTTTCTACACAGTCATGCGCAAGCGGTGCACATCCCTGGTGCGCAGGGTGCGGGCCAGCCGCAACGGTATCCTGAGGGCTTTTGCTGAACGTTTCGACTGTCAGTACGTGAACCACTGCTGCATGGTTCATGTACTGACTAATGTTAAGATATTGTTTTGATTTGTTTTTTTTTTAATTTGATTTAATTTTATATTTAATTGTAATGTTGAATTTAGTTTGATTTGATTTTAAGTTGATTTCATTTTGTTAATAATTTTAATTTTGATTATAATTTTAATTTTATAATGTTTTAATTCTGTTTAATTGTACCTATGATCCAAAGTTGATTGAAATAAATAAATACAATTACAATTAAGAAGGAGGTTACTAAACCCAGAAATCGAATTCGAGATCAAAAATGTGAACAAACAAATGTCACTGTGAAAGTGACAGTTCAGGGGTAGCCAACATTTCCCTAGTCATTCTAATTAATTGATTTTAATTTTGAAATTTTGAAAACGTTAAATATAACAAAGAAAAACTTAACAACAAATAAAACCTCGAAGGTTCACATTCAATCACGACAAAAGTCAGAAATCGGATGAAAATACTATTACTTTCCTCTATGCCGTCCAGGTTGGGACGTTCATCTTGAATCGATTATTAGGATAACGCAATATTATTTACGATATTTTAACGATTCTCTTATTTAGAAGGAAAAACATGGTATAAATAGAAAATAATTAATGAAAGTCCAAATGTTTAGAGCTTCTGCCTTATTGCCAGTATTATAAAAATAATTTGCACGATTTTATTTCAAACAGTTATATTTTTATTCTTGGATCGTAGTTACGTCACTTTAAAGCTGAAAACTGTGTGCAATATTATATTTTACCTGTTTAAGATATGCCTACAATTTTAGCACTATGTTATAGTACTTTTCAGCAAACTGCACAATTGAAGTTATTATTTAAAATTGGCAACACCTTTGTTAACATTTTTGATCTCGAATTTGATTTCAAGGTTTAGAGAATGCTTACCTGTACAATATACCTGTACAGTCTGAGACAGCTGGCTCGAACGCTGTCTCGCTGTGAGACTAGAGCCCTCCTCTCCGACAGGGCATCGTCTCTACATTGTCTGACAGCTCGTAGTTCTCGAGCCAAACGACGGAGGTGTTCTACACTGCGTCGTCTGCTGTTTTGAGAGGCCAGCTGTAAATAATCAGGAATTATTTATTTGCAAAGAATGTAGGTAAAAGACAAATAAGAAATGAGTACATAAGAGGAAGTCTGAAAGTGGCACCGGTGACAGAAAAGTTGTGCGGAAATCGATTGTCATGGTATGGACATGTGATGCGTAGGAGTGAGGAAAGTTTTGAGTATGAATGTCGATGGCTATAAGAGTAGGGGAAGACCAAAGAAACGATGGATGGATTGTGTGAAAGATGACATGGCTAGAAAGGGGGTGACCACCGAGATGACGAATAATAGAGAAGTATGGAAAAAAAGGACATGTTGCGCCGACCCCAAATAGATTGGGATAAGGGCAGGAGAATGATGTAGGTAACAAATCATGGTATTGTTGGCGTAAAACAATTGGATCCAGTACATTCTATCGTATGACATGCAACAAATAAGCATTATAATAATCATAAGTACTTCAAATCTATCAATCTGCTGAGCCTTTTCCCAACTATGTTGGGGTCGGCTTCCAGTCTAACCGGATGCAGCTGAATATATATTTTACATGGAGCGACTGCCTACCTGATCTCCACAACCCATTAACAGGGTAATACGATACCCCTTGGTAAGACTGGTTGTCAGACTTTCGGGCTTCTGCCGACCCGTAACAACTGTCAAAGATCCACGAATGACAGCCGGGACCAACGGCTTAGCGTTCTTTCCGAGGCACGGAGGAGTCTCGGCATGTAAAGATGGTCACCCATCCCGGACCAACCCCGGCAAGCGTAGCTTAACCTGATGGATCGACCCGTGCGGCTGTTATTACTTAGCCACGAGCTCCTCACTATAGTAGTAAGTAAGTAAGTACTTCAGTTTTTAACGTCAAATACTAAAGTTTCAAAGTCATCGGAACAACAATAATCATGTATGTATATAAAATAAGATTAAACAAAATTAATAAATTGAAATAATTTTGGTATGTATATAAAAATAGTGGAATGGAGGAGCTCGTGGCTAAGTAATAAAAGCCGCACGGGTCGATCCATCAGGTTAAGCTGCGCTTGCCGGGGTTGGTCCGGGGATGGGTGACCATCTTTACATACCGAGACTCCTCCGTGCCTCGGAAAGCACGTTAAGCCGTTGGTCCCGGCTGTCATTCGTGGATCTTTGACAGTCGTTACGGGTCGTCAGAAGCCCGAAAGTCTGACAACCAGTCTTACCAAGGGGTATCGTATTACCCTGTTAATGGGTTGTGGAGATCAGATAGGCAGTCGCTCCATGTAAAATACTGGTATTCAGCTGCATCCGGTTAGACTGAAAGCCGACCCCAACATAGTTGGGAAAAGGCTAGGCAGATTGATATAAAAATAGTGGAATGGATGGATGGTATTGTATAACGGAGAAGTAAATTGAGTATTTTGTTTTGAACTAACGGATTACGCCATTTTTAGGGTTCCGTATCTTAAAAGGAAAAAACGGTACCCATATAGGATCAAATCAAATCGTTTATTGCTAAATCCATAATGTACACAGGTGGTAAATAAAATAAAATAGAAACAATTATGGACCCTGTCGGGCACAGCAAATCTTTGTAAATATGTAGAGAGGAAGAGCGCTTTATTAATTTTCAGTTTAAAATGTAAAATCACTCGTGTGTCTTTCCGTCTGTCACACTCACACCCAATTTGTTCCGAATCGAATGGATCGACTAAGTTGAAAGGAGAATGGGCATTTTGGTACTCGCTCCAATAGCAATCATTGTGGTGTCATTGGATAGGTCTTTTAATCAGGAAAAATATTTACTATGGCGACATGTCCCAAATCCTTGTCTGAAAACCACGGCAAGCCCCCAAAGTTCCAGTTTTAGTTAATATCATAATTGCAAGTACGATAATATTACATACCTATCATGGTTGAAATACGAAAAAAACAATGTAAAACAACATTATTTAAAACGAGAAATGTATTGTGTTACTCATAGACTCATAAAAAAAGGAGGACTCCGCGCCACGCATATCGAAAGTGAAGCACAGTAAGTATGCCAGGACCGTTTGTACAAACACGCCTCACGCACACATTTACATCATAGTATGCCAACCGGACGCCATTACGTGACACAAGCGACGGCGTCTTTGCAGGTACTCATATCACGCACACATAGATCGGTACGGTGCTTCACTTTCGATATGCGTGGCGCGGAGTCCTTCTTTTTTTTATACGTCTATTGTGTTACTATTCATGCATTATATCGTGATATGATATGATAATGGTGAACACTTTTGAAAATATGTTTTTTTACATAAAAAGTAGTATTATCTTTAACATTTCTGTTTTTTGTTACAACGGTGACTATAGACCTCGGGGATAGGGAACCAGCCGCGGGGTGGGGTAGGTGGTGCGCTGTGCCAGTGGACAGCCTTTTGTGCCGCGACATTCACTAGTCGTTGTATCGTTCTGTGCGTGAAACGACGTTCCGCAGCTGTTTATTCTACCTAGTACTTTGTTATACCGTTTTCATCACTGACCCCGGCGCCCCTTTTGGACATTGTTACCCGCTACAAACGTTTATCTTGGCTAGTGTTGTGGACTATTGTAGTGCTTATCGATTTGGAACATCGTTATGGAAGAAAATCGCAACTGTGTGATGTGTCGGCGAGGCCTACATCATGCTAGATACCAACAGCATGTTTTAACTGATGATCTTCCAAGAATGCACCCCGAGTTTGTGGCTTACATACGAGAACATGCCATTTTGGAGGTTAGTACATACTTCATTAAACTATTTCGAACTTCACCAGCTTCAGTTTTTCTTTTTAGAAGCGGTTTGTTTATATTATTATTGTCTGTTATATTTTTATACCTGAGCTATTACAAACGTGCGAATTGAGCCCTAAATCATTTTAATCGGACCTCTTGCTCGCACTTACAGGTCTTATTGAACTACCCTAGTGTTGTGTGTAAAAGTGCGTTTCCGAACCGAGCTGCAAACTACCAACTGCACGTGTTTATTTTCTATGTAGCGCGGCTGTATGGTCCGTAGCTAAGGGTGTTCGCTTCATAGAAAAAAAAAAACACGTGCAGTACTAGCTACCTGCTTCCGAGCGGCATCCCTTTATATCAGTAATGACTTGTGCAGCTTTCTCACAATCCTTTAATCCTTTTATGACTCAGTTCGCACGTTTATAGTTCTTCTTATTAAAACACTTCTCTGACCACCTATTGTGTGTTTGCTATTGTTATCTATTCACTAAGCCGTCACATCGGCTATACATAAGATATATTTTTACTTGCATTACTTAAAATATGAAAACAATACAAGTATGCCATGACTTTAGACCTGAACACCTACATACCGCATTGTTTTAAATGTTTTCATAAAAATACAACATAACATCAGCAAGATCGTATTCTACCATTTTCAGGTAGAGTTCGACAACACACGACGTGTGTGTCACCGATGTTGGCAGAGAATTGACAACGTTGTAGGAAGACCACCTGTCATACCAGAAGTAGAACAGAATGTACGAGAGCTTCAGGTTCCAGACTACACTCGAGCTCCAAACACTCCAGGGCATTGTATCTTTAACACTTGCCAAAACGCAACCCGCCATCGAATACCAGAGACGATCAAGATTCACATTTTCTGTGAATATAAGTTATATATTCCTGACGGTGCTAGAGTATGTGGACAACACCTTGAGAGCAATGCTTGGGAAGAGCTGCCTCAATTCTGCAATGTCACACATAACTTCAATGCGCAACAGTTTAGCGACGTTTGTGACATGTTGAGAATGGCTTTAAATCGTGGACCTAGGCTAGATTTCAACACAAGAGGTGCTTTAAGCAACGAGGATATGTACTTTTGGACAGGACGCAAATGCGAACAGTTTGATTCCATATTAGAACAAACACCCTCACTAAGTGGGAGGTGCAAGGAGCCTCGAACTGCGTTAGGCATATATCTGACGAAACTACGTACCGGAGACTCAGATGAAAGACTAGCGACGTTATTTAATATGTCACGAAGAAAGCTGGAACGTTTACTAACTATTGTGCGCGAATGCCTCATGAATGAATATGTAATATTACACTTGGGAGTGGACCATATGAATAGAAACGACGTTTTAGAAAAGAACCTCACTATACCAAGAGGGTTATTTGGCAATGAAGAAAACAATAAAGCTATCGTTATATGCGATGGGACTTATATATATATCAATAAAAGCTCGAACTTTTTGTTCCAGCGTCTATCTTATAGCCTGCATAAGTTCCAGAACTTGCTTAAGCCGTTTTTAATTGTGTGTTCCAATGGCTATATAATCGATGTTTTGGGACCATACGCTGCCACTAAGACTGATGCGAACATCATGAGCGATATAATGAATGATGGAGAAAACCCATTGCATTGCTTTCTTCAACCGAACGATGTCTTCATATTAGATCGCGGCTTCCGGGACAGCTTAGATGCTATCGAAGCATGGGGATATGAATCCTACGTTCCACCATCTAAAGACAGATGTGAGACACAGCTAACTACTGAGCAAGGTAATGAAGCTCGATCAGTTACACTATGCCGGTAGGTAGTGGAAGTGGTGAACGGGAGGTTCAAACGAGATTTCAAGCTTTTGCGGCAAAAATATTTTAATAAAACACTACCAAAAATGTTCATTGATTTTAAAATCGCCGCAGCTATGTTTAATAACTTCCACATACCCATCGATGACAACATTCACGCAGAGGCCTTCCTAAACATAATCAGGGAGAAAATAGATTCCCCGAATCTACTTTATGATTATGTTGAAAGAAAACATTTGAATAACCGAAGAGCGGATTTTCAAAGAATAGAAAGTCACGAAATACAGAACTTCCCACTACTGACGGAAGAACAGATTATTTTACTTTCATTGGGCACCTATCAACTGAAGCTAGCCCGATCCTACTGCAGCGAGCATTTATCAAATGGACTATACATTCTACAAGTATATAGAGAAAGCGCACTCCAAGATTTAAATGAATATGGTATAAACGAAGATGCCTGGCTTTTACGCGGACGCATACAGTCGCGTCACGTACGGTCAAGAACTTATTATTGTTATGTATTAGTAAAAAACAATGTTAATGAAAACGAAACCAATATCCATAACATTTTATGCAATTATTACTGCACGTGTTTGACCGGACGACGAACAATCGGCACTTGTGCTCATATAGTTTCAATCGTTTGGTATCTAGGATATGCCAGACATGTAGGCTTCACTGCTCCTGCAGCGTTCCTCAACGATGTCATTATTGTTGATAATAATGTTTAAAAAAATAAATAACGTTTCTTACTTTTTCAATTTTTTTTTTATTCCTGAGTGTTTATTCATTTTAGTATCTATTAATCAACAAACACAGGATTCTATAGAAGAAAATTATATAATATCACCATTATCTTCAAAAATGAAACAAAAACAAAAAAAAAATACTTAACACAAAATAACTCCGTTCCGACAGCAAATGGAGACAAGCGACTCGGTTATCATTAATCCTTGTAAAAAGACCTTTCCAATGATATATATATTATGGCTATTGGACCGAGTACCAGGCTTCATATATTTTTGCCCATGATCCTTTGGTACACATCTGAAGTTCTGTGACCCGAACACAAAGCGTAATGTAAATAAATTAATTTTGAATATGGGGCATGGGGTCACTTTTGGGGGGCAAATAAGAAAAAAAAAGTTTTGCAAACTGTAGCGTGTGACATATCAAATGAAAGGGCTTAGGTACTGCGATGGTCTCAAACAGGTTTTTTTTTTTATAATTTTAAAATAAATAAGAAAACAACCGAAAATTTACCATACCGGGCGGTATGGTAAATTTTTGTCTATTTTCAAATAACTTTTTTTTTTCTTTTTTTTTTGTATCTTTTTAGTACAATCTGTCACTATGTATTAGGATATTAAGTAATTTGTATGTCTTGTTAGATGTCTTGCTAGGTATGCGTCCTGTGACACATCCTATTACTTTTAAAGCATAAAGCTAAGTTTGTTCGATGAGATCTTGAGGAATTTTGTGTTTTAGCCTGCGGGTTCTTTTTTCATCCATGAGGTGGTTTGCCAGGATGTTTGGGTGACATGACAAGTAATTCTTTCTTTATATGAGTTGATGTAGCTTTTTATTTCTTCCTTTACTGTCAGTATTTTCAAATCATGGTGTAGTGCTTCATTTGGTACAAACCATGGGGCGTTTGTGATTGTTCTTAGAAGCTTGTTCTGAAATTGCTGTATGATCTCTATGTTAGAGTGTGATGCTGTTCCCCATAGCTGAATGCCGTAGGTCCATATGGGCTTAATTATAGCTTTATATAAGAGGATTTTATTTTCCAGGTGTAATTGTGACTTTCGGCCAATTATCCAGTAGAACTTTCGGAATGGTAGTCCAAGTTGCTTCCGTTTCGTGAAAATGTGTTTTGTCCAAGTAAGACGTCTGTCGAGGTATACACCAAGGTATTTGACATGTTCAGCTTGAGGCACTTGTATTCCATTCAACTTTACTGGTTCAAATAACTTTAAAACAATATTTATTTTACGTTACGGGTCGTCAGAAGTCCGAAAGTCTGACAACCAGTCTTACCAAAGGGGAAAAGGATAATAGGCAGATTGGGTGCCGATACCGATAAATACGTTTTTATCACTATTACCATATCCTTTTTAGGGTTCCGTACCCAAAGGGTAAAACGGGACCCTATTACTAAGACTCCACTGTCCGTCCGTCCGCCTGTCACCAGGCTGTTGAAATTTTCCACAGATGATTTCTGTTGCCGCTATAACAACAAATACTAAAAAACAGAATAAAATAAATATTTAAGGGGGCTCCCACACAAAAAACATGATTTTTTTGCCGTTTTTATAGATAATGGTACGGAACGCTTCGTACGCGAGTCCGACTCGCACTTGGCCGGTTTTTTAGAAATCCTTCTCTATTTGGTCCCTTACAACTTTAATAGGTAATAAAACTTGACTGCCCCGCCAGTGAGGCAGCGAGTGCAAACAAGTAAAAGTCATCAATCCATATGAGAAAAGTTTGTAATCAACCACAGAGTATATCAAGTTACGTTAGCTCAACCACAGACACCCGTAGTCTTGACTGGCTTGATTTATTTACTATTATATTGTTGTACTCGCTCATTCGATTGTCCCGGTTCCTATACCTATCTTTTGACGATCAAATTCACGACTTTTTATTATTTATCAATCAATCTGCCTATGCCTATGTTGGGATCAACTTCCAGTCTAACCGGATGCACATGGAGCGACTGCCTATCTGACCTCCACAACCCAGTTACTGGGTAATGCTATACCCCTTGGTAAGACTGGTTGTCAGACTTTAGTAATTTAAAATGGGCTTGTTTTTAACTTTTCAGTTTTTTACCGCAGTCGGGTTTTTTAGTTTTTTTAATTACTTTTTTTTATTTCCAGCTTTTTAGTTTACAAATGTGAAAGATTTCACAGACGATTTAGTTCTTGCAAGAAGTTTTGGTCGTGAGATTTGACGGCTTGGCTATTTTTACGATTTGTCACTTTCAATTACTTTTAACCATATAAGTTGCATATATTTTTATAATCACCTTTAAAAATCCTTCATTTTGATATTCCACTCGATACTATTAAAAGAAAAAAAAAAAAACGATCACCACAATATGGCACCCCAAATCCGCCATTTTACTATTTTTTATTTTAATGTAGCCAGTAACACTCGCGCTACCAAGAGCAATCTAAAGACGTATAATTTATCCAAATCCGTTCATTCGTTTTGGAGTTACGAGGGAACAAAGAAACGGACATACATACAGGTCAAACACATAACCCTCCTTTTGGGCTTCGCCGCAGTCGGGCTTCTGACGACCCGTAACGTCTGTCAAAGACCCACGAATGACAACCAGGACCAACGGCTTAACGTGCTTTCCGCGGCACGGAGGAGTCTCGTTATTTAAAGATGGTCACGCATCCACGGACCAACCCCGGCAAGCGTAGCTTAACCTGATGGATCGACCCGTGCGGCTGTTATTACTTAGCCACGAGCTCCTCCTCCTCTCTCCACTTTTTATTATTTATCTGTTCGAAAACTTTTTGATGAACGTGTAAATAAACATGTTCAGGTTAAATTCTTACGCAATCACTTACGATCTGTATTTAGTAGGTTTCAACTTTGTATCCCATCATATTTCCAACAATTATTGTTTGAATAACATTATTACATTGTAATTAAAACACCGGCCAAGTGCGTGTAGGACCACGCACAATGAAGGGTTCCGTAGTTGGGATGAATTTATCTTAAGAATAAACTTAACATTGTAGTTGAAAAAGATGTTCTCCCATACATTCCAACTGTAAATGTAAGTTTGTACTCACAATATTGATAGATTTACCATGTAATTCACACTTCGGTCACACTTCGGTCCACACACGTAATTATACGTATTGATTGATTTACCATGTAATTCACACTTCGGTCCAGTTGAAAACCAGCGTCAGGCACTAGTTGTCTGGCATTTTTTTGCTGAACTGGGCCTTTTTGGCACAGCCATGAGGCACACTTTCCTGCATTGTATTTTTTATTTTTTGTTGTTGTTGCATCGCAAATGTAGATTTTAAAAATTTTATTGTTATTTTTTACTTTTTTGTTTTGCCTCTAATTTAGTCTGTGCTAAATAAATGTGTTTTCTTTCTTTTCTTTCTTTAATTTTAAGACCACAGACTTCTTATAGGTTTTCCTGTAATCTACAGGTAAAGATATATTTTCTGTATTTTTTACAAAATTTTAGGCTCAGTAGTTTCGGAGATAAGGGGGGGTGGGGGATGGTAAATTTTGGTCTTTTTTCTTAAATAACTTTAAAACAATTTATTTTAAAATTATAAAAAAATATATTTGAGACTCTCATAGTAAGCCCTTTCATTTGACATGCCAGATGATGTAGTTTGCAAAACTTTTTTCTTTATTTTCTTATTTGTCCCCCAAAAGTGACCTCTATATTCAAAATTCATTTATTTACTTTACCCGTCCGTGTTTGGGTCACAGAAATTCATATGTGTACCAAATTTCAATTTAATCGGTCCATTAGATTCGGAGCAAACTGGCTGTGACAGACAGACAGACACACGAGTGATCCTATAAGGGTTCCGTTTTTTCCTTTTGAGGTACGGAACCCTAAAACGGCAAAAAAATCATGTTTGTTGTATGGGAGTCCCCCTTAAATATTTGTTTTATTTTAATTTAATTATTTATTTTTAAAGTGAATATAGGAAGACTGGTAATTAGTGACCGATATTTTTATTTTCTTTTTTTTTTTGCACAATTTCAGGTAATGGTCCCATAGAAAAAGTTGTTTGTTTTCATGAGCACAATCATGTGTTTAAGTATCGGTCACTAATTACCAGTCACCCTATGTATAACTAAATATTCTGTGAATATTTCAAGCGTCTACCTGTTGCCGTTATCAATACCTATCGAGCAAAAACGAGCAAAAAAAAATCATGTTTGTTATACGGGAGCCCCCTTAAATATTTATTTTATTCTGTTTTTTAGTATTTGTTGTTATAGCGGCAACAGAAATACATCATCTGTGAAAATTTCAACTGTCTAACTATCACGGTTCATGAGATACAGCCTGGTGACAGACGGACGGACAGCGGAGTCTTAGTGATAGGGTCCCGTTTTACGAGTACGGAACCCTAAAAATCGTAGGCGAAAATTGTCAATTGTCAAACGAAAATTAAAATTTCAAAGACGCTTTTCATGTCGTATGCTTCTTCTAAATTAAACAATGGATTTTGATCCGGTTTTCATCATTCTCCGGAAGGCATTGTAGATAAAACATTAATATTCAACATATGACATAGATATAGCTGTTATAAACAAAACTAAAAACGGGTCTTCTCGCGATATTCCTTTTTACGAGGTAAACAGGTACCTACTTGTTTCCCGACGTTTCGACCGCCTTGCAGCGATCGTGGTCACGGGAGGACTGATGACAGCTCAGCGACGTCTTCGTAAAGTGCGGGTATGGGCATCTACCCTCACTTGGTCTTCACAATTTTTATTATTGTCACTGTCGGTACTTCGACACACAACACTAATAACCTCTACACACTGACGGACCTCGTCGGACGACCGGCGTTGCTTGCATTTGCTAATGACTGGATTCCAAGTTGTAGGCAGTCGGTATCCTCTCTGTTGAAATTTTTATATTTCCTGATTTCAATCGCTTCACGTACTATTCTGGAGTAATAGTAACGATCAGTGGAAAGAACCTGTGGCTTGTGTAGTTGAATCCAGTGGTTTGGTCCAGCCTCCAGCAAATGCTCAGCTATCGCGGACTTATTGGTCTTATTGGTTGGTTGGTGGTGGACGAAGTCCGTCAGTGTGTAGACGTCATTAGTTTTGTGTGTCGAAGTACGGACAGTGACAATAATAAAAATTGTGAAGACCAAGTGAGGGTAGATGCCCATACCCGCACTTTACGAAGTCGTCGCTGAGCTGTCATCAGTCCTCCCGTGACCACGATCGCTGCAAGGCGGTCGAAACGTCGGGAAACAAGTAGGTACCTGTTTACCTCGTAAAAAGGAATATCGCGAGAAGACCCATTTTTAGTTTTGTTTATAATGTGTGCAAATCGCGACAGTTTAAAAAGTTTAATAAATATAGTTTATGACCCGTAGAGTGACAGGCCACTTTCTCCATAATCGCGGCCAAAAGCAAAAAAATAATAAGAAGTAGGTACTCACTCTATTCTTAATCCTTCTCCTCAGCCCCTTCAAGAAGGCCAAATCTTCCAAATTCAGCTTCAGGGACTGAACCCGCTCCGAGTACTTGCATGTTGACAGGCCCGCTACTTCTTCCACGGTCATGCTGATTCCACGTGCTGGAACGAAATATAAACTTTTATTGTAAACTTTTAAGTACTTGTTTTACAAATCTATACTGTCCTCCCACATCTATTTATTAACACTGTAATTTGAAAAACATTGTAAAAGCCAATTACTTATTTTAAAAAACCGGTCAAGAGCGAATCGGACTCGCGCACCAAAGTTTCCGTTCCGATTTCTGAAAAAGTGTGCTATTTAGAGACGTCGTTTTATTTTTCCTGTAATCTTTACATAAACTTCTATCACATAGAATAATTTGAGATTTTTCTTTATGCAAACTTCGGAGATAAGGGGGGAACGGTATTTTTTTTTTTACATTTTTCATCAAAAGTCGGAAACTATGCGGGCTAAAAAAAAAAGAAAAAAATGTTTGAGAATGTGCAAACAGAGCTATTTTATAAGATACCCCACATGCCCTTGTAGCCCCATTTCGAATTTTCAAGAATCCCTTTCGGTCCATGCTGAAAGAAAAAAAAAAATTTTTTCTTATATGCATAATAGTTCGGCAAACAACTCTAAAACTATACCAAATTTCGAATTGATAGCATTAGTAGTTCTTGAGATATCCAGCTATGGCAGACGGACAGACTAAGTCGCACCATAAGGGTTCCTTTTTACCATTTTGGTAACAGAACCCTAAAAAAGTAACCGTAGAGTTTCTTGCCGGCTCTTCTCCATAGGAAACGACCAATTGGAACCGTGCACCCAGCTTCTGACGTGCCCTATGTAGGTTTATGAGAAATAAAATATTTTGATTATGAATTTAAAACAACCTTAGCACTACACTTGGCGTATTTGCGCAAATATTCGCGTTATTTCGATTAATACAAAAAAATACAACCGACTTACAAAAACAACACTACAAAGTGAAAAATAACTTTAATTTTGGAAGTCGGTGTCTAGTTTAATGTATTTTCGTTTTTTGCCACCGACTTCCGAAATTAAAGTTATTTTTCACTTTGTAGTGTTGTTTTTTGAAGTCGGTTGTATTTTTTTGTAAAAAAGTTTTTATTTTTCACTTTTTAGTTGTGGTACCTACCCCACACAAATTCTAATACCACTACCTGCAAAACAAACTTGAACATCATCCATATAAAAGTGGGGAAAAAATACGTATTATTGAAGCTAACTCAAAAACTACCGAAGCAAACTTAATCAAATTTATATGGGACCAACTGTGATGTATACCCTCTCGAATAAAACAAAAAAAAATCCAAATCGGTCTAGCCATCTTCGAGTAATCGGGGAACATACATAAAAAGGTTCCGACGAATTGAGAACCTCCTCCTTTTTGAAGTCGGTTAAAAATGTACTTTATTTCTATTACGCTAGGGAATATTTTGTATAACCCAAGTAACGTGGATATTTGGATAAATACGCCAATGACAGCCAGCATTCCTACTTTAAGGAGATGCTTTAAAAGGACATTCACTGAGCTTTTTTGGTGTCCTTCAAAAGAAACAAAGAAAGTCCATTTATTCAGCACAGACAAAAATGCATGTAGTACTCGTAGGTAACCGGCGCTTGTCGTGAACGAAAGCAAAATAATTATGAAGTAGAATCAATCATAGAATTTTGTTGTTTCTGCCTTTCCCCATGAGAAAAAGGCGTGAATGAAAACATAACCCTTCCTTAGCAGACGGGTAAAAAATAATTGTAAAAATAAGTTACAAAAAGATATGATTCCGGCCAGGATCGAACTGGCGGCCTTCTGCGTGTAAAGCAGATGTGATAACCACTACACCACGGAACCAGTTGAGATACATGTCGAAATTTACAGTTTGGTATTTTTGGATTGACTAAGTACTTCATTGATTTGTGTTAAGGAATAACTGCCGCAAGGTTCGATCAATCAGGTTAAGGTATGCTAGCCGCGGTTGGTCTGTGGGTGGGTGACCTTTACAAACCAAGAACCCCCAAGACTCGGAAAACGTCAAAATGTACTCTCTCCGTACCTGTCTCTAAATCTGAACAGCAGATTTTTTTTTCGCGATTTCAGGTTTGGTCCCATAGCATAATGATGAGTACAATCTCCCATTTCAATTTGGCACATGTTTTAAATTTCATCCCGTATACATATAACAGCTAGTAATTTATAACAGGCTCATCTCTTATCAAGGACTTAAACATAATAATGCCCCAAAGTATGTAATGTAAATGTATCATATTGGATTGACTAGAAAACATAACATCACACCTTTAGTTCCCAAAGGGTTGGGCAGAGGTGTACCTTTTAGTACACCCATATTTTTACAGTTTTTTTTTGAAGTCCCACGTAATAGGGGTGAGTCTATTCTAGTCCTTTCTTTGGTATTGTTTGTCGAATCGTTGAGCTGCAGAATTACTGACAATTGTGTGCACTGACTGGACTGGTCCACTCAATATGTGTGGTACTTTCCTCAAAAGACAACACTTCCAAACAATAGGAATAACGGACAGTTCTCTGTGCAGGGCTTGCCTGGAGGCTGAGGAAACCGTTACGCATGATGTGCTCTTTGAATGCACAGGCGTCACCCAGATTAGAACAGAAACTCTTGGAACACCCAGATCTTTGACAGATGTTCTTAACAGACTAGGAAACTTGATAGACTTCTGGAGTGAGGTGGGCTGGATGGAATAACCCCTGACGACCGGCATGGGCTACGCACAATGGTCCACATGAAGGACTAAGTGCGGAACCAAATCCTCTAACATAGACCATTCCTCAACAGACCATTTCAGACACCAATCTACATGGTCTTCACATGATCTGAACAAGATTATGTCTGGACTTTAAAAGCAACTGTGACATCTGAGTTTGTTTCGGCCTTTCTTCTCAGAGTAGTCAAATAGGAAACGCCAACCGTACCTAGTCTTAAAAAATATGATTAACTTGTAAAAGTGTTTGTACAAACCTCATACCAAATAAAAAACCAAGACTGGGCTGTCAACAGTGATGTGAGGTTGCACGTTTCGGGTTTCATAAACATGTGTGCACGTAATGAGGTGTAGTTTAATTGTAATTTGGTATAAATGTGTGCGTGTGAGTGTGTATGTACAGAGCAAGGTGTAGTTTTGTGCATGCTTTACTGTATTGTGTACAGCACTATGTCTGGGTTTTTTAATTATACCGAGGTACAAACCTATTTACAGAAATAACATTTATCATCACACTAGGCACGGAGGAGTCTCGGTATGTAAAGATGGTCACCCATCCACGGACAACCCCGGCAAGCATAGCTTAACCTGATGGATCGACCCGTGCGGCAGTTATTACTTAGCCACAAGCTCTTCATATGAATATGTATGATTAATTTAATGAGTCTGTGAAACTTGAAATAAAATGATTATTAATATTATTATAACTGGCAAAAATGTATACATGTACACACAACACACGTGCGTGTGTGTGTGTGTGCGTTACATTTCTACATTACCATTAGGCAATATAGGTGCTCTTTCTTTTATATTATTTGGTTTGTATGTTATACCTACATACTGCAAAAATTATAAACAATATAGTGAAATGAAAGAATTTAATTTTCCTATAGAACTTATTTCATTCAATATAATATAATATGAAAGTGATAATGACTATCAAGATTGATTTTCTAATTTCAAAACAGCTACTTATCCACTTATTCATGTTACAATATTTTAAATAGTATGAATCATACTTATTAAGCATCAAAATTTTGTTAGTTTGTTTTCAAAACTTTTTTTAGTGTAAAAATTTTACTAAGTTACTCATTGAGTAAGCAAAATGAAAGATCCCCCATTAAATAAAAATAATTGATAACAATGTATGTTGCAATGTACTGGACATTGCAACAAACATTGTTTTCAATATTTCTTTTATTCATAATATATATTTGGTTTCGCACAGACCATTATGTAGTCAGCCCAATAATTGGTGTACATTGTTCAATAAGATTCTTTAATAAAGTATTTCCGATATATATTATGTATACAATGGGAAATATTTCTGCGTCATATTGTCATAACACATTAGACGTCTACCTGTTGATTTATCCGTACTAGAATTACGACAAAAAATATATTATAAAGAACTTGCCATCCAAAATTTCCTGGTCCAATTGGTACGAGGACGTGTGCTTCCCATTATCGTCCATTCTTCATATTTAACAGTTTGTTTTAATTATTTATTTATAACATTATCTTTTACGACATTAGAAAATAGTTCGGTAGGTAGGTTAGGATTGCGAGAGCTGTCAATGTCAAACTCATTTCATTCATGCCAGTAGTGTTGGGACAATTACGATTTTTTCCTATCACGTGATAACCAAAGTTCGGTTCAACGTGAGGAACAACTATACAGGATACAGGGCTGGGGCTGTCTGAGAAAGGTGTGGCCAAAAGTATGGGTGCGGTACGCACGGCTACAGAATAAGCTATACAATATACGATAGTCGCATTGTATAGGATTTCCTAACAATGAGAGGTCAGTGTAGACTGGAAATGTATAGCTTGTTCAGTTTGATGGTCTGTACAGAACTTTCTCCCGGGGACCAACATCGTAATTGTGAAAAACAAATTCGTCATCCCATTCATTTGGTCGAGTAGGTATTAAAGTTTTGTCTGGGACGACAGTTTTTTTTTTTTTCAATAAAAAGCCAAAAAACACTAAACCAAAATCTAAAAAAAAAATAATCAAAGTACCTAAACGCACGGGACGGGGTGCACCGACTATTCAAATATCAAAAAGGCAAAAACATGTAACGGCTATTTATTAAAAAAAAAAAAAAAGCACCAATGGGAAGGAACAGGCAAAGCTAAATAGATATCTCGCCATTATTGTACCTTGTTAGCTGTCTATCTGTTGACGGTTGTCAAGGAAACGCGCTCTCACCATAAAAAAAATATAGTACGGGAGGTGGCGTTAGTTTGAAAAAGTAATTTTATATTGGCTTAAAATCATACCAAAAATAGTGGGTCAGCTGCTCCAATAGTTAATGTTAGTTTAATGGAGTCCAAAGTTACAGCATGTAAAAGTTGTAAAAAAACCAATGAAAAAAGTAATTTCATACCTCGCCAAAGCCTTATAAAATGATACACCTTTTTCATTGCATTAATTCTGAATTTTATCTTCTTGCACACATACAAACTTTGTATAAGATAGCCATATTTAACAAACTATTTAACTAGGCACTCAAAAAATATCAGTATAGACTAGATTTCTAGACAACCTTTAGGATCCGAGGCTCAAAGCGAATAACTTAAAAACTAGGCGACGGCAACGCTCCAAATATCATGTTTTTCACTACCTACATTCTGCTAGAAAAAACCAGTACTTTACTATAAAAACCTGTCCTTTTGGCGCCAACTGTCAAATAGATACTTTTTAACTTCACGAATACAGATAAATAAAATAATTTGAGTCAACTTTCATCTTTTTATTTTTATTTTACATCAACTAAACTTATTATTATATTATTTGGAAATCATGACACTTATGAGACGGTTTTTGGCGTGATCTTCAACCCAAAAACAATAGTCAGTGCATGGAAGTGGGGGGAATAAATGTCAGTCGCGTAATTAAATTGATTGTTGCGATGGCAAATCAGGGCTAAATTCGAAACTATGGGTCAAAGCAGTCAAAGGAACCATGACCCCAATTTTAAAGGAAATAAAACTGCATTTTTTGTTTTTTGGAAAAGCTTCTGTCTGAACCGGAAATCGAACCCTGATTCCTCTTATAAAATAAATACCTGTATTTAATACTGAGCGATAATGTTGCTGACAAGGATCAAATACCGCAAAGGAATTGAATACTCTATGTAAAATCAAAGGAAGTGTCAGTGTTTTGCAATAAAAATTACGATAAAATAAAAATAAACCATTTCATTTCATTTGTCACTTTCACATTAGATTTTGTTCATATTAGCTACACTATCGGTTAGTGCAATAAAAAAGGGTGCTGTTTTTGTAAAAAACGGATTCGTTTCCTGGCTGTGGCAGAAGCTTTTTCAAAAAAACAAAAATGCAGTTTTATTTTCCTTCTAAATTGAGATTATGGTTCCTTTGACCACTTTGCCCTATTACACATAGTTTCGAATTTAGCTTGGGGGCTTACTATGAGCCCTTATAGCAGGGCAGAAGTTGAACAGTTCCAGTGTGAGAGAGAGACGGAGCTATATTCAACCTATAGCACCGTCCTTTTTTCTGAACGGATCCATTATGGATCCATTAAGTTTTTCACGCCATCGTATGGCCCCTGATGTGCCATTGCAACAATTATGTTAATTTACGCGACTGACATAATTTATTTCCCCCCAGCTATTTTTTTTTTAGGCAAAGATGATCCCAAAAATCGTTCTATAAAGTTTTGGTGCAGTATGTTTTTTTTTTTAAGTGTTTTTTACAATTTTGACACGCTGGACCACTTTTTAGACAATTTGGATTTCCCCGTGGGTGCGGCGGCTGACTCTCACTCATAGATTAGTGAATATTAAACATTTACTAGAAATATTTATTCGGTATAAAATAGGTCGCAAAAATCGAGCAGTACCTAATAGAATAGAATAGAATAGTTTATTTCCATCACTAAATGTTACAAATATCTCTTAGTCTAAGGATAATATGTGACAACAATGGGTGACATTAAACAAGAGAACACGTTGACGACCGTAGTAGTATGAACTGTGTCACAGCACAGCCGTCAGCGCCTTCCACTCTGTACATAAATTTCATATCTTTACGTTGTTTTAATATAAGTTTTAATAGGAAAAAACCCAAATCCCTACTAATATGGTGTTTGACAGGTAAACAAACAGAAATAGGACTTATTTTGTCGAGATAAGCAGAAAAACGCAGAAAATATATTTTGAGAACGCCTAAAACAAGAGCTAGCGAAGTGAACTTGAAAAGATTTGCATTATCTCGTATAGATTTGATTTTCTTCCAAGCATTCATACAGAAATAGGAGAACTTACTTTGTCGATTCGTGCAGAATTAGTACTTGCACGGTGTAGATAAAAATAATACACGACTTAAGGTGCAGGTTGAACCTAAGTCTAATTTAGCCATTCGAACTTAACGCCCAAGCTGGGTACCCAAAGTCCGAGTTTGCTTCGCTCGTATTATTACAATCATTTCAAGGCTTTTTACTAAAAATCTTGTTTATTGTTAGTGTTTCGACCAAGGGGTAGCTAAAGTACAGTATACAAGTACTACAGTATACAGATGTACAGATGCCAGCAGGTCAAGCCACCCGAAATAATTTCGGGTGGCTTGACCTGCTGGAAAATTTGACAATTATTGTCAAATTTTCCCAATCAACCTTGAACCTAATGCTTTAGCAATAAAGATGAAATCTATTAAAGAGATTTGACAGAGTGTTGTGTTGTGCTGTGCTGGCGTCTGTACATAAAGGTCTTTTAAATTAGTACACCAAAACTAAAATCGACTAAAGAAGACCACAGACAAATCACTACTATCTATTTATTGTTTGTCTACTGAGAAGCATTGTCTATATTGTCTATGCTTAATGCTACTGACAGTCGACTAGCATTTTTATCATTTTTCAGTTCTTTGTTTTTACCCGGCGCTGGATTGTTTTTTCGATTTTACAGAAAATAAATGGTAAGTTTAGAATGTATTATATTAGAAAGTTGTTATAATTAGCTACTATCCCACAATATTCGGAATGTAACGTATTTTTCGTCATGAAATGAAAAATGTAGTTACATTTTGTGATAGACACGTTGTGTCCAACATTTTGTAACGTTTCTTTTTTCAAAAACTTGTACGTGATACGAAAAAAAAGAAAAAAAATCTCAAATCAAAGTAATATAGCCTAAGCAGTGTTTAGCAGAGTGAGATTATTTACTTAAATATTTTTTGTAAGACATAAAAAATTAGCTGGCTTGGCTTACATAGTCGCCGGATAGGTATACACAACGTTTTTTTTTTTTACCGCGGCCTATTGAGGCCCCTTGAAGGGACCTTGCCTTGCTTGAGGTTCCCGAGGCGACCCTCTGACCGTGTTTTGTCTTGTAATATCGAATTCAGTTTTAAAACATTAATTTCCCACAGAATAAATGCTGCACTTAACTAATTAATGATAACACCAATATTATCTTTCTGGTGAAACTAATAATTATATGGATGACTTTATGAATAAACAAAGACTTATAAAACAATGAATCAATGATTGTGTTTAATATGACATGACTTAAAAGAGGAAAAAATACTGAAATATTAGCTGATAGATGTATGAAAAAAGTAATCTGTGTCCACCCCAAATAAATTGAGATTAGGCAGGAAGCTGCTGATATTTTTTCCTTATTGTAACACTGCTCATTATCTTGCACAATTTCCAACCAATTTGAGTTGAGCTCACAATTACTGACAAATCCGTGCACTGACTGGACACTCAAATCGGTGGGGTTCTTTCCTCAAAAGACCACCTCAAACATTAATCTGCATGCTGACTATATATTATTATAGGTAATAATCTAACTAAAATTATCTCTGGAGTTTAAAAGAGACCTCTGAGTTTGTTTTGGTCTTTCTTCTCAGAGAGTTGGATAGTTTTGCTATGTCTGTCCATCCGCACCTTAACTCAAGAGACTCTTAGTACTAGAAAGCTATAATTAGGCATATTCATCACGCCAACAAAGTGGTAAAATAAAATCATGAAAACAAATTAAAAAAAAAAAAAATATTTCAGACAAAAAAGTCCATAGGCAAGGCAAGGTTGTTAGTATCAAGAATTTTGCTTATAACACATGGAGTTCAGTGAACCTACTAAGCATAACAGTATTGGTTCTCTCGCCAATCCTCCTTAGGACGCTATTCGGGCTCCCCCATACTCTTCGCACCACCGACGCAACTTTTTTACGCATAATTGTAGAAGTCATCTACGCTGGCGTCAGTGTTTACTGACGCCAGCGTTTATGCCGGATGCACTGCAATATTGAGGGAGCCGAAACAGAGCCCTAAATACATTATTATATTGGATGCGCAAGGCATTGTAGGCTTTTTGTGTAAAGTTTGCCCACAAGCCGCTTGTGTAGAATGTGTGGCAGAATGGCTTGAACATTGTTATTTTAACAGGTACAGTACACCGAGCGAACCTGTGTGCCAACATATTACCGTGCACCGACAATACCCTGCGCTCCCTCTCAATGTTTTAGGGTACCTTCTGTACACATAAAGTGGGGATGGTTTTTTTTTGGGTTCCGTACCTCAAAAGGAACAAAACAGAACTCTTATAGGATCACTTGTGTGTCTGTCTGTCTGTCACAGCCAATTTGCTCCGAATCTAATGGACCAATTAAGTTGAAATTTGGTAGACATATGAATTTCTGTGACCCAAACACAGCCGGGTAAAGTAAAAAAATGAAGTTTGGATATGGGGGTCACTTTCGGGGGGAAATAAGAAAATTTTAAAAAAAGTTTTGAAAACTATACTGTGTGACATATCAAATGTGTTATTAAGGAAGCCTACAAAGGTGTCAATGCAAAGACGGAATGATTTACACTGCTGTATTCGATGCTTGCGCGTAGTATGTGTCGCAGCCACATCTACTTATAAATATTAGGTCTTTACATATGAAATTGCCGTTCTGCAGTACTGGCCATTTCAAATCAAAATAATTTTTGTTTGGCTAAGAATTCTAATTTCAAATTAATTTTATTTTAAAAACATGGATTTTTTTTTCCAAAAGTAGTCATTTGTTTATTGATTAGTGTTACATTTTCATCGCATTTCAATCTTTTTCGTCATCATGGATACGTTAAAAATTCGAGTAATTATGGAATATGAGTACCGTCGTGGCAGCAACGCGGCACAAGCGGCACCCAACATCAACGACCTTTACGGAGCTAACACTACAAACCAACGCACCACTTGTTATTGGTTTGCTCGCTTCCGTTCTGGAAATTTCGACCTGAAAAATGAACCTCGCGGTCGTCCGAAGACTTTGGTCGACAATGACGAATTAAAGGCGATTGTGGAAGCTGATGATACACAATCTACGGCTGAATTAGCAGCAGCTTTCGACGTTAGCGTCAAAACAATATTGGTCCATTTGCGTCAAATTGGCAAGGTAAAAAAGCTTGACAAATGGGTGCCCCACGAACTCAATGATCGCCAGCGCGAAGTACGCGTCGAGACGTGCCTTGCACAGCTCAACAGACACACAAATGAAGGAATTTTGAACCGCATTGTTACGAGTACCTGCGATGAAAAATGGATTCTGTTTGATAACCGCAAGCGCTCAGCAAGTTGGTTGGATCCTGGTTCAGAACCTAAACAATGCCCTAAACGAAAACTTACCCCTAGAAAAGTGATGGTCACTGTTTGGTGGTCTAGCGCCGGTGAGATTCATCACAGCTTCTTACCAAACGGGGTGAGCATTACTTCAGATGTGTACTGTGAAGAACTGAACACAATGATGGAGAAGCTGGCACATCTCCAACCAGCATTGCTCAATCGCTCATCTCCGCTGCTCCTGCACGACAACGCGCGACCTCATACTGCACAGCAGACGGTCTCCAAGTTGCAAGAACTGGGGTTGGAAGCTCTCCGTCATCCACCCTACTCACCAGGCCTTGCGCCTACAGACTACTACTTTTTCCAGAATTTGGATAACTTCTTGGCGGGAAAAAAATTCAATACCCGAGAGGCAGTACAAAATGCCTTTGAAGAATTTGTTGCCTCCCGTCCAGCTGATTTCTTTAAGAAGGGCATCAATAAACTGCCACTGCGTTGGCAAAGATGCATTGATTGCATGGGTCATTACTTCGATTAATACAAATAAAAAATGCATGAAAAAAAATCGTTTAAATTTTTTCATACAAAACGGCAATTTCATAGGTAAAGACCTATTATGATACATAACACTTTTCCCCCTTCTCAAAGCAAGAAGAAGTTTAACTAAATAGGTAAAAAAAAAAAAAAAAAAAAATTAAAGTTAATAGTACTTATTGTAGTCTATGATAGGTCTATTTCTACGAACACGGCCTGGCAATGGCGTATGGGAGTGATCATCATCAACTCGTGCTGGCTGAGGGGTACTGAACTCAGGGCTCGCCGCTGCAAGGACGCTTAACAGTGTTCCAGGCGTACCTGGCGACATAGACGATTTCTCTGTTGTGTTGTCAGTACTGGTATCATCATGACTTAAAGGTACTGGAGGGTGTGTATTTGGTCATGGTTGTTGTTTTTTCTAGTGCCGGTAACACTTTACTCGTATTACTGCTCTCTGGGTTTGTCTCTTCTTGAGGTAAAGTTACATCCCACACATCTGTTGTAACATTGCTAGTTTCATCGTTACCTTTATAAGATTGGAGCTGGTTTTTATGTCTCACTATGTTTTTGTTACTTCCATGCATTTTTAATTTGTACATTACTTTTCCTAATTTACGTACAATGGTTCCCGTTAACCAGCAAAATTTTTTGTTGTTTATAAATCTCAAACTCAAAGCATTTATTTCAAATAAACCAATTACAGGCACTTTTGAATTGTCAATGGGTCGGTCAGTCAAAAAGATGAAGCTAGTTGCCCATTCCAAAGCGTAGTAGATCCCTATGGAGAAGAACAGGCAAGAAACTCCATGGACACTCTTTTGAATCAAAATATTTTTACGAAATATTGACGAAAATTAAGACTCAAAAAATAAACGTAATTACAACTGCCAAATCTATATAAATAAAAAGAGAAGTCCTGACTGACTGACTGATTGACTGACTCATCAACGCCCAGCCCAAACCCGTGGACTTAGAAAGCTGAAATTTTGCATAGAGGTTCCCTTAATAACGTAGACGAGGAATAAGGAAGGATTTTTGGAAATTCCATCCCTAAGGGGTTCAAACAGGGGATGAAAGTTTGCATGAAAAATCTTATTCCCTGAGTAAATAATACTTATCTAAGTAAATTATAAAGTTTGTCCGTTTTAATTTTCCTAAACTACCCCCTTAGGAGGAATTGGGGGGTCTCAAAGTTTGTATGGAGGTATTTTAACGCGTGGTCCCAATAATTCGAAACTCAGCATTTATACTTTAGACCAAAAATGAAGAATAAGTGAATTTCAGTTTTTCGGAAATCTACCCTTTTTTTTTGTGGATGGGAAATCAAATGATTTCTCCCGCTCTGGGTGGAGCGGGAGGGCGTGTCAGACTTTTACTGATTAAAACCCACCCGTGTTCCTTCAGTTGTCCGTGCCAGGGCCACGGTATCTCTTTCGAAATACCCGCGACCCCGGCGGCATCGGCCCTATTGGACCTCGTCAAAAATCCCTAAAGGGGTGAAAAGGGGTAGTCAATTTTACAGGGCAGGATTTTACTGCGGGGCTTGATTAACTCGAAAATTGGTGTAAATAATCTTTCAGTCATTTTACGGAAATATCCCAAGCGATTTTTTAAAATTCCACCCCTATGGGGGTGAAAACAGGGAATATAGTTTATATGATAATTCTTATTAATTTGGTTAATTAACTTGAAACTTGGTACAAATACTTGCCTAAGTTAAGTTTGTCATTAATAGTTTTTCAAAACTACGCCGAAGGGAAGGGTAGGGGGAGGGGGAAGGAGAAAGGGTGGTGATGAGGAGAAGGGGAGGGGAAGAGTGTGTTAAGAGGGTAGGGAAGGGGGTGAAGGAGGGGAGGGGTAGTGAGAGGGAGTTGGTGAGGGGGAGAAGAGGGGAGATGGAGGAGGTGTTGGGTGAAGAGGGGAGTGGTGGCGTTGGCGAGGGGGATAGTTGGAAGGGGAAGCGGTGAAGGGGGTGTGAGAGGGAGAGGGGGAGGTTTGCGGGAAGAGGATGTAGTGAGGCGCTGAGAAGGGGAGGGGGTTGGGCATGGGGAGGGTGAGGGGTTTAGAGGGGATTAGAGGGACAAGGGAGCAGTGAAAAGTGGGGTAAGAAGGGGTTTAGAGGGAGAGGGGGAGGGGTGAGAGAGGGTTTAGAGGGAGAGGACGTGGGGTGAGAGGGGGAGACGAGTGCCTTTACACCTTAAAAATGCTATTTGTATAGCATTCATTGAAGAAACCCAGCCCGACAGAAATAACTAAGAAATAGAAAGTCGGAATGACACAAAAAGCAGGAATAAATTTCAGTCGTGCATCGGAGCTGACATACACACTTTTTTTTGTTTGTTTGAACGCGTTACTCTGGAACTACGAGTTGGACTTTAAAAAATCCTTTTTCCATAGCCCAATTCTTAGGGAAAGCTATAGGCATATTAAACATCACTCTAAGACTATTAGGTGCCGAGCAAAAATAAAAACTCAAAAAGAATGCCTAAGCAAAAAGGAAGTACTAGCACGGGCAGGCAATGCGATGCGACGGGGTGTGTTGGGGGAACAAGAAATTCCACACATACGAAGTTGCGGGCAGAAAGTCCTGACTGATTGACTGACTCATCAACGCCCAGCCCAAACCCTTGGACCTAGAAAGTTGAAATTTAGCCCAGAGGTTCCCTTTATAATGTAGACAAGATGTAGTAAACACCATCCCGTTTGAAAATAATATAGCCAAGATATTTTAATAATAATAAAAAAAAATACTTTTGTGGTTAGAATAAATAAATAAGTCGATTTAATGCTAGGCAGACGACACACAGTTTTTATCTGACAGCGGCGAAGCTAAGCGGTAGTTATCAGTCCGTAAAACAGTCAATGCAAGGTCAAACAACAGAAGGAAATCCAAAACAGTACAGTACGTATCACAATAGTCACACTAACAACAACAACAACAACAACATTGCGAATGATCGCCGCCGGGTGTCAAATTTACACCAGTGTGATTGACACTGTCAATCAATGGCGCGCGTCGATGACATATTAGGTCTTTACCTATGAAATTGCCGTTCAGCAGTACTGGCCATTTCAAATCAAAATAATTTTTGTTTGGCTAAGAATTCTAATTTCAAATTAATTTTATTTTAAAAACATGGCTTTTTTTTCCAAAAGTAGTCATTTGTTTATTGATTAGTGTTACATTTTCATCGCATTTCAATCTTTTTCGTCATCATGGATACGTTAAAAATTCGAGTAATTATGGAATATGAGTACCGTCGTGGCAGCAACGCGGCACAAGCGGCACGCAACATCAACGACGTTTACGGAGCTAACACTACAAACCAACACACCACTTGTTATTGGTTTGCTCGCTTCCGTTCTGGAAATTTCGACCTGAAAAATTAACCTCGCGGTCGTCCGAAGACTTTGGTCGACAATGACGAATTAAAGGTGATTGTGGAAGCTGATGATACACAATCTACGGCTGAATTAGCAGCAGCTTTCGACGTTAGCGTCAAAACAATATTGGTCCATTTGTGTCAAATTGGCAAGGTAAAAAAGCTTGACAAATGGGTGCCCCACGAACTCAATGATCGCCAGCGCGAAGTACGCGTCGAGACGTGCCTTGCACTGCTCAACAGACACACAAATGAAGGAATTTTGAACCGCATTGTTATCTGCGATGAAAAATGGATTCTATTTGATAACCGCAAGCGCTCAGCAAGTTGGTTGGATCCTGGTTCAGCACCTAAACAATTCCCTAAACGAAAACTTACCCCTAGAAAAGTGATGGTCACTGTTTGGTGGTCTAGCGCCGGTGTGATTCATCACAGCTTCTTACCAAACGGGGTGAGCATTACTTCAGATGTGTACTGTGAAGAACTGAACACAATGATGGAGAAGCTGGCACATCTCCAACCAGCATTGGTCAATCGCTCGTCTCCGCTGCTCCTGCACGACAACGCGCGACCTCAAACTGCACAGCAGACGGTCTCCAAGTTGCAAGAACTGGGGTTGGAAGCTCTCCGTCATCCGCCCTACTCACCAGACCTTGCGCCTACAGACTACTACTTTTTCCAGAATTTGGATAACTTCTTGGCGGGAAAAAAATTCAATACCCGAGAGGCAGTACAAAATGCCTTTGAAGAATTTGTTGCCTCCCGTCCAGCTGATTTCTTAAAGAAGGGCATCAACAAACTGCCACTGCGTTGGCAAAGATGCATTGATTGCATGGGGAAAAAAATTAGTTTAAATTTTTTCATACAAAACGGCAATTTCATAGGTAAAGACCTATTATTATGACGTTCCGTTGTATGTAATTGAATAAAATGCTGATACTTACTACGAACCAACATAATTATTTTTATGACAAGAATCCAATACATAATAAAAACAGCACTAGTTGATTTGATACAAAAGTATATAGAATTGAATTACATATAATAACTATTCAAAAAAACGTGAATAATTATAATCTTTGAGTACTAAATCATTTCCTAAGCAAAATGAATCGTCAATAGGTGCGTTCTGAACATGTTATTCTAAATAATTTCCAAATTATGCTATAAATAAAAAAATGCGCATATCTGTTTTTTCTGGCGACTTAAATATCTATTTCTTATGTTTTTTAAGACCTTAAAAATAATGGATTTTTTCATATATATGGCATATCTGTACACCACCGCCTCGTCGTCAGGTACGATTTGGCCGTCCTTCTTTGTGATAGGCCTGTCTGATGTAAGTCAGACCAGACAGGCTGTCAGGTTGGGGTCGGCTTCCAGTCTAACCGGATGCAGCTGAATACCAGTATTTTACATGGAGCGACTGCCTATCTGACCTCCACAACCCATTAACTGGGTAATACGATACCCCTTGGTAAGACTGGTTGTCAGACTTTCGGGCTTCTGACGAACCGTAACGACTGTCAAAGATCCACGAATGACAGCCGGGACCCAACGGCTTAACGTGCCTTCCGAGGCACGGAGAAGTCTCGGTATGTAAAGATGTTCACCCATCCACGGACCGACCGCGGCAAGCGTAGCTTAACCTGATGGATCGACCCGTGCGGCTGTTATTACTTAGCCACGAGCCTAAAAAAGTCTTGAATTATAAAAATCTCATCTGTCTATTTTGCCCTATCAACAGCACCATGACGAGCAGGGGTCGTTACAGCCAGAACAATGAGTGGGACTCGAGGGATGACTACAACAGCTCTGTTTATGAGCCTCAATATCTTGATGACGACAGCGGGTAAGTTATAGAAAGAATTAAAGATTCCGACGAACTGAGAACCTATTTTTTTTTAAGTCTGTTAAAAAAAAACAACCAACACTACAAAAAACACTACTAAGTGAAAAAATTTCAATCAACTTCAAAAAGAAATTAACTGAAAATTATTTGATAACTTAAAAATATGTCATAATAAGTGACATGTCACTATAGGCAAAGTCATTATATCCGAACTTCTCATTGCAATTACTTCATATTCAATCAATCAATATTATTGTTATTATTTTTTATTCTTGGTCAATTATATATATGCGGAGTCATATTAAATGGATTCCACTGTAATAACAATTCAATATATCTCTTCCCATTCCTTCAGGAGATCCTTGGGAATCCTTTCTTAAGAGCAGTGGTAACGGCCTCGACTTACCGAGTTGTAGGTTGTGGGTTCGAACCCAGGCAAGCGCTTTACTTTGTGTAAACAATTTCATCACCACTGCTTTCAAAACTGTGAAGGAAAACATGGTGAGGAAACCGGCATGTCCTAGAACCGAAAATTCGAAGACATGTGACATCTACCAACACGCATTGGGCCCGCGTGGTGGATTGCAGCCCACTTCTTCTCGAAGAGAGGAGGCCTGTGTCCCAGCAGTGTGGGTACATTATGGGCTGATTAAGTAATCCTTCAGGGATTACAAGGCATGTTATGTTAAGTCATTATAATAAAATTATCTTCTTATTTTTATAGTGGTGATGTCAACCTGGACCACCGTCGACTTTACATCAGGAATATACCGAAAGCGTTGAACAACGAGGGACTTCGTGCGGCCTTCGCCAAGTTTGGGACACTGACTGAGGTATTCCTGAGCAAGGACCCGCTGAAACTGTATGCGTTGGTCAGATATGAGACTCCAGGGTGAGTGGGAATATGGAAATATATTTCAATTCTGACAATTTGTTAAGTTTAAGCCTACAGCCTGAACTTAAAAAAAAATGTGTATGAATAAGATAAGGCTTACAAAAAACACATCACACCTGTATAATTAAAATGTTTTTTTTTTTGCATTGTTGAAAGTGTTTGTGTGAAAACCAATTTATAGAAATAACTGTCATTTATCAAAGAATTTTGCAAGGAGAAGGAATTCAACATACCTAGGTATTTTCTTCAATCATTTTCAAACACAAAAGTTCATCATAATTTTGTTACAGAGAAGCCAAACTGGCTATGATGAAGATGAATCGCACGGAACCATTGAAATTGCAAATTCATATAGCCAATAAAGTAAGTACATATTTTTTATGTCCAACATCTTCTCTATTTCAGACACTAATGGGCATAGACCTCCCCCGAGCATCGCGTCTGGGACTATTCCGGGCGCCAAGCATAAAATCATATGTTCCCTACATTTTGACGAATTATGCGGACATAAATGTACTGAACAGCAGATTTTTTTTTCGCGATTTCAGGTTTAGTCCCGTAGTAAAAGTTGTTCATAATGATGAGTACAATGACCCCTTAAAAGGTTGCCACTGTTTACACTTACACCCTGTATATTTTGCTGAGCTGTGTATTTTTCAGAATAAGAGCCAGAGCAACAGAACGAGCAGCAATCGGCAAGACAGGAACACCAATGGCGGGATGGAGAGAAGTGACAGAAGCCATGGCATGAATAATAGAGAAGAGAGTGGCAGCGTCAGCAGTCGCGGGAGGCATTCACGGTAAGTACAAGGAATTATTGGCGCGTGGTCAAAATCTGAACTGACGCAGCCATCTTGTTTTTAGGGTTTCATGTTATTGAAGAGAAAAACGGAACCCTTACCTTATAGGATTACTTCGTTGTACATCTGTCTGTCTGCCAATACCCTTTTTCTCAGAAAAGCGAGGAGGTATCAAGTTGACATTAATATCAAATACGTAGGTTACGGTCCCCCGTCCCTTAGAAGCTTTCTAAGTCGATGCAATAAAAAAATACGGCAAATTAAGGGACATATTTTGATATTCGCAAATAAATCAAAACCTGGGTACTTCCCGTTGACCTAGAATCATGAAATTTGGCAGGAAGCAAGGTCTCGGAGCAAAATTAAAGAAAAGTCCGAAAATTGATAATATGTAGCATAAAAAATAAATTGCGATTATGAACTTGACCGTGATTATAAACTTGACCGTGATTATAAACTTGACCGCGATTATAAATATTGACCGTGACGTATATCGATGTATGCGAGAATATATTTTCCAAATACATAGTTATGCTTGTTTTGAGATAAATTCATCCCAACTACGGAGCCCTTCATTTGATTGTGCGTGGTCCCACAAGCACTTGGCCGGTTTTTTTTGATACAATTTCTGTGTGTGTCCCTATCAATGTCTTTCAGGCGCCAACACATCCTTGAAGCACTATTAGTTAAGCTTCTACAGTGCGACATGGATTTAGATAAACGTGACGAAATAGAGAATAAACATGAAAAGCTGAATGGTTTTGACAGCTTTTTTAAAAACTCAAGGCATTTATTTTCAAGCTGTTGCCCGCGACTTCGACTGTGTGTAATGTGTATTTTGTTTTAAGTAATGTCCTTCTGCAGGTCTTAGAACACATATCCTTCGAATTTTATAAAGATCGTTCTGTCAGACATAGCATAGTTACTTTCGCATTTATAATGTTAGTATGGGTAAACCATTTATAGGCACTTATCCTTTACAAGCAGCGCCGATCCACGTTTATTTAGATCCTTGTCGCACTATAACAGAATGGTGTCTGGTTTCTGAGGTCCTTAGGCAAACAAAGATCCACGTTTATTTAGATCCTTGTCGCACTATAACACACTGATGCCTGGTTTTTGAGGTCCTGCAAACTCAACGATCCACGTTTACTTAGATCCTTGTCGCACTATAACAGACTGATGCCTGGTTTCTGAGGTCCATAAGCAAACTCAACGATCCACATTTATTTAGATCCTTGTCGCATTGTAACAGACTGATGTCTGGTTTCTGGGGTCCTGCAAACTCAACGAACCACGTTTATTTTGATCCGGCTGCGAATCATATTATGATCAACATACAACCTAATACTGACTTGCAAATTGCAAAAAACGCAAGAAAATTTGAATTTCGCGGGCTGCCACTGCGCATTCACCTACAGGGGGATGCGCTGTAGTAGCCCGCGAAATTAATTTTTTTTTTGGGTTTTTTGCAATTTGCAGGTTCGTGTCAGGTTGTATCGTGATCAAAATATGATACGCGGCCATAAAACATATGTATTTATATAATTTTAACCATGAAAATCATCAATACATCTCTCCAAGTTAGATTTCGTGCAGAGTCGTTAGATTTTGTTCGTTAGACGAATTTGCACGAAATCTAACTTAGAGAGGATGTATTGATGATTTTCATGGTTAAAATTATATAAATACATTTGTTTTATGGTCGCGTATCATATTTTGATCAGGATACAACCTGACACGGACCTGTAAGTTGCATAAAACGCAAGAAAATTTGAATTTCGCGGGCTACCACAGCGCATCCTCCTTAACGGTAATTTAAACTATTACTCGGAACTCGGTATTCACTTGACATCTAGAAATGTATGATTATGTAATGTGTTGAGCAATAATAATTTGAATTTGAATATTTTATACGTTAAGATAAAGCTTTTTACAGGGTTTTTTTTATCAATAAATTAGAAAAAAGAAATCCAGTTTATTTAAAAATTGTTTATTCAGTAAAAACTGTACGCACATTACAAAAAAAAAAGCTACACACAAATTAGCCAAAAACCTCGTATTCAAGCAATAAAAGTGACAATTTTGAAAGAGGCTGATTATAAACTTGATCTTTGCCTCAAAATTTACCCCTCGAAAACTTCAGCGACCAATAAAATGTCTTCTCTTCAAACGAAATCGTCATTCGTTTATTTTGAATTTCATCCTCCAATCACAATTCAGTAAAATGCTAATTCTCTACTCTCTGGTTGGCTGGTCTGCCATTTTTCATAATGGACTCCATTATGAAAAATGGAGGCAAAAGTTTTCGTTCGAGAGCATTCGTTCGTGGGAACTTGTGTGCTTTCTGTGTAAATTTATTTGTAACGTTCTTTTCATGAATATTACTGAAAATAGTGTTTTACTGTGAAGTAGATCGTAATTTGGGAATCTTGGAAGTTTTTGTGAACAATTTAGCACTTTACGAGTAATAAAGTAAGTTTAAAGTGTTCCATTAGCGTCGCCATGTTACTAAGAAAGTATTTTTCGTCGATGCAGCAACAGCAAGACGAAGTGTATGAGTAAGTCGATACTTACAATGATAGACTAAACAAAGCTGTTACTAACCGGGTAGGGACGCTTACATTATATTTCTTATCTGTAAGTTTATAATTTGGTTGGCGGTGTCTCGGTGTACTCTTACGATGAAGCCGATGAAGGTAAGTACTTATTTTAAAACTTACTCGTGCCTTACTAAGTTCTACGAAAATAAGTTTTGGGTGTCTTTGTTTTATCACAAGGTACCTTTGTCGGCATAATATTTATTCAAATTGTATTTATTATGTTCGCTTATTGTGTTCATTCCTCTCGTTTTCACGGAAAGTTTGTTGATAACCAACCCACATGGTTGGTTGCAATGATATTGTAAAAAGACGGTTGGTTGAATAAATTCCTTTCGTTTGATGTGTTCTCGACTCAATGTGTTACTAAAACTGTTGTAATAACCTTAATAATAGGTACCAGAAGTACGTAAACGCCTTGTCTTAAGTTGGTAAGTTCAACAAAGCAAAAGTTAAAAAGTAATTAAACAAGATGTTTTTCTATCAGTCGGAAATACGGTAACTTCTAAAAGTAGCATTATGTACTTTCGAGAATCATACAAATAACCATACTCATTGATGGTGTTTTTCTTGCAACTCAGTTTTTGTCACCATTATAGAGGGTGTTAGGTTAAACGAGGGACATACTTTAAAATGAACAACTTTTACCATGGAACTAATCCTGAATATGAAAAAAAACCCCTAAGACGACCCACTGACCAAAAAATCAGCTGTCTCGTACATTTTGATTGCGTAGGTTTTGCAATTTGTTGAGAACAGCTGATTTTCTTTTTCATATTTCAGGGTTAGTTCCATGGTAAAAGTTGTTCATTTTCATGAGTACTACACTCTGTTAAAGTATGTCCCTCGTTTAACCTAACACCCTGAATAAGTTGACATTGTTTAATGCAACAGAAAGACTTAAGAATGTCTTAACAAAGTTTTGTTTCAGTATTAAGGGCATTGAAGGCCTATTTGTAATAAAGTGTTAATAGATACAATAGAATAATGCTTTATTATACACCAAAACTTGACTAAGGGCTGATTGTTCAATAGTTTGATAACTTTTACCTGAAGAATAAATATGACAGTTTGACATATTTTCTATACAAAAGCTTTCAAACCACCATATTTATTCCTCTGATAAAAATTATCTGACTATTGAACAATCAGCCCTAAAGCTCATTTACATATAACCATTAATACTAAAAAGCACTGGTAGCTTGAATATTTTAAAAGTGTAACTGTGGAGTTTCTTGCCCATTGTTTTCCATACGAAACTATGTTTTGGAAGGGGCAACTAGAATACATTCAATTGTCTTGTAAATGTTGATTTTCATAAGTACCGTTTAAATGCCCAGGTTTTTGAAATAAGTGATTTGACTTTGACTGAAATAATTACTTGAGACTTTTTGCAATTTCAGGTTTAATCCCATAGTAAAAGTTCTTAAGGATGAGTACAATGACCTTAAGCGGGTTGTGCATTCAATTCTGGGACATGTTGTATATTTATTATTTCTTTCTTGTCCGATTCTTTGAAACATCATTAATATTACAATTAGACTAATTTAATTAACACTTAAAAACCAAAGACAGTCATTTAATGAAAGACAAATAAAAAAAAGAAAATAAAAAATTATAAAGTTTAGATTAAAACATGACATGCTAATAAAATCTTTGTCCATTCATCCGCAAACTGATTGTTTATTGGATTAGAAGTGTGGCCAGATTGTGAGTTACTGGGAAATTAGCATGCGTAACGGTGCGACATGGAGGCACAGCAAACAGTGCTTTCTGCTGCGGCAGTGCTTGTCTGGGACAAAGAAGCGAGCCAGCACAGCCTTCAGATCAGGTGCGTCAATAGTGCCATCAATTTACTTGATTGTGTTTGTTTCAGAGTGCAGGAAGACATACCTAACGGTGACAACAATATGGACGAATTACTAATGGAAGATGACTATGTAAGTGACTTTGTTTTTAGGAACATTTTCTTTTTTGTGTCGCTGGCACAACAGTATTTCAGATCTTGTTGGCCCAAAACTTCTTCGCCACTTCCATTCCATGGCGTTATAGGCGGCAGCGCAGAGGTTACTTTGACTGCATGTCTTAGAACACCTCACACACCTCAAGAGGGCAAAATTTACAGTCAGTGAATTGACCGTGAAGTATATCAGTGCCTGGGAGAACATGTTTGTCAACTACAATGTTAAATTTGTTTTTGGGGTAAATACTTTTCAACTACGGAATCCTTAATTGTGCGTGGTCTGACACGCAGTTGGCCGGTATTTAGGGTTCCATACTTCAAAAGGAAAAACAGAACCCTTATAGGATCACTTTGTTGTCTGTCAAGACCCTTTTTCTCGGGAACGCGTGGAGGTATGAAAGTGAAATTAATATCAAATAAGTAGGTCTATGGTCTCTTGGAGCTCTAAAAATATAAGCTTCCAAGTCAACGCAATAAATATATACGGCCATTTATACGACGTATTTTGATACTCGAGTAAATCAAAACCTACAGGTTACTTACCGCTGACCTAGAATCATGAAATTTGGCAAAAAGCAAGGTCTCACAGTAGAAGTAAAGGAAAAATCGTTAGTTTGTAATTTTATCACACATAAAAAATTTTTTTTTGGGATTACAAACATAAATTTGTAGTTGGAAATCGACCGTGACTTGTCAATGTGTGGGAATGTGTTCCAACTACAATTTCAAGTTTGTTTTTGGGATAAATTCGTTTCAACTACGGAACCCTTCATTGTGCGTTGTCCGAGAAGTTCTAGGCCAGTTTTTTTATACTGGACCATACCTGGTAACCTCGTTGCTACATTAAAAGGGAGATATTGAAGAATGGAGATCAAAGTTCATGTTACAACTTAACTTTAAATACCTACCCCCACGACTTCTGTATAGGCGTGTACGCACGAGTGCACATGGTGAACACGAACAAACACTTCTTCAACAGGGTCCTGAGTTTCTTCAGATGATCTGTGTTTGATGGTCGTGTTCACCATGTTTTGTTCGCTCGTGCCTACACGCCTTATCGTTGTATGCACCTATAAGCACAATGTTTTCGGTGCGTTATATTGAGCGCTGCCGTCTTCATCTTCTTTTCGTGTCGATAGTACCTACTATTCTTCGATTTTTTTATATTGATTGAGCCCAAGTAGGTAGCCACATTGATTGCGGCAGCAGTGGCCATTCTTTAGGACTTCTGAGGTGCAGGTGAACCAGCACTTAGGGCACTCCAGCAAGTGGGGCTACTGTAAACAGCGATATTTCACACCAAAAATAAAAGTAGTTTCCCCTATTTTTGTGCAATGTTACTTTTATGTACAGCCTGCATTGCTTACTTGACGGTTGTGTGATGGGTCTTGTTACTCCCAGAGTTTACAAAACCTTCAGCTTTGTTGAGTGTGGTCTCTTTCTTACATTTATGCTATACTCCATTTACAATAATTAGACATTTAAACAAACCTTTTCTGCAGTCCGTTCAACCGATTTTGAGTTCTATTCTGTAGGCTTAAGGATGGCATTAAAGGCAAAAAAGTGGTTATAATACCAACGTTTTACTGCAGCTACCATTTGTCATGCCACCAACGCATTAGAAGTCAAAATCGGTGGAATGGACTGTAGAAAAGGTTTGTTTAATCTCTCTCTAATCTTATTGTAAATGGAGTAGGTATAGTTTCCTTCTAAAACTGGTATGTGCCATATTAAAACAATCAGATAACCCGCACGTCTACTCCTTCAGGAATACAACGGTGATGTTAAATTGTAACACAATCTGTTCCAGGGATTCTCTGACATCCTCGATCCGAATCTACACCTGGAGCTCGAGAATTTGAAGCTGGAACAACTGAAGGTGCGCGAAGAGCAGCTCCAGTGTAAGCAGAGGGTCATACTTCTGAAACAGGCTGAGAGGAAACCGGTGAGTTCTGTGACATTACAGAATAAGCAAGCTGAGAGCATTGTTGATCAGCAAGTCACCACTTCTTTTAGCCTAACCTAACCCAGTGGGGCCAGTGGTTCTTCTATGTTAAAAGGTTTGGTTTTCGCACTTAGTCCTTCAGGTGGACCGTTGTGCGTGGGCCATGGTGGCCGTCAGTGGTTATTTCAAGTCGGTGCCAGTGGTAACGGACCTGGCTTATGAGTCGTCGTCGTCTGGTCGTGAGTTTGAACCTAGACAGGCACTTAATGTTATTTGTTTCATCACCACTGCTTCAAAAATTGTGAAGATAACATCGTGAGGAAACCGGCATGTCCTAGAATAAACAAAAAAAAAATTAAATAACACGAATTATCTGCACTCAATTTCGGCAATTTTCGTATTCGGGCGAAATTTATTTTTTTGGTATTTTACTGAAAAAAAAAATTCCCGCAAATAAATACTTACCAGTCAGAGAAAATTCATGTTTAAATTGTTAAAAGATTGACATCGTGTTTATTATTATACTCTTACCAAATAAAAACCTATCGACAAACAAAAAATCTTTTTTCGTTTTCGCTCCATTTTCGGTGGGTCTCTTATTTAGCAAAGTCACGAGGTGTGAATCTTGCTCTAGAGTAGTTACCATCTTCTATGGACACCTGTAGTATCAGAGGCCAATTGCCTTTACCATCTGAATATTTGAGAGATAAAGCTGAAATGCACAGCAACGGGACATAGAAATGATTATGGTACGACAACACGTCAGTAGTACCAAAATAATAAAATATAAATTAATAATTGAATGTTTTATTGGTTACAGATGACGCAAATGAGTAATCGGTGCATTCTGCCTGACGGAAAGATCGTCGTGCGCAATATTAATGAAAGGTCAGTTTCTTTTATGAATTTTCTTAGTTGAATCTTTCAAATAAAATGTTGTGAAAAATCAAAAAAAAGATGAAATAAATGACAAAAAGATATGATTCCGGCCAGGATCGAACTGGCGGCCTTCTGCGTGTAAAGCAGATGTGATAACCACTACACCACGGAACCAGTTATTAAAGACGCCGAAATTAACACTTTGGTATTTTTGTATGAAAAGCTGTCCATATTGGTTACATAATTTTCAGGATTCCTTACCCGAAGCGAGCCAAACGGTACACATTGGTAAGCCTTTGCTGTCCGTCTGTCTGTCAGCGGGCTGTATCTCTTGAATTGTAAAAGGTTGAAATTTTCATAGATTGTGTATTTCTATTGCCGCTATAACAACAAATAGTAATAATAAAACAAAGTTAAAAATTAAAGGGTGTCTGTCCCCATACATGACACGGGTTTTTTTTTTAAACTGAAGTGTTATTTTTTTTAAATTATGTAATGTTAAATATTGTGAGTGCGACTCGCATTTGGCGATTTTAGTATTGAGACGGCGGTAATAAGGCTGTTATTGTTAACCTTATAAATAAGAATAAGCTCATGCCGTATTAAGACATTAGCCAGTTAGTAAGGCAGGAGTGGGGCTGATTGCCCAGAGTAGGCCAAACTGCAAACTGGGCAGCTCTGCCTAGCCTTTTCCCAACTTTCTTGGGGTCGCCTTCCAGTCCAACCGGATGCAGCTGGAATACCAGTATTTTTAACCGACTTCTAAAAAGGAGGTTACTCAATTCGACCGTATAGGGTGACTGGTAATTAGTGACCGATACTTAAACACATGATTGTGCTCATGATAAAAACAACTTTTACTGTGGGACCAACCCTGAAATCGCGAAAAAAAAATCAGCTGTTCCCTACATTTATGTTCGCATTACTCGTCAAAATGTAGGGAGCAGCTGATTTTTTTTTCGCGATTTCAGATTTGTCCACAGTAAAAGTTGTTTATTATCATTAGTATAATCATGTGTTTAAGTACCGGTCACTAATTGCCCAGTCACCCTATATATATTTTTTTTTATGTGTGTTCGCGGATAACTTCGTCGTTTATGAACCGATTTTAATGATTATTTTTTTGTTGGAAAGGAGATATCCTAAGGGTGGTACCATGACAAGGAAACCAGGATCTGATGATGGCATCTCAGAGAAATCGAGGGGAACCTTCCAATTTTTATAGGCACACCTATAGCTATTTGGGTATTTTTATAGTAACTTGTGCATTTGCTCCCGGAAAGCACCATTTGATGAAGTGGAACTGATGAGGAAGACCACATATGGCCATCGGAACTACTCAATAATACGTATTTCACGGGTTTCGATTTGATTATTGCTAAGCAAGTTATGCTCGTCGCAATACATATGTTGAAAAGGAGCTGATGGTGACTTCACCATCAGTTCCAGTTCTCCTGGTTCCTTACTGGGAGAACTCCTCAACAATTAACGTCCTTGTATCGGGAAAAGCAATATTTTGTAAAAGGTGATGAGCAGTTGACATTAGGCTATTGTAACTTAGATAAATTACAGACTGACCCACTAAAAAGTGAAAAATTAAAAACTTTTTTACAAAAAAAAAAAAACAACAGACTTCCAAAAAAATACTAAGTGAAAAATAACTTTAATTTCGGAAGTCGGTGGCAAAAACTAAATACACATCCAAAGACACCGACTTTCGAAATTAAAGTTATTTTTCACTTTGTGGTATTTTTTTGGAAGTCGGTTGTTTTTGTTTGTAAAAAAGTTTTTTATACATGATGCGACTGTCTGTTTGACCTCCACAACCCAGTAATGGGTAATACGATACCCCTTGGTAACACTGCTTGTCCGACTTACGGGCTTCTGACGATACGTAACCGACTGTCAAAGATCCACGAATGACAACTGGGACCAACGGCTTAACGTGCTTTCCGAGGCACGGATGAGTCACGGTATGTAAAGATGTCACCCATCCACGGACCAACCCCGGCAAGCGTAGCTTAACCTGATGGATCGACCTGTGCTACCAAAGTGTCTGACGAAAAGTGTTTCCGTTTATCCATCCTAAAACAGCCACTCTAGGGTGGATACTCAGAAACACGTGTTCATTTATCGGTTTAATCGGAATAGTATATTATTTTTCTTCCGATTTTCTCCCACGGCTGTGTACAGTCATTTAGACTAGAGAAACATGATAGAAACTGGCCCAAGATACCTATAGTAAGATAGATGGTCCATCGGGTTAGGTACCATGCGTGCCACGAAAGATGAGACTTGATGAGCGCAGTATCGCGCCCCACCCATCCGCCCGCCCCGATGACGCCTGGTCCCTTCTCGTCTCAGACCTCATACCGCCAAAGAGACCTAAAAGTCAGAATCAGATAATTAGACAAACTTCAGATACATAAGTACGTTTGTCTAAAGAGCTCGTGGCTAAGTAATAACAGCCGCACGGGTCGATCCATCAGGTTAAGCTACGCTTGCCGGGGTTGGTCCGTAGATGGGTGACCATCTTTACATACAGACTCCTCCGTGCCTCGGAAAGCACGTTACGCCGTTGGTCCCGGCTGTCATTCGTAGATCTTTGACAGTCGTTACGGGTCGTCAGAAGTCCGAAAGACTGACAACCAGCCTAACCAAGGGGTATCGTATTACCCAGTTAATGGGTTGTAGAGGTCAGATAGGCAGTCGCTCCATGTAAAATACTGGCATTCAGCTGCATCTGATTAGACTAGACGCCGACCCCAACATAATAGGGAAAAGGCTGCGTTTGTCTAAAATAATAACTGCAGTGCTATTCTCTACAACTCTCACCGTGAAAACTTAGGTGAAGTTAGCTGTCAGTAGTGTCAATCCCTAGCATAAGGTAGAATGACAACTCACTTCACCTAGGTTTTCACGGTGAGATTTGTACAGAATAGCACTGCAGTACATAGTTACAAAAAGATATGATTCCGGCCAGGATCGAACTGGCGGCCTTCTGCGTGTAAAGCAGATGTGATAACCACTACACCACGGAACCAGTTGAAATAGAGAATGAAATTCAGTGTCAATGTTTCCGTCTCGAAATTTTGTTTTGTAGAATGCGGAGATAGAGCCTAGGGCTATATCCTACTAATATTATAATTGATGTGAGAGTTTGTATGTTGGGATTTTTGTTACGCAAGCACGCAAAAACTGCTGCATGGATTTAGATGAAATTTGGCACGCAATTAGTTTATAACCGAGATTACTACATAGAATAGGCTAAATTGACAGTTTTTAGGAAACCGATTAAAACTATTCTTTGTGGTCTATTTTCCTTCATTAACAATTCTAATTTTTAATTTATAAAACTCTTAATTTTCGTAGTCAAAACGGGGCACACAGTAATGGTGGCTCCTCGAGTGATGTCTTCATCCATATAGGCCTGTGTTCCACCAACATTCAGTCACCGATTAGGTTTTTAAAGAGTTGGTTTTTGTGAAATTTATTTAGGAAAGAACTGATTAACTCGGCCGATATAGAGATAATTTTAAAACAGCCGTTTTAAAAGTCTGTGAAGTTCGTCCTTAGTCGTCAAATCTGTGACAAATTGTCCGCTGTCAAAAAGTAAAAACAAATAATCAGTATTTCCACCCTCTGCTTTTGGATTTTCCCTATGATGTTCGATATTGATTCAAATAATCGATTATTTATTTGTAAGTTTTTTTTTTACTAATTAAGGACACTGTTATAAATGGGTAGTCAAATCATTATTTTTTTACACAAAAGTATGGTTATTAATTAAAATGCTTTGCACTCTTAAAATGATTTTTGGCCAAATTGTTGATAGATGTGCATGGTACGATTCTGAACTATAAATATAATTTTAGATAGGTACAGTTTCTCAATAAATGTACCGGGGTGAAAATTTTTACTTCTGTACATTTATTGAGAAAATGTACATACAATTTGGCCAAAAATCATTATAAGAATGTAAAGCATTTTATTTAATAAACATACTTTTGTGTAAAAAAGTAATGATTTGACTACCCATTTGTAACAAAAAAATGATGACACTGATCTAAATATCTAAAACGCTAGCGGAACGGACACTCAATAGCTCGTTTTTCAAAACGAGACGTTTTCGTTATGATATTTCTTAAAATCATACATTTCAATCATATTTATTCTGAATATTCCTTATATAAACATGCGAATGCTATTTACTTTTTCTAAAAAATCCCCTAAATTTAGGAGAAAATACTCTGAAACAATGTTATTTTGTCAAAGTGACTTGACTGAAAAGTGACGACGTGTCGCGCTCTGATTGACGATAAATGTTGCACATTTCAATGTTTTACGTAATTATTTTTCAATAATATTAATCTAAAATCATTTACAAAACTAAGTTGAATTTTGATACTTTTAGCTCACAAACCATTCTACATTTATAAGGTATTTTTCTTACTGTTAACTAGCCTTATGTTTCGACATCCACACGGGCGAAGCTGCGGGCAAAACCTAGTAGGCAACTAATACTTTGTCAGAGTACCCAATATTAGCCCAATCTGGTTTTATGGCTAGGTAATGATAATGAGCTAGCCCCCTATTACGCCATGGTGTTATATTTTGTATAACAAATGTTATGTATTTCTTACGCAAGACTGTCGTCTCTATACGGAAAAGGAGTTGTAAGATTTAGGTGAGTCATTGCAAATGATACCTATAGGTCTTTGTTTTTTGGTGTGAGCTTTTTATAATCTATACTCGTATAGTGTTGATTTTTATCTAGAACATGTTTTTTGTGCCAATATTATGCACCGTTTTCGTTTTATCATGATACATTTTTACATGAGCAGTAGTGGCGCAGTAGTAACAGCCCCGACTTACGAGTAAAGGTCGTGGGTTCGAACCCAGGCAGGCGCTTTACTTTATGTAAATAATTTCATCACCACTGCTCTCAAGACGGTGAAGGAAAACATCGTGAGCAAACCGGCATGTCCTAGAACCAAAAATTCGAAGACATGAGACTTCTACCTTCTGCGTGGTTGGTGGATTACGGCCCGCTCTCTTTTGAAAAGAGGTCTGTGTCACAGCAGTGGGAACATTATAGGCTGATACTGCTATGTTACATTTTTAAATACATTAAAAGAACGATTGAAAAAATAAAAATAACGAGCGGTGTCATGAGACCCGCGGTTGGAACGAAGTTCCTTGTATATTATGTATTAAACCAGCAACCCGCCCCTGCTTCGCACGACTTTGAGCGCGAGCTTGTGTAAACAAACCTTTGATTAATTAATGTGTTTATTTATATCTTTGAAACAAACATAACCCGGGCGACGCCGCGCCGCGCGCTCTAATCACGTGTATTGCTGCGTTTCAAACTTCGGTATAACTCCGATTCAAAATTACCGGAACCGAAGTCGGAGTCGGAGGTGTAAAATTAATCGGGAGTTCCGACCTTTCGGAGTCGGAATCGAAGCTCCGTAAAAACCTTGCTAAAGAGTCGCGTCGCACCTGTCTTTGGGACCCTTAATAATACACTAAGGGTGAATTCGGTTTAACTTTTATACCTAGTATAAAGTTTTTGAATTTCTGACGAGTTTTTCCCATACAAAAACTGTCAGTCATCAATTTTATTCCACGGATACAAAATATTTGATGTTCGCGATATTCGTAAAAAGGAATATCGCGAGAAGACCCGTTTTTGGTTTTGTTTATAATATTTAATGTTGGTCAAATTAGCCGGCACATTTGACGGAAGATACGTCGGGCGTGACCTCATTAACTTCCAGTTAGTGCGCTCGACGCACTAAGGCAGAGGCTACAGTAGGCAGCGATTTGCGATGCGACTGGAAGAGCGAAACGAGATAAACATGTTATGGCTGCATTATAAGCGAAAATACGGCTTATATTCGGCGATTTCGTTGATATGTTGATGTAGCCGAAGCCGTGATTACAGTGATGAAATCAAAGATCGCTAGTAATATTTGATGTGCGGTGTAGCATTAATTTATTTGTTTTAATCGCTCATGGGTGGCAGGCCGCGTCGCGGCCTAATGTAGCCTCAGCCTAACGCATCATCGGTTGAGCGTGTAAGGCTGAATGTTTTATTATCTATTTGTCCGTTCTGGCATTACGCGACCGATGACGATATGCGAAGCATCTTCGTCAGATGTGCGACCACCCTAAGTCAAATCGTGTGTACCATCGCTGTGCGACTGCCATATAAAGACTACGCCGTGTTTTTCTTTATCGTTCCTGTAATATCTATGAATAGTATAAACTAATAGTAGAGGAGGAGCTCGTGGCTAAGTAATAACAGCTGCATGGGTCGACCCATCCGGTTAAGCTATGCTTGCCGGGGTCGGTTCGTGGATGGGTGACCATCTTTACATACCGAGACTCCTCCGTGCCTCGGAAAGCACGTTAAGCCGTTCGTCCCGGCGTTTCTTCGTGGATCTTTGACAGTCGTTACGGGTCGTCAGAAGCCCGAAAGTCTGACAACCAGTTTTACCAAGTCGCTCCGTGTAAAATACTGGTATTCAGCTGTATCTGGTTAGACTGGAAGCCGACCCCAACATAGTTAGGAAAAGGCTAGGCAGATTGATTGATTGAGTATAAAATAATACTAGTATGACACTGTAATATAATGAGGGGTATTAAAACACGAGTGTGTGTACGGCGAGGTTTTTAATGGTGTACAGACGCCAGCAGGTCAAGCCACCCGAAACTGTCAAATTTTCCCAATCAACCTTGAACCTAATGTTTAAGCGACAAAGATGAAAATATATTAAAGAAATTTGACAGATTGTAGTAGCTTGATGTGAACACCAAAACAAAAGTAGAAAAATAATACTTTTATAACAAAAACAACAAGAACAAATTAATCCGTGCGTCGTATCTGTGCAAGAAAAGGTCGTTGCTCAGCAAAATGCCGTGACGACGGGCGAGCCTATCGTCAGCGGCGCTACTTTATTTACACTTCTGCAACCATTTATAAATAAAAAACCGAAGTTGGCAAAAAGTAAACGAACACAATAATGGCTCCGAAATCATCACACACACAAAGAGATGCGAAAAAGGGAAAGAAAACCATCGTGTCTTGGACTACGTGTTACTATGGTTACGGAGCTATCATCGGTCAACCGCGCAAGCGCCCTAGCGCGGTCCCATATGCAATGATAAAAATCGAATTGAAAACTCCTTGGTCGATCCGAAGTGCACTTTAATAGAAAAAAAGTTATCATTATTACATTATCTTGTTATGAAATCTGTATAAAACTTTTTAGTTTTTGGTCTGTTGACCGCTTGAGAGGAGCTCGTGGCTAAGTAATAACAGCCGTACGGGTCAATTCATATGGTTTAGCTATGCTTGCTGGGGTTGGTCCGTGGATGGGTGACCATCTTTACATGTGCCTCGGAAAGCACGTTAGCCGTTGGTCCCAGCTGTCATTCGTGGATCTTTGACAGTCGTTACGGGTCGTCAGAAGCCCGAAAGTCTGACAACCAGTCTTACCAAGGGGTATCATATTACCCAGTTACTTGGTTGTGGAGGTCAGATAGGCAGTCGCTCCATATAAAATACTTGTATTCAGCTGCATCCGGTTAGACTGGAAGCTGACCCCAACATAGTTGGGGAAAAAGCTAGGCATATTGATTGGTCTGTAGACCACTTAGTTCTTCTCAACTGCACAATAGATTTTGAAATGTTTTCACCATCATAATAAGTTTTTAAGTTTGCTTCACTATTGCATTGGGTTACACCTGTAAAAATAGTTGTAAGTGAGGATATAAATAAATAAATAAATAAAAATCATTTATAGAATTTATTCTGGAAGGTTTGTATGTAAAATACAGTTTATAGTATACATGATCTATCAGAAAGGTGTGGCCTTATTTACAGAACAACTGTCCCATACAAAACTTCCGCACTTTCTGAACGTTAAAATTACTTAGACAGTCCCCACAAAACGCCCGCCCTTCACCACTTCCTAGTGCTTTAGCTGGGAAGAAGTGGCGCAACAAACTCCCCAGCAGCACAGAACTTGATTCTATACAATAGTATGCAAAATAATTTACGCAACACAAAACATTAAATTATATTATTTGTCAAATAAAATAAACAATTTTAGGAACTCGTATAACCTATCATTATGTAAACTAATTCTGGAGAAGACGGCTGATTATTTGTTCGTGATTACGAAGTTGGTCTCATGGAGAAAGTTGTTCAGTTTGATGATTTGAGTACCACACCCCTAAATATGACCACACATTTCTGATACACGCTGTATAAGTAGCTGTGCAGTGTTGCTGTGTAGTCGTGTGTATCACGTTACCGCATTATTACATTACACCCGTGCGAAGCATGTGTGAAACATTGTCTTATAATCACACTAATATCGTAAAGGCGAAAGTTTGTGAGGATGGGGGTGTGTGCGTGTGTGTGTGTGTACAAACACACACATGCGCACACACACTATGTTTGTTATTTCTTCACGTTCAAACGCCTGGTTAGATTTTGATGAAATTTGGTATGTAGATAGCTTATACCCTGGATTAACACGGCTATTATGCGGAAAAATGTAGTGTTCCCGTGGGATGAGCAAGGAATTCAAATATATTTGTTACTCTTTCAAACTCAAACGGCTCGACCGATTATGATGAAATTTGATGTGGAAGTAGCTAACACCCTGGATTAACACACAAGCTACTTTATATCCCGAAAGAATGTAGTGTTTCCGTGGGATGAGCAATTTTAGCACTAAATATGTGATATTTTTCTCACCAATTAAATAATACACGTTAAAGTGTATGTCATAAACCGCGCGTAACACCGCGGGGCACAGCTAGTTATTTATAACAGTGAAAGTATGAAGTGTATTAATTTGTATAATGTTATAACAGGGACTCCCGCGATGCTGACGTGAGTTTCAGCGCCGGAGCAGGCGATTCGGTAAGTCTGAACACCTATTATTGCATGCTCATACTTACTAACCTTCGTCTGTTTACGTTTGGCAGCAAATTATGGGCAGAGATGCTCGTATAGTTATAGCATTTCACTTGCGCGCGTCAGACATAGCAATTTCAACCTTATGTCAATGCTATAAGTGCTTCATGGCTTGCTCGTGAGTTGCAAAGACACCGCGGTATTTCAATATTTATCGTCCAAAGCCTTCTGCAATTTAAAGCATCAGCTATTAAAATTAGCAGTTGCTATCATTTTGAAAATTCGAAGTTGTTAAATTTTTTTTTAATGATTCTGGCACATCTTGCCCAGTATTTGTTGCCAATGGTACATTGCTACTAGGGTCTTTTGGCGTTTGATTGACGTTTCCAGAGAGGCATTTGTGCAATTATTTTGTGAAATGTATTGAAAAAACAAGATGCGTCAAAAGATTCTTGTACAGCTATACACGCTGCTTCTTCATTGACTAGGGAGCTGCCACGATAGTGTTGTACTCATCATTATGAACAGCTTTTACAATAGGACCAAACCTGAAAAAAAAAAATCGGCTGTTCCCTACATTTTGACGAGTTATGCGAACATAAATGTAGGGAACAGCAGTTTTTTTTTCACGATTTTAGGGACAGTTGTTCATAATGATAAAATACTATCGTGGCAGGCTCCCTAGCCAATAAAAAAGCAGCGTGTGTGCTCGATTTCGTGATATGGTTTATGGGATACGTCAATCAATTTGCATGAAAAAAAAAAGTAAGTCTCTTTGGCTAGGTCAACATTAAGGGCTCAAATGATAATCGGTCTTCCAAACTCACGTCACGGGCAATGCCCTTTTTCATAAAACGTCGAGGTAGCAAGACTATTCAAGTGTTTAGTATATGACCAGAATTCCCGCATCGATTCTAAGGAGCTTCACAACATGCGGTGCGGCGCGGTTTGTATAACGTTTCAAACAAATGCCAATTATGGTTATGATCAAAAGTACACAAACTGCTCCGCACCGCGCTTGGTGAGTGAAGCATGGATTTTCGGAACAAAATTCATACGGCTGTTGCTATTTTTAGGAACTGAACTCATTAGCTATTTATTTGCACTTTAATGAATCGCTAGATCACGTATGCGGATTTTTGATAATGTACAAACTAAAATTGTTATATAAAATAATGTGACTGTTCTGCCTTGCGTCTACACTCTTCTGAATTTTGCGGAATTGTAATGACGTACAAACGGGTGATACGCATGATAGAGCTCATTCCCTTTCGCCGGTTGATATGCGTACGCGTCCTTTTATTTCACGGGATCACAACCCAAACAGGCAAAATTATATTATTAAATAATTATTTTAGATTTATTTATTTAATGTTGTGTTGGGCTTTTTCCTAAATTTCAGGGTCCAAATTTGCGTTTATTACGGTTTGTGCTAATTATAAACTTGCAGCATGCGTGCTTTTAGGCAGGAGCTTTACTCTTAGGTATGCATTTTCATCAAAAGCAAGAAATCAACACAGTGTTGCCAGATACATCATGTCCAAATTGGGGAATGGAGTGTCCTAAAAGACTTATTCGAACGATGAACTAAAAGACGACAAAATTCAGGAACATAATAAAAAAACAAATTTTCCAAACTCGCTCGGGTTGCCGAAATCATCGATAACCCGAGCATGACAAACGGAAAACGAGACATCTGGCAACACAAGAGTAGCACGACACATATCGATATCGACAGTTTTGCTTCAGAACGACACCACCGTCTGTTCCTGCAAAGTCAAGAACAAGCGTTCCTGGGGAATCCCGCTCACTGATGGTAGCTCCACCCCTTCAACTTGCATTCTATGCTCCGAAGACCAATGCGAGAACAAACACTACCGAGATAAGTCCCTGTCAAATAACATTTCCGAAAAAAAATCCGGGTTCTCGAGTAAAAACGTCAATAGTAAAACAACTGACGTTACCTCCCCTAGTAAGAAGACCAAAAAGTCTGACTTTAGTAAGGTTACCGAAACGTATAGTAAAAGATCTGACGCGACGAGTAAGTTCAAACGATGCGGTAGGTGTAGGAGCGAAGTTACTTGCGACTTGAAATACAGTGACTTTTATACGGACAGTGATGACGAGGATGAGACTAATAGACTTATACAACTACGAAACGCTGACTATATGGACATTGTAGAGGAGGATTTGAAGCTAGTAATCGCTTTAGCAGGCTACCCAAAGTCCAAGATGAAACTAAGACAGATGGAGCAATTCCAACGCAGTCTAACAGACGTTATAGATATGCAGCTGAAAGCAGGACTCTTAAAACGTGTCCCGTCCTTCTTAGATTATTACTTGAATAGGGGAGCGTTAGTGTGTATTTGTAAAGATGCAGATACTAGAGATTGGATGGTCAGAGTATCCCCAGGCTTGCAAGAAAGGATGTGTACCAATCTAGTTCTGCTTAGGGCAAGACTTAAGAGGCTCTGCTTAGCCGTATTAAAGATCCCAAGCTCTTGTTGGCCAGCAACAGCCCAAGACGCCTTCAAACTCCTACAGTACTTCAATCCTACGCTAAAGACTAGTTTATGGAAAATCTACGCCCAAAAAACAATTGACAACGTAGAGTTCACGTCCTTTTTAATCGATAGAGTGTCTGGGGAAATAATTCGCGGTCCCGCTTTCAAAAATGTTATAGATTATGGGCAGATGGAGTTTGAACTGACTGGATATACTGAGATTTATTACGAATGCCTTCTTTCCAACATGGAGGAGGAGGATTTACGAAGCGTTGCTTCGAGAGTTAAACTCCTAGATGAGATAAGATCAGCAGAAAGTACACCTAGGAATGCTTCTGATGTTAGCGTTAAAGCAATTACAGTTGCGAAAACAGAAGGTAACGTAATTGAAGAGGAAGGTCCACTTGAAACTGAGGCAGAGGACAGGGATGACGTTATGAAAGAACTAGAAAATACTCTGCAAAAGGACGTACTAAAAAAACTCAAAGATGTCGAATACATCAGCGATAAAGACGAAGTACTAGTCTGGTCAGACGAAACGAACAACTATAGTAAGGAAATCGAAATTGAAAAATCCGATTCGAAGGAAAAAGAGAATATCGAAAGTAATATCGCTTCCATATCAGGCGTAGCCGTGTCCGATAAAAGTGAATCTTTTATCGAAAGTACCGATAATTTGATCTCTAGAAGTAGCACGCTAAATATTGATAGTAACAGGGGTATTGCTTACCATCGCAGAACAAACTATTTACACGTCGAAAACGAGTTAAAAGTCGCTATAACATTAGAAGGGTATCCACAAAACAAATTAGAAGGCACACATATTCGGAGACTAAAACATTTGTTCAAAGAATATTTGCACAAGGATATGAAAATGCAACGGTTTGCCAACTTAATAATCCCCAAATTCCAAGACATTTACTTATCCAATGGAGCTGTTATTTACATCTGTGATAGTCTAGAGACTAAAGACTATTTGACAGAAGTTCTACCTAAGTTCATAAATTCTACAGGATTGAAATTAACTTTTAGAGATATCAAATGTTTGGTCAGGTATACGAGAATAGTGATGAGATTGCCGAAAGATTATGCGCATGTGGAGTCAGTAGAATTATTACAGAAGCTACAGGCTGCATATCCAGGATTGAAGCCAGACTGCTGGAAATACTACTCTGATGTTGCGGGTAAGCAGAAAAGACAGTTTGGAGTAGACCCTGAATCTTTAGAAGTCATAAAAAGTCCAGATTTCGATCCTCATTATGAAGGAGATAAGCTTACAATAAGGATTATTGATAGACAAAAACGTGATATTAGCTTCGATGAAGTTAGCAAAGAAATCGGTGACGTAGACACTAAGAAGCACAGAGATGGGCTTCTTAAAAAAATGTATTTGCCCATAGATCTTGAAATCATGGCTGCCCCACTAACCAGGATTCGTACGAATCACTACACTGACCTCATCGCTGATGACCAGAAACTGTATGTGGGTCCCCTAAACTACCCGGAGTCGAGAATAGACGAAGCTTTATTCCATTCAATTAAGAGAACATTCGAGAATATTGTCATAGATTCTGTAGATCAATGTGAGATAACCGAAGATAATATACCAAAATTTCACGATATTTATCTCTTTGATGGTGTCATCTTCATCATTTGCCATTCTATGCAGTCCAGAAACTGGGTAGAACAGGCCATTCCTGTGGTCAACTCTAGGTTATACATACATCTTAAGGCAACCGAGTTTAGAGGAGCAGTAGGTATTGTAAGCATGGTTTGCAAAACTGAGAAAGATACTGACGAAGTTATCGCGATACTACAAGAACAAAATCCGAGGTTACGGACCAAATATTGGAGGAAAATAAGTACAGTAAGAACCAAGTCAAAATTAGACGTTGTCTTACAAATAGACAAGCTTTCAGCTCAAGTGATAACTGCACACAATTTTAATAAATTAGTTGGAGGTAGCGCTGTCCAATTTAAGTTAGGACATCTACAATCTCTACTCAAACCTAAGGCAAGTTTAGAAGAAGTAACCAAGCAACATGCAAAGAGATTAAGTAAGAAACTAAGCGAAATAGAAGCTCTCGAAAAGTGTAAAGGCAAAGTCTCTATGCAACCGAAAGGAAAGAGTTTTGATGACCTTAAAAGCCAGCTTCAGAAAGAATATCCCCATTTAAATCTCGACGAATGGAAAGTCCCCTCACATCACGAAAAAATAGCACACAACGTATGTAATCTAGCGATTGATGAAGACTCTGATAAAATTATTAAGAAGGAAAACTTAGAATTAAGTACGAGTGACCAGAAAATATACTTTTATACTGGACACAAGACGGATTCAGAAGACCCTGTGGTAATAGACACCGTTTCTTTAAAAGGCGCAGAACATATCGTACCTGAAAATCATGGATACCACAAGGTCATAATAAAAATCCCCGTGAACATTCTACCAGAAAATAAGGATGATTTAAACATCATCTTCGAACTACTCGAAGACAAAAACCCAGGACTGAATACCGAATTGTGGCAGATTTTTACTGAAAATGTTTACCCCAGTAATGGTAAATTCACCGTTTATATCGATACGGAATCGGTTTCTGTGCTACAAAGTAAGAATTTCGATTCTTCTATCGGAGGAGAGAAACTTAAATTCTTTTTCAAACTATGATTCTGCCTTGAATGATAAAAAGTCAAATATTTGTGACGACAAAACTGATGTTAATTTCAGTTAGGATACAAGTTCTGCTTTTTGTTAAATAATAACTTCAACTTCTTTAATTTAGTATTTTAGATTTCTGTTAGCTTTTTATGGTAAGTTTTATACTGCTTGTATTAAGTAGCTTTTCACTGCCATTTAGACCACCAAATATTACAATAAGAGCTATCGGAAACGCCTAATGTGAAATGTTGCGCTACCTATGATTTAATTTGTAACTGTTGGCATTTTCCACTACCTCCAGATACTTTCACCTATAAGGAAGCACAATGTCACTACAAAATTTTATTTTTTGCTAAACAACAGGCTTTAACTCATTCTGTATCTCTTTCGCAAGCTGCCGTTGTACGTTTGAATACTTTCCTCATGTAAGTAAGCATGACAAATTATGTTGAGTTGTTTTCTATGCCTTGTGCCATGTAGCCTCATAGTATAATTTAAAAGTCAGCTTACTAGCAGTGTGAGTCAATCATGCTCACTCAAGTCCTGCTAGTGGTCGTTGTGTATCGAGTCGTTGAGCTCCTTGCAACATGTTTGAGCTAAGCGACGCACCGCTGATGCATGCGTTATACTCGTGAACGGGTGCCGTCTATCAGAAGTGTTGGGACTGATTAGCTCAAAACTGCCATTAACTTCATATCAATTAATTTTGTTCAAGAGGGCCTGGACACCAGAACGCACTTTGCGTAGAGCTTATTAAATGCCGAAATGTTTATAAAATAATTTAAATTTTTCTCTTTGTATTTCGGATGTTTACACACAGTATCAATGCTTTAAATTGAAAACTACCCACCAAATAAGTTTCATTTTAAGATAATCTTACTAATTTAAAAGTGATGATTCTAATTAACTTTACATTCCTACCACTGTTTTATCTATTGAGGATTATTATTATAAATAGAATTGTTGAATATTGATCATGACAATTTCTTGTAATCATGTTTTTTATGTCCAGGATTCGATAATTGTTTGTTGCAATTATAGCAAAACAAGCTGTTGTAGTGTTTTTAAAAAAAGGGTCCCTCTGAGTTGAAATCCAGGTTTTTGTCAGCAACAACATATCAATTTTTGCTGTGATTTAAAACACGACTACATATCAATCTATACATTTTCAGTATAGGCCTCTCATTGTACGGAAATCCAATACAATGCGAGATCAACTTACACTAGAATTGTAGAGCTTAATATATAGCCGTGTGTACGAAAACTAAGCCGGATTTTGCATCTTAGTTGTGATCCCAATACGGTGTTATACAAACATTTTGTTTTAGTGCTAAGTTAGCTTCATTTAGTAAGCAAAAAGTTTGTATAACGAAAGCTTTTAACGCATTTCCTTAGACGAATCATTTCATACACCAGTGTTTTCAGATTAACTTAGAAAACAAAGGCCCATTTCGAAATAAAAAAAAAAAAGACTGGGAAAGTCCTTTTTCAATCTGAATAATCTGACAACCCTGAGAATAATTCAGCGCCATTTTGACATGATTTCTACTACTTACAAGGACGAAAACATTATTTTTAGTGACAATTTTAGTTTGTACTAATTTACATAAGTTTTAGGGTAAGTATTTTTATTATTGAAATGCTAGCGTTAAGACATGGCTGCGCGAGGTGATCATGTGACGAGGCACGCGTTTTTTTATCATCAGACTAATCAGTCCCCCAAAAACGGGCAAATGCACTTGTGCCACTAAATCGCCACCTTGTATCTCAAACAATAAGGTGCACATTCTTGTTAACGGTTTCGATAATTATTTTGAATGAAATATATGAAGACACCTTGTTGCATTGTTAAGACTTTTGGCGCATCTTTAAAGCCGTAAGACGCGTAGGTATGCTTGTTTCGTCTGATCCCTTCGCGCCGCTATTGTTCCTCAACGCTTAGTTTTATACATCTTCACTGAATGTTCTCCCAGTAGTCCGTACTACGAGGGAACTAGACGTAAAGTTTTTAGTTTAGTTTGTTTTAACTTTTCTTTCTGTTTAGTTTATTATGTGATGTGTTGTTTTGCTTCTTTATGTTTGTAATTAAAGTTATTTTAATCAATAATTTTGTTGTTTTTCTAGAGTTTTGTAAGTTAACACACTGACATTCTGAATGTTAATTTGGAAGCTTAAAAGCTTATTCTTAAATCTTTCTATATCTTATTGTGTTTTTGGTTTACCAAAAGATTTTGATGATACAATCATTATCAGCTATAGCTGTACAAAAACCAATTGTATAATTAGCCTAAATATTGGGACACTGGCCTTCTCTCGGAGAGAGGGATTGTACCGTAATACACCACACGGGCTCTGTGCGGATTTTGGACATGCCGGTTTCTTCACGATGGTTTCCTTTACCGTTTTGAGAGCAGTGGTGATGAAATAATTTACACAAAGTAAAGCGCCTGTCTGGGTTCGAACCTGCGACCTACAACTCTGTAAGTCGCGGCCGTTACCACTGGGCCATCACTGCTCACATACACAGGGACATTTTTAATTAATTGGCAAAACTGAGTCGGACCAAAACTGAGTATTTTTTTGTGATTTTGGCGGTCTCTCCAGTTCTCCATATATCTCGCCGGAACGCCCTTACCGATCTGCTCCGACTGTCAGTACATCGAGTCGCTTGTCCAAGGGGATCGCGAAGTAGACCGAGACGTAACACACCGGATCAAATCAGGATACCAGCCACTTCGAGTTATGCGAACATAAATGTAGGCAAAAGCCGATTTTTTTTCGCGATTTCAAAGTTGGTCCCATAGTAATATTTATTCAATTCGATGGACTAAATATTTAACATCTATAATAAATTAAATGCTGTTCATTGGTAAGCGCATCTTTTCGTAACAGCTGGATGATTTGGAAAATTTTTGTTTTAAAATGTTCGTAATAGTCCAAATCTGGATCTTACGGAAAGAAAAAAGTAAAAGTTGTCGAGAAAATTGGAAATTTCGAGAAAACGGGAAGTGCATTTTGAATTTTGTATGAATTATTGAAAAAATAATAGGACAAGGCTTGTTCAACTAGTAATAAAACTTGTAAATGTACCTTCTAATTTCCTCGGTGTATGTCTGACACTTCGGATTGTTTCACTGGTAATTTGCATTTTTAGGGTTCCGTAGCCAAATGGCAAAAAACGGAACCCTTATGGATTCGTCATGTCTGTCTGTCCGTCCGTATGTCACAGCCACTTTTTTCCGAAACTATAAGAACTATACTGTTGAAACTTTGGTAAGTAGATGAATTATGTGAACCGCATTAAGATTTTTACACAAAAATAGAAAAAAAAAAACAATACATTTTGGGGGTTCCCTATACTTATTTTTTTTTTTGCATCAAACCCATACTTGTGGGGTATCTATGGATAGGTCTTCAAAAATGATATTGAGGTTTGTAATATATTTTTTATTTCTAAACTGCATAGTTTGAGCGAGAGATACCAAACCAAACCCAAAGTGAAAGTGGTAAAATGTGTTTCACCACCTACAATTAAGTTCCTATTAACTTACTTGGCAGATAATTTCATACAACTTCTGTTCCATTTTTGAATTTATTCGACGAGTATTGGCTATTCGGACATCGTGAAATAGGCCCGCGCTATCGAATGGATAAACTCTGTTTAAAAACCTCAGAAACCGGGCATTAGTTACAAAAATAAATTGTCCATATACTGATAATGATTGAGCTCATACATTATTAAATGGCGTTTCCATGACAATCAAGTCAAGTTACTGCGTCATTGTGCGTCATCTATTGACGCGGTAGGGCCAATCTAACGATTTAAATCATTACCGCTGCTGCCATAATTTTCATGACAGCTGACAAGTCACTGCGGCTGTTATGTCCGGCCACCGCTTTTCTAGAGTGCGTTTCATCAAATAGTTCCTCTGCCGTAAAGTTGGCTCCACTATTGCAGGACGAACACGATACGCTACCGTTCAAGCATGGACCTAATATATAAACTGGACTGAGCTCTCGTACCTAAAACACGAGCAGAGAGAGATATGTCATACAGAGGCTGTTTATCACTTTCTAATAGGGTGACCAAACATTTTTATAACGATCAAGAAAATTCGTTTTGAAAGAGAATTTGGGTCCGGTGGACATTAAGTGATTTCAAATTATTGTTTGTAATACAAAAATATTGTAATTAAGTTACTTATATAGTGAAATAATGATACCTTATACAACATGTTTCCGCCATCGCGACATGCCTTCAACACGCGGGTAGGGCTAGTGGCCAATAATCATAAAAATTAAAATAAGATAAAATAATCCGTAAATTAAAAAAAAAATTAAAACAAACTAAATAATGAAATAATAACCACAATTAGGATGCAAAAGACTCATTCATGAAGCTATTATTCTATGCCATCTGGTAAAAAACGGTCATTGACCAACATCGTTTTTTTATGTTCATCGTTTGTCTATTGTTCTGAACCAGCTATTATAAAGCTACTAGCTGCGCCTCGCGGTTTCACCCGCGTGGACCGGGATAAAAAGTAGCCTATGTGTTAATCCAGGGTATAAGCTATCTACATACTAAATTTCATCCAAATCGGTCCAGCCGTTTGAGCGTGAAGAAGTAACAAACATACACACACACACACGCACACACACACTCACTCACAAACTTTCGCCTTTATAATATTAGTGTGATTAAGTAGCTTCATGGAAAAAAAACTAGAGTGGCGTGGCCTTTTCTTTCTCTTTCGTTTCAATTTTCATCTCTGCGCTACAGTTTGCTCCAAAATGCTATTTTAGAAAATCGTAAATAAATCAATAAATAATAACGTTTAATGAAATCAAAATATCTTTATAGAACGAAAATGCGGAACCGTATACGAGTGTTGAATTAATGTCGCCATTGCAGCAGCACGTTTGATAATAATACATACCTATCGAAATACATTTTTCGAAAGCTTCTTATTTGAAACTGAACATTGTTGTGTTCTGTCGGTTTTGAACGGTGTACCTAGTATACCGGTGTATCTATGCCTATCTTTTTGAGAAAAAGAGTTATGATAGCTATGACTACAATATTGTTGAGACAAGTCTTGTGTCGATTTATCAAATATGATCACGTACATGATACGTGGCTTATGAAGTAGGCAAGGGTGCATGTAGAATCTCGTTCCGGGAACATGGCCCTTTCTTGCCCTTTTTTTCGTTTGCTCTATAGAGGTATTTAAGGGAAGCAAAGGGAAATAAAACTTAAGTGTGTCAAAAATCAAAATCAAAAGTTATTTATTGAAACTAGGCTGAGAAACAGAATCTGATAATACAAATTATAAAACCAATATCCTTACTACTGGAAAAAATTATGGTACCTACATTAGCATTCAACCCTCATGGAGATTTTGCTATATAATAATCTGCCGGCTTTAAATGAAGGCTACACACCACAGAATTTTTAGTAATTGTTTGTGATTCGGGAATTACATCCTGGTTGGATTTTTGCTTCATTTCTTCTTTCGATGGAACTCTGTAACCAACATAAAAATGATGTTATTTCAATCACGCGATACATAGGTACAAATTGTATTTTCGCCTAACATTAATAGTTTTAATGAGAAATACACAAAAGCTTTAGCGTCTTCCGTCTACAAAACGTCTAGAGCATGGTCACACTACTTAGACTCAAAATTGTTATTAAATAAAATCTTTGTTATTCAGATCCTTACCTGTGAAATGAAATGCCATACAACCAGCATATGATTCACTTTTACATCTCTTGATGCTACACTTTCTCACTATTATTTTCACTATTTAAATTGAAAAAGAACCGCCATGAAACCATTGCTATTAGATTTCAGTGTTACCAGAGTAATTATATGATAGCTACCACACAATCATATTATTTTGATTATTTTTACTTATGGATTTTACTTATATAAAATTATTGACTATGATGTACAGATTGTAAACCTATAAATAAAATTATTTAAAACTAATCTAAATGCTAAAAAAATTATACGTAACTTATTTAACTTGTAGTTGGTGAAATATTTTCTACCATCTTTAACATTTTTATCTTTTGGCAATTGAGCAAAAGGGATAAACAGCCTCCGTTCGAGCTATCTATCTCGTCTCGTTTTGCCTCTGCTAAGATATCCTATCAAATGTAAACCTAAGGTGCAATCCTTATGGTTCATTTTTGTATGATACGATTTTTGGAGAGCTCAGTCCTGTTTAGGTATATTATATTATTAGGTCCATGGTCCATTGTTAAAGTTTTAACAATGGAGCCAACATTACGGCAGAGGAACTATTTCATGAAACGCACTCAAGGAAACCGTAGCTTTAGAAAACAGTTTGGGTTTGTCTCTGTCCCTCTTACCTGTCAGTATTTTTCTAAAGTTCGATGTATCTTTAAGCATGGGTAAAGTAGTTAATTACTAACAAGAATCACGATTTCTTCGTTGTATTGTTTTGTTTATGTTTGGTGGCAGATACATAGTTATTTACTTTATACTATACTGCAGACACAAAATTACAAATAACACCATAACGCGAGTTAGCATGTCCCTAGTCTCGAGCATACCTATTGATGAATTGTCATACAGAGTTCAGCTAAGTAACACCGAAACAAGGCTTAACTAATAATAAATAAAAGTATGTGCAAATGAAAATTATCACAGTTTTGTAACTATACCAAAAACACAATAAACACTCCACACGATAATTGGGCGCAGCTTAAACTGCCTGGACTGCAGCGAGTTGCAGCGCGGCAATGCGTCGTGTGCGGTGGCTCGTCTGACGCTTACTGCTCCAGCTGTGGCATCACGCCCTACTGCTCCGAGCGCTGCCAGCGACGCGACTGGCAGGACAGGCACAGCGCCGTGTGCCACAACCTAGCTAGGTAAGTACAGTTAAACCAGAAAAGGTATGCGCTTCGGTAATCTTCGTATTTCCGAATTAGCACGAACGTCGCACCACAGAGTAACTCCCCAGGTAAAGCTTCTTAACTTTTGTCCTGCCGCACTTTGTAGCCTACCGCCGCAGCGGGTGGCAGGACAAGCAGAGTGCCTTGTGCCATAACCTAGCTAGGAATAGTTCTCCTTGAGAAAGTATATAAGCTAAGTCTACGCCTGCTTGGCTGGACGACAGGCGTCGTGAAGTCTGCTTGCAGCAAAGCGAGCACAACGCTGCCGCTCCGTCGACAGTTTCACAGTTCAGTATGTAAGCAGCAAGCTGGCGTACACCAAGTTTATAATGACGAATACGCGTCTACAACAGTGAACAGTAGACCTTCGTGTCATCTGTTTTCTACTAAATGCTTAAAGTATGCTAGCTAGTAATGCTTTAAGTATGGTGCTGATCCATGCGTCATGTTCGTGAACGGGCGCCGTCAGTTGGGACTGGTCGTCTCTTAGCTGCCATGGCTTATTTTTAATTTTAATATTTAATTTAGTTGTTTTAGTTTTTATCTTTTTATTACGGACGCTTTTTAACGTGCACGGTCTTTCTACATTGTTCTCACATGTATATTTTCAACTTGAATGATGTAACCAATATTTTGTAAAAATATTATGATTTAAAAGAGTGTCCGTGGAGTTTCTTGCCCGTTCTTCTCCATAGGGGGTTCTACGCTTTGGAATGGGCAACTAGCTTCATCTTTCTGACTGACCGACCCATTGACAATTCAAAAGTGCCTGTAATTGGTTTATTTGAAATAAATGCTTTGAGTTTGAGTTATGTTTCCTTGCAGAATGAAAAACGAAAATTCAAGACCAGCCGTACCGCAGCAGCCAACTCTTGATTTTGCTGACACAGAGCCCAGGTAAAATTTTTTTTGGGGTTTATAAAATAATAAATAATAATTATAATTTTATTTAGCAAAAAGAAGAAATACAATGCATGTTACATTATTATGGAAGTACATTTGTGCTCAATTTTTGTGAATAATGACCCCTATGCTAGGAAAATCCTGTGTTATAGGGACCATCCATTCGTCCGTTAAGATGTAATAAAACTCGAGTGAAGGATTGTTTAATAACATTAAATAACCAACTTTGATTTTAGTGGTTTAAAGTGCAAACGAGCTCGCACGACAACGAGGATCTGTTCGATGTTTGTACAACTTTGCACTTTATGACACTAAAAATACAGTATCATTCAATGGCATCAAAGCATTTTCAGAGGTAAGGTATGCAAATTACAGTACTTTTTTTTTTACATTTAGATCCCAACCAGCCATGCAGCTTCGTCGTCCTCATGGAACTACGCCCAATAACAAACGCGAACAAAAGGGAGAAGATTCTGCTGAAACGAGAAAATCAAACGCCGGTTTTACATCGAAGGTACGTTGTTTGTATATCATATGCCCTTTCTATTCGTATGTTCGTCGAGTCGTTGAGCTTCGTAAATTTGAGTTATAAGGTATACGATGCTGATACTGACTATTGCGTGCCACTGTCAGACAGATCCACTCAAATCTGGTATAGTTCTTTCTTCAAAAACTGTTCTCGCATTAATTTTTTCGACTGGATGGTTTTTGCTTGACTTAAACGAAGGAAGATTTTGAAAGTTTATAAGGAAGTTCGTCTGGCACACGGCTTGTAAAGGGTGATCCAATTCGAGGTTCCTTTATTGGCAATACTATAATTTAGACAGCTGTTAGTAATGGAGCGTGTTTCAAACGTCAAATGTTAGTTGGTAACATACATTTACAAAATGGATCGCTTTACCGTTGCTCAACGCATTAAACTTGCCACACAGCGCGTGAACGCTAGATGTTATGAGTGAAACTTTTAGAGGTCGCATTATTTCACGTTACGGTGACGTCAACTGGCCGCCATGATCGTGCGATTCAAAGCCGTTGGATATTTTTTTGTGGGATTTTCTTAAGAGTCGTTTCTATACCAACACACCTGCAACGGTAGAGCACCTAAAAACTCACATCCGCCAAGTTATTGCCGAGATAACCCACGAAATTTGCGAAAAACCATCGAAAATTACCTCAAAAGAATCAACTGCTGCAGAAGATCCAGAGGTGGCCATTTGACTGACATCATTTTCTTTAATTAATGAATAACACTAGATATTCGATTAAAGAAAAAAAAATTAAGATATTGGTGCCGATTCTGTTGTGCACAAACTAAATTTAATTTAGGCTATTGCTAACTTTTTCTCTCTATTATGACAAGAAAGGGACGGAAGTAAATTAGAGCTGTCAAATTAGTTAAAACTATTTTTTCCATAGACATTTAGACGACACGTAAAAACATGTCGACTAAAAAACACGGTGAAGCGCAAGGCGTGAACTAGTTTGACATCTCCAACTTAGTTCATAGCTATAGCTGTCCTTTTCTCGCGCTGCCTGTTAGTAAAAGATAGCGATTTTCTAATTTTAGTTTAGTGCGTTCACAAGAGAATCGGCACCATTGTTACATTTTTTGTATTTTTTTTTTAAATAAAAGTTAGGAAACTCGAATTGGATCACCCTTTATTATAAATAAATGTTCGTACATAATTCTTTGTATATTTAGACTCATTGTGGACTGGTAGTCTGTTAAGTAGAGTACATACTTGTTGTCCTGATCAGTTTTCTTTGCACAGGCAAACATAAAATCTACCGGATCTAATGGCAAAGAGGAGCCGTTCAACAACTCTCAGGAGAAGCTAAGACAACCTTTCCAGAATAGGAATGTTAATCAGGAGAAGAACAATGAACCCGTTATGGGTGAGTTTTATTTCTTTAATTTTCTTTTGCATATATTACTCAAATTAATAATGTACACAATTACACATGGTTCCATATCAAGCTATACATTTCTAGTATAAGCTGGCCTCTCATTGTACGGAAATCCTATGCAATGCGAGCTTATACTGGAAATTTACGATATGTGTATACACACGGGATTTTGTAATATTATCTTGATTAAAAGTGTCCTTGGAGTTTCTTGCCTGTTCTTCTCCATAGATACCTATGTTTTGGAATGGGCAACTAGCTTCAAATGCCTGTAAATGGTTTATATTTCACATAAAGCTACATGAGCACTCATGAAATGTCAGAAGCTTGGTGCTCGGTTCCAATTGGTTGTTTTCTATGGACAAGAGATGGCCAGAAACTGCACAGAAATGCATTTAAAAATAAAAATTGCACGGAATGTAAATATTATAGTAGGCAAACTAAATATTATGGCATCTTATTTATTGTTTATTTCAATGACGACGTGGCAGGACAGTAAATGACAGAAATGGACGAAATATTGATTTGCCATGACCACACACACACATGCAGTTGTTTACACCATTTATTTGTGAAAATACTACAAGTCCTAACACTAATTCCACAGCTACAAAATCCGAATCTCCTAAAAAGGAGGAACCCGCCAATAGACAACGCAACATGTTCAACAGAACAGAGGCAGCCGCTAAGAAGCCAGAAGTTGCCGAAGAGCAGAAGCGAGCTGAGCCTGGCCCTGTAAGACCAGCTGCTGCGCCGGCTAAACAACAGAACTTGGTGCCTAAAACGTAAGTTGTAATCTGGAAAAACGTGGGACTAATAAAATAATGAGTTGACAGAATTAGGCCGGGTTCAACAAAAAAAAAAAAAAAAAATACAATATCAAAGTCAGTCAATGAGGCTTGGCACTTAGGCCAGCTTTTCGAAATGAAGAACTAACTTCCTCATAACTTCTACCTGTTTTTAAAATCGTATTTGGAAGACAGAATATTTAGAGTTAAAATCAATGACACCTACTCTGCCTTTCAAGATACAAAGAAACGAAAACATTTAAGGAGGAAGTCGAACGCTGAGTAAAAGCATCCAAAGACTGTATATAAGCTCATACTAATACTCTAGCTACAGCACTATATGAACCAGTAAATGACAGAAGGTTCAAAAGACAACACATTACGGGACCTTGTTCATTAACAAGTTCTAATTTAATAAAAGACAGCTTTCTCACTCACTGGAGGAAGTTTTCTCCTGTCAATAAATTCTCACAACAAATCTGTTAAGGGCTGTCAAGCTGATCGCAATCTTCTTGCCCCTATCCTTACCTTACCTCCTTCTCCTTGCCTTGTCGGCGCAACACGTTTTCTTCTTCCATAAGATGAAAGGGGAAAAAAAGTCATTTATTCAAACTAGGCTGAGAATCGGCACTTTCCGAACATTAAAATTACAAAAGGCAGTAAGTACCCCAAAACGCTTGCCTTTCACCACATCCTAGTGCTTTAGCTGAGAAGCTTCCCTGCGACCAAACTTGAGTAAGCCTTATCCTGCAAATTAATTACTTTTTATTACTCGTGAATTACCCTAGTCTTACTTAAGTTTTAGGCCGCCCTAGCAAGCAAGGCTTTTAAGCAGTGATGTGTTAAGAAAGATGGACGTTGTCTTGTACTCTGCTTATGATTTAAAATTCAAAATGGCTTGTGATTAGATACTAGTGATTGCACTTGAAAATGCACGTAATTTTGGTTTCTGTGAGCACTTTTGATTTTCGCCGGCAATGCACTTTTTATTGTATTTTGTGGTATTCTAAAGGCTCCCGCAGTCAGGCGCTATGCAACTCTAGTGGAATAGTTTCTATGAAAACTTAATTAAAATTGTTCTGTCGCGCCTGTCTGTACGAGCTTTAAAACGGTGTTCAATAATGAATTAATTTTGATTTAAAACTAGTTTTTTTTTGTGTTCTGATCCTTTGGTTTTCATGATTGAGCATTGTTCTCAAAAAGCGTGAAAATGCACCGACAATTCTATTCTTTTAATTCTGCTTTGTTTTTACTTTATTCTGCTTTCACTATGTTATTTGCACGTTAGATCGATCCCCGACCCCCCCACCGTCAAGCCGGAAGCTGTCAAACCTCAGGAGGCTGCCCCCCCTCCCAAAGAGATTGCTCCTACAGTGAAACCTGCAAGTGTTAGTGATGTTACTCCTACGAGGAAAATTATACCCAAGAAGTGAGTTTTATAACACTCATAACAACGCGCAATGTTCTCTGAAGGATTGGGCAGAGATGTTTGGTAAACCTACGTTTCGCCACTTTGAGTCTCTTTTAATAGGTGGCGAGCCTATTGCCATCAACCGGGCAGAAACCCAGGCGCTGCTTCTGAAAAATGTATTGCATGAGTTTTTTTTTTAGCCAACTACAATAATTATATTGACGTAAACCCACTTGGGATTACGTTAATAAGGGAATTGTTTGTGTTAATTCTGTTCGGATATGCACAGTTTAATTTTAGCATGTATTTGCTTGCCTGTTTACTTACATCTTTGTCTTTCTATGGATTGGTGTTGATTCTGTTGTACACAAACTATACCTCTTCAGGCGATATCATATACTAATTTATAAACCCAAAACCCCAAGGGGGAGAGTGGGGGGGGGGGTTAGTTGCTAACCTCGTAGGTTCACAACTACTTTATGATGATGTTTTTTCCATCGAATGTTTTTTACGTTTATATATATATTATATAAGCTTATATACCTATTATGTAAAGGGATTTTCCTTATGCATGGGGTGCAGTTGGCCTCTAAGGAGTTTAGGCTTTTGCTTACTTTTTCTCTCTAAGAAAACAAGAAACAGACTGACGTAAATTAGAGCTATCAAATAGTTGGACTAATATTTCTATACAAATCTAGACGACACGTAAAAACACGGTGAAACGTAACGCAAGGCTAAACTAGTTTGACATCTCTAATTTAGTTCATAGCTATAGCCGTCCTTTTCTCGCGCTGCCTGTTAGTAAAAGATAGCGATTCTCTAATTTTAGTTCAGTTAATGAACAAGAGAATCGGCACCAATATTGTACTACGAGGGCGGGTCAATAAGTCCGTGACTTTTTAAATGAAACACAAATTTTTAGATAAAAAGTTATTTTATTTTTCAACGTAGTCTCCTTTGAGCTCTATACACTTAGCCCAACGTTTCTCCAATTTTTTTATCCCTTCCGAAAAATATGATTTGTCGAGGTCTTTAAAATAGGCATTTGTTTGTGAGATGACTTCGTCGTTGGAGGCAAATCTCTTTCCACCGAGCCATTTCTTTAAGTTTGGGAACAAGAAGTAGTCACACGGGGCTAGATCGGGAGAATAGGCCGGATGAGGGAGCAATTCGTAGCCCAATTCATGGATTTTTGCCATAGAAACTGCACATGTGTGCACCCGTGCATTGTCCTGATGGAAAAGGACTTTTTTCTTGGCCAAGTGCGGTCGCTTTTCTTTCAATGCCTCATCGAATCGACCCAATAAGTTGCTGTAATATTCGCCATTGATTGTTTTTCCTTTTTGAAGGTAGTCAATGTGGATAATACCGCGTGCATCCCAAAAAACAGTCGCCATGACTTTGTTGGCTGACAAACCCACCTTTGCCTTCTTTGGCGCCGATTCACCCCGAGAAACCCACTGTTTTGACTGCTGTTTGGTCTCCGGTGTGTTGTGGTGGATCCACGTTTCGTCCACGGTTACGAAACGGCGCAAAAACTCGTTCATATTGCGATTGAACAACGCCAAACATTCCTGCGAAATTGTCACACGTTTGCGTTTGTGGTCGATTGTGAGCAAACGCGGCACCCATCTTGCGGAAAGCTTTCTCATACCCAAATGATCGTTTAAAATTGAAACCACTGAGCCATGCGAGATGCCTATGGCTTCCACAATCTCTCTCACTTTTAATCGCCGATCGGCTAAAACCATATCGCTGTTTCGGATGTGGAGACCTCAACTGGGCGTCCAGAACGTTCGGCATTTTCCGTGCTGGTACGGCCACATCGGAATTCAGTAAACCACTTTTTTACCATGGAAATGGATGGTGCAGAGTCCCCATAATATTTATCAAGCTTAGCCTTGGTTTGCGTAATGGATTTTTTCCGCAAAAAATAATGCTTAATGAGCACACGAAATTCACTTTTTTCCATTTTCTTCTCAGTCAACGCGGTAGTCTGATATTAACGGCTGTCAAAAACAAACTAAATGTCACAGCTTGTTCAATTTTTGACAGGAGTCATCTGACAGATGACTGTTGACGGGAGCAGTGTTGCCATTTCAATTAAGAGACGGAAAAATCAAAAAGTCACGGACTTATTGACCCGCCCTCGTATATAAAATCTAAACTACTTTGTACTAACTAAAAAAAAAATGAAAAACATCCATGACTATGGTCATGCCACGAAGTAAGTACCACACCTTTCCATTACACCCCTTTTTTATCATACTTTTCTTCCGCAGCTACCTCCTCGAAAAATTGTCAGTTGGAGACTCAGTAATAATGTCAGTGGACTCCAAAGCTGCTGACTGTCGCATCAGTCGTGGAGACTACGTGTGCCTCACTATGTCAGAGGCCTTCGAGGAGGACTACCACAGTCTGTGCGAGGATTTTGTGTTGGACTGCAACAAGGACGAGCAGCCGGCCAAGTGAGTAGTATAAACCCACATTGAAATCGGATTTATTTCTTTTGCCCGCGTGAATGTCGGAAATTATATTATATAAAAAGTATCGCATGTGTTATCCATAACTAAACCAAATATCTGTGTGCCAAATTTCATCCAAATCCGTTCAGCAGTTTTTGCGTGATTAAGTAACAAACATACAAACTTTCACATTTATAGTATTAGTAGGATAACCAACTTATATTGACAATTTGCATCACACATGCAAGTCATCTGTCAATATTATCTTAAGACCTTGCACATATTATTATGATGTATACTCATGTTTTACAATAAATATATATTCTAATATCTAATAGCCAATCCCGTATTTAAAAAACCTTCAAAATCTAGTTGCAATCTCATCTCAAAAATGTCAAAATGTATTGCCATAAATGTAGGTAAATTAGAGGTTTACAGATTGAGACATTAGATTGCGGATGTTCTAAAAAATTCGGCATTCGCTCGTTCGTTCGTTCATTGGGTTTATCCATTTGAAATCTATGATGCAGACAAAACTGAGTTTGAAGCTTTGGTTGTTTGTATGAAGTGTGACAACACATATCCCATTTCACAACAAGTTGTATTCCGTGACAAAACAGATAAAAAAAATTGTCATTGCTGTCGGCGGACCGTTTTGTGGAACACTTTTTAATTTATCTGTTTAGTCAGGGAATACAACTTGTTTTTTACTTTTTAGTTCGTTTATAGCATGGCAGTCGTGTTTTTAATTTTTCAAACGATTTATTTTTATTTTATACATTTTAGTGGCAATTCAGACATTTGCAGTCTTACTAAAGCTTAATTCTTACTAAAGTTTAATTCATTTGCAACCAAAGACGAAATGTTTTTTTTGCATGTAGTACACCCTACCTATGTATTTATGCCAATAAATGATATAGCTGTTGTTGGAATATATTTATACCAAGGAAATCCATTTGATACTCAAATTATAATAATTAATTGAAGAGTTTGAATTGAATTGAAGAGTCACTACTGCAATATTGAATAAAAAAAAAATATTTATATATATATAAAGTCCGTGTCACTCGGGATGATGTAAAGGATTCTAACAATACCTTATACATCAAAATCTGTCCAGGCATTCAAAAGTTATTGTGGAATAAAGAAACTCACAAACATACATGAACCCTGAAAATAATAAAAGTGGTTTACGACGCTTCTCAACTATAATTCTAAACGACTTGCCCCCACTTGAACCACAATTCAATAAATGCATTTAGTGCTGAACATAAAGAGTGTCCGTTGAGTTTCTTGCCCATTCTTCTCCATAGGGACCTACTACGCTTTGGAATAGGCAACTAGCTTCATCTTTCTGACTGACCGATCCATTGACAATTCAAAAGTGCCTGTAATTGGTTTATCCTACTAATATTATAAATGTGAAAGTTTGTATGTTTGGATTTTTGGATGTTTGTTACTCAATCACGCAAAAACGACTGAAAGGATTTGGATGAAATTTGGTATACAGATAGTTTATAACCTGGATTAAGCCATAGGATACTTTTCGTCCCGGTAGTAGGTTCCCGTGGGATAATTTCCGACATTCACGCGGGCGAAGCCGCGGGCAACAGCTAGTTTGAAATGAATGCTTTGAGTTTGAGTTTGAATATGAAATTTATTTAGCAGCTGCATCATTATTATCCCAATTTGTATTTTTTGTATCGGCGCAGCATTTTTGTTCTTTCATAATTCTCTATGAATTCGTCGTCACCTCGGTAGTCACCCTTTTTTCCTAGCCATTTCATCTTTCACACAGTCTATCCAGCTGATATACAAGTTAGAAAAAACAAAATCAGATTTGGGACGCTTATTTACGGACATTTTCAACAATCGAATATTAAAATTTGTCAAATTTAATTACTTTTTACTTATAATCTTTCACAGACTAACACCTGGTGAAACCATTTCTTACTTCAACCCGGAAGACTGCGGCTGGTACCGCGCCCGCTGCCTCAACCCTACCACGCTCGCTTTGTTAGACAGCGGCAAGATCGTCACTGTCACAGCAGCCGACAAGTGTCGGAAATTGCCGAGCAAGTACGAAGCTATCCCCGAGTTCTGTGCTGTACTCACTACCAAGGCTGTTGAGGTGAGATCTTGATACAGACCATAGACAGAGAATGGACTGAGCGTTAGCCTCACAAAAGTGACCATGCTCTACAAAGAGACAAAGCCACTTTGTGGTCAAATTGAAAAAGTAGTTATTTTTATGTGTTACCAATTATTATGTCTTAAGGTTCGAGTGAAAGATTTCTTTTAAACCGACTTCAAAAAAGGAGGTTCTGTATTCGGCCCGTATGTATGTATCTTTATTTGTCCGCGATTTTCTCAAAAACGAATGAACCGATTTTGTTGTTTTTTCACTAACGTGATCTGCATACTTTTAGGAAGGTTTTAGTATGTAATACATTATGTAATTATTCTTATGTACGAAGCTAAATTCATAAATGTACTGTATCTCCGGCATTTCTAAGCGGATTTTGACGATTCTTCTTTTCGTTCGACTTGGGCTTACCTACTTATATAATTGTATATTCAACTAAAAATGGAAAAATAAATTTACTTTAACAAAAGCAAAAACCGACTTCAAATCCAAAAACAAATAAAATAACTTTCATAAAACACTTAACAGTTTCTGAAGTCGGTGTCAAGCTAAAGTGCATTGAAGATTGAAGACACCGACTTCAGAAGTTGTTAAGTGTTTTATGAAAGTTATTTTATTCGTTTTTGGATTTGAAGTCGGTTTTTACTTTTTTTTAAAGTAAATTTTTATCATAAATTTTTTCTACACAAGAAAAAATTGAGACAATTAAAATTAAGAATAAGAAAGCATAATCAGCCTACAACATTCCCACTGCTGGTACACAGGCCTCCTCTCTGTGACAGGGAAGGGCCCAGTGCAGGTCACATGACTTCTAATTTTTGGTTCTAGGACATGCCGGTTTCCTCACGATGATTTTCTTCACAGTGTTGAGAGCAGTGGTGATGAATTTAATCACACAAAGTAAAATGTCTGCCACAACCTAATACAAAAGTAATAAATGGAAATATCGAAGATTCAAATTAAGAAATAAATAATTGTCTTTGTTGCAGATCGGAGCCAGTCTTAACTGCAAGATTGTGTCACAAACATCAAACAGGTTCAAAATATCTATGACTGACGTAGAGACGGATGCCAATTTAGGAGAGGGAGAAGTGTTCAGATGGCTGCCTACAGTGGACTATCCAGCTGCTTGTAAGTATCATCTATAAATAACAGACCTTAGACCATAAGCGACAGGGTAGCCCGCGAAATTGTTATTTTCTTAAGTTTTTTGCAATTTGCACATCAGTGTCAGGTTGTATGTTAATCAAAATATGATTCGCGACCATGACAAATATGTATTTAATCATTATAATCATTAGAATTAGCAATCATACTAAAGCCAATGAGACGAGAAACTTCATGCTTTGGTATTAAAAACTAACATAAGGACGCTGTTACAAATGGGTAGTCAAATCATTACTTTTTTACACAAAAGTATGTTTATTAAATAAAATGCTTTGCATTCTTAAAATGTTTTTGGCCAAATTGTTGATAGATGTGCATGGTACGATTCTGAACTATAAATATAATTTTAGATAGGTACAATTTATCAATAAATGTACTGGACTGAAAATTATTACTTCGGTACATTTATTGAGAAAATTTATCTATTTGTCTATACCCCTTGTTAAGACTGGTGTCAGACTTTCGGGCTTCTGATGACCCATAACGAATGTCATAGATCCACGAATGACAGCCGGGACCAACGGCTTAACGTGCTTTCCGAGACACGGAGGATTCTCGGTATGTAAAGATGGTTACCCATCCACGGACCAACCCCGGCAAGCGTAGCTTAACCTGACGGATCGACCCGTGCGGCTGTTATTACTTAGCCACTAGCTCGAATGAACTACGTGACAAAATCATCTACCGATAATATCACAATACATATTTTTCATACTAATCTTGTTCCTCTTTCACAGCCATTGGAATTCCAGAAGTGAGCCGCCCGCCACTCACCGACGGATCTAAAGTACTGCTAGTACTAGCAGACACTTTAGACAAAGTGTTCGTGCGGCCAGCCGACAGCGAGTCGCAGAGGAAGTATAATGATGTGTTACAGCAAGTCTTACTGAGCGCTATGACAGGTAAGGCAGGAAAAACTTCGAAATTATCTTTTTTCCCAACTATGTTGGCAACATAACACTACAAATTATAAAACAAAGTCTCCCGCCGGCGCCGCGTCTGTCTGTATGTTCGCGATGATCTCAACAACTACTGAACGCATTTTCATAAGGTTTTAACCAATGGGCGGAGTGATTCATGAGGAAGGCTTAGGTGTATATTTGTATAATTCATTAAGGATTTTTGTAAATTGGCTGAAATATGACGATGATTGTTGAAGATGTCAGAAAAAAAAACATGCGGACTGGGAGCGTTCCTGGCGTGCGCGTTACGATAGTACGTTTCTGTGGGATTATTTCCAACCTCCTAGCGGGCAAAAGCTAGTTATTACTAATTACATGTTAGCCTAGTTATTTTAAGGCTGTCCTTTGCATGCTAAGTAGTGTTTAATTTTTGTGGTGTAAGAAAATAGAAAATACATTTTGTGTACAATAAAGTATATTTTTTATTGGTTAGGGAACTCCCACGATAGTTTTGTACTCATATGAACATCTTTTACTATGGGACCAAACCAGAAATCGTGAAAAAAAAATTCGCTTTTCCCATTAATGTTCGCATAACTCGTCAAAATATAGGCAACAGCAGATTTTTTCTTTTCTCGATTCCAGGTTGGTCCCACAGTAAAAGTTGTTCATAATGATGAGTACAACACTATCGTGGCAACTTATTATCCAATAAAAAAGCAGCGTGTATAAATAATTGTTACCTTTTCAAGCGAGGGGCTCCCCCAAAGTCTCAAAACATACTATAATTATTATTCAACCTATTTTGGTAATCCAACACTATTTATTGGAAGGATACGTCGCACATCCATAAATAGCGTGGTAATATGGTAAGGTAAACTGGTAAGACTGGTTGTGCACTGTTGACAGACTTGGGCTTCTGATTACCCGTAACAACTGTCAAAGATCTACAAGTTACAGCCGGGACAAACAGCTTCATTTGCTTTCCAAGCAAGGTATCTCGATATGTAATGCATGGTCACCCATCCGCGAACCGACCGCTGCAAGCGTAGCGAAACCTTCGATCGATCCGTGCGGCTGTTCTTATGTAACAATATTATTTAATACAAACTAATATTCTTTTCTGTCTGCCTTAGCTAAACCATTAAAAGAGCCGCCTACACCTGGACAGACGGTGATCGGCAAGTTCACAGACGACTGTCACTACCGCGCGATAGTGCGACGTATCAACGTGAAGCAGAACAAATACCAGATCGAGTATGCTGAGTATGGTGAGTTAATTGCATTAAGCTCTATCCAAACTAAACACATTTAGCAGACGTTCGCTCGGACGTAAAAATATCGCGGCGGGATTTTATCGCGCACTGGATTTTCAACTGTAGTTGTGCCAGAACAACAACAGAATGCATTCTAGCGCGACGGAAAAACACACTGTTAGATTTTCAACTCTCGGCGCTAAGCAGAGCGTTGAAAATTCAGTGCGCGAAAAAATATCGCCGCGATATTTTTACGTCCGTGCTACGTTGGCTTACTATGATGGGACCAAGCGAGCAACATCAAAATCTACTTGCAATCACCTACATATCCAACTACGTTCAGTTTAGAGCTATTTCTCGTGTCATATGCCTTACATGACAGACAGGTTGCATTTTGTCCAAAAATTACTTTATTTATTTATTTATTTATTTTATTTGTTAACATAGGTAAAAAAAAAAAAATACAGATCTTATGTTTGATTAACAGAGCGCTATGTTATGCCAGGAGGCGTACAAATATGGTTTGCAAATCTAGCATAATATTATAAATTAAAATCTATTAAAAATAATTGAAAAAAAAAAAGAAACATGCATAATTATGGTATTAAATTAGAAAATAAATTGAACAATTAATATTATTTAATACTCAAATTATGTCGGACCTTAGATGAGGAATTATTAAAATGTCAAAATTATTTGATGTCACTAATAATAATTGCAAATCTAAATTAATTCGTCATTTAAGAATTCATCAATAGTGTAATAACATTTATCAGTTAAGAACAATTTCATTTTTTTCTTAAATTGTGTAAAATTTAATTCTTTTATGGCGTCTGGAATTTTATTATAAATGCGTGGAGCCATACCCAGGACACTATTTTTTACTAATGCAGTTTTACATTTAAAATTACTCAAAGAATTTTTGTACTGATTACGAATTGGAACATTTCGTACCATTGTCATTTTTTCAAAAAGGTTGGGATTTGTTTTGACAAAGATACAAACTTCCAATATGTATAACGCCGGTAGCGTAAGTATTTTTAATGATTTAAAGTACGGTGCACAGCTGTCATCTGTTTTCAGACCACACATGGCTCTGATGCACCTTTTTTGTGCCTTGAATAGTAATCCTTTGTCCGAAGAATTACCCCAGAAAATAATTCCGTAACGTAGAAGTGAGGCTACTAGACCATGATAGGCAACAAGTAACGCGTCTATATTAACTTTTCTAGCCAATTGAAAAAGTGCATAGGCAGACTTATTTATTTTTTTACAAAGCTGTTCTATATGAGCTTTCCAATTAAGGTTATTGTCTATATGGATACCTAAAAACACACTTACTTTTACATCTTCTATTTCGTTGCCATTGTAATTGACACTCATTTTTGGAGGTTCAATTCTTTGGTGGAAATGCATTATTTTGGTTTTCTTGAGGTTGATTATTAAATTATTCGTAGTAAGCCAATTAATTATGTCATTAAGAGTATTATTAATGTCAAAATGATAAGTATTTAAGTCCTTACATTTTACTATGGCAGTGCTATCATCTGCAAACAAAATCATTTGTTGTTGTATCACTTTTGGCAAATCATTTATGTAAATGAGAAATAAAGGTGGCCCAAGCACGCTACCTTGAGGCACTCCATATTTTATACTCCTGAAATTCGACACATACGTTCGTTCCGTTTTGGTTTTTGCGCACACTCTTGTGATTTCAGTACATTGCAATCTATTACTTAAATACGATTCTAGTAATTTTAAAATGTTCCCTCTGATGCCATAGCAATGCAATTTGTCCAGAAGGATTTTGTGATCAACATAATCAAAGGCTTTAGTCATGTCTGTGTAAATAGCGCAAATGGGAGTCTTTTTATCAACTGCAAACATAACATTACTTAATAGGTCGAAAATAGCCGTGTTAATGGTTTTATTTCTCCGGAAACCGTTTTGTTCTTTGCACAAAATAGTATATTTGTGAAGATATTGGTATAACGAGTTATAAATAACTTTTTCAAAGATTTTGGAAAAAACAGGAATTTTGGCTATTGGCCGATAATTTTTCATATGCGTCTTATCTTCCTTTTTGTGGAGTGGTTTTACTATGACTTTTTTCAAGCCCTCAGGATAGATGCCCTCGGTAATACCTATGTTAATAATATGTGCTAGGGCCGGTGCAATAAGCTCAATTACATATTTAATTACTATTGTAGATATACCGTCAATACCTACAGTGCTAGTATTTTTAAGCGACTTTGTAGCTAAAATAATATCAGATTTTAGAGCAGGCTGCATAAACATTGATTGCATTGTCGAATTATCTAACTTATTATTTATTTTAATTTCATTTATTATATTATTCTCAATGTCATCTATAAAGTAGTCATTAAATGTATTTGCTATATCAGTGGGGTTTGTGTAAGTAAAATTCCCTGTTTTTATTGTCAGGATCTGTTCTTTAGGCAGGTTAGTTTTAGATTTATTGACTATCTGCCATGTGGCTTTGGATTTATTTTGCGAATTGTTTATAAAATAATTATTTTGTGCCTTCTGAGTTAGTCTAACAATTTTTTTATACTTTCGAAGTAAATATGCCGAATTGGGCATACAGGTATTGCAACTCGTAGTGTTAAGGATGCTGTTACAATTGGGTAGTCAAATCATTACTTTTTACACAAAAGTATGTTTATTAAATTAAATGCTTTGCATTCTTAATGCTTTTTGGCCAAATTGTTGATAGATGGGCATGGTACGATTCTGAACTAAAAATATAATTTTAAATAGGTATATTTTCTCAATAAATGTACCAAAGTAAAAATTTTCTCTCCGGTACATTTATTGAGAAACTGTACCTATCTAAAATTATATTTATAGTTCAGAATCGTACCATGCACATCTATTAACAATTTGGCCAAAATATATTTTAAGAATGCAAAGCATTTTATTTAATAAACATACTTTTGTGTAAAACCCATTTGTAACAGCGTCCTTAAAACAACTTGACTTAGCTATGGTTTAGTTTCGTTTGTAATTTAGCCCAGTATTTAGATAAAATAAAATCTTAGATTTATCAAACTATCTGACGGAAACGAAATTTCCTCGCGCTGATTGTATCAACTTACTTTTATGAAGTGGTTCTATCTGGCGCTAATAGTCGCGTTTCTTCCTAATCATTAAAATAATCGACGCGCGCAGTTGCGTAACCCGCGCGGGATTCGCTTCAATGTGGCCCATACTTTAGTTCTGAGAGTTGTAGAGCAATTTGTGAAGGAGGTTGTCTGCGTAGGAGCACAGAATACATATTCATATTCATTTATTTATTGTGAACCATAGGTACATTATAAGTTCTTACTCGTACATTGAGGGCGCTATGTTTTGCCTCTAGGCATACAGAAGTAGTGACACATGTAATATAATTATAAAAACTTTTTTACAAAAAAATACAACCGACTTCCAAAACCAACACTACAAAGTGAAAAATAACTTTAATTTCGGAAGTCGGTGTCTGGTTAAATGTATTTTCGTTCTTGACACCGACTTCCGAAATTAAAGTTATTTTTCACTTTGTAGTGTTGGTTTTGGAAGTTGGTTGTATTTTTTTGTATAAAAGTTTTTATTTTTCACTTTTTAGTTCTGGTACCTACCCCACACAAATTCTTATACCACTACCTGCAAAACAAACTAGAACATCATCCATATAAAAGTGGGGAAAAAATACGTATTATTGAAGCTAACTCAAAAACTACCCAAGCAAAGTTAATCAATTTTGTATGGGACCAACATAACCTCTCGAATAAAACAATTTTTTCAAATCGGACTACTCTGTAAAAAGTTATGCGTGGTCATACATACGTCAAACATACGTGTCGAATTGAGAACCTCCTCCTTTTTTTTTCGTCGGTTAAAAAACAAGATAATATAGACATATGAATTATAAATACACTGAACAATGTCAATTAGATAAGGGTGGTAAGAAAATATAAATAAAAATATCCGCAGTTATTGTAATAAAATTAAAATTGTTAGCACTTACTTATTTAAAGAATGTTAAAGAAATTGTCATTGTGATGTCATAAATTAAAATTAAATGTCAATAAGAAGATCAATAATTGTTACTTATGAAATGTCAGAAACACACAAACACACAATACACAATAGTTACTTGAAACTATAAGTTAAGAAAATTAGTTTTTAATTATTTTTTTATTACTTACTTAATAATATCATGTCTTTGTTTTGTAGTTTCGCCAGATCTTTCAACTTACATTTCCATCTTATTCCACCCAACAGGTAATGTCGAGGTCTCAACTCTAGAGAACCTATACCCCTGTCCAGCTGACTTTGACCTGTCAAATGTCAAAACGCAAGTGTCAATGTTGAAACTCGCGCCGCCAACTGAACTGTCAACCGCCGCCAAAGAGTTCATCAAGGAACTTATGCAGGACGAAGAACTTGTGCTGGTAAGTTATTCACACTCTTAAGAGGGCAAAACATACTACTGCACTTGCGAAGACCTAAAAAATGTCACTGGACCAAACTCGTCTATATAAATAAAAAGAGAAGTTCTGACTGACTGACTCATCAACGCCCAGCCCAAACCCTTGGACCTGGAAAGCTGAAATTTTTCACAGAGGTTCCCTCTATAATTTGGACAAGGAATAAGGATTTCCCGGTAGTTTGTTCCCGTGGGATATTTACCGACATCCATGCGGGCGAATCCGCGGGCAAAAGCTAGTCTGACATAAACATAATATTTGACTTTTGCCATCTATTCGAAAACATGAAGAAGAGACAAAACTGGAATAACAGGGGCTCTTCCTTACACCATCTGCCTGCCTTTCCCCAACTACTACTACTACAACTATGTTGGGGTCGGCTTCCAATCTAACCAGATGCAGCTGAACACCAGTATTTTACATGGAGTGACTGCCTATCTGAGCTACACAACCCAGTACTGGGTATTTAACATGAAACTCTTTAGTAAGTCTGGTGGTCAGACTTTCCGGCTTCTGACTACCCGTAAAAGTTCTACGAATGACAGCCGGGACCAACGGCATATATGCTTTCCGAGGCTTGAGGGGTCTCAATATGTAATGTATAAATAATTTACTGTTGCTGGCAAAATGCTTTGGCCCACTTGTTGCTAGCAACATTTTATGATACACAACTGTTTCTCAACTTTGTTTTCAATGAATATGCTGCTTTAGGATCCTTATTTATACCAAAACTAATTTTCATATCACAATTTATTGTAATTAGGCTGAGAATCAACACTTTTTGAACGTTAAAATTACATAAAACAGACCCACTAAACGCCCGCCCTTTGCAACTTCCTAGTGCATTAGCTGGGAAGAAGAAGTGGCGCAAAAAACTCCCCAGCAGCACAGCTGTCTGTTCAATTAGAAGAACTTATTATAAACAATAGCATTCAAAAGAGAAATATGGAAGAAAAAGAAAGATCAATTGAATGATGATGAGTATGCAAAGTAACATTACAAATATCTTTTTTAGTCACTTCCCGACGGCCGTAAGTCAGTACCAAGCGGCAGTGAAGCAGCTCTCAACGTAGCTCGCAACAAACTGAGTGTAGCCGCGCGGCTGACAGAGATGTGCACACCAGACTGGAAGAAAATCGAGCAGAGAGGCGGCGACGTCGTCGGTGAGTTACCTTATCTTTATCAAAGATAGATAAAGAATACCCTTTATTATGTTCCATCGACAAAACGGACGCCTTTACATCTTAAAGTTGCTTTTTGTATACACTGATTCATTGAAGAAACCCTACCACTATGCTATGGTCCTTTGTTTTACTTTGTCATAAGTACAATTGCAGCTTGCAAGCAAAATTGGAGAGGCCTGGCGTTTGTCGATTTTACACCATTATGAATCCATACTATCCATACCAATATTATAAATGCGATTAGTAAGCCGACGTTTGCACGGACGTAAAAATATCGCGGATTTTTTTATCGCACACTGGATTTTCAACGCTTTGCTTAGCACCGAGAGTTGAAAATCCAATAGTATTTTTTCGACGCGCTGGGATGCACTCTGTTGGATTCTCAATGCTCGGCTCAACACCGGGAGTTCAAAATCCAGTGTGCAATAAAATCCCGCCGCGATATTTTTACGTCCGTGCGTACGTCGGCTAACTACATCTGTCGGTTACCTCCACACCTTTCTGATACATCCTGTAGAAGTGATTTTTGAAAAATTCCATTATTACCATTAAAGATAATTTATGCCAATTTTCGATTTAATCAAGACAAACGGTAAATAAAATCGTCCCTGAAAACTTGATTACCCCCTTTTCACCCAGTGTTTAGGTTTACATTAGTACATTCGGGCTAGACCTACTGGACTTGAAAAGCTATTTTGACCCCTCAGTTTCAAAATTCAAAAAACTGACATGTTTAATAATAAAGTTACAAACTAAACAATTTCATCAATATTTTACAATGACACGGAGTGCTTGCTATGTCATCTCAGAAAAGCATTATTTGCTACCTTCTATAGAATGTTATTATTGTCAACAGAAACGGAACATATAATGTTCCAAGACATAGAGTACACGGCGCTGCCTAAAGACGGCTGTACTATCGAGGTGCTGGACATAAGCGTGTTGAAAGGCGGCGCCATTTGTGGATACGACCGCACCGACACGAAAGCTGATATGGTGTTCAACCAACTTACGGCGAAGGTAAGCGAACATCATTCATACTAATATTATAAATGCGAAAGTTACTGTCTGTCTGTCATTTTATTTTATACTTATAAAACAAGCGTATTATTAAGAATAAGAATAATATTTATTACACACACATGATTCATGATAAGTACACAAGAGCAGATGTACAAAACAACAAAACATGGATATCTATAAAATAAGTGTATTATTAAAAAAAAAAAACTGGGAAGTGAGTGGAATTTAACTAGCAATATTATAGACAGACAGACAGCGGGACAGGTGTTGGAGTCTGGATGTGTACCCGCATGGCATAGGCTCGCCAACTATTATTACATGGCAATAACATAATTATGTACACCTTTACATAATCCTTCGGGAATACAGGCACGCTGTTTATTTATGTTATACACGTAAAACGGCGACGCAATTTGCAAAAACCGTAAAAAAAGAGTGGAATTCGCGGGAAGCATTGAAGAAATCACCGCGTGAATGTTGTTACAGATGGCCGACTACTGCAACAGTGAGTTAGGCAGAGAGCCTTACCTACCGAAACCCGAAGAGCTTTGCATCGCACAGTTACCTCCATGTAAGTTCCTATAATCATTTATTTATTTATTACTGCCACATTATATTCTTATAGAACCGTTCAGTAAAGCTTCGATTTCCTAGAAGAGCGGTTGCCGCCATATAGCGTCCGCAATGTACCGGCGAACGACGTCACTGAAGCGTTATTAACATAATCAGCTTATAATGTTCCCACTGCTGGGACACAGGCCTCCTCTCGGTGAGAGGGAGCGGGCTGTAATCCACCACGCGGGCCCAGTGTCTTCGAACTTTCGGTTCTAGGACATGCCGGTTTCCTCACGATGTTTTCCTTCACCATTTTGAAAGCAGTGGTGGTGAAATAATTTACACAAAGTAAAGCGCCTTTCGGGGTTCGAACCTACGACCTACAACTCGTAAGTCGCGGTCGTTACCACTGGGCCACCACTGCTCTCAAACGTTATTTATGAAAGTATTTTGGTGTTTTCCTAGAGGGCGTATTTGACACCGTAAAATCGAAACTCCGGTGCCATAGTTTTCATGACAACCGTCACTGCGGCTGTTATATGGCGGCCACCGCTCTTTTAAGAAACTGTAGCTTAAAAGCCATTGTTTTACATCTGTAACGAGCACCTAAAGCTGTAGCGTATATTATGACTCATGAAGCTCATAGAAAGAATGTTACATAAGTAAGACGACGCTCTACAAAGCCAAACTATACCGGGTGGCAGGAACCTTGACGCGCAACCCGTTACCATAGATTCAGTACATGATTCTGGACCCCCTGCGATGACATTTTTCGTTGGTTATTTTTAAAAAAAATCGGCTGTTTCCTACTAAAACGCAATACTTATGCGGTCAAAATAGGGGGAGGTGGCCTACGATTCCCCATACAAAAGTACTCCCCGTTTTTGTTCCTGAATAATGCCTCTAGAGCAATTTTTTTTTTTCTTAAAATCGAAATCTGCTATCGTTACGTCCCTGTCATTTCTTAGTAAAGAAAATATGACCCTCCAAAAATTACAAAAAATGCCCCATTTTTACCGTCGTGATTAGGGTCTACCCATAGATTATACAATATAATAATGGTATAGATATGCCACTCTGCGTCCAAGGACGATACTAATTTCTCCCCACGTCCCAGAGATGGCGTTAAGGAGCATGCTAGCTTCCATACGAATCCGATAGATGGCACTCTTAAGTAGGCTATACTACTTTCGACACAACACAAATCGACACAACTAATAATTAACAAAATATCATAAATTTGTAGTATATTCATCACATTTATTATTTCTATTTGTAGAATTTAATTAGTATGTTACCTATGTTCTTCTACAGCTGCCATCTAGCGACTAATTTTGTAAATTTTGGGGGAAATTGACTTCCACCAGCACAAGAGGGCGCTTTTGTCAAGTTTTTTTGGAGTTCGAAATATGTATAGAAGTTTCATGCCTCTGGGTCTACCAGACAAATTCTAACCGTCTTATTACAAAACAAGGTTCATCTTCAAACCCAGGTTTAAACCATGGACCCTTTTTTGAATTTCGAGCTTTATTCTGACACGTTAAGATGTCAGTTTTACAAAACTGACAACTTAGTACCGGACTAAGTTGTCAGTTTTGTATAAAGAACTGTATTTCTATCAAAGCTAGGTTCATATTACAAAAACTGGCTCGATGGTTTAAACCATGACGAAGAAAAACCTCGTTTTGTAATAAGACCGTAAAAGTTTTTAACATAAAAGAAAATTATAGGAAAATTTTAGTGAAAAAAATAATACTACGAATAATAACAATCTACTACGAAACGTCGACGGGAATACTACGAAACGTCGGTCTGAGCTGCAGCTGTCCCTATCGCACTCTCTTATCACTATTCGGACACAGCGCGACGGCAATAGTTTCTTCCTCGTAAAATCCGGCGAAAAATTTCAACGCCCCGCGCATTGAAAGTTTTCGTTCAGAATCATGTACGGAATCCATGGTAACAGGTTGCGCGTCGACGACCCTGCCTGTATACTTATTTCTCTAACTAGATATAATAAGCCGTATTAATGGCCGACTTGGCCGAGTAATGATTATTATACTGATGACGCCTACCACAAGTCATTAAAAATGTTCAATAAACTGCCGACAGAAATAAAAAGTCTAGTATATACAAGTGGGTTTTAGAATAAGCTTAAACGGTTCTTGTCAAATAAGTGCTTTGATTCTATTGATGAATTATAAATTAATTTAGAAGTCGAAATTAATATAATTTTATTGATTTGAATTGAAAATTTTATTAAATTACTTATACTGACTGTGTATGACATGAATTATTATATTTTTTAATCTTGTTTTTTTTCCTATTATTCTTATGATTATTCTAATTTTAATGTAATTTTGATTATTGTAATGATTTAAATATGTATTGCATGCATGATTATTCTTACATATTTAGTTATAGAAATTCAGACATGGTGTAAAAATCGTATTGAATAAATTAATTGAATTGACGCCGTCGCGTCGCCATCCATAACATTTTATCAATACAGAGGTGCTTGTATAGTTCAGAACCATATAATTATTTATATACATTCTTTTCATTCCCCCACAGACCCTCAATGGTTCCGCGCCGTATTCCTAGACCTGGTCTCTGGTCCCGGCAGCAGTGAAGGCAAGATATGCTATCTGGACTACGGCAACATTGCCAATGTGCCCGTCACTTTACTGCGGAAGATGATGCCAGAGTTCATCACCGGGCTACCTGTCATGGGGCTGTATTTGGAGATCAGAGGTATGTGTGTTCAGATAGGCAGTACGTAAAATATTAGTATTCAGCTGCATGTGGTTGGATTGGAAGGCTAGGTAGATGATGAGAGGTATGTTTTGAAGCTAAGATAATACTACAACATACAAAAATAATCTGTTAAATTCATGATTTTGAGGCAAAAGCGCCAAGGTAGCCCACGAAATTCATAATTTCTTAAGTTTTTTTGCACTTTGCAGGTCAGTATCAGGTTGTATGTTGATCATTGGTTTAATTGAAATAAATGCTTCTGAGTTCGATCAAAATATGATTCGCAATCGTAACAAATATGTACCTATAGAATAGAATAAAATAGAATTTTCTTTATTCAAGTAACCAAGACTCAACAAGATTGTTAGTAAAACTTACGACTATGTTAGTAAACACAGACACTAAACAAAAAACAAGGAAACAAAAAGAAATAACGATTGGTCACTGTTGCGGCATCCCATGAGAGACGGCACTACAGTGACCCACGTATATACAGTCCAGGCGACTCGCAACCATGCTTAAGACACCGTTGGAGCTGCCCCACACCCTGCGCACCAGGGAAGCGCATCTTTTACGCATTGTTGCGTTGTATAAACAGATCATCAAAAACTTTCATAAAAATTTAAGTAGGTGTTGTTTTGCTTTTTTAAGAAATCTACGAAATCAAACGCAAATAACGGTAACCGGACACAAACTAAAACTTTTATCTATATAACATGTTCCATATGTTGAAAGTCGTTGTCGTCCTTTTAAATAAACAAATTTTCTCCCACAGACTTCCCAAAAGAAGCTCCAGATGAGATGCTTGCCCGAGCCGTGTTACACATGAACATTGACGACGAAGGTAGGGGCACCTTGAAAGTCAGCAACTGTGAGAAGCAGGCCGATGGTATCTACCTGGTTGATGCACCAGAGTTGTTGAGAGCTATGAAGGGGTAAGCAGATGGATACATACAAACAAAGAACATTTATTTCAAAGGAAAATGGATAATACTTAAAAAATTACTGGATAATGAAATTATGATTTGTATACAAGGTGTATCTTAAATAACGCTCAACCTCTTAACCCGTCGCGCGCTAATTAGCAGACACAATTGAAATTCTATTGTTATCTGTACACATGGTGTGCAATCGACATTTTAAGAGTTACGGGGTCGTTGTACTCGCCACTATAAACAACTTTTACTATGAGACCAAACTTGAAATCGCGAAAATAAAACATTACCTACATTCATGTTCGCGTAACTCTTCAAAATGTAGGGAACAGCTGATTTTATTTTCACGATTTCAGGGTTGGTCCCATAGTAAAAGTTGTACATAATGATGAGCATAAATCGCGTCAATTAAGTTTGCCGCTCTTAAACCAGGCTTTCCGATGCGCATGCGCACTGCTGTTTTATATTGACTACAGTCATACTTCAGAGCGGCAAACTTACAAAGACGTGAACTATACAATGCCCTTTATGAGTTTGTATGTTATTGAAGCTACACCTTGTAGAAGCGATTAATATCCTGTTGCACAATAATTGGGTTGTGGAGGTCAGAGGGGCAATTTCCGTGTTTAACGTTCGCATTCTAATCTGTCAAAATACCTGCTGAATACCAATATTTTACAAGGAGGGAACGTCTATCTGATCATTACAACACAATTACTGGGTAATACAACACCCGGTGACCATGACAATAATTGACTGGACAGAATATTAATCCTCCCCAGTCAATTATCAGTTTTTTTTTGTCTGTAATCAGACAAAAAAAACTTGACAAAAAAAAAGTGATTCTAAATAATCTTTTTATTTTTATTTTGTTTATTTGTAAGTTTTAGAGTTAAAATAGTTGTACTATTTGTAACCAGTTCAATATTTTTTACATGCTTTTATTTTTAACTTTCAATGTTCGAATGTAAGTTGTCCTTTTCAAAATTTACAAGTAAAATTTGACCCACTTCCTAGTGTTCGATTGTGCTGAAATTTGACATACGTATGTAAAATCGGTGACAATGCAATATTTTGGTACCATCGAGCTGATCTGATGATAGAGCCGGAAGGTGGCCACAGGAACTCAGTAATAAAACAACGCAACCCTCGCGAGTTTGGGCTCGTTTCATTCGTCTTGACAAGGACTCTGGTCCTAGGTGGTATCCAGACTAATAAAAGCTTGTGTAAAAAAATAATTAATAATATTACAAGTTAGATTTTAAGTTCAACGAAAGACATTTTCTGTTAACTAATTGTAAATAGTTTTAAGGAAAACACTTAACTACATTTGTTCCACTTTAACACTTAAGCAAATTTTACAATACAATAACGGATTATTAATCTAAATGCACATTACAGCTGCACGTGCTGCAGCGCATCACATTTCAATATAAATAAAAAGTAAGCTCAAAAACGAAAACCCGACTACTGAAAAATCACTTAACCACTTAAGCAAATTTTACAATACAATAACGGATTATTAATCTAAAAGCACATTACAGCCGCATGGGCTGCAGCGCATCACAATTTTCAATATAAATAAAAAGTAAGTTCAAAAACTAAAACCCAACTACTGAAAATTCACGCTCGCCGCGGCCCGTTACGGCTTCATCATGGGCAAATTTTATACATTACAGAACTATCGTTAGTTTTTCACTGAAATATTTATCACTTCGATAAACTATCAATACGAAATCTACACTTATTTCTCACTAATTCTGTATAAGATTACTACACGACCTTCTCGTTCGATTCTTATTAGATTACGTCTTGCATTCATTTTTATCCACACGCAGTCTCACTTTCAAAAATGTGATGCCGTCACAATGGCGTCTCACTTTAAGCATATTCGTATACACACTGGTGTAAAACCCTGCGAATGTGATATATGTCAGCGCAGTTTTATTTTAGAGGCTGTTTTAACAAAACATATTCGAATACACACTGGTGAAAAACCTTACAAATGTGATGTATGTCAGTGTAGTTTTAATCATACAAATAATTTGATTAAGCATATTCGTATACACACTGGTGAAAAATCTTAAAAATGTGATGTATGTCAGCGTAGTTTTAATCATACAAATAATTTGATTAAGCATATTCGTATACACACTGGTGAAAAATCTTAAAAATGTGATGTATGTCAGCGCAGTTTTAATCATACAAATAATTTGATTAAGCATATTCGTATACACACTGGTGAAAAATCTTAAAAATGTGATGTATGTCAGCGCAGTTTTAAACATACAAATAATTTGATTAAACATATTCGTATACACACTGGTGAAAAACCTCACAAATGTGATGTATGTCAGCGCAGTTTTTTCGAACATGTTTCTGTAGTCTATTTAGACGTGACATCGAGTTTTTTAAGATTTCAAGTGGGTTTTGATAGCCAAAATTTCCAATTATCCTGTTCAGGATTTAGGAGACTATTTTCTCTTAAATATTTCCACCTATTATACGAGTAATAGCATTCTTCTTTATGTAAACAGTTTTTCTGGGTCGTAACCGATAAACGGTCATTAATAACTTTCTTCCGGTCTTGTCCACTGGACGTCCACCATTTATGGTGCGCGCTTTTGTAGTCTGTTTAAATGTCGGCTAATGGTCTTTTCTCTGGTAAAGGAAGCAGACTCAATTTGACCATTATCTTGGTTATCATTTCCCTGGAGGAAACTTGAATTTTTATTCTCATCATTGAGATTTTCAAGATTTTTGATGGCTTTTTTGAAAAGCCAAGATTTCCATTTTGTCAAACAGTATTTTTATTTCTTTTATATTTCCACTTATTGTAACCGCCAAATATTAGCGAAAAGCAAAAGCTGGGTGAGCAAATTGCTACTCATATAAAGGGTGATTTTTTAAGCGTAGTTTTTTTTAAATCAAATAAAACAATTTGCATCATATATTCAAAATTTTTATTGAAATTGATAACTTGGCCTTTGCCATTTACATTTTAAAGATAACTTCATGTAAATGTTGCTCCGTTTCAAATGGTCCATTCGGAAGGTCCAATTTTGCGTCACTTTTTCGAGCATTTCGGCCTGTATCGTATCAGATTAAATTAGAACTTTCCCTAGCTTGCCGGAGGGAGCTGCCGCATGGGGTGTTGTGCCGCTGCCTGGGGCAGATGAAGAGGGGGCAGCGGCCTGATGAGTTAGGCCCATCATGCGAGCTTTCTGCAGACTTTCCACTCTAAGCTCTAGGTTATTCAGCCGCTGCCGGTCCGACATCATCTGAGAGCTCATTGTTGTGAGGGTGTTGGCTATATCCCTCTGACTAGTCTGCATCTCGCGAAGAGTTTGTTGGATATCGAACAGCACGGTCATTACCATACTATCATGCTCTCTGTCAGGCGGAGGTGCGGAGGGTCGAGAGCCGCTAGGACCCGGTCTCGGGTCTTCATCCTCAGAGTCTTTCCCACGAATTACGCGTGTTATGTTATCCTGTAAGGCTTCAATCGTGTTCGGCTTGTCCACATACACTAACAACTTTACATAACCCCACAAGAAATAATCCAGAGGCGTCAAATCGCATGATCTTGGCGGCCAATTCACATGGCCATTTCGAGAGATAAGCTGCTCACCAAATTCATCCTTCAACATGTCCATTGTTTCACGAGCTGTGTGGCATGTGGCACCGTCTTGATAAAACCACATGTCAACCAAGCTCAACTCGGCCAACTAGGGCAAAAAAAAGTTGCGTATCATGGCTCGATATCGTTCACCGTTGACGGTAACGTTTCTTCCACGGTCGTCTTTGAAGAAAAATGGACCGATGATGCCACCAGCCCATAAACCACACCAAACTGTCGTTTTTTCGGGATTCATCGGTAATTCTCGTATGGCATGTGGCTGTTCATCACTCCAGATGCGACAGTTTTCTTTATTTACATATCCGTTATGCCAGAAATGAGCCTCATCGCTGAACACAATTTTTCGATAAAACAGCGGATTTTCATTGAGCTGTTCCATTCACCAAAAATTAGATGTTGTGGTAGGTCATTCGGCTTCAATTCTTGCAGAAGTTGAATTTTATAGGCTTTCAAACCCAAATCAACACGTAAAATTTTTCATGTGGTTGAGTAACACATGCCCAATTGCTGAGAACGGCGACGAATTGACATTTCAAGATCATAACACTGGACGCTACGGCTGCAATATTCTCTTCAGTACGCACTGTACGCATGCGAGACAATGGTTTAATGTCCAACAAAGTAATTTTGGTGCGAAATTTGGTGATAACAGCACGAATTGTTGATTCACCAGGTCGATTCTGATGACCATAATATGGTCGTAACAAAAGACACACATTTTTCACAGAGCACGAATTTTGATTGTAAATTTCAACAATTTGCAATCGTTGCTCGTTTGCAAGTCTTTCCATGATGAAATGGCAGAGTATACTGAAAACTTTTCACTTTGACAGATGACGTTTGGATGCCATTACCAACCAGTGCCGCCAACCTGAAAAACTTAACTCTTAAAAAATCACCCGTTAGTACACCCACGTCACCTTTCAACATAATATTATTTATTGAAAACAAGTACTTTTTGAACGTCATGTTTACAAAAGAAGGCCGCAGTTTTTAATGTTAAATGATTTAATCTCTTTTCTATTTTCATGTTTATTCAATAAACAAGGCAACTATCTTTTTCGATTCACGGCCGCTTCGGAGATAAGCGATTTGTCGGGCTAAGCCAGACAAAGCTGCTTGCAATCGTTCGCGCTTTTTGGCATCGTCTCGGCCGATACCGTTACCGCTTCTTTCTCGCTCTAGAAAGAAATAAAATAATTTTATTTGACTCTGGAGGGATAAGGTTTGTTTCTTAGCGACAGAGAAATGCAAGCGTTGGTTCGCGTTTTTTGGCATTGTCTCTGCCGAATCCGATGCCGCTTCATTCTCGCTCTAGAAAGAAAGAAAATCATTTTATTTGACTCTGGAGGTTAAGGTTTGTTTCTTAGCGACAGAAAGAGAACGGCGGGGAAACTCGGGCGGATAGTTTTATTAGGTTTAAATAAGTTCAATAATCCAACATTTCTAGCTCGGTAATAAACGTTGGTCTTTCGAGCCTGATCAAGACCCAACCAGTTTTTGATTTTTGCGGTGCAAGCTTTGGACCGCACCCCAGTTTATTCGCAGTGGATCGCTGCCACAGGAGTACTGGGCGTCCCGCAGAGGCAGCAATATCTCCGCCCAGCAAGGTGGAAGAGTTCTGCCGCTAGTACAGTTTTTCTGTGAGCAGCAGATTTTCCATATTTCTTATAATATTCCTGCAAATTTTTGTACTCATAGGTAACATAAGCGTCCAGTGCTTAACATGGACCCTGTGAGGGCACAACTTTTAACACTGTGTTAAAATTAATCCACATAATATTGTGCTAACTTTTCCACACATAACATCACGCCTATAATCCCACAAGGCAGGCAGGTTAGGCAGAGGTGCAAAGTACATCCTCATTTCGCCAGTTCTAACCGTATCGAATGTTGTTGAAATATTAATTATTTTAATACATCGGTCTGTTTGCATTTCTTATGCGTAATTTCTACATTTTCACAAGAGTTTTCCATATTGGCGTTATTTTCAACGCTGCACTTAGCCTGAAGAGGTTGAAATGCTCATGCAATGCGAGGGTCATTCAATAAATACTTAGCCTACAAAAAGTAAACGAAAATTTTGGAAAAGTGGCAATTTATTTTTCAACATAGTCTCCTTTTAGTTCGATACACTTAGCCCAGCGATGCTCCAACTTTTTTAACCCGTCCGAAAAATAGTTTTTGTCAAACTCTGCAAAATAGGCCTCCGTGGCGGCGATGACCTCCTCATTCGATCCATATCTATTCCCGGCGAGTGATTTTTTCAGATTAGGAAACAGAAAGAAGTCACAAGGGGCCAAATCTGGAGAATACGGTGGATGGGGCAGCAATTCGTAGCGTAATTCGACCAATTTGGCCATGGCAACGGCAGACGTGTGAACCGGTGCGTTGTCGTGGTGAAACAGCACTTTTTTCTTCGCCAGATGGGGTCGTTTTTTCTTTAATTCGGCGTCGAATCGGCCCAATAAATCGGCATAGTAAAGCCCTGTAATTGTTTTACCCTTCTCGAGGTAATCGATGTAGATCACACCTTGTGAATCCCAGAAAACGGTGGCCATAACTTTTCCGGCCGATTTTACAGTTTTCGCCTTCTTTGGAGCACGTTCCCCGGTCTGGATCCATTGTTTTGATTGCTCCTTGGTCTCTGGTGTGTACCAGTGGATCCAGGTTTCATCGACGGTCACAAAACGACGCAAAAACTCCGCTGGATTCCGCTTAAACAGCGCCAAACACGTCTCCGATGTGGTCTCACGGTTGCGCTTGTTTTCTGGTGTGAGTAAACGCGGCACCCATCGCGCCGACAGCTTTCTCATGCCGAGTTCCTCGTGAAGAATATGATGCACTGTTCCTTCTGAATTGCCTATAGTCTCAGCTAGCTCCCGAACCTTCAATCGGCGATCTGCCAATACGAGATCATGGATTTTTTTAATGTTTTCCTCCGTAGCAGCTGTTTTCGGTGCACCTGGACGTGGTTCATCAAAAACCGACGTACGGCCACGTGCAAACTCGTTGAACCAATTCTTGACGGTGGCCATCGATGGAGAAGAGTCACCGTACACAGCATCCAAGCGCTCTTTGATTTCGATGCGCGTTTTCCCTTCCAAAAATAGGAATCGAATCACCGAACGATATTGCTCTTTTTCCATTTTTGTAAAACCGATCGACACGTTCGCTTCCATAAGTTGTCAAATTAAAACAAATGAAGGGATTGGAATGAAAATTTGAAAAAAGAATTAAAAAAGAATGTGCTACACTGTGGTAAAACTCTTTTGAAACTACAGCGCCCTCTGGCGATGAGGCTAGGTACTTATTAAATGCACCTCGTATTTAAATGCAGTTTCGTATACTTCTTAAATGTTGCAATGTGGGCAATTTATTGCTCAGACCACATACTCAAAACAGAGCATACATTATTTGACATACTGACTTATAATCAGCCGTCATGACATAAGGATGTATTACAGTCCCCGGCGATAAATATTGCACATCGACTTTGGATCTTTCCAAAGTCGATGTGCAATATTTATCGCCGGGGACAATCGGCTAATTTCGGCTTCGTATAGAGCGTTATCTCTGTCGCACGAAATACTAACAGTCCGGTATCAAACAGCTGGTCGGTCCGGCTCCTAATAAGGAGCTGATAAAACAATTATGATTTGCTTCTTTTGATAATTATTTTTATTCTTTGTATAAAATACACCAATTTTCTATAAGTGATGGCTTTAGGTTCGGGTAAAATAAAATAAAAATAAACATGTTCACATTATGTTTACGTATGTACCTATCGTATCGTGTTTTGGAAAATTACAGCTGTAGACATAATAAACACCATTATATCTATTGTTAAAATGAGACATTGTAATAAAAATAATAATAATAATAAACGAGCTGAGAAAAAGAACACACTCGAAAATAATAATCTTTGGGCAATAAATTCTATTGTATCACCGCCTTTCAAGCTAGTTCTATTACCTTCTGGAAGATGATTGTCTTCTATTCGGATTACTGGAACATCCGCCATGACCTTAAGCTCTACTACCCCAGCATTAAAACAAACATAGTTCGTGATCCTATCCCAAGACATGGACGTACTCGCCACGTAATTCGGGATATTAAACAATACGTTGTTATTACTTGTAAGTAAATACGCATTCTCACTCAGTCGAAAAGTATTGTGTGCTGGAATTATCACACCTTCAGCTTGTCTGCATAATGTAATGAAATTATTTGAAGCGAATTCAAGTCCAGGGATTCGGAACGTACCCGGATTTACCTGATGGAACTGATTTCTGACGCTCTTTAACTCATAGAGTTCAAAAATTCTGTCGTCTATATGGTACCTTGCCAAATGGAATAAAGCTGATTGAACTTTTCGCAGTTGCATACCAGGCTGAATGTTACTGCGTATTCTGGTGGACTGCGAGAACAACACCGAATTGACAGAAAGTGCGAATTTGATGAACTCCTCACTATTTTGCGGCGTCGAGGTCATTGGATTCGGCATTTCCCCAGAAGCTGTGGCCAAGTGCGCAAGCATTGTTGAGTACCTCGGGCCGTGATACCCATCCATGGGTCTCACAAGAGCCAGGGTTACATCACTTAAAAGTGTGCTGAAGGAGGCGATCTGCTCGATAAACATCTTGTCCTTTTTAAACATAATAAGCTGGCAACACTAACGTCAACAAGCCAAAAAAAATTGGTTTCATAATTATCTTAGTTTTATTTATTTTAGACACAGTTTTTCATTTTATAAGAAACCCAAGTAAATGCAGAAGTCATCAAAATCAAGATACAACCTAAAAAATACTGAAACAATCAACCTATTTAAACCATAATATAATTCTAAAATAATGCCGAATCGGAGGTGACATCTGTCATGTCACCTCCAACAAACAAAATGAAATGATGATAATGAAAACTAAGGATGAAACTAAATAAATGTTGACAAGATCAGCCGCACGAAGAGCACGCCCACCACCTCCGGACTCGTCGCTCAGCTCCGCCTCGCCGCCGCCGGTACCCAGCCCCATTGTAAGCGCTGTGACGACACCGGCCGCGGTAGCTGCGTCGAGCTCGAGCGACGAATATTTCTCCCCGCCCACGACGCCACCACCTGCTCGCCGACGGGGAGGACGCCGGCCGCCGGATGGCTTAGGATCTCGAGGCCCACCGGCCTCTGAAAGGGTCCCAGCTCCCGGCGGAAGTGTGCAGCGCATGAGATGGACCCCATCCATTAATGAGAACGTCATGCGCTCATACTATGGGGCTACAGAGGGAGGAAACAATCTGACCGCGTACCGTGTTCGGATGCTCTCTCTTTTTCAGGTGCTTGAGCCAGCTGTCAACGTTTCGGCACAACGACTGTCGGATCAAGTGCGGGTCATCCAGCGTAATCATATGTTGGATGACACTGTACTAGATCGCCTGCGAATTGAAATGCAGAGTAGCCATGTCATTGCCCCCCCCGCCGTCGCAGACTAATATAGTACCACCACAGTCTGACACAAACCAAGTTGACGAAGGAAGTGATGACAGGGCTACAAACGTAAGTACCCAGTGCAATGAAGAATTGAGGAGTGCTTTGGAAGATGCGATTCGGGAATATCGTTTCTTGTCTCCCGAACTTAGACCACGCTTACCTCGTTTGCCCATGCATAACAAAAATAGGGTGCTTGTGGCGGCTCTGGATTCGCAGTTGTCAAACTATTTTGATGACTGCGAAGACCTCACTGATACTCATTCGATTCTGTACTGCGCGGCTGTAGCGGCATGTCGTGTAGCTCACGTCAAATTTGCTAATGATTCTAGAGCTACACGACCGAAACCATCCGTACCAGCTTGGCAGTGCAGAATTGAGCGCCGTATGGTGGGGCCAGAGCACTCATCGGCAAACTAACCTGCTTCAGGGAGGGCAATACTCGTCCTAGAGTGATGCGCTTTGTGAGGCGGGCGTTCTCAGGGACTAATGTCAGCCCTCAGGACTATATGTCCCGCGTCACAGAGCGCATCGACTTCCTGAAGCAGAAAGTCTATGCATGGGCAAACCGTATTCGTAGGTATAAGCGGCGAGTGGACAGATACACTCAGAATCGCAACTTCCAGAGCGATGAAAGGTGGGTTTATAGGGGTTGGGAGCGACCGGATCAAGGTGTGACTGACACGCGCCTGCCAGATGATGATGCCATGTGTTCTTTCTGGCGCAGTATCTGGTCGGTGCCTGTCAGTCACACCGAAGGTGATTGGGCTCGGGAGGTCGAGCGAGCCTGCGATCCAATACCAGAAATGGGGGCTATTACCATCTGTCCCCAAGATGTAGCTCGTGCAGTCCGTCCGTTACCTAACTGGAAGTCTCCAGGACCGGACGGACTGCACAACTTTTGGATAAAGTGGTTACAAAGGTCGCACGCCCGCTTGGCATCCCAGTTCCAGTCAGCCTTACATTCAGGGTCGCTGCCCCAGTTCCTAACGACAGGAATAACCCACCTGCTCCATAAATCAGGTAGTACTGCGGAGCCCAAAAATTATAGACCGATCACTTGTCTACCGACGGTCTATAAAGTTCTTACATCCATTTTGAGAGCTAAAATTAACGAACATATAGACACCAACTCCATCATGTCTGCCTCTCAAAATGGATGTAGGAATGGGTCCCGTGGTACTAAGGAGCTACTCCTCATTGTTAAGGCCATTAGCCAACAGGTTCGTCGTTTCCGAAAGGATCTGTCGACATGTTGGATAGACTATAAGAAGGCCTATGACTCGGTGCCACATACATGGCTCATGAGGGTGTTGGAGTTGTATAAAGTAGATGCAACTCTGCGCACCTTCCTGATGTCGTGTATGGGGCAATGGAGGACGGTCCTTCGCTATCCAGGATGTCGAAATATCCAGAGGAACAGCGAGCCGATAAGGATCGAGCGGGGCCTATTTCAGGGCGATAGTTTGAGTCCGCTTTGGTTCTGCTTAGCCTTGAATCCTCTAAGCACACTGCTGGAGGATTCAGGTCTAGGATATCGGCTGCGGAGAGGTGGTCAGGTTATATCCCACCTCCTCTACATGGATGACCTAAAACTCTTTGCCCCCAACAATTTGCAACTGATGGAGCTACTGAAAGTAACTGAAACATTCAGTAGCGCCATCAGGATGGAATTTGGTGTGGACAAATGTGCGGTCATGCATGTAAAGCGAGGAGAGATTGTGGAATCCGTGGGAACCCAACTCTCGGATTCCATAAACCTTAGAGCCCTCTCCGCACCCGAAACCTATAAGTATTTGGGTATGTCGGAAGCGTTGGGCATCAATGTTACTGACATGAAGCAATCGTTGAAGGAGCGCTTCTTTGGCCGCCTGAAGAAAGTATTTAATAGTCTTCTATCAGGCGGAAACAAGGTGCGTGCCTTCAACGGTTGGGTCATGCCGGTTTTGATGTACTCTTTCGGCGTACTCAAATGGACTCAGACGGAACTCGACGCCCTGGATCGAAGGGTCCGTACGCTGTTGACTGCATATCGAATGCATCACCCACGGTCATCGGTAATGAGACTGTATATCCCGCGAAAGTGTGGAGGCCGAGGCTTTTTAAACGCTAAGACTCTCCACAACCGCGAGATATGCAGTCTCAGGGAATATTTCCTAGAAGCCGATGTGGGGATGCATCGAGATGTGGTCGCGGTGGACAAGGGCCTCACTCCGCTCTCCTTGGCTAAAGAGAACTGGCGCAAACCTGTAGTGCTTGACACTAACGATCGCAGGGAGGTATGGCAGAGTAAGGAGCTTCACGGACGCTTTTTCCGGGCCCTACATGGACCCGACGTAGATTTGTTAGCGTCCGTAGCCTGGCTGCGTTCCGGTGACCTCTTTGGGGAAACCGAAGGTTTTGTCTGTGCAATTATGGACGAAGTTATGATGACGAACAACTACCGGAAATATATTGTGAAAGATGGCACGGTTGACATCTGTCGGGCATGCCACCGTCCGGGAGAATCAATCCGACACATTATCTCCGGGTGTTCTCGTCTTGCTAACGAAGAGTACTTGCATAGACACAACCTTGTAGCCAGGATTATCCATCAGCAACTTGCACTGAAATACAACCTTGCGGAATCGGAAGTGCCGTACTATAGGTATGTGCCCGACCCAGTTCTCGAAAATGGAAATATCACATTGTACTGGGATCGATCCATCATCACTGACAGGACTATTGTTGCCAATAAGCCTGATATAGTGGTGGTGGATCGAACAGAGCGGCGCACAATGATTATTGACATAACGGTCCCGCATGACGGGAACCTCGTGAAAGCCGAGAAAGATAAACAAATCAAGTATCTTGACTTGGCTCGCGAGGTTGTCGACATGTGGGATGTGGACTCAGCGATCATTGTGCCGATAGTTGTATCAGCCAATGGCTTAATCGCCAAGAGCCTCGACCAACATCTAAGGAGGCTCTCGTTGGGCAGCTGGATTAAGGGCCTGATTCAGAGAGCGGTACTTCTGGACACGGCGCGCATTGTTAGGAGGTTCCTCTCTCTGGAGCCCTGACCGCCGGTAGCTTGGACCCTGTTCCCGATACCGGTGGGCTACTATGTTTTATATTTTTAAATGTTTTTTTTTATTTCATGTTTTTATAAAAAATATTTAAAAATGTGAAATATATGTACATAAATGAAATAAAGGAAATAATAATAATTCTAATTCTCAATTACTTCCATTTCACTATCTGTGCTTTCAAAGAGGTCAATATCACTGTCAGCCGTATTTATCACTAGTCTATCAGTGTAATTGTCTAAACCGTGTTGAATGCTTCTATATTCATTCTCACGTTTGATTGCATGATCGCAAACCTTTTTCCACTCTTCAGCCCTGATCATGTTTACTTTTTCAGTCAATAATGTTTTTACTGTAGTTAAATTCTTACCCACATTTCTAGAGGCTCTACATAGCCTTTCAGTTGAGACCATATATTTTCAATTGGATTAAACTCCGGATGATATGGTGGCAATCGCAACACAGTGTGCCCATGTTCGGCAAGTACTTTGTCCATGGAAAACTCTGTATACCTCTCCTTGTGCTGACATATAATAGCGTAAATCTGGGTTTTTGTTAATTTTTGATCAACTGGAATTTCGTGTCTGATTAACCAGTTGATCATTTCCTGTTTAATGGTGTTTGAGTTGGGTGGTCTTTCAACATATTTGTTGTGATAGGGTGCGTTGTCGATAACTAGAACAGAATCACTGGGTATATTTGGGATTAATTGATTAACCAGCCATTTTTCGTAGTTATCGTTATTAATTTCATTGTGATAGTCACCGATAGTGTCCGTGGATTTATATGTTAAAAAGGCACCGGGTACAAAGCATTTTTATATTTGGGATTAATTGATTAACCAGCCATTTTTCGTAGTTATCGTTATTCATTTCATTGTGATAGTCACCGATAGTGTCCGTGGATTTATACGTTAAAAAGGCACCGGGTACAAAGCCTTTTTCATTTCCCGAATGAACTATTATCAAACGTTGACCGTTTGAAATTGGCTTTTTTACTCCTTTTTTCTTATCATCACTCCAAGATTTCCCTTTAGTGTGAGATGTATGTATGTAAGACTCGTCCATGTAGTTGTAGACGATATTTTTTCCTGATTCGCGAAATTTGCGTATTTTATCGAGGTATTCCATTCGTTTGAGACTTACATCGTGCTTTTCGATTATCTTCCATTTTAGTGAACCGAAATCCCATCTTGTGAAGTATTTTTCTCAACATCTTTTCAGACCCATTGTAATTAATAGCTTCAGATAATTTAGCTTTTAATGATTTTATTGTTGGCAGTTCATTAAATCGTAAGTGAAAAGCATACACCATTCTTCGAACAACATCATAATCAAAATCGTCCATATCCAAACGAAATTGCTTTTTTTGGTCTGCCTTTTTTTGGAGTGCTGAACTTAATTTCAGTAGAATGTGTTTCAGTACTGACTTCGTTTAATATATTGTTCAAAGTTCTTCTTGAAATTCCAGTAGCATTTGCAACTCGCTCTTGAACCTTCTTAACCCTCTGCAACTGAGGTGCCATTTTTATGTCTATTATATTGAGGAGTAGTCTGACAGACGTGTAAGTAGAGTACTATTTATGTTGTAGGTATTATATATTTTGTCATGGAACTTGAATTAATATAACATTTGACATATTGTTAAATGGTAATTACAATGAGAGTTGCAATAAAACTCAGATTTAAGAATTTATAATTATATTTGTATCACTTACGAGATCAAGGAACTTTTGGTACAATGACTATTAAAAATTAACAAAATGAAAAATATTAAAAACATAACAATAAAAACTTAGTTTTGCCTTCTTCTGGCTTGAAAGTATTCATAAAAAAATAAAAAATAGAAATTCTTAGAGTACTTTTGTTACAATACAGTCTCAAAGTTCAGTCTTAAAATCAGCGCAAACTTGAGCGGCGCACTGCAAACAAATCGGTTTTGTGCAAATGCAACAAATAAATCTCGTTTGCCGCTTCAATTTACTTACCACTAAAATCATAATTTTAATACCATACGAGTATTTAGCAGGTTTATTAGGCATATAAATAACAAATTTGCAACGACCTTTGAAAGCTAAAAGCATTTCATCAATACAGGTGTAAGGACCGGGTGTAAAATGAGCTTGACAATTCGCTATAAACTTATCGAAAAATGCAGAAACAGGAGCATGTGGATCTGTTTGCAAGCGTTCCTGTCGGTCATCAATATTATCCAATCTCAAGCAGTTCAAAAGAGTGTTGAACCTATATTTAGACATTACACATCTAAATATTTCGTGACCTGTTCCATCAGTTGCAAACACATAGTTTGAATCGGCATCATTACATTTAAAAACCGAAGAGTAATATAAGCACCCAAATAGTGATTTCATTTCTATAGAAGTTGTATCTTTGAGCTCATGCTTGGCAAAATTTGCGAAGTGTCTGCGATAGGTTTCAAGTTTTTTATTTGTGCAGGAAACCAATGTTTCTATCATCTCAGCATCAAATAATTTTTGCCATATTTTTCAAATCCAAGAAATACATGCCCCGAAGTTGGTCTTAGCAAAGATACAATGTTATGTGCAGGTGTTCGTGAGGTCCTTGAAAATTCAGTTTTCGTCCAAACGAAACCATTCTTACCTACGTACTTATTATTACCTCTTGAATTTGGCAAAACAACCTCTTCCGAGTCTATGCTTCCAGGACTGGCCGGCTGCTCCTGGAATGTTTCTTGTTCATCACCACTCGATATTTCACTGTCTTCATGTATTTCTTCCTCAATGGTGAAATTCCGATCGGCAACCTCATCGTCGACATCACTAAACTCTAACTCGTCTTCTTCCTCCAACCATTGCTGAATATGGTCGTCGGTACACTTTCTCTTCCTAGACGGTCGGTCAGTTGGTTGTTGTTGGTTACAATCCATCTAAAAATAATAACGCATATATACAGGGTGTCCAAGAACCTGGCGTCCAACTGGATTCCCACGATGCCCCAAGTTCTAACAGTACTCAGAAAAATATTTTAAAAAATCCACCCCATGTACTTACAGAATTATACTGATTTAAAAAAAAAAGGGGAAATGAGCACCCTGTGACATACTTTTGAATGCTGTGACTGCTAATGCTGATAATTTCGATATTTCTTGGAGGTTTTGTAATCTAGGGTATTGCTGTGTCTAAATAGAATGTAAAAATAATGTACTTATTGTACCATTTTAAAATAAAATATTATTTTAACTAAAGGTGATATGGAAAACTATTGAATTTCGCAACTTTGACCGACTGTAGTGTAAAAAAAATGTACCAAAATAGTATGGCAAGTGACGTCAAATTTTGACGCGTTTATTCCTCTTTTTAAAAAGGTATAATACTTACACATTAATTTGAAAAAAAAAAATTTGATAATATTTTTACTCAACAACCCAATTTTTACGAAGTGCCTACCTACTAACGGTAACTGTCGGACCCTTTCTTATCTTAGAAACTGTTATGTTACTACTATTATTTACTTCGGTTCCAAGAGTGAGCAAGAAGGAAATACACACGGGTAGATGGGTTCCCAGTAGAATAAAAGCAAAGAATGTTAGTTTAAAGATATTTTATTACAATAAATGTTCAAAATGTTGACCACCCGCGGCAATACAAGCTCTCACTCTCCTTAAAAAGGACCGCTTTATGTTTCGCGAGTAACTTTTTTGACGTATCACCTGCACTGCTTGTGTTATCTTCTCACGAAGGTCAGCGATGTCATTAATGGGCTTCGCATAAACGAGCTCCTTCATAGTTCCCCAGAAAAAAAAATCCAGCGGATTTAAGTCAGGTGAGCGGGCTGGCCACGGGATTGTTCCTGATCGCCCAATCCACCTGTTCGGGTATTGCTCGTCCAAAAACTCTCTAACGGATACGCGAAAATGTGCTGGACAGCCGTCGTGTTGGAACCACATATCTGGTGGGGTCTCTTCTAGTAAGTTTGGCAAATCATTTTGAAGAAAATTTAAATATGATTCGCCAGTCAAATTCTCGGGCATCTCAAATGGACCAATAATATTCCCACAGAGAATACCGGTCCACATGTTCACTTTGAACCGGTACTGGGATCTATCTTCTCGCATCAAGTGCGGATTTTCCACATGCCACTCGTGCAAGTTGTGTAGGTTCATGTAGCCATCCTTCTTAAATGTTGATTCATCTGACCACAAAATTTTGTCGATAAAGTTTTCGTCTTCTCGATGTTTTTGCAGGATTGTTTCACAAAACGCGACTCGGCTCGGATAGTCTCGAGGTAAAAGACTTTGCACTCGCTGTACGTGGTACGGATGATATTCTTCTTTTTGGAGAATACTGTGTGCTGTGCTCTTCGGTATCCCCGTATCAGCTTCTATTCCTCGCACAGAGATGCTTGGATTTGCCGACACCGCCTCTAAAACTTCATCGCGTATGAAGTCATTTACGGGTCGTCCTTCACCAGCTACTTGATTGGGGAACCGCCCGTCACATAGTGATCTGTGCACATTAATGAAAACTCGATGGTCGGGATATCGCGTAGCCCTCGGATACCTTTCTCTGTAAAGTCTCGCTGCAGCTCGTCCATTACCTCTACATTCTCCATAAATGTAGTGCATATTTGCGTATTCTTGCGGAGTGTAGGTCGCCATGGTAGCACACACAAAACACAAACTGTCCAAACACAGGCAAAGGTCGTCGTAAAGAGTTCGTTTCAAAGTCCAGAGCACAAAGAGTAATCGAGTCCAATAAACAAAGCTAATCGCTAAGCTAAGCTAATCGTAGTACGTGATCAATGGTAACAATAAGAGAGAGGTGCGTAGTAACGGCAGGAGGCAGTGACGCGTACTGACCGTACTGTTATCCTAAATAGCACGATCCCAGATAGCGTCACTATCTATCTCACTCGCACCTCTAACCTTTTTCTCCCTCACTCTTACCTGAATAATGGGGTACCATAAAGAAGAACCAGCAAATCGCAAAGATAGTTTCTGTCTTGCTCCCTCCTGTTGTAATAACGAATCACTATGGTGAGATGCATGCACATACCGTCCCTTACGGTCTAACCTGTTTTTTGAGAGGCCTGTTGTTATTTTTATGAGCATACAATAGTAATTCTTTAGAGGTTAGATTCAATTCGTCGTAAATTTTTCTTTCTAAGAATTCTGTTAGACATCGTAAAAATTGGGTTGTTGAGTAAAAATATTATCAAAAATTTTTTTTTTCAAATTAATGTGTAAGTATTATACCTTTTTGAAAAGAGGAATAAACGCGTCAAAATTTGACGTCACTTGCCATACTATTTTGGTACATTTTTTTTACACTACAGTCGGTCAAAGTTGCGAAATTCAATAGTTTTCCATATCACCTTTAGTTAAAATAATATTTTATTTTAAAATGGTACAATAAGTACTTTATTTTTACATTCTATTTAGACACAGCAATACCCTAGATTACAAAACCTCCAAGAAATATCGAAATTATCAGCATTAGCAGTCACAGCATTCAAAAGTATGTCACAGGGTGCTCATTTCCCCTTTTTTTTTGAAATCAGTATAATTCTGTAAGTACATGGGGTGGATTTTTTAAAATATTTTTCTGAGTACTGTTAGAACTTGGGGCATCGTGGGAATCCAGTTGGACGCCAGGTTCTTGGACACCCTGTATATTATATTTCAAAATAAACAATGAATTACGTAAATATCAACTATTTTGCTGTCGTGTAGTATAAAATATTCTATGAAAATACTGACGTTACGTCCATAATACAGTATTGGGATATAATCATTTTACTGACAATACGTCTACACGACACATCACTTATTACTGACCTTACGTATCACGGACACCGCAGCTGTAATACTCGTCACGTACGCACGCTGCGGCTGTCGTCGCCGCACTGACGGGAGGGGCGCGCGGGCGCAGGAAGCTACTGAGCGGCGCAGGACGATTCTCGGAAAAATGGCGGCATAGCAACCAAAATTTTATGTTGCGTTGTCTGTCAGACGTAACCTCAGCGGCAGAGGGTTAAAATAACAACTTACATTTTCATCTTCATTTTTTTTAAATCTGTTGGCTTCGGTTACAAAATATTTATAAACATTGTAGATAATTTCGCGTGACTGACCTCGTAAAGGTTTCCCTCTTTTTCCTAAAGATGCCATAGTACAACTTTAAATAATTTAAATTTGGGGGTGTTAACAACTCTAAATATATATTTTGAACTGCACCCTGCACGCGACCGCACTCTATCGCACTTGAACAACGACTGACAAAACGTCACATAGGTAGTGTGCGACAGAGATAACGCTCTACGAAGCCGAAATTAGCCGATTGTCTCTTTCCAAAGGTCAATGTGCAATATTTATCGCCGGGTACTGTACTTCATCTCTTAAGGACGCTGTTACAAATGGGTAGTCAAATCATTACTTTTTTACACATAAGTATGTTTATTAAATAAAATGCTTTACATTCTTAAAATGTTTTTTGGCCAAATTGTTGATAGATGTGCATGGTACGATTCTGAACTATAAATATAATTTTAGATAGGTACAGTTTCTCAATAAATGTACCGGAGTGAACATTTTTACATTTATTGAGAAAATTTACCTATTTAAAATTATATTTTTAGTTCAGAATCGTACCATGCACATCTATTAACAGTAACATACTTTTGTGTAAAAAAGTAATGATTTGACTACCCATTTGTAACAGCGTCCTTAATGAATATATTGGCCTTATCATGTTTACTACTGAGGGTAGTTCACCCCACAAATTCACTTGGCCTTATATCCTCTCAGCTGCATATATATAGCTTGAATGGAGAGCTATACTAGGGGATATTCCCTTCTGGATCATTTAGTACTTCGCCAACAAGCCTATCTGTACATTTCAAATCTTCCATTTTATTGCTTAAAAATAGGGAATTACGTCCCATAATCGATTTATTTTCGAGAGGGTCCCCCCACTAACTTAGGAGCGTGTTTCTGCAATCGTGACAAGTACGGTGAATCAACATTATGTTCGTAGGTCGGCATCAGAATTGTAATTCGCCGGGATTATTCGTCCGGATTTTGTTATACATGATTGCGCCATATTGCCTGGGATTGGGCAATTTACCTCAAAACGTGTATGAATTATCGCTGGAGTCTCTTGATCCGTTAATTCAACGACAGTATCTCTAAGCGTCGACAGCATTATATTATCAGGGCGAGGCTGAAAATTTCCATTGGCATCCATCCGCTTCGCAGCTGAGAATACCTACGGAATCAGCGAGTTTCTTTATAGGGCTATGAACTACTACAGGTTTTAATTATTTTCAGAAAATTCGCATCAATGTCTGGGTGTTGATAAATTAACCCTGTATGGCGTGCGAGAATTGGGTACTTTGAACGGAGCGAAATAACTTTCGCCACCAGCAGACCGCGAAACACTCAGTACTGTGCGTATATGGTTGGTATTACCATATTTTCAGCATACTGACGAGCAGTGTATGCTAACTCGCCAAGCAACCAACGCCTCGTGACGAGACTAAAAGCATGCTAGATTGCAATGTCTGAGGTTCGGCAAGTTTGTTTATGCCTTCCGCATCAACCTCAAGGACAGTTCGGCTTTTATCATAGCCTTATTTTCTCTCATAGCTTCCTCTCCTTTTAATTTTCTTCCACACCGGGTTTACCACAGCTTGGTGATGGCTGCGGTTCTTGTTGATAATAGTTCGGTTCTTACGGTCGATACTGATTGTACTGCAGACGTGTAGGGTGTGCAGCTCCCTTTTCACGCCGGCTGGGCTGGAATGCACAAGCCATCTTAAAGAATCTAGCAGGTCGCGAATCCAAAACCTAAAATGCCTGGGTGTTGTTTTAGCGTCGATTAGGCGCTGGTTACGAACATCTACTGTTAAGTTGTAGTAAGACAGGAAGTCTACTCCTATTATCGCCCCAGTTACATCATCAACTATAAAATTCCACATGAAGTCACGGCGTAAGCCTACATTTTAATTTTATGTAGCCGTACGTATTTATTTTACACGGTGCCGGCACAGATTAATACAGATCCTTTAAATAAAAAGAGATTCTTGCTACGACACAATAAAGTGCAATTCAGGTCGTACAACGCTTCATTACCTACAGTTATATTCACCTATAAGTTGCCTCTCTTTCTATTTCGCAAATAAATACCTTCTGACTCGTTAGGGTTGTGTTCTTTTACGACGCGGCGCATGAGTATCGAACTAACGTGCGAGCCGGCCGGTGCGCGGCAGCCCACACTGAATTGACCCAGTGAGATGAGCCCGCCGCGTACTTGTAGCTTCATACCTAAACTGCGGAGTGTCCCATCTGTATTAATCTGTGGTGCCGGTCAGTTCTAAAGATATAAAATATAAAAAGCAATGTTGTTCTTGCGTTTTGATGCGTGGCTCGCTGATGTTTATACAGACGTAACGCATGGATTTATGCACAACGTTGCGTATGGATTTGTTTATATTTGTAAAATGTATACTGAATTCAATTACACCTTTATTTGTCACCTACATTCTTTAATAATTTTTTCTGATTTTATATTTTTCTACTCTTTTTTTTGTGACTAGAGAATACAACATTTTCTCTCAATTTTTCCATTGTTTTTCGGAGTTAATTACAATACGCGCCACGAAAGACGATACTTGACCGCGCATCCCGCGCCCTTTCCGCCGCCGTCGTCTACTGCGCACGTGGAGTGTCAAGTCTCATCTTTAGTGGCACGCATTGTAAGTTTATGATTTACAGTCGGCCGTAGAGAGTGCGTCTCGTCTTTGACACCAGTCACTTCCACACCAACGAATATGTGTTTTGCTAATTTAAGGACGCTGTTACAAATGGTTAGTCAAATAATTACTTTTTTACACAAAAGTATGTTTATTAAATAAAATGCTTTGCATTCTTAAAATGTTTTTTGGCCGAATTGTTAATAGATGTGTGTGGTACAATTCCGAACTATAAATATAATTTTAGATAGGTACATTTTCTCAGTAAATGTACTGAAGCAAAAATATTCTTTTAGGTGTATTTATTGAGAAACTGTATCTATCTAAAATTATATTTATAGTTCAGAATCGTACCATGCACATCTATCCACAATTTGGCCTAAAAACATTTTAAGAATGTAAAGCATTTTATTTAATAAACATACTTTTGTATAAAAAAGCAATGATTTGACTACCCATTTGTAACAGCGTCCCTAATCCTTAAATATTAGTTACTAGAAATTGTCCTACTGACAGGTGTCAAGAACGATTCACTCAACTTGTTTTAGTGTTAGAATTGTATTATAGTTTTGTTTGTAAAACCTAGTATTTAAGAATGTTGTTTTCCGAAAATATTTTACTTTAAGTTGTATGTATGTACCATCAATTTAAAAATAACAGTTTTGTTTTCAGCTAAGGCATTCATGAAGGTACAGGCCTACCGTGGCTTAGCTGGCGTAGCTGCGCGGTGCCGTAGGGATGTTGACGCTCGTCAGCGGGCGAATGATTGCGCTTTCGCGACACGTCAGTCACCACACCCCTCCCACACCGCGCAACTACCTCAGACACCTACTCAATTAAGCGATAAATCTGTAGTTATTTTTTTGCATTGTTTCTATTTTTTTTTTAGATGCCCTTCAATTATTTAAGATTTTAGTTTAGAAAACATAAAATAAAAGTTGATTATCAAGTATAAGGTAATTTTATTTAATCACCTTGTTACATGACACACACAAAAGACACAAACCACGACTCAAAACTCAGTGATGTCAAAATAATAATCAAATACCCGCAGTTTAATAACCAATCACACGACAGTAGCACGTAAAACTGATTTATCACCAATATCACATTTTGGGAACTACAAATAACGTTACAACACCTCGAAAATCTTTTACAAGTTACAATAGATTGAGATTTTCTATTTTCCTTAATTAAATCAATATTTAAAAAAATACTCTTAAGAATCGGTGACGATGACAACATTTGCGTAAAATTTTAAAGCCCCACTGAAGTCTGGCAACATCTTCTTACTGCTCTGAGGTGTTGCTATCTCAAGCCGCGGCGAGCATAAAATAAACTTTGAAGTACGAGCAAATAACAATAATAAAAACGTTCTGGAGGTCAAGAAAAGCACAGAAACAACCGTAAGTACAAAAAATCTCGCTATTTCTTCCGAACTTTGTCCGTTTGTCTTATCTTTATTCTGCCAGCATATTTTTCATCGGCGAAGTTAGTGTATAACAACTCTGGTGTGTCAGGCCGTTCCTGTAAAGCTTTTTGGAAACTCCGCAATAATTCTGCTTCCTTTGCGTATAATAATTTGTCTCCCTTCGAATTTTTTGAAATTGCTGCTAGAGTTGTGTTGACCCAAGCTTCGTAGCAAGGTTTTGTTAGAGAGTCAATCGACGCCGGCGCCCATCTTGCAACCTCAGTCGATGGGCAATTAGATTCATTTATCGAATACTCATGCGACGGCACATGCTGAATTTTTTTTTCCCGCTTTCGCTCCGCTTTCTTTCGTACGGGGTCCATTTTTTCTTGTTTAATATTTACTTTACTAACTGTGATTTTAGGTTTGAATTTCAACGGAATTGTTTCAGTGAATTTTGAAACTTTTTGCTGTTTTGCGGGTCCAGGGATTTTTATTTCCAAAGGAGTAGAGTTTCTCTGGTCTACGAAGGTAACCGCTTTGAAGATTCTCACGGAACCAGTCTTTGACATAATTGTTTGAATAATCGGCTTTCTTTTCTCTGGCGAGTTTCTTTCTACTTTCGAGCCAAGTTTGGCCATAATTTTATCCTGTTTTACAGGAATTTTCTCCGGTTTCTTGTCAGGAATTAAATCCGGTTTCTTTTCAGGAATTAAATCTGGTTTATTGTCATGATTATAAAGATCAGTTCTGTTTGATGTAGTGGACGAGCTATTTAGTTTTTCTTTTGTCTGCGTTGTTTCTTCGGTCAGCTGTTTTTTGGGATGTTCAGCTGTGAAGAAAATGTGCTTGCATTAAAAGAGTAGGTATTTATTTTTACGTTGTTAGTTGGCATTTTGGGCTTTTATCTTATCGGTCAACACATTTGCAACATAACACACACAAACACACACAACAAAACAAACACAACACAACAAACACAACACACAAACACAACAAACACATTTGGGGCTTGTGGCAAAGTCAAATGATTTATTTCAAGTACTTAGGGTCTAGGCCTGTAGGCCATTAAAAGGCATTTTTTGAACGTAAAAATTTACAAAAAAAAATATAATTGATTCTAGTTGATCCTCCTAAAAGGCAGTTTCGTATGCAGAAGAATGGGCAAGAAACTCCATAATAAGGGTGCTTTTCCACCAGAGATGTGCTATGCTACGTTGCTATGGATGCGTTTGATATCTGCCAATCATATTCATTGGTCCACAGCATAGTACTGGTGGAAACTGGTTCAAATAAGCTGTTACTTATATGCGTGCTATAGATGCGTAAATACCTGATTGTCATAAAAATTCCTAAACAGACTTTCATGAAACCTTGCTAAGAACCACCCCGCTTAAACCAGGCTTTAGTAAAAAACCGCATTGAAATCGGACCATCCATTTGGTAGCTACGATGCCACAGACAATACATCATCATCTGCCTAGCGATCGGCTTCCATTTAAACCGGATGCCGGATGCAGCTTTTTGTATACACAAATTATGTATTTTGTAGTAAGTTTTCATTATGTGGTGGAGAAAATAAACGTTTTTTATATTTATATTTTATATTTAATGTATTTTACATATAGCGACTGTCTGTCTGACCTCCACAACCCAGTTACTGGGTAATACGATACCCCTTGTAAGACTGTTTGTCAGACTTTCGGGCTTCTGAAGATCCGTAACGACTGTCAAAAATCCACGAATGACAGCCGGGTCCAACGGCTAAAGGTGAGCGTTCACTGGTCTGTGCCGGCCGCAACGGACGCACGGCGCGCAACGGATTTCGGTTTACTTTGTATGAATTCATAAAGCACTACGTCCACCACCGGTACCGCCCGCATTTTCATTTCTTCATACATACAAACAAACCAAAATCCGATGCGTGCCGAGCTTGTGTTGCGGCCGGCGCGGACCAGTGGACGCTCAGCTTTAACGTGCTTTCCGAGGCACGGAGGGGTCTTGGACTCTTGATAAGTAATATGGTTTTAATGATGGTTTATACGGTACGGTTTAAAAATACATACCATTATCAGACGGTCGTTGTAATGGTAGACCAAGTTTATTGGCATCATTCTTCAAGGCAGCTATTTTGCTTCTATCTTCTTTTTTACTCAAAGTTAAATGATCACTTTTATTTATAGAGCTGTTTAATTTTATAGTATACCTGTCTCGGATTCTTTTTCTTAATTCCGAATAAGATTGAGCGAATAAATTTTTGTCATATTTTTTTTTGTTTGGAAATTCTTTCTCGACGATGCTATGGATCAAATATTTCGACTCCTCATTGGTTGGTTTTTTCACTACGCTGTTTAGTCGCATTTTTTCTGCTTTCTGATTGGTTGACATTTTACGTTCTCCGGAGTCTCCGCGTTCCGGGTAAGCGACTTTCACATTCACTTGTGTGTTCACTTCTGTATTTCCTTCAATTCTTTTTAGTGTTTTATCGTAGAATTTATTCAAATCGCCGCTGTCCTTCACCTTGTAGTCAGTTTTTTTATCAGTTGGCTCAATTCTCTTGTTCCGTTTGTCCATTTTCGCTTAAGAATTTAGAATTTAAAATATGGTTCGTTTTGTATTTGATTAAAATTATATTGTGTCAATCAAGATGCCAGCTGGATTATAATCACAGAGTATTTTTTTATATATAAGTATAGAGGCTTTACTCGACGGCTTCGAAAGGAAAGCGATTGGTGGCGCCCTCTGTAAGCAACAAACCGAAAACTTTCCAGCTATAAATAAATAAACGGTGATCATTGCCACAGAGTACTTTTTTATATAGGTACCTAATCATTGCGGTGATCCAATTCGAGGTACCTAACTTATAATAAAAAAAAATGGAACAATATCTTAATTTTTTATTCTTTAATCGAATATCTAGCAGTTGATTTTTTTGAGGTGATTTTCGATGGTTTTTCGAAAATTTCGTGGGTTATCTCGGCAATAACTTGGCGGATGTTAGTTTTTAGGTGTGTTGGTATAGAAACGACTCTTAAGAAAATACCACAAAAAAATATCCAACGGCTTTGAATCGCACGATCTTGGCGGCCAGTTGACGTCACCGTAACGTGAAATAATGCGACCTCTGAAAGTTTCACTCATAACATCTAGCGTTTCACGCGCTGTGTGGCAAGTTTAATGCGTTGAGCAACGGTAAAGCGATTCATATTGTAAATGTATTGTTACAAACTAACATTTGACATTTGAAACACGCGCCATTACTAACAGCTGTCAAAATTACAGTGTTGCCAATATAGGAACCTCGAATTGGATCACCCTTTACTTACAGTCCTACCAACGTATCTGTGAACTGAAAGAAGACGCCACCGTCGATGCGTCGACACAATCGAATGACATGCATCGGCACAATCGAATGACATGCATCGGCACAATCGAATGACATTTCGACATGACGGCCGTAGTTCCAATTTTCGCCATTTCACAGATAAGTTGGTAGGAGTGTAGCTAGATATACCTAAGTATGTATGATAAATGTGCGATTCACATTGCTTTTGGCACAGCAGAATTTGTCATCGTCATCAGCCAAGCAGTTTATTACTGGATTTATGTAGGCCTCTCCAATCGCATGCCATTCCATTCCCATTCAATTCGTTGCTCGCCAACACTGTCATCTTTTTTTTTTTATTTGCCTACATTGTTTCCCACTGCTGGGCAAAATCCTCCCCTTTGTCCTTCCAAACCTCCCTGTCTTATGCTATCTCTAGCCATGTTGATCCTGCAAACCTTATCAGATCGTCACACCACCTTCGCCGTGGCCTGCCTCGACGGCGATGTCCTCCATCAGGCGTCCAGTGAGTGACGATCTTTGCGCATAACTCCGGGTGCATTCGTGCGACGTGTCCGGCCCACTCCCACTGTTTTTTCTCGTACATCTGCTACTTGAGTTATGGAGCGCAGGGTGATGTTTCTAACTCGGTCAGTACGCTTGACTCCTATGCTGCGCTCCATTGCCCGTTGGGAAATTTTACAGTACGTCTTCACGCACAAATTCACAGCATATACACGCACACTTCCGACTTCGCCATTGTCTCGGACGGTACCGAGAGCTCCTGCGCTTACACATACACACCGAGTACTTGGTAACCACAAGTAAAGCGCGCGAATACTGTACTTGTAGGTACTACTTAATCAGTACCTACACTTGGCTTTCAGGCGTCCTACGTTACGTTTGCCAATTCACGACTATCTCAACGATCATCGGTTCTACAGCTACTATAATATGTCTGGCCCATTGCCACTTCAGCTTGCTAATTCTGTGGGCTATATCTAATGGCTGGTTTACACTGCGAGCTGCTGACTATATAGACAGTAGACAGCTGCTCGCATTGAGTACTCGTATGACAGTAACTCGGCATGCCTTGGCTGTTTTCAAAATGAGAGTAGCTGCCTCTAAAAAATGCACTCGTCAACCTACAGGATCCTCTTGCGACTAACTGGTGAGCTACACTGCCGAAAGCGACCGAACGACGTGTGTGATGTGCGGGCTGCTGCCATGTGCGAGCAGGCGAGTGAAAACAAAAAATGTTGAAGTCACTCGGCTGCGAGCTACTGTCCAACTCGCAAGTGCGAGTAATAGTATGATAAGTCCATAACATAGATTTAAGTTTTTTTATATTTCTATGGTCCACGCAGTGCGAGTTGCTGCACTGGGGCCGTACTATGACGTGACATAAGATCATGGTTCCAGTGAGAGAGAGAGACGAAGCTATATACGACCTATAGCACCATCCTTTTTCTCAACGGAATCATGATGGATCCAAGATCTTTTTTCACGTCATAGTAAGGCCTCTGCAGCTACTCGGTAGGCCGACTCGCACTGTGTAAACTAGCCATTAGACCCCCCTTCTGGGGATTTGCTTGCAAAACTGTCCGCGGATTTTTTTCCTCCAAATAATGACCATCAAACCTTACCTATTTTATTTACCACACAAGATAAAACCTCTAAATCCTTTAAAAAAAAATAACTAGAAAATTGTAGGTAGGTAAACGCCAACTTGTTTACATAATTCAAAAAAATGCAACAAAAATAAAAATGCATGTTCCAAAATTTTTAGACTAATAAAAATGATCAAACAGTATTTTTAAACATGGATAAGCCAACAACAAAAGTTGTGAAATCGAAATCTTCAAATAGCACGTCGGAGACTAAAAAAAATACTGGTGAAAATAATAAAAAGAGCCGTAGTAATGCCGAGTTTCAGCCAAAGAACACAATATATACCCAGGGCATTCAGCCTATGCTTAAAAAAAGAGGCGTCTATGTAGAGAAGAAAGCCACAAAGATATCTATATATAATAGGAATCAAAGTCCAGACGGTAAGTAACAACTTTTAGGTAGGTACCTACGATAGACTTCAGAACACGGAATCGCATCGCCCCGGCAGCGTCCAGACCGCGCCGAAGTGCGCACAATTTCTGTCATGGACTACCTTCAAAGTCGTCAGTTTCTATAACTACGTCATTTGGGTCGTAGTTCAAGTAGACGGTGACACGTATTGGAAAGTGTGACTGACACTGGCATGGCCACCATCAGGGGACTTTAATAACCTAAAAAATTAGTCTCTAATATCAGAATTTGTCGGCCACTGGTTCAAAAGCTATAAGGGTTCATAGGTGGCCGATATGAAGAGCATCTTAGCTTGCCACATTTGTATATCTCAAAAACTAGTCCAAGAGCTAGATCGAAGAGTTTACAATAAAATCTTTGATCTAGCTCGGACTACACTTAAAAATTGAATTCCTTCTAAATTAAGACTCGATTGGCGAAAAATTGCGACTAAATTTGGGAGAAAACAGATCTCTAGGTGGGCTAGTTTTTGAGATATAAATGTGGCCAAGCTGGGGAATGCTCTCCAGATCGGCCACTTATGAACCCTTATAACTTTTGAACCAGTGACGGACAAATTCTGATATTTGGCGACAAATTTCTTGTGTTATCAAAATTAAAATCCCTGATGGTGGCCATGCCACGTATCAGTCACACTATTGGAAAGTGCAACGTCCGGCGAGGTCTCAGTGATGTGGGTAGGCCTAAGCTGTAAATAGGTATTTACAGTAGTTGAAAATGGGTGAGAAAACATTGAACGAATAAAGCACCAGCTTTATTCGTTCAATGTTTTCTCACCCATTTCAACCGTGTTTTCTCAACCGTGGTCTAGCAGTGCAGGTCCAGTGGTTAGGTTGTGAGCTGGAAACTTCGAAACCAGATAGGTAGGGTCAGATGTCTAACAATGAAACAGTGGTACACAATAAAACACTGTGATATTTCTAAAATGCTGCATTGCCAGATCGTGCATTATATCGTTTAAGGACACTCTCGAGAACCCCCCGGCCTACCCCAGTTTGCATCGGCGCCGCGTAAGAGAAGACTGTCTGCGGAGCATTTTTAATTTTTTCGACAAAAATGTAAGTATTTTCAGCATTCTTTTTAGATTTTTTATTAAATTATGGTAGAAAATGTCATATTTTTTATGATTACCTAGCATTGAACATATTTCTTAGATTAACGTGGAATAGATATTATGTTAAAATGTTACAATTTAGTGGATTTTTTTCAAGGTTAATAAATTAAACCTTAGGTAGTCAACGATGAAACAGATGCACAATGGACACAATGAAACACTTTCTTTGGGTTCATGATTCATGTATTTTCCATGGAAATTAATAATTTTTGTAACTAGAAATTAATCGTAACATTTCATAAGATAATTTGTTTTTCTTTTAGGATGGCGCGTACTAAAATTCTAAAAAGAAAGAAAGGCGATCATTTTGTGGAAACTATGCTTCGAGCTATTCTAATGCACAGACAAGGAAAGAGCTTGAGAAAAGCTGCACAAGAGTGCAATGTTCCTTTTTATACTGCGCTACTTATGATTAATAAAACCTTTTTTGAATGAACTCAAGCATTTTTTGTCATTCGCCTACTCCCTAAATATTACACAAATATGAGACGGACACTATTAACTATTATGTTTAATTGTTGAATTTGTGGTGTTTCATTGTGTACACCACTGTGGACACAATGAAACATTTCCCATTTTTTAGTTTTTAATTGTTTGCTGATTAATTACACATTAATTTAAAAAACTATAAATGCCAACCGATACCCAATAAAATTTCCTATATGACTGTAAAAAATTAGACTTCTCTCTGTAAAAACAAAAGGTGTATGAGACTTTGAACTTATAGTGTTTCATTGGTGAACACATGACCCTATGCACTTTGTGCTATTTATTTGCCAGTCACCGGTGAAGGAAAACATCGTGAGGAAACCGGCATGTCCTAGAACCAGATGTGACCTCCACCAACCCGCACTGGGCCCTCGTGGTGGATTACTGTACAGCCCTCTCCCTCTCCCTCCTCTCCCTCTCTGTAGTAGTGGGAACATTAAAGCTGATAATGCGGTCTATCTGTTTCCGCAACTCCTTTATAGTCAGTGACGCGCATAACACGACAAGCTGGCTCGACCACTGCCTGGCGACTGAGAATGCGTACCGCGCGATAAAAGACATTGTCATAGACCTAACAATGGATTGGACGGATCACAGACCGCTGATGGTTAACCTGCAAACTAAAGATTTGACGATCTGCACTAACATAACGTTATCAGCTCGACTACCGTGGACCTGGAAAGCACACTCGTCTAATAAAGATTGTTACACTTCTTCGGTGACAGAAGAAATTAATTTACTGTTGTCTGGAAATACTGAGATGAACGACACATTGTTGATTGATCACTTGTATAACTCGCTGGTTAAGATAATGCAGAGATGTGCTGCAGACTGCTTTAAATCACAGCGACACAAAACTAAAAATAAGAACAATATAGTACCGGGTTGGAATGTTTACGTTGCGGATAAATATGCCGCTTCGCGAAGGTCACTTGCTCTATGGCACCAAGCAGGTTGCCCCTCCAGCGGGCCTATAGCCGAGGAACGAAAACAGTGTCGTACTTCATTCAAACGCGCTCTTAATTATTGTCAACGAAATAACGATCAGATAATTATGGACAAGATCGCGTTGGATATGAAACACAAAAACTTTGCCTTTGCTTGATAATTTTATTGATACTTTGCCAGAGCAAAGTATCAATAAAATTATCAAGCCGTCGACGCAATATCCATCACACATCGATGGCATATCAGACGATAAGAAAATAGCAAATAATTTTAACAATTTATTCTGCCAACCTGCACCTGCGAAGCAACATAATTTTACAACAAAAGCAACTCAGGACGACAGCTGTACAATAATATCTGTACAGGACATAGCGGATGCTGTGAGGCAAACAGCCGGCGGTAAATCACCAGGGTTAGATGGCCTAACAATTGAACACATACGCTATGGAGGTCTAGGGATGTACCATGCTCTGTCGATTCTGTTTTCTGCCATTTTAAAATCTGGATATGTGCCGAAGGCCCTCACAGACACAGTTATTGTTCCCATATGCAAAAACCGAAGAAAGAACATCTCCAAGGCTGGTAATTATCGCCCCATTGCACATGCTAATATTGTAGCTAGACTGTTGGAGAAGATTTTACATAAACAAGCAGCACCTTTTATTAGGTCTTTACCTATGAAATTGCCGTTCTGCAGTACTGGCCATTTCAAATGAAAATATTTTTTGTTTGGCTAAGAATTCTAATTTCCAATTAATTTTATTTTAAAAACATGGATTTTTTTTTCCAAAAGTAGTCATTTGTTTATTGATTAGTGTTACATTTTCATCGCATTTCAATCTTTTTCGTCATCATGGATACGTTAAAAATTCGAGTAATTATGGAATATGAGTACCGTCGTGGCAGCAACGCGGCACAAGCGGCACGCAACATCAACGACGTTTACGGAGCTAACACTACAAACCAACGCACCACTTGTTATTGGTTTGCTCGCTTCCGTTCTGTAAATTTCGACCTGAAAAATGAACCTCGCGGTCGTCCGAAGACTTTGGTCGACAATGACGAATTAAAGGCGATTTTGGAAGCTGATGATACACAATCTACGGCTGAATTAGCAGCAGCTTTCGACGTTAGCGTCAAAACAATATTGGTCCATTTGCGTTAAATTGGCAAGGTAAAAAAGCTTGATAAATGGGTGCCCCACGAACTCAATGATCGCCAGCGCGAAGTACGCGTCGAGACGTGCCTTGCACTGCTCAACAGACACACAAATGAAGGAATTTTGAACCGCATTGTTACCTGCGATGAAAAATGGATTCTGTTTGATAACCGCAAGCGCTCAGCAAGTTGGTTGGATCCTGGTTCAGCACCTAAACAATGCCCTAAACGAAAACTTACCCCTAGAAAAGTGATGGTCACTGTTTGGTGGTCTAGCGCCGGTGTGATTCATCACAGCTTCTTACCAAACGGGGTGAGCATTACTTCAGATGTGTACTGTGAAGAACTGAACACAATGATGGAGAAGCTGGCACATCTCCAACCAGCATTGGTCAATCGCTCGTCTCCGCTGCTCCAGCACGACAACGCGCGACCTCATACTGCACAACAGACGGTCTCCAAGTTGCAAGAACTGGGGTTGGAAGCTCTCCGTCATCCGCCCTACTCACCAGACCTTGCGCCTACAGACTACTACTTTTTCCAGAATTTGGATAACTTCTTGGTGGGAAAAAAATTCAATACCCGAGAGGCAGTACAAAATGCCTTTGAAGAATTTGTTGCCTCCCGTCCAGCTGATTTCTTTAAGAAGGGCATCAATAAACTGCCACTGCGTTGGCAAAGATGCATTGATTGCATGGGTGTTTACTTCGATTAATACAAATAAAAAATGCATGAAAAAATTTCGTTTAAATTTTTTCATACAAAACGGCTATTTCATAGGTAAAGACCTATTATAATCTCCTCGGACTGCCAATACGGTTTCAAAAGTCTAATATCTACCAGTACTGCTATCTACGTACTCAAACAGGTTGTGGGATATTACAAGAGTAGAAATACTTCTGTAATAGCCTGTTATCTCGACCTCAGCAAGGCTTTCGACCGCAGTGACCATGATCTGCTGTGGCAAAAGCTATCCGACCGTGAAGTTCCCAACGAGGTGGTGCGGGTACTGAAAAACTGGTACCAGCAGCAGGAAAACCGTGTCCGATGGAAAAATGAGCTATCGACGCACTATTTAACGTCTACATGGATGGGCTATCGGACAAACTCAATCAAACAGGTGTAGGGTGTTCGATTAACGGGACCCTAACAAATCCTATTTCATATGCAGATGATATGGTTCTGCTGGCTCCGTCGATATCGGCGATGCGTAAATTATTAGCTGTGGTGAAAATTACGCCAAAGACCACAACATGGTGTACAACCCGGATAAATCTCTGACTGACCGACCCCTTGACAATTCAAAAGTGCCTGTAATTGGTTTAATTGAAATAAATGCTTTGAGTTTTTTTGAGTTTTTGAATCAATCATGGTGTTTGAAAGCCGGAACGCTTCTCGCTGGTCGGATCTGCCGCCACTTCAACTTTGCGGCACAGCGCTTGAGAAAGTCGACGTGGTCAAATACTTAGGTCACGTAATAACAGCCGACCTCTCCGACCACGCCGACATAGAAAGACAGCGACGAGCCATATCGGTACGAGGCAATATGCTAGCAAGGCGGTTTAGCCGCTGTAGCGACGTTGTGAAGGCCCAGCTGTTAACTAGTTACTGCACAAGCGTTTACACAGTCGAGTTGTGGACAAACTACACCAAGGGGGCACTGAGCGACATGCGAGTGCAGTACAACGACGCGTGGCGCGCGATGTTTCGACTGCCTCGGTGGTGCATTGCAAGCGCCATGTTCACCGCGGGCCGCGTGCCCTGTTGGCAGGCGCTGCTGAGGAGCCGGTCCGCCGCCGCACGCACCGCCATATATCGATCGGCCAATTCATTGGTGGCCGCAGTACGTGACTGGAACCACAGCCCCCTACATATGAGATGGCAGTCCTACCACACGCCGATAACCTGATTTGGTTCTTATTTATGATATTGTTTGTGTGTGTTTGTGTTTGTTTATATATATGTTAAATATGTAATTAATTTGTAAGTTTATTTGGATTTACATCTGGAATAAAAAGATTTCATTTCATTTCATTTATATCCCCACTAGACTCATGATCAGGAGTCAGTTACCACAAATTTATTCTTAGTGCATCTCTACTCCCTAATATTTCCAAACATAAACCCTAACCCCATAAGCCTTAACGCTTTGAGGGATACTAATGAGACACAATAGAAGTATTATTGCTATTATTGTTATGGCCCTATAGTGTCTTTCAAAGCGTTAATATGTATTTTTTATTTACCTAAGTACCTTTCTTTTTATTCAGTGCTATCAAATAAACCGCAGTCATGTACTCCTCATCCAATCCCGCGTCCTGGTAGAAAACGGTTCTTGGCATCCGTATTGACCATTCTATCGAAATCTACCGCTGGGACCCAGTGTCCAGACGGCACTGACATACTCAGGAAAATGGACAAAAGAAAAAATAAACCAAAGAGAAGGAGAGACGAAGATGTTATCCACGATGTTTCGGTCACAACACCATATATTTCAAAAAGGAAACCAAGATACAGGTCCAGAGTTTTACAAAACGCTGCCGATAATCAAGTAGAGCCAGTTGTAGTCTTACAATCGACTAAAGATATTGCTCGAACGCCTTCCAATACTTCTGGATGCATTAATGATAATAAAACTGTCAATACTTACATCCACCCTGAAGCTCTAAGAGTGGCAGAACGCTTGCCACCAGCAGACCCGCAGAATTTAGATACCACTGCGCCCGTAGCAACTAATAGTAAACAAGTCGGACTGATTGATAACGAACCAATTACGATGATTGCAGATGTTACAAAGGAGGTTGATAAAAACTTTTATAATTTCATTGTGGACGTTCTTAAAACTAGTTTTAGTGTTTATAATGTGAAAACAGAACTGAGTAAAGCACAACCACTTAGCGCGGACTCTTCTAAAGTCGTTCTAGAGATAAACGAATCTGTTGCCGGGAAACTTAATGTTATACAAAATATCAAAGAGACATCTGACGTATCGCGGAAGCCTTCGTCGAAGTATCTCTACAACGTTCAGCCAGATGAAGGTCAGCAGTGGGATGATAGGCAGTTGTTGGATCATTTCCAGCCGGGCTTTAGCAAGCAATACAGGGTCGAGTCGCCAAAAAGAAGGCGAAAACTGAAATCTGATTCGTTTAGCTACAGGAAGGCAAAACCATTACCTAATACCACCAGTCTGTTAATGCCGAATAGGAGAAAAACACAAAAAAACGATCGTAAGAAGGACTTCATCAACTCACTAAAAGAGCAGTTACAAATGAAGGAAGACTACAACGAGCCACAAAACTTTTACCAGGCTCTGAAAGTAATAGCGAAATACAAGAGACGCTGTCAACAAGCCATAAATTTCGGAGCATCGATTAGGCCCAGCGAGGGAGACGTCCACGTTTGTCAATTCAAGCCACGTAGAGTGTTATCGGCGAAACCTAGTGGAAAGAAATCTAATTACTACCCCGTAACCCGTATGGAACCTTTCACCTTTAACCCATACTTTAACACAAAATACAAGAAGCATAAGGTCATTGCAGAGAGAGAAAACGAAACAGATGAATCAAAACATTCCTTGGAAGTCGTCGGTTACGACTATGAAACTAAAGGTAAAAAGTCAAAGGTACATGTCCAGAGCAAATGGGCGTCGCGCACTCCATCACCAATTACCTTAATCGAAGACTATGACCTCGGTCTTTTCATGGACTATTGTGAAAGTGGGACTACTACCAAGATGCGGTAGACCCATAGAAGTCCAATCCGTTCAATTTAAACGTCTTTGACAAGATTGCACGTTTTTGAATGGGCCGATTAAATAATAGGGCGCGGGCGTTCAAAACTAATAAAAACTGTATCTCTGACTTTTCGTTTATTTTTTTGTTGTTGGTTGTTCCAAAAGTATAACTGATGAAAATGTAAATACTTAAATTGATTAGTTGTGTGCTTTGATTTGAGTATTCAAATCAAATCAAATTATTTATTTGCTAGAATGCAGGTTGGTATACAAATAAGGTCGTGAAAAATTAAAGTTGAGCTATAGGACAGAGGCCAGCACATCAAGCTACCCCAATCTGTCAAATTTCTTTGATGGATTTTCAACTTTATAACAAACGAATAAGGTTCATCCTCAATTGGGACAATTTGACAGATTGCGGTAGCTTGATGTGCTGGCTTCTGTACATTCGAAATACTAACGTATAATTCAGTAGTTCCGATGGCCATCTGTGGTATTCATCATTAGTTCCACTTTACCAAATTGTGCCTTCCGCAAATACACGAATTACTATAAAAATACCCAAATCGGTATAGGTGTGCCTATAAAATTTGAGGGTTTCCCTCGATTTCCATGGGATCCCCTCATCTGATTCTGACTTGGTGACAATGTGACCACCTCGAGAGCATGCACTTTAAAAAAAAAAAAAAAAAAAATTCAAAGTCGGTCCACGGTTGACGGAGAAATCGCGTAACAAACAATAAAAAAAAAAGAATTGAGAACCTCCTTTTGGAAGTCAAAATTCAATTAATAAAAGCCTACTCGTATTAGTCAAAATATGATCAAAATATCAAAATACAATTAAAATGCCAAAATAACAAAATACATCAAAATACTTCAGACGTGATAATGAAGCGATACTCGGCTACAGTCACATGTAAGGAGATTTAATAAAACAACAATATTGATTTCCATTATTTAATAATGTAACTACCCTATTACAGCCCGAACTATGCATTATCCAAGCAATCAATAAATAGTTTTATGTCGATTTTCATTAAAGCAATTTAATAGATACTAAATTAAACAAACTAAAATTGCGGGTAGTTTTCCCAAAACCCTGTAAAGTACGTAATACACATACTTGTAGACAAGATGAAGACGACAATAATTTAGAATGCCTATATCTAATGCCGTTCCCAGTCTGCATACTAAAATTCAACCAAATATATGCAATAGTTTAATCACTTTAGACGTAGCTGTTAATTTAGTCCAAGATCGGCAAAACACATAGTCGGCCCAATCGCTACTAGGTACAGTCAGCAACAGAAGTCGGCTAACACTGCTACTTTTTGACATCATCTAAATTGACACTAAATGATATGATAACCTGCTTTTTAGCATTTAATTTATTAGATAATGGTTAATTTTCTTTAAAATTTACATCTGTTCCGATTTTAATGAAGTATTTTTCACAGTAATTAACATTTAGTAAAATCAACTGTTAATCGACTTTTGTTGCTCACTGTACCTATTTAGTATTTTTTTTAAATCACTACGTTAATTTTGATGCTAGAATTTACCTATTTGATAGTTTCAAAATACTGCATTAGTATTGCCAGTGTTTTCATTTAAAGTCGTAATGTCGTCTCCATATTGTTTATGTTATGATTCACATTATTGTCCTACTGTTAAGTTTTTGTAGGTACACAGTACCTACACACGGCTACATATCAAGCTATACAATTAACCGCCGGTGTCGCGGGTAGTTCGAAAGAGATACCGTGGCCCTGGCACGGGCAACTGAAGGAACACGGATGGGTTTTAGTCAGCAAAAGTCTGACACGCCCTCCCGCTCTGCCCGGAGCAGGAGAAGTCATTTGATGACTTCCCATCCACAAAAAAAAAAAAAAAAACTATACAATTAAAGCCAGACCAGTTTCCAGTTTAAGCTGACCTCTCATCGTACGAAAATCCTAGACAATGCGAGATCAGCTTACACTGGAAATGCACAGCTTGATATGTAGCCGTGCGTACAAGTTACAGCTATGTACAGGCAACAGTACATTAGGTTATACCAAACTGTCTAATTTCTCTAAATTATTTTAAACCTTAAAATGTTGACGGTTAAGTTCAAAATCGAATGAGAAAATTTGACAGTTTGTAGTAACTTGACCAGCAGTGCTATTCTGTATAACTATAAATCTCACCGTGAATACCTAGGTGAAGTGAGTTGTCATTCTACCTAATGCTAGATTTGATTGACACTATTGACAGCTCACTCCACGCTCACTTCACCTGTTTTCACGGTGAGATTTGTACAGAATAGCACTGCTGGTGCTGTGTGTAGGTACCTACATAAAATTCAAAAGCGTTTTCCTCGTGAAATAAAAATGGCAACTTTGAGAAAAGACCTTTCTTTCTAGTACAGTCAACAGCAAAAGTAGATAATCAAAATCAGAAATTCAATACTAATGAACGGAGTTCGCGTCAGAACTGTGTGGCGTCGAAGTGATTCAAAAATATGTGATTGTAAATTATACCAAACATTTGCTACTAGTACAGCTGCCATATTCGTGATCAGTTTTGATTAGTATTGAATTACTGATTTTGATCAGCTACTTTTGCTGTTGACTGTACCTATGGATTCAATAATACTATGTTCGTAACATCTTAGATTAGATTAATCTATATACTATAAGAGAATACCGCTTTTGAATCTTTGGTTGCGTCATTTAATAACTGGGTAAAATGTCTCGACTTTTTCAGGTTTGAAAAGACAATATTCTAACGCGCCTTGTCCACAAATTCCACGACAGAGAAATAGAACTTAATAGAATAGAATGCATTTATTTGTTAGAATATTGTACAAAGCTGTTATGTGAATTATGTGTTACGATCATAATATTCTGCCGTTTCCGGCGTACAAATATGGTTTGTCAAATTATGGGTCATCATTACATTAAAATTAAATTATTATTCATTAGAATTAGAATTACCTACAAATAATATAAATAAATTGAACAATAGTTGTAAAAGAGATTAATTATATAAGTAAAAATTCAATGATGTCAAGGAGATAAAGTCTGCTTAGTAGGCAATAATGTACAAATGTTTAGGTAAATTTTTCAGTCATAAAATCTTCAGTCGAGTAATAACATTTGCTTAAAAGAAATAATTTACATTTACATGTTCTGAGGCTGAGAGTTTAGAAACCATCAGGTATTTTTTTGTGTAATCAGTAATGGACATGCAGTATACATTATTAGAAAACAATTTAATTCTTCGCCTAGGAACATTAAGCATATGAACTTTGCGGCTGGGTCTGGATACAACATCATTAAACAAGTCAAATTCATGTCGATTTTGGTGTACAAAGATACAAATTTGAAAAATGTATAGAGCTGGAAGTGGCAGTATTTTAAGGTTTTTAAATAGTGGTACACAACTATCCAGTGGGTGCGGTCCACAAATTGAGAGTACGCATTTTTTTTGAGCTCGAAACACTTAAGTTCATCCGAATTACCCCATATTATGATTTGATAGCGCAAAGTTGAAGAGACATAGCCATGGTATGCACATAGTGCCGCATTAACACTAGCCACACGTGTTATTCTACATAAAACAAATACAAATCTATCAATCTTCTTACATATCTATGTAAGAAGATTGATAGATTTGTTTGAAAATTAAAAAACTTCAAGTGTTAATCGACTTATGTTGCTGACTGTACCTAATGGTGCCTGGGATGAAAGTTTATGATCGTCAATTGTGCAGAGGCGCCATAATATTGTTGACAATTTTTTTAATGTAAATGATAAATATATTACATTGCTTTGTTTTTATCGTGAAATAACGGGGTTTATTATACCTACGTTTATATCAAAATAACGAAAGGGTGATATCCGTTATTTTTGTAATCCTACTATATCACACTAATATTGTAAAGGCGAAAGTTTGAAAAACTCGCGTTAGTTAGCACACGGTCGAGCATTTGTTCTTTTGGACTTGGCTCGTGTTCATCAGTATGCTACTAAGAATAACTTATGTTGATGTTTAATTGGCACAATGCTCGACTTCCGTATACTTGATATTTTGGCTGATCTTTTCAGAGAGCTAATTCTTCCTGTTTTATAATATTTCTTATGCCGATTTCGAATCTACTGCAAAAATATGACTAGATAAGTATACAGCTTCTGCCCGCAACTTCGTTCGCGTGGAAGTCGTAAGATACACAATAAATAGACTGAAATAACAGCCAGATTTTTAGAAAACTCCAGCCCCCGATCCAGCGCATCGCGTTGCATCGCCCACCTGTGCTACACTTCGTTTTCGTTTAGCTTTCTTCCTGATTTTTTTAAAATCCGATTGGTAAGTCCAGAGATTAGCACGCTCAATCAACCAAACAAACTCTTCAGTGTAGATAACTACCTATAGATAGATATCTACTCTGAAGAGTTTTATGAAGTGTCCAGTAAAAATAACGGCGGGAACACGAAGCTCTTATCTCGATTTTGAACTTAACCATCAACATTTTAAGGTTTAAAATCATTTGGAGAAATTTGACAGTTTGGTATAACCTGATGTGCTGTTGTCTGTACAGACAGACGCCAGCACATCAAGCCACCCGAAACTGTCAAATTTTCCCAATCAACCTTGAACCGTAATGCTTTAGCGATAAAGATGAAAATCTATTAAGAAATTTGACAGATTGTAGTAGCTGGCGTACATTGGCATGCAAGCTTGCATAGTTTTGTACAAGCTACAGGCAAGTTTATTCCCGCCCTTATTAGGAATCAAATACTCGCTTGCTTGGTTTCAAATAAACACACTTCTATACATATTATAATAAAGTCGCTTTTCGTGTGTGCCTGTTTGGCCGCGTTGTTCTTCTAAAACGGGCAAACGATTTGGATGTGGTTTCACCATCATATAGAGAATTTATTCCTGAAGGTTTATGAGTATACTACATTAATATTAAACTTACATTCTAGTATAGCAATCTCGATGTTTTTTCAAACTGTAAAAACAATTTACACTAAATAAAATTTTGTCATCTAGAATCTAGATCATATATTTAATGAGATGCATAAGTAGGTACCTAATTACATTTTTTTTTAAGAGGATTGTGAAGTCGCCGATACGCGGCGCGAGTAGGTATTTTCAAAAATGCTACTTATCTGTTTCATATCGCTTGCTCTGCCTCTCTCCGGGCGTGACAGAGACAGTTCCAAGTCTTGGAGGCAATTACTCGTAGGTACCTACATTTCCTTTTTGAAATATTGTTTCAGGCGATAACTTTTTCACCCCCCTAAACCCTTACAAAATGAGACAATTTTGGTTCCATTAGATTCAGTACACATCTAGGTCTGTATGTTTAGCCTGTTATCATCATTCAGCTTTCACCTGAGTGAGAGTTTTCGAACCTCACGGATTTAAAGGACGGCCCCTTACGGTCAAATTTTGATTAAAAAGACTGCTTAATAGACAAAAACAGCACTTCTTAGCACACTTTTAAGCAGTTAAAGTGTTTACATTTACTATTGAAAATTATTTCATTTACATATTTATCTTCAGGCACTTAACTTTTTGGATTTCGCTGTATGGCAGCATTGCAAGTGATGCCGTCCGTTTAAAGGTGTGAGTGAAATTCAGTACAGCTATCTTTTTCGGCATTGCCACAAGTACTGTGTGACCATCTTCTACTTCAAACACGTCCACTTGCAGTATCGGGCACATAGATAGTACGGGACAGTCTGAACGCTCCATAAAATTGTACTGTCTCACTGGCTGACTGTTGAAAATGTTAAATTCTCCTGCTGAATACGGGGCATAGTAGATCCGTAACACTCCCCAGTTAGATCCAACAAAGTACACGTCACCATACCGTCGTATGATTATTATATCTCGTAACGGTCCATCGGGAATGGCATGGTTCAGCACATACATCCATTGGAAATAGACTCGCCAATCTAACTGTTCTAGAAAGTTGAATTTCTGTAGTTGGTGAAGTAAGTTGGAGTCGGGACCAAGGGAACACTTGTATAAGAGATCATTGCCAACAATGGTAAATATATCACGTTGGAATGTCAGGACGTTGAGGTGTCCATCACTGTACCCTACAGACATAATACCATCTCCAGACTGCTTCAAAAATACAGCTCTTAATTTTTTATCATCAAAGCTGCATACAAATATTTCATCGTCCAAGTTAACGAAGTACAATGCATCTTCAGTCAAAGTGTAGAGTTTAACGTTATCAAAAGTGACATTACTTTCTTCTTCATACTTGTCAAATAGGGCTTTCCGTATCAAAAAACAGTGCAGATGGTAACTCAGTATAACAATCACACTGTCATTCTCTGTATACCTCGAGTAGTCACCGGAAATCGCACTGCGTTTAGATTCCTGTAGGGTGTCAATGTCATAATATACGATGGAGGCTTTTTTGTGGACACCTAAAACGCCATTGCCTAGTATTTCAAAGTTCCGAATCTCCTCGTCCAAGCAAGAAGCTGAAGAGAACTCGTCAATATCTTCTCTCGACACGTCTATTCTCTGCCAGAGAGCCAAAGAACGGTATAAATTGTACCACAGCAGTCCAGGCTTCGCCTTTTTACGCGCTACAGTGTAAATATTACTAAAATCTTCTTTACAGTGTTTAGACCATAAGTTATCGCTTCTAGCCAGTCCGTCAATTATTAAACCCCATCGCGTACAAACCTCACGGCATTTCGTTAAGGTTTTAGCCGGTAAATAAATGAAAATGTTCAATAAAATTTCTGTAGGTAAAGAATACATAAGGCAAGTTATTTCGCTGTCGTCTGACATTTTTATTGTCTTTTGGAGCTTTGGTTATGAGTTAGTGGACGTGTTATTCAGTTTTTAGGTCATTTTCTTGATGGAATGTTGGTTTTTATTTCTTTTGAGCAGAAATTCGGTGCACATCAAACATACAAACAAATGTTTTGCTTTTGACACAAAAAAAATATTTCTTTGCTGGCTGACGGCTGGCCACAGACTAAAAGTGCTAATCGACTGGCTCACTGCCTGTCATTGATTGCACAGATTAATAAAAATCATGTATTTGACGCCTAACATTTTCCACTACCGTTATTGTGTGTCCCCCCCCCCCCCGCGCGGCGTGTCAGTGGTTAACTATTTGTCATGGAATTGAAACCTTACAATAATAATAGTGTTGAAACAAAATGTGAAATACATGTTACGGGAATAATAAAGCCATACCTGTCCGCTCAAGTTCCAGTTCCATGGTAAATGGGTTTGTGGTTTGGGTGTTGCAGAAGATTCTGAAGTGGATGCTGGGCTTGGTGTTATTTATTTATTTATTTAACCTTTTCGCACATAAAACGTACGAAGGCGGACTTAATGCCTTAGGCATTCTCTACCAGTCAACCAAGGGTGGTGAAGAGATTAGATGGCAGGTGCTCAGTATGAGAGGAATACTTATATAAAGAACACTAAAAATGTAATAATGTAATGTAATGTAATGTATTTTACATGTCTTTAGTACCCACATTTTTTTATAACTTCCTTCGGAATTTCGCAATTGAAGCAAATTCAAATTCTTTATTGCGAACTAAGTGTATAACTTTGAAGATGTTAGCAATAGTATGTTCTTAGAACTTAGTTGCCTGTTATGGCATTGCAATTTAAATTGTTATAAATATTTAAAAACATAGGTATACGTAGGTACTCAGTAGTATAGTTATACAATTTACATTATATTATATTAATTATCATTATTCAGTTTTTTATTTTATCAGACTATTCTTACAATTTACATCACATTATTCAACAATCTTTTATTTAGCGATTTTTATAAAAGGAATCGAGCTTCTGGTCATTTCGAGAAGTATGTCAAAAAATTGTAAATAGGTAATTCAAGGATTAATTACCTAAAAAAGAATTAGGGCCAAACGTTCCATAGTGGAGATATAAGACTTTTTCATGCCAGCTCCATAGGAATTTTTAAAGAAAAAATTCTGTGAGCGTTGTTTGAAATGCTATTCCATAATGTTGATATTTTTAGGCATGTATTTAGTCTTCCGAAATATCCTCAAGTCATAGAAGTGAACATTTGGGAAAAAGTATTATATTAGGTTGGGGAAAAAGTCTTTTCGCATTATAGTATGTATGAACTTAAAATAAAATCTCTTTGGCTATACTATTTGTATCTGGCTGGTTTTGGTATCATTGAAAGTTTAAATTTTAAAGAACATAATTCCAAATTCAAATTAGGAAAATGTGTGATTTTCATTTGTTTTTCGTACTGTCAAGATGAGTGAATGTAATGAAGAAATTCGATACATTTTAAAATTTTACTACAAAAAAGGTAAAAATGCAACGCAAGCCACGAAAAAAAATTGCGATGTTTATCGACCCAGTGCAGTGTCTGTGAGAGTAGCACAAATTTGGTTTAAGCGTTTTCAATCCGGAAATTTTGATGTCAAAGATGCACGTTGCTCTGGTCGCCCTATATTGGATAAAATGGATGCCATTTTTGAAAAAGTGGAGCAAGATCGGCATATCAGTAGTTACGACGTAGCTGAAGAACTGGGAATTGACCATAAAACAGTTTTGGCGCATTTGAAAAAAACTGAGTACACAAAAAAGCTCGATATTTGGGTACCTCACGAGCTCACTGAAAAAAACCTAATGAACCGTGTACTCATTTGTGATTCTTTATTACGACGTAATGAAACCGAACCATTTTTGAAGAAGCTGATAACTGGTGATGAAAAGTGGATCACGTACGACAAGAACGTGCGAAAAAGGTCGTGATCAATGGCCGGTCAGGCTTCACAGACTGTGGCGAAACCCGGGTTAACTCGCAACAAGGTGATGCTGTGTGTGTGGTGGGATTGGAAGGGCATATTCATTATGAGCTGTTACCACCAGGCAGGACCATCGATTCTGAACTCTACTGCGAACAACTGATGAGATTAAAGCATGATGTTGAGAGAAAGTGGCCGGAATTAATCAACAGAAGGGGTGTGGTTTTTCATCATGATAACGCTAGACCTCACACATCTTTAGCCACTCAGCAAAAATTAAGAGAGTTTGGCTGGGATGTCTTAATGCATCCGCCGTATAGTCCTGACCTTGCACCTTCAGATTTCCACCTGTTACAGTCTCTTCAGAATTATTTAGGCAGTGTCAGGTTAACATCACGAGAGGACTGCCAAAACCACTTGTCGCGGTATTTTGATCAGAAGTCCCAAAATTTCTATAGCAATGGGATCATGTCCCTACCTACAAGATGGCAAAAAGTTATCGAACAAAATGGTACCTACATACTTTAGATAAATGTAAATAATGTATATTAAAAAATGTTTTGAATTTTCTTAAAAAATGCGAAGAAACTTTTTCCCCAACCTATTATGTTTATGAAAGTCGATTTTCAGCCCATAGTGCGCCACCGCTCTAGGCCGGCAGTGTGGATGCACACTAATAATAATTCCATGCATGGACATAACACTATACAAACATAATATTGGCTAGGGCAACCCTGTCTACAACAAATTGACTTTTTGACTTTGTTGACTTTGATTGAATTTGAATCCAAACCAGAGTTGAGTTTGACTAAAAGCTGTGTTGAAAAGTTTGAACTGTGGTTTGAATTGTTAACGGCTGTCGCTTTGTGAATTATAATTTCGTAAAAAAAGTGATTTTGATTATAATTTAAAATGATAAACGCATTAAAACAATTAAAAGATGTTAGTAACAACTTCGAGCAAGAATTGCGGACCATAACCACGGAGTTAAACTCTGCTCAAATCGGAGATTCTTTCGAAGATGGTTTAACGAAAAGGTTGCAAGAATTAACTTTTCTCACGTCTAAATTAAGACTTTTGAAAGCAAAACAACTATCTGGTAAGTGTTGAACATGCAGAACATGTTTCACTTATGTTTTGCTGTTATTTTTAAACCTTTGCACGTCAGTTGTTAATGTTAACATCGCCTCTCGTACAGAAACAGTACGAATTACACTCATAGCTAAGAGTAGTTTTGTTTATTGCACTAATGGAAACAAGCCCATTCCTTATTATATGAGACTTGAACATAAGTTATGTTACTTATCTTATAAACTCGTGAAATGGGTTTAAAGTGGGAAGGGGGCAGTGTGGGTGTAATAAGAAGTAGGCAGTGGCCCCAAAGGGACAAGCATCTCCTTTTTGCCCCCTTGGTGAACAGAGGCGTGATATTTTGCATGATTGCATGAAAGAAAGTAAAAAAAATTGGTCAATTCAGAAACACAAACAAAAGAACCATAATCACAAGCACAGTATAGAAATAAACCTAAAGAAAATAAAGATACCTTCACTGGTTGGGCTGGTCGGAATAACCACCAACGGCCGGATAAACGGTCTGATTGAAACTTCTTTTTCAGCACTACCACAAGTCACGGCGCAGCCAAATTTAGAAAACGCAATTGAGGAGTGTGGAAAACTAGCTGAGCAGAAGGTGCTGGAACAGTGCATTGTAAAGTCACTGACACAGGGACATGTGGTGAAAGCTCTGGTGACCACACCTGACCACAGTTTGAATCCAGAGATGATGAAACGGAAAGAGTAAGTTCCTTATAATTGAACTGCTTCATTGTTCTAGTGGTTCCAAAGTGCTACTGCTAAGAATGAGGTCTGACGATTCCCAGGCCAGGCAAAGTGTTATTGGGTTTTCCCGTCTGGAATTTCTCAGTAGCAGCCCAGGGTCTGGATTTGTGTATGGTTGATGGCAATAGGGTCACCCCCTGCTGTTACATGGGACTTTAAACATAACGGGTGATATGTGGGTGTACTATCGGTACACCCCTGCGTAACTCTTCGGGGAATACTGACATGATGTAATGTTATGTTATTATTGAAGACTTCAAACAAAAGATGGACACAAAAATTCTTTACTTAGTTAGGTATTATTTAGTTTATTACTTTTTTTTTCCTATAAAATTATAAAAAATATATAAAATAACATTTAAAAATATAAAAAAATACTGGTCCACCGGTGTCGGGAGCAGGGTCCAAGCTACTGGTAGATAACATAGTGAGGAAACCGGCATGTCCTAGAAGTAATATTCGAAGACTTGTGACATCTACCAACCTGCACTGGGCCCACATGGTGGATTACGGCCCACCCTCTCACAGAGAGGATGCCTGTGTCCCAGCAGTGGGAACATTAAAGGCTGATTGTGCATGCTAGAATGCAGTTACAGAGATAGTTTAAAAAAAAAAATACCATATTTATTTTGCTAATTTACTTGTACAGTAGTCCCCAATCTGTTTGGCCGGGTTGAACATAGACGCGCGCCGATGCGCAAAATGCAAAATTAAGGTATCAGTTGGAAAATTCCATGCGCAAGATGGGCAATATGGCGGTCGCGCTCACTTCATCGCGGCCAAAAACATTGGGAATTACTGTAACAACAATAAAGTTACATTTACATGAAAATTATGAATGTTTCTTGCATACCTATAAATTGGAGCAACAAATGATTTGCATTGTCTAAACCACGGAACAGATAAATAAGGTTGGAAAGGCCCTAGCTCCAATTTTGTATTAGGACCAGTGTCACCGCTTGTCTCCCACTATTTTCATTTCTACACATACGCACTACTATGTTTACAAATATTTCGCACACAACCAAATCACACACACATAAATCTCAGGGCAGATATTCGTTCGCACACTAGCACTAAGCTCCCGTAAACATAGACACTCACACACGCAAAAAAGCAATAAAAATTTCCATACACGCTACTACTTGATAAAGCAGATATTCTTTATCGATAAATTATCTGATGAATTTATGGGAAAAATGAAACATGAAATAAATACTAAGAAATATTTATTTTACTTTTATTAATTACCAATAATAACTTTAAAATAACTTTAAAATTATGTTATTCCAGACAAATAATTAAAAGTCTTCAAGAGTATCGCCACCAAGAGTCGCAGCTGCGTCTCTTGCAGGATGTTGAGGCTGAGAGGGAGACGGAGTTAGCGGCAGTACGTATGCAATGGGACCGAGAACTCTGTGAGCTACGGGATATGAGAGAAGAAGGCCACCACTTCGAAGAATATGATGTTTCGGGGCGGCTCTATAAGTGAGTATAATATACTTATAATTAATTATCAACGCAGGATGGATGAAATGGCGACAGGTTACAGGAACAACTTGCGACCCACGGATGCCCCTCAAGTTGAAGGGGGAAATTTACAAGTCCGTGATAAGGCCTGTCGTACTTTATGAATCTGAATGCAGAAATGCATGGGCAGTGAAGAAGACGGATGAAAAAAAAAATTGCATGCAGCTGAGATGAGAATGTTGAGATGGATGAGTGGAGTGACGAGAATGGATAAAGTAAGAAATGAGTATATAAGAGGAAGTTTGAAAGTGGCGCCAGTGACAGAAAAGTTGAAAGGAAATCGTTTGTCTTGATATGGGCATGTAATAAGGAGAGACGAAACGCATGTGACTAAAAGAGTGATGAATATACATGTTGATGGATGGAGAGGCAGAGGATGGCCAAAGAAAAGATGGATGGATTGTGCGATGAATGATATGAAAGAGAAGGGAGTGAATGATAGCGTGACGATTGACAGGGGAGAATGGAAGAAGAAAACGTGGTGCGCCGACCCCACGTACCATGGGATCAGGGCAGGAAGATGATGAATTAATTCTCTATGTCAAAATCTGCCTAGCCTATTTCCAAATATTTTGGGGTGAGCTTCCAGTCTGAATACCAGTATTTTACTTGGAGCGACTGCCTATCTGACCTCTACAACCCAGTAACTGGGTAATACGATACCCCTTAATATGATTGATTGTCCGACTTTCGGGCTTCTGATGACCCGTAATGACCGTCAAAGATCCACGAATGACAGCCGGCACCAACGGCTTAACGTGCTTTATGGAGGAGTCTCGGTATGTAAAGTTGGTCACCCATCCACGGAACAACCCCGGCAACCGTAGCTTAACCTGATGGAGCGACCCGTGCTGCTGTTATTACTTAGTTGTTAATTCTCAATGTATGTCTCGAAATTTAATTTATTTAGCTAGCAGCGCCCCTGTTTCACCCGCATAAGTCTCGCACCCAAAGGAATATCGGGATGAAAAGTATCTTATGTGTTGATCCAGGGGCCGTATTATGAACAATTAATACCATCATTTTTCCAGTGCCAGAGAGAGACGGAACTATACATGACCTATAGCACCATCCCTTTTTCGCAACGGAATCATGGTGGCGTTAATACTTCATAATAAGGATCCAGGCTATCAACATTCTGTGTGCCAAATTTCATAAAAATCCGTTCAGTGCTTTTTGCGTGACAGCGTAACAAACATCCATCCTTCCTCCTTAAACCTTCTCGTTTATTAGGTAGTACGCACGGCAACAGATCAAGCTATTCATTTCCAGTATAAGCTGATCTCGCATTGTATATATATTTCCTTACAATGAGAGGTCAGTGTAAACTGGACATGCATAGCTTGATGTGTAGCCGTGTGTACTAGCTGCGCCCCGCGGTTTCACCCGCGTAGACTGGGATAAAAAGTAGCCTATGTGTTAATCCAGGGTGTCAGCTACCACCATACCAAATTTCATCCAAATCTGTCCAGCCGTTTGAGCGTGAAGAAGTAACAAACTTACAAACGCACAGACACAAACTTCCGCCTTTATCATATTAGTGTGATGAAGTAGGATTTAGTGTTTGAAGTTAATTCCTAGGCTACAAGGTTGTGTCTATGTAGGGCTTGTATCTTTAGAACCATTGGCAATTGCCCGGATTTGAACCCACGACCTCATGAATGAGAGGCATGGCCACCACAGGGCCATCACAACAACTTTTTTAACCGACTTCAAAAAAGGACCGACCCGACCCTTCTGTATTCGACCCGTATGTATGTATGTTTGTTTGTCCGCGATTTTCTCAAATACTAATGGACCAATTTTGATGATTCTTTCACTAACGTAATCTACATACTTTCAGGAAGGTTTTAGTATATAATACATTATATAATTATTCTTACGTACAAAGTTATATGCATAAATGCACATTTCTAAGCGGATTTTGATGATTCTTCTTTTCGTTCGACTTGGTTACGTAATATTCAACTAAAAATGTAAAAATAAATTTACTTTTAAAAAAGTAAAAATCCCACTTCAAAACCAAAAACGAATAAAATAACTTTCATAAAACACTTTACAGCTTCTGAAGTCGGTGTCTTCAATTCTTCAATGCACTTTAGCTTGACACCGATTTCAGGAGCTGTTAAGTGTTTTATGAAAGTTGTTTTATTCGGTTTTGAAGTCGGTTTTTACTTTTTATTAAAGTATATTTATTGTTCCATTTTTTAATATTATCTTTCTTTTTCCCAGGAAACTTCACAGTTTAGTTGACAAGTTGGAGCTGATGCGTTGGATGTTGGGGCGGCTGATAACATCCCGGGGTTCCCGCAATTGGCTGGCGTACCCGGACCGGACTGCACATCTCTTAAGATTAACTTCTAAACCTAACACTGTTGAAATGTTCTTAGAAACTTAATTATAATAATAATGAAAATGCGCACTGATTCGTTAGGTATAAACATGCACTCGGTGCGTACTTGCCACTCGGCGCCCTTAAGTCGCTCGCAGCACGCTCTTTCCCGCGATTTTTGAGAACTGACTGACTGACTCGGTGCCAAGTTAAAAAATATGTGCGTGCGTGTGTGTGTGTGTGCGTGTGTGTGCGTGTGCGTGTGTGTGTATGTGTGTGTGTGTATATATGTGTTATGTTAATTTACGAAAGTGATGATGATTTTTGCAATGCGGCGCGGCCCGTCATACTGTGCCTTTTAATGTTATTGTAAAATTCACTTTTGGTTTTGCAGTTTTTAAGCAAGCACCGGCTATCTAAAGTATTGGAACGGACGTGTGTGGTCAAAAGAAATAAATAAAAATATTTTAAACTGTACCCCATGTATTTTTGTTCAACCGTTACGTTTGCAGGTACTGCCCTCTGACGGACAGATAGAGGGCTTCTTATGTAATAGGGTCCCGTTCGCATCCAATTTGCGTACGGAACCCCAAAAAATAAACAATATTTAATAAAGAAGCGAATTAGTAAACTAAAGTACAAAATATACACTTCCGGAAGCCACCGTGCATGATTTTATGTATGACGCTGATGTAGATAAAAAGGTATCTAAAACATGAAAATAAAATAATAAGAGTAAAAAAAAGTTTTTTGCTGTTTTGAAGTCGACATACCTACTGGTCATCATTTTGGTGTCATACGTTCTAGAATTCACTAGCATATTATAAAGTTACTTTTATAAAAAAAAAAAACCGGTCAAGAGCGAGTCGGACTCGCGCACCGAGGGTTCCGTTCCGATTTCTGAAAAAGTGTGCTTTATTTAGAGACTAATTTTTCCTGTAATCTGTACATAAACTTCTATCACATACAATAATTTAAGATTTTTCTCTATGCAAACTTCGGAGATAAGGGGGGGGGGGGACGGTATTTTTTTTTTGCATTTTTCATCAAAAGTCGAAAACTATACGGCCTAAGAGATAATAAAAAAATGTTTGAGAATGTGCAAACAAATTTTTAAGACTCCCTTTCAGTCCCTGTTACAAAAAAAACATATATATTTTTATTTTTTCTTATTTTCAAAATAGTTGGGCAATCGTCATCTAAAACTGTTTCATATTTCAAGTTGATAGCATTAGTAGTTCTTGAGATATCCAGCTGTGACAGACAGACAGACTGAGTCGCACCATAAATCGCGGCGGGATTTTATAGCGCACTGGATTTTCAACTCTCGTTGTTGAGCCGAGCGTTGAGAATCTAACTGAACAACAACAGAGTGCATTCTAGCGCGTCGAAAAAACACACTGTTGGATTTTGCACTCTCGGCGCTAAGCAGAGCGTTGAAAATCCAGTGCGCTATAAAATCCCGCCGCGATTTTATTACGCCCGTGCGAACGGGGGTTTAGTGTTCCTTTCATGGCTGCCCCCCCGGGTTTTGTATGTCTAAGTAATATTGTCGAAAAAAGTTATATAAAAAAAAAATAAAAAATTATTAACTTCAGTTGTACACTAACACTTATCTTAAAACTATGCAACGTTACAACAATGGAAAAGAGTGTTTTCGATGAACTCTGGCACCCAAACTTGTGTTTAAGGTGCCAGCGTCCTCGCCTAAGATTTGAACATAAAGCAATAGTTGTAAGACGAGCACAGTACCTAATCAAATTACAATATAATATACTAAACTAACTAGCTAAAGCAGCCATGATGTGGCCTATTTCTGTATCTATGTATGAGTGTGAGGGAGAGATAAATATGATGAAAACCTGTGTATATGTAAGTCTGTATAAATATAACTATAAACATATTACCTTATTAACTACATTAGGTTAAACGATTGATATACGTAGTAAATCTTCAGTCTTATATAACTCATTATCAAGAGCCACTTTGTAACCTCGGTTTAGCATTCATTTAGACACATGGGAGCAATGGAGCAGAGTTTATTTATTTTATTATATAAATGGTTTGAAAATACACCAAAATGACGCAACAAGCATGGGCCGTTCTACAACCGTGAGTTGGGCAAACTTCAAAGTGTCTACGCTTTTTGGTAGCATTCGGATCATACACCACAGAGGGATGTTTGCGCAGAATATTGCCAAGGACAAAGAGCTGTCTCACAGTGTGAGATACCTAAAAGGCCTCGAGGTCATTACCTTGAGTACAGCTCTCTGTGCGCGTTCAAGAGGCAGGAGAACAGTCTTGGGAGTCCCACCCCACACCGTGATGCAGTAGCTTATTATGCTCTGACACAGGGCATAATAAACAGTTTTAATCGTAAGGCGGTCCGCGGAGTGTCTTAGTTTTTTAAAAATAAATATACACTTGCGGACTCGCGAAATGAGATTACTAAGATGAGGTTTCCGGCTCAGAGAACTATCTACATAGACTCCGAGATATTTGACAGACTCACACCTCTTGAGTTGAGGACAGGCACATTGTGAAGACGATAGACCAAGTAAACAAGTATGAGCTCTGAGCACCATTGAATCAGGTGGAGGTAGGTTGGTGGATAGTAAGGAGAAAGGTAAGTATACCGTTTTGTTTAAATTTAAGGTTAGGACATTATTAGACAGCCATTTCATCACTGAGTTTAGAGCAAGTTCCGCGTATTTTACTGTTTCAGGCCAGTCATTACCATGAATTAATAGAGCCGTATCTTCTGCGTAAGTAAAGATTGAACAATTCTTTACAGACATTTTGCATAGGTTATTAATATATATATGAGAAATAGGGTAGCACCCAAGATTGAGCCCTGAGGAACGCCAAAACTCAATGATGTGGTGTCACTAATAACATCATTAATTTTAAAGGATTGAGTTCTATCACACAGGTAATCCTGGAAAACTTTTAAGGCATGTCCAGTAATTCCAGTAGCTTTCAGCTTCGATAAGAGGTGGGGGACGGACACAGTGTCGAATGCCTTAGAAAGATCCAAGAAGATAGCCAAGCATTTCATTTTACTATCTAATTTAGATACTACATGGTCTACCAAGGCAGCAACAGTATTTTCAGTCGACCTGCCACCTCTAAAACCATACTGGTTATTAATTAGTAATTTGTATGACTCAGGGTAGTCTACCAATCGATTATTAAGGATCTTTTCTAATATTTTAGAGATGGCAGGCAAGACTGAGATCGGTCTATAATTATTATCTACACTGTGTCCGTCCCCATTCTTGAAGATTGGGTGAACAACAGCCGTTTTGAAAACCCTAGGAAAACAGCCTGTGGAAATAGAGCGATTGCAATGTGAGTAATGGCTGGAACAATCGCGGGCATACATGATTTTAACATTCTCGAAGAAATGCCATCCCAACCCACCGCAGCATCAGTTCGTAACCCAATAATGAGATTCGAGACCTCCACTTCATCTGTGGGTAGAAGTACTAGCGAGTTAGATGGCAGCGCATCAAGAAAATATTCCGGGGTATACGAGGTAGATAAGAATTTGTCAGCCAAGTTCTTGCCAACATTGGCAAAAAAACTCGTTGACTTTATTGACCGAGGACTTTTCATCCGACGATATTCTTAGTAGCTCGTTGGGAGTTCGACTTTTTGCACTGGTCCCAGTAACATTTTTAATGACCTTCCAAGTAGCTTTAGGGTTGTTCTTCGCCATTTGGAACTCCTTCATATGCGTGTTTTAAATTTTTGAGAAGCTTGTTACAAAAATTACGGTATCGCTTATACAGTATGGAATTGGCATCTTGGCAATCATTGAAAGCTCAAGTAATATTACTCCATAGAAGTATAGAAAAATTAAATAATAAATAAAAAACCGAAAATTAAAAAAGTTAAATTTTCAAACAAAATAAATATCAAAATAAATTCACTTATAGTAAACACTCTGTTTAGACAACGTACCTTGACCCCAGGAGCGAAGAGTGGCAACGGTGCACGCGGGCGGCATGGCGGCTTTTTTGTCGGCGCCGGCACTTTGATTCGTTTGACAATGTGCGACGAAAATAAAATCCACTAAGTTCATTTGTACCGCCACGTGTTCATTTCGCGATAACTGAACTGAACTAAATACTTCAATATTACACATTAGTTCCAAAAAGAATAAACTTAAATTTTCTCATTTTCAAAGTGTCCACCACGTTTTTGAATGCACAAGTTACATCGCCGCACAATGTTATCCCGAAGCCTGCTCAGCAAATTTCGTTCAGGATCCAGAGCCATGGTTTTTAATTTGTCAAAGGGTTCTGCTCGAAATGTTCTAAGACTCGGTGTTCAAAAGAGGATGGAACGTGACGCGGAGCAACTCCTTCATGTGCTGATTTTCCCTGATCCTTTGGACAGCTCCCAGGATTATCCGGACACTAGTAGGGCAGACGCGAGTTGCGTGAAAAATGCTGTTGTCTTGGCATTTTGTTAAAAAGACACACGCGAACACAAAAGTCAAGTGTCAATTTCACCTTAAAAAATGTATACAAAAAACTTAAAAACACAATTTACACACATACAGAGTCAAATAACTAATAAACTAATAAGTGTCCATTCCACTGATAAAAAATTAAACTAACTAAGCACTAAATTTACTGGTATTTGCTAATCACGTTTTGAAGCAATGCGCGCAAGTAGACGAAATCTCTGCGAAACACACACTATCCCGGAAGACTATCGGTGAACTGACAAAGCGGAACGCAACTTCCAAGATGGCGAAAAAATATTATAATGTAGGGCACATGGTGCAATTATCGTAATTAACGCTTATCGATAACTTTTTACACATAATTACTTTCTACCGAAACAAGGCATTAGAAAACAAGTATCTTTGTGTAATTTAAATATTTATTTTTAACAATTAAAAATATTAATTGGACATTAAAAATACGATTGAACAGTTTACGAAACTACCGTTAAGTTGGTGACTTCCTGAGTAATCCTGAGTATCAATCGGGTCTGTCGATCAACCGGAAGCCGGTCGGTAACTAACTATGTAACATGCGAAAACAATTCATAAATTGTTGTTGTTTACTTTATGCATTTTATCTCTAAATCTACTTAATAATATTTAATAAGAACACACTTAAACAAAAATGCTGTTTAGCTTTAAATACTCAGGGCATAGTGGTTTTTAGAATTATGACAATAATTCTTAAAACACCATAGCACCACCTAAGTATTTAAAGCTAAACAGCTTTTATGATTATCTATCTTTATTCCTTTTAACAGAAGCTAATAGTCGATAACAGGTGTGCTTCCCTACGTGGCGCGAGCGCACCCAGCACCCGCGCGCCCCCCGCAATATTATTTCGCTGAATCGCCTTTGAAGAAAGCCGCGTCGCTTGTGCCGCTCTGTGTAAAGAAGCCGCCAAAAGACACCGCTGCCGATGTACACCCGCAGGAAATGTTGGCGCGTCCCAGTGATGGATTATGTTTGTGAAAACAAAACAAAGTTTCGACCATGGCAGGCCAAGGAAGTTGTTCAATAGGAAATTCCAAGTACTAGTATACCGAAAAAAAAAACACATTAACATTAAATTTCATAGTCAGTCTGTACTGGTCTTGTGTCTGTGAGAGGTAGTGGGCCGTACCGTCACATTATTAATCGAATGTGGGTCTCGTCGGGCGGCGCGGTCCGCGGCTGCGTCTCCCGTACACGCTTAGTTTTGCGCACGCACTCAAACGTTGAATTATTTTTTTTTTACATTAAATTCCAGCCTGTCGTGCAGGTGTACCGATTTTACATTTCGGCAAATAAGTAGAATAGGTACGTAACAGCGTCGTGATAGTTTGCACTGAGTGGCAACGTCGCATTTTATAGGGTTCATTGAATCATTGACCTAGTGATACAATTCTACAGTGTTTAAATTTGTTCAAAATGAAAACTCTACTTTTTGACCTAATTACTGGACCGATTTCGTTCATTTTTTGTATATCGTCAGAAAAGGCGATACCAAGTGTGTCCTAGAAATTATTGCATATAAGCGGTCCCCATACTGTATGTAATCATGAGAATTCAGTTTTCAGGATCTGCCTTTAACGCTTGAGCAATGCTATCTCTATTTCGGATACACCGGAGCAGTCCATTTGTAATCCAGGGTTTCAGGATTCGACGTTTTGAAGACGTGCACCGATTTGGAGTGATTGGCGATGACGGAACTAATGATGGAAACCAGAGACTCGGCGGCATTGTTAGGGTCTTGAATAGCCAAAATTTCACTAAAATCCATTGATAAAATTACAGTGTTTGCAGCTGAGTTATCAACAACTGTGCGACTAAGTTTAGAGGGAGGGAGTGACATAACACGTTGTATGCTAATAATCGTAGGCCTATGATCAGTAATATAGGTATCTAGAACCAGCGTCGTATTTTTAAGGTCAGACCTACCTTCTCAACATCAGCCATTCTTAGCAATCCTAAAGAGTCTGCAATGTCAAACATTACCTTGCGGTCCAAGCGACTTCAACCAGATTTACGAGTATCTCTGGAGTGCGAATGGAAGAATTTAAAATAATGAAGAAGATAAAATAATGAAGCTATTTAATAGCTTAGCGTAGGTGGAGAATCCGTCTCGCGGGCAGGAGTAGCAGGGGGCGAGCGCTCAACTTTCGGCATAGTATCAGCACTTGTTTACTTACGGCGTTAGGTAGTAACAGCGCTAAAGACACAAATTAAAAGCTGTTCGTAGTTTCGTAGCCGATCGACGCACAACTGTATGGTGTTACGTAGCACTCGTAGCTTATCCGCACGTAGCCGATAGCTGATGACGCGTACTCTCGTAGCATTCGTCGTAGCAGGTGGTAGGGATGTGGTGTTTCGCGCCGGTGCGTCACAACAGTTTGGCTAAGCGGTTAGCGACACCGGCTCTCGCGCACCGAGGAGGCGGTTCAAACCCGAGTTAAAAACTAATCACGGTGAACCATTTGAGTGTTCTAGGCAAGGACGGTGACAAAAATATCGTTGTCACTTTCGTAGGGAGTGGCTTACTCGTATAGATGCTCCAGGAAGAAACGAGAATTTAAATTTAAATTTTAAACCAATAAGAATTTAGATAGTTAGATTTTAGCGCGACTTATTTACGCGAGTGCACACGTCTATACGCTATGCCGAGCGGCGAGTCCTCAACAATGTTTGAACCACGTCACTTTGTTGTCGTCATCGTGTACTTACTTTACAATTAAGTACAATATATTATGCATTAATTTTAGAAAAAAATTGGTCTATTAATTAAGCGATTGCATGATAAGGATAAGGGCAACGCCTGTGATGTTCGTACCTCGGCTTAGAGCATCGCTGGGAGGAGTACTGCAAGGAGGGACAGGCTGAATCATATCTGGATAATTATTATATGCTACAGGCTCAGCTACGCCACCAGCTGGCACTCCTTCACCGATCAAGGGTCGGGGGGAATTACGTGGGCGTCGTCGTCGCAAGGGACCTCGGCGGCGAGGTCGGAATGTAGATTTGTGTTTGTAAACTGTTCTGGTGGGCCTACTTTTCTCCTGGAAGAAGGTGATGGGGTCATCGGGGTCGGTGAGAACATGCCCTGGATGGCGGACTTTTTATTAGAGGGGATATAACTAGCGGATTCGACAACCAGAGGGGTTGCGATGTTTCGCGGGGGTATCGAAGAAACGCATGGAATTGCGTTTCAAGAATTGATGGATGATGGAGTTGGGATTTTAAGGTTTAGGTGGAGGATTTCATTCCGAACGAACCAAGGGGATCCCGTAACCGTTCGGAGGAAACGATTTTGTAAGATCTGCATCCTATGGGTATTTCGGGACTGCGTGTGCATATACTGAACCCGCATATGTCATGATTGGGAAAATACACGCTGTATAGATGCGCAACTTGCACTTAAGTGACAATTTGCTACGTGCAGTCGGAACGAGACTGCTTTATGTTCTTATAGGTGCTCATCGAGGGTCACTTCGAGGCTCGCTTCTCCCAAGGGATCGGTTTGTCAAACAGGTGATCGGTCGGTGGGGGGAGATCGATTGAGACACGATTTCAAAAAGAGAACCGCTTGACTTTTGTCGGGATTGACTTCGATTCTCCACTTTCGAAACCATGCGCCGAGTTTATCGACTGCGGTTTGGAGAGTGCGAGATATCGGGTCTTGGCGTTGGCCGGAATAGTAAATGGCCGAATCGTCTGCGAACAGAGCCAACTGTGCCTTTTTACTTTTCGGTATATCGCTGGTAAATAACGTGGAAATGAGTGGAGAAAGCACAGAGCCCTAAGGGACACCTGCACGAATGGGGTGGGAAGAGGATAGCGCTTCTTCGATACGATAGCGAAAAGTGCGGTAAGTCAAAAAGTCTCGTAAGTTGGGGACGAGACTGTCTGGCACACCGAGTTTGTAAAGCTTATATAATAAACCGTCGTGCCAGACTTTGTCAAACGCTTTCGCTTTAACGAAGAAAATAGCATCAGTCATCGAACCACGTTGGAAACCAACGCTTATGTGTTCGTGTGTGTGTGTTCTGTTGTGTTGGGTGTTCGCAAGAGTGTTGGGTTTAAAAACCAATCTGCTCGTTAGCAATTAGGTCCTTTGTCTCGGCATAATCTCTGAGGCGTTTATAAATAAGTCTCTCATAGATTTTGCCGAGGACATTGAGCAGCCTGATGAGGCAAAAAAACATGTGGGGAGACCCGGCTTAAGCCCCAACCCTAGGCCAAAAGCTGGGTACGCCCATGGTTCCTTTTTACCATTTTGGTACGGAACCCTAAAAATGCAGGGTGGTTCGATTCACAACTCTGGGCTGAAAGTGCATTTACAAAAAACCCTAAACGGAATAAAAAAAAACAAATTCTAATAATTTTAGTAGGTAAATCCAAGTACAGTAGGTACAACTATTTTCTTTTGCTTGCTCTGTATACAGACAAGTCAAATTAAATTCGCTAGCGAAGCTCCAACTTATTTCAATCCCATGTTGTGGGTATTTGTGAACTATGCGGCATCTGGTTTCAACTCACTGGAACCTTCTCAGGCCTAGACAAACACCACAAGGTGTATGGACTCTAAGGACTTCTACTATCGGTCTCCGGAGGAAAGTAATGTGACAGCCGTCATCTACAACGCCACATGCGAACTACGCAACGTATTGACGTCACGCAAAACCATGCTACGTGCAAGCAAGTTCGTCGGCAGTAGCCCACCAGACACAGTAGGTACCCATTTGGTCGGACGATCCTACCCTTTTCTATGATGGATGAGGAGCTTTACGCCCTAGGGTTTTTGGTGTAACTATAGAGGTAAGTTAAGAGGTAGGTATGAGGAATAGCTGTTCCTCTCTATAAGCCTAAACCTTATTGATTTACATTTAGAGGGTAGTTACTAGATAATGACAATGAAGTTTTCTGTCTCACAATTTCAGAATAATAGCAAGATTTTTATTTAGAAATCGGCTGTAAGTAGTTTTACAAAAAAAAAACTTGCAATGAAAAACTTATTAGGTAAATAATTGCCAGCATTTTTAATGATTTTTTTTACATCTTACAAAACAATATCCATACATTATCATTTAAGATCTGTTAGAGCCGCCTCCTCCGTAAGATGGTGAGAATCCTGGTGAAGGCCTGGTGTTGCCAGCACAAACTGTTCCCGATATCAAGTCTTGTACTTTAGCTCTGAAATAAAAATAAAGACCTTAGGTACTTGTTTGTATCTGATATTGATTGGGGCAGCGATTGATTTCATAGTTATGACTATAGTCTTAAAACTAAGTAAGTACCTATTTAGCAGTTATTTTAGAACTTGTACACAATTTTTGACAAATTCAGTCTTCAATTGACAAAAAGAATTAGATCTCTAACCCAAGTAGCTGCTGAGATCTTCATGGCTGCGCAATCCTCCATGTTACGTTCGTGCGGCCAACCCTTATAACTTCTTTATTTTTACTTTGACAAATTTTTGGTTTGTTCCCTCCGATTTTGACAAATTTCGTCAATTTTTTAGGCGAAGTTTTTTTCTGTTTGGTTAACTTGGTGGAGCAATCGTAACGCACACTGTAGTAATATATTAGGCATGTGCGAAGCGAGAATTTTCAATTTTATCATTAGCTGCCGAATGCTGTTCGAATTTACATACGCCCCGTTTGTAGAAGAGCGGTGGGTGGTCGCCACATAACGTCCGCAATTTACCGTCGAATGACGTCATTGAAACCAAACAACGCTACCATCATTTTCATGACAGCCGTCACTGCGGCCGTTGTGTAGCGGCCATCTTTAGGTCTTCTAAGATACCGTAGCTTTAGCTTGCCAACATTATTAAAAAATAAGTATCTTCCATCTTACCTGTATATAAAAAAGTTATATTCGTTTGCATCCAGCCTTGAGTATATAAATCGAGGTAAGGTATTCGCCGTCAGCCATACTTCATCGTCAGTTACATGGAGATCTAAAATAGAACAGGTGTATTATTTAATTAAAAAAAAATATATATTAGTCTAGACTGGATATCATCTAGGACCAAGAGTCCTTGTCAAGACGATAAGGGAAGGAGAATGATGGATGTTTTAAGGGCGCCGTTACAAATGGGTTGTCAAATCATTACTTTTTACACAAAAGTGTGTTTATTAATTAAAATGCTTTGCATTCTTAAAATGATTTTTGACCGAATTATTGAAAGATGTGCATGGTACGATTCTGAACACAAAATAAAATTTTAGATAGGTACATTTTCTCAATAAATGTACCGAATTAAAAATTTTCATTTCGGTACATTTATTGAGAAATTGTTTCTTAAAAAAAATATATTTATAGTTCAGAATCGTACCTTGCACGTCTATCAACAATTCGGCCAAAAATAAGAATGCAAAGCATTTTATTTAGTAAACATACTTTTGTGTAAAAAAGTAATGATTTGACTACCCATTTGCAACAGCGTCCTTAATTATCATATATTTAAAATACGTAACAAAAGATTTAATTTTGCGGGCTACTTTGGTGCATTCACCATAAATTGATTCATCACTCATCATCTCATCATCATCTGCCTAGCCTTTTCCCAACTGTGTGTTGGGGTCGGCTTCCAGTCTAACCGGATGCAGCTGAATACCAGTATTTTACATGCAGCGACTGCCTATCTGACCTCCACAACCAGTAACTGGGTAATACGATACCCCTTGATAAGACTGTTTGTCAGACTTTCGGGCTTCTGATGACCCGTAACGACTGTCAAAGATCCACGAATGACAGCCCGGACCAACGGCTTAACGTGCTTTCCGAGGCACGGAGGAGTATTGGCATGTAAAGATGGCAGCGGCAAGCGTAGCTTAACCTGATCGATCGACCCCTCCAGCTGTTATTACTTAGCCACAAGCCCCTCAAAATGATTCATTACTATTTGCTAAGAATTGAGAACCACCTTACCTGATGGATAGCTGAGTCTCTGGGTGTCCTGAGCCAGCACCTTCATGTTATCAGGACTTAGAGGTGTTTCGGTATTCCAACAAGAGACGGCATCTCTGCCTACTTCAGCGAAGAACATCACGTTTGTGGGGGTGTGAAGATCATGACTGGTACTTTGGCTGTTTGGACCGCGGTCTCCTAAAACCTGAAATAAAATGATATTTTTATATTGTAAGTAGGCTTCTAAACTCCAGACATGATTATAATGTATTTATGTATCAGATCATCATGTGACACCCATGAGTTAATGGCTGTGGGTTCGCGGATGAGTGCTAACGCGTGCTCGTGTTCCCGCCGTAAGCGGCAATGTGGCGGAGACTGCGGAGTTTGAGCGGGTTAGAGACCCACATAAATGCACTACTTATCTCCCCGTGGAGAGAGCATGATCATGAGCATTTCTCCACGATAAAAAAAAGGCAGTGGTGTGGTCCTGATGATGGAATGACGGGACAGGCTTCTGCGCCCTATCTATCGCTACCGTCGAGGCGATCGGACCAGTGCTCGACGAATCTCGGGAGGAGAGGAGGCACGGCTCTGTCGTATCGAGCGGCGCAGGTGCTCTCGGGGCATGGTAGCTTAGAGAAGTACTTGTGTCGCTTGAGCAGGGGAGCCGGACACTCGGTGCCATCACTGCGTCCATTGTCTGGAGGACACGGCACCGCAGACAGAGTGTGCCGCATGGGAGGAACCGCACCGTGCCCTCGTATCAGATGTCGGAGCTGACTGGTCACGCGTGTACCTCTGACGTTATATAACCACGTAACCATGGCCTGCTATGTGTTGATAAGTATGGCAGCTCGTATTAAACAAAGCTAGGTAATTCCCCGTTCACATTCAGCCCATTTCCACGGCAACTTGCCAGGAAATGGGAAATAAAATGGGCAGCGCGAATGTGAAACAGGTCGCTTCCCTTGCCGTTCACGTTGTCGCTTGCCTTGCCTGGACATCCCCAAATTGGAGGTTTGTTGGCGGACATCAAAGGGCCGGCAACGCGAGCGGGAATGAGTGTTTATAGTAGGTTTAATTCTCTCGCTGACTTGCTATCGAATTTCTACGTTCTCCATTGTTGGAAAGACATGTGACGCTGCCAAGTAAACACTCATTAAGGGTACCTACGTGTGAAACAGCCGTGTGCAGCTATCCACCGACACACGCGAAAAGCGACTCTATTTCACAGAATGTATTCGTTATAATCTACTCACACTATAAGCGGTCTGGTTAGCCTCCCTACTCTCCAGCTCGCAGGATGACACAGAGAACTCCTGGCTGCTGACCATAGGATGGAAGTACGCAGTTCTGCAGCCATCAGGGCCTTCCTGACCCACAGCTACGCTGAAGACTCCGTCGTTCCAGGTGAAAGATTGACCTGGAATTGAAGGAAGAAGAAATTAATATGAATGCTACAAAGTTTGGATTGGCATGATTCCGCCGCCACAGCCGAACGGCAAAATCGAATATCACACTAATGTTATAAAGGCGAAAATTTGTGTGCGTGTGTGTGTGTGTGTGTGTTTGTATAATTGTTACTTCTTCACGCTCAAACGGTTGGACCGATTTGGATAAAATTTGGTATGTACCTACTTACATGTGAAGCAATACGAACATACGAACCTTATAATATGCATAAACAACTCGTGGAGGAGGAGGAGCTCGTGGCTATGTAATAACAGCCGCACGGGTCGATCCATCAGGTTAAGCTACGCTTGCCGGGGTTGGTCCGTGGATGGGTGACCATCTTTACAAACCGAGACTCCTCCGTGCCTCGGAAAGCACGTTAAGCCGTTGGTCCCGGCTGTCATTCGTGGATCTTTGACAGTCGTTACGGGTCGTCAGAAGCCCGAAAGTCTGACAATCAGTCTTACCAAGGGGTATCGTATTACCCAGTTAATGGGTTGTGGAGGTCAGATACTGAGTGGAGGCAGTCGCTCCATGTAAAATAATGGTATTCAGCTGCATCCGGTTAGACTGGAAGCCGACCCCAACATAGTTGGGAAAAAGGCTAGGCAGATTGAAACAACTCGGATCAACTAGATGCAACCGAAGACGAGAAATCTAACATTAACGACTGGCTATTGCTGCCTGGATCGGGCTCAATGGTTGAAGAAGTTTTTTTTTAAATCTACACTGACTTTTTTGAAAAAAATATAATGACTTACTGGTAATGAATCCGAAAAATCTTTCACAGGACCAAGAAAAAAACATCCGTCATCCGAATTCAAAAACGAAAAGACAAAAATGTGAAAAATAGAATGCTAAGATTTGGTTCATAAAAAAATCATAAACTAACACAACGAGAAGGTTTTAATGTAATAAAAAAAACTAATGTAGGGTTTGAAACACAGAAACACTACAATAGGTTATATTCTGGATTAACACATAGGCTCTACTTTTTTTCCCAGTCTACATGGGTGAAACCGCGGGGTGCAGCTAGTTGTAGATATAATGTAACTACGCCTTGTCACGCCTTGTTTCCGGGAAGGGTTGGGCAGAGGTGTACCTATAGTACACCCGCATTTCACCAGCTATGTTTAAGACCCATGTAATCGGGGGTAATAGGTGTCATCAACCGGGCATTGCCCACCCGGCTCGGGGACTCCGGGTTGCTATAACTGAGAAATTCCAGATAGAAACACTCAGTAACACTTTGGCCGACCCGAGATTCGAATCGAAGACCTTATGATCAGCAGTAGCACTTTTTTTTTTGTGGATGGGAAATCATCAAATGACTTCTCCCGCTCTGCGCGGAGCGGGAGGGCGTGTCAGACTTTTACTGACTAAAACCCACCCGTATTCCTTCAGTTGACTATGCTAGGGCCACGGTATCTCTTTCGAACAACCCGCGACCCCGGCGGCAACAATAGTGCTTGCGATTTGTAAGTATCTGTTCGGGAAAAGCTCGAAGTGTGCCGAGCCGAGCCAAACATGATTCAGCGAGGGCAATGACTTGACTGCTCATACGGGCGACTCAGGTTTGCGATACAAATTAAATTACACTTTTAATAGATGACACTATGAGTGGCCATTTTAGTTTTGACCAGTTATTGGATATACTCGGTTATTTTGATACCATAAAACATTTCTACATAAATAAAAAACCGGCCAAGTACGTGTCGGACCACGCACAATGAAGGGTTCCGTAGTTGAAAACAATTTTTCCCAAAAACAAAACTAACATTGTAATCCAAAAAAATTTTTTTTTATGTGATAAAGTTTTGGACTTTTTCCTTTACTTGTGCTGTGAGACCTTGCTTTTTGCCAAATTCATTATTCTAGGTCAACGGGAAGTACCATAGAGGTTTTGATTTACTTGCGAGTATCGAAATATGTCGCATAAATGGCTGTAGTTTTTTATTGCGTTGACTTAGCAGCTTGATTTTTTTAGAACTCAAAGGGACCATAGACTTACGTATTTGATATTAATTTCAACTTGATACCTCCACGCGTTCTTGAGAAAAAGGGTCTTGACAAACTGACAGACGGTCAACGAAGTGATACTATAAGGGTTCCGTTTTTTCCTTTTGAGGTACGGAACCCTAAAAACAATTATAAGTTCCTGTTCAATTAAGTAGCGTGGGTCTAGAACATCCAACTATAAAAAAGATGGCATAACTTTTCATCAGTAAGTAAAATACAGGGTGTTTGGTGCATCGTTTGCCAAAATTGGCCGAAAGAAGAGGTCATTTGCTATCGCTTCAGGCTCAAGTACTCATTTTTGGCCACACCGGTTTTTTTATTACAACTTTCTAATTTTTATTTTGAAAAAATCCAAAACTCAGCATTAAAGCTTAAATTAAAAAAAAGTTTTAAGTGTAGTCGTCAAATTTCATTTTTATTTACATATGTACTGTTGTATGGCTCTATCAAATTTAAAATTACTTGCCAGTTACATCTAGTTTTTTTTTAATAAATCACAAAGTTTTTGGAAAAATAAAAAATTAACTTAAAACTCAACTTTAAATAGCTATAAAAAAAAAACTAAAAGCGATCGGGATCTTCGAATTATTTTAAAAAGTTCTCTAGTCTATCCCCTTTCCAACGGTATGCAATGTGTTAAAAAACTCTTTTAATATCTTTAATAATTAGCTAAATGTGTAGTCGAGACACATCAGGCTGATATTGGATATTACGTTTAAAACACTAGTTTTCGCATAAATTACATGCTATTAGTAGATAGATACTGTTATCTCACGTCTTACGTAGTCTCTTATCTCGTTCTTACATAGGGAACTTTCCTCGAAATTGAAAAAAAAAAACATTATTACAAAAATAATCATTTATTAATAAGTAATTTAATTACATACTAATCTTACAAGTCTTGTTCAAACTGTCTACCACTATTGCGTATGCACGCGCGACATCTTCGTCTTATCTCAACTGTAGTGGTGCGTAAACGCATTTCTGCTTTGATCGTCATGAAAGCCGCCTCAATGCGTTGGACTAAATCATCTCTTGTCTCAACTTCCGTGGCGTAGACGAGTTCTTTGGCCCGTCCCCAGACGTAAAAATCCAACGGAGTTAAGTCTGGAGAACGTGGAGGCCAAGGAATAGGGCCATCCCTCCCAATCCATGAGTCCGGGAATGCATCATTCAAGTACTCCCTGACGGTTATTCTCCAATGAGCGGGACAACCGTCATGTTGGAAAACAAAAGACCTGTCTTCACTGAAAATTGGCAAATCAGCTAATAATAAGGGCAACTCTGTTTGCAGAAATTCTAATTCTTGTAAGATTAGTATGTAATTAAATTACTTATTAATAAATGATTATTTTTGTAATAATGTATTTTTTTTTCAATTTCGAGGAAAGTTCCCTATGTAAGAACGAGATAAGAGACTACGTAAGACGTGAGATAACAGTATCTATCTACTAATAGCATGTAATTTATGCGAAAACTAGTGTTTTAAACATAATATCCAATATCAGCCTGATGTGTCTCGACTACACATTTAGCTAATTATTAAAGATATTAAAAGAGTTTTTTAACACATTACATACCGTTGGAAAGGGGATAGACTAGAGAACTTTTTAAAATAATTCGAAGATCCCGATCGCTTTTAGTTTTTTTTTTATAGCTATTTAAAGTTGAGTTTTAAGTTCATTTTTTATTTTTCCAAAAACTTTGTGATTTATTAAAAAAAAACTAGATGTAACTGGCAAGTAATTTTCAATTTGATAGAGCCATACAACAGTACATATGTAAATAAAAATGAAATTTGACGACTACACTTAAAACTTTTTTTTTAATTTAAGCTTTAATGCTGAGTTTTGGATTTTTTCAAAATAAAAATTAGAAAGTTGTAATAAAAAAACCGGTGTGGCCAAAAATGAGTACTTGAGCCTGAAGCGATAGCAAATGACCTCTTCTTTCGGCCAATTCAATTTGGCAAACGATGCACCAAACACCCTGTATATTTAATAAATGATGAATAGTTGCAGGGCTCAAACTAAACTGGATGTTTCCGTAAAATGGTACAAAAATGCATTGATGTCTTTTTGAACAGTCCCTATCTCTCACTAGGGGAGCGAGGGTATAGATGCCGGCCGAACTGTGTTTGTCGATCGGCACGCGCCGAACGAAAGCCAAGTATATATAATAGTGTAGTAATTGCTTCGGGCCGGCTTTGTTTTACAACAACTATGCAGGTACACACAGCTACAGATCAAGCTATACATTTCCAGTTTACTCCGACCTCTCATTGTAAGGAAATCCTATACAATGAGAGATCAGCTTATACTGGAAATGTATAACTTGATCTGTAGCCGTGCGTAATGTGCCGACCAGAACAGTTTGTAGCACGCTTTTACTGTAAGTACGTTCCCGTGGGATATTTTCCGACATCCACGCGGGCGAAGCCGCTGACAAAAGCTATGTAGGTAACTACTTAATAAATACGAAAGTAACTCTGTCTGTCTATTACCTTTACACGCCTTAACGGCTGAATGGATTTCGATGCTTGGCACTCATATAGACCATGACCAGCGCCCTAATTGCGTAACACACTATCAATCGGAGTTGGTTTCATTTTGACAGTTCAAAAACGTTAATTGCGTTATTTACGTTGTCGAGCACACAAATTTTTCGAACATATGAAGCAATGGATTAGCAATTTGTTTCAAATTTATTCAAATTCTGATCAATAGTGTGTTACGCAATTAGGGTGCAGGATTAGGATCGACGGTAGTACACACGGCTACACATCAAGCTATACATTTCCAGTTTACACTGACTTCTCATTGTAAGGAAATCCTATACAATGCGAGATCAGCTTATACTGGAAATGTATAGCTTGACCTGTAGCCGTGCGTATATTCTCGTGGACTAATTTTCGACGTCTATCCGTGTGAAACCGTGGGCAAAAGTTAGCCCGACTAATGTCTATGCTCACCTGCAACTCTCAAGTTTCCAGATGTAGGATTGAAATGAAAGTAATTATGCTGCTGTCTCCAGCTGTCTCGCTGTTTGAGAGAGAACACGATGATGCCGTACGAGACCACGTCGGAGATGAAAGCGTACGCGTCACTGCAGTCACCATTCTTGATCGCCACTGTTATCGAAGCTAGGCCTGTGGAAAGCGGGTGTAATTTTCAAAGTTGGCAACATCGCATATAGCTCTCAAATATGTCGCTGTTTTGATTAATTTGTCTATAATATGTACCTACTAAAAATCTACAGTAAAGTATTATTAAAGTATTTTATTATTATAAACTTAAACCTAAAAATAACAAAATTATGTACTAACATTACTAAAACTATTAAAAAAAATAACTAAAATATGGCGTCGAAAAATTCCTCCGCATCGCTGTCGACTGGTAAAGTACCCAAGAGACTGGCGGCATTGCCACGTTGTATGGCAATGCTTAGCCTCTGGCCAAAGTAAAAGCCAGCCCTTGGGTCACGGGAAGTGTCAACCAGCCATTTGGAGACTTCGTTGAATAAACTATGAGCACTCGGACCTAACGGCCCAAGGGTTTCAACCCCAAACGACTCGAAAATATAATTACCGATAAGGTTATTATATTTTCGCCGCTTGAGGTTTTCCGCAGCGGCAGCAGCATTGTCAGCACAGCGCGCAGAGCCAGGAAGATGGGATGGCGCAAGAGTATCGACCATAGAAATATAAAATGGTATCGACACACGTTGCGTCCCACACTAAAGGCCTTCCCAACTTCCATGGAAATAAAGACATGCCGTCCGGTCTCTTGCCATCGTCGCGTGCCAAGCCATTGGGTTCTAGTCAGCTGGAACGCCGACGGTGACAAGGGCTCGTCGGATGATGTCATTGATGTTCGCGTGCCGCGGTAAGCGACCCGCACCTCGGCTGCAAGACAGGCCGTGGTGTCCGAGGCTGTTTTACAACAACCTACTAAATGAAATATACAATACCATTCTACATACAGTACACTATTTGAATTTATTGTGTCCATAACTAATAGGTTGGGGAAAAAGTTTCTTCGCATTTTTTAAGAAAATTCAAAACATTTTTTAATATACATTATTTACATTTATCAAAAGTATGTAGGTACCATTTTGTTCGATAACTTTTTACCATCTTGTAGGTAGGGACATGATCCCATTCCTATAGAAATTTTGGGACTTCTGATCAAAATACCGCGACAAGTGGTTTTGGCAGTCCTCTCGTGATGTTAACCTGACACTGCCTAAAGAATTCTGAAGAGACCGAAACAGGTGGAAATCTGAAGGCGCAAGGTCAGGACTATACGGCGAATGCATTAACACCTCCCAGCCAAACTCTCTTAATTTTTGCTGAGTGGCTAAAGATGTGTGAGGTCTAGCGTTATCATGATGAAAAACCACACCCCTTCTGTTGATTAATTCCGGCCGCTTTCCCTCAACTTCTTGCTTTAATCTCATCAGTGGTTCGCAGTAGAGTTCAGAATCGATGGTCCTGCCTGGTGGTAACAGCTCATAATGAATATGCCCTTCCAATCCCACCACACACACAGCATCACCTTGTTGCGAGTTAACCCGGGTTTCGCCACAGTCTGTGAAGCCTGACCGGCCTTTGACCACGACTTTTTTCGCACGTTCTTGTCGTACGTGATCCACTTTTCATCACCAGTTATCAGCTTCTTCAAAAATGGTTCGGTTTCATTACGTCGTAATAAAGAATCACAAATGAGTACACGGTTCATTAGGTTTCTTTCAGTGAGCTCGTGAGGTACCCAAATATCGAGCTTTTTTGTGTACCCAGTTTTTTTCAAATGCGCCAAAACTGTTTTGTGGTCAATTCCCAGTTCTTCAGCTACGTCGTAACTACTGATATGTCTTGCTCCACCTTTTAAAAAATGGCATCCATTTTATCCGTAATAGGGCGACCAGAGCGACGTGCATCTTTGACATCAAAATTTCCGGATTGAAAACGCTTAAACCAAATTTGTGCTACTCTCACAGACACTGCACTGAGTCCATAAACATCGCAAATTTTTTTCGCGGCTTGCGTTGCATTTTTACCTTTTTTGTAGTAATTTTTTAAAATGTATCGAATTTCTTCATTAGATTCACTCATCTTGTCAGTACGAAAAACAAATGAAAATCACACATTTTCCTAATTTGAATTTGGAATTATGTTCTTTAAAATTTAAACTTTCAATGATACCAAAACCAGCCAGATACAAATAGTATAGCCAAAGAGATTTTATTTTAAGTTCATACATACTATAATGCGAAAAGACTTTTTCCGCAACCTAATATGAAATTGCAAATTTTTGATAACGGCTAGTCAATTAATTTTCATTCTTTAAAGAATTCCAAATTCAAATTAATTTTATAATGTAGCCACGGACTAGAAAAAAAAAAAGAAATGTAGCATGACATTTTTTTTTCATAATCAGTTGTTAAGTTGTTCGTTCGATTTTTCTTTGATATCGATGTTTCTGTAACCAAGGAAAAACCTAAATTGCGCGCTATTTTCGAATACGAGTTCCGTCGTGGCACCAACGCAGCATGCGTTTTTGGTTTAATCGCTTCCGATCTGGAAATTTTGATCTCAACAAAATCCAACGAGGCGGTGGAAAACGCCCATAAAGAGTTCGTCGATTCCCGTCCGCAGGATTTCTATAGCAGAGGCATCAATGAACTTGCAAATGGCAAAAGTGCACCGACAGTTCTTTATTTTTTTTTTAACCGACTTCAAAAAGGAGGTGGTTCTCAATTCGTCAGAACCTTTTTTTTTTTTTAATTTTTTTTTTATGTATGTTCCCCGATTACTCGAAGATGGCTGGACCGATTTGGTTTTTTTTTGTTTTATTCGAGAGGGTATACATCACAGTTGGTCCCATATAAAATTGATTAACTTTGCTTCGGTAGTTTTTAAGTTAGCTTCAATATTACGTATTTTTTCCCCACTTTTATATGAATGATGTTCTAGTTTGTTTTGCAGATAGTGGTATTAGAATTTGTGTGGGGTAGGTACACAACTAAAAAGTGAAAAATAAAACTTTTTTACAAAAAAATACAACCGACTTCCAAAAACAACACTACAAAGTGAAAAATAACTTTAATTTCGGAAGTACCGACTTCCACCACCGCCACCGTTCCGTCCGTCCGTCGTTCCGTTCCGTTTTTTGCCACCGGGCAAAAAACGAAAATACATTTACTTAACACCGACACCGACTTCCGAAATTAAAGTTATTTTTCACTTTGTAGTGTTGTTTTTGGAAGTCGGTTGTATTTTTTTGTAAAAAAGTTTTTTTAATAAAAATTGTTGATTTTTGCTATGTAAAACGGCAAATTCATAGGTACAGGCATAATAATATCCTAACACCCTAACAATAAATATTTAGTTTTAGGCACATAGTTTTAGGTGTAAAAAAAAGCATTTGGAAAGTTTGTAGAAGAAATGCTTTTTTTATTTACACTTAAAACTGTGACAACACGCAGTCTTTTCTCCAACACTTATAATTTCGAGAGCTGCCTATACAGTGTCAAATTAAATTAGCTAGCGAAACTGCGCACACGTTATGGGATCGATATACGGCAAAATAAAAAGTAAAAAGATTTAGTGATTTTTTTTGGGGTCAATGACCGCTGGTAGTGTTGTTAGTTTGTTACTTGAAGTGTGAGTTGATACAATCTGTTTTATCGTGTTGAGATACCCATCACGATTGTGAAGTTTACACAAAAAAACTGATTTTTACACTGAACTAAAACACTATGTTGATATGACCCTAAAAAAACATCATCAAATTAATTTCTGTTTTGTTTTATCATGTTCAGATATAGATACTAATCATGTCTGCGAAGTTTCGCTAGCTAATTTAATTAGAACCTGTTTAGACTGATGATTTGAATGATTATCATTTTGTAACTATTTTTTTTTATCATAAATAACGCGTAGGTACGAGTACAAATGTATACAACATTATTTTTAGTATATGCGAAACCTGAATATAGTTTGTTCAGAATAAATAACTGAATCGATTCCAATAATTTTTATACCGTGTTATATTTTGACCCAAAAATCTTTAAAAAAGGTTACAATATGGACACCGCGCGACGAACACAAGTCACTGCAGGTCATAGCGGCACTAGGCACGGGCGCACAGCGGGCGCCGCGTGGTGATCATGTTTTTGTACGGACAACCAGGTAACATAACAAGCTTATAACTTTGTGATTTTTCATGATATAGTTTTGAAATTTTGTACATAGATTCTTTACATAAAAATACTAGACACGTGTTTGGGTTTCGCATATACTAAAACTGATGTTGTATATTGAATTTCGATCAACATAAACGTTGAACAGTTAGGGTGAATTTACTAATATGAAACTGTGAACACCATCAGCACATCTAAACCGCGCTCAGCAGCTGTCACTGGTATCAATATTCTACATCAATGACAATCAAATATGGCACTGACAGCTTTTGAACGCGGTTTACAGTCCTACCAATTTATCTGAAGGCTAATTCTCGTACCTAAAAATGTTCAAATTCAAGTCGCAATCTCATGCCAGCAACAATCAAACGTCAAAAATCTAAGTAAACGTTTTATAAAATTTTTGACAGATTGAGACTGAGACGAGATTGCGAACGTTGTTAAAAGTACGGGAATTGCCGCTGTGATCATTGGTAAAATTGTACAGAGGCTAGCACATCAAGCTACCCCGATCTGTCAAATTTCTTTGATCATGTCATGTCATGTCAGATTTTCAACTTTACCACAAAGGAATAAGGTCTATATTCAATTGGGAAAATTTGACAGTTTGGGGTAGCTTGATGTGCTGGCTTCTGTACCTACCTTTATTAAACAGCGCTGCAAATTGCAATAAACGTAAGATTTGTATTTCGCGGATACCCTGGCGCTTTCGCCTTAAGAACACTGTAACGACCTAACCCGATCTTTAAATAAAAAGCAGTGGATTATAAAACTAACTTATTATAAACAACGTGTCGTTTTGCATCCTCGTCAAATTTCAGGATATAGACAGAACATCAAACCGAACAACTTTCTCTATGGGACCAACATCGTAATCGCGAAAAAAATTTCAATTGTCCCATCAAATGTATGGGACGGCTGATTATTTTTTCGCGATTACGATGTTGGTGCACACCCACACCCTTAAATTTGACGAGGATGCTTAACGACACGTTGTATATTGACTTTTAAAATGGAAAGGTACAAGTAATTCAGGGTCTCCCGATGCCTGACACGAAGGTAGCCGACGGCGCCCGAAAAAGACATGTGCTTACCAGTAGGAGTATTATTGGCCGGCAGGTCTGAACTCTTGAGCTGGTAGCGCAGGATCTGTCTGTCAGTGTTCAGGTCGAACACCACGATGGCTGGTGGTTGCAGGTAGCGAGGGTTGTCTGCGGAGAAACCAGCTTGTTAAGACGAATTCCTAAATAAGTGTATTATATATTACGGCAGTCTGTTTTAAGGCGGCACTAAACTGAGATCAATCGGTGTCATCAACCGTTTAGTTAGCACGCTTTCGTGCGTTTGCACTGGCGAAACATTCAGTTAAAAACATGTTGATATCTCTGTCAGATTCACGGCGGAATATGTGGCCCGCTGCGCGCGCGCGTGTGCGATAGTTCATATAAAATATATACGAGCGATTTGAACGGATTTTAGCGCTGCGACCCGACCTGCTGCGGCCCAACATAATGTGCGCGAACCATTATAGTACGCGCGCAAGTGCTGTCACCGCCTGACGTGTGTGAGCGGTGAGACGGGGGAGGGCGCAATTGACAGGATCGGCAGTTCGGCAGACTGAGTGAGCTTCACCTTTGTCTACCTCCCCCGTCTCAGCGCTCACATACCTCAGGTGGTGGCTAGCACTTGGCAATACCACAGTGATCATCCCTAAGAAAATACAATACGACTGATGGCAGAAAGAATTCTACGGCGCGATGTCAAAAATGAAGAAAAGAAATGTCGCCATATCTTAAAAAAAAAGAAAGTAAAAGAAAAAGAAAAAAAAAAAAAAAATATATATTTTATTGACATAAAAAATGGAGACATTTTCAATTGAAGCCCTAACTCCTGTGCTAGGTGGTACCTGTGTTACAGGAGTCAGTGTCTTCACCCGATCTTGGAACATTAACAATTTATGCAACAAAAATTAAAATAAAATATATCATAAAACGAAGGGAATTTAGTACATGCATGCTCTTGAGTGGTATGTATGTGTGTGTGTGTGTGTGTGTGTGTTTGTTGTGTTTTGTGTGTATGTTTAATGTGTTGTATTTTGCGTGTGTGAGGTGGGGTGTGTGTGTTTGTGTGAGTGGTTGTGCTTCGTGACTGAACTTTGGGTTAGATATCTGATTTTGTTTGCCTACATTATTATTTAATTACTAGCTGCGCCCCGCGGTTTCACCCGCGTAGACCGGGATAAAAAGTAAAAAGTAGCGGTATGAAAAATAGATGTTAGCCGATTCTCAGACCTGCTCAACATGCTCACAAAATTTCATGAGAATCGGTCAAGCCGTTTCGGAGGAGTACGGGAACGAACATTGTGACACGAGAATTTTATATATAAGATCACGTGTTCTTTAAGTAAGTTTTCCGTCTGTTGGTAATCTAGTGTTTGAACCCATGTGGTTAGTTTTATCTTAGTTTTAGAAAAGAAAAAAAGAAGAAGAAAGATCATAGAGATAAAGATAGAAGTGGTCAAGGCACCCGCAGACAGGCGCGAAGCGACGACGACGGTGCGACGCGATGCTGGTACTTAGAACAATTTTCATAACTTATTTGAACTTTTTCTTCCAAAACTCACTAGGTATCTCAATGGTGCCAGTATCTACGGTCCACAGTCTGCCACACTCATCAGCCCTGGTCCTGTACACAGATATCAAAGACCTGGATCTGTCCATGTCAGGGTACGGGCTGAGAGGGGGGGAGCGAGTGCTTCCGTGGTGGGAGAGGTCGATGTAGTTCAGTGTTGCTGGTATACCTGAAACAGAGAAAGAAATTGATACATTTATAAAACTCAAACTCAAAGCATTTCGAACAATCAATCTGCCTGCCTTTTCCCAACTATGTTGGGGTTGGGTTCCAGTCTAACCGGATGCAGCTGAATACCAGTATTATACATGGAGTGACTGCCTATCTGACCTCCACAAGCCAGTAACTGGGTAATACGATACCCCTTGGTAAGACTGGTTGTCAGACTTTCGGGCTTCTGACGACCCGTAACGACTGTCAAAGATCCACAAATGACAGCCGGGACCAACGGCTTAGCGTGCTTTCCGAGGCACGGAGGAGTCTCGATATGTAATGATGGTCACCCATCCACAGACTAACCCCGGCAAGCGTAGCTTAACCTGGTCGATCGACCCGTGCGGCTGTTATTACTTAGCCACAAGCTCCTCATTTTTCCGAAGATCAGGCAGAGGCCATAGTCCTTTCATAGTTCTAACCAGTCCACTTTAGTCATCCAAAACACATAATCCAATATCTTTGCACTAGCATAGTGCGAACAGGGCATAGGGCTCATTTAAATAAAAACGTCTAACGGGCCTCTGCGACTTGGCTTGCACCCCTCGTACGCCTTCTAAATGTGGGACTCCAGGGTCCCGAGTATAAAGACTATAAAGTATAAAGACTTTATAAAATTTAATTTATTTTATTTATTTGGGACAAAAAACAGTTATACATTACAGCACTAACAACTGTATTATACAGTCGAAAAAACGTATAACCCACACTATTGTCGCAAGCTAAATGAGAAGAGAATAATAAAAATTACTTAGATTTAGAAGAAACGCACGGTTAAGCACAGGATTAACACTGGATGGGTGAAATGGCGGCAGGTCACGGGAACAATCTGCGACTCCCGCATTCCCCTTAAACTTAAAGGGAATATATACAAAACAATGGTTAGACCTGCTGTCTTGTATGGATCAGAATATTGGGCCAAAGAAGGGATGAATGAAAAGCAATTGCATGCAGCTGAGATGGGAATGCTAAGAGGGATGTGTGGTGTTACACGAATGGATAGAATAAGAAATGAGTACATAGGAGGAAGTCTGAAAGTGGCACCGGTGACTGAAAAGTTGTGCGAAAATCGAATGCCATGGTATGGGCATGTGATGCGGAGGAGTGAGGAAAATGTCGTGAGGAAAGTTTTGAGTATGAATGTCGATGGCTATAAGAGTAGGGGAAGACCAAAGAAACGATGGATGGATTGTGCGAAAGATGATATGGCTAGAAAGGGGGTGACTACCGAGATGACGAATAATAGAGAAGTATGGAAAAAAAGGACATGTTGCGCCGACCCCAAATAGATTGGGATAAGGGCAGGAGAATGGTTATATATTTAGAAGAAAAACACTATATTATACCTACGAATCGAAGGAAGCGGATGACATACCTAGTCTACCGCAATTAGCAAAGAATACGATAAAATATTACCCTAATTGCGTAACACATTATCGATCGGAGTTGGTTTCATTTTGAAACAAATTGCTAATCCATTGCTTCATATGTGGACCACATAGTAGTCTGATTAATAAAGATTAATTTAAATTATGTTCGAAAAATTTGTCTACTCGACAACGTAAATAATGCAATGAATGTTGTTGAACTGTCAAAATGAAACCATCTCCGATTGATAATGTGTTACGCAATTTGGGTAAAGTTTAGGTTTTAAAGTGCATTATTAGACTCACCGAATCTTCTCCTAGGTATAGTGACAAACAGTCTGTTGCCCACCTTCTCAGCGCCCATCGGGACATTGTTGTACTGAATGAAGAACCTGCCAATCTCATCTGGAAAGTGTAATAACCATAGTATCACCACAGTCCATACATCATACAGTCGTCCGACGAAGCCCGAGCTGCTTGCGAAGCTCGGCGAACTTCGTTAGTAGCTCGGGCTTCGTCGGACGACTGTATGATGTACCTATAGACTGAGGTTTTAGTTTATAAATACTTTAACAGTTATCATTCAATCCCTTTTTAACCGACGAAAAAAAAGGAGGAGGTTCTCAACTCGACACGTATATATATTTATATTTTTTTTTATGTATGACCACGCATAACTTTTTACAGAGTCGTCCGATTTGAAATTTTTTTGTTTAATTCGAGAGGGTATACATCAAAGTTGGCCCCATATAAAATTGATTAACTTTGCTTGGGTAGTTTTTGAGTTAGCTTCAATAATACGTATTTTTTCCTCACTTTTATATGGATGATGTTCTAGTTTGTTTTGCAGGTAGTGAGTGGTATTAGAATTTGTGTGGAGTAGGTACCTACCACAACTAAAAAGTGAAAAATAAAAACTTTTTTACAAAAAAATACAACCGACTTCCAAAAACAACACTACAAAGTGAAAAATAACTTTAATTTCGGAAGTCGGTGTCTGGTTAAATGTATTTCCGTTTTTTGCCACCGACTTCCGTTATTTTTCACTTTGTAGTGTTGTTTTTGGAAGTCGGTTGTATTTTTTTTGTAAAAAAGTTTTTATTTTTCATCATTCATACCAACCCTCATTCTATAGTACGCCGCCGTTAATATCTCAGTACAGGGTCAAATTAAATTAGTTAGCGAAACTCCGCAGAAATTATGGGTAAGTATTTAAACACGATAAAAAAAAAAATTGTTTGAACGAGCGAGCGCTGCCTGGATGGCTATTGTAGTTAGGTACTTGAAGTATAATTTAAGAAAATCCTTTTTTTTTTGTTTTTCCCATTACGTCTGTGAAGTTTACACAAAGACCTACGGTGGTTGACACAAAAAAAAAATATCAAATCGTGTTTTTAGGTCGACATTACTCATCACGTCCCCGGAGTTCCGCTAGCTAATTTAATTTGACCCTGTAATTTACATAATATTGGCTCACATCCGCCAACCCGCACTGGGTCCGCGTGGTGGATTACGGCCCACTGCCTCTCACAGAAAGGAGGCCTGTGCCCAGCAAACGTTATACGCTGATTATGCTAGGGCACATCGAATTACAGAAAGAGTTCAGTTTGTAGAACGTTGTCTCTGTCCCTCATACCAAAGTGACAGTCTCTTTCTAATGTCGGTGTGCCACAATAGAAGTGCTGTAATTACCATTTGGATCAATAGCTGCAAGGCTCGGAGTGTCAATGGGATTACCATTTATATGTCCTGCTGGTCCTGAAAATAACAAAATGGAAAGTTAGTGTATCAGTTACATGACAATTTTTTCTGTTGTGTGCTTAAATCTAACAAAAATTAGCACTTATTTCAGAAACGGATCCCTAAATCAAAAATTGTTTTAACAAACTCACAATATTTTTGAAAGACCCATCCAACAACACCCCACACCATGGGGTAGACGAGAAAAAAAAAACATCCCCACTTTACGTGTACAGAAGTTCATGATTTTATTTTACCACTTTGTCGGCGTGATAAATATGTATATCCATGCCAAATTATAGCTTTCTAGTACTAAGAGTCTCTGAGCTAAGCTGCGAACAGACAGACGGACAGACGGACGAACATAGCGTTCGTTCATAGGGTTCCTTGTTGACTACGGAAAACTAAAAAGTAATATTATGAAACTGCGCAACTAGTTTCGTAATATACCTAAATTACTGGGTTGTAGAGGTCAGACCAGGTCAGACAGGCAGTCGCTCCATGTAAAATACTGATCTGCCGTGTGATTCTGTAAGAACTCATTCTAAACTTCGAATCGGAATCCGCTGTGAGTTTCTTGATTGGCATTCTAAAAACTCGTTTGATAATTCGAATTTACACTAGCGCTACCCTTGCAAGCGTGTCAGCGAGTTGAACTAAATTGACCGTAAGATTTTGACAGATAAAGTATGAGATGACGTAAGAAGTGGAATTCAGTAAGGTCACTTGGACGCTAACTTCGCACTCGAACCCGATTCAAAATGTCAAATAAAATGCATCTATTTTAAGAATGAGAGTGAATAGCGATGTGAGATGCAAGTTGGGTAGGCCTTTGGTGTGGGACGCAACCTGTGTCGACACCCTCGCGCCATCCCATCTTCCTAGTACGGCGGGCTGTGCCGGGGCAGCTGCTGCAGGAGCAGAACACCTCAAACGGCGCAAATATTAGGTTGGGGAAAAAGTCTTTTCGCATTATAGTATGTATGAACTTAAACTAAAATCTCTTTGGCTATACTATTTGTATCTGGCTGGTTTTGGTATCATTGAAAGTTTAAATTTTAAAGAACATAATTCCAAATTCAAATTAGGAAAATGTGTGATTTTCATTTGTTTTTCGTACTGTCAAGATGAGTGAACCTAATGAAGAAATTCGATACATTTTAAAATTTTACTACAAAAAAGGTAAAAATGCAACGCAAGCCGCGAAAAAATTTGCGATGTTTATGGACCCAGTGCAGTGTCGGTGAGAGTAGTTCAAATTTGGTTTAAGCGTTTTCAATCTGGAAATTTTGATGTCAAAGATGCACGTCGCTCTGGTCGCCCTATTACGGATAAAATGGATGCCATTTTTGAAAAAGTGGAGCAAGATCGGCATATCAGTAGTTACAACGTAGCTGAAGAAGTGGGAATTGACCACAAAACAGCTTTGGTGCATTTGAAAAAACTGGGTACACAAAAAAGCTCGATATCCGGGTACCTCACAAGCTCACTGAAAGAAACCTACTGAACCGTGTACTCATTTGTGATTCTTTATTACGACGTAATGAAACCGAACCATTTTTGAAGAAGCTGATAACTGGTGATGAAAAGTGGATCACGTACGACAAGAACGTGCGAAAAAGGTCGTGGTCAAAGGCCGGTCAGGCTTCACAGACTGTGGCGAAACCCGGGTTAACTCGCAACAAGGTGATGCTGTGTGTGTGGTGGGATTGGAAGGGCATTATTCATTATGAGCTGCTACCACCAGGCAGGACCATCGATTCTGAACTCTACTGTGAACTGATGAGATAAAGCAAGAAGTTGAGAGAAAGCGGCCGGAATTAATCAACAGAAGGGGTGTGGTTTTTCATCATGATAACGCTAAACCTCACACATCTTTAGCCACTCAGCAAAAATTAAGAGAGTTTGGCTGGGAGGTGTTAATGCATCCGCCGTATAGTCCTGACCTTGCACCTTCAGATTTCCACCTGTTTCGGTCTCTTCAGAATTCTTTAGGCAGTGTCAGGTTAACATCACGAGAGGACTGCCAAAACCACTTGTCGCGGTATTTTGATCAGAAGTCCTAAAATTTCTATAGCAATGGGATTATGTTCCTACCTACAAGATGGCAAAAAGTTATCGAACAAAATGGTACCTACATACTTTAGATAAATGTAAATAATATATATTAAAAAATGTTTTGAATTTTCTTAAAAAATGCGAAGAAACTTTTTCCCCAACCTATTATAACAACCTTTTTGGGAACTATATGTTTGAGCCGTTTGGGGTTGAAACACTAGGGCCTTGGGGTCCGAGTGCTCATCGAGTTTTTCGGGACATCGCCAAGCGGTTGGTCGACTCTACACGGGACCAGAGGGCTGGCCTATTTTTAGCCCAAAGAATTAGCATTGCCATCCAACGTGGCAATGCTGCCAGCCTTTTGGGCAATTTTCCCATTGACAGCGATGTGGACGAATTTTTTGATGCCCTATGAGCTCTTCCCCTTTTTATTTTTTATTATATACTTGTACATAATATATATATTTTAGTTGTTGTTCGTATTTTACAGAATCGACGTACTGGACTGGAAGCCGGCCCAAACATAATTGCAGATGATGTTAATGTTTCTTGATAATGATACTCACTGTGATTCCAATTTTTTTCGTCATCCGCATTAGCTGCATCATCGTTGAAATAGATGTCGTCTGTCGATCTCTTGTCTCGTCCAGCCAAGTCATCTTCAGAAAAACGGTCTTGTATCACTGCAAGTAAAAAACAAATATAACAGCAACCACTGTACTTTAGCACCCGTCGCTTTTGTATAGTAGCTATTTTTTTTTGGGTAGAATAGACCCTTTCTAATGTATTTTTGAAAACCCCAGTGCGCAAAAAAAAAAATTGCCGAGAAAAAAAAACATTTTAAGGTAATTTTGAAACGTTTCGAAGATCAAGGTCACATAAGGTATAAGTATAGGTTTTTTTCTGACTTAAGTTATGTTGTGTTTTGTTGTAATTATTTTATTTTATTAGATTGATTACTTATTCTTTTTTTTATAATAATTACGTGAAAGCGTGTACACCTTTAAGGTAGATTTTTTGAGGACCTATTTATTAATATTAAGATCTCATGTACCAAAAATCACACGAATAAATGAATTTGAATTTGAATTTGAATTTGAATAATTATAAAATTTTTGTAGCAAGGCGTGGTCGACGGAGCCCCGCTTTGCGGGGCTCCTATTTCTGGGTGGTTTAAAAAAAAATAACCACGAAGGGGATGGCGAACCTAACCTGTTCGAGTCGGGGTGCCCCAAGACCCGAGCTCGCTTCGCTCGCTCTTGCATCTTAAGTATTTAGTGTGATAGGTTGACATAAACTTTAGATTTTTTGTTCTCAAAAACTAGTAGTTTGCGCAGTGTAATATTTTGCGAAAGTGTTTTGCTCGAAAACATCAACACGCTATAAAATTGTGAAGTTTCGGACGCGCGTGTGTTCAATTTTATTGTGTCACTAAGTTTGATTTTCTAAAACTTTTGAATTTTTTTTCTCAAAAACTAGTTGTTTGCGCAGTGTAATATTTTGCGAAAGAGATTTACTCAAACTCATCAACACGCTATAAAATTGTGAAGTTTCGCACGCGCGGGTGTTAAAGTACAGTGGAGCCCTTTAACATAACATCACGCTCGTAATCCTCGAAAGGTTAGGCAGAAGTGTATAAGTAAGCGCCGATCGCCAATTAACAAGAACCGCTGTGGCAAAACTCCTACGGAGCCCGATGTTAGCTTGCGTGCCGCAAAGCCGAACACACCGGTGTACTTACATCTCCCGCCTACACTACACCACTATTTAATGCCGCGACCACACTATACGGACATCGCCGTTGATTATCGCGTAGAAGGGCGATAACTTCAAGGCATTCGTGGTGCGAGTATCGAACTGTTATCTGCCCCTCGTTATAGATGAAGACTTTTGGCCGCAGGAGTGTTGTTCCTTCGCTTCCGCGGACTAGTTTCTCAGGACAGCACAAAGTCAAGCTAGTGCAAAGTGAAGTCCTACTAACATAGGCTTAAGCTTTATTTATTAACAGAAGTTTTGTTGTGTCAAGTTAATTAACCAAATGTACCTATAAGATTTTTCATTTAAATTGTATTCCCTGTTTTCACCCCCACAGGGGTGGAAATTTAAAAAATCGTTTGAGATTTTTCCATAACTTGACTCAAAGATTTTCTACACCAATTTTCGAGTTAATCAAGCCACGCAGTAAAATCCTCCCCTGTAAAATTGACTATCCGTTTTCATCCCCTTAGGGGTAGATTTTCGACAAACCCTTATACATGTTATTCTTAATGTTTGGTCTCAAGTATAAATACTGAGTTTCGAGTTAATCGGACCGCGCGTTAAAAATGTTAAAATTCCTCCATACAAACTTTGACACCCCCCAATTCCGCTTTAAAGGGTAGTTTAGAAAAACAAAAAATCACAAAAATCATAATTTACTAATAATATAAATATTCGTGCAAAGATTCAAATTCATTAACAAGATAAATAAGATTTTTCATACAAACAATATGTACGGTCAGCAACAGAAGTCGGTTAACACTGCTATTTTTTGACATCAGCTAATTTATCACAAAATGATATGATAACCTGCTTTTTAGCATTTCATTTATTAGATAAGAGTTCATTTTCTTTAAAATTTACATCTGTTCCGATTTTAATGAAGTATTTTTCTCAATAATTAAGATTTAGAAAACTCAACTGTTAATCGACTTTTATTGCTGACTGTACTATAAATAAATCTGTATAAATAAATCATTTATTTCAGGCAACACTGGCCCATATATAAATACCTTAACCTAAAATACATCTTCTTATAATAGGTCTTTACCTATGAAATTGCCGTTTTGCATGAAAAAATTTAAACGAATTTTTTTCATGCATTTTTTATTTGTATTAATCGAAGTAATCACCCATGCAATCGATGCATCTTTGCCAACGCAGTGGCAGTTTATTGATGCCCTTCTTAAAGAAATCAGCTGGACGGGAGGCAACAAATTCTTCAAAGGCAATTTGTACTGCCTCTCGGGTATTGTATTTTTTTCCCGCCAAGAAGTTATCCAAATTCTGGAAAAAGTAGTAGTCTGTAGGCGCAAGGTCTGGTGAGTAGGGCGGATGACGGAGAGCTTCCAACCCCAGTTCTTGCAACTTGGAGACCGTCTGCTGTGCAGTATGAGGTCGCGCGTTGTCGTGCAGAAGCAGCGGAGACGAGCGATTGACCAATGCTGGTTGGAGATGTGCCAGCTTCTCCATCATTGTGTTCAGTTCTTCACAGTACACATCTGAAGTAATGCTCACCCCGTTTGGTAAGAAGCTGTGATGAATCACACCGGCGCTAGACCACCAAACAGTGACCATCACTTTTCTAGGGGTAAGTTTTCGTTTAGGGCATTGTTTAGGTGCTGAACCAGGATCCAACCAACTTGCTGAGCGCTTGCGGTTATCAAACAGAATCCATTTTTCATCGCAGGTAACAATGCGGTTCAAAATTCCTTCATTTGTGTGTCTGTTGAGCAGTGCAAGGCACGTCTCGACGCGTACTTCGCGCTGGCGATCATTGAGTTCGTGGGGCATCCATTTGTCAAGCTTTTTTACCTTGCCGATTTGACGCAAATGGACCAATATTGTTTTGACGCTAACGTCGAAAGCTGCTGCTAATTCAGCCGTAGATTGTGTATCATCAGCTTCCACAATCGCCTTTAATTCGTCATTGTCGACCAAAGTCTTCGGACGACCGCGAGGTTCATTTTTCAGGTCGAAATTTCCAGAACGGAAGCGAGCGAACCAATTACAAGTGGTGCGTTGGTTTGTAGTGTTAGCTCCGTAAACGTCGTTGATGTTGCGTGCCGCTTGTGCCGCGTTGCTGCCACGACAGTACTCGTATTCCATAATTACTCGAATTTTTAACGTATCCATGATGACGAAAAAGATTGAAATGCGATGAAAATGTAACACTAATCAATAAACAAATGACTACTTTTGGAAAAAAAATCCATGTTTTTAAAATAAAATTAATTTGAAATTAGAATTCTTAGCCAAACAAAAATTATTTTGATTTGAAATGGCCAGTACTGCAGAACGGCAATTTCATAGATAAAGACCTAATATTAGGTCTTTACCTATGAAATTGCCGTTTTGTATGAAAAAATTTAAACGAATTTTTTTCATGCATTTTTTATTTGTATTAATCGAAGTAATCACCAATGCAATCAATGCGTCTTTGCCAACGCAGTGGCAGTTTATTGATGCCCTTCTTAAAGAAATCAGCTGGACGGGAGGCAACAAATTCTTCAAAGGCATTTTGTACTGCCTCTCGGGTATTGAATTTTTTTCCCGCCAAGAAGTTATCCAAATTCTGGAAAAAGTAGTAGTCTGTAGGCGCAAGGTCTGGTGAGTAGGGCGGATGACGGAGAGCTTCCAACCCCAGTTCTTGCAACTTGGAGACCGTCTGCTGTGCAGTATGAGGTTGCGCGTTGTCGTGCAGGAGCAGCGGAGACGAGCGATTGACCAATGCTGGTTGGAGATGTACCAGCTTCTCCATCATTGTGTTCAGTTCTTCACAGTACACATCTGAAGTAATGCTCACCCCGTTTGGTAAGAAGCTGTGATGAATCACACCGGCGCTAGACCACCAAACAGTGACCATCACTTTTCTAGGGGTAAGTTTTCATTTAGGGCATTGTTTAGGTGCTGAACCAGGATCCAACCAACTTGCTGAGCGCTTGCGGTTATCAAACAGAATCCATTTTTCATCGCAGGTAACAATGCGGTTCAAAATTCCTTCATTTGTGTGTCTGTTGAGCAGTGCAAGGCACGTCTCGACGCGTACTTCGCGCTGGCGATCATTGAGTTCGTGGGGCACCCATTTGTCAAGCTTTTTTACCTTGCCAATTTGACGCAAATGGACCAATATTGTTTTGACGCTAACGTCGAAAGCTGCTGCTAATTCAGCCGTAGATTGTGTATCATCAGCTTCCACAATCGTCTTTAATTCGTCATTGTCGACCAAAGTCTTCGGACGACCGTGAGGTTCATTTTTCAGGTCGAAATTTCCAGAACGAAAGCGAGCAAACCAATAACAAGTGGTGCGTTGGTTTGTAGTATTAGCTCCGTAAACGTCGTTGATGTTGCGTGCCGCTTGTGCCGCGTTGCTGCCACGACGGTACTCATATTCCATAATTACTCGATTTTTTAACGTATCCATGATGACGAAAAAGATTGAAATGCGATGAAAATGTAACACTAATCAATAAACAAATGACTACTTTTGGAAAAAAAAATCCATGTTTTTAAAATAAAATTAATTTGAAATTAGAATTCTTAGCCAAACAAAAATTATTTTTATTTGAAATGGCCAGTACTGCAGAACGGCAATTTCATAGGTAAAAACCTAATATATCATAAAAGGAGAATGTGTATGTGACTGACTGACTGACTGATCTATCAACGCACAGCCCAAACCAACCACTGAACGGATTGGGCTGAAATTTGGCACACAGATAGCTATTATGACCTAGGCATCCGCTAAGAAGGGGCTTTTGGATATTCGACCTTTAATGGGGTGAAAAGGGGGGATATTGTTTGTATCTGCCTAGCCTTTTCCCAACTATGTTGGGGTCGGCTTCCAGTCTAACCGGATGCAGCTGAATACCAGTATTTTACATGGAGCGACTGCCTATCTGACCTCCACAAACCATTAACTGGGTAATACGATACCCCTTGGTAAGACTGGTTGTCAGACTTTCGGGCTTCTGACGACCCGTAACGACTGTCAATGATCCACGAATGACAACGGGACCAACGGCTTAACATGCTTTCCGAGGCACGGAGGAGTCTCGGTATGTAAAGATGGTCACCCATCCACGGACTGACCCCGGCAAGCGTAGCTTAACCTGATGGATCGACCCGTGCGGCTGTTATTACTTAGCCACGAGTCCCCTGCCTGACCAATGTTACATAATATACACGGATAAAATTGCAGGGGATCGATGATTTGCACACTCAAAACGGTCGCTAGAACAGTATAGTGAGGTAGCGACAAGAAGGCCACATGTCCTGATGTGCTTGAGGAGTGGCTCCCCACTCCTCGAATATCTGTATATTCCACGGCTTTTTTTTTTTTTTGTGGATGGGAAATCATCAAATGACTTCTCCCGCTCTGGGCAGAGGCGGGAGGGCGTGTCAGACTTTTACTGACTAAAACCCACCCATGTTCCTTCAGCTGCCCGTGCCAGGGCCACGGTATCTCTTTCGAACTACCCGCGACCCCGGCGGCATCGGCCCAATTGACCCCGTCACTGCTGACATCTCTTTGAGGCGCGCGTGGAACACAACGCGCCGTCGACCCGGGCCTGGTCCTTACCGGACGGCGAGCTGCCCATTACTCGTCTTCCGCAAGCCCGCGCCTACGGTGGCCGGGAATCGGCAATCGATTCCCGCCGCCCAGGGCGTCTCCTACGGCAGCTAGGGGCGCGAGAGCGCGGCTGTTGCCTCTCCCTCACGCGTTCCGCTTCCTCCTTCGCGAGCATTACTGCTTCGCAGAAGGAGGTGACGGCTTCCCATGCACTCTCGCTCCGCACCATGGCCTGGACCAGGTTTGGACGCGAGAGATCGCCGCCGCCGATCGCCTCCGTGAGAACACGGCGGTGCTCCGCCCAAGCCGGGCAGACCTCCACTGTATGCTCCACCGTGTCCTCCGGGCGATCCACACAATGGTGACACCCGGGCGTTTCCTCCCGCCTTATCCGAAACAGGAACCTCCCGAAACAACCGTGTCCGGTGAGGACCTGCGTCAGGCGGAAGGTGAGGACGCCGTGGCGCCTCTCCAACCACTCCTCAAAGAGGGGACTTATCGCCGCAATTGTGGCGTGCCCAGCGCTGGGTTGCGACAATCGCACTCTCCATGTCGCCATGAGATCCCGCCGGAGCTCTGTCCGCTGTACCGTGATTTCTCGCGGCAGCGGAGTTACGCCCCGGCGTTTCACCTCCTCGCGCCACTCCCACACGTGCGCGAGGACTTTTGCCTCCAGATCCCATGGCGGTAATCCGGCAAGGAGGCTCGCCGCCTCACAGGAGACCGTGCGGTATCCCCGGACTAGCCGGATGGCCATGACCCTCTGGGACGCGTTCAACCGGCGGGCTGGTCGCAGCCTCAGGGAACGCGCCCACACCGGTGCCCCGTAAAGGGCCATGGACCGCACGACCCCCGCGTAAAGCCTCCGGCAGGAGGCGTTTGGACCCCCCAGATTGGGCAGGAGCCGCTTCAAGGCAGCCCCGGCCCGCTCCAGTCTGGGAGCCAAACGTCGGAAGTGCTCCACGAAGTTCCACCGGCTGTCGAGGACGAGTCCCAGGTACTTCATCGTCGACTCAACCCCGATGTGAACCCCTCCTACCGTTATTTGGGAACCCGACGGTGGCGCGTTCCGAGGACCATGAAAACACATGACCTCGGACTTGTGCAGGGCCACCTCGAGTCCCAACTGCCGGATCCTCTCTACGATTGTCGCAACCCCGCGTGTCGCTAGTTCAGTCGCCGCCTGGTGCGACCTCCCCTGCGCCAGGACCAGCGTGTCGTCAGCGTAACATACAACGCTGACGCCGCTAGGGAGGTCGGCGCGCAGCACCCAGTCGTACCCGATGTCCCACAGATGTGGCCCCAGGACCGATCCCTGTGGGACACCGCACGACATCTCTCGCCGGTTCCACTCTCCCTGATGACCGGGGTAGATGACGGCCCTGTCCGTCAAATAGGCGTATATTCCACGGCTATCAGGACAATCCCGGAACTTCGGTCAAGACCCCTACCAGCATCTGTCTGTATTACCTACTTTGGATAAAATAATCATTATTATTTTTAAAATGTCTTTGATATCTCGAGAGCCTGTGGTCCCGGATTTTTCTTTTTTTTTTCTCATGAACTGAGCAAGGCTGACCTTTTGATAGGTACCTACCTATCAAAAGGTAAGCCTTGCTCAGTTCATAACACCAAACAGGTTTACAGGTAAATTATTATTAATTATTAATAATTTACCTGTTAACCTCTGTCAATAATCATAAAAAGCGGTCAAGTGCGAGTTGGACTCGTAGACGAAGGGATCCGTACCACCACTACATATTTTTTCGTTTCTTGTTGGTATAGCGGCCATTTTAGTAGGTACACACTCTGTGAACATTTCAAGTGCCTGCCTAGCTATTATGGTAAAATTTCACGGATGATGTTGGCACCCTTTGGTTAGGTACTGAATCCTAAAAAACTTTTTTACAAAAAAATACAACCGACTTCCAAAAAACAACACTACAAAGTGAAAAATAACTTTAATTTCGGAAGTCGGTGTCTGATTAAATGTATTTTCGTTTTTGCCACCGACTTCCGAAATTAAAGTTATTTTTCACTTTGTAGTGTTGTTTTTGGAAGTCGGTTGTATTTTTTTGTAAAAAAGTTTTTATTTTTCACTTTTTAGTGGTTCACATGTGCTTACCCCTTCACAGCGTACTGGCGTGATGTTATGTTATGAACTAGTGTAAACAACAAACAGACATGAGATTTCAGCAATCCCAGTCCATTTGCTATCATTTATTGTGAAGTTCCGTTGCCTATCTCAGAAGTTCTTCATCAGATCTTCACCAAATTGAAATGGGACCACTCCAAGAAAGTACTCTTCCAAAAACTATCCAAATCGCTTCAAGTGTGCCTATAAAATTGGAAGAGTTCTCTCTATTTCTCTAGGATTCCATCATCAGATCCTGACTTGATGATCATGGGACCACCTGGGAAGTATACGCTTTCAAACAAAAAAAAAAATAAATAATCCAAATCAGTCCAGCCATCTTCGAGTAATCGGGGAACATACATAAAAAAAAAAAAAAAAAAAAAATAAGGTTTCGACGAATTGAGAACCTCCTCCTTTTTGAAGTCGGTTAAAAATGAGTGTAGCGATCAAGTTTGACGTGTCATACCAATAATATATAACCGGACACGGGTCTTGGGGATGCCCCAAATCACTATCACTACATCAATCTTTAATAATATAAACACTAAAGTCAAAGTCAAACTCATTTATTTGCTTTAAATACAAAGGTGGTAAATATTCTTGCGCGACGACACATTTTGCCATATCTTGGCAAGCAAATATTAATAGTAGCTATGGTGCTTATTTTAGCAATATCTACAAAAGATACAAAACGATTGAAAAAAATAATAATTGTTTTGTATCTTCCGAACAAGGAAATAATAATCAAAAAACGTTTTAAGGACGTTACTGCATAAATAACAGAAAAAAAAATTAATGAAGCGGGTTTGCGGTCACACGACCTTTTAAACATTTAATATGCAGACGATACCATCACATCTGTATTCTCTGAAGAGATAGGCATTAGGCAGAGTTGATACAACGTGCTGCTGCAATCACGACATTAGTTATAGTTATATGTATTAGTTTATAATTGTTGTTTATAATTATTTAAGTATTTTCTCTATGGGCTTTTAATTGCCTGAAAATAAAATGATTGATTGATTGATTAACTTGACGCGCGTATACGGTTCCGCGTTTTCGTTTTATAAAAAAATACTAGCTGCGCCCCCGGTTTCACCCGCGTAGACTGGGATAAAAAGTAGCCTATGTGTTAATCCAGAGTGTCAGCTACCTTCATAACAAATTTGATCAAAATTGGTCCAGCCGTTTGAGCGTGAAGAAGTAACAAACATACAAACACAGACACTTGAAACTTTCGCCTTTTTAATATTAGTGTGATTTTAATTTCATTCAACAAACTCCTCATAATACAAAACTTATACCTACTAAAGACAATCTGGACATATGGCATCCAACTTTGGGGATCAGCCAGTGAGCGAGAGCCTCCAACATAATGAAAGTGCAAAGAGCACAAAACAATATACTAAAAAACTTTTTTTACAAAAAAATACAACCGACTTCCAAAAACAACACTACAAATTGAAAAATATATTTCGGAAGTCGGTGTCTGGTTAAATGTATTTTCGTTTTTTGCCATCGACTTCTGAAATTAAAGTTATTTTTCACTTTGTAGTGTTGTTTTTGGAAGTCGGTTGTATTTTTTTGTAAACAATTTTTTTATTATTCACTTTTTAGTGGGTCATTACAAAATACTGCTTTTCCCGATACAGGGACGTTAATTGTTGAGGAGTTCTCCTAGTAAGGAACCAGGAGAACTGGAATTGATGGTGAAGTCACCATCAGCTCCAGTACACCATAATGCATTGTGACGAGCATAAATTGCTTAGCAACCATATTAATGTAATTGAATCGCAACCCGTGAAATACGTATTATTGAGTAGTTCCGGTGGCCATCTGTGGTCTTCCTAATCATTTCCACTTTACCAAATGGTGCTTTCCGGGAGCGAATGCACGAGTTACTATAAAAAATACCCAAATTGCTATAGGTATGCCTATAAAATTTGAGGGTTTCCCTCGATTTCCTTGGGATCCCCTCATCAGGTCCTGACTTGGTTCCAATGGGACCACCTCGGAAGTGCACTCTTTCGAATAAAAAAATAATTTTGTGCATCGGTCCACAATTGACGGAGAAATCGGTGAACATTATACATAAAAAAAAAATACAGTCGAACATAGAACCTCTTCGTTTTGTTTGAAGTCGGGTAAAAAGAAATATCCAACGCGCCATAGTTTATCAAGACAACAGAGATCCATGAAATCCTCAATATTCTGTTGGTCAACGAGGACTTTGACATCTATGACATCACACTATTGTCCCTCGAACATCGTAAGAAATAGGTATAATTGCCTACGTACTCAAACACGTTGCTCAAACACCACTTACACTTGTTTATAAATAGACAAAAACCTAGCCAGATATTATTGGAAGTTTCCATAATTAGCATGGTTATTAACATTCTACGAACATGCTGCTTTTATTTGTATTTTTTAAATCAACTTTTATTATTAGGTATGTTCTTTTACCATTTTTTTGTGCGGTGAATGTACAAGTATCTCCCGGGCCCCCGACTCATGGTGCTAGAAGGAACAGTGGGGTTTTAGTCGGTAAAAGTCCGACATAACCCTCCGATGTTCCCAGACGGAGGGTATCCATGAGGATTTCCCCACGAAAAAAAAAAAAAAAAAAAAAAAAAAAAGGGTTCCGTAGCCAAATGCTAAAAAGGAACCCTTATAATTTTATCATCATGTCCGTCTGTCAGCCTAGCCCTCTTCTGTCCGTCCGGATGTTACACACAGTTATTTTACTTGGAGACTATTAGCACTGTATGCAATCTATTAAAAAAAGGAAAGAAGGTGTTTTCTTTGCACCGCTAAACAATGGAAATGAAAAATGAATGAAGATGAATGGAGTGAAATTACAAAAAACAATAAGGGGAATCTTCTTGAATATTGTTGTAAGTGGGACTTCTTACAATTATTGTCGCATGGGTTTTCCGTGAGGATTTTTTAACCGACTTTTAATGATTTTAAACTGAAGAATCACGTCTGAACAAGTAGTGTTAAATGATTTGGAAAAAATATATGTTTACATTACATAGTGTAATTAATTTGTTTGTATGTTGTCCCGGCTGTCATTCGTGGATCTTTGACAGTCGTTACGGGTCGTCAGAAGCCCGAAAGTCTGACAACCAGTCTTACCAAGGGGTATCGTATTACCCAGTAATTGGGTTGTGGAGGTCAGTTAGGCAGACGTTCCCCCCCGAAGGGTTCCCGCATTGACGAGGCGGGGGGGCTCAGTAGCCGTGGCTTGGTCACCCACGGTGAAGCGAAGAGGAACCTGAGCGGGGGCCGCTCGTCAGGGCTTTTGCCGATAAGCCGACGACGTAGCGGCCAGCGGGTAGGTTGCGGTGGCCGTATGGGCGACACCGCAACTGAGGCGGGCCGCGGTGTCTTATGGGAGGCATCGCGGCTGAGGATTGGAGGCCGCGGCGGGAGAGGAGTGCCGGTATTGCGGTGCGCCGCTCTCCCTACCTTCCGCGGCCTTGACGGGGCCGCCACCGTTTGATGGCGGACGCGGTGGGGCCGCAGGGGAAGAGGAGTGTCGGTATGACGTCGGCCGCTCTCCCTATCCTCTGCGGCCGAAATGGCGGCGGAGCGCGCGCGGGAGGACGACCCTCACGCGGCGCCGCTCCGAAGGCGGAGGAGGGGTCGAAGCAGACGACTCCTCCCAGGTGGGGGCCAGCAGGCAACGGGTGTGGGGGCATCCTTGCCTGTATTGCACAGGCCCCCACCAGTGTCGGACGGGAATGGCCAGGTGTTCCCGGTCATTCCCGTAGCCTCCCATCCGGGGGGGCATGCGGGGCCCGCCAGCTAGGCGGGCATGCGCCGGGAGGGTTGTGGACGTAAAGGCTGAGCCGGTTTCCCATGGCCCTCCCACCACGGCGATGTGGGAACACTGCTGAGTTTTAGTGGGTATACTGTCATTCCGACAGGAGTCCCACATACCCCGTCTCGTCCCCCACGAGCGGGGATGCATAAAGCATTTCTCAGCGTCAAAAAAAAAAAAAAAAAAAGGCAGACGTTCCATGTAAAATACTGATATTCAGCTGCATCCGGTTAGACTGGAAGCTGACGCCAACATAGTCGGGAAAAGGCGAGGCAGATAGAGAGTGTTACGCAATTAGGGTGTCGGTATGTAAATATGGTGACCCATCCACGGGCCAGCCCCGGCAAGCGCAGCTTAACCTAATGGATCGACTCGTGCGCCTATTATTTCTTGGCCACGTGCTTCTCATAACCGGAAAAACTTGTATGATTAAAAGGTAAACCTCTACTTACCCATTATTTGTATTTATTTATGAGTCGCAAACCGCAGACAATGATGTAACTAAGTATTGTACAGTCAGCGTCAAAAATATCATGACGAACAGACTGTTAAAAAAAAATATCAGGACGAACAGTGTTAAAAAAAATATCAGGACGAACAGACTGTTAAAAAAAAATATCAGGACGAACAGACTGTTAAAAAAAAATATCAGGACGAACAGACTGTTAAAAAAATACATCAGGACGAACAGACTGTTAAAAAAAATATCAGGACGAACAGACTATTAAAAAAAAATATCAGGACGAACAGACTGTTAAAAAAAATATCAGGACGAACAGACTGTTAAAAAAAAATATCAGGACGAACAGACTGTTAAAAAAAAATATCAGGACGAACAGACTGTTAAAAAAAATATCAGGACGAACAGACTGTTAAAAAAAATATCAGGACGAACAGACTGTTAAAAAAAAATATCAGGACGAACAGACTATTAAAAAAAAAAATCTACAAAAAAATAGGTACGACCGACTTTCAAAAACAACACTGCAATGTGAAAAACAAAGTGAAAAATAACTTTAATATCGGAAGTCGGTGTCTGGTTATATGTATTTTACGTATTTTGCCACCGACTTCCGAAATTAAAGTTATTTTTCACTTTGTAGTGTTGTTTTTGGAAGTCGGTTGTATTTTTTTGTAAAAAATTTTTTTGAACAGTCCTATCCTGTTCGTCCCGATATTTTGTTATATTTTACTACAATGTTAAGTTTGATTTTGGGATAAACTACGGAAGTACAGAACCCTTTATTGTACGTGGTCCGACACGCACTGGCCGGTTATTTAATCATTCAGAAGGCGTGTGAAAGATGCTCAATCCAACATCGTTGGATGTGTTCACTAATAAAATCATTTTTCACATTTGATTCATTTTTGTATTCAGACGTTTCGCTTTGAGTGCCGAATGAAACGCAATAATTAACAAAAAGTGAAGCTCGGTGTACTATAAATTTATAGGCTGGTCATTTGTATATTTGCACCAACCTAACGGCGGCGGTTGATACTTGCCGTGACCCAAGGACTGCCTTTAACCTTGGCCGGTGGCTTAGCAGTGCCATACAACGTGGCAATGCCGCCAGTCTCTTAGGTACTTTACCTGTCGACAGCGATGCGGAGGAATTTTTTAAAATAGTTTTAGTTAAGATATTATATTTTTAACTTAATTATACTCTTTATGTAAATAGAAATGACCAATAAATGTCTCTACCTATGTTTATTTTATCATAATTATTATTTATTTTATGGCAGAAAATCGTGACTGGATGCTGTTATGTATGGCGTCATCAGATATGTACCTACATCATTTTATTGCTTGTGTTTAAGAATACAACTTAGTCTTTTATTATACCTATGGGTTTTTCCCAAAAGAAATCCTATTGACACAATAGGATGCGAACTGTGTCCTCCTCTCCGCAAGTAACAACAAACTGCGGTCTATTTTTAACCGACTTCAAAAAGGAGGAGGTTCTCAATTCGTGGGGACCTTTTTTTTATTTTATTTTTTTTTATGTATGTTCCCCGATTACTCGGAAGATGGCAGGACCGATTTGGATTTTTTTTGTTTTATTCGAGAGGGTATACATCACAGTTGGTTCCATATAAAATTGATTAACTTTGATTCGGTAGTTTTTAAGTTAGCTTCAATAATACGTATTTTTTCCCCACTTTTATATGGATGATGTTCTAATTTGTTGTGCAGGTAGTGGTATTAGAATTTGTGTGGGGTAGGTACCACAACTAAAAAATGAAAAATAAAAACTTTTTTACAAAAAAATACAACCGACTTCCAAAAACAACTACAAAGTGAAAATTAACTTTAATTTCGGAAGTCGGTGGCAAAAAACGAAAATACATTTAACTAGACGCCGACTTCCGAAATTAACGTTAATTTTCACTTTGTAGTGTTGTTTTTGGAAGTCGGTTGTATTTTTTTGTAAAAAAGTTTTTTATGGTTCCGTACCAAAACGGTAAAAAGGAACCCTTATGGTGCGACTCAGTCTGTCTGTCCGTCTGTCACAGATAGATGTCTCAAGAACTACTAACGCTATCAACTCGAAATTTGGAACAGTTTTAGATAATGTTTGCCCAACTATTTTTCAAATAAGATTTTTTTTTTCAACAGGTAGGTACTGAAGGGATTCTTAAAAATTCGAAGTGGTGCTACTAGGGCATGTGGAGTATCATATTATATGAAAGAGCGCTGTTGGCATATTCTCAAACATTTGATAAAACATGTAAAAAAAATTCCGTTCCCCCATTATCTCCGAAGTTTGCATAGACAAATAAATTATTCTATATGATAGAAGTTTAAGTTAAGATTAAAGAAATAATAAAACGATGTCTCTAAATAGCACACTTTTTCGGAAATCGGAACGGACCCCTCTCTCGGTGCGCGAGTCCGCCTCGCTCTTGACCATAGAACTATTATTACTACGTAGTATTTTACCTCAATGCTCTTGACCGGTTTATTTTTTTTTGTTTGTTCTAAACTTCTAATCCAAACGGCTTACAGTCATTTTATTTTGTGCAATTTATTTCATCACCCCTGCACTCCAAAACATCGGGAGGTGATGTCCTGGAACCCAAAATTCGAAAACGTTTGTGATGAATCCACGAACCAGCACTATGCCCGCGTGGATTACACACAGAGAGGAGGCCTGTGTCCCAGCAGTGGGAACATTATAGGCTCACTGATTATGCTTACAAAGGCATGAATGCATAAAGATGGCTGTAGCCGTGACATAGTTATATCCCTCTAGTGATGTAGCTGTATACTGTAATATAGTTTATTTATGTATTACAAAACCCACAGCTCTTTAATCTTTAATCTTTAATCTAAATATATAAAACTCAAAGGTGACTGACTGACATAGTGATCTATCAATGCACAGCCCAAACCACTGGAGGGATCGGGCTGAAATTTGGCATGCAGGTAGATGTTATGACGTAGGCATCCGCTAAGAAAGGATTTTGATAAGTTCTACCCCCAAGGGGATAAAATAGGGGATGAAAGTTTGTATGAAACTTTGTTAATTTTAAACCGATCGGGCTGAAATTTGGCATGCAGGTAGATGTTATGACTAGGCATCCGCTAAGAATGGATTTTGTTAATTTCTACCCCCAAGGGGATAAAATAGGGGATAAAGTTTGTATGAAGCTTTGTCAATTTTAAACCGATCGGGATGAAATTTGGCATGCAGGAGAGGGATAGGAGGGTGTGAGGGGGAAGGAGGTGGAGAGGGGGAAGAGGGGGAGAACAGGAGTTGTTGAGGGTAGACGGAGAGGGGAAACCGGTGAAGGGGAATGTTAGCGGGAAGGGGATGTGGTGAGGGGGGTAAGATGGAGAGGGGAACGGGGATGGAGAGGGTGAGGGGGTGAGAGGGAGCGGTGAGGAGGTTGAAAGGGGTGAGAGGGGAGGGGGGGGGGCGATGAGTGCCTTTACACCTTAAAGTTGCTTTTTGTATAGCACTGATTCATTGAAGAGAGATTGAGTTGAGACTTTTGAATCATTGATTGCAGAGCGGGACGAGGTGGAGAGGGACAGGAGGTTGTAGTGAGGGGGGAGGGTGTAATGAGTGGGTAGAGTATGGAGAGGAGGGTGAGAGAGAGGGGAGGTGTTGGCGAGGCTATAGGGGGAAGGGAAAGCGGTGAACGGGGTGTAAGAGGGAGTAAAAGGGGGAGGGGAGGTTAGCGAGAAGGGGTTGCGGTTAGGGGGTGAGACGGAGGGGGATAGGGTGGGTGAGGGGGCGGTGAGGGGGATGATAGAGGAGGGTGAGAGGAGGATTAGAGGGAGAGGAAGAGAGGTGAGAGGGGGCTTAGAGGGAGACGGGGAGGGATGATGAGTGCCTTTATACCTTAAAGTTGCTTTTTGTACAGCATTTATGCATTGAAGAAACCCTGCCCGACAGAAATGACCGAAAAATAGAAAGTCGGCACAAAAAGCAGGAGTAAACTCCAGTCTGCTTCGGAGCTGACACACACCCTTTTTTTGTTTGTTTGAACGCGCTAATCTCTGGAGCTACCAGGCGGACTTTAATAATTAAATTTGCATTTGATAGCCCAATTCTTAAGGAAGGCTATAGGCATATTTAACATCACTCTAGGACTAAGGTGCCGAGCAAAAAGAAAAAAAGTCTGAAAGAACGCTAAGCAAAAACGAAATAATAGCGTGGGCAGGCAATGCGATGCGACTGGGTGGGTCGGGGCACAGATAAAATTTCAGCAGCAAGGAATTTCAGAACTTTGGAAGGAGCTATCTATTTATATAAATAAAAACAGAAGTCCTGACTGACTGATTGACTGACTCATCAACGCACAGCCCTAACCCTTGGACCTAGAAAGCTGAAATTTTGCATAGAGGTTCCCTTTATAATGTAGACAAAGAATATGGAAGAAATTCCCGGTAGTACGTTCCTGTGGGATATTTCCCGAAATACACGCGGGCGAAGCCGCGGGCAAAAGCTAGTAATAGATAAAAACCAATTTTACAGCCAATTACGGATTTACAATTTATAGCAACACTGATTACATGCATCAGAAACAACAGGATGACATGTGTACTGGACGGGCGTGATCGTCGGACACGGTGTGTTGAAGGAGTGTGTAATGCCTATCCAGGTGTATCCCTGCTTGAGGTTAGGCCTCCTAGTCCAAACGGCGCTGACGTCCTGTACCTATAGGCTCAGGATAACTGCAGACTGGCGACCAGTAGCTATGTGTGAAGTCTTGACGGGGAAGGGTTTCTTGAAGATGAAATAATAACAGCGATTTTGATAAGTCTTCAGGAGATTTCAGGAGACGATTTGCGTAACTCTTCAGGAACAGAACGAAGTGTAGGTACCATGCCGATGGCTACGATTCTATGTTTTCGCTTGCGCGCTAAGGTACCTCGAAACTTTACCTTAACGAGAACCGCGAACCGTCTCCTGGTTTAGAGTTTATTTTTATTTCAAAAATTTTACAAAAGTGCTTATTAGCAGCTGAAAAATGGCTATAATAACATCATATTATACACCGTTACAATCGTCATTAGATTGTCCAGCGATTGAGACACCTGCATTTCCTGTAACTATATTCGCTGAAAAGATTTCAGCGTGTAAATACAAAAATGTTAATTGTTTTGATTTTAAATTATTTTTCAAACTATTTTATTCGATAACCAAAGAAGATATTTCAACGGGGTAAGCAGGTATCTCAAGCTGGTCTAATGACCTAAAAAACTATGAAAAATTCATTATTACATCTATATTTTTCAGGGCGTGACAGGCCCTGAAAACCTAAATTGCTAAAACGAGTCACCAAAAAACAGCAAATTAAAGTTTCCGACCCCTATAAATCCAATCAAGTAGGCTTTTCAGGACTATAATGGTACGTCCAGGGCTAGGTCTCGGTCTAGGGTACCTGGACGCACCAATTAAACTATAATTTCGGCTATGTAGCCCACTTAATTGGAGTTTATAGGGGTGGTACTCACGTTTTCCTTAGGAAACACTATTTTTCACTGTTTTCTAACTATAAAACACTATTTGAACTGATTTTACTGTTATTCTTAATAAATTAAACTATAAACAACTGTTTGGTGACGCATCGTAGCGAACAAAAACGTAGCTCATTCGCGACTCGGTACGTTATACGATGGCGGTCCCTCCGCTACTTGCGCTAGCGTGCGCCAGATAGGGTCTCGCAGCTGACACTATGGAAACGCCTAACTTTTCATGTTTTTGATGATGCGTCGTCGCGAACATCTCTCCCGCCGTGCAGCGCTGTGACGACTCGTAGCGGCGTCGGCGCGGCGCTGCATCTTCTCCGGTGAGCGACGACTGTAGCCACGGCGCTCGCTGCTGCGACGCCCGCCGCCACGACGCTCTGCCGTCGCGACGCTCGCCGCCACGACGCTCGCCGCCACGACGCTCTGCCGTCGCGACGCTCGCCGTCGCGGCGCTATGCCGTCGCGACGCTATGCTGCTACTTCGGTAATGGGACGAGTTTCTTCACCGGACGCTTCAAGGTGCCGCCGGCAGTGCGCACCTCAGCGATCCGGACTTCTCCGTCGGCCCCGGGGAATATGGTGACTATGCGGCCTCGCGGCCACGTGTTACGAGGCAGCTGGCCGTCTGCGATGAGCACGGGGTCGCCCACCTGTAGTCCGGGTCCGCGGCTATGCGGCTCCCGCCGGTTTTGAAGCTCCGGCAGGTATTCTCTGACCCAGCGACGCCAGAACATGTCGGCGAGTATCTGTGTTCGACGCCATAGCCTCTTATTGTTTACGTCTTCCTCGGAGAACACGCCGGGTGATGGTAATCGCGCCGACCCACCAAGTAGAAAGTGGTTCGGTGTGATTGACTCGTCGTTTTCGCTGTCCACGGATACGTGCGTCAGCGGTCGGCTGTTTACTGTGTACTCTGCCTCACACAACAGTGTGGACAGCACCTCTTCGTGTGGGTGCTTTTCTGTGAGCACAGTATATAGTGCGGACTTCACACAGCGCACTAGACGCTCCCAGGCGCCTCCCATGAATGGCGCCGATGGCGTTATAAAGCGCCACACGATGCCTCGACGACTGGCCTCCTCTCGGAAGGCGTCTCGGAGCTCCTTGTCGGCCCCGTGCATGTTGGTGCCGTTGTCGGAGTGTATTTCGGTTGGGCAGCCTCGACGAGCAGCGAATCGGCGCAGCGCCTGTATAGCGGAGTCTGCGCTGAGGCTAGCGGCGATCTCGAGGTGGACGGCTCTGGTGGTGAGACACGTGAACAGAGCTACGTATCTCTTCTGATGTTGACGACCGTCGGTGACTGATAGCGGGCCGAAATAATCTAGCCCGGTGTATGTGAACGGCCTCTGATGATGCGCGAGGCGCGTCTTCGGATGATCGCCGGTCGCCGGAACGGGTGCTTGGGCCTTGCGAATTCGACACTGTAGGCACTGTGCTACCACCTTCTTCACTGTTGGTCGCATCTTGACGACCCAGTAATGCTGCCGTACTTCGTTAATTGTGAGTTCTGTCCCACTATGCTGTAGACTGCGATGTGTCCAGTCTATGTACATCTGTGTGATGTGATGGTCACCGTGTAATATAGGTGGACGTTTCACATCATCGGTGATCTCGTTGGTCGCTGCTATACGGCTTCTTAGTCGTATAACGTTGTCTATGATTTCTATTTGCAGCGGCCGCAGTCGACTATCTTTTCCTAGTGTCTTCTGTTCTCGGAGTCTGGCTATTTCTGCTGCAAATGACTGTTGCTGCGCGACTTGTACGAGTATCTTCTCTGCTTGATGGAGAAATTCAGCTTCTATAATTTGTTTCTTAGCCGTTTCTGATGGCTTCGACGTTCGTTTCGGTGGGAGAGGTGCTGTTTTTTTTCTGTTTTCGCCAGTCAGGATCCTTCTCTGTGTTCTGTCTTGTTCTTTTGTAGAACGTTCTCTCCTTCTGTCCTCGGCAAAGAGATATAAAGCGTAGTACGCTTGCTGTAGCTCGGAGCAGTCGTTCCCACTTTGAGAACTTTGTAGGATCTGGTATGGCTTCTATTAATTTACTGACGTCGGTTTCTTCGACGGCGGTTAGAGTCCTTTCTTCCCCTGTCTCCCCTGTTATGGGAGGTCTCTCTGTTGGCCACATAGACGGCTCTTCGTACAGGAACTTGGGGCCACAATACCACTCATGATGTGAGTCAAAGTGATGTGGCACGTCACGGGTAGCGATGTCAGCGATATTCATCTTTGTAGGTACCCATCGCCAGTCTTCGACTTTGCTATTCTCTTCTATGGCAGCTATTCTATGGGCGACGAACGGCTTGTATACTCGTGCCCCTCTCCTTATCCATGTCAGAACGGTTTTGCTGTCTGACCAGTATGTCACCGATGCGGGCTTGATGTGGTGCTCGCGTATGACAGCTGCTGCTACACGGGTTCCCATTACCGCGGCCTGTAGTTCGAGGCGCGGTATCGATTGCAGCTTCAATGGTGCCACCTTTGCCTTGGCCATGACGAGGCTGACGTGATGCTGGCCGTCTTCTGTCGTGGCTCGCCAGTATACTGCTGTTGCGTATGCCGTTTCGCTTGCGTCGGTGAACACGTGGACCTGTGTCTCTCTGGCTTCGCTGTAACCTGGATAGCATCTTGGTATGCTGACATTCTTGAGCTGTTGCAGGTGCTGTATCCAGCTCTTCCACTGGGTCGCTAGGTCTTCGTCTAGCGACTGGTCCCAGTCGATTCCTCGCCTCCATGCCTCTTGCAGTATTTGCTTGGCTCGAATTGTTACTGGTGAAGCGAGTCCGAGCGGATCGTATAGTGACATGACGATTCTCAATGCCTCTCTCTTGGTTGGCACCTCCTTTTCTATGACGCCTTTCGGTAGGCGGGCGAGTGTCAGGTTGAAGCCTAACGTGTCTTCTCTCGGTCGCCATATCAGGCCGAGTATCTTCTCTGTATCTATATTTCCGATGCTGACGACTTCAGTTCGGATCTGTGTGGCGTCTATATTTTCTATGAGTTGCGTGCTGTTTGAAACCCATTTTCTTAGTTCAAACTTCGCCTGTTGGTGAATTTTCTTCACCGCTGTTGCGATACGTGTCGCTTCTTCTACTGTCGCGTAGCTATCGAGGTAATCATCCATATAATGATTCTGTATGATGGCTTCCACTGCTTCTGGATGCTCTTCTGTATGCCTTCTCGCGTTCCAATTCTTCGCGAAGATGGCTGTGCACGGCGAGCTTGCCGCGCCGAATATGATGGACGTCATGCGGTATTCTTCGGGCGACCCTTCTCTTCTATTGCCTCTCCACAGGTATCGAAGGGCGTCTCTGTCCTGTGGTCGCACCTTCACCTGCATAAACATCTCCGCTATGTCACCGGAAATGGCTATACGGTGACGTCGAAATCTCATCATGACGCCGGGTAGCGACTGCAGCAAGTCCGGTCCAGTAAGAAGGAAGTCATTGAGTGACAGCCCTCCTGACTTGGCGGCAGCGTCATGTACTATGCGGAGTTTTTCAGGCTTCATTGGATTGAACACGTCGAAGTGAGGCAGGTACCAAGTTCTACCCGGTGTGGTGGTTTTGGGCGCCTTCTCAGCGTATCCCTTTCGGATGAGTGAGTCCATCTGTTCTGTGTATCTGTCTCGAAGAGCCGGTTTGCTATCGAGCTTCTTTTCTATTGAGACGAGCCTTTTGAGTGCTGTCCCGTAACTATCTGGCATTTCTATGTTTTCATTTTTCCACAGCATGGCTGTTTCTATGTGTCCATCTTCTAGTTGCTGAGTGTGACGAGTCAAGATATCTTCTGCTTTCTTCTCGGGATCGGAGTCTGGTCGTCTCGGATTGATAACCAGCGATTCTATAGCGAAGAATTCACGAAGCTGTTCGTTTAGATCTTCATCGCTAGCTGTAAGTCGGTTGACGTAATGCACCTGCTGACCCAGTATTCTAGTGTGCGCGCCGTGAAGTGTCCAGCCCAGTGTGGTTAGCGACGCAACAGGCTGGTGTTTCGGTCCTCTTCGAATCTCACTGGCCAATAATAGGTGCCAGTTATCTTGACCGATGAGTATCTTCGGTGCGCCTATGTCGTAAATCAGCTGTTGCCTGAGGTCATCTAGATGTTTGCAATGTGCAACGTCCTCTTCGCTGACTGTCTGCGGTGCGAGGTTGAGCTTCGGTATGGTGCGCGCTCTGAATGGCACCCTATTCTTCAGCTGGCTTGCGAGAGTTACGGTGATTCTTCGAGAACAAGGAGTGTCGATTGTGGTGTTTCCGATCGCACCTATCTTCAGAGGGTCGATATGGCCCTCCGCTCCGACTTGCTTCGATATTTCTTCGTCGATCAAGGAAACGGTAGATCCATCATCGAGAAGTGCGAAAGTAGAAGCTTCTCCCGCCGGTCCTATGACTCGAACCGGTACTATTTTGAGGTAGGCGTGACTTGATGTTGTTCTTGAGCTGGCTACCGTTTCCTGAGCCTCCTTCTTCTGTTCCGAAGCGTCGGGCTTCTCGACATCCGTCGCTGCTAGCTTCTTGTTGTAGTGAAGAAGCCGATGATGCGTGGCTATACATCCCTTGACGTCACACTTCTTCGCTTTGCATGTGTGACTATTGCGACGGCTTCGCAGGCATCGGAAACAGAGATTGAGTTTCTTCGCGAGTTCCCATCTCTCGTCACTGGATCCCTCTTTGAACTTCTTGCAATCAGAAGCATAGTGTCCCTCCTTATCGCAGATACGGCATTTATTGGCTGTGTTGTCTGTAGCTGCGTGAGTTCTCTGTATGACACGCTTGGAGGACGTCGCTTCAACAGGGCTGATGTTCTCTGGCGGGGCGAAGGCGCTGCAGAAACGAGCTTGCTCGGTGATGAAGTCGCTGAAGAGTGAGAGATCTGGAAGCGACTGGTACTTCTCGGTATATGTTCGGTACCACTGTACACGCAGGGAGTTCGGCATCTTCTCTGTCAGTAATCGCATCAGCTCAGCGTTGATCAAGTAATGTTCTTTCTTCAGTGCGCGCAGAGTGACTACGCCGCTTCTGACTCGACTTGCGAAGTTGCAGATATCTTTTGGTGATTCGCTGCAGCGCGGCAACCCACGTAGCCTGTCTGTTTCAGCTTGAGCGATTGAGTCTGGACGGCCGAATTGCAGCTCGAGTTCCCTCATGATGTCATCAGGTCTGGCATTTCCAATGAGTTCTGAGCTCACTGTTTCCAACGCACGTCCACGCAGGCTTCTTCGGAGTCTTGCTGTGTTCTCAACATCATTGAAGTATGTTCTTGTTGTTTCATAGATGGCACGAAATGAAAGCCATTCTGTATGTGCTCCGCTGAAGTTCGGTAAGGTCATGATGGCCTTTGACGCCGAGGGCTGGTTCGATGTCCACTGTTCTGTTTTCCTGTCGGCGAGCGACGCTATAGCGGACGTCAACTCCGTTATGAAAGGACGGAGTGAGTCTTTCCCCTTGGTGTCTTCTATTGCTTCTTTGGAGGGCACTGTGTTGTTTCTCACTTCATTTACTGTAGGATTCGATTGCGTCTGGAGGCCCGCTATAGCATCGGCGACCACAGGGGGGGGCTGTTGCACACGGCTTCTATTTCTGTAGTCCCCCTCGGCGGCGTTGTCCCCTTTCGGCGGCGCTGGTTCTGGTGCCTCTTCAAGCCAGGAACGCACGTACTCATTGTTTGAGCTTCTATCATCCATATATTCGCCGTCGGAGTCTTCTTCCTCGGCTTTTTGAAGTGCTATTTGAGCAAGTTCCAACTTAATCTTCAATAAGTCTTCACGTGCTTTTGAAATTTTTCTGTTTGACCGCGTCGTTCTATTCGTAGTCGACGGCGGCTTGTTCTGTTCGGTACGGGCGTCACCCCGGGTAGTCATCGGCATGGTTCGGCGGTGTTCCTGTTCTGAATCTTTTTCTATTCTTGGCTGTACTGTTCTGTTTATTGTTTCGTCTGAAGTTCCCTCCGACTGGGTTCCCTCTCCAGAAATATACGGCTGCTTTTCAGACTGTGCTCGTACAGGCAGATCTTCTCCCTCCCGGGGGGCGGGGCGCTGCTCGGTTCCTTCGACGGTGGACGGTGATCGCGGTGGTTGCTCATGACGGATGCCCGTAGTACTGCGTTCTCTGCCCACCTCCATCGTCGAGGATTCTGGTGCTCTGCCTTGTGATCTTGTAAACCTCATTATGGATCTTCGGTCTTCGCAACGAATCTTCAAACTTGAATTGTGTGATAAGGTTTCAGTGATAAATCTTCAGTCTTCGAGCTTGACTCTTCAATCTTGAATCTTCTATAATAAATCTTCAGAGCATATCTTCAGTCTTGAATCTTCTATAATAAATCTTCAGAGATCTATCTTCATTCTTCAGTCTTGAATCTTCTATAATAAATCTTCAGGAATCTTCAGAGATCTATCTTCATTCTTCACAGGAACAGATGATCCCAGCCGCAGCTATACGGCTCGCAAGGACCAGAAAATGTACTGGACGGGCGTGATCGTCGGACACGGTGTGTTGAAGGAGTGTGTAATGCCTATCCAGGTGTATCCCTGCTTGAGGTTAGGCCTCCTAGTCCAAACGGCGCTGACGTCCTGTACCTATAGGCTCAGGATAACTGCAGACTGGCGACCAGTAGCTATGTGTGAAGTCTTGACGGGGAAGGGTTTCTTGAAGATGAAATAATAACAGCGATTTTGATAAGTCTTCAGGAGATTTCAGGAGACGATTTGCGTAACTCTTCAGGAACAGAACGAAGTGTAGGTACCATGCCGATGGCTACGATTCTATGTTTTCGCTTGCGCGCTAAGGTACCTCGAAACTTTACCTTAACGAGAACCGCGAACCGTCTCCTGGTTTAGAGTTTATTTTTATTTCAAAAATTTTACAAAAGTGCTTATTAGCAGCTGAAAAATGGCTATAATAACATCATATTATACACCGTTACAATCGTCATTAGATTGTCCAGCGATTGAGACACCTGCATTTCCTGTAACTATATTCGCTGAAAAGATTTCAGCGTGTAAATACAAAAATGTTAATTGTTTTGATTTTAAATTATTTTTCAAACTATTTTATTCGATAACCAAAGAAGATATTTCAACGGGGTAAGCAGGTATCTCAAGCTGGTCTAATGACCTAAAAAACTATGAAAAATTCATTATTACATCTATATTTTTCAGGGCGTGACAGGCCCTGAAAACCTAAATTGCTAAAACGAGTCACCAAAAAACAGCAAATTAAAGTTTCCGACCCCTATAAATCCAATCAAGTAGGCTTTTCAGGACTATAATGGTACGTCCAGGGCTAGGTCTCGGTCTAGGGTACCTGGACGCACCAATTAAACTATAATTTCGGCTATGTAGCCCACTTAATTGGAGTTTATAGGGGTGGTACTCACGTTTTCCTTAGGAAACACTATTTTTCACTGTTTTCTAACTATAAAACACTATTTGAACTGATTTTACTGTTATTCTTAATAAATTAAACTATAAACAACTGTTTGGTGACGCATCGTAGCGAACAAAAACGTAGCTCATTCGCGACTCGGTACGTTATACGATGGCGGTCCCTCCGCTACTTGCGCTAGCGTGCGCCAGATAGGGTCTCGCAGCTGACACTATGGAAACGCCTAACTTTTCATGTTTTTGATGATGCGTCGTCGCGAACAACATGCTAGAACCATCTAAGCAAGCATATCAAAGTGTGTGTGTGTGTGTGTAGTTATACTTATGAAAACTGTCGGAGTACCCTAATTTTGTTACTATAGTATAGTTGAAATCTCTCTGCAGACTTGGTCATAAATCATAATCGGAGTAGGGGTGTGCGCTAGTTGCGCGCGCTCAAGGCCATTATCGATAACAGAATCATTAAGGTTATAAGGTCTCCATTGAAAATTGGCAAAAATGTGTGGAACATGCAGAATTGCTGCAAGATGAAGACTTAAGAAAAGCACATTTATGCGAAGAGTTCATCATTCATGTGGATGATGATGACGACGATGACTCAGACGAAGAATTTTAATTTTCTATTTTTAGTTTTATATATACGTTCTTTTGTTTATATATGTAATATGCTTTGTAGTAAATTTGGTAATAAAAAAAAAATGTGTATTTATTTCTATCACCCATTTATAAATATATAAAACTATCGATATCACTCATCGACTGCAATAATGCACAGGACTACTTATGGGCGTGGCCTGCCCATAAGGCCCGTGAGTGGGAAAGAGAGCGAAACACTCGAATGATTTATGACCGAGTCTGCAGCGAGATTTTAACTATACTATACTACCAATTTCGATTTCGACGTAGCGCTCGCCGGCCGGCTACCCAATTTGGTCGGAGTGCCTTATACACTACTATTTTTTATTTAGTACAAAAAAAAATTGGGGCTCTATCCGTACCCGTTACTGATCATATTTGTGTAGGTAGTCAAATGTCAAAAAAATGAAATCCCAAAACTGTCCACGTAAATTTGTCTTAATTGGCAAATTCATAATTGAATCAATCATTCTTAACAATTGCTACTAGAAAATACTACGCGCAGTGCTTTTCCATGATTAATGAATGTATGTAACTATGTAGCCTGTACAGTATTTCCATAAAGTGAGTGACATTTTGGCATATAAACAAACGCTAATAACTTTGCTGTTTATGAATATTATTTATTGAGACTTTACATATATAAAAACAAGATCTTCTCTAATAAGCCCTTTAAGTATTTGTACTAATAAAAAAATTGTGGTGTATTACTAGATCATAAACGTATCATATAATAGTTATATTCCTAGTAAAATACTTATGAACCGCTTTCATGTGACTATATTACGGTTTATAGCTACATCCCTAGATATCCCTACCCTAGGGATAATAGGTAACTATATCACAGCTGCAACCATCTTGCTGCGGCACATACAAGCCGTTTGCTCAATGATATGGCATTTCCCATCGACAAAAATGACGAACTTGGATACATACTCTCAACTCCTATTTAACCCCTTTATGGGATGAATTTTCAAAAATACTTCAATTGTGCTCACTCGTTTTAAAAGGCACTCTTGCGAAACAGGACAATTGCCTGAAATTGGCGTCTTTTTTTTTCTCGCGGCCATCAACCAAGTCTTGTTTTTCTAGTAAATAATAGTGTACACTCCTACCAACTTATCTGTGAAGTGGCGAAAATTGGAACTACGGCCGTCATGTTGAAATGTCTTAGATTGTGCCGACGCATGTCATTCGATTGTGTCGACGCATCGACGGTGGCGTCCTCTTTCAGTTCACAGATAAGTTGGTAGGACTAACAAACGAAACTTATTTGACATGCATATCTATAAACTCAGTCCGAAATGAGGTAAGTATATGAGTTAGGAGTGTGTTTTAAAAATTATAAGTAATAACTAATAAGATAAAATAATTAATACCTATTATAATTTTAACATGATTTTATTCAGATTTATATTTGTGAACATGATATTTATTCAGATTTGTTACTGTAGTTGTAATGGCAATCATGTCATTTGTGTCATGTCATAGATTTTTATTTTTATTCCTTTATTAATCATCTAAATAGATTATTTTCTATTTTGTGAATGTGAGAACGTTGCAGGCCTAGTAGACTGTACAGTACCTGGTAGTTGTTGAAAGGCCTACATTGTCCTCCCATACCTATTAACACTGTTATTTGAAAATATTGTAAAAGCGAATTATTTTTAAAAGAGTAACCATGGAGTTTCTTGCCGGCTTTTCTAAATAGGAGACGACCAATTTGGAACCGTGCACCTAGCTTCTGACGTTTCATAAGTGCCCATGTAAGTTTATGTGAAATAAAATATTTTGATTTGATTTGAATAAATTGAAAAAAAAAATGAAACAAATTAAATAACAAAATAATAACCAAAATTAGTTTCAGTCTATGCAAACGACTCATTCATGAAGCTATTGTTTTATGTCAGCTGGTAAAAGTTCGTTGACTTTTGTTCATTCAACTTTTTCTTTATCATCGTTTATCTATTGTTCTTTCTGACCCAGCTGTGAGTAGCTTCATGAATGAATTTTTTGCAAAACCCCCAGAAGCAAACTCGAGTGGCGTGACCTTTTTTTTCTCGTTCGTTTTAATTTCATCTCTGCGCTACAGGTTGCTCCAAGATGCTATTTTAGAAAATTGTAATTATATCAATAAATAATAAGGCTTAGTGAAATTAAAATATCTCTAGAAAACGAAAACCGTACCGTACCGTATACGCGTGCCAAGTTAATGTCATGATTGCAGCGGCACGTTGTATATTTGTTAATCAGCGCCTCATCGATTTAAAAATAAAAATATCGATGTTGGCCATTCTGCCAATAACTCAAGTGAATTAGAAAAGGAAGTGTGTAATGATAATCACTAATCAAAAATCATTTAAGTATTAAAGTTAGTCTGTAAATCAACAAAATTAACCCTTTACAAACATAATCAACATTCTCATCTTATGTTATTAAAAATGCTCTAATTTAACATACGGTATGGAACTCACATCTATGCAATAAATCCAACCACATACTTGATAATATCGCCTTTGCTGACGATATACAAAAAAATAACGAAATCCGTCCAGTAATTAGGTAAAAAAAATAGAGTTTTAATTTTGAATAAATTTAAACACTTTGTAGAATTGGACCACAAGGTCGATGAGTCAGTGAACTTGAATCCTTGAACCTGTGTGCAAACAAAAAAAACCATGTTCGGCTAACAATAGATTGGGCACTATGGTGCACCGCAGGTGGCCAGCTTGGTTGTCTAAACAGAGTGATTACTTTTACTGAATTTATTTTGTTTGAAAAAATAACTTTACTGATTTACGGTTTTGAATTAAACATTTAATTTTGCTATACTTTTGTGGACTAGTATTACTAGTAGTTGAATTCATTGCACATGGCGTCGGTTCCATACTGTATATTTTTTCCAAATCATTAACTCGTTTCGTTCGTTTGTACGTCTTCAGTTTAAAATCATTAAAGGTCGATTAATATCGTCGCCTGCTGTCCCGAATTTGTGGCCAAAGAATGTCTTGGTAACAAAGTATCCATATTGTCATAAGAAGTCGGTTAATAATGAGCACTTACCTTTAATACCATTGATGTCATAAGTGATTTGCTTCCAGGAGAAGACTTCATTAAATTTGCCGACGCTACGTCTGTTCTGAGCTTTTGAATGTACGGTCAGCAGCGCCAAGCATGTGACGGTCAGGAAAAACAGTTTCATTTTGATCTATAAAAGAAAAAGATTTTCTTAGACCTTGTATGGCTCGTGGCTAAGTGTAATAACAGCAGCATTGTCGAGCGATCAAGGTTAAGGGCATATATCGATAAATGTGTTTTTAAAATTCCTATAAAACCAAATGTATATGGTTAAATTATTTGCATTTTTCTTATGTGTTATTTGATTATATTGTCTACTGATTTACTAAAACAAAAACATGATATTACTTGAAATTTTTTCTATAAAAAAATGCTCCCTACTTAGCACCGTCTATTTATTGTTTTATACGATTATACGTAAACAGTTCCATATTGTGCAGTAAAACTTGCTTTAAATCGAAGGTATTTAAATATTTTAAGAACTTACTATGTTCAAAATTGATTTAAGTGTAGCATTTTGTCATAAATCTACATTTAAACGAAACGCGTTTAGTTCCAGTGCGCGTGAGAGTCTTCTATCTCGCGCGTCAAACTAGGCAGCCATAACGCCATTTCACCTATACACCGAGCTAAACCACGCTTCAATATATCCTCTTAAGTTACATTAAACCCCCGTCCAACGGGCGTAATAAAATCGCGGCGGGATTTTAAGCGCACTGGATTTTCAACTCTCGTTGTTGAGCCGAGCGTTGAGAATCCAACTTAACAATAACAGAGTACATTCTAGCGCGTCGAAAAAACACACTGTTGGATTTTGCACTCTCAGCGCTAAGCGTTGAAAATCCAGTGCGCGAAAAAAAATCGCCGCGATATTTTTACGTCCGTGCGTACGTCGACTTACTGAGGTCGTTCTGTTGATCGGTTACTGTTAGACAAGGCACGATACATTTTTGACAGTCGTTACGAGCAGTCAGAAGCCCGGAAGTCTAAGAACCAGCAACTGGGTGGTGGAGGTCAGATAGGCGGTTGCTCCATGTAACAAAATTCATTCAGCTGCATTTGGTTAGACTGGAAGCCGACCCCAACATTGTTGGGAAAAGGCATAGGCAGATTTATTGTCCGTTGTTTATGGAGCGACTGCCTTTCTGACCTCCTCAACCACAACCCAGTTACGGACCAAACATATTTGGAGTTTTTGCTAAGCGAAGCGCGCTTCACATTGTGTTCTCCACCAAGTGTACAAACACGTGTGAATGTTGTGTAAGCGCAGGAGCTCTCGGTACATTTTTGGTTGGAAGTGTGTCACAGATTAATACAGATGGGACACTCCGCAAAATCATTTAAATAAAAAGCTACTCTTGCTACGACACAATAAAGTGCAATTCAGGTCGCACAGCGCTTCATTACCTACAGTTATATTCACCTATAAGTTGCCTCTCTTTCTATCGCGTAGCTCTTATACCTTCCGACTCGTTAGGGTTGTCTTCTTTTACGACGCGGCGCGTGAGTGAGTATCGAACTAACGTGCGAGCCGGCCGGTGCGCGACAGCCCACACTGAATTGACCCAGTGAGATGAGCCCGCCGCGTACTTGTAGCTTCATACCTAAACTGCGGAGTGTCCCATCTGTATTAGTCTGTGGTTACGTGCTGACGTTACTCGTCTTCACGCACACATTCAGAGCGTGTTTGTACACTTGGTTACCACAGGTAAAATGCGCGTCGCTTCGTGAGATAACAATACTATACAGAAAACCAGTTTTTCACTTTGATTTGTTTCGTTAAGTTTTGCAAGACTGATTGTTGTTATAACCTTGACTTAGCATTAAATAAAAACAAACAATATTATGTTTATTGGTTTTTCCTTCGAGGTGCTCGTGGCTAAGTAATAACAGCCGCACGGGTCGATCCATCAGGTTAACCTACGCTTGCCGGGGTTGTCCGTGAATAAATGACCATCTTTACATACCGAGACTCCTCCGTGCCTCGGAAAGCACGTTAAGTCGTTGGTCCCGGCTGTCATTCGTGGATCTTTGACAGTCGTTACGGGTCGTCAAAAGCCCGAAATTCTGACAACCAGTCTTATCAAGGGGTATCGTATTACCCAGTTAATGGGTTGTGGTGGTCAAATAGGCAGTCGCTCCATGTAAAATACTGGTATTCAGCTGCATCCGGTTAGACTGGAAGCCGACCCCAACATAGTTGGGAAAAGGCTAGGCAGATTGATTTGTTAGTTTTTCCTTCATGATAATTACTCGTAAGTAAGAGAACGGAATACATAATAGTTACAAGTAGGTACTCGTATGTTATAGAAGATTCACTCCGCAAAATCATTTAAATAAATAACAACTCTTGCTACGACACAATAAAGTGCAATTCAGGTCGCACTGTCGCACATTATATTCACCTATAATCCATTTATTATATCCATCCATCCATCCATCCATTTTTTTTTTATTTTTTTTATTTTTATTTTTTTTATTTTTTTTTTATTTATTAGACAGAAGTTAAAAAAGGCTATTTTAGGGGCACACTTTGTAATAAAAGTACAACAAACATTATTACAGTAAAGATTGACGTGGAGATAAATATAATCAATTTAAATAACAGCTCTCACACTTAATTGTACTTATCTAACCTATCTACCTTCTGAAATTACAAGGCTTTCATTTACTATTATTTATTTTTTACATAAAATATTGTCGTGTCAATGTTTAAAATCTAAAAGAAGCAGGGGCGGTCAGTACCGGGAACGTTTTTCATGTTACTATAACTCTATCAAATCTAAAATGTTACCTATTCCCTTCATAAGTTGTGGCAGCACGTGTTATTTAACGTACACATAGCAGCAGGTCGAGGTACTAGCCGCCGGGGTCGCGGGTTATTCGGAAGAGATACCGTGGCCCTGGCACGGGCAGCTGAAGGAACATGGGTGGGTTTTAGTCAGTAAAAGTCTGACACGCCCTCCCGCTCTGCCCAGAGCGGGAGAAGTCATTTGATGATTTCCCATCCACAAAAAAAAAAAAAAAAAAAAAGCACGTGTTATTTTATTTTGTCGGTTTATGATGTCATTCATCCGTCAAATTGCGTAAATAATCTGCAGTTTTCAATTGTCATTCACTTGTGGATACTTTTGAATGCTACGCATAAGATGCTACGCCTTTTCTCGTTGTTATTGCTGAATTTTCGTGGTTTAGTTGTTATTTGTTACTGTTTTTCTGTTGTTATTGTTTTTTATCGTTATTTGTGTTAGTTTTGTTTTGTTTGTACAAAACGGTACGTTTTTTGAACTATGGACAGGGACGATCCCGGTGCAGGCCCGAGTGGCTTGCAAGCGCAACATTACGCTCTGAAACTGCTGGTAGCGCTGATCAGCGTCAACAGCGAAAAAAACGTGGCCCCAACGTTGATCACGAGGTTAAAATATTGTCTCCCAAGAAAAATAGAATAAAGCAAACACCGCTTCGTTCTACAGAAAAAAGAACAGTGATAAATATTTATAAAGATGTTAAGGAGTCCTGGCCCCAAGTACTCCTGGTTATAGAACGCAGTTAATTAACAAAACTGCAGAAATTGCAGGTAAGGATCATAAAATAATAATTTTACAATAAAAGATAAATGTATTTGAAAGTGACAAGCATTGTGAGGTAATAACATACATTACCTAATCTTATTTTATAGGCATATCTCGTGCAACAGTTTATAATGTACTCAAAGAATACAATACAGAAGGTCGCCTGCAATCACCCCCTCCTCGCCAACGGAAATACTCAAAATCTGACGATTATGATGATATTACTTTAAGCGGAATACGAAGAAAAATTCATTCATTTTTCTTTGATAATGAGTTACCAACGTTGGACAAGATTCTGGAAGCCGTTAATAGCGATGAGTATCTGCCCGATTTCAAAAGAAGCACTTTATACAAATTAGTCAAGAACAAATTAAAATTTACCTATATTCTTCGATCAATAATAGTACTAGTAATTTCACATGATCAACAGAAGGGTTTTTAATGGATGGTGAATTAATATTTGAAGCCAAAAAGGGTGACGGAGACTACCATTCTGAAATGGATGCACACAATTTTGAAGTGGTTAAAGTTAATATTGTCAAAAATTGAGAGTGGTGCGCATTATCCATAACAATAACAATTGTTATGGATAATGCGCCATATCATTCGAGGAAAGTGGAGAAGCTGCCAACTACAGCCACACGAAAGGCAAATTCAGGAGTGGCTAAAAAACAAAAATATTCCTTTTGAGGAAAAAGATCTTAGGGCCACTTTATTAGAAAAAGTAAAACATTTGTATCAAAGTTTGCTGTAGATGAGATGGCTAAAGAAAAAGATATATTAGTATTGTGCCTCCCACCTTACCACTGCGAGCTCAACCCAACTAAATTGTTAAGTGGTGTTTTGTGATGACTGGTGGTAGCAGTGACTAAATTGTTAAGTGGTGTTTTGTGTCGTATTTATTTGTGATGACTGGTGGTAGCAGTGACTAAATTGTTAAGTGGTGTTTTGTGTCGTATTTATTTGTGATGACTGGTGGTAGCAGTGACTAAATTGTTAAGTGGTGTTTTGTGTCGTATTTATTTGTGATGACTGGTGGTAGCAGTGACTAAATTGTTAAGTGGTGTTTTGTGTCGTATTTATTTGTGATGACTGGTGGTAGCAGTGACTAAATTGTTAAGTGGTGTTTTGTGTCGTATTTATTTGTGATGACTGGTGGTAGCAGTGACTAAATTGTTAAGTGGTGTTTTGTGTCGTATTTATTTGTGATGACTGGTGGTAGCAGTGACTAAATTGTTAAGTGGTGTTTTGTGTCGTATTTATTTGGTTTGTTGAAAACATATTATGGACATGCCATTATGATAAAGTTGTTTTTAATAAACTGATTGTTACTAAAAATTGTTTAATTTTATGTACCTATCCAAGCATCGTGACGAGTAGATAGATAGAATATGCTTTCTTGTATGCCATACATTGTTACTTACAAAAAAGCACATACATTATTTATAGAAAAAATTTGAACTTAACTTGAAAATAAAAGGTTTCGTACTCCTGCTTCTGCGAGCTTCTTTTTTCTAATGTTATAATAAATGGAGTATAGAAGTTGCCTCTTTCTATCGCGTTTACTCTTATACCTTCTACTAGTTAGGGCTGTCTTCTTTTACGACACAGCGCTTGAGTGAGTATCGAACTAACGTGCGAGCCGGCCGGTGCGCGGCAGCCCACACTGAATTAGCCCGACAAGTCGAGCCCGTCACCACAGAACCGCCGCGTACTTGTAGCTTCATACCTAAAATGCGGAGTGAGCCTGGCTTTGTAAGAGCCTGTTCGAGCTTGGCGACGCACATCATCATGTGAACAGGCTGTGTTTGCATGGAGTCTGGATTTGTGCCCACTCGGCAACTCTCATGCAGCTGCTACCAGCCACCCTGCAAAGATCGTCGTTCCACCTAGCCTGAGGGCGTCTTACCTTACGTTTGCCGATTCGTGGTTTTGCGATTTGTGCCCGGTTGATGGCTAGCCTCGCCCCCTGTTACATGGGACTTAAACATAACTGGTGAAATGTTGATGTACTATAGGTACACCTCTGCCCAACCCATCAAGAATTACAGGCGTGATGTTATGTGTAACGTAACTTGAACAGTTCCTAAAAGGGCTAACAACGCTGACCTTCGTAGTAATTTTTTACGCTCCAAGGGCGCTAGCTATGTCATTTTGACCGTGAATTTTGCGTTAAATGGCCAATTTTGGCCAATTCTGAGCATTTTTTCATATCTATAATAAATAACGCCAAAATTCCGAAGCAAGTTTTTCATAAAATGCGCGACGGCAATTTTTTGAGCTCGTGGAGGTCAGATAGGCAGTCGCTCCATGTAAAATACTGGTATTCAGCTGCATCCGGTTAGACTGGAAGCCGACTTCATTATAGTTTCTGTGGTTTTTCTAAGTAATTAATAATTCAAAGATTTTATTTTAGGTACCTACTTACAAAGTTTTAATTCAATTTGGTTTTTAATATTTTGAAAAGACAAGGTTATAATTTTTTTTTTCAAGATAGTTGTTTATTAACGAGTTTTTATGTTTAGGTAGGTAGGTACATTATGAGATGACAAAAAAAAATAGAAATAAAACAAGAATAGTGAAATGTATATTCTTAAATTAATTATGATAATAAACACGCAGCAAATGACATAGTTACCTACCTAAATAATATGAAATAAAATTGATAAAAAGTTTCAAAATATTAAAAAAGTAATAATGTAATAATAAAAACCGTAGATCCGTAATATTATATAAATACTGTTGAATAAATTAAATTGTTAAGTAACACGTACGTACCTACGTTTAAATAACATTTACTTACGTAAAAAAAAAATACGAGGAGAATGTCGTGAGCAAAGTTTTGAGTATGAATGGGATGGCATAGGAGTAGGGGAAGACCAGAAAAACGATGGATGGATTGTATGAAAGATGACATGGCTAGAAAGGGAGTGATTACCGAGATGACGACTAATAGAGAAGTACTTATGGAAGAAAAATCAAGTTGCGCCGACCCCAAGTAAATTGGGATAAGGGCAGGAGAGAACGATAGTGTCAGAATAAAAAATACATAATCTCTTACCTACCTTTATCGTTTATTTGAACAATTTAATAAAAACAAAAGCCACTTCTTCACATCACTGTTTTAAAACCTATATTTTTAAAATTGTATTAAAAAAAAACACTATTATTATTGCATTATTATTACTATATTATTATTAATAGGACGCACGACTGTCTAGGACAAGCGTGTTCTATTTTATGATGTGTTATTCTAATGTTTGTATATCGATGACCCCCAGATTCTACACTAGTGATGTTAGCTGTCGATAGTTTTTTGTATCGATAAATGAATATTAACGTAGCCTGAAACTAATAGATTTAGTTTATATCAACCTACAGAAGAGCTACCATCGTAAACACCTGCAGAATAAAACAAGAAATTCATGCAATTAGAGGAAGAAACTTTAACTTTAAAATTTACTTGGCTGTGGCCAATAAACGTAGCTAAAACCAGCCTAATAGCTGAAAAAAAGAACACTCGAAAATAATAATAATAATGATAATGATGATTTTTTAAAATATTTCTACTAGCCCTATCCCGTCGAAATTTCGAAAAATCAGGCTTTATTCCTTGTCAACATCATAAATGGTACCTCTATGCAAAATTTCATTTTTCTAGGTCCACGGGTTTGGGCTGGGCATTGATGAGTCAGTCACTGAGTGAGTCAGGACTTTTCCATTTACACACTGCCTCGTTGGTCTAGTGGTCACATGCGCTACTGTTGAGCATGAGGTCTTGGGTTCGATTCCCAGGTCGAGCAAAGTGTTATTGGGTTTTTCCATCAGGAATGATAGCATCCTGGATCAGTGCCAGATGGCAATAGGCTCGCCCCCTGTTACATGGGACTCAAAACATATCTGGTCTGGTGGTGGTATCTGGTGGTGTCTGGTGGTGGCTGGTGGTGGTATATCTGGTATCTGGTGGTGGTGGTCTGGTGGTGGTGGTGGTGGTCTGGTGGTGGTGGTGGTGGTGGTCTGGTGGTGGTGGTGGTGGTGGTGGTGGTGGTTTGGTGGTCTGGTAAAGGTGTGTGTGTGTACAGGGTGCTATAGGTACCCACACCTCTGCCAAACCCTTCGGGGAATACCTGTATTATGCAGCCTGCTGTATTATGTGATTAGCCGTCCTCTCAATAGTTACCCCTTTTCTATCAATTTCATCTTTCACACAATCCATCCATCTGTTCGATTCAGTTATCAGGTTATCAGTTTGGTGGTTCAAATACCCATATATCTGTTTTTTTTGTTTCTATGCAATGACCAAAAGTTTTGTAAAAGGAGCTCTGATCCTGCCGACAAACTGTCTTGCAATTTGGCAGGTTTGAAAATTTTGTGTTGGTCCAAATAAATTATTTATTTATTTATTTTATTTAGTTCTTTGGTCTTTCCTTACCCATAAAATCATCCACATTATTCAAAATAATACTAGTATACTCAAATCTTTCCTCACGACATTATGTGCCTCATTCCTCATGTCTGGTTGTCTGATAGTTTAATAAAACATATTCATGGCAAAAAAAAAGCTCAACGTACAGTCTGTTCCAAACGTATCTGATGAAAGTATAAACAAACCCTTTTCAGTGTAAATTGTTACGCAATCACTCACTAAAGCGAATTTACCTGTATTTAAAAGGTTTTAACTGTATATCTCACTACTTTTCCCAACAATTATTGTTTGAAAAACATTATTAAATTGTAATTAAAAAACATCGGCGAGAATTGAGCTTATAAAATTAACCTCAATTTGTCAAATGATAAATCATCTTTAAGGTGATTTAAAATTAGAAGTAAGTAATGTACCTATTCAAATAATCAAAGCACAGAATTCGATCCATAGATTTTCTGATCCGTTTGTTTACATTTTAATCAGATACTTTTGAAATTGACTATAGCATTCAAAAGTAATATCTTCCGTGTAAAGTTGTTAGCCTTGACTTCTGCAGCGTAAACAGCATCGTAGCGCGTCGGTCAAGTTCGTGACTAGACTGAGATGCAGTAAAATTCCGTAATGTCGTTGCAGCCAGGAGGATATAAAATAAATGGCTAAATGTGTTGCCAAGCACAAAACTCCAACCAACGCAAAAGATAAATGAAGAGAGAAATTGGGAAAATTATACGGAAAAACGTAAAAGTCACATTTTTCTTTTTCCCATACAAACTGTTCCTAGCTGTCAGTTCTAGGGATGGCAATCTGATGTACAGTCCTACCAACTTATCTGTGAACTGAAAGAGGACGCCACCGTTGATGCGTCGACACAATCGAATGACATGCGTCGGCACAATCGAAGACATTTCAACATGACGGCCGTAGTTCCAATTTTCGTCATTTCACAGATAAGTTGGTAGGAGTGTAATATGAACTACTTACTTGAATGCATCCGTAGATTTGACACTTTCTCTTTCTACATGGATTAAGATTAACTAAAAACTTCTCCTTACTACATAACATATTACGTAAAATTTATACCAGAATAAATGTTCGTTCATTGAATAAGAAATTAAATATATTTTAAAGAAAATAAAAAAATTAAAAGACCCAAAATAAACGTAAGTAATTACAACTGCCGAATTGCTACTTACATAATGCGTTGTATCGCCATGCTTCAATACCTACATCTAATCTGTCAATAAGCAATTTTGTGAAAGGGAATGTAAAAAAATGGCCTGGATAGATTCAGTTTTCTATTGATTTTATTAGTCAAACAAGTAAATGTTTAAATGTTTCCGGGTCTCGACAGCTTCAATAATTTCGAAGAAAAAGACTTCTTCAATCCGACATTTACCTCAATCCTCGGCTATACTCATCCAGCTACTACCATCCACCCTGCAAAGATCGTAACTGGGCCTGAACGCGCCCTACCTTACGTTTATTTTTTTACCTATAAATAAATCGTACATTTGTAGCCGTCTTGATTCGGCCGTTTCTTATCGGTATAATAGATTTATCGAAAACACAACATTGTCACATCACTATTATCCTTAGCGATGGTTGATTAAGGTTATACAAATTTGCGTTTAGTCCACTCTCGGCCCCTCGACTCCTAAAAAAAGATTTGTTTATTTGTTTACTCTCAACCCCTAAGCATAGTTCACACTCGACCCCCAGGGGATGAGACTGAATTTTCATACAAAGGACAGGCATTCCTTGTCCACTTTCGACTTTTTGTTCGGTAAGTACCTAAAATTAATATTTTGGTACTTACAGCAAGCTACAGAAAAGCAAAATTCAGGAATTGATATTAAAAAAATAAACGAGCAATATTAGAGAATACTAAAAGTAGAATTATTTATTATTACCCGACTGCCCCAGAAGGAGGGTAATGTTTTTCGAGAGTATGTATGTATGTATGTCTATTTCTTTGAACGCTCTATAGCTTGAACGGTATGATGGATTGAACATATGAGGTGTCGTTAGATTCGTCTTAATTCTGAGAGTGACATAGGATATATAATATTTATATATTGTGTCTAGAAATACAAAAAAAAAGGGAGGTGAAAGTTTTTTTCAAAATAAATTACAACAATATTGTTATCAAATAAAAGTTAGTAATGAGTCAATTATAAAAAAAAAACTAAAAGGATTGAAATAAAAAAAAATGATAAAAACAAAAAACCCGACTACAAAAACACAACTGAAAAGAGAAAAACAAGCATTAGTAAGTTTCTCACCTGGCCATCCTCTCCACAAAATGGGAAACTAGGCAACTATTTTCCTATTTTGACGCATTTTGTGGAGTGGATGGCCAGGTGAGAAATTTACTCGGTGGTCTTCTGTGCAAGATGTTTCAAACTCAAATAATAATAAGTATAATATTACATTACTTACTAACACTAGCGTATTACTACAATTAGGGATCATGTTGTCCTAATAAATAAATATTGATTTGATAGTTTAAAAAAGTATAGAGTTATTGCAGATCATAAAAAAAATATTTAAAAAAAAACAAAAAACTCGACTGCAAAAACACATAGCTGAACAGAGAAAAACGAGCATTATAATCTATAGAATATTGGTACTGCAAGTGGGGGACAAACCAATAACCTGGAATATGTGACTGATGATTTATCATCGTAACTGACTGTACTTTGGGGGTCGAGAGGAAACTAAAACTAGCCTGGAAAATAAAATCCACTCTCGACCCCTAAGGGTCGAGTATGAACTATATTTAGGGGTCCAGTGGACACATTATTTATTGGGGGTCGAGGGGCCGAGAGTGGACTAAAAGTACATTTGTAGCCGTCTTGATTCGGCCGTCTCTTATCGGTATAATAGATTTATCGAAATCACAACATTGTCACATCACTATTGTCCTTAGCGATGGTTGATTAAGGTTATCGTTAAAAGTTACATAGATCTAGAAAATTTCAATGATCAATATCTTTGAAACTACTCAAAGTTTCTCAGTCACAAATTCAGGTTAACATTATCGTCCCCGGCACAACATTTTGAACACATTTCGAAGGCCGCAGATCATCAGGCAGCGGAGATACATGTGTCCAGCCAGCTTGAACTCAGGCTGGCTGGACATTACGTTTTTATTGATTTCTCGTGAACCCTTACATGTGACGCCATAAATCAAACTTTATTACTGTCACACATTGCGTCACTAAATATTAGTAAAGGAACCATATTCGAAAACGCTCCCGTTATTGAGATTAGGAAGTGCCAGCCAGAAGTTTTATACGTAAATTCAAGGTTGGACACAGATTTTTGCATTTTTCTACTAAACCGCTGTACATATCACAAAACTTTTAGCTCGATGCCTGTCACATATTTATGTGACGCCCGTTGATATGCAAAAAGTCGTCAAAATCACTTCCGTTACCGAGATTGAGAGACCAGCGAAAAGTGGTTTTTCAAGCTGGCTGGACACGTTTTCGATCGATTATATAAGATTCTGTAGCGTTACAAATTCTGAAATAAGGGTGTTTAGCCGTGTCATAAAGTGCCCTATTGACATAGTTAAATGCGAGCTATTTTGAAGATTTGTCCAGCCCGCCTGAGTCACATCTTTTTCTGCATGCACCCGTCAATGATGAATAATACGTCATTGGTACCCGATAAAAAAAGTTTTACTGCACAATATGGAACTGTTTATGGATAATCGTATAAAACTGAAAGTAGACGGTGATACTTTGGATTTTTTTTTTATCGAAAAAATTTCAAGTAAGTAGGTAAGTAATCATGTTTCGGTTTTAGTACAGCAGTAGACAATATAATCAAATAACACATGAAAAATCCAAATGATTTAACCTTATACCGTATTTGGTTATAATATAAATAATTTTAAAAACACCAAATTAACGACGAATCCGGTTTTACATTAAGTGTGTTACCCGTGCAAATAATTATCTAATTACTCGTGAAACTATTCTCAAGCGTTCCATGATAGAAGTATATCATATAGGGTGACTGGTAATTAGTGACCGATACTTAAACACATGATTGTGCTCATGATAACAAACAACTTTTACTATGGGACCAAATCTGAAATCGCGAAAAAAAAAAATCAACTGCTCCCTACATTTTGAAGAGTTGTGCGAACATTATGAATGTAGGGAGCAGCTGATTTTTTTTTCGCGATTTCAGGTTTGGTCCCTTAGTAAAAGTTGTTTGTTAACCGACTTCAAAAAGGAGGAGGTTCTCAATTCGTCGGAACCTTTATTTTTTATTTTTTATTATTTTTTTTATGTATGTTCCCCGATTACTCGAAGATGGCTAGACCGATTTGGATTTTTTTTGTTTTATTCGAGGGGTATACATCACAGTTAGTCCCATATAAAATTGATTAACTTTGCTTGGGTAGTTTTTGAGACAGCTTCAATAATACGTATTTTTTCCCCACTTTTATATGGATGATGTTCTAGTTTGTTTTGCAGATAGTGGTATTAGAATTTGTGTGGGGTAGGTATACAACTAAAAAGTGAAAGATAAAAACTTTTTTACAAAAAAATACAACCGACTTCCAAAAATAACACTACAAAGTGAAAAATAACTTTAATTTCGGAAGTCGGTGGCAAAAAACGAAAATACATTTAACTAGACACCGACTTCCGAAATTAAAGTTATTTTTCACTTTGTAGTGTTGTTTTTGGAAGTCGGTTGTATTTTTTAACATGAGTATAATCATGTGTTTAAGTATCGGGCACTAATTACCAGTCACCCTATATAAACATAAAATACCATCATCCAATGGCGACCGTGGGCTTACAGTGGTGTGAATCTATGGGGTTAAGGCGGACAACTGAAGGGTTTGAATAATATCTCGACCTCTCAAGTGCAACTACAAGATGCCCTACAAAAAAAAAAAGGTTTGAGTAACAAGTTTGAATTAGTTTCGCAATTATTATTAGGGTGCTGGCAGGGATAAAAAAAAAATAAAACTATGTTTTTTTTTTTCAAATTTTTATTTATTATTATACCTACCTAAGTATTATAAATTTATTATGTAGGCTCGTTCTTTGGCCAAAGAATTAGCATTGCCATTCAACGTGGCAATGCTGCCAGTCTTCTGGGCACGTTTCCGGATGACATCGATGCGGACGAGTACTTCGACGCTTGAGTGTCCTTTTGTTTTGTATTCATTTGTATAGTATACTTTAGTACCTAGTGTAAATAGTGTTAACTTGTATAATGTTTATAAACCACAAAAAATATGTAGGTTACTTTTTAAAATAACGCATTGAATTAATTCTTCATCTCGCATACAGTCCCTTTGATAAGGTCTTGAACATTTCCCCTGTAATAAAAAAAAAAAACAAATAACCTATATGTATTTGCTTGGTTTTTCCAACATGAAATTCTTTATTATCTAAGCAGGAGTCTAGATTTGTGTCCAGCCAGTTAAGAGCCCATACTATCTCAGCTTTTTATGTCGCTCGCACGATACTGCTCGCGGATTGAGTGAGAGTGTAATTGCTTTTTCCGGTGAAAATAATGTCAATTTGAAAACAATTAAAAACATAAGACCTGCACCCTAATTGCGTACCATAATAACAATCGGAGTTGGTTTCATTTTGAAACAAATTGCTAATCCATTGCTTCATATGGTCGAAAAATTTGTCTGCTCGACAACGTAAATAACGCAATGGATGTTGTTGAACTGTCAAAAGGAAACCAATTCCGATTGATAATGTGCTACGCAATTAGGCCCATAAGGGTGCTGCTGTATAGTTAGTTCAGTTAGTATGCAAAGTTTCACGCCGCCCACCTCCCCGCGAGATCCCCGCCGTTGCTCTACGGTAGAGTCACAACACAAGACTAAATAAAAAAGGTAGTAGAGCTGCATGATTGTTAAACTGTGACTATACGTTATTATTATTACAAACAGTAGTTATATTTTATTATAATCCTTAAAACGGAGCTTAGTGGCCACTACTTTCCGTTTTAAGGATTATAATTTAACTTATCAACAACAAAACTACTGTTTGTAATAATAATAAAGTGTAGTTTTATGGAGCACAACTTAACGTTCTTATTTTCTGCATTTTCATTCTAAAATGAAATAAATAACCAAACAAACGATGAGAGCGCCACTGCACGCTCGGAGTAATGCCACCATGCGCAAGCGCAGGGTGCGGGCCAGCTCCAATACTGGGAAATGATTGATCCCTGAGCGATTTGACTGCCCCTACCTACATACAATAATGCTGTAACAGATAGTACAGCTAGGGCACTTAATCTGATTGACATTGACCTATATTTATAATGACTTGTGTCTTGTTTGTGTTGTTGTAATGTGTTGTTTTTATATGGAATTACTTAGCTGTTGCCCACGGCTTCGCTCGCGTTAATTTATAAATAAATAAACCATTTATTTCAAGGACACAGGCCCTTAGATAAATAGTAAATACCTTAACCTAAACATAAATATTTGAATATTACTTGTGTTAATAAAAAAGGCTTAAGACTATGTTAGTAGCACTTCATTTTGCACTAGTTTGACTTTGAGCTATCCTTTGGTATTTTAGAATTTGACAATCAATTCTGGTTGTACTCTGCTTGTAATAATATAATTCAATCATTATTCGAAAGACAGGTGCTCTGACGTCGAATCTACAGGAAGAGGCACCCTGGTGCATGCTGTTTGCCGATGACATTGTTCTTGTCGGTGAAGATTTACCTGAGATTCGGAGCAGATTGGAGAAATGGCAACAGAAACTGGAGAATGTTGGCTTGAAAATCAGCAGAACCAAAACTGAATATATGTTCTGCGATTTCGGCGGTATCTCCAGTTCTGGAGCCATAGCGCTTGATGGCGCGCTTCTCCCAGTCTGCTCCGACTTTCGGTATCTCGGTTCACTCGTGCAAAGCGATGGCGAAGTAGATCGGACGGTTAAGCATAGGATTAACACTGGATGGATGAAATGGCGGCAGGTCACGGGGATAATCTGCGACTCCCGCATTCCCCTTAAACTTAAGGGGAAGATATATAAAACAATGGTAAGACCTGCTGTCTTGTATGGATCAGAATGTTGGGCCACAAAAGGGATAAATGAAAAGCAGTTGCATGCAGCTGAGATGAGAATGCTAAGAGGGATGTGTGGTGTTACACGAATGGATAGAATAAGAAATGAGTACATAAGAGGAAGTCTAAAAGTGGCACCGGTGACTGAAAAGTTGTGCGGAAATCGGCTGTCATGGTATGGGCATGTGATGCGGAGGAGTGAGGAAAATGTCGTGAGGAAAGTTTTGAGTATGAATGTCGATGGACAAAGAGTAGGGGAAGACCAAAGAAACGATGGATGGATTGTGTGAAAGATGACATGGCTAGAAAGGGGGTGACTACCGAGATGACGAATAATAGAGAAGTATGGAAAAAAAGGACATGTTGCGCCGACCCCAAATAGATTGGGATAAGGGCAGGAGAATGATGATATTCGAAAGACAGGTGGCGCCATCTATTGTCATAAGAATGTTATTGTTGTTTTCCTCGGGATCAATACTTTTTTCGGGATGACAGGTACCCTATGACTGTTTCTGTACACTTGACAACGTATATGCAAAATTTTAAGATGATCAGTTCAGTGGTTTAGGCGTAAACAGGTAACAAATAAACTTACTTTCGCATTTATAAATTAAATTAAATTTGAATACTGTGACCCAATGGCCCTTATAAGTGGGGTATCAAAATAAATGGCTTGAGGAGACGATTTAAAAAATATAAAACGCGAAAACGATGGTAAAAAAATTATTTAAAAAACCAAAAGACCCGAATGCAACTGTTCAATACAAGCTCAATTTTTAACAGACTTCAAAAAAAGGGGGTTTCTCAATTTGACCGTATATATTTAGATATATAATATATAGGGTGACTGGTAAATAGTGACCAACACTAAAACACATGATTGTACTCATGATAACAAACAATTTTTACTATGGGACCAAACCTGAAATAGCGAAAAAAAAATCAGCTGCTCCCTACATTTTGACGAGATATGCCAACTTAAATGTAGGGAGCAGCTGATTTTTTTTCGCGATTTCAGGTTTGATCCCATAGTAAAAGTTGTTTGTTATCATGAGTACAGTCATGTGTATAAGTATCGGTCACTAATTACCAGTCACCCTATAGTAATGTATATATATATTTTTTTTGTGTGTTTGCAGATAACTTCGTCGTTTATGAACCGATTTTGATGATTCTTTATTTATTGGAAAGGAGATATCCCAAGGGTAGTACCATGATAAGAAAACCAGGATCTGATGATGGCATCCCAGAGAAATCAAGGGGAACCTTCAATTTTTATAGGCACTCCTATAACGATTTGGGCATTTTTTTAGTAATTCGTGCATTTGCTCCCAAAAAGCACCATTTGGTGAAGTGGAACTAATGAGGAAGTCCACAGATAGCCATCGGAACTACTCAATAATACGTATTTCACGGGTTGCGATTCGATTATTGCTAAGCAATTTATGCTCATACAATACATATATTGAAGAGGAGCTGATGGTGACTTCACTATCAGTTCCAGTTCTCCTGGTTCCTTACTGGGAGAATTCCTGAACAGTTAACGCCATATCGGGAAAAACAATATTTTGTAAAAGGTGATGAGCAGTTGACATTAGGCTATTGTAACTTAGATAAATTACGGAGTGCCCCACTAAGAAGTGATAAATAAAAAACTTTTTTACAAAAAAAAAAAAAAAAAACAATCGACTTCCAAAAAAATTCTAAGTACAAAGTGAAAAATAACTTTAATTTCGGAAGTCGATGGCAAAAAGCTAAAATACAGATCCAAAGACACCGACTTCCGTAATTAAAGTTATTTTTCACTAAGAATTTTTTTGGAAGTCGATTGTTTTTTTTTTTTTGTAAAAATGTTTTGAAGCATTCTGACGCAATGACGCAATTAAGTGCCACCAATTGCGTCAGACCGTTTGAAAAGAGATCTTGTTTTGAACTTTTTAGTTGCATTCGGGTTTTTAGTTTTATTCTTTTTTTATAAATAGGTATACTTACTTATGTACATAAAAGTTTGATTCAGTAGTAGTTAAGTTTGAGTATATAAACGTAGGTATTTGATTAACTAGAACCCACACGTCGTCACCTACGATCTTCAAATCTGAAACGAAAAACGAAGTAAATACAGGGACAAATTAAATTAGCTAGCGGAACTCTGCAGACGTGATGCGTATCGATATCTCAAATTCTCAACCCGATAAAAGATATTTTTATCAATTCACACTTCAAGTAGCAACCAGTGTTTACTGACTCAAAAAAAAAAAAACATCAAATTTATTTTATTTTTTCGTGTACACATTGTAGAAATACCGGAAAAGTGCGTGTCGGACTACGCATAGTGAAGGGTTCCGTAGTTGGGATGACTATTTAGGTATGCATAGTATTGATTTTATCGTTAGCAATAATAATGTATTTGATCCTGTTTCTCGAAGAAACTATGGAAAACAAAGTTATTTCTGAGGTTGTAACCGAATATCCCATATCTCAAAAACTATTGGCTTATATACCAAATTCAGAAACTTAATAATATTTTTAATTATGTGATTCAAACAACAGCTGAAGTTTTTTTCAACCTTCGGTTTCATGATTGGGGAGTGCCACATTTTTTTTCGTAATTTCCCTACTCAGTGCTTAACAATGATACATTAAACATACATAAACTCACTCCTTCCCATGGTGGTAGGCAGAAACTACAGAACGCCACCTGATCCTTAATACTCCATTTGCTTCGTCTACGTTCATACATCCGGTCATACACGCACGCCGGTTGCCAGTACTACGCACCTGACCTTTCTGAAGAACATCACCAATACGGTCACTTCAAGTCCTTCTAGAGCGTCCCCTGCCGGCGTTTCCACTCACATCTGCCTTTTGTTAGTCGCCTTTCATTCATCCTCTCAACATGACCAAACCATCTAAGCACCCTCTTTTAAATTTTTGTCACTACATCTTCTTTCAAACCGCACCGTCACCTCATCACATCACTCCTCAGCCTATCATTCATAGTCACACCACACATGCTTCGCACTAAGGAACGCATTTCCACAGCATTTATTCTACTTTCATACCTCTTTTGCCACACCTATTAACTATAAAGACAACTCCTGACTGACTGACTGACTCATCAACGCCCAGCCCAAACCCTTGAACCTAGAAAGCTGAAATTTTACACAGAGGTTCCTTTTATAATGTAGGCAAGGCATAAGGACGGATTTTCGTCCCCATGGGATGTCTTCCGATATTCCAAGCCTTGCGGGAAGTGCTAGTACCTGATATATAAACCAGTTTTGAATGACTCTGAGCCACCACAGCGGCGATCTTGCTCGTTAGAGGCACTTGAGTGTTCCAGCACATGATGCCATCCTGGGCTACGTTGGCATACAGCAGCGTTTGGGTGCTGCTATGGAAGTCGTGAGAACCACTCTGAGACCACGCTCCTCTGACGCCTTCGAGCTGGAAAGAAGTAAATTAAGAATTTCACAATAGTTACGTAATTTTGCATTCCTCTGAATTCTCTAAAAGAAGAGGAGCTTGTGGCTAAGTAATAACAGCCGCATTGGTCGGTCCATCAGGTTAAGCTACGCTTGCTGGGGTTGGCCCGTGGATTGGTGACCAGTTTTACATTTACCGAGACTCCTCTATGCCTCGGAAAGCACGTTAAGCCGGTGGCTGTCATTCGTGGATATTTTGAAGTCTGACAACCAGTCTTACCAAGGGGTATCGTGTTACCCAGCAACTAGGTTGTGAAGGTCAGATAGGCAGTAGCTCCATGTAACATACTGGTATTCAGCTGCACCGGTTACACTGGAAGCTGACCCCAACATAGTTGGAAAATTGTTTGACTTACCTTGAAATTGGCTTCAAAATCAGCAGACCTGTTTTTTAAAACCTCGTTAGATACAGAAAACTCTACTGTTGATATAAAAGGGTGGTAGTAGGCAGTCCTCTTGCCGGCACTGTCAGGATCCGATAGAGCGACGCTGAAGATACCGTCGTGCCAGTTGATTGTCTGATCTGAAATTCAAAATTTATCTGTACTCTATAGGGTCAAATTAAATTAGCTAGCGAAAATCCGCAGAGGGAGAGAGAGATGATGATGGGGGAGGGGGAGATGGGTATAGGTAAGTAAGCTGAAGAGTTTATTTTTAGGGTTCCGTAGTCAACAAGGAACCCGTATAGTTTCGCTATGTCCATCCGTCTGTCAGTCTGTCCGTCCGCAGCTTAGCTCAGAGACTCTTAGTACTAGAAAGCTATAATTTGGCAAGGATATACATATTCATCACGCCGACAAGTGGTAAAATAAAATCACGAAAAAAATCACGTAAAGTGGCGATGTTTTTTTTTTCTCCATTCTCCCATCCTTTTACAGTCAAAGTTGTGCAAAGGCAATGCTCGTACAGTCCCTAATCTTTCCCATAATAGACTATGGTGATGTGTGTTATTATGACCTGAATGCAGATCTCAATAAACTTGATTGCCTTCTAAATATTTTTTTGGGTTTTTATAAACAGATTTTATCAACTCATACGAGTACTTCAAGTACCCCATATACCCCAAAAAAAATCATCAAATATTTATATTTTTTCTTTTGGTCATGTTTATATAGGTATCGATACCTATAGCGCCTGCGGACTTTCGCGAGGTAAGCTAAGACCCTGTATATTATGAAAATGTTACAAAAGGAAATATGGCACTAATTACGTAGGTACTAGAATTCAAAATATATTTTTTTTACATTTAAACCTTACAAATATATATATAGCTTTTGACTAGATTCACGGTTCCAATTAGACGTTTCAGAAGTCTAGAAACCGTAAGGTAACTCTTTTAAAAATAATTGGCGTTTACAATGTTTTTATATTACAGTGTTAATAGGAATGGGAGTAGGTACAGTTTAGGCCTGTCAACAAGTACCAGGTACCTACTTTAACAAAACAGAAAATGGCCAACGTCGAAAAAAATACGTCAAGATAAGCATTGTCCTATCTGAACTAAATATATCTTATCTGACCTCCACAACCCATTTACTGGGGAACACGATATCCCTTGGTCAAATCGACCGTCCACTGCTAGGGCGCTTGTATAAAATTAAAATCAAAAGTAATTATTTTATTCAAATTAGCCTGAGAATCAAGATTTTTCGAACGTCAAAATTACATAAAGACAGTCCCCCAAATCGGCCGCCCTTCACCACTTCCTATAGGTACAAGTTGTAACTTAAATAATGGACAATCTCTTAAGGGGTCATTGTACTCATCATTATGAACAACTTTTACTATGGGTCCAAACCGGACATCACGAAAAAAAAAATCTGCTGTTCAATGCATTTTGACGAGTTATGCGAACATAACATAAAAACAACTAGGTATGGTCAGTTTCCAAAAGTATCTCATGAAAATGTAAACAAATTCAATGAATCAGAAAACATACCTACATGGATGTAATTTTGTAGTCCCACTTACAAATTGAGTGCTTTGATTTTCGAATGTTTCGTTAATACACCCGATGTTCGAAATTTAAATCACCTTAAGGACGCTGTTACAAATGGGTAGTCAAATCAATACTTTTTTAGACAAAAGCATGTTTATTAAATAAAATGCTTTACATTCTTAAAATGTTTTTTGGCCAAACTGTTGATAGATGTGCATGGTACGATTCTGAACTGTAAATATAATTTTAAATAGGTACATTTTCTCAATAAATGTACCGGAAGTAATTGGAAGTGGTAAAATATAAAGTTGAAACCGTATAAATACAGATGAATGAGTTACTAATTCGCTTTAGTGTGTGATTGCGTAAGAATTTAACCTGAACAGGATTTGTTTACACTTTTATGATGTTCTTTTGGAACGGACTATGAGACAGTAGGACTTACGTGCGACCACAAAGTCAGTAGCTCCAACATCGTAATTGAAGGAAGCATGCTCAAACCTCCAAGTGGATAGCTGTTTCAGGGAGAACACTATCAGACCATTCCTTGCTAGATCGTTGATGTACGCATGAGCATCGTCACAGGTTGAAGGTGTTACGTCTACTGTTATTGAAGTGAGACCTGGAAAAACAATCTACTTAGCAAAAATCAGTCGTTAGCGTCTTTTAAATTAAAAATTCCTTACATTGTGCAAAATTTCATGAATCTACTGGTTTAGCCTGTGCGTCGTCTGACAACGCACAAGCAGAATGAATTTATTCATTAATTCCCTAACAGACAACAGACAAACTCAATGAATTTATTCATTCATTCCCTGACAGACAACGCACATGCATGCAACCAGCGATTTAGGCTGTGTGAGGTCTCTTCTTCTTCACTTCGCTCTTGACCGAGCGGTCATGGTTATGATGAACTGTATCCAATCGCAAGTGTAATCTTCATTGCCCACCTCACGATCTCTCACCATCTGCATCTGTTAGAAGAATCTGGCGCATTCATTAACAGGGCTTCCAACCGCGGGTTTTACTTGATCGGTCCACCTCATCGGTGACCGCCTGCATGGACTATTATCTTCCACTCTACCCTGCACACACGCTCTATGGAGTCATTATTCCGCCTGGAGATATGCCCAAACAACTTCAGTATTCGAGACTGTACTAGTGCTGCCGAGTTCTTGGAGTATGGAGACGTTTATTCGGAATTCGGTCCATGATACCCCAAGAGTGCGGTCTAGAAGCATGAAATTTTGCACAAGGAAGGATTTATTTAAAAATCGCTGCGGTCTGTCTTTGAGTATTGGGAGACGTTGCCGCTTGTAGTTTGCGGTTGCGTTCGCCTTCGGAAGATTACCTTTATATTATAGTTTGACCGCAACCACTGTACCGCGTCTTAGGAACTTAAGTGCGCGGCCAGATGCATCAGCAGTGCAGGCCGCTTCGCTCTGTCAGTCAATCGCGGCTACTTTTAATGGCACACTGGATTTTCAACGCTTTGCTTTTGCTTTTCAGCGCCGAGAGTTGACAATCCAACAGTGCCTTTTTTTGACGCGCTGGGATGCACTCTCTTGGATTCTCAATGCTCGACTCAACACTGAGAGTTCAAAATCCAATGTGCGATAAAATCCCGCCGCGATATTTTTACGTCCGTGCGAACATTGGCTAAAGCGCCATACACTACGGCCGATTTATCTCGGCAGGTCCGAACATCACTAAGAAGTTTCACGCATGTTCTCCCACTCACACTCGCCTCATGTCACCATTTGGTTCCTAAAATAGCTTACTGCGCAGCCTTCTGCGCGAAGTTCAGACCTGCCAAGATAAATCGTCCGTACTTTACAGCGGTTTTGGTCAAATTATAGTCCTTCATCAATAATTATAATGATTTACCTGAAGTGGTTTCATTTACTAACACATCAGTTGGAATCACAAATCTCAGTAGCTCCTTGTCGGTCTTCAAATCGTAGACTATGATTTGAGGTGGCCGTTTTTGAATGAAGTTGTCTGTAAAATAAAAAAAAAACAAAACAGTCGGGAGGTGTCGTGGGAACGAAGTAAAGGCAAAGTAAGTGGTGAATGCTTCTCTTTCCACAATTCTCTCATTGGGTGATATGTCTTGGATGGCCTGTTTAGAGGGTAAGAAGCTCTTACGACTTTTAAAAGCTTACCCGCTATCGTTGTTATACGAAATAGGTACTTAATATGAAAAACCAATGACCAAAATGTATGGCTTCGGTAGCAGTGTTGCTTATTTTTTTCTTGCCAGCAATTTTTTTTGCTAGCCACTGGGCAACAGCCTCCCCTTTTATTAAAGGGCCCCAAAGGCGACTATTACTTAAACTTTAAAAATTTGTTGCAATATGACGTCATCATCATTCTCCTGCCCTTATCTCAATTTATTTGGTGCACCGTGCAATATAAAGTAACGAACGAAATATTACACTACGAGAAATCATCAAAATTAGTCTGAACTGCGTAAGCCTTGCCGCGCACGGGGGCCGCAAGCTGCAGCCACAAATCGCCGCATCGAGTTGCTGACTACCTACAGTTTTCGTACAGACGCCAGCAGGTCAAGCCACCCGAAACTGTAAAATTTTCCCAATCAACCTTGAACCTAATGCTTTAGCGATAAAGATGAAAATCTATTAACTCTTAAAATGTCGATTGTACACCATGTGTACAGATAACAATAGAATTTCAATTGTGTCTGCTAATTGGCGCGCGACGGGTTAAATAAATTTGACAGATTATAGTAGCTTGATGTACTGGCGTCTGTACATTTTATCCACCGCACACGGATAACGCCTGTGGTCACTATGTCGCAGTAAGATGGTTGTAGTCGTGATATCTATATGTCGGAACGTCAGGATTTACTCAGTTAGATTTAGTCAGACATGTCGGCAGAAGATGGGTTTTGTGCAATGAAAACACACTGGGTGCGATACACGGTGTTTAAAATCACAATCTAACACAATCACTAAGCACAACGAATCGAATACAGTTCCGTGGCGTGGTAACCCCGATGCGATCCGACACTAGACTGTCCTCCTTGCCATGATGTTAAAAACATCACGACTCTGTAGAAGCGCGCTGTAGGCGTGGGTACCTCACGTGATGTCGCCTGTGGCGCGCTTGCGATTCGTTACGCGTCCGTACTATTGACCGGATCCGATATATATATCCCTAGGGATATAGCTATCTACCAGGATATAGTTCTAAGAAAGCGGTTCATAACTATCTTACTAAGAACATTAACTATCTTACTGGGAACAAAAGTATTAGGGCACTCCGACCAAATAAGTTAGGTTAGGTTAGAACTTTGACGAACTGCGCGCGAGCCTAGCGAGCGCTACGTCGACATTGGTTGCAGTAACAAAATTAGGGCACTCTGACAGTTTTCTCTGTAGATAGCTATATCCATAGATATAAGTACAGGTATATATATTGCCAGTACGTCGATTGTGTAAAATTCAAACAACAACTCGCATCTTACATCGCTATTCACTCTCATTCGTAAAATATATACTTTTTAACAGGTCTTTACCTATGAAATTGCCGTTTTGTATGAAAAAATTTAAACGAATTTTTTTCATGCATTTTTTATTTGTACTAATCGAAGTAATCACCCATGCAATCAATGCATCTTTGCCAACGCAGTGGCAGTTTATTGATGCCCTTCTTAAAGAAATCAGCTGGACGGGAGGCAACAAATTCTTCAAAGGCATTTTGTACTGCCTCTCGGGTATTGAATTTTTTTCCCGCCAAGAAGTTATCCAAATTCTGGAAAAAGTAGTAGTCTGTAGGCGCAAGGTCTGGTGAGTAGGGCGGATGACGGAGAGCTTCCAACCCCAGTTCTTGCAACTTGGAGACCGTCTGCTGTGCAGTATGCGGTCGCGCGTTGTCGTGCAGGAGCAGCGGAGACGAGCGATTGACCAATGCTGGTTGGAGATGTGCCAGCTTCTCCATCATTGTGTTCAGTTCTTCACAGTACATAGCTGAAGTAATGCTCACCCCGTTTGGTAAGAAGCTGTGATGAATCACACCGGCGCTAGACCACCAAACAGTGACCATCACTTTTCTAGGGGTAAGTTTTCGTTTAGGGCATTGTTTAGGTGCTGAACTAGGATCCAACCAACTTGCTGAGCGCTTGCGGTTATCAAACAGAATCCATTTTTCATCGCAGGTAACAATGCGGTTCAAAATTCCTTCATTTGTGTTTTTTTTTTGTTGAGCAGTGCAAGGCACGTCTCGACGCGTACTTCGCGCTGGCGATCATTGAGTTCCCGGGGCACCCATTTGTCAAGCTTTTTTACCTTGCCAATTTGACGCAAATGGACCAAAATTGTTTTGACGCTAACGTCGAAAGCTGCTGCTAATTCAGCCGTAGATTGTGTATCATCAGCTTCCACAATCGCCTTTAATTCGTCATTGTCGACCAAAGTCTTCGGACGACCGCGAGGTTCATTTTTCAGGTCGAAATTTCCAGAACGGAAGCGAGCAAACCAATAACAAGTGGTGCGTTGGTTTGTAGTGTTAGCTCCGTAAACGTCGTTGATGTTGCGTGCCGCTTGTGCCGCGTTGCTGCCACGACGGTACTCATATTCCATAATTACTCGAATTTTTAACGTATCCATGATGACGAAAAAGATTGAAATGCGATGAAAATGTAACACTAATCAATAAACAAATGACTACTTTTGGAAAAAAAAAATCCATGTTTTTAAAATAAAAATAATTTGAAATTAGAATTCTTAGCCAAACAAAAATTATTTTGATTTGAAATGGCCAGTACTGCAGAACGGCAATTTCATAGGTAAAGACAATATTTGACACTTTGAATCGGGTTCGTTCGAGTGCGAAGTGAGCGTCGAAGTGACCTTACTGAATGCCACTTCTTACGTCATCTCATACTTTATCTGTCAAAATCTTACGGTCAATTTAGTTCGAACTCGCTGACACGCTCGCAAGGGTAGCGCTAAGTAGTGTAAATTCGAATTATCAACCGAGTTTTTAGAATGCCAATCAAGCTACTCACAGCGGATTCAGATTCGAAGTTTAGAATGAGGTCTTACAGAATCACACGGCAGATGTGCTGGAAGAAATTTCTTAAGAAATAAGCAGTACCTTTGTACTACAATTATAAATATGATGTATCTCTATATATTTTTCTGTGTGTACAGTAAAATAAGTAAATATAATTATATGGCTATATCCCTATATAACTAAATCACCGCTACAACCATCATAATGCGACAGCTACACGCAACGATAGGCCGCGTACGAAAACAGTTCGCAGCTCGGTGGCGGCGTTTTGTTTTTTTGCTTTCTTCTAGTTTCACCACTTTCTTAACTTTAAAGTGTAATTTTTATTAAAAATTAGTAAAACAGGCAATATTTTGTTTTTTTTTTTAATCTTTAATGTTGGCTGATTCTTATAAAATTATTGCTTTATTCAGATGTAAGCAAGAAAAGAAGTTATGAGTCCTCAAACTTACAGAAAGGTGTAAAAAATACTTAAATCTTAATTTCAACTTGCATTAAAAAAAAAAAACAAAAAATTATTGAGGAGTTCTAATTCTAGCAAAACATCCCTAGTGTGTGACCTATCTAATGGTATGTAATTTACTTTTATAAAAAAAAAAACTTTAAGAGTTATTTTATAATTTTATCAAATAGGTAATTTTTTACGAAACTACCTTTACGGAAAGTGAAATGTTTTGCGAAATTTAATACTGCAAGGTTGGTAAAAATTAAATGATCGATTGAAATTATGTAAGTAAAGTCATTTTTAATAAAAATTACACGTTATAGTTAAGAAAGTGGTGAAACTAGAAGAAAGCTAAAAAATTTTTTTTAAATATCCGGGGGGCCAGGGCCAAATAAATTAGGGCTGAGTAAGTAGCAGATTACCCCACCTATCCACCATTTTCCAGTAAATCCAATCCATTTAAAAGCACAAGGTGATTTTTGCGATAGCACATCAAGAGACATCAAGGATAAATTCGAAATAGTGGTCGAAGGCAATTTTTTTTTTCGACCTCGATTTCTGAGGAAAATAAACTGCATTTTTGTTTTTTTTTTTTTTTTCAAAAAGCATCTGTCTGGCTTTGCGTCCTAAGGTGACGATCAAACGTGGTTAGGACTCCTAACTAAATTTGATCGTCACGTTCATATGTGAACCGGAACGCGTGGTCGCGCCGATAGAATTCTCATTTTTCGAACAAAGAATGCGACAATTGCTTTTCATATTCATCAGCCGCACGGGTCCATCCATCAGGTTAAGGCCCTCTTGTAGTGCGGTGTGTAGGTATGAAAACGCTTCCTCACTACCCGCATAATAGGTATGTATAATATATAAGCATATGTATAAGCATAAGCATATGTATAAGCATAGCTAGGGCATGACCAATTTTTCTGATGTCGCAATTCCGGAATTGAGAGGAGTAATATCGTAATTCCGATATTCATAATTTTTTGGTATCATTTTTTCTGAACGCACCCAATCTAACGTCTGTGGAACTTTCCAAGCCGCCGCCGACTTCTTTGCACAAGCAGTGGATCATACCTTTCCTAAACTCAATAATGAAGAAATTTCTGAGATTATTGTCGATTTACTACATCAGCAAAATTCAAAACTCCTACCGAGCCCATCGACTCTACAGCTGCGCAGTCCTCCGAACTAGATTCTTCTGTTAATGACATTACTAATAATGTACCAACCCTACAAGAGCAGTTCGATTTTATCCCAAGAACAAACTTAACATTGTAGTTGAAAAACATGTTCTCCTATACATTCCAACTGCAAATGTAAGTTGGTCGACTATTCCTCGTTCCATTACTGCTGACGTGATTTTTTGCATATCCAAAAACAACCATTTAGCTAGCAGGAGGAGGCACTTAATTGTAACAAAAATTAGCACTTTAAAGCCACGGAGCCACGGATTACGCAAACGGATCTCTGAATCAAAAAATTATTTTCACAATATTTTTGAGCGGCATATCCAATGATATCCCACACCATGGGATAGACATCCATATTCATATTATAATGTGTTTTTCATTTAATTGTTTTTTTTTGTACAACGGCAGCGAGAGCAAATTTTTAATATTTTTGACACAGGTCCACCCTTAACGACGTCCCTCAGGACTCTGAGTGACTCTGAGCGCGAGCCGATTTAGCCTGATTTACTTATGATGATGATATAAATAAAGAAATAACCTTTTTAAAAAATCATCTTACCAAGCGCTAGAAAATATTGAAACCTATCTTTTGATATATTACTTACATGGTTTCGCAATAGAATTTTTCACTAAGAAACACGTTTGAAAAATCGAGTTATAGTCATCTTTGCGGTTTTAGGGTTCCGTACCTCAAAAGGAAAAAGCGGAACCCTTATAGGATCACTTCGTTGTCCGTCTGTCTGTCTGTCAGTCTGTCAAGACCCTTTTTCTCAGGAACGCGTGGAGGTATCAAGTTGAAATTAACATCGAATACGTAAATCTATAGTCTCTTGGAGTCCTAAAAAACTCAAGCTTCTAAGTCAACGCAATAAAAACATACGGCCATTTATGCGACATATTTTGATACTCGCAAGTAAATCAAAACCTATACGGGTACGTCCCGTTGTCCTAGAATCACGAAATTTGGCAAAAAGCAAGCTCTCATAGCACAAATAAAGGAAAAAGTCCGAAAATTGTTAATTTGTAATTCTATCATATAAAAAAAAATTCAACTCTGTCAATCTGTCATGACCCTTTTTCTCAAGGAGGCGTGGAGATATCAAGTTGAAATTAATATCGGATACGTAAGTTTATTAGAGTTCTAAAAAAATCAACCTTCTAAGTCAACGCAATAAAAAAATACGGCCATTTTGCGACACATTTTGATACTCGCAACTGTCGCAAGTAAATCAAAACCTACAGGGTATTTCCCGTTGACCTAGAATAATGAAATTTGGCAAGAAGCAAGGTCTCACAGCACAAGTCTGAAAAATGTTAATTTATAATTATATCGCATAAAAAAAAATTCAAGTCTGTCAGTCCGTCTAGATCCTTATTCTCAAGGACGCGTGGAGATATCAAGTTGAAATTAATATCGAATACGTAAGTCTATAGTCCCTTAGAGTTCTATAAAAAGCAAGCTTCTAAGTCAACGCAATAAAAAAATACGGCCGTTTTGCGACACATTTTGATACTCGCAAATTGTTAATTTGTAGTTTTATAACATATTTTTTTTTTGGATCCATTGTTTAGTTTGTTTTTGGGATAAATTCTTTTCAACTACGGAACCCTTCATTGTGCGTGTTCCGACATGCACTTGGCCGGTTTTTTTTTATCAAGCCAATTGGTAGTAATCATGTTTCTGTCTTTAGACAGCGCTCAATTTTGTTAAAACGATTTTTATTTTACGCTATATTTACATTTAGTTAGAAATAAATAAATAGGTTCAAAAAACTTAAAAATTACTACAACGTCGCCTTCAGCTACGCTTGCCGTCGTTCCAAGGATGGGTGACCATCTTTACATACCGAGACTCCTCCGTGCCTCGGAAAGCACGTTAAGCCGTTGGTCCCGGATGTCATTCGTGGATCTTTGACTGTCGTTACGGGTCGTCAGAAGCCCGAAACTCTGACAACCAGTCTTACCAAGGGGTATCGTAATACCCAGTTAATGGGTTGTGGAGGTCAGATGGGCAGGCACTCCATGTAAAATACTGATATTCAGCTGCATCCGGTTAGAATGGAAGCCGACCCCAACATAGTTGGGCAAAGGCTCGGCAGATTGATTCATATTCATTTATTTGCGTTCCACAAGGTAAAACAAGATGTTCACAAAAGGATTACAGCTAAAAGCCCCTGACCCTGACCCCGTCAGTAGGGCACAGCAAAATTATTGTTTGTGCAATTTTGGTATGGACCAGCGGGGTGGGTGATTGCGTAATACACAAGACTTACAGTAGGAATCGTTACATTTTGACAGTTAAACAACATTCATTGTGTTACTTATTGTAAAACAAAGTTAGTTCTACCAGCACCTAGATTGCAAATGTATAAAAATAGCCCAGGATACCGTAGCATTCAAATATATAATAAATTTCCCGAAAGTATACGGTCAACCAAAACACTAAGTGTATTCAAAGCTAGGCTCAAGTCATAGAAAAATGTTTTTATAGTATACAAGAATTTATGGATGATAAAAACCCTTACAATATGTGAATTATTGTAAAGCTAGATATAATTACTTAATAATATACAAATTAAATGTGAGTTTGTGGAAGTTCCTAAACTTTATACTGGATGCCTTTTTTTACAGTCTTGAAAAAAATAGGCTATAATAGGTGAACGGAGTAGAAGAATATGGCAAACCTACCCAACTTGAAAAAAAAAAAAAAAATCAAAATTCAAATCATATGCACGTTCCATATGATTTGAATTTCGATATTTTTAAACGATTTATTTTTTTTGGAACGAAGTTCCTTATCGCGCGTTGTGAAAGGGGGCTAGACGGAAAAAATTCTCACGAAAAGTTGTAACGACACTTTTTGCTATAATAAGCAATAGCTTATTATAGCAAAAAGTGTCGTTACAATAGTAAGAAATCGAGTTTTTCTAAGCTTTTATAAAGGTGAGCAGTTCGAGAGTAGAGTCTGTTTCGAGGAACAAATTAAAATTAGTCCTATTTTGGCTTATTACTTTGGAGGGTCTGAAATTCTAAACTTTGTCGTACCAGCTGTGCGACGTGCGCATGTTTCTCTGTCTGTCTCTCTCTCTCTCTCTTATAGAAAGATTAAGTTTATATTACATTATATTTGTTAATAATAAAAAAAATATTATTATAACCTAAAAAAAAAAAATTATTACAATTCCTTCACTAATTAATCGAAAGGAACTTCGTTTCATCCGGTGTTTCCGATTTTTCGGATTCCAACTGGTGTCCCTTGACACCTCTCAACTTTTTTTTCAAAATTTCTGTTTTTGTTGATCTAAAATGAAAAGTTAACATCGAATTTGTAGTATTTATTGATCATTTTTTCTGACTAAGCTATTAAAAAAAAAAAAAAAACTAGATATGCCATAGGCTTCTACTCATACCCTATTGTTTTCAAGACGGTAAAAAAAGTCATCCGGTATAATTATGTGATATTAGGTAGGTACCAACTAGATAATAATAGATTACAGATTATAATGTTACTATAAATGTAATAATAACAGAATATAATGACAATACAATTTAATATAAATATTTAATAATGTAATAAAACTCTAGACTTGATGTAAAAAAAATATTTAATAGATAATGTTCTAATATCTTGCCGCGCCTCAACGGCGTTATGTACTCAGTACTCATTAGTTGTAAGCAAAGCCTGTAACTGTGTGTACAATGTGCAATAAATAAATATTTACGTTGCTGAGCAGACAAATTCGGACATAATGAATCAATGGATTAGCAATATCCTTCAAAATCATTCAGATTGTAATGTTAGTGTTAGCATTAGGGTGCCTGAGGTAGGAATTGACTCCTTGTTTTTGCTCGCCTCAAATCCGCCGTACAAAATGTGGTTTGATTTGTTATTTTCTACTAAATTTATACATTTTCGATGTTGCCCGCCGGAAAAAAGGGGCACCAATTTTGGTTATTGACCATATTCTGTTTCAGGAACGCCAGGGTTCAAATTTTCATAGGTTTTTTGCAATCAGTTTGTATATTGATCTGAATATGATTCGCGACCGTAACAAATCTGTATTAAATAGAATTATAATCATTAAAATCATCAATACAACTCTCTAATTTAATGGAATCTTATTGAATGACTATATTTCATGAAATCTTGACATTTGTAGGGTGAATTTAATGAAATAAAGGTTTTTGCGGCATATATTATTTCACAGGATACAAAATTCAGAAAATACCGAAAGAGTACAAATAATCGTGGCGTTTGCAAGCGTGATGCAAGCCGGACTGAAGGGCACAGAGTAGGATGTGGGCGACCGCGCAACGCGGGGCATGGCAGGCGCGGGCGCCTGGTTGAACGTTTCATTTTATGTACCTACTCTTCCTACATACATTTGAGGATTATACTAACTTACGGAGTTGTATGACTGATTCTAATGATTATAATTCTGTAAAAATACATGTTTGTTGAGGTCGCAAATCATACTTACACCAGACACTCAGCGTTGCAAAAATCGTAAGAAAATTTGAAAGGGATGATGCCTGGGTTTATAAAAAGAAAATAAATTTAGTCCGTCAGTCAGTCAGAGGAGCTCGTGGCTAAGTAATAGCAACCGCACGAGTCTTTCCACTAGGAAAGACCCGTGGGCTTGCCGGAGTTGGTCAGTGGATGGACCATCTTTACATACCGAGACTCCTCCGTGCCTCGGAAAGCACGTTAAGCCGTTGGTCCCGGCTGTCATTCGTGGATCTTTGACAGTCGTTACGGGTCGTCAGAAGTCCGAAAGTCTGACAACCAGTCTTACCAAGGGGTTTCGTATTACCCAATTACTGGGTTGTGGAGGTCAGATAGGCAGTCGTTCCGTATAAAATACTGGTATTCAGCTGCATCCGGTTAAACTGGAAGCCGACCTTAGTTCGTCAATCAGTTATTAAAAAAATATTAAACACGTATTTTTCTCTAACATATTAATAAAAAATTAAGTACTTAGATAACACGCATTAAAGTTGGGGAGTGGGGGCTCGCTACGTCACTTCTACGTATAAATCTAGCTAGGCGTGACGTCATGCCATATTTTAACTCGATGTACTTATCACTGTAAATTTTTGATTACGTAAAATAATAAAAAATACGTGACCAATGTTTTTTAATAGTCTACATGACAAACAAAAAAAAAATTACGTCATAATCCCTATTTCGCAGGCTACCTCAGCGCTTCTCCCGTAAAGAATACTAAAGGCAAAGGAAACTCACTGGGCACTTCCAGAAGTCCTGTATCAACCATCCACAGTCTGTCACACGAATCCACTCTTGGTCGGTAGACGGATACAAAGTTACTGATGCTAGCAGCATCTGGGTACGGCTTGAGGAGTGGAGAATCAGGCCCGGAAGACTTGACATCCACGTAGTTCAGGGTCGAGGGTATTCCTGGGAAAAACAAGAACTTCTTAGTTCATACACAAATCTTAATTAGAACTCATAAGCTAACACTATTATGTACAATTATAAAATAAAAAATTTAAAGGGGAAGAGCTCATAGGGCATCAAAAAATTCGTACGCATCACTATCAGTGGGAAAAGTGCCCAAAAGGCTGGCAATGCGTCACGTTGGCTAAAAATAATCCAGCCCTCTGGTCTCGTGAAGAGTCGACCAACCGCTTGGCGATGTCCCGAAAAACTCGATGAGCACTGAGACCCCAAGGCCCTAGTGTTTCAACCCTAAACGGCTCAAACATTTGTAATTCATAATAAACTCGCTACTAAATAATCGGCCCCTTTTGACAGCTCATACTGTTTCATATGCCAAAGAGAGAAACATAGCAGGACAAAGAGGGACACCCTCATGTCAAATCGGACTTCCCCACTTCCCGATTGCATTTCGGGTACGGTGGTCAATCTCAACGGAGATTAGCCAAGTGCGCAGAAGATGATAACATAGTGCACACGTGTTTGCGCAGGGGCACTCTCTGTTCCTTTGGTGGCCGATACATAGCTTCTACAATTTACCGGCGAAAAGCCGGCGAATGATGTCACTGAAACATTATGAAAGAAAGTTGGTGTGTTTTCCTAGAGAACCGTTTTTTGACACTGTAAAGTCAAACCGCTGCGCGCTACCATAATTTTCATTACAGCCGTCACTGCGGCCGTTGTTTGACGGCCACCGCTTTTCTAGGAAACTATACTAACCGTATCTTCTCCTAGGAACGGTGATAAATACTTTGTCCTGGTACACTTCGAATCCAATAGGAATGTTATTATATTGTGTAAAGAATTTGTCTTCTTCTTCTCGCTCTTCTCGAAAGAAGATACCTCCTACTATCTTCTGGAGGGGCTCATCTTTTACATCTGAAATTGACGGAATAATGATTTAACTTATGTACATACGTTACAAAACACTATTAGATAGCGATGTCTTTACGACCGAATTCGGTCGCAAAGTCTTAAGAGCCTGTACCTCAGCGTTTTATGGAGGAGGAGCTTGTGGCTAAGTAATAACAGCCGCACGGGTCAATCCATCGGGTTAAGCTACGCTTGCCGGGACCCCTCCGTGCCTCGGAAAGCACGTTAAGCCGTTGGTCCCAGCTGTCATTCGTGGATCTTTGACAGGCGTTACGGGTCGTCAGAAGCCCGAAAGTCTGACAACCAGCCTTACCAAGGGTTATCGTATTACCCAGTTAGTGGGTTGTGGAGGTCAGATAGGCAGTGGCTCCATGTAAAATACTCGTATTCAGCTGCATCTGGTTAGACTGGAAGCCGACCCCAACATAATTGGGAAAAGGCTAGGCAGATTGACTACCTCAGCTTTTTATCTCGCTCGCACCCGCACGATACTGCTCGTGGACTGAGTGAGAGTAAGACTGATTGCGGTGCTGGGCGCCGATAGTTTAGGTAATTGCTTTTTATGGTGAAAATAGTGGTAATTTGAAAAAAAAATAAGAAACATAAGATCTCCTTTATAGTTAGTTCAGTTACCTAGTATGCAAAGCTTCATGATCTAATTTGAAGTATTTTTTGATTACCAGCGGTTTATTGTTCGGTTTGAAGGTAACTTTGTTTTTTTTTTTCTATCGAGAAAATTTTATGACATCGTGTTTTCGTAAAACATAGTACTTAACATTAATTCTCAACTTTACCATATATTTATTTCACAATTAATGCTGCAGTATTTTCGATATAACGGAGGATCATGCTAAACCATTTGAGGTGACTGGTGGTGACTGTTTGGTGTTTTTGGTGGTGTTTGGTGGTGTAGTGACCAATACTTAAACACATGATATACTCATGATAACAAACAACTTTTTCTATGGGACCAAACCTGAAATCGCGAAAAAAAAAATCAGCTGCCCCATACATTCATGTTCGCATAACTCGTCAAAAATAATGTAGGAAGCAGCTGATTCTTTTTTCGAGATTTCAGGTTTGGTCCCATAGAAAAAGTTGTTTGTTATCATGAGCACAATCATGTGTTTAAGTATTGGTCACTAATTACCAGTCACCCTATATACAATATATAGCTTTTGACTAATTTCACGGTTCCAATTAGTCGTTTCAGGAAACCGCAAGGTTATTCTTTTAAAAATAATTGGCGTTTACAATGTTTTTATATTACAGTGTTAATAGGAATGGGAGTTAGTGACCGACACTAAAACGTCGGTCACTAATTACCAGTCACCCTATATAAAAAATAAGAAAAAAACGTTTGTTTTGTAGCTATGAGATTGATTTTTTAAACATTACGAAAAGGGGTAATTTTCTATCGGGGATTTTTTTCTATCCAGCCAAGTAAATCTAATCGTATTTTTATAAAAACTTAAAAAAAAAAAATACAACCGACTCCCAATAAAAACACTACAAAGTGAAAAATAACTTTAATTTCGGAAGTCGGTGGCAAAAAATGAAACTAAAAAGACACCATAGACACCGACTTCCGAAATTAAAGTTATTTTTCACTTTGTAGTGTTTTTTTTGGGAGTCGGTTGTATTTTTTTTGTAAAAAGTTTTTATTTTTCACTTTTTAGTGGTGCCTACCTCACACATCGAATACCACTCTGCAAAATAAATTAGAGCAGCATTCACATAGACTATGTGGGAAAAATACGTATTAAATGATTGAAGCTAACAAAAGCCACTCATCAGAACTTGAAGATATTTATATGCAACCATCTCAAATAAAAACTTTGCAAAAAGGCAAATATACATCGCGCTAAGCTGTGTCAGAAGTTTAGAAGGCGTAGTTTCATGTTGACGGAGATAACGAGGCTACGAAATGTGACTTCTGACAATCGAGGCCACACATAACATACAACTCAAGTAGCGCAATTTGAAGCGGCATATAATTACCATTAAAATCTTTCTTCCTTTCTTTCTTTTTCTTTCTAAAATCATTTATAGCCAAAGTGCACCTTATGACAATTCCAATAAGCCCAAACACGGCTAGAATATTTTTTTTTGTTACCGAGTTCCGGTAACTACCTTCCGGCTTCTTCATCAGATCGGTTCGATGGTACCATTTTCATCAGAACCATTTATTTAAAGCTTCGTCATAGTCGCTTAACTGTCTTAATCGAGATATCTTATCGCCACCCGTGAAATACTTATTATCGTTGAGAAGTTCCCGTGGCCATCTGTGGTCTTCTTCATCAGTTCCACTTCACCATATGCTACTTATATCTATCTATCTAATAAGATATATCTTTTTTCAGAATTTTTTAGCACTGCTTTTTGTCTCCTATAGTTTCAAAAAACTAGTAAGCGCGGTCTCTGTCGAATCATAGCGCCTTAAAAAAAATTGCTTGACCATCACGAAAAAATCACGTGTTTGTTAAGCAATTTTGACCCGTATAGGGATCTTGATAAGAAGTTTCATATACGCAAAGCGATCGCTATCTATTTCGAGACTACAGCCCCAGACAGCGAACTAGAGGGCCTAGCCAAAGTAAAATTCGATTAGCGATGACTCTAGTTGAAAAGCCAAAAATGTATGGGGTTGACATAAGCTATCGAAATGTCACTTCATCATGTCAATGTCACTTTGAAACTGGTAGTGATTGTACAAATATAATCGCTCCGAAGCGCATGCCATTTGTCTCGGCCGGGCCCTCAGCTCGCAAACATAAATAATGATCTTTTATAATCCTAAATTGAAAACGATGTTTTTGTCAATAATAAAAAGTTTTCCTCCTCAATATAGGTAAATAACTTATTCAAATGTCATTTTCCCTTCAAAATGGTTGAGCTAAATGATGCCGATCCATGCGTCATGTTCGTGATCGGGCGCCGTCAGTTGGGATTGGTCATCTCTTAGCTGCCACGGCTTATTTTTTATTTTATTTTATTTCTATTTGCAACTATAGAAGCTATTAACGTATACGTCTTTTTACTCGTTCTCACATTTAATAATAAGTAATGATGTAACTAATATTTTTGTAACAATATAATATACTAGCTGCGCCCCGCGGTTTCACCCGCGTAGACCGGGATAAAAAGCAGCCTATGTTTTAATCCAGGGTATAACCTTCTAACTGCGAGATGTGGTAGCTTATTTCGTAACAATTCCAACGACAGTTTAATATACAGCTCTCATGCAAAACTTTAGAGATATCGTCTACCGCGCGAGACCGCCCAGAAATACTCTCACACAAAAACCTACAAAAACAAAATTTCCGTCACATTGAATAGGTTATGCTATCTACATACCAAATAACATCCAAATCGGTCCAGCTGTTTGAGCGTGAAGAAGTAACAAACATACAAACACACCCCCACACTCACAAACTTTCGCCTTTATAATATTAGTGTGATTATATATTATATCACACAGCTGCTGCCCGCGACTTCGTCCGCGTGAAATTTCTTGTTCCCCCACCTCGTCGCATCGCATCGCCTGCCCGCGCTATTACTTCGTTTTCTTGTTCCCCCACCTCGTCGCATCGCATCGCCTGCCCGCGCTATTACTTCGTTTTCTTGTTCCCCCACCTCGTCGCATCGCATCGCCTGCCCGCGCTATTACTTCGTTTTCGCTTAGGGGTTACTTCTGCCTTTTTTCTTTTATTTCGGCACGTAAAGGTCCTAAAGTGATGTTAAATATGCCTATACCTTAAGATTTGGGCTATAAAATGCAAAAAGAATTTTTAAAGTCCGACTGGTAGTTCCAGAGATTAGCACGTTCTTTCACCATATCCCCTTCCCGCTAACCTCTACCTGACCCTCTCACCCACTATAACACCCCTTTCATCACTTCCCCTTCCTCTCTCCCTCAGCTCCACCCCCCCACCAACACCTCCCCTCCCCCTCACTCCCTTACTCTCCTCATCAACCCCCTCTCCCTTCCCCTCACCCACCCCCTCTTCTTCCCCCTCCCCTCTAACCCTCCCTCCAGGGTAGTTTTGAAAAACTATTAATGACAAACTTTATTACTTAGGCAAGTATCTGTACCAAGTTTCAAGTTAATTAACCAAATGAATAAGATATTTCATACTGAATTCCCTGTTTTCATACCCACAGGAGTGGAATTTTAAAGAATTGTTTCGGATGTTTCCGTAACTTGACTAAAAGATTATTTACACCAATTTTCGATTTAATGAAGCCCCGCAGTAAAATCCTCCCCTGAAAATTTTAGTACCCCTTTTCACCCCATTATGGATAGGATCACTCGTGTGTCTGTCAGTCTGTCACAGCCAAATTGCTCAGAATCTACAGTGCCGAATTAGTTGAAATTTGGTACACATATGAATTTCTGTGACCCAAACACGAACGGGTAAAGTAAATAAATGAATTTTGAATATGGGGGTCAGTTTTGGGGGCAAATAAGAAAATTAAAAAAAAAGTTTTGTAAACTATACCGTGTGACATATCAAATGAAAGGGCTTACTATATCAAATAAAAGGGTATAAAATATATATTTTTTATAATTTTAAAAAAAAACGTTTTGAAGTTATTTAAGACAAAAGATGAAAATTGTGCTTATGTCCGAAACTACTGAGCCTAAAATTTTGAAAAAAATACCGAAAATAGATCTTTACCTGTACATTACAGGAAAACCTATAAGAAGTCTGTGGTCTTAAAATAATCTCAATATTGTGAGTACAAACTTACATTTACAGTTGGAATGTATGGGAGAACATGTTTTTCAACTACAATGTAAGGTTTGTTCTTGGGATAAATTCATTCCAATTGCGGAACTCTTCATTGAGTGTGGTCCGACACGCACTTGGCCGGTTTTTGGTCTCAAGTATAAAAATACTGAGTTAATCGCGGCGCGACATCGTACGGAACGCGTATGGCATTTTTATACTCGTGATAACTTCGAAAAACTTATGTCCGATTCGAATGAATTAAAAAGTATTTTATTGCTACATAAATACCCTTGATGATAAAACTACTTATTTGAATAAGTTAAAATTAATACTACGATACCAATGTAAGCAACTTACCGGCGATCTAATTAAATTTAAAACACAGAAGCTTCTATTGTGACTTAACTATGATAGTTAGATATATTACCTCGAGGACTTTTTGAAGGTGATAATGAGTACATTAATCATGTAGTACATACTTTTTATGTATCATCAATAGTTTTCTCAGCGCACGCCAAATAATGAATTTTATAGGCACAATTTTGCTACTTTGGGTTACATTATTGCAATTTTCTTAAGGATCTCTAAACTTTTTGAAAGTAAATTATAGCCTATGTTACTTCCTGATAATTTAGCTTTCTATTAGTGAAAAAAATATTCAAATCGGTCCTGCAGTTTCGGAGCTTATTCGGTACAAACAAAAAAATCTTTCCTCTTTATAAGTATAGAAAATATCCGTGCGCGTTCTTCACCATAGGTAACCTACGCTTTGGAATGGGCGACTAGCTTCATCTTTCTGACTGACCGATTCCTTGAGAATCCAATAGTGCCTGTAAATGGTTTAACTAAAACAAGTGTAATAATAATAATAAAAAAAAAAATATACAAGCTTTTATTAGTCGGGATATCATCTAGGAGCAAAGTCCTAGTCAAGACGAATCAAACTCAATAGGGTTGCAGTATTATTACTGAGTTCCCAAGGCCACCTTCCGGCTCCATCATCAAATCAGCTCCATGTCATAATAATATTGCATTGTCACCCGATTATACGATGTGGGTCGAATTTAACTTACAGTATAGACAGTCAATCAATCTGCCTAGCCTTTACCCAACTATGTTGGGGTCGGCTTCCAGTGTAACCGGATGCAGCTGAATATCATTATTTTACATGGAGCGACTGCCTATCTAACCTCCACAACCCATTAACTGGGTAATACGATACCCCTTGGTAAGACTGATTGTCAGACTTTCGGGCTTCTGACGACCCGTAACGACTGTCAAAGATCTACAAATGACAGCCGGGACCAACGGCTTAACGTGCTTTCCGAGGCAAGGAGGAGTCTCGGTATGTAAAGATGGTCACCCATCCACGGACCAACCCCAGCAAGCGTACCTTAACCTGATGGATCGACCCGTGCGGCTGTTATTACTTAGCCACGAGTACAGACAGTATTAGAGTAAATACTGGTATTCAGCTGCATCTGGTTAGACTGGAAGCCGACCCCAACATAGTTGGGAAAAGGCTTGGCTGATTGATTGATTGGAGTACAGACAAACAGATAGACAGACATCGGGACAGGTGAAACTAAATAAATGCTTTGAGTTTGACAATTTTGAACTTTATTTACAGTACAAACTCAAGCTCAATGCATTTCTTACAAGCCTATGGGGTCTGAATTTTCAAAAATCCTTCCCTAAGGTGATTGCGCTAAGGCAGCCCGTGAAATTCAAATTTTCTTACGTTTTTTGCAACTTGCAGGTCAGTGTCAGGTTGTATGTTGGTTTACAGAATTATATAATCATTAGAATCAGCAATACAACTCCATAAGTTAGAATTGACCTCAAATCTAGCGATTTCATGGAATCATGAGGTTTGAGGTCAATTCTAACTTATGGAGTTGTATTGCTGATTCTGATGATTATAATTCTGTAAAGCCATGTTAGTTACGGGCGCGAATCATATTTTAATCAACATACAACCTGACACTGACCTGCAAATTGCAAAAAACGTAAGAAAATTTTTATTTCGCGGGCTACCTTAGCGCATCCTCCTTAATGCTCACCTTCAACATACAACATTTTTATCAGAAATATGTGGTTGAATAGGGTGTGGTACAGACACAGAACAGATAAAGAGGTCTCCTGTTGCCCATAAGGATAAGGAGACCTCCTTATCTGTTCTGTGGGTACAGACTATTATACTCCTACCAACTTATCTGTGAAATGGCGAAAATTGGAACTACGGCCGTCATGTTGAAATTTCATTCGATTGTGCCGACGCATGTCATTCGATTGTGTCGACGCATCGACAGTGGCATTCTCTTTCAGTTCACAGATAAGTTGGTAGGACTGTAAACTCCATGGGACCAACATCGTAATCGCGAAAAAATTATCAGCTGTCCTATACAAAAGTTCAAAACCTACGAATCACGGTGGGCTCGTGGCTAAGCAATAACAGCCGCACGGGTCGATCCATCAGTTTAATGTGTGAACCTCTTTACATACCGAGACTCCTCCGTGCCTCGGAAAGCTCGTTAAGCCGTTGGTCCCGGCTGTCATTCGTGGATCTTTGACAGTCGTTACGGGTCCAACCAGTCTTAACAGGGGTATCGTATTACCCAGTAACTAGGTTGTGGAGGTCAGATAGGAAGTCACTCCATGTAAAATACTGGTATTCAGCTGCATCTGGTTTGACTGGAAGCCGACCCCAACATAGTTGGGAAAAGGCAGGCAGATGATGATGTTGGTTTTATGAAGAATGTTGTTCAGTTTGATGGTCATACATAAGTCAATTATTCATTTGTTTAACATAGTACGCACGGCTACAGATCAAGCTATACATTTCCAGTATGAGCTGATCTCGCATTGTGTAGGATTTCCTTACAATGAGAGGTCAGTGTAAACTGGAAATGTATAGCTTGATGTGTAGCCGTGTGTACCTACATAAAGGTACCTACTTATCTTCATGATTACCGAAATCAGAACATTCCGGGGCAAATCTACCTAAGAAAAATGTCTTGATGATTTCCATGGTTATAATTATGTAAATACATATTTGTTATTATCGCGAATCATATTTTGATCAAGGTACAACCTGACACTGACCTACACATTGCAAAATCGCAAACAAAAAAAAAAACATTCAATTTTATGACCACACTTTTTGGATACATGCTGTATAGTATAAATAACTCATCATCTGCATAGCCTTTTCCCAAATATGTTGGGGTCGGGTTCCAGTCAAACCAGTTCCAGCTGAATACCAGTATTTTATATGAAGCGACTGCCTATCTGACCTCCATAACCCAGTTAATGGGTAATACGATACCCTTTGGTAAGGCTGGTTGTCAGACTTTCGGTTCTTTTTTATTTACAAAACTATTAGCCTCTATTATGATCAGCGGTGTAGTGTAGGTTGTGCGTCGTTTGTCGAGAATATTATGCGATCGAGACGGCCCACGGTGTTTAAAATGTTATAATAAAAAACTTTTTTACAAAAAAATACAACCGACTTCCAAAAACAATACTACAAAGTGAAAAAATAACTTTAATTTCGGAAGTCGGTTGTATTTTTTTGTAAAAAAGTTTTTATTTTTCACTTTTTAGTTGTGGTACCTACCCCACACAAATTCAAATACGACTACCTGCAAAACAAACTAGAACATCATCCATATAAAAGTGGGGGAAAAATACGTATTATTGAAGCTAACTCAAAAACTACCGAAGCAAAGTTAATCAATTTTATATGGGACCAACTGTAATGTATACACTCTCGAACAAAACAAAAAAAAAAATCCAAATCGGTCCAGCCATCTTCGAGTAATCGGGGAACATACATAAAAAAAAAAAAATTAAAATAAAAAAAAAAAGGTTCCGACGAATTGAGAACCTCCTCCTTTTTGAAGTCGGTTAAAAATACCTCCCCATATACTTTAGCTGAATGAAACGAAATTTAAATCTTGTATAAAACGCACACTATGCAGCCGGGCATATTATAAGTTGGGGGATTACATCGCTGACAAAAATGCTTGGCTGAATGCTTGTCCTGCTCCACAAGGACGCATTAACTAATTGATTAGCATTCGGAAATATTGTTAGAGCTGCTGACGATTAAGACGAGAGAAAACTTTCTTTGCATTGTATAGATATTGTATAATTGCATAGCACATGTGTGAGCACTATGTAGCTACTATTAAGCTACCTTTTACTGGGTAGGTACGTCTTTCACTGAGTTGAATGTGCCCTGGCGGTTGAGAGTATGTCATGCTCACTCAAATGTCTCGCTGGTGGTGGCGTGTGTGTTGGATCATTAAGCTCCCTTCAAAATGGTTGAGCTAATTGGTGCTGATCTATGCATCATGTTTGTGAACGGGCGCCGTCAGTTGGGACTGGTCGTCTCATAGCTGCCATGGCTTATTTTTAATTTAAATATTTAATATAGTTGTTTTAGTTTTTATCTTATTATTACGGACGCTTTTTAACGTGCACATCTTTCTACATTGTTCTCACATGTATATTTTCAACATGAACGATGCAACCAATATTTTGTAAAAATATTATGATTTAAAAGAGTGTCCGTGGAGTTTCTTGCCCGTTCTTCTCCATAGGGATCTACTACGCTTTGGAATGGGCAATTAGCTTCATCTTTTTGACTGACCGACCCATTGACAATTCAAAAGTGCCTGTAATTGGTTTATTTGAAATAAATGCTTTGAGTTTGAGTTTGTTCCTGATAGAAATATTATGAGCTCGTTTAAATAAACAAAAAAAAAAAAAAATAAAAAAAAGAAAAAAAAAAAATTAAAAATTAAAATTTTCCATTTTATGACATGAATTTTTTTACATATTTATGTAAAAAAATTCATGTCATAAAATGGAAAATTTTAAGTCGATAGTACAGCTGATTAGTCATCTGAATCCTACAGTGAATATCAGGCCAATTCAATGAAATTGACACTGCTAATTACTTTAGTAAACCCGAGCGACAACAAAAGCTATGTTTAGTTGCATTGTGTTAACGCTAACTGTCGCATGTATTATATTTATGTGCTGTTTTAAAAGTGCCGTTAATTACTGATTAAAATTTTTGTGCATCATGGCTTCAACTTCTTTAGGTAAGAGTTGACCATTTTTTTGTTGTTATTTGCGTTGTAGTTTGTTGTAAAATACAAAATATGTACTTAAATGCACAAAAATTTAATGTTTTTGCCATAAGTTAAAGTAAAAACTTCAAACACATCCCAACATTATCAACAACAACATCAACATTATCTTTTGCTTGTATTTTTTCTAACTTTCGAACGTATTATGGTTTAAACTGTGCCGGTCTGTGCAGTAGGAGTAAGAAATTTTTTGTTCTACATATATCTATTTGTTCTCATTTTTAGGGTTCCGTACCTCAATAGGATAAAATTGAACCCTTATAGGATAACTCGTGTGTCTTCTGTCTGTCCGTCTGTCACAGCCAATTTGCTCCGAATCTAATGGACCGATTAAGTTGAAATTTGGTACACATATGAATTTCTGTGACCCAAACACGGACAGGTAAAGTAAATAAATGAATTTTGAATATGGGGGTCACTTTTGGGGGGCAAATAAGAAAATTAAAAAAAAAAAGTTTTGCAAACTATACCGTGTTCCATATGAAAGGACTTACTATGAGGGTCTCAAATATACTTTTTTAAAAATTTTATAATAAATTGTTTTAAAGTTATTTATGAAAATAGACGAAAATTTACCATTCCCCCCCCCCCTTATCTCCGAAACTACTGAGCCTAAAACATTGAAAAAAAAAATACAGAAAATAGATCTTTATCTGTAGATTACAGGAAAACCTATAAGAAGTCTGTGGTCTTAAAATAACATGGTAAATCTCTCAATATTTTGAGTAGAAACTTACATTTACAGTTGGAATGTACGGAAGAACATGTTTTTCAATTACAATGTTAAGTTTGTTCTTGGAATAATTCATACCAACTACGGAACCCTTCATTGTGCGTGGTCCGACACGCACTTGGCCAGTTTTTTTTTTCTTTTATTCTAACTAAACCATCATCTTCATCACAATCACGGCCAAGAACCTAACAACTTGGTATAATTCACACTACGACACATAATCAACAACAAAACTTAATACATTAAGCTTTAAAAGTATCTGATTTAGAGACAGACAGACCGACAAATATGTGCAAAATAGGTAGGTACGTTTTTCTCGTAGAAGTCTTATAACATAAAAATCTAATTGTAATAAAGGCAAAAAAAAATTGATGTGAAAAAATGTAAAGGAGCTCGTAATATTACCATCGCGAACACGCGGCCGTGACGTTAAAAACTGGCTTAATGTAAATGTCAAATTATCAAAGGCATCTAATTTAAGAAAATGTGAGTTGATTGTCAACATCATTTCAGCCCAAGTAGTATCCTGTTACTGAGTTACTAGTTAGAGCATCGGTCCTGGATGGGTGACCATCTTTACATGCCACCATTTTACTACCAGACGTATTGCAGGGTACCATCCGCACTTGGTTGATATCCCGACCAGTCGTGCTCAGCGCAAAAGCAAAAAAAATAAATAAATGATGAATAAATAAATTATAAAAAAAAATAATTAAAAAAATTATATATATATATATAAAATTATTATTATATATTGTTATTATATTATTATTCTTTTATTTCATTAATACAAAAAAAAATACAAATAAAAAAAAAAATACAAATTACATTTTTAAATATCTAAATATATAAAACTCAATGGTGACTGACTGACATAGTGATCTATCAACGCACAGCCCAAACCACTGGAGGGATCGGGCTGAAATTTGGCACGCTGGTAGATGTTATGACGTAGGCATCCGCTAAGAAAGGATTTTGATAAGTTCTACCCCCAAGGGGATAAAATAGGGGATGAAAGTTTGTATGAAACTTTGTCAATTTTAAACCGATCGGGCTGAAATTTGGCATGCAGGTAGATGTTATGACGTAGGCATCCGCTAATAATGGATTTTGTTAATTTCTACCCCTAAGGGGATAAAATAGGGGATGAAAGTTTGTATGAAGCTTTGTCAATTTTAAACCGATCGGGCTGAAATTTGGCATGCAGGTAGATGTTATAACGTAGGCATCCGCTCAGAAAGGATTTTGATAAATTCTACCCCCAAGAGGATAAAATAGGGGATGAAAGTTTGTATGGAGCTTTGTCAATTTTAAACCGATCGGGCTGAAATTTGGCATGGAGGTAGATGTTATAACGTAGGCATCCGCTCAGAAAGGATTTTGATAAATTCTACCCCCAAGGGGATAAAATAGGGGATGAAAGTTTGTATGAAACTTTGTAAATTTTAAACCGATCGGGCTGGGACTTTGCATGCATATAGCTACTGTGACATAAGCATCCCCTAAGAAAGGATTTTGATAAATTCTACCCCCAAGGGGATAAAATAGGGGATGAAAGTTTGTATAAATTTTCTTAGATTTTCGACTGATTGAACTGAAATTAAAGACGAGCTACTATGATGAAGACGTCCGCTTAAATAGGATTTTGATAAATTCAATTCGAAAGTAACTCTGTCTTACTTCGATCAATAATAGCACTAGATACAGGATCAGGAACAAAAATAAGTCGCTGTAGTGGCCACGTTTACACACACATAAACATTTACATTTGTTACTACGAAATATAGAAAAAAGTTTTATAATATTTACAACTTCCATTCATTATAAACCTTAACAATCAAACATAAAGTTTAATTACGATTGCAAAATATTTATATTTAAGTCCTTCTATCATCGGAGAAAGGTAAAAGCAATAAATTAAAAATGTCGCTTGAAAATAATATGTCATTTTTATAATAAGTACAAAAATATTTATTCTAAAGTGTACTTAAAACTTAAGCAATAAGGTTAAAAACATTTTGTTGAAAATTTTGTGCTTACTCTATTTTGGAACTAGACATAGTTCTTGGTGTTGACATTTCAATGCTCAGAACACAGTAAGTATTGAAAGATGTAGAGTAGCAGAATAATAATATATTTTTTAGGCCAAGGTTCGTTTTATATGGTAGCAAATATTTTTGACCGATTTTTAAAAGTAGAAGGAGTAAATTAGTACAATAGTTATTTTAATTTTGATTATTAATTTGATAATTAATTATTTTAATAAAAATATTAAAACAAATTGTTGAATTTTTACAAGGTTTATATATTTCTTCTCCTCTTTCTTTCGTGACAATAGATACCCATTCTGCATTGCGAAATGGGTCACTAGGAAATCTACAAACAAAAACAACATATAAAGTAACAATACTACTCCATGCATTTCCCTGTTCCCGAACAGTCGATGTTTGAAATAAGACCACAAAAGTATTTGTGTTTTTATTTTTCGGGCCGTTTTTGAAGCGCTTATCGGGAATCTAGTACTATTATTGATCGAAGCTGTCTTAAGTTACCTTTTCACGCCTAAACCATTGAGCGGATTTCAATAAAATTTGCCAAAAAGATAGATGGCATCCTAGGAAAAGACATAGACTACTTTTTGTTTTAAAAATAATCCTAGAGGGGGTGATATAGGGGATAAAAGTTTGTAAAGGAAACCTAGCATTTGGGTTTTTTTTTGGGTTAAGTTAGGCATAAAGAATTACGCGTTTCAGCGTTTTTTCAAGGGGGTAAAACAGGGAATGATTTTAAAATTCACATGTAATATTGATATTTTTATGTACTTATTTTTAAGAGATTTAAAGGTTATAAATACAGTAATAGTCATATTAAAATTGGTCTACTCGGTCAAAGTTATTACAATTTATAGTCACAAAAAAAACTTTGTTAACACGTTGTACGTGTGTTGAATGTGTCATTCACTTACGGGCTACGGGGTCAGTGGTAGTCAATCACAAAAATTAATGGTGATCATATTAAAATGAATAAGTATTATTCTTATGTTAAACATTTAGGCCCACTAGCACCACAAATCACAAAATACGTTGAGCGCTAAACGAATTGAAAACATTGTTCTATTTCTGTTAATTTTGAAGTTGTCAGGGATGGAATGATGTTTTAAAAATGTTCAGCGCTAACTGTATTTATGGTTTTTGGTGCAAGCGGGCCTTGGAATCATACAAACCTGTTTTATGTATAAAAAAGATTATTTGAATTTATTATTTGTCTGTCTGTCTATTTGTTACCTTTTCACACCTTAACGGATAGATAGGCCTTGACCTGGGTACGAGCATAGGATAATTTTTTTTCCGGCAGTACGTTCCCCGGGGATAATTTCTGAGTTACACGCGAGCGAAGCCGCGGGCAAAAGCTAGTTAGAATATAAAAATATAAAAACATTTAAAAATATAAAACATAGTAGCCCACCGGTATCGGGAACAGGGTCCAAGCTACCGGCGGTCAGGGCTCCAGAGAGAGGAACCTCCTAACAATGCGCACCGTGTCCAGAAGTACCGCTCTCTGAATCAGGCCCTTAATCCAGCTGCCCAACGAGAGCCACCTTAGATGTTGGTCGAGGCTCTTGGCAATTAAGCCATTGGCTAATACGACTATCGGCACAATGATCGCTGAGTCCACATCCCACATGTCGACAACCTCGCGAGCCAAGTCAAGATACTTGATTTGTTTATCTTTCTCGACTTTCACGAGGTTCCCGTCATGCGGGACCGTTATGTCAATAATCATTGTGCGCCGCTCTGTTCGATCCACCACCACTATATCAGGCTTGTTGGCAACAATAGTCCTGTCAGTGATGATGGATCGATCCCAGTACAATGTGATATTCCCATTTTCGAGAACTGGGTCGGGCACATACCTATAGTACGGCACTTCCGATTCCGCAAGGTTGTATTTCAGTGCAAGTTGCTGATGGATAATCCTGGCTACAAGGTTGTGTCTATGCAAACTCTTCGTTAGCAAGACGAGAACACCCAGAGATTATTTTATTAATTTTTATTTATTAATTATTATTATTTATTTATTTTATTTTTTAATTATTGTTTTTTTAATTTATTAATATATAATTATTTATTTTATTTTATTATTATGCGGACAGCCAAAGCGCGGAACTCTGCCAGCATCTGTGTTCCCTTCCACATTATAACCCGTCTGCTTTCAAAGCAAGAGTGAACAGGCATCTTCTGAGCATGTAGTTCTGTCATAGACCTCATCCATCGCTTTCCATCAGGCGTGATCGAGGACAAGAGCAAAAAAAAAAAAAACACCGAGACCCCGTGCCTGCCAACATTTGTGTCAGAAAGGTGCGGTAAAATTTAAAGGTTTGGTACAGACTATTAATCTCCATGGGACCAACATCGTAATCGCGAAAAGATCACGGTGGGCTTGTGGCTAAGTAATTAACAGCCGCACGGGTTGATCGATCAGGCTTGCTGGGCTTGGTCCGTGGTTGTGTGACCATCTTTATATACCAAGATTCGTCGGTGTCTCTGAAAGCACGTTAATCTGTTGGTCCCGGCTGTCATTCCTGGATCTTTGACAGTCGTTACGGGTCTTCAGAAGCCCGAAAGTCTGACAACCAGTCTTACCAAGGGGTATCGTATTGCCCAGTAACTGGGTTGTGGAGGTCAGATAGGTATTCGCTCCATGTAAAATACTGGTATTCAGTTGCATCCGGTTAGACTGGAAGCCGACCCCAGCATAGTTGGGAAAAAGGCTAGGCAGAAGATGTAGGTATTTAATGTATTTTATGCACTTTTTGTATAGGCTGATGATAAAAAAAAATTAAGAATACTTACATGTGACTCCATCGAAATTGTAACCTAGCTGCTTCCATGAAAACACCTCTTCCATTTCACTAAAATGATTGTTTCCTATGAAATATTGAGCACAGCAGTAACTAATTAAAACTAAAATTAATAAACTTTTATTCAACATTTTTGTAAAATTATTTTTGCTAGTGAACTACTCGACAGCCTGCAATACGCGCATATACTGGTTTCTTGTGTTTTTGTATTTATTATTGGGATGTGTAAAGTTGTGGTCTTATAGGATGTAGCATATTTGCGACTTGGCCAACTTCGACCACAGATCAGTAAATGCATTTTGCGCTACAATAACATAACATAAGAAGGTTTAGGCAGAGATATACTTATAGTACGCCCACATTTAATAGGGGGCGAATCTATTGCCGGGCACAAATCCACACTCCGGGGTGCTACTGAGAAATTCCAGAGAAGAATACAAATACCATCCTACTTAATTAAATTTTCCCGCTTTTTCGAATGCGCTTACTTCCGTAGCTCTTCTTTTTTGTCACTTATGCCCAAGCAAAAAACTGTAGCAAGTCATCAGTCAGTCATGCTTTTCTTCAATAAACATTTTTTTTTTTAATTCAAAAATCAAAAATATATAATAAGTTACCCATATACATTGAGAACCTACATTCAATTGGTATTTTTAAAAGGAAGCCAAAAGACTTCCTGATTAAAAAGGCATATTACTCTGTAAAAGAAAGTGATGAATATACTTACATGTTGATGGATGGAGAGGCAGAGGAATGCCATAGAAAAGATGAATGGATTGTGTGAGGAATGATATGAAAGAGAAGGGAGTGAATGATAGCGTGACGGTTGACAGGGGAGAATGGAAGAAGAAAACGTGGTGCGCCGAGCCCAAGTAATATGGGATAAGGGCAGGAAGATGATGATTACACTGTAAAAGAATTCATTGAAGAAAAATAATTATTCAATATTAAAAGATTGTTGATACATAATATAATGTGATGTAAATTGTAAGAATAGTTTGATATAATAAAAAAAATATTAATAATGATAATTAATATAATATAATGTAAATTGTACAACTGTAATATTGAGTACCTACGTATACCTATGTTTTATTTTTTTAAATATTTATAACAATTCAAATTGCAATGCCTTAACAGGCAACTAAGTTCTAAGAACCTATATTGTTAACATCTTCAAAATTCTACCCTTAGTTCGCAATAAAGAATTTGAATAAAAAAGGTCTTTTAAACTACAGTTTTTGTTTTTTTCTGTGTAAATGTAACTTACGCCGAATCACTTAAAACCACATAAAACAACGTCGAATCAAATAAGTAAAAGTGCCAATTAATACTTTTTGACTTTTTTGATTCTGGAGTTGTTGTTGATGACAATAAATAAAAAGTTATGGCCATTTCTCTGCAATTTCAAACTTTAAACTGCTCTCCTGAACAATTTGGTTTTTGTCGCCTATTTAATTACCTTTCAACCGTCGTTAAATGAAATCTGGGGGCACGGTAGTGTTCCCGCCAAGACGAGCCAAGCGAAACGCAAGGGCACTATATAGGTACCTCTCTCCCATCTCCCATCTCTCTCTCTATATGGGTACCTTTTCTCGAAGCGCTTCGTCGTTTTTGTGAACCCTTCATAACTTAGGTATAGACTATACCAGATATACAAAATTCTCGGAATATGATGTCAATAGTGAACTTATTAAAAATTTTAAAGTCTCAATTGCATAGCTCTTAAACTTTAGATTTTATTGATATTTAAAAATACCCGATTTGGTCACTGACTCACTGATCAATCTGCCTAGCCTTTTCCCAACTATATTGGGGTCGGCTTCCAGTCTAACCGGATGCAGCTGAATACCATTATTTTACATGGAGCGACTGCCTATCTGACCTCCACAACCCATTAACTGGGTAATACGATACCCCTAGGTAAGACTGATTGTCAGACTTTCGGGCTTCTGACGACCCGTAACGACTGTCAAAGATCCACGAATGACAGCCGGGACCAACGACTTAACGTGCTTTCCGAGGCACGGAGGAGTCTCGGTATGTAAAGATGGTCACCCATTCACGGACCAACCCCGGCAAGCGTAGCTTAAACTGATGGATCGACCCGTGCGGCTGATAACAGCCAAGTAAGCAAAGAAAGCAGAAAAAAGAAAGCAGTAAGTAAGTAGTGGGCTAAGTATTATTACTTAGCCACGAGCTCCTGATCACTGAGTCACTGACTCACTGATGATCATCAAAATTCTTAGGGTACTCCCTGTAGTTCTACAAAGCTGAAATTCGGTACGTAAGCTAGTATTAGTACAAAAACAAAAAAAAAAAAAAATCTAAAACTTGGAACTTTTACCCCCCAACCCCTTAAACTAGGGGATGAAAGTTTGTATGTAGACTTCCGCAAATGTTAATGTTAGAGGTCTGAAAATTGATGTAGGGACTCCTTGCTATAAATAATAAAATACGCCCCAAAAAACAAAGAAAAAATTAACAAAATAAAAAAATATTGTCTTAAGCAACTTACAAAAAAAGGTGAAATCCCACCAAAAACATTTTCATGTAAAATGTTGCCAAGACGAGACCCGAGCTACTCTACATGCCCTAACTCTACAAGCCCTAACTTCATAAACTCTACACCTTAGTCAAAATATGTGGCTTGGCCTTTTTGCTACCGTCAATCGTCCGTCGTCCGTCGTCTTGGGCGTAAGGTGAAAAATTTATTCACTATTCATTAATTTTCTGTTATACAATACCTAGTTCTTGTAGTAAGGAAATGGCCAAGCTTCGTATTTTGATTACAGTGTAGAGTTTGTAAAGTTAGGGCTTGTAGAGTTAGGGCGTGTAGAGTTAGAAGCTTTGCTCTACATGAGATCTGATAACTGTTTGACAGTGCGAGCCATATATCGTCTCGTCTTGGGAAAATATTTTTGGTGGGATCTGTTTGTGTCGTCGTAACCTGCGCCTGTACGGAAACAGAAGTCCGAAGGAATGGTGAAATAGTACATTTTGATACAAGTGGTGAATTTTTGTTATTGCATTCGAGGCGGAATTAACACCGGAGCCGTAGGCGAGTTTGTTTTTGAGCCGAGAACTGCAATAACAAATGTCCACGTGTATCAAACGACGTTTTTCACTTGAAGAAATAAAATAAATAACGAAAAAATATTTTTGTCATGAATTATTAGGAAACTATGATTTAAATTTTCTTTTTTTTTCGCGCTTTGCTTTCGCCAGGTTGAAGGAGAAGCAAAGGTATAAAGCGGATAAACAGCCTAATATGAAAAATAGAAAATTCAAATATTTTTGAGTTTAGGACATAAATATATGTTAATTGGTTCATAAACTTTTTTTTTTATTGTAATAATCATGGTTTTTGATGATATTCTATTTATAAACTTATTTAAATATTAAAAAAAATATTAACGCCGTGAAGACGCATATCTCTTTGCCGAGATTAAAAAAAAACATTCACCTCCGAATAGAGACGGTGTGAATAGAGGCATGTAACCGATTTGGACTAAGTATAGGTATAAGTTATCTGTGGAAATTTTTATTCCCGCACACGTGTTGGAAAATGAAAAATCGCACGCGTGTGAAATATATTGCATTGTGAACCTAATCGTAGTGCGATATGAACCAGTTTTCGAGGAAGTGTATTGAAAAAATCTTTTCAACTATTTCGAAAGACAGTGTCGTTTTTAAAGTCGGTTAAAATTGTACCTCTATCATGTACGAGACTTTACAAAAACAAGTTTATCAACATCACTCTCTCATACAACATAGGTATAAACTATGAATAATAAATATTTAAATTATTAATGTTCATTTGTGTCCTTAATGATGTTTAAGGAAAACTATGATTAGACCTACTTACCTAATTAATTGAATGTTTATGGTATTATGACTTGTTATGTCTATGCTGTCATTCGTAGATCTTTGACAGTTGTTACGGGTAGTCAGAAGGCCGAAACCTTGACAACTTTACTCGCATTTACAATACGATTAGACATTTAAACAAACCTTTTTTAACCGACTTCAAAAGGAGAAGGTTCTCAATTCGTCGGAACCTTTTTTTATGTATGTTCCCCGATTACTCGAAGATGGGTGGACCGATTTAAATTTTTTGTTTTATTCGAGGGGGGGGGGTGGGGTACTGTCATCACAGTTGGTCCCATATAAAATTCGCAACATCGGCTTGCTCTCGTCTCCACTATCTATCAAGGGGTGCCACGTGACCTAGAGTGACGTCATGACGGGATCGCTATTGTGTGAACTTTTAATTCCCGATTATGACGTTTTGGCGCCGAGTTATTTTAGATTTTTTTTTTGTTGTTGTAATTCAAAGCTAAATAGGCGTTTTTGTTGTTTAAATCCACAGTGTAACTCTTGTTTTTGGCAATTGATTTGCACTATATGGACTGTGCCATTTTTCAATAGTGGTAGAGTAGCGAACCGCCGAAGGGAAGCCGGTAGAAATCGTGTTATTAGGTGCTTTCGCCACTTTTCTGTATCACACCCTGTAATTTGACGAGGATGCAAAACGACACGATTCCAGCTCCAATGGCAGCTTCCAGCGGTTGGTGCAGAAGTATTGCAGAACATGGGAACAAAACATATCGGGCTATGGGTTTGGGTGGTAATAGTGAATTGGGTACCTTGAACTATGGAAGAACTATGTCCCCTGCCTGCCTGAGCTAAACCCTTGTTCGTCAAATATAAGAAATCGAATATGTTAATCACGTCTATCATTATAGGTAGGTCTCAGACTAGGACATGTTTGCTCTCCAGTGTTTTTGGCTAAACCACACATTCGGAATAATTCCCTTTGTGAGTGTGGTATAGAGGATGGTACTCTTGAACACATATTTTTCTCTTGTCGTATTCTGGCAGTCCCTCTGTATGACATACTCCCCCCTAGTTTCCCCCAGACTTATTAATATTCCATTCCTCTTAACACTCGTTGATGATTCCTCATTAATTAAAACACTCCAAAAATTTATGTTATTAAATCAAAATCAAAATCCAAATCTAAATATTTTATTTCTTTAAACCAATTACTTTTAATATAAACATAACCTAAAAATAACAAAATTATATCCTAACATAACTAAAACTATTAAAAAACTAAAAACTAGCATCGAAAAATTCCTCCGCATCGTCGTCGACTGGTAAAGTACCCAAGAGACTGGCGGCATTGCCACGTTGTATTTATTTTACATAAACCTACATGGGCACTTATGAAAAGTCAAAAGCTAGGTGCATGGTTCCAAATTGGTCGTTTCGTATGGAGAAGAGCCGGCAAGAATCTCCATGGTTACTCTTTTAAAAATATACAATCGTTTTCAAATAACAGTGTATGTATGGGTATGGGAGGACAATGTAGGCCTTTCAACAAATACCAGGTACTTAACAAAATAGAAAATAGTCAACAAATGTGCAGTCTATTAGGCCTGCAACGTTCTCATATTCTCAAAATAGAAAATAATCTATTTAGATGATTAATATAGGAATAAAACTATGACATGACCACATTTTTATGACATGCTTGCCATTACAACTACAGTAACAAATCTGAATAAATGACATGTTCACAAATATAAATCTGAATAAAATCATGTTAAAATTGGAACTGTAGTTATATAATGTCAAAAAAACTTTTTTACAAAAAAATACAACCGACTTGCAAAAACAACACTACAAAGTGAAAAATAACTTTAATTTCGGAAGTCGGTGTCTAGTTAAATGTATTTTCGTTTTTTGCCACCGACTTCCGAAATTAAAGTTATTTTTGTTTTTGGAAGTCGGTTGTATTTTTTTGTAAAAAAGTTTTTATTTTTCACTTTCTAATTGTGGTACCTACCCCACACAAATTCTAATACCACTACCTGCAAAACAAACCAGAACATCATCCATATAAATTTGGGGAATAAATACGTATTATTGAAGCTAACTCGAAAACTACCAAAGCAAAGTTAATCAATTTTAGGGACCAACTGCGATGTATACCCTCTCGAATAAAACAAAAAAAATCCAAATCGGTCTAGACATCTTCGAGCAATCGGGGAAAAAAAGATTCCGACGAATTGAGAACCTCCTCCTTTTTAAAGTCGGTTAATAATAAGATGATTAATAATAATCTAATATGTCAAGGAAGAATGTAAATAACATCCAACGATAACATAGCAATTCATAATGGTGGTTATTTCGTAGTTAGCCCCATAATAACCTTAATTTGTGTTGTCTGCTTAATAACCAAATATATTGTGTTGTCCTTACAGAATCCAGTTTTAATAAAACCGTATACTCGTAGGCTGCATAACCGGTCAACCTCAGCCAATAGTTTTTGTTTCCTTTAACCTTGACATTGGCAGAATCATCGGTAAAATGATGGGGACACCACTATAAAATTGGAATTGGAAGGTTGCTAGTGAAAGCACTGTTGATACAAATGTATAGAGCAGAAGATTTTTTGCATAGGTTGAGAAAAACACCTAAGGATTTCGTGTTAATCACACTAATATCACAGTCTACATCATACCGTCGTCCGACGAGAGCCTGAGCTGCTTACGTAGTTCGCCGAACTTCGTATGCAGCTCGGGCTTCGTCGGACGACTGTATTATGTACCTATATGTAGACTGTGCTAATATTATAAAGGCGAAAGTTGGTAAGTGTGTGTGCGTGTGTGTGTATGTTTGTTACTTCTTCACGCTCAAACGGCTGGACCGATTTGGATGAAATTTGGTATGTAGATAGCTTATACCATGGATTAATACATAAACTACTTTTCATCCCGGTCTACGCGGTTGAAACCGCGGGGTGCAGCTAGTAGTATAGTAAACTGCTGAGCTTGATTCCCGTCCTGGGCTCGAATCCTGGCAGCCGTCGGTCGTCGTCGGGTCGGGCAAAGTGTTACGGCATTTTTCTTTTAGGAATTTTAGAGCCGGGCCGGAGTTTGGAATTTGGCGGTGTGACACCTCCAAGACTCGCGCGTGCCACCGTGTGCCCTGCGCCTGATCTCTCCACGGTCGTGTCGGATTGCCGTCCCATCGGACTATGAGAGAGAGAGAAGAGAGAGTGCACCTGTACATTATAATATCTCCTGCGTAGATGGCTAATGCTCGGTTTCTGAATAATTCATAAACGGAGTTTAATCTCTCAATAAAAAATTACATTATTTGAATTCGGAGCTAGAAATAAACAACGAGGTGCTGTCCGACGCTTCCTGGACATTCTGCTGCTGACAACTCTTCAGAACGAAGAAGAAAAGAGTCGAGAAGGCAGTTTAACCCCATCAAGCCCGCCCATCCATTGATAAATGTCACCCGTCTCTCCACAATTTTGGAATTGTGTGCATACTCGGTAGGCTCTTTTATCCTCTTCATATCCTAAGGGCACGTCTTCCCTCCCATTATCACTCCCCCCGGTCTACTCCTTGATGGACTCTGCTGCACCATGTAACATGAGGCAACAGGGGCTAGTGTGAATCTTTGGGTTCATTCGAGTCATAGAGTCTGGTCAAACCACGCTGGGGTCAGTGCATTTCATTCAAAACTTAGAAGAATTCCTTCCTTATGCTCGGTTTTTGAGATCGATAAACCCTCAATACTAATTCGCCCGACTTGCTAAATTCTTCTTTAACGAATTGTTCAGAAACACGATATCGAACCAATAATCACTATCGAATCGAATGGGGAGGAGCTCGTGGGCTAAGTAATAACAGCCGCACGGGTCGATCCAACAGGTTAAGCTACGCTTACCTGGGTTGGTCCGTCTTTGGTGGACCATCTTTACATACCGAGACTACTCCGTGCCTCGGAAAGCACGTTAAGCCGTTGGTCCCGGCTGTCATTCGTGGAGCTTTGATAGTCGTTACGGGTCGTCAGAAGCCCGAAAGTCAGACAACCAGTCTTACCAAGAGGTATCGTATTACCCAGTTACTGGGTTGTGGAGGTCAGATAGGCAGTCGCTCCATGTAAAGTATTTGTATTCAGCTGCATCCGGTTAGACTCGAAGCCGACCCCAACATAGTTGGGAAAAGGCTATGCAGATTGAATCACTATCGAATGGATAAACTCCGTTTAAAACCCTCAGAAAGCGGGCATAAGTCACAGGCCATAATTCCGTTTTGAAGACTATTATTATTGAAAATAAAAATAAAACACCAGCTCAGTATAATACAAAATAATATTTAATATAATTGTATAAAATGTATACAAAATTAAAAGCAAAAATAATGGTCTTACTATGGTGGCACCTATTGTATTTTGGTTTCAGTGTTATTGCAAAGTCCAGCTTAACATAATATCTAAAGAGAATAACCAGTCTTAATCAGTAACTGGGTTGTGGAGGTTAGATAGGCAGTCGCTTCATGTAAATTATACGCCGTATATTCAGCTGCTTCCAGTTAGACTGGAAGCCGCAACATAGTTGGGAAAAGCTTTTGTAATTGACGACTGTTAAACAAATGATATGCTGGATATGGTTTTAAATAGGTATATCTATACAATTCTTGTGTGGGACATGCCTGTATCCCTCCAAGTGCTGAAATATTGCTTGAAGACAGCGGGCTCGGTTCCTTGAGGAATCTTAACGATTTTCACCTGAGGAAGCAAAAAAAGATTTGAATAATATCACAAGTCTCGACTAGCAGACTCAATTGTCAGTAAAAATCTATTCTATAAAAGTCTTATCGTGAAAAATAATGTCTGGTTTACACAGTGCGAGCTGCTGTCTACTAGACAGTAAGTAGGTAGGCCGACTGGACACTCGGCCTACCTGTGTACACTGTGTAATATGACATGCGAGTACACAGTGCGAGCCGCTGTCTAGTCAGCAGTTCGCACTGTGCAAACAGCCAAGGCAAGCTGAGCTACTGACATGCGAGTACACAGTGCGAGCCGCTGTCTAGTCAGCAGTTCGCACTGTGCAAACAGCCAAGGCAAGCCGAGCTACTGACATGCGAGTACACAGTGCGAGCCGCTGTCTAGTCAGCAGTTGGCACTGTGCAAACAGCCGAGGCAAGCCGAGCTACTGACATGCGAGTACACAGTGCGAGCCGCTGTCTAGTCAGCGGTTCGCACTGTGCAAACAGCCAATGCAAGCTGAGCTACTGACATGCGAGTACACAGTGTGAGCAGCTGTCTACTATCTAGTCAGCAGCACGCAATGTGTAAACCAGCCATTACTCGCATGGCAGCAGCTCGTACATCGCTCGCATCGTTCGGACGCTTTCGGCAGCAGCTCGCCAGTCAGTCGCAAGCACACAACACGCAAGAGACTAGACTGCTACTCTCATAATGAAAACAGCCAAGGCAAGCCGAGCTATAACTGACATGCGAGTACACAGTGCGACCAGCTGTCTACTGTTTAGTCAGCAGATCGCACTGTGTAAACCAGCCATTAGGTGAAGTGAGCTGTCAAGAGTGTCAATCCCTAGCAGCAGTTAGTATGACAGCTCACTTCATCACCTAAGTTTTCACGGTGAGATTTTTACAGAATAGACGGAACGAAATTCAACAAAGTGTCAAAATTAAACAAATATCGGTAGCGATGTTGACTAAAAATTTTTTTGTCCGTCATGTAAGTAGAATATAAATATTGGACACGTCTTTTTTCTTTTTTACTTAAGTAAACAAAAGATTACAGCGATACATTGAGTTAAAATATACCATGACGTCACTCCGTGCTAGATTTTATACGTAGGTAATAGTTTGTTGTATTTGTAACGTAGCGAGCCCCCACTCCCCAACTTTAATGCGTTTTATCTAAGTATTTTTTTATTAAGATGATAAAGCAAAAAATACGTGTCTAATATTTTTTTATTATCTGACTGACAGACTAAATAGAATTTCTTTTTTTTTACCCAGGCTTCATCTCTATTATTTGTCAACAACGCCCCGCTGTCAATGTCATTCAGGCACTAGAAGATACTTGTGCAGACGTTCACAGTTATTATACCTCTGACAGCTCTGACAGCACCAACCCAATAGCAACCTTATTTCATCGACTGTAAAGATCAGTGTGATTTTGACAATGATGCAAAATCAGAGGTAAAATAAAACTGAGAACAGGCAAAGCTAATTATGGATGACGCCATTATTGCTGGTAATCGTCTGTTGAAGGTTTTCAAGGATAATTAAAAGTAAACTCTAAAAAATATGGTGTTTGACCAATGACGTATTATAAAGGTTATCATTGTGTTTGACAGGTAAACACCAGCGACGATACGACTCCTAGCGGGATAAATTGGCAGTGTCTCTTCCCATTTTAGAAATCAGTTGTTTTTTTTTTTTGTAAAATAGTTTTTTAGGTTTACTACTTACCCATGAAGGATAGTTTTTAGCACTCAACAGCGCCTGTGCTTTTGTCATAGCTTCAGTCTTTTCCTAAAAATAAAAAACAAAATAAATTAATAAATAAGTTTATAGGGTTTGTCTGGATGCCTATAGGAAATTCATGCAAAATATGCTTCATTCTTTTAACTCTTCAAGTGCAGTTATATACTAATTTATAAACCCAAAACCCCCAGGGGGAGGGGGGAGGGGGGTTATTTGCGAATCCCATAGGTTCACAACTATGTAGGATGATTTTTTTTTAATCCGATGATGTTTTTTTTACGTTTATATATACATAATATATAAGCTTATATACCTATTACGTAAAGGGGTTTTTCCTTATGCACACATTGGGTGCAGAAAGCCTTTGAGGGGAGAAGAAAAAAAAATAATAAATATATTCTTTTTATTGCTTTGAGGAGCTCGTGGCTAAGTAATAACAGCCGTACGGGTCCATCCATCAGGTTAAGCAACGCTCGCCGGGGTTGGTCCGTGGATGGGTGACCATCTTTACATACCGAGACTCCTCCGTGCCTCGGAAAGCACGTTAAGCCGTTGGTCCCGTCTGTCATTCGTGGATCTTTGACAATCGTTACGGGTCGACAGAAGCCCGAAAGTCTGACAACCAGTCTTACCAAGGGGTATCGTATTACCCAGTTACTGGGTTGTGAAGGTCAGATAAGCAGTCGCTCCATGTAAAATACTGGTACTCAGCTGCATCCGGTTAGACTGGAAGCCGACCCCAACATAGTTGGGAAAAGGCTAGGCAGATGATGATGACAGGGTTTGTCTGGATGCCTATAAGTACGGGTCGATCCATCAGGTTAAGTTACGATTGCCGCGGTTGGTGCGTGGATGGGTGACGATTTTTACATACCGAGACTCCTCCGTGCCTCGGAAAGCACGTTAAGCCGTTGGTCCCGGCTGTCATTCGTGGATTTTTGACAGCCGTTTACGGGTCGTCAGAAGCCCGAAAGTCTGACAATCAGTCTTACCAAGGGGTATCGTATTATCCAGTAATTGGGTTGTGGAGGTCAGATAGGCAGTCACTCCATATAAAATACTGGTATTCAGCTGCATCCGGTTAGACTGGAAACCGACCCCAACAAAGTTGGGAAAAGGCTATCTTATTCTGATTTATCTCGTTGGACTGGAAGCTGACCGCAAAATAATTGGAAAAAAACAGACAGGTATGACGGAAGTCTAAATAAATAATTCAATGTTGATATACATACCCTCTCGGTGGCTTGCTTGCCGTTCCACACATAGACGCTGCCGCTGATCGTGTCCAAGATATAACTTTCCTGTTAAAAAGATAATGAAACAATTACATAACATAACACTACGGCTGTAATCCCCGAAGCGTTGGGCAGAGGTGTACCTATAGCACACCCACATTTCGCCAGCTATGTTCAAGCCCCATGTAACAGGGGGCGAGCCTATTGCCATCAATCGGGCATAAATCCAGACTCCGGGCTGCTACTGAGGGGCGGCGGGAATCGATAGCCGATTCCCGGCCAGCGTAGGCGCGGGCTTGCGGACGGCGAGCAATGGGTAGCTCGCCGTCCGGTAAGGACCAGGCCCGAGTCGACGCCTCGTTGTGTTCCACGCGCGCCTCAAAGAGATGTCAGCAGTGATGGGGTCCGATAGGGCCGATGCCGCCGGTGTTGCGGGTTGTTTGAAAGAGATACCGTGGCCCTAGCACAGGCAACTGAAGTAACACGGGTGGGTTTTAGTCAGTACAAGTCTGACATGCCCTCCCGCTCCGCCCAGAGCGGGAGAAGTCATTCGAAAGTTCCATCCACAAAAAAAAAGGTGGCTTCTGAGAATTTGAATTTCTGAGCTTTATCTGTTCTGTGGAAAAACCCAATACACCACTACCCAATCCACAACACGCAACACAACACCACTGCCCGACCTGGAAATCGAACCTTCATGCTCAGCAGTAGCACTTTCCGACTACGAGGCAGTGTCAGATCATTAAATGGTTGAAAATTCTTAAGTCATAAGTCATTTAACCTTTTCTTTTTTTTTTTCTTTTCTCACCTGTGCTTTGAGCTGTTCCTGTCTGAAAGGTTTGGACAGGGCCGTCACCTTCACTTTGCCTGAACTGTCAGATACTTCTGACAGGATAACGGACTGTTCTTCATTGCGCTCGAAGGTCTGCAAGCAATGTTTATTAGTTAGAAATATTTACAGAGCAAGATCCCTGGGGCCTCCTTGGCGATCCTTTCCTGGGGATTCCTGGATTCTATGACGTGAAAAAAGATCATGGATCCATCATGGGTCCAGTGTGAGAGACATACGACGACCATACACGACTTATAGCACCATCCTTTTTAGGGTTCCGTACCTCAAAAGAAAAAAATCGGAATCTTTATAGGATCACTCGTGTGTTTGTCTGTCTATTTGTCCGTCTGTCACAGCCAATTTGCTCCGAATCTAATGGACCGATTAAGTTGAAATTTGGTACTTGACACATATCTGATACATATCTGTGACCCAAACACGGACGGGTAAAGTAAATAAATTAATAATGAATATGGGGGTCACTTCTGGGGGGCAAATAAGAACATAAAAAAAAAAGTTTTGCAAACTATACCGTGACACGTGACGTCTATACCGTGTGACATATCAAATGAAAGTGCTTACTTTGAGGGTTTCAAATATATATTTTTTTTTATTTTAAAATAAATCATTGATCATTACCCCCCGTTACTTATCTCCGAAACTACTGAGCCTAAAATTTTGAAAAAAATACAGAAATAGTTCTTTACCTGTAGGTTACAGGAAAACCTATAAGAAGTCTGCGGTCTTAAAATAACATGGCAAATCTCTCAATAGTGTGAGGACAAACTTACATTTACAGTTGGAATGTATGGGAGAACATGTTTTTCAATTATAAATCCCAACTACGGAACCCTTCATTGTTCGTGGTCCGACACGCACTTGGCTGGTTTTTTTTCGCAACGGAACCATGATGGATCCATAATCTTTTTCACATCATAGTACGGCCCCAGAGCCGCCAGACCTTACTTATTTTGTGACTAACAAAATGTATGGGATAGAGTGTTATGTACTTTTTAATGTTTTGACGTTCAAAAGTGCCTTATTATGTGCCTATTTGAAATAAAATTATTTGGCTTTGAACGTGGGAAAATTCTATAGTCACCTGGTCATCACCACCAGCGCTCTGTTCGGGCACCAGGTTCTTTGCCCCAGATCCTAGAGCAGTGAAGAACTTCTGTATGTCGGCATCGCTGGAGTATTGGTCTGTAAACAAGAACACGAATTAAGTTTAAAAAAACTGTAACCCAACTACGGAAAAAACATTTTGGCGCCAAAATCCGCCATTTTGCTTTTTCAAGTGACACTCGCCAATAAAGACGAATTTAACGACATCAAAATCAGTTGAGCCGTTGATTAGTTACGAGGGGGCATAGGAACGAACATACATACGTACATGACATACAGGTCAAACACTTAACCCTCCGCCGCAATCCGGTAACAAAGTGTCAAATATTTATGGTTAGTTTTTACCCGCGGCGAGACGTATGGCAATAATTAAATCATCGAGGTAAAAACTGAAAAATGTTAAGAGGAGCAGATCTATTACAAAAGCCACCAAGATCCGGCTTGTTCAAACACTAATTTTCCCTGTTCCTATACGCTGCTGAGATGTGGACGCTGCGGGATATCGAGAAGAAGATAGACTTTGTGGAAATGTGGTGCTGGAGAAGAATGCTTGGTGTATTGTGGACAGAGTTGTGTACCAACAGATCTATACGCCAAGAACTCGGCATCAAAAAGCGTCTATCTGTTCTGGTCCTAACGCGCATCCTCAAATACTTCGGACAAGTCTTGAGGCGTGACGGTGACTCCACAGAGCGCCTTGTCGTCGTGCAGGGTATATTGGAGGGCTCTAGACCACGCGGACGCTCACCCATCAGATGAACTGACCACATTAAATCTGCAGTAGGTGATCCCTTGTATGAGTGCACTAAAACACAAAAAATTGGAGTAGATGACGAGAAATCGTGAGGTGAATCACATCGGCCCCTGGATAAGAAACTACATGAAGACCACTATCGCTTTGACAAGAGTGCTGACGAAGAACATAATTCTAATCTTACTAACTTTCACTTTGGTTGTTTTTTTTTTGTTGGATAATATTTTAGGAGCTCGTGGCGAAGTAATAACAGCTGCACGGGTCGATCTGTCAGGTTAAGTTACGCTTGCCGGGGTCGGTCCGTGGATGGGTGACCATCTTTACATACCAAGACTCCTCCGTGCTTCGGAAAGCACGTTAAGCCGTTGGTCCCGGCTGTCATTCGTGGATTTTTAACAGTTGCTGCGGGTCGTCCGAAGCCCGAAAGTCTGACAACCAGTCTTACCAAAGGGTATCGTATTACCCTGTTAATGGTTTGTGGAGGTCAGATAGGCAGTCGCTCCATATAATACTAGTATCCGGTTAGACTGGAAGCCGACCCCAACATAGTTAGGAAAGGGCTAGGCAGATTGATTGCAGATTGAATATTTTATTTCATTTTACACTTTATTAAACAGAATCTCCTGTTCTGAAGTTGTTTAGAAATGTCACACAAATAATCATCACAGTTCTCACTCACCCACAATCTCAACTCTCGCTCTGCCATTGTGATCTTCGTCTCTGATCTGGTTAGCGACGGAAACAGCTTTGAGTTGTTCGATACGTCTCGAGTTTTCACCATGGTACACATACACGTCGTTGCCAACGTCTAGGATGAAACAGTCGCCTTTGTTCATTGAGGAGATCAGAGGCTCCACCTGGAAATAGAGAGAGGAAAGAAAATATATAGAATAGTTTATTGACCAAAAGTCTGACAACCAGTCTTACCAAAGGGTATCATATTACCCAGTAACTGGGTTATGAAGGCTGACCTCCACAATCCAGTTACTGGGTAATACTGGTTACTAGGTTGCCTATCTGAATAGGCAGTCGCTCCATGCAAAATACAGGTATTCAGCTGCATCTGGTTAGACTGGTAGCCGACCCCAACATAGTTGGGAAAAGGCTAGGCAAATGATGATGACCAGGTATTAGGACAGTAAAGCCTCAAAGAGCTATTTGGTCATGAAAGATCTAAGGATCTTCGATCGATCTTCCTCTATCCCTCAAGAGAAGACTCATCATATGTATTCTTCCCATCCTCACATATGTTTCTCAAACATCTTTGGCCTTTGCCAATTCAGCCGAGGTCCAAGCTCGGGTTTTGCTAGACAGCTATGGAACGAAGTATTCTGGATATTAAACTTGTGGGCCAGGTTAAGAATACAACAATCCATTCCTTCAATAAAACCCTCAATCTTGGGGCGGCTGCTGCAGGTGCGGAAAACATCAAACGGCGAAAATATTCAAATATATTTTGGGAGTTATATTTTCGAGCCGTTTGGGGTTGAAACACTAGGGCCATGGGGTCCGAGTGCCCACTTGGTTATTCAAGACATAGCTAAGCGGTTCGTCGACTCTTCAAGTGACCAGAGGGCTGACCTATTTGTTGGCCAAAGAATCAGCATTGCCATACAACGTGGCAATGCTGCCAGCCTTTTGGGCACTTTTCCTGTTGACAGCTATGCGGACGAATTTTTTGATGGCTTTTGATATGTAGGTACATGATACTCGTGGATAAAAAAAACCGGCCATAGTTGAAAAGAATTTATCCCAAAAACAAATTTAACAGTGTAATTGATGTGATTTACAAATTACCAATTTTCGGACTTTTTTCTTTATTTGTGCTGCGAGACCTTGCTTCTTGCCAAATATCATGATTCTAGGATAACGGGAAGTAGGTACCTTATAGGTTTTGATTCAGGTACTTGCGAGTGTCAAAATAATTATGACGCATACTTAAATGGCCGTATTTTTTATTGCGTTGACTTAGAAGCTTGATTTTTTTAGAAATCCAAAAAATGAAGCTTATAATTTCGAGACCTTCGTATTTGATATTCATTTCAACTTGATAACTCCACGCGTTCCTGATATAAATGGTTTTGACAGACTGACAGACAGACAGAACTTTGGCTCCCTGATATACAAAGTATCTTTTTACTTAGTTCTGGAGCCAATTGTTCAACATGATTTTGACTATCACATCGTAGCACGGCTACAGATCAAGCTATACATTTCCAGTATAGGCTAATCTCGCATTGTATAAGATTTCCTTACAGTGATAGGTCAGTGTAAACTGGAAATGTATAGCTTGATGTGTAGCCGTGTGTACAATCATGTTTAGTGTATGACTAACTTTATGTGTTTCTCTTTGTTCAATAAACATATTATTTATATATTTATTTACCTGTCTGGTTCGGATATTTTTCTTGCCTTTAATCTGAATTAATCGTTTTTCAGCGCCCGCATTTGTGACGACATGGTTGAATCCTGAAGCATGGCCCCCGCTCAGGTATTGGAGGGCTGAGAACAAAAATATTAAATTTTAAGAAGAAGAATAAGGAATGGCTTTTAACGAAGAGAAACCGTAACCACAAACTAAAGAACAGAAAAAAAAACAACAATTTAAGTAATATATGTTCCAAAAGTATGTAATTAAAGTGTAAACATGTTAAATTCTTACTGCAATCACTCACTAAGGGAATTACGAGTAGTAGGTACCGCATTCATACGTATAAAGTAGGTTGCCTTTTTTTTTTTTTTTTGTGGATGGGAAATCATCAAATGACTTCTCCCGCTCTGGGCAGAGCGGGAGGGCGTGTCAGACTTTTACTGACTAAAACCCACCCATGATCCTTCAGTTGCCCGTGCCAGGGCCACGGTATCTCTTTCGAACTACCCGCGACCTCGGCGGCATCGGCCCAATTGACCCCGTCACTGCTGACATCTCTTTGAGGCGCGCGTGGAACACAACGCGCCGTCGACCCGGGCCTGGTCCTTACCGGACGGCGAGCTGCCCATTACTCGTCGTCCGCAAGCCCACGCCTACGGTGGCCGGGAATCGGCAATCGATTCCCGCCGCCCAGGGCGTCTCCTACGGCGGCTAGGGGCGCGAGGGCGCGGCTGTTGCCTCTCCCTCACGCGTTCCGCTTCCTCCAGGTTGCACGTTGCCTGACTTCTCGATCTCACCACTTTATCCAACAATTATTATGAACTAGCTTCTGCCCGCGGCATCGCTCGCGTGGAAGTCGATATCCCACGGGAACGTACTACCGGGAAATCCTTCCTTATTCCTTGTCTACGTTATAAAGGGAACCTCTGTGCTCAATTTCAGCTTTCTAGGGTTTAGGCTGGGCGTTGATGAGTCATTCAGTTACTTATCTTTTTGTTAGAGATAAATAAAAATATGAAGTAAATTGTAATTCAAAAATTATCGACGAAAATTGAAGTTATAAAATTAACCTCAATAATTGTCAAATGAAAAACATTTTTAAGGTGATTTAAAATTAGAATTTCGGATTTATATGTTCAAAAAAACAAATCAAAGCACTTAATTCAAATTTAAATCTACAGGTATACGTTTTCTAATCCAAATGTTCACATTTTCATCAGATACTTTGGGAACAGACCTAGGCATCTGGTTTCTTGAACGAAAATCAACACTAAAATTAGTAAGTAAGAACCGTGGAATGTTGGCAGGTGATCACAATATTTTAATGTTATGAGGATACATCGAAGCGTGGTTTATCTCGGTGAAAAGTAAGTGAAAAGGCGTTATGGCGAGAGCGATAGAAGACTCGCGCGCACTGGAACTAAACGCGCTACGTTTAAATGTTGATTTATGACAAAATGCTATATTTACTTAAATAAATTTTCAGATACTTGAATACCTTCGATTTTAAGCAAATTTTACTGCACAATAAGGAACTGTTTAAGTATCCTACTAATATTATAAATGTGTAAGTTTGTGAACATGTTTGAATGTTTGTTACTCAATCACGCAAAAACGGCAGAACGGATTTGGATGAAATTTGGCACACAGATAGTTTATAACCTGGTTTAACACTTATGATACTTTTTATCCCGGTAGGTAGTAGATTCCCGTGGGATAATTTCCGACATCCACGCGGACAACGGTATATAACAAAGAGACCTACTTTGGATATATTTTTCTATCGAAAAAAATTCATAATCATGTGTCGGTTTTAATACAGCAGTAGACAATACAGTAAAATAACACATATGGAAAATCCAAATTAATTAACCATATAACAAAAATGGGAACAAAAAAAAAAAGAAAAAGGAATAGGAAATAGGAACACAAAAGGAATAAGAAAACACACAATTATCGATGTATCCCCTTAAATATCATACAGTACCCAAAGTACTCGTAGAGTGCCGTGAAAACGGCGCGGCCGCAAGTCATAGATTTTTGAAGAGATATAAAAATGAAGATCGGTGACGTCAAGATATATTTGTGGATAGGAAGAATTACTGGATCAATTAGACTCTAGACAAGAATGTAGCAATTATTCTGTTGTTTCAATTGAATCTCAATGGATGATTGAAGTTCAATTAGAAGTAATTAACGGCTTCAATTAGTACCTACAAGGAAGTGCCTAGTTATTGTTGTGGTGCTAATGCTTTGGGTAGGTACGTCATTTTTTGTTATGTAGCGCTGTGAGGGGTCTCAAAGGTGAATGTTCCGAGGGATGCTAAATATTTCACAATATCATCACTTAGGTATACTATGCACGTAATTAAAAACTAAGTATTTAAATATACATTGTCTAAAAGTCAAGAACCAAATTACAATTTTTTTACATATTGGACCGCTTTCCTAATTCCTAGGAAACCCAAGCAAAAATACACACCAAACATTTTCCCCAATGAAATAACAACAAATAAAATTATTGCCATCTACCGGCGAGTAGCAGAACTTCTACCACCAAAACTTCTATATAACAGCAACAGAGGTCGCTACTAACCTGAGGGGAAGTATCCTTTGAACAACTGGCTCTCTTGGCCCAAAGTTTCTCTGTACTGAACGGCGGCACCGTTGAATTTGTCGTCAAGACCAACTGTTAAAATGGCGGCAGCTCCAGACTCGTCTTGTGTGGACTCGCTGCCGATCCAATAGTGGATGTTCCAGGAAAGATTGTTGCGTTTGTCTGCTATTGTCTGGTGGAATGAAAAAATACGTTTAAACAGAAAAAGCACATGCAGATAAATTATGTGCGGTACCTTGACAATAAAACATGTTGATGCACAAGAGAATATATTTTTATCTTTATTCTTATACAAGGTGGAGCAGGGCGATTGACATTCCTTTAAACCACGTAAAGAGTATCATGTTCTTTACCCGTATACAAAAAATCAATAAAATCCAATCAATACTTTAGCCACAGGAAATTATTTTTCATTTTTTTATTTTTCAACATGATGTAGATCTGAGTCCGTAATAATAGGTAAACATTGTGAGGTCAAGAACCTGTGCAAAACGTACGATTCTATTATCTACGTCTCAATATGCTTGAAAGACAGAGAAAGGTGTCATTCGATTCCATTCTGCTCTGACGCGTTCCACCCATTCCCACAAAAAACTAAAAAACCGCCCATTCCGACACCGCGCCGCGCAACAGGTCAGTGACGTTTCGTAGATAAAGCGTGTTTACTTTTTATGCAGTTGATTCTGCTATTTATTTTGTTTGAAAATTGCAATTTTTTAATTTTCCATTAACTACTAATCTTCGTGTTTTAAAATGTTTCGATGGACTAGTACTGTGCTCGTTTTAATTTAATGTCGTAATTCCAATTCCACTTTGTATTTTTAATTGTTAGTAAGTATTTTGTTTTTTTTTTATCATTGTTCTCACATCTGGAAGCAACAAGCATAATGTGCCCAGATTTTTGTAATAACGGGCACAAATCCAGACTCCGGGCTGCTACTGAGAAATCCCTGACGGAAAACCCAATACTCTGCCCAACCTGGGAATCGAACCCAGGCCCTCATGCTCAGCAGTAGCGCTTGCGATCACTAGACGAACTAGGCAAACTAAACAAACAAAAAACAAACAAACCGTATAACATCTAATGTACATCCTATATTCTAGCAAATAAAGTTATCATTCATTCATTCATTCATTAAAACTAGGTTACTGAGTTTTCATTAGGAAGTTCTCAGTAGCAGCCTGGATTTGTGGCCGGTGGATGGCAATAGCCTCACCCCCTGTTACATGGGGCTTTAACATAACTGGCGTTTGGATGTAGGTACAGACAACAGCTCATCAGCAAATTATACCAAACTGTCAAATTTCTTCAAATGATTTTAAACCTTAAAATGTTGACGGTTATGTTCAAAATCGAATGAAAAAATTTGACAGTTTGTGGTAACGTGATCTGCTGCTGTGTGTACTATAGGTATAGGTATACCTCTGCCTAAGCCTTCGGGAATGACAGGTGTTATGTTATAAGATGCGTATATACGATATATTGAGTAGAAATTAAACGGTTCTTACCTTCAGTACAATATAGGAATCTCCTTTGTAGAATTTACCGATGTCACCTGCAGCTACCGGGGTTGGCTCAAAGTTCTGAAAATATTCGTTTGAATAGCTTTATATATGTATCAATATCAACCACTAAGAGATGATAAAAATACTCTAGTTCGGCTACTCATCAAGAGATGTCACTATATTTCTGTATTGTAGTTCTTTTACCCTCTGATAGATGGCTCTGTGTTAAATTTTTAATTATAAATTAGTTCCGCTACTCATAAACAGATGTCGCTACTCACTTGAATTCTCCACACTTCGACGCCAGCCACGCGACCAGCGTTGGCGAAAGCAGGATGCAGTCTCGCTTTACTTCTTGCATCCTGTAAAAAATAAAATACGTATTCAAATACCATGTTCATAAAGGGTTGTTAATTTTACTTTTGTCGTTACATAACCAGACTTCTCCGAGCCTAAGAAAGCACAAGGATCTTTGACATACGTTACGGTTCGTCAGAAGCCCGAAAGTCTGACAAACCAGACTTACCAAGGGGTATCGTATTACCTAATAACTGTTCTGTGGAGGTCAGATAGACTGTCGCTCCATGTAAAATACTGGTATTCAGCTGCATCCGGTAAGACTGGAAGCCGACCCCAACATTGTTGGGAAAAGTCTAGGCAGATGAAATGATACGGCTTGTAACAAATAGACTAGCTATACTAATGACCTTTATTCTCAGACAATCCATTACAGAATTGAATCAATAAAGTCGGCCATGGCGTGACCTTTTAGCTGGCTAGGGGGCACCGCTCCCCATGGTGACGTAAGCTATGATGAATGGCCTGATTCCCTTAGGTTGATAATAATTCTAGGAGAACGGCGATAAATAAGTAAATGTTTTTTATTTTGGGCTTTAAATGATAAAAAATATCAGCGCAAACCTAAGGGGTATTGTGTAAAAACTTTTTTAAATAAGTACAAAAAAAAAACAGCCGACTGTCAAAAAAAAACTAAGTACAAACGCCAGCACATCAAGCGCATCGGCTATCAATCTGTCAAATTTCTTTAGTAGATTTTCATCTTTATCGCTTAAGCATTAGGTTCAAGGTTGATTGGGAAAGTTTGACAGTTTCGGGTGGCTTGACCTGCTGGCGTCGAACAAAGAAAGTGAGAAATACGCGCGACACAAAACAGATGAAACAGATGACGGCGCCGAAGTAGTGACAGTACACTTACTATGGCCGAATAATCTCGTTTCTCGCTGACGTCCCGTTCCCGGTACGGTGGAAAGTCTTAGAAAAGAAAGTTTTCATCGTATAAAAAAAAAAAAAAACTGTTGTTTACGGACTAAATAAAAAACCCAGCCATAGCGCTGCGAACAAAACAGTGAAGCATGCGCAAAACTACACCACGCTCTGTGCGTACACGCTCACACGCACACATTTACACCTAACTACAAGTAAACTACACCTCACTAAGTGCACACATCATCTACCTAGCCTTTTCCCAACTATGTTGGGGTCGGCTTCCAGTCTAACCGGATGCAGCTGAATACCAGTATTTTACATGGAGCGACTGCCTATCTGACCTCCACAACCCAGTAACTGGGTAATACGATACCCCTTGGTAAGACTGGTTGTCAGACTTTCGGGCTTCTGACGGTCCGTAACGACTGTCAAAGATCCACGAATGACAGCCGGGACCAACGGCTTAACGTGATTTCCGAGGCACGGAGGAGTCTCGATATGTAAAGATGGTCACCCATCCACGGACCAACCCCGGCAAGCGTAGCTTAACCTGGTCGATCGACCCGTGCGGCTGTTATTACTCAGCCACGAGCTCCTCCTCACTAAGTGCACACAACATGTTTACGATACGGCCTCACGTCACTGTTGACAGCGCTATGTCTTGGTTTTTTATTTAGTCCGAGTAGGTAGGTACCTACTCGGACTAAATAAAAAACCAAGACACATACATACAACAGTTCCATACATTTTGACCGTATAGTAGGTACTATACGGTCAAAATGTATGGAACAGCAGATTTTTTTACCAACGGACTTAAAAATGATCCATGCGTCATGTTCGTGAACGGGCGCCGTCAGTTGGGACTGGTCGTCTCTTAGCTGTCATGGCTTATTTTTAATTTTAATATTTAATTTAGTTGTTTTAGTTTTTATCTTTTTATTACGGACGCTTTTTAACGTGCACGTCTTTCTACATTGTTCTCACATATATATTTTCAACATGAACGATGTAACCAATATTTTGTAAAAAAAATATGATTTAAAAGAGTGTCCGTGGAGTTTCTTGCCCGTTCTTATCCATAGGGATCTACTACGCTTTGGAATGGGCAACTAGCTTCATCTTTCTGACTGACCGACCCATTGACAATTCAAAAGTGCCTGTAATTGGTTTATTTGAATTAAATGCTTTGAGTTTGAGAATGCTCAAAAACTTCCCTACGTTGATAATATCAGATTCTGTCTCGTAGGTCTAGTGGTCGCTAGCGCTACTGCTGAGCATGAGGTCCCGGGTTCGATTCCCAGGTCAAGCAAAGTGTTATTTGGTTTTTCCTTCTCAGTAGCAGCCCGGAGTCTGGATTTGTGCCCGGTTGACGGCACTAGGCTCGCCCCCTGTTACATGGGGCTTGAACATAGCTGGCGAAATGTGGGTGTGCTATAGTACACCTCTGCCCAACGCTTCGGGGATCTCAGGCGTGATGTTATAATATTACATCTATTCTGATCTAGAAACATTCGTTTACGAAAATAAAAATAGCATCCGAATAGCTTCCAATCGGAATCCACATGTTTAAACCAGCTAATATAACTGTCTGGTATGTCAGTAAACAAGTCTGGTATATGTCTTTGGTGAAATCAACAGTTAGCCCGAATTAATTGACTAGGTACATACCTAATGCTATCTGCATGCGTAGCAATACCATTCTATCTCTACGAAGACACATCTCGTTATAAACAAAGTGACATTTCGATGGCCCCACCGAATAAACGTGCAAGAGTTCTTACACGATTTTTTTTTTTTTTCATTTTTCGTTTCTTTTGCCTATTTTACACCTACTTAATTTTTTTAATGAATTTTAGACTCAAAATACGCCTATTATAATAGTGAATTTCTTTATTCTAGGGAAATAATTAATTAAAAAAATACAGGAATAATAGTTTATGCTTTTATTACATGCTTTTTGAGTCGCAAAGTACACAAGAATAAACATGTTAAAACCTACAGACGTTTGAGAAGATTTGTGATTGTTTTCAAATTTGGGTAATGTCTTCTTACACGTTTATTCGTGTAGAAATGTATACAAATTTTATTAGTAATGTTTTATCTCACAAAATGGAAGTTTGAATATAAATAGGTTATTAAAATTAAAGTATTGCATTGTCTCTTACTATAATTATTTTTATCTAACAATTGTGTTATAGATTCAAACATTAATATTCTTTGCATATAAGTTTAAGTTTATTGCTAGTAACGGTAAATAAACAAATGTTTACGCGATAAATTCTATTGCAATCGTACGTAACATAGAAAGGGGTGCGGGGGGTAAGATGCGAGTGAAATTAGGTGACTAGCTCGGAAGGTCAGTCTTGTTATGATTATACTCGTTGCTGTCTCGTTCTCAATGATGATTGAATACAATGGTAGTAGGCGTTTAGTCGAGTCACTCGTCACATAATTTTGAAGAAATAACTAAAAAATGAACGCGTCCTAACGCGTGCTGTCACCCGCGGCTGCAACTATATTCATTCGGTTTTTATGTCAAGTAACAGCGTCACATATTTCCGCATTTTTTTATCATTTTGTGTAAAAAATGTTTAATTTCACATAAAAATGGAAAAGTGGAAGTCAGAAAGGAAAACAAAAAGATCACACTTACGGAGGAAGATTAAAACACTCGAAAAACGTAAAGAAACTTGAATTCTCAATTCGAAAGGCGGAGGTAAAAAATTTACCGCATGGTGTGATATTTTCTGTTATTACTTGCTTATAGTTTAGGGCACTGGTGTTTATAAATATATCAATGGTCTAAGGACCTTCAAGAGTAGGTATAATGCTACCTTATCCAAAACATGAGTGTGATAATTGTGTTTTGTGTCATGCGGCTTTGCACATGGTTGCAATCAAGAATTAACATTTTTAACCTCAAATGGCAATATGCCTGGCCTGTGGGGCGCTCTGTGGGAGCGCACGTGGCTAAAAATGGCTATGTTGTGAGCTAAACAACCTGTGGGATGTTCCTAAGGAATACGTGGTTGACTTTTTTATAACTGGAACTGAAGCTCTGCCTGACCTGTGGGGTGTTCTGCGGGGACACACGTGGTTCAAAATGGCAAAAATGTGAGCGATTTGCCTGACCCTGGGGCGCTCTGCGGGAGCGCATGTGGTTTACAATGGCTGTGTGTGGTGCTTGTGAGCTAAGCAACCTATGGTTGACTTTTTTGTCTATATAACCTTAAAGGGAAGTTCTGCGGGAACTTACATGGTTATTTGATACAATGTGTGCTGCCCTTACGGCATGCATAAAGTATATATTTTTTCCAGATATACCTCAATAAGCAACTCATCTGATACACATGATAGTAATGAGAATGTCCATCAAAAATAATTCAACCAGATTGAAAACACAGAGAGAGTTTGAGAAGACCTGCTTAAACAGATGCCTAAAGATGGGACATTATACTTCAAAAAGCTTAGTAACCGAGCAGTTAATGTTATAATCTGAATCAAACAAAAGTTAGCGTGACAGTTCAGGAAATATCAAGAAAGTGAGACTAGATAACACATTTAAGGCAGCAGCAAATTACACAGCACTATCATGCCCGGGCTCGGGTCTCCAGCTGTGCCTGAAGGACATTTAAAGCCAGATGATATTTTTTTAATTTAAAGACTGAATTATTCACAGTTATGGTGTTACTGAATCCAAGGGGACATTGATCACTCCTACTATCTGTCATTCATAAAACAGTTTTCTGGTACAGAAACGGAGTCAGAAACTTAGCTCTTCATTGAAAATCTCTGCTAAAATAAGCACTGCAAGTTCATTGCTTAGATCAAACATTTTTTATTTAAATAAAACTTAAAACTGGCAGAGCCCTCCTCGCGCAGAAGCGAAAAAGAGGGGGGGGGGGAGGAAGGCGTCTCCTGGAGCACCATCGGAAGTGCAGGATAGGAGGAACCATCAACATCGCAAGTGAACCACAGGTGGGCACATTTAATTCTCATAGTTTTGTGATTTGTAACTAATCACCACAGATCTTGTATTCCTGATCGCTTAGTACGGTATACAAACCAATTCACATAAGTGACACCAGAATAAGATTAAACTCTACTGAATGACAAATTCTTTAGAGTCCTTAGCTACAGGTAACACCTGTTCTGAAATTAATGGATGACCTGTGTATAAAGGTACTTACAATTGTTATTTTTCAAACTATTCTTAACAAGTTTGTTAATTACTTCTTACTTTGAATTGGGAGATGACACTATTGTTAAGATAATAGGTACTTACATGTCAGATTGGGAAAAACTACCTACCAAACAGTAGAAAGCTTTACATAAATTTACTTCTTGTAAAAGATGCAATTACATGACCTACATTAACATACATAATCGGAAATACTTACATGGTGTGTTTTTTATTTTCCTAAGAAAAATACTAATTAGTAGGTATCAATTTCATATTTACCATTTGTTTTGGCTTCAGTAACATTTACATGATAAACTATGAAAACCTGTTATAGCTTCAAAGAAAGAGGCTTTATTATCAGACATAAGTATATTTAAGATGGTCTTCTTTGAATATAAAACATTCACATAGGTACCTACTTACCTACATTGTTTGGATAGTACTACCTTTTTATAATATACTGGAAAAATTAGATTTTATACCAAAACAGCTTTAAGTTAATAAACATATAATTTTTTAGCCTTAGGTATTGATAAAAACGTTTGGGTAAAATGGAATTAGGTGTTTAGATTTCATGTTCAGGTTATTGTAATTCTAATATAATATACTATATATAATTTAATATCCAATTATTACAAGTAAATAAATTAATGATGACAATTATGATATAAACGCTAGGTATATTGAATCCTGTACACATACACAATCTTCAGTGGTGGTCAATAAACTTGGCCACATCGGGAAAATTCTTTTAGAAAGAATATACCTATTTCAAGTTAGAGATCTACAGATGCCTCCTCACAGGGTTGGGAACATCATGTAGCTCTCAGGCTGCACATCAGCAATGGACTGAGAAGGAAGCTCAGCTTCACATTTATTCCCTGTTATTAATTGCTTTCCTGGGATAAAAATGTTCTGAAAGATTTTTATAAGGTTGTGGAATCTAGTTTAGTATTTTTTTTCAATATCTATTACTGCAGTATCATGCAACAATGGTGAGAATCGAGAAATTTCTAATATTTTGGTACCTAATAGAGAAGTATGGAAGAAAAGACATGTTGCGCCGACCCCAAATAAATTGGGGTAGGGACAGGAGAATGATGATGATGACAAGGAGGGGTGATAGCAGGCTTTAGCCATGAAGAATTGGCGACGAATGATAAACATTATCAAAAGATTAGATACTTCTTTAATTGGTGAAACTAAAATTGATTTATTTAAATCACAGATCGACACATAGTGCCAATGTGGAACCCAGATCCAGGGGTTGTGGCAGTGATTAGTTTACGTTGTGTACGAGTAGGGCTCAATATTATCATCTATTTTATATTTTTCCCTCTATTCTCTATGGTTCTCTAAACCAAAGAAACCATACAAGCCATACAAAAATAGAACCAACTATAAAAGATAATTATAGACAGAGCAACAGTTTATTATACCTATTTTTCACCAGAAATTGACAGTAGAATATTGAAATTATGAATAAATTAGCATCTGAAAGTACCTACCTACATTTGTAGCATGGAACATACTTACTGTAATTTATAAAATACAAGTATTTTAAAACTACCATTACCAATATTAGATAATATTTTCACTCGGATTTTTAAGAAGGAATTTCCTGTAGAAGCTAAAATTCCATTAAATCAAATCTAACTTTAATTATAAATGTTTAGTTACTCTACAGCTGATGAAGTTAAAAGCTATTCATAGGTTTTCTATAAAAAGACTTTCAAAACCTATATGTAATACTAATAATATTCTTGTTGAAGTACATTATTTATGAACTGAAAATAACTATTTTCACCAAAACAATTTTTAAAATTAGGTATTAGGTACCCGCAAACTGTGACTTTATAAATGTTAGCAACAGGCCAAAGGGCGCTAACGATCTCACAAACTAATTAGGTATTATCAAAAATACAGTGATCAAAGAACACTGATATGATTAAAAAATTTACTAATTATATTATTATAGGTAATAGAACAAGTGCACGCAGTTTACAGCAGGCTGTAGTAAATTATTTAGAAGTGAAAAAAAAATGTCTGCACTGTTCTAACTTGCATAAATTATGAACAAGAAAGCCCTAAAAAGCTGTGAGCTATATTATAATTAGCTGTTGGAGAGTGGAATACTATTACAAAAATTACATTAGTAGATACTATGGGCCAAAGTTCCGCATGACCACCTCAAAGGCTATAATCGCATAGCAAGAATCACGACTCGAGCGCACAATGTTCGTTTGTCACTAGCTGCGCTCTCACAGGAATATTTTCTTAAGTGAGCATGCTTAAGTTTTGTCCATAGTACATTCTCTTACAAAAAGGGATTGGGCCGAGCTAACAACATTAGTTTGATTTGATTGAATACCTTACTAGGTTTACTGTTGATAATTATCAACAAATTTTGTTGTATAATAAAACTATGCTATTGTTGTTGATCATAATATCCATAATCAACAATGGAAACTTTTCGGAAGCCATTTTTTTACTGCTTACTAAAATGATTTAGTGCAACTTGAATTAAGTAGGTACTTGGGTAGTTATATATTTGTAACTAATGATAAAGAATTAATGCCCGTACAAGTACTATGGGCCAAAGTTCCGCATGATCACCTCAAAGGCGATAATCGCATGCACGGCTCACGACTCGATCGCATAATGTTCGTTTGTCACTAGCTGCGCTCTCACAGGAATATTTTCTTAAGTGAGCATGCTTAAGTTTTGTCCATAGTACATACCTTGAATGCAAATACCTTTAATAAAAGTAACAAATTCTTGTTATTTTTTTTTATTAGGTATTTTTTATTAAGATTTATTGTTTTTTACAACTAGTCTTTGAACATCTACCATTGTATTCAATCATCATTGAGAACGAGACAGCAACGAGTATAATTGAATAGTCAAACGAACTTACCTGTAAGTGAAGTTCGACGGTAATTATACTCGTTGCTGTCTCGTTCGAAGATGATGAGTCCCACCCAACCCAAACATTCCATGCTATTATATACCTAGGTATATGATATGAGCATGGGCCCTGTGTTGTAAAACCAATAAATCGCTATGAACTTAATGAATATAGTTGCAGCCGCGGGTGACAGCACGCGTTAGGACGCGTTCATTTTTTAGTTATTTCTTCAAAATTATGTGACGAGTGACTCGACTAAACGCCTACTACCATTGTATTCAATCATCATCTTCGAACGAGACAGCAACGAGTATAATTACCGTCGAACTTCACTTACAGGTAAGTTCGTTTGACTATTCAATTCTATGTGCGCTATTACGTAATTTGGTTTCGGGCAATTACATTCGATTATAATTGTTATTATAGTCAAATTGTTGTTTTGTAATTAAGTATAACAATGAGAAGGTATCGGGATGCTTCTAGTCGCTGCAAAAGGATATTAGAATTAGCGAACTGTCAACAAAATAAAGGTAAGAACCAAAGTTTTATATGTATTAGGTAAGTATAAATATTATCAAACATTTTAGCTATGACCGATGTAAAAAGACCCCGTTGCTAATTTAAAGCTTATGTGACTGTTCGTCTGTGTATATTATGTGAATTGAATGCAGTTTTTAATGACTTAAAAAAATAAGGTTTTGGTTGGTTGACCTTGGTGAAGATCTGATAGAGATCTCTGGATATACACAGCGGTACTCTTCAATGGATTACTAGAAATCACTCGTTATTGATATAATAGCATAATGTAGGTATGTGTTTTTCGTACCAATAAAAATGGAAAAATAAAAATAATATTATGGTGACCAATAAATATAATAATTTGCCAATGAATATAGCATTTAATGTGCCTAACTGCTAAACTTGGTACTCGCAGAAAGCATGTAGGTATAGGCATTTTAATTCGGTTTCGATGAGTAGATAAACAAGGTAATCGCTTGTTTTACAGACTTTTCAAATTTATTTATTTTCAGATAATAATAATGAGGGTGATAATAGTATTGTATTTGAAGAACAACGAAACGAAAAACAATTTGGAGAACAGATTACTTCTTCACCATCAGGTAAAAATAAAGCTTCATTATTATATTATGTTATCAATCATTGACGTCTCGTTGATGCCTACTTTATTTTTAAAGTTCCGTACCTACCTACTAAAATAGTCACGGGATTCTATTATTTAGGAAAAATATAATCCAAAACTACTTACGACTACAAATGGCGTGGACCCGTCCAGGGCATTTGTAGTTTCATGCACTTGTATGTCTCGCCCCGCAGTTGGATATATCTCACCCCGCGATTAGTAGGTACGGTAAGGAGAAGATCAGTTTGCTACACCTTGTTCATTCATTATAGGGATTCGATTGTTGAAAAGTATTGCAGTAAGTAAATAGTAATCTCTTTAATTTGTTTCAGAAAGTTTCACATGTCTATCACGAAGTTCTTTTCCTATTGATGGTATATTAGAGTTTAATGGAGTCAACTCTGATGATTTTATTTCTGAGACCCAACTGGTAACTAGTGTATCGCTACAAGAAACTAATAATATGTCACCACCAAATGTTCCAGCAATTGAACTTTTAGATATTTCTCATAATCATGTTATTGAACCATTAATACCGGCGATAGAATGTCCTACACCGCAATCTTTGAATCATAATGATTTAGAGACTAATGATAATCCAATGTTAATGACGCCGTCAAATCAGCAAAAAATTAATTTTATAGCTTCGCCAAGTGTTTTATACGTAAATGAGGATTATGATTTGAGAAGTATTTCCGATTTAGAGGGTATTTTAAGTAATATTGAAACCCAGAACAGTTCACCAGTTATTTTACCCACAGAGCTGGAAAAAAGAATCATGACTCCTACCGAAATACTTACAAGAAAAAGAAAAATAAATCGTGAATTATGGAAAGATCGCAAAAACAAAGCATTAAAAAATTCTGGTCAGAGCTATGAAAGTATCAGAACTAACAAAAAAAATCCAGAAAAATCTATTGGACAACCATGTAGCTGCAAATTAAAATGTTATGAAAAGATAAATGAAGATATGAGGAAGAACATCTTTAAGAAATTTTGGGATATCGGCGACCATGAAAGACAATGGGATTTCATTAATTGTTACGTAAAGAAGGAACACGTTAAAAAAATTACAGTAGAACGTAAAAATAATCGTACTCAAACATTAATATACCAACTTCCTGATGATACTAATTTGAATATTAAAATTTGTAAAACCATGTTTTTAAATACTTTGTCTATTACGCAGCAAGTAGTTTATACAGCTATTGAGAAATTAAGGGGTAATAATAATATGAAAGATAATAGAGGAAATCATAAAAATAGGCCAAGAAAGATGTCAGAGGAGACTGAGAAAAGCATAACCGACCATATAAATCTCTTCGAAAGAGTTGAAGCACACTACGTTCGGAAAGATAGCCAGAAAGAATACCTTTGTGAAACTTTAAATATATCAAAAATGCATCGACTTTACTTAGAATGGATGGATACAAACACGCAGTATAATATAACATGCAAAGCAACTAAACGCCAGTACGAAATCATATTTAACACCAAATTTAATATTTCCTTCCATAATCCTAAAAAAGATTTATGTGAAGTATGTTCGATTTACAAAACGTCTGATAGTACAAGAAAAGAACAGTTAAAAGCTGATTATGAAAAGCATTTAAGAGAAAAGGAATTGGTAAGGCAGATAAAGGAACAAGAAAAAGAAAAATTCGATAGAAAGGACAGTGTTGTAGCATGTTTCGATCTCGAAAAAGTGTTAAGTATCCCCCAAAGTGAAGTAGGAATATTTCATTATAAACGTAAGTATCCTGTATATAACTTTACCATTTATAATATTTTAGAGAAAAAAGGATACTGTTACGTTTGGCATAGTCAGATTGCGAAGAGGGGAGCCATAGAAATAGCGAGTTGCCTGTGGTTATTTATCCAAGTTCACGTTGAGTTAGGAATTAAAAATATATCTTTTTACTCCGATTCATGCAGTGGGCAAAATCGTAACCGATTTGTGTTTGCCATGTTCTCTTTAGCGTCGAAGAAATTTAACATCAAAATAACTCATCGATTTTTAGAGAAGGGTCATAGCCAATCGGAGGGTGACTCTATGCATGCTGCTATCGAGCGTTCAAAGAAAAGACATACAATATACACTCCCGATCAAATGTATTACTTGATAGAAAATGCTAAAGTTACTGGGCACAAGTACCAAGTAAAACAAATGACACAAAATGATTTTGTGGATTTTAAAGAATTAATAAAGGGGAAGAATTGGTTAAAGGACACAAACGGCGATAAAATTTACTGGAGCAAAATAAAAGAAGTAAACTTCTCTCATGATCATCCTCATACAATTTACTTCAAGTATAGTTTGGAAGACGAATTACGAGAGGTGCAAATCATGATAAGGACTAACTCAAGAAGGCGGCGTGGAGAACCTACAGAAGATGCTGAAAGCTTAAAACTAGCGTACACTGGAATGTTACTGGAATGTTGTCACTTCCGTTATTTAAGGACTTGATAAGTCTGTGTGATTCAGGAGCAATACCAAACCATTATCAAAGTTTTTATAAAAATCTACTGCCATTGGAAAACTCCATCTCGGTCTCCAATGACAGTGAGGAGGAGGATTAGTTATTGTAATATTGCAATTCATTATTTTTTTTTTAATCAAGAAGACTAGTACCTACTTTGTGTTCACGTAGATAAATACATAATTATATTTTTTAATTCTATATACAAATCTGCATTTTATTTCATCCTTTTACAAAATTATTTATATTATTATACCATGCATTAACAAAGATGTATTACATAAATGAAAACTGATCTTATTAACACTAATATAAATGCATACGATCTTTCCAATCATACAGGGTGTTTGGTGCATCGTTTGCCAAATTGAATTGGCCGAAAGAAGAGGTCATTTGCTATCGCTTCAGGCTCAAGTACTCATTTTTGGCCACACCGGTTTTTTTATTACAACTTTCTAATTTTTATTTTGAAAAAATCCAAAACTCAGCATTAAAGCTTAAATTAAAAAAAAGTTTTAAGTGTAGTCTTCAAATTTCATTTTTATTTACATATGTACTGTTGTATGGCTCTATCAAATTTAAAATTACTTGCAAGTAACATCTAGTTTTTTTTTAATAAATCACAAAGTTTTTGGAAAAATAAAAAATGAACTTAAAACTCAACTTTAAATAGCTATAAAAAAAAAATAAAAGCGATCAGGATCTTCGAATTATTTTAAAAAGTTCTCTAGTCTGTCCCCTTTCCAACGGTATGTAATGTGTTAAAAAACTCTTTTAATATCTTTAATAATTAGCTAAATGTGTAGTCGAGACACATCAGGCTGATATTGGATATTACGTTTAAAACACTAGTTTTCGCATAAATTACATGCTATTAGTAGATAGATACTGTTATCTCACGTCTTACGTAGTCTCTTATCTCGTTCTTACATAGGGAACTTTCCTCGAAATTGAAAAAAAAATACATTATTACAAAAATAATCATTTATTAATAAGTAATTTAATTACATACTAATCTTACAAGTCTTGTTCAAACTGTCTACCACTATTGCGTATGCACGTGTTAGATTTGATATAATATAATATAATTATAAGCATATATATAGCTACTTCGCAAATATTAAGCCTTAAATGTCAGAATGGTTATTGGTTATTTATCATGTCTGAAAGTATTATGAATATGGTGTGTAAAGGAAGGATTTCATAAAGAAAAGCACAGAAAGACAAGACTAGATATTTATTATTTCAATTAGGCTTGTCAAGAATTATTCATCTTTAATGAGAAAGCTATTGTCCGTTCGCAAAACTAGGTCTTCATGGAGAAGAAGGACAAGAAACTCCATGGAAACAGTATTATAGTATTCTATCAACACATTTCTTATATTTTCCACAAATTATAGTTATCTCAAACAGTTAATTCTATCACTCAGAATAATAGCAACATAATAACAATATTTAAGGTATAATATGAAATTACGTAACTTACATGACACCTGGTAGATATATTTCACATCACAACGGCACTAGCACTAGCCACTTGAACATCCACTGAGCAACTGCCTCGAGAATGTCATTACAATCCTTTTTATATCCCACCACCCCTTCCATTTATCCCTTCCTATCAAACATCAACTGACAGTATTGTATCAATTATTTCAAACAACCTGTTATATTAAAATAGCAATATAAATTCTAAGATATACTACAGTTACTATCAAATATTATTTAATTATTTATAGTAATAAAATCTGTACGAATTTGACAAGTTAAGAGTGGTATATTTCGTAAACACAATAACTAATCAAATTAGATACTTCTACATTGGTCTCAAGCTTCGTAAATGTGACAGATGTCAATATCCAACGAACAGTTATTCTGATAATCTAAAGGTTGTTTTACAATGATTCGATGATTTTAATCACAACCGAACTAACTTCCGGAATCAAGGTAATCTCAAGTATTTATTTTTAAATATTAGACACATAATAAATACATTTATCTAACACGGCCATACTGACAAGTACTTCGCTCTCGAAGTACATTAGATACTGTTTTTCTACAATTGTAATTTACTTTGGTTTTGTCACTGTCATTGTCATTTTTGTTTTGTTTTGCCAATTGCCTAGACGTGTCAAGTCCCATCCACCCGCTGCCAGTGGGATAGACTTGCACCAAGCAAATGACCGACCAGCGGAAACACTCACAGTCATAGTCACAGTCAGCTAATTATAATTATCTAATACGTCCAAACTGATAAGTACTTCGCACACGAAGTACATTAGTTACCATCCTTCTACAATTGTAATTTACTCTTTTGCCAATTGCCTAGACGTGTCAAGTCCCCTCCACCCGCTGCTAGTGGGATAGACTTGCACCAAGCAAATGACCGACCAGCGGAAACAAAGTTTTATCGGTTACCTCGTCATGCTGGTCCCATTCACCCGCTGCTGGTGAGATAGACAAGCACCAAGTAAACGATCGCCCAGCGGTCAATAAACATAAGTCAACTACATAGACATGTTAGACAGGAGACGACTCGACACCAAATAGGAGGCTACCAGCGGCATAGCCATAGTCAACTAATTGTAATTATCTAATACGGCCATAGTGTGAAACTTAATCACATCTTACTGTATGTGGCCAAACACCCGCCGTCGGTGAAGCTCAATCACCCGCAGTCAGTGAATGCCAGACAACAGTCAAGACAAGCTCTTTTTGTATTAATTAAATAAGTAATCAAAACAATATACCGCTCGGTCAACCTGACAATATCATTGCAAATTGTATTGATCATCCTTATTACATTTTTTATAAAATAATTGCAAATACTTAATATGGTCACTCTGTTGGTGCCTTACTTTTTAGTAAAAGGTTATAATAATAAGCCAAATCAAAATTATCAAGAAACACAGATCAGTTCCGACAAACCTATAAGTTTATTTTAACAATACTATTAGTAAGCATTTTGAAAGTGAAAAATAATAAAATAAAGCTAATTATGAATAACCTTCAACCTTGTCATATTTGTTTATCAGCAAGTTATGTGATATTCGCTATTTCTTTCATAATATAAAAATACAATTATGCTTCATTTACTTTATGACATTACCAACTTCAATTTTGTAAAGTTTCCTCCAAAGCCATTTCTTAAATTAATTTGTGATCAACAGAGCAATAATATTAACAATTTTAAATTAACTTTCCGTGAACACTTGCATTTTTTTTTCGACCATACAATTCTCAGCACGTTTTCATCGTTATGACGAGGGTTGAGTCAACGACCAGCCGTTACCAATGGTTTCCAGCAGAACACGATTGCTCCAACGTTGATCATGAAAATAGCAAAATAAAATTCATTAGAAATATGTTATGTGAGACTGAGCACTATCCCACTTCTGATGTTAGATTTGATATAATATAATATAATTATAAGCATATATATAGCTACTTCGCAAATATTAAGCCTTAAATGTCAGAATGGTTATTGGTTATTTATCATGTCTGAAAGTATTATGAATATGGTGTGTAAAGGAAGGATTTCATAAAGAAAAGCACAGAAAGACAAGACTAGATATTTATTATTTCAATTAGGCTTGTCAAGAATTATTCATCTTTAATGAGAAAGCTATTGTCCGTTCGCAAAACTAGGTCTTCATGGAGAAGAAGGACAAGAAACTCCATGGAAACAGTATTATAGTATTCTATCAACACATTTCTTATATTTTCCACAAATTATAGTTATCTCAAACAGTTAATTCTATCACTCAGAATAATAGCAACATAATAACAATATTTAAGGTATAATATGAAATTACGTAACTTACATGACACCTGGTAGATATATTTCACATCACAACGGCACTAGCACTAGCCACTTGAACATCCACTGAGCAACTGCCTCGAGAATGTCATTACAATCCTTTTTATATCCCACCACCCCTTCCATTTATCCCTTCCTATCAAACATCAACTGACAGTATTGTATCAATTATTTCAAACAACCTGTTATATTAAAATAGCAATATAAATTCTAAGATATACTACAGTTACTATCAAATATTATTTAATTATTTATAGTAATAAAATCTGTACGAATTTGACAAGTTAAGAGTGGTATATTTCGTAAACACAATAACTAATCAAATTAGATACTTCTACATTGGTCTCAAGCTTCGTAAATGTGACAGATGTCAATATCCAACGAACAGTTATTCTGATAATCTAAAGGTTGTTTTACAATGATTCGATGATTTTAATCACAACCGAACTAACTTCCGGAATCAAGGTAATCTCAAGTATTTATTTTTAAATATTAGACACATAATAAATACATTTATCTAACACACGCGCGACATCTTCGTCTTATCTCAACTGTAGTGGTGCGTAAACGCATTTCTGCTTTGATCGTCATGAAAGCCGCCTCAATGCGTTGGACTAAATCATCTCTTGTCTCAACTTCCGTGGCGTAGACGAGTTCTTTGGCCCGTCCCCAGACGTAAAAATCCAACGGAGTTAAGTCTGGAGAACGTGGAGGCCAAGGAATAGGGCCATCCCTCCCAATCCATGAGTCCGGGAATGCATCATTCAAGTACTCCCTGACGGTTATTCTCCAATGAGCGGGACAACCGTCATGTTGGAAAACAAAAGACCTGTCTTCACTGAAAATTGGCAAATCAGCTAATAATAAGGGCAACTCTGTTTGCAGAAACGACTAACAAACTTAACCAATTTGCGGCCAACCCAATAACAAAAAGAGACAGATAATGAATTCTACTGTGTAGGAGGGAGATAGCAGGCTTTACCTGCTTCGTATGTATTGTTTACGCGAAAACACTTATTTATCCCGAATATGCAATAGTTTGATGGTGCGTCCCGATACACAAACTTAGCGTATTAGTGAACTTACTGAAACATTTTTTAAACACATTGCATACCGTTGGAAAGGGGATAGACTAGAGAACTTTTTAAAATAATTCGAAGATCCCGATCGCTTTTAGTTTTTTTTTTTTATAGCTATTTAAAGTTGAGTTTTAAGTTCATTTTTTATTTTTCCAAAAACTTTGTGATTTATTAAAAAAAAACTAGATGTAACTGGCAAGTAATTTTAAATTTGATAGAGCCATAACAGTACATATGTAAATAAAAATGAAATTTGACGACTACACTTAAAACTTTTTTTTAATTTAAGCTTTAATGCTGAGTTTTGGATTTTTTCAAAATAAAAATTAGAAAGTTGTAATAAAAAAACCGGTGTGGCCAAAAATGAGTACTTGAGCCTGAAGCGATAGCAAATGACCTCTTCTTTCGGCCAATTCAATTTGGCAAACGATGCACCAAACACCCTGTATAATAGCAGAACAATCTACTGTAAACAAGCGTGTAAAAAGTTATAGCTGGGTTCCAAAATAAACTTGATTTACGGAGAATAATAGTGTAACATTACAGTGCGTTTTATTCGTTGTGTACCATTACACGAATAAACGTGTAATGATATATTACTGTGACCTAGTCATGCAAATTTCACAAGAGTAAAAAAATTAAGTAGTTTTTCACGAATTTCTTGAAACTCGTTGATGTTTAAAAAAAAGTAAATATACAAGTCTATAGTTTATTTTTTTACGTATAATTCGATTATACATTATTTATACTTATCTACAATGAAATGAGCGTTATTGACGTTTAAACGTTTTTATTTTTTGCTGAAAAGTTGTCATTTTTCTCTTACACGTTTATTCGGTGGGGCCATCGATTTCGTTTCTCCATTTTTGACATCAATCAATCTGCCTAGCCTTGTCCCAACACTGTTGGGGTCGGCTTCCAGTCAAACCGGATGCAGCTGAATACCAGTATTTTACATGGAGCGACTGCCTATCTGACCTCCACAACCCAATTACTGGGTAATACGATACCCATTGGTCAGTCTGGTTGTCAGACTTCCGGGCTTCTGACGACCCGTAACGACTGTCAAAGATCCACGAATGACAGCCGGGACCAACGGCTTAACGTGCTTTCCGAGGCACGGAGGAGTCTCGGTATGTAAAGATGGTCACCCATCCACTGACCAACCCCGGCAAGCGTAGCTTAACCTGACAGATCGACCCGTGCGGCTGTTATTACTTAGCCACGAGCTCTTTTTTTGACATCGTACCGTAGAAGTCCTTCCACTTTGTCATTTTGCCTTTCGTTTCTAACGGTCTTTGTCTAGATCCGTTTTTATGTAGACTATTTTGGAAAGTTTTCTATTCAAACTGTCAAAATCACACTGACGACTGACAATTGTCTAGTGTAGTGAAGACAGTTAGATTTTGTAATCGCCATGAAGACGTAGAAAACTTTCTACTCGACGGCCGCAAAATATCTACACAATCATAATTTTACAGGAGACCATTTTGAACGCAAAACTGTGATAATTATTAGAAGAACAAAGCATTTTTGTTTCTATTTTACTCATTTAGTTAATAGGGCATTGCCAAGGAAATGGTTTAGGCCAAAATTACTGTAAGTAATATAATAAAAATATGTTTTTTTTTTTCCAAAACACGGTTGTTCGTCACTTGGTGAAAAATAGGTGTACCTAGTTGCATTGAATATTACATCAACGTGTAGTTGTCTTTTGCGTGACTTAATATTAGTAAAAATTGAGAATTAAACAGAAAAAATAATCCTTTAATTTAATAAAACAAAGAATTCTGAGTAGAATTATGTAAAAAAAAGTGAATTTCGTAAAAAGTGCAGTTGACTCTTCCTACTTTGTGGCGGCCTTACTGTCTACAGCTACACGGAAACGTCATTTTTGTCTATTCTTCCGTCGACAAAATCGCTTTATGTTCTTACACACGAGCGACACGCGTCATTGGTAGAGGCAACAGCACGCGACGACGGCGGTCGTCGACGTGCCGAGTGCCGACGACGGCCGCCGACAGCTGCCGACCTTTAAGCTGGGCACTCACGGTCAGTACATAGCGCCAAATGGCGTGAGTGTGTGTCGATTCTTCAATCCATATTTTGGCGCGGCGTAAATCCACGGATTTTCCGTGCGCACAGTAATCCATAGCTTCACGCCGTTTGGCGTCGCGTCATTTGTCCGTGACTGCGAGAACCGTGGGCCGTGGCAACACGATACGTGACATACGATTATGCTCCTTATTTACAAAGCAACATGAATCAATTTCCTATGCAAGTATTAGTATTAGTATTTTGGCGGCGCCCATCTTTAATCCAAACTTATCGCGTCCGCCATTATTTCAGTGGACTGCAAATAGTTCAAGAGTGACAAAATGGCGGATGCGACACGCCACAACTGCATGCGTCGCTTTAGGTCGGCGGCGGTTGTCGGCGCGTGCAATGGGGTCTACTTTTAAAGGTCGATTAACACATATTCAGTGAAGCCACAGTTCCGACACAGTACTGTGAAGCCTCGAGCCTCACAGTAGGAGATTAACTTTTTTTTTTTTTTTTTATTTTATAAATTACAAGTTCCTTAACTAGGTGTAATAGCAAAGCACACAATTAGACCTCTGGGGTCTGTCCTAGCGTGCCATGGCCTGAGATTGATCATCGCGCTATTAACAGCTGTTTGACAGCACTACATCAACTCGACTACAACTCCACTAGTTAAGTTATAATCGAGTCGATGCAATGCTCTTTAAGCTTACGCTTTATATTTTTAATATTCATTGAGTCTCTAATGTCTACAGGTATTTGGTTCAGTAAACTGGGTATTAGAAAAGAAGCGGTACGCCTGCCATAAAAGTTATTTTTGCGTGGCACTTGGAATGATTTTGATTTCGCTTGTCGCGTGTTCACCTCAAATTTAACTGGAATTTGAATATCACTGTTATCAAAATGTTCTATGAGGAACAGATATTCAGCTCGCGCTAGAACAGGTAACACTTTGCAATGTTTAAATAACCCTGTGTAATTGTCATTGTATTTATTTTTTACATAGTTAGGTACTATAAGTTTCAACAAACGTGTTTGCAAATTATGTATTTTATCTAGGTAAGTTTTAAATGTGCGTCCATAACTGGTGAGTCCATAAGATATTATGGACTCAGCAAGAGCTGTGTACATTTGAAGGAGGGTTCTGTACGGTATATTACGCTTTATAATGGAAAATTTGGTGAGTATCGCACGTAACTTGCCGCACACAGATTCCACATGGTAACTCCAGTTGAATCGGTTATCAATTATCAATCCCAGATAGGTATGATATGGGACTTGCTCTATAGGCGAGCAGTGACAGTCTGGAACGTTTTTATGCAGACAATCATGACTATGAGCTATGATTTGAAAGGGATGGGAGGTACTTATGTGACTTGAATGTACGTGTATAACTTTAGTTTTTTGTGGATTCAGAACAAGTCCCATATCATGTGCCCACTTAGTCATAGATGTAAAATCCTTTTGCAAAAATTCTGCGGCTAAATTCATATTTTTGTTAGCAGATAGTATACAGGTATCATCAGCGTATTGATAAAGGGAACAGTGTGCTATAATATTTTCTAGGTCATTAACGTATGCTAGATAGTGGAGTGGACCAGACACTGAACCTTGGGCTGTGCCTTTTGTCACGTTCACAGGTCTGCTAAGGCTAGGACCAACTTTGACGCGATAACTTCGTCCACGAAGGTATTCTTTGCACCAATCGAGTAATTTTCCTCTTATACCCGAGTTTTCGAGTGTTTTTAATAGTGTATTGTGCCCGAGTGTAGTGAGTGTGTAACTGAACTATTAAATAATACAAGAGGGACTCTATTTAAATGGGGCTGAAGCTCTTTGTATTTAAAACTCAGATCAAATATCAAATAATACTCCTACTAAAATTAGTTCTTTGCCGAGCCCTGACCAGATTCTATATCCATCATCCTGTCAAGAAAACGGGGATCGTTTTCTTGCCAGAAGATATTCCATATTTGAATGATTGAATGTCAGCCAGCATAGGCTTGAACAAAGCATCAATGCTTTAAATGAGCTACGCCCCCTTTAAATAAATGTCTTGCAGTAGTCTACTTCTAAATAAGACTTTTATTCAGACCAAGACAGTCGATCATACAAAACAAACATACCTATCCCTAATATATAACCTACCTAACTCCGGGAAAGGGAAGACATCTGGGGAATTGTACTTATAGGTACAGGCTAATAAGCTCTGGACAAACGAATTGCAAAAATCTAACACGATGTTAAGTGTCAGTCAAGTTAACATCTATGCGTGCCAACGTGCACTCAAAAATAACACATTTAACCAGTTTGAGCCCCGTCAAACAAAACCCGGAGGCAAAAGGATGACGTGCCACCTGCGATAACAATATGATGTGATGATTCACGTCAGCCCAGAAGGGGTTGAACAAACTAAAGAACTCAACATCGTGATTCATTAATCCATCGGACTGTATGGAGCCAGAGGGAGGAATGTGCCAGGAAGTTAAAACTCTATCACCGCACCTGTCTCGTGATCAATCTTCAGCCATTTCAAAAAAAATATCGCATAAAGTCAACACTGAACCCTCACGTATTACTACTGGTCCATATTGACCAAACTGTGGATTCTCAGATATAAACTGCACCAATTGTGTCAACTCAACACACTTTGCAAGGACTATGTCCCGTCAGCAAAGCTGGTTACAACTTATACCAAAGTTACCCACCTCTCTAGGAGAGTTTCTCCCTCTCTAATACAAGAGGGACTCTGTTTAAATGGGGCTGAAGCCCTCTGTATTTAAAACTCAGATCAAATATCAAATAATACTCCTACTAAAATTAGTTCTTTGCCGAGCCCTGACCAGATTCTATATCTGTCATCCTGTCAAGAAAACGGGGATCGTTTTCTTGACAGAAGATATTCCATATTTGAATGATTGAATGTCAGCCAGCATTATATCAACGAGGCTTGAACAAAGCATCAATGCTTTACAGTACCGACACAGTGCGAAATATTCTTTCATAAATTCTCTATGCACGCATCCCCATTTTTCAGTGTCAGCGACGACACAGTGCTCTCAGTGTCAGTGCCGACAACGCAGTCAGTCAGTGCAGTGTGTGTGTATTCGTTGACAACGATATTTTTTCGAAGATTTTATTCGAAGGACGAGCGATTGATAGAATTGGTTCGTGAAAATAGGGTTTTGTATGATTTGTCTCATGCAAAGTACATGGATTCGAAATACAAAACCAATTCGTGGAATAAAATAGGAGCACAAATAAAAAACTTATAATAACAAATTTTCTTGATGCTGTTCTTTTTCTTCGTCTAGATCTATAGATTGCTAGCTCCATTTTATTGAACAGAGCCATAGAAACAATCACGATACTTGACGACGGACACGTTTTCACTGAAGCTCCGTGAACTGAGTACTGACATGTATGAATTGAATCACTGACGCAACACTGTGGCACTGATACTGTGACCCCGAGCGGACACGTTGAAGGAACTGTGGCTTCATTGATGTGTGAAACGACCTTTATGGAAGAAGTGGCATATACGCGGGCGAAGCCGCGGACAACAGCTACCAGTTAATATTAGTCTATAATCGCCAACTCGTCTTGAGCAAGCGTGGTGATCAAGGATCGATGGTGGTGATCAATGCTCGTGTCTTCTCTGTATGAGAAGAGGCCTTTGTTATGCAGGGGGACAATAGGTAATTAGGTAAAGGCCTACTCTCCGGGTCACGAATTGTTTAAAATTACGGGTTCGGACTCTCCGGGTCACGAATTGTTTAAAATTACGGGTTCGGACTCTCCGGGGCACGAATTGTTTAAAATTACGGGTTCGTACTCTCAGGGGCACGAATTGTTTAAAATTACGGGTTCGGACTCTCCGGGGCACGAATTGTTTAAAATTACGGGTTCGTAGGTACTCTCCGGGTCACGAATTGTTTAAAATTACGGGTTCCTACTCTACGGGGCACGAATTGTTTAAAATTACGGGTTCGTACTCTCCGGGGCACGAATTGTTTAAAATTACGGGTTCGTACTCCGGGTCACGAATTGTTTAAAATTACGGGTTCGTACTCTCAGGGGCACGAATTGTTTAAAATAAAACAAATCACCCATCCATGATCTGATCTGAATCTGAGCAAGCGCATTTTCAAACAGTCAATGAACTCATTCACTTTTTTATTTTCTACTATTACTTTGTAAACTTTTAGAGAAAAACAACTAGAAAGTATCAATGAAATTGTAGTAATTGACTATGAAATGTTTATACAATTTCCATTAATCGCTATGTAAACAACAGTGAAAGGAATTTATAATAACACTAGGTTTTTCCCGCGGCTTCGCCCGCGTGGATGACGAAAATGTCCCGCGGGAACGTACTATCCAGATTAAAAGTACCTACCCTATGTGTTAATCCAGGTTATAAACTATCTGTGTGCCAAATTTCACCCATATCCGTTCAGCTCTTTAGGTACGGTCAGCAACAGAAGTCGGTTAACACTGCTACTTTTTGACATCATCTAAATTAACACAAAATGATTCGATAAACGGTTTTTTTTTTCGTCTAACTATTAAGAGTTATTGATCTTAAAATTTTAAGTACTTCTGTTCGGATTTGAATTACATATTTCGCTTAATAATTAAAATTAAAAAACTGCAAGTGTTAATCGACTTTTGTTGCTGACTGTACCTATGTATACAGAGCGTATCAGAAAGGTGTGGTCAAACTTAAGGGTGTGGTACAAACCATCAAGCTAAACAACTTTCTTCATGGGACCAACATCGTAATCGAGAAAAAATAATCAGCTGTCCCGTACAAAACTTCAATACCAACAAGACGGAAATGTATGGGACGGCTGATAATTCTTTCTCGATTACGATGTTGTTCTCATGGAGAAAGTTGTTCAGTTCGATGGTCTGTACCACACCTTTCTGATATAGGATCAATTCAGTCTGCCCGCCTTTTCCCAACTATGTTGGGGTCGGCTTCCAGTCTAACCGGTTGCAGCTGAATACCAGTATTTTACATGGAGCGACTGCCTATCTGACCTCCACAACCCAGTTACTGGATAATACGATACCACTTGGTAAGACTGGTTGTCAGACTTTCGGGCTTATGACGACTCGTAACGACTGTCAAAGACCACCGGCTTAGCGTGCTTTCTTTCTGCTATAGGTTAATGATCTCAATTTGGTACGGAACTCTACCCAAGCGACTCAACTCGGACATGACCTTATTTTTTTACTCACTGCCGTAATATTACGTCATTATATTGTAACATGTTACCGGTTACGATTTACGAGGTGATCTCAATGTGAATTACCATGACTTGGTCAACAACATGACGAAGATAAAAGTCAGTACCTACATAACTACCGATTTAGCCGACTGCCCTAGAAAGGGGGCAAAGTTTTGTTTGTCAACGGCCATCATTATTTATAGTATAGAAAGGAGTTTTTATGGTAGATGATGGGGTAAGAAAATTAGGTTAGATCTTATAAATCTATTTTTTTATTAATAGATAACAGCCGCACGGGTCAATCCATCAGATTAAGCTACGTTTGCCGGGGTTGGTCCGTGGATGGGTGACCATCATTACATACCGAGACTACTCCGTGCCTCGGAAAGTTTAAATAAATAAAACCTTTGGTCCCGGCTGTCATTCGTGGAACTTTGACAGTCGTTACGGGTCGTCAGAAGCCTGAAAGTCTGACAACCAGTCTTAGCAAGGGATATAGTAATGCTGTATTACCCAGTTACTGGGTTGTGGAGGTGAAATAGGCAGTCGCTCCATTGAAAATAGTGGTATTCAGCTGCATCCGGTTAGACTGAAAGCCGACCCCAACTTGGTTGGGAAAAGGCTAGGCAAATTGATTGATCTTAGAAACACGTTTTAGTAGTTAAAAAACCGGTCAAGAGCGAGCTGGACTCGCGCACAGAGGGTTCCGTTATGATATCTGAAAAAGTGTGCTATTTAGAGACATCGTTTTATTTTTCCTGTAATCTTTAATTACATAAACTTCGGAGATAAGGGGGAACGGTATTTTTTTTTTACATTTTTCTTCAAAAGTCAAAAACTATGCAGCCTAAAAAAATACAAACAAATGTTTCAGAATGTGCAAACAATGCTCTTTCATATGATGCCCCACATGCCCTAGTAGCTCGACTTCGAATTTTTAAAACCCCCTTCAAACAGTTGCAAAAAAAAAACTTTAATTTTATTTTTTTTTGTTTACAAAATAGTTGGGCAAACGTCATCTAAAACTATTCCTTTCAAGTTGATATAGCTATAGTAGTTCTTGAGATATCCAGCTGTGACAGACGGACAGACAGACTGAGTCGCACCTTATGGGTTACTTTTTAACCGATTTCAAAAAAGTAGGTTTTTAAATTCGACCGTATATATATTTTTTTATGTGTATTTGCGGATAACATCGTCGTTTATGAACTGATTTTGATGATTATTTTTTTACCATTTTATTTATTTATTTTATTTTATTTATTAAGGGGATACTATACAACTACAACATATATAACACATAAGATTAACAAACTTTTGCGCTTTGAGGAATAATTTAGTTGCGCTTAGATGGTTGCGCTTAAAAATAGTTGCGCTTTGAGGAATACCCGTAATGTTGCAGTCCACTGTATTAACCACAGATTAAACATATTTGATATTCAATGGTTGCCACTAGACGAGGAGCTCGTGGCTAAGTAATAACAGCCGCATGGGTCGATCGACAAGGTTAAGCTACGCTTGCCGGGGTTGGTCCGTGGATGGGTGACCATCTTTACATACCGAGACTCCTCCGTGCCTCGGAAAGCACGTTAAGCCGTTGGTCCCGGCTGTCATTCGTGGATCTTTGACAGTCGTTACGGGTCGTCAGAAGCCCGAAAGTCTGACAACCATGCAGTCTTATCAAGGGGTATCGTATTACCCAGTTAATGGGTTGTGGAGGTCAGATAGGCAGTCGCTCCATGTAAAATACTGGTATTCAGCTGCATCCGGTTAGACTGGAAGCCGACCCCAACATAGTTGGGAAAAGGCTAGGCAGATGATGATGGTTGCCACTAGACGAGCATTACCAAATTTAACAAATATTTGTGAAATAAATAAATAAGTTAAGTACTACAAAGCATTATTAGCTGTATTTTGGTTCGGAACCCTAAAATATAGTTACTTCAGCTGTAGTATGGTAGATAGAGATACAAGTACAAACCTTGTCAGTAAGAGAGGTTATATGCGCAGTGACAGCCTGCGTTCTTGTGGCGCTGCGGGGGCTGGCGTGTACCGCAGCTGCTATGAGGAGTAGGATGGCTAGGACCCTCATGCTGTAACAAAAAAAAAAAACATGGGTTTTTTACAGAAATCGGAATGAGTGGAGTGTAAATTGTATTAACTTTGCGAAGTATTCCCATTTGAGCACCTATTTTTAACCGACTTCTATTTTCTATTCTATTTTTTATGTATGTTCCCCTATTACTCGAAAATGGCTGGACCGATTTGATTTTTTTTTATTTTATTCGAGAGGGTATACATCAAAGTTGGTCCCATATAAAATTGATTAACTTTGCTTCGGCAGTTTTTGAGTTAGCTTCAATAATACGTATTTTTTTCCCACTTTTATAGTTTGTTTTGCAGGTAGTGGTATTAGAATTTGTGTGGGGTAGGTACCACAACTAAAAGGTTAAAAATAAAAACTTATTTACAAAAAAATACAACCGACTTCCAAAAACAACACTACAAAGTGAAAAATAACTTTAATTTCGGAAGTCGGTGGCAAAAAACGAAAATACATTTAACACCGACACCGACACCGACTTCCGAAATTAAAGTTATTTTTCACTTTGTAGTGTTGTTTTTGGAAGTCGGTTGTATTTTTTTGTACAAAAGTATTTTTGAGCACCTATGCATTGAGCACCAAAGGTCACACAGTCTTTAGGCTTATTGTATTTAATTAAATATAATTTCTTATTACTGACGTATATTATGCAAGTAAAGTTTTTAGTCGTTTTGGAAAAAAATAAAGACTATATTGTTGTTACGAGGAATGTAATATTTTTTATTTGTCTTAAGTGAGGTACTTATAAAATAACTTAGGCTGACTGTGATATTAATAATAATTACTTAGTTTCCTAAAATTAATATGATATTAAAAGTACTGCCAATTTTTATCGATATGTTTTATTATACCTACACCCCATCACTAGAAGCTACCGCACAAGGTGTTCAAAAGGGAATAAAGTTGAATATTTTTTACTGTTCCAATTTTTAGTGTTTTTTTTTTTGGAAGTCAGTTGTTTTTTTTTACGGCCCCCGAAGTTTATGTTAACCCCCTTTAATTTTTAACATTATTTTATTTTTATTATTTGTTGTTATAGCCGTAATAATTACACAATTTATGAAAACATATTCATGAGATACATGCAGCTATGACAGTTCATGAGATACGGACGGACAGCGGAGGCTTAGTAATAATGAAATGAAATAATAACTAACATTTGAACCATTGCTTATTATATTTTTTTTAAATGTCTTCCCAAGGCAGGATATTTGATTTGTTTTAGATAATTCAGCACATCGAAAATGTAGGAAACGTCATATAAAACTCCTATGGACAACTCTACAGTCTATATCGTTGGTTACTAATGTTCAGACAGATAGTCTGTCAACTTCATAATATAAATGCGAAAGTGAGTTTGTTTGTTAAAAATTCAATAAATCCTGACGGTAATCCAGACAATAAATCCAGCCAAAAAACCGGTCAAGAGCGAGTTGGACTCGCGCACTGGGGTTCCGCGCGTACCATGTAATTTTTGTTGATGATTTCTGAAAAAGTATGATATAAAGAGACATCGTTTTATTTTTACTGTAATCTTTATATAAACTTCTATCACATAGAATAATTTCAGATTTTTCTCTATGCAAACTTTGGAGAAGGGAACGGTACTATTTTTACATTTTTCATCAAAAGTCGAAAACTATGCGGCTTAAAAAAAAAGAAAATTTATGTTTGAGAATGTGCAAACAGCGCTCTTTCATATGAACACACGCCACATGCCCTAGTAGCGCCACTTCGAATTTTTATGACCCCCTTTCAGTCCCTGTTGCAAAAAAAAAAAACAAATAATATATTTTTATTTTTTCACTAATACTAATAATTTACTAATACTAATAATTTTAATACTAGTATTCAGCTGCATCCGGTTAGACTGGAAGCTGACCCCAACATAGTTGGGAAAAGGCTAGGCAGATTGATTTTTGATGTTTTTATTTTTTCCTTATTTGCAAAATAATTGGGCAAACGTCATATAAAACTATTCCAAATTTCAAGTTGATAGCATTAGTAGTTCTTGAGATATCCAGCTGTGACAGACGGACAGACAGACTGAGTCGCACCATAAGGGTTCCTTTTTACCATTTTGATACGGAACTCTATAAAACGATTATTTTCTAACCGGATGTAGCTGAGTACCAGTATTTTACATGGAGCGACTGCCTATCTGACCTCCACAGATCTCTGATCTGACTGGGTAATACGATACCCCTTGGTAAGACTGTTTGTCAGACTTTCGGGCTTCTGACGACCCGTAACGACTGTCAAAGATCCACGAATGACAGCCGGGACCAACGGCTTAACGTGCTTTCCGAGGCACGGAGGAGTCTCGGTATGTAAAGAATGGTCACCCATCCACTGACCAACCCCGGCAAGCGTAGCTTAACCTGATGGATCGACCCGTGCGGCGGTTATTACTTAGCCACGAGCTCCTCCACTTTAACTAAACACCTCCAAAAATAAATTACAGATCAATTACAAAAAAAAGGGGTCCAAACTTACATGTTCGTTCTTCGTTATTTATTTAACTAAATTTTGTAGTAGGTAATCTTGAACAAGAAATGTAGAATGTAAATAATAAGTGCCTTAATATTTAGATTTCTGTGCTACCTACATTATATTGAAGAATATCTGTACCTACCTATTCTTGAACATAATGTAGCTTGCTAAAAATCTTACGCATGTAGTAACTTTATAAACAATGATTATTCACTGAGCTAGTAGCCGTGACTCACAATGAACTCACCTTGGTAGTTCGTTGACTAATAAGGAAGAGGTTATGAATGACTAAGGGCGTGCGCGGACTTGGCAGTTTATTCGCTACGTTTTCTGTGCGTATCGTTTTTGCCCAATATCTAACAACCTAACATAACATCAGGCAGGTTTTCCTGAAGGGTTAGCCAGAGCTGTACCTACAGCACCCACGTTTCGCCAGCTATGTTCAAGTCTCATGTAACAGGGGGCGAGCATGTTGCCATCAATAAATCTGCCTAGCCTTTTCCCAACTGAATACCAATAGTTTACATGGAGCGACTGCCTATCTGACCTCCACAACCCGGTAACTGGGTAATACGATACCCCTTGGTAAGACTGGTTGTTAGGCTTTCGGGCTTCTGACGACCCGTAACGACTGTCAAAGATCCACAAATGACAGACGGGACCAACGGCTTAACGTGCTTTCCGAGGCACGGAGGAGTCTCGGTATTTAAAGATCCCCGACCCCGGCAAGCGTAGCTTAACCTGATGGATCGACCCGTGCGGCTGTTATTACTTATCCACGAGCTCCTCACGAGTAATAGATTGATGGATTGCTAGAATTTTTATCTAACTCTTTTTCTTCTGTCTCATCAAAACCGGCTGATTAGCCTTCAGAACATTGCAATTGCAAGTCGGACAACTTTTACTTTAAAATCGGCCTTTGATAAGATAAGATAAGATAAGATAATATTTATTTGCTTAAACATGTGTCATACATACAAGAAAATACATGCATGCAAGATGGTAACAACATTATTAGGTACAGGCATGTTTACCAACATTGAGTGTGATCTTTGAACACACTAGACACTATAGGCACTTTAGCGTTTGTTTACTGTATCACGCTGCGCTGTAGTGTCTGTAAGTGATACAAGTTTTTATAGCAATAACAATAGCAATAATTATGTGACTACCTATAGCAACAGTCAGTGTACTTATAAGGGTAAGGCCTTGCAGCGTTTTAGAATGAGCATTAAGAGCGTTGGCTCCTTACGGCATTTCATACAAACTTTCAAGTCCTTTTTTATCGAAATGAATGAACCGATTTCAATGAAACTTCATACGCATAAGCAGGATACATAGGTCTAAAAAGTTAATTAAGAACATTTTTGAAATGTCTTATTCAAAAAAAGATAATTGGAAATCTCTGTTTTTATGGAATATTGAAAATCGGTCGAATTTAGCTGCAACACTATTTTTCGAAAATGTTCTTAACTAACTTTTTAGACCAATGTATCCTGCTAATGAAGCGCGTATGAAGTGTCATTAAAATCGGTTCATTCATTTCGATAAAAAAAGACTTGAAAGTTTGTATGAAATGCCGTACTGAGCCAACGCCCTTATAGACGTCGCGTCACAAGATCGCCACGTCTGTAACCGCCCTAACAGACAGACAGTTTAAATGTAGCAATTAGATCATTTTACGTGGTTAAGATTACTGAATGATTTATTTTCCTTAATCAGAGCACTGGCCGAGGCGCGAGGGACGCACGGAACCGAGAAGTATGGCGGCATCGCATTATATAATATGTAGCAATTTGGCAGTTGTTCTACTCGTTTACTAGCAGGTCATGATCTACTCATATGCTAAATTTCATCCAAATCCGTTCAGCCGGTTTAGTGTGAAAGCGTAACAAGCAAACACACTTTTGCATTTATAATATTCGTTAGGATTTTGAGAATTACCTACAATTTTTTTTGTTCAAGGTATAAAATTTTAGTTTCTTTTTGAACTGACGTTTATTCTGTTATAAATACGTACGAGTAATAATAATGTAGTAGGTAAGAAGAAATTGACTGTTAGTTCTGAGCGATTTTAGTAGTAGGTTTATGGTTATAAAGAAAGAAATAAAGAAAATACGTTTATTTGCGGTAAACATGACGCAAAGGACAACAAAATAAAATAAACAATGTAAAAAGCAAGTTAGTATATATGAATAGGATTTTTTTTATAGCTTCCATACATATTTCAAAATTCTGATTCCTCTCTGAACTAAACCACTATATTTAAAAGATATAATTATATATTTTTAATTTAGTTTGCTTGTACAGTAATCACAATCCACGAGCTCACAAAAAGGCTGTCGCGCATTTTCTGAAAAACATGCTTCGGAATTTTGACTAGTTATATTTATTTATATTAAAAAAAAAGAATTGCGAAAAGTAAGGCTGCTATAAACTATAAGTACTAATTACTATTCTTCACAACTCATTAGGTCAAAGTTGTCGAAGTCTTTCAATTTCTCAGAATAAGAGTTGGGCAAATACATAACTCAAAAATCACGGTCATATTACATAGGGTGACTGGAAATTAGTGACCGATACTTAAACACATGATTGTGCTCATGTTAACAAACAACTTTTGCTATGAGACCAAACCTGAAATTGCGAAAAAAAAATCAGCTGCTCCCTACATTTTGACGAGTTATGCGAACATGAATGTATGGGGCAGCTGATTTTTTTTTCGCAATTTTAGGTTTATTTATTTATTTATTTATTTAGGGAAAACAAACAGTAGCACAATAACAAATAGACAAAATAACTTAAATATTACATTTAACAATTATGCTACCCACTACGTTCTCCACAGATTACAATTTATAGTAGGTTTTAAAACTAGCTAGTAACACAGTTATATATTGTCCTAGAACTCAAAATGGATTTTTACATTTAAAAAAGAAAAAAAAAGAAAAAGTAAATTTGTGCGCGTACATCATTATTAAATATTAAACATTACGTTAAATATTATTATTAAACATTAAACATTACCTTGCTGATCCTTTGCTTGGTTTGGTCCCCTATTAAAAGTTGTTTGTTATCATGAGCACAATCATGTGTTTAAATATCGGTCACTAATTACCAGTCACCCTATTTATAAAAAAACAAGACGATCGGTAAAATTTCGAAAACAAAATACTCGTACTATCAAATTCTTTTGAAATTGACTAAACAACATGGCGATGAAACAGTATGAAACGTTTATCAAAATATCATGTCAGGGGTCATTGAAGTATCTAAGTAAACATCAATATTTTATCAGCTTCCATACTAAAACTATAAACAGAATGATAATTAAACGATTACCTCATGTTTTAGTCAAAATTAAAATATAACTCTTTTGTAGTTCTGCGAGCACAAACTTTTTTGCAACAACTATTAAGAAGGATGCGCTGTGGTAGCCCGCGAAATTCAATTTTTTTTGGTTTTTTTGCAATTTGCAGGTCCGTGTCAGGTAGTATCTTGATCAAAATATGATACGCGGGAATAAAACATATGCATTTACATAATTTTAATCATAAAAATCATCAATACATCTTTCTAAGTTAGAATTCGTGCAGCTTCGTCGAACGTACGAAATCTAACGAAGCTGCACGATTTCAAACTTACTTAGAAAGATTTATTGATGTTTTTTTTTTTTTTTTTTTAGGGAAAACCAAACTCATCTGGTTTTAAAACATAATTTATGTAGCCCAGTTGCACATAGGGTTAATTAAATAAAACGTAGTGTGAGTACAAATTATAAAAAAAACTAAAACATATTTTTCATCAATCAATAAACTAAATCTCCATGGAAACCACTTACATACGATTAAAATGAAATGTCATGATTAAAAATTCAAAGACAAGAAAGTATTACGTATCGTAATGTACATAGATGGGCATACAATTTCCATTCATTGTTTGATTACGTATCAAGGCACAGACATTGCAATTCTATTTTATGTTTTGTAAAGAACTGCAATGTTCCCAAGTCAAAAAACGCAAATGTCAGATTAACCAACCCGGTGTTTTAATGTTAAATACAAGGTTGAACTAGTCGCGGGCTCGAACTCACCGGTGGGGTTGGCCAAAAAGCACGCTGTCTCACCTGTCATCGTGTCGGATAGAGAAAGTAACATTGATGAGCCGTTAGACGCTATTAAAATAATTAATAGTTTAGTAGTAAAGCAAAACTAGTACATTGTAGAATGACAAAATCTCTTTTTGTTATTTGATACATATTTGTAGGTTGATTTATTAATTAAATTCAAATTCAAGAAACAATTGGTATTTTTGAAAATATTTGCTATTTAAGCCTTTTTAGCAGTAACAAGAATCCTATGTTAATGACAAATGGTAACTTTGGTCTTTTTAGTATAATAGAAAAGGATAGTAAAAATATTATTGTCTTTAGTGCAAATGCAAAATGGGCCAATGTATTATATTGCTTTATTTTACTTTATTAAATAATATATTATAGATAATACGGGCTGGTATCCGCAACTCCACGACAATGCGCGTATTTTGCATATGGATATATATTATATATTAAATTATGCAGCCAAAGCAAAGATTGTATCACAAAAACGGAAGTTAACTTTGGTCGTTTTAGTTTCGACTATATTAATAGCGCAGTGTTTATTTTTAAATTCCCTTGGCTTAAGTACACTGCAGCCCTTTTAACACTTAATAATTTTTGTGTAACAGTATGAAAGCACACACCAGATTGGCCTTTTCAACATAGTATCTTTTGAGAGATTGTCATTACACTTACGCCCTTTTAGTACACATAATTAAATCATTTTTTCAATAATTTGGCAGTAAAATCTCATTTCTCACAAAAACGTACTTTGACCCTTTTAGCACTAAGCCACAGATCTGTGACCAGACTAAACGTACAAGTAGGCCTTAGAAAAGTAGTCGGTATCCGCGATATGACATGTATGATTGATAAGATTGATTTGTTAGTTATTGAAACTAAAACTTGAAATGAAAACCGGTTTTTAGAAACATGATGTTTTAGTATCCTGATTACTAAGCTCGAAAGTTAATCAAGTGTTCATTGATTCTGATCACAGAAACAGAATGAAAATAAGTATTTTTAAAGACAAGGTCTCCACTTTGGTTGCTTTTTTAAATGGGAAATTATTTTATTTCTGTGAATAGGTTTGTATATTTCGATTCTAAGTTATTGGCGGCTTGGAAGTTAGCTGTGAATGCAGACCGTGCAGATATAGTCAAGTCTACAATAATTTTGGCTCCATTTAGTTAAGCTCGATTTTTTTTTTTTCATAAAACAATAATTTAATTTAAGAGTTTTTAAATATTTGTTTGAATCGTTCTTTATGAGGCTACCGAGCGCGCAGTGGCGCCCTCATAATTAGCTTGGTTATTTCTTATATTTTAGAATGAAAATGCAGAAAATAAACCGGAATAATTGTGCTCCACAAGACTATACGTTATTATTATTACAAATAGTAGCTTTAATCGTTAAAACGGAAAAAAATGGCAACTATTTTCCGTTTTAACGATTAGAATAATAACGTACCTAAGTATAGTCCATGTAGTCTTGTGGAGCACAACTATTCCGGCTTATTTTCTGCATTTTCATTCTAAAATAAAATAAATAACCAAACAAACGATGAGGGCGCCACTGCGCGCTCGGTAACCTCTTAACCGCATTCGCAGCTAACTTCGAAGCCGCCATTAAGTTTGAATCGAACTACTTAGACAAACATTTTTACACGTCAATCATAATGTATTTTTAAAAATACAACCGACTCCCAAAAACAACACTACAAAGTGAAAAATAACTTTAATTTCGGAAGTCGGTGTCTAGTTAAATGTATTTTCGTTTTTTGCCACCGACTTCCGAAATTAAAGTTATTTTTCACTTTGTAGTGTTGTTTTTGGAAGTCGGTTGTATTTTTTTGTAAAAAAGTTTTTATTTTTCACTTTTTAGTTGTGTACCTACCCCACACAAATTCAAATACCACTACGGCATTTCCTATCTGACTAGGTATTCTGAGAAGAAAGGCCGAAACAAATTCAGAGGTCACAGGAGGTCACTCTATGTAAAATTTTAACATTGTAACATTGTAACCTGTAATTTAAATGGTGTGCATAATAAAGAGTATTCTATTCGATTCTATTCTATTCTATTCTATTCTATTCTATTCTATTCTATTCACAAAGTCCAGACATAATCTCGATCAGATCATGTGAGGTCCTACATGGTCCTTCCATGTTGATTTTTGTCTAAAAATAGATCTTTTGAGAAAAGAACCACACAGATATGGGTGGACCTATCCAGTATGATGTATTCAGGGTGTAACTTGAATCACCGCTATCCTCTTAAGGGGTCATTGTACTCGTCATTATGAACAACTTTTACTATGAACCTGAAATCGCGAAAAAAAATCAGATATTCCCTATATTTATGTTCACATGACTCGTTAAAATGTAGGGTACCGCTGATTTTTTTTCGTAATTTCAGCTGGTTTGGTCCCCTAATAAAAGTTGTTCATAATAATGCTGAATACAGTAACCCCTTAAGAGGATAATGGTGATTAAAATTACACCCTTTAAATGTAGGTACATACTATTCGGTACATAAATGGAATGTTGGAATTCTAAATATTATCGTAAGACAACATAATACAACACATGGGACATTACTCGTTTAAAACATTATACCTATTATAAAACAATAGATGATCTAGTTACTTCTAACTTTAAAAAAAAAAACAAAAAACAATATTTAGAGAACTAACTTTCATAAACAGAACGCGCCTTACATTTAATTCAAATCTCATAATTAAAACGTTTTAGGTACACATACTCACGTTTTAAAAACAGAACTGTTATTGACACTACTATAATCACGCATGCGCCGTTTGACTGCGCGATGACAACTGACAGTTTGACCTAAGATGGCTGCCTTTAATACTGGTTTTATAGTCCTACGTGCTTTGATAGCATAACAAAGAAGCGTGGGATTGCTTGTTTTTATGTCTATTTTTCATTCTATGACTACTTATGATCAACTGTGTTTATTTATTAGTTGTCTTTAGAATAGATATTTGCTGGTTTTGCTTAGTTAAATCTTAGGAATTTTTTTGTTTGCGCGAAAGTCTCTGACAACCAGTCTTACCTAGTAACTGGGTTTTGGAGGTAAGATAAGGCATTCGCTCCATGTAAAATACTGGTATTCAGCTGTTTACGGTTAGACTGGAAGCTGACTCCAACATATTTGGGAAAGAGTAGGTATGATGAATAATGAAATAATAATACATATTTTGGTTTATTCCCGTTGTCCCCGTATGCCATATCCCCTTCACGGGGACAGCGGGACGTGATTAAATGTATTTCCCGCTGTCCCCATAACGTACATTCGGCTAACGGGGACAACGGGAAGCAAACTTTTCACGAGTCGTTGTCCTCTAACTAACTAGTTCGGTTCTTGATAGCCTGTTAAAAATAATCTCTTTTTTTCCACATTTTTTTTTTCTGTAAAATCTAGTCGTTTCTGGCACTCGCCGGCCGCTGCCGCGACACCGCTCGCTTCGCTCGCTCGGCTCGTGCGTAGAAGGTCACAGTTTTAACCTAACCTAACCTATAGATTTTTTGTCATAACAAATCATTTGACCAAAAAGACCAAATGTTTATTGTCTAAAGATTGTTTGCTGTAATAAATCATTTGATTAAATACCAAATAAAAAACTTTGTTTGATGGGTAAAAGATGCCGACTCACACATAATACTACACAAAAAAGAAAAAAACGGGGACTGTGGGCAATAATTTTTACTTATTTTATTCAACTATATTAACGGGGACAGTGTACGGGGACAACGGAAAGTATTTTTAAATATTTAATTGAAGTACCGCTGTCCCCGTAGGACGGGGACACTGCGTACGGGGACAACGGGAACTACCGCATATTTTTATATCTGCCTCATTGGTCTTGTGGTAGCAAGCGCTACTGCTGCGCATGAGGTCCTGGGTTCGATTCCCAGGTCGGGCAAAGTGTTATTGCGTGTTCCTATCAGGAATTTCTCAGTAGTATCCCGGAGTCTGGATTTGTGCCCGGTTGTTGGCAATAGGCTCGCCCCCTGTTACATGGGACTTACACATAACTGGCGAAATGTGGGTGTCAGTAGCATACCTACTAATAGGCAGGTACATAGAAATATAATCTATGGGCAAGTACAATAGGGTATTACACCCATTTTTGAAAAGTGTCTCAATTAGATTTTATAGTGCTAATAAGCCACAAAAAAAAACACAACATTTTTATTCAATCGATAAGAGCCATAATTTTTTTTTTTTTAATTTGTGTCGGATCCGGTCAATAGTACGGACGCGTAACGAATCGCAAGCGCGCCACTGGCGACATCACGTGAGGTGCCCACGCCTACAGCGCGCTTCTACAGAGTCGTGATGTTTTAACCTGATGGCGAGAAGAACCTTGTGTCGGATCGCATCGGGTCAACATCGGGGTTACTACGCCACGGAACTGTATTCGATTCGTTGTGTTTAGTGATTGTGTTAGATTGTGATTTTTAAACACCGTGTATCACACCCAGTGTGTTTTCATTGCACGAAACCCATCTTCTACCCACATGTCTGTCTAAATCTAACTGAGTAAATCCTGACGTTCCGACATATACTATATATATTTTTTTTTAAATGCATTTAAATTTAACATTTTCAAATTTCGAGCGTAATTTGACGAAAACGCTGGACGCAGTGGACGCCATATTGCTCTGTGGTCATTACTTGTCATGAAATCATGACGTCAGTTGGCTGTGTAAACTAGCACTATAAACTTATACGCTGATCAGTTGACAGTTGACCTTGACACTTTTTAGTTTACACAGCCGTATGACGTAATAACATGGCGGCTACTTTCATGGTGTTAGAAAACATTAAAAAAACTGAAAACTTTGAATTGAATTTTAAAATTTATATAGTTATTTTATGAACTAAAACTAAAATTTTCCGGCTGCTTTTTGCCTAAGCTATCTAAATAATATATTTTTAATTTTTTTCTCTTATAGAGTAAAATACCGTATTCTGCTTAAACTACACACACTACACACACACACTTACACACACACACACTTTACACTTTACTTTTAATCGATAAACATACAGACAAATAATAAAAACACTCATTATAAATATATACCTACGTATTATTAACATAACAGTACTTGGAATTATTATTATTTTACACTGCGGTTTAAAGTGAACTAATTTATAATTATTGACAAATAGGTACAATCAATATGTTCTTGGTTTAACCATCAACCATCTGTTCCTTCTTGACTAGTTATGTGCCCTGAATTTACTTGCTAAATATTTAATCATTGACTTAACATAACTTCACCGTGAAAACTTTGTGACGTGAGGTTGAAGTGAACTTGTCATATCATCATAATTCCCGTATTTATATCAACGTTCGTAGTCTCATCTCAGTCTCAATCTGTCAAAAATTGTAGAGCGTTTACCTACATTTTTGACATTTGATTGTCGCTGGCATGAGATTGCGACTTGAATTTGAACGTTTTTAGGTGCGAGAATTGACCTTCTGATGCTAGGGATTGACATTATTGATATCTCACTAAGATTTCACGATGAGATTTTTACAGATCGGCTGGTATCGACCTCAGGATCGGGACGTATTTTTTGGTTCTGCAGTACCTATACCTATCAGGGATATTGCGGATATTCGCATCCGCATCCGTACCAGCAGTGATTAATGCGGAGTTCAGGCGGATACACATGTGGGTGGAAATGGGTTAATTTATGTAAAATCATAATCAACAAAATGGAAATTATAATCATGTAATGAACAAATATCTTTAAATCGTCACATTTTCACGAAATAATTTCTAGAGTTATATTGATTTTTAAATGATTAAGTACTTACCTTAGTAGTAATTATTTTATTCTAATTGCCGCGAATAGAAATAAGATCAACATACAACGAAACAGCGCTGCAATTTGCAAAAAAAAAACGTAAGAAATTTTGAATTTCTCCTTGCCCCCTTGACGGATCTCTTAAAATAATTTGAAATTCGCATCCGCATCCGTGGATGTGAGCCACCAAAAATCCGCATCCGTTGATGTGAGCCACAAAAAATCCGCATCCGCATCCGTGGATGTGAGCCACCAAAAATCCGCATCCGCAACCGTGGATGTGAGCCACCAAAAATCCGCATCCGCATCCGTGGATGTGAGCCACAAAAAATCCGCATCCGCATCCGTGGATGTGAGCCACAAAAAATCCGCATCCGCATCCGTGGATGTGAGCCACCAAAAATCCGCATCCGAAACCGTGGATGTGAGCCACCAAAAATCGGCATCCGCATCCGTGGATGTGAGCCACCAAATATCCGCATCCGCATCCGTTGATGTGAGTGAGCCACCAAAAATCCGCATCCGCATCCGTTGATGTGAGTGAGCTACCAAAAATCCGCATCCGAAACCGTGGATGTGAGCCACCAAAAATCCGCATCCGCATCCGTGGATGTGAGCCACCAAATATCCGCATCCGCATCCGTTGATGTGAGTGAGCCACCAAAAATCCGCATCCGCATCCGTTGATGTGAGTGAGCTACCAAAAATCCGCATCCGCATCCGTTGATGTGAGTGAGCCACCAAAAATCCGCATCCGCATCCGCGGATGTTGAAAAATCTGCATCCGTAACATCCCTGATACCTATAGCTATCTAGTTATCTAAGAAAAAGTATTATTTACCCAATAAATGTGCAGACAAACCTTCCATTATTTAATTAAATTATTAAGAATTAGTATTTACTCCTACAAGGTCAAAAGTGTATCAAATGAAACCACAGTAAGATGATGTGTCATTCTGCAATAATTGTGACTAACTTAAATTAATTAAATTAGGTAGGTAGGTAGGTATATAATGTGAGTGTGTATGAGTGATTGAGTGGTTTGTGGGAAAAGTTGTCATACAACTTCTAAAACGAAAACACAGTAGGAAAATGACTTTGTACCTAATTATTCAGAATATTATGCTTGTACTGTCACGTACGTAGGTAAGCCACGTGGCACGATAAGCCTTTGATCACGGCTTACCATTCGTAGATCTTTGACAGTCGTGACGGGTCCGATGGAACGGCAATCCGACAAGACCGGAGAGGGATCAGGGGGTCTACTCCCTAAGCACGAAGCCCGTAGTTTCGGCTTTCGTTACGTGCGTTTCCTACTCCGTATCAACTACGGATGGATGATTGGTTCGGGGCCCGAATGAAGTATGAATGACAACACGATTTGAAAGTTGTCCCTACTCCCGATGTGTTTTTACCCGTCCGAAAAATTTAACTTTTACACTTGTTTTGATGGATCGTTATGTCAGACGGACGGAAAGACGGACTGACGGACAGACTTAGGGAGTAGACCCCCAGGTGCAAAGGGTTGCCAACCCTACTATATAATATAATAGTAAGTCCTACTAGGTATAGAGATTACAGGCCTAAGTAATATATTTTTGATAAAAAAATATAGTAGGCGAAACTACTATACAACGTGTCGTTTTGCATCCTCATCAAACTTAAGGGTGTGGTATAGACCATCAAACCGAACAACTTTTTCCATGGCACCAACATCGTAATCGCGTGAAAATAATCAACCGTGCCATACATTTGCCTCGAGTAGGTATTGAAGTTTTCTATGAGACAGTTGAAAATGTTTTCGCGATGACGATGTTGGTCCTATGGAGAAAGTTGTTCGGTTTGATGTTTTGTGTCACACTCTGAAATTTGACGAGGATGCAAAACGACACGTTGTATTTACGATGAAAAATTAAATAACATTACTTTTCCAAAATAAAAAAAACTACAAAAAAAACCGACTTTCAAAAAAATACTACAAAGTGAAAAATAACTTTAATTTCGGAAGTCGGTGTCTTTGGATCTATATTATAATCTATATCTATATTTTTGCCACCGACTTCCGAAATTAAAGTTATTTTTCACTTTATAGTATTTTTTTGGAAGTCAATTGTTTTTTTTTTGTAAAAAGTTTTTTATTTTTCACTTTTTAGTAGGTCAGTCTGTAATTCATCTAGATTACAATAGCCTAATGTCAACTGCTCATCACCTTTTTACAAAATATTGCTTTTCCCGATACAAGGACGTTAATTGTTGAGGATTTCTCCCAGTAAGGAACTAGGAAAACTGGAACTGATGGTGAAGTCACCATCAGCTCCATTTAAACATATGTATTGTGACGACCATAAATTGCTTAGCAATAATTGAATCGCACCCCGTGAAATACGTATTATTGAGTAGTTACGATGGCCATCTGTGGTCTTCCTCATCAGTTCCACTTCACTAAATGGTGCTTTCTGGGAGCAAATGCACGAGTTACTATAAAAAAATACCCAAATCGCTATAGGTGTGCCTATAAAATTTGAAGGTTCCCCTCGATTTCTCTGGGATGCCATCATCAGATCCTGGTTTCCTTATCATGGTACTACTCTTGGGATATCTCCTTTCCAACAAAAAAATAATCATAAAAATCAGTTCATAAACGACGAAGTAATCCGCGAACACACATAAAAAAAAATTATGTATACGGTCCAATTGAGTAACCTCCTTTTTTTGAAGTCGGTTAATAAGTGTAAAACGAAACGCAGCCGTTATCTGTTTTTGAACGAAACATGTCAAGTTTCGTTCCAGCAGCCAGCAACTTCTGCTTTTACTGAACGCATAATACATAACAGCGAGATGAGTGCAATAGGGCCAGTATTAATCTCATAAAAGCTGAATTAATGGTATTTCGTAACCTTAGAGTAGGTACTCGTATAATAGTTATGACTTTATGAGATAACAAAAAAAATACCACAAATATATAATAGGTCTTTACCTATGAAATTGCCGTTTTGTATGAAAAAATTTAAACTAATTTTTTTCATGCATTTTTTATTTGTATTAATCAAAGTAATCACCCATGCAATCAATGCATCTTTGCCAACGCAGTGGCAGTTTATTGATGCCCTTCTTAAAGAAATCAGCTGGACGGGAGGCAACAAATTCTTCAAAGGCATTTTGTACTGCCTCTCGGGTATTGAATTTTTTTCCCGCCAAGAAGTTATCCAAATTCTGGAAAAAATAGTGGTCTGTAGGCGCAAGGTCTGGTGAGTAGGGCGGATGACGGAGAGCTTCCAAACCCAGTTCTTGCAACTTGGAGACCGTCTGCTGTGCAGTATGATGTCGCGCGTTGTCGTGCAGGAGCAGCGGAGACGAGCTGTGATGAATCACACCGGCGCTAGACCACCAAACAGTGACCATCACTTTTCTAGGGGTAAGTTTTCGTTTAGGGCATTGTTTAGGTGCTGAACCAGGATCCAACCAACTTGCTGAGCGCTTGCGGTTATCAAACAGAATCCATTTTTCATCGCAGGTAACAATGCGGTTCAAAATTCCTTCATTTGTGTGTCTGTTGAGCAGTGCAAGGCACGTCTCGACGCGTACTTCGCGCTGGCGATCATTGAGTTCGTGGGGCGCCCATTTGTCAAGCTTTTTTACCTTGCCAATTTGACGCAAATGGACCAAATTCAATATTGTTTTGACGCTAACGTCGAAAGCTGCTGCTAATTCAGCCGTAGATTGTGTATCATCAGCTTCCACAATCGCCTTTGATTCGTCATTGTCGACCAAAGTCTTCGGACGACCGCGAGGTTTATTTTTCAGGTCGAAATTTCCAGAACGGAAGCGAGCAAACCAATAACAAGTGGTGCGTTGGTTTGTAGTGTTAGCTCCGTAAACGTCGTTGATATTGCGTGCCGCTTGTGCCGCGTTGCTGCCACGACGGTACTCATATTCCATAATTACTCGAATTTTTAACGTAGGTATCCATGATGACGAAAAAGATTGAAATGCGATGAAAATGTAACAATCAATAAACAAATGACTACTTTTGGAAAAAAAAATCCATGTTTTTAAAATAAAATTAATTTGAAATTAGAATTCTTAGCCAAACAAAAATTATTTTGATTTGAAATGGCCAGTACTGCAGAACGGCAATTTCATAGGTAAAGACCTAATATAAAGGCACAAAGTAGTAAAAAATATGCATTAAAAAAAAATTAATATTTTTGAAACAGCAACAAAAGTCGATTAACACTTCAGTTTTTTAAATCTTAATTATTGAGAAAAATACTTCATTATAAAAAAATAAATAAAAATTAACTCTTAGCTATTAAATGAAATGCTAAAAAGCAGGTTATCGTATCATTTTGTGTTAATTTAGATGATGTCAAAAGTAGCAGTGTTAACCGACTTCTGTTGCTGACCGTACCTACGATATTTTTTATTTTTTTTTGCCATCTACTTTATTTTTACAGACAATGCCTTCGAAAGTACTATATTTGATATAAAAAAAGTTGGCAACCCTAGGCGCAGTACCCACAGAACAGGGGCCGTACTATGACATGAAAAAAGATCATGGATCCGTTGAGAAAAAAGGATGGTGCTATAGATCGTATATAGCTCCGTCTCTCTCTCACACTGGAATCGTTCAACCAACTTCTGCCCTGCTCTAAGAGCTCATAGTAAGCCCCCAGAAGGCCAATTCTCGAACCTAAAAAGTTCAAATTCAAGTCGTAATCTCATGCCAGCAACAATCAAATGTCAAAAATGTAGGTGAACGTTATACAATTTTTGACAGATTGAGACTGAGATGAGATAAAAACGTTGTTAAAAATACGGGAATTGCCGCTCAGATAAAAGAGTATCTGTAACAGAATAACCCACGTAATGTCTTCTTCTTCTTCTTAATTGAGAGATAATACATTTCAAGTGTAATGATTACAATATTAATCAATGATTCATAGAAATTAGTTATAAAATTATTATTTTTTGTTATTCAAGTTGTTTTTAAGTCACAAAAAATAACAGAGGTCTTATTAAAAAATTCCGGGAAAAAGAAAGGCGAAGTGAACTAGAACGAAAATTTTAATAATTCAGCCGATCTATTCTGGGTTCGATACCCAGGCCAGGCACTGGTTTTGGATTTTTAATTGACTTCCAAAAGGAGGAAGTTCTCAATTCGACTGTTTGTTTTTTTTACGCGATTTCTCCGTCATTTGTGGACCCATTTTAAAAATTCTATTTTGTTTGAAAAAATATGCTCTCGAGGTGGTCACATTATCACTAAGTCCGAATCTGACGAGGGGATCCCATGGAAATCGAGGGAAACCCTCAAATTTTATAGGCACACCTATAGCGATTTGGGTATGTTTTATATGTAGTAACTCGTGCATTTGCTCTCGGAAAGCACCATTTGGTGAAGTGGAACTGATAATGAAGACCACAGATGGCCATCGGAACTACTAAATTATAATTGAGTATTTCACGGGTTGCGATTCGATTACTTTAATGTTGCTAATCAATTTATGCTCGTCACAATGAAGTGGAGCTGATGGTGACTTCACCATAAGCACCAGTTCTCTTTATCTGTTCTGTGCTCCAGTTCTCCTGATTCCTATTAAGAGAACTCGTCGACATATAACGTCTCCGCATCGGTAAGAGCAATATTTTGTAAAACGGTGATGAGCAGTTGACATTAAGTAATAATAAAAAAATATTTTCTTGGTATAGAACTCACACCACGTAGGTACAATATTAGGTAAAATGACTCCACGGACCCGATTCACACCGCGCTCGTGTGAGCGGTTAGGCTTTTGTAACTTAGATAAATTACAAAAGCTTCTCTAGTACAGTCAGCAACAAAGTCGATTAACACTTGCAGTTTATTAATCTTAATTATTAAGCGAAATATTTAATTCAAATCGGAACAGAAGTACCCTCTTAACAGTTAAACGAAAAAATAGCAGTTTATCGAATCATTTTGTGTTAATTTAGATGATGTCAAAAAGTTGCAGTGTTAACCCACTTCTGTTGCTGACCGTACGTAGTAGTAGTATCCCAATGGCATCTGGTGGAATGACAGTTCGCTACAACCTCACTTCACTTGTCAATCTAATATTATAAAGGCGAAAGTTTGTGTGTGTGTGTGTTTGTTTGTTGCTTCTTCACGCTGAAACGACTGGACCGATTTGTATGAAATTTGGTATGTATACTGTTATACTCTGGATTAACACATAGGCTACTTTTTATCCAGGTCTACGCGGGTGAAACCGCGGGGTGCAGCTAGTACATTATAAATGCGAAAGTGAGTTAGTTTGTTACGCTTTCACGCTAAAACGGCTCAACGGATTTGGATAAAATTTGGCACACGGGTAGACCATGACCTGGATCCCGGTAGTTCGATACCGTGGGGTAATTTCCGACATGCATGCGGGCGAAGCCGCTGGCGAAAGCTATTGTTCTCATAAAACTGGCGAAGTCCTCATATCTTATTTTTGAAAAAGAGTCATCCGGGACTTCAATCAATCTATTTCTACCACCACACGTGTCAATGTTGCTGTGTTCAGTATGGGCCTAGCACCAGCGCGGAGTGAACCGTAAATACAACGGAAAATACCTACCTACTCGTTCCATAATAGGTACGTAATATTTACTTAGTTTTAAAACTTTATTCTTGTATGGGGGGCAGGAGAACCAGGGTAACCGACATAGCCCGAAGAATTGCCAAACTTAAGGAGAAATTGTTAATCGCACACCAGAAAAATATTCTTACATCAAATACTTAAATTCAATGTCAGGTAAGAGAAGAACTACTGATGTCTGCACGACAAATAGATATAAGCTCAGTCTGGCACATAATTTTTACGGTTTCCTGGGTCCATATTTATATAATAATATGAACAAGCAGCTATTAATTTATCCTCTTTCTAGGGCAGAGTGCAAGAGAAAGGTTTGTTCTTGGCTTCAAGGCATTGATTACAGTGCAACAGAACGTTTATTAAAACCCTTAAGGTAACGTTTGACAGCATGGAACGATTAACAATTAACACACACGTACTCATCACACCATCACCTACACTCTCGCCGATACACACACACCCACACATACTCATCCCCAAATCAACATTATTAAGTCACTTTTGCCACCAGATTTGTTTTACTTTAGTTTATAATTATCCATTTTTATTTTTTAATTTTTGTTATTACTAATTTGTAAAAGTATTTCATTATGTACAACCTGTATGTTAATTTAATGCAGTCATAGGCCGTTAGTGACTGGTCCGATGGAGGGTAAGCCTGGTGATCTGTAATACAGGTTTTACCTACAACAGACACCAGTCTCTATTAAGTGTTACCTTGACTTTGTACTGTGTTTGTGATTATGAAAGAACAATAAAGAATATTATTATTATTATTATTACTTTACATGTAATAATCTACATGTACACCAAATCATTGATTGCACTTCTCAATCTGCCCGCCTTTTCCCAACTATGTTGGGGTCGGTTTCCAATGTAACCGGATGCAGCTGAATACCAGTATTTCACATGGAGCGACTGCCTATCTGACCTCCACAACCCATTAACTGAGCTTTTTTCTTTTGGTTGTCAGACTTTCGGGCTTCTGTCGACCCGTAACGACCGTCAAAGATCCACGAATGACAGCCGGGACCAACGGCTTAACGTGCTTTCCGATGCACGGATGAGTCTCCACGGACCGACCCCACGGCGCACGGGTCGATTCACAGGTTCAAACCTGTGAATCGACCCGTGCGGCTGTTATTACTTAGCCACGAGCTCCTCCATTGATTGCACTACTAATTAACTAATTGAATATCAAAACTTGTACAAATTATAATTATTGGGCTCCCCGAGGTTCGGTTTGGTTAGGTTCCTTTAAACCCTGCAGATAGAAATAGGAGCCCCGCGCAGCGGGGCTCCGTCGACCTGACGTTATTACTGACTTGACTGCAAACAGTATTTTTGATGCACGTACTTATTCTGTTGGAAAAAATGGCAATTTTTGATGTGCGTTTAAATACTACCCAAACTTAAGTGGCAGTGGGCAGGACACATTGCTCGCAGAACAGATGGCCGAAGGGGTCGAAAGGTTCTGGAGTGGTGACCGCGTACCGGAAGACGTAGCGTTGGAAAGCCTCCCACAAGGTGGAAGTATGACCTCGTGAAGGCTGAAGGAATCCGCTGGATGCGGGAAGCACAGGGACGAAATGGCGGTGCTTGGGGGAAACCTATGTCCAGCAGTGGACGTCTTTCGGCTGAAATGTTGATGATAATGGTGGGTCATCGGCCTGTAATATTCGCGGTCATTCGAGGCTTACTTGTGGATCTATGCTATAAAGGAGGATGCGATAAGGCAGCCCGCGAAATTCAAATTTTCTTACGTTTTATGCAATTAGCAGGTCAATGTTAGGTACTGACCTGGAAATTGCAAAAAACGTAAGAATATTTGAATTTTGCGGGTTACCTTAGCACATCCCCCATCTAAGTACGTACTATGAAACTGATGTTCTACTCGATTTATCATTAAATGCACAGCAACAACATACTGCAATCACCGTTTCGTAGGCGCTACAAATAGTGTTTTGTTGTTGTTTTTTTTGAGAGTCAACCTGCCTAGCCTTTTCCCAACTATGTTGGGGTCGGCTTCCAGTCTAACCGGATGCAGCTGAATACCAGTATTTTATATGGAGCGACTGCCTATCTGACCTCCACAACCCAATTACTGGGTAATACGATTCCCCTTGGTAAGACTGGTTGTTAGACTTTCGGGCTTCTGACGACCCGTAACGACTGTTAAAGATCCAGGAATTACAGCCGGGACCAACGGCTTAATGTGCTTTCCGAGGCACGGAGGAGCCTCGGTATGTAAAGATGGTCGCCCATCCACTTACCAACCCCGGCAAGCGTAGCTTATTAATTTCAACTTGAAATGAAGGTCCACGCGACAACTTCTGATATTTGGCGACTAAATAGCGACAAAATTTTTGTTGTTATCAAAATTAAAATCCCTGATGGTGGCCATACCAATGTCAGTCACATGTACGGTACCCTAAAAATGACAAACCTTGTCACTTTCCATAGTGATTTCGTTCAAATAAAAGCCACCAGACTAGTTAGTTTATTTCGCACTAATACTCGTATGTAGTTATTTCCTGCCTGCCTGCCTCGTTGATCTGATGATCGCAAGCGCTACTGCTAAAGTTCGATTCCCGAGTCGGGCAGTGATATTAGATTTTTCCATCTGTTTTCCCAGTAGTAGCCCGGAGTCTAGATTTGAGCCCGGTTGATTGCAATGCTATTGCATTAAATACAGAGTCCCATGAAATTTAAGAGCGTTGATGGCGCGTGGGCTGGCAATGTTCTAGAGGTTTTTCGAGTTTTTTTTTCAATAAATTTAATTAAAGGACAATTTCCTCTGACAAATTCTTAGATCGTTGTATAGTATGTGTGCTATTTTTTGACAATTATTTTGGTAATTAAGTACTCTTAGAAAATAATTGAAAATATGTAATTTTTTAGGAGTAAATTCCAAAAAATAGCATCATACATAATTTTAAATACCAACGATCTAAGGATTTGTCAGAGGAAACTGTCTTTTGATTTAAATTTAATGAAATAATCACGAAAAACCTCTAGAAATGCGACGTTGCCAGCCCGCGCGCGATATGTACACCTCTGCCTAACCCTTCGGGATTTAGAGCCGTAATGTTATGTTATGGTAGTCCTTTTAGAAACTCTACAGTATGCTCCGTTTTTCTGACATTATTGAAGGACAACCTTATAAGAAAGAGCATTAACAAAGATTGTCAAATAGAGAAATAAAAAAAAAAAACATTTTATAAGTAATTATAATTATTTTTATTTATAAATTAAACATTATCAGAAAATAATACAAAAATTAAGTAAACAAACTTATTCGATAATTATAATTAAAAGATTACTAGCAATGCGTATAACATCGAAAAAAAAATATTTGTAGAGGTACGTATTAGTTAGACTAGGGTCTGACCATCTGGTAAGTGAGGATACGTAGAGCAGCTATAACTGGACATGGGTCATTTAATAAACACCTCTTTGTCATAGGACACAAACAGTCAAAGAGACACAGGCAGTCCGCTGTGCAGGGCCTGCATGGAGGACGAGACAGCAGCTCATGTGCTTCTAAACTGCCCGGTGGTCGCCGCATACAGGGCAAAGTACTTCGGTAACCCAGGTACCCTCCGTGAGGTTGTCAGTGACCAATGCGTTGCTGGCCTTCCTTGAGGAGCTGGGTTGGATCGAATAATCAATGTTCCTAGCTGTTACTCAAAATACTCGCATCGTATACCTTAGCGATGATGGTGCTCGCTTATTTCGAAGTAACCTATGTATTCTTTCAAGACTTGAAGTCTCTCAGGCTACATAATTTATATTTCCTTTCTTTCTCATCAGCTGCCTGCCTTTTCCCAACTATGTTGGTGTCGGCTTCCAGTCTAACCGGATGCAGCTGAAGACCAGTATTTTACATGGAGCGACTACCTATCTGACCTCCTCAAACTGGGTACCACGACACCCCTTGGTAAGACTGATTAAGACTTGTATGTTTTTATTTATTTCTACGCATTGCTAGTACTCCTGTACATCCAACTTAAGTTTTACTTAGTTGGGAGCAACAATAGTGCAACGGGATTTTAATTTACGAGTATAAAGTTTCAAAGACCAATATTTTAAGGTATTAGTGCATCTTCGCCGTGAAACCGTAGTCCTTCAATTCAACTGACTCATATGATACTCCGCAACTCGAGTAGCAGAACATCAGCGGAACATCATGCGGTTTCGCTGTTTCTAAAGCCCTCAAGTCAATAACTAACCAATCAATCTGCCTAGCCTTTTCCTAACTAGTTGGGGTCGGCTTCCAGTCTAACCGGATGCAGCTGAATACAAGTATTGTACATGGAGCGACTGCCTATCTGACCTCCACAACCCAGTTACTGGGTAATACGATACCCTTGGTAAGACTGGTTGTCTGACTTTCGGGCTTCTGACGACCCGTAAAGACTGTCAAAGATCCACGAATGACAGCCGGGACCAATGGCTTAACGTGCTTTCCGAGGCACGGAGGAGTCTCGGTATGTAAAGATGGTCACCCATCCACTGACCAACCCCGGCAAGCGTAGCTTAACCTGATGGATCGACCCGTGCGGCTGTTATTACTTAGCCACGAACTCCTCGCCAATAACTAACCAATAACATAAAAACAAATGAGTGCATTATTTTGGGCGACAGACTAAGTCGACATTCGCACGGACGTAAAAATATCGCGGCGTTTTTATTTCGCGCACTAGAATTTCAACGCTCTGCTTAGCGCCGAGAGTTGAAAATCCAACAGTGTGTTTTTTCGACGCGCCAAAATGCACTCTGTTGTTGTTAAATTGGATTCTCAACGCTCGGCTCAACAACGAGAGTTGAAAATCCAGTGCGTGATAAAATCCCGCCGCGATATTTTTACGTCCTTGCGAACGCCAGCTAAAAGTCCTTTTATAGTTAAAGCCGCTGATAGAAATGCTAGCGAATGTTAAAATGGAGCGTTTTCGCAAACATTCTAGCGAACCGGCAGTAAAGCTTCGAGCTTTTTGCCGAGCCAAGCAATTTCCAAGTCAAGTCTGACATCTTCGTGAAGAATACATTTTTAACGAGCAATTAAGAGCGTTCGCTAGAACGATCGTGAAAATATTCGTATCTATGTTTGGCTCTGTTCTTTGTTTAAGGGACGTAATAAGAATGATGTGAAAAAAGATCACGGATCCATCGTGGATCCGTTGAGAAAAAATGATGGTGTTTGTCGTATATAGCTCCGTCTCTCTCTCACACTGGAACCGTTCAACTTCTGCCCTGCTCATAGCTCATAGTAAGCCGCTCGATGAATGAATGAATTAATGCTTTATATTACAATCACAGATTAATACAGATGGGACACTCCGCAGTTTAGGTATGAAGCTACAAGTACGCGGCGGGCTCCTCTCACTGGGTCAATTCAGTGTGGGCTGTCGCGCACCGGCCGGCTCGCACGTTAGTTCGATACTCACTCACGCGCCGCGTCGTAAAAGAACACAACCCTAACGAGTCAGAAGGGATAAGAGTTACGCGATAGAAAGAGAGGCAACTTATAGGTGAATATAACTGTAGGTAATGAAGCGTTGTGCGACCTGAATGGCACTTTATAGTGTCGTTGCAAGAGTCGCTTTTTATTTAAATGTTTTTGCGGAGTGTCCCATCTGTATTAATCTGTGTTACAAGTGAATGCAAGTCTATCAGTGGCTTAAGATATACATTAAAAAGTTGATTATTGATTATTTTTGAGTGACGTCTTTGAGTGCACTACATTGTAACATCGTCGTACCTAACTCCGTTGTACTATTGTCGCTAAAAATCAGTGGGTCATAGTGATTTCTTAAAATTTAGTTCCATTCCTTGAAGTTTTGTTTGAACGCCGTTGGCTCCACGCCTTCGGGCACTTTGGTCACGTGTACCTGTAAGAAATACTATTGTTTAGTACAATCTACGAAACCCTAAACTTAAGACAAAAGCGCCAGGGTAGCCCGCGAAATTCAAAATTTCTTACGTTTTTTGTAATGGGCAAATCGGTATTAGGGTTGTATGTCGATCTAAATATGATTTGCGGCCGTATCAAATATTTATTTATAGAATTATAATAATAAAAATGATCAATACCACTCTCTAAGTTCATATTACCCTATTGAATGACTATTTAACCGACTTCAAAAAGGAGGAGGTTCTCAATTCGTCGGAATCTTTTTTTTTTTTATGTATGTTCCACGATTACTCGAAGATGGCTGGACCGATTTGGATTTTTTTTTGTTTTATTTGAGAGGGTATAGGTACATCACAGCTGGTCCCATTTAAAATTGATTAACTTTGCTTTGGTAGTTTTTGAGTTAGCTTCAATAATACGTATTTTTCCCCCACTTTTATATGGATGATGTTCTAGTTTGTTTTGCAGATAGTGGTATTAGAATTTGTGTGGGGTAGGTACACAACTAAAAAGTGAAAAATAAAAACTTTTTTACAAAAAAATACAACCGACTTCCAAAAACAACACTACAAAGTGAAAAATAACTTTAATTTCGGAAGGCGGTGGCAAAAAACGAAAACACATTTAACACCGACACCGACACCGACTTCCGAAATTAAAGTTATTTTTCACTTTGTAGTGTTGTTTTTGGAAGTCGGTTGTATTTTTTTGTAAAAAAGTTTTTATTTTACGCATCATGAGGTCGTTGTATTGCTGATTCTAATTCTGTAAAGCCATGTTAGTTACGGCCGCGAATCATATTTTAATCAACATACAACCTGACACTGACCTGCAAATTACAAAAAACGTAAGAAAATTTGAATTTCGCGGGCTATCTTAACCCTTATGTGAAAACGGTCTATAACCCAGGGACATAAGTTAAATGGGGAAGGCAACTGTCAAAATGGCGCTGTCGTAGCTAGTTCCCAACACAAGCTAAGTAATACAAGGCGTGAGGTGGTTTCATTTTATTTTTGCGAAAATGACGCGTTGTAAAATTAGAGTCTGCCATTTCCCGAGAGAAAAAATTAAAAGATGGTGGATTGAAGCTATTCGTCTAAATTAAAAAAATCGACATAAATAAACAGAGTTTGAAATATTTTGAAGAAAGTGATTACGAGGAAATATTTAAGGTTTTAAATTCCGACACTTCCCATGTCAAATAGGTACTTGATTTAGAAGTTTTTTTTTGGAACAGAGTTATAGAATCATTAAATAAATATAAATAAATATGTTTGGACATATCACACAACGCCATCTAGCCCCAAGCTAAGCAACCTAATGCTTGTGTTATGGTAACGAGATGGCTGATAAACTACTTATATACATTTTTTTTTTTGTAAATACATACATATTATAGATAGAAAAACACCCAGACTCGGAACAAATACTTGTAGGTCGTACAAATATTTGTTCCGTGCGGGAATCGAACCCGCGACATGCTGCGCAGCAGTCAATCGCTCAACCACTGCGCCAACCGTGTCGTCAAAATTATTAGGTCATCTACTTTCCCTAAGCCTGTGGGTATTTTATATAAGGTGCTATAAAAATATCTGCCACGGCTTCAATGGGAGATAGTATTGTATATACTGGATGACATTTTTTACCGTCTCGAAAAAAATAGGGTATATTAGGTGAACGGGGTAGAAGCGTATGGCATACCAAGTTTTTTTTTTTTTTTTTAATAGCTTAGTCAGAAAAAAATATCTAAGTATCAATAAATACTACAAATTCGTTGTACTTACACTTTTCATTTTAGAACAATAAAAACATAAATTTTGAAGAAAAATAATGAATCCTTTAAAAATATCGAAATTCAAATCATATGCAACCTGCATTATGATTTGAATTTTGATTTTTTTTAATTACAAACAAAAAACTAGATATGCCATAGGCTTCTACTCCGTTCACCGAATATACCCTATTTTTTTCGAGACGGTAAAAAAAGTCATCCAGTATAGATTACAATAGTGAAGAAATTTCGTACCCCGGAATAGTTAAATCAATTTGAGAAAATAATTAAATAAACATACTTTATTGTGCATAACTTGGTTCACAAACTAAGCGCGATGTGTCGCTTCGTCAATGAAAACAATTGCTACCTCTTTTTAACTGTTCTGTGAATGAACACTAATTACTACGGCACGATTTCATACAAATAAATCAATTAATATTTATACGCACATTTTTTCGTACGAAAAAAATTATGACATAAGATCAATAATTTATCTTCACTATTGTAATCTATATAGGGTGTCTGTATTCGGACTGGCGAAAATTAAGGGGGTGGTACAGACGATCAAACTGAACAACTTTCTCCCGGGAACCAACATCGTAATCGTGAAAAAAAAATCAGTCGTCCCATACATTTGGCCGAGTAGGTATTGAAGTTTTGTATGGGATGACTGATTTTTTTTTCACGATTACGATGTTGGTCCCCGGGAGAAAGTTGTTCAGTTTGATCGTCTGTACCACCCCCTTAATTTTCGCCAGTCCGAATACAGACACCCTGTATACACAATACTGTCTCCCATTGCAGCCGTGGCAGATATTTTTATAGCACCTTGTATAATATTTGTATAATTCAAGGACGCTGTTTTCAGACCGAATCGATACGTCGCGTCGTCGGTGCTTAAACACACGAAGGTTATATGCCCCTCGATTGTATATTAGGCCATGCGTTCCTCGCAAGCATAAATAGCTCGCCTAAATCAGAGATCGTGAACCTTTTTCTATCTGCGTGCCATTTAGCCATATAGTAAGTACATACTAATTCCATGCATTTAAGTTATAAAAAAAATATATATATTTCTGGTCAAGCTGAGCTACTAATAGATGTTTGAGAAAAGTTGAATCCAGACGGGTTATATGTGGAAGGAAATTAAAGGTATTCCATCTGGAACTCCTCAGTAGCAGCTCGGAGTCTGTATTTGTGCCCGGTTGATAGCAATAGGCTCGCCCCCTGTTACATGGGGCTTGAACATAACTGCCTGCTGCCTATACTTCGGGGGGGGGGGGGGGGGGGGGGACCTAAGTTGTTTATAATGGGGAAGAAAACTGTTGAATTAGTTCCGCGTAGATGGCGCAACGAAGCTTCCGGGAAACAACACTATTGGATTAGTATCCAATCAGCTGGTACTTACCCAGTCTGGGTAGTCGTGCCATTTGAGGTACTGTTCAGCCTTCTTCATTGCTTCAGCCTTTTCCTAGAGCAAAAGAAAAATAATTATCGGTTGGAGTTCTAAATCTAGGATTTGAAATGGATTGAAATTATAAAAATGAAATGATGAAATTAAATAATGAAATGAAATTAAGAATCGATGAATACTGAAATATATACCTTCTCATTAGATTCTCTTCCGACCCACACATAGATACCGCTGTAACTTCCAGTATCCAAGATGTAGCATTCCTGAAAGTAATAAAATGTTTTAGTTCAAATCCAGTACAATGGCTGGTTCTAAATCTCTTCTCTCGTAAACTCCTCCTAACCCAATTTAAATGATTTTTTGGCATTAAAAGTAGCTCGAAAAAACCGGCCAAGAGCGTGAAGGGTTCCGTAGTTGAAAATAATTTATCCCAAAAACAAACCATTGTTGTTGAAAAACTAGAAATCCCAAAGAATATTTTTTGTAAGCGATATAGTTGCAAATAAACAGCAGAGGAGCTCGTGGCTAAGTAATAACAGCCGCATGGGTCGATCCATCAGGTTAAACTACGCTTGCCGGGGTTGGTCCGAGGATGGGTGACCATCTTTACATACCGAGACTTCTCCGTGCCTCGGAAAGCACGTTAAGCCGTTGGTCCCGGCTGTCATTCGTGGATCTTTGACAGTCGTTACGGGTCGTCAGAAGCCCGAAAGTCTGACAATCAGTCTTATCAAGGGGTATCGTATTACCCAGTTAATGGGTTGTGGAGGTCAGATAGGCAGTCGCTCCATGTAAAATAATGGTATTCAGCTGCATCCGGTTAGACTGGCAGCCGACCCCAACATAGTTGGGAAAAGGCTAGGCAGATTGATAGTTGCAAATAAACAATTTTCTGACTTTTTCCTTTACTTGTGCTGTGAGACACTGCTTCATGCCAAACATGATTCTAGGTCAAAAGAAGAACCCTACAGATTTTGATTTACTTGCGAGTATCAAAATATGTTGCATAAATGTCCGTAGTTTTATGCAGCGTTAACATTAGGTCTTGGTTTTTTTTATAGCTCCAAGGGACCATAAACCTAGGTTACGTATTTGATATTTAATAAAGGGTCCTGACAGACTGACAGACAGACAACGAAGTGTATAAGGGTTCCGTTTTTCCTTTTGAGATACGGAACCCTAAAAAATACCTTAGTATAGATATTTTGCATCCCGGAAATTTAATATTTTGATGCAACCAGAGGTGCAGGCAAAACTTATGTTGAATTAAAATATGTATCTAGACTTTGATAACAATATTTATTTACTAACACTCGACCGGAGTAGTGTGAAGATTGAAGTGGACAACATGTGTAAAGCTTTTTGACGTATACTTGAAAACGGGATAAGATAACATCCATACGGCAAATTAGCTCAATATTCACAAAAATTGGTTTCTTGGATTGTCGAGTATGACGTGACACAATTAAACTATCCGACGCAAAAAATACAGTGGACAGAGAAGGGTTTAAAGAAAAAATTTAACCGAATAGAATAGTAAAATCAATCAATCTGCTTAGCCTTTTCCCAACTATGTTGGGGTCGGCTTCCAGTCTAACGGGATGCAGCTGAATACCAGTATTTTACATGGAGCGACTGCCTACATGACCTCCACAACCCATTAACTGGGTAATACGATACCCTTTGGTAAGACTGATTGTCAGACTTTCGGGCTTCTGACGACCCGTAACGACTGCCAAAGATCCACGAATGACACCCGGGACCAACGGCTTATCGTGCTTTCCGAGGCACGGAGGAGTCTCGATATGAAGATGGTCACCCATCCACGGACAACCCCGGCAAGCGTAGCTTAACCTGATGGATCGACCCGTGCGGCTGTTATTACTTAGCCAAGAGCTCAAGAGAATAGTAAAATATAGTTCGATATTCCCAATAAAAAATTTGGAAGTTGCTCCACAAAAATAAACTTTGACGTTGAACATCTCTGTATTTTCAGCGATAACGACATTCTTTTTTTTAAAGAATTTAATAGAATTAGCATTTTTTTTTAACTTTAACCGGACAGTTATTTAATTTATTGTGTATATTCTGAATAATCTAAAGAAAACCCGGAAAATAAATGCACATTCGCAGCTTGGTTACATCTCGGCAACACAAATATTATTTTAAATTTTCAACCTTATTTCAAGACAGCTAATGGTGACAATAGATTACGCGGTTGTGTGCCGTTTAAAATTGTCGTCAGGCCGCGCCTTAATATCTAAATACATAGCATAATCAGCCTATAATGTTCCCACTGCTGGGACATAGGCCTCCTCTCTATGATGGGCCTTATCCACCACGCGGGTCCAGTGCGGGTTTTTTGGTTCTAGGTAGGGTTTTCCCGGATTTGTCCTAGTTTGGAGGGCGTCCGGGGAGCGTCCTGGCGGGGTTTTTAAAAAGTGTCCGGGGTTTTTTTGTCATGGGGAAATCAGATTTGATAGATTGGAATGATTTGCAATAAATTACAGCATTTCATAGTTAAAAATTCGGTGCGGGAAATATATACCCTTTTAAGTTGAAGTTGCATTTCTAAAAATAAATAAAAATATGTTAACTACGTTTTTATTTTATTGTTATTTTTTTTCTCGAGGGAGTCCGGGGAAAAATCTTTATTTCACCCAAATTGCCGGGGTTTTTGAAGTTTTTGTCTTGGGTCCGTGATTTAGCTGATGGCAGCCCTAGTTCTAGGACATGCCGATTTCCTCACGATGTCTTCTTTCACCGTATTGAGTTTGAGAGCAGAAGACTTGGCTCGCAGATATTGCTATAATTATTACATTTTGATTTAAAAGAGTGTCCATGGAGTTTCGTGCCCGATCTTGTCCATAGTAACCTACAACGATTTGGAATGAACAACTTATTTACCTATGCAAAAATTAAAAAAAAAGAAAGAAAGAAGAAAGAAAATACGTTTATTTGCGGTAAACATGACGCAAAGGACAACAAAATAAAATAACAATGTAAAAAGCAAGTTTTGGGGAAAATATGCGTCACATCTACGCAAAACGGCTACCGCTCAGCATAATGCCGCGACCCCATGCGAAACAGGGTAAAGGGTATTTGAAACATTTATCTTGTGTTACCATTTATACAAGATTAACATATAAATATGGATAAATTTTCACAGGGTGTTCTATCCATGAATATTCGAACAACTTTTACTATGGGGCCAAATCTGAAATCGCGAAAAAAAAATCAGCTGCTCCCTACATTTTGACGAGTATGGTGTATTTATTTTTTTATTTATTTCCCACCATACAATTATCTTTACAGGTTTAACACCTAATGCGATAATGTAGACAACTATTACACAATGTTTTCAAAATACCGCTACATAGTTACAAACTAATAATTTTGTAGGTACTTATTGCTACTACAAACACAATAATTATTATCTATATCACAATAGGACCATAACTTATTTCAAACAGGGCTCTCACTATGAACCCACCCAGAGTACAACAAAATATATCCATGTCTTCCGCTATACGGTTTAGGACACGGAGTGCGCGCGTAAACGGTGCCTCATTCACCAGCTTAGTGCGGCCGCGCGGCACCACCAGCAGCCAAATACTAGATACCTAAATGTACTGAACAGCAGATTTTTTTTTTCGCGATTTCAGAGGGAATCCCATAGTGAAAGTTGTTCATATTCATCGGTAGAACACCCTGTGAAAATTTGTGCATCTGATCTATTTTAATAGGACCTTTTAAAGAAGATATTTAAATTTTTAACCGATTTCAAAAAGAGGTTATGCCTTCGGCGGGTTTTTGTTTTCCGTACCAAAATGAAATAAAAAAGGAACCCTTATGATGCGACTCAGTCTGTCTGTCTGTCTGTCACAACTGGATATCTCAAGAACTGCTAACGCTATCAACTTGAAATTTGGAAAAGTTTTAGATGATGTTTGCTCAACTATTTTGCAAATAAGAAAGAAATAAAAATATATATGTTTTTTTTTGTAATTGGGACTGAAAAGTCTTAAAAATTCGAAGTCAAGCTACTAGGGCTTGTGCGTTATCATATGAAAGAGCGCTGTTTGCACATTCTCAAACATTTTTTTTTGGTCGTAAGTATAGTTTTCGACTTTAGATGAAAAATGTCAAAAAAAAACACCGTCCCACCTCCTCATCCCCGAAGTTTGCATAGAGATAAATCTGAAATTATTCTATGTGATAGAAGTTTATGTAAAGTTTACAGGAAAAATAAAACGATGTCTCTAAATAGCACACTTTTTCAGAAATCGGAACGGAACCCTCGGTGCGCGAGTCCAGCTCGCTCTTGGCCGGTTTTTTTTTCATGTACCGATTTTTCCGTGATAAGGAATGTGAGAAAATTGCTTCGAATTCTTACCTTAGTATTAAGCAAGTCTTGAGTCAAGGGAGGAGGTAGCTTGGTGATCTTGATGGAGCCGGAGCTGTCGGAGATCTCGCTCAAAGACACCTCCACGTTGGCGCCGCGCTCGAATTCCTGCTAGACATATTATTGAGTTAGATCCAATTTAAAAATTAAATGGTTTCCCTTTTCGTCCTGAGTTACATTCTAATAGAGCTCGTGGTTAAATAATAACAGCCGCATGGGTCGATCCATCAAGTTAAGCTACGCTTGCCGGGGTTGGTCAGTGGATGGGTGACCATCTTTACACGCCGAGACTCCTCCGGTCTTACCATGTCTTACCATGGGGTATCGTATTACCCAGTTAATGGGTTGTGGAGGTTAGATAGGCAGTCGCTCCATGTAAAATACTGGTATTCAACTGCATCCGGTCAGACTGGGAACCGACCCCAACATAGTTGGGAAAAGGCTAGGCAGATTGATTATCAATCACCAATTCGACGATCTGTATGCATTTATGATCAAATTTATCAGTGCAGTATTTTAATTCTCAAACATTTGTTTGGGTCAAGTCAGAATCGGACTTACTCTCAACAGACCTGTAAATATTCCACCACCAAATCTGAAGCCCTAGCACGAACACGCGGAGTACCCAAACGTAACGTACAGTACTCGCAAAATTATTTGAGCCCTCTGAGGCTGATCAAAGGGCTCATAAAAAAAAACAGCAATGAACCGCAGTATAGTTCAACTGCTCGCATGATGTACAGATGTAGGGTTATGTACCATCGGCAAACTTTCCGGTGAACCACTTTTCAACCTTATTGCGTTAGTAATAAGGTCGAAAAGTGAGTAGGGGTATGTACCATCGGAAAACTTTCCGGTGAACCACTTTTCAACCTTATTGCGTTAGTAATAAGGTCGAAAAGTGAGTAGGGGTATGTACCATCGGAAAACTTTCCGGTGAACCACTTTTCAACCTTATTGCGTTAGTAATAAGGTCGAAAAGTGAGTAGGGGTATGTACCATCGGAAAACTTTCCGGTGAACCACTTTTCAACCTTATTGCGTTAGTAATAAGGTCGAAAAGTGAGTAGGGGTATGTACCATCGGAAAACTTTCCGGTGAACCACTTTTCAACCTTATTGCGTTAGTAATAAGGTCGAAAAGTGAGTAGGGGTATGTACCATCGGAAAACTTTCCGGTGAACCACTTTTCAACCTTATTGCGTTAGTAATAAGGTCGAAAAGTGAGTAGGGGTATGTACCATCGGAAAACTTTCCGGTGAACCACTTTTCAACCTTATTGCGTTAGTAATAAGGTCGAAAAGTGAGTAGGGGTATGTACCATCGGAAAACTTTCCGGTGAACCACTTTTCAACCTTATTGCGTTAGTAATAAGGTCGAAAAGTGAGTAGGGGTATGTACCATCGGAAAACTTTCCGGTGAACCACTTTTCAACCTTATTGCGTTAGTAATAAGGTCGAAAAGTGGTTCACCGGAAAGTTTGCCGATGGTACATACCCCTACTCGAGTCGCGGTTCGAGTAGCGGTACAGTCAGCAACAAAAGTCTATTAACACTTGCAGTTTTTTAAAATTAATTACTGAGCGAAATATTTAATTCAAATCGGAACAGAAGTACTTAAAATTTTAAGAAGATTAACTCTTAACAGTTAAACGAAAAAAAAAGCAGTTTATCGAATCATTTTGTGTTTATAATGATGTCGAAAAGTAGCAGTGTTAACCGACTTCTGTTGCTGACCGTACATCAAGCGATTTTTAAGAGCCCATACCACCTCAGCTTTTTATCTCGCTCGCACGATACTGCTCGCGGACTGAGTGAGAGCGAGACTGATTGCGGTGCCGGGCGCCGATAGTTTAGGTAATTGCTTTTTACGGTGAAAATAATGGTAATTTGAAAAAAATTAAAAACATAAGACCTGCTTTATAGTTAGTTCAGTTAGTATGCAAAGCTTCATGATCTAATTTGAAGTATTTTTTGAATACCAGCGGTTTATTGTTCGGTTTGGAGGTAACTTTGGAATTTTTTTCTATCGAGAAAATTTTATGGAATCGTGTTTTCTTCAAACATAGTTTACTTTAATCCTCAACTTTATCATATACTCGTATTTATTTCAAAATTAATGCTGCAGTATTTTCAACATAACTGAGGATCATAATAAGCCATTTGAGGTAGTATAGGCTCTTAAATTTATGCGGCAAGCACAATTATTGTCACCCAAGGATATTAATAAAGTATTAAAACTAAAATATAATTATTATAATATGCAAAACGAGTATTTTCAAATTTAAAATCGTTCCAAGTAACGTTACATTAAATTCCACGCGTTGTGGTACACACAGCTACACATCAAGCTATACATTTCCAGTTTACACTGACCTCTCATTGTAACGAAATCCTATACAATGCGAGATCAGCTTATACTGGAAATTTATAGCTTGATCTGTAGCCGTGCGTACACACAGCAGCAGGTCAAGTTACTACAAACTGTCAAAGTTTCTCATTCGATTTTGAACTTAACCTTCAACATTTAATGGTTTAAAATCATTTGGAGAAATTTGACAGTTTGATATAACCTGTGTTGTTGTCTGTACCTATTATTAAGTATACCGACCTCATCGTCGCCACCTTCGGCAGCCTCGGCGACGGAGTCCTTGTCACCTGATCCTAATGTCTCGAAGAACTTCTCGAAGTCACTCTCATTTGAATCGGCATCTATGCAACAATATTCAAAACGTTTAATGTCAGGGTTATTGGTTATTACCTTAAGGGGTAACTTTACTCATCATTATAAACAACTTTTAAAATGAAAGTCGGTTAGAAACGAAAATAAAAGTTCAAAACACAGCTCCTAACTTTACCTGCGTAAATTCCAGTCTTTTCAGTTATCATATCACAGATGCTTTTATTTAATTTAATAATCAAAAATTAAAATAATATTAAATAGTATAATTAAAGTATACAACATTATTTTTAGTATATGCGAAACCTGAATATAGTTTGTTCAGAATAAATAACTGAATCGATTCCAATAATTTTTATACCGTGGTATATTTTGCCCCAAAAATCTTTAAAAAAGGTTACAATATGGACACCGCGCGACGCACACAAGTCACTGCAGGTCATAGCGGCACTAGGCACGGGCGCACAGCGCGCGCGGCGTGGTGATCATGTTTTTGTACGGACAACCAGGTAACATAACAAGCTTTTATCTTTGTGATTTTTCATGATACAGTTTTGAAATTTTGTACATATATTCTTTACATAAAAAAACTTTTTTACAAAAAAATACAACCGCCTTCCAAAAACAACACTACAAAGTGAAAAATAACTTTAATTTCAGTGAGTCGGTGTCTAGTTAAATGTATTTTCGTTTTTTGCCACCGACTTCCGAAATTAAAGTTATTTTTCACTTTGTAGTGTTGTTTTTGGATTTCGGTTGTATTTTTTTGTAAAAAAGTTTTTATTTTTCACTTTTTAGTTGTGGTACCTACCCCACACAAATTCTAATACCCACTACCTGCAAAACAAACTAGAACATCATCCATATAAAAGTGGGGGAAAAATACGTATTATTGAAGCTAACTCAAAAACTACCCAAGCAAAGTTAATCAATTTTATATGGGACCAACTGTGATGTATACCCTCTCGAATAAAACAAAAAAAAAAAATCCAAATCGGTCTAGCCATCTTCGAAAGGTTCCGACGAATTGAGAACCTCCTCCTTTTTGAAGTCGGTTAAAAATACTAGACACGTGTTTCGGGATTCGCATATACTAAAACTGATGTTGTATACCTACAAATATTGGTCGTTTAATAGTATAGGATAAGTGTAGTTAGTCGCTAAGAGAGAAGAAGAATCTCACCAATGATCTCGATGCTGGCTCTTCCATTATGATCTTGATCTCTGATCTGGTTAGCAACTTGTATAGCTTTCAGTCTCTCCACACTCTTGGCATTTTCACCGACGTACAGGTAAATCTGATGTTCGAAGTCCAAGACGAAGCAATCTCCTTTGTTCAGGGAGTCGAAGCTGATGGCCACCTAGTGACAGAAAATGGTAATATTATACTGTGTTCGTGTATAGTTTCCAAACATGTAAACAAATCAGGAACCGTGCAACCAAGTCTTTGGAAGGGGTAAGCCGTTTTTGAGGTTAACTTTATCATGTGTAACTCCTTGAACGGGTTTTTGCCTTGAAACCCAGTAAAAGGGTTATGCTTTCAATATGGATAACCCATTGAATGGGTTCTATACTTGAAATCCAGTGAAAGGGTTACCCCTTCATTAAGATAACCTATAATATAAGGGTTTTTTACGGTTAGGTTACCATATTAGCAAGTTGCAACGTATGCGCATCATCGTGAGATTTATTACATTGCTCCGAGTCGGAATGTTACGCTGTTATCGTTTTAAAGAGAGCAACCCTTCCAAAAAAGAGAACCAAGAGTGTAACCCTTTTGAACGGCTTAATTTAAGCCGTAAACACATCGTATGGGTTTTTAAAAACCCTATCGAAAACCCTTTCAATGGGTAACCAAAATGGTCCCTGAAACAAATACAGTGTAAAAAACCCGACTGCGTAAAAAGTGATTTTTTAAAAAGATGGTAACAAAATTACCTATTTCTGTCTCTTTACGTAAGACCTGTTTTCTTAATAAAAACTTTTTTACAAAAAAACACAACCGACTTCCAAAAACAACACTACAAAGTGAAAAATAACTTTAATTTCGGAAGTCGGTGTCTAGTTAAATGTATTTTGGTTTTTTTCCACCGACTTCCGAAATTAAAGTTATTTTTCACTTTGTAGTGTTGTTTTTGGAAGTCGGTTGTGTTTTTTTGTAAAAAAGTTTTTATTTTTCACTTTTTAGTTGTGGTTCCTACCCCACACAAATTCTAATACCACTACCTGCAAAACAGACTAGAACATCATCCATATAAAAGTGGGGAAAAAATACGTATTATTGAAGCTAACTCAAAAACTACCTAAGCAAAGTTAATCAATTTTATATGGGACCAACTGTGATGACCCTCTCGAATAAAACAAAAAAAATCCAAATCGGTCTAGCCATCTTCGAGTAATCGGGGAAAAAAAGGTTCCGACGAATTGAGAACCTCCTCCTTTTTGAAGTCGGTTAAAAAATATCAAAAATAGTTGGAAGTTTAACCATCAATATCTCCGTAACCAGAATGTTCCCAGGTCCATACCTGGGAACATTCTGGTTACGGAGATCAGTACAACAAAATTTTTTAAGGCGCAGTTCGAGTACTTTTTTTTTTTTGTGGATTGGAAATCATCAAATGACTTCTCCTGCTCTGGGCGGAGCGGGAGGGCGTGTCAGACTTTTACTGACTAAAACCCACCCGTGTTCCTTCAGTTGCCCGTGCCAGGGCCACGGTATCTCTTACGAACTACCCGCGATCCCGGCGGCATCGGCCCTATTGGACCCCGTCACTGTTGACATCTCTTTGAGGCGCGCGTGGAACACAACACGCCGTCGACCCGGGCCTGGTCCTTACCGGACGGCGAGCTGCCCATTACTCGTCGTCCGCAAGCCCGCGCCTACGGTGGCCGGGAATCGGCGATAGATTCCCGCCGCCCAGGGCGTCTCCTGCGGCGGCTAGGGGCGTGAGGGCGCGGCTGTTGCCTCTCCCTCACGTTTTCGTGAAAACAAATTGAAATTTTACTACGGTTTCCGATACTGGCGTAGCCATAGTATTTGCTCGACACTAGACATAGCAGGCATTTCTTAAAAAGTTATACACATAATATGATATTTTTCAGTCTGAGCAGATTTACGGGCAATATGAGACGACATCTTATACCTCGTTTACAGTCAGCCCATTTCCACGGCAACTTGCAAGGAAATGGGAAATAAAATGAGCAACGTGAATGTGTAAACAGGTCGTTTCCCTTGCCTTTGACGTTGCCGCTTGCCTTGCCTGGCGATCCGAAATTGGTTGTTTTTTGGCGAACAATAAAGGTTTATGTAGGCATTGCTCTCTCGCTCACTTGCTATCGAATTTCTACGTTCTCCATTGTTGAAAAGACATGTGACGCGGCAATGTAAACACTCATTTCCCTTGACGTTGCCATAGCAATATTTAGGGAAATATTTCCGGCAGCGCGAATGGCAATGGTAATGGCAGAATGTAAACGGGGTAGGTATTAAACTTTTTTACTACATGCTGCAGGTTTTCCTACGGTTTCTGACATTGCCGTAGCTATTGCATTTGCCGCCGGGGTCGCGGGTTGTTCGAAAGAGATACCGTGGCCCTGGCACAGGCAACTGAAGGAACACGGGTGGGTTTTAGTCAGTAAAAGTCTGACACGTCCTCCCGCTCCGCACAGAGCGGGAGAAGTCATTTGATGATTTCCCATCCACAAAAAAATAAGCTATTGCATTTGCACGGCACTACACTTTTTAGGCTCAATGCATTCCTTTTGATGCAAACTTTCTTCGATTGGGGTTTTTTTTTCTTTCCGAGCAGATTTACGGGCGATAAGAGATGACGTCTGACATTATTATTTATTTATTTATTCAATTGGTCTTACGAGCTAACAGACTTGACATCCAAAACGCTCATACGATACGATACGATATTGTGCTATTGTCAAATTCATTTTAATTTTCAACCCTACTTTGGCCAATATTTCTGTTGTTTCTCTTTAGGTCCTGGTAGTGCTTTGTCAAATCTTGACAAAGACACCAGAATAACTGAACTAGCTAAACACGTTTGTGCTATACGAATTGATATTTTGACACATAGTCACAGATTAATACAGATGGCACACTCCGCAGTTTAGGTATGAAGCTACAAGTACGCGGCAGGCTCATCTCACTGGGTCAATTCAGTGTGGGCTGCCGCGCACCGGCCGCACGGTGGATCGAAACTGCTATATGAGGGACATTGGGATTTTTTTTACATATTCCATTTAAAAAAAATACCGTTCGAAAGATCTGTTATTGTGATGAATAATTGTTAAGAAACATTTTTCTCTAAAACTGATAGTTTGCCCGGAAAAAAATATTTTAAATTTTTGTTGTATGGAATGAAACTGCTAAAATTTGGCCAAGTCTTGACAGGTCTTGCTTTAAAACTACTTTATTCTTATTCTTTGGCTTGTTGGCTATAATTCTACGCTATCAGCGGGCGCCCATACTTGCCCGTTCAAGAGTTATAAGGTTCAGTAAAATGAAAAAAAAAAGTGAGTAAAAGGTACTTTTTATAATGATATCATAGGTGAAATAATTGTGTTACATTAAAATACTTATAACTTAAACTAACTAACTTATACTTATATTAATAATTTCAAAACATACTTTAACGAAAAAAGTACATATAATAAATTTAAACAAAATTAAGAAACAAATGAGGTACTCATTTATTTTTTAATTTTCTTTAAATTTATTAATTAAGTAATTGGTTTAATTTTGAAAATATTTTTTTTTGTACTTTTTTAAGTATTTTAATTATTTCACCTAGGATATAATTATAAAAAGTACCTTTTACTCACTTTTTTTCATTTTACTGGACCTCGATAACTCTTGAACGGGCAAGTACGGGGGCGCGTGCTGATAGCGTAGATTTACAGCCAACAAGCCAAAGAATAAGAAGAAAGTAGTTTTAAAGCAAGACCTGTCAAGACTTGGCCAAATTTTAGAAGTTTGTTTCATTCCATACAACAATAATTGAAAATATTTTTTTCCGGGCAAAATATCAGTTTTAGAAAAAAAAGGTTCCTAACAATTATTCATCAAAATGACTGATCATTCGATAGGTATTTTTTGTTAATGGAATTTGTAAAAAAATCCCAATGTCCCTCATATAGCAGTTTCGATCCACCGTGGGCCGGCTCGCACGTTAGTTCGATACTCACTCACGCGCCGCGTCGTAAAAGAAGACAACCCTAACGAGTCAGAAGGTATAAGAGTTACGCGATAGAAAGAGAGGCAACTTCTAGGTGAATATAACTGTAGGTAATGAAGCGTTGTGCGACCTGAATTGCACTTTATTGTGTCGTAGCAAGAGTCGCTTTTTATTTAAATAATTTTGCGGAGTGTCCCATCTGTATTAATCTGTGACATGGTGAAAATTAGAGGTTGGCGAGCATGAGTGTGCACTCGGAATGTGACGTCATAGGCAAATTATATCCAGCCTTAAAATTGTTATAAATATGACTTATCTTTTGAATGGTCAAACATAAATCTAGCATTAAGTCTCGTAGTTATTGTAGCGGATGAAATCTTATGTTTTTGTCGGTCAGAAATATTGAACTTACCACCAGTACACCGAGCGAAAAGACGTTTTCACGTCAAACAAACGATCGTCTTATCTTTTTACAACCTAAAAAGAAAGTAATTAAAAAAACTAAAAAACCCGACTGCGGTAAACTTCGATGCGGTAAAGAACTGAAAAGCTAAAAACAAGCCCATTTTAAATTAAATAAAAGTTGGAAGCAGGCGGGACCCATTGAGTTAGAAAATATAACAATGGAATGGGTCCCGCCTGCTTCCAACTTTTATTTAATTTAAAATGGGCTTGTTTTTAGCTTTTCAGTTTTTTACCGCAGTCGGGTTTTTTAGTTTTTTTAATTACTTCTTTTATTTCCAACTTTTTAGTTTACAAATGTGAAAGATTTCGCAGACGATTTAGTTCTTGCAAGGAGTTTTGGTCGAGAGAGTAATTTTTTTGGATCAAGTGCACAAAAATAGCCAAGCCTTTTTTACGTGTTTTGTACGATTTGTCACTTTGAAATACTTTTAACCATATAAGTTGCAAATATTTTTGTAATCACCTTTAAAAATCCTTCATTTTGATATCCCACTCGATGGTATTAGAAGAAAAAAACAAAACTATCTCCATAATATGGCACCCCAAATCTGCCATTTTACTTTTTTTAAATTTTAATGTAGAAAGTGACACTCGCGCTACCAAGACCAATCTAAAGACGTATAATTCATCCGAATCCGTTCATTCGTTTTGGAGTTACGAGGGAACAAAGAAACGGACATACACACATACATACAGGTCAAACAAATAACCCTCCTTTTGGGCTTCGCCACAGTCGGGTAAAAATATTAAATCGTCTCGTATAGCATGATGAAAAACATCATTTAATTTGATTGGCTTATTGGATTGTATGAAATATCGCCCCGTCCGAAGTACTTAGTTAAAGAAATGCAAGATTTTATTTGATCCAATTTCATGGCTTGATCGTTAAGCCGGTGTTTTGAAAACGGCCTACGTCATGTAGACTGAAATAGTACAGATGAGGCTAAATATAGTCTCATGGTGGAAAAAATGCAGAACAAATTTACCCGGTATTTGTACTTTAGACAATATGGTGTTTACCCTTAGTATCCGCTTATGTATCCAACCCTCTTTGTTATAGGGATGGTTGGATACTATAAGTTGGTAAGGTAAGGCGTAACTTAGCGTTAGCCAAATATGTATTTGAAGTGTTTCGTGGTAGATTAAATAACCCTAATATATTAGACTCGTTGAGGCTGCTTGTTCCAAACACCAGGTTGCGGCAGGCGCCGAGGGCACGGCTTTTCGACGTCCCGGTGGCTCGCACTAACGTAGGCAAATTCGCACCGGTTGCAAGAGCCATACGGTTAATAAACAGCGTCTCACAAAGGATTGATATCTTTAACTGTACATTGGCGGAATTCGTGAGGGTGACTCTCGATTTATTAAGTAATAAGTGATAATCTGTAATCACATTATCGCATTGGGTGTGGACCTGTTAAGATAGTGTAAGATTGGATAAATTAAATAAATAAATAATAAATAGATTTTGATCCTAATTGATCAAGTATCAACGATGTAAACATACTCGATTTGTGTGTGAGAACATTTATAGGTAAATACCTTTCGTGTTACCCAGTAACTGGGTTGTGGAGGTCAGATAGGTCACTCCATGTAAAATACTGGTGGTCAACTGCATTCGATTAGACTGGGAGTCGACACCAACATACACTCGAGAGCAATGAATTAGGGTCACATAAAGATACCTGAAAGTGTCGGAAACTAAGAATGCTAGTTTAATAAAATAAATTGTGTTTATAATGGCATCCTGGAGAAGGACATAGGCTACTTTTTTTCTCAAAAATAATCCTACAGCGGGTGATATAGGGGATGAAAGTTTGTATGGGAAACCCAGCATTTGTTAAGTTAGGGATATGAAAATTCAATGCTTTTGGTAGGAAATAGAGTAATATGCGGTTCAGCGTTTTTGTAAAATCATTCCCTAAGGGGCTACAATAGAGATGTCAGCAGTGACGGGGTCCAATAGGGCCGAAGCCGCCGGGGTCGCGGGTAGTTCGAAAGAGATACCGTGGCCCTGGCACGGGCAACTGAAGGAACACGGGTGGGTTTTAGTCAGTAAAAGTCTGACACGCCCTCCCGCTCTGCCCGGAGCGGGAGAAGTCATTTGATGATTTCCCATCCACAAAAAAAAAAAAAAAAAAAAATGGGGCTACAATATGGGTTGATTTTAAAATTCACAAATAATATTTTAAAATGTTTGTGTACCTACCCCTTTTAAGAGTTTTAAGGGATTGGAAATGTAGTCATAGTTCATATCTTGAGGTAACATTAACATTTTATTTTATTTCATTATGCTAGCATTTTAGTTTTCGAGACTTTCAGGTAGGTATGTGACCCTAATTCATTGCTCTCGAGTGTGTTTGGGAAAACTTTTTTACAAAAAAATACAACCGACTTCCAAAAACAACACTACAAAGTGAAAAATAACTTTAATTTCGGAAGTCGGTGGCAAAAAACGAAAATACATTTAACTAGACACCGACTTCCGAAATTAAAGTTATTTTTCACTTTGTAGTGTTGTTTTTGGAAGTCGGTTGTATTTTTTTGTAAAAAAGTTTTTATTTTTCACTTTTTAGTTGTGTACCTACCCCACACAAATTCTAATACCACTACCTGCAAAACAAACTAGAACATCATCCATATAAAAGTGTGGAAAAAATACGTACTTATATTGAAGCTAACTCAAAAACTACCCAAGCAAAGTTAATCAATTTTATATGGGACCAACTGTGATGTATACCCTCTCGAATAAAACAAAAAAAATCCAAATCGGTCCCGCCATCTTCGAGTAATCGGGGAACATACATAAAAAAAAGAAAAAAAAAAGGTTCCGACGAATTGAGAACCTCCTCCTTTTTGAAGTCGGTTAAAAATGCAATGATGATCAGTGAGACGTTACAGATAAATAGATTACTAATGCAGTTTTTCAACTAAAAGACTCGTCAATTACTGAAATTGCTGGAAATACCTACGTCGAAAAAAAAAGTATAGGATAGAGACAAAATCTTTGCGAAAAAACGAGATGAAATTCCGCGTGTAATTTCGATCCATCATAATCATAAGCTAAAATGTAACAAAAGTGTCCTAGCTCGACCAAAAGAATGCGCGTGGGTTGTGGAATCACACGCTGATTTTCTACTATACAACGTGTCGTTTTGCATCCTCGTCAAATTTCAGGGTGTCAAAACTCAAACTCAACTCAAACTCAAAGCATTTATTTCAATTAAACCAATTACAGGCACTTTTGAATTGTCAAGGGGTCGGTCAGTCAGAAAGATGAAGCTAGGCGCCCATTCCAAAGCATAGTAGGTACCTATGGAGAAGAACGGGCAAGAAACTCCACGGACACTCTTTTAAATCAAGATATGGTTACAAAATAATGGTTACATCATTCATGTTGAAATTTCATATGTGAGAACGATGCAGAACGTTAACAGCGTCCTTAAAAAAAACAATTCAAATATTTAAATTAAATTAAAATAAGCCCTGACCGCTAAGGCATGCCCAGCCTTCACTGACAGCGCTTATTCACGAACCTGACGCATGGATTGGCTAAATGATCCAACACGCGCCACCATCAGCGAGACATTAGTGTGAGCGTCACATACTCTCAGTCGCCAGGGCACATTCAAGTCAAACAAAGACGTACCCAGTAAATGGTAGCTTTAGAGTATGTACATAGTACTCACACATGTGCTATGCAATTATATAATACAAAGGAGATTGAGTCTATACAATGCAATGATAGTCTTACAATCTTCAGCATCTCCAACAGTATCTTCAAATGTTAATTAATTAGTTGTGGTTGTGGAGCAGGACCAGCATTGAGCCAAGCATTTTTATCGGTTATGTAATCCCCAAACTTATAATATGCCTGCCTGCATAGTGTGCGTTTTATACAAGTTTTGAATTTAGTCTCATTGAGTTGAAGTATGTGTGGAGGTATTTTATTGTAACATTTTAAACAGTATCCCATGAACGACGTGTCTACTTTAGCTAGTCTGAAACCTGGTTGAGCTAATAGGTCCCTTTTTCTAGTACTATAATTATGCCTTTCACCTCTTTTACTAAAAAGATGTAAATTTTTCCTTACGTACATGATATTTTCGTAGATATATTGACAAGGTACCGTCATGATGTTAATTTCCTTAAACAGTTCCCTTAGAGAATCGCGCTTGCGGAGATTATATATGGCTCTAATGGCTCTTTTCTGCAGAATAAAAATTGACTCGATGTCTGCAGCCCGTCCCCAAAGTAAAATACCGTAAGACATGATACTATGAAAGTAACTAAAATAGACTAGCCGCGCAGTATCTACATCAGTAAATTGACGGATTTTTCTGACAGCATATGCTGCTGAACTTAGCCGTCCTGCAAGTGATGTTAAATGAGGACCCCATTGTAGCCTAGAGTCGAGCGTGATCCCCAAGAAAACGGTTTTATCGACGAATTCTAGTTTCTCTTGATTCAATACTATCTCACAATCACTACTTTTTACATTTGGTAAAGAAAATCTAATGCACTTAGTTTTTTTCCCATTTAATACTAAATTATTAGCAGTGAACCAATTTTGGACCTGCAGTAGGGCGTTATTAACTTCGTCAAAATTTGTATCACGTCTACCTACCTTAAAAATCAAGGAAGTATCGTCAGCAAATAACACCATTTGTGGTTGATTTTTTAATAAATGGAGTAAATCATTAATATACACTAAAAAGAGGAAAGGACCCAATATTGAGCCTTGTGGAACACCCATTTTTACATTTAAACCAAGTGAAGTGATACCATTTATTTGAACTTGCTGTTGTCTATCATTTAAATAAGATTTTACTAAACTGAGCGCAAGTTTTCCAAGTCCGTAATGCTCAAGTTTCAAGAGTAGAGTTTCGTGATCGACGCAATCAAATGCCTTGGAGAGGTCACAAAAAATTCCTATGGCGTCTTGGGCCTCTTCCCACGCGTTAAAAATGTGTTTTAATAAGGTTACACCGGCGTCGGTCGTACAACGTCCTTTGGTGAAACCAAACTGTTGATCGTGAAGTATTTTATTCGTGTTAAAATGATTGAGCATTTGATTAAGCATTACTTTTTCAAAAACCTTGCTGAAAACTGGCAACACGGATACGGGTCTATAATTATTTGTGTCCTTACTGTCCCCGGATTTAAAAAGTGGTATTACCTTACTGTATTTCATTAAATCCGGGAAAACTCCCTGATCCACACACAAATTAAATATTAAGGCTAAGTAAGGCGCTATAGTCTCAATTATGGAGGTACAGACTTTAATAGACATTCCCCAAAGATCTTCGGTCGGTTTGATCTTAATTTGCTTAAAAGCTTTTATTACTGTTATGGGGTTAATGTGCTTAAAGTTAAATTCAATCGGGCAGGCCGAAACAGAACATCAAACCGAACAACTGTCTCCATGGGACCAACATCGAAAAAAATTCAACTGTCCCTAAAACTTCAATGCCTATTCGACGCAAATGACGGTTGATTATTTTTTCACAATTACGATGTTGGTCCCATGGAGAAAGTTGTTCGGTTTGATGTTCTATCACACCCTGAAATTTGACGAGGATGCAAAACGACACGTTGTATAAATAAAAAAAAAACGTAAGAGCTGATGCATATCCTATGGCCCCTCGTAGTATCCCAGGGTCTATTTGAATAATACCCAATAGTTATCTACCACTGACTTACATCACTCCATAACCTAACAAGCCACAAGCATGAAACAAGTAGGAGCTCGTGCATATCCTTCGGTCTCTGGTAGTTTCCTAGGTCTACGTATATAATTATATAATTGGTTTCTACCACAGACCTGCCTTACGCGAACATTCCTCTTCCCCTTAATCTGGAATAGGCGCTTTTCGGCTCCTGCGTTGATTGTGACGTGGTTAAAGCCTGAGGCGTGGCCTCCGTCCAAGTATCTGATGGCTAAAGAAGAAAGAAAATGAGTTTTGTTATGAAGAAGGTTTAAATCTAATTTGAATTTGAGGTTATATAACCATGAGCCCTTCGTGCCTCAGAAATCACGTTAAGGGGGATGCGTTAAGATAGCCCGCGAAATTAAAATTTTCTTACGTTTTTTGCAATTTGCAGGTCAGTATCAGGTTATATCTTGATCAAAATATGATACGCGGCAATAAAACATATGCATTTACATAATTTTAACCATAAATATCATCAATACATCTTTCATCAAGATACAACCTGTCACGGACCTGCAAATTGCAAAAAGCCAAAAGAAAAAAATTAATTTCGCGGGCTACCACAGCGTGGTCATGATTGTAATTCGTGGATTTTTGACAGTCGTTACGGGTTGTAAGAAGCTTGAAAGTCTGACAACCGGTCTTACCAAGGGGTATTGTGTTATCCAGTAACTGGGTTGTGGAGATCAGATAGAGGCAGTCATTACATGTAAAATACTGATATTCAGCTGCATCCGTTTATACTGGACATGGTCGATATTTAAAAAAGTCCATACCGTATAATCACAGCCACATCATACAATCGTCCGACGAAGCCCGAGCTGCTTATGTAGTTCGCCGAACTTCGTATGCAGCTCGGGCTTCATCGGATAGACTGTGCTATAATGCTCCGTGTGAATACTCCCGGGAGCACAAACACGTCAAAACATTTAAAATAAGAAAAAGTATGTTTGATCACCAGAAGCGAATGGATTTCACACATGAAAGAGTAACACCTGTCGTTATAAATACATTTTAATGGCGTTTGCGGTTGTTTGAAATTAATTTACAAACCTGTTTAGTCCGAAATTAGTCTACAGGACCTAATATTTAATAAAGAGGTAGAGTTTTTAAGTTTGGATGTAGGCGATAATCTCCGAAACTACTCATCCGATTTCAAAAATTCTTTTACTGATCGTAAGATACGAGTGTCATAAATATATTTTCTGGTATAGTTGACTTCCACGCGGACGGAGTTGCGGACAGAATCTAGTCACGAATAAATCGGTTTGAGAAATCGTTGTAAAATTCGAATTATAAACTTCAAAACGAGTTTATATTGACATAAAATACAAAATCTGCCTAGCCTTTTCCCAATTATGTTGGGGTCGGCTTCCAGTATAACCGGATGCAGCCGAATACCAGTATTTTACACGAAGTGACTGCCTATCTGACCTCCACAACCCAATAACTGGATAATACGATACCCCTTGGTAAGACTGGTTGTCAGACTTTCGGGCTTCTGGCGATCCGTAACGACTGTCAAAGATCCACGAATGACAGCCGGGACCAATGGCTTAACGTGCTTTCCGAGGTACGGAGGACTCTCGGTATGTAAAGAAGGTCACCCATCCACTGACCAACCCCGGCAAACGTAGCTTAACCTGTTGGATCGACCCGTGCGGCTGTTATTACTTAGCCACCAGCTCCTCCACGAGAAATATCGGAATAAAAATTATCTCAAGTGTTAATCCAGGTGAGAAAAAAATGAATAAGTCTGGAGTTATGGAACATTTTGAAATGGGAAATTATTAGTCGCACATCAGAAAAATAATAAATGGGTAGTATTTAAACGCAAATTACCAACTTTTCCCAACAGAATACGTACATCAAAAATACTGTTTGCACATCAAAATTTGCACGTATAATAATCATTATTATACATCAATTTTTGTCCAAAGTTACAACAAAAATATTAATTACATATCAAAAATACTAACTGTTCATCAAAAATAATAAATGTGCATCTAAAAAACTTATTATTTCACTACTAGTTAACTAACTGAATATCAAAAATTGTACAAATAATAATTATTGGGCACCCCGAGGTTAGGTTTGGATAGGTTCCTTTAAACCCTGCAGACAGAAATGGAGCCCCACGCAGCGGGGCTCCGTCGACCTGACGTTAAGTTTAATTTATTTAAACGTGCAAATTTTGATGTGCAAACAGTATTTTTGATGTACGTATTCTGTTGGGAAAAGTTGGTAATTAATGATGTGCGTTTAAATACTACCCTTTTGAAATTTCCTATGAATGAATGAATGAATGAATTGCACCGATCCCAGCGTGGTTTAACCAGACTCGATCACTCGAATGAACCCAAAGATTCACACTAGTCCCTGTTGCCTCATGTTACATGGTGCAACAGAGACCATTGCATATCAAGGAGTAGACCGGGGGGCGCGGTAATGGTAGGGAAGACATGCCCTTAGGATATGGAGGGGATAACGAGCCTATCCAGTATGCACCGTAAAATAAGCATTGGAATAGTGGAGAGACGGGTGATATAATATGGATGGGCTTTTTTACGACGTTGCTGCTATGTTGCTTCTAGTCCAGCTTCCCCGGTGAATCTTTTGGCGGTTAAACTGCATTTTCGACTCTTTTTATGTCGCTGCTATGCTGTATTACAGGTAATCTGCCTTCTCGACTCTTTTCTTCTTCGTTCTGATGAGTTGTCAGCAGCAGAATGTCCAGGACGCGGTCGGACCGTTCCTCGTTGTTGTCCAGCTCCAACTTCAAATTATGTAATTTTTGTTTTTATTCAAAGTTCGACCTATAGCTCGCCGCTGTTCAGTTCAGGTTGACGCGATTGCAGATATTACAGTTTTAAAGTACAAATTAATGCACACAAATTAGCACAAATAATTAATTAAACTGGACCCCAACAAAAATCCTGTCGGGTATGGCGACAGGGCGGCGCCAGCGCACCATGCGTGTCCGTAGGTACTTGAGTTTAATTCCCGGGTCGTCTCAGAGCTTAAGAATTGAATGCGCCTTCACAGAAACAACGCACATCACCACTCACAAAAAAAAACACTCTTGAACACTCCGATTTTGGGACACAGGAACACTATACACTAGTAGTTTAAGTTTTTTGCCTTGGTTTGGGTTACGAGTACCTGAAAATGTCTAAGATTGCTTGCTAGCTTTGCTATTGTCGTGATTAACTTTATTATAACTGTCACACACGTATTGTTCAAAGTTACATATATTGCACATATATTGTACCCTTTTGAAATTTCCTATGCACACATTTTTAACACAGATGCTGTAGAATTTTTTTTATAAAAAAAATCAACGCTAAACCTCCTAGGTTCGAAGTTATAGCAGTTAACACCAAAAACGCTCCTGACTTATTTCTTTTTCTCAATGGTGGCGCTATTAGCGGCTATACTCGCTTTAAGCACCTCATGTAGCCCCGCAGAGTGTGGCTATCCATACCATTCCTAAACGCAAAAGATTGTTAGGATGGAAGAATATTTGTTACTCTTACACGTAAAAACTACTAAACTGATTTTGATGAAATTTGGCACACAGATATTTTATAACCTGGATTAACACATACAATACTTTTTATCCCGATATTTGTACGGGTTCAAGACTTACGCAGGTGAAACCGTGGGGCGCTGCTAGTCACACTAATATTATAAAGGCGAAAGTTTGTGTGTGTGTTTGTATGTTTGTTACTTCTTCACGCTCAAACGGCTGGACCGATTTGGATGAAATTTGGTATGTAGATAGCTTATACCCTTGATTAGCACCGAAAGTAGTTCTGTCCGTTACCTTTTAAATGCCTTAATGACTGAACGGATTTCGATGAAATATGGCACACAGATATACCACGACTTGAGTTAGGACATAGGATTTTATTCGGGTAATTCGTTCCCGTGGGATAATTACCGATCTCCACGCAGGCGAAGCCGCGGGCAAAAGCTAGTGTAAGGTAATCCTGTATGTTACTTACCAGGTTGGAAATAATCCAGGAACTGCTTCGACTCGTAACCCTGGGCCTCTCGATGCTGTACAGCAGAACCATTGAACTGCTCGTCATCCATGTTGACTGTGAGGACTGCTGCGGAACCAGCTTCATCCTGGGAAGTCTTGTTGCCGATCCAGAAATGAATGTCCCAGGAAAGGCGGGATTCATCGCCGGTTGTCTATAAATTTAAGGGGAGGTGAGATTGCGTAAGATGATTTGAAGAGCGTTAAGGGTCGTGGGTTTTGGATAAGTTTACAAAACTTAAAGTGGTAGTCTCGAAAAAAAACGTTTGGCTAGCTCAAGAGATACACCAGTCAGTGAAAAAATCGGATTGAGGATAAACCTTGCAGTGATTGTTAAAAAAAAATTAATATCACTAAAAGCATGCAAAAAAAAAACTGCCGTATTTTGGCGTAAATAAGAAATCGCATAATTAATAATAGGTTGAAATTGCCGATGTTTGATACCGGCTAGTGTGAAGATCAATATCTTTCATTCTATTTAGAATTCCAAATTCAAATTAATTTTATAATATAGCATGATATTTAAAAAAAAATCAGGTGTTCATTTGTTTTCCCGCCGTTCGATTTTTCTATGATATCGATGTTACTGTAACCATGGAAAAATCGAAGTAGTGCGCTGTTTTCGAATACGAGTTCCGTCGTGGCACCAACGCCGCACAGACAGCACGCAATATTAACGACATGTATGGACAAGGTACCGCAAGTGAACGCACGGTGCGTTTTTGGTTTGATCGCTTCCGTTCTGGAAATTTTGATCTCAACAATGAGTCCCGGGGAAAAATTTCAAATCCAACGAGAAGGTGAAAAACGCCTTTAAAGAATTCATCGATTCCCGTCCCCAGGATTTCTATAGCAGGGGCATCAACGAACTTTCATTAAAATGGCAAAAGTGCACCGACAATGTTTCTTTTAAAAAAATTGTTTAATTTTTTCACTGTAAAACAGCAATTTCATAGGCAAAGACCACGGACTAGAAAAAAAAGAAGGACTCCGCGCCACGCGTATTGGAACTGAAGCACCGTACCGATTTATGTGTGCGTGATTTGACAAAGACACCGTCGTGTCATGTAATGGCGGCCGGTCGGCATTATCATCATCATCTGCTTAGCCTTTTCCCAACTATGTTGGGGTCGGCTTCCAGTCTAACCGGATGCAGCTGAATACCAGTATTTTACATGGAGCGATTGCCTACCGACCTCCACAACCCAGTTACTGGGTAATACGATACCCCTTGGTAAGACTGGTTGTCAGACTTTCGGGCTTCTGACGACCCGTAACGACTGTCAAAGACCCACGAATGACAGCCGGGACCAACGGCTTAACGTGCTTTCCGAGGCACGGAGTCTCGGTACGTAAAGATGGTCACCCATCCACGGACCAACCCCGACAAGCGTAGCTTAACCTGATGGATCGATCCGTGCGGCTGTTATTACTTAGCCACGAGCTCCTCGAGCATATATGTATGTATATATGATTTGTGTGCGTGATGCGTGTTTGTACAAACGGTCCCGGCCATACTTACTGTGCTTCAGTTTCGATATGCGTGGCGCGGAGTCCTTCTTTTTTTTCTAGTCCGTGGTAAAGACCTAATATTATATTTTCAAAAACCTTTATTATCTATGGTAATTGTTATACTTACGCTTAGTACAATGTAGGAGTCGCCGGAGTAGAAGTTTCCCTGATGAGAAGCAGGGACTGGGATCGGTTCAAAGTTCTAAAACAATAGACAGAAAAAAATCATTTAGAAAAATATTCATTTAGAATATTTATTTATTCTAACACTGTTTGTCCACCGCCCAACGTCAACGGGACGTACACTCCTACCAACTTATCTGTGAAATGGCGAAAATTGGAACTACGGCCGTCATGTTGAAAAGTCTTCGATTGTGTCGACGCATGTCATTCGATTGTGTCGACGCATCGACGGTGGCGTCCTCTTTCAGTTCACAGATAAGTTGGTAGGACTGTAACGAGATCCTGTACTAAAATCGAGTACAAATCTAACTTAGAGAGAGAGAGATATTGATGATTCTTATGGTTATAATCATAGAACAGAAAAAAACACGTTATAGGTACTCGTAATTATGTAAATACATAATTTGTTATAATCGCGAATCATATATTGATTAACATTTAACCAGACCTGCAAATTATATCATCTAAGATTGGAAAATGTCGTCAGGAAAGTTTTGAGTATGAATGTCGATGGCTATAAGAGTAGGGGAAGACCAAAGAAACGATGGATGGATTGTGTGAAAGATGACATGGCTAGAAAGGGGGTGACTACCGAGATGACGAATAATAGAGAAGTATGGAAAAAAAGGACATGTTGCGCCGACCCCAAATAGATTGGGATAAGGGCAGGAGAATGATGATGCAATTGATAGCGGGGCTGACAGCATATATATTATTGTTGCCAGCAAAATAATAGATGGTTTATTTAATTTTCCCCGTACTCTATAAATGTATTTTTCTCATAATTTTCCTAATGAGCAAAATTACACTATCTAATCATTATTTTGTATAATGTAACGAAATATTAATTAAAATTAAATATTGATTATAATAATGACTTCTGTAGGTACTATTAGTTAACCAAAATTGATAACAAATAAGTTTTTATGATTGTATATAATTCTGTATCAAATATTTTTATGTAGTTTTCCCTCTAATGTTAGGTTAGGTTCGGGACATTCATTATCTAGTAACTGTTTCCCCCAATTTTTTTTTTTTTTTGATTTATTCTATCCTTATTATTGTCATTTGCCTATTCAGATATTTATATCTCTCACCGCAACGCCCTTACCGATCTGCTCCGACTTTTGGTACCTCGGGTCGCTTGTTCAAGGGGACGGCGAAGTAGACCGAGACGTAACGCACGGGATCAACTGAGGATGTATGAAATGGCGACAGGTTGCAGAAACAACTTGCGACCCACGGTTGCCCCTCAAGTTAAAGGGGAAAATTTACAAGTCCGTGATAAGGCCTGTCGTACTTTATGGATCGGAATGCTGGGACAAAAGATTGCATGCAGCGGAGATGAGAATGTTGAGATGGATGTGTGGAGTGACGAGTATGGATAAAGTAAGAAATGAGTTTAAAAGAGGAAAACATGATAAAGCAAGAAAAAAAATATTTAAAAAAATATTATATTTTTGGGGTCATCAACCGCAGTGTAGTCAAAGTAAGTATCAGTTTTAAAAAACAGTTGAGATGAATTTATCCCAAAACAAACTTAACATTGTAGTTGAAAAACATGTTCTCCCATACATTCCAACTGTAAATGTAAGTTTGTACTCACAATATTGAGGAATTTACCATGTTATTTTAAGACCACAGACTTCTTATAGGTTTTCCTGTAATCTACAGGTAAAGATCTATTTGCTGTATTAAAAAAAAAAAAATAGGATCAGTAGTTTCGGAGATAAGGGGAAGGGAATGGTTAATTTTTGTCTATTTTCTTAAATAACTTTAAAAAAAATATTTTAAAATTATTAAAAAATATATTTGAGACCCCCATCATAGTAAGCCGTTTCAATTGATATGTCAAACGGTATAGTTTGCAAAACTATTTTTTAATTTTCTTATTTGCCCCCCCATAAAAGTGACCCTCGTATTCAAAATTAATTTATTTACTTTACCCGTCCGTGTTTGGGTTACAGAAATTCATATGTGTACCAAAAGATTCGGAGCAAATTGGCTGTGACAGACGGATAGACAGACAGACACACGAGTGATCCTATAAGGGTTCCGTTTTTTCCTTTTGAGGTACGGAACTACGGAACCCTAAAAACAGTTTATTTGTGTATGACACAATCGTGATGGGTATCGAACTATCGATAATATCTAAACACGATAAAAATAAACAAATTTCTCAACTCATACTTCAAGTATCAACACTACCAGCGATAGTTGAACCCAATTTTTTTTTTCTTTTTATTTTGTCGTGTTTAGATATTGACCGCGGAGTTTCGCTAGCTATACTCCATTTACAATACGATTAGACATTTAAACAAACCTTTTTCACCGACTTCAAAAAGGCGGAGGTTCTCAATTCGTCGGAACCTTTTATTAATTTTTTTTTTATGTATGTTCCCCGATTACTCGAAGATGGCTAGACTTTTTTGGATTTTATTTTTTGTTTTATTCGAGAGGGTATACATCACAGTTGGTCCCATATGAAATTGATTAACTTTGCTTCGGTAGTTTTTGAGTTAGCTTCAATAATACGTATTTTTTCCCCACTTTTATATGGATGATGTTCTAGTTTGTTTTGCAGGTAGTGGTATTAGAATTTGTGTGGGGTAGGTACCACAACTAAAAAGTGAAAAATAAAAACTTTTTTACAAAAAAATACAACCGTTATTAATAAAAGTTTTAATCGTTTTTATCCTCTTAAGGGGTCATTGGGGGGTCATCATTATGAACAACTTTTACTGTGAGAACAAACATGAAATCGAGAAAAAAAATCAACATTTATCTACTCGTACATCAAACTCGTCAAAATGCCCCTACATTTTAAGCAACATTTAAAGAGTACGTCGATATTTCATTCCGTCACTCAAAACTTTTAGAAAAAAAATTTCACCTCCTGTTACACACTTCCGTCCCTTTTCACGAAATCATTGCAGGAAAGCGAGAGAAAAGATGTGATTTGACACATCAAAAATAAAACTAAAAAAAAACCGGCCAAATGCGTGTTGGGCCACGCGCAGTAATAGGGTTCCGTAGTTGCACTCCAAGTACATTTTACAAGTTGGTTGACTATTACTCGTAAACTAAAAAGCCTACATAGCTGTGATAGTTTTCCTTTTAACTTCCGTTATATATACTACTACCGTGAATTTTTTCACCCCTCCAAAACTAACCGTTTAGCTGGCAGGGGTGGGGACACTCGACTCTAACAAAAATTAGCACTTTAAAGCTTAATATTTCAGAAACGGATCCCTAAATCGAAAAATTGTTTTCACAAACCCGCAATATTTTTGAAAGACCCATCTAACAACACCCCCACCATGTGGTAGACGAGAAAAAAAAAAAAAAAAACATCCCAACTTTACGTGTACAGAATGTACCCTAAAAAAAATGTTTTTTCCATGATTTTATTTTACCACTTAGTCTGCGTGATGAATATGTATATCCATGCCAAATTATAGCTTTCTAGTACTAAGAGTCTCTGAGCTAAGCTGCGGACGGACAGAACATTGAAACAAAAAAAAAAAAAAAAATAGCGAAACTATAAGGATTCCTTGTTGACTACGGAACCCTAAAAATTGTATATTGTCACTGCCAATTACTTGCATCTAGCAGTATTTTATATTTTTTCTCAGTAACGATGAAAATAGAACATAGAACACATGTAGACGTCCAAAAATAGATTTTAATGTCTCGTCCCGTGAGTCAGTTCGACCGGGACAAAAATTTGTCTTGTTGTCTATGGTTTTTAGTTACAAAGGCCCGTGTGGGCAATAAAAAAGTATTTAGCTGCTGTTGCGTTGCTTTCCCATCATCATTCTGCTGCCCTTATCCTAATTTATTTGGGGTCGGCGCAACATGTCTTTTTCTGCCATACTTCTCCACTTATTAGTCATCATCTCGGTAGTCACTCCCTTTCTAGCCATATCATCTTTCACACAGTCCATCCATCGTTTCTTTGGTTTTCCCCTACTCCTATAGCCATCCACATTATACTCAAAACTTTCCTGACGACATTTTCCTCATTCCTCCGCATCACGTACCATGACAACCAATTTCCACACAACTTTTCCGGTGTCTAGACTCCTCGTAAATACTCATTTCTGTAACACCACAAATCCCTCTTAGCATTCTCATGTGAGCTGCATGCAATTGCCTTTTGTGGCCCAACAATCTGGTACACCGTGTTTTACTGTCTCATAATCAGCCTATAATGTTCCACTCCTGGGACACAGAGCAGAGAGTGGGCCGTAATCTACTACGCAGGCCCAGTGCGGGTTGGTAGATGTCACATGTCTTCGAATTTTTGGTTCTAGGACATGCCGGATTCCGCACAATGCATGTTTTCTTTCACCGTTTCGAGAGTAGTGGTGATGAAATGATTTACACAAAGTAAAGCGCCTGCCGGGTGTTCGCACCTGCGACCTACAACTTGTAAGTAAAGAAAGAAAGAAAGAAAAACTTTTATTTGGACACACTTCGTGAAACACAAAAACAAAAGAAAAAAAAATGAAAATAATGTTTTAAAACAAAAGTGTGTGCCTCACGGCTGCGCCAAAAAGGTTCATTTCAGCATTAATGCCAGACAGATGCTGCCTGACGCTGGTTTTCTAATGAACCTGTAGGGACAAGTGACGGGGAGTACAAACAGTTTCAACATACCTAATTGATAATTTATATACTTAGAAATAAATAAACTAGTAATCAAAATATAATTACAAAAAAGTTATAAAAAAATAAAAATAAAAATTTTGTACTGGATCTAGATAGTTAGTTGTTTTATAGAGTATATTATAAGCATTTTTTTTTATGTCATACATGCAGACACACACACACATCCACTCACACCCATTCATACACACACACACACACACACACACACACACACACACACACACACACACACACACATACACACAAAATATACATTCACAAACGCACATTTATACAAAACACACTCTAGTTTTCACATACCTACTGCCATAATCACGATTTTCATTTTTCTTTTTAATAACTTTATAAAAATGTGTAATTTATACCTCACTAGCACAACAAATCAATTGTTAATCAATCAAGGAAGAGAGAGGTTTATCCCATCACAAGTATCTTCGGATTACTTTCTGGGAAGCCCCGGCAACTAATTGTATAGATTTATGAACACATATTTTTTTATATTTTTTGGCCACCACTGCTTTAAACATAATAGACATCTTTATTTGCCGATGGGTTCGGTAGATTGCAGCTAGAATAGAATAGAATACTCTTTATTATGCACACCAGTTAAAATATTGGCAGTAGCTCTCTCGGAAAAGGGGAAACTTTGGGATTTTTTTTCAATTCAGCATAATTAATCCAATCGTGTTATTAAAAGCGATCGCATATCCGCCAGATCCATAAATGAGATATATTTTTTTTTCAAAATTAACTGTGTTTTTTATGTTTCCCTTGGATTAGAAAAACTTGTATGCGCGGTCTCTGTCCTATAGCGCCCGTGGAATTTTTTGCCCTTACCTATACTACGCTTTGGAATGGCCAACTATATAGCTTCATCTTTCTGACTGACCGATCTTGGACCGATCCGTTGACAATTCAAAAGTGGACGCTGTTACAAGTGGGTAGTCAAATCATTACTTTTTTACACAAAAGTATGTTTACTAAATAAAATGCTTTGAAAATATACCGAAGTAAAAGTTTTCACTCCGGTACATTTAATGAGAAAATGTACCTATTTAAAATTGTATTTATATTTCAGAATCGTACCAAGCACATCTATCAACAATTTGGCCTAAAAACATTTTAAGAATGTAAAGCATTTTATTTAATAAACATACTTTTGTGTAAAAAAGTAATGATTTGACTACCCATTTGTAACAGCGTCCTTATGTAATTAAATGCTTTGAGTTTGACAGTTCAATTTTCAAACAACGGTTGCCTAGCAACGAAATAACTACCAATAAAGTTTAATTGTAATATTCTCCGAACTATTTAGTATTTCAGGCCGTTTCAAACTTTTTACGAGAGATACTAACTCTTGTGATATTTTGAAGAAGTACTAAAGACTATTTATGTGTCAAAAGTAAAACTAAGTCGACAGCAAAATATACTGCTTCATTGATTTATGATAACATTAAAAATAGTCTGAAACTGAAACTAGTTGCATAGTTTCAGTTTCAGACTATTTTTTATTCGTTTGCTGACTATCATCAGTGAGTTGCACGAAACCAACATCAGTTTAACGGAAACTTTAAATTGATGCTGACATTTTCTTTTTGATTTGAAAATATACAACCCAACAACAAATTTCGGAAGTCGGTGTCTGGTTAAATGTATTTTCGTTTTTTGCCACCGACTTCCGAAATTGAAAGTTATTTTTCACTTTAAAGTGTTGTTTTTGGAAGTCGGTTGTATTTTTTTGTAAAAAAGTTTTTATTTTTCACTTTTTAGTTGTGGTCAAAGTGGGTCATGATTCAAATTTCCCGACTGTACCTACCCTACACAAATTCTAATACCACTACCTGCAAAAGAAACTAGAGCATCATCCGTATAAAACCAAAAAAATCGAAAAACCGTCTCACGACCAAAAAAATAGACTTAATTACCTCAATACATTATCCCAGTATGGTATTCTGCCTGGTCATACATTGCCTACTAGAAATGAAAACTGTTTGGACCATTTTATGCTAAAGTTAAACAAACATAAGATATCCGCCTTCATTGCCATTCTGCATACAAGCATTACAGATCACTTTACCACCTTTCTGTCCCTTTCAAAAATAAAAGTTTCCCCAATTGTGAGCAAAACTAAATCCTCAATTGACTTTGAGAAAGCATATAAGTATTTACTTGAAAATAAATTAGCTGATTTACTTTTTTGCAACGACCCGGAATCCCTGACAAACCTTCTTATATATAAACTATCTGAATCGATTAATAAAAATACTACCCTTGTAAAAATTCCAAATAGTAAGCGCATTATCAAGTTATGGATTACTCCTGGCATTTTAAGATGTATCAGGAACCGTAACAAATTGCAAAAAGATAGTAAGAAAGAACCGTACAATGAAATATTAAAAATAACGTTTATAAGATATAGGAACTATTGCAATAACTTAATAAAAAAAGTAAAAAGAAAGTATGAAAGAGAACTAATAACTAAATCAACTACTAATAATAAATTACTTTGGAAAAATATAAAAACTACTAGCTTGTGCCCGCGGCTTCGCTCGCGTTAAGTATTATTATTAATTAGGTATATTTTTTGCGGCTTTACTTTTGTTTAGCGTGAGTAAAAAATTAGGGCCTACAAAACTTATTTGTACACAATATTCTTAACTAATCTGTCATTAGGCGCTAAAACTATCAAGCTATTGGGTGAACTTACTCGTGAGCAAGCAACATAAAACTGTCCATGAGAGAAGCAATGTTCTCTCAAGTCAATACCATTAGGTACTTATAGTTCAAACTAATACATTTACATCCTCCATCATCCCTTATTTTATCCCCATGGGGGTTGAATTTATCAAAATCCTATTTAAGCGGACGTCTTCATCATAGTAGCTCCAATATTTAATTTCAGTTCAATCAGTCGAAAATCTAAGAAGATTTATACAAACTTTCATCCCCTATTTTATCCCTTTGGGGGTAGAATTTGTCAAAATCCTTTCTTAGCGGATGCCTACGTTACAACATCTACCTGCATGCCAAATTTCAGCCCGAACGGTTTAAAATTGACAAAGCTTCATACAAACTTTCATCTCCTATTTTATCCCCTTGGGGGTAGAAATTAACAAAATTCATTCTTAGTGGATGCCTACGTCATAACATCTACCTGCATGCCAAATTTCAGCCCGATCGGTTTAAAATTGACAAAACTTCATACAAACTTTCATCCCCTATTTTATCCCCTTGGGGGTAGAAATTAACAAAATCCATTCTTAGTGGATGCCTACGTCATAACATCTACCTGCATGCCAAATTTCAGCCCGATCGGTTTAAAATTGACAAAGCTTCATACAAACTTTCATCCCCTATTTTATCCCTTTGGGGGTAGAAATTAACAAAATCCATTCTTAGTAGATGCCTACGTCATAACATCTACCTGCATGCCAATTTTCAGCCCGATCGGTTTAAAATTGACACAGTTTCATACAAACTTTCATCCCCTATTTTATCCCCTTGGGGGTAGAACTTATCAAAATCCTTTCTTAGCGGATGCCTACGTCATAACATCTACCTGCATGCCAAATTTCAGCTCGATCCCTCCAGTGGTTTGGGCTGTGCGTTGATAGATCACTATGTCAGTCAGTCACCTTTGAGTTTTATATATTTAGATTACCTACTCTAATAAATGTAAAAGTGACAACACAGAATTATTAAATATTAAATCATCTCCATTAGAATCGGTTAACTATATAAATAATTATTTTGCCAACATTGGTAAAAACCTTGCACTAAAAATCCAGCCACATATAAGACGTAATCAACAGGATAGACATCTCTCTCCAACGGGTCAACCTAACTCATTTGTGCTGCTGGACACGGATATGAGTGAAGTTAACCTTATCCTCATGAGTCTTAAGACCGGCAGTGCACCTGGATGGGACAACGTTTCAACTAGTTTTTTGAAGTACATACGCAAGGATGTTGTTCCCATTATTACTCATCTCGCCAACCTTTGTTTTGGTAAAGGAATCTTTCCAGCTGCATTAAAACAGGCTATTATTACGCCAGTATATAAGTCTGGAGACAGAGACGATGTCGGCAACTATAGGCCTATATCTGTCTTACCTGCAATTTCTAAAATAATTGAGAAACTTATTAACATAAGGTTACTTAAATATCTAAAAGATTTTGATATTTTATCGGACTCTCAATTTGGCTTCCGGCAAGGTATGTCTACCGAGAATGCAGTTGCGGCGCTTAGTGCGCTAATTACCGAACAACTTGATAGCGGCAAAAAATGTGTAACTGCATTCCTAGATTTAAAAAAGGCCTTTGACACCGTCTCTGTCCCACTCTTAGCATATAAGCTAGAAGCTATTGGAGTTCGTGGGCTGCCGTTAAATCTTCTCAAAGATTATCTCAGCAATCGTAGGCAAAGGGTTAGAGTGGGTCAGTGTATTAGTGGGGACACGGTTGTGTCTTACGGAGTCCCCCAAGGGAGCGTATTGGGGCCTACTTTGTTCCTTATTTATGTGAACGAACTCTGTAACATGGGTATTGCAAACGCAAGAATTTTTTCGTACGCTGACGACACTGCTGTGGTGTTCACGGGTAATTCTTGGCGAGACGTTCAGATTAGCGCAGAGTTGGGATTGTCTGAGATTGCTGGATGGCTGAGACAGAATTTGCTCACACTGAACATATCTAAAACTAACTACATATGTTTCAGTGTGTGCAATCGTACACAACCCAGTACTGACTTTAAACTTAGGATTCACGTATGCGATGCTGGAAGTCACTCACACTGCAGCTGCTCAACTATAAACAGAGTACCTCATATCAAGTATTTGGGTATTATTGTCGACCAGAGATTATCTTGGCATCCCCACATTGATCAAGTTGCTAACAGAATCAGAAAACTAAGTTGGATTTTCAGGACACTTAGACATATAATACCTATAAATGTATGTGCTCCTTCAGGTAGGAATAAAAACTTCCTAAATATGATATATTTAGCGCTTGTACAATCAGTTTTGCTATACTGCATCCCTATTTGGGGGGGAGCTTCTAAAACAAAATTTTTAGAATTAGAGCGTGCACAACGGGCTCTCATCAAGTGCATGTATTTTAAAAAACGGAGATATTGTACTGAAAAACTTTATCAAATTAGTAATCTTTTAACGGTCCGGAAGCTTTACATTACTCAAGTTGTTCTCACAAAACATAAAGCACTAACCTATGATCCCAGAATATTGGCTAGAAGAAGAAAAGACGTTATATTAAAAGTACCACAAACAAGAACACTATTTGCTAGTATTCAACTTTTTAAGCGATCTGCTCAGCTTTATAATGCTATTAATAAACACATTTATATCTACCCTAAGAATTGTTATGAATGCAAAAAAATACTAACGGAATGGATAAGAAAGCTAACCTATAGTGAGACTGAATCACTTCTACAACATATACACTAACACTATACTAACACTATTCTCTACACAAACATACACACCCTCACACACACACACACTCACCCCCACTTTCACACACACACACCCTCATTCACTCAAATCACCTTGTTTTTGTTTATGTACTCGTATTGTATAGTTTACACTTCTTGTTTTTGAAAGAGCGGAGTCTCCTAATACAGGCATCTTTTGCTTAAAAGGAGGCTCCAATCTCAAATTTGCTGTACGTTTAAGGTTATCAAATAAACTATTTTTATTTTATTTTTATTTTTTTATTTATAAAAGTGGGGAAAAAATACGTATTATTGAAGTTAACTCAAAAACTACCAAAGCAAAGTTAATCAATTTTATATGGGACCAACATTGAGCCTCTCGAATAAAACAAAAAATTTTCAAATCGGAGGATTCTGCACAAAGTTATGTGTGGTCATAAATAATAAAAAAAAAAAGTACATACGTGTCGAATTGAGAACCTCCTTTTTTTCCTTGGTTTGAAAATGGAAGGGATGGCATGAATTTAAAGTCTCCGTTAACAGAAAAACGATGTAAGCTTTGGGCGAACGTTTGTATTTATATAGGGTGACTGGTAAATAGTGACCGATATTTACACATGATTGTGCTCATGATAACAAACAACTTTTACTATCGGACCAAACCTGGAATCGCGAAAAAAAAAATCAGGTGCGCCATACATTCATGATCGCATAACAGCAGATTTTTTTTTCGCAATTTCAGGTTTGGTCCCATAGTAAAAGTTGTTTGTTATTATGAGTACAATCATGTGTTTAAGTATCGGTCACTAATTATCAGTCACCCTATATATAAAAAACAAGACGATCGGTAAAATTTCGAAAACAAAATACTCGTATATATGTTGTTTTTATGCATAAAATCCTGCCGCTCCCGCGCCGCCGCCGCTGCCGCCCCGCTGCCCGCGAAATTCGAGGCAGAGGCCTTACTTAGCCACGAGCTCCTCTACATACATATTTCATACTATTACAAGAGAAAAAGAGTACCACAAACCTCTATCCTCCATACTTCTAAACCTGCCCGCTTTCCAGAGTTGGCAAACGCTGGGTGTACTTCAGGCATTATCTGTTGAATAAAGAGAATTTCATCAATATTGGTGCGGCGTTTTAAAAGGGATGAATAAAAGGCAATTGCATGCAGCTGATATATGGTGTTACGCGAATGGATAGAATAAAAAACCGGCCAAGTGCGTGTCGGACCACGCACAATGAAGGGTTCCGTAGTTAAAAAGAATTTAGAAAAAGGTTACTGGAAGCTGACCCCAACATAGTTGGGAAAAGGCTAGGCAGATTGATTGATTGATTTATTTGTGGAGTTTGTTAATATATTACTTAGGTCATACTGAAAGTTTTTGGATTCTGATAAATAAGACTAGATATTAGACTGGCACAAAATTAGATAGCCAATGACTGTCCTCCATTAAACTTTTTTATCATTTTATGGCACCAGTCGACACGCAGTCGTTTCTGGTCTTCTGTTAAATCATACGGTATCCATCGAGTGCAATACTTCCGTACCTTCAAATGCACATGCAAAATGTTTTGCCCTTGGCTCATTCCAATGCCACAGTACGAATTTGCTGACAAGTAATTTTTTTGTCAATACAGTACGAATTTGCTGAAAAGTAATTTTTTGTCAATACAGTACGAATTTGCTGACAAGACATTTTTTTGTCAATACAGTACGAATTTGCTGACAAGTCATTTTTTTGTCAATACAGTACAAATTTGCTGACAAGTAATTTTTTGTCAATACAGTACGAAATTGCTGACAAGACATTTTTTTGTCAATACAGTACGAATTTGCTGACAAGTCATTTTTTTGTCAATACAGTACGAATTTGCTGAAAAGTCATTTTTTGTCAATACAGTACGAATTTGCTGACAAGTAATTTTTTTGTCAATACAGTACGAATTTGCTGACAAGTCATTTTTTGTCAATACAGTACGAATTTGCTGACAAGTCATTTTTTGTCAATACAGTACGAATTTGCTGACAAGACTTTTTTGTCAATACAGTACGAATTTGCTGACAAGTAATTTTTTTGTCAGTTCCAATTCAATCAGTTGTTTGTCGTACGCGTACGGTATTAATATTGGATTCTGTAACCGCCGCTCCGCCATCGCCGGCCGACCTTCACGTACATCGTCATGGAGATGACCACGTCCACGTCTAAATTCTCCGAAACACGAATAGACAAGAGCTGCGACATGGGGCTTCATCACCAAATGCCATCTGAAGTCTCTGAAGTCTCTGGCAACTCGTGGCGAAAATCGTCAAAAAATCAAAGAGCGAAAATTTTCGCGAGTTAAATTCATTATAAACGCGACACCTTTGATTATAGAATTAATCTAATAGCGACACACCTTAGCGACACACAATTTTCTAAAGGACGCCATCACGCCACAATGAAAAAAAAAACAAATGACAGTCTCCCAAATCAGAAAGTAACATGTTCCCAGAGAGTTCCATTTTCGAATTCCGTAAATGGTTTTTATTTTTTTTTTATTGTAAGTGGCCAGTTCCAGAAACTTTTAGAACCTATACCTCACGTACAATTATTTAGTTATGTACCTATTGTAAGTATCTTCTCTATGATCTATAGATATGACTAAAAATTAAATGCTGGCTGGAACGGCTGAACAGATGACTACCGGTATTGTGTTGTTTTCCATAAAATAATTTGTACTATTATTGTTTTCCATAATCGTCTCCCGTCATAATATTTACTTGCACTATTATCATTTATACTAATAACGCTTGTCATATCAACTTATTAGTCATAACTTTTATTTGCCATAAAATAAGTTGCCAGAATAACATGTGTTATAAATTTATAATCATTAGTTTCTATAAGTAACACATTACATAATCGATACTTGACCTAAGCAACATTTAATATAATTAAAAACCCTTACTCCCCCTCGTAATCCCTCACCCCCCAACCCCTAATTCCTAACCCCTAATTTTGCATGAAATAAAGTGGCCCCACTGTACATTAACACCGGATGTTTTTAAGTTTACTGTTGGTGAATCATTTGGGTTAGGTTAGAACAGTGACCATTTGGGTTGGTTAACATAATCATAACATCAAAATTAAAGGCGCTTGTACTGCACTAGCATTGTTGTGCTAGTATGGGCAAATGAATATTATGGTGAATAAATGTTATGGAAAACGAGATAATTGAAAATGGAAAATATAGCAAATAAATTTATGGATTAAAGTTATTATGACACTTGATCGATTATGACCAATGAAATTAGTGAAAATGATTTTATAAGAAAGAACGCTACGCTTGCCGGGGTCGGTCCGTGGATGGGTAACCATCTTTACATATCGAGACTCCTCCGTGCCTCGGAAAGCACGTTAAGCCGTTGGTCCCGGCTGTCATTCGTGGATCTTTGACAGTCGTTACGGGTCGTCAGAAGCCCGAAAGTCTGACAACCAGTCTTACCAAGGGGTATCGTATTACCCAGTTAATGGGTTGTGGAGGTCAGATAGGCAGTCGCTCCATGTAAAATTCTGGTATTCTGCTGCATCCGGTTAGACTGGAAGCCGACCCCAGTATAGTTGGGAAAAGGCTAGGCAGATTGATTTTGATTTTATAAGAAAGAAAGAAAGAAAAATGCGTTTAATTGGCATTATAGCAAAAAAAAATACACCTTAAAATTATAAAAACATAAAACAAAGATTGTAATGCCAAAACTATGTCTGTATATGTGTCTGTGTATGTATGTTTATGTCATTTCTTGATTATGGCAACTGAAGCGTTATGTCTAATAAATTATGGCAAATGAAAGTATGGCATATAAAATTACAGCATTTTAAATTATGGCAAACATTAGTAAACCATGACTACCAATGTTCGTAATAGTTAGAATTAGGTTTTTATAGAATAAAAACAATTGGGGAAAATGTTCGAATTCGGGAAAACCTGAACGTCCTTGTTTTCAAGGGATTTTTGTATGAATTATTGTGGACAGGACAATGTATGTCGGGTCAGCTAGTATTGTATATAATAGATAAGCATTTTAGTATAATAGGAAAAAAAAAATATTGGTTGGTAATTAGGTACCAAACAATTGTTTTAATAATGCACCTATTTTCCTTGCATAGCATAATAAACCTATAATGTTTCCCACTGCTGGGACACAGGCCTCCTCTCTGTGAGAGGGAGTGGGCCGTACAGTGGTGTTATTCTGTAAATATCTCACCATGAAAGCTTAAGTGAAGTGAGCTTAGAACGAGCTGTCAATAGTGTCAATCCCTAGCATCAGGTGGAAAATGACAGCTCACTTTCACTTCACCTAAGTTATCACGGTGAGATGTTTACAGAATAGCATTACAGTAATCCACCACGCGGGCACAGCGCGGGTTGGTACTGTTGGTAGATGACACATGTGTTCGAATTTTTGGTTCTAGGACAGGAGTTCTTCTCACGATGTTTTCTTTCATCGTAGTTGAGTACATACAGTGCACAGTGGTGATGAAATAAGTTACACAAGTAAAGCGAGTCAGAACTAGTGATGGGTCGAGAGAATATTCTCTCACGGAGACTGTTCTCCGATCGAGAATATTCTGGAATATTCTTTCTGACGGAGAATTTAAGAGAATTTAAAATTGAAATAATTTAAAAATAGTACCTAGTTAATAGAATAGAATAGAATAGAATGCATTTATTTGTCAGAATATTGTACAAAGCTGTTATGTGAATTATGTATTACGATCATAATATTCTGCCGTTTCCGGCGTACAAATATGGTTTGTCAAATTATGGGTCATCATTACATTAAAATTACATTATTATTCATTAGAATTAGAATTACAAATAATATAAATAAATTGAACAATAGTTGTAAAAGAGATTAATTATTTGTCAAAATTCAATGATGCCAAGGAGATAAAGTCTGCTTAGTAGGCAATAATGTACAAATGTTTAGGTAAATTTTTCAGTCATAAAATCTTCAGTCGATTAATAACATTTGCTTATAAGAAAGTTAAATAATTTACATTTAATTGTGATGGACAGCAAGCAATAAATGTAAAACGTGTTATATTAAAAAAATCGATGTCTGTTCCAAAGAAATCGTGATTATTACTTTGTTTTTAATTATTTATCTTCCTAATATATATTATTTAATTTTATTACATAGTACTAATTATGTGTAAATCATAAAATTTGTTTTAATGCAGAAATCTTAAATTAACATGAGAATTTTCTTGGAAATATTCTCGGGAATGTTCTCGCTTAGGAGAACTTTGTAAAATGTTCAAATATACTAAAAACTATTACTCTAAAAATTGATCGATACAATAGTCATCCAATTTTTAAATTCTCGTAAATTCCCTTCCAAAAGAATATTCTCGAGAACCTAACAACAAAGTTCTCGCTAGGAGAATATTCTCGGGATTTTACCATCACTAGTCACGACCTATAACGGCAATAACTTACTAAGTCGGGGCCGATACCACTGGGCCACCATTGCTGGTACTCGTAATTGTCGGGACTGATACCACTAGAGCCACCACTGCTCTGCACCATTTTCCTTGCATAGAATAATTACAATGTAGCCGCAAAATAACCCAATTGATAAACAAAGGCATAAACTTCGAAACAAAACTTTTGAAAGTCGAATTTAAAAAAAAATGTTGTCTTTGCCCAAAGTCATATTCTTTAGAATATGACTTTTGGCAAAGACAACATTTTTAAGCACTACTAATTTATTAGTAGTGCTTTAATAGGTCTTTACCTATGAAATTGCCGTTTTGTATGAAAAAATTTAAACGAATTTTTTTCATGCATTTTTTATTTGTATTAATCGAAGTAATCACCCATGCAATCAATGCATCTTTGCTAACGCAGTGGCAGTTTATTGATGCCCTTCTTAAAGAAATCAGCTGTACGGGAGGCAACAAATTCTTCAAAGGCATTTTGTACTGCCTCTCGGGTATTGAATTTTTTTCCCGCCAAGAAGTTATCCAAATTCTGGAAAAAGTAGTAGTCTGTAGGCGCAAGGTCTGGTGAGTAGGGCGGATGACGGAGAGCTTCCAACCCCAGTTCTTGCAACTTGGAGACCGTCTGCTGTGCAGTATGAGGTCGCGCGTTGTCGTGCAGGAGCAGCGGAGACGAGCGATTGACCAATGCTGGTTGGAGATGTGCCAGCTTCTCCATCATTGTGTTCAGTTCTTCACAGTACACATCTGAAGTAATGCTCACCCCGTTTGGTAAGAAGCTGTGATGAATCACACCGGCGCTAGACCACCAAACAGTGACCATCACTTTTCTAGGGGTAAGTTTTCGTTTAGGGCATTGTTTAGGTGCTGAATCAGGATCCAACCAACTTGCTGAGCGCTTGCGGTTATCAAACAGAATCCATTTTTCATCGCAGGTAACAATGCGGTTCAAAATTCCTTCATTTGTGTGTCTGTTGAGCAGTGCAAGGCACGTCTTGACGCGTACTTCGCGCTGGCGATCATTGAGTTCGTGGGGCACCCATTTTCAAGCTTTTTTACCTTGCCAATTTGACGCAAATGGACCAATATTGTTTTGACGCTAACGTCGAAAGCTGCTGCTAATTCAGCCGTAGATTGTGTATCATCAGCTTCCACAATCGCCTTTAATTCGTCATTGTCGACCAAAGTCTTCGGACGACCGCGAGGTTCATTTTTCAGGTCGAAATTTCCAGAACGGAAGCGAGCAAATCAATAACAAGTGGTGCGTTGGTTTGCAGTGTTAGCTCCGTAAACGTCGTTGATGTTGCGTGCCGCTTGTGCCGCGTTGCTGCCACGACGGTACTCATAATTCCATAATTACTCGAATTTTTAACGTATCCATGATGACGAAAAAGATTGAAATGCGATGAAAGTGTAACACTAATCAATAAACAAATGACTACTTTTGGAAAAAAAAATCCATGTTTTTAAAATAAAATTAATTTGAAATTAGAATTCTTAGCCAAACAAAAATTATTTTGATTTGAAATGGCCAGTACTGCAGAACGGCAATTTCATAGGTAGGTAAAGACCTAATATATTTTCGCCACGGATAAAAAAAAAAAAAAACAAAATATACCACAGTATTTTTATCCATTGCATGGCAACTAAAATGTTATCCGCAAACAAAAAAAAACTTGCTACATTTTAAATCTACAACATTTGTTTAAAACCTGATTCGTTCCATAGAAGAGAGAAGAAAATACACCGAGAAAAGAGACAGCGATACAATTCGCAAACGAGTGAGCGACGCAGAAACAGCAAATTGTTAACTCGACGTCCTTGGGAAGCAGATGTATTTTGCGTTAGAGGAAAAAAGAAAAAACAAATGCAGCTCAGTTCTTATTGAGTTTTTTATTATTTGTCTGCGAGCTTCTTGCGCTATCGGTCGTCTGATTTTATGGATGTGTGATCACGTCAAAGTCAAAGAAGGGTTAGGTATGATTTTGACGGGATTATGTATGTTCAACTGTTCCCTGGTAACTCCTAAACTAGGTACTCGTCGTATTTTGACAAACGACGTATCGTTGGAATCGACATGTTCGTCATGTCAGTTTGACAACTAGAATATTAGTCCAGTAAGTCTCAGACCAAATCAAAAACAAAGACATAGCGATGTCAACAGTGACGTGAGGCCGGTTTTATAAACATGAGTGACCTTAGTGAGGTGTAGTTTAGTTGTAGTTTGGTGTAAATGTGTGCGAGTGAGCGTGTGTGCACATAGCGAGGTGTAGTTTTGCGCTACTGTATTTGTTCACAGCGCTGTCTTGGTTTTTTATTTGGTCTGAGCAGTAAGTAGGTAAATGTTAGGTACGGATGTCAAATAGCAGTCATTCCATATAATCTGCCTTTGGGGTCAGCTTCCAGTCTAACCGGATGCAGCTGAATACCAGTATTTTACATGGAGCGACTGCCTTTCTGACCACCACAACCCAGCTACTGGGTAACACAATACTCCATGTCCTCTAGTTGCATATTTACTCCACGTAAAATATTGATATTCAGAAACATCTTGCTAAACTGGAAGCCGGCTACAACGTAGTTTTAGGAAAAATATTATTAAAAAACGTAGTGTCGAAAATGCATAATAATGAGATGAGAGCGACATAAAAAAAAAGAATTCTTTATTTTTTTGTAGTTGGCAAATGATCAAATAGACGTTTTCCAACTACGTGTGAAAAAGATACCAGTGTCTATACAGAAAACAGACACGCATCAATGAATTGTGCACTAGCGTGTGACTCTGTGCCTAATTGAAAACAGATTCTGTATTTGAAATTGGAAAGACTCATTTACATTATGGGAAGAAGTATCAATGCGTGTTCTAATAGGTTGGGGAAAAAGTTTCTTCGCATTTTTTAAGAAAATTCAAAACATTTTTTAATATACATTATTTACATTTATCTAAAGTATGTAGGTACCATTTTGTTCGATAACTTTTTGCCATCTTGTAGGTAGGGACATGATCCCATTGCTATAGAAATTTTGGGACTTCTGATCAAAATACCGCGACAAGTGGTTTTGGCAGTCCTCTCGTGATGTAAACCTGACACTGCCTAAAGAATACTGAAGAGACCCAAACAGGTGGAAATCTGAAGGTGCAAGGTCAGGACTATACGGCGGATGCATTAACACCTCCCAGCCAAACTCTCTTAATTTTTGCTGAGTGGCTAAACATGTGTGAGGTCTAGCGTTATCATGATGAAAAACCACACCCCTTCTGTTGATTAATTCCGGCCACTTTCTCTCAACTTCTTGCTTTAATCTCATCAGTTGTTCGCAGTAGAGTTCAAAATCGATGGTCCTGCCTAGTGGTAACAGCTCATAATGAATAATGCCCTTCCAATCCCACCACACACACAGCATCATCTTCTTGCGAGTTAAACCGGGTTTCGCCACAGTCTATGAAGCCTGACCGGCCTTTGACCACGACCTTTTTCGCACATTCTTGTTGTACGTGATCCACTTTTCATCACCAGTTATCAGCTTCTTCAAAAATGGTTCGGTTTCATTACTTCGTAATAAAGAATCACATATGAGTACACGGTTCATTAGGTTTCTTTCAGTGAGCTCGTGAGGTACCCAAATATTGAGCTTTTTTGTGTACCCAGTTTTTTTCAAATACGCCAAAACTGTTTTGCGGTCAATTCCCAGTTCTTCAGCTACGTCGTAACTACTGATATGCCGATTATGTTCCACTTTTTCAAAAATGGCATCCATTTTATCCGTAATAGGGCGACCAGAGCGACGTGCATCTTTGACATCAAAATTTCCGGATCGAAAACGCTTAAACCAAATTTGTGCTACTCTCACAGACACTGCACTGTATCCATAAACATCGCAAATTTTTTTCGCGGCTTGCGTTGCATTTTTACTTTTTTTGTAGTAAAATTTTAAAATGTATCGAATTTCTTCATTAGATTCACTCATCTTGACACTACGAAAAACAAATGAAAATCACACATTTTCCTAATTTGAATTTGGAATTATGGTCTTTAAAATTTAAACTTTCAATGATACCAAAACCAGCCAGATACAAATAGTATTGCCAAAGAGATTATAATTTAAGTTCATACATACTATAATGCGAAAAGACTTTTTCCCCAACCTAATATTTTCAAACATTAATAATGGCGCGAAATTAAATGTTGGTTTGAGCCTAAACTTACATAATGAAATAAATGGGTTTAAAAACCTTCGGATTACTGCGATGGCCATGGAAAATAACGTAAGTATTTAATTACATCGGCTTACTTATGCGGGTAAGTAGGCATGATTATTGAAGTTTTCTAACGTTAATTTAGTTGTTAGTAGTAAAAATAATTCGCTTTCTAATTTAACACTGTATTCAAAATCTAGTTTAGGCAAATTAGGCCTTTTAATTATAAAACATTTTTGCCCGACCCGGGAATCGAACCCAGGACCCAAAGAGTATTTAACCACGGACCTCATCCACAGCAGAATCGCTTGCGATCACTATACTTAACAACGAAGCAGTATATCCGCTCACACGAGCGCGGTGTGAATCGGGTCCGTGGAGTCATTTTACCTAATATTGTACGTGGTGTGAGTTCTATACCAAGAAAATATTTTTTTATTATTAACGTTGTTCCATCACTATTAAGTAATAATAAAAAAATATTTTCTTGGTATAGAACTCACACCACGTACAATATTAGGTAAAATGACTCCACGGGATTATTAGTAGGTCAAAGACGTATAAAAATTATACGTCTATAATGTTTATACAGGGTGTTTGGCAGAACGTTGAACATACGAAAATGGTGGATAGGTGGGGTCATCTGCTACTTACTCAGCCCTAATTTATTTGGCCCTGGCCCTCTGGATATTTTAAATTTTATTTTTTTTGCTTTTTTCTAGTTTCACCACTTTCTTAACTTTAAAGTGTAATTTTTATAAAAAATGGGTAAAACAGGCAATACTTTGTTTTTTTTTTTAATCTTTAATGTTGGCAGATTCTTATAAAATTATTGTTTTATTCAGATGTTAGCTAGAAAAAAAGTTATGAGTCCTCAAACTTACAGAAAGGTGTAAAAAATTACATAAATCTTAGTTTCAACTTGCATTTAAAAAAAAAACAAAAAATGATTGAGGAGTTCCAATTCTAGCAAAACATCCCTAGTGTGTGACCTTTCTAATGGTATGTAATTTGCTTTTATAAAAAAAAAACTTTAAGAGGTATTTCATGTTTTTATCAAGTAGGAAATTTTTGACGAAACTCTACCTTTACGGAAAGTGAAATGTTTTGCGAAATTTAACACTGCAAGGTTCGTAAAATTTAAATGATCGATTAAAATTATGTAAGTTCTTGAATTAAGTACAAAGAAAATAGCTGTACCAGTTAGGAGCGTGAATGAAACAATTAAATAATTTTAAATAATTTATTTAATTAATAAATTACAGATGTTCGAATTGACGCCCTTCATTTACAATACAGGCGCGGCATCTACGTCTGATTTCTACAGTTGTTGTGCGCAGCAGCATCTCCTGTCGCATAACTTCGAAAGCAGCATTAATTCGATTTATCAAATCTTCTCGACTTTCTACTTCTGTAGTGTAAACTAGTTCCTTTGCTCTTCCCCACACGTAAAAATCGAGCGGAGTGAGGTCGGGCGATCGCGGAGGCCAGGGAATTGGTCCTCCCTGCCAATCCACGAATTTGGGAAACAATTATCCAAATGTTCACGTACAATCAGACTCCAGTGAGCTGGGCAGCCATCGTGTTGAAAGACCATAGACTTTCAAACGTCTGATGACTGGGTACTCGGCGGTTGGGATAACGCTCTTGATAAATCCTTCGTGCTTCACGCGAATTAGCATTAACGCTTCCATACGCTACCAACATGTCCGCGTATTCCTCACTGGTAAAAGCAGCCATTTCTTTACCAATAACAACAGGTAACAGTAATAACAAAAAACTTAACTAACAGGTTACAAAACTAGTGATAACAATAAAACAAAACGAAGTGAACAAAAACAAACGTAAGCGTAACGGGCACGTGAGATCGCAGAGGCAGTTAAGTCTGGACTGAATAAAAGAAAAGAATTCATTCTGAGGCGTCACGGTGCCACGAGAGTTAAAGAGAGAAAAAATAAGCTTTGACTGCACAAGAGTGAAACAAAATTTCTACCTGCTTTGTGTAACCATCCCAAGGGAATAGTGAATGTCAATTTGCACCACTGCTACTGGCAAGCCGTCGATCATTTAAATTTTACGAACCTTGCAGTGTTAAATTTCGCAAAACATTTCACTTTCCGTAAAGGTAGAGTTTCGTCAAAAATTTCCTACTTGATAAAATTATGAAATAACTCTTAAAGTTTTTTTTTTATAAAAGCAAATTACATACCATTAGAAAGGTCACACACTAGGGATGTTTTGCTAGAATTGGAACTCCTCAATCATTTTTTGTTTTTTTTTAAATGCAAGTTGAAATTAAGATTTAAGTAATTTTTTACACCTTTCTGTAAGTTTGAGGACTCATAACTTTTTTTCTAGCTAACATCTGAATAAAACAATAATTTTATAAGAATCTGCCAACATTAAAGATTAAAAAAAAAAAACAAAGTATTGCCTGTTTTACCCATTTTTTATAAAAATTACAATTTAAAGTTAAGAAAGTGGTGAAACTAGAAAAAAGCAAAAAAAATAAAATTTAAAATATCCAGAGGGCCAGGGCCAAATAAATTAGGGCTGAGTAAGTAGCAGATGACCCCACCTATCCACCATTTTCGTATGTTCAACGTTCTGCCAAACACCCTGTATACACTGTAACCAACTACGTACAGTGAATATTAGTGAATATTTTAAAATATCTTTAGAAAAGCTAACGAAGCTTGCCTTGCACAAGGCTGAAAAACTTAAGGGGATACATCGATAATTTTGTTGTTATAACATTCCTATAAAACCAATTGTATAATGGTTAAATCATTTGGATTTTCTTATGTGTTATTTGACTATAATATTGTCTACTATTGCACTAAAACGAAAACCGAAACATGATTAAGTACTTGAAATTTTTGGATAGACAAAAATCCAAAGTAGAACCGTCTATTTTCTGTTTTATACGATTATACGTAAACAGTTCCTTATTGTGCAGTAAAATTTGCTTTAAATCGAAGGTATTTAAATATGTTAAGAACTTACTAAGTTAAAAAAGTATAACATTTTGTCATAAATCTACATTTTTAACCGATTTCAAAAAGGAGGAGGTTTTCAATTCGTCGGTATTTTTTTTTTTTATGTATGTTCCCCGATTACTCGAAGATGGCTGGACCGATTTGGTTTTTTTTTGTTTTGTTCGAGAGGGTATACATCACAGTTGGTCCCATATAAAATTGGTTAACTTTGCTTCGGTAGTTTTTGAGTTAGCTTCAATAATACGTTTTTTTTCCCCACTTTTATATAGATGATGTTCTAGTTTGTTTTGCAGGTAGTGGTATTTGAATTTGTGTGGGATAGGTACACAACTAAAAAGTGAAAAATAAAAACTTTTACAAAAAAATACAACCGACTTCCAAAAACAACACTACAAAGTGAAAAATAACTTTAATTTCGGAAGTCGGTGGCAAAAAACGAAAATACATTTAACTAGACACCGACTTCCGAAATTAAAGTTATTTTTCACTTTGTAGTGTTGTTTTTGAAAGTCGGTTGTATTTTTTTGTAAAAGTTTTTATAAGTCTTCTATCTCTCTCGCGTCAAACTAGGCAGCCATAACGCTATTTTAGTTACATACCGAGCTAAACTTCGCTTAGATATATCCTCTTAAAACAATAATAAAAGGATAGCCTCAAACGACTATCGATCGATTACAGTCGAAGCTTTTTTATTATTTTTAAGTATCGTTGTTTATTATGCGGCCAGTATCTGGTTCAACAGCTTTCGATATTTTAAGGGTTGCCAGATTCGTATAATAAACAACATAAGCACTATATATGACTGTACAATTACCAATCCATTTTCTCAAGTTTTTTTAAGTAAAATCATCCGGGCCAAAAAAAAACGTTTTCTGTCAAAATTTCATCATCAAAATCAGTTAAAAACCCACGAAAAACCAACGTTTTTTTTATATTTCTATGGTTTATAGAGTCTATTGCCATTCTGCCATTATAAATTCTGCACTAATGAAAATGCACCAATAACACTAAAAGACGGACGGACCCATTTTCAGATTAACACCAATAAAAACTTGTATGCTCGGACTTTTAATTAGCTGCAGTAAAATGACACTTCTTAATCGTCTTTTCGTTACAAAAATTGTTCCCATTTGATAGCGAAATGACAGTAGAAGTGTCATTTTACTACAGCTATATTTATATAAACTATACTAGCTTTTGCCAGCGGCTTCGCCCGCGTGCATATCGGAAAATATCCCACGAGAACGTACTACCGGGAATTCCTTGTCTAAATTATAAATGGAACCTCTGTGCAAAATTTCAGTTTTCTAGGTCCAAGAGTTTGGGCTGGGCGTTGATGAGTCAGTCAGGACTTCTCTTTTTAACCGACTTCAAAAAGGAGGAGGTTCTCAATTCGTCGGAACCTTTTTTTTTTTTGTTCCCCGATTAAAAAAAATCCAATCCAATTTTTTTTGTTTTATTCGAGAGGGTATACATCACAGTTGGTCCCATATAAAATTGATTAACTTTGCTTTGGTAGTTTTTGAGTTAGCTTCAATAATACGTATTTTTTCCACACTTTTATATGGATGATGTTCTAGTTTGTTTTGCAGGTAGTGGTATTAGAATTTGTGTGGGGTTCACAACTAAAAAGTGAAAAATAAAAACTTTTTTACAAAAAAATACAACCGACTTCCAAAAACAACACTACAAAGTGAAAAATAACTTTAAGTTCGGAAGTCGGTGGCAAAAAACGAAAATACATTTAATACCGACACCGACACCGACTTCCAAAATTAAAGTTATTTTTCACTTTGTAGTGTTGTTTTTGGAAGTCGGTTGTATTTTTATTTATATAGATATAGATAGATTAAAAGTCCGACCTTATGTATAGGTTTCACCAAGAAAAATTAACCAACCCTTAAGAATGATAGACTCCGACTTCCAAAAATTTAAGACAGTTTCCCATTTTCATTTTTTATTTTTGAACTATTTAAAATTAAAAATAAAAAGTAAGTAGTAATTTGACTTTATTATTCAACTTTCCCAGAAAAAGGTGTATCATCTACTATCACGATCACAATGAATCATCACAAGAATGCAAGTATCTTCCATCATTAAAATCATTATAAAGAAAATATTCAGAGCGTAGCATGACGATGACGCTTGCGACACCGACGATGCGACGCCATGTTTGTTTGTCACGGTTGCTAGGCAACGCACAATGATGTTAACAAGAAAAGGTCTGCACCCTAAACGCGTAACACACTAATATCAATCGAAATCGGTTTTATTTTGATAGTTCAACAACATTCATTGCGTTATTTACGTTGTCGAGCAGACAAATTTTTCGAACATATTTGAAGGAATGAATTAGCAATTTGCTTCAAAATGATTCAGATTCCGATCGATACCTTTTTTTTTTTTTTTTTTTTGTGGATGGGAAATCATCAAATGACTTCTCCCGCTCTGGGCAGAGCGGGAGGGCGTGTCAGACTTTTACTGACTAAAACCCACCCATGCTCCTTCAACTGCCCGTGCCAGGGCCACGGTATCTCTTTCGAACTACCCGCGACCCCGGCGGCATCGGCCCAATTGACCCCGTCACTGCTGACATCTCTTTGAGGCGCGCGTGGAGCACAACGCGCCGTCGACCCGGGCCTGTTCCTTACCGGACGGCGAGCTGCCCATTACTTGTCGTCCGCAAGCCCGCGCCTACGGTGGCCGGGAATCAGCAATCGATTCCCGCCGCCCAGGGCGTCTCCTACGGCGGCTAGGGGCGCGAGGGCGCGGCTGTTGCCTCTCCCTCACGCGTTCCGCTTCCTCCTTCGCGAGCATTACTGCTTCGCAGAAGGAGGTGACGGCTTCCCATACACTCTCGCTCCGCACCATGGCCTGGACCAGGTTTGGACGCGAGAGATCGCCGCCGCCGATCGCCTCCGTGAGAACACGGCGGTGCTCCGCCCAAGCCGGGCAGACCTCCACTGTATGCTCCACCGTGTCCTCCGGGTGATCCACACAATGGTGACACCCGGGCGTTTCCTCCCGCCTTATCCGAAACAGGAACCTCCCGAAACAACCGTGTCCGGTGAGGACCTGCGTCAGGCGGAAGGTGAGGACGCCGTGGCGCCTCTCCAACCACTCCTCAAAGAGGGGACTTATCGCCGCAATTGTGGCGTGCCCAGCGCTGGGTTGCGACAATCGCACTCTCCATGTCGCCATGAGATCCCGCCGGAGCTCTGTCCGCTGTACCGTGATTTCTCGCGGCAGCGGAGTTACGCCCCGGCGTTTCGCCTCCTCGCGCCACTCCCACACGTGCGCGAGGACTTTTGCCTCCAGATCCCATGGCGGTAATCCGGCAATCCGATCGATACCTCAAGTGTGTTGATTATACCGCAGACCTTTTATATAGTTCCAGGTTTACATTCAAAATACAGAATGCGTATTTCAGTAATCAATCTGCCTAGCCTTTTCCCAACTATGTTGAAGTCGGCTTCCAGTCTAACCGGATGCAGCTGAATACCAGTATTTTACATGAAGCGACTGCCTATCTGACCTCCACAACCCAGTTACTGGGTAATACGATACCCCTTGGTAAGACTGGTTGTTAGACTTTCGGGCTTCTGACGACCCGAAACGACTGTCAAAGATCCACGAATGACAGCCGGGACCAACGGCTTAACTTGCTTTCCGAGGCACGGAGGAGTCTCGGTATGTAAAGATGGTCATCTATCCACGGACAACCCCAGCAAGCGTAGCTTAACCTGATGGATCGACCCGTGCGGCTGTTATCACTTAGCCACGAGCTCCTCCTATTTCAGTATTGTGTGATGAAAATTGATAGAATTTCAAACAAAATTTGTTAATGAGCTAACTTTAACGATTTAACAAATCGAGGAATCATAATTTTATAGTGTTAATTTTACGATGATTTTTGATTTAACATTATGATAGGTAATAATTTGTTCACCCGGTACTGGGCCCGCGTGGTGTATTACTGCTTACGGCACAATACGGTTACGTCTCCCACTCCTCACAGAGAGGAGGCCCGTGTCCTGTGTCACTGTGTCCCTGCTAAGCATAATGCAATGGACGGAGTGATTCATGAGGAAGCCTTAGATGTATAATTCATTAAGGTTTTTTGTAAATAAGAAATTTTTAAAAAAGCCGTAGGTCAGCACAAAAGTCGATTAACACTTGCAGTTTTTAATCTTAATTATTAAGCGAAATATTTAATTCAAATTTGAATAGAAGTAGGTACCGTAAGGGTGGGTTAATTTGACTCTAGGGCATAACTTTGGCCCAAATCGAGACAACTGTATAAACTGCCCGAAGTGTCACGACAACACAGCCGAAGGTCGTATGTCCTTCGGTAACTATTAGATGGTGATATAGACGCGTACTTGCGGAACCTTGTGTGGATTTAATGACAGTAAACATCTGTCTCGATTTGGGCCAAAGTAATGCCCTAGAGTCAAAGTAACCCGCATAACCCGCACTTACTGTACTTAAAATTTAAAGAAGATTCTCTTAACAGTTAAACGAAAAAAAAGCAGTATATCGAATAATTTTGTGTTAATTTAGATGATGTCAAAAAGTAGCAGTGTTAACCCACTTCTGTTGCTGACCGTACCTAATAGTTTTTTTTAACGACTAGCAAGACAATCGCTGTGATCAGTTAGTCCGTAGTTATGTTATTATTTTTTTTTACAATCGAAGATTATTATACATGAAGAAGTCAATAATATTATACAAGTGACCTGTTTTTCCTACACCACTATACAAGGAGATCAGTTTTTCTGGAACCTATCAATTAATAATCTAGGTTTTTAATTAAATCTATACAGCGCCTATATCCTTATAAATGTTTATACTGTCAACAATTACACGAAAAACCGTTCTAACTTCCGCTAACTTATTACGAAGTTTTCCGTATTTTTTCTTGGTTTTGATGACTATAAAACACCTATTAAAACTATAAATTAATATAATATATACACCTAATGATATGTATTCGTTTGAGTTTCAAGCTTATTAACTCGAAGAATAAGATTTTTCATACGAACGAAACCCTATTTTCACCCCCCCATTATAATTAGGTCGAATTTCCAAAAACCCCTCCGCATTTCATATACCTACTCTCGGCTCAGTAGTTTCGGTTGTGCGCTAATGTCAATCAGTCAGGGAGCTTAAAAGGAGCTCTTAGCAGGGTACAAGTTGAACGGTTCCAGTGTGAGAGAGAGATGTGCTTTATACGACCTATATAGCACCATCTCTTTTCTCAACGGATCCTTTTTTCTCATAGTACGACCCCAGTCAGTTCGTTTCTCATTTTATACAACATGACGTATACAATGTTCAGACAAAAATATGAAAAGAATAATGAAACCACTGACACTGATGCATAAGAGTATTTTGGAACTATCAAATAAATCTAGATGCGGAGGAATTTTTCGCCGCCATATTTTAGTTTTTTAATAGTTTTAGTTAGGTAGAGGAGCTCGTGGCTAAGTAATAACAGCCGCACGGGTCGATCCATCAGGCTAAGCTACGCTTGCCGGGGTCGGTCAGTGGATGCGTGACCATCTTTACATACCGGGACTCCTCCGTGCCTCGGAAAGCACGTTAAACCGTTGGTCTCGGCTGTCATTCGTTGATCTTTGACAGTCGTTACGGGTCATCAGAAGCCCGAAAGTCTGAAAATCAGTCTTACCAAGTAGTATCGTGTGACACGTAGGCAGTCGCTCCATGTAAAATACTGGTATTCAGCTGAATATGGTTAGACTGGAAGCTGACCCCAATATAGTTGGGAATAGGCTAGGCAGATTGATTTTCTATAGCTGCAAGTCTTCCAAAGAGCTTGTTTAAGTAATTAATCAGTAATGCTATGCCAATAATTATCAAGAAAAGGGGGAACTCAGATGACATTGCCATTAATGGTGATATTTACATATACAAAGGTAGGTTCATTCATACCTACCGAGATATATGAAGAAAAATAAAAATATTATTATTTATGAATTATGATTATTAACCCATGGTAAAAAAATAACTTATAAGATTGAAGACTGCCTTATGTCGCGGCCACATTAAGGAGGATGCGCTGTGGTAGTCCGCGAAATTCAAATTTTCTTGCGTTTTATGCAATTTGCAGGTCCGTGTCAGGTTGTATCTTGATCAAAATATGAGACGCGGCGATAAAACATATGTATTTATATTATTTTAATCATAAAAATCATCAATACATCTGTATAAGTTAGATTTCGTGCAGAGTCGTTAGATTTCGTTCGTTCGACGAATCTGCACGAAATCTAACTTACGAGAGATGTATTGATGATTTTCATGGTTAAAATTATATAAATACATATGTTTTATTTCCGCGTATCATATTTTGATCAAGATACAACCTGACACGGACCTGCAAATTCCAAAAAACCCAAAAAAAAATTGAATTTCGCTACCACAATTCATCCCCCTTAACGGGATTTATCTACCGCGATGTTTATGGCGATGATACCTACACTGATAATATTATAAACGTGATACATAGGATGGGAGTGACGTTTCTCTGAATTCTTTCTCTAAACTTATAAAAGGGTCCCCGAAACGATCAATAGTAATTGTATTAATATTGTCAATCGATTCAATTGCATTATGTAGACAATCAATTTGCGCATCAATGTATATCAATCTCGTAAAAATTGACAATTGCAATTGATCGTTTCTGGGATCCCTAAAACGGATGGAATAGGCATTTGCCCTGCGATCTGGCTCAGAATGTCCCTTTCCCAAAATGTCCCTCGGCTTCAAAACGTCCCTTTCCCGAACTGTCCCCTTCATTCAATCGAAATGTCCCCTTCATTTTGAGAAAGGGACATTTTGGGAAAGGGACGTTTTGGGAAAGGGACATTTTGGGAAATGGACATTTTGGGAAAGGGACGTTATGGGAAGGGGACATTTCGGGAAAGGGACATTTTGAAACCGAGGGACATTTTGGGAAAGGGACATTCTGAGCCTGATCGTTGCCCTGCAGTGGGAGACAATAGGGTCACAATAATACTAATTCTATTTAAAATTTGTCTAAAGGGCCTCTGCGAGTTTGTTTCTGCCCCTCTTATAAGAAAGAAAGAAAGAAAAGAAAATACATTTATTTGCGGTTAACATGACGCAATGGATTAGCAATTTGCTTCAAAATGATTCAGATTCCGATCGATAGCGTGTTACGCAATTAGGATGCGCGAATAATTCACGAGACATAAAATATTAAAAATACCGGCAAGTGTTGCGATTAAACGAATAGAATTTCATTTTTATTATAAATACAGGGTTACTTCTACTTCGACGTATTCCTTGCAGGACGTGATAGTAGGGTTAAAATGCAACAAATTAAGCCACCAAATACTCTACCGAAATTCAATAGTTTTTGAGTTAGATAAATTTTTAGTTTTTTTATGAAAAATACAATTCATAAACGATTTACGGCGCGACTCATAGCTGATGCCGTAGCATAATTATGTTTGTTAAAAATTAAAAGTTGAAAAGTGCCTAAAACTTTGGCAAAGATCACTAATTAATGAAACATTTTATTTTTCGTAATTTATGTAGGTACTTACCTAAATTTTTCTGAGACAAAAATTACAACAAAAAAAAACGAATTTCGGTAGAACATTTGGTAGCTTAATTTGTTGCATTTTAACCCTATTATGACGTCCTGCAAGGAATACGTCGAATTACAAATAATCCTGTAGATAGGTACATAGTTAAATGAGTGCAATATCAAACAGCTGTTTATATCAAACTACAAAAGGTAAATTAAACTTCATTATGTTGAAACTCAAATCGTGACTAAACTCGCTTAAAACATACTTTTATTAATTAATGGATGTCCATAAGTAAATACACTACATAATAGGTAAATCCATAATTTATTACAAAACAAACTCAGAACATAACCTAACAATCACCTAGCCTAGCCTCTTCCCAACTATGTTGGGGCCGGCTTCCAGTCTAACCAGATGCATCTGAATACCAGTATTTTACATGGAGCGGCTGCCTATCTGACCTCCACAACCCAGTTACGGGTTGTCAGAAAGTCTGACAACCAGTCTTACACTCCTCTCGGTATCGTATGTAAAGATGGTCACCCATCCACAGACCAACCGCGGTAATCTGATGGATCGACCCGTGCGACTGTTATTATTTAGCCACGAGCTCCTCCTACACCTAACAATAGTTTTTTTAGAACAAAAACTTAACAATAGTTTTCAAAATAACAAAACGCGAAAGAAAATTCAAGCCTTCAAAACTTTCTTCACGAAACCGACACAAGAATTAAAATAATAACACTACAAAAACACAAATATTTACAAATAACATTTCACCGTTTAAACAATAAAAAAAAATAAAAAATACACTCACGTTTTTTTATTCAGACGAGCGTGTTGTCACTTTGAAGTTAGAATCCGTACTGAATCCACGAATCATTCGTTCAGTGAATCTAACATGACCGAATGACAGATGCTGTGGAGTGGACTGTTTGCTGTAGATAAGAACGCTGTATGTGACAATTAGATTGAAGGTCGCTTTTAGTTTGTTTTGTCGGTTGATTGAACTGTTTTTTTTTTTTGTTTTGTTGCATAATAATAGTAAGAACGATTCAATATGCTTGTCAAGTGTCTAGTCGCGACAGTATGGCGCGAAGTGTTGATTAATTTTACTTTTCTTTCAAGGTTGGCAACGTTGACTAATTTATTATTGGACAACTATGACAGCATAGAAAGCACATATCGATGTATGACAGTTACTGGAACAAGCAAGCACTTACAGAAAGCTACGCAGATAATGGTGGTATGCATTAGACGGTTTTATGAGCAAAACTAGTGAGCCGATCCTGCTTCACACGGTTTTTCTGACTTGACAAAATATCGAGATTTCTGTAGGCAAGTCAGTTTAATAAAAACTTTTTTACAAAAAAATACAACCGACTTCCAAAAACAACACTACAAAGTGAAAAATAACTTTAATTTCGGAAGTCGGTGTCTAGTTAAATGTATTTTCGTTTTTTGCCACCGACTTCCGAAATTAAAGTTGTTTTTCACTTTGTAGTGTTGTTTTTGGAAGTCGGTTGTATTTTTTTGTAAAAAAGTTTTTATTTTTCACTTTTTAGTTGTGTACCTACCCCACACAAATTCTAATACCACTATCTGCAAAACAAACTAGAACATCATCCATATAAAAGTGGGAAAAAATATGTATTATTGAAGCTAACTCAAAAACTACCGAAGCAAAGTTAATCAATTTTATATGTGACCAACTGTGATGATCATCCATATAAAAAAAAAAAAAAAAAAACGAGGAAAAAATACGTATTATTGAAGCTAACTTAAAAACTACCGAAGCAAAGTTAATCAATTATTTTATATGGGACCAACTGTGATGTATACCCTCTCGAATAAAACAAAAAAAATCCAAATCGGTCCAGCCATCTTCGAGAAATCGGGGAACATACATAAAAAAAAAAAAAAAGGTTCCGACGAATTGAGAACCTCCTCCTTTTTGAAGTCGGTTAAAAATAATGTATCATACACATAAACCGCATCAAAATCCGTTGCGCAGTTTTAAAAGAACAACACGGTCACACAGACATAATAAGACAAGTAGGTAACTTTATTTAAAATAATTATTATGTACTTATAGATTATAGATAGACGAAGCCAGTCAGAAAACCAGACTTGTTGATAATTTTTTTATTATTGCCAGCGCCAGAGATCAAGTGCACCAATATTTATTTTTTATTTTCTGTAAATGAATGAACAAATATATGTTGGCATAGTTGCTAAAGAGTAAATTAGGGTTTATTCAGATTTTTTTATTCAGAGTTTATTAGAATTAAAATGAATTATACTTACATAGATAACTTAAATTAAACTATTAACAAACTAAAATATCGTGTCCACATCAACCTTCGCCTCCAAGTCCATTGTACATAGCATTAAACTTTCGCAATGTTCACAGCGTCCAAGGTCGTGGGTATGTTTTCCTACTAAGACAAAAACTACAATGCATTTAGTTCAAACCCTTTTTTTTTTAGTTTTACGAGACTTTAATATTAATTAATAACGAGTAAGCGTGTAATTATAATAAGTGTGATTACTAAAAATAAAATAACAAAAAAAAAACTTTTTTACAAAAAAATACAACCGACTTCCAAAAACAACACTACAAAGTGAAAAATAACTTTAATTTCGGAAGTCGATGGCAAAAAACGAAAATACATTTAACTAGACACCGACTTCCGAAATTAAAGTTATTTTTCACTTTGTAGTGTTGTTTTTGGAAGTCGGTTGTATTTTTTTGTAAAAAAGTTTTTATTTTTCACTTTTTAGTTGTGTAGGTACCTACCCCACAGAAATTCTAATACCACTACCTGCAAAACAAACTAGAGCATCATCCATATAAAAAAAAAAAAAAAAAACGAGGAAAAAATACGTATTATTGAAGCTAACTTAAAAACTACCGAAGCAAAGTTAATCAATTATTTTATATGGGACCAACTGTGATGTGTACCCTCTCGAATAAAACAAAACAAAATCCAAATCGGTCCAGCCATCTTCGAGTAATCGGGGAACATACATAAAAAAATAATAATAATAAAAAAAAAAGGTTCCGACGAATTGAGAACCTCCTCCTTTTTGAAATCGGTTAAAAAAAAGGTTCCGACGAATTGAGAACCTCCTCCTTTTTTAAGTCGGTTAAAAAAACAAACAAAAAAATATCGTGAAGAAATATCGTGTCCTGGAACCAAACATTCGAAGACATGTGACATCTCCAACCCGCAATGTGCTCGCGTGGTGGCTTACGGCCCACTCCCTCTCACGGAGAGGTTTGTTTCCCAGTAGTGGGACACAAACCTTGAGCTTGCATAAGCTACTAAAAATAAAACACCATGATTTCCATACTAAGTATATACATATACTAATATGTCGTATGGAATAAATAGGTATGCCCAATTTTTTTTTTTTTTGAAGTAATCATATTTAATTTAGCCAGCAGATTATGTGTGAATTGTAACTGCAAGTTTCAGGGGTTTCACAATTATTGTAAGTTGACCTGTAAGAAGCGGAAAACGTGCGATAATTTTCTGCTGTGTATTTTAAATGACAATTGATCTAAAACTACTCGGGGTGTATTAGAAAACTGTGATCAAATTTAAGGGTGTGGTACAGACCATCAAATTGAACAAATTTCTCCATGGAACCAACATCGTAATCGAGAAAAACTTATCATCTTTCCCCTACAAAGCTTCAATACCTACTCGACCCAAATGTATGGGATAGCTGATAATTTTTTCTCGATTACGATGTTGGTTCCATGAAGAAAGTTGTTCAGTTTAATGGTCCGTACCACAACCTTAAATTTGACCACATCTTTCTGTTTTTTTTTTGTATGCTACATACTTGGTTCTGGCTATTAGCAACACCCCGCACTAATCTGAGGGCCAATTCTCGTAATTAAAAACGTTCAAATTCCAAGTCGCAATGTCAGCCAGCGACAATCAAATGTCAAAAATGTAGGCAAACTCTATACAATTTTGACAGATTGAGACTGAGATGAGATTGCGAACGTTGTTATAAAAATACGGGAATTGCCCCTCAGATTTCCGTTGAGGAAATAACGAGTTTATCTACACAAATCGAGCTCGTAATAGTTGCCATAGTAACTGGAGAGTGATAATAACCAGACAAGTTCTTCCCATGTCGCTAAAGCCTACACTAATATTAATTATTATTTTAAAGAGGTAAAGTTTGTAAGTTTGGATGTAGCAGGTAATCTCAGGAAGTACTGATCCAATTTCGAAAATTCTTACACTGGCAGAAAGCTACATTATTGCCAAAGGGTATGTTTTACTTGACAACAATGCGGCCGAAATCGCGGGCAGAAGCTAGTTAGTTCTATTTTTAACCGACTTCTAAAAAGGAGGTTACTCGATTCGACCGTATATTTTTTTTTTGTTATGTGTGTTCGCGGATAACTTCGTCGTTTATGAACTGATTTCCAGGGGAACCTTAAATTTTTATAGGCACCTTTATAGCGATTTGGGTATTTTATAAAGTAACTCGTGCATTTGCTCCCGGAAAGCACTATTTAGTGAAGTGGAACTGATGACCACAGATGGCCATCGGAACTAATCAATAATACGTATTTCACGGATTGCGATTCGATTATGCAATTTATGCTCGTCACAATACATATTATGTTGAAGTGGAGCTGATGGTGACTTCACCATAAGTTCCAGTTGTTCTGTACTCCTCAACAATTAACGTCCTTGTATCGGGAAAAGCAATATTTTTTAAAAGGTGATGAGCAGTTGGCGTTAGGCTATTGTAACTTAGATAAATTACAGACTGACCCACTAAAAAGTGAAAAATAAAAAACATTTTCCAAAAACAAAAACCGACTTCCAAAAAAATACTACAAAATAACTTTAATTTCGGAAGTCGGTGGCAAAAAGCTAAAATACAGATCCAAAGACACCGACTTCAGAAATTAAAGTTATTTTTCACTTTGTAGTATTTTTTTGGAAGTCGTTTTTTTTTTGTAAAAAAGTTTTGTAAAGTTCACTTGGTACCTCACTCAAGTCACCGCACACAATTCTTTAACGAACTCATTTGTTTTGCGGATTCACAATGACACACCGTTCGAATTTCGAAATGATGCTCAGTTCGAATTCGTAGTGATGTCACGCATTCTCTCACGGCTGGACTGTAGTTTATTTTCAAACTACAGTCCGGCCGTCGAGAAAATGCGTTCCTAACACCTGTCCGTCGGACAATTTCTAGTAACTTGCTGTGATATATATGAGTGTGTAAGTTAGTGTCCCTAGTCTCAAATTAGTAAGACTCGCCGTCCGCGTCATATTCTCACCGACCCTGATGACCCAATAACCCTCCTTCAGGAGAGTAGCAAGGCCACCAGTACGGTTTATAAACGTAGACCACCCCGGAATACATTCCGACCTCGCCGCCGAGGTCGCAATCGTAACCGCCCCCCCCCCTATCCCCTACTCGGTGAAGCTGTGCCAGCTGGGGGCACAGCTGAGCCTGTAGCACTTGTCCCCCCCGTCATGATCCAGCCTGCCCCGTCTGGCTGTCATATTATTATTAGCGACGCTCAGTCGACTAATAATTTACCTTAGTTTTAGGCCTGGCCGGGGGCTTTAAGTTCGCTTAAAGAACCCACAGGAAACGCCCGGTTGAGCAGTCTCGACCCTTAGTGGTCAATTGCGAGATGCCATATATAAATAACTAATAACTAAATAACTAGTGTCCCTAGTTAGTATGAAACCGACAGGGGTCAAGAATTAACGCATTCTCTCGACGCGACGGCCGGACTGTAGAGTGCTACAAGTTGACAGTTGACAGGGGGCGTTGTTGGTAAACATTTGTCTAATTGTTTCGTGAAATGTAAGTATGTGCGTATACAAAAAAAAAAAAAAACAAGATGGCGGCGTTACTTCCGATTTTATTACACAGGCTTATTTTAAATTGGCTAGCAGACGCGATGGTATCGAATAGTATCGATATTTAAGCACGATAAAACATACAAATAAAAAGATTTGATGTTTTTTTTTTTGTTTAAACTCCCACTGTTAGTGTTTTTACTTGAAGTATGAGTTAAGAAAAACTGTTTTCTTATGTTTTATCGTGTTTAAATATATCGATATCTAAACACGATAAAACACATGAATGTGATGAGTGTGATGTGTGTGTGATGTGTGTGTGTGTGTGATGTGTGTGTGATGTGTGTGTGTGTGATGTGTGTGTGATGTGTGTGTGTGTGTGATGTGTGTGTGTGTGTGATGTGTGTGTGTGTGATGTGTGTGTGTGATTTCTCAGAAGTATTGGGTATCGACCCAATACTTCTGAGAAATATAAACAAAAATAAAAACAGATTTTCTAAACTGATTATCACTGAGGTCGATGACCCCGCAATTTTTTTTATCTTGTTTAGGTATCGATACTTCTGTAGAGTTTAGCTAGCCAATTTAAAATAATCCTGTAACGCTATAATTGACTGCTTGTCAAACGGTCGTGGGATCCTGTGTTCGATTTTCGATCGGACAAATTATATTAAAGCAGCCTGTAGTCTGAATTTATGCCCAGGTTTATGGCAATAGGCTGTAACGAATCTATAAACCTAAAGAAATAAAAGGGGAATAAACTCGTAAAAAAACAGAGGAACTCGTGGCTAAGTACTAACAGCCGCACGGGTCGATCCATCAGGTTAAGCTACGCTTACCGGGGTCGGGATCTTTCCATACCGAGACTCCTCCGTGCCTCGGAAAGCACGTTAAGCCGTTGGTCCCGGCTGTCATTCGTAGATCTTTGACAGTCGTTACGGGTCGTCAGAAGCCCGAAAGTCTGACAACTAGTCTTACCAAGGGGTATCGTATTACCCAGTTGCTGGGTTGTGGAGGTAAGGTAGGCAGTTGCTCCATATAAAATACTCCGGTTGGACTGAAAGCTGACCCCCACATAGTTGGGAAAAGGCAGGCAGGTTGATTGAGACTCGTAAACAAAATATAATTTGAAAAAGGAAATAAAAAATACAGAACTAGATTAAAAAAAAAAAATACACTTCCTACCTAGTCTGACTGAAATCCTTGGCTTGATTACCTTTTCAGAAACCGGACGTAAGTTTCTTCAGCCAAATTACAATAAAAAATCACAGTATAAATTGTATGACGTCGACAGACGGTTCATTCACAAGGACTATGCCGAATTTGTTGAGATAGTTTCTCAGGTTGCCTTCAGCAAGGCTTGCCCGTATAGGATAGCTGATGCGACTTATCCGGCTGTAGTGTTTTATGTTTTTTTTTGTGAATGGCATTTCACAGTTGACCACTGGGGGTCGAGACTGCTTAACCGAGCGTTTCCTGTGGGTGCTTTAAGCGAACTTAAAGCCTCCGGCCAGGGCTTACAAACTAAGGTAAAATATTAGGCGAATGTGCGTCGCTAATAGGAGAAAAGCCAGACGGGGCAGGCTGGATCATAAAGGGGGGGTTAAGAGCTACAGGCTCAGCTGTGCCCCCAGCAGGCACAGCTTCACCGAGTAGGGGACCTCGGCGGCGAGGTCGGAATGTATTTCTAGGTGGTTTGCGTTTGCAAACCGTACTGGTGGCCTTATTACTCTCCTGAAGGAGGGTTATGGGGTCATGAGGGTCGGAGATGTTTTGTTTTGTTATTGTCTTGATTAAATAGATGGTTTACCTCGGTGTGAAAGTGAAATGGTTATAAGGCTGTCTAGTTTGACGCGAGAGAGATAGAAGACTCTCACGTGCGCCGGAACTAAACGCGCTTCTTAGTACCTATGTATAAATCGTATTTAAAACAGAATAAACTTTTTTACAAAAAAATACAACCGACTTCCAAAAACAACACTACAAAGTGAAAAATAACTTTAATTTCGGAAGTCGGTGTCTAGTTAAATGTATTTTCGTTTTTTGCCACCGACTTCCGAAATTAAAGTTATTTTTCACTTTGTAGTGTTGTTTTTGGAAGTCGGTTGTATTTTTTTTGTAAAAAAGTTTTTATTTTTCACTTTTTAGTTGTGTACCTACCCCACATAAATTCTAATACCACTACCTGCAAAACAAACTAGAACATCATCCATATAAAAATGGGGAAAAAAAATACGTATTATTGAAGCTAACTCAAAAACTACCAAAGCAAAGTTAATCAATTTTATATGGGACCAACTGTGATGTGTACCCTCTCGAATAAAAAAAAAATCCAAATCGGCCCAGCCATCTTCGAGTAATCGGGGAACATACATAAAAAAAAAAAAAATTAAAAAAAAAAAAAAAGTTCCGACGAATTGAGAACCTCCTCCTTTTTGAAGTCGGTTAAAAATAGACGGTGCTACTTTGTAATTTTTTTCTATCGATAAAATTTCAAGTACAATCATGTTTCGGTTTTAGTACAGCAGTAGACAATAAAGTCATAGTACATAATATGGAAAATCCAAATGATTTAACCATATACTTATCGATGTAAGCATCCCCTTACTTAAGGGAATATACTCGTACATCGATAAATGTTGTGTTTTTTTCATAAGAGCCTATACAACCTGGCGCGGGGAAGTGGGGGCGAAATTTGAATTTGAGCTAAGAGCCTATACAACCTCAGCTCAAATTCAAATTTCGCCCCCACTTCCCCGCGCCACCGCTCTTTATTTCGCGCGCAGCACACTACGGCCCGCGGCCACGCGGGCACACGTTGTCAAAGCGATCTTGTTAGAGTAAATCACACTATTGTCGGACGAGTACGCACGGGCCACTGCTACAGATCAAGCTATATATGTCCAGTATAAGCTGATCTCGCATTCTATAGGATTTCCTTACAATGAGAGGTCAGTGTAAACTGGAAATGTATAGCTTGGTGTGTAGCCGTGTCAAGTAATAAAATTATCAATAATAATTTAATATTTCGACATAGACATCGGGCTAGGTAAATGGCACCTTGGCACGCGTTTGCTTATTTATATAAGTATATGCTATTATAATAACTAACTACTTATTTATGACTATCGTAGTTTTAAATGACTTAGGTAATACAGTCATACTTTCATTGTAATATTTTGGAGAGCAAAAGGTGTTACAGTCCGGCCGACGAGAGAATGCGTTCCTGAAACCTGTCAAATCAATCTGCCTAGCCTTTTCCCAACTATATTAGGGTCGGCTTCCAGTCAAACCGGATGCAGCTGAAATACCAGTATTTTACATGGAGCGACTGCCTATCTGACCTACACAACCCAGTAACTGGGTAATACGATACCCCTTGGTAAAGACTGTTTGTCAGATTTTCGGGCTTCTGACGACCCGTAACGACTGTCAAAGATCCACGAATGACAGCCGAGACCAACGGCTTAACGAGCTTTCTGAGGCACGGAGGAGTCTCGGTATGTAAAGAATGGTCACCCATCCACTAACCAACCCCGGCAAGCGTAGCTTAACTTGATGGATCGACCCGTGCTGCTGTTATTACTTAGCCACGAGCTCCTCCACTTTTAACCAAACACCTCCAAAAATAATTAAAGATCAATTACAAAAAAAAAAATAGACAATTTCTAGTAGGTAACTATAAGGATCAAATTCGCAAAATATATTCGTTAGTATGAAACTGACAGGTGTCAAGACCGCATTTTCTCAACGGCCGGACTGTAACTTCTTGAATTAGTAGAGTACCTACTCGAGATGTTAAACTGATAAGTGAAAAGTTGATTTTGATAATGAATGGTTATTGCACTGACGACAATCGATGAAATTGGCACACTGAACAATATAGCACAGCACATAACCCAAAGAGATTTAAGATAGGTACTAGATATAATATTTCATGTCTTAGCCATAACGTAAGTCCGCAGATAATAACTTCTTCGTTCACTTCTTGAGAATAACGAGGTAATTATTATTATTATTTATTCATTATCAAATAACAATAGACTCATTATTTACACAATTACAACAAACAATACAGAAAAATAAATCAAATTTAAATCAAATCCAATTCAAATTAAATTAAATCAAAATTAATAGCGTAACGCACTAACAAATAAACAAAAACAAACTAAACGAACAAACTGAGGACTAAAACATTTTTTTTTTTCCGTGTAACTAACTAAAAACCGTAATTAAGTAACTAAAAAGCGTAAAAAGTAAACTTAAAAAATCAAAAACCCAAGTGCGCAGAAAGTGAACTTTAAATAAAAACTTTTTTACAAAAAAATACAACCGACTTCCAAAAACAACACTACAAAGTGAAAAATAACTTTAATTTCGGAAGTCGGTGTCTAGTTAAATGTATTTTCGTTTTTTGCCACCGACTTCCGAAATTAAAGTTATTTTTCACTTTGTAGTGTTGTTTTTGGAAGACGGTTGTATTTTTTCGTAAAAAAGTTTTTATTTTTCACTTTTTAGTTGTGTACCTATCCCACACAAATTCTAATACCACTATCTACAAAACAAACTAGAACATCATCCATATAAAAGTCGGGAAAAAATACGTATTATTGAAGCTAACTCAAAAACTACCCAAGCAAAGTTAATCAATTTTATATGGAACCAACTGTGATGTATACCCTCTCGAATAAAAGAAAAAAAATCCAAATCGGCCCAGCCATCTTCGAGTAATCGGGAAACATACATAAAAAATAAAAAAAAATTATAAAAAATAAAAAGGTTCCGACGAATTGAGAACCTCCTCCTTTTTGAAGTCGGTTAAAAAGACGGAAAGAAGATGACCTAATGTCATGCAGTCGGAGGCATTTGGGTTTTTGATTTTTTAAATTTACTTTTTTACAGGTGATCTTTTCCACTAAATATAACTACTATATTGTATTGCATAGTTTTTGCTTTTCAATAACCGGTGGAAAAGCAATCTGTAACACTGTTTTGGAATAATAAAAAATATAATTAAAAAAAATATAAAATAAAATCAATTGACTAAGATATTATTCTATAAAATTAGAATGTTATTGAGTGAGAATATCTTATTTTATCGATATTAATAATTATATTTCTTCAAAAAAATTACAATTGTTCTAATGATTAAATAAATGAAATATAAAATAATACATATGCATACATTAAACATAATCAGACTATAATGCTCCCATTGCTGGGACACTGGCCTCTGGACAGAGACGCGGGCCCAGTGCGGGTTGGTATATGTCACAACATGTCTTTGAATTTTTGGTTCTAGTCTAGGACATGCCGGTTTCTTCACGATGTTTTCCTTCACCGTTTTGACAACAGTGGTGATGAAATAATTTACACAAAGTAAAGCTCCTGTCTGGGTTCGAACCTACGATCTACAAACTCGTAAGTCGCGGCCGTTACCACTGAGCCACCCACAGAAATCTAAAAAACAGATGTGGAACTAGCCTTAATCTATGATTCTTTTTCCGGTGACGCTAAAATGGTTTGTTGACAATCTGATAAAGATAATTCTATTGTCTATTATCAATGTGTCATGCACTTGGAAGTGTAGTCTGTTCCACAAGTATCTGATAAAAAAGTATACAAAAATGATTCAGAAAATGTAGGTAGTTATAGGTACTACATAAGTACATGCAACAACTTTTACTACGGGATCAAACGAGAAATCGCGAAAAAAAATCAGTTGTTCCTTACATTTATGCTCGCATAACTCCCCATCCATCCGATTCTGCAGCGCTTCAGGAATGTACGTAGAGTTGCAAGTAGACTGTTTCTTTTCTATTATGCGAAAACGGTGCACATTCCTAGTGTGCAAGGTTCGGGCTAGCTCCAGCGGCATCCTGAGGGCGTTTGCGCAAAGGTTCGATTGTCGGTACCTGAACCATTGCTGTATGGTTCACATACTGAGCAATCGAGATCTGTAATTTCGTTGTTCATGTTAAAATAAACATACACAATAACACACAACACACAAATACTTAGTACACACAAAAACACACGACACACAATACAACATAATAAAATAGATTACTATGTCACTATTCTCAAAACTAATGTTAAATATTGTTAAGAAATTAGTAGGTAATTGTAAGAACTCATGCCGCCTGTGACTCAGGTTTATCCTAGTACAGGCATCATAATTTGTAATACCTACATTATTTCTAAGATTTATACTGTATTTTACCCATTTTTATTTTTGAACAAAATTCTATTCTATTCTACTCTATTCTATTCTAATTCTATGTGCTTTAAAAATTTATTTTGTTTTATTTTTAAATTTTACATTTTTTTTTGTCTATGATCCTTTGTTGGTCGAAATAAATGCTTTTTATTTATTACCAAGGTGAGATGTCAGATGTCATCTATGCGACTAGTGTAAGGCTCGCTCGTTTTTTTTTAAATCACCTCATCAAATATGTTTTCCATTTTAACAACTGAGGTTATTTGGCGGGGCTTGTAGCTAAGGAATAAGAGCCGCACGGGTTGATCGATCAGGTTACGCTACGCTTGCCGAGGTTGGTCCGTAGATGGGTGACCATTTTTAACCGACTTCAAAAAGGAGGAGGTTCTCAATTCGTCGGAACCTGTTCCCCGATTATTCGAAGATGGCTGGACCGATTTCGATTTCTTTTGTTTTATTCGAGAGGGTATACATCACAGTTAGTCCCATATAAAATTGATTAACTTTGTTTGGGTAGTTTTTGAGTTAGCTTCAATAATACGTATTTTTTCCCCACTTTTATATGGATGATGTTCTAGTTTGTTTTGCAGGTAGTGGTATTAGAATTTGTGTGGGGTAGGTACCACAACTAAAAAGTGAAAAATAAAAACTTTTTACAAAAAAATACAACCGACTTCCAAAAACAACACTACAAAATGAAAAATAACTTTAATTTCGGAAGTCGGTGGCAAAAAACGAAAATACATTTAACTAGACACCGACTTCCGAAATTAAAGTTATTTTTCACTTTGTAGTGTTGTTTTTGGAAGTCGGTTGTATTTTTTTTTTAAAAAGTCTTTTTACATACCAAGATCCCCCCCCCCCCTTCCCCCTCGTGCCTCGGAAAGTACGTTAAGCCGTTGGCTCGGCTGTCATTCGTGGATCTTTGAGTGTCGATGTCGTAACGGGTCGTCAGAAGCCCGGACCAGTCTTACCAAGGGGTATTGTATTACCCAGTAACTGGGTTGTGAAGTCAGATAGGCAGTCGCTCCATGTAAAATACTGGTGTTTGCAACGTAGCTGGAACTCAAACAGGCTCAACAACTAAACATTGAAGAATTCGTCAACGGGAACGCGCACCGGGTCTTCGTGCGCCGGCCGCCATCTTAACTCCCCTCTTTTTTTCTACACGGCAACTCGAACGACGCGCGACGCTATTGTCGCACGTGAACCTTTTTTACTTTTACCTTTGTCAACCTACATATTCTTTACTCATGTTATTTGAAAAAGGCTGAAATTATACTGTTCGAACAAGGAAACAAACTTTTACTTTGACTCCACGTTAACATTTGGAGACCACCGACGTGATCTGACGGCCGCGTGGCGACGACGGCCCCTCTGCCTGCAGTGAAGTGCAGTGCCTGCAACAACTGGGAAACACGAGGCGAGCTGAAGAATGGAACTCCGCGCTCCTTGAAAAGACTCGCCTACCAAAAGGGCCGGTGTAGTGAGTAGCTAGTGGTTCGCTTACAGGGAAGTACGCCCAATTTTAGTATGTACTTAGGTACAAGTGCCTAAATAATGTTAACCTACTAGCCGTTCTGTGCACCAGTTTCCCACTTAGTACTTATTACTTAATATTATGGAGTCAGATATGATAATAACTTCTTAGTAGGTAGGCAATAAAATACAATACAACTATGCCTACCTAATTATTCTATTCTATTACTTTTACTATACTTGCTTACTGTGGATTCAGAATAATGTTAAATTAAACGTAAACTATTCCTAACTACTTTACTGTCTATTTTACTGGCATTCAATGCAGTAAGAATACCTAATGATAATTTCTTGTTAGGTAGGTACCTATGAAACGTTAACTATACCTACCTAACTGCTTAACTTTCTACTTGCGCTTCGCTTACGGGATCACCCTGGCATTTTCCAGAATCGCCGTGTACTTCTGCTACTTGGATCCCGCTGGAATGCGCTGCTATAAGTCTACCTACTAGACACAGCTGCTGCTTGCATAGCGCTGTGTGACCTGCTTTGCTCGTGTGTGACCTGCCTTGCTCGTGTGTGCTGAGTGAAAATCTGTTGTCGTAGCTATTGCGCGACTTGCACGGTTTGCCTTTTATTTCCTTAACTTTACTTGCGGTATCTAAACTAGAATAACTAATTTATTGACGGTCTGTTCAGTTTTTTTATAAGTGTTCACTATGTCTGCTGAATTGAGATCTCTTATTCAACAACGTGGTACGGTAAAAGGGAGAATAACTATATTTTCTAAATACTTGACAGGTATTGTAGACCTGAGGGGCAATTCCCGTATTTTTATAACAACGTTCGCAATCTCATCTCAGTCTCAATCTGTCAAAATTGTATAGAGTTTGCCTACATTTTTGACATTTTGATTGTCGCTGGCTGACATTGTGACTTGAATTTGAACGTTTTTAATTACGAGAATTGGCCCTCAGATAGAATCTGACAGCATTCCTAAACAGATACTTGTTGAAACTGAGCTAAAACTATCAAGATTCAAAGAGGTGTTGATACAGTTTGATGATTTAAAAACTAAAATTGAAACTTTGGATCCTGATCAGTTAGAGGAAAATGAAATGATTGAAAGTGACTTTTGCTCAAACATTGCTAAAGCTCAGTTGTTAATTGAAAGTCTTTCTCCTATTAATGTAAAACCAGAAAATACTAACTGTAATTCAATATCTAGCTGTCAGAATATTAAACAGGATTGCCGCAGCTATAACATTAAGTTGCCTACTATTCAGCTGCCTTCGTTTGATGGAAACTATTTAAAGTGGATGGAATTTCGAGACACTTTTGATTCTTTAATTAACAACAATGATACTATTCCGGAAATTAATAAGTTTCACTATCTCCGTTCTTCATTAGAGTCTGGAGCATCTAATATTATCAAATCCATAGAATTCACTGCTGTCAATTATAAATTAGCTTGGAATTTACTTACTGAACGCTTTGATAACAACCGGATACTGACAAATAATCATTTAAAGGCCATTTTGAATTTTGACACAATAAGTAAAGAAAATTACAAATCTCTTCGTACTATGATAGATTACTATTCTAAAAATATTCGAGCCCTATCTTCTTTAAATGATCCTGAATCTCGTTGGGATACCTTACTTGTGTATATTATGGTGTCAAAACTAGATGGCGCCACGGGTCGCACATGGGAGGAACATAGGAGTACTATTGCCGCTTCTCCAACAATAGAGGAATTCTATAATTTCTTGCGAAATCGTGCTGACGTTTTGGAAACCTTGCAGTACAGCAAGAATGATGGTAGTAAAGCTGAAAAGCGGTCTTATTCTAAAGACAATAAACAAACTAAATCATTTGTTTCTTCTAACACAAATGGAAAAAACTGTGTTGTATGTTCACAAGATCATTTACTATATAAGTGTGATAAGTTCAAAGATATGTCATTGGATGCTCGATGCAATGAAGTTTCTAAGCATAAGCTCTGCTATAATTGTTTGCGTCCTGGTCATTTCTCTGCTCACTGCAAACATAACTCTTGCAAATTCTGCAACAAAAAGCACAATTTACTACTACATAAATCACTGTCCAATAATGATAAGACAAACTCACCTGTTGATACGTCTTCTGCGACATCTCTTCCTCAAGAGGCGCGTGCCTCTGAGGTATCTTCTACTGTTACTATGTTTAATCCTGTCTCACTCTCCGTGGCAATGCCCGGGCAGATTCTCTTGTGCACTGCTCAAGTGGAACTAATTGATAGCCGAACTTCTGAAACACACACTGTTAGAGCACTACTAGATAATGGAAGCCAGTCTTCATTTATCACTGAAAAAATGCAGAGAAAATTGAATTTATCATGTTCTAATACTAATATATCAATTGCTGGTATAAATAATAAGCTAACTACTACTACTAAAAGGTGTAACATAAAACTTAAATCGCGGATTAACTTCTTCCATATGGATGTTTTATGTCTTTTAGTGCCTGATATTACTGGGATGTTGCCCAGTTCAAGGATTAACACTTCTGAATTTAATCTTCCTGAATCTATACAACTAGCAGATCCTACCTACTACTTACCCTCTGAAATTGATCTACTACTAGGTGCTGATGTTTACTGGGAAATTGTGGATTCTAAACAAATTAAGTTAGGAAAGAATAAACCTACACTACAAAAATCTAAACTGGGTTGGCTTGTGTCGGGGCCAACCGGTGTGAGCCCTACTGCTACTACTCATTCTAACTTCTCTCAGGAGATTAAGGACTCTTTAGCTAAATTTTGGGAAGTTGAGGATCTTCCTGCTCTGCCAAATAGAAATATTAAGTTTTCTAATGAGGAACAATATTGTGAAAAACATTTTATTGAGAACACTGTCCGTCTGAACGATGGGAGATTTTGTGTAAAACTTCCATTACGTGAAGTTCCCAGTAAGGCTCTAGGAGACTCTTATCTTATTGCTAAAAGGCGTTTCTTTAATTTAGAAAAGAAACTGAATAAATCTAAAATCAAACATGACTATACTGAATTTATTAACGAGTATCAAAGATTGGGCCACTTGACTGAAGTGAGCCGTCCTAGCTTTGGATATTATATTCCGCACCATGCAGTAAGTCGCGAAAGCAGTGAAACTACTCGCTTAAGGGTAGTCTTTGATGCTTCTTGTAAAACTTCTACAAATAAGTCACTAAATGATATCCAATTTGTTGGACCAGTGGTTCAGGACGATTTAATAGCAATCTTGCTTAGGTTTCGTCAGTATACCTATGTGGTGACAGGTGATGTGGAAAAAATGTATAGACAGGTTATGGTAAATGAATCACAGCGTCATTTACAACTTATCCTCTGGAGGGAAGACGAAGGTCAACCACTCAAAATCTTGCAACTAAATACTGTCACGTATGGAACAGCTTCAGCTCCGTATCTGAGCACTAGGTGTCTCGTACAACTAGCAGCGGAATGTACTGATGAAGCTGTTGCCAATACTTTAAGACATGACTTCTATGTTGACGATCTGAACACTGGTTCGGACTCAAAATCTTTGTTAAAAGCTAATATTTTAGGAGTAATTGACAAACTTGCTGAAGGCTGTTTCCCTTTGCGTAAGTTCAGAACAAATTCTCCTGATATTTTTGATGATATACCTACGACTGACCAATCTCAAGATTTTAGTAAACAATCCTCTGTCTTAGGATTAAAATGGACACCTAACTCTGATACTTTGCACTATTCAGTCGAAACTAAATCTATTCCTAAAGTTACGAAACGCTCTATATTGTCAAACTCGTGTCGAATATTTGATCCTTTGGGTCTCTTATCTGCTTGCACTATTTTTCATAAGATTTTACTACAGAAGCTCTGGTTGCTTAAAATAGACTGGGATGATGAAATTCCAAAGGATATTGAAAATTCATGGATAGAATTCTACACTTCTGGACACATCTATTGGCCCACCTTAGAGTTTAGGTTTCGATGGCCCCTACCGAAATATGATTGCTAGATTGAACAAAAACTGTTGATGCAGTTTTAAACCTGATACATTTTACCATCTTTTTCGATCGTATTGTTTTAAATTTGAATTCAGAATACCATACGACATGGAGCTACGCCTAACAAGTCGGATATGCGCCTTGTTAAAGGCAATTGATTTTTGAATAAAAAACATGTTTTATGAAATAAAGGTTTAATTTAATAACGCGTGTTGCCTCCATGGGCATCTACCACAGCTCTCATACGATTAGGCATAGAGTTTTCAACCGCTCTATGAAATTTTGAGGGATCATCTCCCATTCCTCTTCTATGGCAGTTTTCAACTCCTGCATCGTCTGGGCAACTGGCTGACGAGCCCTAACACGTCTTTTTAGCTCGTCCCACATGTGCTCAATGGGGTTCATGTCTGGGCTTCTGGCTGGCCAGTCCATAACTGTGATGTTCACATCCCGAAGATATTCCCTGACGATGCCGGCCACATGGGCTCTTGCATTATCATGCATAAAAAGGAAATTTGGGCCCAAATAGTCCGCGTATGGTATCACGTGAGGTTCTAAGCACTCACGAATGTACCTTTCAGCATTTAATGTTGGCAGCCGTGGTCCTGTAACAACCTCAAGTTGAGTTTTGCCGCTCGCGGATATACCGCCCCAGACAGTCCATGAGCCACCGCCATAAGCAACCCTCTCTTCAAAGCAGCATTGTGCGAAACGCTCTCCCTTACGTTGGTAGACCTTCTTCCTTCCATCATTGCCATGTAACACAATTTTAGACTCATCAGAAAAGAGTACACGGCTCCAATCTTGCTGTGTCCAATTTAAATGACTGCGTGCGAAATGAAGGCGCGCTGTTCGGTGGGCTCGCGTTAGTTTGGGGCCATTAGCTGGCTTGTGTGGTACCATATCGCGTTCTTTTAACCTTCTCCGAACAGTTCGAGCGCTCACAGATACTCCGTGGAAGTCGCGAAGTTGGTTTTGTATCTCAATGGAGGTAAGGTGACGATTTCTCGAGCTGGTCGTCACGATGAATCGATCCTGCCTTTCAGTTGTGACCCGAGATCGTGGCCTTCCTTGGCGACGAACAAAGCCGCCAGTCTCTAGGTACCTCCGATAAACATTTCGGACCACAGATCGACTTAAATTAAGTTGAGCACTCACGTTTCTTTGGCTGTGTCCGGCCTGAATAAGTGCCACAGCTTGGGCGGCGACTTCAGGTGAAGTATCCATAGATTATTGATAGAACCTCACCTTAATGTTAAGAATAAGTAATGTTTGTTGCAAAACCAAAGATATCAATCACTTTTTCAAGAATTAAATCCAAGTAAACCAATAAAACCAAGTTTTCTTAGTATTCGATTGTTTGATATCAACAAACAGGCTCCAAATTGTCTTTTGTTTCTTTAAATTCTGTGTTCGAAATTCAAAAAAAGACTATTGAATGAAATTGTGAATGTGCCAGGTTCAAAACTGCATAAAAACTTTTTGCTCGACCTAATATAAAATTTTAGCTAGGACCAAACGAAACTGAAAATACAAGGTGGGCCAAAAGATATGTCCAGAAGTGTATAATGAAACAAAACATTTCACTCGTATTCAGATACCTAGATATATTTTCTGTAGTTCTCCTAATTATATAGAGGCTCATTGTTTTGCTGATGCCTCACAAGATGCCTATGGTGCATGCATTTATCTAAAATCTACTAATAGTCTAGGCGAAGTTAAATGTAACTTATTATGTGCTAAAACTAAAGTTTCTCCTTTAAAATCTGAAACAATTCCCCGTCTGGAATTGTTAGGCGCTTTACTTAGTGCAAAACTATACTATAAAGTATTACACTCTTTAAAAATTAAGATTTCACGCACAGTATTTTGGACTGATTCAACAATAGTTTTAGGGTGGTTACATACTCCACCTAAAACTCTTAAAACTTATGTAAGCAATCGGATTGAACAGATTCGAGAATTAACTGATGTAACTACTTGGCGTCATGTACCTTCCGAACATAATCCTGCTGATATGGCATCCAGGGGCATTCAACCACGTCTTCTTTATAGTAACACTCTTTGGTGGCATGGTCCCTCTTTTCTGACCAAGTCTGAATATGATTGGCCCCAATTTAAATCTGCTTCTTCTACTTTACCAGAAATAAAAATAAGTTTAAATGTTCAAACTCTGCTTACTGACATTGTACCATTTCAAAAATACTCTAAATTATCTAAACTACAAAGAGTATTTGCTTACATACTAAGATTTATAAATAACATTAAAAGTACGAATACTAAATTAAATGGTGAACTCACCTGTTCTGAATTGAACAACTCACTGGTACTCATAGCTAAGGCTTCACAGAGAGAATGCTTCTCAAAGGAAATTCACTCACTTGAAACTTTAAATAAATTAAATTCTAAGTCATGTGTTCTCTCTTTGAATCCATTTTTGGATAAACACGGTGTGTTGCGTGTCGGTGGACGAATCGATAATGCAACCCACTGTCCTTATGGGAAAAGGCATCCTATACTACTAGACCCCAAACACACTTTCTCTAAACTTCTATTTGAGCAGGAACATCTTCGCCTCCTACACTGTGGCCCTCAGCAACTTTTGAATACTATTCGTGAGCAATTCTGGCCTACAGGAGGGAAAGTGTTAGCGGCAACTACTGTTAGAAGGTGTGTTCGCTGTCAGAGATTTAGAGCTAAGCCTTTATGCCCCATAATGGGAAATTTACCGCAATCTCGTGTAACTCCTGCTCTACCATTTGCGACTTGTGGCACTGATTTTGCAGGACCTTTTTAAATCTTAAATAGAAAGGGTCGCGGTGCCAAGACCTCCAAGTGCTATCTATGCATATTTGTTTGTTTCAGTACTAAAGCTGTGCATTTGGAGGTCGTGAGCGACTTAAGTACCAATGCCTTTATCTTGTGCTTGCGTAGATTCATTTCACGTCGAGGTAAACCTCACACTATACACTGTGATAACGGTACAAATTTTGTAGGAGCTAATAATGAACTGAACAGACTGCTCAAAGAAAGTGAACGTACAATTAGCAACTACGCGAGCATGGAAGGTATAACGTTTAAATTCTCTCCCGCGTATGCACCGCATTTCGGCGGTATCTGGGAAGCAGGAGTCAAAACAGCCAAATATCACTTAAAACGAATAGCAGGTAACTGCAGTTTAACTTTTGAAGAGTTGTATACACTGTTTGCACAGATTGAGGCTATTATGAACTCACGTCCGATTACTTCAATGTCTGCTGATCCTTCTGATCTGTCAGCAATTACACCTGGGCACTTCCTTGTGGGTCGACCATTGACCTCACTACCTTCACCCGTCACCGAACGAGTCAGTATCAACAGATACCAGCTGATTGAACGCTTAAGACAGCACTTCTGGTCTCGATGGACAAAGGACTATCTAGCTACTCTGCAGCAACGCGTCAAATGGCAACGTGCACAAGACCACGTTCGTGTCGGCGATCTGGTCTTCATCCTGGATGATCAGATTCCACCTATGAAGTGGCTCATGGGCCGCGTTGTGAAGCTATATCCTGGAGCTGACGGCGTATGCAGGGTGGTCGACGTAAAAACAGAGAACGGCGTCATTCATAGACCCGTTTCTAGACTAGCCCTACTAGATTCCCAAGAGCTCCTTGGGGAACATGTCCCCAAGGGGGGGAGGATGTTTGCAACGTAGCTGGAACTCAAACAGGCTCAACAACTAAACATTGAAGAATTCGTCAACGGGAACGCGCACCGGGTCTTCGTGCGCCGGCCGCCATCTTAACTCCCCTCTTTTTTTCTACACGGCAACTCGAACGACGCGCGACGCTATTGTCGCACGTGAACCTTTTTTACTTTTACCTTTGTCAACCTACATATTCTTTACTCATGTTATTTGAAAAAAGCCTGAAATTATACTGTTCGAACAAGGAAACAAACTTTTACTTTGACTCCACGTTAACAACTGGTATTCAGCTGCATTCGGTTGGACTGGAAGCCGACCTCAACATAGTTGGAAAAAGGCTAGGCAGCACATGATAATGAACTGAGGTTAATTTTGTAACCTCAATAAAATTGTCGTTGATGATTTTTCAATTACAATTTAACAATAATTGTTGGAAAAGGCATGATATATTAAGTTGAAACATTCTAAATACAGACAAAATGTGTTAATAATTCCATTTAGTGAGTGATTGCGTAAGAATTTAACCTGAACAGGGTTTGTTTACACTTTTATGAGATTATTTTGGAACAGACTATAGTACAGAGGCCAGCACATCAAGCTACCCCAATCTGTCAAATTTTCCCAATTGAATATGAACCTTATTTCTTTGTGGTAAAGTTGAAAATCTATCAAAGTAATTTGATAGATTTTGGTAGCTTGATGTGCTGGCAGAGCTGTACATAGTTAGGTGTGGCTAGGTATTACCATGTCATACCTATTTATTATGATCCGCGATAATGCATGCTTGCATAGCGAGACTATACTGGACGACATTTTTTACCGTCTTAAAAAAAAATATAATAGGTGAACGGAGTAGAAGCCTACCTACCTAGTTTTTTTTTAAACAAAAAATAATAAACGAAATTCGGTTTGTTTACACTTTAATGATGTTCTGTTGGAACAGACTATAGTACATAGCTAGGTGTGGCTAGGTATTACCATGTCATACCTATTTATTATGATCCGCGATGCATCCTTGCTTAATAGATAATAACATAGCGAGACTGATGGATGTTTTTGTTTTGATATTATACTGGATGACTTTTTACCGTCTTAAAAAAAAATATAATACGTGAACGGAGTAGAAGCCTATGGCATACCTACCTAGTCTTTTTTTTTTTTCAAAAAATTAAAACAATTTCAAATTAGCAGTGCATATGATTTTAATTAACGATTTATTATTTATTTTCTAAATTTCTGTTATTATTGTTCTAGTATGAAAAGTAAAAAAAAAAAAAAAAAAAAAAAAAAATAGGTAGGTATGCCACAGGCTTCTACTCCTATTATACCCTATTTTTTTCAAGACGATTAAAAAGGCATCTGGTATATACATACAGTGCATACTTGGCATGTACTCGTATGCATCTGGTATACTACTTATAGATTATTAGCAGTGCCCTGCGGTTTCACCCGCGTGAGGCCTCTGCCTCGAATTTCGCGGGCAGCGGGGCGGCGGCGGCGGCGGCGGCGGCGCGTCTCGCATTGTCCCGCCCCGCTACCGCGCCGGTGTTTTGGAGGTTCGGTCCATTTCTTTTTACGCATAAAATCCTGCCGCTCCCGCTCCGCCGCCGCTGCCGCCCCGCTGCCCGCATAATTCGAGGCAGAGGCCCAAGTCTTGAACCCGTGGGTATCCTGTGTAAAGCCAAATTTAATCATAATCCGTTCTGTAGTTTTTGCGTGATAAAGTACCTAACAAACGTCCAACCATCCATCCATCCATCCAACCATCCATCCATCCAACCATCCATCCATCCATCCATCCATCCATCCATCCATCCTCACAAACTTTCGCGTTTATAATATTAATGCACTAGAGTAGGCTTCAGAACCTTTTTTTATTATTATTTACTTTTATAAATAAAGAGAAAATAATTGATATTTTGTATGTTTGTTTGTAATTGATAAACTCAATAAATGCTTAACCGTTTTTAAAATTATTTTTGCATTTGATAACCAATTCTTGAGGAAAGCTATTAGACTATTTAACATCACACTAGGACACTTAGGAGCCGAGCAAAAAGAAAAGAAGTCAGAAAGAAAGAACGCTAAGCTAAAACGAAGTAATAGCGCGAACAGGCGAACCGATGCGACGGGATGGGTCGGGGGGACAAGAAATTTCACACGAAGTCGCGAGCAGAAGCTATTAGTCTATACTAAATGTGAAAGTTTGTATGTTTCAACGCAAAAACGGCTGAAAGGATTTAAATAAAATTTGGCACACAGATAGTTTATAGCCGGGATAAAGAGGGGACAGGGCAGGGCCTGCGAGGAATTTGAAGTCGTAATGAGTCGTGGGGCGGATTTTAAGTTTAGAACATGGTCATGGTCTACTCGCTGGGTATGGTTCACTTTTGTCGGCACCTCTATTTAGAGGTGCCGATAAAACAGTCGATAATGCTGGCAAAATTTTAACATTAACGTAATTTACGTTTTTTTAATTATAACAAGGTAAATACTTTTTTTAATTTTTATACCTACCTTTTTTTTTTTTTTTTTTGTGGATGGGAAATCATCAAATGACTTCTCCCGCTCTGGGCAGAGCGGGAGGGCGTGTCAGACTTTTACTGACTAAAACCCACCCATGCTCCTTCAACTGCCCGTGCCAGGGCCACGGTATCTCTTTCGAACTACCCGCGACCCCGGCGGCATCGGCCCAATTGACCCCGTCACTGCTGACATCTCTTTGAGGCGCGCGTGGAGCACAACGCGCCGTCGACCCGGGCCTGTTCCTTACCGGACGGCGAGCTGCCCATTACTCGTCGTCCGCAAGCCCGCGCCTACGGTGGCCGGGAATCAGCAATCGATTCCCGCCGCCCAGGGCGTCTCCTACGGCGGCTAGGGGCGCGAGGGCGCGGCTGTTGCCTCTCCCTCACGCGTTCCGCTTCCTCCTTCGCGAGCATTACTGCTTCGCAGAAGGAGGTGACGGCTTCCCATACACTCTCGCTCCGCACCATGGCCTGGACCAGGTTTGGACGCGAGAGATCGCCGCCGCCGATCGCCTCCGTGAGAACACGGCGGTGCTCCGCCCAAGCCGGGCAGACCTCCACTGTATGCTCCACCGTGTCCTCCAGATGATCCACACAATGGTGACACCCGGGCGTTTCCTCCCGCCTTATCCGAAACAGGAACCTCCCGAAACAACCGTGTCCGGTGAGGACCTGCGTCAGGCGGAAGGTGAGGACGCCGTGGCGCCTCTCCAACCACTCCTCAAAGAGGGGACTTATCGCCGCAATTGTGGCGTGCCCAGCGCTGGGTTGCGACAATCGCACTCTCCATGTCGCCATGAGATCCCGCCGGAGCTCTGTCCGCTGTACCGTGATTTCTCGCGGCAGCGGAGTTACGCCCCTTGTTATAACTTTTAAATGAAGATGTATTTCCCGTAATTTTTACGCTACTAAAGTTTTGAGATAACTTGTATCAAAGTTCATGTACTTATGTATACTCCATTTACAATAAGATTTTTACAGTCCGTTCAATCGATTTTGCCTTCTATTCCGTAGGGTTAAGGATGGCATTAAAGGCAAAAAAGTGGTTACAATACCAACTGTTTACTGCAGCTGTCATTTGTCATGCCACCAACGCAATAGAAGTCAAAATCGGTTGAAAGGGCTGTGAAAAAGGTTTGTTTAAATGTCTAATGTTATTGTAAATGGAGTTAATGGATTATTTTTGAAAATGTTTATTCATCTTCTTCCTTTAACTTTTAACTGTTTGATGTTTTAAAAAAAATAGTTGCATCAAAAGATTTGTTACAGTGTTAGATATTCAACGGAATAGCAATGAAGGCTATTAAATTTGAGAGTTTAGAGAAAATTGATATTTAGTGACGAAAACTGGGAAATTTTCAAAAGTACATAAAAAACTGGATTTTCTCGAATCCCATGAATTTTCGCCAAGGCTTTATGGGGTGCTTAACTGTTGCAAATGGGTCACACTATCACGTCCTGGAAGGAATACGTCAAATTACAAGTCACCCTGTAAAGATTCAATCTGCCTAGCATTTTCCCAACTATGTTGGGGTCGGCTTCCAGTCTAACCGGATGCAGCTGAATACCAGTATTTTACATGGAGCGACTACCTATCTGACCTCCACAACCCAGTTACTGGGTAATACGATTCCCCTTTGGTAAGAATGGTTGTCAAGACTTTCAGGCTTCTGACGACCCGTAACGACTGTCAAAGAAGAAAAATCCACGAATGACAGCCGGGACCAACGGCTTAGCGTGCTTTCCGAGGCACGGAGGAGTCTCGGTATGTAAAGATGGTCACCCATCCACGGATCAACCCCGGCAAGTGTAGCTTAACCTGATGGATCGACCCGTGCGGCTGTTATCGCTTCCTAACTAATGTTATAAATGCGAAAGTAAGTTTATTTGTTACCTTTTGTTACCTTATTTGTTGCCACGAGCTCCTGTAATCATTCATTCTGTGGTGAGGTTATCTATATCACCCATAAAGATTATCTATACAAATAAAAAGAGAAGTCCTGACTAACTAAATGACTGACTCATCAACGCCCAGCCCAAACCCTTGGACCTAGAAAGCTGAAATTTTGCACAGAGGTTCCCTTTATAATGTAGACAAGGAATAAGAAAGAAATTCCCGGTACCACGTTCCCGTGGGATATTTTCCAACATAAACGCGGTTCTCACTCCCCGCTGATTTCCATCTCTGGTGCGTTCTAAGACCTTCAACATGAAACTGTGAACATCATAACATCACGCCTTTAATCCCCGAAAGGTTATCCAGAGGTGTAATACACCCATATTTTTCGCACCCATGGTATAGAGGCACTGGTTCTGGTTCTGGTTGTAGGCACCAAACTGAAAAGGCGTGGGTTCGAAACCCACTGCCGCCACCATGTTGTAAATGAAAGACGGGTACTATGTTCTATATTAGAGGATTTGGTTTCCGTACTTAGTCCTTCAAGTGGACCATTATGAGTGGGCCGTGGTGGCCGTCGGGGGGATTTTCAAACCTGCCTATTTCTATGGAGAATAGAATAGAATACTCTTTATTATGCACACCATTTATATTACAGGTTACAATGTTGAAATTTTACATAGAGTGACACAATGGGCGGTCTTATCGCTAAAAGCGATCTTTTACAGATAACCTTTGGATGGAGTATGGGGACAAGGACAGCCCATCTTCCTTCAGAAGTTGATCAAGTCTCCTGGTCTGTTCAGAACATCTGTGAAAGATCTGGGTGTTCCGAGGGATTCGGTTCTAATCTGGAGCCTGTGCATTCAAATACTGCCCACCCGAGCCTAAAGTGCAGTAATAAAAATTTTGGTAGGTTTTGAGTTACTTACATATTATTCTGAATACCCATTTTATTTTATAGTTTTTTTATAAAAAAAACAACTAACGTGTAGTGTTTAGTATTTTAGTTTTGTACATATCCTTTCACCTTGCATTCAAAGTTTTATCGAAATGTCTGTATTTCAAATTCGTGTTTTTACTGTTACTGCACTTTAGGTTCGGGAGGGCAGAATAGCACATCCGCAACGGTTTCCTCAGCCTCCATGCAAGCCCTGCACAGAGGACTGACCGTTATTCCTATTGTGTGGAAGTGTTTGTATAGTGAGCAGTGTCCTGTGATGGTCCCCGTCACCAGGCGCAGGCCGTTCATGAAACTCATTAAACAGGTTTACGCAATAAATTAGATCAAATCTTGTAATTAAGTTGCCAGCATAGAGTATAGTTATAGATTGGGAAGTTGCCAGTGTTTACATTTCAATTGTCATACAGTTTAACGTCATTTTTGACAGCTAGGGGCGACCTCTGTTGGTAGCCGATTCAAAGTTGTAGTTTTAATCGATGTTAGTTAATTTTATCATATTGATTGGTGACCATAGAAATAATATCGTATAGACCAATCCTTAATAATTTTCAGCTTTTGGTAAAAATACACAATGTAACAGTGAACCATTGTTGGTTGACCAAGACTGATTTTTATTGAATACCCACAACCTAACTATTAATATTAGGTCTTTACCTATGAAATTGCCGTTCTGCAGTACTGGCCATTTCAAATCAAAATAATTTTTGTTTGGCTAAGAATTCTAATTTCAAATTAATTTTATTTTAAAAACATGGTTTTTTTTTTCCAAAAGTAGTCATTTGTTTATTGATTAGTGTTACATTTTCATCGCATTTCAATATTTTTCGTCATCATGGATACGTTAAAAATTCGAGTAATTATGGAATATGAGTACCGTCGTGACAGCAACGCGGCACAAGCGGCACGCAACATCAACGACGTTTACGGAGCTAACACTACAAACCAACGCACCACTTGTTATTGGTTTGCTCGCTTCCGTTCTGGAAATTTCGACCTGAAAAATGAACCTCGCGGTCGTCCGAAGACTTTGGTCGACAATGACGAATTAACTCTTAAAATGTCGATTGTACACCATGTGTACAGATAACAATAGAATTTCAATTGTGTCTGCTAATTAGCGCGCGACGGGTTAAAGGCGATTGTGGAAGCTGATGATACACAATCTACGGCTGAATTAGCAGCAGCTTTCGACGTTAGCGTCAAAATAATATTGGTCCATTTGCGTCAAATTGGCAAGGTAAAAAAGCTTGACAAATGGGTGCCCCACGAACTCAATGATCGCCAGCGCGAAGTACGCGTCGAGACGTGCCTTGCACTGCTCAACAGACCCGCATTGTTACCTGCGATGAAAAATGGATTCTGTTTGATAACCGCAATCGCTCAGCAAGTTGGTTGGATCCTGGTTCAGCACCTAAACAATGCCCTAAACGAAAACTTACCCCTAGAAAAGTGATGGTCACTGTTTGGTGGTCTAGCGCCGGTGTGATTCATCACAGCTTCTTACCAAACGGGGTGAGCATTACTTCAGATGTGTACTGTGAAGAACTGAACACAATGATGGAGAAGCTGGCACATCTCCAACCAGCATTGGTCAATCGCTCGTCTCCGCTGCTCCTGCACGACAACGCGCGACCTCATACTGCACAGCAGACGGTCTCCAAGTTGCAAGAACTAGGGTTGGAAGCTCTCCGTCATCCGCCCTACTCACCAGACCTTGCGCCTACAGACTACTACTTTTTCCAGAATTTGGATAACTTCTTGGCGGGAAAAAAATTCAATACCCGAGAGGCAGTACAAAATGCCTTTGAAGAATTTGTTGCCTCCCGTCCAGCTGATTTCTTTAAGAAGGGCATCAATAAACGGCCACTGCGTTGGCAAAGATGCATTGATTGCATGGGTGATTACTTCGATTAATACAAATAAAAAATGCATGAAAAAAATTCGTTCAAATTTTTTCACACAAAACGGCAATTTCATAGGTAAAGACCTATTATTATGACAAGCTATACATAGTATACGACAAGGGCGAGCCTATTGCCATCAACCGGGCATAAATCCAGACTCCGCCGGGCTGCTTCTGAGAAATTCCAGATAGAAAAATCCAATAACACTTTGTCCGAGCTGGGAATCGAACCCAGGACCTCATGCTCAGCAGTAGCGCTTGCATCCACTACACCAACGAGGCAGCTCGAAAAGAAATTATGACATGAATGAATATTATCATACTCATATGTTTGTATGAATGAATACTTTTATCAATGACAAGTTTAAGGACAGGAAATTGACTCACAGATTATATTGAATACGAAAAAACTAACATCATGTATGTAAATATTTATTCTGTATTCAATACTTATGTACACGTGACGAATAAAAATATTTAGATAAAAAAAAATGGCAGATATCAGCCATCGTTCCCTTTCCCGTTCAAGCATTAAGAGCGTTGGCTCCGTACGGCATTTTATACAAACTTTCAAGTCCTTTTTAAATGACTTCAAAAAAGGAGGTTCTGGATTCGACCCGTTTGTATGTCTACGAGTATTTATGTATGTATGTTTGTTTGTCCGCGATTTTCTCAAAAACTAATGAACCAATTTTGATAATTTTTTCACTACCGTAATCTGCATACTTTCAGGAAGGTTTTAGTTTATAATACATTAGGTAATTATTCTTATGTACGAAGTTATATGCATAAATGTACTGTATCTCCGGTATTTCTAAGCGGATTTTGTGATGATTCTTCTTTTCGTTCGTCTTGGGCTCATTTTTAATTGTCCAAATTGTATATTCAACTAAAAATGAAAAAATAAATTTACTTTAAAAAAAGTAAAAACCGACTTCAAAACCTAAAACGAATAAAATAACTTTCAATAAAAAACTTAACAGCTTCTAAAGTCGGTGTCTCCTATTCTTCAATGCACCTTAGCTTGACACCGACTTCAGAAGCTGTGAAGTTTTTTATGAAAGTTATTTTATTCGTTTTAGGTTTTGAAGTCGGTTTTCACTTTTTTTAAAGTAAATTTATTTTTTCATTTTTAGTTGAATATACAATTTGGACAATTACAAATGAGCCCAAGACGAACGAAAAGAAGAATCATCACAAATTCCGCTTTTTTGAAGTAAATATATTTCTCACTTTTTGGATTTCGCTGAATACGTATGTGTGCTGATTGTGTGTTTTGCTATATTGATGTCATTGACTTTCAAGTATAAAATTCGACGCAGATCTTTATCAAGCGTGCTGTCTGCGTCGAATTTTATGTTGATACAAGTAAAAAATAAGTAAATATAATATTTTTTTTTATTTCAGAAAAAATACATTTACCTATGGTTCACAAAAGAAAAAATCCAGTTAAAAATAGAATATTCCAGAAAGTAATAAGTAAAATATTGTATCAATGGTGAAAAAATCATTGTAAATACCACAAACACCAAAATCTGTCTAGCCTCTTCCCAACTAAATTGGGGTCGGCTTCCAGTCTAACCGGATGCAGCTGAATTTTACACGTAGGGACTGCCTATATGACCTCTACAACCCAGTATCTCGGTAATACGATGCCCTTGGTAAGACTGGTTGTCCGACTTTCGGGCTTCTAACGACATCGGTATCCGTGAACGACACGTAACGACTGTCAAAGATCCACGAATGACAGCCGGGAGCAACCAACGGCTTAACGTGCTTTCCGAGGCACGAAGGAGTCTCGGTATGTAAAGATGGTAAAAAAAAATATATTTATTTCTTATTTACAAAATAGTTAGGCAAAGGTCATCTAAAATTGTTCCAAATTTCAAGCTGATAGCCGTAGTAGTTCTTGAGATATCCAGCTGTGACAGACGAACATGCAGACAGACAGACTGAATCGCACCATAAGGGTTCCTTTTTATCATTTTGGTACGGAACCCTAGAAGTGCTCGAGCATCCGCGAGGATTTTTCCCTTTGCAGGAAATTAAACCTAAAAAGTACCTACTTATTTGGACTCGCACAGAAAGATAATTGCTCAAACTGAAAAACATAACCCTATCTATCTCTGCCACAGTTGGGTAAAAATAGTGGTAAGATGAAAATCAATTTTGTTCGTACACAAACATCGGTTTTGTTCGATCATTTTGTTCGTTCGGCTACATATCAAGCTACACATTTCCAGTTTACATTGACCTCTCATTGTGAGGAAATCCTATACGATGCGAGATCAGCTTATAGTGGAAATATATAGCTTGATCTGTAGCCGTGCGTACATTAGAGGCCGCTAGTAATGATGCTAGTACTAAGAAATAAACGACATCATCTGCCAACGAACCCGACACAACACGTCTGGTCACTACTCCGAGTCAGTATTTATGTACCATCGGCAAATTTTCAGGCCGGAATGTTTGCCGATGGTACATGCTGCGTCATTTTCTGTAGAAAATGAGTCTGATACATTGAAATTAAATAAATTATTATTAAGGTTCAAAAATAAAGCCTATATTTTTTTTGACGTCTTTTATAACAAAAATCTCTAACTAAAACCATTCAGTAAATCACGGGCCTTCATTTTTCGATAAAACTTCAATTTCTTATCTAGGAATTAACGTTGACGTAGTTACGGCGTTCTTTCTTATGACAGAAGTAAGTAATATAACATCGTCCCTAAAAATAATAACAATCAGATGCAACAAGTCCCCACTTGCTCAGTAACCAGTAGCGCCCGAAGCCTAGGTTCGAGTCCACTATGGGACGCCTTTAGCTGTGCTACCTAAATTTTGTTAATACGGCGAGAGGCCCTTCTGGCCCCGCCAATGCCCGGTTAAGCAGTCAAAGCTTTCTGAAGCCAATTAGCAATAGGCCCGCATAAAAAAAAAGAAAAATAGAAGAAGACTTTTGGCCGCAGGACGTGGTGTTCCGTCGCGCGTCGCTTCGCGGACAAGTTCCACAAGAGAGCATAAGGATAAGCTAGTGAAGTGAAGTGATATAACATACGAGTAGTTTTAAGCTATGACTAAGCCCGTGGAGCGTCCTTTTATTTCTTTTTTTTTATCGTGGAGGAATGCTCATGCATACTGCACTACCGTGAGGAGACAGTGCAGTTATGTGGGACTCTAACCAACTAAAACTCCTCCTCTGCCGCTTACGGCGGGAATACGGGCACGCGTTACCACACCCTCCTCTGAGGAGTACTCTCCATCACCGGCGCACCAGAACACATTGCACGCCGTGACCACCCCAGGGACCAAACCAGCACATGGGCGCTAGACGACCCGGTGTCTGAGCACCCTTGGTCCCCCTGCAACGGGATGTCGCCCAAGCGGTACCGCAACCTACTTGTTGGCCGCTACGTCGTCTGCTTACCAGGAAAAGCCCTGACGAGCGGCTCCTCCTCGGGTTCCTCTTCGCTTCACCGTGGGTGACCAAGCCACGGCTACTGATCCCCCGCCTAGACAATACGGGAATCCACCGGGGGAGCGGCAGAGCGTCCTGGAGTGAAGATTGCGTATCGGGAAAATCCATTACCAATCTGAAAATACTGTGTAAGTCACAATAATACCTAATAATACCAATTTTCAGTGAATAAGACACCTGGTATCTCCAAACATTTGGGTTTGCGCCAAAAATGTAGTATTATTCAGAACATTCTCTAGAATTTGCAATGAGTACATACTCTCGATTTGTAATAACAAAAGCTGAATCATTTTGATTTCACAATTTGACATGAGTTTTCATTTTCAGTCGGTTTCAATCGGTTGAACGGACTGTAAAAAAGTTCGCTTAAATGTCTAATCTTATTGTGAATAGAGTATAGTTCCGAAGATTACCCTCTACACCATCATCTTCATCATCCACAACCCGACTTCACCCACTGCTGGACATAGGCTGCTCTTTTCTTATGCCAATCCTCACGCTCCTGTGCCAGCCTTATACAGGTTTTGCCCGCGATGGCAATAATGTCGGCCGCAAATTTTAACCCTCTTCCACGAACTAGAAAAAAAAGAAGGACTCCGCCCCACGCGTATCGAAAGTGAAGCACCGTACCGATCTATGTGTGCGTGATTTGACAAAGACGCCGTCGTGTCACGTAATGGCGGCCGGTCGGCATACTGTGATGTAAATGTGTGCGTGAGGCGTGTGTCCTGACATACTTACTATGCTTCACTTTCGATATGCGTCGCGCGGAGTCCTTTTTTTTCTAGTCATACATACAATCTCATTATCTCTTTATGAGCTCTGCGGAGGGCTGTCCCTTACACTCTGTATAGTCTGCAAGTGAAGTAGCTGTGTCACATCCGGACAGACGGACAGGACAAAACTATAAGAGTTTCGTATTTGCCTTTAGCTACGAAACGCTAAAAAACATAGTTAGGTACTGTGAGGGCTCAAACCTCACAGTAGGAGATTTACTAAATAAATAATAAAACTAGAGGGACTCGTATTTAAATGGGGCTGAAGCCCTCTATATTTTAAGCTTCATATAAATTATAATTCACACTCCTACTAAATTAGTTCTATGCGGAGCCCTCACCAGATTCTATATGTCATCCTGTCAAGAGAGCCGCTTTCTTGATAGAAGATATTCCATATTTGAATGATTGAATGTCAGCCAGTATTATACTAACGAGGCTTGTTCAAAGCATCAATCCTTTACAGTAGGTACTCTACAATTTCTGCTTTGTCTTGTGTGGATAAGCTTTTAGTCAAAAGGTTGTTCTAGTGAAAGTTAAAACCTGACAAATACGAATGTCACCATTCCATGCCAGTCTTTTCCCAGATAACAAAAAAAAAAAAAAACACAAAAGACATTTATTAAAATTAGGCTGAGAATCGGCACTTTCCGAACGTCAAAAGTACATAAAGACAGTCCCACAAAACGCCCTCTCAGTACCACTTCCTAGCGCTTTAGCTGGGAAGAAGAAGTGGAGCAACCATGGAATATAAGTTATATTTCTACGGGCGCAACAAACTCCCCAGCAGCGCAGCTGTCTGTTTAGTGTTCAGTTGCAAAGATTTATGCAACATTAAATTATTTCTCAAATAAATTAAACAATTTTAGGAACTCATCTAACCTGTCATTATGTAAGTTAATTCAGTTACATGCACTATTGGCCAATTCTGGAGAAAGAATTGTCAGACTTTCGGGCTTCTGCCTGCCCGTAAAAACTGTCAAAGACCCTTCCGAAGTTCCGACTAAAGTATATACATTTATACAGGAAATAAAACAGATATTTTATACCTATTTTATTTAAACAATAACTAGGTAAGTAGGTGTCTAAGAATAAACATTACTGTTGCAAAATGTTTTATGAAACAGGAATCGTCTGGATTCACTTTTAAATGCGCATTTATTTAGCAACTGACCTACCACAACATGTTGTGAAAAGGTTATTCAAAGGACAAGAGACGACAAGACGTTAGGTTAGGATCAATAATTCATTATAAGGACCGTCAATTTTATTGAATAATACATTATCCGCATGTTAATAATGTCCTGTTTGTGTTTCTTGTTGATTTTTGCGGTTATTTTTAGTATTATAATTTAAATTGTGATATGAAATTTTGAGGTGACTGCGACAAGAATAGAGGTAATCGGAATTGTTAATCACGTCATCTATTTTCGTGAACAGTAAACAATTTGGATGAAGTTCTGCTACTCGATACTAGATGGCGCTAGCAGTAAACCTATATACTATTAATATTTTTTTACAGTGCTGTTAACCCGTCACATGTAGCAATGTATGAGCTTTCATTGATAATGTCTTATGCTAAGCAATACTTTGTGAGTTAATTGAAGACATTGTGGGGCAATCATAATATCAAACTGCATCCAGAGCCCACTTAACTATCTGCATTATATAATAAGGTACTTTTTCTTTTTTTTTTATCGTGGAGAAATGCTCATGCATACTGCACTACCATGGGGAGATAGTGCAGTTATGTGGGACTCTAACCCACTAAAACTCCACGGTGTCCTCCTCTGCCGCTTACAGCGGGAACACGGGCACGCGATCGAACAGGTACTGATTTCTGTGATTTAAATATGTCTATTAGTACCTGTGTGACCGAGCTCCGCTCAAATGAGACCTAGCTAGTACGATTTTTCGCCCCCGTAAATCCCTACATTACAATTTTCATCGAAATCGATAGAGCCGTATTCGAGAACGTGATATTATATATTATAAAGAGGTATGTAAGTTTGTATGTTTGTAAGATTGTATGTAGGGGATTGTTGTAGGGGGTAATATTATATATTATTGGGGGTGTATTTATGTAATTATATAATATCTATGTATTTATTCTTATATTTTATAGTTATTTTCTTGTTATCTATCCTTTATGTTGCACCTGCCATGTCTTCTCTCTGCACCACCCTAAGGTTGACTGGTAGAAAATGCCTCAGGCATTAAGTCCGCCTTTGTACGGTATTTTTTTACTTGTGCATAAAGTTTTAATAAATAAATAAATAAATAAATATCCGGAACTAGATCCAATTCAATTTTTTTTTCACTGGTAGAAAGCTACATTATTCCTGAGTGCTACAGGCTTATTATATTTATACCATGCATATTAGCCGAGCTGTCACAATTTTTGTCTAGCAAGTCGGAAATAAATACCTCTTAAAACAGAATATGCGCATGCGCTGCTTAAACGGTTTAAAATTGTAAACAGTTTTCTATCTTTTAATTTTTATCTTTTATGCTTCTTTTATTAATCATAACCTAAAAATAACAAAATGATATGATATATACTTGTATAAATAATTTTGTGTTAACATGTATATTTTAAATTTGGATAGTTGAATTGTGGTTATTGTACCTACTATTGAAATAATTTTATTTACTGTATAATTTTACCTAACAGTTTTATAAAATTCATAATAATATTACAACGTATTCTTAGGAAGCCTTAAATCAAACCACTGAATTGCAACAGAAAAATAACTGTTTTTCATTAGAAAAAAAAAGATAAGACTAAGTTTTATGTTTACTGTTGCGGGTGAAAAACTAGGCATAATATTTTCAATGTCATAATATTAGTCAAGTGGAATAGACGCGGGAGTGTTGCACACAAACCTCAAGATTTGAATGGGGAAGGTCGGGCAAAGCTAATCGTAGATGGCGTGATCATTTGACATTTCATTCATTCATGAGTTTGGTTTTATTTCACTGTTTCATTATTTTCAGTTATTTCAATATTTTTAATCAAGTAATTGACATGGAAAGTGTCCGAATTTAAAACCTTAAATATTTCCTCGTAATCACTTTCTTCAAAATGATTCGAACTCGTTTATTTTTTTTTTAATCTTTACGAATAGCTTCAATTCACCATCTTTTAATTTTAGGGTCTCTCGTGAAATGGTGGACTCCGATTTCGGAGTATTTAGGAACACAACTACGCGTCATTTTTGCAAAAATACAATAAAATCACCTCACGCCTTGTATGTATTAGTAGCTTACGTTGGGTACTGGCTACGACAGCGCCATTTTGTGTCAGAATTGTAGTAAGACAGGATGACCAGACCAAAGATATGGTTGGTAGGTCAAAAGAAATGCAAAACATACACAACGGAAATTCGAACAAAAACCAGAAGAAAATAGATATAGTAAACGACCACTATTTCTTAAACTTTGATTTCCTAGGAAAGCGGTTCCGTCATATTATAACGGCTAGCATGAAAATCTGTCACTTGTACCAATTTTTGACATTAAGTCAAACCCCGTTGCCCAAAGATTTAAATCGCTAGACTAGCCCTCACCGTACTTTAGTTCCAAGAAAAAGTGTCCATACTGAGAAGAGTGAGCTCACACATTATTAATTAGTGTTTTTATGACAATCAAGTGAAGTCACTGCATCATTGTGTGTGAGAGGTGTAGAAACAAAACGGAAAAGCGACTATATTTTGACGCGGTAGGGCAAATCTAACGATTTAAATTTTCTCTTCTGCCATAATTTTCATGACAGTCGTCACTGCGAGCATTAGTGGCGGCCACTGCTCTTCTAGGAAACCATATCTTTTCTCATTTATTTTAACTAGCTTTTTCGCGCGGCTTCGCCCACGTTTATTATACATATAAACCTTCCTCTTGAATCACTCTATCTAATAAAAAAAACGCATCAAAATCCGTTGCGTAGTTTTAAAGATCTAAGCATACATAGGGACAGACAGACAGCGGGAAGCGACTTTGTTTTATACTATGTATTGACTAGCTGCGCCCCGCGGTTTAACCCGCGCAGACTGCGATAAGAAGTATCCTATGTGTTAATACAGGGTATAAGCTATATACATACCAAATTTCATCCAAATCAGTCCAGCCGTTTGAGCGTGAAGAAGTAACAAACATACACACTCACTCGCAAACGTTAGAAATAGAAATAGAAATCATTTATTTGCCAATAATGTAGGTAACAGATATGGTTTACACCATACAAAAAAAAAAAAAAAATGCAAAAAAGCAAAAAAAAAAAAAAAAAAAAGGCAAAATTACTTAATTAATTTAATCATTGCTTAATTGCTACGTTAACATTTAAATAACATTTCTATGTCTATCTAACGTTCGGCTTTATAATATTATATTATATTATTAGTGTGAGTGTGACATATTATATATAGTGTGATTGTCCTAAAATACGTAGGTATAGTAGAAAAACTGGCAATGTGCAAACATAACTTCAGATTACCTCCAGTCGAATTTTCTTAAACACCTCGTTACCACTCACTTTGGCTACATTTGCCAACCTGAAAATATTCTAAAAACAGCTCGGAGCTCCTTATCTGGGTGCTAAATATAGGTCAGCAAACAAGAATAGTGATTAAACCTTACATATCTGTACTTTATCTAAAGTTGGATTTTGCTAAATCATAAAGGATTTCGTTAAATATTTTCTTTCTTTAATACTAAATCGTTTTAAACTACCGCTACTTAAGCATCATAGGAATACCAAAAACCAGGTTAAGTATTCTCCAAACTAGTTTGTATTAAGTATGCCTACATTTAAAACTAAAACTATTTTTTTACTATACTCAGATTATTTGAAAGCTCACTTAAAACTCAATTGAATAATTGAAGTATCTTTTTAGACTCACAAAGAAAAAAAATATTTTATGATGAAATGACAAGTTAAGAAAATATTAAGACGTAATCTGGTCTTAACTAAATCAAACTATAGAATCACTTAATACCAAAAAAATTAAATAGTACTTCACCAATACGGTTTTTAGTGTAGGTTAAGTATAATATCTCTTAACTAGCACTACTTGAAATGTAACTTGTCTTTACTTTGTCTGAACTAGCCTTAGAAAATCAGTATTGTCTGAAATCTTACTTCGTTGGGAAAATAAGTTTTAACGCCATTTTCCACTTTAAGTGAAAAAATAATAAAACATTTTCCGACAACACTTCATCAAAAACTAGAGTAGATTGAACTTATATTTTTGTTATAGTAATTCTAACCACATAAAAATAACCAGCACATTTATAGAAAATGTAGTATTTTGCACTATATGGCACAAAAATTTTTATTTGCAATATTATTATACAAAATTTTATCATTTGTTTTCTAGTATTTTTAAAGCCCGTGTGTTTTATAGCACTATCTACAGATTTTACACGAGAAATAATCATGCGTTTTAAATTTCCAACGTATTCAACGACATATGAAAGCCTTTTCTAGACATAAAAATTTGTTGTATAATCGCCATTTTCATAAATCTTAAAACAGTTTTGTAATAATTTAAAAGTTCACCATATTTTCTAAAATAAAGTTACTTAAAGCACTTTAAAGCAAAATAAGTTTTTAATTTTACTTCACTAAGATAAGATCGATTCTGCTATTCAATATTGATAGTTTTAATTAGGTATTGCAGATAGCGATAAGTCTATTTCATGATCTGAAGTCAACCTACAAGATATCTTGAAATCAGTGTTTAGAGTTCTGCAAAACCATATTCTTAAATAGGGTTAAAGTTTATCTAAACATCAGTATTAGCTCTTTCTTAACATGTCGTTAAATATGGTGCCCACTTTTACTTAACTGACCCTTGGGGTGTATCTAGGAGACATCTTGAGGGACATATTGGTTTTAACCAAGACAACAGCTGGAATTCATCTACTTGCCTTCAAGATATCTACAATACCTTTTTAGGACATTTGTTTGCTACTTGGGATTACTGCTACCTAAGCTGCTAGCTGTAGTCCCTACACTTAATATGGAATTTTCTCGTGAAATAAAATGTGAAACATTGAGAAAATACTTATTTATTTTATAATTATTATAATGGTTTCGATAATATCGAGGAGCTCTTGGCTAAGTAAGAACAGCCGCGCGGGTCGATCCATTAGGTTAAGCTACGCTTGCCGGGGTCGGTCCGTGGATGTGTGACCATGTTTACATACCGAGACTCCTCCGTGCCTCGGAAAGCACGTTAAGCCATTGGTCCCGGCTGTCATTCGTGGATCTTTGACAGTCGTTACGGGTCGTCAGAAGCCCGAAAGTCTGACAATCAGTCTTACGAAGGGGTATCGTATTACCCAGTTATTGGGTTGTGGAGGTCAGATAGGCAGTCGCTCCATGTAAAATAATGGTATTCAGCTGCATCCGGTTAGACTGGAAGCCGAACCCAACATAGTTGGGAAAAGGCTGGGCAGATTGATTGTCGGTTAAAGTAGTAAAATAAAATAAGACTCGAAGTTATTTGTCCAGTAAGTATTTATTTATAATAGCACAGTACTTACAAATACATAACTAAAAGAAACTTACATGCGAAATCGTTTAGACTCCGTAAAATCAGCATTAAAATTAAAATCTTTCTTCTATTTCTTTGTTCAATAGATATTTATTGATAATACCTACCACAATACTTAAAGGTACTGAACTAAAATACTAAAATTATTACATTTATCGAATAAAAGGTAAAGTTTCTGAATGGCTTCAGCTATTGGACCATCAGAAGACGGAAGATCTACTGGCATTTATTGCGTATCATATATCATACAATACTTCTAAACAAACTCTCACATACCTACACACACTTACCCCACACACACAAACACACACACAGATCACACACTTCTGTTGAACATAACAAATAAAACTAAACTAAAAACTTAAACTAGATTATACACTTCTGGACACATCTATTGGCCCACCTTAGAGTTTAGGTTTCGATGGCCCCTACCGAAATATGATTGCTAGATTGAACAAAAACTGTTGATGCAGTTTTAAACCTGATACATTTTACCATCTTTTTCGATCGTATTGTTTTAAATTTGAATTCAGAATACCATACGACATGGAGCTACGCCTAACAAGTCGGATATGCGCCTTGTTAAAGGCAATTGATTTTTGAATAAAAAACATGTTTAATCAAATAAAGGTTTAATTTAATAACGCATGTTGCCTCCATGGGTATCTACCACAGCTCTCATACGATTAGGCATAGAGTTTATCAACCGCTCTATGAAATTTTGAGGGATCATCTCCCATTCCTCTTCTATGGCAGTTTTCAACTCCTGCATCGTCTGGGCAACTGGCTGACGAGCCCTAACACGGCTTTTTAGCTCGTCCCACATGTGCTCAATGGGGTTCATGTCTGGGCTTCTGGCTGGCCAGTCCATAACTGTGATGTTCACATCCCGAAGATATTCCCTGACGATGCCGGCCGCATGGGCTCTTGCATTATCATGCATAAAAAGGAAATTTGGGCCCACATAGTCCGCGTATGGTATCACGTGAGGTTCTAAGCACTCACGAATGTACCTTTCAGCATTTAATGTTGGCAGCCGTGGTCCTGTAACAACCTCAAGTTGAGTTTTGCCGCTCGCGGATATACCGCCCCAGACAGTCCATGAGCCACCGCCATAAGCAACCCTCTCTTCAAAGCAGCATTGTGCGAAACGCTCTCCCTTACGTCGGTAGACCTTCTTCCTTCCATCATTGCCATGTAACACAATTTTAGACTCATCAGAAAAGAGTACACGGCTCCAATCTTGCTGTGTCCAATTTAAATGACTGCGTGCGAAATGAAGGCGCGCTGTTCGGTGGGCTCGCGTTAGTTTGGGGCCATTAGCTGGCTTGTGTGGTACCATATCGCGTTCTTTTAACCTTCTCCGAACAGTTCGAGCGCTCACAGATACTCCGTGGAAGTCGCGAAGTTGGTTTTGTATCTCAATGGAGGTAAGGTGACGATTTCTCAAGCTGGTCGTCACGATGAATCGATCCTGCCTTTCAGTTGTGACCCGAGATCGTGGCCTTCCTTGGCGACGAACAAAGCCGCCAGTCTCTAGGTACCTCCGATAAACATTTCGGACCGCAGATCGACTTAAATTAAGTTGAGCACTCACGTTTCTTTGGCTGTGTCCGGCCTGAATAAGTGCCACAGCTTGGGCGGCGACTTCAGGTGAAGTATCCATAGATAATTGATAGAACCTCACCTTAATGTTAAGAATAAGTAATGTTTGTTGCAAAACCAAAGATATCAATCACTTTTTCAAGAATTAAAGCCAAGTAAACCAATAAAACCAAGTTTTCTTAGTATTCGATTGTTTGATATCAACAAACAGGCTCCAAATTGTCTTTTGTTTCTTTAAATTCTGTGTTCGAAATTCAAAAAAAGACTATTGAATGAAATTGTGAATGTGCCAGGTTCAAAACTGCATAAAAACTTTTTGCTCGACCTAATATAAAATTTTAGCTAGGACCAAACGAAACTGAAAATACAAGGTGGGCCAAAAGATGTGTCCAGAAGTGTAGTATAAGATTTACCTAAAATTATCTTATAAATTATAAATCGTAAGTCTACTGCAGCATCATTCAAGCCAATTTGTTCGTATATTATTATGTGATACTTCCTGCGGCTGAACACTGTTTTCCAAAATACAAGCTTAAGCTTAGTTTGGGAATCAGTAACAGTACCTTTTGTGGAATACATAAATACGATGCATATGTTAGATTACTCTAAGATAAACTACTACTACTAGATACTCTAGATTGTATTAACTGGCGACAATAAAGAATTTTTATTTTTAATTTATTTATCGGTACTACATTAGTAATAATCACCGGTAAATGTGATTAATTTCTTACTTTTACCTCGACTGTCGGTAATTATCAATAATGATAGACAATTATTAATAATTTTCAATTAATCACACTTACATATATATAATTATCCAACAAACTATCCAACATAACATCATCATCATCATCATATCTGTTATTTTAACTCCATCATATCTAGATAGATGGTTAGTTTTGGACCAGAAACAAAAATTATAGTCTAATTTAAAAGAAATTTATTGGAATAGTTTTAATTTAATAAAATTAGATTGACATAGAACAAAACAATGGACGCGATAAAATAACAGTTTCGTGTTTCCTTCTTCTCTCTCACATAAATGCCTCCAAATTTAAAACTGTGGCCTTAGTGCGAGTTTTTGCACTTTACTCGATAATGTGAAGAAGAAAAAAGAAGAAGTTACCTAGTAGTAAAGTTTAGTGTAGTGTGTAGTGAAGTTTACCTTAAACGCCTTCTGGTGACTATAATGGGCAACACAATACAAATTGAAATAAGGTATCGTTAGCGTAAACGCAGTCGAGTAAATATAAAAACTCGCACTAAGGCCTCAGTACTTAACGATTACGTTATTTATTTATTATAATAGCCATTATTTATTCCTTAATTAAAAATAAACATAAAAATCATAGAATAAATAAATATTTCATTCAAACATTCAGCAAGAAACAATAAAAAATTATTTAAAAAATCAAAAGACAATAATAAATATGAGATACGTATTCTATTCATCACCAATTACAATATATTTGATTTACTAAATAATTAATTAATAACAAAAAATTTAAGTTAATCACCACTTATAAAATATATCGCATTATTATCTATAATCTTATATTTTTATATATTTTAATATTTTTATGAGTAAAATATTTACCGTTTGAGCAATTTCATCTAATTTAAATAATTATGCATTATTTCTACTTTAATCTCTAATCTCTCTCTATCTTTAATCTTTGTTATTTTATATTATGTTTCTTAATCAATCTATTTTGTAATTTATATGACTAATTGACATGTAATTTTCATAATTATTAATAAATAAACTAAACTAATTGTACATGCTTTGAAAATAAAACTATTTGTCAATTAAGGACCTCTTCACGATTAAAGGCCTCCTCCATTTTCCTCCAAAACTCTATCTGATGCCTTGAATAACCAGTCCTTTTCTGCTGTTTTATTAATTCCGTCAATCCACCTCTCTCTAGGTCTGCCTCTGGTTCTTTTATCCACATATCTTTCCACATATCTTTTATCCACATAGCTCGGATGGACGACCCATCCGAGCTATGTAGCCAGCCCACTTCCATTTTAGCTTTTTGCAGTGCTCTAGAGCATCAATGGCTTTAGTAGTTTTTGTTATTTCTATACTTCTTATTCTGTCTTTTCTTTTGAGGTTTAAAATACTTCTTTCCATCGATCTTTGGCATGTTTTTATCTGCTTTTTTGTTTTATCATTAAATATCCAGGTCTGAGAAGCATAAGAGAGACATGGCAGAATACAAGAGTCTATGACTTTCTTTTTAAGGTTTACTGGTAGCTTTGATTTGAGTACTTCTTTGGTATTCCAGAATTTGTTCCATGCTAGGTTGGTTCGACGTTTCACTTCATCGTGATGTCTGGACTTAGCGAATGAGATCTGTTTACCTAGGTATATGTAGTTGTGCACATATTCCAATGCGGCATTGTTGACTCTGATTGGTATATTAGGTTGGGGAAAAAGTCTTTTCGCATTATAGTCTGTATGAACTTAAAATAAAATCTCTTTGGCTATACTATTTGTATCTGGCTGGTTTTGGTATCATTGAAAGTTTAAATTTTAAAGAACATTAGGAAAATGTGTGATTTTCATTTGTTTTTCGTACTGTCAAGATGAGTGAATCTAATGAAGAAATTCGATACATTTTAAAATTTTACTACAAAAAAGGTTAAATTGCAACGCAAGCCGCGAAAAAAATTTGCGATGTTTATGGACCCAGTGCAGTGTCTGTGAGAGTAGCACAAATTTGGTTTAAGCGTTTTCAATCTGGAAATTTTGATGTCAAAGATGCACGTCGCTCTGGTCGCCCAATTATGGATAAAATGGATGCCATTTTTGAAAAAGTGGAGCAAGATCGGCATATCAGTAGTTACGACGTAGCTGAGAACTGGGAATTGACCACAAAACAGTTTTGGCGCATTTGAAAAAAAACTGGGTACACAAAAAAGCTCGATATTTGGGTACCTCACGAGCTCACTGAAAAAAATTTGTGATTCTTTATTACGGCGTAATGAAACCGAACCATTTTTGAAGAAGCTGATAACTGGTGATGAAAAGTGGATCACGTACGAAAAGAACGTGCGAAAAAGGTCGTGGTCAAAGGCCGGCCAGGCTTCACAGACTGTGGCAAAACCCGGGTTAACCCGCAACAAGGTGATGCTGTGTGTGTGGCATTATTAATTATTAGCTGTTACCACCAGGCAGGACCATCGATTCTGAACTCTACTGCGAACAACTGATGCGATTAAAGCAAGAAGTTGAGAGAAAGCGGCCGGAATTAATCAACAGAAGGGGTGTGGTTTTTCATCATGATAACGCTAGACCTCCCACATCTTTAGCCACTCAGCAAAAATTAAGAGAATTTGGCTGGGAGGTGTTAATGCATCCGCCGTATAGTCCTGACCTTGCACCTTCAGATTTCCACCTGTTTCTGTCTCTTCAGAATTCTTTAGGCAGTGTCAGGTTAACATCACGAGAGGACTGCCAAAACCACTTGTCGCGGTATTTTGATCAGAAGTCCCAAAATTTCTATAGCAATGGGATCATGTCCCTACCTACAAGATGGCAAAAAGTTATCGAACAAAATGGTACCTACATACTTTAGATAAATGTAAATAATGTATATTAAAAAATGTTTTGAATTTACTTAAAAAATGCGAAGAAACTTTTTCCCCAACCTATTATTTAGACTGTTGGTTGGGTGATCTTTGTTTTTAAGGTATTCAGTTCCAGACCGATTTCACAGCTAACAGAATGTAGATCAGTAACCATTGTCTCTAGCTCAAATGCTGATTCGGAAAAGTATCATCTTTTCCGAATCAGCATTTGTACATATCGTCTGCAAATCTGAGTTTCTTAGGTACTGCCCGTTTATGTTAATACCTTTCCTTTCCCAGCTTAGTTTTTTCATGATGCTATGAAGGACAGTTATGAAAATCCTCGGTGATAGAGGGTCACCCTGTCTGACACCTCGATTGATCTTTATTTCAGGGCCTTTCACCTCCATTTTCACGCGACTTGTGCTCTTGTTGTATATGTGCTTTATTAGTTCAATTGTTTCATACGCTGGAATTGATTATAGAGAAATACGAAGAACGAAGATGCCCACTCTACCTAGCATTTATAGATTATGCGAAAGCCTTTGACTCTATATCACATAACAGTATGTGGAAAGTTCTGCACGAATGTGACGTACCATCAGAAACAATTACGTCAACATGGTATAAATAAAATAATAATACATAAAACAAAGCAGACATAGACAATTATTTGTTAAAAGCCTTCAAATAAAATATTATAAAATATCGCTTAAAATATAATTAGTTACGGTATTCCAAAGCCTGTAAAATCTTCTTCGTCGTGCTTTCAAGACTATCTATTTTTATTTTGTATTTCGATAGCTGATCCTTTATTTCGTCAAATTCCGTTACGTTTGTCTTCTTCATCGTGCTTTCAAGACTATCTATTTTCATTTCGTATTTCGATAGCTGATCCTTTATTTCGTCAAATTCCGTTACGTTTGTCTTCTTGCTAATGACAATTTCTGCATTCTTAACAATTTTGCGATCTAATCTGTAGTTTTGACAACGTTCGAAACAACAAGTGCCCGTTCCGCCTTTTATATCTTCATATTCATCCTCGAATATGCTTACTGGCCCTGCGGCAGGGATTTCGATCTTGTTGTCCTGATTTGGTTTCACAATTATCCTGTAGTTTGGCAGAAAGTGTGGGAACAGACTAATACGCTTTGCGAAAGGTTTTATGCAAAACATTTTAGGCTTTATGATATTAAGTTTTTCAAAACTAGTGGGCAGCCATGACCAGCAAGTACTCGGTCGGGAATAAGATCTAGCGTTACCGATCAGTACGCTCTCGGAGTATGATATTAGCTTTACTCTGGATATGTGTCCCACGAGTTTTGCATCAGCACGGATTTCTTGTGTATCACTTACAGCTAAACCGTTAAGTAAATTAAATAGAACGATAGGTACCATAAATATAAATACAATAAATATTAAGTGACTCGTAACTGGGTTTGTACTGAACTTAATTGATCCGGCGTCGAATTCTCCTGTCAACATGATTATCGTTTTAAATAACGATACGCCAGGATTCGCGAAGAAATCTTCATCTTCTTCCTCCTCTTTACCTACTTCATTAGGGTTTGGTTCTTTCTGTTCTTCGTCTTGATTTTCTTGCCGAAACAATGTGTAAAAACTCAAAGCAAACGCTATTATTAAGATACAATACCAGAGCAAGAATTTAAAGTAATTACTTAAGACAGTTTTCAAAATAACAATATTCGTTGACAAACTAGGGAACTGGCCAATGAGTAGAACTAATTCACCGGATGATAGTAATATGGCAACTGCGGACAATTGTTGTTTAATAGATTCTTCCGCTGAGTCATTACTTACTATAAGCGCGGTACAATATATCAAGACGATTTCCATCCAATTCTCCAAACTTTTTAAATATCGTATCGGTGATACAAGTAGTTGAAACAATTCTCGAAATATTAATAGGATTAACCCAATTACCGCACCAGCGTGAGTAACAACATTCAACGCTTCTATTGAGCCTGGTGGTTTCTTCTCTTCTACGTATCTCAATATTATGTAAAGGGTCAAGCACAGCCAAAACAGTGAATAAAATGTTAGGTTTGCGTAGAAAAGGCAACTTATTCTTTGCCACTTTAAATACAAGAAACTGGTGATGACTGGATGTTGTAAAAGTGGTCGCAATTCTTCGTTTCGTGTCATGTATAGTAAGGCGTCTGTTTCGGGCGCCAGAGCGGAATCTAATTCCTTTTCGTTGTTGATAGAATTATCCATTAGAGGCACCTTGCAGAGCTCGTATTGAAGCGTATTGTTTGGATAAGCAAGGAAGCTATATTTCACGTGAATCTCGTAATCGTCGCCACTTGGTCGTATGCCATTAGTCGTTATACATTCATCCAAATATGTTTCCAAAGTTTTAGCATTTATGTCTGCTAAAGGTGGTTCATTAAATATGTTACGAAGAGACAAACAGGCTCCGTTCCTTAATAACTTTAAAACAGTTTCTTGGTCACCATTCCTAGCAGCATAGTGCAAAGCAGTGTTACCTGTAGCATCAGGATGGTTAAGGTTAATTATGGGATTCTTTAGGAATAATTCAATTATTTTAGGGTACCCATTTTGGCAAGCGATTGCTAAAGGTCCGCTTGTATTACCTAAACACGTAGCGTTTGGATTTGCCCCGGACATCAGTAAAGTGCCAACTACTCTGTGTAACCCCTTATCAGTAGCCATCTGTAGCATAGTATTCACGCCATTGTTAGCTGCCAAAGCTGGACGATGATCATTTTTCTTAACGAGTTTAGTGAAGTCGCGGATAAAATTATCTTCTTCATGTCTGCTAAGATACCAAAATAACTTATCGGCGTCAATTATTTCTGGTTCCAGTTCTTCAGTTTCGAACTTAGCCAATAGATGCGGGAATGCTTCTTTAAGATAATCACGCGCCGTTCTTCCTATTCTGTCTTTGTATGTGTCCAAATGAATAGGTTCCTTAGCGTAATCTAATATCAAAGTTACAATTCTTTCTAGACCTTGTTTGGCAGCAGCATAAGCAGGAGTTATGCCCTTTAAATCGGGACTATTAGCATTGCTACCCGCTTTGAGGAGCTTTTCAACCATTTCCTCATAGATGGCCAAATCATGCTCTCGGTCGTCATTCAAGACTTCTATTTTCTTGATGGCCATTAATAAAGCCGTGTTACCTTTGCTTTTAATATTCACGTCAATCCTGTCGTCCTCTAGCAGCGCTGCCAATGCTTCGATATTCCCCTTTTGAACTGCGAAGTGTATAGGAGCCGCGGCACGTGTTTCATTCACCTTATTGACTTCCACTTCATGTTGTAGTAAAAGCTTCACGAATTCTTGTTTATTTGGTTCGGACACTGCGAGCTCCAGACATGTCTTGTAATCTGGATATTGATACACATGCTCGAGATTCACTGAACCATTCATGACAATCTTTTTAAATGTGGCAAAATCGTTGGTTTGTAGCGCCGTCCTCAGCTGGACTTGAGGGTCCGCGCCGAAGAGGGAGCTCCCATGTGACAGCCGGCTGGGCGTCATCTCGTAAGTGTCCTGCGTCATGTCGCACACAAGACTCGCATCTGAAACGTAAAATAATTGTTTTTATCATTCACCACAATTTTCTCATTGAAGTAAATTGTTATGAAACTCATGTGTACTACTCCAAAATCAGTAGTTAAGGACAAATGGATCAATTGAATTGGATTGGCCATTGAACATCTGGCGAACTTTCACGAGCTTGCTTAAGCTTTAAACCTTTTCCAAAGATATGGAAGTGTAAATGAATGAAGATACCCTAAATTCGCGCGTTTATTTGATAAACTACGCTAAGTGCATCCACAAACTCTTTTGTGAAAACGTGATAACCATTGCCTCGTATGTTGCGTTAACTACACATCAATCCGTTTAAGTGAGTCGTGCCCTATTTTGAGAATTCTCATTGATCATAGATACAATGTAACATACTCTTTTAATTTGTTGTTTGTTGTTTGTAGTTTTAGTGAACATAGTTTACTGTATGGTTTCCACGGAGATTTATTTATTGTTTCCAAGCTACGAGTATAAAAGTATAGCCTTATGTTGAGTTGCCTGTCATAGTTTTAAATGAGCCAAGTACTTTGTACCAAAATCAGTCGAGTTTATCTAGAATCTTTTAGTTATGAGCAGGACCATCAGGACCATAATTGCTCTATCAAAATTAGAAATGGAACAAATACAGCCATTAAACAATTTAAAACTGTCAAGATATTATTTAGAGCTGGTTAAATAAGAAATAGTTCTTTGATTATTTTAAAAACATGATAAATAGGATCATAGCAACAATAAGTAGCCCAAGATTCATACTTTTGACAAGATTCAGGCTGCCTATTGCCTAAGGAACCATGTAAAAGCTTGGGAATGAAAGACTGCAATCCTATTTCTGTTCCTGACGATGACAACAGGAAATGAAATACCTACTGAAAAAAATAACATTCAATGCAATTCTATTTTGAGATATTAAGTAGTAAAGCTACTAGTTAAAATAATGAATATAAATTAAACCCATAATAATCTATGCGGATTTCTAAGATTATGATTATAATCAAATAACCGTTTGTTTACACTCTGTTATTACTAAAAAGTAAAACGGAAGCAATGATATGCTAATGAAGGGAAATACGAGTACGTAGTTCACACGACTCACGAATTGACAGAACACCCTTTTGACATTTCTTCAGTGCCCTGGTTATTTGAAGCGGTAGACAACTGAATGGCAGAGAATGAGAGCCTGTGGTATCTGCATTCTTGTTTATTTAGTTTAGATAATTTTCTACCGGTCCACTAGGAAAAGTTGCATTTTTGATTCCTGTCTCGGAGACTGTGGGTCCTAACAAAACTTGGGTGACGAGTGAATTTCCTACGTCAATTCTAAATCTCAATCAGGAGTTACAAAATGTAGGCCGAAGTGGCTCCTGTTGCTCCAGGCCCCAGGCCTCGGAGACCATGTTACAAAGTGGGGCGTCCCCGGCGTCGACGTTATCACGTCAGATAAGTCGGCCGTTTGTGCGACAGTACGTCACATGGGACTCAAATGATGGCTTGGCAAGCTTCTGCGATGCTTTCAGTCAAGGTGACATCTTCAACTAGCATGGGTTTTTTCTTCGTCCAACTTAAGAGCGAGTGCTCAGTTATGTGAACTCGGAAATGGGACGGGGACGCACTATGTAAAAATCGCCCCACACAAAACCCAGTGTGACTGGCTCCCGTACTTGGAGACGAGAGGGCTCGGAGAGTCAGTACCAGTACAAGATCAGATCTATGTAAGATCGTTTTAGACCTAATAAGCTGCAACTCCTACCCTGGAAAGTCGGAGGGGGGGGGGGGGGGGCAACCAGGTTGCAAGGGTTGGTAGATCAAACTTGCTAAAGTGTAATTAGAGATAATCTACACTAATTACTCTATTAAGACTACTAACCTCTATTCAGAGGCGAATGTCATAGTGCAGAGTGCATGGCATTAGTCCTAAATAATCTGATCCCAATTTATTTATTTTTACGCATAAAGCACATAATTATGGTACCAACCAACAGATATTAGATCTAAACAGTTTTGTGTCCATTGTTTCAAAAGCATTATCCTTAGCTAAACCAGTACCCAGAAAGTCTTGAAATGAATTGAATTCCAGAATGATGAAGCTGCCTGAAGAGTTTTATATACCCTAATATTGTAAGGTATCTCACAGCTTTTAGATGTTGATTATCAGTGCGACCAAGGTGTAGTTCAAAGACACTGACAATCAAGATATTTACTTTCTCTACTCAAGATCTCAACTCAAGATGTTTACTCTAAATCTACCATAATCGTTGTTGATTTTGGTTTACAATAACATTTGTGGCTGAGCGTGCTTGAAACATTTATACAGACTAAGTTACGAGAGGCCTAATGGAAGTAACATAAGGTAGTCTGTGGTAGCCTTCGGGAGGCTGACTGGAGAATAGTTCGTCAAATGAAATTAAACTGGAAGAACCACTAGGCTTACAGAATTATTAGTTTTGTAAAGTAGTAAAGGAGATGGTTACCTCTCAAGATAATTTAGAATGACCAGCCTATAAGTTTCCCACTTTTGGGACAAAGGTCACCTCTCTGTGAGAGAATAGGGTTTATCATTATGATAATAAAATAAATAAAATAAATAAATAAATAAATTGTTAATTATGTTTATGTAGGTAGGTACATGATTCACATTTCAAGACATTTTAATTGATAAATGAAGAGACTTATACTAGAATTCCTTCTTAGATCATTTACATGTGTCTACTCCTTAGACTAATCTGACCAAAGTATTGTAAAGAAGGGTCCTAAATATAGTTCAGTTTTAATGGAATTTTAACTGTGTCATGAATCACATTGATTTTGTTTTTCCACGTCTTATTTAAAATTATGAGATTCAGAAATATTTGTACTTTTGATTGATCTCATAACTTCCAAGTATATTACTTACCTAATTGTGTTAATTAAGGATATAAGTGATCCAATTATCCTTTAGTAATGAGATTATTATTTTAATTCAGTTTTAGATCTTATTGATTTTAGATTATCATTAAAGCTTGATAATTCATGTTCACCTTAAATAAGGTAAATAGATTTGTTTCAACTGTCCACCAACCTCATAAAGGTTAGTAACAACAATATAGTGATTTAATAGTGGCATGACGGCTGAACGTTTCTATGACATTTTATGGAATTTGTTCATTTTAGCAGTTTCTAGGATAAATAGATGGAAAACTCTTAATTATTTATTTTTAACATTTACCTACAGACCGAAATATTCGTTTATTCCATATAATATGTATATAATTCACATAGCGTCTACATCCTTCAAGTATTCTTTCACCAGCAGATATCAAACAGGTCTTCAAAACGAGTGTTATTGTGTTTTGAAGGAAACATAATAGAAATGTTTTGCATTAAAACAAAACAGTTATTATTAGGTTGGGGAAAAAGTCTTTTCGCATTATAGTATGTATGAACTTAAAATAAAATCTCTTTGGCTATACTATTTGTATCTGGCTGGTTTTGGTAACATTGAAAGTTTAAATTTTAAAGAACATAATTCCAAATTCAAATTAGGAAAATGTGTGATTTTCATTTGTTTTTCGTACTGTCAAGATGAGTGAATCTAATGAAGAAATTCGATACATTTTAAAATTTTACTACAAAAAAGGTAAAAATGCAACGCAAGCCGCGAAAATATTTGCGATGTTTATGGACCCAGTGCAATGTCTGTGAGAGCAGCACAAATTTGGTTTAAGCGTTTTCAATCCGGAAATTTTGATGTCAAAGATGCACGTCGCTCTGGTCGCCCTATTACGGCTAAAATGGCTGCCATTTTTGAAAAAGTGGAGCAAGATCGGCATATCAGTAGTTACGACGTAGCTGAAGAACTGGGAATTGACCACAAAATAGTTTTGGCACATTTGAAAAACACTAGATACACAAAAAAGCTCGATATTTGGGTACCTCACGAGCTCACTGAAAGAAACCTAATGAACCGTGTACTCATTTGTGATTCTTTATTACGACGTAATGAAACCGAACCATTTTTGAAGAAGCTGATAACTGGTTATGAAAAGTGGATCACGTACGACAAGAACGTGCGAAAAAGATCGTGGTCAAAGGCCGGTCAGGCTTCACAGACTGTGGCGAAACCCGGGTTAACTCGCAACAAGGTGATGCTGTGTGTGTGGTGGGATTGGAAGAGCATTATTCATTATGAGCTGTTACCACCAGGCAGGACCATCGATTTTGAACTCTACTGCGAATAACTGATGAGATTAAAGCAAGAAGTTGAGAGAAAGCGGCCGGAATTAATCAACAGAAGGGGTGTGGTTTTTCATCATGATAACGCTAGACCTCACACATCTTTAGCCACTCAGCAAAAATTAAGAGAGTTTGGCTGGGAGGTGTTAATGCATCCGCCGTATAGTCCTGACCTTGCACCTTCAGATTTCCACCTGTTTCGGTCTCTTCAGAATTCTTTAGGCAGTGTCAGGTTAACGTCACGAGAGGACTGCCAAAACCACTTGTCGCAGTATTTTGATCAGAAGTCCCAAAATTTCTGTAGCAATGGGATCATGTCCCTACCTACAAGATGGCAAAAAGTTATCGAACAAAATGGTACCTAAATACTTTAGATAAATGTAAATAATGTATATTAAAAAATGTTTTGAATTTTCTTAAAAAATGCGAAGAAACTTTTTCCCCAACCTATTATGTTATGAAAAACACAATAACACTCGAGTAAGGTGCTTGCTGTTGAATTTTGAAGACTTCTAAGAATGACACTTGACAGTGATAACTCAAGCTCGCTAAGACCATTGTCACGCGAGATTTCTTACATGTTGAAAGAACACAGGTAATTAAAATGGAATGTAAGTACATATATCTTAACTATTTATAGTACCTATATAAGGTAAGAATTAAGATGCTTTCTTCAAAACGAGTGTTATTGTGTTTTTCATAACATAATAACTGTTTTGTTTTAATGCAAAACATTTTTATTATTGTTATCATTTTATCAATCAATTTAATTATTACTAATACTAGTTTGTAAGCTCGTAATACTAAAAAATATGGATGTAATCGTGTAGCATAATCGATGAATCTGAAATAAATGGTTTTTATTTATTTATTATTTAACTCATAGTTCATGAAATCTTTTTAACTTAATCTAATAATCACTTCCGCGGAGTTTCGCTAGCTAATTTAATTTTACCCTGTATATGAATATGCGATGTTATCGTAGGATTAATAAGATCTACCTAACTTGACGAGCCAGTATCTTTAGCTAATATAAGCCGTCGCTGTCTCAGATAACAATCTCCTTACCGTGCCCTTTGCCTCTTTTTTAACCGACTTCAAAAAAAGGAGGTTACTCAATTCGACCGTATATATATATTTTTTATTTTTATGTGGGTTCGCGGATAACTTCATCGTTTATGAACCGATTTTTATGATTCTTTTTCTGTTGGACCTTCCAAGGGTGGTACCATGATAAGGAAACCAGGATCTGATGATGGCATCCCGGAGAAATAGAGGGGAACCTTCATATTTTATAGGCACACCTATAGCGATTTGGGTATTTTTTCTAGTAACTCGTGCATTTGCTCCCGGAAAGCACCATTTAGTGAAGTGGAACTGATGAGGAACACCAGTGATGGCCATCGGAACTACTCAAAAATACATATTTCACGGGTTGCAATTCCATTATTGCTATGCAATTTATGCTCGTCACAATACATATGTTGAAATGGAGCTGATGGTGATTTCACCATCAGTTCCAGTTCTCCTGGTTCCTTACAGAGAGAACTCCTCAACAATTAACGTCCTTGTATCGGGAAAAGCAATATTTTGTAAAAGGTGATGAGCAGTTGACATTAGGCTATTGTAACTTAGATGAATTACAGTCTGACCCACTAAAAAAGTGAAAAATAAAAAACTTTTTTACAAAAAAAAAAAAAAAAAACAACCGACTTCCAAAAAATACTACAAACTGAAAAATAACTTTAATTTCGGAAGTCGGTGGCAAAAAGCTAAATTACAGATCTAAAGACACCGACTTCCGAAATAAAAGTTATTTTTCACTTTGTAGTATTTTTTTGGAAGTCGGTTGTTTTTTTTTTTTTTGTAAAAAAGTTTTTTATATTTCTCGGAATTCCAGCACACCCTTCGAAAATCCTTGGCATTTATTATTCATGAAAAGAAATCGCCATGGGCGTGTCCCATGGCATAAAGTACAGATGACCTTTCTTATTGTTTAAACTATAATGGAGTTTGACTTACACTCTACATTTACCATTAAAATAAATAATTACATATAATAGGTAACAACTTTTATTTTGTTGTCTGACTAGATGGTCACGTTTAATCTGCCTAATGAATGCCTATTCTTCGAGATAAGTTACAAAATGTGGTTGTTTGTTAGGGATTTTACAGAAATTAAATTAGGTATTATGTTTCTGACCACAACAACAAACTTATCATTTGTAACTAATTAATGCAACAAACAACAACAATAAGCCACTTATAACTAATGTTACATATCGAGGGTTTACTGCGAAAACCAACTAAGTGCAGTCAAGTCAGTTATGAGTTACTGCGTTTTAAAAGTCTATAACTATTTAAAATACTATAATTTTAGGAAATCCATGAAGTATCTTCTAAACCGTTTAACGTAGCGCTTAGCCGGTTTTACCCGTATAAAAAGCTCAACAAGATGAGAATTTTAATGCATTTATCTAATTTTTGTCAAAAATGTTGGTTAGCAGGTTTTCGCAGTACACCCTCGATATAAGGCATGTAGGTATATGTCCTCTATACATATAAATAGAACATTATGGATATTACTGTGATATTCTTTAACACAAGTAGGTAAGACATGATGTAGGTTTGCATGTCAAAGCTTGGCTTTACTGCCTGTTTAATTTCCTTATTGTTAGTCTTTAAGTACATAGGATAAGGTAGGTATAAAATAAATATATATCATTCTTGTTATTGTGGTTTTCACATATTTCAGTTATTTATATTTGGCCCTTATATAATATATAGTTCTCCGACCGCAATAACAAACAGTTTATCATCCGCAATTGGTACTTATAAATTTACGTAATTGCTGAAGAAAACAATGCCTACGCTTATTATTTTAACTAACTTCAATACATAATGTAAAATTATGTTGCAGTTAGGTAATACCTAAATAATAGGTCTTTACCTATGAAATTGCCGTTTTGTATGAAAAAATTTAAACGAATTTTTTTCATGCATTTTTTATTTGTATTAATCGAAGTAATCACCCATGCAATCAATGCATCTTTGCCAACGCAGTGGCAGTTTATTGATGCCCTTCTTAAAGAAATCAGCTGGACGGGAGGCAACAAATTCTTCAAAGGCATTTTGTACTGCCTCTCGGGTATTGAATTTTTTTCCCGCCAAGAAGTTATCCAAATTCTGGAAAAAGTAGTAGTCTGTAGGCGCAAGGTCTGTTGAGTAGGGCGGATGACGGAGAGCTTCCAACCCCAGTTCTTGCAACTTGGAGACCGTCTGCTGTGCAGTATGAGGTCGCGCGTTGTCGTGCAGGAGCAGCGGAGACGAGCGATTGACCAATGCTGGTTGGAGATGTGCCAGCTTCTCCATCATTGTGTTCAGTTCTTCACAGTACACATCTGAAGTAATGCTCACCCCGTTTGGTAAGAAGCTGTTATGAATCACACCGGCGCTAGACCACCAAACAGTGACCATCACTTTTCTAGGGGTAAGTTTTCGTTTCGGGCATTGTTTAGGTGCTGAACCAGGATCCAACCAACTTGCTGAGCGCTTGCGGTTATCAAACAGAATCCATTTTTCATCGCAGGTAACAATGCGGTTCAAAATTCCTTCATTTGTGTGTCTGTTGAGCAGTGCAAGGCACGTCTCGACGCGTACTTCGCGCTGAAAAATAAAGATTGATTTGATTTGATTTGATTTGATTTGGCGATCTTGAGGGTGGAGAAGTTGGAGGCGCGCCATAACACCAATTTCAAGTCGTTCGTGGTGCGCGTTCCGACTCACCATTTGCTGACCTTCCTCAAGGAAGAGTTTTGGCCGAAAGGTGTGTTGTATCGGCGTTTCCGCGGCCAGCTACGCGACACCTCGCAGCGTAACACGACGCCGTCACTTCATGTGCAGTAGTTTTTAAGTTTGTTAAATGTTTTTATATGTATTAGTTTATAATTTTGTACCAATTATTTGTGTATTTTATCTATGGGCCCTAGTAGCCTGAAAATAAAGGAATTATTATTATTATTATTATTATTGAGTTCGTGGGGCACCCATTTGTCAAGCTTTTTTACCTTGCCAATTTGACGCAAATGGACCAATATTGTTTTGACGCTAACGTCGAAAGCTGCTGCTAATTCAATCGTAGATTGTGTATCATCAGCTTCCACAATCGCCGTTAATTCGTCATTGTCGACCAAAGTCGTCGGACGACCGCGAGGTTCATTTTTCAGGTCTAAATTTCCAGAACGGAAGCGAGCAAACCAATAACAAGTGGTGCGTTGGTTTGTAGTGTTAGCTCCGTAAACGTCGTTGATGTTGCGTGCCGCTTGTGCCGCGTTGCTGTCACGACGGTACTCATATTCCATAATTACTCGAATTTTTAACGTATCCATGATGACGAAAAAGATTGAAATGCGATGAGAATGTAACACTAATCAATAAACAAATGACTACTTTTGGAAAAAAAAATCCATGTTTTTAAAATAAAATTAATTTGAAATTAGAATTCTTAGCCAAACAAAAATTATTTTGATTTGAATTGGCCAGTACTGCAGAACGGCAATTTCATAGGTAAAGACCTAATATAAAGTAAGCCATCTTTTTTATTACTTAGATCATCCCGGTTACATGTTTCTATCTCAGGTGCACCTAACCCTTCTTAGTTCTCACCAGTGGCGAGGTGTGAACAAAAGTAAGAGAGAAGCCGGTTTGAACTTACATACTCACCAATAAAGTAAACATTAATTTGTTCACTTAAAAATTAAAGTCTTTTCTTTACTGAATTAAACACCATCTATCGTCAAATAGCAAAAACAAAAAGAAGCTTGATAGCTACACAAACAAAACTTTCAATGTTTTAGAGAAATAAACTCAACTAAATTAGATACTATCATTCTAAAATTATTATAGGAATATAAAAGATCGAATCCATACAATACAGTAAGTTGAACAGGTGAAAACTAAATAAAATGTGCAATATTCCTTCATCTCGTTCTCGCTGACGCATTTTTCCTATATCTGTCTCTATCGTAACCCGTTGTACATCGGCTTGCTCTCGTCCATTATCAAGCGGTGCCACGTGACCTAGAGTGACGTCATGACGGGATCGCTATTGTATGAATTTTTAATTCCCGATTATGACGTTTTGGCGCCGAGTTATTTTAGATTTTTTTTTTTGTTGTTGTAATTCAAAGCTAAAGCGTTTTTGTTGTTTAAATGTTATGGTGAATTAAATATCCACAGTGTAACTCTTGTTTTTGGCAATAGTAGACACTATATTGACTGTGCCATTTTTCAATAGCGGTAGAGTAGCGAACCGCCGAAGGGAAGTCGGTAGGAATCGTGTTATTGGGTGCTTTCGCCACTGGTTCTCACTCATTCATTGTCTGTGGCTACTGTTTACGTAATAGTGAATGAATATTATTGGAAATAAGAATGTCACACCGTTCTTTAAATCAAGATTTTTTTAGATAAGAAGGTTCCCGCCGTGATCGTAGTCATACACATATGGATGTCGAAGGAAGTAGTTTTATGAGAATATGCCTGCATAGCCTTTCCCCAAATATGTTGGGGTCGTGTTCCAGTCTAAGCGGATGCAGCTGAGTACCAGTATTTTATATGCAGCGACTGCCTATCTGACCTCCATAACCAGTTTGCAATTTATCGGACTCATTTTCTTTTCAACCGACTTCAAAAAAGGAGGAGGTTCTCAATTTGGTTGTATTTTTTTATGTTTGTTACCTCAGAACTCCGTCATTTATAAACCGATTTGGAAAATTCTTTTTTTATTTGAAAGGTATACTTCCAGATAAAGGGATACTTTCAGATTGGTCCCATTCCTATCAAAATCCAGTTCTGATGATGGGATCCATGAGGAATTGAGGGAACTCCTCAAAAATGATAGACATACATATAGCGATTTTGGTATTTTCATCAACAAATCAAGCATTTGCATTCAGAAAGAAGCATCTGGTGAAGTGGAAGTGATGAAGAAGACCACAAGATGGCCACGGCAACTTCTCAGCGATAATAAGTATTTCAAGGGCGGCGATAAGATACCTCGATTATGATAGTTAAGTGACTATGACGAAGCTTTAAAAAAATGGTACCATCGAACCGATCTGATGAAGAAGCCGGAAGGTAGGCACCGGAACTCAGTAACAAAACAATGTATTCTAGCCGTGTTTGGGCTTATTGGAATTGTCATGAGGTGCACTTTGGCTATAAATGATTTTAATGATAATTATATGCCGCTTTAAATTGCGCTACTTGAGTTGTATGTTATGTGTGGCCTTGATTGTCAGAAGTCAGATTTCGTAGCCTCGTTATCTCCGTCAACATGAGACTACGCCTTCTAAACTTCTGACACAGCTTAGCGCGACGTATATTTGCCTTTTTGCAAAGTTTTTATTTGAGATGGTCGCATATAAATATCTTCAAGTTCTGATGAGTGGCTTTTGAGTTAGCTTCAATAATTTAATACGTATTTTTCCCACATTGTCTATGTATATATAATACTAGTCTATGGTTTATGTGAATGATGCTCTAATTTATTTTGCAGAGTGATATTCAATGTGTGGGGTAGGCACCAATAAAAAGTGAAAAATAAAAACTTTTGCAAAAAAAAAAAAAAAACCGACTCCCAAAAAAAACCACTACAAAGTGAAAAATAATTTTAATTTCGCAAAAAATTAAAATAAAAAAAAATCCAAAGGCTTGAAAAGACCTTCAAAGTTAATGGCATAATGGTTTTACGCAGTTTACCTAATTTTGAAGTAGAAAAGTTTTGTGTATGTGTTTTTACCTATAACAAACTTTAGAATTTGTATCTTTAAACGCTCTATCAGGAGTGAACCCTTCTATTTGCCTATCGCTTGCACTTGATCATAACATTCATTGTTGAAAACTGTTTGAAATCTATACCTGGCTACAAACTTCTTACTTAATTGAGAATTGAAATTGCAATTCTTAAGTATCTGATTGCATAAACTACAGTCCAATACGGAACTCTTCGAAAACATGGATATGAAATACGAGGTTCTCGAATTGCGATGCGACTTTTAAATACGTGTTAATAATTTTATCCACTGTAAAGATAATTCTGAATTTAAAATTGAATGTTTCCCAAACCCACCTGAGTATCACAATAGCACAAGTTTTGAAAGTTCTCACTTCACAAGCACTTCACTGACTATTGGTTGTTGTTCGCATTGCGGCGGACGGCCGCGCCACTCGGCCCTGTGATCGGAGTGAGGCGTTGCGCGCGAGTTGGATTATCAACGATTGTTCGTATTTAAGGAAAATAATTAAGTAATTGAATATCAATTTTTTTTTTTATTTGGTTGAGCCGATGTCGACTATTCTGCCAGTGTCTCGTTTGGACAGCAGCGCAGAGAGGCGGGCCGTCGACTTTGTACTTTGTGGTAGATCTAGTTGTTAGTCGCTAAAAAAAAACGAGGACAAAGGTTAAGGACAACATAAATAATCTAGATTACAATCATATATAAAATAGAATGATAAATAGCACAAAAAAAAAAACAATACATATTTACATAATTATTACGCACACCAGCTACAATTTAATATAATTTTCGTTTAAAAAAATAGTTAAAATTTTAATAATTTTGGGAGAGAAGTGGGATAAAAGGCATTGGAAGAGGAATGTTACATTTTTTAAAAAAAATTCGATAAAGGTCGAAGGATTTGGTATTCAAGGAGCAGGAGAAAAATATATGATACAAAGTACCTTCCGCGCAGGTAGCTGTTGTACATTCGCACAGGGAGCTGTCCCTAACATGAATCTTATTAAAAACACTGGGCTACAACGATGACAGAGTCTTAATTTGCAAAGCGTCGAAACAGTTCTTTTCGACAATTTCGGATATTTAAAAAACCAAGGTTTCCGCAGTCTGTCGTGCTGTATAGCTGCGTAGTAGGCGCCCTTGGCTTTTGAGGTCTTATTCCACGTTTTTGTCCACGAGTCTAACAATTTGGGCTTGGCACCAATTCGCAAATCGTAGTTATGAGCTACGTAGTGCTTTCGATCAGCCGGATTTGATGTGGCATACTTCGCTAACGAATCAGCGCACTCATTGCTAACAATACCCGAGTGACCAGGGATCCAGGCTATTTCGATGTTCAAGCCGTTTTGGGAACATTCAAATAACAGGCTTTTAATTTCTACAATGATTTGACTATGGATTTTACTATGGAGTTGATTTTGTACTAAGGCCTGAATGCTACTACGGGAATCCGAGAAAATTACTGCTTTTATTATTCGATGTGATTTGATACAGATAGTGTATAGCTTTAGCTTCTAAAATACCAATACACTTTCCTGTAAAAGCTGATGCTTCTTGATAGGTATGCGAACGGGAGACAAGTGAAACGACTGATAGCTGGAAGCACACTGAGTTTATTTGTCAAGCGACACAACTTATATAGGAGTGGATGCAACCACCCTCATGTTAACCACGAATATAAATAATAAAATAATAATAAAATGTATTTATTTTCTCCCACAAATATTAAAATGGACACAGTATAAAATTTCAAAATTTGAATATGGAAGACAGGAGCCCATACTACTCGTAAGTATAACCTGTGCTACGGGTCTCCTGGTCTCCCTATCTCGAACACAGAATTGAGAGCCAAACTAAGGACATAAATTGACTGCAGCAGGGAGCTATAAAACAATAAAATAAAGTAAACTAAAAACAATACAAATAAAGATAAAAAAAAAATAATAAAAAAAAATAATAAGAAGTGGTGTTTTCATAAGTATGTGATTTATTTATTTCGTGAGTGTATATGTGGGTTTAGTGGGTGTGATGTACGAGTTGTGCTTGTGATGTTTTGGGTGTGTGTGGGTGTGTGTGTGTTTGTGTGTGTGTAGTGCATCTGTATTATACTTCTCTGTAACTGTATAACAATTACAACAACATTCCTCCCCATAGCTTGACAACATAAACATGATAATATAATTTACTTAGTAAAATGTTTTATAATCTACCCTAGGTACAGGTCGCAGTTTTTTTCCTTCACTCCTTTGCCTTTCTGGCTGTGGGGTCTGGCTTGAGCCAGCCTCCACGAGGGGTTCATCATAAGTCCCTTCTGTTGCCTCATAGAATTCTTCGTCTTCCTCTTTGGATGTACAAATTGGAGTTTCTGTATCCATGATTCCTGTACACTCACTATTTCCCACCCCTCCCGTGTCTGACTCCTTGTCGTCTACTGGGGGTGTTGGATTTGGTGGTGAAGTTTCTTGTAAAGTGATGTCTTCGACATCAATTGGGCAATCCTCTGACCGGTGGGAAAATGTTGCTGTACCTTTATATGTTATTAATTGTTTTTTTTTTTTTTTACATGACAAGAAGTTATACGGTCCTTTACAATTTATATAACTTTCCCTATTTTTTTAATTACTACACCATAGTTCCATGACCCTTGCTTATTTATGTTGTTTTTATTATACAAAACATAGTCTCCTGCTTTGAAAGATTTGCAAGCTCTGTTGCCATTTTTATACTGCAAACACTGTTTGTTTTCGACGTTTCAAGTGAGAGTGACAGACGACGGTGGAGGTTGGTTAGATTTTATTAAATCTAATCGCGATCGCAGCTTGTGCCCGAACACTAACTGGGCAGGTGAACAGCCCGTTGCCGAATGAACTGAATTTCGGTAGTCAAATAGATATTTAAATAACTTGTTGTTCAATCCTTTAGTATTGCTATTACTTAACATACTAGATTTAATTCCCTTCTTCACTACCTTCACGTAGCTTTCTGCCTGCCCGTTACTGGCCGGATGATATGCCGGTGACGTCACATGCGATATACCGTTTGATGTACAAAACATTTTGAATTCTGCAGAAGTGAACTGCGTGCCATTATCACTGACTATGGTATGCGGTAAGCCAAATCTTGCCATATAGATAGATAGATAGATAGATAGATAAAACATTTATTTGGTGCAAAAGATATAGCACAACACACAAAAGTACAATTAATTAAATGAATATAAAAACAAGATGCCAATAATGAAAACAAAAAAAGAAAAGAAAAACGTACATATACAAAAAAAAAAATAAAAAGAAAAAAAAATTGAGACTATGACGTAAGTACTTTAAAACAAATTGACATTGAATTTACACAGTGCGGTGTGCGTCTCAAGGTTGCACCAAATGGGAGTCCAGCTCAGCATATGTCAGACAATATACCTGACGCTGATATTCTGCTGGATCCTTGCAGTGACATACGGACGTCGAGCAGACGAGATTAATTGCTGTTGCAATAAAGAGTTATGCGCGGAGTAAAATTGTGTAAGTACCCGACATTTTAATTATGTAAACATTTGCAGTAGCTTCGCATTGGGAAACATTGTTGTTCGTAGGTGTGTTGATTGTGTTTAGACTTAAGATATAGTATTTTATTAATTTATACACATATACCTATATAGTTTTATGTAGGTTTATGTGTAAATGAATAATATTATAATTATAGTGGCGCAGGTGCGAATAAAATATAACGATTTGGCTAAACTAAAATTAAATGTGTTTAAAATAAAATAAAGGTACATGGCATATTGTGTGTGTTAGGTACAATTATTTCCAACAAAATAGCCACAAGTAATCATTACTAAGTACCCCCTTCTGTTCACAGGTTGTGACCACCTAACACGCTAAACAGACAGATTGACTCGGGAAGGACACGACAGCCTGTTATATAATGGACGTGTTCGAAACAGTCATCCCTAGTTTTTTCTGCGAGGCGATAAGAAACTGCCGCAGTCGAACTCTGAAGGTACCAAGAAATTTAAGATTCCTCATCGGCGGGGGAATATTGTTCCAGCATTTAGATGCTGCATATCTAAAACTTCCCCTGAAAGCAGCTGTCTTGTGTGATTGAGTGGAGTGTTGCTGCGAGCACTGTCTACTTGCGCATTCTCTTCTGCTACCCATCCAACTCAATTTATTGTACAGGTAGGACGGCTGCTTGTGCTTTATAACTCCAAAAAGTAGGCATGCCAAGTGCAACTTACGACGTGACTTCATCTTGAGGATTGAATGGTTATTTAAAATTGGCGTTCTTGGTGGAATTGAGAAGCAAAATCGAGCGCAGGCGTTTTGCACCCTCTGGATCAGTCGATCAGTTCCTGCTAGCAGTCGAGGGCCAATAACTACGTCCGCATAGTTGAGATTAGAGAGCACCAGAGACTCAACCAGCTGAATCCGCAGCTCCTCCGAAAGGTAAGGCCTTATTTTATAGAGGACCTTAAGCCGGTAAAAACAAGTGCGTACTAACTCTGATACGTGTGCCTCGTACCTCAACCCAGCGTCCATGTTCAGACCCAGATTACGTGCCTCACTGACTCGACTGACCGACTCACTCAGCAGGGTAACGTTGAGTGCTGCCGGCACTGCACTGATTTGGCTCCTGGTTCCAAACAACATATATTTAGTTTTAGTGGGGTTAAGTACCAAACCGTTGTTTTCAGCCCAACATGCTATCCTGTCAAGATTATCGTTTAGATCCTTTATCGCGATGTCATAGTCACTTGGCTTAAAGGAGATATATACTTGTACGTCATCAGCATAAATGTGGTACCTACATCGCTTCAGAGAATTTATGATATCCGCACAATATAAAATGAAAATGATGGGGCCCAGTATCGAGCCTTGCGGGACTCCTCTGTAAACAGAAGTGAATAACGAAACAAGAGATGAGCCATTGTTCAGTCATATTTCCACACGCTGTCGCCGGTTGGTGAGATAGCTATGGAACCAGTGTATCGTATTTTGATCAAATCCATAGTAGCTAAGCTTTGATAGGAACAGATCTATATTTATGCAGTCAAATGCTCGTGAAAAATCAAGTAAGACAAGAAGTGTGCATAGGCCCTTATCCTGTGCTGATAGAATGTTATCTGTCACGTCCAAAAGAGCCGTTGAAGTACCACGCTGTTTGCGAAAACCTGACTGTAGCTCAGGCAGAATATGTTTATCTTCTAGATACTTCGAGAGCTGCTGACATACCGCCTTTTCAGCAATTTTAGAAAGGCAAGGCAGAATACGAGTACTAATAGGCCTAAGGTCTTTTAAGTCAGTCGGATTGGATTTTTAAGCCATGGCCTAACGATAGCAATTTTCCAGATATCAGGGAAGGTTGCTGAGGCAATTGAGCTGTTCACAATATCCGTGATGATTGTTAGTGTATGTGGGAGTGTATACAAAAGCATATTCAGTGTCACCTTGTCACAGCCTTCAGCGTTAGATTTTAGCTGGCGAAAGTGTTGCAAAATCTGATCAGCAGTTACTGGTTGTAGAGCAAATGCAAAACTATCATGAACATAACGATGAGACTCAAAGAAAGTGCGTTGGGATATATTGCAGACAGGGTTACCAGGAACACTCAAAAAGTGATTATTAATTTGGTTTGGATCTCTGAAGTGAGCAGGAAGGTCATCTATTTGTTTATTTGGTAATACAGTGTTTTTTAAGTTTTTCCATAATGTTTTCGGATCTTTAATTCGACTATTTATTTCAAATTTGAAATATGCAACTTTTTCTCTAAATATGGAAACTAACACCAGAGATTTCAACTGCTTGTAGTATGCCTTTTTGGACTCGGATTTCGTTTTACGGTACTTGGTCAGTGCGTCATTCCGCAAGTGCATCATCAATTTAATTGTATCTGTTATCCAGGGATATGACGGTTCCTTAATTAAACATTTCTTGACCGGAGCGTGCGCATCATAAATTGTTAAAATGTTTCTATTTAATTCCTCAACCATGTCATTCACATTATGCGAGCCACAAATGTTATCCCACTGTATGCGCGATAAATCACTATCCAGTACTTCTCTATTTATTTGCTTAATGGGTCTGTATGTAACTGAATGTGGTTCATATTTACTACGCCTAATATTAAATTCGCACACAACAAGTGAGTGACCATTTATTGAGCCATAGGGCTCAACAGATATCCCTTTGTGAGTCAGATTCGTACAGACAAGATCAATCAATGTTTCGCTATGGTCTGTGAAATGGGTGGGCGAACTTACCAGTTGTTTTAGGCTCAGGCTATTCAAAAACTCAAATACTTTCTTAGTTTGTCCGTTCGCACTCAGTAAGTTAACATTGAAATCGCCGAGCAGTATGTAATGATCACATTTTACTATGGAGCTTATGGAGTCAGTTATGGCGTCGAGAAAGAGGTCCAAGTCGAAGCGTGGGGGACGATACGCTGTGCCTATAGCAATTTTATTTCCATTTAATGTAAGGGTAATCCACATTTGTTCGACAGTGTCGTATCTAGGGTCAATTGGGGTGGACCAGGTACGAGCGGTCAGGCCGCGTTTAAGATAAAAACCCACAAAACCCCCCCGCCCCCCATGTACAGACAGCGGTCGTGGTGTGTGGCGCAGGCGATAACCTGGTACAGCGGGCGCTCGCCCCTCTTCGCCCGGTCGCAGCCAAGTCTCGTTCACTGCCAATATATCAAAAGAATGCCTTTCCACTGCTGCTATAAAATCATCATGGTTAGTGCCAAGGGAGCTTACGTTTAACAAACCAACTTTAAGGTATTTTTCAAGCATATTTATTGTAATGAAATACACAACAAAACAGTGAAGCACCGTCGCACCGGTAAAAAGTTGGCGTTTTCGCATTTGTCAAGGGAGATAAAATTAAATTGTAATGTGTAATTCTATGGAAACATTGTAAATAAGTGTTGTAAAAAACAAAGAATTGAAATTTATGACAATAACCGTAAATAAAGCCAAAAAATGCAAAAATAAAAACAACATTGTAAAGATTAAAAGTTAAAAATAATAGTTTAGTATAAGTGATTGTAAATAATATATTAAAATAAATTATTGTAAATAAAAATTGTATGTTAGCCAGTGTAAATATAATATAAATCTTTGCAAATAATAATTTATAAGTCACATTCGACATTATCATGGAATTGTGTCTATGAATACATGTATTAAAACTGTAAATATCAGCCAATAAATCTGCATAATAATATGTTTTAAAATTCAAGTAATCCGTGCATGAAAACACTAATAGCTTGCTGTAAGCTAACAGTAATTGATAAAATAGCATGACTATCTACAACTGACCAAAATAATCAACATGCATATAGTATATTTTGCTTAGTGTTGACGAATGTCGTTGAGAGCAAAATAAATTCCCACTTGGTACCACAGGAAACACACACCGCCCTGTGACATCAATTAATTTAAAGAACAGACTATAAAAAAATTCAATAAGTGCAAAACAAAATAATAAAAATGTGAAACTGTTGACATCCATATGAGTAACAGGTAAACAAAACAAGTTTACAGAACTCGTTCGAATGTGGCACAAACCGACCATTACATAAAAATCCTACAGATATCGCCTTCACACCTAATTCTTTCTGCTTTTTGGCGGTCTTCTCTGCAAGCTAAAATTCTCCCTTCTCTTGTCCATACGTACTTCCATTTCTGCTGTCTTCCTGCCTGACGAGCGTGATAAAATAGCTGGCGGTTTGTCTGAGTTAGACGTTCGTTGACATAAACTCGGTGCGGCGGCCCAGTGATATCAAGGTCACTTGTACTCAAACCGCGGCGAACTCGGGCTGCGCGAAGTAGTGAGTTGCGCGTGGCGCGCCTTGCGAATCTCACGGATATACACCGCGGTCGCTGCGCAGCGGGGTCAGCAGAGATGGCACCGTCAGAAGTTTCTACTCGATTACGGCGCGTGGATCCGACTCGCTCAGCATGAACCACGTCCCTCTCATCAATAGCAATGCCAAGCTTTATGGCAAGAACCTTAACGAGATGTAGGGCGCTCTCATCCTTGCACTCTGGTATTCCGGTCACCTCAATGTCGTTGAGCAGGAGTTCCTGATCACGCTCATTCAATTGGCATTTCAGTTCAGCGATGATGTTTTCTAAAGGATCCCTGTCCGGCTGTACCTTTTGCTCCAATTTTTGTTCGAGGACTCCTACTCGCGCTTCTAAGCTATCCATTCGCTCATCATAGGTCTTTAAGGAATCCTTTAGATGAGCCATTTCCGTGCGAAATTGTTGGAATTCCTGATGCATCAGGCGAAACTCTGCACGCAGCTCCTCTTTAAATAACCGCAGCTCGTCTGCTAAGTCTGGGGAGAAATTAATGGTTGTGTTCATCGCAGTGCTGCTTAATGAACTGTTCATGTCCATGAGCTCCTCGGGGCTACTATGCTCCTCTGCCTGGGCAGGTTCTGCCCTACCTCGAACTGGCGTCTCCGCCTTGTTATCCCTGACCAAATTTTTTTTGCACTCAGGGCAGCACCATGTGGGTGCAATAATACTCGTACTAGGCAAGCCGACGCAAGCGCGATGATAAAGGGCATTGCATTGATTGCATTTAGCGGCCTCTATCGGCGACAAGAATTTCGCGCAACCACCGCACTTCGCTGCAGGCATGATGAGCTTTGTTCGTAACGTAAATTACACTTTCGATTATCGATCCCGTCTAGTCGTACGGTGTAGTGTCAACAGATGGCGCTGTTTTGAACATATGCGAATTATGGTTTGATGGGAGTTTAATGGCTTGTTAACCCCATACAACGACACTGCACTGGGGTAAACAGAGTTGAAGCAGACTCTTGGGCGACACTTCACGACTAGTTTTTAAGAATATTCACCAAAATGCTTCAATATTTTTAATGTTAAGGGTAGATTTTGATCACTGGTGTACACATGTAACTTTACACAATTAATAGGTTTATACTGCACTTGCGCACTAGATAACGTTTGGTGTCCTTACTTATTGTATGTAGAAACTTTCTGTATTAAAATTGTTCGTATTAAAAGGGTTATTTTATTTAAAACACTATAAACCACAGCAAGGAGTACCGATCAACTTGACGTCCGTGTCCGTGACGTCACTCCATATATTCATACAATTTATTAATCATCGAACATGATGATGTACTTGTCCCCATATCGTACGCTTCTACCCACTTTGAGTACGCATCTACAATTACTAAGTACGAACGATTATGTATGGGGCCGAGGAAGTCAATATGAATACGGTAGAACGCCTGCGTTGTGTGAACTTGTGTGTGGCCATTGCGCTGGCGGCGCACGCGCTGGTAACTGTCTCAACTGTAAACAAACCTCACAATCCGCAATCATTTTTTCTACCGCGTTATCTATTCCCGGAAACCAAAATCTACTGCGGGCTTCGGCTTTCGTTTTTACGATTCCTAAATGTGATTTATGTAATTCCGATAATAATTTAGTTCTGAGTGTTTCGGTTATTACTACTTTGTGCCCTCGCATAATACAACCGCCTTCATTGGTTAGCTGGGTTTTACATAAAAAATATGGTTTGATTAATATATCTGATAACCGCTCAGGTCACCCATTATCAATATATGTTAAGACTTTCTTTAATATTGCATCCTTAATAGTTTCACTGTGAATTTCCCTACACGTAACTGGTAAACTGCCATCGATAACGAAATTAACATACGATGCGCAATCTTCCACCGGCACTAAACTACCGTCCGCGTCGGCTTCGTAGCCGCGCCCCCCTCTTAGCGGCGTTGACTCATAGTCTGTTAGACTGGCGCGCGATAAATAATCGGCGCTGTTATCAGCGCTGCGTATGTACTCAATGGAGTTATTAACCACTAAGAAACATCGCGTAACGTTGCAGCCTATTTGCAGAAACTTCTGGAATTCCACGATATGGGCAAAAAATAGATAAAAGAGGCTTGTGGTCTGTGCGAAGTACAAACGGAACCGCTCTCCCATATAAATATTGGTGGAAACGTCGCACACCGAATATAATTGCCGTAGCCTCTTTTTGAAGTTGAGAATATCGCTTCTCTGCAGAATTCAGTGTTCGAGAGGCAAACGAAACTGGTCGTTCCACTCCGTCACTCCCTATCTGCGATAAAATTGCACCTAACCCACTGGGCGATGCGTCTACCGTTAAAATAATTTTGACATTCTGATCGAAATGTGCTGGAACCTGTTTTGATGCTAAACATTGTTTAATCGCCTTGAATGCTTGATCATGTGTATCCTCCCATTTCCATGTAATGCCCTTTTGTAACAATGAATAAAGCGGGGTCAATATTGATGACGCGTTAGGGACAAAGTTCCTATAATAATTGACTAACCCTAGAAATGACTGCAGCTTATTCACGTTTGTTGGAGTCGGCGCCTCAACGATTGCTTGGACCTTTTGTTTTGATTTACTTAAGTCATTCTTATCTATGGTATAGCCTAAATAATCTATTTGATTCTCAAAAAACACACACTTGTCCTTACGTAGTGTTAGTCCCGCGTCCTGCAGTCTTTGCAACACCGCGCTCAATCTGTCTACATGTTGTTCTTTAGTATGTCCCGTTATACAAATGTCGTCAAGCATACAAATTACACCATCCAACCCTGATAATAAACACTCCATTGCCCGTTGAAAAATAGCTGGGGCACTAGCGAGACCAAACACTAAACGCGTATAAACAAACAATCCACGGTGAGTATTAATACAAATTATGTTCTGAGATGAGGCATCCAGAACAAATTGTGAATATGCTTGCGTCAAATCTAATTTGCTAAACTGCTGTCCCCCGTGTAAACCAGCAACATCAGTGACAATGCACAAAAAACCGACCAACAACAAACAAGGATTGTAGTGCAAAAAAACCACCTGCTTGCTCATTGTTCATGTGGCAATAAACAATTCCAAAACCCAAGTGAGTTAATTGATTGATTAATTAATAGGTAATCCAATTACATAAATAGCGAATCAAAAAAATTGTGGACGGTTGTTGTACTATTTTAAAAACCCGAATACCCACCGTACCTTAAATCCATAAAGTCCTACACACGAAAGAGCACCTAATTTTGACTTGAAGTTCGCGAGACCAATTTGCCATAATGTGGTGTGACGTGACTGAGATTATCAGTGTCTCGAGTTCGAATCACGGTCGCACATAATGTCTTTTTGAGATTGTTTCTGCAAATTCAAACTATTCTATCTTCACTACATTTATACAACAAACTAAGTTGAACGACACATAGAAGATTCAAGAAATATTGAAAATAAACGGATAAAATGAATTGCGAAGCATGTAAACAGCAAATAGTACGCGGCGAATTACTACGTTGTTTCACTTGTAAACATGTTTACCATTATCGATGTGTAAACATGACAACGTCTTATTATACGGAAAACAAACACAAATTAACAATGTCCTGGAACTGCCCATCATGTGGAAATGCAAAAAAACGGATTAAAAATGATGATACTCCCGTCCGAAGTCAACCGCTGCCTATGCTGAATGACAATGTAAGGACCATTGACGATCATATTGAAGACGATCTTCTGGACCATACCAGGAGGAGTATCTCTCCTGCAAGCCCAGCAAACGAACAGTTGAGCTCACAAATATCAAATTCGATTACTTTACTACAAATAAGCCAGCTATTAGACGAAAAACTTGAAAATAATAAAACAGCAATATTAAACGAAATAAACAGCACAGTACAGAGCGAAATAAATACAGCAATACACAAACTACAATCAAAAATTACCCAAACAACAGAAGCCTTACATTTGGAACAGACTTCAATAAATGCTAACATAGTAAACGTAAACGAAAAGATACGGAAACTGGAAATTGAAAACGACAAGCTCAAGAAGGAAATATACAAGTTACAAAGCCAAGGTACACGAAAAAACGATAATACAAAAAGATTTGTTATTTACGGACTAAATGAGTACCATTGAGAAACTAAAAAATAGATCTTGAGGATAGAATAATATTCGCATTCCAGGACACTCTGAACATTGACCTAACAGGTTATATTGAGGATTTACACCGCATAGATAGAAATGGACTAAAACGCCCAATACAAATAGAGCTCATCAGCAAAATAATGACGAAGTATATTTTAAAACAGGCAAGATTTTTGAAAGGGCAAGGACTTCATATTTCAGAATATCTCGATTCGGACACACTAAATGAGAGAAGAAAATATAGAGAAGAACAAAATCTGTCGGGAAGAAATAACGAAAATGCATCTGATAACACATTCGTGAGCCACTAAAAATTAAAAGTAAATTGGTGTATATAATCTATGAGTCAAGCTGTGGAAAAATCTCAAACGATTTTTAAATTTCCACCCGTGTGGGGGTTAAAACAGGGAATACAATTTACATGAAAAACCTTATACATTTGGTTAATTAACTTGAAACTTGGCACAAATACTTGCCTAAGTAAGTCATGAAGTTTGTCACCATTAGTTTTTCAAAACTTTAGGTTAGGTTTAGGGATATTAAAGTTTGTATGGAACAATTTTAAAGCTCAGTCCGATTAACTCGAAACTCAGTATTTATACTTTTAACATAAAAGTAATTTAATAAGATTTTAGGTTTTTTAAAAATCGATCCTTATAGGGGTATAAAAGGGGTAGTAAAATTTTCAAGGGTAGGTGTTTATTGCGTGGCTTGATTCATTCAAAATTAATTTGTATAAATAATCTTTGAGTCAAACAATGGAAGCACTCCAAACGAATTTTCAAAATTCCATCCCTATGAGGGTGGAAAAGAGGGGATACAGTTTATATAAAAAATCTTATTCCTTTGCTTTTCCTAATTTTTTTTCCTTCCTTTTATCTTATCAGTAAATAATATAGATTGAACTTTTATGTTTTTAAAACAACCCCTTACAGAGGATATTTTAGGGGGTGTAAAAGTTAGCAAGGAAACTTTTTAACGCGCTGTCGGATTAACTTGAAACTCGGTACTAATATGGTCTGGTAGTTTGAGTACTCTATGCGGCCTACCCAAATGTTCTTTCTTTGATATTATTCGTCGAGTCATTGAGCACTTTAGGTATTTAGTTGAGCTGATTACTGAGTCTGACAAATGCTTGCACTGACTGGATAGGTCTACTCAAATCTGTGACTCTTTTCTCAAAAGATCATTTCAGACGCTAATCTATATGCTCCTCCCATGATCTGACCAAGATTATGCCTGGACTTGAAAAAAGACTTTGACCCCTGAGTTTGTTTTGCCATTTCTTCTCAGAGGTAGTCAGATAGGAATTATATCTACTCCATTTAGCTTATTTTTTTCTTCTTAATATGACGTTCAAAAGTGATTCCGATATCCTGTATAGTGAATAAACTTCATTATAAATCCATACTAATATTATAAATTTGAAAGTAACTGTCTGTATGTTACCTTTTCACGCCTAAACCATTGAGCGGATTTCGTTAAAATGTGCCAAAAGGAAAAGACAGGCTACTTTTTGTTTTAAAGATAATCCTGAAGGGGGTGATATAGGGGATGAAAGGTTGCATGGGAAACCTAGCATTTAGGGTTTTTTACGTGTTTCAGCGTTTTTTCAAGGGGGTAAAATATTGAACGATTTTAAAATTCACATGTAATATTGATATTTTTTGTGTGTACTTATTTTTAAGAGATTTAAAGGTTATAAATACAGTGATAGTCATATTAAAATTGGTCTTTGGTTGCAAGCTCTACTGCTGAGCATCAGGTCCTGGTTCAATTTATGGGTCGGGCAGTGTTATTGGGTTTTACCATCTGGAATTTCTCAGTTCCAGCACAGAATACATAATAGTACAAGTACACAAGATTCACTCCGCAAAATCATTTAAATAAATAGCGACTCTTGCTACGACACAATAAAGTGCAATTCTGGTCGCACACCGTTAATTACCTACAGTTATATTCACCTAGAATTTGTCTCTCTTTCTATCGCGTAGCTCTTATACCTTCTGACTCGTTTGGTTGTCTTATTTTACGACGCGGTGCGTGAGTGAGTATCGAACTAACGTACGCCCCAGCAGGCGCGCGGCAGCCTACACTGAATTAGCTCGACAAGTCGAGCCCGCCGCGTACTTGTAGCTTCATACCTAAAATGCGGAGTGCGCCTGGCCTGGTAGCAGCCCGGAGTCTAGATTTGTGGTTGATGGCAATAAGCTCACCCCCTATTCTGCGAAATGTGGGTGTACTATAGGTAGGTACATCTCTGCTTAATCCATGGGGAGTAGAGGCGTGATGTTATTTTTTAACAAAACCCAAACTTTCAGATTAAACTTCAACACATACTATGAGAAGCAGATGGAACAGTTTTGCAAAAACAACAAGCTGCTCGAGGGCGAGAGGAAGCAACCCGTCTCCTAGCACAGGACTGCGCGCAGGCGCACCACCCTCGTCACCTGCGTGTGAACGCACCCTATATATACACACTAATTATTATACGCCATATACATATATACGGTCGAATTGAGAAACCTCTTTTTTATGAAGTCGTTTAATAAATATAAGAAATAATAAGATAAAATGTAAAAGATGAAATAATGGTGTCGCGGACTTTTTTGTACAATTATGTAAGACGGACCAGGGTTGCCATGCATTATTATTTTTATTTGTTTAGGCAGCGCATGCGCATATTCTGTTTTAAGAGGTATTTCTTTCTGACTTGCTAGACAAAAATTGTGATAGCTCGGCTAATATGCATGGTGTAAATATAATATATAGCCTGTAGCACTCAGGAATAACGTAGCTTTCTACCAGTGAAAAAAAAATTTAATTGGATCATTAGTTCCGGATATTACTCCCTACATACAATCTTACAAACATACAAACTTACATACCTCTTTAGTATATTATGTATATTATCACGTTCCCGAAAACGGCTCTATCGATTTCGATGAAAATTGCAATGTAGGGATTTACGGGGGCGAAAAATCGAACTAGCTAGGTCTCATTTGAGCGGAGCTCGGTCACACAGGTACTAATAGACATATTTAAATCACAGAAATCAGTACCTGTTAAATCGCGTGCCCGTGTTCCCGCCGTAAGCGGCAGAGGAGGACACCGTGGAGTTTTAGTGGGTTAGAGTCCCACATAACTGCACTATCTCCCCGTGGTAGTGCAGTGGGCATGAGCATTTCTCCACGATAAAAAAAAAAAAAAGAAAAAGTAGGTACCTTATTATATAGGGGCCGATACTTTACCACATGATTGTGCTCATGATAACAAACAACTTTTACTATGGGACCAAACCTGAAATCGCGAAAAAAAAATCAGCTGCTCCATACATTCATGTTCGCATAACTCGGCAAAATGTAGGGAGCAACTGATTTTTTTTTCGCGATTTCAGGTTTGGTCCCACAGACTCAATTACCAGTGGGAAATGATCAGACCATTGCATGTCATGCTCGACTTGAATGTTAACCACCACAATAAAAGCTCCAAAAAAAAATTAAAATATGAGCATACTCAAAATATGAAATTTACTGCTTTAAATAATACTAACTTTCCGACAACTTATAAGCGAATACTAATAAAGAAACGACCGAATATAATACTGAAAATTCAAAAAATTAATACAATATTTGCTGACGTAATATTTTTCCACCAGCTTAAATTGCGTTTTACCGAAATCTACAGTTAGTCATTTTTATCGTAACTTACCTATTATAAATTTAGAATCAACCTTACACATTTTATAACAGTGGCGCTTGATAAACTATTGTGATATTATAAAAATACTTTTCTAAGTGATTCCATAGATACTCCTAGGAAATACTTATCAAAATCAGCTTGTAATCAATATCATTCATTACTTACATCTACTTCTAATCAATTAATATATACCATGGCCTAAAGGTATTTGTATTCTAATTAATATACTCGTACGTATCAAATATAACGTGTTCAGTGCATAGATAAAATTGTAAATAATACCTAGTATAAAAGTAACCCAGTATAAAAAAAAAACAACAAAAAACAAAAAAAAAAATAAAAATAAATAAATAAATTTCAACATTCATACCTGTATTTTAAATGGTGTGCATAATAAAGAGTATTCTATTCTATTCTATTCTATGTTACGAAATATTTTAATACTTGTAGAAAAATTATACAAAATTGTGCTTATGAACTAATTATACTGAATCTGATTTTAGTCGTCATTATTGCAGCAAAGGAGCAGGTCTAGACTTAGCAGGGCGACCCCGTTTTATTTTCTGCCCAATAGGCAGTGCTTTGGCTTCCAAGGGTGGAGATGTTAGCTTCAGTCTAACAGAGAGCCCCACAAGATGTTTACAAATATACGAGTACTTTTTATAAAACTCCAGGCATGTACAGAATCCTTATGCCATTCTATATTTTGTGTTTCTGTTTTTCAATGTTTGTCGAGGTGGATGATAAAATCTTTATTATAATGTCTTTCTTTGCCCAACAATACCCTTCAGTCCATTCTTTTACCTCAATACTGGGTGTTTCAGGAAAAGATTCTTCGCAGCTCTGTGACGGTTAAACTTTAGTATCCGGTCGCACGAAAATGAGAGGATGGAAGAGGGTGGGGTGCCTCCTCCCCCCCCTGGTATCAGTCCCATGAAAAGAGAACGCACCCTTCCTGAGAAAAATAAATTATTGTAACCTAACCTCAAAACACTTGTTTGACAAAACAAAGTAGCTTCTGCACCTCTCCGGCGCTGCGGGAAGTGCAGCCGCTTCGTCCTTACGTAACAAAGGATAGGCACCCATACTCACCTCCGCAGCTTCCCTCCGCTCCTCCGGATTTTTAAATACACTCTAGGGTGGCAGCCAAAAGACTACGTGGAGTCGGGGGACGGGGTGCCCCGATTCGGTTTTGGGACAGACAACGATCAACATACTATACATACATATTAACAACGATACTATGAACTAACGGACTACGAAATACGTACATTTAATTAGCGAAAGCATGCGAAAACCACAAAAGTTTTATTTGCAAAGCAAAACGTAAACAAAAACATGAACGAACGAACGAAATGATAAGTCGAATGTGAGCGCGCTTATCGCTCTGCACCCGAACGCAACCGATGTCACGCGAAGTACGCACGAACCGCCGAGCGCCCGCGCGGGCCGACTGGTAGGTAGTTATTTTCATTAAATTGTGAGTTAAAAAAGTTATTCTATAACCAATAATCAGCCATCTCGTTACCATAACACAAGCATTAGGTTGCTTAGCTTGGGGCTAGATGGCGTTGTGTGATATGTCCAAACATATTTTATATTTAATAATAGAAATTAAGCTGGTTTCTATAGAGCTTAAGAAAACGATTATTTTAGCAGAACATATGTTTTCGGAAACTTAGTATTTATTTCAGAATTTTAGTATTTTTTTTGGAAATTTAGTTTATTAGATTTTTGAAAGTATTGATTATTTATCGTAGAAGTATAATTTGAATAAGCTCATGTTTGTTTGTTAAAAACAACATTTTTGTCGGTTAATTTTGTATTCATTTTTCGGTAATTCATTTTAACACAGCTTAGTTAATATTACAGTCAACCCCAGACCGCTGGAAGTTATGTTGTTTTTCGGAAGCTTTATCATTTCCCATTTATAATCTAAGAGTAAGATCTGATAGGATTTTCGTTTCAACCAATCACAGGTCATGATTTATTTCTGCCAATTACAAAGTTATTTAGATATAACTTGGTACACAGTAATTGCAATGTAAAATCATGAGAAACATTAATAATAGCATATTAATAATTATAACTTATTTATTTACGGTATTGATATTATAATAAGCTTAGACTTGACTATCAATAGCCACCATCATTGCCGATAGCTCTAGAATCGTTGTTGGTGAAACAGTCTTTTACACTCCTACCAAATTATCTGTGAAATGGCGAAAATTGGAACTACGGCCGTCATGTTGAAAAGTCATTCGATTGTGCCGACGCATGTCATTCGATTGTGTCGACGCTTGTTCTGTGGTCGACGCATCGACGGTGCCGTCCTCTTTCAGTTCACAGATAAGTTGGTAGCACTGTATGAAATATCAATTAAAGAAATGAAAATTTCTATTCGTTATTACTGAAATGTAACGTTTCCGAAGGTCACTATAATCTTTAGTTCTGACAAGAGTGATAGCTGACGTTCTGTGACTTTGTTTTGATCAATAGGATCAATAACATAATTACTATATTATAAGTACAACATTAATTCTAATCGTGAAACATTAATTTACGTTTATCAAGTTTATTAAAATGTTATTGAAATGGAACGTTTCCGAACGTCACTGTCATCTTTCATTCTGACAGAGTGGCATTGACGTTCTGTGACTTTGTTTTGATCAATAGGATCGATTAATTATGAATAATATTGTTAACAATCTAACAAATGCAAATAACATTATTATATTATAAATTAAGTACAACATTTCTATTCGTGAAACATTAATTTATGTTTATTTAAATATTGAAATGGAACATTTCCGAACGTCACTGTCATCTTTCTTTCTGATAGAGTGACACTAACGTTCGTAATAAGATTCATCTTGTTGATCAATAGTTAACCCCCGTTCGCACGGGCGTAATAAAATCGCGGCGGGATTTTATAGCGCACTGGATTTTCAACGCTCTGCTTAGCGCCGAGAGTGCAAAATTCAACAGTGTTTTTTCGACGCGCTAGAATGTACTCTGTTATTGTTAAGTTGGATTCTCAACGCTCGGCTCAACAACGAGAGTTGAAAATCCAGTGCGCTATAAAATCCCGCCGCGATTTTATTACGCCCTTGCGAACGGGGGTTTAATCAATTCCTTAATTATTTTCCTTAAATACGAACAATCGTTAATAATCCAACTCGCGCGCAACGCCTCACTCCGATCACAGGGCCGAGTAGCGCGGCCGTCCGCCGCAATGCGAACAAAAACCAATAGTCAGTGAAGTGCTTGTGAAGTGAGAACTTTCCGAACTTGTGCTATTGTGATACTCAGGTGGGTTTGGGAAACATTAAATTTTAAATTCGGAATTATCTTTACAGTGGATAAAAATTATCAACACGTATTTAAATACGTCTTGATAATTAAAAAAAAAAAACAACCGACTCCCAAAAAAAAAAACACTACAAAGTGAAAAATAACTTTAATTTCGGAAGCTTTGGATTTTTTAAATTTAATTTTTTGCCACCGACTTCCGAAATTAAAGTTATTTTTCACTTTGTAGTGTTTTTTGTGGGAGTCGGTTGTTTTTTTTTTTTTTTTTGGAAAAAGTGTTTATTTTTCAATTTTTAGTGGTGCCTACCCCACACATCGAATACCACTCTGCAAAATAAATTAGAGCATCATTCAATACGGATTAAATTATTGAAGCTAACTTAAAAGCCACTCATCAGAACTTGAAGATATTTATATGCGACCATCTCAAATAAAAACTTTGCAAAAAGGCAAATATACGTCGCGCTAAGCTGTGTCAGAAGTTTGGAAGGCGTAGTTTTATGTTGACGGAGTTAACGAGGCTACAAAATCTGACTTCTGACAATCAAGGCCACACATAACATACAAATCAAGTAGCGCAATTTAAAGCGGCATATAATTACCATTAGAATCATTTATAGCCAAAGGCACCTCATGAGAATTCCAATAAGCCCAAACACGGCTAGAATACATTGTTTTGTTACTGAGTTCCGGTGCCTACCTTCCGACTTCTTCATCAGATCGGCTCGATGGTACCATTTTCATCAGAACCATTTATTTAAAGCTTCGTCATAGTCACTTAACTATCTTAATCGAGGTATCTTATCGCCACCCTTGAAATACTTAGTAATGAGTTATCGATGCAAGTAGACGATAATAATAATGTATTTCTTTTCATTCGTTTGAGTAGAATTAAAGAGAAAAAACTTTTCTATTAAAGCAAGAAGCCGAAGAAAGAAAATTGATATTAACATCATGTAGGCAAGGTAACAAAAAATTATTGGTTGTGAAGACAGACCAGTGACTTGGAAGACAAGCCGTGACCTCCAACCGACCTCTGTACTGGACCTCCATAAAACATTTACAAAGTATCTCATTGGAAAGTCATTTGCAGAGATAGAAGAGGACCCCTAAGTCTAATATTTGCTCTTAATCCATATCTAGTACATTAGCCAATAAACAGTCATTTCAGTAAAGGACAAACCACACTACACCGTTACTGCAGATAAAACCGTTCTAATAGAAAATCTGTTTAGCTGAAGGTTCTTAGATTCTCCACAATTTGATGTAGGTACCTACCTAACAATAAATCAATCTGCCTAGCCTTTTCCCAACTATGTTGGGGTCGGCTTCCAGTCTAACCGGATGCAGCTGAATACCATTATTTTACATGGAGCGACTGCCTATCTGACCTCCACAACCCATTAACTGGGTAATACGATACCCCTTGGTAAGACTGATTGTCAGACTTTCGGGCTTCTGACGACCCGTAACGACTGTCAAAGATCCACGAATGACAGCCGGGACCAACGGCTTAATGTGCTTAAGGTACCTACCTAACAATCTATGGATAAAATCCAGCTTCTTTTGTAAAATACGCGTCACAAATGTATAGATGTTTTGTGTGACGAATACTACGAATCTTGCGTGATAAGACTCACTATAGCTGCGCGGTAAACTTTTTTTACGTTTCCATCATTTTGATTTTTATTTATGGAACTAAGTTTTCAACTAATTGCTCAGATTATTCACTAGAAAAATAAAAACCAATAGCTCGCTGAACTCTAATAATCGCTTAGCTCTTGTATTTTCAAGTACCAATTATGACATTGATGACACCACAGAAAATATAAAGAGGTCTCTTTATCTGTTCTGTGGGTGACACAACTCAGATAGATAGATAGATAGATAAAACATTTATTTGGTGCAAAAGTTATAGCACAACACACAAAAGTACAATTAATTAAATGAATATAAAAATAAGATGCCAATAATGAAAACAAAAAAAGAAAAGAAAAACGTAAAAAAAAAAATAAAAAGAAAAAAAAAATTGTGACTATGACGTGAGTACTCAGGTATGATAAACTATAATATTGACGAACTTAACCGGTCATTGAACATAAACATTGATACAATCAATCAATACAATACAATACTAATGATAACGGAAGCTCGCCTACTTATCTACCATGTTACCAAATACAGATTACAGAACATACATAGGTCGCAAATTTCATCAAAATCGGTCGAGCCGTTTGAGTTTGAAAAAGTAGCAAATATATTTGAATTCATTGTTCATCCCACGGGAACACTACATTTTTCCGGGATATAAAGTGGCCTATGTGGTAATCCAGGATGTCAGCTACTTCCACACCAAATTTCATCAAAATCTGTCTCGTCGTTTGAGTTTGAAAGAGTAGCAAATATATTTGATTTCCTTGCTCATCCCACGAGATCACTACATTTTTTCGGTATATAAAGTGGCGTTAATCCAGGGTTTCAGCTACTTCCACATCAAATTTCATCGAAATCGTTTGAGCCGTTTGAGTTTGAAAGAGTAGCAAATATATTTGAATTCATTGCTCATCCCACGGGAACACTACATTTTTTCGGGATAAAAAGTAGTCTATGAGTTAATCCAAGGTATAAGCTGTCTACATACCAAATTTCATCCAAATCGGTCCAGCCGTTTGAGTGTGAAGAAGTAACAAACATACACACACACACACTCACAAACTTTCGCCTGTATTGACCGTGTTCATTTACAAATTCCGCTGTCGCACTGAGGTTATCTGTCAGTAACCCCAATTCTGGGTTAAGCTCGCCTTTGTACCACCGCGGACTTTTGCGTAGATGTGACGCATATTTTCCCCAAAACTTGCTTTTTACTTTGTTTATTTTATTTTGTTGTCCTTTGCGTCATGTTTACCGCAAATAAACGTATTTTCTTTCTTTCTTTCTTTCTTCTTTCGGTGAACGACTTTTCAACCTTATTGCCTTAGTAATAAGGTCGATAAGTGGTTCACCGGATATGTTCGCGAAAAATTGTATCATTATCTCTGTAATTTGTACAATGAAGAATAAGAACTCTGTTTTTAAAGAAATATTAAATACAAAGATTCTAGGTGCACAAAATGTGTACTTACTCATATCTATCACTAGCTGCGCCCCGCGGTGTTACCCGCATTTTATGAGATACACTAAAACGTGTATTATTTAATCGGTGAGAAAAGTATTCACAAAAAAAAATCTCATCCCACGGGAACACTACATTTTTTCAGGATGTGAAGAAGCCTATGTGTGCTATGTGTGTACACGATGTCTGCTACTTCCACACCAAATTTTATCAAAATCGGTCAAGCCGTTTGAGTTTGAAAGAGTAAAAAATATATTTCAATTCCTTGCTCATCCCACGGGAGCATTACATTTTGCGGGATAAAAAGTAGCCTATGTGTTAATCCAGGGTATAAGCTGTCTAGATACCGAATTTCATCCAAATCGGTCTAGCCGTTTGAGCGTGAAGAAGTAACAAACATACACACGCACACACACACACTCACAAACTTTCGCCTTTATAATATTAGTGTGATGTGATGTGATTTAAATGGAAGAATATTCGTGGATGTATTATTATTATTTATTTATTTATTCAATTGGTCTTACGAGCTAACAGACATACCATCCAAAACGCTCATATGATTAACTAACAATTCAATTGTGGCTACACACACTCGTCTCCTTATACAATAGATTTTCTAAAAATAGCAATAATGCCCATGTCTTTAAATAATAATAAAAATTAGATTACAACGACGAATTAATATATATACAGCAGCAGAATATAATGTCAGTTTAGTGTCAATTAATAGTGATCAATTCAACTCAGTTATTATGTATGATATGTCATTTAAAATAATACGAAATTTATTATACAAATGTATAATATATATATAAATTATAATAATATATTTAATATAATTATATAATATATTATAATATTATATAAATGTATAATATATAGTTTCTAATCCATCGGCAAATAAGTCCAGTTCGTGGTGCTGAGCAAGTATGTCCCCGATAGTGCGGAGTACGCGGTTGGACCTAGTATGACCTCAACAGAGATCTCAACAACACAAATACTCTCCAATCTCCATATGCAAAGCATCCGATGGGCGTTACTGATAAATAAATGTGAGTAAACGTTGCGCTCTGACTCAAGGCTTGCGTATTGTGGTAACGTTGGTGACATAGATATATGAAAGAAGTATTTTTATATTTCTATGGTTGGTGATTTATACAAATTTGGATAGAATTAAAATCAAGATACTTTTATTAAATAGTACATCATTTACATTTACTGTAAACATAACCTAAAAATAACAAAATTATATATATTATTAGGTCTTTACCTATGAAATTGCTGTTCTGCAGTACTGGCCATTTCAAATCAAAATAATTTTTGTTTGGCTAAGAATTCTAATTTCAAATTAATTTTATTTTAAAAACATGGATTTTTTTTTCCAAAAGTAGTCATTTGTTTATTGATTAGTGTTACATTTTCATCGCATTTCAATCTTTTTCGTCATCATGGATACGTTAAAAATTCGAGTAATTATGGAATATGAGTACCGTCGTGGCAGCAACGCGGCACAAGCGGCACGCAACATCTACGGCGTTTACGGAGCTAACACTACAAACCAACGCACCACTTGTTATTGGTTTGCTCGCTTCCGTTCTGGAAATTTCGACCTGAAAAATGAACCTCGCGGTCGTCCGAAGACTTTGGTCGACAATGACGAATTAAAGGCGATTGTGGAAGCTGATGATACACAATCTACGGCTGAATTAGCAGCAGCTTTCGACGTTAGCGTCAAAACAATATTGGTCCATTTGCGTCAAATTGGCAAGGTAAAAAAGCTTGACAAATGGGTGCCCCACGAACTCAATGATCGCCAGCGCGAAGTACGCGTCGAGACGTGCCTTGCACTGCTCAACAGACACACAAATGAAGGAATTTTGAACCGCATTGTTACCTGCGATGAAAAATGGATTCTGTTTGATAACCGCAAGCGGTCAGCAAGTTGGTTGGATCCTGGTTCAGCACCTAAACAATGCCCTAAACGAAAACTTACCCCTAGAAAAGTGATGGTCACTGTTTGATGGTCTAGCGCCGGTGTGATTCATCACAGCTTCTTACCAAACGGGGTGAGCATTACTTCAGATGTGTACTGTGAAGAACTGAACACAATAATGGAGAAGCTGGCACATCTCCAACCAGCATTGGTCAATCGCTCGTCTCCGCTGCTCCTGCACGACAACGCGCGACCTCATACTGCACAGCAGACGGTCTCCAAGTTGCAAGAACTGGGGTTGGAAGCTCTCCGTCATCCGCCCTACTCGCCAGACCTTGCGCCTACAGACTACTACTTTTTCCAGAATTTGGATAACTTCTTGGCGGGAAAAAAATTCAATACCCGAGAGGCAGTACAAAATGCCTTTGAAGAATTTGTTGCCTCCCGTCCAGTTGATTTCTTTAAGAAGGGCATCAATAAACTGCCACTGCGTTGGCAAAGATGCATTGATTGCATGGGTGATTACTTCGATTAATACAAATAAAAAATGCATGAAAAAAATTCGTTTAAATTTTTTCATACAAAACGGCAATTTCATAGATAAAGACCTATTATATGTGTTGTTGTCAAGTTTTTAATGCCCTCCTCTATTTCTTTGTAATTCAAGGGTTTTAGTTAATTATCCAAGATATGTTTTCATAATAAAGCTCCAACCATCTTGTCTAAGTTTTATGGCGACCTCTATAATACACTAACACAACAAAAAGGTCGCATATACTTTTCCTTGAGACCATGACGCCCCGGCCATTTTCAGACTTTAGATTTCTCTCATCATTACTTACTTTTTAATTGAATCACTTTTGAATGACAAAATAAAATAGAAATGGTTTAATTAAAGTGTGGGTTTGACCTATAGATGATTTAAATGTCTACTTAAAGTTATGTACTACCATTGAAATTCAACATTTTAGTCTCATACAAGTCTTAATTAGTCTTCCATACGACTAAAACAGTTTTGTAATATATAAAGGTCCTGCACAAACTTTTAAGCGGTGTTTTAATTATATAAAAGTTAAACGGCTGACACCATTATATGACGTCGTATAAGTTAGTCTTGAAAACGTTTACTCAACATATGCACTGACACCATTGTACGACGTCGTATAAGTTAGTCCTGAAAACGTTTACTGAACATATATACACTGCTTCCATTATACGACGTCGTATAAGTTAGTCCTGAAAACGTTTACTCAACTTTATAATAAGACATTAAAGTCAGGTGACTGAAACATCGTAAGATGAACGTCTATTTAACGTAATAGTTAACTAAATACCGATAATAACCGTTTTCAAATACAAATACAAATATTCTTTATTGTGGTACATAGGTAAGCAATAAGTTGTTACATGTTTCCGAAATTGTACACAGCTATGACCCGCCATAATGGCATACAATCATTTTAAAGTAGGTAACTTTTAACAGCACAATCAAATAGATAATTAAAATAATAACAATTTAAATATGCAGCACTTTAGAATTAACGAATATTTTTACATGTCAAGGCAACAATTAAAATAACGAGACATAAATTATAAATTCAGTTAGAATTAAATAATACAAATTAAGAAATATACACATTTTACTTATCAGGGGAACAATTAAAATTAAATAACATCATCGAGATAATCTTTTAAAGTATAGTAACATTTGTCTAACAGCAATTGAAATAATTTCTTTTTATAATTATGCAAATCTAAATCTCTAAAATAATTGTCTTTGGCAATTTATTATACATGTCAGGTATTAGATAAAAAACACTTTTGTGGAAAAGAGCAGTTTTGTGGGGTTCACGTGTCATTTTGTCTTTGTCTGGCTCTATTACCTACTAAATTTGAAACGGTGAATATTTAATTTTGCGAAAATGGCACATTCGTAAATAAACATACAGGGAAGTGGTAGTATTTTTAGTTTCTTAAAATGTGGAACACAGGAGTCCGTTGAATCAATGTTCACGATTGATCGGATACACCGCTTTTGCGCCTTAAAAGCTAGGTTTTTGTTGGTTGAATTGCCCCAGAATATAAGACCGTACCTTAAAATGGAAGAGACATAACCATGATACGCACTAAGAACAGCAGATTTATCTGCTATTTTACTTAATTTATAATGGGCATATGACTGTTGATTTAAGCGTTTACAGACATAACCTATGTGATTTTTCCAGTTAAGTCTTCTGTCAATATGTAGCCCCAAAAACTTAATTTCATCTATTTCTTCAATATTTGTATCTTTGTTATATTTAAATTTGGCGATGCTAGAAAATTTTGTCTAAATTTCATAATTTTTGTTTTTGACAGATTTATGTTTAAATTATTAGATGATAGCCATTCAGTTGCATTAGTTAAAAACATATCAATCTCCACATTAATGCTAGAATGCAAATTGTCACCACCAAACAGAACTGTGCTGTCGTCAGCAAAAAGCGTCATTTGATGGTGCATTAGGATGGTAAATCATTAATATATACAATAAAGAGTAGTGGGCCCAATACGCTACCTTGTGGTACCCCAAAGCGGACATTAGTGAACTGAGATTCGTAAACTTTTTCTTCTTTAAACTTTTTATAACATGAAGTCATATAAGACTGGAATTATACGACGTTTTTGCTAGTTGCGACTGCCTGACTGACTGGTCAGATAGGCAGTCGCTCCATGTAAAATACTGGCACTCAGCTGCATCCGGTTAGACTGGAAGACGACCCCAACATAGTTGGGAAAAGGCTAGGCAGGCATATTCTCATAAAACTACTTCTTTCGACATCCTTATGTGTATGACTAAGATCACGGCGGGAACCTTCTTATTTAAAGAAATCTTGATTTAAAGAACGGTGTGACATTCTTATTTCCAGTAATATTCATTCACTATTACGTAAACAGTAGCCACAGACAATGAATGAGTGAGAACCAGTGGCGAAAGCACCCAATAACACGATTCCTACCGGCTTCCCTTCGGCGGTTCGCTACTCTACCGCTATTGAAAAATGGCACAGTCAATATAGTGTCTACTATTGCCAAAAACAAGAGTTACACTGTGGATATTTAATTCACCATAACATTTAAACAACAAAAACGCTTTAGCTTTGAATTACAACAACAAAAAAAAACATTCTAAAATAACTCGGCGCCAAAACGTCATAATCGGGAACTAAAAATTCATACAATAGCGATCCCGTCATGACGTCACTCTAGTTCACGTGGCTCCGCTTGATAATGGACGAGAGCAAGCCGATGTGCAACGGGTTACGATAGAGACAGATATAGGAAAAATGCGTCAGCGAGAACGAGATGAAGGAATATTGCAGAATTTATTTGGTTTTCACCTGTTCAACTTACTGTATTGTATGTATTCGATCTTTTATATTCCTATAATAATTTTTGAATGACAGTATCTAATTTAGTTGAGTTTATTTCTCTAAGGGCTGATTGTTCAATAGGCAGATAACTTTTATCTGAAGAATAAATGTGACAGTTTGACATATATTCAATACAAAAGCTGTCAAACCGCCATATGGCGAATAAATATTTATTCCTTAAATAAAAATTATCTGACTATTGAACAATCAGCCCTTAAACATTGAAAGTTTTATTTGTGTAGTGATAGCTTCTTTTTGTTTTTGCTATTTGACGATAGATGGTGTTTAATTCAGTAAAGAAAAGACTTTAATTTTTAAGTGAACAAATTAATGTTTACTTTATTGGTGAGTATGTAAGTTCAAACCGGCTTCTCTCTTACTTTTGTTCACACCTCGCCACTGGTGAGAACTGAGAAGGGTTAGGTGCACCTGAGATAGAAACATGTAACCGGGATGATCTAAGTAATAAGAAAGATCGCTTACTTTATATTTAAGTATTACCTAACTGCAACATAATTTTATATATGTATTGAAGTTAGTTAAAATAATAAGCGTAGGCATTGCTTTCTTCAGCAATTACGTAAATTTATAAGTACCAATTGCGGATGATAAACTGTTTATTATTGCGGTCGGAGAACTATATATAAGGGTCAAATATAAATAATTGAAATATGTGAAAACCACAATAACAAGAATTATATATTTTTATTGTATACCTACCTTATCCTATGTACTTAAAGACAAACATTAAGGAAATTAAACTGGCAGTAAAGCCAAGCTTTGACATGCAAACCTACATCATGTCTTACCTACTTGTGTTAAAGAACATCACAGTAATATCCATAATATTCTATTTATATGTATAGAGAACATATACCTACTTGCCTTATATGTAACATTAGTTATAAGTGGCTTATTGTTGTTGTTTGTTGCATTAATTAGTTACAAATGATAAGTTTGTTGTTGTGGTCAGAAACATAAGTACCTAATTGAATTTCTGTAAAATCCCAAACAAACAACCACATTTTGTAACTTATCTCGAAGAATAGGCATTCATTAGGCAAATTAAACGTGACCGTCTAGTCAGACAACAAAATAAAAGTACCTATTATAACTATGTAATTATTTATTTTAATGGTAAATGTAGAGTAAAAGTCAAACTCCATTAAAGTTTAAAAAATATGAAAGGTCATCTGTACTTTATGCCATGGTACACGCCCATGGCGATTTCTTTTCATGAATAATAAATGCCAAGGATTTTCGAAGGGTGTGCTGGAATTTTGGCAAATATAAAAAACTTTTTTACAAAAAAAAAACAACAGACTTCCAAAAAAATACTACAAAGTGAAAAAAAACTTTAATTTCGGAAGTCGGTGTCTTTAGATCTGTATTTTAGCTTTTTGCCATCGACATCCGAGAATAAAGTTAGTTTTCACTTTGTAGTTTTTTTTTGGAAGTCGATTGTTTTTTTTTTTTTTTTTTTGTAAAAAAGTTTTTTATTTTTCACTTTTTAGTGGGTCAGTCTGTAATTCATCTAAGTTAATTGTAACTAAGATGAGTTACAGACTGATCCACTTCAAAAAAAGGAGGTTACTCAATTCGACCGTATATAATATTACCGTATATATAAAAATAAAAAATAAAAATAATAAATAATAATATATAAATAAATAATTATTTTTTTATTATTATTATTTTTTTTTTTCATAGAAAGAAAAAAGAAAGAAAACCTGTTTATTCTGCACAAAAACGCACATTAAACGACGAAGTTATCCGCGAACACACATAAAAAAATATATATACAGTATGGAATTGGCATCTTGGCAATAATTGAAAGCTCAAGGAATATTACTCCATAGAAGTATAGAAAAATTAAATAATAAATAAAAAACCGAAAATTAAAAAAGTTAAATTTTCAAACAAAATAAATAACAAAATAAATTCACTTAAAGTAAACACTGTTTAGACAACGTACCTTGACCCCAGGAGCGAAGAGTGGCAACGGTGCACGCGGGCGGCATGGCGGCTTTTTTGTCGGCGCCGGCACTTTGATTCGTTTGACAATGTGCGACGAAAATAAAATCCACTAAGTTCATTTGTACCGCCACGTGTTTATTTCGCGATAACTGAACTGAACTAAATACTTCAATATTACACATTAGTTCCAAAAAGAATAAACTTAAATTTTCTCATTTTCAAAGTGTCCACCACGTTTTTGAATGCACAAGTTACATCGCCGCACAATGTTATCCCGAAGCCTGCTCAGCAAATTTCGTTCAGGATCCAGAGCCATGGTTTTTAATTTGTCAAAGGCGGCGACAATACGATTGCGCAGTTCATCTTCGGTTTCGGAGACACGCGAATAAACTTCATTTTTAATAAAGCCCCATAAAAAGAAGTCGAGAGGCGTAAGGTCGGGTGACCGAGCTGGCCACCTGCGGGGGCCATAGCGACCAATCCATTGCTCGCCGAACATGGTGTTAAGCCGCTCTCTCGCGAGGAGTACGGAATGTGGAGGAGCTCCGTCTAACTGGAACCAAACCCGCTTGTAAGCTACCACAGACAATTCCTCTAGATAATCGGTTATTGGGCCGTTAAGAAGATCCAGAAACTTCTGTGCATTGAGGTTTCCGTTGATAAAAACGGGGCCGATTATTTGGTCTCCGTGAATACCTGCCCACACATTAATGGAAAAGCGGTATTGATGAGCTGATTCTCTAAATAAATGGGGATTGGTACGGCTCCAGTGACGCATGGTTTGTCGGTTCCACATACCGTTTCGAGTAAACGTGCTTTCATCTGTCCAAAACACATCAGATAAAAAACGTTGGTCTTGAATGTTTTTTTCCAGTACCCAGTGGCAGTAAAACTCTCTAATCGGCTTATCACGGGGCAGCAGCGCCTGCACCTTTGCAAATTTGTAAGGTCGTAGTTTTCAGCACTCGATGTATTGTTTTATGGGTCACTAAACGTACGCCCAGCTTGTCTAAGGCTGCAGGTTGGGTTCTGCTCGAAATGTTCTAAGACTCGGTGTTCAAAAGAGGATCGAACGTGACGCGGAGCAACTCCTTCATGAGTGTTGGGCACTATGTGCTGATTTTCTCTGATCCTTTGGACAGCTCCCAGGATTGTCCGGACACTAGTAGGGCAGACGCGAGTTGCGCCGAATCTCTCACGATAAGTACGTAGAGTTAAGGCTGAATTTTGGCCGCATTCGCCATACAATAACACCATGTCTGTATACTCTGCAGCACTGTAAAAATGCTGTTGTCTTGGCATTTTGTTAAAAAGACACACGCGAACACAAAAGTCAAGTGTCAATTTCACCTTAAAAAATGTATACAAAAAACTTAAAAACACAATTTACACACACACAAAGTCAAATAACTAATAAACTAATAAGTGTCCATTCCACTGATAAAAAATTAAACTAACTAAGCACTAAATTTACTGGTATTTGCTAATCACGTTTTGAAGCAATGCGCGCAAGTAGACGAAATCTCTGTAATGCACACACACTATCCCGGAAGACTAGCGGTGAACTGACAAAGCGGAACGCAACTTCCAAAATGGCGAAAAAATATTATAATGTAGGGCACATGGTGCAATTATCGTAATTAACGCTTATCGATAACTTTTTACACATAATTACTTTCTACCGAAACAAGGCATTAGGATACAAGTATCTTTGTGTAATTTGAATATTTATTTTTAACAATTAAAAATATTAATTGGACATTAAAAATACGATTGAACAGTTTACGAAACTACCGTTAAGTTAGTGACTTCCTGAGTAATCCTGAGTATCAATCGGGTCTGTCGATCGGCCGGGAGCCGGTAGGTAACTAACTATGTATCATGCGAAAACAATTCATAAATTGTTGTTGTTTACTTTATGCATTTTATCTCTAAATCTACTTAATAATATTTAATAAGAACACACATAAACAAAAAAGCTGTTTAGCTTTAATTATGGCATAGTGGTTTTTAGAATTATGACAATAATTCTTAAAACACCATAGCACCACCTAAGTATTTAAAGCTAAACAGCTTTTTTGATTATCTATCTTTATTCCTTTTAACAGAAGCTAATAGTCGATAACAGGTGTGCTTCCCTACGTGGCGCGAGCGCACCCCGCACCCGCGCGCCCCCCGCAATATTATTTCGCTGAATCGCCTTTGAAGAAAGCCGCGTGGCTCGTGCCGCTCTGTGTAAAGAAGCCGCCAAAAGACACCGCTGCCGATGTACACCCGCAGGAAATGTTGGCGCGTCCCAGTGATGGATTATGTTTGTGTAAACAAAACAAAGTTTCGACCATAGCAGGCCAAGTAAGTTGTTCAATAGGAAATTCCAAGTACTAGTATACCGAAAAAAAAAACCACATTAACATTAAATTTCATAGTCAGTCTGTACTGGTCTTGTGTCTGTGAGAGGTAGTGGGCCGTACCGTCACAGTATTAATCGAATGTGGGTGTCGTCGGGCGGCGCGGTTCGCGGCTGCATCTCCCGTACACGCTTAGTTTTGCGCACGCACTCAAACGTTAAATTATTTTTTTTTTACATTATTATTGAGTCTCGTATCACACGTGCCGGGCATCGCACGTATATCGAGTTCTATTGTGCGCGTACACCTACCGTGCAGGTGGGGGCCGTTATTCATAATGGCTTCCAACATTGTGAAATGTGCAAGTTGTAATGTGGTGATCAACGAGGTATTGGCTTTTATTTGTAATAAGCTTGACGTTATGAACGAGCAAAGTATTGGTCAGATTTGTGCTAGTGCTTTCGATGACACTGAGATACTGGTTGCTAAGAACTTATTGTTTGACTGCATATCGACAACAAAACGTAAGAAGATTAGAAAACGACAGGGGAAAACATTAAGGGATATTGACGACATCATCTGCGTGCTCAAGGAGACTGATCCCGAAGATATTCCTACTTTCGTAGCACGAGATCTGCATAAATTGCCGCCGGTACTATTTGACCACGTTGATGTTACCCGCTTACTAAAAGACTTGGTGACAATGAGAGGTGAAATGCAACGAATTCGTGACGAATACGTGACAGTAAAACAGCTCGAGGAACTGGAATTGGAAATTAAAATGCTTAAAAATGCATCGACTGTTAATAATGTTACCCTAAGACGGGGTGTTGGTAGAACTAGATTGTCGAGCTTTGAGTACGAGAGTGGACCCCCAGCATTGTCTCCACAGCATAACATCCTACCAACGGAGGTTAGTGTAAAAACACCGTGCGGTATTTATAATGGACGGCCGTTCGAACACAAGTCGGATAATAGTGAACCGAACGTCGCCCCCCCGCTGCCGCCGCCGACACCGTTGGTGAGTCACCCGACTCCGCCTATAGTGCCTGCTACTGTGCTACACACAGCTCCCCCGAATGATAACCATCGATGTGCTATTGCAAAGAAAAGTTTCTCTGATGTTTTACATGAAGGTGAGTGGAAATCCCAGGAACAGGATGAGAAATGGACCCTTGTTCAAAGAAAAAGGCTTCAGAATCGCTTTGTGGGAAAAACTGGAAAAGCGACGGTTGGTGCTGATTTTAAGTTCAAGGCGGCAGACAGTAAGGTACCTCTTTATATTTATAATGTGTCGAAGGACGCGTCCGTGTGTGACATCATAACCTATATTAAGAGCAATACTAACATTGACGTACGCTTAGAGAAAATGAACATGAAATCGATGAAAGATTATGATGCTTATAAGGTGTATGTCCCTAAGTGTAATCTGGATATATTTTTGACCGATGACTTTTGGCCAGAGGGAGTTATATATCGCCCTTTTGTGGAATTTGGTCGACGCACTGCTTCCGTGGAAAATCGAGGTATAGCTAATTGAATACCTACACAAAGTTAATGGTTAACAAAAATACACTCATTAGCTTTAATTGTAAAAATGTCAAAAGCTCCGTTGAATGCGTGAGAAAACTTTGCCGCTCGGCGGACATTGTGGCACTACAAGAGACCTGGCTGCTTCCTCACGACTTGCCTTTCCTGGGTGTTATTGACGTCGATTTTTCATACACGGGGAAATCCGCTGTGGATACGTCTGAAGGAGTCCTAACTGGGAGGCCATATGGAGGAGTAGCTCTGCTGTGGAGAAAATCTGCGTTCCCGTCGGTGTCGGTTATACAGTGTCATAGTGTACGTCTCGCGGCGATTAAGGTGAAACTTGAGCATGAGCGTACAATTATAGTGTTTTCGATATACATGCCTACAAACAAAAGTGAAAACCTGCCATTATTTTCGGAGTGTCTCGGTGAAATATGTGCAATAATTGAAAGCAATAATGTGGAATCTGTATTTTTGCTTGGTGATTTCAACTCGCACCCTGGCGGTTTATTTGCGAAAGAATTATTAGATTTCTGTGCGGAGCAATCGTGGTCGTGTGTAGATATGGAGTTGTTGCCGAGTGACTCGCACACGTTCGTGTGCCAGGTGAGCGGTACACAGTCGTGGCTAGACCACTGTTTAATAACAAGCGCCGCGCGATCAGCTATACTTAATGTGTCCGTCATGTATGACACCTACTGGTCAGATCATTATCCTATATCAGTTCAATGTAATTTTAATGTTATTTTACCTAAGCGTATTAATCCTAGTAAGGTTTGTAGTCGGGTAAAATGGGGAGAAAGGGATCAAACTCAGATAGAAAAATATTTTGATTATTGTAATTCAAATCTTAGAAACCTAGATTTTCCATCGGAATTTGTTAAATGTGCAGATACATTATGTAATAATCAGGACCATAAGTTGTTATTAAACAAAATGTACCTTGATATCGTTAGTATATTATCTAGGGGCGCGGAACTAAGTTATAGTGTACCTAAACGGAAGTACAATACATACATACCTGGCTGGAACAAATATGTGAGTAGTGCTCACAGGGAGGCTCGACTTTGTTTTCAGATGTGGTTATTACAGGGTAAACCTAAATCCGGGTATACTTATAATGAAATGTGTAAGTCTAGGAAATTATTTAAATCAAAATTAAAATACTGTCAAAACAATGAGGAACAGATCAGAATGGACATTATTGCAAAACATCACACTGATAAGAAATTCAATAAATTTTGGAAGTCAACAAATAAATTAAACCCAAGGTCGAGTCTTCCAGTGGGTGTAGGTGACGCTCATACACCATGCGACATTGCTAGCCTCTTCCAGCGTCATTTCAAAGTGGAGTCGCCGCTTGGGCCGGCGGCGCAGGTGCTTGGTGCTGAGTGTCAGCATGGAGACGTTAGTATCAGCTTTACAGCCAAGGATATAGCTGTCATTATTAAGAAGATGGTGAGAGGTAAGTCTCCAGGTCATGATGACCTTAGCATCGAGCACTTGAAGCACGCTGGTGTACATCTACCGAGGGTACTGGCAATGCTGTTTAATCTGTGCATCAGCCATAATTAATTAATTAATAATTACTTACCTGATGATCTCATGTACACGGTGGTAGTTCCGATCGTAAAAAACAAGACGGGTGATGTGTCGGATGTATCTAACTATAGGCCTATCTCGCTCGCTACTGTCATAGCCAAGGTGCTGGACAGGCTGCTTGACAGACAGCTGGAGGAGCACCTTCATATACATGATGCTCAGTTTGGCTTCACGCCTGGTGTGTCGACTGAGAGTGCTATCCTCTGTCTCAAGCAGACTGTACAGTACTACACGGCTAGAAATACTCCTGTGTACGCTTGTTACCTGGACCTCTCGAAAGCGTTTGACTTAGTAAATTATGACATGCTGTGGCACAAGATGCACAGTGAGACACAGGTGCCGAGTGAGATAGTGTCAGTATTTAGGTATTGGTACAGTCACCAGCGGAACAGTGTGAAATGGGCGGGAGTATATTCCGACGTGTACGGGTTGGATTGCGGTGTGAGGCAGGGAGGGTTGACCTCGGCCCGCTTGTTCAACCTGTATATGAACCAGCTAATTGGCGAGCTCAGCAGTGCTAATGCGGGTTGCTCAATAGGCGGGGTGCCCATTAATAATATCAGCTACGCGGATGATATGGTGCTGCTGAACCCGTCGGTTGGGGGGTTGCGAAAACTCCTGCGCATTTGTGAGATATACGCTGGGGCTCATGGGCTCAGGTACAACCCTAAAAAGAGTGAGTACATGATTTTCAAAGCTGGTACCAAATGTTACTCTTTTATACCTCCGATCACCCTTTGCGGTGCCAGTCTGAATAGGGTTAACCATTTTAAGTACCTGGGCCACTGGGTCACAGATAACTTGTCTGACAATGAGGACATCGAGCGGGAACGTAAGGCGCTGTCGGTTCGCTGTAACATGTTGGCACGTAGGTTTGCACGCTGTACTGAGCAAGTAAAGGTGGCCTTATTTAAAGCCTATTGTCAGTCTTTTTATACGTGCAGCCTATGGGCCAACTATGTGCAGCGAGTATACAGTGCCTTACGCGTACAGTACAACATTGCGTTTAGGGTGCTGCTAGGGCTGCCGCGGTTTTGCAGCGCTTCAACAATGTTCGCGCAGGCGCAAACTGATGACTTTTATGCTATCATTAGGAAACGGAGCGCCTCGCTGCTAAGTCGCTTCCGATGCAGCACTAACAGTATCCTGAGTGTATTGTCCGAGCGGTGGGACTCGGTGCTGTTGGAGAGGTGGATGCACCTGCAGGCCAGTTCGTCACCATTTATTAAATGATTATTGTTTAATTATATTTCCATTTAATTATTATTTTTATTTTTAATATTATGAATTTCTTGATTAAATTGATATTATTTTAAATGTGTAATGTACGTATGTGTTTTAAATATTTTTTGTGATTTTATTAAGATTATTTTACAATTTGATTATAAGTAATTCAATTTTAGTTATAATAGTATTAATGTGGCGTGTATTTTATTCTGTTGTTACTAACATAATTTTTAAGTAGGTACCTGTACTAACATAACTATGGATCATTGTGTCTGACATAAATAAATAAATAAAATAAATAAATAAATAAAATAAATAAATAAATAAAATTCCAGCCTGTCGTACAGGTGTACCGATTTTACATTTCGGCAAATAAGTAGAATAGGTACGTAACAGCGTCGTGATAGTTTGCACTGAGTGGCAACGTCGCATTTTAAAGGGTTCATTGAATCATTGACCTAGTGATCCAATTCTACAGTGTTTAAATTTGTTCAAAATGAAAACTCTACTTTTTGACCTTATTACTGGACCGATTTCGTTCATTTTTTGTATATCGTCAGAAAAGGCGATACCAAGCGTGTCCTAGAAATTATTGCATATAAGCGGTCCCCATACTGTATATGGTCGAATTGAGTAACCTCCTTTTTTTGAATTCGGTTAAAAAAGAGGCAAAGGGCACGGTAAGGAGATTGTTATCTGAGACAGCGACGGCTTATGTTAGCTAATGATACTGGCTTGTCAAGTTAGGTAGATCTTATTAATCCAACGATAACATCGCATATTCATATACAGGGTAAAATTAAATTAGCTAGCGAAACTCCGCGGAAGTGATTATTAGATTAAGTTAAAAAGATTTCATGAATTATAAGTTAAATAATAAATAAATAAAAATCATTTATTTCAGATTCATAGATTATGCTACACGATTACATCCATATTTGTTAGTATTACGAGCTTACAAACTAGTGTTAGTAATATCTAATAATTGATTGATAAAATGATAATTGTTGAGTTATTTATTTAAACCAACAAAGCATACACTAAAAATACATGTTACAATACCCATGTTATTTTCACATTTCATAGTTTAGGCTTAATTAAAGGCTGCCACGGCATGCATAAAACATAGGAGTAGGAAAAGCAGTTACAAAAAATATTCTACTTATTTAGATAAATTTATGTAAGTGAAGAAGACAATAGAGTTCTCCCAGTAAGGAACCAGGAGAACTGGAGCTGATGGTGAAGTCACCATTCAACATTATGTATTGTGACGAGCATAAATTGCTCAGCAATAATGGAATTGCAACCCGTGAAATATGTATTATTTTGAGTAGTTCCGATGGCCATCTCTGGTGTAGGAGCACCATTTAGTGAAGTAAAACTGATGAGGACATCAGTTCCACTTCACTAAATGGTGCTTTCCGGGAGCAAATGCACGAGTTACTATAAAAAATACCAAAATCGCTCTAGGTGTGCCTATAAAATTTGAAGGTTCCCCTTGATTTCTCTGAGATGCCATCATCAGATCCTGGTTTCCTTATCATGGTACCACCCTTGGAATGTCCAACAAAAAAAGAATCATAAAAATCGGTTCATAAAAGAGTTTCATAACAATTTACTTCAATGAGAAAATTGTGGTGAGAGATAAAAACAATTATTTTACGTTTCAGATGCGAGTCTTGTGTGCTACATGACGCGGGACACATACGAGATGAAGCCCAGCCGGCTGTCACATGGGAGCTCCCTCTTTGGTGCGCACCCTCAAGTCCAGCTGAGGACGGCGCTACAAACTAACGATTTCGCCACATTTAAAAAGCTTGTCAGCTATGGTTCAGTGAATCTCGAGCATGTGTATCAATATCCAGATTACAAGACATGTCTGGAGCTCGCAGTGTCCGAACCAAATAAACAAGAATTCGTGAAGCTTTTACTACAACATGAAGTGGAAGTCAAGGTGAATGAAACACGTGCCGCGGCTCCTATACACTTCGCAGTTCAAAAGGGGAATATCGAAGCATTGGCAGCGCTGCTAGAGGACGACAGGATTGACGTGAATATTAAAAGCAAATGTAACACGGCTTTATTAATGGCCATCAAGAAAATAGAAGACTTGAATGACGACCGAGAGCATGATTTGGCCATCTATGAGGAAATGGTTGAAATGCTCCTCAAAGCGGGTAGCAATGCTAATAGTCCCGATTTAAAGGGCATAACTCCTGCTTATTCTGCTGCCAAACAAGGTCTAGAAAGAATTGTAACTTTGATATTACATTACGCTAAGGAACCTATTCATTTGGACACATACAAAGATAGAATAGGAAGAACGGCGCGTGATTATCTTAAAGAAGCATTCCCGCATCTATTGGCTGAGTTCGAAACTGAAGAACTGCAACCAGAAATAATTGACGTCGATAAGTTATTTTCGTATCTTAGCAGACATGAAGAAGATAATTTTATCCGCGACTTCACTAAACTCGTTAAGAAAAATGATCATCGTCCAGCTTTGGCAGCTAACAATGGCGTGAATACTATGCTACAGATGGCTACTGATAAGGGGTTACACAGAGTAGTTGAAACTTTACTGATGTCCGGGGCAGATCCAAACGCTACGTGTTCAGGTAACACAAGCAACAGCAAGCAGCTATAGCAATCGCTTGCCAAAACGGCACCCAAAAATACTTAAAATGTTTGTGGAGAATGAATCTACTCTATTTGACAGTGAATTTTGAATCTCTTCTCCAAATAACTGTGAAAGGCATGCGGTCTTATTTCAAAACACCAAAAGCAAATTTCAATGAGTGTATGGAATTATTACTAAAGAATCCCAAAATTAACATTAACGTTTACCATTTTGATGTTACAGGTAACACTCCTTTGCAGTATGCTGCTAGGAATGGTGACCAAGAAACTGTTTTAGAGTTATTAAGGAACGGAGCCTGTGTGGGTCTTCGTAACAAATTTACAGAACCACCTTTAGCAGACATTAATGCTAAAACTTTGGAAACATATTTGGACGAATGTATAACGACTAATGACGAACGACCAAGTGACGACGATTACGAGATTCACGTGAAATATAGCTTCCTTGCTTATCAACGAAAGCTTAACAACGAAAAGGAATTATATTCCATTCTTGCGTCCGAAACAGACGCCTTACTATACATGACACAAAACGAAAAATTGCGACCACTTTTAAAACATCCAGTCATCACCAGTTTCTTGTATTTAAAGTGGCGAAGAATAAGTTGCCTTTTCTACGCAAACCTAACATTTTATTCACTGCTTTGGCTGTGCTTGACCCTTTACATAACATTGGGATACGTAGAAGAGAAGAAACTACCAGGCTCAATAGAAGCGTTGAATGTTGTTACTCACGCTGGTGCCGTAATTGGGTTAATCCTATTAATATTTCGAGAGTTGTTTCAATTACTTTTATCACCGAGACGATATTTACAAAGTTTGGAGAATTGGATGGAAATCATATTGATAATTGTTACCGCGTTTATAGTAATTAACGACTCAGCGGAAGAATCTACTAAACAACAGTTGTCCGCAGTCGCCATATTACTATCATCCGCTGAATTAGTTCTACTCCTTGGCCAGTTCCCTACTTTGTCAGCGAATATTGTTATGTTGAAAACTGTCTCATGGTATTTCATTAAATTCTTGCTCTGGTATTATATCATATTAGTAGCGTTTGCTTTGAGTTTTTACATATTGTTTCGACGACGACGATCAAGACGAAGAACAGAAAGAACCAAACCCTAGTAAAGTAGGTAAAGAGGAGGAAGAAGATGAAGATTTATTCGCGAATCCAGGCGTATCGTTATTTAAAACGATAATCATGTTGACAGGAGAATTCGACGCCGGATCAATTAAGTTCAGTACAAACCCAGTTACGAGTCGCTTAATATTTATTGTATTTATATTTATGGTACTTAACGGTTTAGCTGTAAGTGGTATACAAGAAATCCGAGCTGATAAAGAACTCCTGGGACTCATGTTCAGAGTAAAGCTACTAGCAAACTCCGAGAGCGTACTGATCGGTAATGCTAGATCTTATACCCGACCGAGTACTTGCTGGTCATTACTGCCCATTAGTTTTGAAAAACTTAATATCATAATATTTTGCATAAAACCTTTTGCAAAGCGTATTAGTCTGTTCCCACACTTTCTGCCAAACTACAGGATAATTGTGAAACCAAATCAGGATAACAAGATCGAAATCCCTCCCGCAGGGCCAGTAGGCAAATTCGAGGATGAATATGAAGATATAGAAGGCGGCACGGGCACTTGTTGTTTCGAACGCTGTCAAAACTACATATTAGATCCCATAATAGTTAAGAATGCAAAAATTGTCATTAGCAAGAAGACAAACGTAACGGAATTTGATGAAATAAAGGATCAGCTATCGAAATACGAAATGAAAATAGATAGTCTTGAAAGCACGATGAAGAAGACAAACGTAAGGGAATTTGACGAAATAAAGGATCAGCTATCAAAATACGAAATGAAAATAGATAGTCTTGAAAGCACGATGAAGAAGACAAACGTAAGGGAATTTGACGAAATAAAGGATCAGCTATCGAAATACGAAATGAAAATAGATAGTCTTGAAAGCACGATGAAGAAGACAAACGTAAGGGAATTTGACGAAATTAAGGATCAGCTATCAAAATACGAAATGAAAATAGATAGTCTTGAAAGCACGATGAAGAAGACAAACGTAAGGGAATTTGACGAAATAAAGGATCAGCTATCGAAATACGAAATGAAAATAGATAGTCTTGAAAGCACGATGAAGAAGACAAACGTAAGGGAATTTGACGAAATTAAGGATCAGCTATCAAAATACGAAATGAAAATAGATAGTCTTGAAAGCACGATGAAGAAGACGAACGTAACGGAATTTGACGAAATAAAGGATCAGCTATCTAAATACGAAATGAAAATAGATAGTCTTGAAAGCACGATGAAGAAGACAAACGTAACGGAATTTGACGAAATAAAGGATCAACTATCGAAATACGAAATGAAAATAGATAGTCTTGAAAGCACGATAAAGAAGGTTTTACAGGCTCTGGAATACCGTAACTAATTATATTTTAAGCGATATTTTATAATATTTTATTTTAAGGCTTTTAACAAATCATTGTCTGTCTGCTTTGTTTTGTGTATTGATGACTGATTATTTTATGTATACCATGTTAACGTAATCGTTAAGTACTAAGGCCTTAGTGCGAGTTTTTATACTTACTCGACTGCGTTTACGTTAACGATACCTTATTTCAATTTGTATGGAATAATATTGTGTTTCCCATTATAGTCACCAGAAGGCGCTTAAGGACGCTGTTACAAATGGGTAGTCAAATCATTACTTTTTTACACAAAAGTATGTTTATTAAATAAAATGCTTTACATTCATAAAATGTTTTTTGGCCAAATTGTTGCAGCCCACTGTACATGATACAATTCTGACCTATAAATATAATTTTAGATAGATACAGTTTCTCAATGTACCGGAGTGAAAATTTTTACTTCGGTACATTTATTGAGGAAATTCACCTATTTAAAATTATATTTTTAGTTCAGAATCGTATCATGCACATCTATCAACAATTTGGCCAAAAAACATTTTAAGAATGCAAAGCATTTTATTTAATAAACATACTTTTGTGTAAAAAAGTAATGATTTGCCTACCCATTTGTAACAGCGTCCTTAAGGTAAACTTCAATTTGTACTGAAACTGAAGTTTCAGTACAAATTATCGAGTAAAGTGCAAAAACTCGCACTAAGGCCACAGTTTTAACTTTGGAGGCATTTATTCACATAAATGCCTCCAAAGTTAAAACTGTGGCCAAATGGAAAATAACAGATTCGTATTTCCTTCTTCTCTCTCACGAGAGAAGAAGGAAATACGAATCTGTTATTTTATCGCGTCCAATATTTTGTTCTATGTGAATCAATTTTATTAAATTAAAACTATTCCAATAAATTGCTTTTAAATTACACTATAATTTTTGTTTCGGGTCCAAAACTAACCATCTATCTAGATATGATGGAGTTAAAATAACAGATATGATGATGATGATGATGTTATGTTGCATAGTTTGTTGGATAATTATATATATATAATATGTTACGGTAAGTGATTAATTGAAAATTATTAATAATTGCCTATCATTATTGATAATTACCGACAGTCGAGGTAAAAGTAAGAAATTAATCACATTTACCGGTGATTATTGATAATGTAGTACCGATAAATAAATAAAAAATAAAAATAAAATTTCTTTATTGTCGCCAGTTAATACATTAATCTTAGACTAATCTAACACATGCATCGTATTTATGTATTCCACAAAAGGTACTGTTACTGATACCCAAACTAAGCTTAAGCTTGTATTTTGGAAAACAGTGTTCAGCCGCAGGAAGTATCACATAATAATATACGAACAAATTGGTTTGAATGACGCTGCATTAGACTTACAATTTATAAGATAATTTTAGGTAAATCTTATACTATAATCTAGTTTTAGTTTAGTTTTATTTTTTATGTTTAACAGAAGTGTGTGATCTGTGTGTGTGTTTGTGTATGTGGGGTGAGTGTGTGTATGTGAGAGTTTGTTTAGAAGTATATTTGTTGATATAATTATGTTACGCAATAAATGCCAGTAGATCTTTCGTCTTCTGATGGCCCAATAGCTGAAGCCATTCAGAAACTTTACCTTTTATTCGATAAATGTAATAATTTTCAAAGCTTATTTAGTATTTTAGTTCAGTACCTTTAAGTATTGTGGTAGGTATTATCAATATCTATTGAACAAAGAAATAGAAGAAAGATTTTAATTTTTAATGTTGATTTTACGGAGTCTATGATTGTACCTATATTTTTAAACAAAACCAAAGAATAAACGATTTCGCATGTAAGTTTCTTTTAGTTATGTATTTGTAAGTACTGTGGTATTATAAATAAATACTTACTGGACAAACAACTTCGAGTGTTAGTTTATTTTATTACTTTTACCGACGTACCTATCAGTGAATTATTAATAACAACTGCTAAAAGTGAGGAATTTCAATTTTATATTCACATTTACCAAATCATGAGGTAATTATTATAATGATGGATAATAATAAAGAGGTAAGATTTGTTTGTTTGTTTGTTTGTACCGAATAGGCTCTGAAACTACTGGACCGATTGTAACCATTTTTTCGCCAGTAGAAAGCCAATTTATTAGGAAGTAACATAGGCTATAATTTATTTTCAAAAAATTTAGAGATCCTTAAGAAAATTGCAATAATGTAACCCAAAGTAGCAAAATTTTGCCTATAAAATTCATTATTTGGGGTGCGCTGAGAAAACTATTGATGATAAATAAAAAGTATGTGCTACATGATTTGATTAAAGTACTCATTATTGCCTTCAAAAAAGTCCGCGAGGCAATGTCTCTAACTATCATAGTTAAGTCACAATAGCAGCTTTTGTGTTTTAAAATTTAATTAGATCGCCGGTAGAAACAAAAGTTGGTTACATTAGTATCGTAGTATTAATTCTTATTCAAATAAATAGTTTTATCATCAAGGGTATTTACGTAGCAGTAAAATACTTTTAAATTCATTCGAATCGGACATTTAATTTCGAAGTTATCACGAAAATAAAAAAGCCATACGCGTTCCGTTCGACGACGCGTTGCCCCGCCGCGATTACCTCATACTTAGTATTTTTATTCTTGATTTGAGACCAAAAATTAAGAATAAAATGTATCAGGGTTTTTCGAAAATCTACCCATTAAGGGGGTGAAAAGGGTAGTAATTTTTTCAGGGGAGGAATTTACTGCGGGGCTTAATTAACTCGAAAATTGGTAAAAATAATCATTCAGTCCAGTTATGGAAACAGCCGAAACGATTTTTTAAAATACCACTCCTGTGGGCATGAAAACAGGGAATACAGTTTATATGAACAATCTTATTCATTTGGTTAATTAACTTGAAACTTGGCGCAGATTCTTGCCTAAGTAATAAAGTTTGTCATTAATAGTTTTTCAAAACTACCCTGGATGGGAGGGTCAGAGGGGAGGGGGAAGGGGAGGGGGAGGGGATGGGTGGTGAGGAGGGAGAGGGGAGGAGCATAGGGGCAGGGGTTGGTGAGAGGAAGGGTAGGGGTGGTGAGAAAGAGAGGGGGAATGGGATGTGGTGAAGGGGGTGTGAGAGTGGGTCAGAGGGGGAGGGGGAGATTAGCGGGAAGGGGATGCGGTGAACGAACGTGCTAATCTCTGGAACTACCAGACTTTAAAAAATCTTTTTGCATTTTGTAGCCCAAATCTAAAGGAAGGCTCTATGTAGGCATATTTAACATCACTCTAGGACCTTTACGTGGCGAACTAAAAGAAAAAAAGTCAGAAAAAACGCTAAGCGAAAATGCGACGGGGTGGGTCGGGGGAACAAGCACGCGGACGAAGTCGCGGGCAGCAGCTAGTTATTAATAATTTTCAATTAATCACATTAACCATAACATATAACTATACTAATAATAAAGCTGAAGACTTTGTTTTTTGTTTGTTTGTACGTTTGAACGCACTAATCTCTGGAACTACCAGTCGGATTAGAAAAAATCCTTTTGCATTTGATAGCCCAATTCTTGAGTTAGATGACTCTGTGTGTAAATATTTATCTAGTTTTCGAAATGTTTATGGTAGAGGCAATTGCCCCGACTGACCTTAAGTCAAATTTAAATTTGACTTAAGGTCAGTCGGGTAAAGGTTTAAACCTTTACCCGTGTGTGTGTACGTAGAGGTGGCCATATACACTCCTATTTTTTAATTAGTACTAAAAAAATTGGGGCTCTATCCGTACCCGTTACTGATTATATTTTTGTGTAGTCAAAAATCGAAAAAAAAAAAATTAAGCTAACATGCGGGTGCTCAGTATGTACATTGTGAAACAATAAACGCACACAAAGTATTGTACTCGAACTTTATTGGTTCATTTATTATTATTATTATATTTATTCCTTAATTAAAAATAAACATAACATTCATAGGATAAATAAATATTTTCTAAGAATATTTTCATCGAAAGAAGAAATGAAGCAAAAATCAAACCAGGATGTAATTCCCGAATCACAAACAACTACTAAATGTTCTGTGGTGTTGCAACGAATCTACTAATCTAATAAAAGGGGAATAGACACGTAAACAAAATATAATTTAGGAAATTAAGATAAAGTATCTACGTACTACAGACATTTTACATTCATTAATACTGTATATATCATACTTCTATGAGTTTGCATTAATATTTTGCGAATCGGTCTAAAACGATTTGTTTTCTTTAATTTTCATTGTTATGTTATGACACTTATGTCAGGCTGTCAAACTATCATTACTTTTTCTTCCAAATTTTCTCTCTATGAAGGTTACTTTTGATTTATATAATTTAAATTATTTTTATCAATATGTTAGCCCAAATATTGTATTTTATAGATAATTATGATTGTTTACTGAATAACTGTAGGTATCCTAAATTAGATTTATAAATTCTCAGAATTCAGCGAAGAGGTTCTTGAATGAATACTGATATTTATGGCCGATTCGATTACTGACAAGTGGTATTTTTTGAAAGAAAGACTTCAAAACTGGAAAAACTCTAAAAAAGAACGTGGTGAAAAACTTTGATAGGAGACGAGGCTTTATAAGCGAGGACTACCACATTCCGGGGCTTTTTTTCGATCCTAAATTCCGTGAGGGAAACATCTCCGCGACAAGAAGTCAACCTATAGGTACCTACTGATTGACTCGGGGTCTCCGTGCTGACGATACCGACCCGTGCGTGCTTCTTTGGATTTATCAGGCCTCAGCGCTGACGAGGCCTGATATCTGGCCTGCCGTAGTGCCGTACTTCAACTTTTCACCGACTGCAGTGAAGCCCAAAAGGAGGGTTTAGTGTTATTAAAAATCTGAGAGTGTGTGTTAGATAGGGAAGTGTTTTTTACTATTATATAATTTGTACTTCTTATCTTACTATCCTAAATTATATTTTGTTTACGTGTCTATTCCACTTTTATTTTATTAGAATAATGGATTCGTTACACTATGTAACAACCACGGAATAGATTTTATTTGTTCCGTAGTAACAACTGTCAAAGACCCTTCCGACGTTCCGACTAAAGTAGGTGATACAGGAAATAATACAGATATTTTATACTTAAACAATAACTAGGTAAGTAGGTATCTAAGAATAAACATTACTGTTGCAAAATGTTTTATGAAACAGGAATCGTCTGGATTCACTTATAAATGCGCATTTATTTAGCAACTGACCTACCACAACATGTTGTGAAAAGGTTATTCAAAGGACAAGAGACGACAAGACGTTAGGACAGGATCAATAATTCATTATAAGGACCGTCAATTTTATTGAATAATACATTATCCGCATATTAATAATGTCCTGTTTGTGTTTCATGTTGATTTTTGCGGCTATTTTTAGTATTATAATTTAAATTGTGATAAGAAGTATTGCGGTGATCGCGACAAGAATGGAGGTAATCGGAATTGTTAATCATGACATCTATTTTCATGAACGGCAAACAATATGGATGAAGTTTCGCTACTCGATACTAGATGGCGTTAGCAGTAAACTTAATCTAATATTTATTTACAGTGCTGTTAACCCGTCACATGTAGCAATGTATGAGATTTCATTGATATTTCTTACGCTAAGCAATACTTTGTGAATTAATTGAAGACATTGTGGGGCAATCATAATATCAAACTGCATCCAGAGCCTACTTAACCACTACTATCTACTTTAAGTAGTAGTTCCTAGTTATATATCCGCAATATATAACTAGGTACTTTTTTTTTATCGTGGATAAATACTCATGCATACTGCACTACCACGGGGAGATAGTGCAGTTATGTGGGACTATAACCCACTAAAACTCCACGGTGTCCTCCTCTGCCGCTTATGGCGGGAACACGGGCACGCGATCTAACAGGTACTGAATTCTGTTATTTAAATATATCTATTAGTACCTGGGCGACCGAACCCAGCTCAAATGAGACCTAGCTGGTTCGATTTTTCGCATCCGTAAACCCCTACATTGCAATTTTCATCGAAATTGATAGAGCCGTTTTCGAGAACGTGATATCTGATAATATACTTAATATTATAAAGAGGTAATTTTTTTAAGTTTATAAGTTTGTAAGATTGTATGTAGGGATATCCGAAACTAATGATCCAATTCTATATTTTTTTTTTCACTGGTAGAAAGCTACGTTATTCCTGAGTGCTACAGGCTATATATTATATTATAAAGTATCGACGTACTACAGACATTTTACATCATATACTTACACTTTACTTTAATATATTGTGTATATCATACTCTTATAATGATTTTGCATTAATATTTTGCGAATCGGTCTAAAACGGTTTGTTTTCTTTAATTTATGAAAATTAAAGAAAACAAATCGTTTTAGACTGATTATAGACCGAAAATAAATGATGTTATGCTTATGACACATGTCAGGCTGTCAAGCTATCATTACTTTTTCATTTAGGATACAGTTATTCAGTAAACAATCATAATTATCTATAAAATAAAATATTTGAGGTAACATATTGATAAAAATATTTTAAATTATATAAATCAAAAGTAACCTTCATATACTAAGCTAGTAAGAAACTCTATGAGAGAAAATTTGGAAGAAAAAGTAATGATACCTTGACAGCCTGACATAAGTGTCATAACAATGAAAATTAAAGAAAAAAACTTTTTTACAAAAAAATACAACCGACTTCCAAAAACAACACTACAAAGTGAAAAATAACTTTAATTTCGGAAGTCGGTGTCTGATTAAATGTATTTTCGTTTTTGCCACCGACTTCCGAAATTAAAGTTATTTTTCACTTTGTAGGTAGTGTTGTTTTTGGAAGTCGGTTGTATTTTTTTGTAAAAAAGTTTTTATTTTTCACTTTTTAGTGGTTCACATGTGCTTACCCCTTCACAGCGTACTGGCGTGATGTTATGTTATGAACTGGTGTGAACAACAAACAGACATGAGATTTCAGCAATCCCAGTCCATTTGCTATCATTTATTGAGGAGTTCCGTTGCCTATCTCAGAAGTTCTTCATCAGATCTTCACCAAATTGAAATGGGACCACTCCAAGAAAGTACTCTTCCGAAGACTATCCAAATCGCTTCAAGTGTGCCTATAAAATTGGAAGAGTTCTCTCTATTTCTCCAGGATCCCATCATCAGATCCTGACTTGATGATCATGGGACCACCTGGCAAGTATACCCTTTCAAACAAAAAAAAAATCCAAATCGGTCTAGCCATCTTCGAGTAATCGGGGAACATACATTAAAAAAAAATTAAAAAAAAAAAAGGTTCCGACGAATTGATAACCTCCTCCTTTTTGAAGTCGGTTAACAAATCGTTTTAGACCGATTAAGTAGATAAATGATGTAAAATGTCTGTAGTACGTAAATACTATAATTTATATCATGCATATTAGCCGAGCTGTCACAATTTTTGTCTAGTAAGTCAGAAAGAAATTCCTCTTAAATAAAACAGAATTATTTGCACGCGCTGCCTACACGGTTGTTAAAAACAATGTATGGCAACATGGTCCGTGTTAAATAATTATACAAAATCTGTTATATTTTATCTTATATATATACCTACTTCTTTTATTGTTTTAAAAAAGTCTTTTTTCGACATACTTACGTTTTGATTATAATGGATTGGATAAGCTTCAAAATCATTCATATTCCGATTGGTAGTGTTTACGCAATTAGGGTGCAGCCAAGGGGTATCGTGTTACCCAGTAACTGTGTTGTGAACGTCAGATGGACAGTCGCTCCATGTAAAATACTGGTATTCAGCTGCATTCACCGCTTAAACGGTTATGGGACTTTTTGTAACCAAAACATAATCCGGCCGGTATTGCGCATGGTTACAAAAAGTCCCACGTTCCAATTTGGTCGGGTCGCTTGAAATCAATCCTTTTTGCTTCCACATTACGGGGTGCTGACCGAATCGAATGATTTAGTCGATTACAGTATTAAATTCTGCTCATTTCTATGTATAACCCAAGGAGCGACACTCGTCTATGATTTAAAAAAATATTTTTTCTCTGTTAATTGTGTTGTTTAGTGCGGCGGTGTGCGTGGTCGAAACGGTTGGCGTATTTTTTGTCCGTTTTTGTGTTTCTTGTGGTTTTTACGGGAAAACCGGGTAAAAAAACTATTTGTGTGTGTTAACAAGAATATAGGCAATATGGATGAGTGCAGGATTCAAGTCTGTAAGTGATTTAATTAGTTATTTCACTGTTTATCGTCAACCGGTACGGCACGGAAATGGTTTGTTATTGTTTTGAGGGACGCATCATTCCAATAAGAATCTTGATGGATTATTGGTTTGATCATTGAAAAATTATTACATATATGAATAGTCTGATTATTGAGTAAAACATTAAAATCTATTTCAAAGTTTCTACGTATCAGATATAATTAGAAAAAAATATTTAGTCCGCGTGTAAAACTTGCCGCGTCAACAATGTTGTCTCAACAACTTCGGATGCTTCTAAATACTAAATATTATACTATGCAATGTGTTTTGTTATTTTTTTTATGTTAAGAATAATCACACCATGCATATTAAACCATAAAACATATAGGTCATCACTTGTTTTTTTTTACTACAGCCATTTATTTGTAATCTAAGATAAAAAAAAATCGCTGTGTTTACGTTTACAAATTATTGTATAAATGGATGCAATCAACATTCAAACAAAAAAAACGCTATTTAAAAGCTCTGTTGTTTCCCATTACAAAAACATACACTAATTGAAAGGGCTCTTCGAAGAAACGACGTCGTAAATTAGGTTTGTTTATCAACATCTGGCCGGGCGGCCGGCGCTCGCGGAATGACGTAATCTGCCGAGCGGACAACGAGAAAGTGTTCGCGCGCAATTACGGTTGAACCGGTTCACTCAGACTGGAAGTCGACCTTAACATAGTTGGGAAAAGGCTACGCAGATTGATGTTAAACAACAAACAAGTTCTTAGACATGTCATGTCCTTCCATCCAATTTCTAATCCTTAGAAAAGAAAAGTTGAATTCAATATCTGTAGGGAATTTACTGGGTCCAGCGACTTACCCGCTTCAACTTTCCCGCAGCCACAATCCGAGGGTCCTGGCTTGTTAGAACGTCGGGGCTTGTCGGCAGAGCACACCACAGAGAATCTCCAGTCAATAATCCCAAACATATAGGTCCATAGGTCACGTAATACACTGTCTTCCAGGAAGATGAAAGGGGAACTTAGATTTTGGAACGTAATCAAACGGGAAACAGAATCACTGCATATAGCGGCGGCGCGGGCGATCGCGACGTCTCACGTTTTGTTACTATAACCCGGTTCATTAAAGAAAGGAATCTAAAATGGCGGTGCTTATCATGTTTTCTCGCTTGCACACTAGTGCCGTCTATACTCACTCTCGCGCGTACCGTAGGCAGAAAAAAAAATCAGTCTTGATTTGCTTTCACGCTGTCTTGACGCGCTCAGTAATCCTTTTTACGAATTCCTTGTTATAGTTTTCTGTTATTTTTCCGTTGTTACCTGTTTGTTATTGTTGTTGAGTTTTGTTTTATTGTTAAGTTTTGTTGTTTGGACGTTTGGACTGTGCGGAGACAGAATTATGTCTCCTCGAAAGCGAGGGAAGGTTATACATAGTGATACACGTCAAATAGTGTATAATGTTTGATAAAGATAGTTTTTAATGAATTGGTACGCGTTCATACACTATGTCGTATAATTTAATTACGAGAGGAACTTGAAAATGTGTTTTTTTGTTTGTTGAGATATCTTAACGATTTTGATGTCAAATGAAAGGTCTCAGTCTACAACTATTTTATTCGTTTAAATTATGTAAATCGGTGTACGTGTTTACGAGATAATTGCTAATTAGCATATTGAAAATGTAAACAAACCAGAAGTTTTACGTTTTGGAACAGAGTTCCTTTTCGCACATGATACCTTTTCTAATTTATTAATGAATAGGTACCTTTACATTGCAGGTAAGCTCGCCGAGCAAACATCGACAAAAATACGTACGCCTAAGAAAGGAAAACGGGGACAGAATAACATACGTGTTCCTGTCGACAATTTCGATATCAGTGCAATCGGAAATATAGTTAACTCTATTTATGATGTGCGCAAACAAGTGCCCACCCTCAACAAAATATTAGCAATCGCCAAACAAGATTTGAATTTCAAAGGATCGAAAACAACATTGGGCCGTATCCTAAAAAAATAAGCTGGGATATCGGTTTAAAAAGTGTCGTCAAAACAGAAGCGTGCTAATCGAAAGAGATAACATAAAAGCATGGCGTATACGTTATTTAAGACGAATAAGACAAAATGACGCACTGGGAGCTGATAAGAAACCTGTAATATAAATGGACGAGTCGTGGATTCATGCCCATTATACTGTAAGTAAGTGCTGGCAGAGCTCTAAAGATAAAGGAATTAAAAAAAATGATAGCCCAGGCCAACGCTGGGTAATGGTGCACGCCGGTGGCGAAAATGGGTTCGTTAAAGGCGCTGAGCTGCTATTTAAAGCAAAATCAAAGAAAGGCGATTATCATGATGAGATGGACGGAAATAATTTCCTCAAATATTTAAAGGAAAAATTAATTCCTAATCTGCCGCCAGCGAGCATCTTAGTTATGGATAACGCGTCATACCACAGTATGCAAGTTAAAAAAGCGCCAACATCAGCCACCCGAAAGGAGGAAATAAAAAAATATATGGAGGAGAATAATATCCCATTTGAAGAAAAGTGGACAAAAGCAGAGTTGTTAACTCAGTTGAAGAAAAAACTGCCTGAGAAACGATATGTGGTTGACGAACTATTAAAATCTCACGGATGTGAAGTCTTAAGATTGCCACCTTATAACTGTGATTTAAATCCTATTGAACACGTTTGGAATCTTATAAAACAAAGGGTTGCTGACAAAAACGTGGAACAACATGAAAATAAAATTGAACAATTGACCAAAGAAGCAATTGCATCCATTACTCCGGATGACTGGAAAAAGCAAATCAATCACATCAAACGGGTTGAGGAGACGTACTGGACAAGAAATGTGATCAGAGAAAAAGAATTAGAGGATTTTATTATTAATTTAGGACAAGAAAGCAGTGATTCTGAAACAGATACAGAGAAGTCATCGGACGATAACGAAAACGAGGACTCATGGGATGAAGAAATGTTGGGAGTAGAACAAGGGTTCTACTCCTGAGTCCTCGTCCTTCACCGGGATCATCAATGGGTAAGGACCCATTGATGATCCCGGTGAAGGACCGTCTCATAGACAGTATTAATAAATTAGTTAAAAGTAATATTCGTTCTTTATTGTTACCAAAATCATAATAAGGATCCTCCTGAAATTTTGTTTTAAACATTGTCAGGTGTACAGAAGCGGACCTTTCATCCAGAAAAAAAGCCTACCCCAATCTGTCAGATTTCACCAATTGAATATAATAATATGAACCTTATTCCATTGTAGTAAAGTTGAAAATCTATCAAAGAATTTTTACAGATTGTAGTAGGTTGATGTGCTGGCGTCTATACCTACTGTTTCCGATGAAAACAACAATAAGGATCCTATAATAATAGATGGCGCCACGTGTCTTTCAAATCTTCAACTAGTTTGAAATAAATACGGCCCGGTCATGTTTTTATTATTTTTAATTTCAAAAATATTTGACTTGAAATTTTATATGCTAACTGTACTATCTGTCAACGCAAGTACAAGCCGCCATTTAAGATTCCTTTCTTTAATGCATCGGCTTATACTGGTGGTGCGAACCCCATACGCAACGTCCATTCCTCACGGAAAAGATGCGTTCCAGTCGACGCAGTTTATCGTCGACCCAGTATACAATAAAGAAAAATGAAAGAGCATCACGTTTATAAACCAAATTGTGTCATCTTATCCTAACACGCAATAATGCAATATTTGACAAAATATAAAAAAAAAAAACATAAACTGTTTCGAGACGAAACATGCCGCTCACCTTAAAAGCACGCAGTTGCTTTTAAAGCCATTAAGTTAAAACTAAGATTGAAAAGAAGTGTAACTTAAAACTAGGATTCATAATAACTCTAATAACTCTAGAGGAAGAGGACATATTTTAACGACTGGTCGTTTATAAAGGGAGTTTCCCATTTTCAGGGTCACTACGCGAGTGACATTGTCAGAACCGGGATGTAGAGCGTGGATGCGCGACAACTTCCATTGCATCGGAGGCAAATGGTCGTCGCATACCACCACAATAGTGCCTTCACGAAGGGCAATGCCTCTGTCCTGAAGCCACTTACTACTCTGCTGTAACTCATGGAGATATTCTTTGCTCCATCTTTTCCAAAAGTGCTGAACTGATTGTTGAATCCAGCGCCAACGAGTGAGACGGTTCGGCGTCTCATCAATTAAGGAAACATCAGGTAAAGCCGTCATGGGTTCTCCGATCAAGAAGTGAGATGGTGTTAAGGGTAAGGGATCGGACGAATCCGCACTTAAAACGCAGAGCGGGCGCGAATTTAAGACTGCTTCGACCTGACACAGCAGGGTATGCATCTCGTCGTATGTTTGAGTGCGTGTACCTACTACACGATGAAGATGGTGCTTAAAAATTCGAACTCCGGATTCATGAAGACCCCCAAAATGGCTCGCGTGAGGCGGTTGAAAGTGCCACGTGATACCTTGCTGAAGGGTTTGCTGATTAAGCACACTTTGCACCGTGTCATTGCGTAAAAACGCGTAAAGTTCTTTTAAATAATTATCACTTCCGATGAAATTCTTTCCACAATCTGAATATATATCAGTGCATAAGCCACGTCGGGACGTGAAACGTCGCAGGGTTGCTAAAAAAGCTTCTGTCGAAAGCTCGGACACTAACTCGAGATGTATGGCCTTAACGCTCATACATACGAAAACTGACACATAACATTTTATAATTTTCGCGTTGCGCACTTTATTGGCGCGAACGTAAAATGGTCCGGCAAAATCTACCGCGGTCTTTATAAAAGGTCGCGCGGGGCGGACGCGCACTGCAGGGAGTGGTCCCATGCGCGGTTGGTTGCGAGCGGGTCGCGCGCGAAAGCATGGCACACATCGATGAATGCGTTGACGAACGATGTCTCGACTCGATAAAATCCAATACCGTTGCAAAAGTGCATGTCGCACGGACTGCGGGCCCGCATGTAAATTACACAAATGTGCGTCATCAATAATAAGATCAGTCAAAGGGTGTTTCTTAGGCAAAATCAGTTGGTGCTTAGATTCAAACGGTAAAAGCGATTTGTGGATTCGACCACCAACCTTATGTAACTCGTCCGTATTGTCCAAGAATGGCGTCAAGCGTCGTAAACGCGTTGACGGTAATTTACCCTGTGCGATCTTGAATATGTCTTCGTTAAAAATGGACTGTTGTGTTATTTTGATAAGTCCCGTTAAAGCGAAATTATATTCGGGCACAGTAATGTGTGTCGGAAAGACTTGTTTTGCTCCTTTACATTTATTAAAGAAACGAAATATAATCGCTGTGACGCGAACAAGTTTGCCGAGCGACGAAAATCGCGAGATAAAATGAACATCCTGTATGGGCGGTGCCGTAGACGCGCTAGAGCACATCGTTACGTTACGCTTTTCCTCGCATGTATCCGCGATCGGGTTTTGAACTGGCCAGGAGTCTGGACTTAGATGGAGCCATGGGGGTCCATGGTACCACAAGTCGTGGTGTACCAGCGCAGCGGGCAGCAGGCCACGTGACGCGGCGTCGGCGGGGTTGTCGGCCGACGGGACGTGGCGCCAGCAATCCGCGGGCACGCGAGATACGACCTCGCTGACACGGTTCGAGACGAACGTTTTCCACTCGTGCGGCGATGAGCGTAGCCATGCTAGCACGATGGAGGCATCAGACCAAGCGTAGACCTGGTCGAGGCTTGCACGATTACTGTAGGTAAGTATTACCTTTTCAAGTAATTTAGATAAAAGGACAGCGGCCATTAATTCGAGGCGCGGAATGGTAAGGCACACACGTAACGGGGCAACGCGGGTCTTTGCCATGATTAGGTGAGTTTGAATAATACCATCATTATTCTGATAGCGTATGTATACACACGCTCCAAACGCCTTACTGGAAGCGTCAGCAAAACCGTGAATTTGGATTGACGTTGAATTATCATTTTTAAATATGTGACGCGGGAACGAAATTTGTGATATGAGCGGTAGCTCAGAAACGAAAGAGGTCCACGAATTGGTTATGTCAACGGGCGGCGCATCGTCCCAGTCCACGTTGGCTATCCACAAAAGTTGTATCAAAAGTTTGGCAAACAGTGTAACCGGTGATAATAATCCGAGAGGATCGTAAATTTTTGCTATCTCAGACAGAATGACCCGTTTAGTACATTTTTGAGATGAAACTTGTACTTTAAAATTAAATGAATCGGACTTAGGGTCCCACTGTAGACCAAGGACTTTGACCCTTTTATCGTTTTCCATTTCAGCGAACGGAACGTTCTCCGGCCGCTCACCATGAGACTCTGGCGGTAGCACCGCAGCGAGTAACGCGGGCGCATTGCTATGCCACTTACGCAGTTCAAATCCTGCCGTCCTACAAATACCTATTAATTCTTGCTGCAGAGCGAGTGTTCTGGCTATTGAGTCTTCGCCAGAGACGATGTCATCCACGAAGACGTCGTTGAGTAAAACGGGCGAGGCGAGTTTAAACCGGTCGGCCTCATCACGAGCGAGCTGTTGAATAGTACGCAAGGCGAGATAGGGTGACGAGTTCACGCCGAATGTGACTGTACGCAAGCGGTAGTCCCGTATGGGATCATCTGGTGATTGACGCCACACGATGCGCTGGAAGTCTCTATCACTTTCACGAACTAGTATATTACGATACATTTGTTTTATGTCAGCCGTAAGCGCGACGGAATGGACACGAAATTTCAGAAGTACGTCTACTATGTCCAGGTGAAGCTTAGGACCCGTTAGTAGAACGTCATTTAGCGAATAACCACTCGTCGAGCGGCACCCGGCGTCGTATACAACACGAGTGGGCGTCGTACTTGATTCTTTAACCACGCAGTGGTGCGGAATGTAATAACATTTGTCAGCTGGGGTTTGAGCATCGACGGGCTCCATGTGGTTGAGGTCCACGTACTCCTGGAGGCACGCGTGATATTCATCCTTCAGCTTAGGGTTACGTGAACCGTGCTAGCGCAGTGGGCCGCGACTCGCCGAGGGGCGGTGCGTCGGGCTTGAATGGGAGGGCGACCACGTATCGCCCGTTCGTGTCACGAGTATGCGTATTTTGATAAAATGACTCACATATCGTTTCTTCGGGAGTGTAACTCCGCTTCTCTGGTATTGACTCCAGCTCCCAAAACTTCTGAAGATTGTCGTTGTCAAACGAGCTAAAACACACTTGGAGTGGAGTCGGAACAACCTTATCGAACGTTTATTGACCGAAAAGTAAATAACCTAACACACTATTCATAGCGATCGGCGTACCCGGCGGGCCCGTTATAATGTTGCCTAGTAACACGTGGGATAGTATATCCGCTCCTAGTAACATCTGAACGGGCTGCGGCGTATGAAAGTCCGGATCGGCTAAGTTTAAATTTTTAATGTGTGACCATCCCGAATAAGGCAGTGGTACACTTGGCATTTTTGAAATGAATTGAGGCAAAATTAATGCATTAACCGGAATGACGGGCTGTTGTTTACCTATCGGCGAAATTGAGCACGATACTAAACCTTTTGAATGGACGGGCTTGGTGTCACCAATACCGAACACCGGCACATTGCTATACCTACGCGCTAAGCCGAGTCGTTGTACACATGCTTCCGTAATAAAACACGCCTGGCTACCTGTATCAATTAGGCAACGCACCGTGGATATTTTTGTGTGATCCACGCACACATTAATTAACGCGGTTGACAATAAAACAGTCTGTGTGCGAGCGAGAGGTAAGTTAGATGCACAATTTCCATGAATCGCGACGGAAACGGGTACATCCTCCGTAGGAGAGAGCGGGGTGACTACAGGTTGCGCGACTTCGCTTAAGATCGGTAATGCTTGAGTTGAAAAATGAATTAAACTATGAAAGAAAGAAAGAAAGAAAAACATTTTATTTGGGACACGCACAGGAAATACAGTTAAAAAAGAGCATATAAAAGTAACAAAATAAACATTAAAAAACAAAAAAACAAAAAAAAAAGAAATCAGACTAAAAAAAAAGAGACCTGTGCGAGGCCAAAAAGGCTCCCATCTCAGCATAAAGCTGCGATATTTACAAAATAAATACCGCAACGCTGGTATTCTGATAGGGCCTGTGTGATGCCACGGACATACCCACGGATATCAATTAAAAATAGCAAGGGGAATAAAATCAAATAAAATAAAATACAAATACTAGAATACTTGAAAAGAAAAAAAAAACAAAATCCGTCAATAAGGTGTAAAGTTCGACTCACGCTTGACGCCCGACGGTCCAACCTCACTAGTCTATGCTATAGACTATTGTCTATATTTATGACAAGCGATGAGACCATGCATGAGACGCGGGCGCAGGCGACTGGCTGTCAATGTGCATTAATGTAAAAAAGGAAGTATAGTCTTAACACAAATAAAACAATGAGTGAAATATAAATACGACAAGAAAATGGTGCAAATAAATAATATTAAGTATTGTTGAGTGTATAACTGAATGTGTTGTATGATAACTATGATGTCTTTTATGACACGTTCTACACACGAAATTCGATTTGCAGTTTTTTACGTCGTGCCCGACGTTCAAGCAATTATAACACACATTTTTGTTTTGCACGAAAGCGTACCTATCCTGTGGTGACAGATTTAAAAACTCCGAACATTTTGTCAACAAGTGCGAACCGTTGCACTGCACGCAAGATCGCGCCTTATTACTATCGACCGTAGGTCGAGTTTGGTCTGACGCTTGAACATTCACGGGAAACGCGCGTTTTGCCGAAGAGACACCTTTCGCATTGTCGTCTTTGTTACCTCGCAATGTAGATTGTTTATTATTTTGCGGTGCGGAGGTACTTATGGAATTAGATGATACAATCTCGTCCGCGGTTATTTTTTTTTTTATTTTTTTTTTTTATTTATTTAAAGGGCTTTGTCGCTTAGCGACTACATCGCCCATTGCAGCAAAACACAAAATTATTTATTAAAATCTACCTTATAACTAACTTATACAATTGTTTAGCCTTATCGGACACTGGAAAAGCAAGGATGGTATTACAAAAGCCAATATCATATCTTTTACACCGTCCGAAAACATTAATTCTAATATTTTCATTCCGGACACACTCCATCAAAATATGAATGACATCATCAACCACTCCACAGTCATCACAATTTGGAGACAAAGCCTTCCTCATTAAGTAATAAAACTTATTTGATGGAATATGTCCGGAACGAAGTCTTAAGGCAATAGTAATTAGGTTTTTATTTAGGTCACAATCAGTCCACGGAACCCGAGAAATCTCTGGCTGGATAGTTCGATACCATATCAATCTCTGGCTGGATAGTTCGATACCATATCCCTTATTTCATGTTGCAAATATGAAATCAGCGTGTCCACATCGGGAATATCAGACGGACTAGTTAATGAACGCTCGAAACCCTTTCTCAGACTGATCGGTATTTTACGTAGTAAAATGTGCAACAGAACGAAATTCCACTGCTCAGTCTGAAAGCCCATGACTTCTAATGCCTTAATGTTTTCCTGGTAGGCATTTAGTAATTTTCGTACACTAAGCGAAGATTTTTCGGAGCACTGTTCTATGTCTAAAATTCGATCTAAATGTTTTGATGCAATAACCCGTTTGTTTTCATAGCGGGTTAACAAAATGTCTAATGCGATAGAATAGTTATCTTCCGATATAGGTATCGACTTAATTAGGTTAAACGGCTCATTTTTAACGGTAAGGAGTACCTAAGTTTCTCCGTATTCGAGTACGCATTGTTGCTATGCACGAGTGATTTGAATAAATCGTAGAATGATGGTCTGTAGGATCGCCTTTGAATTCTGGTAAAGGTAAGGTAGGTAGGTTTCGCCTATCGTTACCTACCGTCTCAAAAGAAAAATTACTTGAATGATTTAGACGCCTTTTTCGCTCCGCGTCTGCTTTTAACGAGTTTAAATGACCGACTATTTCGTAGTACAAGTCATTAAAATCATTACGAATTCTTATGTTCTCATCTTTGCAAAAAGATTTGGATTTAATTAGCATCTTTTCAATCCTAGCCTAAACCCTATTGAACTTTCTTTGGTGAGCCAATAAATCGGATGTTCGCGACCGAAACTGTTGCTCATTTGAATTCGCAAGTAAACTAATTCGTTTGAGTTCATCCAAAATTAAATCCCTTTCGAAGATGTCTTGTTGGCAGGAAGTTGCTTCGTCATCCGGCATTTTGCGAAACAAAGATGGCGAATTTTACACACCGTACCCGCGCGAACAAGATGACACAATTTGGAAGATAATATCCGGCTCGTAGGGAATTTACTGGGTCCAGCGACTTACCCGCTTCAACCTTCCCGCAGCCACAATCCGAGGGTCCTGGCTTGGTAGAACGTCGGGGCTTGTCGGCAGAGCACACCACAGAGAATCTCCAGTCAATAATCCCAAACATATAGGTCCATAGGTCACGTAATACACTGTCTTCCAGGAAGATGAAAGGGGAACTTAGATTTTGGAACGTAATCAAACGGGAAACAGAATCACTGCATATAGCGGCGGCGCGGGCGATCGCGACGTCTCACGTTTTGTTACTACTGGTGGTGCGAACCCCATACGCAACGTCCATTCCTCACGGAAAAGATGCGTTCCAGTCGACGCAGTTTATCGTCGACCCAGTATACAATAAAGAAAAATGAAAGAGCATCACGTTTATAAACCAAATTGTGTCATCTTATCCTAACACGCAATTATGCAATATTTGACAAAATATAAAAAAAAAAACATAAACTGTTTCGAGACGAAACAATATCAATAATACATTTTGTTGGACCTTTAGGAAATGTTAATGCTTGACGCAAACTGTACGACGCCAATATGAAATTCAAATGTTCGGAGAGAATAACAACCACCGTGTTGTTTTCATGAATATCGTGGTTTTAAACGTGATGTGGCGTGCAGCGATTGAGGATGAACACTGAATAGACATTGCGTATCGGCAATCATAGTGTGGGACGCCCCCCAGATAGTTACGCTGTTACGGACGAAATGCTAGTCTTTTGAATAACAATAAAACGATACATTATGCTACATTTTTCTAGCGAACATCAGCTGGTGGCGGCAATTGTACCTTAAAAAAAAACGGTCAAGTGCGTGCCGGACCACGCACAATGAAGGGTTCCATAGTTGATTAGAATTCATTCCAAAAACACATTGTACTTAGCTGAAAAAAAAAATCTCCCATACATTAATATACGTCACGGTCAAATTTAAGTTTGTAATCGCAAAAAAACTTTTATGTGATAAAATTACATATTAACGATTTTCGGATTTTTTCCTTTATTTGTGCTGTGGGACTGGGACCTTGCTTCTTGCCAAATTAAATGATTCTAGGTCAACAGGACGTACATTGTAGGTCTTGATTTACTTGCGAGTATCAAAATATGTCGCATAATGGCCGTATTTTTTTATTGCGTTGACTTAGAAGCTTGATTTTTTTAGAGCTCCAAGGGACCATATACCTACGTATTTGCTATTAATTTCAACTTGATACCTCCATGCGTTCCTAAGAAAAACGGTCTTGACAGACAGACGGACAACGAAATGATCCTATAAGGGTTCCGTTTTTTCCTTTTGAGGTACGGAACCCTAAAAACATCAGGTGATGGCAGTCCCACAAACACTATGAATGAATTTTTATTCAAGCATATTATCGAAGTCGAATTGCAGAGTAGGACCGACAGAGTAGTCGTAGGACCGATGTTCCGTGGAGCAGAGAGTCTTGGAGTAGAGACCGCGTATTGGCAAGCGTAGCGACGCCCCCCAGCTAGATGGACCGACGACCTCAAAAGGTGGCTGGGACAGACTGGATGCGGAAGGCGGAGGACAGGGTGTTGTGGCGCGGACTGGGAGAGGCATATGTACCGCAGTGGACTGCGACAAGCTGAGTTGATTGATTGATCGCATATGGTCAGGCTATTATATATCACCCATATCACACTGCAAGTGCATGAGATCCTAATTCAAGAATTGACGGTCCAAAGATTTAGACACTAAATCTGAAATTAGAACATTTTGTTAAAATGCATCGGATCGGATTCAAATCGAATGCAGTGCGCAAAAGACGAGGGATCTTGGAGCATTTTCACATTGCATTCGACATGATTGATTATAATACGGTCTACGACTGATATAACCGGTGGTCCGGCGCTTAACTGTACTATGGTCTATGAGAGAAACTGTAGAGTTTCTTGCCCATTCTTCTCCATATGAAACTACATTTTGGAAGTAACTAGAATCAATTCTATTGCCTTGTGTTGATATTTAAAAGTGCCATTTGTGTGCTTAATTGTCTAAGTGATTTGACTTTGATTTTGGCTTAGCAGCTAATAAGCGACTAGGTTCTTGAAATATCTCAGCTCAAATTCATACTTCGCCCCCGCGCCGAGTATCACTCTATCCCACTAGCACCGTCAAACTGATTCAGTTAGGGTGAACTACGCTATTGATGGACGAAATATTGTAAGTCCTCTGGAAAGATAATCTGAAAATATTTTGATAACAACATTCATAATCATCATCTGTGCCTAGCCTTTTCCCAACTATGTTGGGATCGGCTTCCAGTCTAACCAGATGCAGCTGAATACCAGTATTTTACAAGTATAAAATTAAAGTCAATATTGATAAGAACCCTAAGTACTTATTCAGTGCAATTGACAGTCCTAAAACATATGACAAGACTTGTCACTGCATAGTGATTTCGTTAGTTCCAATGGCAGGGATGTCCGCCATTGCTCCCGCGGGGTGGCGCTAGTGAGATTGGGGTTTTACCACTGCTAACAGTTTCGAGGTCTATTAGTCCAGAGCATGGCATAGTCTGATTGAACAAAATGTTGGTTGCAAATATTTACAGTAGGTTTGCAGGTATTTGTGTCTTTTAAGAGGCTACCGACCGCGCAGTGGCGCGCTCATCGTTTGTTTGGTTATTTCTTTTATTTTAGAATGAAAATGCAGAAAATAAGCCGGAATAATTGTGCTCCACACGACTATACGTTATTATTATTGCAAATGTGCGGAAATCGGCTGTCATGGTATGGGCATGTGATGCGGAGGAGTGAGGAAAATGTCGTAAGGAAAGTTTTGGGTATGAATGTCGATGGCTATAAGGGTAGGGGAAGACCAAAGAAACGATGGATGGATTGTGTGAAAGATGACATGGCTAGAAAGGGGGTCACTACCGAGATGACGAATAATAGAGAAGTATGGAAAAAAAGGACATGTTGCGCCGACCCCAAATAGATTGGGATAAGGGCAGGAGAATGATGAGTAGCTTTATATTGTTTCGTTTTATTGTAATCGTTAAAACGTTAAATGGCGGGCACTTTTTTCAATTATTCCGGTTTATTTGCTGCATTTTTATTCTAAAATATATTCTTTATTAAGTTAAAGTTTTAAATACCAACGTTTTTAATTTAGTCATAATCATCAATCTTGGCAAAGGACTGAAGCAGCATTGCATTGTAGCAGTCAGTATGAGAGCAATACACAGGTATTTTAGGATTACTGGTGGCCAGAAGCGCTACTGCTGAGCATGAGGTCCTGGGTTCGATTCCTAGGTCAGGCAGTTTTCGGAGTTTTCCTTCTTAGCAGCCCGTAGTCTAGATATGTGTCCGGTTGATGGCAAGAGGCTCGCCCCCTATTACATCGGTCTTAAACATAGCTGGGGAAATATGGGAGATTATTAAAGGTTACTTCTGCCCAACCCTTTGGGAAAACAAGGCGTGATGTTATGTTATTTCAGGTTTATTGTGATATTGATGTTATTAAAATAAAAAACCTCAAATCATTTGCAAGTGTTAACTATAATTTCATTTCTAATTCGTCTATTGATCACAATTGTTGTCTAAAAACTACATCGATTATCAAGTCAGCCATTTTTGTTATTTTTTTCTTACAATAATCGAAAATATTCAGTTCATTCGCTCATATTCATTTCAATTACATTAATTTTAATTTATCTGTCACTAATCTTATTAAGATTACATTGATTTTTCAAGATTTCAAATCGAATTTAATAAAAACAAGATGGCGTCATTTGGTTCTACAAAAGCGTAAATCATAAACAAATTGTGAATTTAAACTAAATACGATACATTTCTTTGGAAACCCACAATAGCATTCGATACAATTAAAAAATCATTGAAACTAAAAATCATCATCTTGAAGAATCTAGTTAAGTATTTTAATTATTTAAATAAGTTCTACTTGATTATAAGAGTTTTTTACAATATTTCTCCTATTAAGTCTATCTTTTATTACTATTTCTAATGTTTTTACCAGTTCTAAATGTAAAAATCACATCAAACACTCTTTAATCACAAAAAAATAACCGAAGAAAAGTAAATTATATTTAATTTTATGAAACAAAGTTTAATCTACTCGCTACTAGATGTCGCTAAACTAAATTTAAATTTAGAGGCATTTAGAATTTAATTAAGAAAAAATACTATTCTTCGGTCAAAATTAAGAACAAACAGCCGATTTTGACGAGAAGTTTTATTTATCAAGGGAAGGAACTAATAACAGATGATCGATTCACTACTATAAAAAGAAAATTAAAATAGGTACGTACACATTTCTAAGGGAAAAGAATATTTTCGTGACTATGCAGCCAATAAAAAAAAATTGCTAATGACAACAAAATTTTCATATTAATAACAAACTAGTTAAGAATGATAAGAAAAAAACAAGTCACGAAAATACATTTTTTTCTCCACTACACAAGCGATAATCCACCAGGCAAAATACAGTCGTTTTTTTTTTAGCTTCTGATCCCAATTACCTATGTATAATAGATTTTAACGTAAATACCTACAACTATTTCTAAACTTTGCAATAATGTAAAACATAATGTTATTTATCAAACTACAAGTTACGTAAAAAATATTTAAACATTAATAATTGTGAACAGCGAACCTTATTTTATCAGTACATCCATTTCCATAGACTAACAAGAACGTTTTATTACGTGACATTTTTTTAAATGTTTGAATTTAGAATATCAGTAAGTCACCAAAAATATAAAAAAAATAACTTAAAAAATCAATTATTTTGAGAAATAAATAGGTTTGAGCGAGTATTTCTTGGTTTTTCTATGTTCTTTAGGAAGAGGTGTCACAGAGTAGGTATTAAAACCAGCCTATTATTGTCCTGCACCTCAGGTCTCTTCTCATATACAGAAGGCATGAGCATTGATCACCACGCTTGTTCAAGACGGGTTGGCGATTTCTCACGATGTTCTGTCACAGTGTAGATAAAACTTGGCAGAACGCCAATGTGGAAATAGTAATACCTATTATTGTCCGTCCCACTGTGGGGTAAAGGCCTCTTCTCAAACAGAGAAGGCACGAGCATAAACAAAAAAATATGGCTAAAATAACCAACAGTATGCTATACGAAAAAAATGAAGTTTCTAGCAAACCAAAAATATGAGTAACTTAGATACCCATTTATCTAGTTGTCAATTTTTTTTCTACATATTACAAAAAATATCCAATATTTTCAGTAGAGGTTCTCTAAAGTATTGCACCTAACAACTAAGCAACATTCTTCTTTTCATCTATGAACTATTTTAATATTCTCTAAACACTAAAAACATCGGAAAAAATTTACTAAATAAATGTAAGAACCTCTACTGACCTCTTATTTTTTTGACGTCACATACAATCATTTTCAAATTTAAAATAAAGAAAAGAACACCTATATCTGACATTTCACGAGAGCAAGAAAAGGCCATTTTAAATTAAAAACGAATTACAGTCCTACCAACTTATCTGTGAACTGAAAGAGGACGCCACCGTCGATGCGTCGACACAATCGAATGAAGACATTTCAACATGTAGTTCCAATTTTCGCCATTTCACAGATAAGTTGGTAGGAGTGTACGCCCGTTTTCTGGAACAAAAATCAACACAAAAATGAGTTAACTAATTGATTGCTGTGATTGGTTGAATAAATTATCAACAGCCAATTGGATACCATGACTTACGTTTATGGCGAAAGCGCCACAGGGTAGCCCGCAAAATTCAAAATGTTTTACGTTTTTTGCAATTTGCAGGTCAGTATGGTTGTATGTTGATATAAATATGATTCGCGGCCGTATCGAATATTTATTTATAGAATCTTAATCATAAAAATCATCAATATATCTCTCTAAGTTCATATTACCCTATTGAATGACTATTTCATGAAATCATGAGATTTGAGGCCAATTCTAACTTATGGAATTGTATTGCTGATTCTAACGATTATAATTCTGTAAAGCCATATTAGTTACGGGCGGGAATCATATTTTAATCAACATACAACCTGACACTGACCTGCAAATTGCAAAAAAAACGTAAGAACATTTGAATTTCACGGGCTACCTTAGCGCATCCCCTTAATTTTGAAACGTTGACACAACTTTCATATCTGGCCGGTGGTGGGGTAATTGCGAATAAACTACAAAATTGTAATGTCATTTTGACAGTTCGACAACTTTCATTGCGTTATTCACGTTGTCAAGCAGACGAATTTTTGAAAATTATAAATTTTTGAAAATTATGTATTAGAATTTTCTTCAAAATTCTACGGATTGTAAAAAGTTAACGTTTCTGCTTACACCTCTAGCAAAGAACACATTAAAACCAAGCCCAAATAATTTACATTAGAACTTAATGTTTCCTTGGCATCAAATACAAGTTGTAGGTATCTTTAGGCAGAGCCACACACGCTGGTTTCTGCCTTAAGTCCTCCAAACTCTCTGCCCCTATTTCAAATTCCTGCATGATACTGGCGAACATTACGAAACTCATCGTTGTGACTAAAGTCTGGCCGATGCAAGTCCTCTTCCCTATGCTGAAGGGAAGAAAATGAGGTATATTCCTTCTTACAGACCAAACCTCTTTCTCGGTATCAGCATGCTTTGTCGCCGTTGGTCTTTCGCCATCTGATTCCATTCCTGAGTCACAGAGGGAATTTCTTCGCACTCTGATTTTGGTTTTTTCTAAGAAGCGTGACGGATCGAATTTTTCTGGTTCATTCCAGTATTCTTCTGAAGTGTTTAACTCGTAATTATTGATGAAGACTATTGTGCCTTTTTCTACTCCGTATCCTGAGATTGCTGCGTTTTCTGTCGCGACATGTGGAACGATTGGTGATGACGCGTACCTAAGGCATTCTAGAACTGTTGCTTCTGTGTACGGTAAACTCTGTCTGTCTAGAAGTGTGACTGGCCGCTTACCTTTCGTCAAAGAGTCCAATTCGGCCCTTATCTTCCTGCCTACCTCTGGATCTCTAGCCACAGCCGTTAGACACAGCATGACCAGATTACCAACAGAAGAATGACCCCCTAAGAAGTCTTCCAACATGAAAATGATTGTATTCCTGTCGACAGTCGGGTCTTCATGCAGAACTTTGAGTAGACCATCTAAGAAGTCCTTTTCTGGTCCTTCCATGTCCAAATTCAGCTCTCTCTGCTCGACGATTCTGGATAGAATGAATGACCTGATATCCGCGGACCAGTTTGAAAGTTTATCCAAATGCTTCTTGTAGAATGGAGACAGCCAAGGTAAGAAGTCTAGAGCGTAACCCTGGTTGATCTCCCAGAAAATTTCATCAAAATGATCAACAATCCTCTTAAAATCTTGGTCAGTATCTGCGTCGAACCTTACATTACACATGTAATGGCAAAACATGTTCATTGCCGTAGTCATTAGGATTGGTTTTAGATTGATGCTGGCATCTGAAGTCCTGGTAATACCTTTTAAAGTTTGCATCAGTTCTATGGACTCGAATGTAGCGACGTCTCCAATTCTTGCGAAGTTGTCTGTGTGTTGTTTCGGGCCGCAGTGACGACGGGCTAAGTTTCTTCTCCGTAGCTGAAGGTTTGACCAATCACAGAGCGCCAATGCTGGAACAAGGAATAACAAAAGTTTGATTGATATCATAAAGTGATCGGTGAGGGAAATCTCAGAGAGTCTAAAGGATGAAAAAGGCTGCCTGGTTACAGAGACACCCTTCAAAAACCGGCCAATTCCGTGTCGGATTACGCGCAAAGAAGGGTTCCGTAGTTGGGATGAATTTATTTATCCCAAGAACAACTTAACTTTGTAGTTGCAAAAATGTTCTCCTATTAATCGATATACGTCACGGTCAATTCTTCAACGGCAAATGTAAGTTTGTAACCACGTTTTTTTTGTGATAAAATTACAATTAAAGATTTTCGGACTTGTCCCTTTACTTGCGCTGTAAGACTTTGCTTCTTGCCAAATGCAACGGGAAATACCGTATAAGTTTTGATTTATTTCTTTGTGTATATGTTTTCATTGCGTTGACATACAAGCTTGATTTTTTAGAGCTCCAAGGGACCGTGAAGACCTACATATTTTTAATTTCAACTGGATACCTCCACGCGTTCCTGAGAAAAAGGGTCTTGACAGACGGATGGACGGACGGATGGACAACGAAGTGATCCTATAAGGGTTCCGTTTTTTCCTTCTGAGGTACGGAACCAAAAACGTTGACCACGTAAAAGTCATAATGGCAGGCATGTAACATGGGGTCCGATAGGGCCGATGCCGCCGGGGTCGCGGGTTGTTCGAAAGAGATACCGTGGCCCTGGCACAGGCAACTGAAGGAACACGGGTGGGTTTTAGTCTGAGACGCCCTCCCGCTCCGCCCAGAGCGGGAGAAGTCATTTGATGATTTCCCATCCACAAAAAAAAAGGGTCGGTCAGTCAGAAAAAAAAGGCATCTAACATTAAATACCTTTGTAAATCTTATAATGTTAATATTTTACTCATTTTAATACTGAATAAATATAATATTTTAGGTGGGAATATAAATCAATTTCTATTGGTTGAGAGTCACATTCTATTCGCTATATTGTCGTACTGTACAATCTGCCTAGCCTTTTCCCAACTATGTTGGAGTCGGCTTCCAGTCTAACCGGATGCAGCTGAATACCAGTATTCTACATGGAGCGACTGCCTATCTGACCGCCACAACCTAGTAACTGGGTAATACGATACCCCTTGGTAAGACTGGTTGTCAGACTTTCGGTCTTCTGACGACCCGTAACGACTGTCAAAGATCCACGAATAACAGCCGGGACCAACGGCTTAACGTGCTTTCCGAAGCACGGAGGAGTCTCGGTATGTAAAGATGGCCATCCATCCACGGACCAACCCCGGCAAGCGTAGCTAAACCTGGTGGATCGACCCGTGCGGCTGTTATTACTTAGCCACGAGTTCGCTGTCGTATTGTCGTACTGTACCTACTTAATATAAATGATCTACTAAACTTGCTATGCTTTCAGATTAAATTAGCAACCAGTAAATAAAGCTACAAGCATAATTTAAGAGGATACATCAATTTATGTGTTTTAAAAAAATCGAATGTAAGTAGGTACTTTTAGGATTAAATCATTTTGATTTTCCATATGTGTTATTTGACTATTTATTGTCTACTGCTATACTAAAACCGAAACATGATTACATGAAATTTCGATAGAAAAAAATTCATAAGTAGCACCGTCTATTTTCTGTTTTATACGATTATTTATAAACAGTTCCTTATTGTGTAGTAAAATTTGCATTAAATCGAAGGTATTTAAATATGTTAAGAACTTACTAAGTTAAAAATTGATTTAAGTATAGCATTTTGTCATAATCTACATTTAAACGAAGCGCGTTTAGTTCCGGTAAGCGTGAGTTTTCTATCTCGCGCGTCAAACTAGACAGCCATAACGCCATTTTACTTACACACCGAGCTAAACCACGCTTCGATGTATCCTCTTAAGCTAACGTTAACTTATGTAGTTACTTATTCATGCACTACGCTCCGATTCCGTCTAACTTTTTCTATACACAAGTTCAAATCAATTATGAGAATTAATGATTCGTAAAGTTGTAAATAAAGAATACAGCACTGCGTTATCTGCACATATGAAGGGGCTCGTGGCTAAGTAATAACAGCCGCACGGGTCGACGCGACGGGGCGCGGGGTGACGGGTCGGGTTCGATCAGGTTAAGCTACGCTTGCTGCGGTTGGTCCGTGGATGAGTGACCATCTTTACATACCGAGACTACTCCGTGACTCGGAAAGCACGTTAAGCTGTTGGTCCCGGCTGTCATCCGTGGATCTTTGACAGTCGTTACGGGTCGTCAGAAGCCCGAAAGTCTGATAACCAATCTTACCAAGGGGTATCGTATTACCCAGTAACTGGGTTGTAGAGGTCAGATAGACAGTCTCTCCATCTGCATCCGGTTAGACTGGAAGCCGACCCCAACATACTCGAATGAACCACGAATGGCAGCGGGGACCAACGGCGGCACGGAGGTGTCTCGATATGAAAATGGAATGGTCACCCATCCACGGACTAACCTGATCGACCGACCCGTGCGGCTGTTATTACCAAGCCACGAGCCCCTCCGATACCTATTATATGTACTACGTGTTAAAATAATTGAAAATGAAGCATTTTGCAAAAAGTGTGTCAAGTTTTTTCTTCGATAAATACTATTCTGTGCGCAGGATTCATATTTCGCAGCGAAAGCTTTTAAAAGTAGGAAGTGTACCATAAACAATGTGGGTATTGAATTACACTTTTTTTGGCACTGACATTTATAGCAACGGCCTAGTTTTAAATGTCGAATGCGAAATGAATAACATAATCACTATTTCTTTTCTTCAAAGTGTGGGCAGAAACCCTAGTGTATAAATAACATCTCTAGACAGTTTGTTTGTTTGAACGCGCTAATCTCTGGAACTACCAGTCGGTTTTGAAAAAATATTTTTGCAATTAATAGCTCAATTCTTGAGGAAGGCTACAAACTATTTAATATCACGCTATGACCCTTAGGAGCCGAGCAAAAAGAAAAAAGTCAGATAGAACGCTAAGCGAAAACGAAGTAATAGCGCGGGTAGGCGATGCGTTGCGACCGGGATTGGTCGTGGGGACAAGAAATTTAACGCGGAGGAAGTCGCGGGCAGACGGTACTAATATACAGGGTGTCCAGTAAATAGCACGACATACTGCAGGGGGTGATAGCTTGGGTCAATACCTACCGAAACAACACAATATATGTTCAGCAAAATCTTACGGATTTACAGTTTTACAAAATTTTCCGAAATATCGAAAAATCTATACCTTGAAACAGATTTTTAAGCATCTCGTAATGAAACATTCCTTTTCTATTATTTTTTTTACATCAAATTATTCGTGAATAGTTACTTTACTCATTGATAAGTCTTTTTTCTATCAAAAACAAGAATGTTTTCAAGAAATAGTATTTTTTGTTTAAATTTTCACATGACGATTTTCTTTTCGCATAACTTTAACCTACAGTGGTGAAAAAAAATCCATAAGATTTTGCTGAACATATATTGTGTTGTTTTGATAGGTATTGACCCAAGCTATCACCTCCTGCAGTATGTCGTGCTATTTACAGTAGTGCTATTCTGCAAATATCTCACCGTGAAAACATTAGTGAAGTGATCTTAAAGTGAGCTGTCAATAGTGTCAACCCCTAATAGCATCAGGTGGAATGACGGCTCATTTCACGCTCACTTCACCTAAGTTTTCACGGTGAGATGTTTACAGAATAGCACTACTGGACACCAATAGAGACCAGGAATAGGCTCATCCTTTTATAATTTCCTAAATATCGTGTTGCGCTGACATAATGTTTGTCCACGATTTTCTCAAAAACTGATGAACCAATTATAATGATTCTTTCACTATCGTAATACACATACTTTCAGGAAGGTTTTAGTATATAATACATTAGGTAATGATTTTTATGTACGAAGGTATATGCTTAAATGTATTGTATCTCCGACATTTCTAAGCGGATTTTGTGATGATTCGTCTTTCGTTCGTTTTGGGCTCATATAATTGTCCTAATTGTATATTCAACTAAAAATGGAAAAAAAGTTACTTTAAAAAAAGTAAAAACCGACTTCAAAACCTAAAACGAATAAAATAACTTTAAAAAAAAACTTAACAGCTTCTGAATCTGTGTCTTCTATTCTTCAATGCACCTTAGCTTGACACAGACTTCAGAAGCTGTTAAGTTCTTTTTTAAAGTTATTTTTGTTTACCTTTATGTAATTACCTAAACCGATGGAGTATAGTCTAGGCAAGTCTTCCCCTTTTAATAAATTTTGAATTTTTGACAGTTTTTCCATACAAAATCTGTCAGTCGTCAATTTTATTCCACAGATAGAAGATATCCGACTTTGGTCAAATTAGCCCTTTGTAGTCTGAACGAAGGAAAGAAGAAGGTGACAGATTGACAAGGCCAGGATATAAAAACTTTTTTATAAAAAAATACAACCGACTTCCAAAAACAACACTACAAAGTGAAAAATAACTTTAATTTCGGAAGTTGGTGTCTGATTAAATGTATTTTCGTTTTTGCCACCGACTTCCGAAATTAATGTTATTTTTCACTTTTTAGTGGTTCACATGTGCTTACCCCTTCACAGCGTACTGGCGTGATGTTATATTATGAACTGGTGTAAACAATAAACAGACATGAGATTTCAGCAATCCCAGTCCATTTGCTATCATTTATTGAGGAGTTCCATTGCCTATTTCAGAAGTTCTTCATCAGATCTTCACCAAATTGAAATGGGACCACTCCGAGAAAGTACTCTTCCAAAAACTATCCAAATTGCTTCAAGTGTGCCTATAAAATTGGAAGAGTTCTCTCTATTTCTCCAGGATCCCATCATCAGATCCTGACTTGATGATCATGGGACCACATGGGAAGTATATATACCCTTTCAAACAAAAACAAAATAATCCAAATCGGTCCAGCCATCTTCGAGTAATCGGGTAACATACATAAAAAAAAAATAAAAAAAAAGGTTCCGACGAATTGAGAACCTCTTCCTTTTTAAAGTCGGTTCAAAACTAATTAAAGACATGACCTATTTAACCTGCTGACCTAACAATGTCAAATGGTGCCACGGTGATAAGATGCCTAGTATTAATTATAATAATAAGAGACTATTAAATATTATAATACTATTTATGGGATTTAGTAACTTGAGCGCATAGTTCCAAGGACGGATGGCATAAAGCATAAGCTGTAGCGATTTGAGGAATTAGAAACATGGTGGTCTTTATTTAGAAAAAGTAGGTAAAGTATGTGATTCTAAATGGTCTTGAAAAAAAAATATAGGTCAATATTTGCAATTTAACTAAATCAAAAATATTAAGAAATACATTTTTAAATTTTCTTAACTACTTAGTACGACGGCCGCCTTGGCCTACGCACAATGTACCACATGAAGGATTAAGTGTGGAAACCAGATATTGTAAGTATTTGATAGCCCAATTTTTGAGGAAGGCTATTTAACATTATGCTAGAACTTTTAGGAGCCGAGCAAAAAGAAATGAAGTCAGAGATCACGAGGAAGAAAGTATTGCCGTCGCGCTGCGCCCGAACAGTGATAAGAGAGTGCGATAGGGACAGCTGCAGCTCAGACCGACGTTTCGTAGTATTCCCCTTTTTTTTCCTCGAAAACTGAGCCGATTCAATTATTTTTTTCACTAAAATTTTCCTATCATTTTCTTTTATGTTAAAAACTTGTAGAATTTGTCTGGTAGTCCTCTAATCACGGCGGTAAAAATGTGACATTTTTTGTAATTTTTGGAGGGTCATATTTTCTTTAATAATTAGATCTGAAAAAAACGAAATGACAGGGACATGTCTACTGCAGACTTAGATTTTATGAAAACAAATGATTGCTCTAGAGGCATTATTCAGGAAGAAAAACTGGGAATGCTTTGTATGGGGAATCGTAGGCCACTCCCCTCTTAAAAGAAAACGAAATAATGGCACGGGGATTTCATGCGGACGAACTCGCGGGCAGAAACTAGTAAATCTATAAAAACATCATCTTATCTTGTAACTTGGGCCACATAAAAAGATAATATGTCACTCCATTTAATAAAAAACTAAGTCCTACGTTTAAAGTAACACGAACTATACGTTTGTGATTACAAGCACATTATTCAGATAATTAAGAATATGATCTGCTCTGCCATATTAAATGTAGGCCACTCAACATCTTGGAACAACACAACATAACATCTCGCTTGAATTCCAGGAAAGGTTCGGCAGAGGTGTACCTATGTACCTACCACAAGCACACCCACATTCCATTTTGCTGAATATAAAAAACCGGTCAAGAGCGAGTCGGACTTGCGCACCGAGGGTTGCGTTCCGATTTCTGAAAAAGCGTGCTATTTATGGATATCGTTTTATTTTTCCTGTAATCTTAACACAAACTTCTATCACATAGAATAATTTGAGATTTTTCTCTTTGCAAACTTCGGAGATAATGGGGGGAACGGTTTTTTTTTACATTTTTTATCAAAAGTCGAAAAGTATGCGGCCTAAAAAAAATTTAAAAAAAAAATGTTTGAGAATGTGTAAACAGCGCTCTTTCATATGATATCCCACATATTTTAGTAGCCCCACTGCGAATTTTTAAGAACCCCTTTCATTCCTGTTGAAAAAATATATATACCTACATATTTTTATTTCTTTCTTATATCCAAAATAGTTGGGCAAACGTCATCTAAAACTGATCGAAATTTCAAGTTGATAGCGTTAGTAGTTCTTGAGATATCCAGCTGTGACAAACGGACTGACAGATAGACTAAGTCGCACTATAAGGGTTCCCTTTTATCATTTAGTTATGGAACCATAAAAATCAAAGAAGCCGACGTAAAAAGTGAACTTTAAAAAAGATGGAAACAAGATTACCTATTTCTGTCTACAAATAATCTCGTACGACTCGGACGTCGGAGGCTAAAGTTTTGATAATTTTAGTGAGAATGGTTGCTAAAGGAGAATGTCCACTTGAACGTCAACGCTTTGTATGAATTCCTATAGGCACTGCGCAGGTACTATCGGTACCGCCCGCATTTTCATATTCTTCATAAAAACAAACAAAATCTGTTACGTGCCGTGCGTGCGTTGCGGCCGACGCGGACCAGTAGACATTCAAAATGAAAAATGATTAGGGAAACAATGATGATTTTCAAAGACCTATTCAATGATAGACTTGGCCGTTTGCACAGACGCCAGCAGGTCAAGCCACCCGAAACTGTCAATTTTCCCAATCAACCTTGAACCTAATGCTTTAGCGATAATGATGAAAATCTATTAAAGAAATTTGACAGATTGTAGTAGCTTGATGTGCTGACAATTATTTATTATTGTGACTTAGCATAGTTCATCAACTTTATTTTTTTTTTTTTCACAATATGGCGTCTGGTTGTCGCCATATTCAATTTTAAATAATGTCATGTTTTGGTCTATAAAGCGCCACAAAGGCAAAACCTTATCTAAGCTGACAATAAACACATTAATGATTTTGACAGTGATGTATTAGACGTACAACTACAACGAAAGGTTTCAATCTGCCTAGCCTTTTCCCAACTATGCTGGGGTCGGCTTCCGATCTAACCTAATGCAGCTGAAAACCAGTATTTTACATGGAGCGACTGCCTATCTGACCTCCACAACCCAGTTCCTGGGTAACACGATACCCCTTGGTGAGTCTGGTTGTCAGACTTTTGTGAAGATCAATGAATGACAGCCGGGACCAACGGCTTAACGTGCTTTCCGAGGCACGGATGAGTCGTCTCGATATGTAATAGATGGTCACCCATCTACGCACCGTCCGCGACAAGCGTAGCTTAACCTGATCGACCCGTGCGTCTGTTATCATTTGTGTCCGACAAATACATCGGACACCGTCATCTGTTTGCGCAACCGTCGTCCAAAACTGTCGCCAGAGCTGAATCCCCCGTGTGTCGTACTTTGAAGATGCTCAAGCCCTTCTGACTGCCAACCCTGAATGTAATGTGCGGATGAATGGAGTAAAATTATGCGTATATGTCTGGTGTTCTGTGAGAGAAAGTATGCAAGGGAGTCTACTGTTCTATGTTCGATTTTAATTAAATTATGTTTATACAACCAAAATTATCTATTTATAAGTTTCAATGTTAGTTATTGTAATTGGTGTTGACCGTTTTAATGAACTTTAAATAAAATAAATAAATCATTTAAGGACGCTGTTACCAACGGGTAGTCAAATCATTACTTTTTTACACAAAAGTGTGTGTATTAAATAAAATACTTTGTATTCTTAAAATATTTTTTGGCCGAATTGTTGAAAGATGTGCAAGGTACGATTCTGAACTATAAATATAATTTTAGATAGGTACAGTTTCTCAATAAATGTACCGAAGTAAAAATTTTCACTTCGGTACATTTATTGTGAAATTGTTTCTTAGAAAAATTATATTTATAGTTCAGAATCGTCGTACCTTGCACATCTATCAACAATTCGGCTAAAAAACGTTTTAAGAATGCAAAGCATTTTATTTAATAAACCTACTTTTGTGTAAAAAAGTAATGATTTGACTACCCATTTGTAACAGCGCAGCGTCCTTAATTACGTAGGACAGCCGCTAGCCCCTGTGAAAGGACTGAATGCCACAAATTGCGCGGGAAATTCTGACAGTAGGACGCTTAGGCATAAAATCAAAATGCATTGCATTTTTTTTTTCATGAATGAAAGGTAAGGTATATTTCGCTAAATAAACAGTATATTAAGTAAATCGCTGATTCTTATTTGTACTGCTCGTTAACGTGTTTTGTAATCGGATACTTCTGATATAAATTACGTCTCGGCTGATAAAATTAGACTATGAAATTGGTGTCATTGGTACTTTACGCTTGTTCTCTCCCTGTGGATAAGCAGAGGTGTTGGTACCGTACGTCAATTGGTCGTGATAATCATTTCATGCCTCAGAATTGGTCCCGGCTGTCATTCGTGGTTCTTTACAGTCGTCACGGGTCGTCAGAAGCCCGAAAGTCTGACAGCCAGTCTTACCAAGGGGTATCGTATTACCCAGTAACTGGGTTGTGGAGGTCAGCTAGTCAGTCGCTCCATGTGATATACTGGTATTCAGCAGTATCCGGTTAGAGTGGAACAGCACAGTTGGGAAAAAAGTAAGTTCAAAAAGCCGACTACTGAAAAATCACGCTCTAAAAAGTATGAAACAAGAAAATATTCTCATCTGAAATTTGAAAAAGATAGACAAATTAATAATCCGAAATCTCACGTAATCTCTTCGATTGATCCTTAAATGACGTTTGACTCCGGAGTTTTGATGTCTGTCGTTTTCAAATTTTAGATTAGAATAGAATTTCAGATTTTCAGTAGTCGGGTTGTAGTTGTTTAACTTACTTTTTATTTAAATTATTTTGGGGTTATGTTTTCGTGGTATTTGCAGCCGCTTAAATTTTTTTGTTTTTTTTTTTATTATGTTTTAGCTAACAATATTTACAGTTTGTGAATAGTTTTAGTTTTATGTTAGGATATATTTTTGTTATGTTTTTACAATCAAATAAATGCCATTAGATATTATTAAATTCTAAATAAAATATACATTCTATAAATATATTTTTGACATGTGAAATACCCAGTAATTTCACGCAACTGTCAAACATTACAGATGTGTTGGTAGTCAATTTGCTTCACAATTAATGTCCCTAAATATTACACCTTCATTTCTCCAGAATTCCTGCCAGAGGGCGACTCAATAACACTGACCAATTAGGGGATCGAACCTAAGCATCGTGTACTGCAGTGCTATTCTGTCCAAATCTCACCGTGAAAACCTAGGTGAAGTGAGTTGTCATTCTACCTTATGCTAGGGATTGACACTACTGACAGCTAACTCCACGCTCACTTCACCTAAGTTTTCACGCTGAGATTTGTACAGAATAGCACTGCTGTACGCTCAGTAGTTAGCTGCAGCTCTGGACCAAAGACGAAGTAATAGAATTTTCTTAATATTTTTTAAATATTAATAAAATCTATCACAAATAGGGATGATGACAAAATATTTTTTTTGTCCGTAATGTAGTACTAAAAATATTGGACACGTATTTTTTCTTATTTTACCTAATCAAAAAATTATGGCGATAGATTAAGTTAAAATGTGGCATGACGTCACTCCAATCCTTGTCCTATAAAGGTCCCTGTCACCAGGCGCAAGCGTGACGGGAACCATCACACGACACTGCTCACTAAAGAAACACTTCCACACAATAGGCATAACGGGCTGTCCTCTGTGCAGGGCCTGCATGAAGGCTGAGGAAACCGTTGCGCATGTGCTCTTTGAATGCACAGGCGTCGTCCAGATTAGGACAGAGAAACCCTCGGGGCACCCAGATCTTTCACAGAGGAGAGAGGAGACCCGATCAACTTCTGGAGGGAGGTGGGCTGGTTGGAATAACCACCTACGGCCGCTATGGAACACGCACAATGGTCCACTTGAAGGACTAAGTGCGGAAACCAAACCATAGAACATAGACGTCACTCTTTGATACGTAGTTTGTTATAGTTGTGACGTAGTGAGCCCCCACTCCCCAACTTTAATGCGTTTTATTATATTTTTATTAACCACTGAAACGACCATTGCATGAAAGTGAGCCCGATCGAAAACCCAGGATTGTCCGAGTGCACGAAAGTGAGCCTGAACGAACAATGACAGCGCGCGCGTTACTTTTTTATTTTTTGTAATTTTGTGTGTGAACCCACCCTTTGCGTTCTAGGTTCTTTGGAAAGGTGGTTAGATACGGTATATTTTTGCCAAGAGCCGTGAGGTTGTATCGGCATTACGAACAAAGTTGTCTGTGGTTGAAAATCAGTTTGCGGAACAAGAGGCGCGCGCGGGGGGCGTTTGTTTACCGAGATTATTGTTCGTATTTCAAAACTTTGGACGAACAAAGGTAAATATTATGATGTCATTTAAAACGATAGTCTGTGAACCTCCTCGTATACCATGGTTTTCAAATTGTAAAATGAGTAGGAAATTGTTGGTGACAGCTCTCAGACTGAGATCCGGACACATGCCGCTTAACAACTTTGCATTCTTAATGAAAAAATGTGCCTCCCCTAACTGTGAGGAATGTGATAAGGTGGAAGATGTTGTTCATCTCTTAACGGAATGTGGCCGGTTTCAGGCTGAGAGAGATTTATTGATTCATGAATTAGGTTTAATTAAAAACAATATAGGATTATTCAATGAAATTTTATCTGTTCCTTTATCTGATGCGGCCAAAAAGTTGTATAGCTTTGCAGGTCTTCGTTTTGTTAAATAGATATTAAGATTATTTTGTTTGTATAAATTTAAGATATAAGGTACAATGGGACTGCCATGTATTTATGTACAAAAGTTCCTAATTAAATAAAGAGAAAAAAAAAAATGATGTCATTTGATTATTTGACACATAGGCAATATTTTAGGCAAAAAAAAAAGGGAAACGCTTAGATTCGCTCGCTTTAGATTTTGAAATAATATTTTAATTGTTTTTTCCGGCTTCATCCCTGTTTCTCAGTAGCTATCTGGATTTGTGCCCGGTAGATGGCAATAGGCTCGCCTCCTATTACATAGGACGTAAACATAACTAGCGAAATGTACACTCATGTACTGTAGGTACAGCTCTGCCTATCACTTCGAGGATTATAGGCGTGATGATATGTTATGTTGGTTTTAAATATTTTATCTTTTGTATCTCGACGAGTTTTGAACTCAACCAACCCTTATTAAGGGGCAGTAGTGCTATTCTGTAAACATCTCACCGTGGTGAAGTGAGCGTGAAGTGAGCCATCATTCCACCTAATGCTAGGGGTTGACACTATTGACAGCTCACTTTAAGATCACTTCACTCATGTTTTCACGGTGAAATATTTACAGAATAGCACTACAGGTGCCGTATTATCACAGAACAGAAAAAGAGGTCATCTTTAGCGTATTATACCTAACGTATATTGCCACCATTTTTCAAGTGGGAGAGTGAGACAGAGCTATAGAAGGCCGATAGCACTATCCCTTTTTGGCTTTTTTCAGAGAAAAATTATAAAAGTTGCAGAGAAAATTGGAAAATTCGGGAAAAATGGAAGTGTATTTCTATCGGAATTTTGTATGAATTGTTGTAATTTGGACAGGGCAACAACTGTCGGGTCAGCTAGCTACAAATAGAATGGACGTAGGCTTTCCCCAGTAGAACCTGGACTGGGAGTGCAGTTACCGTGTTTTTTATAAGAGTGAAAACCTCTGGTACTCGACCTCCTTCCCTTCTTATGCAACTGGTCATTTTTTTAAAGTATCCAGACTTGTTTCCAGGTTTTATAAGCTCTTTTCTGACCTGGCTGTACTTTTTCACCGTGATTTTTGCGTTAAATGGCCAACTTTGGCGTTCCTATTCTGAGAAACAGAAAGACTTTGACTAATATCTAAGGGTGGCTGGTAATTAGTGACTGACACTTAAACACAAGATTGTGCTCTTGATAACAAACAACTTTTACTATGGGACCAAACCTGAAATCGCGAAAAAAAATCAGCTACTCCCTACATTTTGACGAGTTATGCGAACATGAATGTATGATGTAGCTGATTTTTTTTTTCGCGATTTCAGGTTTGGTCCCATAGTAAAAGTTGTTTGTTATCAAGAGTATAATCATGTGTTTAAATATCGATCACTAATTACCAGTCACCCTTAGTTAGGTAGGTACATAGCGGCCTCACATTTCTCAATTTTTTCTTATTTTTTTTTTTCATTTTTAAACAAATCAAGTTTTTCATAGAATGCGTGACTGCATTTTTTTAGGCCTTGGATTGAACCAATTACATAAAAAAATGAAATATATCTCTTAAATAGTGGTTTAGTCCATAGCGGCCTAAGAAATTTGAAATATGTATAGAATATCTATAAAAAAAAACATTAAAACTACTAAAATCGCTCAGAATTAACTGTAAATTTCTCCTTACTACATTAATATTATTATGTAAAATTTATACCAGAATAAACGTTAGCTCATAAGAAATTAAAATTTTATACTTTAAACAAAAATAAATAAATAAATTATAAGACTCGAAATAAATGTAATTACAACTGCCAAATTGCTACATAAAAAATAGAAACTGTTAAAACGCAATTTTGTGAAGCCTCTTATGACCTTTGCCATCCGAGCTTATAAGCTTTGTCTATGCTTTTGGTCATTTAGGACTTGAACGCGTTCAGAAGTGGAACTAAAATATTTCTGGGCAGAATTTTGGTTTTAAGTTTTTGCGTTTATAGAACGATGCTCAAACGTGAATCTTACGAGGGCGGGTCAATAAGTCCGTGACTTTTTGATTTTTCCGTCTCTTAATTGAAATGGCAACACTGCTCCCGTCAACAGTCATCTGTCAGATGACTCCTGTCAAAAATTGAACAAGCTGTGACATTTAGTTTGTTTTTGACAGCCGTTAATATCAGACTACCGCGTTGACTGAGAAGAAAATGGAAAAAAGTGAATTTCGTGTGCTCATTAAGCATTATTTTTTGCGGAAAAAATCCATTACGCAAACCAAGGCTAAGCTTGATAAATATTATGGGGACTCTGCACCATCCATTTCCATGGTAAAAAAGTGGTTTACTGAATTCCGATGTGGCCGTACCAGCACGGAAAATGCCGAACGTTCTGGACGCCCAGTTGAGGTCTCCACATCCGAAACAGTTGAAAAAATCCACGATATGGTTTTAGCCGATCGGCGATTAAAAGTGAGAGAGATTGTGGAAGCCATAGGCATCTCGCATGGCTCAGTGGTTTCAATTTTAAACGATCATTTGGGTATGAGAAAGCTTTCCGCAAGATGGGTGCCGCGTTTGCTCACAATCGACCACAAACGCAAACGTGTGACAATTTCGCAGGAATGTTTGGCGTTGTTCAATCGCAATATGAACGAGTTTTTGCGCCGTTTCGTAACCGTGGACGAAACGTGGATCCACCACAACACACCGGAGACCAAACAGCAGTCAAAACAGTGGGTTTCTCGGGGTGAATCGGCGCCAAAGAAGGCAAAGGTGGGTTTGTCAGCCAACAAAGTCATGGCGACTGTTTTTTGGGATGCACGCGGTATTATCCACATTGACTACCTTCAAAAAGGAAAAACAATCAATGGCGAATATTACAGCAACTTATTGGGTCGATTCGATGAGGCATTGAAAGAAAAGCGACCGCACTTGGCCAAGAAAAAAGTCCTTTTCCATCAGGACAATGCACGGGTGCACACATGTGCAGTTTCTATGGCAAAAATCCATGAATTGGGCTACGAATTGCTCCCTCATCCGGCCTATTCTCCCGATCTAGCCAAGTGTGACTACTTCTTGTTCCCAAACTTAAAGAAATGGCTCGGTGGAAAGAGATTTGCCTCCAACGACGAAGTCATCTCACAAACAAATGCCTATTTTAAAGACCTCGACAAATCATATTTTTCGGAAGGGATAAAAAAATTGGAGAAACGTTGGGCTAAGTGTATAGAGCTCAAAGGAGACTACGTTGAAAAATAAAATAACTTTTTATCTAAAAATTTGTGTTTCATTTAAAAAGTCACGGACTTATTGACCCGCCCTCGTATTTGAAACTAGATTCTCGAATTAAATTTATAGAGCTTTTCAAACTTAAATCTTGGAAACTATTTTGACAGCTGCCAATTTAATTGTTTTTCTTAAATAATAATCTTACAATAAACAGTGTACAATTTTACTCTCAAACATCTAATAAAAACACGTAAATAAATACTGATATTCAGCTAAATCCGGTTAGACCTGCGAAGCCGACCCCAACATAGTTGGGAAAAAGTTAGGCAGATGTTCTAAGAAAAATCCGTAAAACTACACATTATGACGTTTAGCAGACGTCAGCTTAGTTAGCAAACCCAAAATCAAACTGCCTAGTCTTTTCCCAACTATGTTGGGGTCGGCTTCCAGTCTAACCGGATGCAGCTGAATACCATTATTTTACATGGAGCGACTGCCTATCTGACCTCCACAACCCATTAACTCTTAAAATGTCGATTGTACACCATGTGTACAGATAACAATAAAATTTCTATTGTGTCTGCTAATTAGCGCGCGACGAGTTAACTGGGTAATACGATACCCCTTGGTAAGACTGATTGTCAGACTTTCGGGCTTCTGACGACCCGTAACGACTGTCAAAGATCCACGAATAACAGCCGGGACCAACGGCTTAACGTGCTTTCCGAGGCACGGAGGAGTCTCGGTATGTAAAGATGGTCACCCATCCACGGACCAACCCCGGCAAGCGTAGCTTAACCTGATGGATCGACCTGTGCGGCTGTTATTACTTAGCCACGAGCTCCTTCTGCGGCTGTTATTAGTTAGCAAACGCATAAAAAAAAATACAAATAATGTACTTACAGTTATTCCTGTCTCCTGCAAACAGCTGGTGGAAGCGTATGAAGTCAGGACGTCCACCGAAGAATTTACCGTTTTGATTCAAAACCTCGCGAATTAAATCCAAATTATTTACAACCAAACATTTAGTAGTTCCCATTTTTAGGCTGAAAATATCCCCATATTCCTTGGCTAAGTCCGTGAAAGACTGGAATGGCGATTCGTGCTTGCCTAAGAGGTGTAAATTACCTATTATAGGCAAAGGTGTAGGACCCGGAGCCTCTTTCAATACCACAGTTTTATTCTCACCGTACTTCGTAACTTTTTTATAAGTAACGGTGTTATTAAAATAAATTTTGTAGACCGCTATTAAGAAGACGGTTATCAAAAAGAGTGCACTCAACATCTTGATTTTTTAGAAAAAGATTTTTTAGAGTGGCTACACCGGTGGCGGGAACGACTATTGCGGCAGCACTGACGTGTGGTTGTGAGGGCGGCCATATTTATAGTGAGCGCGCCAAATTTGCATTCCTATTTTGAATATACAAATTGCATTTGCTGATGTTTCTGACAAAATGTAGTGGGACATCTAGGGGGATTTAAGTTTGGAGAACGCAAATAATTTTTTTTTGTTTTATTTGATTTGCACGTTCGTTATTTGAAATTTATATCTATTGTTTTAATTTAATTTATTATTGTTTTTTTTTTTTTACTTTGAACGTCTGCTTGCACCACTAAAGCTTTACATACAAGCATAATTGCCGGCTCGGCTGTTATTACTAACATGCGAGCCTATTGCTGCTAATCGGGCACAAATCCAGACAGGCCAGAAAAGAAAATCTATCAAAAAAATATATTTATAGGTATAAATACTAATTAAATACGAAATGCCTGTTTCACCACATACGATTATGTTCCTAATAACTTACTTGGCAGATAATTTCATACAAATTCTGTTCCATTTTTGAATTTGTTCGGTAAGTAGTGGCTATTCGGACATCGTGAAATATACCCTTATACTTACTAATTAATTTATTATTTCGATTAATTACGTCGTGAAATAAGTTTTTATTATTTATTTATTTATTTATTAAAACTTTATGCACAAGTAAAAAAAAAAAATACCGTACAAAGGCGGACTTAATGCCTGAGGCATTTTCTACCAGCCAACCTTAGTTACCTAACCTAACCTTAGTTTTTGTGAGTTAATGAAAAAACGCAAGACTACAAGAGCAGACCAAACCGCGTGATATCGTGGTAACCAGTAACTAGGTTGTGGAGGGCAGATAGACAGTCGCTCCATGTAAAATACTGCCATTTTCATAAATAGGTACGCATTTTATGGCCGGTTTATTTTACTTACCTATCTCTACTCTCATCAATCTATCTATGTCTAAATACATAAATAAAAATCAATTGCCGAATGAAAGTACGCACAGCTACTGATCAAGCTATAAATTTCCAGTATAAGCTGATCTCGCATTGTATAGGATTTCCTTACAATGAGAGGTCAGTGTAAACTGGAAATGTATAGCTTGATGTGTAGCCGTGTGTACTATATTATCTACGTACTACAGACAATTTACATCATATACTTACACTTTACATTCTTTAATATATGTTTAAATAATACTTTTTTATTGAGTTTGCATTAATATTTTGCGAATCGGTCTAAAACGATTTGTTTTTTTTTAATTTTCATTGTTATGACACTTATGTCAGGCTGTCAAGCTATCATTCATTACTTTTTCTTCAAAATTTTCTCTCATAGAGTTTATTACTAGCTTAGTCTATGAAGGTTACTTTTGATTTATATAATTTAAATTATTTTTATCAATATGTTAGCCCAAATATTGTATTTTATAGATAATTATGATTAATAATAATAATAAATAAATAATAAATTGTTTATTTATCCAAAATAAATACACACAGACACAGTTCAAAAACAAATCAATACAATAGAATAAGCATATAGGTTTGCAAAAAAGGTCTATGCATACAAAAATAGTGAACCCTGTTTCTTAAACTAGGAAGAAACCTGTATCTTAAGAGACAGTGATCGGCCGGATTGTTTACTGAATAACTGTATCCTAAATTAGATTTATAAAAATAAGTGACACACTCTCAGAATTCATCGAAGAGGTTCTTGAATGAAGACTGATATTTATGGTTTTCGATGACTGACAAGGGATTTGAAAAAAAAAGGAAGACTTGACGGATGCAGACCTGGATCTCGGAAAAGATATACTACTTGGTCTGTGCTGAAAAGAAACTGGAAGATCTCTAAAAAATCCGTGTCTACTCAGTAAGACAGTGTCAGGGGTGGGACTGTTCTATACCCACCCCTAGTTGAAGCAATACGCTATGGTTGAAAGCTGTTGTGGAATATGAAGTGCAGTAGAATGAATCTGCGTCTCATGAAGAAGTCCCCCTAGTGGGCAAATGTAGCGCCAGTGTTGCCAATGTTGTAAAGACTGCGTGGTGACCAGTCGACAAGTTTTTTAATATATTCTGTATGTTTTATTCTATTTTCCCTTTTCTAAATTATATTTTGTTTACTAGTCTATTCCCTTCTTATTTCTTTAGTTGAGTAGATTCGTTACAGTACGCGCATCACTTCAGAACGGTTGCACATATTTGGCTAATTCTTTTTTTGTCGTTGTGTTTGTAATTGTCAGGACAGGGTTTGTATGAAAGAAACTGTTTGGTAAGTCGCCGGGAAAACTGAAAGTGCATTTTATATGGGTATTTTGTATGAATTATTGAAATTTTGACAGGACAACGTTTATCGTGTCAGCTAGTTTTTAACAAGAACATGGAGACAGATCTTTTGGGGTCGTGAGAAGCCCGAAAGTCTGACAACCAGTCTTATCAAGGGATATCGTGGGTTGTGGAGGTGGTCGTTCCATGTAAAATACTGGTTAGACTGGAAGCTGACCCCAACATAGCTGGGAAAAGGCAGGCAGTTATTTATGAGATTTCACAGCGGAAGTTGCTAGCTAACAAAAAGTTTTATTTTTGGAATGCTAATCCTTTGCCTAAATAATATAAAGGAATGGAAAATTTCGACCACAATATTCTAAATAATATATTTTTGTATGAATTATACCTATGGTATTGTATTTATTTAAATTGTTAAAAAAACTTTTGAATAAAAAGACGTTTTTCGAAGGTGTTGCCAGGTAATAAATATTTTGTAATGAAAATGTATTAGTTGGTCTTCGTGCTTAAGGGCCGGTTTCTTAATCCGTAGTTAACTCAACCAATGGTTAAACGCAGTAACTAATTGTTGAATTTTTACTAAATATTAGGTTGGGGAAAAAGTCTTTTCGCATTATAGTATGTATGAACTTAAAATAAAATATCTTTGGCTATACTATTTGTATCTGGCTAGTTTTGGTATCATTGAAAGTTTAAATTTTAAAGAACATAATTCCAAATTCAAATTAGGAAAATGTGTGATTTTCATTTGTTTTTCGTACTGTCGAGATAAGTGAATCTAATGAAGAAATACGATAGATTTTAAAATTTTACTACAAAAAGTTAAAAATGCAACGCAAGCCGCGAAAAAAATTTGCGATGTTTATGGACCCAGTGCAGTGTCTGTGAGAGTAGCACAAATTTGGTTTAAGCGTTTTCAATCCGGAAATTTTGATGTCAAAGATGCACGTCGCTCTGGTCGCCCTATTACGGATAAAATGGATGCCATTTTTGAAAAAGTGGAGCAAGATCGGCATATCAGTAGTTACGACGTAGCTGAAGAACTGGGAATTGACCACAAAACAGTTTTGGCGCATTTAAAAATAACTGGGTACACAAAAAAGCTCGATATTTGGGTACCTTACGAACTCACTGAAAGAAACCTAATGAACCGTGTACTCATTTGTGATTCTTTATTACGACGTAATGAAACCGAACCATTTTTGAAGAAGCTGATAACTGGTGATGAAAAGTGGATCACGTACGACAAGAACGTGCGAAAAAGGTCGTGGTCAAAGGCCGGTCAGGCTTCACAGACTGTGGCGAAACCCGGGTTACCTCGCAATAAGGCGATGCTGTGTGTGTGGTGGGATTGGAAGGTCATTATTGATTATGATCTGTTACCACCAGGCAGGACCATCGATTCTGATCTCTACTGCGAACAACTGATGAGATTAAAGCAAGAAGTTGAGAGAAAGCGGCCGGAATTAATCAACAGAAGGGGTGTGGTTTTTCATCATGATAACGCTAGACCTCACACATCTTTATCCACTCAGCAAAAATTAAGAGAGTTTGGCTGGGAGGTGTTAATGCATCCGCCGTATAGTCCTGACCTTGCACCTTCAGATTTCCACCTGTTTCAGTCTCTTCAGAATTCTTTAGGCAGTGTCAGGTTAACATCACGAGAGGACTGCCAAAACCACTTGTCGCGGTATTTTGATCAGAAGTCCCAAAATTTCTATAGCAATGGGATCATGTCCCTACCTACAAGATGGCAAAAAGTTATCGAACAAAATTGTACCTACATACTTTAGATAAATGTAAATAATGTATATTAAAAAATGTTTTGAATTTTCTTAAAAAATGCGAAGAAACTTTTTCCCCGACCTATTATGTTTGCCAAAATGCCATTAGTTACTATTTGCATGAATGAGTTAATATGAATGTATGCATGTTAACTCATTCATGTCAAAAAATAGTAACTATAGTTTTTGCGCTCTAGCATGGTGCGGGTGACACATGTATGGCATGACTAGGTCAGTGACAATATGCACCATTCAATGTTATCGATAACGATTTTTACAGCAAAAATCTCGTTCTCCTAATAATTTTTAAAATGTCTTTGTTATATCAAAGACGTTTATTATTGACATTGTTTTTTTTATTATGAAATTTATTTTAACATATGTATTTAATACAAAACATTAAAAAATCACATTCAATGCACTATCGATATTTATTTTTAAAAAATGATTTTTTCATGGTATAATTTTTTCGCCTAATTTAACTCTATAGATGTTTAACAACAAAGATTTAAAAATACATACAGTAAACTTCTTTTTCTATAAAAAATATCGACTATCGATAAAAACCTATAATAACAATACATCTCATCACTAAACAAGTCTAAGGCGTTACGTTACACCCTGTCACTTTGCTTCATTTTTCTTTATATATTTGATTTTATTTGTAGATAATAACATTTTGGCAGGATAATTTGTTTAATTTACTACAGTTATTATTGAATCCGTATTTTACGATTATGATATTTAGGGTGCAGCTAAAATATTAAATCATGATTGTAATTCGCGCTATTGTTCAAAAGTGAAAAGGAACAATTCGTCAAATGTCTCCCGCACCATGCTAGAGCACAAGAATTATAATGGCATTTTGACAAACACATTTAGCCAAAATTCAACCATTATTTACAATGTTTAACCATTGGTTGAGTTAACTATGGATCATGAAACCGGCCCTAGTCAACCATGTTTGATTTTTAGATTATACTAGCTTTTACCAGCGGCTTCGCCCGCGTGGAGGTCGGAAGTTATCTTATGGCAACGTCGATCCCCAAACCCAATGTACAGGGTGTTTGGCAGAACGTTGAACATACGAAAATGGTGGATAGGTGGGGTCATCTGCTACTTACTCAGCCCTAATTTATTTGGCCCTGGCCCCCTGGATATATAATTTTTTTTTTTGCTTTTTTCTAGTTTCACCGCTTTCTTAACTTTAAAGTGTAATTTTTATTAAAAACACCGGCAAAGTGCGTGTCGGACCACGCACAATGAAGCGTTCCGTAGTTGGGATGAATTTATCTTAAGAACAAACTTAACATTGTAGTTGAAAAACATGTTCTCCCATACATTCCAACTGTAAATGTAAGTTTGTACTCACAATATTGATAGATTTACCATGTTATTTTAAGATCACAGACTTCTTATAGGTTTTTCTGTTATCTACAGGTAAAGATCTATTTTCTGTATTTTTTTCAAAATTTTAGGCTTAGTATTTTCGGAGATAAGTGGGGGAATGGTCAATTTTCGTCTATTTTCTTAAAAAACTTTAAAAAAAAATATTTTAAAATTATAAAAAAATTATAGTATATTTAAGACCCTCATAGTAAGCCCTTTCATTTGACATGTGACACGGTGTAGTTTGCAAAACTTTTTTTTATTTTTCTTATTTGCCCCCCGAAAGTGACCCCCATACTCAAAATTCATTTATTTACTTTACCCGTCCGTGTTTGGGTTACAGAAATTCATATGTGTACTAAATTTCAACTTAATCGGTCCATTAGATTCCGAGCAAATTGGCTGTGACAGACGGACAGACAGACAGACAGATACACGAGTAATATCTTAATGTATTAAATATGTAATAATAATGTAACATATTATAATAATAATTATTATTATTACAGTTTGGAAATAACCACTTTTTAATGAGATTTTAGAAAAAATAACTCCTATTTGGGATTTATTGTGCTACTCATTTTTGCAACAGTCTGACAACCAGTCTTACCAAGGGGTATCGTATTACCCAGTAACTGGGTTGTGGAGGTCAGATAGGCAGTCGCTCCATGTAAAATACTGGTATTCAGCTGCATCCGGTTAGACTGGAAGCCGACCCCAACATAGTTGGGAAAAGGCTAAGCAGATGATGATGACTCATTTTTGCAACAACACACAATAACGAGAAAGAAAATGTCAGTTTTAAATTGAAACTATGAATAAAATTAATCGTTTCTCATTTCATAGTTTCAAAACTCTCTTTTTGATTGATTTAATTTGAATTTACTGGAAATATCTTTCTTTGACCAAAACAATTACCTTTAGCATTTTTTTTTTCTATTGGAAATAACACTTTCTGACGCAGTCTAAAAATCACAGATGATGTAAAGTTGTAAACCAACCCAGACTCTTCATCATCTGCCTAGACATCTTTCGGCTGAAATGCTGATGATGATTTATATGTATCATCTGCCTAGCCTTTTCCCAATTATGTTGGGGTCGGCTTCCAGTCTAACCGGATGCAGCTGAATACCAGTATTTTACATGGAGCGCCTGCCTATCTGACCTCCACAACCCAGTAACTGGGTAATACGATACCCCTTGGTAAGACTGGTTGTCAGACTTTCGGGCTTCTGACGACCCGTAACGACTGTCAAAGATCCACGAATGACAGCCGGGACCAACGGCCTAACGTGATTTCCGAGGCACGGAGGAGTCTCGGTATGTAAAGATGGTCACCCATCCACGGACCAACCCCAGCAAACGTAGCTTAACCTGATGGATCGACCCGTGCGGCTGTTATTATTTAGAGACGAAACTAACCCAGACTAGATTATAAATAAAAAACTAAAAACTATGGAATGTGGAAATACGTCCCTTTGAACAGCATCCTAATTGCATAACACACTATCGATCGGAGTTGGTTTCATTTTGAAACAAATTGCTAATCCATTGCTTCATATGTTCGAAAAATTAGTCTGCTCGACAACGTAAATAACGAAATGAATGTTGTTGAACTGTCAAAATGAAACCAACTCCGATTGATAATGGGGTGCAGACACTTCTCAATTGTCTACTGCTTTACTAAAACCGAAACATGATTTTACTTGAAATGTTTCTAGAAAAAAAATCCAAAGTTTGACCGTCTATTTTTCACCGACGAAAAAAAAGGAGGAGGTTCTCAATTCGACACGTATATACCTATATATATTTTTTTTATGTATGACCACGCATAACTTTTTACAGAGACGTCCGATTTGATTATTTTTTTTTGTTTTATTCGAGAGGTATAAATATAGGGTAAAGTTGGTCCCATATAAAATTGATTAACTTTGCTTCGGTAGTTTTTGAGTTAGCTTCAATAATACGTATTTTTTCCCCACTTTTATATGGATTATGTTCCATATTAGTTTGTTTTGCAGGTAGTGGTATTAGAATTTGTGTGGGGTAGGTACCACAACTAAAAAGTGAAAAATAAAAACTTTTTACAAAAAATACAACCGACTTCCAAAAACAACACTACAAAGTGAAAAATAACTTTAATTTCGGAAGTCGGTGGCAAAAAACGAAAATACATTTAACCAGACACCGACTTCCGAAATTAAAGTTATTTTTCACTTTGTAGTATTGTTTTTGGAAGTCGGTTGTATTATTTTTGTAAAAAAGTTTTATCTGTTATAAATAACGATTAAATACGTACACAGTTCCATATTGTGCAGTAAAATTTGCTTTAAATCGAAGGTATTTTACTAAGCTAAAAATTTATATAATTATAACATTTTGTCTACATTTAAACGAAGCGCGTTTAGTTCCGGTGCGCGTGAGAGTCTCACACATACACGACGACGACGAGTCACATGTCACTCACACAGACAGGGATGGACAGTATGAACTTATGAAGGTATAAAGTATTATGGATAATTTTAACTTTAAAATAAGAACTTATTTACTTGGGGTCCTATAAAAACCGGTTCGTTAAACTTTAGGTATTTTTGATTAAATTAGGTCACGTCTGGAAGTCAAAGGATAAATCAATCTGCCTAGCCTTTTCCCAACTATGTTGGGGTCGGCTTCCAGTCTAACCGGATGCAGCTGAATACCAATATTTTACATGGAGCGACTGCCTATCTGACCTCCACAACCCATTAACTGGGTAATACGATACCCCTTGGTAAGACTGGTTGTCAGACTTTCGGGCTTCTGACGACCCGTAACGACTGTCAAAGATCCACGAATGACAGCCGGGACCAACGGCTTAACGTGCTTTCCGAGGCACGGAGGAGTCTCGATATGTAAAGATGGTCACCCAACCACGGACCAACCGCGGCAAGCGTAGCTTATTCTGATGGATCGACCCGTGCGGCTGTTATTACTTAGCCACGAGCTTCTCCTAGAAGTCAAAGGATATTAAATACAATTTCATTAATGTTTACCGTGTGCGGATCTGTTATGTCAAAATCTCACAGTGAATACTTAGATGAGCTGAGCTGTCACCTGATGACCCTATTACCAGCTCACTTACGTACACTCCTACCAACTTATCTGTGAAATGGCGAAAATTGGAACTACGGCCCCCATGTTATTTTATTATTTTTATATAGGTATCATTGTTTTTAATTTGTTAAAACTGTAATTCTTATTAAACGGTTATGTCTAATGTGAAATTTCCTTCTTGAAAACTTACTCAATTTTGGGCACCTTATATTGGTCTTTACCTATGAAATTGCCGTTCTGCAGTACTGGCCATTTCAAATCAAAATAATTTTTGTTTGGCTAAGAATTCTAATTTCAAATTAATTTTATTTTAAAAACATGGATTTTTTTTTTTTCCAAATTAGTCGTTTGTTTATTGATTAGTGTTACATTTTCATCGCATTTCAATCTTTTTCGTCATCATGGATACGTTAAAAATTTCAGTAATTATGGAATATGAGTACCGTCGTGGCAGCAACGCGGCACAAGCGGCACGCAACATCAACGACGTTTACGGAGCTAACACTACAAACCAACGCACCACTTGTTATTGGTTTGCTCGCTTCCGTTCTGGAAATTTCGACCTGAAAAATGAACCTCGCGGTCGTCCGAAGACTTTGGTCGACAATGACGAATTAAAGGCGATTGTGGAAGCTGATGATACACAATCTACGGCTGAATTAGCAGCAGCTTTCGACGTTAGCGTCAAAACAATATTGGTTCATTTGCGTCAAATTGGCAAGGTAAAAAAGCTTGACAAATGGGTGCCCCACGAACTCAATGATCGCCAGCGCGAAGTACGCGTCGAGACGTGCCTTGCACGGCTCAACAGACACACAAATGAAGGAATTTTGAACCGCATTGTTACCTGCGATGAAAAATGGATTCTGTTTGATAACCGCAAGCGCTCAGCAAGTTGGTTGGATCCTGGTTCAGCACCTAAACAATGCCCTAAACGAAAACTTACCCCTAGAAAAGTGATAGTCACTGTTTGGTGGTCTAGCGCCGGTGTGATTCATCACAGCTTCCTACCAAACGGGGTGAGCATTACTTCAGATGTGTATTGTGAAGAACTGAACACAATGATGGAGAAGCTGGCACATCTCCAACCAGCATTGGTCAATCGCTCGTCTCCGCTGCTCCTGCACGACAACGCGCGACCTCATACTGCACAGCAGACGGTCTCCAAGTTGCAAGAACTGGGGTTGGAAGCTCTCCGTCATCCGCCCTACTCACCAGACCTTGCGCCTACAGACTACTACTTTTTCCAGAATTTGGATAACTTCTTGGCGGGAAAAAAATTCAATACCCGAGAGGCAGTACAAAATGCCTTTGAAGAATTTGTTGCCTCCCGTCCAGCTGATTTCTTTAAGAAGGGCATCAATAAACTGCCACTGCGTTGGCAAAGATGCATTGATTGCATGGGTGATTACTTCGATTAATACCATAGAAATATAAAAAACAGGAGAAGTGGCATGGGGGCGTGCCTGTGTCCACGCGTTATGCGCACGCTGTGCCTTTACTCGCCAAATGGCCGTCTCCGCGAACTAGTACGCTTTCGACCGTGGTCACGATAAATTATAAAAATGCCGTGTTGTTCAGTGGTTTCCTGCAAAAACCGAAGTGATATTAAAAACTTCGTATCTCACGGGATCACTTTCCATATGTAAGTAAAAGTATTTTACTGTATTTATCTTTAAAATCATAAAAAACAACAAATCGTAAAATATTTCTTGCTTTTACTACGTTATTTTTGTTTTCAAATATCGCAGCGGCTGTACTATTTTTGCAGCAAATACATTGCTCCTTAACCACTACCTTAAGTATGTCGCTAAGCGACTGGACAAGCAATGTAAAAATAACAAAACGATACTTTATTTACGCGGAGCGTCGCATAGTACAGCCGCTGTGTCTTGCGGCGAGATAGTGATGAGGTTAAGATCCACTAAAGTAGGCTATCGATAATAATGTCGATTGCCCAACGAATATTATATTGCTATTATAGTTTATTTTTCAATTTGTCAACCGTTTTAGCCCGGTTGGAACACTTGAAAAGATGACGTTTAAGTACGGTTGGGAAACCTTTGAGAATGTAAAATAATCTTTTTTACTGTTTTTGATTATTTTACAGCGTACCTAGTAGAGAAATGCATAACCAACGGTCGTAAGTAAGTTTATTAATGTTTAGGTGGAGTGTTTTTGGGTTTAAATTATCGCATCTTCGTGCTATTTCCTTACGTTTTTTTGGTTTTGGTATTTTACTTCCGCTAAAGTCTTTAACTATGCACCACAAGATTCAAATGCGTTGTAGTAATCGGTATGGTTCAGATAAAATATTAGTGATTTTAGCTTAAAATAAGTCAACATATTCATGCTATTTATTTGTTATGCATGAGTATGGTATGTGTTTGTTTTCATATATTTAACTATTTCTTAACTAAGGGTTTTTTTTAACAACAAAAGCCTATTCGCCTGTTGCCTGCTACCTGCTTACTCATCGTGAGGTTAAGAAGTATAGACCACGCCTTAGGTATGTGAGCGGTGGGATGGAGGAGCAAGGGCGCATTACTCAGTACGTGCGTTGCGAACCGCCGCCTCACCCCTGTCTCAGCGGCCAACTAGTTCCTAGACTATAGACTATAGCTTAAGATACTTATTATGTAAATGATAAATAAGTTCTTATAGTACCTTTTAGCTTCCCAAAAGATACAAATACAAAATAAGAATGGATTGATGCCACAGTAAGGCCACCTAACTGGTTCCCAACAAAATATAGCACCATATGCTCAATTCACTTTAAGGCAGAAATGTTCCAGCCTCTAAAGAAAACTCGCCAGGCTTTTTGAATGGGCAATCCCAAAATTAAGAGTACGTCAAGTACTGAACAAATACCTCCACTTTACAGGTCAGTGAGTAAACACATCATAACAGGGTTCAACAATTCCTATGGTTTCACAGCCTAAACCAACTTAACCGGATTGTTTTAATTTATTGATTCGTGTTTTTTTTTTTAATATACATTTTTTTTTTATTTAAAATGTATAATACTTTCTGGACATATCATTTTTTATTTTATTTTCAGGACCCCAATTTTTTCTTGTACAGTAATAAATGGAAGTATCGATAACTTTCCGTTTTAGTCAATCACTAGCGTATATGTAAAATAAATTGCTTTTTGCACAACACAATAATAGCGACAGATGTTTTTGTGTGAGTAAGTTGTACGGTGCATGGTAAATGCACGCTGTGTGTGACGAGTTAAGGTTTATAATTGATTGTCGTAGTATGTTCTGATTTATGAATTGCAAGTGTGTGCGCGACTTTGTATCTATTGCTTTTATTGAACTACATGTGTAGTAGTGGCGCGGTGGTGGGGCCAACCTAGCGACATCGGGTTCTGATACATTTTCAACTACCGGGCATATCTCCTTCTTTCATATATCTATGATTAATACAAATAAAAAATGCATGAAAAAAATTCGTTTAAATTTTTTCATACAAAACGGCAATTTCATAGGTAAAGACCTATTATTAATTAGCAACACTGAATCGACGGTGCCGTCCTCTTTCAGTTCACAGATAAGTTGGTAGGACGTGAGATTTTTACAGAATAGAAAAAAAAATTAAGTAGGTACAGTCCCTACCAACTTATCTGTGAACTGAAAGAGGACGTCACCGTCGATGCGTCGACACAATCGAATGACATGCGTCGGCACAATCGAAGACATTCCAACATGGCGGCCGTAGTTCCAATTTTCGCCATTTCACAGATAAGTTGGTAGGAGTGTAATCATGTTTCGGTTTTAGTACACCACTAGACAATAATATAGTCAAATAACACACTTGGAAAATCCGAATGTTTTAACCGTATACATTTAGTTTTATAAGATTTTTTTTAATTAAGTTCGATAATCTTTTGAGCTTTTGTTTTTTTTATAAATAAACTTAATACGTACAGACGCCAGCACATCCAGCTACTACAATCTGTCAAATTTCTAAAATAGATTTTCATCTTGAGGAGCTCGTGGCTAAGTAGTAACAGCCGCACGGGTCGATCCATCAGGTTAAGCTACGCTTGCCGGGGTCGGTCCGTGGATGAGTGACCATCTTTACATACCGAGACTCCTCCGTGTCTCGGAAAGCACGTTAAGCCGTTGGCCCCGGCTGTCATTCGCGGATCTTTGACAGTCGTTACGGGTCGTCAGAAGCCCGAAAGTCTGACAAACAGTGTTACCAAGGGGTATCGTATACCCAGTTACTGTGGTTAGACTGGAAGCCGACCCTAACATAGTTGGGAAAAGGCTAGGCAGATTGATCGCTAAAGCATTGGGTTCAAGGTTGATTGGGAAAATTTGACAGTTTCAGGTGGCTTGACCTGCTGGCGTCTGTGCATAGATTAGTAAAAAAAAAAAACAGTCGTTACTGATTCATAGATATTTTTGGTTTTAGGTTCTAAGTTCAAGTATGTTCTAGGCATGTCATTAATAATGCAATATTCACGATACTTTCCGAAATCCTCAGTCCTTATTATGTAAATCGAATGGCGTAGATGCAAAATGTTTTCACAATGTCAATAGCTAACAACCGTTAAGCTTCTCCAATGTTAAAGAGAGCAAAGGGGCAGAGAGACCAAGAAAAAGTTGAATGTATCTATTTGTATTGTGTAAGGGGCGTATAACCTGCCCGTCTCGTAGGGCCAGACGGACTCGTGGCTCGTGGACAATCGCACGGATCGACTAAATGTTATGTAAGCTACGCTTGGCGCGCTCAGTCCATGGATAGGTGACCATCCATTATACAACGTGCCGCTGCAATCACGACAGTAGCTTGACACGCGTATACGGTTCCGCGTTTTCATTTTATAAAGATATTTTAATTTCATTAAACGTTATTATTTATTGGCTTATTTACAATTTTTTTTTTAAAGTATCTTGGAGCTGAAGTATTTGGGATTAAACCTGATGGTGATGAGAGGAAAACGCAAGCTTCGTTCAATGCGTATATTGAAAAGGACAGATAATAATATAACAAAATGTTGTCATCTAATCCGATGACATTCCGGAAGAGTATCCGGTGTTCTAATGCTAAATAATGTAAAGGTGTAAACACACTTCATACATTACAGGAGCAACCTGTAGCGCAGAGATGAAATTAAAACAAACGAGAACAAAAAGGTTAGGCCACTAGTTTTTTTCTGGGGGTATTGCAAAAAAATTATTCATAAAGATACTCACAGCTGGGTCAGAACAATAGACAAACGATGAACAAAATAAAAAGGAGTCGGTCGACAACCTTTTACCAGCTTACATAGAACAATAGCTTCATGAATGAGTCATTTGTATAGAGTGATCCTAATTTTGGTTATTATTTTATTATTTAGTTTGTTTAAAATCATTTTTATTTGAATTTATAAATTATTTTATCTTATTGTAATTTTTATGATTACTGCGACCACTAGCCCTACCTGTGTAACTCATTAATGTCGGTATAGCGGCGGCACGTTGTAAAAGGTGTTAAAAAATAACTCTAAAAACTTTAAGGAGTGCTTTAGACGATCGAACTGAACTTTGATATCGCGAAAAAAAATCAGTTGCGGAACAACAGATTTTTTTACATTTATGTAAAATGTAGGAAACAGCAGATTTTTTTTTCGCGATTTAAGAATTGGTCTCATATTAAAAGTTATTTAGTTCGATGTTCTAAATTAAAGCACTCTTTAAGGTTTTTAGAGTTAATTTTTTAACACCATCATACAGGGTGGAATTTTAATCCTCTTTATCCACATAAAAGGGGTCATTCATTGTACTCATCGTTATGAACAACTTTTACTATGGGACCAAACCTGAAATCGCGAAAAAAAAATCAGCTGCTCCCTACATTTTGACGTTTGATGTAGATAAATGTAGGTACACTCCTACCAACTTATCTGTGAAATGGCGAAAATTGGAACTACGGCCGTCATGTTGAAATGTCATTCGATTGTGCCGACGCATGTCATTCGATTGTGTCGACGCGTCGACGGTGGCGTCCTCTTTCAGTTCACAGATAAGTTGGTAGGACTCTAGATAATGAACAGCTGATTTTTTTCGTGATTTTAGGTTTGGTTCAATAGTAAAAGTTGTTCAGAATGATGTATATGTTACGGTAAATGTGATTAATTGAAAATTATTAATAATTATCCATCATTATGAATAATTACCTAATGATTTGGTAAATGTGAATTGAAATTGAATTGAAATTTGATCATTGTAATTCATCACTTTTTGCAGTTGTTATTAATAATTCACTGCTCTCGTCGGTAAAAGTAATAAAAAAACTTGAATTGAATTGAATTGAAATTTGATAATTGTAATTCATCACTTTTTGCAGTTGTTATTAATAATTCACTGCTCTCGTCGGTAAAAGTAATAAAAAAACTTTTTTACAAAAAAATACAACCGACTTCCAAAAACAACACTACAAAGTGAAAAATAACTTTAATTTCGGAAGTCGGTGTCTAGATAAATGTATTTTCGTTTTTTGCCACCGACTTCCGAAATTAAAGTTATTTTTCACTTTGTAGTGTTGTTTTTGGAAGTCGGTTGTATTTTTTTGTAAAAAAGTTTTTATTTTTCACTTTTTAGTTGTGGTACCTACCCCACACAAATTCTAATACCACTACCTGCAAAACAAACTAGAACATCATCCATATAAAAGTGGGGAAAAAATACGTATTATTGAAGCTAACTCAAAAACTACCAAAGCAAAGTTAATCAAATTTATATGAGACCAACTGTGATGTATACCCTCTCGAATAAAACAAAAAAAATCCAAATCGGTTTAGCCATCTTCGAGTAATCAGGGAACATACATAAAAAAAAAATTAAAAAAAAGTTCCGACGAATTGAGAACCTCCTCCTTTTTGAAGTCGGTTAATAAAATAGGTAAGACTCGAAGTTATTTGTCCAGTAGGTATTTATTTATACACACACACAGTAAATAACACACGCACATACAGTACTTACAAATACATAACTAAGAGAAACTTACATGCAAAGTCGTTTATTCTTTGGTTTTGCTTAAAATTATAAGTACAATCATTGACTCCGTATTAAATCAGCAATAAAAATTTAAATCTTTTTTCTATTTCTTTGTTTCAATGGGTATTTATTGATAATACCTACCACATTACTTATAGGTACAGTAAGTGCGGGTTACTTTGACTCTAGGGCATAACTTTGGCCCAAATCGAGACAGATGTTTACTGTCATTAAATCCACACAAGGTTCCGCAAGTACGCGTCTATATCACCATCTAATAGTTACCGAAGGACATACGACGTTCGGTTGTGTGGTCGTGACACTTCGGGCAGTTTATACATTTGTCTCGATTTGGGCCAAAGTTATGCCCTAGAGTCAAAGTAACCCGCCCTTACGGTACTGAACTAAAATACTAAATAAACTTTGAAAATTATTACATATATATAGGTACTAAGGTTACGTTATTAATAATCACCGGTAAATGTGATTAATTTCTTACTTTTACCTCGACTTTCGGTAATGATCAATAATGATAGACAATTATTAATAATTTTCAATTAATCACACTTACCGTAACATAGACAATGGCCCCTTAAGGAGGATAAAGACGATTAAAATTACACATACCTACAGTAACATTTTATGAAACAATTTTTTTTTTTTTCGAATGGCCGTGCTTTTAATGTATCGTAATAATGATTATTTGTACCTATTACCCATATTTGCATAGCTCGTGGCTAAGGAGGAGCTCGTGGCTAAGGAATAACAGCCGCACGGGTCGATCCATCAGGTTAAGCTACGCTTGCCGGGGTCGGTCCGTGGATGGGTGACCATCTTTACATACCGAGACTCCTCCGTGCCTCGGAAAGCACGTTAAGCCGTTGGTCCCGGCTGTCATTCGTGGATCTTTGACAGTCGTTACGGGTCGTCCGAAGCCCGAAAGTCTGACAATCAGTCTTACCAAGGGGTATCGTATTACCCAGTTAATGGGTTGTGGAGGTCAGATAGGCAGTCGCTTCATGTAAAATACTGGTATTCAGCTGCATCCGGTTAGACTGGAAGCCGACCCCAACATAGTTGGGAAAAGGCTATGCAGATTGACCCATATTTAAAAATAAATTACTATTCTATTCTGTTCTAAAGTGCATGTCTGGGTTCCAACCCACGGCCCACATTTGAAGACTAAGGTCTTCAACCAGTACGTCCTGCCCGTTATGACATACGGTGCTGAAACGTGGACACTGACGGTCGGGCTGGTCCACAAATTCAAGGTCGCTCAGCGCGCTATGGAGCGGGCTATGCTCGGAGTTTCTTTGAAGGATAAAATCAGGAAAAGAACGCGAGTAACCGACATTGCTTGCAGAGTAAGCAAACTGAAGTGGCAGTGGACTGGCCATGTTGGTCGAAGGACCGATGGCCGGTGGAGCAGACAAGTCCTGGAGTAGAGACCGCGTATCGGCAAGCGTAGTGTGGGACGCCTCCCAGCTAGATGGACCGACGATCTGAAGAAAGTGGCTGGGACAGATTGGATGCGGAAGGCGGAGGACAGGGTGTTGTGGGTGTGCAGCAGTGGACTGCGATGGGCCGAGATGATTGATTGATTGATTGATATATCCTTACTCGTGCCTAACTCATTTACACAATTTTATATCTATCAATTATTATTATTCATTTTATTTAAGATCTGTCTTATTTAGTTACCTAATATTTATTTGTAATTGTTACGATTAATATTATTATATTATTTCATGTTTGTCTGCATTTACGTTTAAAGTTAAAAAAAATAAAAGATCTTCATTTTTTGTACTCAAGAATTTAGTTCAGTTATTGAATAAACATTTACGTCAATATAATAAACATTTTGTTTAAAAATCTGAAGATTCTCTTTTTATTTGCCTAGAATGAACAAAGGGGTATCGTGTTACTCAGTTAATGGGTTGTGGAGGTCAGATAGGCAGTCGCTCCATGTAAAATACTGGTATTCAGCTGCATCCGATTAGACTGAAAGCCGATCCCAGCACAGTTGCAATCACAGAAAAGATAAAGAATGGTGCCGATTCTGTTGTACACCGAACTAAACTAACTAAACTATCACTAAAATTCCTTACTTTTGGCTATGAGAATCTTAGAGCTATTCTGCAAAAAAAAAACCTCTAAATTAAAAAAACAATTTTGACACAACTAAAATCGAGTTTGACAATCGTGACTCCGCGTGGTATAGTGCCCGTAGTATAATATGACCCGGTAGGTTTAATTGGAAGTAAAGAAATCACTATGAAAAGTGACAAGGCTGTCATATTTTGTTCAACGAGCAGGGAGGGGGTAGCTCCACTTGTTTTTTATGGATTATTTTTTTGGTACCTATATGTTGAGGTTTAGGGGTTTAAGGGTTCCATAAAGGGGGGCCAAATTTTCATTAATTTTGCGATAGGACACACCGTTTTCGAGATATAAGCAAAAGAAAAAAAAAAATACAGTACTGTTTTTGCACTTAAAGTCAAGGTGTTGGTGTGAATTCTAGTTCATGATAACTAATTTTATTCTACACCTTTTTAATCGCGATTAAAAATAGTCTGATTTAGTTTCACAATTAAAATTTTAGGTGAAAACAGTAAAATTCAGAATAGCAAAATTGCCATTTTCACTAAATTAATAACTCGGTATAATATTAGTGCTGTCAAACTAAAATATAGTTAAGTTGTGTCAATTTAGTTAATTTCAAAATGGGAAATCGTCATTTGACAGGAATAAACTAAATTTTAGTGATTTTTAGTCTAATTTAGAGGCATTTGTGACAAGAAAAAACCATCATACCTACCTGATACCTGATGTTGTTAAATGTTTACCTTTAACCAAATTTAAAAAGTCCGTTCAGGGGTTTTTACTAGATAAGTGCTATTATAGCGTAGATGACTTTTTAAATGATAATCTTCTGCAATAGAATTTGGACTGTGTACCTTTGTTATTATTTTTTCTAATATGTATTTTACAAAAATTAAATTTAAATTGTTGACATTTTCATTTAATCCTATGTTTTTTTTATTTTTTTTTTATTCATATTTTTTTTTATTTTTCCTCTTTGTAAGTCATTGTTTTAATTTATTATTAACGATTTTATAATTATCTTTTTGTAATAGTAGTCTTAGTGCGACTAATTTTGTACGCCATGATTGGCAAAACATGTAGCTACCTCTTATTATTTTTAAGAGCTGTATAATTCTGCACTCATGTTTTACAAAATAAATATCTTGTATCTTGTAAGAGAATCGGCACCAGTATCTATTCTGTGGTTGCAATCGTTTTATGTCTAATGCATCACTGTCAAAATCACAGTGATTTTTACCCGACTGTGCGACTCAAAGGAGGGTAATGTCTTTGACTATCTTGGTAGTTGAAAAAAGGCTAAGCAGATGATGATGACTGATCGTGCTTAACACAAATAAAAGTTACCATTAAATAAACTTTCCAACCATCTCGCTTCGTGCGTATAATATAGGCGGCGACCTCGTTGTTACCTGACGTAGAATTAGGGCAGCATCCACCCACATGTCATGTGTCACGTCTGCAGGTTTAGCCACACCTGACATTTTCAGGGGTAAGCAGGGTTCTTAAATTGGGGTCGCGGATGACTGCGTGAGTTTCAAACTCAAACTCATAGCATTACAAACACTTTTGAATTGTCAAGGTGTATTGCCTTTTTAACAGACTTCAAAAAAAGGAAGTTATCATTTCGACACGTCAATCAATCTGCCTAGCCTTTTCCCAACTATTTTGGGGTTGGCTTCCAGTCTAACCGGATGCAACTGAATACCATTATTTGACATGGAGCGACTGCCTATCTGACCTCCACAACGCAGTAACTGGGTAATACGATCCCCTTAGTAAGACTGGTTGTCAGACTTTCGGGCTTCTGACGACCCGTAACGACTGTCAAAGATCCACGAATGACAGCCGGGACCAACGGCTTAACGTGCTTTCCGTGGCACGGAGGAGTCTCGGTATGTAAAGATGGTCACCCATTCACTGACCAACCCCGTCAAGCGTAGCTTAACCTGATGGATCGACCCGTGCGGCTGTTATTACTTAGCCACGAGCTCCGATTCGACACGTATGCTATGTAATATTATTGGAACTGCAAAGTATTCACTTATGATAATCTATTAGAGCTTGCAAGCAAAAATACAAAATTTCACATATGTATGTATGTATGTATTGTATTTGTCCACGCATTTCTCTGAATCCGAATCTTATACTTACTTCAACTTAAGGAACAGTGCAAGTTTCATCAAAATTGGTTGATTAGTTTTCAAGATATGGACCAATACGTGTGTGACGACCCGGCTTATTGATACGAGCTTACGCGTGTGGGGGAAAACTTCTCAAAACCTTGGTCAAATTGTAGTGCAATATCTATATATATAAAAACTAGCTGCGCCCCGCGGTTTCACCCGCGTAGAACGGGATAAAAAGTAGCGTTATGAAAAATAGATGTTAGCCGATTCTCAGACCTACTCAATATGCTCTCAAAATTTCATGAGAATCGGTCAAGCCGTTTCGGAGGAGTACGGGAATGAACATTGTGACACGAGAATTTTGTATATAAGATGAATCCCTATTTCCCTTGGTCATCGCATCACGCGTGAACGGGTGGAACAATTTCGCTAATTCTTTTTTTGTTGTATTTATGATTGCCAGGAGAAGGTTCAAAGGAAAAAAAATTTAAGAAAATTTCACAGAAAATTGGAAAAATTCAGAAAAAAACATTTTAACTTCACGCGTTTACATTAGAATATTCATAGCCAAGATAAGACAACGTCTGTCGGGTCAGCTAGTTTACAATAAAACTACTTATTACAAACAAATATTCCAGTTTTTACTTAAAACTAAAAATTACGAAATTAAAAGTAATTTAAAAAAAAAATAAACAGACTTCAAAAAGAAATGAACTCAAAATTATGAAATACTTTACTTTAATTTCGGATGTCAGTGGCAAAAAACTAAAATAAAGATCCCAAGACACCGACTTCCGAAATTAAATTCTTTAATAATTTCGAGTTCATTTCTTTTTGAAGTCGGCTTAATTTTTTTTTAATTACTATTTATTAATTGTTTGTACGTATCGCTCCGTCTGGCCAGTAACACTGGAATCTGACCCCAACCTAGTCGGGAAAAGGCTAGACAGGTGATGATGATGAGAAGCACGGATATCTATGATGAGCAGGGTGCTATTCCCCATTATCGTTCAATCCCTACAAATCAATCAATCTGCCTAGCCTTTTCCCAACTATGTTGGGGTCGGCTTCCAGTCTAACCGGATGCAGCTGAATACCAGTATTTTACATGGAGCGACTACCTATCTGACCTCCACAACCCAGTTACTGGGTAATACGATACCCTTTGGTAAGACTGGTTGTCAGACTTTCGGGCTTCAGACGACCCGTAACGACTGTCAAAGATCTACGAATGACAGCCGGGGCCGGAGTCTCGGTAGTAAAGAATCGTTCAATCCCAACCAGCGTGAAAATTCCTCGCCTTTTCGACACATGCCCTAGTGTCCCATTCCCAAAATGACTCATCTGTCGGCACGTGCCTATCTGCAACACGTGATTTTATACACACGTTTTTCAGTTTTGAATTAAATCTGTCACGTTTTTTACCATGCGGCTTTGCAAGCCTTCGTTCACAAGGGAGTTTAAATAAACGTCGCGTAAAAAGCGCTCAAAGTATTTTTTTTACCGCCGAGCTCCAATGCTGTTCAAACGAACACAATAATCACTTTGTGCCATTCAAAAAAAAAAAAATGTTTATTGCTTCAACTTATATAACTTATTCTAGTTACAATGGGGAGAATTTGATTGTGTTAGGATGCTCCGATCATGCTCCGCCCTTCCCCAGCACCCTAATTACGTAACACATTATCAATCGGAGTTGGTTTCATTTTGACAGTTCAACAACATTCATTGCGTTATTTACGTTGTCGAGCAGACAAATTTTTCAAACATATGAAAAAGAAAGAAGAATGAAAGAAAAGAAAAATGCGTATAATTGGCATTACAGCAAAAAATAAATACACCTTAAAATTATAAAAACATAAAACAAAGAATGTAATACCAAAAGGGCCTCAGCTCAGCATATTGTCAGATGACAACACAAGGTGTACCACCTGACGCTGATTTATTTCTTTCTTTCTTTCTTTCTTTCTTTCTTTCTTTCTTTACAACTCGTGAGTCGCGGCCGTTACCACTGGGTCACTATTGGAGTGGAAAATGTGTCCGGGAAAGTACCCACCAATCAATCTGCCTAGCCTTTTCTCAATTATGTTGGGCTCGGCTTCCAGTCTAACCAGATGCAGCTGAATACCAGTAATTTACGTAGAGCGACTGCCTATCTGACCTCCACAACCCATTAATTGGGTAATACGATACCCCTTGGTAAGACTGGTTGTCAGACTTTCGGGCTTCTGACGACCCGTAACGACTGTCAAAGATCCACGAATGACAGCCGGGACCAACGGCTTAACGTGCTTTCCGTGGCACGGAGGAGTCTCGGTATGTAACGATGGTCACCTATCCACGGACCGACCCCGGCAAGCGTTGCTGGACCCGTGCGGCTGTTATTACTTAGCCACGAGCTCCCCGGGAGAGTACCCACCATTAATTTTTTTTCCGCAGAACAGAAAAATATGGTATTTTTTACTGGTAGGTACGTATAGCCGTTATAACATGGTATGATCCTATTAGCAGCTCCTATACAGCCAGCTAGCATCCATATCAACACTTAATAAAATTGTGAAGGTACTCTATTATCTCTTCACGCCGGCTGATCAGATTTGTATCCAGGTAGTATGTTCTCGAGGGATAATATCCATGCAGGCAAAGCCGCAGGCAATGAAATCTGTCTAGCCTTTTTCCAACAATTTTAGGGTCGACTTCCAGTCTAACCGGATGCAGCTGAATACCAGTATTTTACATGGAGAGACTGCCTATCTGACTTCCACAACCCAGTTACTGGGTAACACGACACCCCTTGATAAGACTGGTTGTCAGACTTTCGGGCTTCTGACGACCCGTAACGACTGTCAAAGATCCAAGAATGACAGCTAGCACCAACGGCTTAACGTGCTTTCCGAAGCACGGAGGGGTCTCGATATGTAAAGACAGTCACCCATCTACGGACCAACCGCGGCAAGCGTAGCTTAACCTGATCGATCGACCCGTGCGGCTGTCATTAAGAACTTAGCCACGAGAGGCAATGGCTTGTCAATACCTACTACGATACCGAATTTAATCGATCGCAACGGTCCGAAATCGCGCTCACTTTTTTGACCAACCCCGGAACTGATCTCAAGACTTCGAGTTCAGAATCTCTCCTTACAACCTCAGCACCTACGTGACTGTTCTTTGTTCGCAATATAGGCCAATTTTCGAGACAAAGGAGAAAAACAAGTAAGCATTTACAACTAACGGAGTTATGACCTATTCTTCGAATAGTCTAGAAAATATTTCAATGACAAGATTTCATCACCCACCTCGTATTCCATTCATCATTTGAGATCTTGCATCTCTTTTTGGCACCCTCAATTTCGTATCTCCGTTCCTCTCCAGCGTACGAGTTAGGAAAGTGGACTCGATTTAGAAATTCGCCTTTTCCGAATGTATAATTAATGTGAATTATTTCTGTAGGACGTAAACAGTTTTTGGAAATGCTGGTGGGGTAAAAAACAAGGAAAGATTGTGTTTCTCTGTGGTCTGACGTCATTGTGTCTTGTTTTATGGATGCTTCGACGAATGTAATTGGTTATTTGAGGAAGTGGTGGAGAAATTGTTTTTCTAGGTCTGTCTACCTAAGTGCAATCCTTTGTGATTTGTGTATGTAAGCAATCAAGTTTCGATCAATCAACTCAAATTTTTACAGGCCACCGCTGGACGTAGGCCTGCTGACTCAGGTGACTACTCATCCGCAAATATTTCATCCGCGGATGAAACGTTACCCTGTTAAAATTGTAAGGCGTCGACTCATCCGCAAGTTCGGATGAGTCGTCGCATAGTTAATATTGATGTGGTCATATCGGCCAAATAGACAAACAAACATTTGTGTATACATTGTCTGTTTTTTGGTTTCGCCGGTTTCGCTAGCGGCCATTTGTAATAATATCGTGGTTAAATCGAACAAAAATACTTCTATGTATGTGCAGGGTGGGCCACGAATAAGTTAACATTTAAAAAAATCGTATAAAAAAAACCATTTGATATATTTTAAAAATTGTTTATAAGAAAGCTTGTTATTTGGAATTTATTTTTTTTAAATAATATCATCTAAATGGCCACCGTTTCGACTTTTGCACTCTTCTAAGCGAGTACCAAAATTTTCGAATACTCGACGACAAAATAAAGACTGCGAGATTGCCGACATTTCTTCGCTGATTTTTTCTTTTAGTTGACGTAGTGTATTTGGTTTATGGATGTAGACACGACTCTTTAAATACCACCATAAAAAGAAGTCTGCTGGGGACAGATCTGGGCTCCTGGGTGGCCATGGGATGGGATGTATAAGAATCGTTTTTTATTAAGAATATAATTTTTGTATTGGTAAATCAGAATAATAAGCAATGTACCTAAATAAATGAGAGGTAGTTACTGTTTTGTTGCGGATGATTACAATTACAAACAACCAATATAGCCTTACAATTTTAACAGGGTAACGTTTCATCCGCGGATGAAATATTTGCGGATGTAAGTCGGCCAGCTGCTGGATTGCTTTCTGAGTGTACTTTGTCATTTTTATTTTTTCTTAATGTGCGTTTTATTTGTGCAGAATAAACAAGTTTTCTTTCTTTCTTTTTTAAGTATCGGCACAAATCACACTAAAGGCGAAAGTTTGTGAGTGTGTGTTTGTATTGTTACTTCTTCACGCTCAAACGGCTGGACCGATTAGGATAAAATTTCGTATGTAGATAGCTTTTTTTGTGTGTGTGTACGCATGGTGTTGTTTGTAAGTGTTTGATTGTTCAACCATTTTTGTTCAATAAATGTTTACTTTTTTTTATCCCGGTCTACGCGGGTGACTAACTAGCTGTTACCCGCAACTTCGTCCGCTTTTTATTTATATACAAATATTCAGGTCCCAGGCTACTTACCTGTCTAATTGCATACGATTGGATTTTTTTTTTTTTTTTTTTTTTTGTGGATGGGAAATCATCAAATGACTTCTCCCGCTCCGGGCAGAGCGGGAGGGTGTGTCAGACTTTTACTGACTAAAACCCACCCGTGTTCCTTCAGTTGCCCGTGCCAGGGCCACGGTATCTCTTTCGAACTACCCGCGACCCCGGCGGCTTCGGCCCTATTGGACCCCGTCACTGCTGACATCTCTTTGAGGCGCGCGTGGAACACAACGCGCCGTCGACCCGGGCCTGGTCCTTACCGGACGGCGAGCTGCCCATTACTCGTCGTCCGCAAGCCCGCGCCTACGGTGGCCGGGAATCGGCGATAGATTCCCGCCGCCCAGGGCGTCTCCTGCGGCGGCTAGGGGCGCGAGGGCGCGGCTGTTGCCTCTCCCTCTCGCGTCCCGCCTCCTCCTTTGCGAGCATTACTGCTTCGCAGAAGGAGGTGACGGCCTCCCATGCACTCTCGCTCCGCACCATGGCCTGGACCAAGTTTGGACGCGAGAGATCGCCGCCGCCGATCGCCTCCGTGAGAACACGGCGGTGCTCCGCCCAAGCCGGGCAGACCTCCACTGTATGCTCCACCGTGTCCTCCGGGCGATCTACACAATGGTGACACCCGGGCGTTTCCTCCCGCCTTATCCGAAACAGGAACCTCCCGAAACAACCGTGTCCGGTGAGGACCTGCGTCAGGCGGAAGGTGAGGACGCCGTGGCGCCTCTCCAACCACTCCTCAAAGAGGGGACTTATCGCCGCAATTGTGGCGTGCCCAGCGCTGGGTTGCGACAATCGCACTCTCCATGCATACGATTGGATCAGGTTAAATTCAGGGTGTCAGCTACCTCCATACCAAATTTTATCAAAATTAGTCCAGCCGTTTGAGCGTGAAGAAGTAACAAACATACAAACACACAAAACATTTCGCCTTTATAATATTTGTGTTATACAGGGTGGCAGGTACATGGACGCACATCCTGCTGCCATGGATTCAGAAGGTACAGCTGACGCCAGCACATCAAGCCACCCGAAACTGTCAAATTTTCCCAATCAATCTTGAACCTAATGCTTTAGCGATATAGATGAAAATCTATTAAAGAAATTTGACAGATTGTAGTAGCTTGATGTGCTGGCGTCAGTACATGATTCTGCACGTCCCTGCGTTTAATTTTTTTGACGGTTAAAAAAAAAGTCTGCTGTCCCCTACAAAAATGCAATAATTACACACGGCTACACATCAAGCTATAGGTACTAATCCAGTTTACACTGACCTCTCATTGTGATGTAATCCTATTTTTTTATTTTTTATTTTGGAAGGGCATCTCGTAGTGTGACCATGAGAGGTCTCGACTATTTAACCGGACTTTCCTGTGGGTGCCTTTAAGCGAGCTCAAAAGCCTCCAGCCAGGGGCATAATATACTAACTAAACAAATAATCTAAACGACTGCGCACTAAGGGCACCCCCTGTGGGGGATGGACCTCGGCTTAGGGAGTCGTTGTCATTGACAATAGATAAACAAGGCAAAGCAATAGGCTGGATCAAGTTAGGGGAATTATTATTATCAGGGGAGCTTAAAGCTACAGGCTCAGCTACGCCACCAGCTGGCTCGATTAAACCGATCAAGGGACATGAATTTACATTTACATTTACGTTAGATGGTCTTAAACGCGGTGGGCCTCGGCGGCGAGGCCGGAATGTAGATCTGTGTTTGTGTTTATAGACAGTGCTAGTTTCCCTACTACTTTCCTGGAGGAGGGTGATAGGGTCATCGGTTTCAGTGAGGGCATGTCGCGGACGGCGGATACTACTGATTCTACTGGGGACATAGCTAGCGGACTCGACAACCAAGGGGTTGCGATGTTTCACGGCGGAATCAAAGAAACGCTTGGAAAGGCGTTTCAAGTACTGACGGATGGTCGGGACTTTAAGATATAAGTGAAGGTTTTCGTTCCGAACGAACCAAGGGGCTCCCGTTACCATTCAGAGGAAATAGTTCTGAAGGGTCAGCAACCTATGGATGATGCGGGGCTTTGCGTGACCTAGGTCGAATGCACGCTGTGTAAATACGCAACTTGCACTTAAGGGACAATTTGCTGCGTGCATTCAGAACGGAGTTAATGTAATCCTATACAATGCGAGATCAGCCTATACTGGAAATGTATAGCTTGATGTGTAGCCGTGCGTACTATGCGGTCAAAATGTATGGAACAGCAATTTTTTTTTTATGTTTCTTCTGGGCAACGCAGGGGGCGTTGAAATTTTCGTCCAAACCGACGATTCAGACCATCCATCCATCCAGTTTTTTTACGGCAGTTTTTAACTTAAAAACTATAAGTATGTACTAGATGGCTCTGAATAATATAATATGTCATTTATTCTCTTTTCACAAAGCTCACTTATAGTTAGTGTGTACAAAAAATGTCGCAGCTGTATTCCACCTTTGTGAGAGACTGGTGCCTGATATAGGTTTTTGGGAAAAACCTGCGTTACAGGTCACCAGGCATTCCACGGCTAGAATTAGCTTTTACAAAGATACCGTGCAAGAGTAGAAGTACAAAAACAACAAACACAACAAAAATAACATGACAAAAACAGCAGCATAACAAAAATGAATAAGAAGTAATAACAATAAGAAATACCTAACTATAATTCTGTAATTCTTTCTCTGTATTAAAAATCAAAACCCAAAACTTTTGACACTTGACGATACACACTCTGACGTCATAACGTTTGTTCGTTACGTCACAATTTCTGCCAGTGTACTCCTACCAAAAGACGAGTTAAAGTACTTCGTTCCAAAAAAAAAAGGTCAGTTCATAGGTCATAGGTAGGTGCGTCAGGTATGCCGCCAGGGTCGCGGGTAATTTGAAAGAGATACCGTGGCCCTGGCACGGGCAACTGAAGGAACATGGGTGGGTTTTAGTCAGTAAAAGTCTGACACAAGTCAAAAAAAAAAAAGGCATGTTCGCGGATGTGCACACAGAGATTACTTCGTGTTAATGCGTAAGAAAGTAGCGTCGCTACTACGCAGAGTTAGGGGAAGCTCCAACAGCGTCCTGACGGTATTGCGGATAGACTGGATGGACCTGAGCTGGATAAGTTTGTCAAGCTGCATGTTATACATTCAGCTCGATAAACCTGCGTGTGAATGATGCTTTTTTTTTCATTTCATTTATAAATAACATAGGTTTTAAGTCATTTAGTATTTTAGTATTTAGTAGTTTTTAGTATTTTTAAGGGTCAAAAAATTGTGTACCAACCAACCCACCCTGGACTCAGGTGATGGATTACGGCCCACTCCCTCCCACAGAGAAGAGGCCTGTGTACCAGCAGTGGAAAATGTATCTAAACTGATTATGATGACCATTGACCCCCAACTTAGCTTCACCATTTCTTCTCAGGGGTCTTCACATAAGAAAATAATGTCGACTTCATCTAGCTTATTTTTTTAAAACGTGTTTCCGATATGAGAGGAGCTCGTGGCTAAGTAACAACAGCCGCACGGGTCGATCCATCAGCTTAAGCTACGCTTGCCGGGGTTGGTCAGTGGTTGGGTGACTATCTTTACATACCGAGACTCCTCCGTGCCTCGGAAAGCATGTTAAGCCGTTGGTCCCGGCTGTCATTCGTAGATCTTTGACAGTCGTTACGGCTGAAAACCAGTCTTACCAAGGCGTATCGTATTACCCAGTTACTGGGTTGTGGAGATCAGTTAAGCAGTCGCTCCATGTAAAATATTGGTATTCAGCTGGATCCAGCTAAACTGGAAGCCGACCCCAACATAGTTGGGAAAAGGCTAGGCAGATTGAAACGTGATTCCGATATTCTATTTACAAAATAAACAATTTCATTTCATTGTCTGCATTGAAGGACTTTTTCAAAGAAATTAGAAAGTTAAAATCTGAAATACATGCTTGTAACCTTTAACTGTTTTTTTAACCTACTCCACTAACCTAAAAATGAGATAAATAGGGCAGTACTTGTAAATAGACGCGTGTAAATCCATTACGCAAGAGTACCACGTAGGGTTGCCAACCCTACTCAATCTGCCAAGCCTTTTCTCAACCATGTTGGGGTCGGCTTCCAGTCTAGCTGAAGAATTTGTTTGTTTATTTGTATGTTTCAACGCGCTAATCTCTGGAAGTGTCCGTCGGATTTGAAAAATTATTTTTGTATTTTATAGCCCAATTCTTAAGGAAGGCTATAGGTATATTTAATATCACGCTAGGTCCCTCAGGTGCCGAGCATAAAGATAAAAAGTCAGAAAGAACATTAAGCGAAAACGAAGTAATAGCTCAGCCAGGCGATCAGTCTTCAATTTTATTCAACGGATAAAAAATAAGTATACGACTTTGGACAAATTAGCCCTAAATGGCGAGATTATAGAAAGAAAGAAAGAAAGAAAAACGTTTATTTGGACACAGTTCGTGAAGCACAAAAAACAATAGAAAAAAAAAGTGAAAATAATGTTTTAATAACAATTGTGAGCCTCACGGCTGCGCCAAAAAGGTTTATGCTAGACAGATGCTGCCTGACGCTGGTTTTCTAATGAACTTGTAGGGACAAGTGACGGGGAGTACAAACAGTTTCAACATACTTAATTGATAATCTATTAACCGATGAAAAAAAAGGAGGAGGTTCTCAATTCGACATGTATGTTTTTTTTTATGTAGGTATAGCGCATAACTTTTTACAGAGTCGTCCGAATTGAAAATTTTTTGTTTTATTCGAGAGGGTATACATCAAAGTTGGTCCCAAATAAAATATGGATGATGTTCTAGTTTGTTTTGCAGGTACTGGTATTGGAATTTGTGTGGGGTAGGTACCACAACTAAAAAGTGAAAAATAAAAACTTTTTTACAAAAAAATACAACCGACTTCCAAAACCAACACTACAAAGTGAAAGATAACTTTAATTTCGGAAGTCGGTGGCAAAAAACGAAAATACATTTAACCAGACACCGACTTCCGAAATTAAAGTTATTTTCACTTTGTAGTGTTGTTTTTGGAAGTCGGATGTATTTTATTGTAAAAAAGTTTTTTATATAAATAAATAAACTAGTAATCAAAATATAATTACAAAAAAAAAAAAAAATTAACTTAAACTAGATAGTTAGATGTTTTATATATTATATAAGCATTTTAATGAATATGAAGTGATCGCAATTCGCAATAGGGTCAGTATTAATTTCGTATTTTATGACTTTAATTTAGAGTGTAAAAATAGTTATGGGACATTTAAAAAAAAAACCTATTGATTGAGATTTATAGTAGTAAAAAATATGCATTTAGAACATACATTTTTGAAACATACCTACTATATTTTTTTCATTTGTTCGTCATCTACTCTAGTGCTTATAACGGCCAATGGCTTCGAAAATTTGTACTAAGTATATTTGATCTAAAAAGTTGGCAACCCTAATACCAAGGGCCATTTCTAACAGTGATGAGAATAAGAATAACTTATTGGTCAATTGTTGCAAAATAAATTTCAAAAATAATAATATTGTATGCTTACTGTAACTAGAATATTTATTTGAAGAGATGGTCCCCAAACTAGACAGCGCCTGTGCCTTGGGGACCAGAGTTACGTTATTTTAAATTTTAATTCGAGAGACATGTAACTGCGTCAACATAAATTTAATTTCAGGGTGTTTGAAAATGGACAGAATACTAATAAAATAATCCTTATTTAATTAGTATTCTGTCCATTTTCAAACGTGAAATAACCAGATGAAATAAAAATAAATTCATCATTCTCCTGCCCTTATCCCAATCTATTTGGGGTCGGCGCAACATGTCCTTTTTTTCCATACTTCTCTATTATTCGTCATCTCGGTAGTCACCCCCTTTCTAGCCATGTCATCTTTCACACAATCCATCCATCGTTTCTTTGGTCTTCCCCTACTCTTATAGCCATCGACATTCATACTCAAAACTTTCCTCACGACATTTTCCTCACTCCTCCGCATCACATGCCCATACCATGACAGCCGATTTCCGATTTTTCCGAAATAAAAATAAATTGAGCAAAATAAAATAACCTCCGCTTTAGTGGTGTAGTGCAGACGGGAGATGTACACCGGTGTTTCAACGCTTGCTTGTGCCTTCTCTGTATGAGAAGGGACCCCTGGACCAGCCGTGGATACAGGTGGGTGGGGGGAACCGGTGTACTTGTCCCCCCCTCACCCTGGGCTTTGACCAACCTTTATTTTCTCCACCATAAACTTAAGAGGGGACAGGGCCTGCGAGGAATTCGAAAAATAGGTATTTGAAGGTACTATTGCCGTCGCGTTGCGCCCGAACAGTGATAAGAGAGTGCGATAGGGACAGCTGCAGCTCAGACCTAATTATTAACCCTTAAAATGTCGATTGTACACCATGTGTACAGATAACAATAGAATTTCAATTGTGTCTGCTAATTAGCGCGCGACGGGTTAAAGAAAATATGACCCTCGAAAAATTACAAAAAATGCCCCATTTTTACAGCCGTGATCAGAGGACTACCAGACAAATTCTAAAAGTTTTTAACATTAATGAAAATGATAGAAAAAGGCGAAATTTTTTTTATATAATTCACAAAAATTTTAACGAGATCGAAGTTTTGTATTCCCCTTTTTTCTCCACGAAAACTGAGCCGATTCAATAATTGTTTTCATTAAACTTTTAAGAAAGAGTATATGTCTAGTTTCTCATCATTTTCTGTTATGTTAAAAACTTTTAGAATTTGTCTGGTAGTCCACTAATCACGGCCGTAAAAATGGGGCATTTTTTGTAATTTTTGGAGGGTCATATTTTCTTTACTAATTAGTTCCTGAAAAAAAGGAAATGACAGAGACGTGTCTACAGCAGACTTTGATTTTATGAAAAAAACATGATTGCTCTAGCGGCATTATTCAGGAAGAAAAACGGGGATTACATTTGTATGGAGGATCGCAGGCCCTGTTCCCTCCTAACTATAGGGAGACCAGGTATAAAAGTAACACGGGATGAACGTAACAAATTAGTTTATGAGCGAATTATGTTGGCTGTACTGATGGCTGTACCACCGATGTGCGCCATTTGGAAAACCCCTTCACCTCAGTTGCGCTCACGGCGGTTTGCTGTCAGGTTGTGGACGTAGCGAGTCGGTGCCACAAAAATACCTCCAAAGTAAGTTTTGACCGTTTTTTTCAACTGTGTTTGTTTTTATTATGGTAGGTTTAAGCTCGCGTGTCAATAAAGTAGCATAACTATTTGTCTTTCTATTTTGGCGTTCGAAACGGTGTCTTTCTAATGGTTTTTTACGTTATAGGCATGTGTTTGTCATATTCGGTAAAATTTAAAGATAGGGATGAAAGTAACAACTTGTTACTTTCATCCCGATTATGATCTTGATATCTCTAAGCATATTTTATTGTGTTTTTATATTTTAAAGTAGGTAATACAGACTCATTTTCTTATTGCAGAATGCCTAATATAAAATAAAGACCAGTAGAGGTTTAGTTACTGCAGAAGTAATGGATTTGGCTGCAGAAGAAGTACTTCTCAGAAAAGTACAATTTCGAGACGCTGCGAATTGATATCAGCTGTGCCATGTGACTTTATACTTAAAGATATGTGCAAAAGAAGAAAAAAATGCTTGAAGAAGGTTCAACAAGCCTTCCAAATGTAGGCTACGTATCGAAAAGAAGAGTTTTTACCGACAAGGAAGAAAAAATACTGGCCGAGTATTTACTTCATTGTTCTCAAATTAATTACGGATTTACAACCAAAGAAGTACGAAAGCTAGCGTTTCAATTAGCAATAAATACATATGAAATATGTGTGCCGTAATCGTTTATCTGATTGGTATCTCATTTTTAAAAATAATCTTGATTATTTTAGATAGTTATGGTTCCTAGAAATGTTTTTTTTTATTTTTTATAAATAAGACGCTAATGTAAAACCTAAAAGGCTGATTATAAATAAATATGCTATAAAATACTGATTTTATGTAAATATGTTGATTATGAAATTAACTTTGTTTTTATTTAAAATGTTACAATCATCCCCTTCTTCTGTTAAAACCAACCCTAGATGATTGTAACAAATTTCACTTTTTACATTTAGTAGTTTTTCACAAAATCTAATATCTGTTGCATTTAAGCTGTTATTAAAAGATAGCTGAAAGACTAATCTACCGTGTGTACCGATTAGAATTTTGATATTTAAAAAGCTCTGTGAGATATTATGAGAAACTTGCAAATTGTTACTTTCATCCCTGGTCAAACATAAAAACCCTAAACATATTATAGTTTGTTTTATAACATGTTTTTTTTTGTACAGTTTGTTACAAACAGGGTGTAGGGGACAGCCCTCCGCAAACGAACAGGGTGCATTCAGCACCTTATTTTTTATAATATTCATATTTTTTTTATTTTGTTTTTTTTTACTATTCATTTTTGTTTTTTGTTTTTTTTTGTTTTATATTGTTTTTTTTTTTGTTTTTTGTAACTTTGACGCAACTGCTTTGAGCTGTTCATTGATAGTGCATGTGAGCATTCATAACTCATGTAATTAGTTATAAGCTGTTGAGTTTCCTAATAAATAAATAAATAATATTCCACCGGAAAATGTATCAATATATATTTTTTTAATATTTTTTCAGTGTCGCGAAAAAGAAGAACCGAACGCTCAAGGTCGTTTGGTCAGTGGAGCGCCTTAAGGTACTTATACGCTGACAGCTGCTAATCTATATAATTCTCTACATATCTAGGCTACGTGGCTAGTTTTTTTTACAGCCCGACAAATTGCCAAACTCAATTTTAGAACAAAACATTGATAAGTTATCAAAAACGAGACGCAATATTGTCGAATCCGGATGTAAATGTAATATTTTTTGTTACCATACTGTTGACCCAATTTATTCAATTCGGCTAAATTCGGGAAAAAAAAGCGCCGGAATATTTTTGTTGACCATTTTGACTTTGAATAAGTGGGTTCTGTTGACCATTTAGGTTCTTTGTTGAATACGAAAGCGGAAAAGCGGCTAGGAAAGAGGTTCCGTGACATTATAATGGCCGCCATAAAAATTTGTCATTTTGACCAGTATTTGACATTAGTTAGTACAGTCTTACCAACTTATCTGTGAACTGAAAGAGGACGCCACCGTCGATGCGTCGACACAATCGAATGACATGCGTCGGCACAATCGAAGACATTTCAACATGACGGCCGTAGTTCCAATTTTCGCCATTTCACAGATAAGTTGGTAGGAGTGTAACCAAAATGTTAATAATGTTGTGTTGTGTGTTGTGTTGTTTTGTGTGTGTTGTGTTGTTGTGTTGTGTTGTGTCTGTTGTGTTGTTGTTGTTAATATATTTGTATGTGAATTGCTTCATGTTCAATTTCGTGAAAATATTCAATTTTGTGTTGGTATGTTACAATGTAGGAGTATTGCAAAAACAAAGTAATATAATTATATTAAATTGAACATGAAGCAATTCACATACTTACAAATATGTTAATATACCCTGCCTAGATATCTCTTTTGTTGACTGTACATGCAATCATTCAGATTTTTTGTCAGATTATTCGAAAAGCCGTAAAGTGTTTTAATTTTTTAGTGAAATCAATGTATTTTTTGTAAATAGAATTGCATAATTTTTTGCAATAAATTACCAGTGTTGCGTCATCGCGCTTCTTTTTCTTCTCTATGCAGTCCGACAGGGTCCGCGCTTTAGGTCCTGTCCCATAAGGATCTCCAAAAATCGCAATTTTACGCGGAAACCATGTTCAAAAATACATGAATATGCTAACAGCAGCCGACCTTCCCGGCAAGACGGAACGCGCCAAATATTCCCGAAAAAAAAAATTGTTTATGCAACCATGTTCTTTAAGGAAGCCTGCGTGTTGCCAGGTTTTTTTGACAGTTTTTTTTTAGTAATTTATTTATTTTATGTTTAGAATAAGGATTGTGTTGGTTACCTATCGAGCTTGTTGCTATATCAAAAGATTGTAGGTTCTTTATTCTTTTACGAATTGAGTTGAATTGAATTGCGTCTTTTCAAATAATTTGATACACTTTTGGAAAAAATGGGTTATTCGCTGTGATTCCCCATAGTTACAACCTTGGGGTGTAAAGGTTTTTTCCATCTTGTCGTGATTGGCCCAGTGGTTGAGGCCTCGCCTCTCATGCACGAAGTTGTGGGCTCAAATCCGGGCAAGTACCAATGTGACTGTACCTACTATTTGAGTATATCTTGGACATTACTGACAACGGTGAAGGAGAAACATCGTGAGGAAACCTGGTCTTAGTCAATCGCGACTGTCACAGGAGCTCGTGGCTAAGTAATAACAGCCGCACGGGTAGATCCATCAAGTAAAGCTTGCTGGGGTCGGTCCGTGGATGGGTGACCATCTTTACATACCGAGACTCCTCCGTGCCTCGGAAAGTACGTTAAACAGTTGGTCCCGGCTGTTTTTCGTGGATCTTTGACAGGCGTTACGGGTCGTCAGAAGCACGAAAGTCTGACAACCATTCTTACTAAGGGATATCGTATTACCCAGTAACTGGGTTGTGGAGGTCAGATATGCAGTCGCTCCATGTAAAATACTGGTATTCAGCTGCATCCGGTTAGACTGGAAGCGAATTAACCTCAACATAGTTGGGAAAAGGCTAGGCAGATGGATTGATTAATCGCACACTAGCGCGCCTGGAGTTGGTTACTTAGGACGCGGCATAACATCGCTAAGTGACCATAGACCATGCCGCCGGGGTCGCGGGTAGTTCGAAAAAGATACCGTGGCCCTGGCACAGGCAACTGAAGGAACACGGGTGGGTTTTAGTCAGTAAAAGTCTGACACGCCCTCCCGCTCCGCCCAGAGCGGGAGAAGTCATTTGATGATTTCCCATCCACAAAAAAAAAAACCATAGACCATTTACTAATTTAATAGTCAGAGTCAAAAATATCAGGTCGAACAGACTGTTAAAAATGATCTCAACAACTAAGAAAATTAAACTGTATCTCAATTGGATAAAGTTCTTGTCAGAATGACAATTGTCGTGTACTGTCTTCATTCTGAAATATTCCTTGTGTCCAATGACACAAGGAATATATATTTTTTATTTTTTTTTTATTTTTTTTTTCTTTAATTAAATTTGATTTTTTTTTTTTGATTTTATTTGATTTTTTTTTTGACTCAATGAATATTTTTTTTTTTTTTATTTTTTTTTTTTTTTTATAGTTAATATTTAATTTTCATAGTTGTTTAGATCATTTTGAACAGGCTGTTCGTCCCGATATTATTGACGCTGACAAGCCATATTAGCAAATGATTAAAAAGATTATTTAGATAAACGTGGTGTATATTTTGGTCACGTTTTGTGTTACTCTCCTATGCACATAATACATTATATATGGACTTAACTTAGTTTTTACATTAAGCGTTTAAGAAGCGTCTGTTTTGGAGACTTTTTTTACCTAGTTATGTAGGGTTGGCTAGCTAGACCAGGGGCCGTACTATGAAATGAAAAAGATCATGCATCCATCATGGTTCCAGCGTGAGAGAGAGACGAAGCTGTATAATACGACCATCACCATCCTTTTTAGGGTTCCTTACCTCAAAAGGATAAAACGGCACCCTTATAGGATCACTCGTATGTCTATCTGTCTGGCTGTCTGTCTGTCTGTCTGCCTGTCTGTCTGTCTGTCTGTCTGTCTGTCTGTCTGTCTGTCTGTCTGTCGTCTGTCACAGCCAGTTTGCTCCGAATCTAATGGACCGATTAAGTTGAAATTTGGTACACATATGAATTTCGGTGACCCAAACACGGACGAGTAAAGTAAATAAATAAAATTTGAATATAGAGGTCACTTTTGGGGGGCAAATAAGAAAATTAAAAAAAAGTTTTGCAAACTACACCATGTGGCATATCAAATGAATCAAATGAAAGGGCTTACTATGAGGGTCTCAAATATATTTTTTTTTATTATTTTAAAATAAATTATTTTAAAGTTATTTAAGAAAATAGACGAAAAATGACCATTCCTCCCCCCTTATCTCCGAAACTACTGAGCCTAAAATTTTGAAAAAAATACAGAAAATAGATGTTTACCTGTAGATTACAGAAAAACATTATTTATAACCTGGCGGCTAAGTATATGCTGGGCTAATTACGCCAATACAATGCGTGCCACAAAAGATGAGACTTGACTCACCACGTAGTTTGACTTGCGCAGTAGATTATAATTCTCTGATTCTGATTATTCTGATTTATATATCTCTTTAAGGTGAGCATCCACAGGTCTGCGCCGGCCGCAACGCACGCACGGCACGCAACGGATTTCAGTTTACTGCGTCCACTACTCGTACCGCCCGCATTTTCATTTCTTCATACAAACAAACCAAAATCCGTTGTGTGCTGTGCGTATGTTGCGACCGGCGCGGACCAGTGGACGCTCAGCTTTAGCAGTATGAGGTCTGAGACGGGAAAGGGCGTCATCGGGGCGGTGGAAAGAGCACGGGAGACGCGAAACTGCGCTCATCAAGCCTCATCTTTCGTGGCACGCATTGTACACACGCCTACACATCAAGCTATAAATTTCCAGTTTACACTGACCTCTCATTGTAAGGAAATCCTATACAATGCGAGATCAGCTTATACTGGAACCTTATAGCTTGATCTGTAGCCGTGCGTACGTGTAAAAGATAACGTATATACTCATCCACTTAGCCACCGGGTACCCGGCATCGGCTACCCGGCAACCGGGACGTATAAAAAAAGCACTAAAACTGTTTCTCGTTCAGTGTCCTTTAACTGATTAAGGTGAATCAGTGGCAGCCCGCGAAAATCAAATTTTCTTACGCTTTTTTACAATTTGCAGATCAGTGTCAGGTCAATTTTAAAATATTTGTGGACATTGCAGGGTCGGCGATGGATTCCTGTTTAAGTATTTTCTTAGAAGATTGATATAAGTTCTCAACTCTCCCACTCCTCCTTCTTATCTTGTGGCTCACTTCCAATATCTATGTTCTTCACACGCAAGGAATCTGCGTTCTTCTAACAATCTTCTCCTACTCTGTCCTTCTCATACTTCTGACTTTGTTCATTCTTCCTTTCATATTCAGTCCATTCTTCTTTGGAATGCGCTTCCTCTTGATATCAGGACGGCCACCAGTCGGTATGCATTTAAGCGGAAATTGCAGAGTTATTTTCTAAACAAATAGTGTAGAGTTATTTCAACACCTCTCTCTCTCTCTTGAATTTGTATATAATATGTATTGTAATATATATATATATATATATTATAGGTATATCTTATAGTAAGTGTATGTATGTGTATTATTAGTTTATTTATAACCTATTTATGTGCTTGTATAAAGTCTATTTATAATTAATTAAGATATATTTTTAGTGTTCTTTATATAAGTATTCCTCTCATACTGAGCACCTGCCATCTAATCTCTTCACCACCCTTGGTTGACTGGTAGAGAATGCCTAAGGCATTAAGTCCGCCTTTGTACGTTTTGTGTGCGAAAAGGTTAAATAAATAAATAAATAAATAAGTACAAAAGAAATAATTTATTTAAATGTAATATAAACATAACCTAAAAATAACAAAATTATATCCTTTAGGGATAAGCAGGTATAGATTACTTGTTGATTCAAAGACGTGTCCGGATGATCTGTGTTTATTCGGTAAAGTGTCCTATTTATATTTACATTCATCTTGGTACAAGTAGTGCTTAGCCTAAGATATTTACATATTCATATCCAACCACCACATTCGTCAGATGTCGCTTGATGCGCCGCGCATGCGCAGAGCGCGCATAATACCAACAACGTAGGGTAGGTATTGGTTTTGTAAGTGGTACGTTCTGTGGGTTACGGACGGTGGGTTGGTTCTGGTACTGGAGGTAAGTGACTGGCTCTGTGCCACTACAATCCTAACATAACTAAAACTATTCTATTTAACTATATAGTCGCGAATAATATTCTGATCAACATACAACCTGACACATAATACACACAACATACACCCTTGGGCCGTGGGGTCCGTGTGCTCATGGTTTGTTCAACGAAATCTCTAAACGGCTGGTTGACACTTCCCGTGACCCAAGGGCTGGCTTTTACCTTGGCCAGCGGCTTAGCATTGCCATACAACGTGGCAATGCCGCCAGTCTCTTGGGTACTTTACCAGTCGACAGCGATGCGGAGGAATTTTTCGACGCCATATTTTCGTTTTTTAATAGTTTTAGTTATGTTAGTATATAATTTTGTTATTTTTAGGTTATGTTTACAGTTAAATGTAAATGATGTGTATACTATTTAATAAAAGTACCCCTTTTATGTAACTAAAACCATTAAAAAACTAAAATATGGCACCGAAAAATTCCTCCGCATCGTTGTCGACTGGTAAAGTACCCAAGAGACTGGCGGCATTGCCACGTTGTATGGCAATGCAATGGGTCACGGGAAGTGTCAACAAGCCGCTTGGAGATTTCGTTGAATAAACCATGAGCACACAGACCCCACGGCCCAAGGGTGTATGTTGTGTGTATTATGTGTCAGGTTGTATGTTGGTCAGAATATGATTCGCGACAATAACAAATTTGTATTTACCACCATAACCAACCAACCATAAGAATCATCAATACATCTCTCCAAGTTAGAATTGTTCTTAAATGTCAGGATGTCCGACCCCAACATAGTAGATGATGACAAATCATATATAATATTATGTAAATAGGCCACTCCTTAGATGTAATAAATGCTTGTTCAATTGCTCGAAGAAATAAAGGTAGGTACATACCTTCCAGCAAACTATCCAATGCTCTAATGTTAAAAAGCTGAAATTTGATATGGTTAATAGATATTATATTAGGTTGGAGAAAAAGTCTTTTCGCATTATAGTATGTATGAACTTAAAATAAAATCACTTTGGCTATACTATTTTTATCTGGCTGGTTTTGGTATCATTGAAAGTTTAAATTTTAAAGAACATAATTCCAAATTCAAATTAGGAAAATGTGTGATTTTCATTTGTTTTTCGAACTGTCAAGATGAGTGAATCTAATGAAGAAATTCGATACATTTTAAAATTTTACTACAAAAAAAGGTAAAAATGAAACGCAAGCCGCGAAAAAAATTTGCGATGTTTATGGACCCAGTGCACTGTCTGTGAGAGTAGCACAAATTTGGTTTAAGCGTTTTCAATCCGGAAATTTTGATGTCAAAGATGCACGTCACTCTGGTCGCCCTATTACGGATAAAATGGATGCCATTTTTGAAAAAGTGGAGCAAGATCGGCATATCAGTAGTTACGACGTAGCTGAAGAACTAGGAATTGACCACAAAACAGTTTTGGCGCATTGGAAAAAAACTGGGTACACAAAAAAGCTCGATATTTGGGTACCTCACGAGCTCACTGAAAGAAACCTAATGAACCGTGTACTCATTTGTGATTCTTTATTACGACGTAATGAAACCGAACCATTTTTGAAGAAGCTGATAACTGGTGATGAAAAGTGGATCACGTACGACAAGAACGTGCGAAAAAGGTCGTGGTCAAAGGCCGGTCAGGCTTCACAGACTGTGGCGAAACCCGGGTTAACTCGCAACAAGGTGATGCTGTGTGTGTGGTGGGATTGGAAGGGCATTATTCATTACGAGTTGTTACCACCAGGCAGGACCATCGATTCTGAACTCTACTGCGAACAACTGATGAGATTAAAGCAAGAAGTTGAGAGAAAGCGGCCGGAATTAATCAACAGAAGGGGTGTGGTTTTTCATTATGATAACGCTAGACCTCACACATCTTTAGCCACTCAGCAAAAATTAAGAGAGTTTGGCTGGGAGGTGTTAATGCATCCGCCGTATATTCCTGACCTTGCACCTTCAGATTTCCACCTGTTTCGTTCTCTTCAGAATTCTTTAGGCAGTGTCAGGTTAACATCACGAGAGGACTGCCAAAACCACTTGTCGCGGTATTTTAATCAGAAGTCCCAAAATTTCTATAGCAATGGGATCATGTCCCTACCTACAAGATGGCAAAAAGTTATCGAACAAAATGGTACCTACATACTTTAGATAAATGTAAATAATGTATATTAAAAAATGTTTTGAATATTCTTAAAAAATGCGAAGAAACTTTTTTCCCCAACCTATTATATATCCTAATTAATATTATAAAATGCGAAACTGAGTTTGTTAACGAAACTTAGTCTGCGGGCACGAAACCACCTGTGGCCGGGTGGGGCGGTGGCGGCAGAACAATTTTGTACCGTCTGTGGTCGCCATCGCCCCGCTCGGGCCATGTTCTACGCCCAGCACCCTAATTGCGTAACACATTATCGATCGGAGTTGGTTTCATTTTGAAACAAATTGCTAATCCATTGCTTCATATGTTCGGTCTGCTTGACAACGTAAATAACGCAATGAATATTGTTGAACTGTCAAAATGAAACGAACTCCGATTGATAATGTTTTACGCAATTAGGGTGCAGGTTTCATGCCCGCTCGTACCAAACTGTCAAACTTCTCCAAATGATTTTAAACTTTAAAATGTTGAAGGGTAAGTTCAAAATTGAATGTGAAAATGTGACAGTTTGTAGTAACTTGACCTGCTGTTTTGTGTTCATTCACGAGTAACCCAATCCTATCAACCTGCCTAGCCTTTTCCCAACTACCTAGGGGTCGTCTTCCAGTCTAACCGGATGCATCTGAATACCAGTATTTTACATGGAGCGACTGCCTATATCTGACCTCCACAACCCAGTTGCTGGGTAACACGATACCCTTTGGTAAGACTGGTTGTCAAGACTTTTTTTTGCTTCTGACTGGGCCGTAGCGATAGTCAAAGATCTAAGAATGACAGGTGGGAACAACAGCTTAAAACGAACTTTCCGAGGCAGAGGGGTCTCGGTATGAAAGGTATGCTTACCCATCCTCGGACCGACCGCGGCAAGCGTAGCTTAACCTTGATCGACCCGTGCGGTTGTTATCATATAGCTACGAACCTAAACGAGAGCTCACCACGAACGACTAACCCAATAAAGAAAAAAAAAACAAAACACAAACAACGAAAAAAATAAATAATAAAAAGAAAACAGGTAATAATTCACGGTCAAAAATATTGGCTGTGAACAACCGTCCGTCCGCGTTCTAAATTCAAAAACACAGTAATAGACTATTCATTACGGTTGACAGTGACGCACGAATGTCATCCATATTGCATTAAGATGTTTTTCTTTCGGATATTCGTATGAGTGGTGTATTAATAAAATATTTTTGTAGTAGTAAGTACCTAGTAACTTTTTTATAAGCTTTTTTCCTTCTATTTTTGCGACAGACTTCCTGTTTGCTTAAATCGTAGATAAAACTATTGTTTACCTAGGCTCTATGTTCTTGTAAAGCCAGTTAATCGAATGACTACTGACAGGTTGATCGGAGTTGGTTTCATTTTGAAACAAATTGCTAATCCATTGCTTCATATTATGTTCGAAAAATTTGTCTGCTCGACAACGTAAATAACGCAATGAATGTTGTTGAACTGTCAAAATGTAACCAACTCCGATTGATAATGTGTTACGCAATTATGATGCCGCAGTGGTAGCCCACGAAATTCAAATTTTCTTGCGTTTTTTGCAATTTGCAGGTCACTGTTTATATCTTGATCAAAATATGATTCGCAACTATAACAAATATGTATTTATATAATTATAGCCATGACATAAGAATCAATAATACATCTCTCGAGTCTCAAGTTAGATTAGTTGTAAGTTGTTCTCTTTTAATCTGAGGGGCAATTTCCGTATTTTTAACAACGCACGCAATCTCATCTCAAACTCATTCTGTTAAAAATTGTATACCTACTTAGCGTTTACCTACATTTTTGACATTTGATTGTCGCTGGGTCGCTGGCATGAGATTGCGATTTCAATTTGAACGTTTTTAGGTACGAGAATTGACCTTCTGATTTTGGAAATTAATCGAAAGACAGCTAATCTAACATAAAGAGATGTGTTATCTAGAAGAGCGGGGGCCACCACATAGCATCCGCAATTTACGGATGAATGACGTCACTGGAACGTTATTTATGAAACAAAGTTGATGTGTTTTCCTAGAGAGCATTTTTTGACAGCGTCAAGTCAAACCCCGCTGCCATCATTTTCATGACAGCCGTCACTGCGGCCGTTATGCGGCGGCCGCCCCGCTCTTCTAGGAAATTATAAATGCAATGAGTATCAATTTGACATTCGCTTTCAAATCAAATCAAACTCATTTATTGTTTGTCACAGGTGGAAAGTCAGTTTTTATAATCCTACTAATATTATAGATGTGAAAGTTTGTATGTTTAGATGTTGATATTTGTTACTCAATCACGCAATTAAACGGCTGGACGAATTTATATGTGACACACAGCTAATTTTTAACCTGCACCCTAATTCCGTAACACATTATCGATCGGAGTTGGTTTCATTTTGAAACAAATTGCTAATCCGTTGCTTCATTATGTTCGAAAAATTTGTCTGCTCCACAACGTAAATAACGCAATGAATGTTGTTGAACTGTCAAAATGAAACCAACTCCGATTGATAATGTGTTACGCAATTAGGGTGCTGGATTAACACAATCAATCTGCCTAGCCTTTTCCCAACTATGTTGTCGTCGGCTTCCAGTCTAACCGTATGCAGCTGAATACCAGTAAGTATTTTACATGGGGCGACCGCCTATCTGACCTCCACAACCCAGTAACTGGGTAATACGATACCCCTTGGTAAGACTGGTTGTCAGACTTTCGGGCTTCTGACGACCCGTAACGACTGTCAAAGATCTACGAATGACAGCCGGGACCAACGGCTTAACGTGCTTTCCGAGGAACGGAGGAGTCTCGGTATGTAAAGACGGTCACACATCCACGGACCAACCCCGGCAAGCGTAGCTTAAACTTATGGATACGTACCGGACCCGTACGGCTGTTATTACTTAGCCACGAGCTCCTCAACCAGGATTAACACATAGGGTCTTTTTATCGCGGTAGTAGGTTTCCGTTGGATAATTTAGGACATCCACGCGGGCGAAGCCGCGGACAAAAGCTATTAGTTATTACATACAGGATCGCTGTAAGCTGTAACATACCTACATTACTAACTATACTCCATTTACAATAAGATTATTTTAAACAAACCTTTTTTACAGTCTGTTCACCGATTTTGACTTGTATACCGTAGGCTTAAGGATGGCATTAAAGGCAGAAAAGTGGTTCCAATACAAACTGTTTACTGCAGCTGCCATTTGTCATGCCACCAACGCAATAGAAGTCAAAATCGGTTGAACGGACTGTAAAAAAGGTTTGTTTAAATGTCTAATCTTGTTGTAAACTAGCTTTTGATGTCGGAAAATATCCCACGGGAACGTACTACCGGGAATTCCTTCCTTACTCCTTGTCTACATTATAAAAGCAACCTCTGTGCAAAATTTCAGCTTTCAACGTCCAAGTGTTTGGGCTGGGCGTTGATGAGTCAGTCAATCAGTCAGTCAGGACTTCTCTTTTTAACCGACTTCAAAAAGGAGGAGGTTCTCAATTCGTCGGAACCTTTTTTTATGTTCGCGATTACTCGAGATGGCGGGACTGATTTGGATTTTTTTTTTTTTTGTTTGAAAGGGTATACTTTCCAGGTGGTCCCATGATCATCAAGTCAGGATCTGATGATGGGATCCTGGAGAAATAGAGAGAACTCTTCCAATTTTATAGGCACACTTGAAGCGATTTGGATAGTTTTTGGAAGAGTACTTTCTTGGAGTGGTCCCATTTCAATTTGGTGAAGATCTGATGAAGAACTTCTGAGATAGGCAACGGAACTCCTCAATAAATGATAGCAAATGGACTGGGATTGCTGAAATCTCATGTCTGTTTGTTGTTTACACCAGTTCATAACATAACATCACGCCAGTACGCTGTGAAGGAGTAAGCACATGTGAACCACTAAAAAGTGAAAAATAAAAACTTTTTTACAAAACAATACAATCGACTTCCAAAAACAACACTACAAAGTGAAAAATAACTTTAATTTCGGAAGTCGGTGTCTGATTAAATGTATTTTCGTTTTTGGAAGTCGGTTGTATTTTTTTGTAAAAAAGTTTTTTGTTTATATAGTTAGATGGAGTATAGCGAATAATCGAAAATTTATTTATACACTAAGTAATATTAATAAAAAAATATTAATATTATAATTACTACTATTTATTGTTGCTAAACATTGTCTTAAACAATCTCGTATCCTATTAAAGGCTTATTAAAGGATGTTTATGTCTTTATAAACACACACATTCAATATTAGTCAACTTATACTCATATTATTATCATTAAGAAATAGCTTAATCATTTATTTAGATTTCAGTAAGTACTAAAATTCGTTGGTCTTCAGGTTGCTAGTGCAACTTCTGAGCATACTATGTTCAATACCCAGGTCAGTGTTATTAGATTTTTCCGTGTATATATGTACCCAATGAGGAAAGGCGTTGAAAATGAACTTCGCTTTTCGGTTTATTAAGCCCAAACTTATAGGTATTTCATAGCGACTTTTTCTACTCCTTAGTGGACCACACCGTACAAATGCTTGCATAAAACAAAAGCAACACGCCATGAAAAAAATATTTATGCAATTCCAAATTCAAAATAAGAAAAATAATATTTAAAATTCTTACGTCTATCCGAACGCATTCGAAAATCCAACATGGCGTCCTAACGGTAGCGTTCAAAACAGTGTCAGCCAATTTAATTTTACAATATGGCGATAAATTCATGCATTTATTCGGGACGTACGATCTGACTGAAGTTACAGTTACTGAATTATTACATATGTTTAGTTTTACCAATTTGATGCAATCTTATGGGGCCTTTTCTGAATTAATTTTTAGTTGCTGGCAATCTAGAACGTTGGTCTTGCATGAATCCCAATTTAAGACTATTGAAATAGAACAACTCCCTGACTGAATAGACAGTTTACACGGTGCGAGCTAGCGTACGGCCTACCGAGTAGCTGCAATGCAGCAACTCGCACTGTGCAAACAGCCGAGGCAAGCCGAGCTACTGACATGCGAGTACACAGTGCGAGCAGCTGTCTGCTGTCTAGTCAGTAGCTCGCACTGTGTAAACCAACCATAATGTTGCGGTCGTAAGCGCTACAGCTGAGCATGAACATGAGATCCTGAGTTCGATTCTCAGGTCGGGCAAAGTGTTATTGAGTTTTTCCGTCAGAAATTTTCTCTTTAGCAGTAGGTTGATAGCAATAGGCTCGCCCCCTATTACATGGGACTTAAACATAACTGGCGAAATGTGGGTGTGGGTGTGGGTGTGTGGGTGTGTGGGTGTGGGTGTGTGTGTGTGTGTGTGTGGGTGTGGGTGTGGGTGTGTGGCTGTGGGTGTGTATGTGGGTGTATGTGGGTACACCTGCTTAACCCTTCGTAGATTACAGGTGTGATGCTATGTTTCGATATGAATTGATCGGTAATTTGCAATATATTGAATGGTGTGTGTGAATATGGGGGTCACTTTTGGGGAACAAATAAAAAAAAAAGTATTGCAAACCGTGTGACATATCAAATGAAAGGGGAGGGTTTCAAATATATTTTTTCTATAATTTTATAATAAACTGCTTTAAAGTTATTTAAGAAAATAGACTAAAATTGTACCATTCTCCCCCCTTATCTCCGAAACTACTTAGCCTAAAATTTTGAGAAAAAAAAACAGAAAATTGGTCTTTACCTGTAGATTACAGGAAACCCATAAGAAGTCTGTGGTCTTAAAATAACATGGTAAATCTATCAATGTTGTGAGTACAAACTTACATTTACAGTTGGAATGTATGGGAGCACATGTTTTTCAACTACAATGTTAAGTTTGTTCTTGGGATAAACATCCCAACTACGGAACCCTTCATTGTGCGTGGTCCGACACGCACTTGGCCGGTTGTTTCTATCTGGAATTCCTCAGTAGCAGCCCGGAGTCTAGATTTGTGCCCGGTTGATGGCAACAGGCTCGCCCCCTGTTACATGGGGCTTAGGCACAACTGGCGAAATGTGTGTGTACTATAGGTACACCTCTGCCCAACCCTTCGGGGATTACAGGTGTGATGCTATGTTTCGATATGAATTCATCGGTAATTTGCAATATATTGAACAGTGTGAGAGTACTATCTCAATCAATCTGCCTAGCCTTTTCCCAACTATGTTGGGGTCGGCTTCCAGTCTAACCGGATGCAGCTGAATACCAGTATTTTACATGGAGCGACTGCCTATCTGACCTCCACAACCCAGTAACTGGGTAATACGATACCCCTTGGTAAGACTGGTTGTCAGACTTTCGGGCTTCTGACGACCCGTAACGACTGTCAAAGATCCACGAATGACAGCCGGGACCAACGGCTTAACGTGCTTTCCGAGGCACGGAGGAATCTCGGTATGTAAAGATGGTCACCCATCCACGGACAACCCCAGCAAGCGTAGCTTAACCTGATGGATCGACCCGTGCGGCTGTTATTACTTAGCCACTAGCTAGAGAGTACTATCTATTGTGTTTATTCAAGAAAGCGTTATAGGTAATATCACGCCAAAAGCAAAGTGTGGAAATACATTTCATGATCATCATAATCATAATCTATCTATTACAAGTAGGTATATCGACCTACAGCGCTACGAGGTTCTTTTTGCGCGTGGGCAAAATTGGAACTAGTTCTGTCTCACTTCTAAGCATTTCTCGATCGCGATCTGCGCTTCCTCTTTTCAATTCAGACAAAATCTGTTTAGTTCATCCCGCCATCTTTTTCGTAGCCTGCCGCGACCAAATCTCAGGGCACCAGGGCACACCGCTGGGGTCGTAATTCGAAGGAGATACCGTGGCCCTGGCACAGGCGCAGCTCAAGGAACACGGGTGGGTTTTAGTTAGTAAAAGTTTGACACGCCCTTCCAGAGCGGGAGAAGTCATTTGATGATTTCCCATCCACAAAAAAAAAAACAAAAAAAATATTACGTTTAGTCGGTTAACCAGACACGTGGTTTTTTTTTGTTTACCTTTATTCAATTACCTAAACCGCTGGAGTCTAGTACTATTGAAAAGTCAAATGTTTGAAGTTGTAGTGCAAACTAAACTTTATGTGTGGATGTTAAAGTTGTTTTTTTCCAAAAGCACATAATTGTTTACATGTTTGGAAACTAAATCGCGAACGCAGAATAATGTACGCATGGCTACATATCAAGCTATAAACTTCCAGTATAAGCTGATCTCGCATTGTATAGGATTACCTTACAATGAGAGGTCAGTGTAAACTGGAAATGTATAGCTTGATGTGTAGCCGTGTGTACGTAATAATTACGCGTGCTAATTAATACGTTGTTTTTTATTATCAAACCTAGGAATTCACAAGTACCTGGATAACATATAAAACAGGCGATATTAACAAAAGCCGATGGCCGTGACAATTATTGATTAGGTATCTTACCAAATATTTACACTGTTACCGATAGCAAAAGATAAAGGGAATAGGAAGAAGTGAGTAGTAGGATAACTAATGCAAGGATATTATTAATTTATTTAGTCTAGTAACAATGATTCATACACTAAATTAAATACATTACACATAACAAAAGCATTTATTTATATAAATAAAAATAAATGGCTAAATGTAAATGTAAATGCTAAGCGCAAAACTCGAGAACGGCTGGACGAATTTGGCAATTTTTTAAATTTAAATATTCGTTGAAGTCCGAGGAAGGTTCTTAAGAAGAGAAAAATTGGAAAAGTTGCCGGGAAAATTGGAAAATTCGGTAACACTGAAAGTACATTTTCTATGAGAATTTTTTAGGTACCTATGAATTATTGAAATTTGGACAAGGGGCCACCTAGTTTCAAATAAACCAATTACAGGCACTTTTGAATTGTCAAGGGGTTGGTCAGTCTCTCTCTCTTATCTCTCGCGCCCGAACCGTCCAGGCCGTGGTACGGAGCGAGAGTGCATGAGAGGCCGTCACCTCCTTCTGCGAAACAGTAATGCTCGCGAAGGAGGAGGCGGAACGCGTGAGGGATAGGGCAACTGTCGCGCCCTCACGCCCCTAGTCGCCGCAGGAGACGCCCTGGGCGGCGGGAATCGATAGCCGATACCCGGCCACCGTAGGCGCGGGCTTGCGGACGACGAGTAATGGGTAACTCGCTGTCCGGTAAGGACCAGGCCCGGGTCGACGGCGCATTGTATTCCACGCGCGCCTCAAAGAGATGTCAGCAGTGAAGGGGTCCAATAGGGCCGATGCCGCCGGGCCGGGGTCGCGGGTTGTTTGAATGAGATACCGTGGCCCTGGCACGGGCAACTGAAGGAACACGGGTGGGTTTTAGTCAGTAAAAGTCTGACACGCCCTCCCGCTCCGCCCAGAGCGGGAGAAGTCATTTGATGATTTCCCAAACACAAAAAAAGGCGTCGTAGGCATCATTTATTTCAAATAAACCAATTACAGGCACTTTTGAATTGTCAATGGGTCGGTCAGTCAGAAAGATGAAGCTAGTTGCCCATTCCAAAGCGTAGTAGGTCCCTTTGGAGAAGAACGGGCACGAAACTCCACGGACACGCTTTTAAATCAAAATATTTTTACAAAATATTGGTTACATCGTTCATGTTGAAAATATACATGTGATAACAATGTAGAAAAACTAAACACAACTAAATTAAAAATTTACTTTAAAAAAAGTAAAAACCGACTTCAAGACCAAAACTGAATAAAATACGAGTACTTTCATAAAACATTCAGAAGTCGGTGTCAAGCTAAAGTGCATTGAAGAATTGAAGACACCGACTTCAGAAGCTGTAAAGTGTTTTATGAAAGTTATTTTATTCGTTTTTGGTTTTGAAATCGGTTTTGACTATTTTAAAAGTAAATTTATTTTCCATTTTAGTAAATATACAATTACATAAGCAAGCCCAAGACGAACGAAAAGAAGAATCATCAAAATCCGCTTAGAAATGCCGGAGATACAGTACATTTATGCATATAATTTCATACATAAGAATAATTACATAATGGATTATAAACTAAAACCTTCCTGAAAGTATGTAGATTACGATAGTGAATGAATCATCAAAATTGGTTCATTAATTTTTGAGAAAATCGCGGACAAAGAAAGATACATACATACGGGTCGAATACAGACTCGTATAAGCCGTGGCAGCTAAGAGACGACCAGTCCCAACTGACGGCGCCCGTTCACGAACATGACGCATGGATCAGCACCAATTAGCTCAACCATTTTGAAGGGAACTTAATGATCCAACACACACGCCACCACCAGCGAGACATTTGAGTGAGCATGACATACTCTCAACCGCCAGGGCACATTCAACTCAGTGAAAGACGTACCCATACAATAAACAATACATAACATCATGACATCTCGCTTCTATTGTACATAGTGCACCCTCATTTCGCTAGTTATGTTTAAGTCCCCTAAAATAGGGGGCGAACCTCTTACCATCAACCCCGGGCGGTATACCGCCGTTTACCCGAATTTTATTTGCCCTAATATCATTTGCCATAATAGTCAACAGCCATAATATCATACGACATAATACTCATTCGCCCTACTCTCATTTGCCATATTAGTCACGTGCCAGAATCATTGTTTCCCATAAAGTCACTTACCATAACATCATTTGTCATAATCATTGTAAGCCCTAATTATCACATGCCCTAATTATCACATGCCATAATTATGATATGCCATAACATAATTTGCCATCGACATCGGGTGTGTAACGGTTGTTTATATCAAGAGAAATTGGATGCAATTGGGACTTTAGGGCACCCCGACTCGGACAGGTTAGGTTAGAAGGGGATGGCGGGGTCGTGTGAGCGAGCGAAGCGAGCGAATAGACCCCGCCATCCCCTTCGTGGTTATTTTTTTATAAACCACACAGAAGTAGGAGCCCCGCGAAGCGGGGCTCCGTCGACCTAGCCCACCATCAACCATGCACAGAATAAATAAGTTTATTCTTATTATACCAAACATTGCGCACCCATCGACATCGACAGCCAGAAAGCTAATAAGTAGGTAAGTATTAGAATTAAAAACAAGATTAATAATCATACTATATAATTATATTAAATATTTGTCTAATACTTGTTATGCCATTTAAATGTTATGCCATTTAAATGTTATGCCATTTAAATATTATGTCTAATAATTATTATGGCACATAAAAATAAGGCAAACAATACTTATGGCATTCGTATCTTATGGTATCTAAAATTCGGGCAATTAAAAGTATGTCATATGTCTTTTAGGGCAAATGAAACATTCGGGCAAATGAAATTCGGGTAAATGAAATTCGGGAAAATGATGATTATGGCATATAATCTTCGGGCAAACAATAGACAACCACCGCGGGCACCATATCAAGACCCCGGACTTGCTACTGAAAAATTCCAAATTAAAAAAAAAAAACCAAAAACACTGCCCGACCCGGGAATCGAACCCAGGAACATTACAATACAATACAAAACAAAAACCACTTACATTAATAGCCGACGACTAGTGACATGCAAGTCACTGCAGCGTCGTATGTATGGACAGTCGAGCCTGGAGGTCTACTCCCTAAGCACGATATCCGTAGTTTCGGCCGAAGTTACGGGCGGGGCGATTCCTACTCCGCATCACCTACGGACGTAAGTCTAGTTCACAGATAACTACATACGAGTCTATGTCAGAGATAGATATCAGGATTAGTTTAGGGCCCGACATGAGAATGAATAACACCACGGTTTGGAGATTATACCTTTTTTTACGGTTCCGTACCCAAAGAGTAAAACGGGACCCTATTACTAAGACTCCGCTGTCCGTCCGTCTTTCTGTCCGTCTGTCACCAGGCTGTATCTCATGAACCGTGTTATTTAGACAGTTGAAATTTTCACAGATGATGTATTTCTGTTGCCGCTATAACAACAAATACTAAAAAGCAGAATAAAATAAATATTTAAGGGGGCTCCCATACAACAAACCTGATTTTTTGCTAGTTTTTGCTCGATATTGATAACGGCAACAAGTAGACGCTTGAAATGTTCACTGAATATTTATATATTCACTTTTAAAATAAATAATTATATTAAATAAAACAAATATTTAAGGGGGCTCCCATACAACAGAGGTGATTTTTTTTTTTGCGTTTTTATAGATACTGTTACGGAACCCTTCGTGAGCGAGTCCGACTCGTACTTGGACAGTTTTTTTTGTTTTCGGGGGGAAACTTCAAAAGGCGCCCGGGCTTTGGGGATAAGACCGGGGAGTGTGGGATTTTTGCCTCACTAAAACCACCCCTTTTTTTTTTTTTTTTTTTTGTGGATGGGAAATCATCAAATGACTTCTCCCGCTCTGGGCAGAGCGGGAGGGCGTGTCAGACTTTTACTGACTAAAACCCACCCGTGTTCCTTCAGTTGCCCGTGCCAGGGCCACGGTATCTCTTTCGAACTACCCGCGACCCCGGCGGCATCGGTCCAATTGACTTGGCCCAATTGATTGAATTGAGCGGCGTCAAAGTTGTCAATGTTTGTGACAGGAGCAGCATTTTTCCTTTTTTTATTTGGCGTTGCAACTTTTTTGTCCTCGTCTTCAATCAATGCTGCGGTTGAAGATTCGCCATACTTTTCTTTGCTGATGCGAATTACTGTCGCATGTCCAATGCCAAGAGCATCTGCAACTCTATCACATACTTTCTCCATGGGTAATAGCGGCCCGCCATTTTGGTTCTCTCGCTCAAAATATTCACGTAAGCGAATCACGACTTTGACTGTTCAAAACAGTTTTCTTCATTCTCTTTGGCATTATGCCAACAAGAAACTGACAGTAATAACAAAAGATAACAAAACTCAACAAACAACAAATTAACAGCAATAGTAACAAAAACAAAGTAATGAGAACGGAAAACACGTAGCGTATACAAGGCGTCGGCACTCGTACTGAGGAGAATGGAGGTTCATATCAAACAAGATGGCGGCGTCTCTTTTTTTTTGAGTTTATGGCCTTTTAACTCGGCCTTTGAGCCCAACGCGGCATGTCTTCTCCCGAAACCCAAGGATAGGACGTTGACGGATGGAATGTTACATGAGTAAGTGAGAAATTGGATTTTATTTACTCACTATTATTTTAGATTAAGATACAAATATAAATATTGTTATGATATTAAAATTAAATATACAATAAAATTAAAAAAATAATTAATTTTAAATTAAGTTTTATTTAAAATATCGATAGTATATAGTCTGTGGTCACGTTGATTCATCGCCCATCACTAAGTAGGTCGGCATGCCCATAAAGTATGACATTTACAGGTACTGTCTATACTACCATGAAATTCAGAACTTCATAGGCGTGATTTTACTGACAGCTGTCGCAGAGATCAAGCTATCTTTTACAAAGTATAAAGAAATGTGTGTTTATTCCCGTCGTGCGATGAAAACGCATCGTATTTATAGTTGAAACTGTCTTCTTCTTTCAAACTCAAATCATAATTCGAAACAAATTTACAAAACACTATTTGAAATAAACTACGTTTGTAGAGCATTTTAATTTTCGAATAAGGGGTGTGATTCAGAAAATCCGACTACAGTCCGGCCGCCGTCGAGAAAATGCGTTCATGACACCTGTCAGTTTCATACTAGAACGAATATGTGTTTTGCGAATTTGATCCTTATTGCGCGTGCAGTTCAACAATGCTTTCAGGATACTGTTAGAGCTTCTGCGGTTTTGTAGTGCTTCGACTATGTTTGCTGAGGCGCGGACTGATGATTTTTTCGCGATCATACGGAAGCGGAGCGCCTCATCCTGAGGGTATTGTCCGAGCGGTGGGACCTGTCCCTACTACAGAGGTGGATGCAGCTTCATGTCAGCGCCTCTCGTATTATTTGAGATGTTTTTTTATTTAGATTGATTATTTTGTGTATGTTTAATTTTGTTTTTGATTTATTGATTGTTTAACTTGTATTATTTTAATCTATAATTTAATTTAATTGTATATAATTCAAATGTGATGTGTAATTTTATTTTAATGTTTTGATTATTTTAATGTGTTTTTATGTGATTTTAACTTTTTATAATTATACCTAATGTGTGAAACTATGAACTTGGTCTGTAATAAATGATTTAATAATAATAATTACAACGTCGGCTTAATTCGTCACGTACTTTTTATTTAGAACAGACGGCAATACGATTTGGCACTACGTTGTTTTATTCCGAGCACATACACATTATGGCCATCCCTTGTTTTGCCTATCAAAAGTAAGTCATCACTCTCGTTTATTCAAAGATCAGTCGCCCGGTAGAGCTGACCGACGATGAATCAGTCAGTCGATAAGTCAGTACCCTTCTTCTAAACTAACTTCTGCCCGCGGCTTCACCCACGTGGTATGTCGATAAAAAGTAGCCTAGGTATGTCCTTTCCCAGGGTTCAAGGTATCCCCATACTAAATTTCATCAAAATCAGTCCAGCACCCTAATTGCGTAACACATTATCAATCGGAGTTTAAATAATTTTGAAACAAATTGCTAATCCATTGCTTCATATGTTCGAAAAATTTGTCTGCTCGACAACGTAAATAACGCAATGAATGTTGTTGAACTGTCAAAATAAAACCAACTCCGATTGATAATGTGTTACGCAATTAGGGTGTAGGCGTTTAGCCGTGAAAGCGTGACAAACAAACAAACTCACATTTGCATTTCGCCTTTTTGCGAGAAAAACGTGACATTTCGGAAAAGGTGTTTCATTTATTACGAGTATTCTCTAATTGAATATTCGAATGTAGAATCTTGTGTATTTTTTAAAGTTTATTTGATAACTCATTTAACGTAAAATCACATTCATTTATTTGCCATAATTTTTGTAAAGCTTTTAAATCGCTTCCTAATTAATTGCATTTTTCGAGATAAGTAGTACGTTTTTTCTCGCAAAGAGGCGATTTATAATATTAGTTAGGATAGGATCTCAAACCAAATAAATAATCAAGATATAGCGCTGGTTTTGGGTTTCTTAAACATGTTCGCACGTAATGTGGTGTAGTTTAATTGTAGTTTGATGTAAATGTGTGCGTGTGAGCGTGTGTGCACAGAGCGAGGTGTAGTTTTGCCCATGCTTCCCTACATTGTTTGCAGCGTTATGTCTGCGTTTTTTTATTTAGTCTGAAGTTAGGATAAGGATCATGAGTCACCTTATTTACGCAAGCGTTTATACATGACAAGATTTGAACCTCGAATATACACACACTGCAAGAAAGAACCAAGAACCTCCAAAAACCCTTAAACCAGAAACCAAAACTCCTTGCTTCGAAACTGAACCTGTAAAAAAACTATCGAATATAAATCAGAGCATACATTCAAGGATGTTTACAGTACGCCGCGAGCCTTGGTTGAACGCGCACGCATGCCTGTGCCTTATATTTTTTTTTAATTCACGATATTATCTGTGTTTTCGCGCGTTTTCCCGGTAAAGATGGCGTATTGACAGGTATGTTTTTTTAAACTTTTTTTAATTTACGTGTTGGTGTTTTGCTTTGTTTTGTTTTTTTTTACGTTATAACATCATGCCTGTGTATCCTTTAGGGGTAGGCAGAGATTTAGAGCTTCACTCTTCTTGGGTTATAACTAAGCCTTTTAATTTGAACGCTTACCCAATCAAAACGGTACGTTGACCTTTTTTCGCGATTTCGGAGTCGGTCCGATAGCAAAATTTATTGATTGTATCTAATGATTACGTAGTATACCTATCAACGCTTAAAATATTTAACACTATTTTTGCCAGTAAGTATTAATTATTAAGAGCATACATCGATAATTTTGTGTTTTTAAAATTCCTTATAACCAAATGTAATGGTTAAATTATTTGGATTTTCCTTTTGTGTTATTTGACTGTATTGTTTAACTACTGTACTAAAACCGAAACACGATTAGTTACTAGAAATTTTTTCGATAGAAAAAAAATTCTAAGTAGCACTGCCCTTTTTTTTGTTTTAAACTATTACACGTAAACAATTCCTTATTGTGCAGTAAAATTTGCTTTAAATCGAAGGTATTTAAATATGTTAAGAACTTACTAAGCAAAAAATTGATTTAAGTATAGCATTTTGTCATAAATCTAGATTGAAACGGAGCGCGTGCGCGTGAGATTCATCTATCTCGCGCGTTAAACTAGACAGCTCTAACGCCATTTCACTTACACACCGAGCTAAACCACGCAAAGATTTACGTCATTTAAGAGGATATATCGAAACACATGTTCTTAAATGACGTAAATCTTTACGTATTTTTTCAAATTACAAAAGCAATCGCACTACCATAACTTGATAAATAATAAATAATTATTACATTTACTTCCTACTTCAGGAGCTCGTAGCTAAGTAATAACAGCCGCACGGGTCGATTCATCACGTTAAGCTACGCTTGCCGGGGTTGGTCCGTGGATGGGTGACCATCTTTACATAGGTACCGAGACTTCTCCGTGCCTCGGAAAGCACGTTAAGCCGTTGGTCCCGGCTGTCGTTCGTGGATCTTTGAAAGTTCGTTACCGGTTGTCTGAAGCCCAAAAGTCTGACAACCAGTCTTACCAGGGGATATCGTATTACCCAGTTACTGGGTTGTGGAGGTCAGATAGGCAGTCGCTTCATGTAAAATACTAGTATTCAGCTGCATCCGGTTAGACTGGAAGCCGACCCCAACGTAGTTAGGAAAAGGCTAGGCAGATTGTTATCCTTCATAAACGGATATGATTTAAAAATACGGTATCGATAAAAATACTATAGTATGATAAAAACATACTCTTAGATAAAAGTAGGAGTAGATATAATATTTTACACGATTTTGAAATGATAGGTTCTTTTTAACAGACTTCAAAAAAGGTTCTATGATCGTCTACAGACGATCATAGAACCTTTATAAAAAAAAATACAACATACATGTTGTATTTTTTTTTTTATGAATGTTCATAACGATATTTTCATCAGAATTGTGGACCGATTTTTTAAATTTTGCCTGAGGCTTCGCCCGTGTGGATGTCGTCAAATATCCCACGGTAACGCACTATCCAGCTCCCTAATTGAGTAACACATTATCAATTGGAGTTTGAATCAAAACACACAAACACACACCCCACCTCACACACGCAAAATACAACACATTAAACATACACACAAAACACAACAAACACACACACACATATATACCACTCAAGAGCATGCATGTACTAAATTCCCTTCGTTTTATGATATAATTTAATTTAAATTTTTGTTGCATAAATTGTTAATTTTCTAAAATCGGGTGAAGACACTGACTCCTGTAACACAGGTACTACCTAGCACAGGAGTTAGGGCTTCAATTTAAAATGTCTCCATTTTTTGTGTCAATAAAATATATTTTTTTTAATCATTTTGAGACAAATTGCTAATCCATTACTTCATATGTTCGAAAAATGTGTCTGCTCGGCAATGTAAATAACGCAATGAATGTTGTTGAACTGTCAAAATGAAACCAACTCCGATTGATAATGTGTTACGCAATTAGGGTGTAGGTTATAAATTACTAGCTGCGCCCCGCGGTTTCACCCGCATAGAGATGACATACCAAATTTCATCCAAACGGTCCAGCCGTTTGAGCGTGATGAAGTAACAAACATACAAACACACACACACTCACAAACTTTCGCCTCTAATAATATTTCTTTAAGAAGGGCATCAATAAACTGCCACTGCGTTGGCAAAGATGCATTGATTGCATGGGTGATTACTTCGATTAATACAAATAAAAAATGCATGAAAAAAATTCGTTTCAATTTTTTCATACAAAACGGCAATTTCGTAGGTAAAGACCTATTATTAGTGTGATCTGTGTGCCGAATTTCATTCAAATCCGTTCAACCGTTTTTGCGTAAAAACCAAAACATAAAAACCAAAACATAAAAACCAAACATAAAAACTTTCACATTTATGATGTACCTACTGATATAGATGTAGGTATGTTATCAATGTATCATCCATCGATTTCAATGTTGTGTCATTTTGTGACACTTTTAGGAGGTTCACGATACCGAAAGAATAATCAATTACTCACCTGTGATAACGATTACATAGAGCAGCACGATATGACGTCTGTTATTATGATTCAGCACTACAAAATAATCAATTGTTTCAGTCGCCGACAGTAGAATGTTATTAAGAAGACCAATAGGTTTGTTATAGTTTATAAAACACTAGCATCAGATGAATTGAACCGAATGAACGTTCGCACGGACGTAAAAATAACGCGGCGGGATTTTTGCGGGCACTGGATTTTCAACTCTCGGTGTTGAGCCGAGCTTTGAAAATTCAACAGAGTGCATCCCAGCGCGTCGAAAAAACACACTGTTGGATTTTTTCAACGCGAAAAAAATTTCCAAGTAATCATGTTTCGGTTTTAGTACAGCAGTAGACAATATAGTCAAATGAAACATATGGAAAATCCAATTTATTTATCCATATTTGGTTATAAAGGCATTTTAAAAACACAAAATTATCGATGTATTCAGTTCCTCGTTGGTCTAGTGGTCGCAAGCGCTACTGCTGAGCATGAGGTCCTGGGTTCGATTCCCAGGTCGAGCAAAGTGTTATTGCGTTTTTCCATCTGGATTTTCTTAGTAGCAGCCTAGACTCGTGCCCAGTTGATGGCAATAGGCTCGCCCCCTATTACATGGTAATTAAAACATAACTGGCGAAATGTGGGGAGCCTTAGGCTGCCTTTCCACCAGGGATGTGCGAGGATGCGTAGCGAGGGATGTGTTTGTTAAGAACCAATAGAATCACTTCATTTACCTAGCCTCGCTCGGCGCAGATCTAGTGGAAACGGCTCGGCGGAGCGAGGTTTTTGTATGTTCAAAACAAGGGAAGGATGTGTGCTAGGGATGTGTTGCGAGGGATGTGCGCTAGGGACGCACGCTCCGCTCCCACCACATCTCACCCCGCTCGCATCCGAAAAGAGCCCGCTACACTTCCTTGCGCCACACCGTTCACCGCTAGCACATTTCTGGTGGAACCACTCACACCGTTTTACAGCCTCGCTCCGCAACCTCGCAGCACCCAGCTACCTCGCACATCTCTGGTGGAAAAAGGGTGCTTTCCCACCAGGGATGTGCTATGCTACGTTGCTATGGATGCGTTTGATATCCACCGATCATGTTAATTGGTCCACATAGCATAGTACTGGTGGAAACGGGTTCAATTAAGCTATGTTTCTTATATGGAAGGAGATGCGAGCTATGGATGGGAGCTATAAATGCGCGAGTGGTGTAGCTGCCGCTCCCCCGTGCCTTCCCTACTGTCGCATAGCTTGAACTGCGCATGTTCCTCGCACAGCTGCCTCGCGGCGACGCATCTTCATAGCACATCTTACTCGCTCCGCTACACAGCTTAGCATCAGTGGAAACGGTCACATAGTTACGTAGCTTAGCTTTCACATCCTCGCAGCATAGCTGCATAGCACATCTGTGGTAGAAAAGCAACCTAACTCTTCGGGGAATAGAGATGTGATATATTTTACACCTAAGAAAGCTTCAAGCAATTCGCAGTAAAGCTTTTATAAACGATTCGCTTGAATTGAGGCCACTTCACATAAACAAGTGAATATTAATTATTGTGCTCACGGATCGCTGACCAAAGCTGACTGACCTTGACCCGTAATGATCAGTTGATCAGTCCAAAGCATAATTATATCAATCAATCTGCCTTTTCCCAACTATGCTGGGGTTGGCTTTCAGTCTAACCGGATGCAGCTAAATACCAGTATTTTACATGGAGCAACGGCCTATCTGACCTCCACAACCCCGTAACTGGGTAATACGATACCCATTGGTAAGACTGGTTGTCAGACTTTCCGGCTTTTAACGACCCGTAACGGCTGTCGAAGATCCACGAATAACAGCCGGGACCAACGACTTAACGTGCTTTCCGAGGCACGGAGGAGTCTCGGTATGTAAAGATGGTCACCCATTCACGGACAACCCCGGCAAGCGTAGATTACCCTGATGGATCGACGCGTGCGACTGTTATTACTTAGCCACGAGCTCCTCAAGCACAAGCCAAAGCATAACAATATAACAGCACATAAGGATGAGGATGTGGATCTGCAGCGCTGACAATGTCCCACCCACCTCCTATCCTGCACTCTGTGCCCAAAAAAAACCGGCCAAGTGCGAGATCCCAAAAAAAAAAAAAAAATTTGATAAAACTACAAGTTAAGAATTTTCGGACGTTTTCCTTTACTTGTGCTGTGAGTCCTTGCTTCTTGCCAAATTTCATAACTCTAGGTCAACGGGAAGCACCCTGATATAGGTTTTGATCGAGTATAAACAAAATGTCGCATATAAATAGCCGTATTTTTTATTGCGTTGACTTAGAAGCTTGATTTTTTTTTTGAGCTCCAAGGGACCATAGACCTACGTATTTGATATTAATTTCAACTTGATACCTCCACGCGTTCCTGAGAAAAAGGGTCTTGACAGACTGACAGAACAGACGAACAACGAAGTGATCCTATAAGGGTACCGTTTTTTCCTTTTAAAGTACGGAACCCTAAAAACGCAGCAAAAATGAAAAGTCATTTATATATTCAAACTAGGCTGAAAATCAGTACTTTTAAAATTACATAAGACCGTCCCCCAAAACCCTTCACCACTTCCTAGTGCTTTAGCTGGGAAGAAGAAGTGGCTCAAACAAATCCCCAGCAGATATTCTTTCAATGCTTTACACAAGCTAGTAACGGCTAATGAGCTGGTTATAGTTTTAGCAGCTGACGGAGGGTTGGTGTCGCAGCTGACTTTCGTCAGCTAAGCAGCCGATACCGGTAGTCTAAGCTGACGACGAACAGCCAGCTGCACAGACGACGGACGTTGACTGTGCAGCCGGCGCGCTTCGTCATACAGCTGACACGCAATCAAGTCATATCGTGCTGGCAGGCTGTAGAATTCAGTCCAGCTAATTCAAAAACTTGGGACGTACCTAAGATAAGATAAGTGAGTCGGTCGTAATGAAAGCTTAGTGGAGAATTTCAACTAATAATTTACATTACAATCTATTAAATAAAACAAAATAAAATATTTATAAATAATTTTAAAATAATAATGCAAAAAATAGATTGATTTTATTTATCTTTTCTTTTTTTTTTTGTGTCCGATTTCCGTTGCATTTGACCGACTTGTATTATTATCGCTAGATACGATGTCGATATCGAACCAAAATGATTGCGTATAATTTTACGTAGTTACTTCGAAGATACTATAAATCAATCAATCTGCCTAGCCTTTTCCCAACAATGTTAATGTCTCCCAGGCTGCGCCACAACGCCCTGTCCTCCGCCTTCCGCATCCTGTCAGTCCCAGCCGCTTTCTTTAGGTCATCGCTCCGTCTAGCTGATGGAAAAGTCAAAACTACCAAGAAACTTATGTCAACCCTGTCAAAAGTCATTGTCTGTCTGCCTTTTCCCAGCGATGTTGAGGTCGGCTTCCAGTTTAACCGGATGCAGCTGAATACCAGTACAGCAGCAACTGCCTATCTGGCCTCCACAACCCAGTTTCTGGGAATTCGAAACCCCTTGCTAAGACTGGTTGTCACAGATTCGGGCTTCTGACGACCCGCAACGACTATCAAAGATCCACGATTCCACGAATGACAGCCGGGACCAACGGCTTTACGTGCTTTCCGAGGCACGGAGCGGTCTCGGTATGTAAAGACGGTCACCCATCTAAGCACCGCTCGCAGCAAGCGTAGCTTAACCTGATCTATCGAGCCTTTGTGATCCTACAGACTAGGAAAAGCAAACTTTTTTTCACTGGCCATAAATAATGACAGAATGATGCATTCATAAATTTTGAAAATTTAAATAAGATTTAAAACTGAAGCAAAACAAAGGTTTTTATAGCATAATACACAACATCACGCCTGTAAGTAATCCCCGAAGGTTTAGGCAGAGGTGTACCTATAGCACACCCACATTTCGCCAGCTATGTTCAAGCCCCATGTAACAGGGGGCGAGCCTATTGCCATCAACCGGGCACATATCCAGACTCCGGGCTGCTACTGAGAGATTCAAGTAACCCCGAAGATTTTTTTTTATTAGGTCTTTACCTATGAAATTGCCGTTCTGCAGTACTGGCCATTTCAAATCAAAATAATTTTTGTTTGGCTAAGAATTCTAATTTCAAATTAATTTTATTTTAAAAACATGGATTTTTTTTTCCAACAGTAGTCATTTGTTTATTGATTTAGTGTTAAATTTTCATCGCATTTCAATCTTTTTCGTCATCATGGATACGTTAAAAATTCGAGTAATTATGGAATATGAGTACCGTCGTGGCAGCAACGCGGCACAAGCGGCACGCAACATCAACGACGTTTACGGAGCTAACACTACAAACCAACGCACCACTTGTTATTGGTTTGCTCGCTTCCGTTCTGGAAATTTCGACCTGAAAAATGAACCTCGCGGTCGTCCGAAGACTTTGGTCGACAATGACGAATTAAAGGCGATTGTGGAAGCTGATGATACACAATCTACGGCTGAATTAGCAGCAGCTTTCGACGTTAGCGTCAAAACAATATTGGTCCATTTGCGTCAAATTGGCAAGGTAAAAAAGCTTGACAAATGGGTGCCTATGTCGTGTTTGGTCGTAGAATAGAATATCTTTAGAATAGAATAGGTAAGAAGTAGGTACCTACTACTAGTTACACGTAAGAAGTACTTATCTACTTTCTGGAGAATATATTGACTATGTCCCAGAATTGATGGCACAGGGGTCATTTTACTCATCATTATGAACAACTTTTACTATGGGACTACATAAACCTGAAATTGCGAAAAAAAAATCAGCTGCTTCCTAAATTTTGACGCGTTTAAAAAAAAAAAAAAAAAAAATTCCCAATCAATCAATCTGCCTAGCCTTTTCCCAACTATGTTGGGGTCGGCTTCCAGTCTAACCGGATGCAGCTGAGTACCATTATTTTACATGGAGCGACTGCCTATCTGACCTCCACAGCCCATTAACTGTGTAATACGATACTCCTTGGTAAGACTGATTGTCAGGTTCAGGCTTCTGACGACCCGTAACGACTGTCAAAGATGCACTCGAATGACAGCCGGGACCAACGGCTTAACGTGCTTTCCGAGGCACGGAGGAGTCTCGGTATGTAAAGATGGTCACCCATCCACGGACCAACCCCGGCAAGCGTAGCTTAACCTGATGGATTGACCCGTGCGGCTGTTATTACTTAGCCATCAGCTCCTCTCTCCTCCCCAAATCCATCCAAAAATCCAAATAAATAAATAATCCATAATAAATCCATAATAATCCATAATATTACATAATTAATCCATTTATTTATTTAATAATAAATAAATGTAGGTACCTACTGAACAGTTGTTTTTATTTTCGCGATTTCAGAGGGCCAATTCTCGTAATTAAAAACGTTCAAATTCAAGTCACAATGTCAGCCAGCGACAATCAAAATGTCAAAAATGTAGGCAAACTCTATACAATTTTGACAGATTGAGACTGAGATGAGATTGCGAACGTTGTTATAAAAATACGGGAATTGCCCCTCAGGTTTGGTTCCATAGTAAAAGTTGTTCATAATGATGAGTACAATGACCCCATAGGAGGATATTCGTGTTTTACCAATAACCCTGTATATATCCCACTAACATTATAAACGCGAAAGTTTGGGAAGATGGATGGATGGATTAGCAGCACTCAGCAGCAGTGCAAGCGCTGTTGCCGAGCATGAAGTCCTGGGTTCAATTCCCAGGAGCTAGACCACCACCTCTTAAAGCAGTATTATTTTAATCTTACATGAGTGTGGGAAAGAGATGGAGCTAGACGTCCTGTATAGCTCCATCTCTTTCTCACACTGAAGTAACATTAAAATAATACTGCTTTAAGAAGTGGTGGTTGGCCCCCTGGTCGGACAAAGTGAATCCACTCCATTGGGAATTTCTCAGTATTTACTCAGACATTGTATTTTGTAATTCACTTTGCACGTTGGCGAGGAGAGACGAAACGCATGTGACTAAAACTTTTTTACAAAAAAATACAACCGACTTCCAAAAACAACACTACAAAGTGAAAAATAACTTTAATTTCGGAAGTCGGTGTCTAATTAAATGTATTTTCGTTTTTGCCACCGACTTCCGAAATTAAAGTTATTTTTCACTTTGTAGTGGTGGTTTTGGAAGTCGGTTTTTTTTTTTGTAAAAAAGTTTTTATTTTTCTATTTTTAGTGATTCACATGTGCTTACCCCTTCACAGCGTACTGGCGTGATGTTATGTTATGAACTGGTGTGAACAACAAACAGACATGAGATTTCAGCAATCCCAGTTCATTTGCTATCATTTATTGAGGATTTCCGTTGCCTATCTCAGAAGTTCTTCATCAGATCTTCACCAAATTGAAATGGGACCACTCCAAGAAAGTACTCTTCCAAAAACTATCCAAATTGCTTCAAGTGTGCCTATAAAATTGGAAGAGTTCTCTCTATTTCTCCAGGATCCCATCATCAGATCCTAACTTTTGATGATCATGGGACCACCCTTTCAAACAAAAAAAAAAAATAATCCAAATCGGTCCAGCCATCTTCGAATAATCGGGGAACATACATAAAAAAAAAATTAAAAAATAAAAAGGTTCCGACGAATTGAGAACCTCCTCCTTTTTGAAGTCGGTTAAAAAGAGTGATGAATATACATGTTGATGGATGGAGAGGCAGAGGAAGGCCAAAGAAAAGATGGATGGATTGTGTGAGGAATGATATGAAAGAGAAGGGAGTGAATGATAGCGTGACGGTTGACAGGGGAGAATGGAAGAAGAAAACGTGTTGCGCCGCCCCCAAGTAATATGGGATAAGGGCAGGAAGATGATGATTTTGTACGTTGGCAAAACATAATAGGTTGGGGAAAAAGTTTCTTCGCATTTTTTAAGAAAATTCAAAACATTTTTTAGTATACATTATTTACATTTATCTAAAGTATGTAGGTACCATTTTGTTCGATAACTTTTTGCCATCTTGTAGGTAGGGACATGATCCCATTGCTATAGAAATTTTGGGACTTCTGATCAAAATACCGCGACAAGTGGTTTTGGCAGTCCTCTCGTGATGTTAATCTGACACTGCCTAAAGAATTCTGAAGTGACCGAAACAGGTGGAAATCTGAAGGTGCAAGGTCAAGACTATACGGCGAATGCATTAACACCTCCCAGCCAAGCTCTCTTAATTTTTGCTGAGTGGCTAAAGATGTGTGAGGTCTAGCGTTATCATGATGAAAAACCACACCCCTTCTGTTGATTAATTCCAGCCGCTTTCTCTCAACTTCTTGCTTTAATCTCATCAGTTGTACGCAGTAGAGTTCAGAATCGATGGTCCTGCCTGGTGGTAACAGCTCATAATGAATAATGTCCTTCCAATCCCAACACACACACAGCATCACCTTTTTGCGAGTTAACCCGGGTTTCGCCACAGTCTGTGAAGCCTGACCGGCCTTTGACCACGACCTTTTTCGCATGTTCTTGTCGTACGTGATCCACTTTTCATCACCAGTTATCAGCTTCTTCAAAACTGGTTCAGTTTCATTACGTCGTAATAAAGAATCACAAATGAGTACACGGTTCATTAGGTTTCTTTCAGTGAGCTCGTGAGGTACCCAAATATCGAGCTTTTATGTGTACCCAGTTTTTTCAAATGCGCTAAAACTGTTTTGTGGTCAATTCCCAGTTCTTCAGCTACGTCGTAACTACTGATATGCCGAACTTGCTCCACTTTTTCAAAAATGGCATCCATTTTATCCGTAATAGGGCGACCAGAGCGACGTGCATCTTTGACATCAAAATTTCCGGATTGAAAACGCTTAAACCAAATTTGTGCTACTCTCACAGACACTGCACTGGGTCCATAAACATCACAAATTTTTTTCGCGGCTTGCGTTGCATTTTTACGTTTTTTGTAGTAAAATTTTAAAATGTATCGAATTTCTTCATTAGATTCACTCATCTTTACAGTACGAAAAACAAATGAAAATCACACATTTTCCTAATTTGAATTTGGAATTATGTTCTTTAAAATTTAAACTTTCAATGATACCAAAACCAGCCAGATACAAATAGTATAGCCAAAGAGATTTTATTTTAAGTTCATACATACTATAATGCGAAAAGACTTTCCCCAACCTAATATGTACGAGTATGTACGTACAGTTTTATAATTTAAATACTCTGCACGCCCAACTAATCGGTGTGTAAACGCATGTTTTTGACAAATAAATTATCCTCGTGGAGGAACTCGTGGCTAAGTAATAACAGCCGTACGGATCGATCCATCAGGTTAAGCTACGCTTGCCGGGGTTGGTCCGTGGATGGGTGACCATCTTTACATACCGAGACTCCTCCGTGCCTCGGAAAGCACGTTAAGCCGTTGGTCCCGGCTGTCATTCGTGGATCTTTGACAGTCGTTACGGGTCGTCAGAAGCCCGAAAGTCTGACAACCAGTCTTACCAAGGGGTATCGTATTACCCAGTAATTCGGTTGTGGAGGTCAGATACGCAGTCGCTCCATATAAAATACTGGTATTCAGCTGCATCCGATTAGACTGGAAGCCGACCCTAACATCGTTTGGAAAAGGCTAGGCAGATTGATTTTGAAATTATCTCTCTCTCTCTCTCTCTCTCAGTAGTATTTGTGCCCGGTTGATGGCAACAGACTCCCACCAACATATCTGGCAAGCTGTGGATGTACTATAGGTAGGTACCTACACCTCTGCCTAATCCTTCGTGGAATACATTCATGACATTACGTTATGTTATAATACCTAAGTACAGAAATAAATGTCATTGATCATCATTATCAATCATTTATCAGTGCATCAAAAACATGACCTATATAAACATATAAAGAAATTGCAATTTAGCAGTGTTCGCAAGGTCGCTATTTTACCTATAATTCAGCTGCTTGCTGGCTAGCATTTGTATTGACATTTGACACTTGCACGGGTTTTGCGAAAAAGTGTCGATACAGCTAATTACATTTCCTTTACTCTTCCAATTTTAATATAAACCAGTTTTTAGGGTTCCGTACCTCAAAAGGAAAAAACGGAAGCCTTAAAGGATCACTCGTGTGTCTGTCTGCCACAGCCAATATGCTCCGAATCTAATGGACCGATTAAGTTGAAGGTACACATATGAATTTCTGTAACACGGACAGGTAAAGTAAGTAAATGAATCTTGAATATGGGGGTCACTTTTTGGGGGCAAATAAGAAAATTAAAAAAAAAAAGTTTTGTAAACTATACTGTGTTACATATCTTATGAAAGGGCTTACTATGAGGGTTTCAAATATATTTTTTTTATAATTTTAAAATAAATTGTTTTAAAGTTATTTAAGAAAATAAACGAAAATTTACCATTTAGGTACCCTTATCTCCGAAACTACTGGGCTTAAAATTTTGAAAACTAATACAGAAAATAGATCTTTACCTGTAGATTACAGGAAAACCTATAAGTAGTCTGTAGTCTTAAAATAACATGGTAAATCTATCAATATTGTGAGTACAAACTTACATTAATACGGTTGGAATGTATGGGAGAACACGTTTTTCAACTACTTGGGATAAATTCATCCCAACTACGGAACCCTTCATTGTGCGTGGTCCGACACGCACTTGACCGGTTTTTCTTCCTGCGGCTTCACTCGCGTTAAGGCGACACCAAAATAAATTGGGGGCTTTATCGTAACAAATTTATTTCACTATTGCAGCATGTGTGGATTTAATTTTTGGATATATGTTTATTGACTATTTGATTTAAACTCTGACTGAAAAAAAACACAATTGGGTTAAATTTCCTCGATTAGAATTTAATTCCGAAAAGACCTCTACTTCTTTATATTTTTTTTTGTAATTCTAAAATCCTAAGTAATTTCATTGCAAAATTCCATTCAAAATGTGCGTAAAGTAATTGAAAACACTGGCTGAAAATATTTTTGATAGTTAAATAGCTTAATTTATTTTTAAACAATTTTTATTTGATTTGGCGCTTTTATTTTGGTTCCAGCGCATTGTTGCGCTCTCTTTTATTCGCATGTGGAAGTGATTGACTCTGTCACTTTCTGATTCCCGCCAAGTTCACTTTTTACATATCACTTTAATTTAGAATTTCACAATTAATTCGGAATGTACTGTGCTTGTAATAATATAATTCAATCATGATTCTAAAGACACGTGGCGCCATCTATTATCATAAGAACATTATTGTTATTTTCCTCGGGAACAGTACTTTTTTTTCGGGATGAAAGGTACTCCATGTCTGTTTCTGTACACTTGACAACGTATATGCAAAATTTCATGATGATCGGTTCAGTGGTTTAGGCGTGAAAAGGTAACAAATAAACTTACTTTCGCATTTATAACATTAGTTAGGAAGCGATAATAGCCGCACGGGTCGATCCATCAGGTTAAGCTACGCTTGCCGGGGTTGGTCCGTGGATGCGTGACCACCTTTACATACCGAGACTCCTCCGTGCCTCGGAAAGCACGTTAAACCGTTGGTCCCGGCTGTCATTCGTGGATCTTTGACAGTCGTTACGGGTCGTCAGAAGCCCGGATGTCTGACAACCAGTCTTACCAAGGGGTATCGTATTACCCAATTACTGGGTTGTGGAGGTCAGATAGGCAATCGCTCCATGTAAAATACTGGTATTCAGCTGCATCCGGTTATTCAGCCGAAAGACGTCCACTGCTGACATATGACTCTCCCAAGCATACATCTACTTACCCTACCCTAAATTAAAAAAGATAAATTCTAGGTAAGTATCGCTTATAATATACTTATGACTAGTGATCGGATAATCGGATGCATATTAACCTAAAGTTGAGGTGTTGACTAAGTATAGAGTGGGCTTTTGGATTGTAAAATCCCAAAATTCCGGTATCGGCCAATTTTGACTTCTGATTATAGAATCGAACGTATAATATGCTTAAGTTCAGATGTTAGTTAATATGGATTGCACTTATGTATCGAAAAAATCCCGGGATTCCGGAACGACAATTTTTAAGTTCTGATTTTGGAATCGAATGTTTTAGTTAGGTACTTGCGTTCAGGTGTGGCTAATATGGATTGCACTTTTGTATCAAAAAAATCCCGGAATTCCGGGATTCACAAATTTAGAGTGCTGATTATAGAATGGAATGTATATTACTTACGTTTAGGTTTTGGCTAATATGGAATGCACTTTTGTATCGATCGTCAAAATGTCGCGATTCCGGAATTGATAAATTAAGTATTTTTTTACTATTAGAGGGTAACTTTTTATCACTAAATTTTCACAGGGTGTTTTTCTCATGAACAACTTTCACTATGGGATCAACCCTAAATCACGAAACATAAATCAGCGTTTCATACATTTTGGTCGAGTAGGTATTAAACTTTTGTATCAAGCATCGTAAATTTTTCGTGATTTCAGAGTTGGTCTTATGGTGAAAGCTGCTGAAAATGTAAATCCAAGATGGCGGCTGCGAATATTTTCAAATTTTTCGTCATGGGTGTCGTTTTCATGGTTTTCAAGGGTGTTAAAGCTGATAGTGACGAAAACGTAAATCCAAGATGGCGGCTGCGAACATTTTCAAATTTTTCGTCATGGGTGTCGTTTTTATGGCTTTCGAGGGCGTTAAAGCCAAAAGTAACACTAAAATGTAAATCCAAGATGGCGGCTGCGAATATTTTCAAATTTTTCGTGATGGGTGTCGTTTTTATGGTTTTCGGGGGTGTTAAAGCTGATAGTGACTTTAAATGTAAATCCAAGATGGCGGCTGCAAATAATTTCCAATTTTTCGTCAAAGGTGTCGTTTTCTTGCTTTTTGAGGGTGTTAAAGCTGACAGTGACATTAAAATAGAAATCCAAGATGGCCGCTGCGAACATTGTCAAATTTTTCGTCATGGGTGTCGTTTTCATACTTTACGAGGGTGTTAAAGCCGATAGTGACATTAAAATGTAAATGGAAGATAGCGCCTTCTTTAAATGTTGATGGTTTTTTAATTACTATCACACGTGTTTTCAGGTTGAAACGCGATAAGCTGCGCTGACGCAGGGTTAGTTAACTAGGCATCAGCCAAGCGTCACGCATTTTGACTTCACTATCGGCATTAGCACACTCCAAACCCATGAAAACAATTTATATTTTAACGTCACTATCGGCTTTCCCGAAAACCATGGAAACGACACACATGACGATAAGTTAGAAAATTTTACAGCCGCCATCTTGGATTTACAATTTAACGCCACTATCGGCTTTAAAACCCTCGAAAACCATGAAAACGACACCCATGACGAAAACTTTGAAAATTTTGCAGCCGCCATCTTGGATTTACATTTTAACGCAACTATCGGCTTTAACACCCTCAAAAACCATGAAAATGACACCCATGATGAAAAGTTTGAAATTTTTGCAGCCGCCATCTTGCATTTACATTTTAACGCCGATATCGGCATTAAAACCCTCGAAAACCATGAAAATGACACCCATGACAAAAAAAATAAAATTTTGGCAGCCGCCATCTTGGATTTACATTTTAACGCCACTATTGGCTTTAAAACCCTCGAAAACCATGAAAACGACACCCATGACTTAATAATTAAAATGTTGGCAGCCGCCATCTTGGATTTACATTTAAACGCCACTATCGGCTTTAAAACCGTCGTAAACCATGAAAACGACACATGGCAAGAAGTTTGAAAATTTTGCAGCCGCCATCTTGCATTTACATTTTAACGCCGCTATCGGCTTTAAAACCCTCGAAAACCATGGGAACGACACCCATGACGAAAAATTAAAAAAAATCGCAGCCGCCATCTTGGATTTACATTTTGAGGTCAATATCGGCGTTAACACTCTCGAAAACCACGAAAACGACACCCATGACGAAAAATTTGAAAATGTTTGCAGCCGCCATCTTGGATTTACATTTTAACATTACTATCGGTTTTAACACCTTCGAAAACCATAAAAACGACACCCATGACGAAAACTTTGAAAATTTTGCAGCCGCCATCTTGGATTTACATTTTAACGCCACTATCGGCTTTAAAACCCTCGAAAACCATGGAAACGACACCCATGACGAAAAATTAAAAAAAAATCGCAGCCGACATCTTGGATTTACATTTTAACGTCACTATCGGCTTTAACACTCTCGAAAACCATGAAAAAGACACCCATGTCGAAAATTTGAAAATGTTCGGAGCCGCCATCTTGGATTTACATTTTAATGTCACTATCGGCTTTAACACCCTCGAAACCCATGTAAACAACCCCACCGATATATTGACGGACCTTCCAGGGACATCCATTTTTATTCAGCAGCTTTGTATTTCTCGCGGGGACCACGTGTAACAAACGGAATATCTAAGTGATCCCGATTTCCAGGTATTTTTAAATAAATAAAACTACATTTTATAAGAAGTCGTTTCCATACCATGTATATGTATCCGATTAGTTGTACATTCCCACATTTTCTGGAATCCCGGTATTTATATTAAGAAAAAAATATTAAGAAGCCGCTTCCATAGTTTGTTAGCCAAATATTAACTTTAGGTAAATATGCATCCGATTATCCGATCACTACTTATGACTTACATAGATTTTAGTAGCTATGTTTAATATTTATAATCATGAACCATAGCCAATGTCATCCATTGTTTTTTACCATAGACTTACAATCGCGTGTCAATGATAAATAAATTGCCGTAAACAGAATCAATGTAACTATATCTGTACATACTAATATTATAAAGCTGAAGAGTTCGTTTGTTTGGTTGGTTGAACGCGCTAATCTCTGGAGCTACCCATCGGATTTGATAAATTCTTTTTGCATTTGATAGCCCAATTCTTGAGGAAGGCGCGGGCAGAAGCTAATTTGATAATAAAAATAAAATGTTATCGAAGAAATTATGAATTTATGATTTTATAGTTGTAGTATACTTGCCTGTGCCTAATAAATTGATTATAATAATGTCTGTTGATAAAACGTAAACCGTAGTAACTTAGCAATATTAATTGGAAAATTATGATCCAGCAATTAATATTGGAAAATTATGATCCAGCAATTCTTAATGATTAATTATGATCCAGCAATTAATATTGGAAAATTATGATCCAGCAATTAATATTGAATAAATATGATCCAGCAATTAATATTAGAAAATTATGATCCAGCAATTAATATTGAATAATTATGATTTTTATGATTGATCCAGCAATTAATATTGGAAAAACGGAGCTCGTGGCTAACCACGAGCTCCGTTTTTCCAATATTAACCCGTATTAACCCGTGCGGCTTATCTTACTTAGGTAATATTAGCCGCACGGGTCGATCCATCAGGTTAAGCTACTCTTGCCGGGGTTGGTCAGTGGATGGGTGACCATCTTTACATACCGTGACTCATCCGTGCCTCGGAAAGCACGTTAAGCTGTTGGTCCCGGCTGTCATTGGTGGATCTTTGACAGTCGTTACGGGTCGTCAGAAGCCCGAAAGTCTAACAACCAGTCTTATCAAGGAGTATTGTATTACCCAGTTCTGGGTTGTGGAGGTCAGATAGGCAGTCGCTCCATGTAAAATAGTACTGGTATTCAGCTGCATCCGGTTAGACTGGAAGCCGACCCCAACATAGTTGGGAAAAGGCTAGGGAGATTGATAATTAATATTGGAAAATTATGATGAAAATAGACTGTTATCACTAGAGATCGGATAATCGGATGCATATTAACCTAAAGTTGAGGTGTTGGCTAAGTATGGAGTGGGCTTTTGGATTATAAAATCCCAAAATTCCGGTATCGGCCAATTTTGACTTCTGGTTATAGAATCGAACGTATAATTTGCTTATGTTCAGATGTTAGTTAATATGGATTGCACTTATGTATCGAAAAAATCCCGGGATTCCGGAACGACAATTTTTAAGTTCTGATTTTGGAATCGAATGTTTTAGTTAGGTACTTGCGTTCAGGTGTTGGCTAATATGGATTGCACTATTGTATCAAAAAAATCCCGGAATTCCGGGATTCACAAATTTAGAGTACTGATTATAGAATGGAATGTATATTTACTTACGTTTAGGTTTTGGCTAATACGGAATGCACTTTTGTATCGATCGTCAAAATGTCGCGATTCCGGAATTGATAAATTAAGTATTTTTTGACTATTAGAGGGTAACTTTTTTATCTCAAAATTTTCACAGGGTGTTTTTCTCATGAACACCTTTCACTATGGGATCAACCCTAAATCACGAAACATAAATCAGCTGTTTCATACATTTTGGTCGAGTAGGTATTAAACTTTTGTATCAAACATCGTAAATTTTTCGCGATTTCAGAGTTGGTCCCATGGTGACAGCTGCTGAAAATGTAAATCCAAGATGGCGGCTGCGAATATTTTCAATGTTTTCGTCATGGGTGTCGTTTTCATGGTTTTCAAGGGTGTTAAAGCTGATAGTGACATGAAAATGTAAATCCAAGATGGCGGCTGCGAACATTTTCAAATTTTTTGTCATGGGTGTCGTTTTTATGGCTTTCGAGGGCGTTAAAGGCGGTAGTAACACTAGAATGTAAATTCAAGGTGGCGGCTGCGAATATTTTCAAATTTTTCGTGATGGGTGTCGTTTTTATGTTTTTCGGGGGTGTTAAAGCTGATAGTGACTTTAAATGTAAATCCAAGATGGCGGCTGCAAATAATTTCCAATTTTTCGGCATGGGTGTCGTTTTTATGCTTTTCGAGGGTGTTAAAGCTGATAGTGACATTAAAATATAAATCCAAGATGGCTGCTGCGAAAGTTTTTAAAGTTTTCGTCATGGGTGTCGTTTTCTTGCTTTTTGAGGGTGTTAAAGCTGACAGTGACATTAAAATATAAATCCAAGATGGCCGCTGCGAACATTTTCAAATTTTTCGTCATGGGTGTCGTTTTCATGCTTTACGAGGGTGTTAAAGCCGATAGTGACATTAAAATGTAAATGCAAGATAGCGCCTTCTATAAAAATGTTGATGGTTTTTTAATTACTATCACACGTGTTTTCAGGTTGAAACGCGATACGCTGCGCTGACGCAGGGTTAGTTAACTAGGCATCAACCAAGCGTCACGCATTTTGACTTCACTATCGGCATTAGCACACTCCAAACCCATGAAAACAATTTATATTTTAACGCCACTATCGGCTTTCTCGAAAACCATGGAAACGACACACATGACGATAAGTTAGAAAATTTTACAGCCGCCATCTTGGATTAACAATTTAACGCCACTATCGGCTTTAAAACCCTCGAAAACCATGAAAACGACACCCATGACAAAACATTTTAAAATGTTGGCAGTCGCCATCTTGGATTTACATTTTAACGCCACTATCGGTTTTAACACCCTCAAAAACCATGAAAACGACACCCATGATGAAAAGTTTGAAATTTTTGCAGCCGCCATCTTGCATTAATTTACATTTTAACGCCGATATCGGCTTTAAAACCCTCGAAAACCATGAAAACGACACCCATGACAAAAAAAATAAAATTTTGGCAGCCGCCATCTTGGATTTACATTTTAACGCCACTATTGGCTTTAAAGCCCTCGAAAACCATGTAAACGACACCCATGACAAAAAAAATAAAATGTTAGCAGCCGCCATCTTGGATTTACATTTAAACGCCACTACCGGCTTAAAAACCGTCGTAAACCATGAAAACGACACATGACAAGAAGTTTGAAAATTTTGCAGCCGCCATCTAGAATTTACATTTTAACGCCGCTATCGGCTTTAAAACCCTCGAAAACCATGGGAACGACACCCATGACGAAAAATTAAAAAAAATCGCAGCCGCCATCTTGGATTTACATTTTGAGGTCAATATCGGCGTTAACACCCTCGAAAACCACGAAAACGACACCCATGACGAAAAATTTGAAAATGTTTGCAGCCGCCATCTTGGATTTACATTTTAATATTACTATCGGTTTTAACACCTTCGAAAACCATAAAAACGACACCCATGACGAAAAGCTTGAAAATTTTGCAGCCGCCATCTTGGATTTACATTTTAACGCCACTATCGGCTTTAAAACCCTCGAAAACCATGGAAACGACACCCATGACGAAAAATAAAAAAAAAATCGCAGCCGCCATCTTGGATTTACATTTTAACGTCACTATCGGCTTTAACACTCGAAAACCATGAAAACGACACCCATGTCGAAAATTTGAAAATGTTCGCAGCCGCCATTTTGGATTTACATTTTAATGTCACTATCGGCTTTAACAGCCTCGAAACCCATGAAAACAACCCCACCGATATATTGACGGACCTTCCAGGGACATCCATTTTAATTCGGCAGCTTTGTATTTCTCGCGGGGACCACGTGTAACAAACGGAATATTTATGTGATCCCGATTTCCTGGTATTTTTAAATAAATATAACTACATTTTATAAGAAGTCGTTTCCATACCATGTCTATGTATCCGATTAGTTGTACATTCCCACATTTTCTGGAATCCCGGTATTTATATTAAGAAAAAAAATGTTAAGAAGCCGCTTCCATAGTTTGTTAGCCAAATATTAACTTTAGGTAAATATGCATCCGATTATCCGATCACTAGTTATCACTAAATATTAGGTGTATTTCGAATGATAGAACCGACCAACAAACTGCCGATGAAATTCAAACCACAGAATACAGAATAATAGTACAAGTACCGAAGGTTCACTTCGCAAAATCATTTAAATAAATAGCGACTCTTGCTACGACATAATAAAGTGCAATTCAGGTCGCACAGCGTTAATTACCTACAAGAAGTTGCCTCTCTTTCTATCGCGTAACTCTTATACCTTGTGACTCGTTAGGGTTGTCTTCTTTTACGACGCGGCGCGTGAGTGAGCCGGCCGGTGTGCGGCAGCCCACACTGAATTGACCCAGTGAGATGAGCCCGCCGCGTACTTGTAGCTTCATACCTAAACTGCGGAGTGTCCCATCTGTATTAATCTGTGGTTTGGGGTATAGCGCGTGTAGCTTCGTGAGATAAAAATAATGAAGTATTCCCGTTTGAGCACCTATTTTTTGGGCACCTATGCATTGAGCACGAAAGGTATTCCCATTTCAGCACCAATCAATATTTTAACGTGGTGGTCAAAGGGGAACAATGAAATATATTCGACTTTATTCCCTTTTGAGCACCTAGGTGCGGTAGCTTCTAGTGATGGGGTGTACCTATAATAAAACATATCGATTAAAAATGGCAGTACTTGGTATTATATTGCACGTGACTACACACCTGAGGACCAAATGTCCCTGCCTAATTTATCTACTTTGTGTAAGATATTAATAGATTTTCTTTCCTCTTTTCAGATGCAAAGAATTATTCAGTCCATCATCGTAAAAACACGAATTCAAAATGGCTGACTACTGCAACACCGTTGACGGTTTTTTGAAAAAGGAACTGACATTTTCCGAATGTCAAAGTGCTATGCAAAATAAACAATTTAAAAAAGATTTTATATTGTTCTATGTGAATTTAGTATTTATAGTTGTGAGAAGTATTTTCGAGTTTATTTGCGAAAATAGTGCGTATATAGTTAGCGCTCTGGTTGTTTATTTTTTATTGGTAGTCATTTACAAGAGTTATATCAATCCAGTGTTTTATAAAAAAGTGAGTATAATTCAGAACTTTTTATATTGAAGTACCTCTTTGGTGCAGTAGTTGTAAGAGTGGCTGCCGATTGTATGGTCGGAGTTCGATTCTCAGATTAGTCAAAGAGCCGCTGGACAGTGCGGTCACAAGTTCGAGTCTCGGTGTTGCCCAAAATTATTGTTTTTTCTTTCGGAACCAGAATTCGGTTTAAATACTTATGCTCTATAGATAGTTTGCCCCAATACCTATACATCATACGTGGTCATACACAGTTAAATGGATACTAACCGAACCTAATAACCTACTGTCAGTAAAAGACAGATCGCTACTGACGATAGACAATATAATTCTATGTGTCCTTTCATTCCTTTCGTTCGTTCGTGTTATTTTTAACCGACTTCAAAAAGGAGGAGGTTCTCAATTCGTCGGAACCTTTTTTTTTTTTTTTTATGTATGTTCCCCGATTACTCGAAGATGGCTGGACCGATTTGGATTTTTTTTGTTTTATTCGACAGGGTATACATCACAGTTGGTCCCATATAAAATTGATTAACTTTGCTTTGGTAGTGTTTGAGTTAGCTTCAATAATACGTATTTTTTCCACACTTTTATATGGATGATGTTCTAGTTTGTTTTGCAGGTAGTGGTATTAGAATATGTGTGGGGTAAGTACACAACTAAAAAGTGACAAATAAAAACTTTTTTACAAAAAAATACAACCGACTTCCAAAAACAACACTACAAAGTGAAAAATAACTTTAATTTCGGAAGTCGGTGGCAAAAAACGAAAATACATTTAACTAGACACCGACTTCCGAAATTAAATTTATTTTTCACTTTGTAGTGTTGTTTTTGGAAGTCGGTTGTACTTTGTTTTATCTGTCTAACGGTACGCGTACACCAAACCCGATATCGGCCGATCTTTACTCGGACGTCTTCGACCGAACTCGGCCGATCAAATCAAACGTATTAAGTGAAAGGGAGCGCTTACTACTACAACCGCCATCGTCCGATGACGCCCGAAAACGGCCGATCAATCCGAACTTGTTGGGATTTCTCGCCAGTCTGCCGGTCTGCCGGCGTCTAAAGCGCAAATTGAGTGAATCAAATCATTCTGTCTTTATTCTGTTGTGTTTCTGCCAGTATTGTTCTCTACCTAAACGACTATGGATATTGAAAAATTGCGGTACGAAACGGACGGTATTAAATTACGGTAAGAATTTTCTAAAAGATACATTTCTTCGTATTCCTCCATTTTAAAAACGCGTCTATACTCTGTTAAGCCGCACAGTCAACTACAGAAGACCAGCAACGATGTCGGCACAACAGTGTCGGCCGACAAAATCGGTTTTGGTGTAACCGTACCGTGCACATGCACGTCCGAGTAGTTCGGTCCGCCATCGGCCGACAAAATCGGTTTTGGTGTAACCGTACCGTTAGATTATTGGGACGTTAAAACAATAGATAGATAAGTTTTTCTATCTCCAGTATGCGAAAACTGGTGATAGATAGGTTATTGGGTTCTGCCGTTAGTGTACTTACATTGAACGTTTCCACAATAAGATATTCCTAAAAATTGCTATTCCGAAATAATCATGTATGATAATCACACTAATATTATAAAGGCGAAAGTTTGTGAGTGTGTGTGTGTTTGTTACTTCTTCACGCTCAAACGGCTGGACCGATTTAGTTGACATTTGGTATGTAGATAGCTTATACCCTGGATTAGCACATAGGCTACTTTTTATACCGGTATACGCAGGCGAAACCGCGGGGCGCAGCTAGTTCATAATAATTCTCAAAAATATCGAAGGTTGAACAACATAATACATTAGAACGGTACATAAGGCGCGGCGGTCTTTTAGATGCTCATTAAATATTTAAAATACTATTTTTTCAGGAACTAACAGAAATCGGTTTTGAGCACATTGCATCTGGTCCAGACCGTGACAGACGGATATCCAGAGCCCAGGCTACAAGACGGATGGGTAGTAAGATACCTCCTCCTTATCCTAATGGATGGTTTGCAGTGGGAGAGAGCAGAGACTTGAAAGTAGGCGGTGTTAGCGCTGTTGATGCTGTAGGTGAGTAGCGCCATCTGTTGTTGAATAGCGGAAGCTTTTTGTAATAATTTTTGTGAGGTAAATCTAAATGAAAATTTACCTAATTTACTGAACGAATAATGCAAATATATCAAATAGCTCATTATTTTATGTTGAACGCAACACGACTCTGGGCCTTCTAGACAGTCGTGTTGCGCTAGCATCAGCTAGCGAGCAGTGGTGGTCCAGTAGCAACAGCTGCGACACGATTTGCAGGTCGTTGGTTCGACCCAGACAGGCGTTTACTTTGTGTAATAAATTATTTCATCACCACTGGTCTCAAAACGGTGAAGGAAAACATCGTGAAGAACCAAAAAATCGAAATTGTGACATCCACCAACCCGCACTGGGCCCGCGTGGTGGATTAAGGCCCACTGCCTCTCACCGAGATTAGGCCTGTGTCCCAGCAGTGGGACTGGGAACATTATAGGCTGATTATGTGTTGCGCTATAAAAACTGTTGTTGTTTTTGTATGAGTAGCGCCATCTATTATTATCGTGGCTCATGGGCTCAGGTACAATGTGAACAAAAGTGAGTTGTTGGTATTCCTACCGCGAAGTTGTAAAGTGGATAGCGTCCCCTCTGTTACACTAAATAGTGTATCGCTTAACAGAGCGACGCAGGTTAAGTACCTGGGTCACTGGGTCACGGAGGAGCTTGCTGATGACGTGGACGTTGAGAGGGAACGAAGGGCGTTGGCTGTCCGTGGAAACATGCTGGCACGCAGGTTTAAACGGTGCCACAATGAGGTAAAGTGCACAATGTTCAGGGCATACTGCCAATCATTTTATTCGTGCACCCTGTGGGTCAGCTGTACTAAACGGACACTCGATACCCTTCGGGTGCAGTATAATAATGCTTTCAGGATGTTGTTGGGGCTGCCGAGATGCTGTAGTGCATCTGGCATGTTTGTGGAGGCTCATATTGATGGCTTTCATGCCATCATGAGAATGAGAGCGGCCTCCATATTGCACCGTATCATAGCAAGCTCCAACAGCATTCTGAAAACAATAGCGGACCGGTTAGACGGTCCTTTTCATAGGCACTGGGTCGGACTCCATGTGTCTAAAATTTGTATATAAATTTTAATGTGTTTTTATTTTGTGTTATACTAACATAGATTTTAAGTACTCACTAACACAATTATGGATGTTTTGTCTGAAATAAAGTTATTATTATTATCGACTAGCAGAAACAAAAAAACATCTTGTTCGATTTTTTTTCGCATTTCTTTAAATTAGTTTTAAACAAAACTTTTTATTACGCATCTCTTCAATTTTTAAACCCTTTCCTTCATGAATAATAGAACAACCCTCTACTAGAGAGCTGTTCTCAATAATATTTTACTTTATAATTACGTTTATTTTTCGTATAGAAAAAGTGCCTAACAGCAATCTGTGGTTTAAATCCCTTAATATCCTGCAGACCTCTGTTTACCAAATTATGTAATGCAAACTAAGTAGTGTTTTTGTGAAAGAACATTCAAAATATTTTATTTCATGCGACTTATATTCAAAATACACCCGTAGAGACCCAACAAAATTAGAAATGCCACTCACCAAAGTTACATCACTAAGCCTAAATTGTTTTTATCACTGTAGTAAAATTGTTTAACAATATACTTATCGCAAAAGATATTAGGGAACTCCCTCTGAAATATTTTTAATCTAAATTACTTTACCGTGACATGTAAATAATCAAAGTTAAATTACATAAATGGCTCATGGCTTTCTATAGTGTCACATAATTCTTTGATAAAAAAAAGTAGTGATAAAATAATATTGTTACCTACTGATTTACTGATTTTTAATTAGATACTGGTTAGTTTAAAACTGTTTATAGACTTAGTGAAACATTTTGAATTACAATTTTGTAATAATAGGTAGATAATTATAATGTTTGTTTAATTACACTGTTAAATTGTAAGGCTGTGTTACCAGAAATAAGCGAGGATGCGTAGCGAGGTGTGTGTAAAAAAAAATACTATGCAGCTATGAAAATGAAGCGATATTATTCGTTAGTTTTACACATATCCCTCGCTACGTATCCTCCACGGAATAGAAAAAAAGAAGGACTCCGCGCCACTCATATCGAAAGTGAAGCACTGTAAGTATGCCGGGACCGTTTGTACAAACACGCCTCACACACACATTTACATCATAGTATGCCGACCGGCCGCCATTACGTGACACGACGGCGTCTTTGTCAAATCACGCACACATAGATCGATACGGTGCTTCACTTTCTATACGCGTGGCGCGGAGTCCTTATTTTTTTTCTAGTCCGTGGTATCCTCGCTTATTTCTGATAGAAACGCAGCCTAAGTCGACGTTCGCACGGACATCAAAATATCGCGGCGATTTTTTTTCGCACACTGGATTTTCAACGCTCTGCTTAGCGCCGAGAGTGCAAAATCCAACAGTGTGTTTTTTCGACGCGTTACAATGTACTCTGTTATTGTTAAGTTCGGCTCAACAACGAGAGTTGAAAATCCAGTCCGCGATAAAATCCCGCCGCGATTTTATTACGCCCGTGGGAACGGGGGCTTATAGCAACTTGTTTTTTTAAAATATTTTGTTTGCCAGTCCAAGGCAAGACATGTAGGTAGTTCATGACACTATTATTAAGAATGTACAATGTTTAAATGCAAATAAATATTTTATTCTTTAACAAAATCTCAAAACTTTAGTTCTACAGATTTCTTTTGTTGTACTTCAGGTCAAAACCTATGTATCTACCGCGGAGAAGACGGCGTCGCTCGCGTTGTGGACGCCTACTGTCCCCATTTGGGCGCCAACTTAGCAGTCGGCGGCAGTGTCAGCGGGAACTGCATCGAGTGCCCCTTCCACAAGTGGAGATTTGGAGAAGACGGTGCGTGTGTTAGTGTGCCGGGTGTCGAACATGGTTAGTACAAAGATGTTTCGTTTTTCTGAAGATTGAACTTTTCTTGTCAAGCCAAATAAGAATAAGAATAATATTTATTACACACACAAGATTCATGATACGTACACAAGACCAGATGAACAAAACACGGATATCTACATAAATCTACACAGATCACGTAACCCTGTCTCCTAAACTAGGTAGTCCTGTATCTTAGGAGACAGTGTTAGGCCGTACAGGGCAGTTCATCATGAAGGTATAGCTGCAGCCAGAGTGTTTAGCGCGAGGGAGGTTAAGTCATACATTTATGTGCCGGTGTGTAATGTGTATGAGTGTGTGTGTGAGAGAGAGAACAAGTATATGTAAGTATATGATTGGTGAGTATGTGGGTGTATGTGTACCTCTAAGGGTGCGAGTGAGAGTGATGATGATTGAGTTTGTGTGTGGTGAGTGAAGTGTGGTGGTGATGAGTGGTGATGTTTTAGAACTTAGTATATTTAGGGGTTACCAGAAATAAAAACTTTTTAGAAAAAAAATCCAAAAAAAAAACATTAAGTAGGTACCTACTTAGAAAGTGAAAAATAAGTTTAGTTTCGCAAGTCGGTGTCTTCCGAAATTAAAGTTATTTTTCACTAGTGTTTTTTTTTTTTGGAAGTTGGTTGTTTTTTTTTTCTGTAAAAAAATTTTATTTTTCACTTTTTAGTTTTCTGACTAACTAACTAACTATACAAATGAATACAAAACAAAAGGACACTTAGGCGTCGAAGTACTCGTCCGCATCGATGTCATTTCCCTTGACGTTGCCATAATAATATTTAGGGAAATATTTCCGGCAGCGCGAACGGCAATGGCAGTGGCTGATTGTAAACGGGGTATTATCTAGAGAAAAGCCACGTTTGCCTGTAATTTCACCAACCAGCCTTTCTCAACATCATCTTTCAACCCGTTCGCATCGTCACACATCGGTCGAACGTCCGCAATCTTTACAGCCCTCGAGCACCTTAACTTTTAATAGTGCCGGATTAGCCACGTAGCAAGAGTAGCAATTGCTACGGGCCCCGCACACAGGGGGGCCTTGCGCACCCAGACCTACCTACGGAACCCTAAATGTGTAAAGTCCAACACGCACTTGACCGATTTTTTTTAATCACCTTAAACTTATCAACCTATATTAAACCAAGAGCCTCTTGACAGAATTCCTACGGGCCCCGTACCTGACTTTTAGGCTACTAATGCCCAGGTTTCTGAGATTTTTAAACGGAGCATATCCATTCAATAGTGATTATTGGTTCGATATCGTGTTTCTGAAAACTTCGATAAGGAAGAATTTAGCTTAAAGTCGAGTGAATTACTCTCGAGGGTTTATCTATTCTGAGAATCTTAAATTTGTCGAATCTGTAGCTACTTATGACGCGGTATTAGCTCAATATTCACAAAAATTGTTTTCTTGGATTGTCGAGTATGACTTGACACAATTAAACTATCCGACGCAAAAAATACAGTGGACAGAGAAGGGTTTAATGAAAAATTTTAACCGAATAGAATAGTAAAAAATGGTTTGATATTCCCAATAAAAAATTTGGAAGTTGCTCCACAAAAATAAACTTTGGCGTCGAACATCTCTGTATTTTCAGCGATAACGACATTCTTATTTTTATGAATCTAATAGAACTAGCATTTTTTTAAACTTTAACCGGACAATTATTTAATTTATTGTATATATTCTGAATAATCTAAAGAAAACCCGGAAAATAAATGTACATTCAATATGATATATTCAAAATAAGTGGCAATAGATTACGCGGTTGTGTGCCGTTTAAAATCGTAGTCAGTTCGAAAATTATCGCGGCGGGATTTTATCGCGCACTGGATTTTCAACTCTCGTTGTTGAGCCGAGCGTTGAGAATCCAACTTAACTATAACAGAGTACATTCTAGCGCGTTGAAAAAACACCCTGTTGAATTTTGAACTCTCGGCGCTAAGCAGAGCGTTGAAAATCTAGTGCGCGAAAAAAAATCGCCGCGATATTTTTACGTCCGTGCGAACGTCGACTAAGAGTTTAAACTCCGTTTAAGAATTCTTCAGAAATCGGGCATTAGTCGTTGACTTTGAGTATTTTGTTTCACAGCTCCAAAAGGCGTATCTATAAAACAATGGCCGACAGTGGAGATGGACGGCGCCATTTGGATCTGGTACGACGCAGAGAGCCGCGACCCTCTGTGGAACATAACCGAGGTGCCAGAGCTGAAGCACTGGGGGTACAGGGGCAGCAATGAGTTCACTGTCAGTGCTCATATACAGGTTAGTCGTAAAATTGTTACTTTGCTTTGGGACTAAGTACGATCGCACAAATTCGAAAAAAATCAATCGATCGATTTAAAATCTTTCGAATTTGGGTATGTACCCACCTACCTATGAACCTTCTTTTTAACCGACTATGGCAAAGCCAAAAAGAAGGGTTATGATTTTAGCAGTCTATGTAGGTATGTAAGTATATATATAAGTATGTAGGTATTTACGTGTGTTCCACCGTAGCGCCTAAATTACGGAACCGATTTTAATGAATGAGGATTCGTAGTAATGGTCCGGGTGACATAGACTATATAAATTCTCCCTAAATTTAATATGGTGGACTTTACACGTAAATTTTCTGACAACGAAAAAAATTTAATTGAGATAATAATGATATGTTTGGTATCAACAGAAAGGTCTTGACGAGCACATTACAAATATGTAATAGGTTGGAGAAAAAGTTTCTTCGCATTTTTTAAGAAAAGTCAAAACATTTTTTAATATACATTATTTACTTTATCTAAAGTATGTAGGTACCATTTTGTTCGATAACTTTTTGCCATCTTGTAGGTAGGGACATGATCCCATTACTATAGAAATTTTGGGACTTCTGATCAAAATACCGCGACAAGTGGTTTTGGCAGTCCTCTCGTGATGTTAACCTGACACTGCCTAAAGAATTCTGAAGAGACCGAAACAGGTGGAAATCTGAAGGTGCAAGGTTAGGACTATATGGCGGATGCATTAACACCTCCCAGCCAAACTCTCTTAATTTTTGCTGAGTGGCTAAAGATGTGTGAGGTCTAGCGTTATCATGATGAAAAACCACACCCCTTCTGCTGATTAATTCCGGCCACTTTCTCTCAACTTCTTGCTTTAATCTCATCAGTTGTTCGCAGTAGATTTCAGAATCGATGGTTCTGCCTGGTGGTAACAACTCATAATGAATAATGCCCTTCCAATCCCACTACACACACAGCATCACCTTGTTGTGAGTTAACCCGGGTTTCGCCACAGTCTGTGAAGTCTGACCGGCCTTTGACCACGACCTTTTTCGCACGTTCTTGTCGTACGTGATCCACTTTTTATCACCAGTTATAGCTTCTTCAAAAATGGTTCGGTTTCATTACGTCGTAATAAAGAATCACAAATGAGTACACGGTTCATTAGGTTTTTTTCAGTGAGCTCGTGAGGTATCCAAATATCGATCTTTTTTGTGTACCCAGTTTTTTTTTTTTCAAATGCGCCAAAACTGTTTTGTGGTCAATTCCCAGTTCTTCAGCTACGTCGTAACTACTGATATGCCGATCTTGCTCCACTTTTTCAAAAATGGCATCCATTTTATCCGTAATAGGGCGACCAGAGCGACGTGCATCTTTGACATCAAAATTTCCGGATTGAAAACGCTTAAACCAAATTTGTGCTATTCTCACAGACACTGCACTGGGGCCATAAACATTGCAAATTTTTTTCGCGGCTTGCGTTGCATTTTTACCTTTTTTGTAGTAAAATTTTAAAATGTATCGAATTTCTTCATTAGATTCACTCATCTTGACAGTACGAAAAACAAATGAAAATCACACATTTTCCTATTTGAATTTGGAATTACTCGTATGTTCAAATTTCAATGATACCAAAACCAGCCAGATACAAATAGTATAGCCTTAGAGATTTTATTTTAAGTTCATACATACTAAAATGCGAAAAGACTTTTTCCCCAACCTAATATACTCGTATATGTCTTTTTAAATTGTTAAAAATAAGTAAAAGTGGAGGTACAGACCGACCGCGGCGAGCGTGATTTTTTTAGTAGTCAGGTTTTAGTTTTTGAACTTACTTTTTATTATTACCTATGAAATTGTCGTTTTACAGAAAAAAAATCGAACAATTTTTTTTAAAAGAAACATTGTCGATGCACTTTTGCCATTTTAATGGAAGTTGCTTCATGCCTCTGATATAGATATCCTGGGGACGAGAATCAATGAATTCTTTAAAGGCTTTTTTCGCTGTATACGTGTGTATGTACTGACAGTTAATATTTATATTTCAGGAGATACCGGAAAATGGCGCCGATGTAGCTCACTTGAACGCGGTACATTCCCCGTCATTATTGTCAAGTTTAGGAGAAAAATATCCGTTGTTGTATGATTTAATAGGTAAGTAATAACAACGTGTCGTTTTGCATCCTCGTCAAATTTACGGGTGTGGTATAGACCATCAAACCGAACAACTTTTTCCATGGCACCAACATCGTAATCGCGAAAAAATAATCAGCCGTCCCATACTTTTGCGTCGAGTAGGTATTGAAGTTTTCTATAGAAAAATTGTTCGCGAATACGATGTTGGTCTCATGGAGAAAGTTGTTCGGATTGATGTTCTGTGCCACACCCTGAAACTTGACGAGGATGCAAAACGACATATTTTATAATCACCAACTGGTTTAATTAGCCGTTTAGCTAAACGCCTAGCCTTTACAAGCCGCTAGCCGGCCGAGCCGGCCGCTACCGCAGCACCGTTCGATTCGCTCGCTCGGCCCTCACGCGGTTGGCCAGTTCTAATCTAACCTAACCCATTTGGTCGGGGTGCCCTGGCTTTACTGCGACCTATTCGGCTCGCACGTGGTTGGTCACAGTTCCAACCTAACTTCAATCAATCTGCCTAACCTTTTTCCAACTATGTTGGGGTCGGCTTCTAATCGGATGCAGTTGAATACCAGTATTTTACATAGAGCGACTGCCTATCTGACCTCCACAACCCAGTAACTGGGTAATACGATACCCCTTGGTAAGACTGGTTGTCAGACTTCGGGCTTCTGAAGACCCGTAACGACTGTCAAAGATCCACGAATGACAGCCGGGACCAACGGCTTAACGTGCTTTCCGAGGCACGGAGGAGTCTCGGTATGTAACCGATCCGTCCGGTCACACATCCGTCGTCGTCATTATTATATTATTATTTTGTTGTCTTTGACATAACTCGGGACCCTGGGGTCCCGGACCTTTGGAAGGCGTACGAGGGGCCGAAGCCAACTCGCAGAGGCCCGTTAGACGCTTTCAAATAAATGAGTCACAACCGACGATTATCCCTGTGTGCACTATGCAAGTACACCGAAGGACAACCCCCGGGTGGTGCAGGACTATTGCAGGATATGGAAACAAAGATGGACTATGGATTTGGATGGCTAAAGTGGACTGGTTACCTAGAACTATGAAAGGACTATGGCCCCTGCCTGATCAATGCTTTATTACATGGTTATTATTATTATTCCAGGTTGTCACGTATGGTCAGCAAATTGGTCTAGAAATGAAGATCACACAGCGAACATGAGTTTGACTCACGACTACAGGATAATGAAGTATGATTTATGTCACATTGATGTCAAAGTTACGCAGGTATGCAACACCAACCTTCGAGCATAATAAGATTTGGGTATTTTTTATAGCAACTTGTACATTTGCTCTCGAAAAGCACCATTTGGTGAAGTGGAACTGATGATGAAGACCACGTATGGCCATCGGAACTACTCAATAATAAGTATTTTATTCACGGGTTGCGATTCGATTACCAATTTATTCTCGTCCAATGCATTATGGTGTGTGGTGGTGGTGACTTCACCATCAGCTCCAGTTCTCCTGGTTCTTACTAGGAGAACTCCTCAACAATTAACGTCCCTGCATCGGGAAAAGCAGTATTTTGTAAAAGATGATGAGCAGTTGACATTAGGTATGCTATTGTAACTTACATAAATTACAAACTGACCCACTAAAAAGTGAAAAATAAAAAACTTTTTTATAAAAAAAAACAAACGACTTCCAAAAAAATCTGCAAAGTGAAAAATAACTTTAATTTCGGTAGTCGGTGGCAAAAAACTAAAATACAGATCCAAAGACACCTACTTCCGAAATTAAAGTTATTTTTCATTTTGCAGTTTTTTTTGGAAGTCCGTTGTTTTGTTTTGTAAAAAAGTTTTTTATTTTTCACTTTTCAGTGGGTCAGTTTGTAATTTAGCTAAGTTACAATTTAGCATAATGTCAACTGCTCATCATCTTTTACAAAATATTATCAAACTAAAATGAAGTAAGTTTTCTTGTCCAAAATGTGATCAGTTTTCTCTTCACCGTAGCTTCAGTCTAAAGTCCAAACTGTTTCACTACCTACGATTATTGTTAAAGTATTGTAAAGTTTATTGAAATCTTCGATCATTGAGCTTTGTCGGTGCCGATTTTGTTTTGGAGATTTTACACTTCTTTTATTACTTATTTACGCCCAAAGTTGCGTTAAAATTAGCGAGAAAAACGAATATTTGTTGGCCCATAAGTTTTTAATGGCTTTTTATTTTACTATTATGTTGCCGTGTAGACAAAATTAATAATGAGACAAAACGATATCATGTTTAACTTTGAATGCACAATGTCAAACAGTGGAGTAATACCCTCCTGAAATTTGTATGGAAAAAATGTCGTAAAAGTAGGCAGATAATTTCATACAAACTCTGTTCCATTTTTAAATTTATTCGGTGAGTAGTCGCTATTCGGACATCGTGAAATAAGCCCTAAAGATAAAAAAATCACTGTAGGATTTTTTTTTATTTTTTTTTCTAAAACCTTTTTCCTTCCCACAGATAGGCCCCGGCCACGTTCGTCTCCTACTGCAAACTCCAGTAGGACCGATCCTTGTGTCACAATCAGTGACGCCACTCGGCCCATTGCTACAGAGAGTCATACATCGAATGTTCTCGCCAACTTACAACGCGCCCTTTGCAGCAATGTCCGTCAAATCTGAGGGAGATATGGTGAGTTGTATTATTATAAACCTTTACTAGTCGAGCAACTACCTTGCTTGAGGAAGATTATGTACAAAAATATAGGCACCTACGTGCTCAGCGAGTACATAATTATTACTCAAAACTTAGCCAAAAAGCCAGCGCTGCATGAGGGACAGAATCAGTGGCAGATTTGCCCTAAGGCCCAGTAGGCCCGGGCCTAGGGCGGCCAGATATTAGGGGCGGCCAATCTGACAAAAAATTCACTGATGATAACAAGAAATAACTGAAAGTACAGAAGCCAGCACATCAAGCTATCCCAATCTGTCAAATTTCTTTGATAGATTTTCAACTTTACCGCAAAGGAATAAGGTTCATATTCAATTGAGAAAATTTGACAGATTGGGGTAGCTTGATGTGCTGGCCTCAGTACCTATTGTAGTAGTACCTACCTACAGCCATCGGCCGCGACTTTTCTCGCATATGACCCTTAACTCTAGTTCAAATTCTAGGCTAAAGATTTTTTACCTCTAGTTTAAGTAGGTACTTACATTCATTTGGCAATTTTTTTATCTTTTCTGTTAACATAAATCAAATTTTCTCTTCCACAGTTCGAACGCGACATCTTAATTTGGAACAGCAAGCGTTTCGTGTCAGCGCCTGCGTACGTACGGACGGACAAGACGATTCGTGCATTCAGGAGTTGGTTCTCACAGTTCTATAGCCCGCACAGTGTATCCTTTAGGGAGGCCAATCAGAATACTCTTGATTGGTGATGAAGTTGGAAAGGGCATGACAAATGTACTGTGAATAAGAGGCAGTACCTATCTCGAAAGAATATTATCGCAAAATTAATGAGACAAATTGTCAAACGCGCGGCATCTGCTGCAATGATAATTTGACACGAAAAGTATTTGACAGGTCTACATCTATAACAGCGCCCCCAAGCGGGATAAATTGCGAGAATTGCCGCCATTGGCTGTTGATAAATCATTCAATCATTCACAACAGTTTACGCGTAATTTTCGTTCGAGAATCTCTCGCGACTTCTTTTGAATTTAAATATTTATTTATTAGTATCCCCTTCGCATGTTGTAGGTAAACTTACACCCTAGTTATACAGGGAAGCCTATTATTAGCCATACAATACCTTCACATACTTTGTTACATACCTACTACATGTATCGCTGTTGATTGCCTAAAGAATATAAAATAAAAATAGAAACTGACCTTTTATGCGATGATTACGTTACTAAATGAAGGTCATTTACACGGACTGACAGTTTTTCACCCATCCACATGCAAGTATCGCACTTAGTAGCTGAACACGGTTTCTGAGTTGAGAATTTGAAGTTTGAAAACTTGTCAAAATTTTTCTATTTTGGCATTTGGTTATTCCTTCAGAGACGGCGCGAAACCGCATGATTCAAGCAGCGGAACTTCATGCGAGTCAATTGAATTGAACTACCGCTGTTTTGCCTTAATTTAGCCCGCGAAATTCAAAATTCCTTCCTTTTTTTCGCAAGTAATCTTGAATATCGCGGGCATTCACTTTAAGGCTTTTAGTATACTAATAGTAACTGCGATTCCGCTGCGAAACACGTTAGTTTTTCATACAATTTGTTCCGTTTTCGCGGTGATTTCGCTTACCGCAGCGTCAGTGTGAAAACAGCGTAAGCAACGCTAAAGTTTTGACAAGTTTTCAACTACAAGTTCTGAATTTAGAAACCGCGGTCCGACGAAGCCCGAGCTGCATACGAAGTTCGCCGAACTTCGTATGCAGCTCGGGCTCTCGTTGCGTCGGACGACTGTATGATGTACCTACCTAAGACTGTGTTATTAGTCTACTTACATTATTGAATTAGATTCAAACTTTCTTCTTTCGATAATCGTACTTTCGTACAGAAACTCTCAATGTGTAAATAAGCCAGTTTAATTTATAAGGGTAGCCCGCAAAATTAAAATTTTCTTAAGTTTTTTGCAATTTGCAAGTCAGTGTAGTGTTACGTAGACGCTAACGCCATCTGTTATCGAGTAGCGGAACTACACGGTACGTCGATTCATGGGCAGATGTTTCTAAAACCTTCTAAAGACTTCTAGAATTTTCTAGATGTTTTAGTGTCGTTTTGCAGCATTCTAGATCATTCTCGTAACTACTGGAATGTTCTCTAATTATGTCCTCGAACTTTATTATATTGTCGTATGTTGATCAAAATTGTTGAATGTTGATCAAAATATGATTCGGCGACGTAACAATTAGGTATTTACAAATTATAGGTAATCATTAAAGTCATCAATACAACTCTTTAGGACCAAGTAAGCCTATTTATTGAATGACTATTTTATTAAATCTTGACATTTGAGAATTATACTATGTTAGGGAGTTGTATTACTGATTCTATTGATTTATAATTATTTAAATACACTTATGTTGCGGTCGCGAATCATACTTGTATATGCTGATCTTCCTTTGTATAGGATTTCCGTACAATGACAGGTCAACATAAACTGAAATTGTATAGCTTGATTTGTAGCCGTGTGTACAACCAACTTACAAAAAACGTAGGTAATAAAATTTGAATTTCGCGGGCTGCATTGACGCTTCCCCCTAAGGGCTAATTTAACCAAAGTCGGATACCTTTTATCCGTGGAATAAAATTGACAGCTGACAGTTTTCGTATGGAGTAACTGTCAAAAATTCAAAATTTATTCGAAGCTGACCTATAATTGGGTATAAGTTTGGTCGAATTCACCCTTAGAGATATAAAATAACTGTAAGTAATTTTATAAATGTGTGATTTTTTTGTTAGACATTACAATCTATATGTTTATGTAAATGTGTTTTAACTGTTGTTCTAACCAACGCGATCGTCGTGCGAGAATGCGATTCGATCGTCGTGTTCATTTTGTTCGGCAAATAAGAACGCGTGGTCGCGTCGACAGAGGGCGCCTTCCAGTTTTCCGAACAAATGAGTGGCATACCTACAAGGTGTAATTAAAATAACCGACATCTATAAACATCTGTTACCTACTATGGGACCAAAGCTTTTTTTTTATTGTGAATGGGAAATCATCAAATGACTTCTCCTGCTCTGGGCGGAGCGGGAGGGCGTGTCAGACTTTTACTGACTAAAACCCACCCGTGTTCCTTCAGTTGCCCGTGCCAGGGCCACGGTATCTCTTTGAAATTGCGAAAAAAGAATCAGCTGTTCCCTACATTCATGTTCGCATAACTTGTCAAAATGTAGGGAACGGCAGATTCATTTTCAGCTGGTTGTCAGTTATTTAAATTACTTACACCTTCTTTATACGTGACGATCGCGTATTCGAGCGAACGATCTTTTTTGTTAGTACGCGGCTTACAGAACGTTAAATAGGTACAGAAGCCAGCACATCAAGCTACCCCAATCTGTCAAATTTCTTTGATGGATTTTCAACTTTACCACAAAGGAATAAGGTCCATAATTATTCAATTGGGAAAATTTGACAGATTGGGGTAGCTTGATGTGCTAGCCTCTGTACCTATATTTGCATATTTAGCTATGAAGACATGAATGTGAGTTGATGCCAAATTGAATAATTAAACTAAATAGTATTTTACAAAAAAAATGTTTTATTGTCATCAAATCCAATAAAAGCTTGTTGCCTCTACTACCTAAGGCACAGATTAATCTGTGCCTAAGCTTGTAGCTTATACCAAGTGACTGTATCGTGCGCCGCTAACGTGTGCGTTTGATAACATAACAAGTTATAAATACGAAAATAAGTTTATTTGTTATCTTTTCATGCCTAAACCACTGAACCGATCATCCTGAAATTTTGCATATACGTTGTCAGGTGTACAGAAACAGACATGGGGTACCTTTCATCCCGAAAAAAACTATTGTTCCCGAGGAAAATAACAATAACGTTCTTATGATAATAGATGGCGCCACGTGTCTTTAGAATCATGATTGAATTATATTATTACAAGCAGAGTACAACCCGAATTGATTGTCAAATCTAAAGCCGCGGGCAAAAGCTAGTTCATTATGTTATTGTGTAACTTCAAATGCGTAATTTGTTAAGAAAAATCGAAAATTCAAGTAAGGTTTGTTTGGAAAAAATATTTGTAACGCTAACGACACTCGGAATACGTTTTAGTAAGAAAGTAAAAAGGCAACTTTGACCTTCAATATCTCCAGAACCAGTGGGTTCCCAGGTACTGTCTAGAGGAAAAAAATGATCCAAATAATGGGTAGAATATGTGGTTTTCGGCTTCGGAAGGTGTCTTTTTACATCCGGTCATATAGCTGTCCTGCGTCGGTTCGTACTCCTGTGGCCTTAGTGCGAGTTTTTATAGTACTCGATCACGTAAACTTTAATTTGTACTGAAACTGAGTAAGCGCTGTCTGGTGACTGTAATGGGAACACGGGTTACATATAAAACGTAAGGTGAAATTCAAATTTTCTAGCGAGCATCGGTCTACTGTCTTCGGTCACAGACTGCAACAAATTTTCTTGTTTATTTGTGAAAGAATACTTCCATCCCAAGAAATATATTGTACTTAATAATTATCCAAACTAACAGTTTCTTTCTGGTCAACATTACTTTCTGTGTTTTTCTGTTAAATTAATTATCTATCAAAGATGAAAATTAAGTTCAAGAAATTAATTATTTATTAATAATATTTTTTTAATTCTACTTACTGGAACATCAGTCAGCTTCTCATATAACTCTTGCAGGTTCTTGTTAGTAACCACATACATACGAACATTGTGCACTAAACATATCCTACACATTGGCAGTTTTTCCATCCTTTAAACGCGAGATAGATGAGTTAAACCACCTTATTATTATGTTATTGAAAAACACTGTTGAGTTCAAACAGGCAACAATAGACAATAGTATTAACAAGTACTTGAAACTTTTTGTATTCTACGATGCTTTGCGTCCTGGATTAGGACATAGTAATGCTCTTCTGATTTTGTTTGTTTCTTTTCTTGTACCTAGTCCGAATTTCATAGGATTTAGTTAGAAAGAATAGTATTAATATATAATATATATATATATATATTTTTTTTTTTGTTTTTTTTTCTTTTGGCTTCGCACGGTTTGTGCATTTAACCAATGTGACGTTTAGTTCATAGGTCAAGTTATGGAAACGAAAATATTATAATGATTTTTAAACGGGATTTAGGATAGGGTGGATAATATAGGATCAGTATATAATAAAGGTGATTAAATATTGATAATGATCAAATTACAATGACGAAAATTTACAACTTAATATTATTTAAAATAATGAATGAGACTATACATTTTTATACAGGGAAGCTATTTGTACAAAGTAAAGAAATTGTTGAGGTAGGAAAAGGAGTACTGAGGGACAAGATGTTACTAAGAAAAGAAGAACAAAAGGAGAAAAAAATGTGGTTTAGGTCGCCTACGTCTGTGCCACACAAGCACATGGGGTCGTCGATGATATGAAGTTTGGCAAGATGGGCTGGAGAACAAACATGACCCAGTCTCATCCATATTAAAACAGAGGTCTCCATCTTGCCAAACTCTGCCCTGCCATAGTAATATATTTATAGCGATACTGGTCTACCGACCGCAGACAATTTCTATTGACTCTGTGAGTGTGTATTGACTAGTGTCAGCTTCAGTTCAGCTGTCACCACACCACAGGCCTAGTACCGTAGACAGGAATTCTCTGTCTACGCCTCAGGTCTACGCCTAGTACGCTTGTCACTGTCAGCAGTGACAGCCTACTTGGTCTGTGGTAAAAATTTTGACAATGACATTAATTGACGTACGTCTTTATTCTTCTGAGGTCTGAACAGCCAGAAAGGACACAAAGACATACGTCAAAATTAATTGTCAAAATTTGTTTTGATTATCTCTTTTGAATTCGTTTTGGTTGTACGGGTAGCCCACGAAATTCAATTTTACGTTTTTTGCCATTTTAAAGAATATATTTGGCGACCATAACAAGTATCTATTTACAGAATTAATCATTAAACTCATCAATACAACTCTTTATGGCCAAGATAAGTAATCCTATTGAATGACTATTTCATGAAATCTTGACATTTGAGAATTATACACAGATACTAACAGAGTTGTATTTTTGATTCTAATTGTAAAAATAAATGTTTTATACGGTCGCCAATCATATTTTAATCAACAAACAACCTCACGACTTGCAAATTGCAAAAAACGTAAGAAAATTTGAATTTCGCGAGCTACCTTTGTGCTTCCGCCATCGACAATCGCTCTGTTCCACGTTCCCAGCCAAAAGTAAAAATGTAAAGGCTGACCCCTTCCTATACAATTACAATCACGGACTAGAAAAAAAAAACATAACGGCGGTCGGCATACTATGATGTAAATGTATGCGTGAAGCGCATGTTTGTACATACAAACGGTCCCGGCATAGGTACCTACTTACTGTGCTTCACTTTCGATATGTGTGGCGCGGAATCCTTCTTTTTTTTCTAGTCCGTGATTACAACTAATATTCTTCAGCTCTTATTACCTAATTAGCACAGGCGTTATTGTTGTCATTAATAAACAATGAATTTGCTAAATGTTAGTTATAACAAAATCTAAGTATCATGTAAAATAATAAGGTAGGTATAGTTAAATTGCGTATTAGCCACAGATTAGTAATATGTAGCAAGATTATTAGTCTAATAGGCTGGATTGTACACATACATTAGTTCTTTTTAATAAAGAAATAAACTTAAAATATCAGTATAAAAAGTCAGTTTTCTTTGTGTAAACTTCTGACCCCCTATTAACTTCAAGGAACAACGCCAACAGCAGTCGTTGCCTCCAAGAAAAAATCATCAATATTTTTATACCTACCTATATTCAATTTGCAATAAGATTTTTCAATCCAACCTTTTTTACAGTCCGTTCAACCGATTTTGACTTCTATTACGTTGGTGGCATGACAAATGGCAGCTACAGTAAACAGTTGGTATTGTAACCATTTTCTTGCCTTTAATGCCATCCTTAAGCCTACGGAATAGAAGTCAAAATCGGTTGAACGGACTGTAAAATAGGTTTGTTTAAATGTCTAATCTTATTGCAAATGCAGTACCTATAGTGTATTTAGATACCTATTGATTTAACCATCACGTCTGCGGAGTTTCACTACCCAATTTAATTTGGTTCTGTAAAATCACATCTTTTTAGAGTTCCTTACCAAAATGGTAAAAACGAATTTATGGTGCGACTCAGTCTGTCTGTCTGTCCGTCTGTCACAGCTAGATATCTCAAGCACTACTGATGCTATCAACTTGAAGTTTGCCCAACTATTTTGCAAATATGAAAAAAATTAAAATACACTTCTGGACACATCTATTGGCCCACCTTGGAGTTTAGGTTTCGATGGCCCCTACCGAAATATGATTGCTAGATTGAACAAAAACTGTTGATGCAGTTTTAAACCTGATACATTTTACCATCTTTTTCGATCGTATTGTTTTAAATTTGAATTCAGAATACCATACGACATGGAGCTACGCCTAACAAGTCGGATATGCGCCTTGTTAAAGGCAATTGATTTTTGAATAAAAAACATGTTTTATCAAATAAAGGTTTAATTTAATAACGCGTGTTGCCTCCATGGGCATCTACCACAGCTCTCATACGATTAGGCATAGAGTTTATCAACCGCTCTATGAAATTTTGAGGGATCATCTCCCATTCCTCTTCTATGGCAGTTTTCAACTCCTGCATCGTCTGGGCAACTGGCTGACGAGCCCTAACACGTCTTTTTAGCTCGTCCCACATGTGCTCAATGGGGTTCATGTCTGGGCTTCTGGCTAGCCAGTCCATAACTGTGATGTTCACATCCCGAAGATATTCCCTGACGATGCCGGCCGCATGGGCTCTTGCATTATCATGCATAAAAAGGATATTTGGGCCCACATAGTCCGCGTATGGTATCACGTGAGGTTCTAAGCACTCACGAATGTACCTTTCAGCATTTAATGTTGGCAGCCGTGGTCCTGTAACAACCTCAAGTTGAGTTTTGCCGCTCGCGGATATACCGCCCCAGACAGTCCATGAGCCACCGCCATAAGCAACCCTCTCTTCAAAGCAGCATTGTGCGAAACGCTCTCCCTTACGTCGGTAGACCTTCTTCCTTCCATCATTACCATGTAACACAATTTTAGACTCATCAGAAAAGAGTACACGGCTCCAATCTTGCTGTGTCCAATTTAAATGACTGCGTGCGAAATGAAGGCGCGCTGTTCGGTGGGCTCGCGTTAGTTTGGGTCCATTAGCTGGCTTGTGTGGTACCATATCGCGTTCTTTTAACCTTCTCCGAACAGTTCGAGCACTCACAGATACTCCGTGGAAGTCGCGAAGTTGGTTTTGTATCTCAATGGAGGTAAGGTGACGATTTCTCAAGCTGGTCGTCACGATGAATCGATCCTGCCTTTCAGTTGTGACCCGAGATCGTGGCCTTCCTTGGCGACGAACAAAGCCGCCAGTCTCTAGGTACCTCCGATAAGCATTTCGGACCGCAGATCGACTTAAATTAAGTTGAGCACTCACGTTTCTTTGGCTGTGTCCGGCCTGAATAAGTGCCACAGCTTGGGCGGCGACTTCAGGTGAAGTATCCATAGATTATTGATAGAACCTCACCTTAATGTTAAGAATAAGTAATGTTTGTTGCAAAACCAAAGATATCAATCACTTTTTCAAGAATTAAATCCAAGTAAACCAATAAAACCAAGTTTTCTTAGTATTCGATTGTTTGATATCAACAAACAGGCTCCAAATTGTCTTTTGTTTCTTTAAATTCTGTGTTCGAAATTCAAAAAAAGACTATTGAATGAAATTGTGAATGTGCCAGGTTCAAAACTGCATAAAAACTTTTTGCTCGACCTAATATAAAATTTTGGCTAGGACCAAACGAAACTGAAAATACAAGGTGGGCCAAAAGATGTGTCCAGAAGTGTATAAATATTGTGCAACAGGGACTGAAAGGGGGTCTAAAAAATTCGATGTTGGGCTACTAGGGCATGTGGAGTATCATATGAAATAAAGCTGTTTGCACATTCTTAAACATTTTTTTTTCTTTTTTTAGGCCGCATAGTTTTCGATTTTTGATGAAAAATTAAAAAAAAAATACCGTTCCCCTCCCCTTATCTCCGAAGTTTGCATAGAGAATCTAGAAATTTTGAAATTATTAAGTGAAAGAAGTTTATGTAAAATTTACAGGCAAAATAAAACGATGTCTCTAATTTTTTTTTTTTTTTTTTTTTTTCCCTTGTTCTAGGGCTCATCAAAAGGATGGACCCTAATCGTATTACAATCTAGCCTTATAAATAGGCTAATAAGTAATTAAATTATAACCTAAACTATTAAATTGTTTTTATTAAGAATGTGTCCAATAACACTTTTCTTATTGTCTCTATTAAGGCGAATACACTTCGTTCTTGTGTTTGTTTGGCACATTTGTACTTTACACTATTTACTAACACTAAACACTAACTCGAACGGTTTTGTTCTTTTTAGTCTTCTCACTATGTTTGTGTGGTCGAGCAGCTGGATTGCCTCGACGTTCACATGCTGATGAAGTCTCTTTTCGTGAGCTTCTGCAAATTTCTGGATCACTTTTTCGATGAACTCAACTTTTAGGTCCCGATGTAGGTCATCATTTCGTATGTACCAAGGTGCATTTACAATTTCCCTTAGCACTTTATTCTGGAATCGTTGTATAATTAATATATTGGTCTGTTTGGTGCAGCCCCACAGCTGGATACCATAAGTCCAAACTGGCATCAGGACTTGTCTGTATAGCAACAATTTATTTTGCACGGACAGCATGGAGTTTCTTCCAAGCAGCCAATACATTCTTTTGAATCGGTGGTCGAGTTCATCTTTTTTCTTCTTGACGTGGGCTTTCCAGCGTAACTTTGCGTCAAGGGTCATACCGAGATACTTGGCTGTATTCTCGTATGGGACTAGTTTATTGTCAATGTAAACTGGAGAATAGTGGTGTTTTCTGTTGGAAAAGTCTATGTGAACAGATTTGGATTCATTCAGTTTAATCCTCCATTTTTTGGTCCAGTCATAAACTTGATTAACAGCCATTTGAACCTTTTCTACTGCTTCTTCGTGGCTGTTTCCTACAGCCATTATGGCTGTATCATCAGCAAAGGTCCCAATCGTGTTTTGCTCTAATTCAGGAATATCGCAAGTGTATAGTAGGTACAGGACCGGTCCTAACACACTTCCTTGCGGTACGCCAGCGTTAATTTGTTTCAGTTCTGAGTAGGCGTCTTCTTGTCTTATTCTAAAGACTCTGTTCAAAATGTATGATTCTAATATATCTGCAAACTGCTTCGGTAACAGGCTCTTCAATTTATGTATAAGGCCTTCATGCCATACTTTGTCAAACGCTTGCGCCACGTCTAGGAATACAGTAGCACATACTTTCTTGTCTTCGAGGGCGTTTTCTATTACGTCTGTGATCCTATGAACTTGATCGATGGTAGAGTGTTTTTCTGGAAATCCAAATTGGTGCTCTGGTATTATGTTTTTACTATCTATTATTGGTTTAAGTCGTTTGAGTAACAGTTTTTCAAATAGCTTGGACATGATTGGTAGTAAGGAAATGGGCCTGTATGATGATGCTTCGTGAGCCGGTTTCCCTGGCTTAGCTATCATTATTACTTCAGCCACCTTCCATAAGTCTGGTACATATTTTAACCTTAGTGCAGCATTGATAAGGGTCGTTAACTTAACCAGACCCTTTCTAGGGAGGTTATGAAGTACTTCTCCTGTTATTAGATCGTAACCTGGTGATTTTCGTGTATTTATATTATGTTTTATTTCTCGTGCGACTTCTCTCGGTGTTACTAGTTTTATGGTAACTTCATCTTCTGATGTCCGCATATTAGGCAAAGTGAGATCTTCTATGATTTCCTCGTCGTTTGGTTGAAATATATTTTCTAGATGCTCTGCAAACCTCTTAGCTTTTTGCTCATTACTAATTGCCCATTGCCCGTTTTCACACTTAATTGGTGGGATTTGGGTAACCGGTCTTTTTAGGTACTTAGTAGCCTTCCAGAGGGAGTAATCAGTATTTATGTCATTACTTAGATTCTGGAGATAGGTATTGGTTGAGTCATCTTTAAAGGTCTGGATTAGTCTTCTTACTTTTTTTGTCAGGTTATTTAACTTTCGTTTGTCATCTGGGCACCTAGATTGATGCCACGTTTTTCTCTGCCTTCTTTTTTCCATAATGAGCTTCTTGATTCTGAAGGGGTACGTATTTCCCTTCGTCCTCTTATTGAAGTCAGGTGTATTTTCCCACGCTGCTTGCTGGATGTGCATTATGAAATTCTCTACTTCAACGTTTAGGTGTTCGGGTGTTTTTAGTGGGACCTTAAGGTCTATTTGATCATTCAGCCTGGTCTTGAAGCCCTCCCAGTCTGTACACTTATTGACAAGAGTGGGACTATTTTCTTTAAACAAAATGGACTCGCTAATTTCTAAATAGATTGCGGAGTGATCCGAGTTCATGTCATAGCTTTGTTCCAATTTTATATAACCAGTTGATAAATCCTTGGTAACGAAAAAATCGATTAAGTCCGGAATTTTATTTGAATCTGTTGGCCAATAAGTGGGCTTTCCAGTTGACATGACATCACATTTCAGCTCTCTTATGGCACTCAGTAGTTCTTTGCCTTTGGTAGTTGTTAGTCTGGAGCCCCAATACGTATTCTTAGCATTGAAGTCGCCTCCTAAGATAAATCTACTTCCAAGGCGAGTTAGAAAGCTCATAAAGTGGTCTTTTTTTATCGTATACCGTGGTGGACAGTAGATGGCAGATACTGTAATAGGATATTTTTTGGTTTGTAGACAAATCGCGACTGCTTGGATCTCTTTCTCTTCGTATTTAAACTCTTCGTAGTGCTGAAGGTTTTCTTTTACAATAATGGCACTACCGCCTCTTGCAGAATTGTCTGGGTGAAGTGCATGGTATACTTTGTACCCTTTAAACTTAATGTGAGATTGCTTTGTGAAGTGAGTTTCTGATATCAGGCACACATCAATTTTTTCTATGTCTAATACTACTTGTAACTCATTCTGATGTTTTTGTAACCCATTTGAGTTCCACGCCATAAGTTTAAGTGTAGTATTCATTTTTTCGGCTTAGAAGTAGCAGCTTTATTGCTATTTTCAATTTTTTTCAATCTCTCGTCAAATGATGACATTAACTTTAAGATTTCATTCAACTTTTTGTCACTGTCCATATCAGCCAAAGGCTCCTTCGCTATGCCTCTTTTAGCTACTTGGGCGTATGAGACGTTTTTAGCTATAGTTTTTATTGTGCTTTGACTTCTTTTATACTGGCTGGTGCTTTCAACTCTTCCAGTAGGAGTATTTTGTTGAGAGGTTGTATTATTGCCTTTAGATTTTTTGTTTCGAATCTGCTGGATTTCTTTAGCTACGACACATCCCCTGTAATTAGCCGGATATGGAGCTCCACAGTGGACACACTTTGGCTTTTCTTCTTTTGATTTTCTGCAATCCTTAGTGAGATGCTTGCCTGTGCACTTTACACACCTCGGTTCTTTGGAGCAGTACTTTTGCGTATGGCCGTACGCCTGGCATCTTTTACACTGAGGTACCAGTTTTGTAGATTTTAGCGGTTGTATTTCCACATTACATACCAACACAGTTTTGATGGTATATATTTTGCTAGTTTCTTCATCATTTGAAAATGTTAGCATGAACATATTGAGTGGTTTTTTGGTTTTCCAACTCAATTTGTTGACTGCTTCTAGTATCTTGTAGCCTTTGCCACGCAAGTCTTCAACAATTCTCTCCGGAATGCATGTAAAATGCAATTTTTTTGCCATTACTCTAATTGGTCTCTCTTGCTTGTTCTCATACGAGTGCCAAAGACAATTGTTGAGTGAGAGGGCCTTTGTTATTGCCCTGTATGAATCTTCGTTTTTGGCATTTACTTTGACAGTATCGCCGTTCATCATTTTGATGCTGAACGCGTCAGCTGATTGGCTCTCAGATAGAAAATCATAGAATTTCTGGTAGTCATGGATACCATCTACTACAATAGGTGGTGGCAAAGGAATTTTAATGGTTTTTTCCTTACCTTTATTCTCTTCACTTTCGTCTTCATTCGGAGTGGCTTCGGCGGGTGAGGTGTTCAATCTTCTTTTCTTCCTGCTTTTTTGCCGTATCCATCCTGTTTCTCGAGCTAGTTCTTCTTCGTCCGTGGTATATTCAACACGCGGGGGAGAAGTCTCAGTGGCGGTTGTAGTAGCTGATTTCGGTGCGTTTTCCGCTTGAAGTTTCAGCTTTTGCTGGAGATATTCTATTTGACCTGTTAAGTCATTTAAGTTTTTTTGCAGCTCTTCACGCTGTTTTTGTTCTTGGCAAAGATACTTGTACAACAAATGTTCAGTTTCTGTTTTTAAGTTTATGCTAATAGTGTTCAGTGTTGTCCTTTCCGAACCCATTGTAGAAGTTATGCGATCATTAACTTCGCCTTAACAATAACATTCGCTGACAGCCGTCAGCATTACGCAATAACTAGGTCATTGCGGTGCATCCGACTGGACGGCTTTATTTTGATGCGTAAGCACTTTTACACTGTGGTACGCGCGCGATCACATGTAACACAACTGCTCTCAGCAAAAATCGAACACGTATTGTCTCTAAATGGCACACCTTTTCAGAAATCGGAACGGAACACTCGGTGCGCGAGTCCGACTCGCTCTTGACTAGTTTTTATTTTATTTTACCCTCTATTCCTATCCTTTCATTACAATAATTTAGGACAGACTGATATTCCTAAAACTGTCAAACATTAATTTTTGTTCCACGGTTAAAAGGTCAGATAGCATTTCATGTAAAATACCTACCTACTGGTATTCAGCTGCATCCGGTAAGACACATGATGATATTGCGCGTGGGTAAAATAAAACTGGATACCTAAACCTTATTATTTATTATATAAACGAATAAGTACCTAGCGAAAGAGAGATTTTAGTCGGTTTTTTGATAAATATTTACTTATCAACCACATTGACGTCAGTAGCAGCTCTAAACTCAGCGTACTCTATAAACCCATCGTTATTTTTGTCGGTTTGTTTCAACGCTCCTTCCACCATTTCCTCCAAGTATGAATCTTTGTATGTTATGCCACTATCTTTGTCAGCTTCTGAAAAAAAAAAATAGAGTAACTAGACTTTTTTATTGTAAAACAATTAAACTAAAACCGATAAAGCATGCATCTCGGCTAGTGTTTAAGGCGACGTTATCCGACTTTTAATGATTTTAAACTGAAGAGCACGTCTAAATGAATTTGAAGAAAAATATACTTATGTTAAATTTAAGCAAGCATTTTCTTAATAACTTTATATGTGAATATTTTAGAATTAGTATAAATTACAGTAGTGTAATTAATAAAAAAAAATTGTTTAAAAATTTCTTACTTATGCCTCAGTATGCTAAGAGGGATGTGTGGTGTTACACGAATGGATAGAATAAGAAATAAGTACATAAGAGGAACTCTAAAAGTGGCACCGGTGACTGAAAAGTTGTGCGGAAATCGGCTGTCATGGTATGGGCATGTGATGCGGAGGAGTGAGGAAAATGTCGTGAGGAAAGTTTTGAGTATGAATGTCGATGGCTATAAGAGTAGGGGAAAACCAAAGAAACGATGGATGGATTGTGTGAAAGATGACATGGCTAGAAAGGGGGTGACTACCGAGATGACGAATAATAGAGAAGTATGGAAAAAAAGGAAATGTTGCGCCGACCCCAAACAGATTGGGATAAGGGCAGGAGAATGATGATGATTACTTATGCCTCAGTGCCCCGCACAGTATTGTTTTTGCCTCGAAAAACGGGCATCCACTTTTCATTAACTTATCCGATAAAACAAGTTATTTTAAAAGTATAAGTAAAATACCCGTGTGCCAATTGTGCACCAAACACGAGTAAAAAATTATTTAATATTTTTTCCAACTTTTCTAAATTAATTAATTACAAAAAAATACGCATTGTTTTACCCTTTTCTTTATTATGTGTAATAAAACTATATTAAAGACATTTGAAAAAAAAATACAAAAGAGTAGGTACTAACTAGTACAGATGTACAGAAATATACTTTTTTGTGTTTTTAGATTTTGATTTTTCATGGTTGTGTCTTTGCTTAGTTGGATTCAACATTTATTGTAAATCATATTTAGACCCCAATCAATCGCTATAAAAAAACACACTTCCAAATCTCGCGGTATCTAGGAGTTATTCACAAGTTTTTTCTGATGATTTTGATTTTAGGGTCATCCATCACTTCAACAAAAAATAATATTTTTTGTTTGTAGGTTTAAGTTTTATGTTCGATTTTATTTTATCATAGAATAATACTTTCTTACCTACGTATACATATTTACACGGGTATTTTACTCTTCCTTTTGAAATAACCTGTTCTATCGGATAAGCTAATAAAAAGGGGATGTCCGTTTTTCGAGGCAAAAACAATACTATGCCCCGTTACGTAGGTACATGTACGCACGGCTACACATCAAGCTATACATTTCCAGTTTACACTGACCGCTCATTGTAAGGAAATCCTATACAATGCGAGATCAGCTTATACTGGAAATGATCTGTAGCCATGCGTACCTACTCCAACCGTTAAGCTCGAATAAAAAAACTGAGAATCACACAATTAAAACCATCAAGCGTATTTTTTACGAAACCTTCACCATTTTAAAGATAATTTAATATGATGTATCTTTTAATATACGTGTTTTAATATAATATGTTTTATGCATAATAAATTAATAATACGTCTTTGGGACAGCGCTCCTTGATGGGCAAGTCCTTACTGGCTGGACGTACAACGCGTTGCGTGAGCTCGGCACAGAACACGCAAGCTGACCACTCAAGGCTGTTGGCATATATCTGCGTGTTAAGCTGTGGCTAATTGCAGTAGACATGATCTTGTATCAATCAATCTGCCCAGTCTTTTCACAACTAAGTATATTAGGGTAAGCAAGCTTAGCACGAGAACCGTAGAGAAGCGTTTTATCGATGGAAGACTAGACAATACTGACGTTTCTGTGTAGACAGTACTTGACAGTAGAAAGTTTTCTATTGTCTTTATCATAGCGATTACAAAATAAAATGTCAAGAGAACTGTCTTCACTACCCTACTACTACTACAATAATTTACACCTAACCACCTTTCCAAAGAACCCAATAACAAATATAGAAAACAAGGTTTTGACAGATCTACATTGATTGACGCGCCAACTGGTGTCAATTTTTAGAACTTCTCAAATCAAAGGTTTCAAATTATCTAGCTATTGCGTAACAAACTATCATTCGGAATTTTGACAGTTCAACAATATTCATCGCGTTATTTCCGTTGTCAAGCAGAAAATTTTTTCGAACATAATGAAGCAATGGATTAGCAATTTGCTTCAAAATTATTCAGATTCCGATTTTTATTTGTTTTCCATGCACGCATCCGTAGGTACGTACTCGTAGATACATAGCGTGGCCGTGGGTGGGACGCAGTGGACGATCCCGCCATTGATTTTGTATATCAATGGATCCCGCATACATTTACATACAAATCGAAGCTTACCTACACGTGTTTAGCTTAACCATATGCTGCTGTGGGTGGTATTGGCAAAACATGTCGTGTAAAAATTCAAACCAGAAAGAAGTGTAGAAGACCTTTGTTCAGCTTTAGTGAGTCAGTTTACAAAAAGGTAAATGAAGTCACTTCATTTACTTACCTTTATAAAATGGCAGATACCTAATAGAAGATATCCAGCTTATAAAAAAAAACAATATTCAAGATTTAAAGACCCCCAAATTGAAGTCGGGATTAGTCCGGATATGGCAAAGTAGGTTGGTACCTATGCCTTCAAAAGTTAGTATATTGTTTTTTTATTACCTGCATGCTTGAGGCTGAACCGGCGTGTTATGGTTACAGAATTGTAGTCATAATCCCTATTGTAGGTATAATAAAAAACAAAAGATTAAAAAATAAAAATATATTTATTTTAAAATATATTATCAGAATAAAACAGTTGCAGAGTATAGAAAAAAATTCAACAAAATTAAAGAGATATATACCTACTACCTAGGTGCACGATGTGGTGGACCCACAAGTGTTGAAATTTTCCACCAGATTATTAAAAAAAAATTAGCTGTTCTAAACATTTTAACAAAACTTGTCAAAATGTATGGTTAAAATCTTAGACCATTTTTCAAAATGTATGGAAAAGCTGTTTTTTTTTAAATAATCGACTAAAAAATTACGCTGCGTGTCTGAAATCATGTACACAGTCTCTTACGCCCTGTCTAAGTAACTATAGTACTCTACAGGGTTACTGGTAACTCGACGTATTCCTTGCAGGACGTCATAGTAGGGTTAAAATGCAGCAAATTAGGCCACCAAATGTTCTACCGAAATTCAGTAGTTTTTGAGTTAATTCGATTTTTAGCTTTTTTATGAAAAATCCCAGATTAAATCATTTGGAGCCAATTTAAAAATGATTTACGGCGCGACTGTACTGAAATTTAAGTTAACATCATAGCTGACGCCGTAGCAGATCCTTGTTAATAATTCAAAGTTCAAAAATGCCAAAAACTTTGGCAAATATCACTAAAGAAACATTTAGTTTTTTGTGAATTTTGCTATTACTTCATACAAAATGTTGTCTAGTGAAAATAAAAATTACTACGCCTGATGTACAAATTACTAGGAAAATATCCTTGTCTTATCAGCTATTCAGAAAGGTATGATTGTCAATACTTTTGCATGTGTGACAGGGAAAGAATGAGTTTTATGAGGAGCAGGTAAAATTGCGAGACGGTCAACCTATTGTTTCATATTCGTATTATTCGTAGTTTTTACCTGCGCTTGAACCCCAAACACTCGGCAAGCTTTGTGATTGGTCACTATTGTTCTCCCGGCATGACACGGGGTGCGACTTTACAAAATCTGGTCGTCAGAGTCAGTTAGTTTCAACTCTACGTCGCGCAAGCTCGTGTTTTGTTATCTGGCTATTTCCTTAACTGATACTGCGTATCTTGCTCTTGTGCTGTGCTGTGCCTTCATAAGTGCTGACTATGGCTGCATATTCTAACCTTGAATACGCTGACATAATGTACTGTTACGGACTTAGTGACGGTAACGCTGCTCAGGCGCGGAGAGAATATCAACTTCGTTTTCCCAACCGCCGACTCCCACACGTTAGTGTTTTTGGATCGACTTATCGGCGATTATCTGAAACTGGCAGCGTCCAAAGAAGCAGGCAAATTGACACTGGTCGTTCTCGGAGATACACGGCTGAGGACGAAGAGCTGATTCTTCAACGTTTTATTGACGACCCCAACATATCGACAAACATCGTAGCGCGTGAGCTTGCTATGTCACAGTGGAAAGTCTGGTCTGTAGTTCACTTATCAGGCCGACATCCATACCACTATCAACCTGTCCAGTCATTAGAAGAGGGAGATCCGCCAAGACGGCTTGAATTTTGTCGTTTTATGCTAAATGCCGACGCCGAAAGCGAAAACTTTTTAAAAAACATTCTGTGGACCGATGAGTCATGTTTTGACCGAGATGGTATCACAAATTACCACAACTTACATTACTGGGCACCGAAGGCAGAAGCAAATCCTAAGAAACTGAAACCAACCGCATCCCAGCGTAGATTCTCGCTTAATGTTTGGATGGGTATTATCGACGACAAATTAATTGGCCCACATTTTTTACCCCAAACATTAAATGGGGAACTTTATGAAGATTTCCTAAGAAATCATTTAACACCACTGCTCACGGATGTACCGGAAGACAGAAGAGCAAACATGATGTATCAACATGACGGATGTCCAGCCCACTTCCGAATCACAATTCGACAATTGCTGGATGAAACCTACCCAAACCGATGGATAGGGCGCGGTGGGCCAATTCCGTGGCCTGCACGTAGCCCTGAAGGCCAATTCTCGTACCTAAAATCGTTTAAATTCAAATCGCAATCTCATGCCAGCGGCAGTCAAATGTCAAAAAGGTAGGTAAACGCTATACAATTTTTGACAGATTGAGACTGAGATGAGATTGTGAACGTTGTTAAAAATACGGGAATTGCCCCTCTGATCTTACGCCACTAGACTTTTACGTCTGGGGTCATATGAAAGACCTAGTTTATGTGACCCCAGTAAATTCAATTGAAGAACTAAGGGAGAGAATAAGAGATGCAGCGGACCAGATGAGGGCAACAATCACATCAAGAATCACAAAAACTGAAGTGAGGAAGCGAATAAGAACGTGTATTAGAAACCGAGGGCAGCACATCGAACAAGACGTGTGAAAGTGTAGTAAAAGTTTTTAAACTGATATTTTATTATTAAAAATAATGCTAATATTCACGAAATAGTTTTATTGATTTTCCGAATAATCACCTTTTTGTGAGACGCACATAATGTAGTCCTTAACTTTGTATTAACTTTCATACCTTTCTGAATAGCTGATAAGACAAGGATATTTTCCTAGTAATTTGTACATCAGACGTAGTAATTTTTTTTTTCACTAGACAACATTTTGTATGAAGTAATAGCAAAATTCACAAAAAAACTAAATGTTTCTTTAGTGATATTTGCCAAAGTTTTTGGCATTTTTGAACTTTAAATTATTAACAAGGATCTGCTACGGCGTCAGCTATGATGTTAACTTAAATTTCAGTACAGTCGCGCCGTAAATCATTTTTAAATTGGCTCCAAATGATTTAATCTGGGATTTTTCATAGAAAAGCTAAAAATCGAATTAACTCAAAAACTACTGAATTTCGGTAGAACATTTGGTGGCCTAATTTGCTGCATTTTAACCCTACTATGACGTCCTGCAAGGAATACGTCGAGTTACCAGTAACCCTGTATTTATGAGGTAATCGTTCTCTATTTTACGAAGTGGTCGAGGGTTTGGGATTGTAGCGTCAGGAGATGGCTCATTGAGTAATGGAAATGTGAGGAGCAGGGTTCAGCGTAGGATGGATCCGAGAGGAGCAAGGCTCCACGTGTGCGTGATTTGACAAAGACGCCATCGTGTCACGTAATGGCGGCCGGTCGGCATACTATGATGTAAATGTGTGCGTGAGGCGTGTTTGTACGAACGGTCCCGGCATACATACTGTGCTTCACTTTTGATATGCGTGGCGCGGAGTCCTTTTTTTTTCTAGTCCGAGGGGATAGGTACAGGCGCCAGCACGTCAAGCTACTAAAATCTGACAAATTTCTTTAATAAATTTTCAACTTTATCGCTTAAGTATTAGGTTCAAGGTTGATTGGGAAAATTTGACAGTTTCGGGTGGCTTGATGTGCTGGCGTCTGTACATTGATAATTTTGTTTTTAAAATTCCTTTCAAACCAAATGTATAGGTATGGTTAAATCATTTGGATTTTCCATGTGGTATTTGACTATTATTGTCTACTGATGTACTAAAACGACTAAAATCGAAACACGAATACTAGAAATTGTTTCGATAGAAAAAAATCCAAAGTAAAACCGTCTATTTTCTGTTTTACACGATTATACGTAAACAGTTCCATAATGTGCAGTAAAATTTGCTTTAAATCAAAGGTATTTAAATATGTTAAGAACTTACGAAGCTAAAAATTTATTTAATTATAGCATTTTGTCATAAATCTACATTTAAACGAAGCGCGCTTAGGTCCGGTCATAACGCCATTTAACTTACACACCGAGCTAAACCATGCTTCGATATTGTATCCTACAGGCAAGAAACTTGAGTGATGAATATACTTCAATGTTGATGGAAGGATAGGGAGAAAGGTCAAAAAAAAAGATGAATGGAGGATGATTGTATGAGGAATGATATGAAAGAAAAGATAGCGTGACGTTTGACAGGGAAGAGAGAAAGAAGAAAACGTGTTGTGCAGACCACAAGTAACATGGAACAAGGGTAGAAAGATGACGATGATGATGCTACAGCAAGACACACCACACACCACTACGCGCGGCTTCCTTCGTGTAGCAGATACCTTGGTGTCTTGGTGTCGGACTGTATAAAAAAAAAAACTTTTTTTTTTGTAGGTATTGTTTTGTATTGTATTGTAGCGTGGTTCACGTGGTAATGTCGTCTTATCTAGCCCCAGATAACTCCTTCTCTTTCTCAGCCTTCTTAGCCTTGTAATCACTGATCCTATACTCCAAATAGTCAACATAACCATCCTTATTAATATCTGTATGCTTGAACACATGCTCAAGAAGTTGCTCTAGCTGTTCGTCGCTATAGGTCTGATGGTTTTTGTCCACTTGTCCTGGAATTATCAAAAAAAAAATTCACAATCTAGAAAATGCCAAAAAAAAAATAACCAATAACCATGGTTGAACAATTTTCAAACTTATTACTAAAACCATAAGGGTCAAGTCAACCGCCGTTGTTACGGTTGTGCGTATTTGGACCTATATCACAGATTAATACAGATGGGATACTCCGCAAAATCATATAAATAAAAAGCGACTCTTCCTTCGACACAATAAAGTGCAATTCAGGTCGCACAACGCTACCTACAGTTATATTCACCTATAAGTTGCCTCTCTTTCTATCGCGTAACTCTTACCTACACTTTCTGACTCGTTAGGGTTGTCTTCTTTTACGACGCGGCGCGTGAGTGAGTATCGAACTAACGTGCGAGCCGGCCGGTGCGCGGCAGCCCACACTGAATTAACCCAGTGAGATGAGCCCGCCGCGTACTTGTAGCTTCATACCTAAACTGCGGAGTGTCCCATCTGTATCTGTATCTGTATCTGTATCTGTGTGTGTGTGTCTGTGTGTCTGTATCTGTCTGCCTATATTTGGAATTCTGTTAAATATTATAATCTGTGGTCAAAAATATGGCACAACGAGTTTAAAAAAAAGTTCGTCTTTGTAGAGCATCATCTCTGTCACTCATACAGTACTTTTATCTTACGAAACGACGTACGCTTTACTCGTGGTTACCAAGTGTACAAACACGCTGTGAATGTGTGTGTAAGTGCATGATCTCTCGGTACCGACAGAGAAACGGGCCAAGCCGGAAATATATGTGTGTGACGGTGTGTGTGTGTGTGTGCTTGTGTGTTATGTACTGACGCTACTCGTCTTCACGCACACATTCACAGCGTGTTTGTATTCTTGGTTGCCACAAGTAAAGCGCGCGCCGCTTGGTGAGATAAAAATACTATAGGTACACTCCTACCAACTAATCTGTGAAATGGCGAAAATTGGAACTACGGCCGTCATGTTGAAATGTCTTCAATTGTGCCAACGCATATCATTCGATTGTGTCGACGCATCGACGGTGGCGTCCTCTTTCAGTTCACAGATAAGTTGGTAGGACTGTACCTAACATTGTCTTTCGAAAGCTCGATGTGTCATTAATTACTGTACAGCCCAAACAGCCCCACTAATCCATTTTCTCGGTAGCGGCCGCGTTGTCAGTAAACAAAGAAAGACAGACCTTGGGTCAGTTTCTCGAACGAATATTATTGCTTAATTAATGTGAAAAATTGTCAAAGCGTACGTAAACTGCTATGATTGGCTGTTGATAAATCATCCCACTGACTTATAAAAATATGGACGGGCCATACCTACAAAAATCGGGCACTAACATGGCCGTCTTTCGTAGCGCTGTTACTTCGAGTGCAAGAGAGAGCAAGCAACCGTTTGACAGCACATTTGAGCACATCTACCACAACAATCGGAAATCAACATGGCGACCGATCACGTTAAACATGATTTTGACGTCACACAAAAGTGTTGCCAAATTTAGTCCTTGACAAACATTATGTCTCTCTTTTCATATGCAGCTCTTGATTAGTTAAAACAGAGACAAAACGCTTTTTGACATGTGTGTGTCGATATGATAGATATTTGTTTAACTATTATTCCTATACTAGAATTTAGAGAAAGAAAAAAAGAAAGAAAAATGCGTTTAATTGGCATTACAGAAAAAAAAAATACACCTTAAAATTATAAAAAACATAAAACAAAGATTGTAATGCCAAAAGGGCCTCAGCTCAGCATATTGTCAGATGACAACACAACGTGTACCACCTGACGCTGATTTTCAGCTGCAACCCACGACTGCCATACGCTAGAATGTAATCTAATATCCCATCTCCATAGTTTTATAACTCAAAGAATCATCCAAACAATGACAGCTATTTTGTTACAGTGAACTTGTTTGGCTACTGTAACTATACCTACTCCATTTGCAATAACATTAGAAATTTAAACAAACCTTTTTTACAGTCCGTTCAACCGATTTTGACTTCTATTTCGTTGGTGGCATGATATATGGCAGCTGCAGTAAGCTGTTGGTATTGTAACCACGTTTTTGCTTTTAATGCCATCCATAATGCTTACGGAATAGCAGTCAAAATCGGTTGAACAGACTGTAAAAAGGTTTGTTTAAATGTCTAATCTCATTTCAAATGGGGTATAAGTACCTACATTTAATTTTGAGATAATTTTCGTACGAGAAAGTAGCCCCTTGTCACTTTTTAACAGTGATTTCGTTAGTTCCACTTTCAGCGACCGGGTCAGATAAGTTTGTGGCACTATAAATACTTACATTCGTATGCGTTGTGCACTATCCTCTGTACCTATTATATTGAACTTCACGCATAAAAACTTACAAAATAATTATGATGATGATATTACTTACCCCAGTTACACGTAGGGTTTTTGCCATGCACACACCCATAGGCACACACATTCACAAAACATTTTCTGTCTCATGTTATAATCATGGTTTGACAGATTATGGCCCGCCTTCACATTAAATAGCTTTATGTTTAGATGTCCTTTTAAGTTTTTTTTTTATCATAAATAGACAAATATTATATTTGGTAGCTATATTTTATATGCCGACGAAGACAATTTAGATATCGGCCAGGCTTTACGCTACGTTCATTTAGTACCGTATCCGTTATAGTATTTGTGATGCTTTGCTGCACATTGTCGCGCAAAGATTTGTGTCGCGATACAACTTCATGCTTCGTGTTCGATATACGACGAACTATATTGTCCATAAAGTCGCTTTCGCCTGAATGTTTCGCGATGTGACGAATTGCTTGTCCAGACGTTTCACGTTGACTACGCAACTCTTCGCATTATTGCGATAATGTGGCCGTAGCAACAAGGATATCAATTGTCTAGCTGACTTAGTCGTCGCGTCTACTGCCATCCAATGACTCGCTCAATGACAAAATTGTCACGACAGTATTTCTGTTAACCCAATACTTCGCCATTTCCAGCGTCGTCAGTGGCAGCGCAAAAAATCGGTGAGAACTGAGAAGGTACTTATTTTTCGAAATACGTTTTTTTTGCGTTGTCCCGTTTGAGTACTCCATTTAAAATACGTGCCACGAAAGATGATACTTCACACACCACGTGGTTTGACTTGCGCAATAGACGATTTTAGGTCTCTTTAGCGGTTTGAGGACAGGCGCGGGAAAGGACCGGGCGTCATCGGGGCGGCGGAAAGAGCGCGGGAGGCACGGTCAAGTCTCATCTTTCGCGGAGTGTATTGTAACAACATGATACTCTGTGACAAGACAAGTACCTACAGACAATATGAGCCAAGTAATAACAGTAAGATAGCTTTTGATAATATTTCACTGTTTTATAGTGCACCTAATAGAACAGCTTTTGTTATTTTTTTTTTACAAATAAATTGTTATATAACACTATTACTACAGTCTGATTTTAATTCGACGGAATTCTGACATTTCAGAAGTGTTGCCAATAATAAAACGGTCCTACTAAAAACGGAACGCATTTAAGCGAAATTAAAAAAAACCTTTCTTGAATTTAAGGTTTCAATTAGAAAAACTAAAACTTAAAAAATACTTACTGATAATTTTAAAATGGTAATCTGATTTTTTATTATCAAATTATAGAAGTTACAATAAGTTGTAAGATAATTATTTTTCTTTCACAGGAATTCCTGTCCACTAATCCATAGGCTACAAACCTTTTTTAGGAATATCTTTTTGTTTGTAAAATCTTAGCTTCTTGTTACTACAGGCAGACAACGCTGATGATGTTAGTGATAATGATAGCTAAATAAATATTTAAATTTAAAAAAGATGTTCTTTTACTCTTTTTTTCCATTTCGCCATATATAATTAATATTTTAGTTAGTGTGCAATGAATGCACAGAACAAACACTATTTATATTGTCATTTAATTTACTTGATCTCTTTCTCTTTCATATTTTTTGTTATTTTATAGCCAAAAAATTCTAGTAATTTATATACTTAACTTATAAAAAGGACAAGACAGAAAAGGTTTAGGACATCAAGTGTCAAAAAATTACAGCTCAGAATTCCGTCAAATTAAAAATCAGACTGTAGAGATAAAAAGATGGGTGGACGGTGGATGGTGGGTGGTGGTGGTAGGTGGGTGTTTTGGGTTTGACAAAGCAACAAAAACCAAACATACCTTTACACGCCGATTTTAACGCGTCGACATTAGCAAACAAGGACAAGCACTCTGTTATTGTTAGGTTGGATTCTCAATGCTCGGCTCAACAACAAGAGTTGAAAATCCAGTGCGCGATAAAATCCCGCCGCGATATTTTTACGTCCGTGCGAACGTCGTCTAAATCGCCTCATCCTGACATGTAGAGATCTTTCACTGCTTGTTGCACCTTACACTTTCCAAAATAATGTTTGTATAGAAAAGTGGAGGTATAGAGGTATGTTAGGGTGTAAAGGTCACTCATCCTCCATAGAAACGAGAGGATCCTTCGACCAGAAGGGTGTGGTACTGCCCGACGATTGATGTAAAAGCTAGTCGCGCGGTAAACACTGATTGCGCGATGCAGGATTTTGCGTGACGTCAGTGTGCTGCGTAGTTCGCATGTGGCGATGTAGATGCCGCCACAGAGGGGCGTGCAATTTTATAGTAAAAGAACTCTATAGTAGGCTGCACATGGGTGACACTTTGACCTTACCATAGCTTTGTACCAAGATTCAATATAATAAGGGGTCCAGCTTAAGGGGGAACCGCCAGGACAGCCCGCGAAATTCAAATTTTCTTACGTTTTTTGCAATTTGTAAGTCAGTCTTAGGTTGTATGTTGATTAAAGTATGATTCGCTACCGTAACAAATATGTATTTACAGAATTATAATCATGAGAATCAGTAATACAACTCCTTAAGTTAGTACAATCCTCAAATGTCAAGATTTCATGAAATAGTCATTCAACAGGATTACCTGGTCTTAAAGAGTTGTATTGATGACTTTAATGATTATAATTCTGTAAATACATACTTGTTACGGTCGCGAATCAAATTTTGATCAATGTAAATCCTAATACTGACTTGCAAATTGCAAAAAACGTAAGAAATTTTGAATTTCGCGGGCTACCCTGGCGCTTTCGCCTTAAACTGGCCTAGTTAACACTGACATGCGGTCTACTTTACTATAGATATAATATTAATATTAGCGATGTCCAAAACCACATACCAGTGATGTAAGTACCATTACCAGTGTTCCTAGCAATGACATTATTCCTAGGAATAATTTTATACTTATGCTTTTTTTCTGGTTTGCTATTTTTTTTTTCGCAACTATACAGGATGTTTTTTTTCTGGGTATTTAATTTTTATTTGGAAAATTGTACAATAATTACTACAATTCTCTTAGGTATAACTTTTCTTATTTTTTTTATTTTTTCAACAAAACTCAATCTTAATACAATAATGTACCTACGCTTTTTTTTAACTTGAGCGTGCTTTAAAAAAGTTAACGAAACAACGTCGCACATAGCTGTCAAAATGTACCTGTTAATAAGTATTACATAATGCATTCCCTAATCAATATTTTAGTGCACTATAAAGGGACATTTCATATTTCTTTTATTTAAAGTGAATGCGCAGTGTTAGCGGTTTTTGCAATTTGCAGATCAGTGTCAGGTATCTTGATCAAAATATGATAGATTTTCCCCGGATTGGTCTGATATCGGACTTTTAAATAAAACCTTGTACCCTTTACCCGGTAATATAATATAATATGTGGAAACTTATCATTAGCAAATTGTCCTGCCTATGAATGATTGTTAACTATGATATTTGTCTGTAAGCTTTCTGTAAGAATAAATAAATCATCATCATCATTCTCCTGCCGTTATCCCAATCTATTTGGGGTCGGCGCAACATGTCCTTTTTTTCCATACTTCTCTATTATTCGTCATCTCGGTAGTCACCCCCTTTCTAGCCATGTCATCTTGCACACAATCCATCCATCGTTTCTTTGGTCTTCCCCTACTCTTATAGCCATCGACATTCATACTCAAAACTTTCCTCACGACATTTTCCTCACTCCTCCGCATCACATGCCCATACCATGACAGCCGATTTCCGCACAACTTTTCAGTCACCGGTGCCACTTTTAGACTTCCTCTTATGTACTCATTTCTTATTCTATCCATTCGTGTAACACCACACATCCCTCTTAGCATTCTCATCTCAGCTGCATGCAACTGCTTTTCATTCATCCCTTTTGTGGCCCAACATTCTGATCCATACAAGACAGCAGGTCTAACCATTGTTTTATATATCTTCCCCTTAAGTTTAAGGGGAATGCGGGAGTCGCAGATTGTCCCCGTGACCTGCCGCCATTTCATCCATCCAGTGTTAATCCTATGCTTAACCGTCCGATCTACTTCGCCATCGCTTTGCACGAGTGAACCGAGATACCGAAAGTCGGAGCAGACTGGGAGAAGCGCGTAAGAATAAATAAATAAATAAATAATTTATTAAAGGTTTTGTGTAAGGGGCAAATCTAACTTAGAGAGATGTATTGATGATTTTCATGCTTATAATTACGTAAATACATATTTGTTATTATCGCGAATCATATTTTGATCAAGATACATCATGACACTAACCTGCAAATAGCAAAAAAACTCAAGAAAATTTGAATTATGCGAGCTACCACTGCGCATCAACCAAACAGGTAAGTATTTGACAGCTATTTGCGCCGCTGCCAGCTTTCAGAATGCCTTAGACTTAAAAAATAAGACATTTATTTTTATTTGATTTAATCCTTATTATTTCCAGGTACCTTGTCGCTTTCATCACCACGTTTCTTATATTCTCCCCACGATATGTACCCGTCATCGTTTAAATCCATGTCCTTCATCGAACCATCTGTCATGGCTTCCAAATCATTATCTTTTATTGCAACGATATCTTTGTTTTCTTGGACTGAAATTGGGTAAAAGATTATGGTAGGTAAGGTTTCTTTAGTAAGCTAGTAGAAAGATGTCTCGAAGAGTTTTTAGGGGAAAGAAAATAATTGTAATAAAGTTATAAGTTACAGTAGGTAACCCCGAAAATATTTATTGTTAGTAATAAGAGCGAAAATTTATACTATTGAACGCAAACATTTAAATTCTTTAGTAGGTTGGTAGAAATATGTCTCGGAAGAGTTTTTAGGGAAAGGAAATAATTGTAATAAAGTTATAATTTACAGTAGGTAACCCCGAAAATATTTATTGTTAGTAATAAGAGCGAAAATTTATACTATTGAACGCAAACATTTAAATTCTTTAGTAGGTTGGTAGAAATATGTCTCGGAAGAGTTTTTAGGGAAAGGAAATAATTGTAATAAAGTTATAATTTACAGTAGGTAACCCCGAAAATATTTATTGTTAGTAATACTCGTAAGAGCGAAAATTTATACTATTGAACGCAAACATTTAAATTCTTTAGTAGGTTGGTAGAAATATGTCTCGGAAGAGTTTTTAGGGAAAGGAAATAATTGTAATAAAGTTATAATTTACAGTAGGTAACCCCGAAAATATTTATTGTTAGTAATACTCGTAAGAGCGAAAATTTATACTATTGAACGCAAACATTTAAATTCTTTAGTAGGTTGGTAGAAAGATGTCTCGAAGAGTTTTTAGGGGAACTTAATTCAGATAAAGTTATAAGTTGCAGTAGGTAACCCCGAAAATATTTATTGTTAGTAAAAAGAGCAAAAATTTATACTATTGAACGCAAACATTAAAATAGCTGATTGAAAAACAATAAATCGAAGTACATAATTGCTTGCTCTTTAATATTAAAAAAACAGTCTACATTAAAGAAAAGAAAAAACATTTAAATCAATACAAATTTTATTGATATTGACACCGTCTTAATTCTATTACTTACACAACCAATAAAAAAGAGAAAAAGAAAACAAAAAAACATAACACTCTTTTATCACACATAGTCGGGAGAGAAATGGCCTTTTTTCTTTCTTCTCTTTTAGGGAAGAAAGAAAAACGGCCATTTCTCTAAAAAATGAGTTTAAGCCTTTTCATACCCAGGAATTATTTTAAAAGTTAGTAGAAAATAATCAATAATTTAATTTCTTTATATGGAAGACTACTTTTTTTTTTTTTTTTTTTACAAATTTACAATGGCTACAACAAATCATAAGAAAAAAAATCTAGTTTAAAATCAACATAAATTTTATATATTTTGAGACGTTATTTATTATACACATATTATGTGCAAAAAAGATTTGACGCAGTTTTAGTAAAAAAAAATAAAATAAGAAAAAAATAAGTAGGTACCTACTTACTTATTTAAAATTAAATTACGAGACATAGTGGATAGAATGTACGTTTAAAAATAAAATTAAAAGAAAATATTTATAATAACAATCACAAGAGAAACAGATCTATTAATTCGATATTTGAAATTAAAAGAGTACTTTGTATGTATTTGAGAATAAAAAGAATATTAAACTGACCGAATTTAATAAAATATATATTAATATATTAGTATATATTTAATAATATAATAAATTCGATTACTATAATATTTTTAATAGAACTCCATTTACTGACTACTCTGTGGTTTTGACATACTTATCGTTTTTTACACAATAGAGATGATCACTAATATTAGAAATGTTCGAACAAAAAATGTAATTTCAAAGAAGGCCATAATAAAATGAGATAATTAAAAAAAAAATTTGTAAAATCGATGGAAATATGGAGAAGCTCCATGCTTTAAATGTTTTTGGAAAGGATTATTCCCGTCCTTGTCGCGCGGTACGGACAATGTATGGCGCTAGTATGAAATTACATAGTCGTGACGTCACTTCTGTGATACTACTTTCTTTGTCTAGCAATTATTTTTAAAATGTTTATAACTTGGTAAAACTTTTACACTTTTTTTTTTATAATCTTGTTTGCATAATTTCCAAACAAATATTTTTTAGAATTTGAAATAAAAAAATTGTCATCACCCCTAGAGCATTTTGGGTTATTTCATTACTTCTGAACTTACTTACCTATATTTAAATTATGGTTTGCATATGGCCGAAATAACATTTAAAAAATATGGTAGATCATTTTTGAGCAGGATTTAGAGACAAAATATACAAATAATTTAGAAAACATTGTGTTCAACATTTTTTTTTAAGTGAAAATTTTGAGCTGTTTCTGAACAGTGAACCAAACTAAATCGTCACACTCGGCGAGTCGTTGACGCTGAATCGGCTGTACTCGGCTCCAGTCGGTCAATGACCCTGAATCGCGTATACAGAATGAGTCTACATAATGTGCGCATATCGAAATGAGGGAAACTATGCTTAATTTAATCCACAGAAAATATGTTTAAAAAATCTAAAAAAAAATGGCTTTTACCTTGACCAGAGGCTAAGCATTGCCATACAACGTGGCAATGCCGCCAGTCTCTTAGGTACTTTACCAGTCGACAGCGATGCGGAGGAATTTTTCGACGCCTTGTTTTAGTTTGTGAATAATTTTAGTTTTATGTTAGGATATAATTTTGTTATTTTTAGGTTATGTTTATATAATCAAATAAAGATTATTCTATTATCCTTTCATCTGTGGCGCGTGCCTGAGCGGCGCGCGTGAAATATAGTGGCTTATAAAAAAAAAAATTGCCTACCTGAAGAAGTATGTAGCAGTGTGCAAGGCCTTTCTCTAACAGTTGATAGGAAATGTTGTGATTGAGTTATAAACGTGGTATTTTTACTTTTAGAAAGCTAATACGATGTAAAATAATTTAAAGTAATAAAAAAAGGTAGGTAATATGGAGTTTTATTCAGAAATTTAACAATTATTGTAAAAATTGGTGAAAAATACCTAATTTTTGTTAAAAAAAAAAACAGTTCTAAATTGAGGGCGGTTTTTTTTTCTTTAATCTTGATTTTGTGAGGATGCCCTGATATTTCCAATCATTACTGAGTTTGGTTCATCGTGATAGATCGTTTAGTTTAAAAGTTATTCATCATCATCATCTGCTTAGCCTTTTCTCAACTATGTTGGGGTCGGCTTCCAGTCTAACCGGATGCAGCTGAATACCAGTATTTTACATGGAGCGACTGCCTATCTGACCTCCACAACCCAGTTACTGGGTAATACGATACCCCTTGGTAAGACTGGTTATCAGACTTTCGGGCTTCTGACGACCCGTAACGACTGTCAATGATAGTTTAGTTTAAAAGTTATACCGTTTTGTTAATACAGGGGTCACATCAGCGAACAAGATTTTAAAAATGCTTTATAAAGGTTTTTTCCGTCGATAAAATTAAGGATAGTTTTCCCTCATTTCGATATGTGCACATTATGAATACTTACACTGTATACTCGGCTCAAGTCGTAAGTTTTCACTTCTATGTGAGGTCATGGGCACACACCTTTTTTTTATGATTTAATCTCGTTTTATCAGCACACGGCCATCTTGAATAATATAATACAATATAATAATAATATCTTTTAGATACCTAATAATTGGAGTCAATTTTTTTAATAAAATTCTGCAGTTACCATGAAAGACAAATATCCTTATTTCTTGTCTATGGGCTATTATAAATAGTATAATGAAATATAATATAATACATAATATAATAATAATACCTTTAAGTGACCTAATAATTACAAATGTTCAGATATTGGAGTACATTTTTTTAAATAAAATTCTGTAGTTACAATGTTTAAAGGTGGGAAAAAACAGATAATATAATTATTTATTGTCTATAACTGTCTGAGATTATTGACAGCTCACTGTCAAAGTGAGCTTAAGTTTGTCACGGATTACTTTCGCAGTTATTTTACCTCTGACAGCCACCTTACTTTGAGCCATAAACTGACAATAAAGATCACTGAGATGATGATGATCTATCTTGTCTATCTATATATATTAAAAAAAAAATATACGCGACGAATTGAGAATCTTCTCCTTTTTTTGAAGTCGTTTAAAAATGAAATGCTATTCATTGGTAAGCGCATCATTTGAGAACAGCTGGACGAATTTGGCTATTTTTAAAGTGAAAACTTTTATAGGCGCGTTGACCGATTTATGGTAGGGGAAAATGTTAAGGGTTCGCATCACCGCGTCACCGCGTCACGTCGACACCGCGACATGCTATGCATAGTTTTCACTTCCTTCGGCAGTCCCCATGAATGCCTATTTTTTTGTTTAAAATGTTCGTAATAGTTCCAATTAAGTTTTTCTGGAAAGAAAATTTGGAAGTTTCCCTGAATTTTTTCAAATTCGGGAAAAACTGAACGTCTTTTTTTTAATGGGATTTTTGTATGCATTATTGAAATTTGGACAAGACAACGTCTGTCGGGTTAGCTAGTTAGAAATAAAATAACTGTGAGGCCCTTAGCACACCTCCGCCGCAAAACCATAGCTGCAAAACCGCAGTAGTTTATTTCTACTGACTCGCATCGCGAAACGTAATGCGGTTTCGCTGTTTCGCGGCGGAGATGTGCTAAGACCCTTAAAGGTCGTATGCTTGGCTGCCTCATAGTATTTTAAAGATTTCGAGTATCGCTTAAATGCCAGTATACAAAAATATTCATTTACTTACAAGAAAATTAGGTAGGGCGCACAACATCGACAAAAAAGTCACGAGGTCAATCGTGAATTAGTCTTATTTCTTATATCATGTTCTCATTCTTATATCGAAAATTCTTATTCATTTAAAAACTGCATCAAAAAAGTATTTTATACAAATCTCAAACATGTTCAGTTCGTTTTTTCTCCGGAATGTGGCTTGGGAGTTTGGGACTAGATAGCATTAATGCGACGACAAAAAATCGGAAGAAACCAGTTTATTCTCTGTCGACTAGGTTATTCACATTTTGACACCTGTCAGTTGGACAATTTCTAGTTGTAACACATCATGTCAATCAGTAATGTAAAAACCGAACGGATTCAGGTTATATTTGGCACTCAGATAGACCATATAATATCATGTATTAACGCATAAGATACTTTTCTTCCATATTTATAAAGTAGATACCTTAAAATGCGTGTGAAACAGCCAGTATTAAAATGAATTTATCTCTACCCTAAATTGCTACCTAGCCCCACTATACAAGATTTTTAAAACTTATTTTCCGCCCTCTTTTTGCTGGCTTTTTTGCTGCGCTCTAACGAATTCTGGATAGTCTATGTACCCATCCCTGTTATGGTCATCCATATTTAAAATAGGGTCTATTAAATTAACTAATTCGTCATCTCCGAATATTTTTTCGCCTACGGGGGGCGTACCAGCCTGTGGTGCCTGTTTGTGGCCTTGCTCTGAATGTTTAAAAGGTGAATGTTAAAAGTCGGGTGGGAAGGCGGGAATTCCGTTTTTGTTTTGTCAAAATGACAGTGACAGATCGTTGGCGAAGATTTTGTATTTTTTTTGTTTGTGTTGATGTTCAAGATAGCGCGTTGTTTTTTTTTTTTTTGAGTCATTTGGTTATTGTTTGTTTTTGAAATGTTTGTCATTTAATTTTTTTGTAGTTATTGTGATAGCGTAAATTAATGAGATACAATTTGAGAAATTACAGAATTATGAAAAAATACATAAATGTTCATAGTTTTACACCGAATAATATAAGAATAAAGGTATAATTAATTTAAAATACCCATATTGTTTACCGAAACGAAGATTGCAACCGAATGATGATGCGATCCCAAGCGGCAGCGACGACACACATAGAAAAGGAGACAAACACACAATGAGTTTTTATATACTTAAATAATAATGTTTTTTTATTCTTGCCATTTTTATAGAAAAATTATTTTTCCACAAGAAATAGATTTTTGAGTGTAGGTATAAAAATGGCAAAATAATCATGACTAAAAAAAAAATATTTTCCATTTACTTATTTTTTTATTTTTATTAAGGAGAGTATTTTTTTTTTACTTAGTTTTAACCAGGTCCCATAAAGCATATACATGTAACCATCCCTTTGCCCGTACAACTACCATAGCCCAACAAATAAAAAACAAATGAAATTTTCCTACAACATATCAGAACTAAGAAAAGGATAAACTAAAAGACGAGTAAAGAAAAAAGTTAAATAAATATGTATGCTTTCTACGTAAAATTTCCGATTTTAAACTTGCCCAAATTGACATATTTTAATAAATATAAATTTATGAAAGTTATAAGAGCCTTTGGGGAGCATTGGCGGCCCAGTGGGGAGCAGTGGTGGCCCAGTTGTAACGAGTCGTAGGTCGTGGGTTCGAGCCCAGGCAGGCGCTTTACTTTGTGTAAATACTTTCATCACCACTGCTATCAAAAACGGTGAAAGAAAACATCGTGAGGAAACCATCATGTCCCTGAACCAAAAATTCGAAGACATGTGACATGTGACATTTACCAACCGCACTGGGCCCGCGTGGTGGATTACGGCCCACTCCCTCTCACAGAGAGGAGGCCTGTGTCCCAGCAGTGGGAACATTATAGGCTGATTATGATACGAGCCTGCATACCCGTTTTACCGTGTTGCATAATAAAACAAATAGACCAACTTGCTACTCCACAAAAAAAAAAAACTAGACAATGGTCAGTAAAAAAAAAATAAGAATAATTGAGGACACACCTCCGCCGCAAATTTTCCATAGCAGGGAAACCGCAGTAGTTCAATTCAACTGACTCGCATGATGTTCCACTACGAACATCATGCGTTTCCGCGGCGGAGGTGTACTAACGCCCTTAAAGGGCGTTGCTGGTTTTAAGTAGAAAAATTAAATGCAAATATTTTTTTATAGTTATTCAATAGATATTTTTACGACTAACACTTATCTATAATTTTTGTATGGAGTCGCTTTGTCTATGTAAATATTAATTAGATAAATAGAGACGTCACTCACCATGCCAATGTATAAGAGACTTGATAAGCTCGCATCCATCAAGCTTATTATTATTATCAGCGTCGTGCATCTTAAAGTAATGGAACTGTAGCTCTTGCTCCGACATCTTTGACGTGTCTATGGGTACCTCCATGTGTTCTTGAATGTGACTGTAAAGGGAATAATTTATTTTTAATCATGGGGAAGGCAACTGTCAAAATGGAGCTGTCGTAGCTAGTTCCCAACACAAGCCGTACGTAGTGGTTTAATTTTATTTTTGCGAAAATGACGCGTTGTTGTGTCCTTTTTTTTTCGTTTCACTGTTAACGAGTTAATGTTCTTAAAATTTTAAGTTCTTCTGTTCCGATTTGAATTGAATATTTCGTTTAATAATTAAGATTAAAAAACTGCAAGTGTTAATCGACTTTATATTATTATTGTTGCTGACTGTACATTATTCTTGTTGCTTCTACAGTATGTATCAGAAAGATGTGGTCATATGTAAGTGTGTACAGGACATTAAACTGAACAACATTCTCCATGGGACCAACATCGTAATCACGAAAAAATAATCAGCGGGCCCCATACATTAGGGTCGAGTAGATATTGAAGTTTTGTATGAGACAGTTGATAATTTTTTCGCGATAACGATGTTAGTCCCATGGAGAAAGTTGTTCAGTTTGATGGTCTGTACCACACCTTTAAATGACCTCATCTTTCTGGTACATCCTGTATGTGAGAACAATGACCTTACAGTCAGCTTAGAGCTTCAACCAATATTAGCCAAAAGCTTTTGACTTTCAGTAGCTTATACAACGTGTCGTTTTGCAACTCCCGAACATCTTCAAAGTGACATCGACCGAATCCATAAGTGGAGTATAGATAATAAAATGATGTTTAATACCGGTAAATGTTACGCCATGACCTTTAGCCGCAAGTTACAACCTACACATGCCACCTATACCTTAGCAGGTGTTGAAATAAAGCGCGTGTCAACCATTAGAGATCTTGGCGTGACATTTGACTGCGGATTGACTTTCCATGCACACATGTCTGCTCTAGCTTCAGAATCTTACAGACGCCTAGGTTTTGTCCTACGCAATGCCCGTGATTTCAATAATCCTATTGTCATCAAATTATTATTTAACTGTCTAGTTAGAAGTAAGTTAGAATTTGCTGCAGCCGTCTGGAATCCCCACGAATCCACATATGAATTGTTGATTGAAAAGGTTCAGAAAGCCTTCCTGCGTTTTTTATATAAGAAGATTTACGGATATTATCTATTTATGTATCCTACTCTTTTCTTGCTGGGAATGTTAGGATATAATTGAATAGTCAAACGAACTTACCTGTAAGTGAAGTTCGACGGTAATTATACTCGTTGCTGTCTCGTTCTCAATGATGATTGAATACAATGGTAGTAGGCGTTTAGTCGAGTCACTCGTCACATAATTTTGAAGAAATAACTAAAAAATGAACGCGTCCTAACGCGTGCTGTCACCCGCGGCTGCAACTATATTCATTAAGTTCATAGCGATTTATTGGTTTTACAACACAGGGCCCATGCTCATATCATATACCTAGGTATATAATAGCATGGAATGTTTGGGTTGGGTGGGACTCATCATCTTCGAACGAGACAGCAACGAGTATAATTACCGTCGAACTTCACTTACAGGTAAGTTCGTTTGACTATTCAATTATACTCGTTGCTGTCTCGTTCTCAATGATGATTGAATACAATGGTAGATGTTCAAAGACTAGTTGTAAAAAACAATAAATCTTAATAAAAAATACCTAATAAAAAAAAAAATAACAAGAATTTGTTACTTTTATTAAAGGTATTTGCATTCAAGGTATGTACTATGGACAAAACTTAAGCATGCTCACTTAAGAAAATATTCCTGTGAGAGCGCAGCTAGTGACAAACGAACATTATGCGATCGAGTCGTGAGCCGTGCATGCGATTATCGCCTTTGAGGTGATCATGCGGAACTTTGGCCCATAGTACTTGTACGGGCATTAATTCTTTATCATTAGTTACAAATATATAACTACCTAAGTACCTACTTAATTCAAGTTGCACTAAATCATTTTAGTAAGCAGTAAAAAATGGCTTCAGAAAAGTTTCCATTGTTGATTATGGATATTATGATCAACAACAATAGCATAGTTTTATTATACAACAAAATTTGTTGATAATTATCAACAGTAAACCTAGTAAGGTATTCAATCAAATCAAACTAATGTTGTTAGCTCGGCCCAATCCCTTTTTGTAAGAGAATGTACTATGGACAAAACTTAAGCATGCTCACTTAAGAAAATATTCCTGTGAGAGCGCAGCTAGTGACAAACGAACATTGTGCGCTCGAGTCGTGATTCTTGCTATGCGATTATAGCCTTTGAGGTGATCATGCGGAACTTTGGCCCATAGTATCTACTAATGTAATTTTTGTAATAGTATTCCACTCTCCAACAGCTAATTATAATATAGCTCACAGCTTTTTAGGGCTTTCTTGTTCATAATTTATGCAAGTTAGAACAGTGCAGACATTTTTGTCACTTCTAAATAATTTACTACAGCCTGCTGTAAACTGCGTGCACTTGTTCTATTACCTATAATAATATAATTAGTAAATTTTTTAATCATATCAGTGTTCTTTGATCACTGTATTTTTGATAATACCTAATTAGTTTGTGAGATCGTTAGCGCCCTTTGGCCTGTTGCTAACATTTATAAAGTCACAGTTTGCGGGTACCTAATATCTAATTTTAAAAATTATTTTTGGTGAAAATAGTTATTTTCAGTTCATAAATAATGTACTTCAACAAGAATATTATTAGTATTACATATAGGTTTTGAAAGTCTTTTTATAGAAAACCTATGAATAGCTTTTAACTTCATCAGCTGTAGAGTAACTAAACATTTATAATTAAAGTTAGATTTGATTTAATGGAATTTTAGCTTCTACAGGAAATTCCTTCTTAAAAATCCGAGTGAAAATATTATCTAATATTGGTAATGGTAGTTTTAAAATACTTGTATTTTATAAATTACAGTAAGTATGTTCCATGCTACAAATGTAGGTAGGTACTTGCAGATGCTAATTTATTCATAATTTCAATATTCTACTGTCAATTTCTGGTGAAAAATAGGTATAATAAACTGTTGCTCTGTCTATAATTATCTTTTATAGTTGGTTCTATTTTTGTATGGCTTGTATGGTTTCTTTGGTTTAGAGAACCATAGAGAATAGAGGGAAAAATATAAAATAGATGATAATATTGAGCCCTACTCGTACACAATGTAAACTAATCACTGCCACAACCCCTGGATCTGGGTTCCACATTGGCACTATGTGTCGATCTGTGATTTAAATAAATCAATTTTAGTTTCACCAATTAAAGAAGTATCTAATCTTTTGATAATGTTTATCATTCGTCGCCAATTCTTCATGGCTAAAGCCTGCTATCACCCCTCCTTGTAGCTCTTTTTAGACTCACCAAACCATTAACACACGTTATTTTTAGTATACCTATGTCATCATCATCATTCTCCTGTCCCTACCCCAATTTATTTGGGGTCGGCGCAACATGTCTTTTCTTCCATACTTCTCTATTAGGTACCAAAATATTAGAAATTTCTCGATTCTCACCATTGTTGCATGATACTGCAGTAATAGATATTGAAAAAAAAAAATATTAAACTAGATTCCACAACCTTATAAAAATCTTTCAGAACATTTTTATCCCAGGAAAGCAATTAATAACAGGGAATAAATGTGAAGCTGAGCTTCCTTCTCAGTCCATTGCTGATGTGCAGCCTGAGAGCTACATGATGTTCCCAACCCTGTGAGGAGGCATCTGTAGATCTCTAACTTGAAATAGGTATATTCTTTCTAAAAGAATTTTCCCGATGTGGCCAAGTTTATTGACCACCACTGAAGATTGTGTATGTGTACAGGATTCAATATACCTAGCGTTTATATCATAATTGTCATCATTAATTTATTTACTTGTAATAATTGGATATTAAACTATATATAGTATATTATATTAGAATTACAATAACCTGAACATGAAATCTAAACACCTAATTCCATTTTACCCAAACGTTTTTATCAATACCTAAGGCTAAAAAATTATATGTTTATTAACTTAAAGCTGTTTTGGTATAAAATCTAATTTTTCCAGTATATTATAAAAAGGTAGTACTATCCAAACAATGTAGGTAAGTAGGTACCTATGTGAATGTTTTATATTCAAAGAAGACCATCTTAAATATACTTATGTCTGATAATAAAGCCTCTTTCTTTGAAGCTATAACAGGTTTTCATAGTTTATCATGTAAATGTTACTGAAGCCAAAACAAAGGGTAAACATGAAAGTGATACCTACTAATTAGTATTTTCCTCAGGAAAATAAAAAATGCACCATGTAAGTATTTCCGATTATGTATGTTAATGTAGGTCATGTAATTGCATCTTTTACAAGAAGTAAATTTATGTAAAGCTTTCTACTGTTTGGTAGGTAGTTTTTCCCAATCTGACATGTAAGTACCTATTATCTTAACAATAGTGTCATCTCCCAATTCAAAGTAAGAAGTAATTAACAAACTTGTTAAGAATAGTTTGAAAAATAACAATTGTAAGTACCTTTATACACAGGTCATCCATTAATTTCAGAACAGGTGTTACCTGTAGCTAAGGACTCTAAAGAATTTGTCATTCAGTAGAGTTTAATCTTATTCTGGTGTCACTTATGTGAATTGGTTTGTATACCGTACTAAGCGATCAGGAATACAAGATCTGTGGTGATTAGTTACAAATCACAAAACTATGAGAATTAAATGTGCCCACCTGTGGTTCACTTGCGATGTTGATGGTTCCTCCTATCCTGCACTTCCGATGGTGCTCCAGGAGACGCCTTCCTCCCCCCCCCCTCTTTTTCGCTTCTGCGCGAGGAGGGCTCTGCCAGTTTTAAGTTTTATTTAAATAAAAAATGTTTGATCTAAGCAATGAACTTGCAGTGCTTATTTTAGCAGAGATTTTCAATGAAGAGCTAAGTTTCTGACTCCGTTTCTGTACCAGAAAACTGTTTTATGAATGACAGATAGTAGGAGTGATCAATGTCCCCTTGGATTCAGTAACACCATAACTGTGAATAATTCAGTCTTTAAATTAAAAAAATATCATCTGGCTTTAAATGTCCTTCAGGCACAGCTGAAGACCCGAGCCCAGGCATGATAGTGCTGTGTAATTTGCTGCTGCCTTAAATGTGTTATCTAGTCTCACTTTCTTGATATTTCCTGAACTGTCACGCTAACTTTTGTTTGATTCAGATTATAACATTAACTGCTCGGTTACTAAGCTTTTTGAAGTATAATGTCCCATCTTTAGGCATCTGTTTAAGCAGGTCTTCTCAAACTCTCTCTGTGTTTTCAATCTGGTTGAATTATTTTTGATGGACATTCTCATTACTATCATGTGTATCAGATGAGTTGCTTATTGAGGTATATCTGGAAAAAATATATACTTTATGCATGCCGTAAGGGTGGCACACATTGTATCAAATAACCATGTAAGTTCCCGCAGAACTTCCCTTTAAGGTTATATAGACAAAAAAGTCAACCATAGGTTGCTTAGCTCACAAGCACCACACACAGCCATTGTAAACCACATGCGCTCCCGCAGAGCGCCCCAGGGTCAGGCAAATCGCTCACATTTTTGCCATTTTGAACCACGTGTGTCCCCGCAGAACACCCCACAGGTCAGGCAGAGCTTCAGTTCCAGTTATAAAAAAAAGTCAACCACGTATTCCTTAGGAAACATCCCACAGGTTGTTTAGCTCACAACATAGCCATTTTTAGCCACGTGCGCTCCCACAGAGCGCCCCACAGGCCAGGCATATTGCCATTTGAGGTTAAAAATGTTAATTCTTGATTGCAACCATGTGCAAAGCCGCATGACACAAAACACAATTATCACACTCATGTTTTGGATAAGGTAGCATTATACCTACTCTTGAAGGTCCTTAGACCATTGATATATTTATAAACACCAGTGCCCTAAACTATAAGCAAGTAATAACAGAAAATATCACACCATGCGGTAAATTTTTTACCTCCGCCTTTCGAATTGAGAATTCAAGTTTCTTTACGTTTTTCGAGTGTTTTAATCTTCCTCCGTAAGTGTGATCTTTTTGTTTTCCTTTCTGACTTCCACTTTTCCATTTTTATGTGAAATTAAACATTTTTTACACAAAATGATAAAAAAAAATGCGGAAATATGTGACGCTGTTACTTGACATAAAAACCGAATGAATATAGTTGCAGCCGCGGGTGACAGCACGCGTTAGGACGCGTTCATTTTTTAGTTATTTCTTCAAAATTATGTGACGAAGTGACTCGACTAAACGCCTACTACCATTGTATTCAATCATCATTGAGAACGAGACAGCAACGAGTATAATTCCCTTTCAGTGCGTAGAGCCAGAGATCAGATCCTAATAGCCATAAAAAATTTAAGGAGCATGGTAGATTCCCCAGAGCTGCACAATACTTTGTGTACACTTTATGTGCCTAGCAACTACCTGCGTCATAGGCCTACTCGACGACACCGGCTGTTCGCCACGTCCCATTGCCGCACTGTGTCGCGCGCGCAATCCCCGTTGTGTCGCATGCATGGTGCTTTAAACTCCTTAATGGAGATAGTCCCGGAATGTGACATCTTTAATGACACACTCAAGGTGATCATGTCAAACTGTCTCATGTTATGTGAAAGCTATTTTTGTTAGGTAAATAGGTTGTATGTTGTTATCACTTTATTCTGTTTTATATTATTTTATTTCCTCTAGTTATTGTTAAGTACGTTTGATCTCTGACTTGTGACTTGTTATTTGTTTTCGAATTATGTTAATTATGTTTAGTTTTATGTTTAGTTTTACCTATTAATTACTGTCATTGGCGCAAGCCGTTGTAATTAATTATAAATAAATAAATCGTCGTCAAATTTAAGGTTGTGGTATGACCATCAAACCGAACAACTTTTTCCATGGCACCAACATCGTAATCGCGAAAAAATAATCAGTCGTCCCATACATTTGCGTCGAGTAGGTATTGAAGTTTTCTATGGGACAGTTGAAAATTTTTACGCGATTACGATGTTGGTCCCTTGGAGAAAGTTGTTCGGTTTGATGTTCTGTATCACACTCTGAAATTTGACGAGGATGCAAAACGACACGCTGTATACTGGCCTAGAGACTTATAGAAGTTTTTTGGAGCCCTGACCGTCTTAGATGGAGAAATCTGTTCAAAGTATATTATTTTGTTTGAAAATATTTTTTGGGCGTAAGCGTCTATGAATTAAGATTTTATTTTTTTATTTTATTCATATAAATTAATCAATGTTTTCGACTCGTTCCTATTTCTTAACCAATTGGACGGCGAAGACAGCATAAAAAAAATTGGAAAAATATGTCGGAGACCTGCCTAGCAGTGAGACAACGAAAGTTACACGAAAAAAAAAACTTACTCTCTTTCCTGGTTAATATTAGCGGGGTTCAACAGCTGGGGATCTGGAATTAAAGAAAATAAAACATTATAATCAACGCAATCTAAGAAGTCCCTTTTGACGTTTCTCATAAACCGATGTTCTGAAAATTCGATACTTTTACAAACGTTAATTTAGAAAAAACTTTTTTACAAAAAAAATACAACCGACTTCCAAAAACAACACTACAAAGTGAAAAATAACTTTAATTTCGGAAGTCGGTGTCTAGTTAAATGTATTTTCGTTTTTTGCCACCGACTTCCGAAATTAAAGTTATTTTTCACTTTGCAGTGTTGGTTTTGGAAGTCGGTTGTATTTTTTTGTAAAAAGTTTTTATTTTTCACTTTTTAGTTGTGGTACCTACCCCACACAAATTCTAATACCACTACCTGCAAAACAAACTAGAACATCATCCATATAAAAGTAGGGAAAAAATACGTATTAACGAAGCTAACTCAAAAACTACCGAAGCAAAGTTAATTAATTTTATATGGGACCAACTGTGACCCTCTCGAATAAAACAAAAAAAATCCAAATCGGTCTAGCCATCTTCGAGTAATCGGGGAACACATAAAAAAGGTTCCGACGAATTGAGAACCTCCTCCTTTTTGGAGTCGGTTAAAAAGAGAGAAACGTATAATTACTGTATTATTAAATGTTTAAACATATAAAAACAAAATCTGGTCACATATATTTTTAGCTTTTAATAAGTACTAGGTACGCCACTGGTGCATAATACAACATTATTTTTAGTATATGCGAAACCTGAATATAGTTTGTTCAGAATAAATAACTGAATCGATTCCAATATTTTTTATACCGTGTTATATTTTGCCCCAAAAATCTTTAAAAAAGGTAAATATGCACCGCGCGACGAACACAAGTCACTGCAGGTCATAGCGGCACTAGGCACGCGCGCACAGCGAGCGCGGCGTGGTGATCATGTTTTTGTACGGACAACCAGGTAACATAACAAGCTTATAACTTTGTGATTTTTCATGATACAGTTTTCAAATTTTGTACATACATTCTTTACATAATAATACTACACACGTGTTTCGGGTTTCGCATATATAGGGTGACTTGTAAAATTATATTGTAATAAGGTAATTATTAAGGAGGCGAAAGACGATACGGTGAAAATCCCTTTCCGACCTTTTTAATGTGTATGCCTGTGTGACCGCGTTATTCTTCTAAACTACCCAACAGATTTTGATGCGGTTTCCAGCATCATTTAGAGAATTTATTCCGGAAGGTTATGTGTTTAATATATTAATATTAAAGTTGCTCATCTAATAAAAAAAGTTGATATTTAGACAAGTCGTAAAAAGCATAACTGAGAATTGTGTTTTAATTACCTCCATGATGAGCGTGTCCATGTTGTTGTTGTTGTTGCTGCTGCTGTGGTTGTTGGAACTGTTGTTGAGGCGGCTGTTGTTGTTGTTGTTGTTGTTGGAACTGTTGCTGTTGCTGCTGAGGGGGAGGAGCCTGGTACTGTTGCTGAGGAGGAGGAGGAGGGGGAGGCTGCTGGTATTGCTGTTGTTGTTGGTATTGTTGCTAGAAGAGAGTTTTGAATAATAAATAGATAAGTTGACAATAGTTTATATGCGTGTGTGTGTGTGTGTTTGTGTGTCTTTGTGTGTGTGTGTGTGTGTGTGTGTGTGTGTTTGTGTGTTTTTATCCTTTTTCACTTTTTCTTTATTATGTAAAACCATAAATGGTGCATGTTGTGCTAGCCTATAAGTAATTGTTGCACTTATAAATGTAAGTATTGTTAGCAAAAAATTTTAAATGTTTAGTGTAAACAATTGTTGGCTAGCCTAAATAAATAAATAAATAAATAGTGAAAGATAATAAAATGTTTCGAATCTAAAGTCAATTCAAATTCTAATAATTATTTCCAAAATTAAACACTAAGGCTGCAAATTCGGAGCAGCGTTTCTTGTAGCGTGCAGTGGAGTATTTAAGGGTATACTTACATCGATAGTTTTCGAGTTCTTAAAATTCCTATAAAACCAAATTGATTTCCATATTCATTTGGTTTTAGGTATAGGAATTTTAAAAACAAAATTTATCGATGTATACCCTTAAACGCTCCACTGCACGCTACAAGAAACGCTGCTGCGAATTTGCGGCCTAAGCGCACTTATGGAATTTTATGTTTATGTATGTAGGTAGCATAATAGGGACGATGACTAAGTCCTGTATTACAGAATGTCACTCAATAGGTACTCAAGCATTACTTAAAACTAGTTTCAACCAATCAAATGGCTTGCATCTAGTTTTAAGTAATGCTTGAGTATATTGAGTGACGTTCTGTAATACGGGCCTAAAACTCTTTTTTGTCCGTCATTTATATTATTAGAAAATATTGGACACATTTTACGTAATCAAAAGATTACGGCGATACATTGAGTTAAAATATAGCACGCCTAGCTAGATTTTATATATAGAAGTGACGTAGCGAGCCCCCACTCCCCAACTTCAATGCGTGTTATCTGCATCATTTTTTATTAATATTGTTACGTAAACGCTAACGCCATCTGTTATCGAGTAGCAGAACTACGCGATACGACGATTCGTGACAGACTTTTCTAGAACATTCTAAACCTTTCCAGAATGTTCTAGATGGTTAAGTGTCGTTTTGCAGCATACTAGGTCATTCCCGAAAGTACTAGAATGTTCTCGAATTATGTCCTCGAACTTTCTAGAACTTGCACTCGTCATATAAATAGAGGGTTGCCAGCGGTTTAAGGCAGCCCTGGCCGGAGGCTTTAAGTTCGCTTAAAGCACCCACAGGAAACGCTCGGTTAAGCAGTCTCGACCCCCAGTGGTCAACTGCGAGATGCCAATCACAAAAACTGTGTAAGGCAGTTCAGCTAGGAATGCGATACAGTGAACTACAGCGAACTAACAGCGAACTACAAGTGATACAGGTGATTCTGTTTGAAGTTTCTGATTACTGTATTTAAATGTAGTGTGTTTTTGGTGTAAACTGGCATATATTTATTTATTCCGAACCGCAGCTCGTAACAAATGATAAAGCAAAAAATACGTGTCTAATATTTTTTTATTATCTGACTGACGAACTAAATAGTTTTTTTTTTTACCCAGTCATCATCCCTATTCATAAACCGCTGACAGAATAATGTTAGAATTAAAAACTTACTTGTTGAGGTGGTGGTGGCGGCGCCTGCTGATAATTCTGTAAAATACAAAATAAAATAATAAACATTTAATTATGGCAAATTAATATTGATGGCCACATAACAGTTAAAAAGATAACATTATTTTTTATAGAATGCATAAGTCATTAATTTAATTATATTTGTATTTTATGAGACCATTAACGGAACCATTAAATTGAAATAAATCATCCAACTAATTGACAAATTATCTAGTACCTATGTTTTATTGTTACATACATTTGTTTTATGTTTAAAGATATTTATTCTCAAAAAAGACACAAGTCACTTACATGAGAACAATACTTAAAATAAATAATAAATATAAAGTTCGTCACAGACGTCACGGTAACATTATGATACACCCATCCAATGCATTCAGCTTTTAGAAAGAGTGTTGTTTTTGATTAAATATTCAGCTAATTGAGTTTTGAATGACTTGAATGAGTGTAAGCTTTTTATACATGAGGGTATTTTGTTGTATAACTGTGCTCCTTCAAAAGTTAAGAGCGCTATCACAATTTCTCTTGTATTTGAGCGTTTGACTCGAGTTTTGATATGTGATTGTGGTTTTGTTAGAGCCACAAAATTAAAAAAAAAACATATGCCCAAGAAAGCTTGATTATTTCTCTTGGGAGTGTTCTAAATAAATATTTCAATTTTTAACAAAAATCAGTAAAAACCTTGTCTCTGCAAAGGATGTTTCATAAAATTTTACTTTTGGACATGTTTTGATGCTTTGTTACATCGAAGATATTATAAATTAATCATTTAAAAAAATGTCCTTGGAACAACTGTATCTTCAACTTTGGAGTGCTCAATTCAGTTTTTTATGTTTGGTTTGTTCGACGACACGGTTGGCGCAGTGGTTGAGCGATTGACTGCTGCGCAGCATGTCGCGGGTTCAATTCCCGCACGGAACAAATATTTGTACGCCCTACAAGTATTTGTTCCGAGTCTGGGTGTTTTTCTATCTATAATATGTATGTATTTACAAAAAAAAAAAAAAATGTATATAAGTAGTTTATCAGCCATCTCGTTACCATAACACAAGCATTAGGTTGCTTAGCTTGGGGCTAGATGGCGTTGTGTGATATGTCCAAACATATTTATTATTATTATTATTTCCTTTATTTCATTTATGTACATATATTTCACATTTTTAAATATTTTTTATAAAAACATGAAATAAAAAAAAAACATTTAAAAATATAAAACATAGTAGCCCACCGGTATCGGGAACAGGGTCCAAGCTACCGGCGGTCAGGGCTCCAGAGAGAGGAACCTCCTAACAATGCGCGCCGTGTCCAGAAGTACCGCTCTCTGAATCAGGCCCTTAATCCAGCTGCCCAACGAGAGCCTCCTTAGATGTTGGTCGAGGCTCTTGGCGATTAAGCCATTGGCTGATACGACTATCGGCACAATGATCGCTGAGTCCACATCCCACATGTCGACAACCTCGCGAGCCAAGTCAAGATACTTGATTTGTTTATCTTTCTCGGCTTTCACGAGGTTCCCGTCATGCGGGACTGTTATGTCAATAATCATTGTGCGCCGCTCTGTTCGATCCACCACCACTATGTCAGGCTTATTGGCAACAATAGTCCTGTCAGTGATGATGGATCGATTATTATTATTATTATTATGTTTCTTATAGTAATACACCAAAAATAATTCCGTAAACCAGAGAGTTACTGACAATTTTTCGTCCGAAATTATATTTTTTATCTAGGAATGTATTATCCAAATTCATACAAAATGTATTTAATAAATAAGGTTACTATGTTACCTTGTTTGATAAAAAAAATTAGTGTATTTAAAAGTAAAATAATATGATTAATTAATTATTGTATGCAGTGCTAAAAATCAATGTAAATCTCGGGACACGCGGTCTTTAGCTTTAGACGCCGACGCATCGCATTATGTAGCAATTTAGCAGTTGTGATTACGTTTATTTTGAGTCATATAATAATTATTTTTTTGTTTATAGTGTGCAATTTCAATTTATGAAAAAATCACGGTCAAAATGTAATAGCGCCCTTAACATATTTTTGCCAAACTTGGTTCTCATCTTCGGCAAAATCAGAAAACTAGCGGCGATTGCTACGTTGGGCTACTTGTTTTACTTTAGTAAACGATAAATTAGTCTGTATACTTTTGTTGAGTGCCTTACGAATGAAAATACATGTATTGTAGATATATAACTGTCTAATGTTCATTATTTTGGTTTCTTCATATATTAGGTCTTTACCTATGAAATTGCCGTTCTGCAGTACTGGCCATTTCAAATCAAAATAATTTTTGTTTGGCTAAGAATTCTAATTTCAAATTAAATTTATTTTAAAAACATGGATTTTTTTTCCAAAAGTAGTCATTTGTTTATTGATTAGTGTTACATTTTCATCGCATTTCAATCTTTTTCGTCATCATGGATACGTTAAAAATTCGAGTAATTATGGAATATGAGTACCGTCGTGGCAGCAACGCGGCACAAGCGGCACGTAACATCAACGACGTTTACGGAGCTAACACTACAAACCAACGCACCACTTGTTATTGGTTTGTTCGCTTCCGTTCTGGAAATTTCGACCTGAAACATGAACCTCGCGGTCGTCCGAAGACTTTGGTCGACAATGACGAATTAAAGGCGATTGTGGAAGCTGATGATACACAATCTACGGCTGAATTAGCAGCAGCTTTCGACGTTTGCGTCAAAACAATATTGGTCCATTTGCGTCAAATTGGCAAAGTACAAAAGCTTGACAAATGGGTGCCCCACGAACTCAATGATCGCCAGCGCGAAGTACGCGTCGAGACGTGCCTTGCACTGCTGAACAGACACACAAATGAAGGAATTTTGAACCGCATTGTTACCTGCGATGAAAAATGGATTCTGTTTGATAACCACAAGCGCTCAGCAAGTTGGTTGGATCCTGGTTCAGCACCTAAACAATGCCCTAAACGAAAACTTACCCCTAGAAAAGTGATGGCCACTGTTTGGTGGTCTAGCGCCGGTGTGATTCATCACAGCTTCTTACCAAACGGGGTGAGCATTACTTCAGATGTGTACTGTGAAGAACTGAACACAATGATGGAGAAGCTGGCACATCTCCAACCAGCATTGGTCAATCGCTCGTCTCCGCTGCTCCTGCACGACAACGCGCGACCTCATACTGCACAGCAGACGGTCTCCAAGTTGCAAGAACTGGGGTTGGAAGCTCTCCGTCATCCGCCCTACTCACCAGACCTTGCGCCTACAGACTACTACTTTTTCCAGAATTTGGATAACTTCTTGGCGGGAAAAAAATTCAATACCCGAGAGGCAGTACAAAATGCCTTTGAAGAATTTGTTGCCTCCCGTCCAGCTGATTTCTTTATGAAGGGCATCAATAAACTGCCACTGCGTTGGCAAAGATGCATTGATTGCATGGGTGATTACTTCGATTAATACAAATAAAAAATGCATGAAAAAAATTCGTTTAAATTTTTTCATACAAAACGGCAATTTCATAGGTAAAGACCTATTATTTTGCATGTTGATGTTAAATATGGGTAGTTAAAAATCATTTTTATTAATTTGTTTTGTGCAATTTGGAGACTTGCTAGCTTCGTCTTGGCCGCACTACCCTAGATTTCCCAGATATACATACATAACATAACTTCACGCCTGTAATCCCCGAAGCGTTAGGCAGAGGTGTACCTATAGTACACCCGCATTTCGCCAGCTATGTTCAAGTCCTATGTAACAGGGGGCGAGCCTGTTGCTATCAACCGGGCACGAATCTTAACTCCGGGCTGCTACTGAGAAATTTTTATGGAAAAACCCAATATCACTTTGCCAGAACCTGGAATCGAATCCAAGACCACATGCTCAGCAGTAGCGCTTGCGACCACTAGACCAACGAGGCAGACTTTGAATCAGTTTTTTTTTTATCTATACCCGCCGATTAGAATATTTTTTTTTTTTTGTTTTATTCTCCTCTTTACTGGGGTGGTTTAAACGAAAAAAAAAAATAGGAAAATTGCTGTTTGTTTCTCTCGCTAAAACTCGAGAACGGCTGAGCCGATTTGAATATTTTTTAAAAGAAAAACAAAATACTTAGGAAAAAAAAGAAATTGAAATTTTGACAGGACAACGTCTGGCGGGTCCGCTAGTCTAAAACAAAAATGAATGGCTAAATGTGTTGCTAAGCGCAAAACTCGAGGACGGCTGGACCAATACGGCATTTTTTTTTTATTCAATGAAAAGAAAAATTGCGAAAAATTCCTGGTAAATTGGAAAATTCTGGAAAACTAAAAGTGCATTTTCTATGGGAGTGTTGTATGATTTATTGAAACTGTGTCACTTCAGGGCAAAGGCAGGACAGAGAAGACACAAGCATTGATCACCACGCCTACTCAAGACTGAAGACAGGTTGGCGAGTTCAGATTTATGCTAACTATAAGTATATCTGCTCCCTAATTGCGTAACACATTGGTGCCGATTCTCTTGTGAACGCACTAAACTAAAATTAGAGAATCGCTATCTTTTACTAACAGGCAGCGCGAGAAAAGGACGGCTATAGATATGAACTAAGTTGGAGATGTCAAACTAGTTCACGCCTTGCGGCTTCACCGTGTTTTTAGTCGACATGTTTTTACGTGTCGTCTAAATGTCTATGGAAAAATTAGTTCTAACTAATTTGACAGCTCTAATTTACTTCCGTCGCTTTCTTGTCATAATAGAGAGAAAAAGTTAGCAATAGCCTAAATTAAGTTTAGTTTGTGCACAACAGAATCGGCACCAATATCAATCGAAGTTGGTTTGTTGGAAAGTGAGCCTCCTCGAATCCCTTGGTTCACTGAAAGTCATACAAAGAGGTCGTATGTTGTTATGGCACATAGATTGCGTTCTGGTCACTTTCCATCCAGGAAATTTGGATACCTAATGAAAAAAGTCGATTCCCCTAATTGCCAAGTGTGTAATAAAGTCGAAGATGTCCAACATTTACTGGTGGAATGTGAAAAGAACAAGAGAGAGAGGGAGATAGTGATGCGGGAGTTAGAAGTTAATATGTATGATGTTGAGGCTTTCATTAGAATATTATCTACACCTAATTCGGAAGAAGCGAAACTGATTAACGAAATGGTTGCTGCAACACTATCTCCTTCGCTAACGTAATAATATATTTGTTCTTATAATATTATAATTACGGTTAATAATTAGGTAGATTAGGATATGATGAGGCTGACATACCTTTGTAAGGTAAAAGCCTCTAAATAAATAAAGATTAAAAAAAAAAAAAGTTGGTTTCATTTTGAAACAAATTGCTAATCTATTGCTTCCTAAAAAATTGTCTGCTCGCCAACATAAATAACTCAATGAATGTTGTTGAACTGTCAAAATGAAACCAACTCCGATTGATAATGTGTTACGTGTGGAAACGGAATTCGAGATAAAAAAAAAATGTAAACAAATCAAATGTGTAGTTTGTTGAAAAGTGCTAAAATTTTACTGTAGGCATATATCACAGGTAAAAGTTTTCAGCTTTTAAATGATGTAAGATACGATCCACGAATAAAATACAACTGTTTGAAAAAAATCGTGCAAATTATTTTTACAATACTGGCAATATGCCAGAAGCTCTAAACATTTGGACTGAATTTCATTTATTATTTTCTTTTTATAAAATGTCTTTCCTTCTAAATAAAAGAATCGTTAAAAAATCGTAAATAATAATCGGGTCATTCGGCATAGAGGAAAGTAATACTGTCATTCGGTTTCTGACATTTGTCGGGCGGGTCGATCCATCAGGTTAAGCTACGCTAGCCGAGGTTGGTCTGTGGATGGGTGACCAACTTTACATACCAAGACTCCTCCGCGCCTCGGAAAGCACGTTAAGCCGTTGGTCCTGGCTGTCATTCGTGGATCTTTGACAGTCGTTAAGGGTCGTCAGAAGCCCGAAAGACTGACAACCAGTCTTACCAAGGGGTACCGTATTACTTACCCAGTTACTGAATTATGGAGGTCAGATAGGCAGTCGCGCCATGTAAAATACTGGTACTCAGCTGCATCCGGTTAGACTGGAAGCCAACCCCAAATATAGTTGGGAAAAGGCTAGGCAGATTGATTGAATGTGTCCCTCTGAGTTTTTCTGTTGTATGTTACGTTTTCAAAATTTCAAAATCTAATAATTAGAATGAATAGGCAAATGTTGACAACCCCTGAAACGTCACTTTGGCAATGACATTTCTTTGTTTACATTTATTACCTCGAATTGCATTTCGTTTAAGTCCAGGTTTCCTCACTATGTTTTTCCTTCACCGAATATCAGTAATATCAATGAAACCTAAGTACTATGGGCCAAAGTTCCGCATGATCACCTCAAAGGCGATAATCGCATAGCACGGCTCATGACTCGATCGCACAATGTTTGTTTGTCACTAGCTGCGCTCTCACAGGAATATTTTCTTAAGTGAGCATGCTTAAGTTTTGTCCATAGTACATATGAATTGAATATTCACATTGGTACTTGCCCGGATTTGAACCCACATCGCTGGGCTGGGCCATCACGAAATCACATCACACTAATATTATAAAGGCGAAAGTTTGTGAGTGTGTGTGTATGTGTGTGTGTTTGTTACTTCTTCACGCTCAAACGGCAGGACCGATTTGGATGAAATTTGGTATGTAGATAGCTTACACCCTGGATTAACACATAGGCTACTTTTTATTCCGGTCTACGCGGGGGAAACCGCGGGGCGCAGCTAGTCATACATAACTTGTATAACTTATTGCGGTCATGAAATTTGACATTGTAAACTAAGTTCATGCATCCTGAACATTTAGTAGTATTATTTTTACTTTTATTTAAACGAACATTGTGATCAAACGTGACAAAATAAGAAATATAACATCATCGTCACATCACATTCTTCTGATAATGCTGTGTTTGTAGATTTTATTAATTCTGAGAACAGATTTCATTAGCATATTGTTACATAATGGTGTTCAACCTCATTGGCTGACATAGAAATTATACAGAATACATCATCCCACTTATTTATAAATGTCACCGTATAATGAAGAACTTCGTTAGTTTATAATTTAAAGGAGGAGCTCGTGGCTAAGTAATAACAGCCACACGGGTCGATCCATTAGGTTAAGCTACGCTTGCCGTGGTCGGTCCGTGAATGGGTGACCATCTTTACATACCGAGACTCCTCCGTGCTTTGGAAAGCACGTCCTGGCTGTCATTCGTGGATCTTTGACAGTCGTTACGGGTCGTCAGAAGCCCGAAAGTCTGACAACCAGTCTTACCAAGGGGTATCATTCATATTACCCAATTACTGGGTTGTGGAGGTCAGATAAGCAGTCGCTCCATGTAAAATACTGGTATTCAGCTGCATCCGGTTAGACTGGAAGCCGACCCTAACGTAGTTGGGAAAAGACTAGGCAGATTGATTGATCGTCAAACTTTGAGTAATCAATGATCTGGCCAGACCACAAACTCAAACTCAAACTCAAAGCATTTATTTCAAATAAACCAATTACAGGCACTTTTGAATTGTCAATGGGTCGGTCAGTCAGAAAGATGAAGCTAGTTGCCCATTCCAAAGCGTAGTAGATCCCTATGGAGAAGAACGGGCAAGAAACTCCACGGACACTCTTTTAAATCATAATATTTTTACAAAATATTGGTTACATCGTTCAAGTTGAAAATATACATGTGAGAACAATGTAGAAAGACGTGCACGTTAAAAAGCGTCCGTAATAAAAAGATAATAACTAAAACAACTAAATTAAATATTAAAATTAAAAATAAGCCATGGCAGCTAAGAGACGACCAGTCCCAACTGACGGCGCCCGTTCACGTTCCACATCATGATGTGACCAGCGGTCGGTGTTCTATTTCATGAAATACAACCACTTCATGAAATGAGTGAAAATGATCAATTCTAAGATCTGGTTACGACAGATACACCTCACCAGTCTGCTCTAGATTAAGTCGAGTATAGCTATTAACCACTAATGAAAAATTAATAAGTCAGGAGATATGGAACATTTTGAAATTTCCTATGCACACATTTTTAGTCAGATGGGGTAGATTTTTTTATTAAAAAATCAACACTAATCCTCCTATAATTCGAAGTTATACTAGTTAACGCCAAAAACGGCCGTTTTCCATATCTCCTGGCTTATTAATTTTTCAATGGTGGCGCTGCCTGTTAGCTGCTACTCGCCTTAAGCTAAGTAAATATATGGCTCCATTCTAGCAACTAGATGTCGTTTGCAAGCTCACCGGTCTGTGCCCACCGGATGACCCATGTATGTACGCATTGTTAAGAGGCTACCGACCGCGCAGTGGCGCCCTCATCCTTTGTTTGGTTATTTCTTTTATTTTAGAATGAAAATGCAGAAAATAAGCCGGAATAATTGTGCTCCACAAGACTATACGTTATTATTATTAAAAATAGTAGCTTTATATTGTTGTTTTTTTTTTTGTTGTTGGTTTTATTTATAATCGTTAAAACGGAAAAAAGTGGCCAATATTTTCCGTTTTAACGATTATAATAAAACTAAACAATATAAAGCTACTTTGTTTTTGTACCTAATAATAATAACGTATAGTCTTGTGGAGCAGAATTATTCCGGCTTATTTTCTGCATTTTCATTCTAAAATAAAAGAAATAACCAAACAAAGGTTGAAGGCGCCACTGCGAGGTCGGTAGCCTCTTAAAACGTAATAAAAGTTGCCTCCAAATCGGTATAGTAGGACAACAACAAATCGTTACCAAACTGTTAAATTTCTCCAAATGATTTTAAACCTTAAAATGTTGACGGTTAAGTTCAAAATCAAATGAGTAAATTTGACAGTTTGTAGTAACTTTTGACCTGCTGCTGTGTGAACGTATTTTCATTGTTTTATCCTCAGTAAAAATCCTTAAGTATATAGTAGTTACGAATTTAATATTAAAAAGATTTCTCACGCCCCGAAACCAAAAGTGGCGAAGCCGCTAGGATTTTCTCTTAAAATCCGTTGTTTTCGCGTTTTCAGACGTCCAAATTCGTCTAGAAAAAATGTGGCGTAAAATCTACAAAAGCAGAGGAAATCCTTCGAACCAAATAAATATTATTTGTAGCGAGTGCAGAAAATAGAAATCATCGAGTACATAAGGGAGTATATGGCAATTGTTGAGTAAATCTTTTCGCCAATCCTTTGTTCCCCTCAATCATTGTTCCCCTAATCCTCTTATATTTTTCATAAGTTTTATGCTTACATAAAAAAAAAAACATAAACTAAAAAAATTAAATTAAAAAAATGTAAAAATAATAATAATATAATAATGTGTGTGTGTGCGTGCGTGCGTGCGTGTGTGCGCGCGTGTGTGTGTGTGTGCGTGTGTGCGTACGTGTGTGTGTGTGTGTGTGTGTGTGTGTGTGTGTGTGTGTGTGTGTGTGTGTGTGTGTGTGTGTGTGTGTGTAGTTAATAATGTATAATGTTATTTTCGAGATCAAGACTTGCTCATTATAACGGCGTTTAATGTTTCGTTTTATATCTCTGTATGAAATGATATGGTCTTATCTCTATTTAATTCTTATTAATTCTTATAACATACAACTTAAAGTAGTGTCAGTCAATGTTAGATTAGAGAGTTCATATTTCAACATTCAGTTTAATATTAATTTAATCTTTTCTTTTATCTTTTTTAGTTTAATCTTGATTGATTGAATTGAGTAAAATAAACTATATTAACTATGATACATTTTCCTGTCTATACAGGGTGTCCCGTAATTAATAGATAACCTCTTAACCCGTCGCGCGCTAATTAGCAGACACAATTGAAATTCTATTGTTATCTGTACACATGGTGTGCAATCGACATTTTAAGAGTTAAGGAGTTATTGTACTCATCATTATGAACATCTTTTACTATTGGACCAAACATGAAATAGCGAAACCAAATCAACTGTTCCCTACATTTATTTTCGCATAACTCGTCAAAATGTAGGGAACTGCTGATTTTTTTTTTCGTGATTTCAGGTTTGGTCCCATAGTAAAAGTTGTTCATAATGATGAGTACAATGACCCCGTAAGAGGTTATCCATTAATTACGGGACACCCTGTATATTTGTAATCACGTTCTCGAAAACGGCTCTTACTTTATCTATACATAAACTTCTATCACATAGATTAATTTCAGAATTTTCTCTATGCAAACTTCGGAGATAAGAGGGAACTGTATTTTTTTTTTAAATTTTCGAAAACTACACTGCCTAATAAAAAGAAAAAAAATGCTTGAGAATGTGCACACAGAGTTCTTTCATATGATACCCCACATGCCCTAGTAGCCCCACTGCGAATTTTTAAGACCCTCTTTCAGTCCCTGTTGCCAAAAAAAACATATATATTTTTATTTCTTTGTTATTTGCAAAATAGTTGGGCAAACGTCATCTAAAACTGCTCCAAATTTCAAGTTGATAGCATTAGTAGTTCTCGAAATATCCAGCTGTGACCGACAGACACACCATTTGGGTTCCTTTTTACCATTTTGGTACAGTGCAGAGCCCTAATATATGTAGTATGAAGCGAGTTATCAATATTAAATCAATAGCACCTATGCTTTCACATTATTTTATCAGTTGGAACTAATTATAACATAAGCTAAAGGTATTCCAATTTTTAATACGTTCTTTATTACTTCTCTTGGCAAAAAAAAACTAATTAAAAAAATCTTAAACATAAAACTATGCATAACATGTCGCATGTCAGTGACGTGAATCCATAAGATTTCCCTCTACCAAAATTCGCTCAATGCGCATAGAGAAGTTTTCACTTCAAAAACTTTTGGGTTTATGAACTACTAGCTGCGCCCCGCGGTTTCACCCGCGTAAGCCTCAAACCCGTAAGAATATCGAGATAAAAGTATCCCTTGTGTTAATCCAGGTAATCGGTATTGCGTTACGGTCTAGTGATATGGGGTAATTCAGTGGATGTGGAAAGAGCATTCAAAGTACAAAAAAAGTGTCTCAGAGCCATGAGTGGAGCGGAATATCTTGACCATTGCATACCATTATTTAAGGAATTAAAAATTCTCCCACTCCCATGTCTGTTTATTTTTGAAGCTTGTCAACAAAAAAAATGCCGGGAAATTACTAGTACCTGCTCAGAGATTGCAATTATACAGTAGAAATGCCAGTTGTATGACAATTAAAATTTATAATAAATTACCACCTGCCCTGAGAATGTTACCAATTAATAAGTTAAAATGTAAAATGTTGAATTTTTAAATCATACTTTTTGATACAAAAAATATTAATAATTATAATAAATAATAATAATTCTTGAACATTGTAATTTGTACTTTGACATTGTATTTTGACATTATGATTTATTCTTTGACATTATGATTAATGTTTTCGACATTATGATTTATATTTTAGATTTAACTATTAATATTTTGATTTGTTTTGATTTGCATGCCTACCTTATTATTTAACATTTCTACACCAGCAATGGTAGTATATGTGAAACAATGTATATATTGTAAGATCTAAATGTACCATATACTGAGAAATAAATACTTTTATATTTTTTACTTTAATAAACTATCTGTGTGCCAAATTTCACCAAAATTCTTTCAGTAGTTTTTGCGTGAAAGAGTAACGAACATCCATCCATCCATCCTCACTAACTTTCGCATTCATAATATTAATTGCCGTTTTACATAGAAAAAATCAAACAAATTATTTTAAAGAATCATTGTCGGTGCACTTTTGCCATTTTAATGAAAGTTCGTTGATGCGTCTGCAATAGAAATCCTGGGGACGGGAATCGATGAATTCTTTAAAGGCATTTTTCACCTTCTCGTTGGATTTAAATTTTTTCCCCAGGGCTCATTGTTGACATCAAACTTTCCAGAACGGAAGCGATCAAAACAAAAACGCACCGTGCGTGCGTATTCGAAAATAACGCGCTATTTCGATTTGTCCATGGTTACAGAAACATCGATATCTAAGAAAAATCGAATAGAGGGAAAACAAATGAACAACTTAATTTTTTTTTTTAATATTATGCTATATTATAAAATTAATTTGAATTTGGAATTCTAAATAGAATGAAAGATAAATAACGCGCTATTTCGATTTGTCCATGGTTACAGAAACACCGATATCAAAGAAAACTCGAACGGCGGGAAAACAAATGAACAACTGATTTTTTTTTTAATGTCATGCTATATTATAAAATTAATTTGAATTTGGAATTCTAAATAGAATGAAAGATATTGAGCTTCACACTAGTTGGTATCAAAAATGGGCATTTTCATAGGTAAAGAAATTAGTAGGTTATAGTAGGATTACATTATACAGGGTGTCCAGTAAATAGCACGACATACTGCAGGGGGCGATAGCTTGGGTCAATACTTACCAAAACAACACAATATATGTTCAGCAAAATCTTACGGATTTACAGTTTTACAAAATTTTCCGAAATATCGAAAAATCTCTACCTTGAAACAGATTTTTAAGCATCTCGTAATGAAAAATTCCTTTTCTATTATTTTTTTTTTTACATCAAATTATTCGTGAATAGTTACTTTACTCATTGATAAGTCTTTTTTCTATCAAAAACAAGAATGCTTTCAAGAAATAGTATTTTTTGTTTAAATTTTCACATAACGATTTTCTTTTCGCATAACTTTAACCTACAGTGGTGAAAAAAAAATCCATAAGATTTTGCTGAACATATATTGTGTTGTTTTGATAGGTATTGACCCAAGCTATCACCTCCTGCAGTATGTCGTGCTATTTACTGGACACCCTGTATAACACATAACATCACACCTGTATTCCTCGAAGAGTTAGGCATGATTTTATGTTGTAATACTACTTAACTATAACTAGTATTTAGCTATTTTATTACTTATCACCTGTAACAAAAAGGGACTTGGAGATGTTTTGAGCAAAAAGTTGAATAGTATCTTGTACCGCAGCTCCAAAATTCAAATAAAATTGCTAATTAAACATAATCTAAAATTATAAAAAACAATACAAAAAAACTATAAATCAAAAAATAAACACTTACTAATATTAAACCATTAAATTAATTTTATTTGTTTTTCAGCATTTTTTTAGCTAATTCTGCTCCATTTTCAATAAGTGTTAATTGAATTTTGTTGATAACCTTTTTATATTACTGGCACCTATACAATGCTCTTTAAATTAAAATAATAAAGGTCATATTGTGGGCAGGCAGCAATAGTTGCTGAATATGAAAATAAATCAGAATCGTTTTTAATAATAAAGCCAGATATATAACAGGTCATGAACTACTATCAAACAGTGAGACAAAATCTGTACATATTATAAGGAAAACTATAGTAAGTAGGTACTGCTTATCTTAGGAAAAAGATATTGACTTAACTCTTCATTTACTTATTTTTAAACATAATAAACCAAACTTAATACCTAAAAGCCCATATTTATGTTCATTCATAGGTTATGAATCACTTTTACTTACCTGACCATCATGCACACTTTCACTTTTTTCACTTTCAGATGGACAACATGAATGGACATTCTGCACCAATGGTAATTTAAACATGCAAACTTTTTTTACACTAACCTGATAGTTCTGTGGAGGTACTCCTGGTGCTACTTTCTGCTGATATTGCTGAGATATGGTGCACTGCAGCAGCGCAGCCAAGAATAAAAATCTCAACATTTTAATAGCTGAAAACCAAATACCACATGTGAGCACACAGCCAAAAGATGAAATGAAAAGAACCTATCAAACAACTTTTTTGAATTAGCATTTACCGCGACAGGCAAAGGTATAAAAAGTATGTAGTAATAAAATTATGTATTCTTATTTTTTACTTTTAGTTCGGTGTGAAAGAAATGTATGGAAAATTAATTTTACCCGTGTATGTAAACTTCTGACGTGGAATATGGGTGATAATATCCTTATCGAATCGATGTATTGATAATATATTACGCTATTTTCACCGTATGTCGATAGGTTTCGCAAACGTTTTCAAAAGATACCTGGCTGGGATTCCTACACGTCACGTCATTTATTATTGACATTGACGTTTGTGTTTCTTTTCAAGCAAATTTCACCGTTTCAAGTTTCGCTGCTTTTACAAAATAAAAACTATCGTACATTATTTTGTGTCATAATGAATGACTAAAAAAATCATTTATATTTCTGCATCACCATTTCATTTGAATGCATGCAGCATGACTGTAAAAGCCCACAGATTACTTTTTCCGAAATCCCGTGTATTAGATGATGGATTTATTTTGTGTATGGCAAAACAAACTTTTTGAGTGTTAAAAACACAAACACTTCGGCCACAAGCATCCCACAGCTCTAGCAAGCATATTTCAATGAGCGTAAACAGGCGTAAACCCACCTTATCCCTGGATGAGGTGTTTTCTTACAATCAAACATGTGGCAACACCTGAAACTGTCAGCTGACAATAATGAAGATTTTACAAGTATTTTTGAGCGATAGTTTGAATGCTTTTGAAAAACTGACGTTCAGACGACTTTAAATAGAATAATATTCTTAGCAGATTGATATAATTCTTCATCTTATTTTTATGCAACTAGATAGAAAGAAACACTCATATAGTACAAATTGTTGTAAGTTGAAAATCTATCAAAGAAATTTAACAGATTGGGGGGGGGGGGGGGTAGCTTGATGTGCTGGCCTCTACACAATAATTGGACTTTGATTGTAAAAACCCACCTCATCCCAAATCTTTAAAAAAACAATATAATAAATATCTGTGTATTACTTTTATGCAATCAGTTTTTAACATATGTACCTACCATTATGTTAAATGATTTTTTGAATAAAAAAAATACGTCGGGTTATTTTTTTTAACACCAGACAGTTTTCATTGATTTTCTTAAACTTTTGCATTTGGTTTGGTCTGAGGTGGGTTTTTGCAATCATGGATTCACAACTTTTCAACAACACAAATGAATGTAAGAGAATTTTTTGACGCTTGAATGACATTGATGACAGAAGTTTTCGGCTTTTCAGCCGTACAAAGCAACCAAAAAATTAACCATTTTTGCTTGATAAGCAGCAAGCACAACGTACTTAGGCATTCCAAAATGCAGCCATAGCGACCTCTGCGTTGCCACCAACTTGCCTCACGTGTGAGCTCACACATTATTAACAGCGTTTCCATAATAATCAAGTGAAGTCACTGTGTTATTGATGAAACCTTAGCATTAGTGTAGAACGGAGTTTCAATATACGGAGGTTATGTTACCAGTGACGGACGTGAGGCCTTCTATAATACGAAATAAATAAACAGATGGGTTTCTAATTTAAATCAATTTGTATTTGTGAAGCATTTCCACAGGAAAATCATTATTCATTTTTTGGCATCTGGCGATCATTTCAGGGAATCTGTTATGTTTAAAATAGAAGATGGCCAGTTTGATGTCGGATTGTAATTTTAAATCTTCAAATTCGCTGCGGGTTCTGTTGTTGGTCGTCAAGACAAGTTCACGGTCGCGTTGGTCAATAAACATTTCCATGGAGGTCGCGTTGTATTTATCGTCTAATGCGTTTCCCTGTATTGTGATGCTGTTAACAATTTTTTTCCAAGTATCCTCGTTTCCCGATGCCATTCTGGGATCTGTAAATAATATTTCTGTTTTAATTTATTCTCAACTTGTGTCATGTGACAAGACGCTTAAAAAATCTGATCAAAGGAAAACTCTATTCTCATTTGAAATTTCCTGTTTTCTTGTGGAGGTTGAGGTGGAAGTCGGAAATAATTTAAAGGGGAACGTATAAAAAAAAAATCCTATGTCCTCCTAACCTAGGTCATAATCTAATTATCGGTGTGCCAAGTTTCAACGAAATCCTTTGAGCCGTTAAGGCATGAAAAGGTAACAGAGAGACAAACAAACATACAGAGAGACTTTCTAATTTTAATAATTTTACCAGCTGTTGCCCGCTAATATACGCAGACGAAGCGGCGTGTATTTTGTATTTCATAATTTTTTCATACAAAAAAAGAAAGCTTTGTCCTTCTCCAGATCCCAGGCTACCTATCTCTCAAATTTTATAACGATTGGTTCAGTGGTTCAGTGTGTTTGTGACGTGAAAGGGTAACAAACAGGCTCAGTTACTTTCGCATTTATAATATTACTAGCTTTTGACCGCGGCTTCGCCCGCGTGGAGGTCGAAAGTTATCCCACGAGAACGTATAACCGAGGTAAAAAGTATCCTGTGTCTTAATCCAGGTTATAAACTATCTGTATACCAAATTTCATCCAAATCCGTTCAGCCGTTTTTGCGTGATAGAGTAACAAACATCCAAACATACAAACTTTCACATTTATAATATTAGTAGGATGATAATAAAGTAAGTATTAGTAAGGATTAGTTTAAACGCTATAAGTATAGTACCTACTCACTTCGTTCTTTTTAATTAATGTGTATATTATGGTACTACAAATACATTATCTGTTATATTATATTAAATGTCAGTCTATTATTAAAATAAGTTACCGATTAGATATTACTATCTGATCACGCAGAAGTGCTTCATTCGATAATACCTACATCACACGCAATAGGAACGAAAACACCGAAAACTCTACTACTGCGCGTCGGTTAAGCTGCGCGTCGCATACTTAAAACAGAATCAGCATTAAATGTCCCTTCCGCGGGGGCTCAAGTCTCCAGTCAAAGAAAGATTGGGCCGTAAACTACCACGCAGGCCCAGTGCGACTTGCGCATCGCATGCTCAATCCTAATATTGGTCAGAAAGACGCACAACGATTACGCAGGCACCAGCGACGTATATAAAGCAGGGGAATATCGCCGCGCTTCCCTGTAGTGTTCGAAACCGCAGTACGGCAGCACTCGCTTTGCGCAGCTTTTGTTAAAATTTTATCACGAAAATTAATCCAAAATATATTTACCAAATGTCGTTCTCACGGTGGCTCGTCACCAAGATGTCTTTTTTAGAATATTTAGCACAGTTTTTTTGTTATCTAGTAATATTAAATTATAGAATGTGTGCAATGAGGTGAGACTCGTCTGGCCTTCGGAAAGTGTTGGTTGGAGTGTGTGGAGGGCGCATGCGTGAAATGTGAATCAATAACCACGACTACGGGTACATAAAAATAGATATTTCTAATATGTATTAAAAATGTTGCTGACTCCTGTTTTAAGCTGTGGTTTGGTACTCAAGTTACGTTTTTGAAATGATAGAACGAACGCGCCAACGTATATCATATAAGCTATGCGAACTTTGAGAACGATATAGGTACGCATGCAACTAATTCATTTGAAACGAATTAAAATCTAGACTAGGCGGCTACAGATCAAACTATACATTTCCAGTATAAGCTGATCTCGTATTGTATAGCATTTCCCTACAGTGAGAGGTCAGTGTAAACTAGAAATGTATAGCTTGATGTGTAGCCGTGTGTACATACCTAAATAAAACAAAACTCCAAATAAGTACTCTTATTTATGACTTACAACTTTATAAGCGTTCGAAGATAAAAATTCAAAGTTTGAAAATTGATTTGAATTAATTGCAGCTATGTAATGAAATTGCACTGGTGCACTCTGTCCCCTTTATGTATTATGTTCTGTGACTCTGTCTGGCAAGGGCTGGCAGCAGCGGCCACTGACGGAAAGGGCTTGGTCAATGTAGAGTGATTTCGATACGTTGCAAGTATTGAAGTATCGAATACGCACTCGATTAAACTTTCGAATATCCAACCATGTTGACGCTTGACGCTTAACATGATTTTATAAGGTTTCGTCTCATTTCAACCCTATAATCATTTCGAAAATCTGTTGTTCTTAGTACCTACTTATCACTTAATTAATAAACGAAGCTAACAACTAATAGATGTATACAGGCCTTTACTACTCCTTTTTAAAAGCATTTTAAAATAAGCTCGTACAATATTAGATTGAAGATTCGTGACTCGCTCTTATCTTTGTCGATTCAATAGACAAGATCCCAGATTTAAGTTTTGGTATAAAATCGATATAACATTTAAAACATTGCGCTGTCCAGTTTGTCAAAGTCTTATTTAATCTACTTTAGCCCACGTAATTCAATTTTTTTTTAATTTAGAGGTTATTATCAGGTTGTAGGGAGGTTAATCGAAATATTATTCACGATCGTAACAATTATGTAGGGTGACCTGTTCAACAGTTAACCACCTAAATTTCTAATCACCATAGCGCGTAATTTTTTGTTCATAGTTTACTTTTATCAGCAATTATGAAGAGGTAGGTTATTTGGCTATGTATTTGTATTTAAACAACGTTTGATTTACTAATAGATTTTAAGGAAACGAACTTTTTAAAAAAAATGGGATTTGGTTAACTGTGTCCACCCCATGGTACACTATTAACCAGGGGGTGGTGCTACAGTTAACCATAGTGTACACGTTTAACCATTGCGTATAAAAACTTTAACTTTTACCATAATAATAACTCCAATTGTTAGAAATCAGTCTTCTAGTTAATAATGAAGTAAACTTATATAAAACAGAACAAAATATTGTTTTTCCTTATGGTTCTTACAGATAAAATAAACAAAAGCAGAGCATAACACGTCACAACCTTTATTTTGTACTTATATTTCTTATGAAAATAAGATAGCAGCTTTTTTAATAATAACTAAAACACAAAATAATTATAAAACATTAAAGTAGTTGGTAGGAACATAATATGTACCTACTTCACAAACATAACAATACAGTACAGGTAGCTGTGCCGTGGTTGGTCATGGTTAACTGTTGGACAACGTGATTTGGTTAATTGTAGACCACCCATCACCCGCAAGTTTTCGGTTAGTATAACTTTTCACTAGAGAACACTACACACGCAATACATATGTCTAAAGAAGCTCATTAAGTATACATAGAGAGTCAACATAATACGATTCTTGTAATATTGAACAAAAAGATGTAAAACGAAAAAGTACTTATATTTTTTTTTATGTTTTGCCACGTGTTTTCACACAATCGAGGAGCGGGGCGGGTATCCGCTTTGCAGTCTATGTCGCTTGGTAGCACGAATTAGCAACGTCGCATTTATCAATTATGGTCATGGCTAACTGTGTACGAGTGGTTAACTGTTGGACATGTGACCCTATTTACACAATATAATAATTATAATCATCAATATTATTCTCTAAGTTTTGATCTCAAATGTCATGATTTCATGAAATTAATGTGCTACACCAAATATAACTACGCAACCGTAGCCGTGCGTAAACATGTAATTTTTTAATTAACTACGTAATAATTATCATTGAAATTGACGAAACATATATTTTTTAACAGGTTTTTATGTCGGGGCCGCACCAAACGGGATATGCCGTTTATTATCGCGATGATGGACGTAGGCCGTAGGTGTAGCCACAACTTTTCGCGATAATTTTACAACGGCATTCACATTGCCGATTGACGTGGCGATAACTAGGTGGCGGTGTTAAAGTGTGGCCACTCAATTTATTGCGATAGTTATCAGAATAATTACCGCGATGATTATGGGCATTGACGTTGACGTTGATGTGGCCCCGACATTATGGATAATCAAAGCAACGCACCAACAAACTGAATATCAAAATTCTTGTTGGCGACACTGAAACACTGATCAAATGTCAAGATCATAAGCACAAAAAAAAGAAGTGAAAGGCTGTCATGTCAAAGATTTAAAAAAAAAAACCGGCCTGCCCGGGCTTGCTGAATTTGTATTTTGTACGCGCGGTACTTTGCTATTTGAAGAAAGTTACATACCTACTCTGTGATTTGAAGGAATTTACAGAATTTATCAAGTTCTTTAGTCGCTGCAAAGATGGATGATGAAGAACCCAAAGTACATTTGTCTGAAGGGATTAATATCAGGTAACACTCAGTCATTATTACCTTTTACAAATCCCAGTACTTCTGGTAATTTATTTGCAATAGTCAGCACAATCCCAAAAACCTATATCAGGCACCAGTCTCTCACAAAGGTGGAATACAGCTGAGACATTTTTTGTACACACTAACTTAAAGTCAGCTTTGTGAAGAGAGAATAAATTATATACTTACTTACAATCGTCGACCACAATACCATATTATCTCTACCTAGAGCAAACCGATATTTCCAATACATTCTACCTCAACCTCCAATGCTACTTCATGGCTACTTCCGTATTATTTTAAAATAAGAACTTTACGTTTTTAATTCTATCAAATATGCACCATTAGTACACCAGCCTACCAGTGTTATGAAAACTTCACCAGTAGTCTATTGCTGAGGCCCACACAGCTTCAGAAGTCTGCAAACCGCAAATCCTGAGCCGCATTCGTCTCTTTTAAGACACAATTTGCGACTCTCATACATTATTATCAAATCAAAGTCCAGAGATGAGTCTTAAACTTGGCAAAAGTTCCTAAAAAAGTAAAAGTAGCAAGTAGTAGTAGTAGTAAGTATCCTTAAAGTTAGCTGGCCCGCTAACCTAGCCGCAAGGGCATCTTTTCCTAACTTTGCAGATTTGCTGTTTGTGGATGAGTGACCATCCATTACACATCGAGACCCCTCCTTGCTTCGGAAAGAATGCAGTTGATCCTGGCTGTCATTCATAGATCTTTGACAGTTGCTAAGGGTAGTCAAAATCCCAAAATTCTGTCAACCAGTCTTACCAAGGGGAATTGTGTTACCCAATAACTCAGTTGTGGAGGTCAGATAGGCAGTTGCTCCATGTTAAATACTGGTATTCAGCTGCATCTGGTTAGACTGGAAGCTGCAGGCTTAGCATGACGCCTCCTATGTTAAGTTTGTATGTATGTACTTAGACTATTTTGGAAGAAAGTTTTTTTTTTTTTTATGAAAGTTTTATAGAGAACTTTCTTCCGACGTAGTCTCAAGTTTTTTAGTAGTAGAAAAAAATTGTAGTAATAGTAAGGTAGTGAAGACAGTTCTCTTGACATTTTATTTTGTAATCGCTATGATAAAGACAGTAGAAAACTTTCTACTGTCAAGTACTGTCTACACGGAAATGTCAGTTTTGCCTAGTCTTCCATCGAGAAAACGCTTCTCTACGGTTCTCGTGCTAAGCCTGCTTAATTAACCCAATATAATTAGTGGTGAAAAGGCTAGGAATATTGATACAAGGACATACCTACTCCAATTAGCCACGTCTTAACACACAGATATATGCCTGGTCTGCCTGGCCTTGAGTGGTTAGCTTGCGTGATCTGAGCTGAACTCACACAACGTATTGTATGTCCACCCAGTAATAGTACTTGCCCATCAAGGAGCGCTGTCCCAAATTAGACGCATTATTAAGTTATTATACAGAAAACAAAAGGTGTTATAAATATTAAGGGCTTCTTTTGTGTGGAAAAATAAAAAAATAGGGTATTAGACAGTGCTTTTAATTTATGAAATGGAAAAAACCTGTTAAATTCAGTAAATTTATTTTTATAACATAAATAAAATGAAGGGCTTCTATTGTAGACGTGGCGCTGGTGGCACGAAAATCCGGAGCTTCTATTGGTGTCCGTGGCGGTGAAAAGGAGGACAATTTTTCTCCCATTTTCTAAACACACTTCTATATAAAGAATGTTTTCTTTCTATAATTTATCTTATTCTTTGTTTTAGACAACTAATGGAAGGTAAACCTGCTGAGTTTTCAATAGATCTGGATTTCAAAAAGAAAAAAGGAATCACATTAAATTTTAATGATGATGATGATGATAACATTGATGACAGGTGAATATATTTGTTTCAACTTCTTTCCTTTATACCGCAATGGCTAGGCAGAGGTGTAAACCTCAGACTAACGTCTAAACTCAATAACCTACTGTCAGTAAAAGACAGATAGCTACTGATGATAGACAATATAATTCTATCTGTCCTTACGTTCCTTAATAGGTAATATGGGCAACTCCATGACAATGCGCGTATTTTGCGTATGGGTGGGAAAATCGATTATTCAATCCACCCCAGCTTCTCAAAGAAGGCCAGCAGCGCCTTGACATTACTGACAACCTCACGGAGGGTACCTGGGTTACCGAAGTACTTTGCCCTGTATGCGGCGACCACCGGGTAGTCATGAGCTGCTGTCTCGTCGTCCTCCATGCAGGCCCTGCACAGCGGACTGTCTGTGACTCCTACGACAAAGAGGTGTACGCAGCTGTTGTTTAGTTAGTCGAAGAACCTGTTTCGTGAGGCGGCCATCAATTGTAGGGAGTGCTTCCTTCGCCTGCCTGCACTCATCTTGGTCCGACCATAGTTTGTGATGCTGGTCCCTGGTACGCTTCCTTACCAGAGTCTGCAAATACCCGAAGGGGAGCGGCACTATGGGTTCTGGTCCCACTGGTGCCATGCTCGACCTCCCTTCTGGCAAGTTCATCGGCTGCGTCGTTGTCTAGCGAGCCGCTGTGTGCTTTGATCCATTGAATGGTTAAATTATTGAGTCTAGGTTGAGACGCTGGTCGCACTCGTATATTAGCCCAGAGTCCACTGTGTGACTACTTAGCGCTTGCAAGACAACCATGCTGTCTGAGAGTATGCGGATAGAGTGGTCCTTAACTTCCCTGGCCAAGATGGCTGAAGCCGCTAAGGAAATGCCCATGCATTCGGCCTGGAACACTGTGTTATGGATCCCTAATGGTGTAGCTATGTGTATGTTGAAGTTCTTCGAAAAGATTCCAGCACCTGTGCCACTACCTGTTTTCTTACGTTCCTTTCGTTTGCTCGTGTTCTTTTATTAAAATCATAGATAGATAGGTTTTCCAGTATGACAAAACTGGTCACAGATAAGTTATCGAGTTCGGCCGTAAATAAACAACAAACAGTCTGAACCACCGCTAAAGATGTTTCACCTAAAAAAAAAAGACAGCGCTGTCAACAGTGACGTGAGGCCGGTTTCGTAAACATGTGTGCACTTAGTGAGGTGTAGTTTTGCGCATGTTTCACTGTATTTTTCGCAGCGCTATGTCTGGGTTTTTTTATTTGGTCTGAGGTGTACACATATTGCCAGTTCCAGGTCTCGTATGTGCTGCATAGACAATGATTCCATTATGAAATTGTTGTCTATCTTCGGAAACACACCTGCCTCGTTGGTCTAATGATTGCAAGTGATAATGCTGAGCATGATGTCCTGGGTTCTTGTCCCGGGTCGGGCAAAGTGTTATTGGTTTTTTTTTATCTGGAGTAGATGTTCGCACCTTCGGTAACACAAGGGCACAGCTGCACTTTTTGTGGTTTTTCAGGAGAGCCAATTTAAGATTTTTTTTGTACTTACATTCAATATCGTATTATTATTCTGCTCATTGAAGTGATTGATCTTTGCATGATGCCTATGCTTTTGTGATTTGGTGCATGTACTTTACAGGAGCTAAATATTTTTTATTTATGATTTTTTTAGTTAAGAAAGGGGTAAAAGTGCAGTTGTGTCTTACCGAAGGTGCAATATGTTTCCTGGGTAAATAAAAAAGAAAGTCTATTGAGTCCGTCAGTTAGATAATAACAAAATATTAGACACGTATTTTTTTATTTATTATATAAAACGCATTAAAGTTGGGGATTGGGGGCTCGCTACGTCATAACTCTAACAAACTACGTATAAAATCTAGCTAGGAGTCATGCCACATATAAACTCAATTCGGTCTTATTACAAAACGAGGTTTTTCTTCTGTCATGGTTTAAACCATGGAGCCAGTTTTTGTAATAAGAACCTAGCTGTGATAGAAATACAGTTCTTTATACAAAACTGACAACTTAGTCCGGTACTAAACTGACAACTTAGTTGAAATAAAGTTCGAAATTCAAAAAAGGGTCCATGGTTTAAACGTGGGTTTGAAGATGAACCTTGTTTTGTAATGAGACGGAATTAATCTTTTGATTACTTAATAAAAACTTTGTTAGTGTTGTTTTTGGAAGTCGGTTGTATTTTTTTTGTAAAAATGTTTTTATTTTTCACTTTTTAGTTGTGGTACCTACCCCACACAAATTCTAATACCACTACCTGCAAAAGAAACTAGAACATCATCCATATGAAAGTGGGGAAAAAATACGTATTATTGAAGCTAACTGAAAAACTACCCAAGCAAAGTTAATCAATTTTATATGGGATCAACTTTCAGGTATACCCTCTCAAATAAAACAAAAATTTTTCAAATCGGACGACTCTGTAAAAAGTTATGCGTGGTCATACATAAAAAAAATAAAAACATACGTGTCGAATTGAGAACCTCCTCCTTTTTTTCGTCGGTTAAAAAGAGAAAAAATACGTGTCCAATATTTTTAAATAATCAACATTACAGATAAAAAAAAATATTCAACATCCCTATGAAATAGGCTCGCCCCCTATTACATGAGACTTGATCATAATTGCTGGAATGTGGGTATATCGATTAAATCATGACATTATAGAACAAATCTAATTTGGAGAGATGTATTGATGATTTTTAAGGTTATATGACATCTACTACCAACCCGGACTGTGCCCCCGTGATGGATTAAGGTCCACTCCCTCTCACAGAGGGGTCTGTCCCAGCAGTGGGAACATTATAGGCTAATTATGTTTTGCTGCTAATGAAAAATGGAAAAAATTCAAATTCAAATTATTTATTTGCTCAAAACATGGTGTTTATAGGTCTTACAATTAAACAGGAGTACAAACATGTTTAGCTATTGGAACTGCATGCAAAATCGAGTAATAGCATAAACCGAGTCAATATTTATTTTCAAAGAATGTTTTAAGGGAGTAGAAGTTGTGGGCTTTCGGCCATTCCAACAATTTTATATTAAACAATCTATTATTTAGGGTTTTTAGACTTAGTTTTCTAGGTATCTTATTATAAATTCTTACACACACAGTTAGACAACTTTTGCTGTATTTGGACAATCTGGGAGTGTCATAAAAAACTAATCTATTTTGGTCTCTGAGATTTCTAGAGCTTACGTCAGACACTTTTACAAAATATTCTTTATATTTCCATACAAACATGCATAATTTCATATATAAAGAGATGGTAGCGGAATGAACCTATTTGCTTTAATTTTCAGTGAAGGTGATGATACATTGAAGGTAATAGAACAGTCGGCAGACAAGATGCTGTTGTCCTCTCCAGAGTACCACTCATTTGAACAGCTGGCTTCGAAGATGGTGGACTGCGATCCCAACGGCGATGTGAAGCTACTGATTATTGAAGAAGGTAAATATTAGTAGTCTGTATAGCTGCGGTTTCCTAGAAGATCGATGGTCGCCTATTTACCGGCGAATGACGTCATCATATTCGGCCTATAATGTTCGCACTGCTCATTATACTATATCTGGTCACTGGAACAATCTGTGACTCCTGCATTAATAAAATAATTGCATGCGTGAGAGGGATCTGTGGTGTTACACGAATGGATAGAATAAGAAATGAGTACATAAGAGGAAGTCTGAAAGTGACACCGGTGACTGAAAAGTTGTGCGGAAATCGATTGTCATAGTATGGGCATGTGATGCGGAGGAGTGAGGAAAATGTCGTGAGGAAAGTTTTGAGTATGAATGTCGATGGCTATTAAAGTAGGGGAAGACCAAAGAAACGATGGATGGATTGTTTGAAAGATGATATGGGTAGAAATTGGACGACCACCGAGATGACGACTAATAGAGAAGTATTAAAGAAAAAGACATGTTGCTCCGATCCCAAATAGATTGGGATAAGAGCAGGAGAATGATGATGATTATCAATCAATCAATCTGCCTAGCCTTTTCCCAACTATGTTGGGGTCGGCTTCCAGTCTAACCGGTTGCAGCTGAATGGCAGTATTTAAAAAAAAAAATGTTGTTGTTGTTGTTTGTTGCTGTTGTTGTTGTTTGTTGTTGTCGATGTTGAATGTTGGTGTTGTTATTTTACATGGAGTGACTGCCTATCAAACCTCCACAACCCAATTACTGGGTAATACGATACCCCTTGGTAAGAACTCGTAACGGCTGTCAAAGATCCACGAATGACAGCCGGGACCAACGGCTTAACGTGCTATCCGTGGCACGGAGGAGTCTCAATATGTAAAGATGGTCACGCATCCACGGATCGGCAAGCGCAGTTTAACCTGATGAATCGACCCGTGCGGCTGTTATAAAATATCTGGCCTACACTATGAACGAACAAGGAAAGGATGACACACACAGAACAACGCGATCAGGAAGAATAGTGAAGCCAGTAGTACGCTTCGCTTGAGGGGGTGTACTGTAGCGGAATGGCATACCTACCATTTATACCTACCTTATATATTACCGATACCTACTCATTTCATAAATGCAGCACATAGGGTATTTCTATTTTTGTCCTAGCTAAGTTCTAAAATGTACCTACCCACTACATATTAGTTATTACAGAGACTGTACCTATATAAGGGACCGATTTTTAGAAATAAAGGCATTCCACACTCAACCAGCATTTGCGTCTCATTTTCATTACCTGCCTGCGTATCCAACAACATGTTTATTTCAATAATTTTTTTTTTTTATAGGAGATGGTCCCTTGGTACCTCCCAGTGCAGAAGTGATAATACACCATGCAGCTTATTATGAAAGATCTGACATTCCCTTCGATACTACCCTCACTACGAATAGGGGGCAGCCACTTGTGAGTGAGACTTTTACTCTTTTTAATAAGAGGGCTGTCGTGTTTTGTCAGCTCTCTCGCTCACACAGAGCCAAATTTTTAAGATCACACACCCACATATACACTCACGAACTAAATCACATACTTATGAAAACACCACTTCTTATTTTATTTTTTTCTTTATTTGTATTGTTTTTAAATTTTACTTTTTTATTTTTATTGTTTAACAGCTGTAAGAGCTCCCCCTGCTGCTGTAATGTATGTCCTTAGTTTGGCTTCCAATTCTGTGTTCGAGATAAGGAGACCAGGAGACCCGTAGCACAGGTTTTGCTTAGTATGGGCTCCTGTATCCCACCTTCAAATTTTGTAATTTTATACTGTGTCCATTTTAATATTTGTGGGAGAAAATAAATAAATTTTATTATTAAGATTGTTAAATGAATAGATGCTTTTTAACACGCTTTTATTAGCTTCACCTGTATGTATGTTTGTATGTAACGGAATCTTTGAACTGGATTTTTACCCACTTTAAATGGTCAGATTAATTCGAAATTTTGTACACATAACAGGGCCCGTATTATGAACAATTAATGCCATCATTTTTCCAGTGCTAGAGAGAGACGGAGCTATACATGACCTATATCACCATCCCTTTTTCGCAACGGAATCATGATGGCGTTAATACTTCATAATAAGGACCCAGGGCTCGATGACAATACAATAATTTAAAACTTTTGTCCCATTATCCTGATCAGGATCATCAGGATTAACGATTTATCTAGAAAGAAAGAAGAAAGAAAGAAAATACGTTTATTTGCGGTAAACATGACGCAAAGGACAAAAAAAATAAAATAAGCAATGTAAAAAGCAAGTTTTGGGGAAAATATGCGTCACATCTACGCAAAACGGCTACCGCTCAGCATAATCTCTAAAAATTGAAAGATAAACTATAGTTTAAAAACTAAAAAATACGCTTTAATACCATTAAGCTGAACTAAAAACGTAAGAATAAAGTGGTTAACGACAAAAATAATGTCATTGTAAAAAAAAAGGCGTGGGGTGCTTTGTACGACATTGTTACACTAACTCTGTAATTTGAAAGCACCCCACGCTTTTTTTTTTACAATGACATTATTTTTGTCGTTAACCACTTTATTCTTACATTGAATAAAATATTTTTACTTTTTAGTTCAAGCTTAAAAAAGCGTGTTTTTTAGTTTTGTAAACTATAATTTATTTGAAAAATGTAAGCTAAATGTAATATAAGTACTAAATATTAATTTAATAGGTTATTATTTAAAACACATTTTTATTGTGGCAATTCTTTAACTCGTCTCAAAAACAGATCGTAGTAGTTTTTGAGCTGAGTTTATTACGTAACACAATAGAAATGTGTTTTTAATAATTATCTATTAAGGGGGGTGCACTGTGTTAGGCCGCGAAATTCAATTTTTCTTGTGTTTTTAGGCAATTTGCAGGTCCGTGTCAGGTTGTATCTTGATCAAAATATGATACGCGGGAATAAAACATATGCATTTACATAATTTGAACCATAAAAATCATCAATACATCTCTCTAGTTAGATTTCGTGCAGATTCGTCGAACGAACGAAATCTAATTATTGATGATTTTTATGGTTGAAATGATGTAAATACATGTTTTATTGTCGCGTATCATATTTTGATCAAGATACAACCTGACACGGACCTGCAAATTGCCCAAAAACACAAGAAAATTTGAATTTCGCGGGCTAACAGCGCATCCTCCTAAAATTAAGATTGTTTACTAGTCCGCTAATTGATTACATTTTTCAAAAGAGCATCTTTTCATTTAACAATCTTAACGTAACGTTGGAAGGCGCTCCCACAATGTGGACCGATGACCTTGCAAAGGCCGCAGGAATCCGCTGGATGCGGGAAGCACAGAACTGATCGAAGTGACGGTGCTTGGGGAGGCCTGTGTCCAGCAGTGGACGTCTTTCGGCTGAAATGATGAGGGGCTCGTGGCACGAGCCGACCGAAGGGTATAGTATCTACGTACTACAGACATTTTACATCATATACTTACATTTTACATTAATATAGGAGTATGATATATACATATATTAATGTGAACTGTACACATTAATATATGTATATATCATACTCCTATATTAATGTAAAATGTAAGTATATGATGTAAAATGTCTGTAGTACGTCGATACTATAAGGGTAAGCTACGCTTGCTGCGTTCAATCGTTCGTTCGTTTGTGCTCCGATCAATTCTTAGAGCACATGTCGGTCTGCCTCCGCCAAACCCAAATAAGCGAGTAAATCTCCTTCCAAGAACCCAACACAAAACCACCTTCGCAGAACGCCAATTCTACATATTAGGTACACACATATATCACAATGTAAATTCGCTATTAAATATTTTAAAATTAAACACATACAAAATAAAATCCGTAGTAACAGAGTGGCTACTACAAAAGGACTATGCCTACACGGAGTCTTTGCTTACATACATCACCTAGTAATCCAACACCTAGGCAGTAGCAGTCTTACAGCCTTTACTCTAAAACGTACACAGTTAGGCACTTATATTCCCCAATTATAAACTCAAACGTAACACTACATTCCATTTAACTCACACATACATAACACACATCATACATACATAACATAACACACACCATACATACATAACTTTTCTTTCACTACACATAACAAAATTACTGAAGCTTATTAGCATCAACACTGTTCATTTCTTGTATTAATTATTTAAAAACAATTATTTGGCCGAACACTGTCTTTTAGAATACAGGCTATCCTAGTCTATGAGACAGGGTTTATATGCTTTTATACTGATTTTGCATTATGTGAACTGTAACTGTAATGTAATGTAATGTTCGGTTTGTGGATGGTTGTTCCATTACATACCGGTACCTTTCCGTGCAATACACATTTCATCAGTTATATTTAAATCCCATGGAATAGGGGGCGAGCCTGTTGCCATCAGCCGTGCACAACTCCAGACTCCGGGCTGCTACTGAGAAATTCCTCATGTAAAAGCTCAATAACACTCTGCCTGACCTGCGTCTTTACAAAATGTACCTTGTGGAAACTCATAGGGTTTTGGTCGGGTATAGTTAGCATGAGGCTTTCAACATTTCTAACTACTAAGTAAATATACCCGGGTTGGAGTATCATAATCGGGTATATTTAGGACCTAGTATTGCGTGACTATATACTACCACAGATTAATACAGATGGGACACTCCGCAAAATCATTTAAATAAAAAGTGACTCTTGCTACGACACAATAAAGTGCAATTCAGGTCGTACAACGCTTCATTACCTACAGTTATATTCACCTATAAGTTGCCTCTCTTTCTATCGCGTAACTCTTATACCTTCTGACTCGTTAGGGTTGTCTTCTTTTACGACGCGGCGCGTGAGTGTGTATCGATATAACGTGCGAGCCGGCCGGTGCGCGGCAGCCCACACTGAATTCACCCAGTGAGATGAGCCCGCCGCGTACTTGTAGCTTCATACCTAAACTGCGGAGTGTCCCATCTGTATTAATCTGTGATACTACTAAATATATTATATCCGGCCAGCGAAAGCGTCTGAAATGAATTATACTACTTACTTTTTAAATAGTAAGGCGTAGTCTAGTAAGGCCCCGCTTCGTGGGGCTGTGGTGGGGCTCAATGGTTTTAAAAAAATAACTACGAAGGGGATGGCGGGGTCTATGTTCACTCGCTTCGCTCGCTTGCTAGACCCCGCCATCTCCTTCGCGAAGTCGGTTAGGGTCTGTGACCCTGACCTGGGAATCGAACCCAGGGCTTCTTGCTCAGCAGTAGCTCTTGCTACCACTAGACCAATGAGGCAGTCATAAAAACTATTAAATAGCATATTAAAATAAGCTACAAACATTGGATAAAGTAAATTCATCATCTCGACTTTTCAGCGTATCCGCATGGGTGTCGGCAAGATGCTCCCCGGCATAGAAATCGGACTGGCCCATGTCAAGGGCCCCAAGGCTCGTTTCCACCTACTATTGCAGCCAGCTGCGGCCTGGGGCCCACGGGGCGTACTGCCACTAATACAGCGAAAACCTGTGTTGTTAACGATCTCGCTGTACGATGTTCGGTGCGTGGATGCTGGGTCTAGGTGAGTCGAAAAATTCAAAATGATTTATTTATACATATAAATCATCATAGAGGAGCTCGTGGCTGAGTAATAATAGCCGCACGGGTTGATCCATCAGGTTAAGCTACGCTTGCTGGGGTTGGTCCGTAGATGGGTGACCATCTTTACATACCGAGACTCCTCCGTGCCTCGGAAAGCACGTTAAGCCGTTGGTCCCGGCTGTCGTTCGTGGATCTTTGACAGTCGTTACGGGTCGTCAGAAGCCCAAAAGTCTGACAACCAGTCCTTACCAAGGGGTATCGTATTACCCAGTTACTGGGTTGTGGAGGTCAGATAGGCAGTCGCTCCATGTAAAATACTGGTATGCAGCTGCATCAGGTTAGACTGGAAGCCGACCCCAACATAGTTGGGAAAAGGCTAGGCAGATGATACATATAAATCATCATCAGCATTTCAGCCGAAAGATGTCCACTGCTGGACATAGGATCTCGCATCCAGCGGATATCTACGGCCTTCACAAAGCCATTGGCCACCATGTGGGACCACAGTGTTGGATTTTCAACTCTGCGCTAAGCAGTGCGTTGAAAATCCAGTACTTACACAATAAAATATCGCCGCTTTAAAAAAATATCAGTGGGTACGGGGGCTAACCCCGCGTCCTAATAGAAAGCGATCATCGCGCGGATACGCGATCGTCGCCCCGGAAACCGGAAAGCGCCATCTATCGCGGCGACCACGCTCTCCGAACAAAAAGTGACATATGAACGCGACGATAGTTTTCTATTAGGACGCGGGCTTAGGCGCTTTACTTTGTGTAAATTATTTCATCACCACTGCTCTCAAAACGGTGAAGGAAGTTTGATGGACTGTCAACTTGTGTTTAGAAGTAATAGGTTGGGGAAAAAGTTTCTTCGCATTTTTTAAGAAAATTCAAAACAGTGGTTTTGGCAGTCCTCTCGTGATGTTAACCTGACACTGCCTAAATAATTCTGAAGAGACCGAAACAGGTGGAAATCTGAAGTTGCAAGGTCAGGACTATACGGCGGATGCATTAACACCTCCCAGCCAAACTCTCTTAATTTTTGCTGAGTGGCTAAAGATGTGTGAGGTCTAGCGTTATCATGATGAAAAACCACACCCCTTGTGTTGATTAATTCCGGCCGCTTTCTCTCAACTTCTTGCTTTAATCTCATCAGTTGTTCGCAGTAGAGTTCAGAATCGATGGTCCTGTCTGGTGGTAACAGCTCATAATGAATAATGTCCTTCCAATCCCACCACACACACAGCATCACCTTGTTGCGAGTTAACCCGGGTTTCACCAGTCTGTGAAGCCTAACCGGCCTTTGACCACGACCTTTTTCGCACGTTCTTGTCGTACGTGATCCACTTTTCATCACCAGTTATCAGCTTCTTCAAAAATGGTTCGGTTTCATTACGTCGTAATAAAGAATCACAAATGAGTACACGGTTCATTAAGTTTCTTTCAGCGAGCTCGTGAGGTACCAAAATATCGAACTTTTTTGTGTACCCAGTTTTTTCAAATGCGCCAAAACTGTTTCGTGGTCAATTCCCAGTTCTTCAGCTACATCGTAACTACTGATATGGCCGATCTTGCTCCACTTTTTCAAAAATGGCATCCATTTTATCCGTAATAGGGCGACCAGAGCTACGTGCATCTTTGACGTCAAAATTTTCGGATTGAAAACGCTTATACCAAATTTGTGCTACTCTCACGGACACTGCACTGGGTCCATAAACATCGCAAATTTTTTTCGCGGCTTGCGTTTCATTTTTACCTTTTTTTGTAGTAAAATTTTAAAATGTATCGAATTTCTTCATTAGATTCACTCATCTTGACAGTACGAAAAACAAATGAAAATCACACATTTTCCTAATTTGAATTTGGAATTATGTTCTTTAAAATTTAAACTTTCAATGATACCAAAACCAGCCAGATACAAATAGCCAAAGAGATTTTATTTTAAGTTCATACATACTATAATGCGAAAAGACTTTTTCCCCAACCTAATATAATGGCAGTGTAAGATTTTAAACTTTTGACATTCCACAGATTCAACGACCTACCAAAGGCGGAGCAAGTAAAATTCGAAATAACAATTAAAACAATTAAAGATATACGCGCTGAAGCCAAAGACCTCTTCAACAGACACAAATACCAACAGGCTATCAAAAGTTATCAGCAGGCTCTGTCTGTACTCTCACTGTCACGCCCCGAAAACGAGAAGGAAATAGCGGAAATTAAAGATCTAAAAGTAACTATATATGTTAACCTAGCCATCTGCTACTATAAAATAAATAAACCAAAATATATCATTGGTATGTGCAAACATATTGACAGATGTATCGACATCAATAAACATTGTAAAGGCATCTTTTATTACGGTAGAGCTCATGAATTGTTAGGAAAGACTGAAGAAGCAATATCTTGCTACAAAAAAGCGCTAAAACTCGAGCCAAAAAACAAAGAAATCGGCCAGTGTCTAGCAGAATTAGACGAGAAAACAAAAAAGTCGGCGGTGAATGAGAAAGTTATGTGGCGTAAGGCTCTAAATAACGCGCCTGAGGTTGAAAAAAAAGTAGAATACACTGTCGATGACGAATTTAAAAATGGCGTCGCTGACATGTGTCAAGATTTGGCGGGAAGAAGTGACTTTGCGAAATTCGATTTGCCAATGGGTTTGAGCAGAGATGAGATCATTTGTATTAAAGATTTGACGAGTCAGTTTAAATGTTTAGAAGTTCTTGAAGACGGAGATGGTAAACGGAAAAAGGTGTCTGTTATTAAAAAGGTGTAATTAACATAATTATGTAAATTTACTCGAATCTGTTGGCGTGCGGCGTAAATTGGAACTAAGCCCAGGTAGCACAATGGATTTACAACGCTCTGCTTAGCGCAAAGAGTTGAAAATCCAACAGTTTTTTTGGCCCTGGGATGCAGTCTGTTGGGTTCTCAACGCTCAGCTCAACACTGAGAGTTCAAAATCCAGTGCGCGATAAAATCCCGCCGCGATATATTTACGTCCGTGCGAACGTTAAGAGGGCTGTCGCATTTTGTCACCTCTCTCGCTCACACAGGACCAAATTTTTAAGATTCTTAAATGAAAAGATTATTTTTTGAAAAAATGCAATTACTAAACATTAATTCAATAGATATACAACATCAGTTTTAGTATATGCGAAACCCGAAACTCGTATCTAGTATTTTTATGTAAAGAATCTATGCAAAAAATTTCAGAACTGTATCATGAAAAATCACTAAGTTATAAGCTTGTTAAGTTACCTGGTTGGCCGTACAAAAACATGATCACCACGCGGCGCCCGCTGTGCGCCCGTGCCTAGTGCCGCTATGACCTGCAGTGACTTGTGTTCGTCGCGCGGTGTCCATATTGTAACCTTTTTAAAGATTTTGGGGTAAAGTATAACACGGTATAAAAATTATTGGAATCGATTCAGTTATTTATTCTGAACAAACTATATTGAGGTTTCGCATATACTAAAAATAATGTTGTATGTATATATTTAATATATACCTAATTATTAAAAACTTAGCAACATTTTAATTCGTTGTACAGAGGGCAGCACATCAAGCTACCACAATCTGTCAAATTTCTTTGATAGATTTTCAACTTTATTACAAAGATATAAGGTTCACATTTAATTGGGAAAATTTAACAGATTGGGATAGCTTGATGTACTGGCCTCTGTACCTATCTTTTTGGGTTCTTTACAATAGACAGATTACAAAATATTGTATTATTATAAATAGAACTAAAAAAATGTGCTCAAGCAGATCAGATAATCTATAAAGAGTAGGTAGTTTAAGAATAAATGATAAAGTTTAACATACATTTATGTAGAAAAATAAGTTTATATAACTGTAACCCGAACTACGGAAAACAAAGTGATCTAAAAAATACGAAACAATCGTCAAGATCTTTATTTTGATACCACACATGTCATGATTATCTTATTTTTTTATTTGTCGAGGTCAGAAATGTACGTGTAAAGTCCACCTTAATAAATTTACGGAGAATTTATGTAGCCTATGTCACTTGGATCATTATTACGAATCTATTAATACCTCATTTATCAAAATCGGTTCAGTAGTTTAGGCGTTACGGTGGAACACACAAATGAATTCATACATACTTACGTACTGTAGGCGCGCGATCTGAGTGCAGTTCTGAGGAATGCGCTAGTGATGTGACCTAATTAGCGACAATGAACGGAGTTCGATATTTTTCTTTGACACCTTAAAAGTGGACGTTCAAACTGCTTGTATCTGTTAGTATTTTAACACATTTTATTTATTATATTTGCGCTAGATATTTTTATTACAAGCTATGGTATAAAAAAAAAAAGAAAATATCATATTCCCTACTTTAAGAAAACTGTGGGAAAGCCGGAAAGCCGATTCTCTTGTCACAAATGCCTCTAAACTAGACTAAAAATCACTAAAATTTAGTTTATTCCTGTCAAACGACGATTTCCCATTCTGAAATTGACTAAAGTGACACAAATTAACTATATTTTACTACAGTTTTGAGCCGTTTGGGGTCGAAACGCTCGGGTCATGGGGCCCGAATGCACGTCTACTTTTTAAGGAAATTTCTCGCCGACTGGTCGAGGCTTCACGTGACCAGAGGGCTGGCTCGTTCTTTGGCCAAAGAATTAGCATTGCCATTCAACGTGGCAATGCTGCCAGTCTTCTGGGCACGTTTCCGGATGACATCGATGCGGACGAGTACTTCGACGCCTAAGTGTCCTTTTGTTTTGTATTTATTTGTATAGTTAGTTAGTCATTTACGTTAAAAAATATTTCTACTGTTTGATAAGTTTGTTGAATTAATTTTAGTTCGACAGGACTAAGATTGTACGGAGTTATTAGTTTAGTGAAAATGGCAATTTTGCTATTCTGAATTCGACTGTTTTCACCTAAAATTTTAATTGTCAAACTAAATCAACTATGTTTAATCGCAATTAAAAAGGTGTGGAATAAAATTAGTTGACATGAACTAAAATTCACACCGAGACCTTGACTTCGGATGCAAAAACAGTAGTGTATTTTTTTCTTTTCTTTTGCATATATCTCGAAAACGGTGAGTCCTATCGCAAAAATAATGAAAATTTGGCCCCCTTTCATAATACCCGTAAACCCCTATGACTCAACATGTAGGTACCAAAGAAAAAGGTACCAAAAAAAAAGGTACAAAAAAAAAGGTACCTACATTCCATATAAAACACGTTGAAGCTGCCCCCTCCCTGCGCCCCTCCAGCTTTAAAAGATATTTGACCCAGTAACGACAGCGATGTCGGTGAACAAAATATGACAAGCCTGTCACTTCATAGTGATTTCATTAGTTCCAATTAAAGCCACCGGGTCAAATATACTACAGGCACTATCCACGCGGAGTCACGATTGTCAAACTCGATTTTAGTTGCGTCAAAATTGTTATTAAATTTAGAGGTTTTTTTTTTTGCAGAATAGCTCTAAGATTCTCATAGCAAAAAGTAAGGAATTTTAGTGATAGTTTAGTTAGTTTAGTTCGGAGTACAACTGAATCGGCACCATTGTAAACTATCATCCATCACTGTCATCGCCGACCTCAATGACAAATCGGTCTACGGTATCTTCCATTAATCCATCCCTTTGAGTAAAACGCTATCGATAAGCGCGCGAGCGAGAGACATCAAGGTCAGCACAGCACTAAACTACAGGCGGCCGCGGCGAGGTGTCGACGGGCGGGGGGAGTTGCACCCGCCCCGCTCCTCATACCCCGACTGCACTCAGATCGCGCGCCTACTATACATACGTATACATAGACTGCTATAATGATAACCCTTCCTTTTGGCTTTGCCGTAGTCGGGTAAAAAGAGAAAACTATCGTAAAAAACTATCGGAAAATAAATTTAATTTGGTTATAAATACTTAACATATTTTTAAGTATAAAATTGTCATCTATAAAAACCCTTTTTACGATTTGTTTACCTTTAAACCGATGGAGTATAGATAAGAGTGTCGCGCTGCAAAAGAACTAAAACAAACAACATTGTTATGCTGGTGTGCGTGACAGCTGACGTCTTACACTGGCGCCAGTCATTGTGCTTTTCTAGTGTGCGTAGAAATTGCGGCGAACAGTTAGACGCTATTTTTTTCGAAGAAATCGCATCTTTTTTTTTATCTAGACATATTTTATAATCATTACTTGTAACTAGCAACATTTACAGATAAAGGAGTTTGAAATTAATACAGAAAGATTCTGTTCGAATTTGAGACTGTTGGGGAATGAATGGGGTGTAATGACCAACAGTGATAATATTGTGTACTTGTTATTATAAACTTGTTAGGTATGTTATGTTATGTGAATGAGTAGACGGACAATTCCCTTGCACATTGATGTGCATAAATATTTGTGAAATTAGCACAAAGGTCAAGGTGCAGAGACTGTTATTAATAAGGATGTTTCCTGGGTAAGAAAAAAGAAATTATATAATAAAAAAATATTAGACACGTATTTTTTGCTTTATCATATAATATTAATAAAAAATACTGAGATAAAACGCATTAAAGTTGGGGAGTGGAGGCTCGCTACGTCACAACAACTATAACAAACTACATAAAATCTGGCAAGGAGTGACGTCATGCCACTTATGAATTGAATGTATCGCCGTAATTTTTTCATTACGTAGAAAAAGAAAAAATACGTGTCCAATATTTTTTAATAAACTACATTAAGGACAAAAAAAATTGTTAATCATTATTGTAAGTTATTTTTTTATACATTTAATTCTAAGTACACATTACTTTTGTTACCTTAATGAGGTTCCTATTTTGAATATTTTTAAGTGTTAACCGTCAAAATGAAAATTCTCAAACTCATCACAGCCAATTATAAAATATAGCCAAATATTGTTGCTAACATATTAACATGTTACTTAATGTTGATTAAATATAAAATAAATAACTTTTTTTTTAATTCCTCCTGAAATTAAAATTTTCTTACGTTTTTTTGCAATTCGCGGGTCAGTGTCAGGTTGTATGTTGATTGAAATATGATTCGCGGCCGTAACTAACATGGCTTTACAGAATTACAATCATTAGAATCAGCAATACAACTCCATAAGCTAGAATTGACCTCAAATCTAGCGATATCATGAAATCATAAGGTTTGAGGTCAATTCTAACTTACGGAGTTGTATTGCTGATTCTAATGATTGTAATTCTGTAAAGCCATGTTAGTTACGGCCGCGAATCATATTGTAATCAACATACAACCTGACACTGACCCGCAAATTGCAAAAAAACGTAAGAAAATTTTAATTTCGCGGGCTACCTTAGCGCATACTCCTTAATCGTAGTTAGTCGATCGATAGTTCGAGATTGTTCTGCGATGCGTACATCTCGTTATTATATTATTATTAGTTAGATTGAAGTGTCACAGCGAGTCCATTTTTATGTCGTTGGAGTCTAAAATTTTAAAACAATATGTACCTATATTACAGCTGCAATGAGTTTGAGAATTTTGAAGTGACTTCAGTACAATACGCGCCACGAAATATTATTATAAGTTTGATCGCGCCTCTAGCGCTCTTTCCGCCGCCCCGATGATGCGCGGTCCCTTGCCGCGTTCAGACCTCACACCGCTAAAGAGACCTAAAATCGTCTACTGCGCAAGTCAAACCACGTGGTGTGTCAAGTGATCAAGTCTCGTCTTTAGTGCCCCGCAATGTACTATGGACAAAACTAAAGCATGCTCACTTAAGAAAATATTCCTTAGAGAGCGCAGCTAGTGACAAACGAACATTGTGCGATCGAGTCGTGAGCCGTGCATGCGATTATCGCCTTTGAGGTGATCATGCGGAACTTTGGCCCATAGTACGTCCGATAAATCATGGCCGGTCCGAACGTTGCGCAGAAGGCTGCGCAATAACATTTTTTAGGAACCAAATTGGTGACATGAGGCGAGTGTGAGAGAGAACGTGCGCGAAAGTTCGGAGAGCCTATGTTCAGACGACCATGATTCTCGGCCGTATAAAGCTAACATTTGAGAACACCACAAGAAATTATCTCTTGCAAGCTATTTTCGACTCTAATTCAGTTCTGATATAATTTATTATCAGTTTAACAATGAAAAAATTGTCCGAGCATTTTTCTGTATGTGCTGACCGGAGAGCGGATGCCACAGAGGGTGGCCGCGCGTATATCGACATCCTTTTTCAAAAAAGTGTAACACACCCTTATCCCACAGTGATCCGTGCTGTAAAGCCCCCGTTCCCACGGGCGTAATAAAATCACGGCGGGATTTTATCGCGCACTGGATTTTCAACTCTAGTTGTTGAGCCGAGCGTTGAGAATCCAACTTAACAATAACAGAGTACATTCTAGCGCGTCGAAAAAACACTGTTGGATTTTGCACTCTCGGCGCTAAGCAGAGCCTTGAAAATCCAGTGCGCGAAAAATAATCGCCGCGATATTTTTACGTCCGCGCGAACGTCGACTAATACTCAGGAAGCTGTAATGCGGTGTCTCGTGTACCACAGAATAATAAAGCTCCAGTAGTTTATCTGAGCAGTGACTTTGAATTAATTATCTATGGCCGCGCGGTAGATAAATACGTGTCCGTCCGTGCGTAACTGCCGCGCGCTCGAACTGTTGCGTACTGGTACTGACTGAGATTTCAATGCTCGTCGGTTCGGCCGTTTTCTATGAAGATAAACTACGTTATCATTATTATATTGTGCGTATACCAAGCGCCGTAATAACGCGCCAATAAGCCGCCAGGGGAGCCTTGCCGAGCTAGTGCACTAGGCATCAACGGATTACATACTAGCCAATGCGACGCGACGTGAGATCCACTTCACCGTTTGTCGCGTCGCGTCGTCGGTGCGCGGCGTCGCCGTCATGTGAGAATCGCATTTATTGTCGAACAAATTAACAATGTATTTTTTTAATCTATGAAAACCTAGTCATTACAAAATTACTAGCAGACAGGAAAATACTGTTGTTTTTGAAAATAAAAGTAGATTCGTAAATTACAGTCGTAACTTTTTAAGTTTTTATATTTTAAAAATAAATACTTCGATTTGAATAAAATATTGTTTTTTATTCTCCTTTAGCAATAAGCAAGGATGGGACAAAAGCTTCTTGTCTGCGAGAGGGAAAATTATAGGCCTATAATATTGTTATTTAAAAAATAAAACTTTTTTACAAAAAAATACAACCGACTTCCAAAAACAACACTACAAAGTGAAAAATAACTTTAATTTCGGAAGTCGGTGTCTGATTAAATGTATTTTCGTTTTTGCCACCGACTTCCGAAATTAAAGTTATTTTTCACTTTGTAGTGTTGTTTTTGGAAGTCGGTTGTATTTTTTTGTAAAAAAGTTTTTATTTTTCACTTTTTAGTGGTTCACATGTGCTTACCCCTTCACAGCGTACTGGCGTGATGTTATGTTATGAACTGGTGTATACAACAAACAAACATGAGATTTCAGCAATCCCAGTCCATTTGCTATCATCTATTGAGGAGTTCCGTTGCCTATCTCAGAAGTTCTTCATCAGATCTTCACCAAATTGAAATGGGACCACTCCAAGAAAGTAATCTTCCAAAAACTATCCAAATCGCTTCAACTGTGCCTATAAAATTGGAAGAGTTCTCTCTATTTCTCCAGGATCCCATCATCAGATCCTGACTTGATGATCATGGGACCACCTGGGAAGTATACCCGTTCAAACAAAAAAAAAAAATAATAATCCAAATCGGTCCAGCCATCTTCGAGTAATCGGGGAACATACATAAAAAAAAAATAATAAAAAAAAAGGTTCCGACGAATTGAGAACCTCCTCCTTTTTGAAGTCGGTTAAAAATGATTTGTTGGTTCTTGGTAAGCGCATCCTTGACAACTGTTGGACCGATTTGACTATTTTTTGAAATGTTTGTAACAGTCTGAATTCAATTTTTGTAGAAAGAAAAATAGCAAGTTTCCCGGAAAATTTTCAATTTCGGGAAATACAGACATCCTTTTTTTAGGACAACGTCTGTTGGGTCAGGTACAGAATTATTTATTTATCCAATCTTAATTAACCCCCGTTCGCACGGGCGTAATAAAATGACGGCGGGATTTTATAGCCCACTGGATTTTCAACGCTCAGCTTAGCGCCGAGAGTGCAAAATCCAACAGTTTTTTCGACGCGCTAGAATGTACTCTGTTATTGTTAAGTTGGATTCTCAACGCTCGGCTCAACAACGAGAGTTGAAAATCCAGTGCGCTATAAAATCCCGCCGCGATTTTATTACGCCCGTGGGAACGGGGGTTTACAGAACCTGTTTTGAAAAAAAAAAAAAAAAAAATTTTCTTCCTTTTCATTCATGAGCTTTGCTTGCTTCTTGTTTTCCTACCTCTTTTTTATGAGTGGCCAGTTACTAAAGCGTGGCCACTTACTACAATGTAGGACGTCCACTGGCTAGCTAGAGCAACTATCGTCGTGGGGTGACCGGTAAGAATAAAGAAATAGGATAGATGAGAGGCCCAGGATCGAACTTAGTGGAGTGCAATTGGAAAACTATTAAATGCAAGAACTTAATCATTTAAAATGTTAAAAAATATAGATGATTAATTTCTTAGTTTTCCATAAGTAGAAAGAAGCGAACCATCATCCAATACTATTCCTTCACACATTCCTATTTGTACACACAGCAGCAGGTCAAGTTACCACACATTGTCTTTCTCATTCCATTTTGAACTTAAACATCAACATTTTAAGGTTTAAAATCATTTGGTGAAAGACAGTGCACCAAGCTTCGTTTTATTTATTCCATTCGTTTTTCAATTTTGCGTAAGTAAATTAGTTCTGTGATGCACAAACGTACTATTGAAGTTTTTAACTTATCATTATAACATTACTGTTTTTAGCGACCAATTTTTTTATTTCTTTTTAATTTCTTTTGGAGCCAAGTAATTCTTTTGCATAAGGTAACTTTGCTACTCAATTTCTTTGCACAAGTTTGTCTTAAAATTATAAATGGAGTCCTAAGGAGTAGGTATAGTTTTAATTGGAACTTTTTACTTTGCTCCGATAGAAGAGGATAATAAAAAGCTGATATGTTAGAAAATAACCTTTATTTACGAGAGATCAATTGAAAAATCACTGTTTGGTTTGCCCTAAGAACATTTTTTCTTCAGATAGATTTACTTTACTTTGGAATATACGGTTCTATGCGGTTCTAGCTTGCTACATAATACTAATCTGTGGTTCTACCACACAGAAAAACGAAATGGCTGACCAAAGACCAAACCAAAGACTAGTTTATATAAAATGCATATGTGGCCCCGACTTTAGTCTTTGACATCTGTTAAATCTGGTGTTGCTAGATCAAGATCAGTTGGTTTTATTCATGTAGATAAAAATATACGGCAACAGATCAAGCTATACTTTTCCATTATAAGCTGATCTCGCACTCGCATTTTATAGGATTTCGTTACAATGATAGGTCAGTGTAAACTGGAAATGTATAGCTTGATGTTGTAGCCGTGTGTACAGTATCAGTACGTAAAATCAGATATATTCTTTTATCGGAAGTTTTTACCACCCTAGGAGCAAAATAGGACCAGGTTACGGTATACAAAATAGGCACTAGCTTCTTAAAAATGATCGTGATCGTGAAAGAGTGCGTCACGCTGATTCAATGCACGTGAGTTAGACGTGAGTAGTTAGGCTAAATAACTTTAACATGACATTTATGTATGCAGTTTGACCTAAGACTGACATTAGACACGTGTTGAATGAACTTAGGTGTAAAATTTTGTGGAAAGACCCATAATTAAATGTTTATATATAAACTGCCAATGGCTTAAAAGCCCCATGTTCTAGTCAATAATAATGCAATTCATTCACCATCAATCATTCAATCTGCGTGTCTCACTGACACCTGACAGTCCTGACACTCGATGACTCGAGTCACTTCACTTGTCCAAGAAAAAAAAGGCGGGAAAACGTGATAGGGATAAGGCGCGCTTTTTTTTTATTTCAAAATATTTTATTTGTACACTGCATAATATCTCTGTAATTATTTATTAATAGTTAGTGTTAAATCAAATCAATTATTATAATGGTTAAGAAGAGAAAAAGGAAGGAGGGGGAACCGCCTCCGGATCCCCAGCAGGTAGTAGCCACCGATTCTGACTCAGCGGAATCGGAGGTAACTTGCTTATCTTATAAGGATTCAATTGCTGACAAGGACCCGAAGGAAAAATATAAAATTTTTAAAGTAAAGGGATACACTCGCTACTACCCAGAAGATACCAGTCAAAGAGAGTTGGTTGTATTCTTAAACCACTTGGAAGAAAACAAACCATTTAGCGATAGAGATCGTATGGCTTTATCCAAAGGAATACGTGAGCATGGAGTCTCAGGTGTCATGCATTTGCGCTCCATCAATAAATACAAAGTCGGCATCACATTTGATTTGCCGAACAATGCAAACATGTTTTTAAAAAATAAAAAAATATTGGAACAATTAACATTAAGAGCATCCATCCCTGCCGCAGACACAGAGGTAACTGGGGTACTCACTTCAGTCCCTGTCGACATGGGCAATAAGGAAATTTTTTCATTGATTGGTAGCTCGAAAAATGTAATACAGGTCAGGCGCTTCATGCGCAGGGTAAAGGGTTTTGGCGGCGTTGAATTTATTCCAACACAGGCAGTTGCTGTTACCTTCGCTTCAACCATTCTTCCTCCTTATGTTTATCTAGACTCATGGCGCCACGAGGTAAGCAAATATGTCCCACCGGTAAAGCAATGTTTAAAGTGCCTTCGGTATGGACATATTGCCAAATTTTGTCGCAATAGCGAGGTTTGTTCAATTTGTACATTAAATCATAGTTTTAAGAATTGTCTCGTCAACCCAAAAGATGCTAAGTGTGCAAATTGCAAGGGCGATCACATAGCTATCTCCTCATCTTGTCCTATAAAAAAACAAAAAATTGAAGAAAATAAAATAAAGTCAAAAAGTGCCACATACTCTGATCTTTTTAATATTAATACTTTTCCAGCTTTAACAGCAAAAAATATAGATGTACAAATTAATAACTTAATGAAATCCGATAAATTTATAAATATATTAGTAGAGACAATTACCAAAATAGTTAGTAATAAAGATGTCCCTATAAACACATCATCAATTAAAGAGGTTTTAAAAAAAACTTTAAGTAATAAAATTCCTTCACCTCCATAATGGGTATATCAAATTTAAACATAATGCAATGGAATGCACAAAGTCTTAATAGCAACAAACATTTATTTACCAATTTCCTCTACACACACAATATTCACATTGCAATAATTAGTGAAACATGGTTTAAATCGAATCAAAATTTTAAAATAAAAAATTACAATATTGAAAGGAATGATTGTGGTAACAAACACAACGGAGTTGCCCTAATAATTCATAAAAGTATTGTTTATAATAATTAACACTTATTACGACAATTCTTTACAAAATATTTGTGTAAAAATCACAGTTAATAATAAGGAGATGAGTATAGTCAGTTTCTATAGTCCCTTAAATTCTAATCCAGCTTTCAGTAAGGATAAATTTGATTCATTGGTGAAGTCTATTCCTGGTCCTTTTATATTTGCTGGGGACTTTAATGCTCATCACACATCTTGGGGTTGTGGTTCTGACTCTCCACGTGGTCGAAATGTCTTAGAAGTCATTGACGAAAATAATTTAATTTTGCTTAATAATGGTCAGGCAACAACTGTTGGCTCTCTAACATGGCGTCCTAATGCACTGGATTTGTCTTTGGTTTCTTCATCATTGGCACTTAATTGTGAATGGCAAGTACATGATAGTCCTCTTGGTAGTAGTTATCACATCCCTGTAATTATAAAAGTAGTGATTAGTAATAGTCAAAATAATGATTCCTGTGGAGATTGTTCAAGTACTGAACATTTGCCGACCTATCCAAATTACAAAATGGTAAAAAGATAAAAGATCAAAAGATCATTTTATTTTGCAAATATGGGTATATAGGATAACAAAAATCATAACAAGTTCAGCCATATTTTACCATATAGGCATGCAAAAGATACAAAAAAAAAAAAAATACACTAACTTAAAAATCTTTTTCATTCAGGAACTCACTTGCATTATAATAACCTTTCACCACTAAAAAGCTACGAAGTCTTTTTTTAAATAAAGTAAGCGGAAGCTCTTTCCAACTCTTCGGTATTTTGTTGAAAATTACTGGAGCCATGCAGTAGACACTAGATTTACACAGGTAGATTGGCAAATGTATAGTAATAATGTGGATGAATTATTACTTGATTTCAAAACAGTTAATGTATGTCCTCTCGATTCATATCATCATTTTTGTACAATTTTACATACAGCTGCTGCTAATTCCATTCCAAATTGTAAGGTCAATAAAAATACCAGCAATCACTCATGTCCTACAAAAAGGATTAGTAGAACTGCCCTTCCTTGGTGGAATCAAAAGTGTACAGAGGCCGTGTCAAATTTCAAAACGGCTTACAAAAATTTTAAAATTAATCCATCAGAAGAAACTTATATTCAATTTAAAAGACTACGAGCACTTAAAAAATTAGTTATAAAAACAGAACGTCAAAAAAGTTGGATGTCTCTATGCGAAACTTTCAACAGATGCACGCCAATATCTATCATATGGAAATTCATGCGCAAATATAACAAAACATATAATTTTAACAATCATGAAAATGACACATGGATTTTTGATTTTTTGAAGAAATACACTCCAGATTTCGTGTCACATACCCCAAGTTCTTCGTTTGATGACAGTACTAACTCCAGCCATAGTTTTTTACTTAATCCTTTTACAATCAGTGAATTAATATCTGCCATCTCCTCCCGAAGAGACACTACTTATGGTCTTGATGGAATGCCATACATATTATTTAAAAAACTTAGCACTTCTGGTGTAAAAATATTCTTAGAAGTCCTGAATATTTTATGGGAACATAATATTATACCTCAAGAGTGGAAAGTGGATTGTCTTGTGCCAATTTTAAAACCAGAAAAACCCAGATTATGTCCCGATTCTTACCGCCCCATAGCACTTACTTCTTGTGTTGGTAAATTATTTGAGCAATTGTTGAAGCAGCGGTTAGAGTTTTATGTTGAAAAAAATCATATTCTACCTTCTAATCAATTTGGTTTTCGTAGAAATCGGTCTGCTAGGGAAAGTGTCTGTCAATTGCAGCTGGATATACATAACTCTTTAGTGGCCAATAATAATTTGGTTGGAGTATTCTTCGATGTGGCTGGGGCTTTTAATAGTGTAAATATAGACATTTTATGCCATGAACTATTACAAATAGGGATTCCTGGAAAAATGATAATATGGATCAGAAATTTTCTGAGCAACAGAAAAGTATTTGTTAAATTTAATAGACATCTTTATGGTCCTAGACTTGCTTCAAAGGGAGTTTGTCAAGGAGGTATACTATCTCCTTTATTATTTATATTGTATATACGTAGATTAAACTTAATTTTAGGGTCTCAAGTTAAAAATTTACAATTTGCAGATGATTTAGTTGTTTATGCTTCTGGAACCAATTTATCACAGGTTGTTCATATAGTCAATGATGCCTTGTCAAATCTGTGTAAATATTTCTCTTACCTTGATCTGAATGTCAATCCATCAAAGTCCAAAGTGGTTGTGTTTGGTAAACAGTGTCATAATATGCCTCCCGTACAATATAACAATTGTGCATTGCCCAATTCACATGAAGTCAAATTTTTAGGGGTCCTTTTTTCATATAATTTAACCTGGAATAATTATACCAAACATATAATTAATAAAGCAAATAAAGGTTTTAATATATTGAAATCATTATCTGGTACATACTGGGGTGCAGACCCAAAAAGTTTGCTATTGTTGTACAAATCTTTAATTCGTAGTCACTTTGAATATGGTTTTTACTGTTTTGCTGTAGATACCAAAATTGTATATACTCGTAGTCTAGATGTCCTGCAAAATAAATGCTTGCGTGTTATCACTGGGGCATTCAGAAGTACTCCTATAAATGCAATGCAGATTGAATGTAACATTCCACCATTAAGAATCCGATTTGATTATTTAAAAGAAAGATTTATACTAAAACTTTTTAGTGTAACTAATAATAGTCTCTTGGACAATTTGTTGCATTCCAATACTAGATTAGGTGTAAAGCCATTTTATATGTTACAGGATATTCATAGTTTCATAAATTTCATAAAAAATATAAACATTTATCAGTCATCTTATATTCTGCCTTGTTATCAAGGAACTTATAATGCAAAATTTCCACACATAAATATAATTATGAAAAATAAAAAGGACCTGTCCTCAAAAGAGGAAGTTAATGCACTGTTGTCAGAGTGGTCAGATCATAAATTTGTGTATAGTGATGGTTCCAAAAATGATAGTGCAGTGTCTTTCGCTATTTTTGAGCCAACCTCAAATATAGGTCTTGGTCGAAAAATTGATAAAAATGCCAGTATTTTTACAGCTGAAGCTGTTGCTATTTTGAGTGCTTTGAAACATATAAAAAATTGCAATTCAGGTCATAGCAAGTGGGTTGTAGTAAGTGACAGCATGAGTGTTCTGAAAAATCTAGCGAATAATAAATTACATGCTAACACTAACTACTTAATCTATCTAATAAAAGAACTATGGATCGAACTGTCTCAATTCAATATTGAAGTTAGTTTTGTTTGGGTGCCTTCTCACATTGGCGTTGCAGGAAATGAAAAGGCTGATTATCTGGCCAAAAAGATTGTTGATCTAGGTGAACTAATTCCAAATGCTGATGCTGATATGAATGTTTCCATACCGCATACAGACGCTGTTAGTCTTTTAAGACAGCGTATGTGTCAATCGTGGGGGAGACATTCATACCAGTCCACACAGATTGAAAATAAAGGCACTTGGTATGCATTTCTAGATAAACAAATAAACTCCACACCTTGGTTTTGCAGAAACAGCAATTTTATAAATAGAAAGTTTTATTCATTTATTTGTCGTATGCGTTTTGGTCATTGTCGTTTAAATTATCATCTTCATCGTCTTAAAATGGTTAACTCTCCATATTGTGAGTATTGTCAATCACAAAAAGTTCAATCTTTGCATCACATCTTCTTTGAGTGTTCGTCTTTCAACATTCAGCGCCTTGTGTTGTCTGATGAGCTTCTAAAAATTTATAAAAAACCTAAAAGGGTCCCGCAATGCATTCAGGAGCTACTTATGAATGCCTCAACTTATATGTATTTGTACAAATTTTTAACAGAGACTGTAAATGATATTTAGGTTACATTTCGTGTTTTTTAATGTATATTAATTGTATAATACATTTAATTTAAATTCAACCTTTATTAAAATTGTTGTTCATAACTTAGTATTTCGTAGGTTATGTTTTTGAGGAGAAGCTAAAGAAAGATAGTTTCAATTTGACATTAATTTAGGATGTATTGTATGTTCAAGTCGTTTGACTTGACATAGAAATGTAAAATGACGTTTAGTTACCTTGGATTTGACAAAAATGGATATGACGGATTTTTCATGGACTTACTATAAACAGATTATGAAAAGTAAATAAATAAATATGAAAAAATACGAAAGACATTATTGTTAAAACTTTTCACGAAAGAAAATACTTGGACGTAAGACTAGGCAATATGGTCGAAAGACTATAGCCTTCCCTTCGGGGTAAATTAAAAAAAAAAAAAAAAAAAAAAATCGATGACTCGATCAGCATGTCAAAATGTCAGTCATGAAAAAAAGTAAAAAACTTGTCAAATTAGTAAAAGTGCGAAAGGACGGTGCATCTACTTTTCGACAAAACTAATTATATTTATTTAAATTCTCTCTCTCAGGCACTGGAATAAAACATGTAAGTATAAAACAATTTATTTTATTTACATCATAATTTACTAGAAATTCAAAGGACAAAAATATTGCTTGGCATAGTATCGCTTTGGCGGGTAGAAATGTTCGAAACACTGCAAAAAGTATTGTAATAAGTTTACCAGTTACCCAGTACCATTTTTTCCTTTGGGCGTCGAAAACCATGAAATTTTAGGTGAAATTTATAGTTTTTACATCGGAATAGGTTTGTTGATCCCCATTTTTGGCATGCGATTTTTCTGTGCCTTGAGGAGCTCGTGGTTAAATAATAACAGCCGCACGGGTCGATCCATCAGGTTAAGCTACGCTTGCCGGGGTTGGTCCGTGAATGGGTGACCATCTTTACATACCGACTCCTCCGTGCCTCGGAAAGCACGTTAAGCCGTAGGTCCCGGCTGTCATTCGTAGATCTTTGACAGTCGTTACGGGTCCTCAGAAGCTCGAAAGTCTGACAATCAGTCTTACCAAGGGGTATCGTATTACCCAATCAATGGGTTGTGGAGGTCAGATAGGCAGTCGCTCCATTTAAAATAATGGTATTCAGCTGCATCCGGTTAGACTGGAAGCCGACCCCAACATAGTTGGGAAAAGGCTAGGCAGATTTTGATTTTCCTGTGCCTTCTACCTACCTGGTTCTCGCCCAGCTCACCTCACATCTCTCTTACTGCATTGCGAAACCTAAAAGCTGTACTAAAACCTCTGACACTTCGATAAATCAGCAATTTATTCACGTGTAAGTACACCAACATTGTAAGTAAAGAAAAGTTTTGATGTTAGGAATTTGTTACGAAAATTGGGGAATAAAAATGCAGGGATGTTATCCGTGTCGGTTCTGATCAGTCACACTGCCGCGCGCCGATTTTCCATCCCCTACATACCCCTCGTTTCGTCCTGCGTCGTACACACTGCGATATTTTTTCGATTTTAGACCTTAATCACATATAACTTTTAAGTATTTTTGTATGCCGAAAAGATAGTGCAAATTATGGATGCGAAACTGGTTTCTTTTTAACTTGTATTATTGCCATCTTAGTTTGGCAAAGGAATCACTGTGGCTGATGCCTTATGAAGTGAAAGTCTCAATATTTATTTATTTATTTATATAATATAATATATACTATAATAGTCTTCGTCTCCATCTGTCATAGACATTAGTTTTCCTTTTTAGAAACACTGAAATAACAACATAAATTATTCTCCAATCACCAATTTTATTAATCTGCTAAGCCCGGTGATTATGAGCATTCCTTTAATAAACCCTTAGTTTTGTAATATAAATTGTTGGTGCCAAGTTTGTGTTTACATTGGTAAATTGACAGCTTTATCACGTTGGTAGAGTGACATTGAAATGTTTAAAAACAATCTAGGTTTTTCGTTTTTGATTTTGATAATTTGGTTTCTGATTTCACTAGAATGCTAGCACTAGAATATTAAGGTGGGTTTAGACCAAACAAATATGGACCTAGAACAAGAGCATAGAGTGTTGTTGTTTGTTGCTTTTGTGGTGTAAATGATAATTTGTTTTCATCTTTTACACCAAAAGAATACCAACAAGCAAGGATGACAACAAACAAGAACTGGAATTCTTGGACATGCTCTAGAGATGTTTAGATCAGGCAAACAAGTACTCATTGCTCAATCATCAAGTACCTGTGGCTGGTTCTAGACTAGGTGTCTGACCCTGAGAGTGATACTGTAATTGTAAGTTCTGCATTTATCGTTCTGTCAAAAGAAGGAGACTGGATAATGTAGGGGATACAATGGTGGATATGAAACTACAAGAAACCTCTACGAGCATGTCTGAACATAACAGAATGCTCTAGACAACTGTATGCGTGCTCGTGCGCTGTTTACTAAACATCAAGCGAGCAAGCATTCTTAGAACAGTCCATAGAATCTCCACAAGCAAGATAAAACAACAAAAGAATGCTCAGTCTCCGTTTATACCAAAAGTATTTGATGCAGTGGAGATAGACTGAGCATTCGTTGTTTGGTCTAAACCTACATTAAAATGATAATGATAGATGATTTTATTTCCTATGTAGGTTTGTACAAGGTAGGATTTTAAAAACTAGATGGGATTGGTGATTCCTATCTGACTACTCTGAGAAGAAAGGCTGAAACAAACTCGGAGGTCACAGTCTCTTTTAAAGTCCAGACATAATCTTTATCAGATCATGTGAGCACCATGTAGATAAGTGTCTGAAATGGTCTTTTGAGGAGAGAATCACACAGATTTGCATAAACATCTACTTTTTAACCGACTTCTAAAAGGAGGAGGTTCTCAATTCGTCGGAACCTTTTTTTTTTTAATTTTTTTTTTTTATGTATGTTCCCCGATTACTCGAAGATGGCTGGACCGATTTGGATTTTTTTTGTTTTCGAGAGGATACATCACAGTTGGTCCCATATAAAATTGATTAACTTTGCTTCGGTAGTTTTTGAGTTAGCATGTAATGAGGAGAGACGAAACGCATGTGACTAAAAGAGTGATGAATATACATGTTGATGGATGGAGAGGCAGAGGAAGGCCAAAGAAAAGATGGATGGATTGTGTGAGGAATGATATGAAAGAGAAGGGAGTGAATGATAGCGTGACGGTTGACAGGGGAGAATGGAAGAAGAAAACGTGTTGCGCCGACCCCAAGTAATATGGGATAAGGGCAGGAAGATGATGGTAGTTTTTGAGTTAGCTTCAATAATACGTATTTTTTCCCGACTTTTATATGGATGATGTTCTAGTTTGTTTTGCAGATAGTGGTATAAGAATTTGTGTGGGGTAGGTACACAACTAAAAAGTGAAAAAAAAAACTTTTTTTACAGAAAAATACAACCGACTTCCAAAAACAACACTACAAAGTGAAAAATAACTTTAATTTCGGAAGTCGGTGGCAAAAAACGAAAATACATTTAACTAGACACCGACTTCCGAAATTAAAGTTATTTTTCACTTTGTAGTGTTGTTTTTGGAAGTCGGTTGTATTTTTTTGTAAAAAAGTTTTTATTAAAGATCAAGTAATTCTAAAATGGCCTTACTTGTAAACAGCCGACAAATTGCTTTGAAGTTTGAAAGATGTTACTTATATTAAAATATTTTTTCCTGTTTCCACTAAGGATTAAATAAATGATATAATCAAAAAAATAACAAATGTAATAAGTATAATAATATTATTTTAGCTTAGGCTGCCATCAGATGGACTGCACTCCACAACCAACACAACCGCACATGTTGATATATTTGTCGGCGCCAGGCCAGGGCGCGAGTCACCGTAGCCTAAACAACGCCTGCAGTACATAATTCACCAACATTAGAATTAGAGAAAACGTCATCATAAATCTCATAATGTTATCTTGGTTAAGGTTGGTCAATTAGTTAAACTGGGGAAACGATAATTTGTTCCTTTCCCACAGCACTTTATAAACTAGCCATAAATCTAACCTCTTTATTACCTTTACCTCTCATGTTGTTTTTTTAAAGTTGAGTTTTTAGAAGTACCTACTTAGGCAAACGTGATAAGGCGGGCACACAGTTTTGTGCCGAACGTGGTCACGGGGTGAGGGACGGGAGGTAAGGCCCTAGGCTTAAAAGATGAAGGGCTGGGAATTAAGACATTCCACTTTTGGCGAGTAAAGGATATGGTCGCGACTAGTCGCGAGTTGAACTATTAGCTCACATTTGTGTTTATGTATGTATGTGTTTCCCGATGTTTTATCACATTTAGACAGTACCTAAACTTAGTATTTGAATTCATGTAAAACTTTATGACTGTAAATTACAATATTCCATTTTACTGGTGCGTGTTACTTTCGCCAACATAAATGTTTTCCCTGACAACCTGAACCCTGACAATGAAAACTCGTAGAAAACCGCTCAAGCCATCTGCCACTACGACATATTCAACTGCATGCAGTTGTACCATCGGCAAACTTTCCGGTGAACCACTTTTCAACCTTATTGCGTTAGTAATAAGGTCGAAAAGTGGGTCACCGGAAAGTAAAGTTTGCCGATAGTACGTTCGACTTCGTACAGTCGTAATGCTCACCTTTGGCTTTTTTCTTATTGTTTTTTTTTTTTGCCACAGTGAGAATGGAGCCCCAACCCCACGACATGATCTCCTGCCCCTACAACATGGCGCATCAGGTGGAGCACTACAGGATGCATATCCATTTACAAAAGTGCCGCAAGCAGCATCCAAAGAGCGGGAAAGTGAACTGCCCGTTTGATGCCACGCATGTAGTCAATGAAGTAGAATTGGATGTGAGTATTTTTTTTTCAATGCAAACTTAATGGCAGCTCGGAAGTTAGCGGCGAGTGCAGGTATAGTGGAGCTAAATATATAAAAAAAAAAATCTAGCTTAGCTAAATGGAGCCTAAATTATTGTCGACTTGACTGTACCAGAACGGTCTGCACTCGCAGCTAACTTCTGAGCTGACATTAAAGGGGGATGCACTGTGGCAGTCCGCGAAATTCAAATTTTCTTGCGTTTTATGAAATTTGCAGGTCCGTGTCAGGTTGTACCTTGATCAAAATATGATACGCGGCAATAACACATGTATTTACATAATTTTAACCATAAAAATCATCAATACATCTTGCTAAGTTAGATTTCGTGCACCTTCGTTAGATTTCGTTCGTTCGACGAATCTGCACCTCAAAAGGAAAAAAAAACGGAACCCTTACAGGATCACTCATGTGTCTGTCTGTCTGTCCGTCTGTCACAGCCAATTTGCTCCGAATGTAATGGACCGATTTAGTTGAAATTTGTGTTTGGGTCACACATATGAATTTCTGTGACCCAAATACGGGCGGGTAAAGAAAATAAATGAATTTTGAATATGGGGGTCACTTTTGGGGGACAAATAAGAAATAAAAAAAAAAGTTTTGCAAACTATACCGTGTGACATATCAAATGGAAGGGCTTACTGAAATATATTTTTTTTATAATTTTAAAATGAATTGTTTTAAAGTTGTTTAAGAAAATAGACGAAAATTGACCATTCCCCCCCTTATCTCCGAAACTACTGAGCCTATAATTTTGAAAAAAAAAATACAGAAAATAGGTCTTTACCTGTAGATTACAGGAAAACATATAAGAAGTCTGTTTTCCTAAAATAACATGGTAAATCTCTGAATGAAGTGAGTACAAACTTACATTTACAGTTGGAATGTATGGGAGAACATGTTTTTCAACTACAATGTTAAGTTTGTTCTTGGGATAAACATCCCAACTACGGAACCCTTCGTTGTGCGTGGTCCGACACACACTTGGCCGGTTTTTTTCCATCTGGAATGTCTCAGTAGCAGCCGGAGTCTGGCTTTGTGCCCGGTTGATGGCAATAGGCTCGCCCCCTGTTACATGGGGCTTGAACATAACTGGCGAAATGTTGGTGTACTATAGGTACACCTCTGCCCAAGGCTTCGGGGAAACACCGCGTGATTTTATTTATTTATTTAATAGGTCTTTACCTATGAAATTGCCATTTTGTATGAAAAAATTTAAACGAATTTTTTTCATGCATTTTTTATTTGTAAACTACTCAAAACTAAATAGGGCCCACCGTGTTTTTTTGCTTCAACTTAAAATTGAACCGAAATATTCAGTTTTTATGAATGTACAAGTTTAAAGTGAGCATTCAGGAATAGTGTAAACAGAAACAATAGAAACATTGGTTTGTTTTGTTTAATCAAAACCCAAAATAACACTGTTTAGGTAAATTTACACAAAATAAAAGAAAAACATAATCTTGTAAAACACAACTATTCTGGAAAAAAATATGGGGCTTGTTGTTTTTTAATAACGAGTGGGTCCTCCTCTGCTCCGTATGCACTCTCTGAGCCTATCTGGCACACTTTCAATCAAGTGGATCACGTTTACTTCCGGTATTTGTTCCCAACAGACTTTCAGGGCGTTAATGAGTTCATCACTGTAATTTTCTTTCAGGCGTCTTTTGAGCTGATCCCATAAATGTTCGATGGGGTTGAGGTCGGGACTCATGGCTGGCCATGGTAAGATGGTGATATTGGCTTCAGAGAGTGCTCTTTGTGTAACGCGCGCTGTGTGTGCGCGAGCATTGTCATGCATAAAGACAAAGTTATTGCCCACTCTTTGTGAAAATGGGATGACATGAGGCCGGATTACTTGCTCGATGTAACTGGCGGCGGTTACAGTACCTTCATTTAAAATTACCAGCTCTGTTTTGCCATATAAGCTAATTCCACCCCATACCATAACACTGGGACCCCCAAATCGGTCTGTTCCATGGATGCACGGTTCAGAAAAACGTTCCCCTTCTCTTCTCCACACGCGTATCCGCCTGTCGTCACTATAAAACTTCACTTTACACTCGTCCGTAAAAAGCACGTTCCTCCAGTTATCCATGGTCCATTCCAAATGCTCGCGGGCGTATCTTAAGCGTGCCGCACGATGAGCCCTCGTCAGTTTCAGTCGAATAGCACGTACTCTGGAGCGTTGTCCATCTTCGTGAAGCCGATTCCGAATGGTTTGATCGCTGACTCTAGTTCCTGTGGATTGCCGTAGTCGAGTTTGTAAGGTCCGAGCGGTTACAGTACGCTCCCGAGGTGCAGTTAACCTCAGGTATCGGTCTTCCTGGGCAGTTGTAGCCCTAACTCTTCCTGTGCCCGGTCTCCTAGCTACACTTCCGGTCTCCTGATACCGTTCCCAAACGTTTCGGATGGCTCGTCGTGATACACCGAGGTGCATAGCCACAGATCTCTGAGACTGTCCCTCCTGAAGCAAAGCTACTGCTCTTGCAGCGGTTTCCATGTCCATATGTCGGCGAGAACCAGGCATATTGATCACAATGAATACAGGAATGAAACAAAATCGTTAAAAACGTGAGTGTTCCACAACAGCGTTTAGTGTAGACTGGAAACATAAGTGACTGAGAATTTGTGCAATCGATGTTTTTTCGAGTACTTCAGTTTTTTAGCTACCCTCTTGAAAACAATATGAAAGCTGTCGGAATAAACATTGATAAACGCTCCTAAACATGTCAGCTTGACGGTTAAATGCATAACTTTGTCAACAACTACTTAAATAATTATATTTAGAACAAAATAGGGACTAGTTTGAGGTGGGCCCTATTTTGTTTTGAGTAGTTTATTAATCGAAGTAATCACCCATGCAATCAATGCATCTTTGCCAACGCAGTGGCAGTTTATTGATGCCCTTCTAAAAGAAATCAGCTGGACGGGAGGCAACAAATTCTTCAAAGGCATTTTGTACTGCCTCTCGGGTATTGAATTTTTTTCCCGCCAAGAAGTTATCCAAATTCTGGAAAAAGTAGTAGTCTGTTGGCGCAAGGTCTGGTGAGTAGGGCGGATGACGGAGAGCTTCCAACCCCAGTTCTTGCAACTTGGAGACCGTCTGCTGTGCAGTATGAGGTCGCGCGTTGTCGTGCAGAAGCAGCGGAGACGAGCGATTGACCAATGCTGGTTGGAGATGTGCCAGCTTCTCCATCATTGTGTTCAGTTCTTCACAGTACACATCTGAAGTAATGCTCACCCCGTTTGGTAAGAAGCTGTGATGAATCACACCGGCGCTAGACCACCAAACAGTGACCATCACTTTTCTAGGGGTAAGTTTTCGTTTAGGGCATTGTTTAGGTGCTGAACCAGGATCCAACCAACTTGCTGAGCGCTTGCGGTTATCAAACTGAATCCATTTTTCATCGCAGGTAACAATGCGGTTCAAAATTCCTTCATTTGTGTGTCTGTTGAGCAGTGCAAGGCACGTCTCGACGCGTACTTCGCGCTGGCGATCATTGAGTTCGTGGGGCACCCATTTGTCAAGCTTTTTTACCTTGCCAATTTGACGCAAATGGACCAATATTGTTTTGACGCTAACGTCGAAAGCTGCTGCTAATTCAGTCATAGATTGTGTATCATCAGCTTCCACAATCGCCTTTAATTCGTCATTGTCGACCAAAGTCTTCGGACGACCGCGAGGTTCATTTTTTAAGTCGAAATTTCCAGAACGGAAGCGAGCAAACCAATAACAAGTGGTGCGTTGGTTTGTAGTGTTAGCTCCGTAAACGTCGTTGATGTTGCGTGCTGCTTGTGCCGCGTTGCTGCCACGACGGTACTCATATTCCATAATTACTCGAATTTTTAACGTATCCATGATGACGAAAAAGATTGAAATGCGATGAAAATGTAACACTAATCAATAAACAAATGACTACTTTTGGAAAAAAAATCCATGTTTTTAAAATAAAATTAATTTGAAATTAGAATTCTTAGCCAAACAAAAATTATTTTGATTTGAAATGGCCAGTACTGCAGAACGGCAATTTCATAGGTAAAGACCTAATATTAAAACTTTATGCACAAGTAAAAGAAATACCGTACAAAGGCGGACTTAATGCCTGAGGCATTTTCTACCAGTCAACCTTAGGGTGGCTGCACCACCCTAAGGTTGACTGTTGAGAAGACATGGCAGGTGCAACATAAAGGATAGATAACAAGAAAATAACTATAAAATATAAGAATAAATACATAGATATTATATAATTACATAAATACATACATATAAGTAAATATATAAACGGAATAAACTTTGTAAGGAGAAATAACGATCAGTAGAGGAGAAAATGAAACCAGCAAATCAGCGCAGGGATGCTTCTGCCAACTTCTTACGTATATACTCACGTGTCATCACTTTAAAAGACAACCGATTGGTTGCCATCCTGATGTTCAGAGGGAGCGCGTTCCAAAGAAAGACCGCCTGGACAAAGAAAGAAGAGTGAATGAATCCAGAGCGGTGAGGAGGACATCGTAGAAGACGATTATTGGAGGACCTAAGGTTTTTACTATGGGCAGAGCATAAGTATTGAATATGATGATATTGTGATTTTATGTTATCACTATACACAATAATGACGTGCCAATCAAGCTATACATTCCCAGTATAAGCTGACCCATCATTGTATAGCTCTCCATACAATGACAGGTCAACATACAGCAAACGTATGGCCTTGATAATTCGTCGTGCATACTAATACTGATATTATTATTTTGTTGTTAAATGTCAAGTTTCCTCCAAATAATGCTTTGTGATTTAGCCGACCTCTGTTGAGTTTGAATGTTTTAAAATAGATTGTACTGACAACAGCACATCAGGTTATACCAAGCACAAGACAACAGCACTTACAAGCTAAAACATGATTTAAGTATAGCATTTTGTCATCTATATACGTAAATAATAATAAAAAAAGTAATTAAAAAAATTAAAAACCCGACTGCGGTAAAAAACTTAAGTTAAATAATTGAATTGAATTTTTAATTACTTTTTTAATTTTTTAGGTTCGGGTAAAAATCCAGCTATTTAGTTTACAAATGTGAATTAAAGATTTCGCAGGGGATTTAGTTCTTGGTACGTGTTTTTTTACGATTTGTCAGTTCGTATTACTTTTAACTATATAAGTTGTATATATTTTTGTAATCGCCTTTTAAAACCCTTTATTTTGATACCCCACTCGACAGGATTTCAGAAGAAAAAAAATTTTTAAAGACATAATTTGGCGCCAAAAATCCGCCATTTTGTTTTTTTTTTTTATTTTGATATAACCAGTGTCACTCTCACAGTAAATGCGAATCTAACGACACCTCTCAAGCTAAAATCCATCGAGCCGTTCAGGCCGCAAAGCGTGCCAAACAATTATACATACATACATACTCTCGAAAAACATAACCCTCCTTCTGGCGCAGTGGGGTAAAAAGAGAAGTCCTGACTTACTAACTCATCAACGCCCAGCCCAAACCCTTGGACCTAGAAAGCTGAAATTTTGAACAGAGGTTTCCTTTATAATGTAGACAAGGAATAAGGAAGGATTTCCTGGTAGCACGTTCCCGTGCAATATTTTCCGACATCCACGCGGGCGAAGCCGTGGGCAAAAGCTAGTAAATCTGTATACGTATAATCGTATAAAACAGAACATAGATGGTGCTACTGGATTTTTTTTCAATCGAAATAATTTCACGTACGAGGGGGGATCAAAAAGTAGTGAGAACGACATACTCCTTGGTAAGAAAAAAAATAAATACTGGCAGGCATAGCTCAGATACATATTTGTAATATTAATAAAGAAAAAAATCTTCGATTCTCTTTTGTTTTTTTCTGAATGTAGTCATTTGTTTGCTTCGTGTCGGAACGTGTTCTCGAAAATGGAGAAAAACGAAGTGCGAGCCGTTATTAAATACCTCTGTTAAAATGTCGATTGCACACCATGTGTACAGATAACAATAGAATTTCAATTGTGTCTGCTAATTAGCGCGCGACGGGTTAAAAAAGTTAACGACGCAAGAGATTCATTGCGATTTGGAGGCAACATTAGGAGAGTCTGCTCCGCCTTATTCCACTGTCGCAAGGTGGGCTTCTCAATTTCGAGTAGGGAGAACGAGCACGGAAGACGAACATCGTTGCGGCCGTCCATCGACGTCAGTCACCCAAGAAAATGTTGCGAAAGTCGAGAAAATTGTATTGAGCGATCGAAGAGTTACCATCCGATACTTAATTCAAGAAACGGGCATTTCATATAGAAGTATTCAATCCATATTGAAACAAACTTTGAATATGAGAAAAGTCTCCGCAAGATGGGTGCCGAGAATGTTAACCGACAGTCGGAAACAAAATCGACTTGACATTTCGAAGATATTGTTGGACAAGTTTCAAGAAGATTCTGAAAACTTTTTGTCTCGTTTCGTAACAATGGACGAAACATGGGTCCATCATTTTGATCCCGAGACAAAACCGCAATCTTCGCAATGGAAACGGCCATCATCACCGACCCCGAAGAAGTTTTGTGCCGTGGCATCGGCTGGCAAGGTTATGGCCTCAATATTTTGGGACTCAGAAGGGATATTGTTGATTGATTACCTGGAGCGTGGAACCACTATTACAGGCCAATACTATGCAGCTTTAATTCCTAAGTTGAGGAATGTCATCAAAGAGAAAAGGAGAGGGAAACTTCGAAGGGGCGTGCTGTTTCATCACGACAACGCACCCGCGCACAGGTCGGCAGTTGCGATGGCTGCCATTCAGCAAGCTGGCTTCGAATTGGTTGACCACCCCCCTTATTAACCAGATCTGGCGCCTAGCGATTTTTATCTGTTCCCCAAATTGAAAGAATACTTAAGGGGAAACTGGTACGAAGATGATAACGAGGTGATGGATGCCGTGGAGAGTTTTTTGCAGGACCAAGACAAAACTTTTTTTTTGAAAGGGGTTGAAGTCTTGGAAAAGCGTTGGACTCGGTGTGTAGAGAGACTCGGAGACTATGTAGAAAAATAAATTATTAAGTTATCAATAGTCATTATAATCTATCTCATTCTCAATACTTTTTGATCCCCCCTCGTACATACTTAATCATGAGGAGCTCGTGGCTAAGTAACAACAGCCGCACGGGTCGATCCATCAGGTTAAGCTGCGCTTGCCGGGGTGGTCCGTGGATGGGTGACCATCTTTACATACCAAGATTCCTCCGTGCCTCGGAAAGCACGTTAAGCCGTTGGTCTCGGCTGTCATTCGTGGATCTTTGACAGTCGTTACGGGTCGTCAGAAGCCCGAAAGTCTGACAACCAGTCTTACCAAGGGGTATCATATTACCCAGTTACTGGGTTGTGGAGGTCAGATAGGCAGTCGCTCCATGTAAAATACTGGTATTCAGCTGCATCCGGTTAGATTGGAAGCCGACCCCAATATAGTTGGGAAAAGGCTAGGCAGGTTGACTTAATAATGTTTCGGTTTTAGTACAGCAGTAGACATTATATAGTCAAATAACACATGAAAAATCCAAATGATTTAACCATATACATTTGGTTTTATAGGAATTTTAAAAACATATTATTATTTATTATTATAAATTATGTATTCTGTCAGAGCTAAGTGCGGTCATTCTCGGACTGGTCGGATTGCATAGAAAAGAAAAAAGCGCAATGACGCAAACGCTGCTAATTTATTGCAAAATATCTCAAAAGAGTAATCGAAACTAAAAAACAGTCAAGGTGCATTCAAATAAGACTTTTAGGGTTCCGTAGCCAAACGGCAAAAAACGGAACCCTTATGGATTCGTCGCATTGTCTGTCCGTCCGTATGTCACAGCCAATTTTTTCCGAAACTATAAGAACAATACTGTTAGATCTTGGTAAGTAGATGAACCGCATTAAGATTTTCACACAAAAATTAAAAAAAAAAAACGATAAATTTTGGGGGTTCCCCATACTTAGAACTGAAACTCAAACATTTTTTTTCATCAAACCCATACATACGTTTGGGGTATCTGTCTTCAAAAATGTTATTGAGGTTTCTTATATATTTTTTTTCTAAACTGAATAGTTTGCGCGAGAGACACTTCCAAAGTGGTAAAATGTGCCCCCCCCCCCTGTAACTTCTAAAATAAGAAAACGATAATACTAAAAAAAATATATGATGTACATTACCAAAACTTCCACCGAAAATTGGTTTGAACGAGATCTAGTAAGTAGTTCTTTTTTAATACGTCATAAATCGGTCTATTATTAAAACATTGATCAAAGTTACAACGAACTGCAAGAACTTTTATATTGCTACGCATTTTTTTTTTTGCTGCTACGGAACCCTTCATGGGCGAGTCCGACTCGCACTTGGCCGCTTTTTGTCATTTATTAAATGCCAAACGTACGCAGATATTTTAGATTGGATCTCAAGATTAATTTACTGTTAATTTGCATCGAGATTTGTCAAAACGTGTTTTGGTAATAACTTAGTCCTGAGAAATATTTTCCGCTACCAATCAATCTGCCTAGGTCGGCTTTCAGTCTAACCGGATGCAGCTGAATACCAGTATTTTATATGGAGCGACTGCCTTCTGACCTTCCACAACCCAGTAACTGGGTAATACGATACCCCTTGGTAAGACTGGTTGTCAGACTTTCGGGCTTCTGACGACCCGTAACGACTGTCAAAGATCCACGAATGACAGTTGGGACCAACGGCTTAACGTGCTTTCCGAGGCACGGACCACGGACCAGTACGGCTGTTATTATTTAGCCACGAGCTCCTCCAAATATTTTCCGCTACCACAAACTATAAAACAATTTTTTTTTTAAATAAGCCTTCCTAACATTTCTCTCTTGAAAAAAAACTGTTTTGAATCTTGCGTAAGGGTAAGGTATGCTCTAGACTGTTCTTCAATCTGCCTAGCCTTTTCCTTTGGGGTCGGTTCCAGTCTAACTGGATGCAGCTGAATACCGCTACTTATAACATGGAGCGACTGCCTATCTGACCTCCACAAACCAGTTCTACAGGTAACACGACACCTCTTTGGTAAGACTGGTTATCAGACTTTCGGGCGAGTGTGGCAATGATTCGTTAAATGTTTAATTTTCCTCTGTATGATAAGAGGTCTTTGTCCTCCAATAGGATAATTACTGACTGTTATAGAGAATAACAAAAATATCCATAAACCTCGCAGTTTTTAAAGCATCGTGGTAATTCAGGAAAATCAGTATTTGTTACTGTACCTAGTATTTTCCTTAAACAAGTAACAATTTGTGTCCAAATCATAAAATATTGATTAGTACAGTCACGAATAAATAATAATAGCTGCACGGCTTGATCCATCATGGGTGACCATCTTTACATACCGAGACTCCTCTGTCCATCGGAGAGCACGTTAAGCCGTTGGTCCCGGCTGTCATTCGTGGATCTTTGACAGTCGTTACGGGTCGTCAGAAGGCCGAAAGTCTGACAACCAGTCTTACCAAGGGGTATCGTGTTACCCAGTTACTGGGTTGTGGAGGTCAGAAGGCAGTCGCTCCATGTAAAATACTGGTATTCAGCTGCATCCGGTTAGACTGGAAGCCGACCCCAACATCGTTGGGAAAAGGCTGGGCAGATTGATTGAACATAGATTGATTGAACATTATAATAACTTGTTGTTTTTCTAAACTACGCAACGGATTTTGATGCGGTTTTCACTATCATTTATAGAATTTATTCCGGAAGATTTATAAAATATTGTTTTATACATATTTAAAAACATTAATATTTAACTAAGATACTTATAGAAACCTTCATATTTTGTCAAGTCGTAACAACCGTGCGAAGCAGGGCCGGGTATGACAGCTGGAACCAACGGCTTAGCGTGCCTTCTGCTCTCCGAGGCACAGAGAGGTCTTGGAATGCAATGATGATCCACGGACCAACCGCGGTAAGCGTAGCTTAACCTGATCGATCGATCCGTGCGGCTGTTATTACTTAGCCATAAGCCTAGGCAAACATGGGTTAGTTAGAGCAATAAAAAGGTTACAAATCGCATAAAACTTTCCGTATCCTCACTGCCCCGACTCAAAAATCTACCACTCGGTAGGCTCAGTCTCAATAAAAAAAAACAAAGACATAGCGCTGTCAACAGTGACGTAAGGCCAGTTTCGTAAACATGAGTGCACTTAGTGAGGTGTAGTTTAGTGTAAATGTGTGCGTGTGAGCGTGTATGCACAGAGCGAGGTGTAGTTTTGCGCATGACTCCAAACACTAATGTGACAGTAAACGATTTGTGTTTGTATCAAGTTAAAATTAATATCAAATACGTGTAGGTCTATGGTCCCTTGGAGTTCTAAGAAAATCAAGTTTCTACCTGAACGCAATAAAAAAATACGGCCATTTATGTGACATATTTTGATACTCGAAAGTAAATTAAAACCTAAGTATAGGGTACCTTGGTTTAATCAAGCATCGACAATATTATACTGGCTGACATTCAATCATGAATGTATACTAGAAATACTAGGATGACTTATAGATTCTGGTGAGGGCTCCGCGTAGAACCAATTTAGTTAAGGAGTGTGATTTATATTTAGATTTTGGTATAAGTTGTAACCAGCTTTTCTGACGGGACATAGTCCTTGCAAAGTGTGTTGAGTTGACACAATTGGTGCAGTTTATATCTGAGGATTCACAGTTTGGTCAATATGGACCAGTAGTAATACGTGAGGGTTCAGTGTTGACTTTACGCGATATTTTTTTTTTAAATTTGCTGGAGATTGATCGTGAGATTAGGTTCGGCGATAGAATTTTAACTTCCTGACACATTCCTCCCTCTGGCTCCATACAGTCCGATGGATTAATGAATCACGATGTTGAGTTCTTTAGTTTGTTTAACCCCTTCTGGGCTGATGTGAATCATTAAATCATATTGCTATCGCAAGGGGCACGTCATCCGTTTGCCTCCGGATTTTGTTTGACGGGGCTCAGACTGGATAAATGTGTTATTTTTGAGTGCACGTTGGCGCGCATAGATGCTAACTTGACTGGCACTTAACATAGTGTTAGATTTTTACGATTCGTATGTCCAGAGCTTAGCCTGTACCTATAAGTACAATTCCCCAGATGTCTTCCCTTTCCCGGAGTTAGGTAGGTTATATATTAGGGATAGGTAGGTTTGGTTTGTATGATCGAATGGTCTGAATAAAAGTCTTATTTAGAAGTGGACTACTGCAAGACTTATTCAAAGGGGGCGTAGCTCATGTAGAGGTTTGATGGTTTAATCAAGCATCGACAATATTATACTGGCTGAGATTCAATCATTTAAATATGGAATGTATACTAGAAATACTAGGATGACTTATAGATTCTGGTGAGGGCTCCGCTTAGAACCAATTTAGTTAAGGAGTGTGATTTATATTTGATCAAAAGCTTAAAATACAGAGGGCATCAGCCTCATATAACTAGAGTTCCTCTCGTATTATTTAGTAGTTCAGTAAATCTTCTGCTGTGAGGTGCGAGCCCTCACAGTACTTCCCGTTGAACTACAATAATGAAATTTGTCAAGAAGCAAGGTCTCACAGCACAAGTAAAGGAAACAGTCCGAAAATTGTTAATTTGTAATTTTATCACAAAAAATAAAAAATTGGGATTACAATGTTAAGTTTGTTTTTGGGATAAATTCTTTTCAACTATGGAACCCTTCATTGTGCGTGGTCCGGCACGCACTTAGCCGGTTTTTTATTTAGTCTGAGACTGTAGCTATAATCTTTTCGTTTCTGTCGCCCACAGTACCATGTATCGACCTGCCCCAAACGTCACATGCTCGACACCCAGCTGTACGTGATGGATGACGACTGCCGCCCCGTAGTGCCCGTGATACATTCTAACCAAAACGACATTGCGTCAGATGACTGGGACAATGTAAGTATTATTTTTAGTATTCAAAATAAAGCAAATAAATACAACCGACTTCCAAAAACAACACTACAAAATGAAAAATAACTTTAATTTCGGAAGTCGGTGTCTGGTTAAATGTATTTTCGTTTTTTGCCATCGACTTCCGAAATTAAAGTTATTTTTCATTTTGTAGTGTTGTTTTTGGAAGTTGGTTGTATTTTTTTTGTAAAAAAGTTTTTATTTTTCACTTTTTAGTTGTGGTACCTACCCCACACAAATTCTAATACCACTACCTGCAAAAGAAACTAGAACATCATCCATATAAAAGTGGGGAAAAAATACGTATTATTGAAGCTAACTCAAAAACTGCCCAAGCAAAGTTAATCAATTTTATATGGGACCAACTTTGAGGTATAGCCTCTCGAATAAAACAAAAAAATTTCAAATCTGACGACTCTGTAAAAAGTTAGGCGTGGTCATACAACATTCGTTTTCTGATCCATTTGCTTACATTTTAATTCGATATTTTCGAAACAGACCACAGTGCCCATAACTATGAGTTTTATTGTAGACTAAACAAACTCTCGAATACAATGGAGTGCTATGGGCGGGAATGCCATAATGTAATATTCTTATCGCTATGGCGATGGCGGCGACGGCACTTAGTAATAAGTCAATCTGCCTAACCCAGGGTTTCCCAAACTTTGGGTGGGCTTTGAAAAATTGATTTTCAGCTATATTAAAACTAAATAAGTACCTAAATAAATTGGTCGTATCAAAATCATTGCAAAAGCACAGATTAATACAGATGGGACACTTCGCAAAATCATTTAAATAAAAAGCGACTCGTGCTTCGATACAGTAAAGTGCAATTCAGGTCGCACAACGCTTCATTATCTACAGTTATATTCACCTATAAGTTGCCTCTCTTTCTATCGCGTAACTCTTATACCTTCTGACTCGTTAGGGTTGTCTTCTTTTACGACGCGACGCGTGAGTGGGTATCGAGCTAACGTGCGAGCCGGCCGGTGCGCGACAGCCCACACTGAATTGACCCAGTGAGATGAGCCCGCCGCGTACTTGTAGCTTCATACCTAAACTGCGGAGTGTCCCATCTGTATTAATTTGTGGCAAAAGTAACAAAAATTAAAGTTGATGCTAAAGCTCTAATGACAAAAAATACGAAACAAATATATTCTTCTCATTGAAATAGCACTCCTTGTATTATTTTATTTTTATTTTCTCCATGATAGTCGAGAGGTGAGTCCCGAATTTGGAAGTTTTTGTTAGGTTGGTCGCGGTTCAGTCAACTTTGGGAACCAGTGGCCTAGCCTTTTCCCAACTATGTTGGGGTCGGCTTCCAATGTAACCGGATGCAGCTGAATACCAGTATTTTACATGGAGCGACTGCCTATCTGACCTCCATAAAACTAGGTAATACGATACCCCTTGGTAAGACTGGTTGTCAGACTTTCGGGCTTCTGACGACCCGTAACGACTTGCAAAGATCCACGAGTGACAGCCGGAATCAGAATCGGAATGCTTTATTTGTAAACATAGGTTAAATTACAATACTGTGGGAGATGTTACAGGTAGGTAGATCCTCTATGTTTTGCCCAGAGGCGTACAAATACATTTAAATGACGTTGTCGAATTTTTACTTTTAACACTTCACATTAGTAATAAAATCAATATTTATTGGTACATGAACAGAATAGAATAGAATAAACGTGCAATATCAATACAAATTGAAAATAGAATCAATTTCAATAAAAATGTCAAATAAATTACGAGTATGTTACATGTCATAATAATACTAATGTTAAATAAAATTCTAAGTCGTCAGAATGTATAATTTTCTTAAGTAGTAATTATAGAATTATCATTCAAATATTCAACAATAATAATAAATATATAAATATATGAATATTCAATTATTTATCAATATTTTTAATAGTTCCGCTTTGAAATTGTCCAGATTTAACGTTTTAATTTTTTCAGGTAGTTTGTTAAATATTTTTTTGGCCATACAGAAGGTACTTTTATTCATTAGTGCAGTTTTGCCATAAGTCAGTTCGAGTCCGGGAACAACGGCTTAACTTAGTAATAAGTGCGCACCTTTAATATTATATGTATAAACAAAGTCTAAATCATAACTTCTATACTTATTATAAAACTAGCTGCGCCCCGCGGTGTTACCCGCGGTTTATGAGATACACTAAAACGTGTATTATTTAATCGGTGAGAAAAGTATTCACAAAAAAATTGCTCATCCCACGGGAACACTACATTTTTTCAGGATGTAAAGTAGCCTATGTGTGCTATGTTTATCCAGAGTGTCAGCTACTTCCACACCAAATTTCGTCAAAATCGGTCGAGGCGTTTGAGTTTGAAAGAGTAGCAAATATATTTGAATTTCTTGCTCATCCCACGGGAGCACTACATTTTTCCGGGATAAAAAGTAGCCTATGTGTTAATCCAGGTTATAAGCTGTCTACATACCGAATTTCATCCAAATCGGTCCAGCCGTTTGAGCGTGAGGAAGTAACAAACATACACACACACACAAACACTCACATACTTTCGCCTTTATAATATTGGTGTGATAGTGTGATTATTTATTTTTGTTTATTTGTTTTCAAACTTTTATTATTGTGTTTTTTGTTTAGTTGGTGATCTTCCTGTGCTGGTCACAATAAATACTTTTTCTTTCTTTCTCTATTTTACCGGATAAAAAGTAGCCTATGTGTTTATCCAGAGTGTCAGCTACTTCCACACCAAATTTCGTCAAAATCGGTCGAGGCGTTTGAGTTTGAAAGAGTAGCAAATATATTTGAATTTCTTGCTCATCCCACGGGAGCACTACATTTTTCCGGGATAAAAAGTAGCCTATGTGTTAATCCAGGTTATAAGCTGTCTACATATTGAATTTCATCCAAATCGGTCCAGCCGTTTGAGCGTGAAGAAGTAACAAACATACACACACACACACACACACACACACACTCACAAACTTTCGCCTTTATAATATTAGTGTGATGTGATAAAGTCGCTTTTCGTATCTGTCTGTGTGGCCGCGTTGTTCTTCTAAACTGCGCAACGGATTTTGATGCGGTTTTCACAATCATTTAGAGAATTCATTCCGAAAGGTTTATATGTACAATACATTAATATTTAACTTATATATAATATAGAAACCTTCATGTTTTGTCAAGTCGTTAAAACCGTGCGAAGCAGGGCCGGGTCGCTAGTAAAAAAAAATAATAATAAAAAAAAAGCGAAAGTGTGTTTGTTTGTAACGCTTTCACGATAAAACGGCATACCGGATTTGGATGAAGTTTGGCAGACGGGTAGACCATGACCTGGAAAAGGATATAGACTACTATTTATCGACATACCATGCGGATAGCCGCGGGCGGAAGCTAGTTCCTAAAACAAGAGCATGCATTATTATTACTATGAGCAGTAACAGTGCTTCCAAATACATTGTACGGCAGTAGATTTACAGTATTTTCGTGATGTTTACTGTACTTAATGTATTTTGTACAATTTCGCACAAACACTGTTTTTTTTGGATTTTGCATGAGGACACTTTCAAGATATGCTACTGTATTTTACTTTTTTGCATCTGGAAGCAGTGACTAGTTGAGGGGCTCGTGGCTAAATCATAACAGCCCGCAGCCGCACGGTCGGCTCGTGGATGGGTGACTATGACCATCTTTACATACCGAGACCTCTCCGTGCCTCGGAAAGCACGTTAAGCCGTTGGTCCCGGCTGTCATTCGTGAATCTTTGACAATCGTTACGGGTCGTCAGAAGCCCGAAAGTCTGACAGCCAGTCTTACCAAGGGGACAATAACCCAGTAACAGATAGGCAGTCGCTCCATGTAAAATACTGGTAATCAGATGCATCGGCTAGGCAGATTAATTTGCACTATTATTATTATCAGCAACTAATTATTGCCCGCGACTTCGTCTGCATGTATGTTGTATTTCATCATTTATCACGCGACGGTTTGCGTAGTTTTGCGTTGCGAGCGAATTTCGTCCCGCATCCTGCGCAGGATTCGGCTCAGTGTACCAAACAGCCTAACCCTTTAGGACAGCGGTCGGCAACCTTTTGGTAGGCAAGGGTCACAAGGTGGCAAAATAAACTAAAGGCGGGCCCGCACTTGTGATTGTGAAGCTCAGTATACCTACTATATACGGTCATATCACATAGAAAAAATAAAAATGCTATTAAATATTGTTAAAACATACGGAATTGAATTCGTACACGTAATACTTACATTATGTATATATGTTTGGGCTTTATAGCTAGAAACATAATCACCGTAAATCATTCATAAATGAAAACTACAAAATGTTATACAAATTTCAGTGTGATGTCTGGGGTTGCAAATGGGAGGCTATTTCTTGTATGTTACCTGTCTTTGTAATATGAGGCGCGTTTACTCATTAATTAATGCATTTATTTTGATATTTATAACTTATTTACAAAACATTCACGGGCCGCAAGTATGACGTCCGCGGTCCGCAAGCCGCGTGTTGTCGACCGCTTCTTTAGGAAGTACACATTACGTCTTCTGAGCTCGTTTTGTCCTTATCTACCCCATAAACACATTTCGATCGTCTCACCACCTATGTTCTTCAATAATAAAGGTTTGTATCTAATCTATAATCATTTTTATTTTCAGGAACCCCACCACACTACTTATAAGCCAGATTTCTCGAAAAAGGGGGCTCACGTGATCCAGAAAATCAAGGGGGCTACCCCTTCAGAGCGTCGTAAGGCTCGCATGGAAGGCATCAAAAACTATAAACCAATGGAGTAAATGGACATATGTATTTCTGAAATAAAGCTCTTACAGTTAGTTACAAAAACGAACTTTAGGTCAAGGAGGCTGCGCTAAGGTAGTCCGCGAAATTCAAATTTTCTTACGTTTTTTGCAATTTGTAGGTCAGTGGTGCCGATTCTGTTGTGCACAAACTAAACTTAATTTAGGCTATTGCTAACTTTTTCTCTCTAATATGACAAGAAAGGGACAAAAGTAAATTAGAGCTGTCAAATTAGTTAGAACTAATTTTTCCATAGACATTTAGACGACACGTAAAAACATGTCGACTAAAAAACACGGTGAAGCGCAAGGCGTGAACTAGTTTGACATCTCCAACTTAGTTCATAGCTATAGCCGTCCTTTTCTCGCGTTGCCTGTTAGTAAAAGATAGCGATTCTCTAATTTTAGTTTAGTGCGTTCACAAGAGAATCGGCACCAATGTCAAGTTGTATGTTGATTACAATATGATTCGCGGTCGTAACTAACATGGCTTTACAGAATTATAATCATTAGAATCGGCAATACAACTCCATAAGTTGGATTTGATCTCAAAAAACTTAAGAAAATTTGAATTTCGCGGGCTACCTAAGCGCATCCCCCGAGACTAAATTGATGCTGTCACTTTATTTTTGATACATAATGGCATGGATGGCATGAGTTTAAAGTTTCCATTAAACTAAAGTTCGTTTCTGCAATTAGTTGTACAAAGGCCCACACGTGCACCACGAATCTCTAAAACTTCGGGTTCTTAGGAAAGCTGTTCCGTCATATTATAAACGGCCGTCATGAAAATCTGTAATTTTCACAATAAATATTTGTTATTAAGGTGTCAAAAAACTGTTATTGTATATGTGCATAAGGAGAATCCTTTAAAATCCCTTATATAATAGGTATATATGCGGATATATCATCATCAAAACGTCATCCAAAAAAAAAAAAAAAATCCATCAGTAGTTGTGAACCTACGGGGTTCGCAACTAACCCGAATCCCGCGCGGGATTCGCTTCAATTTGGCCGGAGCTTTAGGGCGGGAATTCCTGTTAGTTTGTACAAATCTATGCAAGTAGCTGGCATGCCATTGTGACATTCACTAATCAGCACCCTAATTGCGTAGCACATTATCAATCGGAGTTGGTTTCATTTTGACAGTTCAACAACATTCATTGCGTTATTTACGTTGTCGAGCAGACAAATTTTGCGAACATATGAAGCAATGAATTAGCAATTTGTTTCAAAATTAAACCAATTCCGATCGATAATATGTTACGCAATTAGGGTGCTGATGTTGTTAAGGGGATCCGCAGTAGTAGGCGCGAAATTCAATTTTTCTTACGTTTTTTTTGCAATTTGCAGGTTAGTGTCAGGTTGTATCTTCATCAAAATTTATGATTCGCGACTATAACAAATATGTATTTACATAATTATAACCGTAAGAATCATCAATACATAACTCGAAGTTAGCTTTGTTCTCTTTAAGTTTCGGAGAAAACATGACTTGGAACTAATCTAACTTAGAAAAATTAAAATGATGTAAATACATATTTGTTAAAGCCGCGTATCATATTTTTATCAACATACAACCTGATACTGCCCTGCGAATTGTAAAAAACGGAAGAAAATTTGAATTTCGTGGGCTACTACTGCGCAATCACCTTATGGCACACCGCACGCGGCATGCAAGCTACTTGCATACTTTTGTGCAAGTTACAGGTACGTGTATTCTCGCTCTTATTCTATGTGATCCGTTAAGTTACTTGGTGCGGCCCAAAGAGTAAATAAAATAACAATTTACTGCCGAAATTACGTAAAAGTTTAATATTTTTCTTTAGAATATTATTTTTATTGTCTATTATGTCAGTTGATATTTTTTCATTTGTTTTTTTTTTCAATGATTACATATATTAAGTATTTGCAATATAATTTCCGAAAGTAAATAAGTAGTTTTTTTTTTTGGCTTTTTTTTTCTTGTACGTAACTACGTACCGCGAAGATTGAAAGTACGAACGTGTTAATATTATCTAATTCACTAGTTTTAAAAGGCCTATCAATGTACATACAAGCTATTTAGTATACAGACAAATTCATGTTTCCACTACACAGCCAATACCTACTTTTTTTAAGTGAAAACGTCTAGAGTGTTGACTAATTTTTGGTCGTGAGTTCGCGTCACCAACATGCTAATATTAACAATATTTGTACCTAGCTAATGAGTATGGTGTGTTTCGCAAAGGTAACCTACAAAATTAAAATTTTCTTACGTTTTTTGTAATTTGATCTAGATCAAAATATGATTGTATCTTGAACAAAATATATTTATAGAATTATAGACATTATAATCATTATTATATCCATCCGTCTGAGTGATTTAGGCCTATCAAAAGTGTTAAGATTTTATTAAATATAAGTTGCATTAATATAAAATTCAGTAGGTACACATAAAAATCTGTATAATATTTAAATATAAATTGTTATTTACCTAAGTACCTACGTACTTGTAATATAATTTCTTTAATTTATCAGAAATAGTCCTTAATGCTATTGCTATCTGCTTTCATAACAGAATCACGCCTTTATATTTCAAAGGGTCAGAGGTGCGTAGTACTGAAAACTCGCGAAGTTGCTTCGACGAAGTACTTCTCGAAATTGACCGAAGTCCGAAGTACGCTTCGAGTAAGTTGACTCGGGTTCAAAAACCGACAACGATCGGAAGTCTCCCGAGGCGAGCCGAGGTTGCACGAAGCGAACCGAACTGCCCTTCTACACTCTCGTTCGATCAACTTCGCGAGAAAGCTTCGATTTCCTAGGAAAGCGGATTCGTCATATTAGAACGGCCGTCATGAAAATTGTCATTTGCACCAGTATTTGACATTAAGTTGTCAAAAAACGCTCTGTAGGTATTTGGACCGCCGTTATTGTTTGAACGTTCACCGCTTTATTAGGAAACCAAAGCTTTACGTGTTGCCATTTTTGACCATAGAAGCCTAATCTATTTTAGAGGTACCATCGACAAACGCCACGCCTTTCCAATTTTGAAACAATTTTACTTGTCAACGTGTTGTGCCATTCCGACTTTCTATTGTTGGACGAGAACAAAGGACCATAGGGGCAGGGTTTCTTCAATGAATCAGTGTATACAAAAAGTAACTTTAAGGTGTAAAGGCGTCCGTTTTGTCTGTAGTACATAAAGCCTTAACATACGTCTCAGAAGCGTTCAATTATGTACAACTTGTAGTAAAGTATATCTACTTATGTCCTGTATTTCCAAACCATAACAAGTAAGAAAAAAAACTCGATTTAAAATACCAGGCGCATAGTATAAGACTACAAATAATTTGTCTTTAAAGTTGGCAACACTTCAATAATATGTAACTCAAGCCACAACAAGGCAAATAAAAGTTGCTAAACATTATTTACATCAAATGTTGCTGGGAATATTTTTTACTCGAACCTTTCCAGCTGCTAGCAACACCAGCACACAAAAACATGTTACTGAATCTCCGTGTTAGGTTTACTATGCATGATTCATAATCAGCCTATATTGTACTCACTGTTGAGACTCGGGCCTCCTCTCTGAGAGGAAGTGGGCCGTAATCCGTTGGTAGATGTCACATGTCTTAGAATTTTTGGTTCTAGGACTTGCCGGTTTTCCTTCACCTTTTTGAGAGCAGTGGCGATGAAATAATTTACACACAAAGTGCCTGCTTTTGACCAAACCCACGACCTACAACTCTGTAAGTCGCGGCCGTTACCATTGCTCTCACTGGCACGATAATAAGGTTTTAATATGGTGCTGCAGCTGCCTATAGATGGCGGTAACATCTTTTCAGCAGGTGGGGCCAACAACTCATAATATTCATCATTTTCTGCTAAGCTATGTATAGCTATAACAAGTAATTTTTGCTCAAAACTTAATTATATTGCATAAATGAACATGCCTTAAACGTCTTGATTTGATATTGTTACTGTTTTCTGTAAGACCACTTTAGTTCTGACTGTTGTAGGCAGTCTTGGTAATTTTAGTGTATTATAAAACGTCTATGTAGTTAAGTACTTCAATCAGAAGTTACAGTTACCATATTATTTTGAAATAAATGTCTCTATTGTTGCATTTTGTTTGATTTAAACTTTTATAACCTACCTTCTTGGCTTTGCCATAAATCACAGCTCTACAAACTAAATAAGGACTTGGTCCTATTGAAGATACATATAAACTCGTCCTTCCCCTGGGGGTACGCTGATAGTACACAACGCCAACTGCTACAATCCTTACATACTCCTTTTGCTTTGTTTACATTTACACATCTGGTCATACACTACGCACTGGACCTACCTGAAGAACTTCACCAATAAAGTCATTATAAAATGTCCTTCTAGATGTGGGCTGGTTGGAATTATCAACAATGGCCGCCACGGCACACATACAATGTCCAAACTCAAACTCGAAGCATTTATTTCAAATAAACTAAATACAGGCACTATTAAATTGTCAATGGGTCGGTCTGTTAGAAAGATGAAGCTAGTTGCCCATTCCAAAGCGTAGTAGATCCCTATGGAGAAGAACGGGCAAGAAACTCCACGGACACTTTTAAATCGTAATATTTTTACAAAATATTGGATACATCGTTTATGTTCAAAATATACATGTGAGAACAATGTAGAAAGACGTGCACGTTAAAAAGCGTCCGTAATAAAAAGATAAAAACTAAAACAACTAAATTAAATATTAAAATTAAAAATAAGCCATGGCAGCTAAGAGACGACCAGTCCCAACTGACGGCGCGGCGCCCGTTCACGAACATGATGCTTGGTCCACTTGAAGGACTTCCGTGTGGAAACAACATAAAACATGTCCGGTGATTGCTGAAAATGAGCCTAAATATTATATTAATCAATCTGCCTAGCCTTTTCCCAACTGTTGGGGTCGGCTTCCAGTCTAACCGGATGCAGCTGAATACCAGTATTTTACATGGAGCGACTGCCTATCTGACATCCACAACCCATTAATTGGGTAATACAATACCCCTTGGTAAGACTGATTGTCAGACTTTCGGGCTTCTGAAGACCCATAACGACTGTCAAAGATCCACGAATGACGGCCGGGACCAACGGCTTAACGTGCTTTCCGAGGCACGGAGGAGTCTCGGTATGTAAAGATGGTCACCCATCCACGGACCAACCCCGGCAAGCGTACCTTAACCTGATGGATCGGCCCATGCGGCTGTTATTACTTAGCCACAGGCTCCTCCCTAAATATTAGGTCTTTACCTATGAAATTGCCGTTCTGCAGTACTGGCCATTTCAAATCAAAATAATTTTTGTTTGACTAAGAATTCTAATTTCAAATTAATTTTATTTTAAAAACATGGATTTGGCGATTGTGAAAGCTGATGATACACAATCTACGGCTGAATTAGCAGCAGCTATCGACGTTAGCGTCAAACAATATTGGTCCATTTGCGTCAAATTGGCAAGGTAAAAAAGCTTGACAAATGGGTGCCCCACGAACTCAATGATCGCCAGCGCGAAGTACGCGTCGAGACGTGCCTTGCACTGCTCAACAGACACACAAATGAAGGAATTTTGAACCGCATTGTTACCTGCGATGAAAAATGGATTCTGTTTGATAACCACAAGCGCTCAGCAAGTTGGTTGGATCCTGGTTCAGCACCTAAACAATGCCCTAAACGAAAACTTACCCCTAGAAAAGTGATGGTCACTGTTTGGTGGTCTAGCGCCGGTGTGATTCATCACAGCTTCTTACCAAACGGGGTGAGCATTAGGTACTTCAGATGTATACTGTGAAGAACTGAACACAATGATGGAGAAGCTGGCACATCTCCAACCAGCATTGGTCAATCGCTCGTCTCCGCTGCTCCTGCACGACAACGCGCAACCTCATACTGCACAGCAGACGGTCTCCAAGTTGCAAGAACTGGGGTTGGAAGCTCTCCGTCATCCGCCTTACTCACCAGACCTTGCGCCTACAGGCTACTACTTTTTCTAGAATTTGGATAACTTCTTGGCGGGAAAAAAATTTAATACCCGAGAGGCAGTACAAAATGCCTTTGAAGAATTTGTTGCCTCCCGTCCAGCTGATTTCTTTAAGAAGGGCATCAATAAACTGCCACTGTGTTGGCAAAGATGCATTGATTGCATGGGTGATTACTTCGATTAATACAAATAAAAAATGCATGAAAAAAATTTGTTTAAATTTTTTCATACAAAACGGCAATTTCATAGGTAAAGACCTATTATTATATTAATAGTGAACTAAAATAAAAAAACCAAAAAAATATATATAGATATTTTAATTATTTATCCTCTATATAATCTTTGTCCATCTTTTCAAACTTTTCCTTCATATCATCGGGCACTTCTACAACTGACAAATCTTCTGCACCAACCTCATCCTCCTTTTGTATTAAAATATCAACTACATTCTCACAGGACAGTTTTACTTTTGGATCTTTCTCCCATTTGTGATACTCTCTTAATATGTAATACACTCCATTGTCCCTTAGAATCTCTCGACCTTTACGTCTCATGCATAACTTGTTTAGTGTTTCCAAAATCATTTTGCGGATATCTATATCGCTGTCTCTCTGCTTCTCTTTTGGCAGATATTGTAGTGAAATTGGTAGCGTGTCCATTTCCTCATCGTCATATTCTTCACCACCCATTATAGGGTTCAGTAAGTATGTTAATAGTTCCATGTCGTTGCTTAATAAGAAGTCATGAAATTCTGGATCAAAAGACAAGTTTCTTAGTGTCCCCATTGCACCGCCCCTCCGTATGCTTGAAAGCTCATAGCTACAAAATGGCAGTAGTTTTATTAATGGAATGTGAGGGTTTTCTTCTGTCAACCATTTGCGTATGCGATGGCAGCATGACAGATTTGAAATCATTGGTCCAATGAAATTTAAGTTTGATCCTTTTTTGTTATAGTCAATGTTTACGTAGGCATTTAAAATGTCGTTTAAATGTGGTATAAATGTGTCTAATAACGCATCTAGTTCTGTTTCTACACGAGTAATGTTTGACAAGATCATAGCTGCTGCGTCAGCATCTTTTTTTTCTGGATTCAAAACATAACCTATAAACAGTTTGACGATGTTTCTATTTTCGTCTGATTTAAATTTGAGCAGCTCTATAACACCTTTTGCACTCGCTGTGATGTTTACTAGTATTAGTAACGCGTTTTTAGCGATTACTTCTACTCTGTCATCGGTTAAAGTAAGAATACTTTGTATTATTTTTTCGCGTGATAGTAATGTGTTGATACCATCTTCACTGCCTGATAGTCCCACTAAATGGTCCACCGCTATGTGTCTTAGGTCTATCCGTGATTCAGGCTTTAAGAATTGGAGTAATTCGTCCAGTGGATCTGCTGCCATGATTATATTTGATTATACTTTGTACAAAAATTGGAAAATCTAACCTTTTCTATCAACACGTTTATGTCAATGTCAATGTGACGTGACTTTTGTCGTTTGTTATCATGATCAACGTTTCGTTAATCAAGATTTCTAGCGTGAATATTTCTCATAAATAATGTCATAATTGTTTCAAATACAATAACTTTCTATCTTTTTATTAACACATGGTAATTTTGCAATAATTAGAAGAAATAGTTATCTCCCATTAATCATGAATGTCAAAGGGCTTCACAGAAAAAAATAGTAACTTTTTATCGCCATCTAGCATCGAGTAGCTAAAACTAAATTATTCAAGACTGGGGAATTATAACGAAAAAAACTACTAGATGGCGGTAGAAATTAAAAACCATGGTGACCAATATTAATAAATTACAAGGAAGTTCTTTCTGTCGGGCAGAGAAACACGCAATTTCCTTATTACTACGCGTACCTTAATTTATTTATTGCGTGTTAATGATACTGAACCATGTATCATACCTACCTACCTTAATCTATTCATGTGTAATACAGACCTACCGAACAAAATTTTGAATTATCATAGTGATGTTATAGTAGGTATTTTATTTATTGTCAATCATTATGAAGTAGGTACCTACTCTGATATTACCTGTGTAGATAATTTAGGTGTTTTACCAGGCTATTAGAATAAATACATAAATTAAAGTATATCGGTGTACGAACTCCTCTGTCCTAATAGCAGACCTCTGTCGCGGGTTATCACTAACATGGCGGCCTGTCAAGTGGTATGACATATTGACCTTCATCTGCTTAGCCTTTTCCCAACTATGTTGGGGTCGGCTTCCAGTCTAACCGGATGCAGCTGAATACCAGTATTTTACATGGAGCGACTGCCCATCTGACCTCCACAACCCAGTTACTGGGTAATACGATACCGCTTGGTAAGACTGGTTGTAAGACTTTCAGGCTTCTGACAACCCGTAACGACTGTCAAAGATCCACGAATGACAGCCGGGACCAACGGCTTAACATGCTTTCCGAAGCACGGAGGAGTCTCGGTATGTAAAGGTGGTCACCCATCCACGGACCGACCCCGGCAAGCGTAGCTTAACCTGATGGATCGACCCGTGCGGCTGTTATTACTTAGCAACGAGCTCGTCTGTTCCATATCTCTAGATGTTTTCTTTTTTTCGCAATGGTGGCGCTAGCTGGCTGCTATACTCGCCTTAACTGGCGTAATGTGAGTGTACGTAGGAACTATAGGTACTCTGAGTAAACCTTGGAGTAATACAAGCGTCATGTTATGTGTAGGTATGCTAATAGCTATTTGGAGGTCGATTTTCGATTCGCTCGCCCCATAAGTCAACAAAAAAAAAAACAAAAGCTCGCGTGTCTGCCCTTTCTTATTTCACGATAAACCTAAACCTTTACTTGTAAACGATTATCTTGATCGGTTTAACTTTACTACGCGAGTCTCGTGATTTTATCAGGGTTAAACTGTACCTACTGGATAAATATCACGCTTAGCTGTTGGAGGGTACGGCAGACGCCTGGTAAAGGAATCGATTTAACTATAATCCATTTATAATAATATTAGACAGTTAAGGCGGAGATTTCTTGAAAACGGTCAAAAAGGTGGTTCTTAAAAGCAGTGTATCTTAAAAACCGAAAATAATTTTGACAAATAAAAAAATATAATATTTTCAAGTCCTTTTCGCATACAGTGATGGAACTCAAAATATAATTAAACATACTTTAATGCAACAAAAAAATCTTCAAACATACCTCTTAATAATCTTTAAAAGCAGTTTATTCCGTCATTAACAATTATAATTATAATTAAAAATATACCATAAAATTTCAAATGCCAATCTGCATCTAGTGATGGTTTATTTATTATTAAATAGTTAATTTCTAATTTTATACGGTTAAAATTGCACTTTTACGACATAATTCCAAACTAGACAGCTTTAACGCCATTTTACTTACACACCGAGCTAAACCACGCTTGGATGTAGGGCTTTAAACAAACCTTTTTTACAGTCCGTGCAACCGATTTTGACTTCTATTCCGTAGGCATGAAAGGCAAAAAAGTGGTTACAATACCAACTGATTACTGCAGCTGCCATTTGTGATGCTAAAAACGCAATAAAAGTCAAAATCGGTTGTACTTCTGTTCCGATTTGAATTAAATATTTCGCTTAATAATTAAGATTAAAAAACTGCAAGTTTTAATCGAATTTTGTTGCTGACTGTACCTGAAAACTTTCAAATACAAGTCGCAATCTTATGCCAGCGACAATGAAATGTCAAAAATTTAGGTAAACGCTATACAATTTTTGACAGATTGAGACTGAGATGAGATTGCCAACGTTGGTAAAAATACGGGAATTGCCGCTCTGGTCTATAATTTTTTTATTTTTCTATGGCAGACGAAACCGGGTTTCAATGGAATTTCATAATACGAGGTACACTACTCTGGATATTCAATGAGGAGGTCAACAGTTTCAGGGCCAGTTTCAGGCCAGAAGAAAAATGTCGCGAAGAAGCATCATTTGCCTAGCCCTTCTTTAATATATATGAATGGCCTAGCCTTTTCCCAACTATGTTGGGGTCGGCTTCCAGTCTAACGGGATGCAGGTGACTGACAGTATTTTACATGGAGCTACTGCCTATCTTACCTCCACAACCCAGTTGCTGGGTATTATCATACCTCTTGGTAAGACTGGTCGTCGGACTTTCGGGCTTCTGACGACACGTAACGACTGTCAAAGATCCACGAATGACAGCCGGGACCAACGGGTTAACGTGCTTTCCGAGGCACGGCAAGCGTAGCTTAACCTGATCGATCGACCCGTACAGCTGTTATTACTTAGTGCGAGCTCCTCTCACAAAATAACGCGAGGAAGCCTAGACTTAGAGCAATTTCAAATCACCAACTGAGCATTCAACAGCAAACTGCTTAAGACGAGGCCTTTACTCTATAGTTGGAAAGTTACAAGCTGATACCTTGGTCTACCTATCTGACTGCCTCGTTGGCCTAGTTTTTAACCGACTTCAAAAAGGAGGAGGTTCTCAATTCGTCGGAACCTTTTTGTATGTTCCCCGATTACTCGAAGATGGCTGGACCGATTTGGATTTTTTTTATTTTATTCGAGAGAGTATACATCACAGTTGGTCCCATATAAAATTGATTAACTTTGCTTCAGTAGTTTTGGAGTTAGCTTCAATAATACGTATTTTTTCCACACTTTTCTATGGATGATGTTCTAGTTTGTTTTGCAGATACTTAGTGGTATTAGAATTTGTGTGGGAGAGGTACACAACTAAAAAGTGAAAAATAAAAACTTTTTTACAAAAAAATACAACCGACTTCCAAAAACAACACTACAAAGTGAAAAATAACTTTAATTTCGGAAGTCGGTGGCAAAAAACGAAAATACATTTAACTAGACAATTAAAGTTATTTTTCACTTTGTAGTGTTGTTTTTGGAAGTCGGTTGTATTTTCGCAAGCGCTACTGCTGAGCATGATACCACGTCAGTTTGCTTACTCTGCAAGCTATGTCGTTAATCCCGGTTCTTTTCCTAACAATTTCATTTCTGATTTTATCCTTCAAAGAAACACCGAACATTCATATATTTAAAACCGTACCGTCTGCCTCGTTGTCGTTGGCGTGAAGTCTTGGGTTGGATTCCCGGGTCGAGCAAACTGTTATTTGGTTTTTCCCTTAAGAATATCTCAGTAGCAGCCCGGAGTCTGGATTTGTGCCCGGTTAATAACAATAGGCGCGCCCCCTGTTACATGGGACTTAAACATAACTGGTGAAATGTGGGTGTGCTAAGTTACAAGTTACAGCCTAGTTTGAATTTTATGAGGCACAATCCCAGCAATCGGTTATATGAATAAATTGCCTACATCTAAAAAGCGCTATCTATTCAAGCTCTTTTTAACCGACTTCAAAAAGGAGGAGGTTCTCAATTCGTCGGAACCTTTTTTTTTTTTTTTTTTTATTATTTTTTTTTTATGTATGTTCCCCGATTACTCGAAGATGGCTAGACCGATTTGGATTTTTTTTTGTTTTATTCGAGAGGGTATACATCACAGTTGGTCCCATATAAAATTGATTAACTTTGCTTGGGTAGTTTTTGAGTTATCTTCAATAATACGTATTTTTTTCCCACTTTTATATGGATGATGTTCTAGTTTGTTTTGCAGATAGTGGTATTAGAATTTGTGTGGGATAGGTACACAACTAAAAAGTGAAAAATAAAAACTTTTTTACAAAAAAATACAACCGACTTCCAAAAACAACACTACAAAATGAAAAATAACTTTAATTTCGGAAGTCGGTGTCTAGTTCTTCCAAAAACAACACTACAAAGTGAAAAATAACTTTAATTTCGGAAGTCGGTGTCTAGTTATTTAACTAGACACAGACTTCCGAAATTAAAGTTATGGTTGTATTTTTTTGTAAAAAAGTTTTTATAAGAAGTAACATAAAAGATTCCTATTGAATAAGTGTATTTGTATGCTGTTGAAGATGTATAATGAAATTCCTTGACTTACCTTCTACTATTCAACCGAAACTGAAGGTGGTGAGGCCTAGTCCTAGTCCTAGAGTACAATCAGTTACACAAACTGAAGGTGGTGAGGCCTAGTCCTAGTCCTAGAGTACAATCAGTTACACAAACTGAAGGTGGTGAGGCCTAGTCCTAGTCCTAGAGTACAATCAGTTACACAAACTGAAGGTGGTGAGGCCTAGTCCTAGTCCTAGAGTACAATCAGTTACACAAACTGAAGGTGGTGAGGCCTAGTCCTAGTCCTAGAGTACAATCAGTTACACAAACTGAACGTGGTGAGGCCTAGTCCTAGTCCTAGAGTACAATCAGTTACACAAACTGAACGTGGTGAGGCCTAGTCCTAGTCCTAGAGTACAATCAGTTACACAAACTGAAGGTGGTGAGGCCTAGTCCTAGTCCTAGAGTACAATCAGTTACACAAACTGAAGGTGGTGAGGCCTAGTCCTAGTCCTAGAGTACAATCAGTTACACAAACTGAAGGTGGTGAGGCCTAGTCCTAGTCCTAGAGTACAATCAGTTACACAAACTGAAGGTGGTGAGGCCTAGTCCTAGTCCTAGAGTACAATCAGTTACACAAACTGAAGGTGGTGAGGCCTAGTCCTAGTCCTAGAGTACAATCAGTTACACAAACTGAAGGTGGTGAGGCCTAGTCCTAGTCCTAGAGTACAATCAGTTACACAAACTGAACGTGGTGAGGCCTAGTCCTAGTCCTAGAGTACAATCAGTTACACAAACTGAACGTGGTGAGGCCTAGTCCTAGTCCTAGAGTACAATCAGTTACACAAACTGAAGGTGGTGAGGCCTAGTCCTAGTCCTAGAGTACAATCAGTTACACAAACTGAAGGTGGTGAGGCCTAGTCCTAGTCCTAGAGTACAATCAGTTACACAAACTGAAGGTGGTGAGGCCTAGTCCTAGTCCTAGAGTACAATCAGTTACACAAACTGAAGGTGGTGAGGCCTAGTCCTAGTCCTAGAGTACAATCAGTTACACAAACTGAAGGTGGTGAGGCCTAGTCCTAGTCCTAGAGTACAATCAGTTACACAAACTGAAGGTGGTGAGGCCTAGTCCTAGTCCTAGAGTACAATCAGTTACACAAACTGAAGGTGGTGAGGCCTAGTCCTAGTCCTAGAGTACAATCAGTTACACAAACTGAAGGTGGTGAGGCCTAGTCCTAGTCCTAGAGTACAATCAGTTACACAAACTGAAGGTGGTGAGGCCTAGTCCTAGTCCTAGAGTACAATCAGTTACACAAACTGAACGTGGTGAGGCCTAGTCCTAGTCCTAGAGTACAATCAGTTACACAAACTGAAGGTGGTGAGGCCTAGTCCTAGTCCTAGAGTACAATCAGTTACACAAACTGAAGGTGGTGAGGCCTAGTCCTAGTCCTAGAGTACAATCAGTTACACAAACTGAAGGTGGTGAGGCCTAGTCCTAGTCCTAGAGTACAATCAGTTACACAAACTGAAGGTGGTGAGGCCTAGTCCTAGTCCTAGAGTACAATCAGTTACACAAACTGAAGGTGGTGAGGCCTAGTCCTAGTCCTAGAGTACAATCAGTTACACAAACTGAAGGTGGTGAGGCCTAGTCCTAGTCCTAGAGTACAATCAGTTACACAAACAAATTAAAAACATATTTATTGATGAAGGTCTTCTAAAGTATCGATGAGTTCATAAATGACCAACGACTGACATGATATTGTATTCTTAAATTGTTATTATTATTATTTCTTTTTTAATTAATTTTAATGTTTAATGAAATGTTGGTTATTTAATTTAATTAATTTAATTTATTGTTACTGAATTATTGACATACCTATAATTTATTTATTTAGTGATATTGGTATATTTGTGATGCGTAATCAATTTTTAATATGAATGTAGTGTTTTTGTTCATTTTATTTTTTATTATTTTATTTATCATCACTATAATTTTCAACACATTTTTTTGTTATGAAATAAATGACTTTTTTTAAATTTATTTATTTCCCACCATACAATTATCTCTAATGCGATAATGTAGACAACTATTATTTTCAAAATACCGCTACATAGCTACAAACAATACATTTTGTAGGTACTTATTGCCACTACAAACACAATAATTATTATCTATGTCACAATAGGACCATAACTTAATTCAAACAGGGCTCTCACTATGAACCCACCCAGAGTACAACAAAATATATCTTATGTCTTCCGCTATACGGTTTAGGACACGGAGTGCGCGCGTAAACGGTGCCTCATTCACCAGCTTAGTGCGGCCGCGCGGCACCACCACACGTACCTGTCCGGAACACACATGCATAGTTGCTGCAACACGCCTGGATTGTGAATCTTTCCCCTCAGTACCTTAAAGATATAGGAGACTAGTGCTAAATTCTTTCTAACTTTTAACTCATACCTAAAGTGAATAAGGTGGGATACTTATTTGGATAAAAACATTTTACAAAAAAATACAACTGACTTCCAAAAACTACTACAAAGTGAAAAATAACTTTAATTTCGGAAGTCGGTGTCTAGTTAAATGTATTTTCGTTTTTTGCCACCGACTTCCGAAATTAAAGTTATTTTTCACTTTGTAGGTTGGGTTGTTTTTGGAAGTCGGTTGTATTTTTTTGTAAAAAGTTTTCATTTTTTACTTTTTAGTTGTGTACCTACCCCACACAAATTCTAATACCACTATCTGCAAAACAAACTAGAACATCATCCATATAAAAGTGGGGAAAAAATACGTATTATTGAAGCTAACTCAAAAACTACCCAAGCAAAGTTAATCAATTTTATATGGGACCAACTGTGACCTCTCGAATAAAACAAAAAAAATCCAAATCGGTCCAGCCATCTTTGAGTAATCAGGGAACATACATAAAAAACAAAAGAAAAAAAAAAAGGTTCCTACGAATTGAGAACCTCCTCCTTTTTGAAGTTGGTTAAAAATGGGTATAAATCGTAAATCTTTTTATATAAATATCTAATAAATTTATTCTGCACTCTCTCCAACATGATCTCCAACATTTAGCTTGATGTGGAGACCAGATGACTGCGTTAAACTCTAATTGGCTCCTCACTAAAGAGTTATACAATGCAATAATTGCCTCGATATTAGTAAAGCCCCTAGCTACCCGAAGCACGAATCCCAAATTTCTGGGTCCATCCCAAACTTATGACTAGGTACACCTCTGCCTAAACCTTTCGGGGTACACTGGCGTGATGTTATATAATATTATGGTCTACCAAAATCGGAATAGAATTACTTAACTAAAGCCCTATTATATATAATGACTGAAAATGACATACCTTGACAGCTAAATGATCCATCATATCCGCCATACCTTTCTAATCTTACATCTAAATAAAAATAGCCCAAGGTGCCTCTAACCTTTGGCAATAAAAATAACACGTCATTTTGCCGCATACGTAAGAGTTATTACGTCACAATACGTCATCATTTAAAAGTAGGTAAGTATAGTGTTAGTAAGCCGATGACCCATTTATATCGAGATTTGCTGACGTCTGTAAATTGGTTTTAAAATATTTTTATACGTTAATAAAAAACTTTTTTTACTACAAAAAAGCAACCAACTTCCAGAAAAAAAACCACTACAAGGAGAAAAATACTCCACGCTACGCAACGAGCTACGCCGTAGCACGCACTGCTGCGATCGCATGGCGTCCTGACTTTGCGATGGTTTTTTAACCGACTTCAAAAAAGGAGGTTCTGTATTCGACCCGTATGTATGTATGTTTGTATGTCTGCTATTTTCTCAAAAACTAATGAACCAATTTTGATGATTCTTTCACTATCGTAGCCTACGTACTTTCAGAAAGGTTTTACTATCAAATCAAAAAGTAGTGAGAATGAGATAGATTATAATGACTATTGATAACTTAATAATTTATTTTTCTACATAGTCTCCGAGTCTCTCTACACACCGAGTCCAGCGCTTTTCCAAGACTTCAACCCCTTTCAAAAAAAAAGTTTTGTCTTGGTCCTGCAAAAAGCTCTCCACGGCATCCATCACCTCGTTATCGTCTTCGTACCTGTTTCCCCTTAAGTATTCTTTCAATTTGGGGAACAGATAAAAATCGCTAGGCGCCAGATCTGATGAATAAGGGGGGTGGTCAACCAATTCGAAGCCAGCTTGCTGAATGGCAGCCATCGCAACTGCCGACCTGGTCGCGGGTGCGTTGTCGTGATGAAACAGCACGCCCCTTCGAAGTTTCCCTCTCCTTTTCTCTTTGATGGCATTCCTCAACTTAGGAATTAAAGCTGCATAATATTGGCCTGTAATAGTGGTTCCACGCTCCAGGTAATCAATCAACAATATCCCTTCTGAGTCCCAAAATATTGAGGCCATAACCTTGCCAGCCGATGCCACGGCACGAAACTTCTTCGGGGTCGGTGATGATGGCCGTTTCCATTGCGAAGATTGCTGTTTTGTCTCGGGATCAAATTGATGGACCCATGTTTCGTCCATTGTTACGAAACGAGACAAAAAGTTTTCAGAATCATCTTGAAACTTGTCCAACAATATCTTCGAAATGTCAAGTCGATTTTGTTTCTGACTGTCGGTTAACATTCTCGGCACCCATCTTGCGGAGACTTTTCTCATATTCAAAGATTGTTTCAATATGGATTGAATACTTCCATATGAAATGCCCGTTTCTTGAATTAAGTATCGGATGGTAACTCTTCGATCGCTCAATACAATTTTCTCGACTTTCGCAACATTTTCTTGGGTGACTGACGTCGATGGACGGCCGCAACGATGTTCGTCTTCCGTGCTCGTTCTTCATACTCGAAATTGAGAAGCCCACCTTGCGACAGTGGAATAAGGCGGAGCAGACTCTCCTAATGTTGCCTCCAAATCGCAATGAATCTCTTGCGTCGTTAACTTTTTTAAACAGAGGTATTTAATAACGGCTCGCACTTCGTTTTTCTCCATTTTCGAGAACACGTTCCGACACGAAGCAAACAAATGACTACATTCAGAAAAAAAACAAAAGAGAATCGAAGATTTTTTTCTTTATTAATATTAACAAATATGTATCTGAGCTATGCCTACCAGTATTTATTTTTTTTCTTACCAAGGAGTATGTCGTTCTCACTACTTTTTGATCCCCCCTCGTATTATACATTAGGTAATTATTATGTACGAAGTTCTATGCATAAATGTACTGTATCTCCAGCGTTTCTAAGCAGATTTTGATGATTCTTCTTTTCGTTCGTCTTGGGCTTATGTAATTCAACTAAAAATGGAAAAATAAATTTAGTTTTAAAAAGTAAAAACCGACTTCAAAACCAAAAACGAATAAAATAACTTTCATAAAACAGCTTCTGAAGTCGGTGTCAAGTTAAAGAGCATTGAAGAATTGATGACACTGACTTCAGAAGCGGTTAAGTGTTTTATGAAAGTTATTTTATTCGTTTTTGGTTTTGAAGTCGGTTGTTACTTTTTTTAAAGTAAATTTATTTTTCAATTTTTAGTTGAATATATCAATTACATAATTAGGTAAGCCTAAGTCGAACGAAAAGAAGAATCGTCAAAATCCGTTTAGAAATGCCGGAGATACAGTGCATTTATGCATATAACTTCGTACATAAGAATAATTACATAATGTATTATATATTAAAACCTTCCTGAAAGTATGTAGATCATGGTAGTGAAATAATCATCAAAATTGGTTCATTAGTTTTTGAGAAAATCGCGGACAAACAAACATACAGACATACATGCGTGTCGAACCTCCTTTTTTGAAGTCTGTTAAAAACATGTTTTTATCTCTGTCAGATACATTGACAGAAATCCTAATCAATGTGTTTTTATGCGATGTTTCGCCAGTGCAAACGCGTGGATAGGTATACTAATATGGGCGTAATTACAATGACGCAACAATACGGCTAATGACGTCAGTAAGCAGTGCGTGTAAAACCTATTTTGAATAATAATTTCGCGAGCTATTTTTAGTTTCACGCTATTTTTGACTCATAGACAAAAGAGGGTGAACTCGCGTTAAAAGGTTAATTTATGGAAGAAAACGTATTATTAAAGGGGAAAAGAATTAATTTTTTGAATTAGTTTTTATAGCATGTCTGGTTGTTAAAATTATAATGGACAGCAGAATTTTACCAGTTGTAATTATTTTAAAATAACTCAAAAACCAAAAAGACTTCATTGAACCACTTTTAAATAATATAAAACAAATGTATTTTTTTATTATTTATTAATCTTTTATTAGTCTGGACCAGAGTCCTTGTCAAGACGAAACAAACGAGCCCAAACTCGATAGGGTTGCGTCGTTTTATTACTGAGTTCCTGTGGCCACATTCCGGCTCCATCATCAGATCAGCTCGATGGTACCAAAATATTACATTGTTATCGATTTTACATACTTATGCCAAATTTCAGCTCAATCTAACATCGGGAAGTGGGTCAAATTTAACTTGCAAAATTCCAGGACATACATACAAAAAGTGAATTAAATAAAAGCTTTTAAAAAAACATTTATTTTTCGGCTACAATGGCCCATATATATATATATAAACTTATGTTATTAAATATATATATATATATAGCATAAAACAATGTCAGTAGCACTTCACTTCACTAGCTTGTCCTTTTGCTGTCCTGTGGTACTAGTCCACGGAAGCGACGGAACACCGCGTCCTGTGGGCGAAAGTCTTCTTCCATGACGATGGACAGATTCGGTACTTGCACCACGAACGTCTTGAAGTTGACGTTGCGGTGCGACTCCAGTAACTGCACCCTCGGAGCCTATAATCTCGTCTTCTCGCGCACGTACTCCACGACGTCGATGTCGATGGAGATGTACACCGGTGGGTTTGCCGCAGCGGTTCTTGTTCGTACTTACATGGGACCAACCCGGTAATTGAAAACATTTTCTACTTCATAGCATGTCAATATTAATCTATACGAGGAAGCCCAGAATTTGGCTAAGAGCTTGGCATCTTAACAGATCATTAACAAATCACAATTAACTATGAACACAAAACACTACATTACAAACAAACACCTCATAACACACTCACATATATCATTACACTCACACACACATCTCTCTCCCTCCCATTCACAACCCCTCTCTTTCTCCTCTGTTACTAAGCAAACTCACATTTTTGTCTTGTGGTAGATTAACACCGACACCCAAAACATAAGGCCCTTCGTTAAGTAGGTACAGTTCAGATTGGTTGAATGTCTCCTAAGATACAGGCCATCCCTAGTTTAGGAGACAGGATTTAATTTTGGTATTATAGACAATTATTTTTCACCCTTGTGTCCACTGTTAGCTTACTAATTCTTAGGATGTAACATGAATACAAAATGTCTCTCTCTATTCAAAAAAATTGGATTACTAACTCAATCTAGTCTGTACATATTGCAAGTAGGAATATTTGTTAAAAAGCACTCTGAGCTATTTACTAAAGCCATTGAAAATAAAAAAATCCTTTCAAGAGATCCAACCCGACTGGCTGTCACAAGATGTAGAAGCACACTATTCCAGAACAACTGTTATAATATGTCTGTCAAAATCTATAACCAAATACCGAAACAGATCAGAGCTACCATTTAATTATTTTAAAATAAAACTCAAGAAATGGCTTTATAATAATGTGTTCTACACTACAGTTGAATTCTTAAATTATAAGCTAAATACAAAATAATTAAGCTATCTTATTTATGGCAGGTATTTAAATTCATCAATACATAATATGATCTCACAAATTTATAAGATTTCGCCGCAGTGTTTTTCAAAATGTCGACTAATGATTATAAATTAATCGATGTTAGGTAAAACAAAACTTACATCGGTGATTCATTCACAACGGAATCACACTTTGTTTTAATCTTTAGTATGCGTGAGTTTGATACATTGAATCATTGATAAGGTGTTATCATACAGCTGCGAGACAAGTGGTGAAGATTATCGATATATTTGGTAATCTGGAACACCTGCATAATTGCCTGATAGTGTGTAGAGTTGAGAATGTATAGACAGAGCCGTTTCTATATGATAATGTCCTTGGGGTTCCTTCTCATATGAAATGAAAAGATTTTTACGAGTTTTGACTTAAAATTCCACTGATGTTCGTATATCTTCTAATAGCGACTCGGCCTTGCTTTGCACGGTTTTAACGACTTGACAAAACATGAAGGTTTCTTCTATATTATATATTAGTCGTGACTATTATGTCGCAGGTTTTTCATAAAAACTGAAAAACCGGAAGATGACACATTTTAAACTCAATTTCATCATAAACCTGTAACAATCCAGATTTTTGATCAAAAACATGAACTAGTTTGGGTTTATGATAAAGTTCTTGTCAAAATTACGGGTTTGCTTTGTTTTATGACAAATAAATCAATTTAAATGAAATAAATAAAACAATCCATCATCATTTGCAACTTAGTAGAAAGAAAACAATTAAATATTTATCAAAATTTTACATCCATGATCCAATCAATATTCTCCTCCTTCAAACCAATTATGAAATGAAATCTTTCAATTTCACGTACCTACCTAATCTGATTTTGATAAGCCGCGAAAATGAAATTTCGTAACTATTGCATATTAATTAATTATAATCTACACTTGCGTGCAATAAAATCGATCCACCCCATTCTCTTCGATTTGAAACGAGATAATTTAACAAGTTTAATGAACAATAACCTAATATATTGTGTACTAAAACCTTCCTGAATGTATGTAGATTACGTTAGTGAAAAAATTATCAAAACTGATTTATAACTTTTTGAGAAAAGCGCGAACTTAAAAACATACAGATCGAATGAATAACTTCCTTTTTTTCATATTGGTAAAAAATTAAAGTTAAATGATCAATAAACGAACAGTAATAAACATAATTAAGCTTATGGCAACTTCACTGTGACAAAAAAGTCACGCAGTTTTTTCAAACAAAAGTGAATGATGTGAACATCTGAAGAATCGAGTCGATCTTGTCAAGAATATTGCTTTTATCAAAGTATAGGGTATGTGTAAATAAACTTTGTCTTACCTACCTTCACACAATAAAAAACAATTAAAATATACATTAACATCTTTGAGTTATCTCCTCTCAAATAGAGAGCATGGGGTGGGCCAATTTTATTGCACGCAATAAAATTGATATATTAATTATCTACAAAATCGGGGGAAGTCCCTAAGTCCCTGTCAACGGTAATGTATATCAGATTGATCACAAACCCCAACTAGTTCAGGTTTTTGATAAAAAATCTGGATTGTTATAGGTTTAATTGAGTTTAAAATGTGTCATCTTCCGGTTTTTCATCAGAATCCTAAGTTTTTCATCAAAAACCTAATTTTATGAAAAATCTGCGACTTACCGAAGCTGCCTTTTATAGCCAAGGCAAGTGATAGGTACAGCTGCAGGTCAACTTACTACAAATTGTCAAATTTCCCCGTTCAATTTTAAACATCAAATTTTTGGGTTTAAAATCTTTTGGAGAAATTTGACAGTTTGGTATAACCTCATGAGGAGGAGGAGGAGGAGCTCGTGGCTAAATAATAACAACCGTACAGGTCGATCCATCAGGTTAAGCTGCGCTTGCCGGGGTTGGTCCGGGGATGGGTGACCATCTTTACATACCGAGACTCCTCCGTGCCTCGTAAAGCACGTTAAGCCGTTGGTCCCGGCTGTCATTCGTGGATCTTTGACAGTCGTTACGGGTCGTCAGAAGCCCGAAATTCTGACAACCAGTCTTACCAAGGGGTATCGTATTACCCAGTAACTGGGTTGTGGAGGTCAGATAGGCAGTCGCTCCATATAAAATACTAAAATACGAAGCCGACCCCAACATAGTTGGGAAAAGGCTAGGCAGATTGATATAACCTGATGTGCTGTTGTCTGTACCTACTCGTATCACTCGTGCTGACACGAGATCAGAAGGAAAACTTTTCAATAATCGAACGAAGCCCGGTCTAATCCTTCCGATATCTCTGACGCATCGCACGATTATCTCCTAAAATATTAATATTATCGACATAATGATAATTTTTTATTCGGCTTATTTTTAAAACGTGTCCAGCCTCGGGGCGTAGTGTTTAGAGTATATTTATATAATTAGTTTAATTAATAGCCAATAGTATCATAAAAAAATGTGGTCCAAAAAAGTATTATTAATAATAGGTGAGTTCTATAAAATTATTTGAACACGGAATCGCCAAGCTGGCCTGGCCTACTAATAAAATTAGTGTCGCCGAAAGTGCGTAGAGCGCACAACTTCTGTCAAGGACCGGCTTCAAAACACTTAGTTTTTGATGTTTTCTGGAGATCATTGGTTTCGTAGTGCAAATAAACGGTGACACTCTTGGTTTGTATGGAAAGTTTACAATGCTGCTTCTCGCAGAGGCGTCTTCGCGCTCTATGTACCTACCTATTTCACGAATATACTCTGTATAAGCAGATGAGCCCTTGAGTGGAGACTGTGTATCGGCTAGCGTAGCGTAGGACGCCCCCAGTTTTAGCTAAAGGATGGTTTGACATGCCAAAATTATTTTTTTAAACGCTTTAGCATAGCTTTAACAAATCAAAGTGATTACAAGATTCCTAAGCAATAACTTCGATCGATATCGCTTTTTATGTTGTGTTGGTACGCTAAGTAAAAAAGTGTAAAATGTTATTTTTGGATGTGTCACGGATGTGTCATCATAAAATAAACAGTTAGGACTATTCAAATCATCATCTGCCTAGCCTTTTCCCAACTATGTTGGGGTCGACTTCCAGTCTAACCGGATGCAGCTGAATACCAGTATTTTTATTTAAACCAGCCTTTTCCCAATATATAATATACAAGGTGTAATTTAAATAAGTGACAATCTTAATGGATCACTGTACTAATTCATCTGCCTAGCCTTTTCCCAACTACGTTGGGGTCGGCTTCCAGTCTAACCGGATGTAGCTGAATACCAGTATTTTACATGGAGCGACTGCCTATCTGACCTCCACAACCCAGTTACTGGGTAATACGATACCCCTTTGTAAGACTGGTTGTCAGACTTTCGGGCTTCTGACGACCCGTAACGACTGTCAAAGATCCAAGAATGACAGCCGGCACCAACGGCTTAACGTGCTTTCCGAGGCACGGAGGGGTCTCGGTATGTAAAGATGGTCACCCATCCACGGAACAACCGCGGCAAGCGCAGCTTAACCTGATCGATCGAGACCGTGCGGCTGTTATTACTTAGCCACGAGCCCTTCTTCAGATCACTGTACTCATTGTGAACAACTTTTATCATGGACCAAATCGCGGGAGAAATGGGGGAAATCGCGAAAATAATTCAGCAGTTTCCTACATTTTGACGAGTTATGCGAACATAAATGTAGGGATCAGCTGATTTGTTTTTCGCGATTTCAGGTTTGGTCATGTAGTAAAAGTTGTTCATAATGATGAGTACAATGACTCCATAAGAGGTTGTGCGTTATTTAAGTTACAATTTGTAGTAATTCGTCACTGTAAAAAAGCATCTGACGAAATTGTTGACAAATGGATCAGAAAGCGTACCTGTGGAATTGTGGATCCCAATTTATAGTGCAACTTTGATTATTACAAATTGAGAGCTTTGATTTGATTATTTGAATAGGTATTTCAACCGGAAATTCTAATTTTAAATCACAATAACGATTTGACAAGACAATTGAGATTAATTTTATAAGCTTAATTTATCGTCGACGATTTTTCAATTACAAAAATAATAATTAAAAAAAAAGACATTTAATTCAGGCATACATAAAATAGAAATAAAATTTTACAATACTGCAACCAGAATAAATCGGAATAGAATAATGTCATGCCATTAAAATAAAAGATTATGTAGGTCACAGAATTAAAATAAAATTCAATCTGCCTAGCCTTTTCCCAACTATATTGGGGTCGGCTTCCAGTCTAACTGAATGCAGCTGAATACCAGTATATTTTACATGAAGCGACTGCCTATCTGACCTTCACATCCCAGTTACTGGGTAATACGATACCCCTTGGTAAGACTGGTTGTCAGACTCTCGGGTTTCTGACGACCCGTAACGCTGTCAAAGATCCACGAATGACAGCCGGGACCAACGGCTTAACGTGCTTTCCGAGGCACGGAGGAGTCTCGGTATGTAAAGATGGTCACCCATCCACGGACCGAGCGCGACAAGCGTAGCTTAACCTGATAGATCGACCCGTGCAGCTGTTGTTACTTAGCTACAATTAAAATTTTTGCACACAACACAACAATGAGTGCAATTAAAATTTAAACGAATGAGTGCATACAAAATTATATGGGTCACGCGGTATTTCAATTAAATAAAAATAAAATTTTTATATAAAAACAATGTAATAATGTAATTAATGGAGAAAAGGATAGAAGTTGAAATATTCTAAATACAGATGAATGTGTATGTTTGCTGATGCGCACACAGACGATTAATTCGCGATAATGCGTAAGAAAGTTGCGTCGCTACGACCGACGCAGAGTTAGGGGAATCACCAACAGCATTCTTAAGGTATTTGCGGATAGACTAGATGGGCTTGCGCTGGATAGGTTTGTCAAGCTGCATTCAGCTCGATAAACCTGCCTATGAATGATGCCTTTTTTTAATTTTTTTAATTTTGTGATGTTTGTGTTAATTTATTTTCTAAACTAAATTGTTGCTTTTATTAAATAGTATACACATCATTTACATTTAACTGTAAACATAACCTAAAAATAACAAAATTATATACTAACTTAACTAAAACTAATAAAAAACTAAAATATGGCGTCGAAAAATTCCTCAGCATCGCTGTCGACTGGTAAAGTACCCAAGAGACTGGCGGCATTGCCACGTTGTATGGCAATGCTAAGCCGCTGGCCAAGGTAAAAGCCAGCCCTTGGGTCACGGGAACCAGCCGTTTCGAGATTTCGTTGAAAAATTTTTTTTTTTTTTGTTGCCTTCGTGAGTGATTGCTTAAGAATTTAACCTGAACAGGGCTTGTGAACACTGCTGCCATCACACAGTTTTGGAACAGATAAAGTATTTCTGGCCAGTGGAGAACTTCTACCAATAAACAATTTTTTCTCCGCAGCCTGCATCCTGCACAGTCACTCAGTCCTGTCAATCTGGTCGTGTACCGAGGACACAGACTGCTCGTCACCATCAGGGTCTGTCTGTCAATCCGGGATGTGCGTCTGTCCGAGTGGCCGACAATTAGTGTTGGGCGGAACTGCGTGTGCTGGCCGTAAGTGGATATTTTTTGACATATCACTGATTTAAAAATAAAGCGTACTTTTATTCGAATTTTGAATCATTATTCAGGGTCAAATTAAATTAGCTAGCGAAACTCCGCAGACGTGATGGGTATTCGAACATGATAAAATAAAAAAAACTTTTTATACAAAAATAAAAAACAACCGACTTCCAAAAAAATACTACAAAGTGAAAAATTACTTTAATTTCGGAAGTCGGTGTCTTTGGATCTGTATTTTAGCTTTTACCACCGACTTTCAAAATTAAAGTTATTTTTCACTTTGTAGAATTTTTTTGGAAATCAGTTGTTTTTTTTTTTTAAAAAAAGTTTTTATTTTTCACTTTTTAGTGGGTCAGTGTAATTTATCTAAGTTACAATAGCCTAATGTCAACTGCTCATCACCTTTTACAAAATATTGCTTTTCCCAATATAAGGACGTTAATTGTTAAGGAGTACTCCCAGTAAGGAACCAGGAGGACTGGAACTGACGGTGAAGTCACCATCAGCTCCACTTCAACATATGAATTGTGACGAGCATAAATTGCTTAGCAATAATCGAATCACAACCAGTGAAATACGTATTATTGAGTAGTTCCGATGGCCATCTGTGGTCTTCCTCATCAGTTCCACTTCACTAAATGTTGCTTTCCGGGAGCAAATGCACGAGTTACTATAAAAAATACCTAAATCGCTATAGGTGTGCCTATAAAATTTGAAGGTTCCCCTCAATTTATCTGGGATGCCATCATCAGATCCTAGTTTCCTTATCATGGTACCACCCTTGGGATATCTCCTTTCCAACAAAAGAAAGAATCATAAAATCGGTTCATAAACAACGAAGTTATCCGCGAACACACATAAAAAAAAATATATATACGGTCGAATTGAGAAACCTCCTTTTTTTTTAAGTCGGTTAAAAAAAAAATTAGATGATTTTTTTTTTTGGGGTCATCAACCTACCCTAGTGTAGTCACTTAAAATATCAGTTTTTTTTTTGTGTAAACTTCATAGATGTATCGATATTTCAACACAATAAAACAGATTTTATCAACACGTACTTCAAGTAACAACACTTAGGTACTAGCGGTCATTGACCCCAAAAAATCATCAAATCTTTTCTATTTTGTTTTGTTTAGATATCGATGCCCATCACGAATGCGGAGTTTCACTAGCTAATTTAATTTGACCCTGTATATAGGGTGACTGGTAATTAGTGACCGATACTTAAACACAGACATGATTCGCATATTCGCACATGAGATCGCGAAAAAAAGTCAGCTGCTCCCTACATTTTGAAGAGATCTGCGAACATAAATGTAGGGAGCAGCTGATTTTTTTTTTCGCGATTTCAGGTTTGGTCCCGTAGTAAAAGTTGTTTGTTATGATGAGTACAATCATGTGTTTATGTATCGGTCACTGATTACCAGTCACCCTATATATACCAATTCGTTCTTTTAATTTGTCTAGCTTCTCCAAAGGGGCAGGCGAAGGCATTAAATATTTTAATGACTTTTTCAATTCATACTTTCTGAGTTTATGTTAGACATTACTGACATCGGTGAAGGAAAACATCGTGAGAAAACCAGCAGAACTTATATTTATCTATATAAATAAAAATGAAAGGCTAAATGTGTTGTTAAGCGCAAAACTCGAGAACGGCTGGACCAATTCAGATATTTTCTTTTTTGTAATGTTGGTGGAAGTTCATGTGAAGTCCAAGGAAGGTTTTGATGAAGAGAAAAATTGGAAAAGTTGCCGGGAAAATTGAAAAAATCGGAAAAACTGAAAGTGCATTTTCTATGGGAATTTTGACAGGACAACGTCATATCATTTAGATACTTTATTCTGAAGGTTTTATTTTTAGGCATAATACATTAATATTAAACTTACATTATCAACGTGTAGTTTTGCATCCTCGTCAAATTTAAGGATGTGGTATAGAATAGACAATCAAACCGAACAACTTTTTCCATGGCACCAACATCGTAATCGCGAAAAAATAATCAGCCGTCCCATACATTTGAATCGAGTAGGCATTGAAGTTTTCTATGGGTCAGTTGAAAATTTTTTCGCGTTTACGATGTTGGTCCCATGGAGAAAGTTGTTCGGTTTGATGTTCTGTATCACACCCTGAAATTTGACGAGGATGCAAAACGACACAATCAATCTGCCTAGCCTTTTCCCAACTATGTTGGGGTCGGCTTCCAATCTAACCGGATGCAGCTGAATACCATTATTTTACATGGAGCGACTGCCTATCTGACCTCCACAACCCAGTAACTGGGTAATACGATACCCCTTGGTAAGACTGGTTGTCAGACTTTCGGGCCTCTGACGACCCATAACGACTGTCAAAGATCCACGAATGACAGCCGGGACCAACGGCTTAACGTGTTTTCCGAGGCACGGAGGAGTCTCGGTATGTAAAGATGGTCACCCATCCACTGACCAACCCCGGCAAGCGTAGCTTAACCTGATGGATCGACCCGTGCGGCTGTCATTACTTAGCCACGAGCTCCTCAAAATGCATATGGATAATGCAAATGGATGCAAAACGACACATTGTTTAATAAAGAAATCTTCATGTTTTGGCATATCGTGAAAAGCGTGCAAAGCAGGGGCGGGTCGCTAGTTGTCTAATAAACATTTTATTCCGACAGCTGCACCGTACTTAACATCACCATGTATGGATGACCTTCAGTGCACGAACCTACTCACCAGCTTCCAATGCCGACGGGCCGAAGGTGCCACAAATGCAGCAGGTCAGTCTACGAATATTCCTGCCCTTATCCCAATTTATTTGGGGTCAGCCAGGGCACATTAATACAGATGGGACACTCCGCAGTTTAGGTATGAAGTTACAAGTACGCGGCGGGCCCATCTCACTGGGTCAATTCAGTGTGGGCTGCCGCGCACCGGCCGGCTAACACCACGTGCCGCGTCGTAAAAGAAGGCAACCCTAACGAGTCAGAAGGTATAAGAGTTACGCGATAGAAAGAGAGGCAACTTATAGGTGCATATAACTGTAGGTAATGAAGCGTTGTGCGACCTGAATTGCACTTTATTGTGTTGTAGCTAGAGTCGCTTTTTATTTAAATGATTTTGAGGAGTGTCCCATCTGTATTAATCTGTGGCCAGGGTCGGAGCAACATGTCATCTTCTTTAGCTGTCATTTTGGTAGTCACTCTCTTTCTAGCCATATCATCTTTCACACAGTCCATCCATCGTTTCTTTGGTCTTCCCCTAGTCTTATAGCCATCCACATTCATACTCAAAACTTTCCTCACGACATTCTCCTCATTGCTCCGCATCACATGCCCGTTCCATGACAAACGATATATACCTACAAACGTCATCATCTGCCTAGCCTTTTGCCAACAATGTTGGGGTCGGCTTCCAGTCCAACCAGCTGCAGCCAATATTTCACAAGGAGAGCCTGCCGTCTGATTTCCACAAGCTAGTTACTGGGTTTCACAATACCCCGACTACCACTAACGACTGTCACAGATCTACGAGTGACAGCCGGGACTAGTGCTTTCCGATGCACGGAAGGGTCTCGGGGAGAAATGGATGGTCACCCATCCACTAAGGGCCGACCTCGGAAAGCGCTGCTTAATTTTGATCAATACCTATTTGCATGCCATAATGTGGCGATATGTGTCACCTTTCACTACCGCATTTAATTGTGGATCCGCAATTAACCCGCAAAATTCAAAGTTTATTGCCTTTTTTGCAATTTGCAAGTCAGTTGATTAAGGTTGATCAAAATGTGATTCGCGACTATAACATAAGAACATAGACGTATAAAAAAAGACGGACAGATTCTCGCTAACAAAAAACTGTGTCTGTCGGAGTCAGCCAACTCGCTGTACCTACAGGCACGCACACATTTCACACATCAGTCAACCATTGGTAATATGGTAACGTATTCTTAATATGATAAGGTTTATATATAAGGTAAAAATACAGCATGTCTTGTGAAATGTGTGCCTGTAGGTACAGTGAGCTGGCTGGAGTCGGCCAGCTCACTAGGCACAGGCAGGCAGGCAGGCAGTCGATAGGCACAGTTTTTTGTTAGCGAGAATCTGTCCGCCTTTTTTTATACATCATGCATAAGAATCCTCAATACATCTCTCTAAGTTAGCTTTGTTCTAAAATGTCATGAGTTCCGAAATCAGATTAAAAGAGAACAAATTACATATTTTTATTGTCGCGAATCATATTTTGATCAAGATACAACCTGGACTCTGACCTGCAAGTTGCGAAAAACGCAAGAAAATTTTTATTTCACGGGCTAACATTTGACTTATTTAGATCGACCCATGCGGCTTTAGCAACGAACTCCTTAATATCTAAAACACTTTAATCATCTTCTCCGCTTCAGAAGGCCAGTGCGACTGTAAACCAGGCTTCCACTACTTGATCGGTCGCTGCTGGAGGTCGGTAGACTTTGGAGGAGCCTGTGATAGGGATGAAGAGTGCTTCGGAGCCCTCAGGGATCCCTACAACATGGCCTGTGAGGAGGGAATATGTGCCTGTTCAAACGGGTACTATGAAAGGCAGAGGGGGGAGTGCAGGAAGATTGGCCATGGTGAGTGTATTTTTGTTTACGATTTAGGTGGACCATCGATACTCTGCTCGTGTGGACGAGATACAGGATGGTGTTGGTGATTAAGCCAAGTTCGCAGAACCTGACGTGTGTTGAATATAATAACATTTACTCAGAGATTTTTGACTCCCTCAAAACTAATTTTCTATTAAGTTTCTCACATTATACAGTCAGCCGGCAGCCCGGCGGCAAGCGGTCCACTCATAAAAACTGGCGGTCCATTTTTTATAAGTGGACCGCCTGTCAGCGTACTGTAAATGTGTGGCCCTTCTATGTTTTATGTTAGAAGATTTGGTTTCCGCTTGTAGTCCTACATGTGGACCATTGTGAGTGGGCCATGGCGGCCGTCGAGGGTTATTCCAACCAGCCCACTTCACTCCAGAAGTTGATCAAGTCTCCTGGTCTGTTGAGAACATCTGTGTTCCGAGGGTTTCTGTTCTAATCTGGGTGACACCTGTGCATTCAAAGAGCACGTGCGCAACGGTTTCCTCAGCCTCCATGCAAGCCCTGCACAGAGAACTGTCCGTTATTCCCATTGTGTGGAAGTGTTTGTTTAGTGAGCAGTGTCCTGTGATGGTCCCCGTCACGTTGGGGCCCTTTAGGCCTAAATGTTTATGATTTTGGGCGTGTATACCATGTCAGGTCTTCACGATTGTCTAGAGTTCCTATTCACATAATTTCGCAAGCGTTACTGCTGAGCTTGAGGTCCATGGGTTCGATCCCCAGGTTGGGAAAAGTGTTATTAAGATTTTCATCAGGAATTACTAAGTAGCAGCTCGGAGTCTGTATTCGTGCCCGGTTGATGGCAATAGGCTCGCCCCCTGTTACATGGGACTTATACATTTAACTGGCGAAATACAAGGTGTAAGTGTAAACAGTGGCACCCTTTTAAGGGGTCATTGTACTCATCATTATGAACAACTTTCACTATGGGACCATACCTGAAATCGCGAAAAAAAAATCAGCTGTTCAGTACATTTATGTTGGCATAATTCGTCAAAATGTAGGGAACAGCAGATTTTTTTTTCACGATTTCAGGTTTGGTGTTATAGTAAAAGTTGTTCATAATGATGAGTACAATGACCCCTTAAAAGGTTGCCACTGTTTACACTTACACCCTGTATTTCGCCAGTTAAATGTATAAGTCCCATGTAATAGGGGGCGAGCCTATTGCCATCAACTGGGCACAAATCCAGTCTCCGGGCTGATACTTAGTAATTCCTGATGGAAAAACTTAATAACACTTATGATGACATTAAGAACGTAAGTTTGTGCGAATGTTTGTACATTACTTTGACTCCGTTTTAAGGAGATATAGAACTTGGAACCAATTTATATTTCCATTGATTTTCCTGGCCAAAGTTCTCAATCGGTAGGTAGATTTAAACTTTACCTAACTTCTATTTCTATTTGCAGCTGTCGGTGAAGGCTGTATCTTGGATGAAGACTGTCAATTCACCAACGGAGTCTGTGACCCGTTGAACTTCAGATGTATTGACAGTACCAGCCGTAAGTACCTACAACTACTTCGTACCTACCTTGATAGTTCGCTAGGTAAGCCGACGTTGGCACGGACGTAAAAATATCGCGGCGGGATTTTATCGCGCAATGGATTTTCAACTCTCGTTGTTGAGCCGAGCGATGGGAACCCAACATAACAATAACAGAGTGCATACTACGCGTCGAAAAAACACACTGTTGAATTTTCAACTCTCGGCGCTAAGCAGAGCGTTGAAAATCCAGTGCGCGAAAAAAAATCGCCGCGATATTTTTACGTCCGGTGCGAACGTCGACTAACAGCCGGTTTCATGGACAAAAAAATAATTTAATATTATGCCCAGTTACGAGTATCAGGGTTAAATTAAATTAGCTAGCGAAACTCCCCAGACGTGACGGGTATCGATATTTAAACATGATAAAATAAAAAATAAATTAATTTCATGAGTTTTTTTTTCGGGTCACCAACCGCCGTTATTGAAAATATCAGTTTAAAATTATTATTTTTTCATCTAAACTGAACAAGTGATGGATCGATATCTAAACCGGATAAAACAAAAAAGAAACAGATTTTCTTGAACTTTTTGTACTTCAAGTTGAAGTACATGCTAGCGGTTGTTGACCTAAAAAAAAAAATACATCAAACCTTTTTTATTTTTATTTTAGCGTGTTTTGATCGTGTATTGATGGATATTTTATGTTGTTACGAACATATTATTATCGAAACCATTCTATCAATCTGCCTAGCCTTTTCCTAACTATGTTGGGGTCGGCTTCCAGTCTAACCGGATGCAGTATACCAGTATACGATACGATACCCCTTGGTAAGACTGGTTGTCAGACTTTCGGGCTTCTGACGACCCGTAACGACTGTCAAAGATCCACGAATGACAGCCGGGACCAATGGCTTAACGTGCTTTCCGAGGCACGGAGGAGTCTCGGTATGTAAACATGGTCACACATCCACGGACCAACCCCGGCAAGCGTAGCTTAACCTAATGGATCGACCCGTGCGGCTGTTCTTACTTAGCCAAGAGCTCCTCGATATTATCGAAACCATTATAATAATTATAAAATAAATAAGTATTTTCTCAATGTTTCACATTTTATTTCACGAGAAAATTCCTTATTAAGTGTAGGGACTACAGCTAGCAGCTTAGGTAGCAGTAATGCTAGTGGTGCGAAATGCTCCCTTCGCACGGGCGTAAAAATATCGCAGCGGGATTTTATCGTGCACTGGATTTTTAACTCTAGTAGTTGAGCCGAGCATAGAGAATCCGGCTTAACAACAACAGATTGCATTCTAGCTCGTCGAAAAATCATACTGTTGGATTTTCAACTCTCGGCGCTAAGCAGAGCGTTAAAAATCCAGTGCGCGAAAAAAAATCGCCGCGATATTTTTACGTCCGTGTGAACATCGGCTAATTGTGGGCACGCGCGGAAAACGACTGGCCGCTAAACTTAATGCGCGGGAAATATTGCATTTTGCGCAAACAACTGCTACCTCAACTTAAGACTCTTCAGACAGACAAATAAAAAAAATTCAATTAAGTACCTACTTTTGGAAATAAATTTACTTTAAAAAAAGTAAAAACCGACTTCAAAACCAAAAACGAATAAAATAACTTTCATAAAGCACTTAACAGCTTTTGAAGTCGATGTGCATTGAAGAGATGAAGACACCGACTTCAGAAGCTTTTAAGTGTTTTATGAAAGTTATTTTATTCGTTTTTGGTTTTGAAGTCGGTTTTTACTTTTTTTAAAGTAAATTTATTTTTCCATTTTTAGTTGAATATACAACACAAGTCGAACCAAAAGAAGAATCATCAAAATCCGCTTAGAAATGCCGGAGATACAGTGCATTTATGAATATAACTTCGTACATAAGAATAATTACATAATGATATTATGTACTAAAACCTTCCTGAAAAAATCATCAAAATCGGTTCGTTAGTTTTTGAGAAAATCGCGGACAAACAAACATACATACATACATACGGGTCGAATACAGAACCTCCTTTTTTGAAGACGGTAAAAAAATGGAATGTTTCCTTTGACTAAAAATTGTTAGCATCATTTTTTAGGGTACCTACTTCCCAGTACTTTCCCTCCAGGGCCTGTCTGCATACCCACTGATTACTTACTCAAATAAAATATGGTTTAAGAACTTTATTATTCCTCATTAAGAATTAACAGTAATTCACTTACTGAGAAACTATGTTTACATAAAATATTAACGAGCGTACAAAAATGACGTTAAAAGTAAATTTATAATAATAGATAGGAAGGTAGAAAAGTACTTAAGAATCAACTAATCACCAACCGAGCAAACACGGACGCAAAGTAAAAGTATTACTAGATGTGGCATACATGGCAGCGTAGATACTCACAATTTTTTTTTTTTTTTAATTTTTTATTTTTGTTGCTAAAGTTAGTATTTTTATATTATTATTGTTATTTACACATTATATACGATTTAAGTTGGTTTTTAAAACAAGCCATACTTTTCGCTTCTTTTATTTCCATGGGTATTTTATTGTACATGTTAACACCTTCAAATTCAATATTTCTTCTCCCGTAATTTACTGTTCTGGGGGGACGTGTTACTAAGTAATTGGAGTTTCGTAGTTTAATTTTTTGTTCTCGATGTTTTTTTGTGAAATTTAGTGTCGTATGAATATTTTTGTGTAATATTTTGCGTATACATGTATAGTAAAATAATAATCTAAACAGTTGATTAAATAAAATAATTTTATCATAATTGATGTGCAAGCCGTAGATACTCGTATTGGACGATAGGTACTTACTTTGTGTTTAAATATAGCTATGCGACGCGGTGAATATTTTCAAAGTCCGATTCCTAACCAATTACTCAAATTACAATAAGATTTGACATTTAAACAAACCTTTTTTACAGTCCGCTCAACCGATTTTGACTTGAATGGCAGCTGCACTAAACAGTTGGTATTGTAACCACTTTTTTGCCTTTAACGTCATCCTTAAGCCAACGCAATAGTAGTCAAAATCGGTTGAACGGACTGTAAATGAAGTCAGTTAAAAGGGACAAATAATGATCGGGCCACAAGAGAAAAATCCCGCGAGATACGAGACGCGACTGCACGCGTCGATTGTGTTAAGGACGCTGTTACAAATGGGTAGTCAAATCATTACTTTTTTTACCAAAAGTATGTTTATTAAATAAAATGCTTTGCATTCTTAACATGTTTTTTGGCCGAATTGTTGATAGATGTGCATGGTACGATTCTGACCAATAAATATAATTTTAGATAGGTACAGTTTCTCAAAAAAGGTACCGAAATGAAAATTTTTACTTCTGTACCTTTATTGAGAAACTGTACCTATCTAAAATTATATTTATTGGTCAGAATCGTACCATGCACATCTATCAACAATTCGGCCAAAAAACATGTTAAGAATGCAAAGCATTTTATTTAATAAACATATTTTTGGTAAAAAAAGTAATGATTTGACTACCCATTTGTAACAGCGTCCTTAATGCTTACAGCCGCGTTTACAATATCCTGCGCAATATGAACGAACATTTTATTCAGAGCAAATGTTTGCTGTTCATTCGCCGTGACGTCGTTTTCACTGAAAGAATGAGCGAGCGAGCATTTATTCACCGAGTCCAACCGATCAACACTGAACAATCATGTTCGCTCGCTCAAGTAATTTTCATTTACCGCGCCGTGGATTACAGCCCACTCCCTCTCACCGAGAGGAGGCCTGTGTCCCAGCAGTGGGAACATTGTAGACTGATTATGACTTGAGTTGGTCAATAGATGTTTGATGAAGGACGGTTTTTATATGCTTTTATTTAGTTTCACCTGTCCCGGTGTCTGTCTGTCTGTTTGTAATCTAATCTTGCAAGTTAAATTTGACCCACTTACCGGTATCCGATTGAGCTGTAATTTTACATGCATATGTAAGTCGGATGACAATGCAATATTATTATGTCATGGAGTTGATCTGATGATGGAGCCGGAAGGTGGCCTTGGGAACTCAGTAATAAAACGACGCAACCCTATCGAATTTGGGCTCGTTTGACAAGTTTCGTCTTGACAAGCACTTTGATCCTAGATGATATTTCCAGAATAAAATAATTTTAAAAATGAAAAAATATGACTGCCCTGCCAAAAAGCGACCTAAAATAATTTTTTTTTCACTTTTCAAAATGGAGCCATACTGCCGCCATATTGAATTTTTTCAAACAAATTATAGCCAGTTTCACTTGGGATGATGTAAGGATTCTAACGATACCCCATACATCCGAATCTGTTCAGGCATTTAGAAGTTACTAGCTGCGCCCCGCGGTGTTACCCGCGGTTTATGGGATACACTAAAACGTGTGTTACTTAATCAGTGAGAAAAATATTCACAAAAAAATTGCTCATCCCACGGGAACACTACATTTTTTCAGAATGTAAAGTAGCCTATGTGTGCTATGTGTATACAGGATATCTGCTACTTCCACACCAAATTTTATCAAAATCGGTCAAGCCGTTTTAGTTTGAAAGAGTAACAAATATATTTTAATTTCTTGCTCATCCCACGGGAGCACTACATTTTTTCGGGATAAAAAGTAGCTTATGTGCTAATCCAGGGTATAAGCTATCTACATGCCGAATTTCATCCAAATCAGTCCAGCCGTTTGAGCGTGAAGAAGTAACAAACATACACACACACTCACAAACTTTCGCCTTTATAATATTAGTGTGAAGTGTGATAGTGTGATTATTAATTTTTGTTTTTTTTTGTTTTCAAACTTTTATTATTGTGATTTTAGTTTAGTCGGTGATCTTCCTGTGCTAGTCACAATAAATACTTTTTCTTTCTTTCTCTATGATTTCGGGATAAAAAGTAGCATATGTGTTTATCCAGAGTGTCAGCTACTTTCACACCAAATTTCATCAAAATCGGTGGAGCCGTTTGAGTTTGAAAGAGTAGCAAATATATTTGAATTCCTTGCTCATCCCACGGGAGCACTACATTTTTTTGGAATAAAAAGTAGCCTATGTGTTAATCCAAGTTATAAGCTGTCTACATACCGAATTTCATCCAAATCGGTCCAGCCGTTTGAGCGTGAAGAAGTAACAAACATACACACACACACACACACACACACACACACACACTCACAAACTTTCGCCTTTATAATATTAGTGTGAAGTGTGATAGTGTGAAGTGTGATGGTGGAATAAAGAAACTCACATACAAACACATCAACCCTGTAAACATTACACTCATTTGGGCAGTCGAGTAAAAACTCTTAAAAGAAGAATAAAACACTTGTTTTTTTGAGTTCACTGACCATGATATTCGATGATATTCGGCTATCGCTGTGATCGATAAGAAATCGAGTAGTAGGTACTTACGGATAATAAGTAAATAAATTGGGTTAGGTAATGTTCATGCTGACTTCTAATCGATAATTTAGGTAGATAGCATGAATGATTATCTATGGTTGGTCACTAACATGTCGTTGCGTAGATGGACTTTTGACCACAGTATGGTGATAATAAAGTGAAGATGAGACACAATCACTTTGTCTCTTTCTAGAGAGTGGTCACTTTTGTGAGGCTAAAGCTAATTTTTTCTAAAAAAGCGGTCACCTCACCGCGATTATTTAAATAATACGTAAAAAATGTATGGTGTTTGACAAGTAAACAACACCAGCGACGATGCGACACCTAGCGGGATAAATTGGTAGTGTCTCTCCCTATTATGTTTCCGGTTATTCTGTAAGCCATTATTCAAGCGCAGCCTGGCATCCGATTGAGCTGAAACTTGGCATACTTACAGTCATCTCCAATCTTTTTGGCCGGGCTGAAGTGGGCGCGGCCGCCATCTTGCTCAATCAATCTGCCTAGCCTTTTCCCAACGATGTTGGGGTCGGCTTCTAGTCTAACCGGATGCAGCTGAATACCAGTATTTTACATGGAGTGACTGCCTATCTGACCTCCACAACCCATTATTTTCGGGCTTCTGACGACCCGTAACGACTGTCAAAGATTCACGAATGACAGCCGGGACCAACGGCTTAACGTGCTTTCCGAGGCACGGAGGAGTCTCGGTATCCATATCCATCCACGGACCAACCCCGGCAAGCGTAGCTTAACCTGATAGATCGACCCGTGCGACTGTTATTACTTAGCCACGAGCTCCTCCGCCGCCATCTTGCTCATCCCGTGTTAATCCATTATCCCAACCAATAACCAAAATTGATACCTCAATTTTGCATTCTGCGCATTGGCTCGCGCCTACGTTCAACTCGGTCAAAAAAATTGGGTACGTATTTAAGACTCAGTTTATATTCTTCTTTCCAAAATACTTAGATATAGAGGCATGAGGAACTGGGTGTAAAGTTCACTCCTCCTCTGACCCGTATCAACTGTCAAAGAACCACGAATGACAGCCGAGAGCAACGGCTTAACGTGCATTCCGAGACATGGAGATGGAGAAGTCTCGTTACGTTAAGTTAAGATGGTCACTCATCCACGGGCAACCCCGGCAAGCGTAGCTTAGGCTTATGGATAGACCCGTGTGTCATGATTTCCAAATAATAATAAGTTTGTTAAAGCAAAATACTAAATAAAAAGTTGAAAGTTGACTCAAATGATTTTGTATCCGTGTTTCGTGAAGTTAAAAAGTATCTCATTTGACAGTTGCCGCCAAAAGTTCTGGTTTTTTCTAACAGAATGTTGGTACCTATGAATAGGTACCAACTGTCAAATGAGATACTTTTTAACTTCACGAATACACGGATACAAAATCATTTGAGTCAACTTTCAACTTTTTATTTAGTATTTTGCTTTAACAAACTTATTATTATTTGGAAATCATGACATTCGGCCATCCGACACTGTGTTGCCTCCTGGCACACACAACAATCATATTTTTTAAAATAAATCATGACACGTGCAGCTGTAGCCACATAGCCACGAGCTCCTCTTACGAGATTTCTTTATGATAATGTAAGTTTAATATTAGAATGTTTTAGGCACATAGACCTTCCGGAATAAATTATCTAAATGATGGTGAAAACCGCATCAAGATCTGTTACGAAGTTTAGAAGAACAACGCGGTCACACAGACAGACATGAAATTTAATTAATTCATTTATATGTACATAATTACTTAGAAGATAATGTCACTGTATGATTATGAATATCGTTAGTTAATAAGTAATTTATCTCGCGAGATAAGCTATCGACAAATTGTGAACTGCGACAAACCGTTTACAATTTAACGCATTATTTTTTAATCTAAATATTGTGAACTGGTATCAAAGGTATTGTGTATTGGGCTACTGCCCGACGGTTGATGTCGGGATGTTGTATTATATGCCAGTCGCGCGGTAAACTGCTTGCGCGATGCAGGATTTGAGTGACGTCAGTTGTTTGTTGGAGATCACAAACTAATCATCCTTTTCCCTTCCAGCCACCACATTCTCTCACGTAGCAAGAAACAACGTCACCTCTCGATCTCTCTCAATATCCCTCTCGAGAAGCCACGGCAACACCTGTGACGTCACCAACGAATGCCCGGAACCCTTCCTGTGTTCTGCGTTCGGTTTCTGTGTGTGTCCCAGAGGATACTATCCTAATGCTGCTGGCACCACGTGTTTTGCTGGTAAGAACAAGTTTTTATTAAGTTTTATATAAAAAAAAATTGTACCTAATCTTCACTGTAACGATGTCAACCTCGATCGCCGCGGGGAACGACTTAGCCGACGTTCGCACGAACGTAAAAATATCGCGGCGGGATTTTATCGGGCACTGGATTTTCAACTCTCGTTGTTGAGCCGAGCATTGAGAATTCAACTTAACAACAACAGAGTGCATCCTAGCGCGTCGAAAAAACACACAGTTGGATTTTCAACTCTCGGTGCTAAGCAGAGCGTTGAAAATCCAGTGCGCGAAACAAAATCGCCACGATATTTTTACGTCCGTGCGAACGTCGACTAAAACGCATAATGGCCGTAGATGCGCACGAGCGGCGCTTCGGCAGCGCCGGCGCACAGCGAGCGTTTACTGAACGACGCTGCTCAAGCGCACGACTTTGAAACGCAACTACTACCCCATACATCTCCAAACGCGTGCGCTCCAACGGCGCTGCCGAAACGCGTAACAGTGAAACCAGCCATATATAGATTCACAATTTTTTTGTAAAAATCTAATGAGTTTATTATCTTCCAGAGCTCGGCACCACTTCTACAGAGCAGCAATGTGCTGGTTTCCTCGCTGAAGTTATAGATGGCGTGTGTGGCTGCCCTGCTAATGTGTACTTCGATGAAAACATGAGGGATTGTGTTAAAGGTGGGTTTTCTGTTTAATTCGCCGTGTTGTGTTCGTGATCCGGCGCCGTCAGTTGGGATTGATCATGTCATATCTGTCATGGCTTATTTAATTTAATTATTTTATTTTGGAATTGTTTTTTTTTTTTTGTTTTTGGTTGCTACTTTGGAGGATTTTAACGTGAAAAAAAAAATCACTAAAAACGTGCAAAACACAGCCGTATTTTGATAACTTTGGCGTAAATAAGAAATTAGATAAAGACAACAAAGAACAGTGAACCCACTGTGTTCCATAATGATGCTTCTGTTTTACGTAAAAAGTTCGGAATGTTTGTGAATTTTCGCCAAAGTAATTTGAATGGTGATTTCGGGCGTGAAAATTCAGTTCCGATTTTTTTACGCAAAACAGAAAAATAGGTGGTTAGAAAAAGTAAACTGTAGAAAAAACAGGAAATTGGGTAAGTTCTTCTTTAAATAACTTCTTTCTTTATGTAACTATGTCATTTACGCCAAACTTATCAAAATACGGCAGTGCTTTTTGCACGTTTTGGTGATATACAATTTTTTTTAACAAACATCTATAAGGTTTATCTTCAATCTGATTTTTTCACTGACTGGTGTAACTCTTGAGGTAGCCAGACGTTTGTTTTCGTGCTGGCTACTACTTTAAATTTTCTATAAAACTTATTCAAAACCCTAGCACGATTTCCTAGTCGGCCGACACATACATTTTTGGGGAGTGGCATAAACATATGCACTATGCAGCCTATAATGTTCCCACAGCTGGGACACAGGCCTCCTCTCTGTGAAAGTGAGTAGGCCGTAATCCACTAAGCTGGCCCAGTGCGGGTTGGTAGATTTCCATGTCTCCGAATTTTCGGTTCTAGGACATGTCCGGTTTCCTCACGATGTTTTTCTTCACCGTTATTGAGAGCAGTGGTGATGAAATAATTTACACAAAGTAAAGCGCCTGTCTGGGTTCGAACCGACGACCTACAACTCGTAAGTCGCGGCCGTTACCACTCGGCCACCACTGCTCTTTGGGGAGCGGAGTCTGGTGAAAATGACAGATATTCATGGCGGCCGTTTTGACGGAACCGCTGTCATAGGGAATCAAAGTTTTATCACAGTGTTACTACCAGTATAGTTTGAAAGCAGCTCCATTTACCATTTCAATTTTCCAGCAACTCGTCGCATCACGGACTCGTGCGTGAACGATCAGATGTGCCACACCTTCGGAGCAGCCACTCGCTGCGGTGCGGAGCATGGATGGTACTTCCGCAACTGTGAATGTATTCCAGAGCAGGCAGTGTGGGATGCTGATAGAAATATGTGCAGATTATTTGCTGGTAAGTGTTAAGTCCACAGTAACCCAAGGTACACATGTGTATACTTACAGTAATTTCACAGTTATTTACCTCTGACTGCAGCAATCCAACAGCAACTTTATTATAACGAGAATAAAGATCACTATGATTTTGACAGACTTGTCAGTGGCAGCAACCCAACAGCGACTAAATTATAACGAGACTAAAGATCACTTGATGAGACTTGTCAGTAGCACTTAGCAGCAACCCAACAGCAACCTTATTCTAACCAGAATAAAGACCACTGCGATTTTAACAATGATGCAAAATCAGAGGTGAGACACAAGTGCTCCAACTCTTCCCTCACTCTCATAGTCCAATGGGACGGCATCCGATACTCGCGGAGAGAGATCAGGCGCAGGGGAGGCACGGAGGAATCACACCACCAACTTCCATACTCCGGCCTGTTACTCTGAAATCAGAGGTAAAAATACCTGTAGCCTCGCTTTCTATACAATCGTAGGAGACCCACGGCCGATGTGTGAAAGAAATGAAAACTGGCAAACAAATGAACCGCGCAACATCCTAAGTAGCAATTGGCAGTCGATTTCCCGTGATCTTCTACCTAGTCTTTTCCAACTATGTTGGTGTCGGCTTCCAGCCTAACCTAATGCAGCTGCCTGTTATGACTTGCACAACCCACCAACTGGGTAACGCGATATCCCTTTGTAAGACTGGTTGTCATTACCCGTAACGACTGACAAAAATCTGCGCAAAGAACAGCTCAGACGAACGCCGAGGCACAGAGGGGTATCGGTGTGAAATGGACCGACAGCGGCAAACGTAGGCTAAACTTGATTGATCGACTTGTGTGGCTGTTACTTAGCCACGAGCCCCTTGATATTGATATATTATTCTTTCCCGTTGCCGCGTTGGTCTATAAGTCGGAAGTGGGTTCGATTACCAGTTCAGCAAGGATCATTGGGTTTTTCCGTCAATAATTTCTGACCCTGCATTTGTGCCCGGTTGATGGTTGATGGCCCCCAATTACAACACGGGACTAAAACATAACTACCGGTGTTCTATAGGTACACCTCTGCCTAACCCTTTGTGGAAAACAGACGTGTTATTCAATTACGAGAATAAACCTGAATAACTTGGATGAAATCTTTTATTTCACCGCAACCTCAATACAGTCCACTATAATCCGGTCCTTCGAGCCGGATACCAGATCCAGCTATTGCCGCAGATTTTATGTGTCTATGTTTTTTTTCCCAGGTATCGGCGAAATCTGTGAAGACGATAGTGATTGCTTGGCAGGAAACTTGGAGATCCTATGCATCGCAAACGACGAGGGGCAAGGCATATGTACCTGTCCCGAAGGTACTTCTAACATAGATGGATTATGCCTTAGAACGGGATTATGTGAGTATTTATTGTAATAGACATACTCTAGTTTTTGCCCGCGTGGAACACGGCAATTATATCACGGTAACGCGCTATTGGGATAAAAACCTATCCTATGTCCCTAATGACTTCATCGTGATGTACATGTGTATCAAATCTCATTGAAATCCGTTCAGCCGTTCAGGCGAGACAAGGTCGGACAGACAGAAGTTTATTTCACATTTATAATATTAAATATCAATAAAACATATAATAAAATAGTAACGAAGAATTTTTGTCAGTTTGTCTGCTTGTCTGGATGTTCCGGATATCAATATTATTTACCTACGATTAGCAACCAACTTATACATAACACTAGCTTCTGCCCGCGATTTCGTCCGTGTGAAATTTTATGTTTCCTCGACCCACCCCGTCGCATCGCATCACCTGCCCATGCTATTACTTCGTTTTTGCTTAGCGTTATTTTTTCTAACTTTTTTTTCTTTTTGCTCGGATCCTGAGGGTTCTAGCGTAGTGTTACATAGCCTATAGGCTTCCTCAAGAATAAGTAACTCGTGAAATTCTTTTTTTTTTCATCAATAGTTTTCTCAGCGCTCGCCAAAGCGAATTTTTTAGACAAAATTTTGCTACTTTCGATTACATTATTGCAATTATCTTAAGGATCTCAATTTTTTTTTGAAAATAAATTTTAACCTCTGTTACTTCCTGATAATTTAGCTTTCTGTTGGTTAAAATCGGTCCCGTAGTTTCAGAGCTTCTGCGGTACAAACAAACAAACAAATAAAAAAATTATTTCCTCTTTAAAATATTAGTATAGATAATATAACATTAAAATATATACAGAAAATAAATTATAGCTAAGACCTTAACTGCTTAATTTTACACCAGTATCGATTTACACAGTACACGCGCCACGAACGCCTTGAAGTTGACGTTGCGGCTCTACTCCAGTAATTGCACCCTCGGCGTGTACCTCGTCTTCTGGCGCACGTACTCCACGATGTCCTCCGCCTTAGTGGTATAGTGTAGGCGGGAGACGTACACCGGTGTGTTCGGCTTTGCTGCACGCAGGCTAACTTCGGGCTCCGCAAGAGCTTTGCCGCAGCGCAGCGGTTCTTGTTAATTCGCGATTGGCGCTTCCTCTTGTGCACCGTCACGAAACCCGTCTTTCGTTGCTGACCCTACAGTCGACAGACCGTGCTAAGTATTTACCTAGTCAGGTAAAATACTAGGTAGGGTGGATACTTATTTTCGTCCACTGACTGTAAATACTTGGCAAAGGGGTTATGACACATCATACCATTAACAGAAGCGCATCAGGCCAAAAAATACGCATTTTAAATTACCTAAGCATTAGGCTGAAATTACGTCGCGTAATTTGCGTTGCTTAGACACGTCGAATTTCCGTCGCGTAAGCGTAGCACGTTCGTAGACCCTCTCGTAGCACGCGTAGCCAATTTACTACGAAGGGCTACGAACACAGACAGCCGCCAATTTGTTTGGCTCTGATTTAAAGCGGCAGTTATTTACTATAGTACTGGCTGTGCCCCGCGACTTCGTTCGCGTGGAAGTCGTAAGATACACAATATACTAAAATAACAGTCACATTTTAATAAAACTCTCTCGTTTCCCGACCCGCCGCGTTGCATCGCCCGCCCGCGCTATTACTTCGTTTTCTCTTAGCGTTCTTTCAGATTTTTCTCTTTTTGCTCGGCTCCTAAGGATCTTAGCGTGATGTTAAATAGCCTATATCCATATTCGCGAACTGGGCTACCAAATGCAATTAAAGAATTGTTCAAATCCGACTTTTTGTTCACAATTTTATGGGCTTTATTTTTTTTGCGCGGAAAGCTATTTTTTTTTTCAATATAAAAGCAGCTTATGTTATTTCTTATAACATCAGCTATATGCCAGTGAAAGTTTCGTCAAAATCGGTCCAGTCGTTTCGGAGAGTAGCCGGAACAAACAGAGTGACAGACAGACGGACAAACATTTTAAAAACTGTTTTTATACTATACTAGCTGTTGCCCGCGGCTTTGCCTGCGTGGATGTCGATACTTCCCATGTATACAATATAAAACTTCCTCTTGAATCACTCTATCTATTGCTGAAAACTGCATTAAAATCCGTTGAGAAGTTTAAAAGATCTAAGCGAACAGAGCGGAAGCAACTTCATTTTATATAGGTACTATGTAAAGATAAAGAAGTATCGTATATATACTTTCATATGCATTTAGTAAAAAGCTGTTATTTTGACATTACAAACAGACACTTCAATTTTATTTACTATAGATAAAATTGAAACTTTTTTGTTTTATTTTTAAGTCGACTAGCTAAAGTATCTTTAATCATAATAAAAAAGTTAGATAAGTATTGTCACTAACACCAACATTAAAATGACTCCCAAGCATTTGGGCGCCGTCAGTTGGGACTGGTCGTCTCTTAGCTGCCATGGCTTATTTTTAATTTTAATATTTAATTTAGTTGTTTTAGTTTTTATCTTTTTATTACGGACGCTTTTTAACGTGCACGTCTTTCTACATTGTTCTCACATGTATATTTTCAACATGAACGATGTAACCAATATTTTGTAAAAATATTATGATTTAAAAGAGTGTTCGTGGAGTTTCTTGCCCGTTCTTCTCCATAAGGATCTACTACGCTTTAGAATGGGCAACTAGCTTCATCTTTCTGACTGACCGACCCCTTGACAATTCAAAAGTGCCTGTAATTGGTTTATTTGAAATAAATGCTTTGAGTTTGAGTTTGAGTTTGTTCAGTCAGTTTCCTTGTAACCCTTAGGATACAAGGAAAGCCCACCTAAGGAAACCCTTAGGTTACAAGGGTCCCCTTAGGGATGGGGTATAAATAAAAACTTTTTAACAAAAAAAAAAAACCGACTTCCAAAAATCACTACAAAGTGAAAAATAATTTTAATTTCGGAAGTCGGTGTCTGGTTAAATGTATTTTCGTTTTTTGCCACCGACTTCCGAAATTAAAATTATTTTTCACTTTGTAGTGATTTTTGGAAGTCGGTTTTTTTTTTTTGTTAAAAAGTTTTTATTTCTCGCTTTTTAGTGGCTCTGTTTATAATTTGTATAAGTTACAATAGTCTAATGTCAATTGCTCATCACATGTTACAAAATATTGCTTTTCCCGATGCTGGGACGTTAATTGTTGAGGAGTTCTGCTGGTAAGAACCAGGAGAACTCCTCAACAACCACTCATCACACGCATTGTGTGACGAGCGGAAATTGATTAGCAACCATATTAAAGTAATCGAATCGCAACCCGTGAAATATTTATCATTGTGTAGTTCCGGTAGCCATCTGTGGTCTTCATCATCAGTTCCACTTCACCAAGTGGTGCTTTCCGAGAGCAAATACACGAGCTACTATAAAAAATACCCAAATCGCTATAGGTGTGCCTATAATATTTGAAGAGTTCCTTCGATTTCTCCAGGATCCCATCATCAGAACTAGATTTTGACAAAAATGGGACCATTTGGGAAGTATACCCTATCCAACAAAAAAATAATTTTTCAAATCGGTTGGCAAGCGACGGAGTTATGCGCAAACAAACATAAAAAAAAAAAAAAATAGAAACATCCGAATTGAGAACCTCCTCCTTTTTTAGAAGTCGGTTAAAAAAAATGGACCAATGAACTTTCCGGCAACATCACAATCTGCAAGCTTTTCTGAGCTTATTAACAGTTTACAGAATGCGGTCCTCATATTTAATTTAATTGACTTAATTTTTAATTTAATTTTGATTCATGAATATTTACACAATTTAAAATCTAACAATCATAAAAACAAAAATATGTACAAGTATATAAAAAAGGAGGAGAAATAATCATAGGGCATCAAAAAATTCGATTTGATTTAAATTTAATTTTGATTGATTTTTTATTGTGATTTTGATTTTAATATTGATTTGATTTAAATTTAATTTTGATTTTAAGTTTTAATTTTAACTTTGATTGTGATTTTAACACTAACAGCATTTGTAAGTTCTAATACTAACCAAATACAATATGGATGATTTCCGTAATAAAAGATTGAATTGAATTGAAATTGAATTTTGCACACTCAACTCCACCTATAGCGCCCGGTCTAAATGTTTTTAAATGTCATTTTGTTTTACTTCAATTGTTTGGTGTTTTGCAGCGCTTGGTGAAGAGTGCCAGGCGACTCAGGAGTGCACGGAGACTGAACACACCGTTTGTGACGCAGGGCGTTGTTCCTGTGACGTTGGGTATCAAGAGCGTGACGACATCTGTGCTCCTAGTAAGTAACACAACATTTAATTGGCTTAATTTGAGAGAAAGAAATAGTTTATTAAAAGTGGGTGACCATCTTTACATACCGAGACTCTCCGTGCCTCGGAAAGCACGTTAAGCCGTTGGTCCCGGTTGTCATTCGTGGATCTTTGACAGTCGTTACGGGTCGTCAGAAGCCCGAAAGTCTGACAACCAGTCTTATCAAGGGGTATCGTATTACCCAGTAACTGGGTTGTGGAGGTCAGATAGGCAGTCGCTCCATGTAAAATACTGGTATTCAGCTGCTTCCGGTTAGACTGGAAGCCGACCCCAACATAGTTGGGAAAAGGCTAAACAGATGATGATGTGTATGTGTGTGCGTCGTGAGCTTGTATTTTACTTGTAGGAGCACGGTTTTGTGGCTTCACTTTTGATTGTCACGGCGCTCCATCTTCCTTTTTTTGTTGATCTGAGTTTCACGTCAATACTCATGCTTGAACAAGTGAGCATCGTTCTAACATCTTTCTTTTCTCTCCAGCTATCGGCAGTCCATGCATGCTAGATACAGACTGTGCCATAGAGCATACAGTGTGCTTCAACAACACTGACGTCCTGTCCTGTCAGTGTGACGGAAACTTTTTGGAATACAGCGATTCATGCTGGCCTAGTAAGTTTACTTAGATACCTGCGAAAAAAATACCTGTCAAAAAATCGCGGAACATACACGGGGTATTTTCGAATACTCCTGAGTATGAGGAATTCTGATTTTTCTTTTTAACGTCACTATTTGGACCACCCTGTTTATATTTATTTACTTACGATCTTCCTTTTGTTTTTAGCACTAGCCGAATACACAGAGGACTGCGATGTGGCCCTACAATGTACCGAGCTGTTGGGCAGCGGCAGCAACTGCACCGACAACACTTGTCTGTGTACTGACGACCACCACTTCAGAGACGAACGCTGCTGGCCTAAGACTGGTTAGTTCTCTATTTTTGGAACGAAGTTATTTAACGCGGCTTGTGGTAGGAGGAAACTGGAAGAAAATGTGACGTATCAAAAATTGCGTTTTTTACTCTCTCTCTTGCATTTTCCGTTCTGTAGTTTCTGCCTAATCCCATGAGAAGAAGGCGTGAGGTTATACCAAACTGTCAAAATTTCTCCGAAGATTTGAAACCTTAAAAAACTTTTTTACAAAAAAAACCACCGACTAACAAAAAAAAACTACAAAGAGAAATAAAAGCGAAGACAGCCGCGAGACGCGACGAGGGCACCAGGTACTATGGGCCAAAGTTCCGCATGATCACCTCAAAGGCGATAATCGCATAGCACGGCTCACGACTCGATCGCACAATGTTCGTTTGTCACTAGCTGCGCTCTCACAGGAATATTTTCTTAAGTGAGCATGCTAAAATTTTGTCCATAGTACCTACACTATCGTACTGGGCCTGTCTCGTGGTATTTCAACGAGCGTGTACAGTCACCAAAAGGGAGGACGTCCTCTCGTCTTTGGTTTTGTATTTTCGTTTTTTTGCCGCTGTCTTCCGAAATTAAAGTTATTTTTCACTTTGTAGTATGTTTTTGGAAGTCGGTTGTTTTTTTTTGTAAATATTTTTTTTATTTTTCACTTTTTAATGGGACAATCTGTAATTTATCTAAATTACAAAATATTGCTTTTCCCGATTCAAGGACGTTAATTGTTGAGGAGTTCTCCCAGAAAAACTGGAACTGATGGTGAAGACACCATCAGCTCATCTTCAATACATATGTATTGCGACGAGCATAACTTGCTTAGCAATAATCGAATCGCAACCTGTGAAATACGTATTATTGAGTAGTTCCGATGGTACAAGTTACTATAAAAAATACTCAAATCGCTAAAGGTGTGCCTACAAAATTTGAAGGTTCCCCTCGATTTCTCTGGGATGCCATCATCAGATCCTGGTTTCCTTATCATGGTCTTTCCAACAAAAAAAGGATTAAAAAAAATCGGTTCTAAATCGACGAAGTTATCCGCGAACACACATACAAAAAAAATATACGGTCGAATTGAGTAACCTCCTTTTTTTGAAGTCGGTTGAAAATGTCGACGGTTAAGTTTAAAATCACATCAACAGGTAAAAATAATTAAAAATGAAACAATGACAGGTAAAAATAATGTAATGTGGTGCTTACATATTTACAAAAAATATTGTTAAAAGTCACAAAAAATGTGGTTAAAGTGGACGATTTTCCTAAAATTGTTACAAAATAATAAATAAATCAGTGTGCGAGTAATTATTTTACAGAATGTTGAATTAAGGTCTGCTTCACCACCTTTTTTTTTTCTATTTTTGTGGATGGGAAATCATCAAATGACTTCTCCCGCTCTGGGCAGAGCGGGAGGGCGTGAGACTTTTACTGACTAAAACCCACCAGTGTTCCTTCAGTTGATGATTAAGTTCCTATTACCTTACTTGGCAGATAATTTCATATAAATTCTGTTTAATTTTTGAATTTATTCGGTGAGTAGTGGCTACTCGGACGTCGTGAAATAGGCCCATAATGTCATAAAATTAATAAATTATACATGTTGTAGCACTTGGATTCTCACTGCGTAGAATGCTATTTTATATTTAATATTTAATTTGTAAAAAAAAAAGAATAAGTAGGTATTTATTGTGACTCGCATAGGAAGCTCAGACACTAAACTCTTTTTAACCGACTTCAAAAAGGAGGAGGTTCTCAATTCGTCGGAACCTTTTTTTTTTTTTTTTTTTTTTATGTATGTTCCCCGATTACTCGAAGATGGTAGGGCCGATTTGGATTTTTTTTGTTTTATTCGAGAGGGTATACATCACAGTTGGTCCCATATAAAATTGATTAACTTTGCTTCGGTAGTTTTTGAGTTAGCTTCAATAACACGTATTTTTTTCCCACTTTTATATGGATGATGTTCTAGTTTGTTTTGCAGATAGTGGTATTAGAATTTGTGTGGGGTAGGTACCACAACTAAAAAGTGAAAAATAAAAACTTTTTACAAAAAAATACAACCGACTTCCAAAAACAACACTACAAAGTGAAAAATAACTTTAATTTCGGAAGTCGGTGGCAAAAAACGAAAATACATTTAACTAGACACCGACTTCCGAAATTAAAGTTATTTTTCACTTTGTAGTGTTGTTTTTGGAAGTCGGTTGTATTTTTTTGTAAAAAAGTTTTTACAAAAAACAAAACAAAAACAAAATTAAGTATGTAAGTATGGTATTAGGTTAAACGAGGGACATACTTTAACGGTGTGTAGTACTCATGAAAATAAACAACTTTTTCCATGGAACTAACCATGAAATAAGAAAAAAAAAAATCAGCTGTCTCGTATATTTTGATCGCGTAGGTTTTGCACTTTGTATAGAACAGCAGATTTTTTTTTTCATATTTCAGGGTTAGATCCATGGTAAAAGTTGTTCATTTTCATGAGACTACAACACCGTTAAAATATTTCCCTCGTTTAACGTTACACCCTGTATAAAAAGAAAATAAAAAACAAAGTTCTATACGAGGCCAAAATGCTCCTATCTCAGGATGATGCCAAAAAAAATATCATCATCATCTGCTTAGCCTTTTCCCAACTATGTTGGGGTCGGCTTCCAGTCTAACCGGATGCAGCTGAATACCAGTATTTTACATGGAGGGACTGCCTATCTGACCTCCACAACCCAGTTACTGGGTAATACGATACCCCTTGATAAGACTGGTTGTCAGACTTTCGGGCTTCTGACGACCCGTAACGACTGTCAAAGATCCACGAATGACAGCCGGGACCAACGGCTTAACGTGCTTTCCGAGGCACGGAGGAGTCTCGGTATGTAAAGAATGGTCACCCATCCACTGACCAACCCCGGCAAGCGTAGCTTAACCTGATGGATCGACCCTTGCGGCTGTTATTACTCAGCCACGAGCTCCTCATGCCAAAAAAAAATATACCGTTCCTTTAAGCTTCGCCGCGGTCGCGTAAAAAGGGCCCCTGACATATTTTGATACTAGGGCCTCTTTAGGAACAGCTATACGCGACGAATACCTCTACCATTTGTTCCCAGGTCTATTTGAATCGTGTTCCAGAAGTAGTGAATGCTACCTTGGCGAGCTAACTAACCGAGTTCAGTGCAGGAACAGTATGTGCCAATGTTCCTTCGACTTCCCATACTCGGAGGAGCTTCATACTTGCAGTAAGAATCTTTGAAATTGTTTATTTATACCTGGACTTTTAATCGTATTCATTAACTTGACAGTTGAAGGGGTAAGTTCGTGTCAGTAAATAGGAAATGAGGTGAAAAATAGTACATTTTGATACAAGTGGAGAATTTTTGTTATTGCATTCGAGGCGGAATTAACACCCGAGCCGTAGGCGAGGTTGTTTTTGAGCCGAGAACTGCAATAACAAATGTCCACGTGTATCAAACGATGTTTTTCAATATACTTTTGAAGAAATAGAATAAAATAAAGAAAAATATTTTTGTCGTGAATTATTAGGAAACTATGACTTAAATTTTCTTTTTTTTCCGCGTTTTGCTTTCGCCAGGTTGAAGGAGAAGCAAAGGTATAAAGCCGATACACAGCCTAATATTAAAAATAGAAAATTCAAATATTTTTGAGTTTAGAACACAAATAAATGTTAATTTGTTCATAAACGTTTTTTTTTATTGTAATAATCATGGTTTTTAATGACATTTTAGTTATAAACATTATTTAAATATTCAAAAAATATTACCGCCGTAAAGACGCTTAACTCTTTGCCAAGATTAAAAAAAAACATTCACCTCCGAATAGAGACAGTGTGAATAGAGGGATTGAACCAATTTGGACTCAGTATAGGTATAAGTTATCTGTGGCAATTTTTGCTCCCGCACACGTGTTGGAAAATGAAAAATCGCACGCGTGTGAAATAATATATTGCATTGTGAACCTAATCGTAGTGCGATATGAACCAGTTTTCGAGAGGAAGTGTATTGAAAAACAATTAACAAAACTACCTTGATGTGCTTATAGTTTTAATTGAAACACGTTAATATTCGTTAGTAATTTAAAAACGAAAATTATTTTGTTTCGAACTGAAAAGTTACTGAATACAATCCTAAATAAATAAATAAATCCAAGTACCTATAATCTAGGTACTAAGGGCAGACTAAGGGCGAAATTCATTAATAAAACTGAACGCGATTTAAACCGCGTTCAAGAGCTGTCACTATCATTATTGTTTTGGAATATTCAAGAATACAATTCGTAAGTCGCGGCCATTACCACTGCTCTCAACTGGTGACGGGGCATGCTCTAAACAACTTCTTCAATTTGTTTTCTCCGCAATCGCAAAACGCGTGTAGTTTGAGAGTGTAGCTCGTGGTTGCAGCACAGTATAATTGGCAACAGTAGTTTATCTGCGCAGTGACATTGAATTAAGAGGGCTAACGCATTTTGTCACCTCTCTCAATCACGGTAATTATTAAAAACACATTTTTGTTGTGGCATTTATTTAACTCATCTCAAAAACAGTAATACTTTTTGAGCTGAGTTTATTAGATAGCACAATAGAAAGGTGTTTTTAAAATTAGGTACCTATTAAATTAATATTATTTACTAGTTCGCTAATTGATTACATTTTTCAAAAAAGCATTATTTCATTTAAAAATCATAAAAATTTGGTCCCTTTTGAGCAAGAGAGGTTATAAAATGCGACACACCTTTTTATACATCATTATGTTTTCTACTCTTTTTTACATGTTATTGTCAAAATTAAAAGTCACTTGTGTCAGCGACTCGTAATTTTGTTAAACGCTTTAAATACAGTCCACATTTTGCCTTCAAACTCTTTTATTTAACTATACAAATATAACGCCGACCGTGCGTAACTGCTACTCACTCGAACTGTTACGTACTAGTATATACTGAGATTTCGAAGCGCGTCATTTCGGTCGTTTTCTATGAAGATAAACTACTGCTACATTATTATACTGTGGTTGCGGTGTTAATAATTATTTTTCTTTTGTTACAGCCGGATTCGATGGTTATGGCTCCAGCCCCGGTGGCTCATCAGCTTCTCTTGCAGTTAGCAGTATAATCACGATAGTCTTAGGCCTATTTTACGTTATGTTACATTAAATTAAAACCTCGAGTAGGTATTGCCGGTAGTAAGTGACGTCAAAGCAGGATCTTTTGGCGCCTAAATGACATTGACAGATTTGACTGAGACATTGTTGTGAAGTTGCGTGGAATTAGTATGTACTATTTAAACAGAAATTCATGGAATTATTATTGATCGCGACCTACACCGCTGTATTGCACGGGCGGGATGCCGTGAGCGTTGACGAATGAGCGGCCTGCTCCGTTCCCCGTCTCGCCGCGCTCATACCTAAGGCGCGGTGCAGCGGTAACGGTCAAGTGTAAGCACTATCAGAAACAAGATGACTGCGTTGTTCTGATTTTGGGCACGCGCCATAAGATCCTGGTACCGTTGTAAAACCTTTAATCTTGGTACTCAGAGATTTCATTTAAAATTAATAATTAAAGGAGATCATTCACCGTCCATACATTTGTAAAAGCCAAACAAAAAAAAAGTTATTTTCCGAAATAATAAGTTTTTTTCTATTTATTTCTGTTTTTCTTTTGTTTTTTTACTATGATTCTTTTAACTAATTACATACTGAAAACAGTAGTTTTCAAACTCTTATAACAGCGCATGCCCTACAGATTTGGTCCCATAGTGAAAAGTAAAGAGAATAACATGTTCTAACAGAATATAACTTTCATATATTTAGCTCAAAATGAATGATCTCCTTTATTTCAACAGTAGTTATAATAGAAAATTTAAATGTTCTTAATTTGAAATATTTTTAACGACGACTCTCAATATTCTTTAGCTTCGCCCGCGTGTATGTCGGAAATTATGCCACAAGAGCGTACTACCGGGATAAAAGTTATCCTATGTCCTAAACCAGGTTATGGTTTGTCACAATTATGCGGAAAGATATTTAAAATAATAACAACCTTCGTCAATTGTAATAAGTCTCAATTTTGTATTAATTTGTATTTTCCGCATAATTGAGACCACGCCGGATAACTGCGCTGCGTGGGCACTTCACTTGTGTTCCGTGCGCCTTTCATCCAAACCTGTTCAGCCGTTCAGGCGTGAAAAGGTAACAGACAGACAGCTATTTTCACATTAAATATATTAATATGGATGCTGATAAATTAATGTAAATGATTTAGTATTAAGAGAAGTGGTACATGCAATAAGTACTAAAAAGAAGACAGAAATAAAATTATTTATTCTTGAAAAGAAAATGCACAAACGTACAGCAAAACAAAGAAAACTAAAAGAATAGGAACAGAAGGAAAGAAAGATGGCGATAAGATTAATTTAATTTGTAAATATACTCAACACTTTTTATTTTTATATTTTTGTGTTTTATTTCACAAAGAATAAGATAAGATAAGGTTTATTTCTCACCACAATATAAATCAACATTTCAAAATATGATTAAAAACACATAATAATATTTTTAATTATACTGTGGGAGACTGGTGCCTAAGCTAGGCCTTACGGCCTGTATTTCAGGACACCAAAAATGAAAAAAAATGAATGAATGAATGTTGGTTTAATGTTTGCTACGTGGAGTAATACTAAAGAAATGATGGACGGTTTTCTGAAAGACGATAATTATGGCTAGAAGGGAACGCTCTAATATGATGATTGCGATTCTGTTTGTGAACCTCAAATAACTCCTAATATGGGGTCCTTAAGGCGAGACCAGAGTAAGGGATACGTCGGTAGTTTTGTGCTTTTAAAATTCCTATAAAATCAAATGTATATGGTTGAAAATCATTTGGATTTTCCTTATGTCTTATTTATTTGACTTGATTTGACTATATTGTCTATCTGATTTATGATTACTTGAAATTTTTTTAATAGAAAATATTCCAAAAAAACATTTGAAAAACAAGTCTATGAAATACCCCACTATTTTCAGTTGACTTTAAATAATTTTGTACGTAATCATCTGCCTAGCCATTTCCCAACTGTGTTGGACTCGGCTTCCTGTCTAACCGAATGCAGCTGAAGACCAATATTCTACATGGATCGACTGCCTATCTGACCTCCACAACCCAGGGTAAGGTTTTCACGATGTCCGAATAGCCACTACTCACAAAATAAATTCAAAAATGGATCAGAATTTATATGAAATTATCTGCCAAGTAAGTTAATAGGAAGTTCATCGTAGGTGGTGAAGCAGGCCACAAGCTTCTGACGACCCGTAACGACTGTCAAAGATCTACAAATGACAGCCGGGACCAACAGCTTAATTAACGTACTTTCCGAGGCAGGGAGGGGTCTCAACTCCCGGTATGTAATGGATGGTCCGCACCGGCCTCGCCAAGCGTAGCTTAACTTTCGAACGACCCGTGCGGCTGTTATTATTAAGCCACGACCACGAGCCCCAGTAAATGCAAATGTTCTCGAATAAATCATTTTAGGTCATTGCCATTTTTTTAAACAAATTTTAAAATAAATCTAAAGAGCTGAAACACCGTCTTTAACGTTCTTATCAATTTTAAGCATCATCTAATACATTTTTAATATACTTTTTGTGCTACAATTAATTAAAGAAAAATTCATAAATTTGACATTTTCGTGCATAAATATGATTAAATATCAATTATGGGTACAAGGCTTGTCTTAATTATATAGCTTTGCGATGTAGCTTTTGCCTAGGAATACGTTCGTTAGTACAAACTTTATTCCCATTCGCTTGGAGAGCTGAGATCAACAAAAAAAGGAAGATGGTGCGCCGCGAACATCAAAACTGAGGCCAAAAAAGCAAGTAAAATGCAAGCTCACGCACACACATACAATTAAAACCATGCTCACTACTCTTAGTACGTGACGAGTCGTCATCTAATTAACATAGTTTAAAAAAAATAGAATTATGCCTTCCTGTGTAGTGAAAACTTGTAAAAACAATAGCAAATCACATAAAAAGTCTCACGGAATCACTTTTCACTTGCAAGTACTTGAAATGACATCGTTTTTTTATTAAATAAACTATGAGTTTTAGGTTACTTGAAACAAAAAACCTCAATGAACGAACGCAATGACATATAGTGCGAGGGTTGCCGTAATACGATTTAAAAAATCCCCAGGTAAAATTACTCGGACCCGATTCACACCGAAACCGTGTGAGGGGATAGATTTGTTCGTCTTTTTAACCATTTCTAGAAATGTAAACAATAACAAATTCAAACGAAACACAATATAATAGTGGGTTTAGCCCAAAGGTTTCCAAAGAAACGAATTGGAGCTACAGAATTCTTAGAAACTATGCCACTAGCGCATTATGTAAACAAACGCGCGCCGCCGGCCGAATGACGTCAGCGGGTCGTACACTTGACTAGTTTTTTAAGCGGGCGTACCTGCCGTGTGAGCGGCTATTTAAATATGACATATCCATACAATATTGTTCTCCAAATTATAGGGATGAGGAACCCAACAAATGAGGAACCCTTTAACAACTTAACTATAAGTGAGAAAACTCTAAAATAAGTTAATAGTGCACATAATCTTATTTTTGTATCCAAGATTGAGCGCTATTGTAACGATAATATCCATGTCAAGATTTTATGAAATAAATAGTTTTAATTTTTTTTTTTTAATTTCACATAATTAAACGAAAAGGTGGCTTCACTTTTATTGTTCGCGACGCTCCATCTTCCTTTTTTTATTCATCTGAGTTGGAGAGTAAAACGCGTCATCTGGATAAGTTACTAGGTGCTACGCGCGTACGTGCTAGGTACAATAGGCCATTTTATATCGGGAAATATTTGAGTTATTCTCTAAAACCTTATTGACCTTCTAGTGATAGATACTTTTTAAAATTAATGAGCTAATAACTAGATAATTAACAACTAACTTACTAGAACTAAACTAACTACCAGTAAAATGGGGCTACTTTGATACGACGGGATTACTTTGATAACAATTTTCCTCATCATCTTCCTACCCTTTAGCAAGCTAGTTTCCTCCGTCCTCATCATATGCCCTTAGCATGCCAAAGGATTTCATTTCAACTTTTCTGTCACCGGCGACACTTTCAAACTTCCTCTTATAGACTCATTTCTCACTTTATCCATTCTCGTCACTCCACACATCCATCTCAACATTCTCATCTCCGCTGCATGCAATCTTTTTTCATCCATTTTCTTCACTTTATGGATCGGAATGCGCCCAGCATTAAAAAGTACAACAGACCTTATCACGGACTTAAAATTTTATTATTTATTTATTTATTTATTTATTAAAACTTTATGCACAAGTAAAAAAAATACCGTACAAAGGCGGACTTAATGCCTGAGGCCTGAGGACTTAATTTTGCCCTTTAACTTGAGGGGAATCCGTGGGTCGCAAGTTGTTCCTGTAACCTGTCGCCATTTCATCCATCCTGAGTCGATCCGGTGCGTTACGTTTCGGTCTACTTCGCCATCCCCTTGGACAAGCGACCCGAGGTACCGAAAGTCGGAGCAGATCGGTGAGGGCGTTCCGGCAACAACTTTCCTCTTATGAAAAACTCTATGGGTAAAGATTTTTGGAGGCATCAAATGTTTTTTTACCTTAAAAATGGCCAGTAACCGGTACACCAATAAAACCTTATTCACACACCGAATAAAATTAGTTTTTCGTAGTCGTACGTTGTTATGAAAGTGAACTCATAGTATCAAAGAAACCCCTTTCTACGTTAACTAGTTAATATAATTAGATAATAACTTTTTGCGTTTTTAATGAAACACACTTTTTTAAATAATTGAGCCTCTTTTTAACTTCCTGGCCTTTTCTCATAATTGGTCGCAGTAACTAAGCTAGGGCACCCCGACCAAATGGGCTAGGTTAGAACTGTGAGCGCGAGTGAGCGAAGCGAGCGGTGCCGAAGCAGCCGCCGGCGAGCGCTTCATCCAAGTTGGTCGGAGTTATTTGGCTATTTAGTATTTTTAGGAGTTATTTGAGGCTTACAAATATAGGCGCAAGAGGAGCTCGTGGCTAAGTAATAACAGCCGCACGGGTCGATCCATCAGGTTAAGCTACGCTTGCCGGGGTTGGTCAGTGGATGGGTGACCATTCTTTACATACCGAGACTCCTCCGTGCCTCAGAAAGCACGTTAAGCTGTTGGTCCCGGCTGTCATTCGTGGATCTTTGACAGTCGTTACGGGTCGTCAGAAGCCCGAAAGTCTGACAACCAGTCTTACCAAGGGGTATCGTATTACCCAGTAAATGGGTTGTGGAGGTCAGATAGGCAGTCGCTACATGTAAAATACTGGTATTCAGCTGCATCCGGTTAGACTGGAAGCCGACCCCAACATAGTTGGGAAAAGGCTAAAGCAGATTAAATATAGGCGCAATGATCATCATCATCTTATTTATTTATTTATTAAAACTTTATACACAAGTAAAAAAAATACCGTACTTATAAATGCGGATTTAATTAACCCATTTACGACGAACGATCGTTATAAAGATAAAAAAAGTATGGGGAATACTCTGAATTTAAAAATAATAACGTAATAAATTGAGGATATTCCCCATACTTTTTTTTTGATTTTATAGGCATTTTGTTATATTTGTTACAATTACCACAACAAACTAATTAACAAATTAATTAGTGTTCAATAATATTTTAACCCTCCTTAGATCCTAGCGTGAAGACTCAAAGCTCCTGAACTCCTGACCTTTTCGGTAACATGAGCAGTTTGCGTGCCAAGCTAATCTGACTCTAATCGATCGACCGGAAGCTTGTAGGGACGGCCTGTGGTAGCTTATTAACAAACTGGGCCTTCGGGAACGTTTAACAGTATAAACGGTAGGTAATCGTGTGGTAAGGGGTACCAACCTTTGGCTCCTCTACACAATCGTGTAATCGGCGATCATAGACGATTACCCGCGAGCACGATTGTGTGGAGGACTTACCCGTCTCCGTATTGTAGTCGCCGATCGACGTCTACTCGCCATAGATAGTTGAAAATGTATCGGGTGTCTCCACTTTGTCCCTACACTATGTGTGTCACTTGCCACAACTATACATGCAGTTCAGTAAAAGCAATAGATACGAAGTCGCGCACATACTTGCAGTTCATAAATCAGAACGTACTACACAATCAATTATAAACCTTATCCCATTAGGCACACCCATAGAAATATAAAAAACAGAATATAAAAAACTTCTTTCATATATCTATGGGCACACCGTACAACTTACTCACACACAAACACATCGGTCGCTTTCATTGTGCTGTGCAAAAGCAATTTATTTAACATAAACGCTAGTGATTGACTAAATCGGAAAGTTATCGATTCTTCCATTTATTATTGTACTAATTTTTTTTTTTTTAGTAAGAAACAACATGTACTTAGCTAAAAAAAAATATTTATGATAATAATGGCTACTGGATGCTCAACTAATTCAGAGATTTATTTAATGGTTGTATACCGAAATTAAATAAATGGTAGAAGCAGCTATAGACTACTATTTTTTAATTAGTACAAAAAAAATGGGGCTCTCTCCGTACCCGTTACTGATCATATTTGTGTAGTCAAAACTCAAAAAAATTAAATCCCAAAATTGTCCACGAAATTTTGCCATGATTGGTAAATTCATAATTAAATCAATTATTCATAATAATTGCTACTAGAAAATACTACGCGCAATGCTTTTCCATGATTAATGAATACTGCTATGTAGCTTGTACATACAATATTTCCATAAACTGAGTAACATTTTGGCATTTAAACAAACGCTAATAACTTTGCTGTTTATGAATATTATTTATTGAGACTTTACATATATAATAAAAAGACCTTCTCTAATAAGCCCTTTAAGTATTTGCACTAATTAAAAATTTGTGGTGTTTATTCCACTTCCATCTTGAATGCTTGCCGCTCAACAAATGACTACCGACTATCAACGACGAACATGTGCAAGCTAGCACGATGATCGTGCCAATTAAGATGATCACACGATTAACGATCATTGCCGATTGTGAAAAGCAGGCATAGGGAAGTTGGGAAGCGAGGTGCACACAGCTAAAAGTGACTTGCCACTTTAGTACTTGGTAAATCGAAGGAAATTGTGCGCCGAAATCTAAGTGTCAGTCAGATGAAATTTGGGGTACAGTCCTACCAACTTATCTGTGAACTGAAAGAGGACGCCACCGTCGATGCGTCGACACAATCGAATAACATGCGTCGGCACAATCGAATGACATTTCAACATGACGGCCGTAGTTCAATTTTTTAAGTTGGTAGGAGTGTAACTAGATTCGGCTGCATTTCAGCCGATCTCAATCACTGAACTGATTGACTGACAATCTGCCTAGCCTTTTACCCGAGCAAATGTCAAAGTATGAAATGAAAAATGATGCATGGACTCAAACTCAAAGCATTTATCTATCTATACAGGGTGTAAGGGACTGCCCTCCGCAAACTAACAGGGTGCATTCAGCTCCCTATTTTGAATCATATTCCACCGAAACAATTCTCAGGAAAATTTTAATTTTTTTATCATTTTTTTTTTCAATTACTTACTTATTTATTTGAATGTAAAATTACATTCTCTGCACGCAGCACTCCATTTATTTAAATAAAACAGCTAAAATAAAAAAAAAATCAGCAATGGATGTTGAAATAAGTACGACGCGCTGCGCTGCCGCCATGCCGTTCCGAGTTCGCTACGTGCGTTTTGCCACGGTAGCGATACATTGCGTGTAAGGTAATAAAATAATCAGGTTTATTGGATACCGATAACGTTCCTGAAAAAATTTCATGTACCGGTCATCTTAGTATTGTATACTGAATTCACCCCATCAGTCTGCGGAGGGCTGTCCCTTACACCCTGTATAAATAAAAAGAGAAGTCCTGCCTGACTGACTGATTGATTGAATGACTCATCAACGGCCACCCCAAACCCTTAGTCCTAGAAAGCTGAAATGTTGCACAGAGGTTCTCTTTATAATGTAGACAAGTAATAAGGAAGGGATTCCCGGTAGTACGTCCCCGTGGGATGTTTTCCAACATAAACGCGGCGAAGCCGCTTGCAAAAGCTAGTTTCAAATAAACCAATTTCAGGCAAATTTTGAATTGTCAAGGGGTCAGTCAGTCAGAAAGATGAAGCTAGGCGCCCATTCCAAAGCGTAGTAGGTACCTCAAAGGAGAAGAATGGGCAAGAAACTTACGGACACTCTTTTAAATCAAAATATGGTTACAAAATATTGGTTTCATCATTCATGTTGAAATTATACATGTGAGAATGATGCAGAACGTTAAAAGCGTCCGTAATAAAAAGATTGAAAAAAAAAAATTAAATTCAAATAATGTCTTGTGAAATGTGTGCGTGCCGGGCCTGTAGGTACAGCGAGCTGGCTGACTCCGATAGACACAGTTTTTTGTTAGCGAGAATCCGTCCGCCTTTTTTTATACGTCTATGGCTAAGAGATGATCGGTCCCTACAGACTGACAGCGCCCGTTCATGAACCTGACGCATGGATTAGAACCATTCAGGTCAACCACTTTGAAGAAAAGAAGAAGAAGATCGAAATCTAAATACAATTTAGGGTGCGTTTCCATGGACGAGGAGCTAAGCCGAACGGAGCGGAGACGTGCAGGAATCGTCTAATCACAGACGAGACGAGAGACACGATAAGGATTTCAACCAATGTGATTGGTCGTCTGTGGAAACGCACCCTTTGGCTACCTACCATTTCTAAATGTTCAAAAAATTTATGAGGCAGCTTCAAATAAGAAAATCACTCTCCGCCATAGTTATACACATTCCAACCAAGTCAATAAAGTTGTCAAAGAAAGGCCCCCAATCTGTTCACAACAAAATTCCAATCTCAAATTGTATTTCTTTATTTCTTTTGATATTTACTTCATTCCTGACATTACTCCTAGTAACTTAGCGCTATAATACGAGTCGAAAATTCCTAATTACTAACTAAAGGGCAATCACGCACGGCGTGGCACGAAAGAAGGTTACTTTAAGTAGGAAAACCTCTTTTGTACCCGCGAAAATAAGCTCTGTATTACCTGTGGTAAGTTTGACAGTTGCGCGCAAAGGTTGGTAGTGTTTTATTTTTTTTAAATCAGTGGCTGTGCAAAGCATGTGTCGTGTTATGCCAAAGGTCAGATCGTTAGGCATAATATGCCCTTTCTTTAGTGAAGGGGAATGAATTTTTAACGGTTGAATCGTTTACTTGATTTTAATTGGAAAACCGTTGTTCCTAGTTACGGAAAGAAATACTTTAAAACATTTTTTATTGAAGACGATGAAGGTGAGAGGGAATTCAATTTACAGTCAGTGAAATTAGTTGTTAAACAATTTGACAAACACTTTTGAACTGTCAAGTCAGAAAGATGAAGCTAGTTGCCCATTCCAAAGCGTAGTACGTTTCTATGGAGAAGAACGGGCAAGAAACTCCACGGACACTCCTTTCACACAGACACAGTGTACCAGAGGCATCGCAAAATAAAAAGAAAGAAAGCAAATCAATTCATTTGTATGGCACACAATCCTAACTATCACACTTCACACTATCACACTAATATTATAAAGGCGAAAGTTTGTGAGTGTGTGTGTGTGCGTGTGTGTATATGTTTGTTACTTCTTCACGCTCAAACGGCAGGACCGATTTGGATGAAATTTGGTATGTAGGTAGCTTATACCCTAGATTAACACATAGGCTACTTTTTATCACGGTATACGTGAGTAAAACCGCAGGGCGCAGCTAGTCACACTAATATTATAAAGACGAAAGTTTGTGAGTGTGTGTGTACCTATGCTTGTTACTTCTTCACGCTCAAACGGCTTGACCGATTTGGATGAAATTTGGTATGTGTATAGCTTATACCCTGGATTAACACATAGGCAACTTTTTATTCCAGTTTACGAGGGTGAAACCGCGGGGCGCAGCTAGTATTAATGTAAATGCAAAAGTGAGTTTGTTTGTTTGTTACTCTTTCACGCTAAAACGACTGAACGGATTTGGATGAAATTTAGCACATGACTTGGATTAGGACATAGCATACTTTTTATCCAAGTTGTGTGTTCCCGTGGGATAATATCCGACCTCAACGCGGGCGAAGCCGCGGGCAAAAGCTAGTATTCATATAAAAATAAAAAACCGGCCAATTGCGTGTTGGACCACGCATAATGAAGCGTTCCGTAGTTGAAAATAATTTATCCCAAAAACAAACTTAACATTGTAAATGAAAGAAATCCCAAAAAAAAATTTTTCTGCGATAATAAATTCACGATTTTCGGATTTTTTTCCTTTACTTGTGCTGTGAGACCTTGCTTCTTGCTGAATTTCATGATTCTAGGTCAACGGTAAGTACCCTATACGTTTTGATTTACTTGCGAGTATCAAAATATGTCGCATAAAAATATGGCCGTATTTTTTTATTACCTACGTTGACTTAGAAGTTTGATTTTTTTAGTGTTCCAAGACCTTGTAATTGGTATTAATTTTAACTTGATACCTCCACGCAAATCAATCTGCCTAGCCTTTTCCCAACTATGTTGGGGTCGGCTTCCAGTCTAACCGGATGCAGCTGAATACCAGTATTTTACATGGAGCGACTGCCTATCTGACCTCCACAACCCAGTTACTGGGTAATACGATACCCCTAGGTAAGACTGGTTGTCAGACTTTCGGGCTTCTGACGACTGTCAACGATCCACGAATGACAGCCGGGACCAACGGCTTAACGTGGTAATATTTCTTAAATTAATTTATTAATTAATTATAATTTTTTTTAAACGTTTTATTTTAAGTTGGCGAGGCCGTTCTAGTTGCTCGGACATTCAAAAGGTTTAAAGACCTTACTTACGGATCAAGTGTGTTCGATTCTAAAAGCTCCTACCTAGTGTAGCCAACAACGATTACATTTAGGTTTTTAACCTTCAGATCCTACTTCTTTAAATCGATGTCTTTGAAAAAACAATCGGCATTGCGAATGCCCTATACTGTCTTGTCAGAATAAAAGGTCAAAGACCATTCATGCAATTTGAAAATACACCATTTCTATACACAAACGAATTTCGCAATGTAATTTATCATTAAGGCTGCCTTTCCACCAGGGATGTGCGAGGATGCGTAGTGAGGGATGTGTTTGTTAAGAACCAATAGAATCACTTCATTTACCTAGTGTCGCCGCCACGTCATCCGCGGTACCAGAACGCACGAGCTGGCCAGCCTCGTCGTCCCGGTCCAGATGCAGACAACGTAGCGACGAGATTTTATATATATTTATTTTGTGGTTGTTTGTAGACTTATTTGTACCTGAGTTTTATTCCGAGAAGAATCTTCAATATTTTGGGAGGTTTGCTTCGCATAAATTGACTTTTAGTTCTTACTGGTTCGCCCCATGGTTCAGCTCGCCATCTGTAGTTAAAATTAAATTGATTCCCACCGTTCTATACATGATATATACATAAACGTTTCTGGTGTCTTAGGTGTGAAGTCATAGCACAGAAGTGTTACACACATTCTGCTATAGTTGATTCAGTTACATGCTCTACGAATCATCGTAGTTTGCCGGGTATTTAGGATAACCGCACGTCTGCCAATTAACCTCTTGCCATTTGCTATGTTCAACACAGAACTTTAACTCTTATTAGGTATACCTCAGTTGTATGTACTTAATACCCTCTTAGTACATACAACATTTGTCTTAGGGAGACTTCGTATTGCAGCACCGAAGTTCTCCCACTTTAACACGGACTGATCACGGCCTTCCGCCTAGTCCAACTCTCACGAGGTTTCCGCATTGCCGTATCGAAAGACCTCTTAATGTAACTGACTTCTAAGAGCATCAGAAACTTCTTATTATTGCGTACTTAGATTGTGTACTAAACTGCTCTTTATAAAAGCTAGGAAATTATTATTAGGCTGGGAATCACTACACTATTGTCTAGTGCTACCACTTAGCTTATATTTTCTCTCAGATGTGCTGCCATTAACTGGACGCCTCTTTCAAACACCAATCACTTTTACTTTGCACTGATATTGAATCAAATATATTAAAATTGTATTCAAATGTGACGCCGAAACGTAGTGCCAAAAAACAAACTATACTCTTTGTCTATGGTGATCTATCTATGAGTACGGTGTTACCAGCCAGTACATCACCTTATGCTATTAAGACTCATTTGTTACACGTTTCGTACTACTAATATTAATTTGACTCGATTACCTTTATACTTCGCGACCTACACGTCGCGACACCTAGCGTCGCTTGGCGCAGATCTAGTGGAAACGGCTCGGCGGAGCGAGGTTTTTGTTCGTTCAAAACAAGGGAAGGATGTGTGTTGGAGGGATTTGCACACCGTTCAACGCTAGCACAGTTCTGGTGGAAACACTCACACCGTTTCACAGCCTCGCTCCGCATCCTCGCACATCTCTGGTGGAAAACCAGCCTAAGGCCCGTTGGACAAGGCACGGTTTCTATAAGGTACGGCGTATTAGCCGCGCCTTAGAAAAATCGTATGAGCTTGCTGTATTAAACGCTATGGCGACGCTGTGCCTTGAGCATTCATGGTTTCCTAGGAAAGCGGTTCCGTCATATTAAATCAGCTGATTTAATATGACGGAACCGATTTAAACCTTAACCGTATAAATCTTTGGGCAGCGGGGCTCCGCTGCCCAAAGATTTATATCCCTCACCGTACTTAGTCACAAGAAAAAGTGTCCATACTAAGAAGAGTGAGCTCACACATTATTAAATCAAGTGTAGTCACTGCGTCATTGCGTGTCAGAGGTGTCAAAACGATTCAGAGATGCGATTATCTTTTTACGCGGTAGGCGACTCTAACGATTTAAATCTTTGCCACTGTCATTATTTTTATGACAGCCGTCACTGCGGCCGTCAAGTGCGGTGACCGGTCTTCTAGGACACCGTAGTGTCTGCCAACAAGCTTCCGTAGTGATCCATACAACACTGACAACCGTGCCTACACACTGCGTATCAACGGTAGTTGTTCACGGCAAAAAAATAAACGTGTGTGTTCAAAGGGCCCTTTGAACACACGTTTGTTACACCTTCAGCTTTTGTGAGGTGCTTCATTCACTGAAATTATGAATATACTAATATTATAAATTCGAAAGTAACTCTATCTGTCTGTATCATAGAAATATAAAAAAATATTTCTTAGGTCTATGGTCTGTATGTTACAATTTTACGCCAAAACCACTAAACGGATTACGATAAAATTTGGCAAGACGATAGTTGGCATCCTGGAGGAGGGCATAGGCTACTTTTTGTCTCAAAATAATCCTACAGAGGGTGATACAGGGAATGAAAGTTATTATGGAAAACCCAGCATTTCTCAAGTTAGAGATGTGATAATTCAAATTAAAACATTAAATGGTTCAGCGTTTTTGAAAAATCATCCCCTAAGGGGGTATAATAGGGGTTTAATTTTGAAATTTACTAAACTTTGAATTACTAAAATTGAATTGAACTTTGGCACACAGTGGACACAGGTAGACACAGAATTAACGGGATTCTAAATCAAAATCTAAGCATTACTTTCAATTAAACCTTTTACAGGCATTTTTATCTCTCAGGGAGTCGACCAGCAGTCAGAAAGTTGAAGCAAGTTGCCTGTTCTAAAGCGTAGGTACACCTCAAGAACTGTGATATGCGAGTGTAACCACGGGCAACAGCTACCTTTTTATAATACGTCATTGGCTAGCACCGAATAAATTATCCATAGTAGTCTATGGTACCTTTCCCGCCAAGTTAGATTCGCAAACATGGCCGCTAGCTGTCAAGATTCCCGCGCTCCGACGGACATGTTTGATTAAGAACGTTGTAGTAGCAGTGCAATTATTTAAAGTGGTATCTACCGGGGTTGAACTATTCTTGATCTATTTTTGGGCGATAGAATGTACAAGCTTAATAAAAGCACTTCTTTTTCAGTACCTAAATAGTTAGATACTGAAAAAGAAGTGCTTTCACAACAATAGTGTTGTCATGTCAGTTTACTGATGTCCAAGCGAATTGAATTCAAATGAGCGTTCAATTAGTTACATTATGTATATCCAATCAATGTTAATGTTAAGACTGTTAGCTTTTAAACTACGTAAATATTATCTTCCATGTTTGTTAATAACTTTAATAAAGTTTTACACAATGCTAATTTCTCACTAGGTAATTTAAATCCAAAGAGTATTTATTTAAAATAGCAAAATCAACCTTTAACGATCGGACTGTTGGGACACAGGCCTCCTCTCTTTGAGAGGGAGTGGGACGTAATCCACAACTCAAGCGCAGTGCGGGATGATAGATGTCACATGTCTTTGAATTTTTGGTTCTAGGACATACTGATTTCCTCACGATGTTTGTCTTCACCGTTTTGAAAGCTGTGGTGATGAAATAATTTACACAAAGTAATGCGCCTGTCGGGGTTCGAACCCACGACCTACAATTCGTAAGTCGGGGCCGTTACCAATGGGCCACCTCTGCTCAACATAATTTAAATATCTTTGTTTTTAATTCAAACTGGTTCATGCTGATTTCAATAGTGTCTGAAGTAAACAGCACATTCAAAATAAATAGCATTTAAAAGTCAGATCAAGGGAATATAAATGGTCTATTCATACACGAAATCTCATAAGGGGTAGAGATGTCAAACTACACTTCTGGACACATCTATTGGCCCACCTTAGAGTTTAGGTTTCGATGGCCCCTACCGAAATATGATTGCTAGATTGAACAAAAACTGTTGATGCAGTTTTAAACCTGATACATTTTACCATCTTTTTCGATTGTATTGTTTTAAATTTGAATTCAGAATACCATACGACATGGAGCTACGCCTAACAAGTCGGATATGCGCCTTGTTAAAGGCAATTGATTTTTGAATAAAAAACATGTTTTATCAAATAAAGGTTTAATGTAATAACGCGTGTTGCCTCCATGGGCATCTACCACAGCTCTCATACGATTAGGCATAGAGTTTATCAACCGCTCTATGAAATTTTGAGGGATCATCTCCCATTCTTCTTCTATGGCAGTTTTCAACTCCTGCATCGTCTGGGCAACTGGCTGACGAGCCCTAACACGTCTTTTTAGCTCGTCCCACATGTGCTCAATGGGGTCCATGTCTGGGCTTCTGGCTGGCCAGTCCATAACTGTGATGTTCACATCCCGAAGATATTCCCTGACGATGCCGGCCGCATGGGCTCTTGCATTATCATGCATAAAAAGGAAATTTGGGCCCACATAGTCCGCGTATGGTATCACGTGAGGTTCTAAGTACTCACGAATGTACCTTTCAGCATTTAATGTTGGCAGCCGTGGTCCTGTAACAACCTCAAGTTGAGTTTTGCCGCTCGCGGATATACCGCCCCAGACAGTCCATGAGCCACCGCCATAAGCAACCCTCTCTTCAAAGCAGCATTGTGCGAAACGCTCACCCTTACGTCGGTAGACCTTCTTCCTTCCATCATTGCCATGTAACACAATTTTAGACTCATCAGAAAAGAGTACACGGCTCCAATCTTGCTGTGTCCAATTTAAATGACTGCGTGCGAAATGAAGGCGCGCTGTTCGGTGGGCTCGCGTTAGTTTGGGGCCATTAGCTGGCTTGTGTGGTACCATATCGCGTTCTTTTAACCTTCTCCGAACAGTTCGAGCACTCACAGATACTCCGTCGCGAAGTTGGTTTTGTATCTCAATGGAGGTAAGGTGACGATTTCTCAAGCTGGTCGTCATGATGAATCGATCCTGCCTTTCAGTTGTGACCTGAGATCGTGGCCTTCCTTGGCGACGAACAAAGCCGCCAGTCTCTAGGTACCTCCGATAAACATTTCGGACCGCAGATCGACTTAAATTAAGTTGAGCACTCACGTTTCTTTGGCTGTGTCCGGCCTGAATAAGTGCCACAGCTTGTGCGGCGACTTCAGGGGAAGTATCCATAGATTATTGATAGAACCTCACCTTAATGTTAAGAATAAGTAATGTTTGTTGCAAAACCAAAGATATCAATCACTTTTTCAAGAATTAAATCCAAGTAAACCAATAAAACCAAGTTTTCTTAGTATTCGATTGTTTGATATCAACAAACAGGCTCCAAATTGTCTTTTGTTTCTTTAAATTCTGTGTTCGAAATTCAAAAAAAGACCATTGAATGAAATTGTGAATGTGCCAGGTTCAAAACTGCATAAAAACTTTTTGCTCGACCTAATATAAAATTTTAGCTAGGACCAAACGAAACTGAAAATACAAGGTGGGCCAAAAGATGTGTCCAGAAGTGTAGTTTACGCCTTGCGTTGCACCGTGTTTTTAGTCGCTTGTTTTTACGTATCGTCTGACAGCTCTAATTTACGTCCGTCTCTTTCTTGTTATGTTAGAGAGAAAAGGTTAGCAATAGTCTAAATTAAGTTTAGGTTGTGCACAACAGAATCGGCACTTCAACAAGTATCGTAGGTACTTAACAAAATAGAAAATTATGTTACTTTTATGTATATTTTCACATGTGTCTTATATTATAGATTTCTGCCTACACCATGACGTAACTCAGACCTAAAGTTGTTACCTGCATGCAATACACTCATGTAATAACACTCTGTAAGCGTGTTCTGACTGTAATCATTGTTTAGTGAAGTTTTCTTCATGTTGACTATGTAGAGTAAGGCATACTTTATGGAGAATTGGAGAATAATTGCTCGTTCGTACAATCTAAGCGCTAATTCCAGAAGCATAGTATAGTAACATTGCAGTAAGTACTACGTCTCGGTGTTAACCTTAAAATAATTACCTACGGCTGTGCCTGCGGGCACTCGGTAGATAAACATGCGAAAGTTTGTGAGTGTGCGTGCACTCATAAACTTTCGCCTTTATACTATGTAATATAAATTTCTGCGCTGTAGCATAGTGCGGGTGACATTTGACGAACTGTTCCTTTTCACTCTTGAACGTTATCGCGACTTACAATCATGATTTAATATTTTAGCTGCACCCTACATATCATAATCGTAAAATACGGATTCAATAATAACTGTAGTAAATAAAATAAATTATCCTGCCAAAATGTTATTGTCTACAAATAAAATCAAATTTAAAGAAAAATGAAGCAAAGTGACAGGGTGTAACGTAACGCCTTAGACTTGTTTAGTGATGAGATGTATTGCTATTATAGGTTTTTATCGATAGTCGATATTTTTTATACAAAAAGAAGTTTACTGTATGTATTTTAATTTTTTTGTTGTTAGACATCTATAGAGTTACATTAGCCGAAAAAATGATACCATGAATTTTTTTTTTAAATAAATATCGGTAGTGCTTTGAATGTGATTTTTTAATGTTTTGTATTAAATACATATTTTAAAATAAATTTCATAATATGTCAAAGGCATTTTTAAAATTATTAGGAGAACGAGATTTTTGCTGTAAGCATCGTTATCGATAAAATTGAATAGTGCATATTGTCACTGACCTAGTCATGCCATACTGACATGTGTCACCCGCACCATGCTAGAGCGCAAACATTATAGTGTGATTTACAAAGAAGGAACAGAACGAACGGAATGGATGGAATCAGACTAGGTTCTAAGTTTCCTCACGATTTTTTTGGTTTATCTTAAGACAATGAAGCTAAACATAAACTTTAAAAACTATTTTACAAAAAAAAAAATCAACCGACTTCCAAAAAAATACTACAAAGTGAAAAATAACTTTAATTGTAAAATAGTTTTTTATTTTTCACTTTTTAGTGGGTCAGTCTGTAATTTATCTAAGTTAATATAATTAACAATAGCCTTATGTCAACTGCTCATCACCTTTTATAAAATATTGCTTTTCGCGATACAAGGACGTTAATTTTTGAGGAGTTCTCCCAGTATGGAACCAGGAGAACTGGAACTGATAAGAATAATAAGAATAAGAATAAGAATAATATTTATTACACACACAAGATTCATGATAGGTACACAAAAGCAGATGTACAAAACAACAAAACACAGATATCTACATAAATCTACACAGATTATGTAACCCTGTCTCCTAAACTAGGTAGTCCTGTATCTTAGGAGACAGTGTTAGGCCATACAGGGCAGTTTATCATAAAGGTATATTATAAAGGTGTATAACGGCACATATTTATGTGCCGTTGTGTAATGTGTGTGAGTGTGTGCGTGAGAGAGAAAGTATGTGTAGTGTAAGAGTATGAGTGGTGAGTATGGGGGTGTGTGTGTACCTCTAAGGGGGCAAGTGAGAGTGAGTGAGTATGCAGGGACCAGGCTTGAATAGATAAATGAGTGATCAATTATAGTGTGAGTTGGGTAGTGTAATGATAATAGGGATTGGGGTTGGGGTGGGCTTCCAGTCTAACCGGATGTAGCTGAATACCTGTATTTTACATGGAGCGACTGCCTATCTGACCTCCTCAACCCAGTTACTGGGTAATACGATACCCCTTGGTAAGACTAGTTGTCAGACTTCCGGGCTTCTGACGACCAAAGATCCACGAATAACAGCCTGGACCAAAAGAACGTGCTTTCCGAGACACGGAAGGGTATTGGTATGTAAAGATGGTCACCCATTCACGGACCAACCGCGGCAAGCGTAGCTTAACCTGATCGATCGACCCGTGCGGCTGTTGTTTTTAGCCACAAGTCCTCGGCTTGTAACCTTGTAAAGTGCTTCGGACTGGTTCGGGGGACCCTTGGGCACTGAACCTATAGACGTAGCTTGCCGCTGAAGTTTAGGAACTATTGTCATCTCACTTCAACTATAAGCTTTCACGGTAAATTTTTTACAGAATAGATCAGTTAGTAATAGCCACTTGTGGAAGCTGGTTTAATTTGCGTCATAAAGCTCAAACGGCTTCCAGCAACAAGAATGTAACTTCTAGGATACAAATTAAACATTAAAGTTATTAGTAACTATGTACTTCACTACATTGCATGGCGTTAATTAGTAAGTCAGACTAACAGCTCCTAACTAAAGTGTGGTCGCTGTGCCAGCGATGCGGGCTTGCGTTCATCATCATTGTCATTTCAGCCGAAAGACGTCCACTGCTGGATATAAGCAAGTACCGCTACTTCGACCGGTCCTGTGCTTCTCGCATCCAGCGGATTGCTGCAGTCTTCACAAGGTCCACATTATGGAAGGCTACCAACGCCACGTCTTTCAGTACGCGGTCGCCACTCCAAAACCTTTCGGCTCCATCGGCCATCTGTTCCGCGGATAATGTGCCCAGCCTACTGCCACTTAAAGGGGATGCCTTTTATTTTTTCCTTTTTTTTTGTCGCTGAGAAATGTATTACGCATCCCCGCTCGTGGGAGACGAGACGGGGTATGTGGGACTCCTGTCGGAATGACAGTATACCCACTAAAACTCAGCGTTGTTCCCACATCGCCGTCCCGGCGCATGCCCGCCTAACTGGCGGGCCCCGCATGCCCCCCAGGCTGGGGGCTACGGGAATGGCCGGGAACACCTGGCTATTCCCGTCCAACACTGGTGAGGGCCTGTGCAATACAGGCAAGGGTGCCCCCACACCCGTTGCCTGCTGGCCTTCACCTAGGAGGAGTTGGAGATGGCTATCAAACTGACGTCTTCTTCGGACCCTCCTTCGCCTTCGGAGCGGCGCCGCGTGAGGATCGTCCTCCCGCGCGCGCTTCGCCGCCTCCTTCTGTGACATTACTTCCTCGCAGAAGGAGGCGACCGCTGAACAGGCCCCCTCGCTTTCCAGCAAGGAGTTGACGATTTTTTAGTGTCGCGAATCATATTTTGATTAAGATACAACCTTACACTGACCAGCAAATTCCAAAAAACATACGAAAATTTAAATTTCGCGGGCCAACATAGTGCTGCATTTTGTTTTAAAGCGTATGAAAAGTGGATGTTGACATGACGTGATCCCAACTTTTTACCGCGAAATATCGTACGGCCATCGCCGTGTGAACGGATACAGTAGACACACGAAATTGATTAATTTATATCTACAAACAATAAATCCTTGCCAACAATAAAGCCTTTTCCGAACTATATTGAGGTTGGCTACCAGTCTAACCGGATGCAGCTGAATACCAGTATTTTACATGGAGCGACTGCCTATCTGACCTCCACAACCATGTTACTGGGTAATACGATACGCCTTGGTGAGACCGTTTACCAGACTTTCGGGTTTCTGACGACCCGTAACGACTGTCAAAGATCCCAAGGCACGGAGGAGTCTCGGTATGTAAAGGTGGTCACCCATCCACGGATCAACCCCGGCAAACGTAGCTTAACCTGATAGATCGACCCATGCAGCTGATACTTAGCCATGTTTATCGACAAACAAATTCTATTAATTTTTATGGTCATGGTGTGATCATGATGTAGGGACAAAATGTATTATTTCATAAAAAGCAACCATTTTCATGAAAGGGTCGAGCACTTCATGATGTGAGTAATACTCGTAGGAATGATGACCAAATTTTTTTCCAAATTTCAATAATTCCTACAAAATTACCATAGAAAATTCACTTTCAGTTTTCCCGATTTTTCCAATTTTCCCGGCAACTTTTCCAATTTTTATCATCAGAAGAACCTTCTCCTGACAATAATAAACATAACAAAAAAAGAATTAGTGAAATTGTTCTATCCGTTCACGCGTGATGCGTTGACCAAGGGAAATAGGGATTCATTTTTATAGGTATATACTGGATGACTTTTTTTACCGTCTCGAAAAAAATAGGGTATATTCGGTGAACGGAGTAGAAGCCTATGGCATATCTAGTTTTTTTTTTTTTTTTAAATTAAAAAAAATCAAAATTCAAATCATAATGCAGGTTGCATATGATTTAAATTTCGATATTTTTAAAGGATTTATTATTTTTCTTCAAAATTTATGTTTTTATTGTTCTAAAATGAAAAGTTTACAACGAATTTGTAGTATTTATTGATACTTAGATATTTTTTTTCTGACTAAGCTATTAAAAAAAAATAAACTAGGTATGCCATACGCTTCTACTCCGTTCACCTAATATACCTACACTATTTTTTTCAAGACGGTAAAAAAAGTCATCCGGTATAGATATGTAAGTCTGTGTACGAGTTAATAATAATATGTTTATTTTTGCCAAAACTGTGCTTTACAATTCTTTACAGTCTACATTAATAGATAGGTGTACATTGTTTAAATTTAATAAGACGCAAGGGAAATACTTTCGAACTCCACACTAGGTCAAACCTGTCTGGCGGAGTCCTTGGGTGGTATTACCATATGGAAATGCGTATTACATTAAAGGTTTGTTATTGCTACAACCGAGACAAATTAAATAGTATTATTATTTTATAGCAATTAAAACATCTTCTAGACTAAGGACTGTTCAAAAAAAAATAATCAAAACGAATAGAAGAATATGTTGGCGCAATGTGTGTGATAAAAGTTAAAGTTAAAATCATCACAGATTGTAAAATCAATCTCATAGAAATAATCTATACAAAGTTGCTATGAGCGAGAGGCATTAAATTAAACCACATATACTATAGATGCATAGTGTTAACTCGGAACTATTAAAAAAAAGTTTAGAAGAAAAATAAGAAAAAACTTTTTACAAAAACAAATAAAATAGCTTAATGATCTAATTATAATGTAAACATCCTTTGTAGACATTTCCACTGACGCGCGTAACAAAACGGCAACGTCGCGTTAAAAATACACAGAATTGTCAACAACATACTTAGTCAGCTGTTAGGGCAGATACGTCATGTCAAAGAAAAAACTAAAAAATAATCCTGTGCCTAAACTATTGCTTCTATTTATCTGATTTTTAGTAATGAGGCTGAAAATGATACAAAGTATATGTGGTTTAATTTAATGCCTCTCGCTCATATCAACCTTGTATAAATAAAAATGAATGGCTAAATGTGCTCGAGAACGGCTGGACCAATTCGGCAATTTTTTTTTTTCAAATATTTTTAAAGTCCGAGGAAGGTTCTTAAGAAGAGAAAAATTGGAAAAGTTGCCGAGAAAATTGGAAAATTTGGGAAAGTGAAAGTGCATTTTCTATGGGAATTTTGTATGAATTATTGAAATTTGGACAGGATAACGTCTGTCGGGTCAGCTAGTTAATTGAGGAGCTTCTGGCTAAAAAATAACAGCCGCATGGGTCGATCCATCAGGTTAAGCTACGCTTGCCGGGGTTGGTCCGTGGATGGGTGACCATCTTGACATACCGAGACTCCTCCGTGCCTCGGAAAGCACGTTAAGCCGTTGGTCCTGGCTGCCATTCGTGGATCTTTGACAGTCGTTACGGGTCGTCAGAAGCCCGAAAGTCTGACAACCAGTATTACCAAGGGGTATCGTATTACCCAGTTACTGGGTTATGGAGGTCAGATAGGCAGTCGCTCCATGTAAAATACTGGTATTCAGCTGCATCCGGTTAGACTGGAAGCCGACCCCAACATAGTTGGGAAAAGGCTAGGCAGATGATGGGTCAGCTAGTTAATTATATAATTAAACTAGCGACCCGGCCCTGCTTCGCACGGTTTTTACGACTTCACAAAAAATTAAGGTTTGTAGCACACTAACCTCCTGACTAATAAACGTTGTATAGTTACACAATGCTTTGTCTTGTTCTTTCGAAACTCAAATTACTGACAGCTGAATGAGAGAAATCGATGTGTAGCCACAATTCACAATTCACAATTTTCCCGCACGGAACAAATATTTGTACGACCTGCAAGTATTTGTTCCGAGTCTGGGTGTTTTTCTATCTATAATATGTATGTATTTACAAAAAAAAAAAAAATGTATATAAGTAGTTTATCAGCCATCTCGTTACCATAACACAAGCATTAGGTTGCTTAGCTTGGGGCTAGATGGCGTTGTGTGATATGTCCAAACATATTTATTTTAATTCACCCGATTTATTACGTTTATTGGTAAGGAGATAATATCATAAAGGCGAAATTAAGTTTGTGAGTGTGTGTGTGTTTGTATGTTTGTTACTTCTTCACGCTCAAACGGCTGGACCAATTTGAATGAAATTTAGTATGTAGAAGTTTATATACCCTGTATTACCGGCTACCTTTTATCCCGGTTTACGCGGGTAAAACCGCGGGACGCAGCTACTATTATTTATAAGTTAAATACTAATATTATGTTAAATAAACCTTTCGGAATAAATTCTCTAATGATAGTGAAAACCGCATCAAAATCCTTTGCGTAGTTTAGAAGAACAATGTGGCCACACAGTCAAACACGAAATGCGACTTTGTTTTTTAACCGACTGTAAGAAAGAGGAGGTTCTGTATTCGACCCGTATGTATGGTTGTTTATCCGCGATTTTCTCAAAAACTCAAGAACCAATTTTGATGATTCTTTCACTATCGTGATCTGCAAACTTTCAGAAAGGTTTTAGTATATGTAATTATTCTCAAGTACGAAGTTATTTACATAAATGTACTGTATCTAAGGCGATTTTGATTATTCTTCTTTTCGTTAATCTAGGGCTTACTTATGTAATTGTATATTTAACTAAAAATTATATACTAACATAACTAAAACTATTAAAAAACTAAAATATGGCACCGAAAAATTCCTCCGCATCGCTGTCGACTGGTAAAGTACCCAAGAGACTGGCGGCATTGCCACGTTGTATGGCAATGCTAAGCCGCTGGCCAAGGTAAAAGCCAGCCCTTGGGTCACGGGAAGTGTCAACCAGCCGTTTGGAGATTTCGTTGAACAAACTATGAGCGCTCGGACCCCACGGCCCAAGGGTTTCAACCCCAAACGGCTCGAAAATATAATTACCGATAAAGTTATTATACTTTCGCCGCTTGAGGTATTCCGCAGCGGCAGCAGCAGTGCCAGCACAGCACGCAGAGCCAGGAAGATGGGATGGCGCAAGAGTATCGACACACGTTGCGTCCAACACTAAAGGCCTTCCCAACTTCCATGGAAATAAAGACATGCCGTCCGGTCTCTTGCCATCGTCTCGTGCCAAGCCATTGGGTTCTAATACAGCTGGAACGCCGACGGTGACAAGGGCTGGTCATGATGTCATTGATGTTCGCGTGTCGTGCTAAGCGACCCGCACTTCAGCTGCAAGACAGGCCGTGGTGTCCGAGGCTGTTGACAACTTCGCCACAGTGACAGCGATGAGCAGAACAAGAAGGAGCTCCTAGTCGCAGTGAAGCAGCGAGGCGGAAAGTAGTGTAGTCGAACAAAGCGCCTATGTTCGACGACGGTAGTGCATGAAGCCACAGACCCGACTCCCACTTACCCACAGCCAGCAGACGCGCACGCTCCGCAGTAGTAGCAGACGTGTCAAGTAAATTGTTCTATACTACTCTGCAGAGAAGTTTTTTAGTTATGTTAGTATATAATGTTGTTATTTTTAGGTTATGTTTACAGTTAAATGTAAATGATGTGTATACTATTTAATAAAAGCCATTATGTTAAAAAAAAAAACTAAAAATGGAAAAATAAATTTACTTTAAAAAAAGTAAAAACCGACTTCATAAACCAACTAACAAAACAGCAAACACAAACTCAACCTCAAACTTAACAGCTTCTGAAGTCGGTATCTTCAATTCTTCAATGGACCTTAGTTTGGCACCGACTTCAGAAGCTGTTAAGTTTTTTATGAAAGTTATTTTATTCGTTTTTAGTTTTTGAAGTCGGTTTTTACTTTTTTAAAATAAATTTATATAATAAGCCGACGTTCGCACGGACGTAAAATTATCGCGGCGGGATTTTGTCTCGCACTGGATTTTCAACTCTCCTTGTTGAGCCGAGCATTGAGAATCCAACAACAACAACAACAACAGAGTGCATTCTAGCGCGTCGAAAAAACACACTGTTGGATTTTCAACTCTCAGTGTTAAGCAGAGCGTTAAAAATCCAGTGCGCGAATAAAAATCGCCGCGATATTTTTACATGCGTGCAAACGTCGGCTTAGTATAGATAAATTAGCAACTAGTTTGATTTTGTAGAGTAGGTAAGCTTTGAAAGGCAGCAGCCATAAAATGATGTTTTGAAGAATCCCTCTCACAGCGACCACGCGTCAACCACGTCATAATACTACAGGTTTAATACCTACAGTAATACTATTTCCATGTTATTTATAGTGCACTGTGGTCCCAATATAGTCAGACCTACACCTACATAAGTTTCATGTGCTTCGGGAGGTCAAGACTAAGGTAATACCGAGCTAACAGCGGTTTTAAAATGTAGAATTTTTATGTCTTTTTTTGCCGCATTTCGAGCGAATTATTGTGGGCTTACGCCCGAAGTTATAGGTCATGTGCCTTTGTACCCGGTAGATGGCAATAGCCAATAGGGTCACCCCATGGGACTTAAGGGCGCTATTACATTTTGACCGTGATTTTTTCATAAATTGAAATTGCACACTATAAACAAAAAAAAATATTATTACATGACTCAAAATAAACGTAATCACAACTGCTAAATTGCTACATAATACGATGCGTCGGCGTCTAAAGCTAAAGACCGCGTGTCCCGAGATTTACATTGATTTTTAGCACTGCATATAATAATTAATTAAACATATTATTTTACTTTTAAATAGACTATTTTTTTTTTATCAAGCAAGGTAACATAGTAACCTTATTTATTAAATACATTTTGTATGAATTTGGATTATACATTCTTAGATAAAAAATATAATTTCGGACGAAAAATTGTCAGTAACTCTCTGGTTTACGGAATTATTTTTGGTGTATTACTGTATGAAACATAAAAAACTGAATTGAGCTCTCCAAAGTTGAAGAATACAGTTGTTCCAAGGACATTTTTTTAAATGATTAAATTATTATATCTTCGATGTAACAAAGCATCAAAACATGTCCAAAAGTAAAATTTTATGAAACATCCTTTGCAGAGACAAGGTTTTTACTGATTTTTGTAAAGAAATTGAAATATTTATTTAGAACACTCCCAAAAGAAATAATCAAGCTTTCTTGGGCATATGTTTTTTTTAATTTTGTGGCTCTAATAAAACCACAATCACATGTCAAAACTCGAGTCAAACGCTCAAATACAAGAGAAATTGTGATAGCGCTCTTAAGGGGATACATCGATAAATATTCTGTTTTTAAAATTCCTTTAAAAACAAATGTATATGGTTAAATGATTTGAATTTTCCTTATGTGTTATTTGACTATATTGTCTTCTGTTGTATTAAAACCGAAACATGAATATTTGAAATTTTTTCGATAGAAAAAAATTCCAAAATAGCACCGTCTTTTTGCTGTTTTATACGATTTTACGTAAACAGTTCCATATTGTGCAGTAAAATTTGCTTTAAATCGAAAGTATTTAAATATGTTAAAAATTTACTAAGCTTTAGCTTAGTAAATTTTTAACATATTTAAATACATATTTAAAATTTAAAAATTTAAAAATTTAAAAATTTTAAATCCTCGTAAAGCACGATCAATGCCATTACGAGAGATCTTTTTGTATTTTTTTTTTTCTCAAACTTTAGAGCGTTTTACGATTCATAATAGGACTCATAAAGAACTTCGTCCCAAAAATTACGCTGTATCATTGTTATGTAGCTGGACATCACTAACAGCACAATACAGTCGGCGGTGTCGTGTGGAATAGTAGTTTCTGTCATTCCCGACAACACCAGCAGTGGTATGCGCGCCAAACTAGACAGCCATAACGCCATTTCACTTACACAAAGAGTTAAACCACGCTTCGAAATATCCTCTTAAACATAATGAATGAAATGTGGGTGTGCTTTACATGTATATAATGTCTATCTATTCATACACGAAATCTCTTAAGAGGTCATTGTACTCATCATTATGAACAACTTTTACTATGGGACCAAATTTGAAGTCGCGAAAAAAAAATCTGCTGTTCCCTACACATTGAAGTCTTATTATGCGAAACTAAATTAAAAACGCGATGATTTTTTTTTCGCGATTTCAGATTTGGTCCCATAGTAAAAGTTGTTTATAATGATGAGTACAATGACCCCTTAAGAGATTTCGTGTATGAATAGATAGACCTTTGTTTACATCTCTGCCTAACTCTTTGGGGAATACGGCGTGATCAATCAATCCGCCTAGCCTTTTGCCTTCCAGTCTAACCGGAGGCAGCTGAATACCAGTACTTTACATGGAGCGACTGCCTATCTGACCTCCACAACCCAGTAACTGGGTAATAACGATACCCCTTGGTAATACTGGTTGTCAGAGTTTCGGGCTTCTGACGACCCGTAACGACTGTCAAAGATCCACGAATGACAGCCGGGACAAACGGCTTAACGTGCTTTCCGAGGCACGGAGGAGTCTCGGTATGTAAAGATGGTCACCCATCCACGGACCGATCCCGGCAAGCGTAGTTTAACCTGATGGGCCGGCCCGTGCGGCTGTAATTACTTAGCCACGAGCCCCTCCTACAATACAGGTAAGTATGTTATTCTATGTGTGTGAGGTACTACAGGCTGAATTATTAGACAACGTGTCGTTTTGCATTCTCGTCAAATATAAAAGTGTGGTAGGTAATATAGACAGTCAAACCGAACAACTTTTTCCATGGCACCAACATCGTCATCGCGAAAAAATAATCAGCCGTCCCATACATTTGCATCGAGTAGGTATTGAAGCTTTCTATAAGACAGTTGAAAATTTTTTCACGAATACGATGTTGGTCCCATGGAGAAAGTTATTCGGTTTGATGTTCTGTATCACACCCTGAAATTAGACGAGGATGCAAAATAACACGTTGTATTGACGTAGTTTGGTTTTTACCGTAGCTGAAAACAAGTGAAATTGGTTTTAAACCACTTCAATTTATATTTTCTCGAGACACAATGGAAAATTCTGTTTATGATTGCGTCAAACGAGAGGTTAACTAGTAGGTCTGCGAACAGACTCTGTGGTAGACCTCGCGAGCATGAACTTTTTGCAACCACAAAAGTTTTTTAAAACGGAATATTTACCATGGTTTTTATCTTTTTTTCTTTTTTAGGGTTCCGTACCTCAAAAGGAAAAAAACGGAACCCTTATAGGATCACTTGTGTGTCTGTCTGTCTGTCTGTCTGTCCGTCTGTCACAGCCAATTTGCTCCGAATGTAATGGACCGATTAAGTTGAAATTTGGTACACATATGAATTTCTGTGACCCAAACACGGACGGGTAAAGTAAATAAATGAATTTTGAATATAGAGGTCACTATTGGGAGGCAAATAAGAAAATTAAAAAAAATATTTTGCAAACTACACCATGTGGCATGTCAAATGAAAGGGCTTACTATGAGGGTCTCAAATATATTTTATTTTTAAAATAAATTGTTTTAAAGTTATTTAAGAAAATAGACGAAAATTGACCATTCCCCCCCCCCTTATCTCCGAAACTACTGAGCCTAAAATTTTGAAAAAAATACAGAAAATAGATCTTTACCTGTAGATTACAGGAAAACCTATAAGAAGGCTGTGGTCTTAAAATAACATGGAAAATCTATCATTATTGTGAGTACAAACTTACATTTACAGTTGGAATGTATGGGACAACATGTTTTTCAACTACAATGTTAAGTTTGTTCTTAAGATAAATTCATCCCAACTACGGAACCCTTCATTGTGCGTGGTCCGACACGCAATTGGCCGGTTTTTTGAACGGGACGGGCTGATGATGACGGCTTCGTGACGGTGCGAAGGAGGAAGCGCCGACAGAGTAGCTGTAAGTTCTTACAGCTACTCTGTCGGCGCGCTGCGTCAAGGCTCCTACGGAGCCCAACGAAAAGCTGCGTGCTGCGAAGCCGAACACTCCAGTGTATATTTCAAAATTAATTCTTAGTGTTAATAATAGTAATAATAGTTCTGTTTCTTATTTTATTTAATTTTTTTGTAATCTATTCCTTATGTTTGGCGGTGCCGATTTGACGATTGGTGCTCATCTTTTCTTGATGTGTTGTCGTGTGTAAGATCTCTTATTATAATTACTGTATAGCTAGCCGTGAAAACCTGTAATTGGCTTCATGTTTCTTATTTCAGTATATTTATTGTTTATAAGTTAAGCTGTTGGTTTTCCACATGTTAAATAAATAAATAAATATTTCCCGCCTCCACTACACCACTGCCGCGGAAGACATCGTGACGTGCGTGCGCCAAAGGTTGAAGTACGCGCCGAGAGTACAGCTGCTGGAGTCGCATCGCAACGTCGCCCCGCGACCTGCTTGCGGACGTGTGACTCCACCCCGGACTGGACTTCCGAGTGAGTCGCTCTCAGCTTACACGCGGCTCACTTGTGACAATAGACTCCACACATAACATACATCTGTTGCGTGATGCGTGCTAGGATAATTTAGGCGTGTCGCGCAGCAAACAGTAGACATTCACCTCTATACAGGCGCATAAATACACGCGTGAAGACGCAGCGCGGGCGCGCGATTCACGTAGACACCGGGTGACGTCACACAACACAATGTCACCCACACACCCATTACACGGTCTCCCTAACCCGTGCCAGGCTCGGCTAGCTCTGAAAGTGGGGCGGGCGGGAGCCACTCACCCCTTCTGTAGGAACGTCGAGTCCGTATCTCTGTCGCAGGTCGCCTTCTGCTGGGCTTCCCCCATGTAGGTGGGGGTTCCACCTGGTAGGGGTTGACCGCCGGGATACGGTGAAGAAAGCGGCGCTGATTAGCAGCGTCGTGGCGTGCCTACAGACACAGAAAAAGCAACCATTCACAGGGACGCGTATTATTCGCGTCCCATCATCTTTTAGGCCGCAGCAGGCCAACAGAATGAGGGGCCCGTATTGACGGGCCAACGAGCGCTACCGCGGAGAGGGGGCCACGCCCCGACACCGCCAATCGCACCCCCTGACGGGGTGGAGCGATGTCCAACTAGTGATCGCAACGTCAACTTTAAGGCGTTTGTGGTGCGCATACCAACATGCTACCTGCACCTGGTGATGGAAGAAAGCTTTTGGCCGCAGGATGTGGTATTCCGCCGCCGACAAGTGCTACCGGAGCGCGCAAAGACTTAATGCTACTAAGTGATACTTGTTAGTATCACTTAGTAGCATTAAGTCTTTGCGCGCTCCGGTAGCTAAAACCAAGAAAAGGAAGAAAGCTTTCTTCCATCACCAGGTACAGGTAGCATGTTGGTATGCGCACCACAAACGCCTTAAAGTTGACGTTGCGTTGCGGGTTATTAAGTTTTATTTAATAGCAAAATTGTAACTATATTAATATGTATACTTAGGTTAAGTTAAGTATCTATGGGCCTTTGTTACCTGAAAATAAATGGTTTATTTTACCAAATTTTTATGAGACCAACTAAAAAAACTTTTTTACAAAAACATACAACCGACTTCCAAAAACAACACTACAAAGTGAAAAATAACTTTAATTTCGGAAGTCGGTGTCTAGATAAATGTATTTTCGTTTTTTGCAACCGACTTCCGAAATTAAAGTTATTTTTCACTTTGTAGTGTTGTTTTTGGAAGTCGGTTGTATTTTTTTGTAAAAAAGTTTTTATTTTTCACTTTTTAGTTGTGTACCTACCCCACACAAATTCTAATACCACTACCTGCAAAACAAACTAGAACATCATCCATATAAAAGTGGGGAAAAAATACATATTATTGAACATATTATTTTTATTATTATTACCTCAAAAACTACCCAAGCAAAGTTAATCAATTTTATATGGGACCAACTGTGATGACCCTCTCGATAAAAGAAAAAAAATCCAAATCGGTCCCGCCATCTTCGAGTAATCGGGGAACATACATAAAAAAAAAAAACAAAAAAAAAAAAAAGGTTCCGACGAATTGAGAACCTCCTCCTTTTTGAAGTCGATTAAAAAGAACCATCGAAATCGGATCTCATAAGGCGGAGATATCCAGTAGCCCCCTTTTTGGAGGATCTAAGGGGTACTTCCTGAACAGTCAGCGATCAACCATTAATATTAGGTACCTAATAGTTGTTTGTGTTTTAGTTAAACTATGAAATTGTCGTTTTGCATAGAAAAAATCAAACAATTTTTATAATTATACATTATCGGTGCACTTTTGCCATTTTAATTAAAGTTCATTGATGCCTCTGCTAAAGAAATCCTGGGGACGGGAATCGATGAATTCTTGAAAGGCGTTTTTCACCTTCTCGTTGGATTTGATATATTTCCCCGGGACTCATTGTTGAGATCAAAATTTCCAGAACGGAAGCTATCAAACTAAAAACGCACCGTGCGTTCACTTGCGGTACCTTGTCCATACATGTCGCTAATATTGCGTGCTGTCTGCGCTACGTTGGTGCCACGACGGAATTTATCATTTATCATTTTATCGAAAATAGCGCACTTTTCGATTTTTCCATGGTTACAGAAACATCGATATCAAAGAAAAAATGAACGGCGGGAAAACAAATGAACAACTATTTCTGTTTTAAATATCATGCTATATTATAAAATTAATTTGAATTTGGAATTCTAAATAGAATTAAAGATATCTTCACACTAGCCGGTATTAAAAATCGGCAATTTCATAGGTATTATACCTATTTATATTTATCTCTTTTACTTACACGGGATCTATTTTAAAATCTTTTGTACGTTTCTTGAGCGAGTAAATCGTTGTTGACCGCTCGTCAGCGGTGGGACAGCTGCCTATAACCCTACCTTGACCTAATTCTTTCGTAGTCTTATAAAACCCACTGACTAGAAAAAGGACGACTTACTAATCTTTGCAGGGATCAATCAATCTGCCTAGCCTTTTCCCAACTATTTTGGGGTCAGCTTCCAGTTTAACTAGATCCAGCTGAATACCAGTATTTTACATGGAGCGACTGTCTATCTGAGCTCCACAACCCAGTAACTGAGTAATACGATACCTACCCCTTGATAAGACTGGTTGTCAGAATTTTGAAAAATAACCAATCTGCCTAGTCTTTTCCCAACTATGTTGGGGTCGGCTTCCAGTCGAAGCGGATGCAGCTGAATACCAGTAATTTACATGGAGCGACTGCCTATCTGACCTCCACAACCCATTAACTGGGTAATACGATACCCTTGGTAAGACTGGTTGTCAGACTTTCGGGCTTCTGACGACCTGTAACGACTGTCAAAAATCCACGAATGACAGCCGGGACCAACGGCTTAACGTGCTTTCCGAGGCACGGAGTAGTCTCGGTATGTCAAGATGGTCACCCATCCACGGACCGACCCCGGCAAGCGTAGCTTAACCTGATGGATCGACCCATGCGGCTGTTATTTTTTAGCCACGAGCTCCTCCTCTTCCTCCTCCTCCTCCTTGCTATTATTAAATGTGTCTTGGTTATTTTGGAAAATAACCAAGACACATTTATTTTTAGCAAGTAGGTACATGGCAGCTTAGAAAACACACAACACTTCCTTGCTACGCAGTAGGTTTCTAACAAAGAGGTACGATAACATAAGAATTATTTTTCCCCCTTTCCCCCCTTTTGACCCCGAAACGTAACGTCGGATATAATATACAGCGGTGGGGGCGACCCCTAATTTTATACCGTATACAGGTTGTTGCTGAAACAAGTAATATTATTTTTAATGTGTAACATCTTTCCTCTCGCTTTCCTGCAATCTGTGGGAGTGATTTCGTGAAAAGAGACGGAAGTAACGGAAGTGTGTAACAGGAAGTGAAAATATTTGTTTTAAAGTTTTGAGTGACGGATAGTATGGAACTATACTCCATAGGTGTAGGTAATTAAATAAAGGTAAACAAAAAAACCACGTGTCTGGCTAACCGACTAAGCGTAATACCTGTCACTTCAGTTGTCATGCTACGACACAGTTGTACACTAGCACATCAAGCTACTACAATCTGTCAAATTTCTTTAATAGATTTTCATCTTTATCGCTTACGCATTAGGTTCAAGGTTGATTGCAAAAATTTGACCGTTTCGGGTGGCTTGACCTGCTGGCATATGTACTCTTCAATTTAGTAACTTTATAATTCGTTGTTTAACGTTCATTCATCAAATCATTTTGTATTAGTTTACATGATGTGTAAAAGTAGCAGTGTTAATCAACTTATGTTGCTGACCGTACCATCGAGCTGATCTGATGATGGAGCCGGAAGGTGGCCATAGGAACTCAGTAATAAAACGGCGCAACCCTATCGAGTTTGGGCTCGTTTGATTCGTCTTGATAAGGACTCTGGTCCTAGATTCCTTATACTATAAAAAAAAAACAAGATTTTATTAGTCAATATAAAAGCTTGTTTTTTTTTTAATAATACACTTGTTTGATAATACACGTAAAACCAATGTAGAAGCAATTTTATTACGATATTGTCATCGGTATCTGCCTAGCGTTTTGCCAAGTTAGGTTAGGTTAGGTTAGGTGTATGGGGTCAGCTGCCATTCTAAGTGGATGCATCTGATATTTAACATGGAGCGACTGCCTATCTGATCTCCACAACCCGGTAGCTGGGTGGTCATTATAATTATGTCTGGTTAAATAAAATTCAGACTATTATTATGCGGCAACAATAAAAATAGCTCGACCTTTTTTTTGTTTGAAGCCATAATAGTTGTATAAATGACTTCTTGAGCGTTAAATATTGTAAATTTCGTTTCATTGTGTGATAAAAATAAAGAAAATTCTGGTTTACCTATTTTATTAATTTAGAATATTCTAGAAAGAGCATTAACATTTCGTATTATCATTGGTGTCATAGACTGTCAAAAAAAAAAAATATTTTTATTGTTCCAAAAACAGTTACAGATTGATTTACCACCAATTATTGAAAAGCAAAAACTGTGCAATTAAAATGAGGCCAGCACATCAAGCTACCCCAATCTGTCAAATTTTCCCAATTGAATATGAACCTTATTCCTTTGGTGTAAAGTTGAAAATCCATCAAAGAAATTTGACAGATTAAGGTAGCTTGATGTGCTGGCCTCTGTTCTTAACTTTAGTGGAAAAGACTCCTGTACTAGTTAAAAAAACTGTATCACAGGATACAGGACCTTCCGTTTAAAATGAGTCCGAATAAGCCGATGTTTGACGGAAAAAGCTATTAGGATTTTTAGGAAAAGGATAGTTCAACGAAAAAAAAATTTTTTTTTTTAAATAATTCTTTCAAACAGCCTGTATACCAAGAAACTACAGCAACCTTGCGTTCCACCTTGGTGTTTAGTACCGCGGCAAGCATCGTGCAACTTAGACGCAAGAGCTAACTGTAACTATATCTAAACTCAGTCTCATTTTAGACACCACATAGTCTAAACGTGTATTAAAAGTAAACTAAAAAGGCCAAAACTAAACAGAAAAAGTTAAAAAAAATAAAAACGTTTGTCTAAAAATGGAATTCTAAAATTGAATGTTTTAAATCGTTGTTGATTAATGCGAACGCACGCTTTTGCACTTCCGTTTTTGTTTTCGTTCTTTTTTTGAGCGTAGATATTATCCTGTTTCACGATTGTAATAAATTTATTTACTGTGTGTAATTTATGTACATTTTTCCTTGTGTTTGAGTAAAGCAAAAATGTTTAGTAATAATTCAACAAGACTTACGATTAACTACTTTGAATAACAAATATTATTTAAATGATTGAATACATTTTATAATATGTTTATGAAAAATAAGCTTCCCCTTGTATGTTTACCAGTTTCAAAAGATATTTCATAAATAGCTTTTTTATGCTAAGCACCGCCGCTTCTTGCACTGATAAATTAATATAATTATTTTTCTACCAATGTAAATATAAATAAAACACAAATCGTTGTTGTTTTTGGTTGATCAACGATAAGAAGAAATGACAATAAATTTTTTAAAGTCCTTAGACCTTAACATATATTTTTTTTCTAAAGTAAGTATCTACCACCAGACGCTATTTTTCTCCTATTAAACATTACAGTGTTTTAGATTCTATGTATTTTATTTTAAATTTCATGCAATGTAATTAGCGCTACATGCATTTTTGGTGATGGTCTATGCTTAATGTTTATTATTTATTATTAGTTGATCAATCAAATCAAAATTTAAATATTGTAGATCTATATAAACCAGCTTAATTTTATAAATTTCTAATTTTCTCTAATGACCTACACACACGTTTGGTTTATAGGAGTCATTATTTGAAGCAAAGAAGTTAAGGTAAGCAAGGTGTGTTTGTTTTAAGTAAAAAACATATACTTCATAAAATACAAAAAAGAATACAGGCCATATACACATATTTCTGTCAACTGAAAACCGTTAACTTTAAAAAGATTAGTACAACTTTGCTATTCCCCGGTCACACTAACGTCAACGTCAATGCCCATCATCACCATAAACATCGCGGTAGTTAAATTCGGTCAAGATTCGGTCAAAATATCGCGGTAAATGGTGGCTACACCTACGGCCAACGTCCTTCATCGCGATAATCAACGGCATATTCCGTTAATGTGGCGACATTAAAGTCGGACGGACAGATAGACAGGCCGCTAGGCTTTTGGTAAAGGCTCCTTCAAAAAGGCGCGACACGCGACACGCGGTGGCTTTTTGTCGCGTGCGATTCGCGTCGCGTGTTTCGACTGTTTTGTAGGAGCCAAAGGAGTCCCAAAGGCACCCTTTGGGCTAGTTTCCCGAACGAAAATGATTGCAAAATTAATGTGTCAAATTGTAAAGCGCACATAAACTACTGTGATTGGCTGTTGATAAATCATTCGACCAATCGCAGCATTTTACAAGAGCTTGACCATTTTTTACATTAATTTTGCGATAATTTTCGTCTGTGAAACTGTCCCTAAGACAGTTTGTCCATCGCAACGGGAAAGGGACGTCAGCAAGAGAACAGATGACGGAGCCAAAGTATTGACAGTACTATGGACAAAACTTAAGCATGCTCACTTAAAAAAATATTCCTGTGAGAGCGCAGCTAGTAACAAACGAACATTGTGCGATCAAGTCGTGAGCCGTGCATGCGATTATCGCCTCTGAGGTGATCATGCGGAACTTTGGCTCATAGTACATAAGGCGCCGTCATCTGTTTTCTCGTTGACGTCGCGGTGCGGTGGACGAACAGTGTATGTGTACGGAATCCTATAAATCTGCCTACTCTTATAAGAAACTTTTTGACTAAATCAATGTAGGTACGTAACCATCAAACAAGTTGGCAAAAAAGTGAGATGCGCAGTACGGAATCCTGTAGTGCTATTCTGTAAATATCTCACCGTGAAAACTTAGGTGAAGTGAGCTGTCAATACGGTCAATTCCCAGCATTAGGTGGGATGACAGCTCACTTCACGCCCACTTCACCTAAGTTATCTCGGTGAGATGTTTACAGAATAGCATTACTGTTGTATGATTGGTCGCGTCAATCACGCAACAGGATTCCGTATACTGCGCATCCCACTTGCAAAAAATAAAATAATATAATTGCTTGGACGATGTTAAATATATTTCTATCAATCGTTTGATTTTGACAGAGACAAAATGATGTTTTAAATATATGGGCCTTAGAGTTCAATTTTATCAGTAACTAGCTTCTGCCCGCATCTTCACTCGAGTAAAATGTCATATTTGAATATAAAATACATCTTATGACACTCAATACTATAGCTTCCCATTAGTAAAAGAATTTTCGGAATCGTATCAGTAGTTACGAAGATTACCCCCTACATACCAACATACAAATTTTACGTCTTTATGATATTAGTATCTAGGTATTGGTGCCGATTCTGTTGTGCACAAACTAAACTTAATTTAGGCTATTGCTAACTTTTTCTCTCTAGACAAGAAAGGGACGGAAGTAAATTAGAGCTGTCAAATTAGTTAGAACTAATTTTTCCATAGACATTTAGACGACACGTAAAAACATGTCGACTAAAAACACGGTGAAGCGCAAGGCGTGAACTAGTTTGACATCTCCAACTTAGTTCATAGCTATAGCCGTCTTTTTCTCGCGCTGCCTGTTAGTAAAAGATAGCGATTCTCTAATTTTAGTTTAGTGCGTTCACAAGAGAATCGGCACCAATGTCATCTAAGTATGCACTGATTAAAATGTACTGCAAAAGTCAGGGTATTCTGAGTCGTGAAAATCACGAGCAAACGCGTCGTGTCATAAAACATTATCCACGATGCTTCGAATAGAGAAATTGCATTACCTATGAGACCAGAACTACATTTTTGAAAAAAACACGGAATCCGGTTGTAACTTTTACGTTATTCCAAACAAATACGATTTTCGGATCGTATACGGAAGTGCCAATCATTATTTCCGAGCGAAATAACAATGGCGATGTGCGTCTTGAATAGCTCCATTTCTTTTGTTATTCAAATGCGTATTTTTATTATTAAAATATTCTTTTAATTGCTAAGAAAAACTGACTAAACAAACACGCTTTTGCTTTGTTCTATATTTAATTTGTGACAAGACACAAAATGTTTGGCTGACGTGTGTGTGGCCATTATTTTAATTATTTTTAACAAATACTTAATCCTTTGAGGTTTGATCAATATTAATTTAAATTAATTTACGTAGAAGATTAAAAGATAGTTCAATATTAATAGAATTCTTCTGTCTGCCCTCATCTTCTTCTTTTAAATAAAAATCAATAGCTATTCGTTAGTATCGCTAAAACTCAAAACGGTTTGACCGATTTGAATACATATTTTTTTGCTTTGTTTGCTCTAATACAGGAGAAAAGAAAAAAAAAATAGGAAAAAAAAGAAATTGAAATTTTGACAGGACAACGTCTACAGGTCAACTAATACCTAATATTATTATCAAGAAGAAGTAATTCCCTTTTCTAAAATAATTAGGCATTCATGAATGCTTGCGACTTCTTGTGATTGCAAAAAAAATAGCTTTTAAACAAAAGAAAGTAAATACAAGACTTCTCATAAACTTTCTTATTCAAGATTGTAAACATTTTTTTTTTGTAATATAATAGGTACCTATCTACCAGAGATTTGTAAGTTCTACTTTTGTGTCTCAATAATTCACATTCAATTCGCGTATTTTTCTCTGAAATAATTATATTGATCAAACCTTCTAACAATTTTTATAGCTAGACCATTTATGTATTCACATAACTTCATAATTTTACTTCAGGTAATAATGTTATCAAATAATATTTAAATTATACGACTCAGAATATATTCTACGTATAACGGACAAATATTGTGTTGATTTAAAAAAAAAACTCTTATAGTAGATAGACGATTTATTCTGTAAAAATCTCACCGTGAAAACTTAGCTGAAGTGAGCTGTCAATATTGTCAATCCCTAGCATCGGATGGGATGACAGCTCACTTCACCTAAATTTTCACGGTGATATTTTTTTTTCAGAATAGCACTACAGTTTAAATCTATTCCTACGATCTAAATCTGCTAAAAAAGATTTATTTAACATTTTTGGTCTAGCTAACCACCTAAACCTCTATAACAATTCGTTCTATAATTAAAAAAATATTAATATCACCATCGCCCACCATTTTTATAATACGTTCATTTATTATTCTGACAGCTAATATATTCAAAATGGTGGCTTATTGTTACGTCGCGTCGGCTATTAGTAAAAAGGCCCATGAAAAGAATGGACTACGCTGAAGGGCTATTTTTGTAATTATAGAGCTTCAGGTTGACTTTCAAAATTCGAGCCATTGGCTACATTTGTTTTTTTAATTGCCATTTTGATGTATGGTTTTAGCTGTCAGAATAAATTTATCAATTTCCACTATGAAGTCGTTATCGGGTAATATCAGTGTTTAGAAATTCTGACAACAATTATGCGATATTGGCATGAAATGTGAGTAAAATGCGCCAAATTGCTTTTTTGTCACTTACAATCAAATTATTTTACTAAACAGACAATAAATAATTAGGTTCGAAAACACCAAAAAGGTTCTTTGACGCATTTTCCGCATAAAAAAAAAACAAAAAAGAAATTAAATCGCAGTTCCAAATTTAAACCGTCATACCATAAACAAGGACATACAACGTAACCATCCGTCGCTCATCCGATTTTCGTGAACGTAAACTGTTGCGTTTCAAAAAACGAAAATGTTTGGAATTTTTGAGATGTGCCGGAAGCAAGTTGCCGCTCTCATTCTGCCACTTGTGTTGGCATCGCTGTTGGGTTACTCCTCCGAAGCACTCAGCACTTTTGGTGTCTCCCACACGAAAGCGCCGTCGGCAGCCCCAACAGCACCACCTGGTAAATATATTTTTTTTATATAATGGGACATTTCACACTGCACATCCACAGATTGGACTAGAAAAGAGAAACACTGATCACTGTTTAAAAAAAACATGGTTCTGAAAAAACACATTTTTTTATTTACACATTGTGTGTCATATTTTTGAGTGTTAGAAGCACGAGTGGTTATTTTTAATACTTACAGGTACATACAGAGGATATTTTTGTCCCATTATATGAAAAAAAATGTTTGCCCAACATGCACAGGCGATTTATATTCACTAGGCGACCTTTGAAACGAACAATGTAGGTTTACATGAATTGAAATAACCTACAAAGCTTTGTTTATTCACAAAAGAATTTAATAACGTTAAAAACACTAAACAATCTGCATAATTGTACACATGGCTACATATCAAGCTATATATTTCCAGTATAAGCTGACCTCTCATTGTACGGAAATCCTATACAATGCGAGATCAGCTAATAATGGAAATTTATAGCTACATGTAGCCGTGTGTACATACATGACATTTTTCCACAATTTTCTTTATTTAAGTACACTTTTATCCAAATTCAAAATTGACGGTTTTAATTTTGCAGAATCAGTTTCTAAATTTAAAATGTGGCAAAGGAAACGTACTTTTTTGCCTGTTTTTGTGTTCTTATGGCAGATTGGACAGTGTTTCGGAGCGTTTAACCCTTTTTTTGGCCTTATTAAAACTCAAAACACCGTTACTCCTCTCAAAACACCGTCGCCTACTCCGCCATCGGGTAAGATTTTTTTTATATAATGGGACCTTTTTTCTTTATAATAAATTAAAAATCTAAATAAATTGTCTTGTACAGATTAAATAAACTTAAAAATTAATTAATATTTCTATTATTTCTTGCATATTGTTGTAATTTGTGTCTGGCTTGTAAATATTTTGCATTTACATTTTTTGATTGTAAAAATAAGTCTTGTGTTTAACAATGTTCAAAATTGTTAGCATTCTATTCGAAGTTTGAACTAATTAAATTAACTTGTATATTATTCGTCTATTAGTCTCATTATATAAATATACAGTAACGGCGGCGTCACAACGAAAAATTTAACAATACAGAAGACTCACACACACCATCGATTTTTTAAACTTTTTTATTCACTGTTACACTTTAGAGCCTAGATGACACAGAATTCCTCTGATTATAAAACTTTCTGATTGAAGTATTTGCCAGTTTGATTTTTAAGCATATTTTGTTAGTAAAAAACATACGGAGCAGCGGTGCAAGCACAGATCTTTAGAAGCGAAAATCATCGAGTTTTAGTCAAAGATTGAAATCTTCGGATTAATTTGTCCTCACCGTATTATGTCGTGGTGAAAACGTCAATTGATACCGTGAAGTGCAAGCTCACAAATCTCATAATTATGACGTTTCCAAGGCATTAAGCAACATTGTGTGTGTCAGATATGTCAAAACAAAGCAGAAACGCGAGCAAAGCAAGCAGCAGGGCGAATTTAACTATTAAAATTATATATTTATTTTTGAAGTTGGTTGTTTTATCCACATCTTATCGAATGTCTTTAAATATGTAATTATAGACCGATTTCCAAACTGTGTATACTGGCTAAAGTTTTTGAACGATTAGTCTATGATCAGGTTTACGCAGCACTTAGTTCATCTTTTAGTCCTTCACAGCACGGGTTTTTAAAGGGTCGTTCAACAGTCTCCAACCTAGCTTTGCTAAATGACTTTTTAACACTTAGTATGGACAAAGGGGCGCAGGTTGATGTCGTTTATACGGACTATAGTAAAGCGTTTGACAGAATTGATCATGACTTACTTAAAGCAAAACTATTTAACATTGGTATTAGAGGTGATCTACTTCGCTGGTTTTCGTCTTACTTGGATAACAGGTCTCAAGCTGTAGTTGTCAGCAACTACATTTCGAGCTGGGTTTCGGTTCCTAGTGGTGTTCCCCAAGGTTCCCTGATGGGCCCGTTACTCTTCATTATTTACGTAAACGATATTGACACGTGTTTCCATAACTCTAATCTTCTTTGTTTTGCTGATGATATGAAGATATATTCTTCTATATCATCATTTAGTGATATGGATGCTCTCCAATCTGACCTATCAAGACTTGATGAATACTGTCGCGTCAATAAATTAGACCTAAACCCTACTAAATGTTCAGTAATTTCGTTTAGCAGAAAACGCTTTCCACTTCATACCGCCTATAAGCTGAAAGGTCAGCTACTGCAGAGATGTGGCGGTGTTCGTGACCTGGGCGTATATCATGACTCTAAACTTCAGTTTAATGTTCACGTTGAGCAAATAGTGGCTAAAGCATCCAAAGCATTAGGTTTTGTTATGAGACTAGCTGCGTGTTTTAAGAAAGTAAAAACTATTAAGATTTTGTATTGCTCATTTGTGAGAAGTCATTTAGAATATGCTTCTCAAATTTGGAACCCGCGTTATGGCGTGCACATTGATCGCATAGAGGGTGTACAAAAAAGATTTGTTCGGTTTCTGTGCTATCGTTTGCGCATACCATACCACAGTTGTGAATATTTGGATCTCTGCAGGAAATTTCACCTACAACCACTTACTGACCGTCGTCGATTGGCAGATTGTACATTTTTGCTCAAAATTGTATCAAATGAGGTGGACTGTCCGCAGCTTCTACGTAAGCTGTACTTTAATGTTCCCCAGCGAACTCTCAGATTTAATCCTCCTATAGCTATTCCGTTGTCTTCTTCCAACTACAGGCAAAACTCATATTTAGTGCGAGTGAGTAAAGACTTTAATGACCTATGCAAGCAGTTCTCTTTTGACTTGTTTTCAACCAAAGGCTCAAGCGTACGCAATAGGCTGAACCTGGAATTTTTCAAAATTAATTCTTAGTGTTAATAATAGTTCTGTTTCTTATTTTACTTAATTTTTTTGTAATCTATTCCTTGTGTTTGGCGGTGCCGATTTGACGATTGGTGCTCATCTTTTCTTGATATCTTGTCGTGTGTAAGATCTCTTATTATAATTACTGTATTGCTAGCCGTGAAAACCTGTAATTGGCTTCATGTTTCTTATTTCAGTATATTTATTGTTTATAAGTTAAGCTGTTGGTTTTCCACATGTTAAATAAATAAATAAATAAATAAATAAATGTTCATATATATATAAGAATAAAAAGATCTGTGCATGCACTGCAGCTTCAAATTCAGAGGAATATGAAAACACAAAATAGACGCCTTTTTAATACAAAACAACATTTATATTAATTTAGGCTGATACACTAAAACATTTTAGCCGTCTCGCTCAAGAAAAAACACTGCTTAGCATCACATTTAGGTACTACGACAATTTGACAAATTAATTGGCGCCAAAAGTCAGCCATCCTATTCCATAGACAACATAATGATACATTTTTTCCATAGACAATTGTTACAAACCTTTCTTATTATCAAAATCAATTAAAAAAACACAGCAAGGTATACCAGTGTAAGAAAATGTGGTGCAGAAGGCAAATGTACGCCATTTTGCCTATTATTATAGTCGGTTGGCTAAACATACAGTGCACAGATGGGTTTGGCATCTCGTCCTTTGGGAAGGCAAATACCGACCCACCAAAGCCTGCGACAACTTCCGCCGCCCCCGGTAAGAATTTAAAACGATATATTTCATACAAAAAACAAGCTTTCATATATTTTAACATAAGAATGCAACACACTCACATACACACACATACAACTGCTGTTTAATATAAGCATGAGACAATGCTGTGAATAAAAAAAAGCTTAGTGGTCGATGTTTTAGGAATATGCTACTTTTAAGGTGTATTTCCTAGGAACTCTTTGACAGAAAAACGTTCTACAGCATTCGGGGATACTCCAGAGATACTGAAAACTTCTAAAAACAAAATAATACAAAATTCTGACGTACAAAAATATCAGACAACACAACGAGAAAACGATACAAGAATACTAACAAAAATGTCCTGCTGACTCCTGCTGTATTACGTCACTTTAAAAATTACTGACAGCACACCACATCGTAACATTATGACTTATTTTCTCTTTATTACTAACCTAAATATTATATAAATATTAAAAAGTAACAGTAAAACTTATTTAAATTATTTGGATATGCGATTTGGTTGATTAATTTTGTAAGGCAAGGCTTTGCTTCTTTTCTCTCCGAAATTCATACCACAAAAGTGTCTATACCTACCTAACAATACTAAGAAGACAAGGAAACCATAATTATCCAAGCACTATTCGATAACCATCTAGAATTTAGTAAGTATCTTTAAAATCAACCATAGCTATACAAAATTCACTTGTAGCGAAATTTGACCTCATTGATGAGAAATTCATAACCAAAAAATTTACCAAACAAAATAAAAAACCAAAATTCTTAATTCAAAAAGTAGCCGCCTTATTTTCAACCATAGACAAAAAGAACAGGTTAAAACAATTCCTAATTCAAAATTGAAGTGTAGTTTTTCGCGCGTTGAGATGTGGTGTCAACGACAGACCGCGGCGGCCATTCTACCCTTACTTCTTATTGGCTGGATGACTGGACAATCTGATGCTCTTACTACTTTCGGGAAGAGTATTACTGCTGGACCTACAGTTGCACCGACAATGCCCCCTCGTAAGTATGTTAGGAGATTTGCATTAATTCGAAATTCAAAATTTTTGTAGGCAACTTAATAAAGTACATTATGTGGGTTTAAAAAATAGAAAAGGCTGTTAAAAAAGAATATTTGAAAGATATTCCTAACCTACAATTGTCAAATATTTTGGCACATAAGATGAGATCACCAAGTCCCTTTTTTTATTTTATTTTTATATATCTTCTCGTAATTGACCTTGAGAGGCCGTGACTACTTAACCTGACAATCCTGTGGCTGCCTTAAGCGAACTCAAAGCCTCCAGCCAGGGGCAACCAAGTATCTACCACAACGTTTCTATTAATATCCCTGAGTCGAGACAGTTTTATTGGGGGTGTTCCCTTTTCTATTAAGAATTCCTCAAATCAGATCTATTCTGTAAAATCTCACCCTGAGATCATAGGTGAAGTGAGCTGTCAATTGTGTCAATCATCAGAAGGAATGACAGCTCACTCTGGTCACTTCACATTTTTACGTTGAGTTTTTTTCAGAATAGACCGGCTGGATTCGTATCTAGTTATTATGCTCGCTCTAAAGATAAGAGGGCCTAGGTACCAAACTTCACTTCTGCTTGACCGTTCGGGGAATACAGATGTTGGGTTGCATTAAGCAAAGCTTCCGTTCAAATACGAATTCGAATTAAAGTAACTCTCCTTGTCTAGTTTGCCAATGAGAATGCTTTTTCATGTAACTTATGACCAATGACATTAGTGCACGTTTCAAATATTGCACATTCAATGCACGAGCACACAAAAAAATGGCAAATAATCTGCCGCAGGCATAGAGAATATTAACAAATAAAATAATATTTCGTTTGAGTTCTATGATGAGATGGGATTTTATATATTTTTTATTCTGTCAAATTTCTACCCTTTCCTATGTACGGGACTGCTTGGAAAATATAGATTGATGACTATAAAAATTCATAGCTGAAAAGATCCAATAATTCCTAAAAATTGATCATTTTTTAAAACAGCAGCCATTTTTTTCTCTAGTGCAAAACATAGCATGTCGAATGTATTACTTAACTTTAAATGTCACACTTTTACAATAAAACTTGTTAATATCCACATCGTGCAATAATTTAATTTCAATTTTATGGCTAAATATGAGAAATTAAATAATAAAACAAAACAACATAACCTATTGCTTAGGAACCGTAAAGTAATGTAGTTAACCTACTCATAAAACAAGCGAAAAAGAATTTGTTAAAATTATCTATGGTAACACATTATTGCACATTTATAGCCGTTCCTTTTTCAAATTAATTGTGTTTATTGTTTCAGCCAGTGTAAGTAAAAATCTTGTTATAATTAATTATTTAATATGATACCTAATGTGTATGTTAAGAAGTATTCGTTTGTGTTTTATTTTTAGACTTCAGATAATCCTATTATTATTATTAATTTTATTTCAGATAATTAAAATCCATAGGTACAATACAATACATTAAATTAAACTAAAATCAATAAGCACATATACACTACCATTACATAAAATTTAAATAAAATAGTTCAATTAATAAGCAATATTTGTATAGATCCTACCTATATTTGTAATCAGGTTTGTAAACTTGCAATAGAGGGGTTTACGGGGGCGAAAAATCGATCTAGCTAGGTCTCATATCTGAGAAAATACAAAAAAAAATATGTTTTTCCTCTTTTCACCCAAGCAGAGCTCGCCGACCAAGTACTAATTATGATAAGTATGACTATATAACATGTAGATATTGTTCAAATAGATTTAGGAACCTATTTCGTTGTAGACAAATTCGATATTTCCCAGATATGAGCTAGCTAGATCGATTTTTCACCCCCGTAAACCTCGGAAATTGCAACTTTCATCGAAATCGTTAGAGTCGTTTTCGAGAACGTGACAACAAATATTTATACAAACATTGCTCATTTAATAGTATAGCATATTTAACTTAATTAAACTACAATAGTATGTGTGACATGTCACCATTGCACCCTACGAAGCAGGGGCGGGTAACTAGTCAAACTATAAAATTCAAAACAATAATTCGTGTTCTTACAAAACTGTCACTTTGACAAATGATCATTCGTAATAATACCGTCAATTGTTTCGTTACCAACCTTCAAATACTAACTACTAACGTCTAAAATGAAATATGATGCTCAAATTGTTATGTAGACTGTTCACGATATGACCTTTACTTAGGTACCTACCAACAAAATATGAGCCAATATCCTTCATAATATTTTATTAGTATCCACGGTTCGCCTCGCCTGTTCTGATACCTTAATAGTCATAAACAATTTAGCCTATAACGATCCCTGGAACACAGGAATCCTCTGTGAGAGAGAGTGCGCCTTATTCCACGACGCGGGTCGGTTGATGGACGTCACATTGTCGTGGAATTTTTGGTTCTCAGACCAGTCAGATTTTTGGTTTTTGGGTCGCTTTTGTCGCGATGTTCTAATCATTATAGGCAGGTTTACTAAAACCTATTCAGAGAACGTATCTGAAACTAAAAACAAATCAAATCAAATCGTTTATTGGCACAATTAGCATTTTATAAATTAAGACGTGTTTGGAGCCTCCCTCCGCTCTTTCATAACATTGCAGTATTAAACATATAGTAACTGTGATCCACTATAAAATAATTGATGAATTAAATATTTAAAAATTAAATTAAAACAAATAGGTATCACGTAAATCAGAGAAGTGATTCGCGAGTACTACGAGGACACAGAGGGTTACGTTACGTTTTATGCTATGTAATAATATACAGGATAAGTTTTTAAGCAGTGCGTAAATTTTCACGGGGTGTTCTACCCTTGAATATGAACAACTTTCACTGTGGGCCCAAACTTGAAATCGCGAAACAAAAATCAGCTGCTCCCTATATTTTGACGAGTTTGGTGTACAGCGGTCAGCACATCAAGCTACACCTGTCAAATTTTCCCAATTGAATATGAACCTTATTCCTTTTTCGTAAAGTTGAAAATCTATCAAAGAAATTTGACAGATTGGGGTAGGTTGATGTGCTGGCAGACTACATAAATATACTGAATAGCTGATTTTTTTTCGCGATTTAAAAGTTAGTAAGGTCAAATTTAAGGGTGTGGTACAGACCATCAAACTGAACAACTTTCTCCATGGGACCAACATCGTAATCGAGAAAAAAATATCAGCTGTCCGCTGTCCCGTACAAGACTTCAATACCTACTCGACTCAAATGTATGGAACAGCTGATTATTTTTTCTCGATTACGATGTTGGTCCCATGGAAAAAGTTGTTTAGTTTGATGTTCTGTATCACACCCTTTTATTTGACCATACCTTTCTGATACACGGTGCACGAGAGAGACTGGTTACCGAAAAATGTAATTGCTTGTGTGCTTACCAACAAGGCGCTACATTATTCTGTTATGATGAAGTCGTGGTGTGCATCATCGCATCACGTCCACCAATATGACGCACACTCCATTTAAGACTTCCACGAAAAGTTCCAAAGACTTCTTTATTTCATTAACATATACATCATTTACATTTAACTGTAAACATAACCTAAAAATAACAAAACTAAATACTAACAAAACTATTAAAAAACTAAAATTGTTGGCATTGCCATACAACGTGGCAATGCCGCCAGTCTCTTGGGTACTTTACCAGTCGACAACGATGCGGAGGAATTTTTCGACGCCATATTTTAGTTTTTTAATAGTTTTAGTTATGTTATAGTTTTAGTTATGTTATAGTTTTAGTTAGGTGTAGCTCGTGTGGCCAAGTAATAACAGCCGCACGGGTCGATCCATCAGGTTAAGCTACGCTTGCCGGGGTTGGTCAGTGGATGGGTGACCATTTTTTACATACCGAGACTCCTCCGTGCCTCGGAAAGCACGTTAAGCCGTTGGTCCCGGCTGTCATTCGTGGATCTTTGACAGTCGTTACGGGTCGTCAGAAGCCCGAAAGTCTGACAACCAGTCTTACGAAGGGGTATCGTATTACCCAGTAACTGGGTTGTGGAGGTCAGATAGGCAGTCGCTCCATGTAAAATACTGGTACTCAGCTGCATCCGGTTAGACTGGAAGCCGACCCCAACATAGTTGGGAAAAGGCTAGGCAGACTGATTGAATAGTTTTAGTTATGTTAGTATATAATTTTGTTATTTTTAGTTCCAAAGTGTTTTCTATTGATTAAGAGATAGTAAAGATTATTGTTTATTATGAGCCTACATAAATTAAGGTAGGTATTTTAAATTGAAATTCAGTGGAAACCGGAATACTTACTTAATATTTAGGTACGAATTATAAAATGTAGTCATTTTTCATGTCTCTGAGTGGCCGCGTTGTTCTTCTTAACTAAGCAACGACTTTAGATGCAGTTTTCACTATCATTTAGAGAATTTAATCCGGAATCCGGATTAATATTTAAATTATCCTAACTAATATTATGAATGTGAAAGTAAGTTTGTCTGATTATTTGTTACCTTTTCACGACCACCATTGAACCGATCATCCTGAAATTTTGCATATACGTTGTCAGGTGTACAGAAACAGACATGGGGTACCTTTCATCCCGAAAAAAAGTACTATTCCCGAGGAAAACAGCAATAACGCTGTTAAGATAATAGATGGCGCCACGTGTCTTTCGAATCATGATTCAATCTGCCTAGCCTTTTCCCAACTATGTTGAGGTTGGCTTCCAGACTAACCGAATGCAGCTAAATACCAGTATTTTACATGGAGCGACTGCCTATCTGAACTGCACAACCTATTAACTGGGTAAGACTGGTTGTCAGACTTTCGGGCTTCTGACGACCCGTAACGACTGTCAAAGGTCCACGAATGATAGCCGGGACCAATGGCTTAACGTGCTTTCCGAGACACGGAGGAGTCTCGGTATGTAAAGATGGTCACCCATCCACGGACCGACCCCGGCAAGCGTAGCTTAACCTGATGGATAGACCCGTGCGGCTGTTATTACTTAGCCACGAGCTCTTTCGAATCATGATTGAATTATATTATTACAAGCAGAGTACAACCCAAATTGATTGTCAAATTCTAAATTAACGCGAGCGAAGCCGCGGGTAACAGATAGTAAATAATAAATAATATAAAAATGTATGAAACAGGGCCGAGTTGCTAGTTTAAAAATAAGACAAAACTATTTTTCGAATGAAAACTATTTTTTGTATAAGGTTTTTAACATATTTTGTGTAATAATAGTCAATTCGAGCATTAAACTTCTATAAAATCTGGCTGATCTACGTCAAAATCCTATCGTGTCTGACGACTCTATCTACCTATAAATTGTCCTAACTAAAGTTCTAATGACTACCTATAAAAAAACAAAGTACCTACTAATACCATACCTGTACAAAAACCATAAACAATCTAGATTCAAGTGCGTAGATACTAAACCCGTTCGAAATACAAACGAGAACCATAAACGAAGACCTTTTAGAGGTCAATTGTCTGTGCTAACAATGTCTAAGGTTTACCAAATGGTACAAAATGGTACAGAAAGCATAAAAAAACTATATTGCATGCAAACTTTGGAAAAATGATGGTTATCATTTGTATAGATAGTTGTCATATAAATCTTTGATTTGACGTGAAAACATGCCTTTTTTAGGGTTCCGTACTCAACAAGAAACCCTTATATTTTCGCTAGTCCGTCTGTCCGCAGCTTAGCTCAGAGACTCTTAGTACTAGAAAACTATAATTTGGCATGGATATACATATTCATCACGCCGACAAAGTGGTAAAATAAAATCATGAAAAAAAATTTTTTTAGGATACGGACACGTAAAATGGGGATTTTTTTTTTTCGTTTACTCAATGGTGTGGGGTGTTGTTGGATGGATCTTTCAAAAATATTGCGGGTTTGTGATAACAATTTTTCGATTTAGGGATCCGTTTCTGAAATATTAAGCTTTATAGTGCTAATTTTTGTTAGAGTCAAGTGTCCTGAACGGTTAGTTTTGGATGGGTGGCAAAATTCATAGTAGTAGTATATATAACGAAGTTAAAAGGAAAACTATCACAGCTAAGTAGGCTTTTCAAGTTTACGAGTAATAGTCAACCAACTAATAAAATGTACTTGGAAAAGTAAAAATTTCGTACAAATTCCATTTAAAATTACTTATATAACGTTGTTAGTTATGTAAAACAGGTAGTAAATATAAGTTTATGAACCATGTAAAAATATACAAAAATAAAATCATAATATTCTTATTAATATTTATTTCTAAATTAATAATATTTAGTCCGCATTATTGTGCAACTACGGAACCCAATACTGCGCGTGGCCCGACACGTACTTGGCCGGTTTTTTTTTTGTTTTTTTTTGTCTCTGGGTTTGCAAAATTTGCAGTTGGAGAATTGACCATGCCGTATTCAAATATATGTGAGAACATGTTTTTCAAGTACAATGTTAAGCTTGTTTTTGGGATAAATTCTTTTAACTATGGAACCCTTCATTGTGCGTGGTCCGGCACGCACTTAGCCGGTTTTTTTTAAATATAACTTTCATTTGTTTTTTTTTACTCGAGGAGCTCGTGGCTAAGTAATAACAGTCGCACGGATTGATCCATCAGGTTAAGCTACGCTTGCCGGGGTTGTCCGTGGATGGGTGACCATCTTTAAACAACGAGACTCCTCCGTGCTTCGGAAAGCACGTTAAGCCGTTGGTCCCGGCTGTCATTCGTGGATCTTTGACAGTCGTTACGGGTCGTAAGAAGCCCGAAAGTCTGACAACCAGTCTTACTAAGGGGTATCGTATTGCCCAGTAACTGGGTTGTGGAGGTCAGATAGGCAGTCACTCCATGTAAAATACTGGTATTCAGCTGCAGCCGGTGAGACTGGAAGCCGACCCCAACATAGTTGGGAAAAGGCTAGGCAGATTGATTTGTTTTTTTTTTTTACTCTTTGTCATTTAGTAGCATAAAATACACTTAGATAAACTGACGCCTTCTTCCCATGGAGGTAAGCAGATCTACAGAACGCCACCTGCTACGATTCTTACATATTCCTTTTGCCACAACATAAAACAACATGAAAATAATGCTATTCAAACAGGCCATGCTTTTAACATCCTTCAAATTATTCACGATGATTTGCCAAAACGGTTGCGTTACTAATATATTAACATACGAATGACCTCTGGGTACAGTTTAGCGATCGATATTATAACAAACTGCTGCAATTCAAGGGTTGACTATAATTTTATTTATACTTCATCATCTGCCCAATTTTCAACATTCCCAAATATTTTGGGGTCGGCTTCCAGTCTTACCGAATGCAGCTGAATACCTACCAGTATTTTACATGGAGCGACTGCCTAACTGATCTTCACAACCCCGTTACTGAGTAATACGATACCACTTGGTAAGACTGATTTTTAGACTTCCAGGCTTCTGACGACCCGTAACGACTGTCAAAGTTCCACGATTTACAGTCGGGACCAACGATAAATTTTGTGCCATTTTCGAGAACGTGATTACAATTATATGCAACGTGTCGTTTTGCATCTTCGTCAAATTTCAGGGTGCGGTACAGAACATCAAACCGAACATATATCTCCATGGTACCAACATCGTAATCGCGAAAAAATTATCAACTGTCCCATAGAAAACTTCAATACCTGCTGGTCGCAAATGTATGGGACGGCTGATTATTTTTTCACGATTAAGATGTTGGTGCCATGGAAAAAGTTGTTCCTTTTGATTGTCTATACTATATTGCTGATTGTCTATACCACATCCTTAAATTTGAGGAGAATGCAAAACGACACGTTGTATATATAATATTTGTAATCACGTTCTCGAAAACGGCTCCAACGAAATCTATTAAGGACGCTGTTACAAATGGGTAGTCAAATCATTACTTTTTTACACAAAATTATGTTTATTAAATAAAATTCTTTGCATTCTTAAAATGTTTTTTGGCCGAATTGTTGATAGATGTGCAGGGTACGATTCTGAACTATAAATATATTTTTTTTATGAAACAATCTCTCAATAAATGTACCGAAGTGAAAATTTTTATTTCGGTACATTTATTGAGAAAATGTACCTATCTAAAATTATATTTACAGTTCAGTATCGTACCTTGTAAATCTATCATTAAATCTGCCAAAAAGTATTTTAAGAATGTAAAGCATTTTATTTAATAAACATACTTTTGTGTAAAAAAGTAATGATTTGACTACCCATTTGTAACAGCGTCCTTAATCTAAAGTTGCCATATAGAGGGTTTACGGGGGCAAAAAATCGATGTAGCTAGATCCCATATCTGGAAAAATTCGTTTTCTCTATTTTCCGACTAGAGTGTTTTACGGTACGAAAGATAGTCTACGAAATGCCATTCAATGCATGCATGCATTCACCACGTTTTAGACGCTGCTACGGCACCGCTACGACTCTGCTACGACGCGGATACGGCGTAGCTCGCTGCTACGCACACCCCTGTGGTGAAAGTTTTTTCACCGAATTCCACACGCACCCAACGCGTGCAGTTAATATCTTACCCAATCCGTCTTTCACAAAACTTTATTTTTCTTCGATAATAAAGAATCAAGTTAAAACGTACCACTATTCTTTGTGGTGGGGATATAACGCTTTGAAGGACACTATATTATGAACTAACATTGTAGTTGAAAAACATGTTCTCTCATACATTCCAACTACAAATGTAAGTTGGTTGACTATTACTCGTTAACTTGTAAAGCCTACTTAGCTGTGATAGTTTCGTTTAACTTACAAGGTATAAAAAGAAACATCACATCACGAAGCTGTCAACTACGCTTTCTGTACATCTAACTAAGTAGCTTTGTATCTCTCCTCAAAATTGATAATTCTGTAGTTAGTGCAATTGCGAACTAAGATAGATATTCAATTTTAAATGGGGGTGGGGTCAGAGTGCTCATGGTTTATTCAACGAAATCTCCAAGCGGCTGGTTGACACTTCCCGTGACCCAAGGGCTGGCTTTTACCTTAGCCAGAGGCTTAGCATTGCCATATAACGTGGCAAAGCCGCCAATCTCTTGGGTACTTTACCAGTCGAAGACGATGCGGAGGAATTTTTCGATGCCATATTTTTGTTTTTTAATAGTTTTAGTTATGTTAGGATATAATTTTGTTATTTTTAGGTTATGTTTATATTACAATTAAATTAAAAAAAAGTAAATCATGTACAAAATTTTAAATGTGCAAATGTCCTTCTCCTTGAATTGAAAACTTAAAAGCTGCAATTTTAAATCTAAACGCGAATACTAATGTACATCAGATAAAGGTGGTAATTTTCTTTAAAAACATTCGAGTTTCCGTACAATTATGCAGATAAAATTACTACTTAAAAGAACACAAAACTAGCTAGTTGGTGGAATTATAATAAAGTATAAGATTTACTTCATGAATAAAACAAAAGAAATATGTTTAAAGAAAATTGTTTTATGGACAATTAGCTTCCGCCCGCGGCTTCGCCCGTATGGTATGTCGATAAAAAGTAGCTTGTGACCTTTTCCGGGTCATGGTCTACCCGTGTGCCAAATTCCATCCAAATCCGTTTAGCCGTTTTATCGTGAAAGCGTTACAAACAAACAAACTCACTTTCGCATTTTTTTTTTTGTTTTTTTTTTTAATTTTTTTTTTTTATAATATTAGTTAGGATAGCGGTGAAACTATTAATTGGCTTATGGCTAAGAGTAATAACAGCCGCACGGGTCGATCCATCATGTTAAGCTACGCTTGCCGGGGTTGGTCGGTGACCATCTTTACATACCGAGACTCCTCCGTGCCTCGGAAAGCACGTTAAGCCGTTGGTCCCGGCTATTATTCGTGGATCTTTGACAGTCGTTACGGGTTGTCAGAAGCCCGAAAGTCTGACAACCAGTCTTACCAAGAGGTATCGCGTATATTTTTTAGGTGGCATAAGTATTATATCGGTATTTTGTCCATTTACTTACAGTCAAATAGGTAGCAAATTCCTTTGAAATATTTTCTTATTGTAACAAAATTCTTACAAATGCTATAGAAATATTTTATTGTCCAACTGTGACTACAACATACCTAAGCCGACGTTCGCACGGACGTAAAAATATCGCGGCGGGATTTTATCGCGCACTGGATTTTCAACTCTCGTTGTTGAGCCGAGCGTTGAGAATCCAACCTAACAACAACAGAGTGCAATCTAGCGCGTCGAAAAACACACAGTTGGATTTTCAACTCTCGGCGCTAAGCAGAGCGTTGAAAATCCAGCGCGCGAAACAAAATCGCCGCGGTATTTTTACGTCCGTTACCTACATACATATTGAATACTTCTATAAATACATATTTTAATGGTGACTTTACAACTTCGCTGGCGAAATGTGGGTGTACCAGCTACCAACTATACACCCACCAGTTCGAGGAGTATTGATTGAGTTCCAGGAGTGTTATGTCACGGAATTAATTTATCCGCTGTTATGAATTTAAAATAAAGTATTTGTATCATCTGCTCCTAGCCCTTTCCCATGTTGGGGTCGGCTTTGGAGCTCGTGGCTAAGTAATAACAGCCGCACGGGTCGATCCATCAGGTTAAGCTACGCTTGCCGGGGTCGGTCCGTGGATGGGTGACCATTTTTACATACCGAGAATCCTCCGCGCCTCGGAAAGCACGTCCCGGCTGTCGTTCGTGGATCTTTGACAGTCGTTACGTGTCGTCAGAAGCCCGAAAGTCTGACAACCAGTCTTACCAAGGGGTCGTATTACCCAGTAACTGGGTTGCGCTCCATGTAAAATACTGGTATTCAGCTGCTTCCGGTTAGACTGGAAGCCGACACCAACATAGTTGGGAAAAGGCTGGGCAGATGATGTTGGGGTCGGGTTACAGTCTAACCGAATGCAGCTGAATACCAGTATTTTACATGGAGCGATTGCCTATCTGACCTCCACAACCCAGATACCAGATACTGGGTAACACGGTACCCCTTGGTAAGACTGGTTGTCAGGCTTTCAGGCTTAAGTAAAGTAATATATTATACCTATACCTAGAAGGGGTTATTGTGGGTTCAGATTTTTAGAAGCAGGTCTAAGTTTGCCCCATATGCTTCTTTCGTAAATTACATAATTTGACCTTATGACCTAAAATTCCATCCCCACGCAATTTTCCTACCACGCAACACCTCTATTTTTACTCTAATCCAACGAAAACGCCCTTCAAGTTAAATTATTCACCAACCTAGTTCCGCTACTCGGTAATAGATGGCGCTGTCCGATAGCTATCGGAAGCAGTTTAAATTTACACGTTGCAATCACTGTTTTATCTTGATCTCTTGATAGACGTTGTTAAAAGGGATACGGAGGTCAGTTTAAAATGGCTTGTTGCCTGCAACTGGCCACTGTATCTGCTGATTTGAAATTTTAATCAGAATTTGAATAAAACAGCGTTTCGTGCTAGAACAGACTCTATTTGTTTGTTGTTAAGGCTTTTAATTGTTTGTATACGGGTAATTATATCGCGTTTGTTGTTTTAATCAGTGTTACTACAGCTCTTAATTATAATTTGCATCTAATAACAATTCATAAACTTCAGTAGTGTTTACTTTCTTTTAGCCCATATTTTGTATGACATTGAGTGCAATATTGCTATCTTTACTTAACTCAAAATCTTCACTCAGTCCAAGTAAGATTTCTTGAATCAAGGCCCGAACAACATAAAAAAAACGTGTCCAGTGCGCAAACTCTAAACTTATTCTATTAAAATTTTTGTTTTGGCCAGGTTATTGAAAAGGCTTCCACTGAGGGTTACCTAAACGGTTGGGGAAAAAGTTTCTTCGCGTTTTTTAAGAAAATTCAAAACATTTTTTAATATTCATTATTTACATTTATCTAAAGTATGTAGATACCATTTTGTTCGATAACTTTTTGCCATCTTGTAGGTAGGGACATGATCCCATTGCTATAGAAATTTTGGGACTTCTGATCAAAATACAGCGACAAGTGGTTTTGGCAGTCCTGTCGTGGTGTTAACCTGACACTGCCTAAAGAATTCTGAAGAGACCGAAACAGGTGGAAATCTGAAGGTGCAAGGTCAGGACTATACGGCGGATGCATTAACACCTCCCAGCCAAACTCTCTTAATTTTTGCTGAGTGGCTAAAGATGTGTGAGGTCTAGCGTTACCTATCATGATGAAAAACCACACCCCTTCTGTTGATTAATTCCGGCCGCTTTCTCTCAACTTCTTGTTTTAATCTCATCAGTATTTCGCAGTAGAGTTCAGAATCGATGGTCCTGCCTGGTGGTAACAGCTCATAATGAATAATGTCCTTCCAATCCCACCACACACACACAGCATCACCTTGTTGGGAGTTAACCCGGGTTTCGCCACAGTCTGTGAAGCCTGACCGGCCTTTGACCACGACCTTTTTCGCACGTTCTTGTCGTACGTGATCCACTTTTCATCACCAGTTATCAGCTTCTTCAAAAATGGTTCGGTTTCATTACGTCGTAAAAAAGAATCACAAATGAGTACACGGTTCATTAGGTTTCTTTCAGTGAGCTCGTGAGGTACCCAAATATCGAACTTTTTTGTGTACCCAGTTTTTTCAAATGCGCCAATACACTTTTGTGGTCAATTCTCAGTTCTTCAGCTACGTCGTAACTACTGATATGCCGATCTTGCTCCACTTTTTCAAAAATGGCATCCATTTTGTCCGTAATAGGGCGACCAGAGCGACGTGCATCTTTGACATCAAAATTTCCGGATTGAAAACGCTTAAACCAAATTTGTGCTACTCTCACAGACACTGCACTGGGTCCATAAACATCGCAAATTTTTTTCGCGGCTTGCGTTGCATTTTTAACTTTTTTGTAGTAAAATTTTAAAATGTATCGAATTTCTTCATTAGATGCACTCATCTTGACAGTACGAAAAACAAATGAAAATCACACATTTTCCTAATTTGAATTTGGAATTATGTTCTTTAAAATTTAAACTTTCAATGATACCAAAACCAACCAGATACAAATAGTATAGCCAAAGAGATTTTATTTTAAGTTCATACATACTATAATATAATGCGAAAAGACTTTTTCTCCAACCTAATATTTACGCCATAAGCACAGTCTATACATCATGCAGTCGTCCGACGAAGCCCGAGCTGCTTACGTAGTTCGCCGAACTTCGTAAGCAGCTCGGGCTTCGTCGGACGACTGTATGATGTACAGACTATAGACTGTGCCATAAGTTTTACAATTTAATGTGCCCATTGTCAGGGCCTCTTAGCAAGCTGCCACATTAGTGACAGAGATCTGTTAGGTTAGGCTGGAGAAGTTCGCATATCACTACAGTACAGATTTTATTTCTGGAGGAAAATGTCGTGAGGAAAGTTATTGTTGTCGATGGCTATGAGAGCAGGGGAAGACCAAAGAAACGATGGATGGACTGTGTGAAAGATGACATGGCTAGAAATGGCGTGACTACCGAGATGACAACCAATAGAGAAGTCAATCAATCAATCTGCCTAGCCTTTTCCAAACTATGTTGGGGTCGGCTTCCAGTCTAGCCGGATGCAGCTGAATACCAGTATTTTAAATGGCGCGACTGCCTAACTGACCTCCACAACCCATTAACTTGGTAATACGATACCCTTTGGTAAGACTGGTTGTCAGAGATTCGGGGACCCGTAACGACTGTCAAAGATCCATGAATGACAGCCGGGACTAACGTCTTAAAGTGCTTTCTGAGGCACGGAGGAGTCTAGGTATGTAAAGATGGTCACACATCCACGAACCTACCCCGGCAAGCGTAGCTTAACCTGATAGATCGACCCGTGCGGCTGTTATTACTTAGCCACAAGCTCCTAGAGATTAATAGAGAAATATGGAAGGAAAGGACATGTTGCGCTGACCCCAAATAAATTGGGAAAAGGGCAAAGGAATGCATACCTACATAGATTGTTTTTCTCTGATTTAGTTTGGATCGACACAGCAGCCCCGTGAGCACATTTAGTAAACTCTTTTTTACAAAAAAATACAACCGACTTCCAAAAACAACACTACAAAGTGAAAAATAACTTTAATTTCCGAAGTCGGTGTCGGTGTCAAATGTATTTTCGTTTTTTGCCACCGACTTCCGAAATTAAAGTTATTTTTCACTTTGTAGTGTTGTTTTTGGAAGTCGGTTGTATTTTTTTTGTAAAAAAGTTTTTATTTTTCACTTTTTAGTTGTGTACCTACACCACACAAATTCTAATACCACTATCTGCAAAACAAACTACAACATCATCCATATAAAAGTGGGGAAAAAATACGTATTATTGAAGCTAACTCAAAAACTACCAAAGCAAAGTTAATCAATTTTATATGGGACCAACTGTGATGTATACCCTCTCGAATAAAACAACAAACAATCCAAATCGGTCCAGCCATCTTCGAGTAATCGGGGAACATATATTAAAAAAAAATAAAATAAAAAAATAAATAAAAAAAAAAAAGGTTCCGACGAATTGAGAACCTCCTCCTTTTTGAAGTCGGTTAAAAAGTTATACATAGGTGTCTTTATATATAGCTTACCTAAAGTCTATGTAATAAATAGCTAAATACTACTGGTAAAGGCCTACATTAACTTGTAGCTAGAAAAAATGCTCAGGTATTCTTAAAACGCCATTTTGTATAGGAATACCATGCTTTCGGATAATTTTCCGGACACTTTTTGCTAGTATATTTTGCTACAATACTAAAAAAATGTCTTCTCTTTAACCGACTTCTTATAACAAACTTTTTAGGGTTCCGTACCCAAAGGGTAAAACGGGACCCTATTATTAAGACTCCGCTGTACGTCCGTCTGTCACCAGGCTGTATCTCATGAACCGTGATATTTAGACGGTTGATATTTTCACAGATGATGTATTTCTGTAACAACAAATACAAAAAAAAAAAACAGAAAACCAGTTAGGGGCAGGTTATTATTAACATTATTTGACGTGTTGTTATAATAAGAAAAAGTAAAAAAAAAAGGAAGAGAGGAGAGGAGGGGGGGGGGAGGGGTGTAAAAGTAATCACTTTGTACTCCTAATTTAATTTACGTTATTATTCATTTAAAAAAAAAAAACAAAATAAAATAAATATTTATGGGAGTCCCCTTAAATATTAATTTTATTTTGTTTTTTTTTTTGTGTTTTTTGTTCTTTTTTTTGTGTCACGTTTTTTGTATAACAAACGTGATTATTTTGCCGTTTTTATAGATAATGGTACGGAATCCTTCGTGCGCGACTCCGACTCGCTCTTGGCTGGTTTTTTTTAGTTTCACCTCTGTCTGTAATCTAATATTGCAAGTTAAATTTGACCCACTTCCAAGCTTTCAATTGAGCTGAACTTTTACATGCATATGTAAATCATGGAGCTGATCTGATGATGAAGCCAGAAGGTGGACATGGGAACTCGGTAATAAAACGACGCTAACCTATCGAGTTTGGGCTCGTTTGATCCATCTTGACAAGGACTCTGGTCCTAGATCATATCCAGAGTAATAAAAGCATGTTTTAAAAAAGAAAATAATAAGAAATTTGTTCCGTTTTAAACCTTTTGTTTTATGCGATTTCTAGCCATGACTTCCAGGCACCTGAAGTATCACATAACCTTTGTATATTGTCTTCTTCCAGACGTTACGGGTAGTCAGAAGTCCAGAAGTCTGACAACCAGTCTTACCAAAGAGCGTTACCCAGTAAGCTGGGTTGTGGAGGTCAAAGGTCCTAGGGACGAGTTTCTATTCGATTTTGATCGTGTTAACGTTTACTTTCGACAATTTGTATGGAACACTAGTAGACTTGTCCGATTTTACAGATTCTTTTTTTATTGTAAGTTGGTCCCATGTAAAATTTATTAATTTTCTTTGGGTAGTTTTTGAGTTAGTTTTTAATACGTATTTTATTCCTACTTTTTATGTCGATGATGTTCCCATTTCTTTTGCACGTAGTGGGTATTCGAATTTTTTTGGCATAGTACAGTCAGCAACAAAAGTCGCTTAACACTTGCAGTTTTTTAATCTTAATTATTAAGCGAAATATTTAATTCAAGTCGAAACAGAAGAACTTAAAGTTTTAAGTAATAACTCTTTTGACAGTTAAACCGAAAAAAAAACAGTTTATCGAATCATTTTGTGTTAATTTAGATGATGTCAAAAAGTAGCAGTGTTAATCAACTTCTGTTGTTGACCGTACCACAACTAAAAAGTGAACAATAAAAAATAAACAACCGACTTCCAAAACAAACAGTACAAAGTGAAATATAACTTTAATTTCGGAAGACAGCGGCAAAAAAACGAAAATACAAAACCAAAGACGAGAGGACGTCCTCCCTTTTGGTGACTGTATACGCTCGTCGAAATACCACAAGACAGGCCCAGTACGATAGTGTAGGTACTATGGACAAAATTTAAGCATACTCACTTAAGAAAATATTCCTGCGAGAGCGCAGCTAGTGACAAACGAACATTGTGCGATCGAGTCGTGAGCCGTGCTATGCGATTATCGCCTTTGAGGTGATCATGCAGAACTTTGGCCCCTAATACCTGGTGCCCTCGTCGCGTCTCGCAGCTCTCTTCGCTCTCAGAAGCGTATCGCGATCGCGAGTCGAGAGGCACGCGACGATAGCTACTACGGCGCCATTACGTTTGCTGATTCGCGGTTTTTTGAAATCGTGCTGTTCTTCATATTATGTCCTATTGATTATTCACCTGCACACATGACCGCCATAGGTTTTGTCGACGGTAGACTAAACAAAATGACAGTTTGTAGAAATATTTCAACGCTTTCAACGCTTCAAAGGGCCTATTTCACGATGTCCGAATAGCCACTACTTACCGAATAAATTAAAAAATGGAACAGATTTAGTATGAAATTATCTGCCAAGCAAGTTATTAGGAACTTAATCGTAGATGGTGAACAGGCCCTACGAAAGAAAGAAAGAAAGAAAGAAAAATATCTTATTTGGGACACGCACAGGAAATACAGTTAAAAAGGAGCTTAGAAAAGTAACAAAATAAACATTAAAAAACAAAAAAAAAGAAATTAAATTAAATAAAAATTCAGACTAAAAAAAAGAGACCTGTGCGAGGCCAATAAAGCTCCCATCTCAGCATAAAGCTACGATATTTAAAAAATAAATACCGCAACGCTGGTATTCTGATAGGGCCTGTGTGATGCCACGGACATACCCACGGATATCAATTAAAAATAGCAAGGGGAATAAAGTCAAATAAAATAAAATATAAACACTAGAATACTTGAAAAGAAAAAACAAAAACCGTCAATAAGGTGTAAAGTTCGACTCACGCTTGACGCCCGACGGTCCAACCTCACTTGTCTATGCTTATAGACTATTGTCTATATTTCTATGACAAGCGATGAGACCATGCATGAGACGCGGGCGCAGGCGACTGGCTGTCAATGTCTACGCATGGCAACGTGTCATTTTGTCTATTCTTCTGTCGACAAAACGTCTACGCTACGCCTGCAGGAGCCATACACCGTTACTTTATTAACATTGAATACCGCTATATCCTACCTACAACTTTTATGGCCTTTTATGGCTTCAACAACCCAGATTATTTTTATCCAAGGCCCACACAACCTCGCTAACAAAAACCGATAAAAAATTGCGAGACGGTCTACGGTACTAAGCATTTATGGTCCCCCTCCTAACCTTTACACTCCTATCATATATTATGTTCTGCCTCCGTCATTTGCATATCTCGGCACGCGATTGTGGCTCTTGGCCGTTGGCGTTGGGGACAAATGTTTGTGGCAGACATTTTACATAAATATACATGATGTTATCTTGGTATTAATAGAGGTGGATCGGATGTGTATGTTCGTATGTGGGAAGGGTTATGTGGACGAAAAGACCAGACGGAATGACCATAATGCCTTGGAAGTTGGGTAGGCCTTTGGTGTGGGATGCAACCTGTGTTGACACCCTCGCGCCATCCCATTCTTCCTAGCACGGCGTGCTATGTTGGAGCGGCTGCTGCAGGTGCAGAAAACCTGATACGGCGCAAATATAACAACCTTATTGGGAGCTATATGTTTGAGCCGTTTGGGGTTGAAACACTAGGGCCTTGGGGTCCGAGTGCTCATCGAGTATTTCGGGACATCGCCAAGCGGTTGGTCGACTCCACACGGGACCAGAGGGCTGGCCTATTTTTAGCTCAAAGAATTAGCATTGCCATCCAATGTGGCAATGCTGCCAGCCTTATGCGCACTTTTCCCACTGACAGCGTTGTGGACGAATTTTTTATGCCCTATGAGCTCTTCCCCTTTTTTTTATTATGATATACACATATAATTTACCTAGTGTTAGCTTGTATTAATTGAGTTTTGTTTATAGTAGAGAAATAAATAACATAGTTAAATATTATATTATATTATATTACCTACATAATATTAGGCGTTAAAGTATGAAATTGCCGATTTGTACTGAAAAATTGAAATTCGTTTTTTTTTTTAATTTAACATAATTATTTATTTAATCAAAATTTATTTAGCTCGTGGCTAAGTAATAACAGCCGAACGGGTCGATCCATCAGGTTAAGCTACGCTTGCCGGGGTTGGTCCGTGGATGGGTGACCATCTTTTACATACCGAGACTCCTCCGTGCCTCGGAAAGCACGTTAAGCCGTTGGTCCCGACTGTCATTCGTGGATCTTTGACAGTCGTTACGGGTCGTCAGAAGCCCGAAAGTCTGACAACCAGTCTTACCAAGGGGTATCGTATTACCCAGTTAATGGGTTGTGGAGGTCAGATAGGCAGTCGCTCCATGTAAAATAATGGTATTCAGCTGCATCCGGTTAGACTGGAAGCCGACCCCAACATAGTTGGGAAAAGGCTAGGCAGATTGATTGATTTAATCAAAATAATTACCATTATTATCTATACATTGCTGCCATCTAATAGGAAGGTCATATAAGCCTTTGCGATAGAACTCTCGTGATCTAGATTCGACGAACTGTGTGAAAGCATTTTGTACTGCCTCCTGAGAAGAAAACTTTTTATCACGTAAAAAATTGTCCAAATCACGAAAAAAATGGTAGTCCGTTGGAGCAAGGTCTGGCGAATACGGATGGTGACGAATGGTTTCTAATTACAGTTCCTGTAGAGTTAAAACGGTTTCTCGTGCTGTATGAGGTCTCGCGTTATCATGGAGCAATAATGGTGAAGATCGATTCATGAGTCGGGGCTGTTTCACTGCTAGTTTTGCTATCATTGTTCGGAGTTCGGCACAGTAGACATCTGCCGTTAATGCTTGACCAGATCGAAGGAAGCTATAGTGAATAACACCATGCTGAGACCACCAAAGAGTTACCATTGCCTTTTTATTGGTAAGCTTTGCTTTAGGACACTGTTGCGGCGTTTGACCTGGGGTCAACCATTGCATTTTTCGCTTTCGGTTATCGTAAAGAATCCACTTTTCATCACATGTCACAATTCGATCCAATATTTCTTCATTTCTGTATCGATTCAACAAGGCAACACAAGTTTCAACACGTGTTTCTTTCTGCAGATCAGTCAAATCATGAGCCACCCATTTCTCATATTTTTTATTTTATTGATTTGACGCAAATGAGTCAGTATTGTTGGTAAGGTAACGTTAAACCATGCCGCTAATTCCTGGGTAGTTTGGCTCGGATCGGCTTTCACCATCTCTTTCAATTCATTGTTATTCACCTGTGTGGGCGGTCTTCCACGTGCTTCGTTCTTCAAATCTAAGTTTCCATCACGAAAGCGTTTAAACCAAAATCGCACGGTGCGTTCATTAGCAGTCCCCTCTCCAAACGCAACATTGATATTGCGAGCTGTTTCTGCCGCGTTAGTTCCGCGTCGGAACTCGTATTCAAAAATAACTCGAATTTTCGAAGTATCCATCTTTCTTGTCTAAGCTGAATAAAAAAAACAACTGAAAGTCGACAATCGAATGTTGCACATTTTTTAAAAGAAGAACTTCATAGGTACCATGTGAAAAAAGTTTCACTCAAAAATCTCAAACCATGAAGGTTCTATGTCAATTCGAAGTTCCTAATACAATAAACGGCAATTGTATGTTGGTACATAGTGAAAACTATACAAAAATAGATCAACTAGCGAGTTATCAAAGTTTGATCAAAAATTTACGACGCTAAAGATACATCTGCATGGACCACTAGGTCGCAAGCGCTACTGCTGAGCTTGAAGTCGTGGGTACGACTCCCGGGTCGGGCAAAGTGGGGTTTAGCCATCAGGAATTTCTCAGTAGCAGCCCGGAGTCTGGACCTGTGCCCGGTTCATGGCAATAGGCTCGCCCCCTGTTACATGGGGCTTAAACATAGCTGGCGAAATATTATGCTATGTTAAAAATACCTATCAAAGACAGGTTACATTGTTTCTGCTTCTCTACCGCTTCAGTGAATAGTTCTAAGTTTATAAAACTTCTAAGTTACTCAATCTAAACAAAATCAAAGTTATTTCCGGTCAACTAGGAAGTCGGTTAAAGAGGCTCACTAATGCCTAAGCACTGAGGATTTTATTATAAAAGTGCGTGTTTATCATAAATATTTTGTTTTTAGGGTTCCGTGGTCAACAAAATGAATCTGCCTAGCCTTTAACTAACTATGTTGGGGTCGGCTTCCAGTCTAACCGGATGCAGCTGAATACTAGTATTTTACATGGAGCGACGCCTATCTGACCTCCACAACCCAGTAACTAGATTACGATACGCCTTGGTAAGACTGATTGTCAGATTTTCGGGCTTCTGACGACCCGTAACGACTGTCAAAGATCCACGAATGACAGCCGGGACCAACGGCTTAACGTGCTTTCCGAGGAACGGAGGAGTCTCGGTCACCCATCCACGGACCAACCCTGGCAAGCGTAGCTTAATCTGATGGATCGACCCGTGCGGTTGTTATTACTTAGGCACGAGCTCCTCCGTAGTCAACAATAAAGCTTGAATTAAATCATGAAAAAAAATTTTTTTTCAAACTACTTTGTCATATTAATCACATCGACAAAGTGGTAAACTTACATCTTGAAAAAAAAAATTTTGTACTAAAGTGGGGATGATATTTTTTTTCTCGTCTATACCATGGCGTGGGGTATCGTTGGACAGGCCGTTCAAAATTATTGCGGGTTTGCGAAAACCATTTTTAATAATTGTGTAACACATTATCAATAGGAGTTGGTTTCATTTTGACAGTTCAACAACATTCATTGCGTTATTTACGTTGTCGACCAGACAAATTTTTCGAACATATGAAGCAATGGATTAGCAATTTGTTTCAAAATGGAACCAACTCCGATAGATATTAAGCTTTAAAGTGCTAATTTTTGTTAGAGTCAAGTATCCCCCGTGCTTCGATATGTGAAAAAATTCACGTCAGTAGCATATAATATCCCCACCACCGTATGTCTATGTTGACGTGGTGGTGGGGCTTGCGCGCTCCGAACTCTGGGTCTGTGCCGATGGAGTTTACTCTGCCGAAACAGGTCTAGGGTGAGGAGCCAGACCAAGAGAGATACGTGAACCCGCAGGGCAGCATGTGGCGAGCTGTTGGGCAGTAGCGACCCCACGGACCCTATTTCCCGGGAGAAGTCTTGTTCTTCACCTCTGGCTTGCCTTTATTGGCCAGCTGGAGTGAACAATGACGGGAACAGAGCTCCCACCTCATTCTTGCCTTTATTGGCCGGCTTGAGTGGAGATTCGCAAGAGCAAACGTGCTCGGAGGAAGGAAGTATTCCAGTAAGTGCTTGTAGGGATCTTGACCATCTTCCGGGCTCTGGGATTGTTCTGAGAGCCGTGGAATACCTCTCCACTCCTCAAGCACCTCAGGACATGTTGCCCCTTATTGCTACGTCACTATGTGCTAGCGACCATTTCCGGGGGCCCATTATTGAGTGTGCAAGTCACCCCCTGCCAATTTATCTGTGTATATTATATAACATTACAGGTACAGGTCAGGCAGGGGACATAGTTCTTCCATAGTTCAAGGTACCCAATCCATGTAGCCACCCAAACCCATAGGCCAAATGTGATATGTTTCCATGTTCTGCAATAGTCCTGCACCAACCGGGGGTTGTCCTTGGGTGCACTAGCATAGTGCATACAGGGATAATCGTCGGCTGGTGCCTCCTCGTCATTTGAAATTGTCTAAGGGGCCTCTGCGAGTTGGCTTCGGCCCCTCGTACGCCTTCCAAAGGTCCGGGACCCCAGGGTCCCGAGATAAGCCAAAGACAAAAAATAATAATAATATAATATCCCCACCACCGTATCTCTACGTTGACGTCGTGGTGGGGCTTGCGCGCTCCGAACTCTGGGTCTGTGCCGATGGAGTTTACTTTGCTGAAACAGGTCTACGGTGAGGAGCCAGACCAAGAAAGATACGTGAACCCGCAGGGCAGCATGTGGCGAGCTGTTGGGCAGTAGCGACCCCACGGACCCTATTTCCCGGGAGAAGTCTTGTTCTTCACCTCTGGCTTGCCTTTATTGGCCAGCTGGAGTGAACAATGACGGGAACAGAGCTCCCACCTCATTCTTGCCAATATTGGCCGGCTTGAGTGGAGATTCGCAAGAGCAAACGTGCTCGGAGGAAGGAAGTATTCCAGTAAGTGCTTGTAGGGATCTTGACCATCTTCCGGGCTCTGGGATTGTTCTGAGAGCCGTGGAATACCTCTCCACTCCTCAAGCACCTCAGGACATGTTGCCCCTTGTCGCTACGTCACTATGTGCTAGCGACCGATTCCGGGGGCCCATTATTGTGTGTGCAAGTCACCCCCTGCCAATTTATCTGTGTATATTATATAACATTGGTCAGGCAGGGGACATAGTTCTTCCATAGTTAAAGGTACCCAATCCATGTAGCCACCCAAACCCATAGGCCCAATGTGTTTTGTTTCTATGTTCTGCAATAGTCCTGCACCAACCGCGGGTTGTCCTTGGGTGCACTTGTATAGTGCATACAGGGATAATCGTCGGCTGGTGCCTTCTCTTCATTTAAAATTGTCTAAGGGGCCTCTGCGAGTTGGCTTCGGCTCCTCGTACGCCTTCCAAAGGTCCGGGTCCCCAGGGTCCCGAGATATGTCAAAGACAATTTAAATAATATAATATGTTTATTATTCAACAACGAACAACGAAGTTAAAAGGTAATAGAACAGGATGTAGATACGATACGCCAGATGGTACTATGTACATTCAGCACATAATTCAAACTCAAACTCAAAGCATTTATTTCAATTAACACGTTCAGACCGACGTGTACCACCGGTGGAGCACGGAGTATTTGCTGCCACGGCGAGGTGTACCACCGGTGGCCACGTCACACTATACTTTCAATGTACTAAGAAATTCGCGCCGCTTTGAGAGAAAGCGTTGTATTTACCGTTCCCGCCTAGTAAAATAGACAAATTTTCATAGTGTAGCTCAGGAGGTGGATATAATTTCAAAAAGTAAGCAAAAAACAGTATTGAAAAATTGTATTTATTAGAAAAAAATTGAAATAATCACGACATAAATTGTACGAAATGCGAATTGTTTATGATAAATTACGCTGAGAGAATATAATAATAAGAAAATTAAATCAAAATTGAAAAAAATATAAAATAAAATGCCATTATGGATGGTATAAAATGAAAATTATTTTGCATGAATAGTATTGAAACAATCCAAACACATTGGTTTTTCACACGCAGAGCAAAATGTATTTACGCGTTTCGATTTTTTTCTAGCCATACTCGCAGATTCGGTTGTTGTAAAATGGTCGTAACAAGGTCTGCATCTCTTTCGGGTATCTCTGAGCTTTCCTTCCGTTTTCTCTAACTTGTGTTTTGGCTTTCTTTGTGCATGGGGCCTACCCTCCTCTGCAGCGTCATCGGGTTGATTATCAGTGCTGGGGTTGCTAATCATCTCTTTTATTATTTGTTCCCGAAATTCTAATATACTTAGTTTTTTTCCTGCTGCAAATTTTTGGTGAATAACCCAAGCATTTACCAACATTGTGCCACAGACAATCTCAATGATTAGCTTGCGGTACCATTTTAGGGTTTTTCTAAGGCTGGTATAGTACGACGCCATCTGATCAGAAATATCTACCCCCTTTTTCGCATTATTATAATCCAAAACAGAGTCTGGTTTCGCTACGACAGTGTTTGGCCTCCAGCGATGTGGCATTGGCACTAGAGCTCCTGTATGATTATTGCAGGTCGAAAGCATATGAACTGTACGTTTGTCGGTCCATTTTATATATTTGACACTCGTTCTATTCTTCAGAGCCAACACTTGACCTTTTCTCTGCTTGGACTTTACCACTTGCTTTGGTAGATGCTTGTGGTTCTGTCGGACTGTGCCAGTCTGCTTGTCCATTAGTGTTTCTGCTAGTGGTACGCTTGTGTAAAAATTATCGCTGTAGAGAGTGCGACCATTTTCTGTTAGCCCGTCCATTAGTTTCATAGTGATTTGTTGAGGGTGACCTAGACCTGGAACGCCATCAACTCGTCCAGTATATACTTCCTGATTATATGTGTAACCATTGGGCATACAGAGCTTATAATTCTTTATTCCATATTTATGGGTTTTATTCGGAATATATTGACGAAAAATAAGCCGGCCTCTCCAAGGTACCATGCTCTCATCTATTACAACTTCTTTGCCAGGTTCAACAGTAGATTTGAAAGTCGCTACCATAAGAGTAAGTATTTTTCGGATTTTATGCAAACGATCATTGTTTTCATTGTTGGGTGCTTCAGCAAAATGCCAATATTTCAACAGGTCAATAAAACGGTCTCGGGTCATAATACTTTTTACGATTACTAGCTTATTAGAAAGAGAGAAAGCATAATTCCTGTCTAATCCTGTCCGTGTCCACAGGTGGCGCACCCCGCCCGGCAAGACTTTTGGTTCATGGGGCGGTGATGTACCACCGGTGGCCATATGAAGATTTGCGCCGTAGGATACCAAGTACCTACTCATGAGGTGCCGGTCTGAACGTGTTAAACCAATTACAGGCACTTTTGAATTATCAAGGGGTCGGTCAGTCAGAAAGATGAAGCTAGGCGCCCATTCCAAAGCATAGTAGGTACCTATGGAGAAGAACGGGCAAGAAACTCCACGGACACTCTTTTAAATCAAGATATGGTTACAAAATAATGGTTACATCATTCATGTTGAAATTTTACATGTGAGAACGATGCAGAACGTTAAAAGCGTCCTAAAAAAAAAAAGCAATTCAAATATTTAAGTTAAATTAAATTAAGCCGTGGCCGCTAAGGTATGCCCAGCCTTCACTGACAGCGCTTGTTCACGAACCTGACGCATGGATTAGCTAAATGATCCAACACGCGCCACCATCAGCGAGACATTAGAGTGAGCGTCACATACTCTCAGCCGCCAGGGCACATTCAAGTCAAACAAAGACGTACCCAGTAAATGGTAGCTTTAGAGTATGTACATAGTACTCACACATGTGCCATGCAATTATATAATACAAAGGAGATTGAGTCTATACAATGCAATGATAGTCTTACAATTTTCAGCAGCTCCAACAGTATTCGACCAGACCATTAAGTAATTCTAGACCAGTTAGACAGAGCCACCAAATGGCGGTCCGAATCTGGACCGCCGTCATATTTTGTGCGGACCGTAAAATTTAAACTTAACGAAAATGAAATCTAAAAATGTTAAAATAAAAATAATGAATAATTTAATATTTAGCCCCCGCTTTAGATAGTTAAAAGTAAAAAAAACCGGCCAAGTGCGAGTCGGACTCGCGCACGAAGAGTTCCTTACCATTATCTATAAAAACGGCAAAAAATCACGTTTGTTGTACGGGAGCCCCCCTTAAATATTTGTTTTATTTTAATATAATTATCTCTCTCTCTCTCTCCAAATCTCCTAAATCTCCAAGCGGCTGGTTGACGCTTACCGTGACCCAAGGGCTGGCTTTTACCTTGGCCAGAGGCTTAGCATTGCCATACAACGTGGCAACGCCGCCAGTCTCTTGGGTACTTTACCAGTCGAAAACGATGCGGAGGAATTTTTCGATGCCATATTTTAGTTTTTTAATAGTTTTAGTTATGTTAGGATATAATTTTGTTATTTTTAGGTTATGTTTATATTACATTTAAATAAAGTACCATGATTTAAGTATTTATTTTTAAAGTGAAAATATTATCTAAATATTCTGTGAATATTTCAAGCGTCTACCTGTTGCCGTTATCAATATCGAGCAAAAAAATCACGTTTGTTGTATGGGAGCCCTCTTAAATATTTATTTTATTCTGTTTTTTAGTATTTGTTGTTAGAGCGGCAACAGAAATACATCATCTGTGAAAATTTCAACTGTCTAACTATCACGGTTCTTAAGATAAAGCCTGGTGACAGACGGACCGACATCAGCGGAGTCTTAGTAATAGGGTCCCGTTTTACCCTTTGGGTACGAAACCCTAAAAATGATGAATAATTTAATATTTAGCCCCCGCTTTGTCTTACGAGCATTTTTTTCAGACAGATAGTTAAAAGTAAAAAAAAATACATTTTTCGTATTAATATATTATATTACTTACCTATTATTATTTAGGTAAGTACATTTTTTATTTTTGTTCATATCATAATATTTGTTTATTTATCTATACAGAGAGGCGATTGGAGAGGCAATTCCCGTATTTTTAACATCGTTCGTAATCTCATAACAGTCTCAATCTGTAGAAAATTGTATGACGTTTACCTACATTTTTGACATAAATGATAGTCGCTGGCATGAGATTGCGACTTGAATTTGAAAGTTTTTACGTACGAGAATTGGTCTTTATGTTATCACATTGAAACTACGTATTGTGGATCCCCCAGCGTTGAAATTTTTCGTTAGTAATAAAATAAAATTCGTTTTTTTCCATACATTTTGACCGTGTTGGTATTGCATTTTTGTAGGAAACAGCAGATTTTTTTTTTATTATCCGACATAAATTTCAACGCCGGGGGTCCAGAATCATGTACAGCAGCAGCCAGCATATCAAGCTACTACAATATGTCAAATTTCTTTAATAGATTTTCATCTTTATCGCTTAAGCATTAATTTAGGCTCAAGGTTGATTGGGAAAATTTTACAGTTTCTGGTGGCTTGACCTGCTGGCGTCTCTACCTACACTGAATACGTGGTTTCAATTAAAATGATTTAACTTAAACGCCACCCTGTATTCAATCTGCCTAGCCTTTTCCCAACTATGTTGCGGTCGGCTTCCAGTCTAACCGGGTGCAGCTGAATACCAGTATTTTACATGGAGCGACTGCCTATCTGACCTCCACAACCCATTAACTGGGTAATACGATACCACTTGGTAAAACTGATTGTCAGACTTTCGGGCTACTGACGGCCTGTAACGACTGTCAAAAATCCACGAATGACAGCCGGGACCAACGGCTTAACGTGCTTTCCGAGGCACGGAGGAGTCTCAGTATGTAAATATGGTCATCCATCCACGGACCGACCCCGGCAAGCGTAGCTTAACCTGATGGATCGACCCGTGCGGCTGTTATTACTTAGCCACGAGCTCCTGTATTATGAATAAAAATTAAATGCCGTTCGTTGGTAAGCACGTCACTTGAGAACGGCTGGTCTAATTACGCTATTTTTGGTTTTAAAATGTTCGATAAAGTCCGAATTTGGTTTTTATGGAAAAAAAAACTGGAAAGATTCCTGGATTTTTTTCTAATTCGGGAAAAACTGAACGCTCTTTTTTTCTCTAGGATTTTTGTATGAATTATTAAAATTTAAAAAAGACAACGTCTGTCGAATTTACTAGTTTTACTTACTCAAAATTAATGAGTTTTTATTTTCTTTTTATTACTTAATTGATATTTTTAATCTTGGTTGCTGTAATCGTCCACCAAAAAGACCGCAGCAGTCAAATTATTTTTAAAAATGGATCCCTAATTAAACGAATTGGTGATCCCTGTTTCCCCCCTCTCTCTCTGTTCTGTTGGTGACCCTCTAGAGTTGATACTTGTCGTCTCGGCTTAAAAAAAATATGCTGTTCCAGACATTTTGTCTGTGTGAAGTCGCTTACACTGATATTTATAGATTCACCTTCGCCTGCGTGGATCTCTTATATCATCCCACGAGAACGTACAACCGGGATAAGAAGTATCCTATATCCTTATCCAAGTTATAGTCTACCTATATGTTAAATTTCATCCAATTTCGTTCAGCCGTTTTCACGTGAAAGCGTAACAAACAAACACACTTTCACAATTATAATTTAAAAAATAAAGTAGATAGGATTACGATTTAGGTAGATAGACTTAAACGTTCTTATGTGTTGACCATCCTACTGCCCATTTAAATTAGAATTAAACTAATTAAATATATAGTAAGCAAATAGATGGACTAAAAGTAAATTACCTGTAGTAAATAAATCATAATAAGACTGTCAAAAACGTTCCCATTCACTTATTCTTTGGTGTATTATGTTCCAGCCCGACCATGTTCCCGACAGGCGGAATGTGCCGGCATCAGCAGCAGTTCATGCGTCCGCACGCACTACGACCCAATCACTCGCTGCCTCTGTGGGGACAACCAGCCCCCTGTGAACGGACAATGCGACTCTCAGACTAAAGGTAAAGAATATTGTATTTTTAACGCTCTGCTTAGCGCCGAGAGTTGAAAATCCAACTGTGTTTTTTCGACGCGCTGGGATGCACTCTGTTGTTGTTAGGTTGGATTCTCGAAGCTAGGCTCAACAGCAGGGACCGAAACCGGTACGATCATTACCGGTATTTTTCGGTTACAACCTTTTTTTTTTTACAGGTATTTTCAAAGGTTACCTTAATTCTTAAATACTGAATAGGTACAACCTGTATTAATACCGGTTACCGAAATAAAAATTACCTCTATCTTAGGTACACGTGCCGTCGGCATACCGAGTTAATTTCTATGATGAGGGAAAAAGATAAACAAATGGTATTTTACCAATTTACAATGTAGGTACTCAATATTATCTTACTTACCATTGTTCATTTCCTTTTTTTTACTTCAAGCTTCAACTAAAATACCTACTCCGCAAAAAGGCGCACTAAAAACACGTAAACAGTACTGGTAGGTACAGCACGCATGACGGTCTCCCTGCTAATTTATTTTCTAATGCCAACAAATTGCCGGCATTGCGATATTCTGTTTCTTTCTCGTAATCAAGGTCATTTTTACGTAACCGGTATTAAAACGGTAACATGTTTCTTCTTCTTGGGTTACCCAGATAGCGGTTACCTTAACCGTAGAGGTCAAAATTCTTCGATACCTGTACCGTAATTCATAAAGGTTTTCGGTCCCTGCTCAACAGAAAATCCAGTGCGCGATATTTTTACGTCCGTGCGAACGTCGGCTAGGCGGCCCATTCTAATAGTAGTGGTCACTGCCACATAAGGACAAGAACATCGGCAATACACCGATGAGTCACCGTTCGGTGTTATTAGTGGATACACGCTTGTTCAGTTAAAACAATTTTCCAGTGGTTCTCAAACTACTATCGCTATGTTTATCTGCTCGGATTGCAACACCCACCACACTGATGGTCCGACCTGCAGTGCTTGCAAAAGTCAATATGTCTTTGGATGTGCTGGGATTACTGAAGCTGGTTATAGGCGTCTAGGGGAAAGGAAGAACAGCTGGCGTTGCCCTAAGTGCAAGTCAAGTCCATTACCCTCTCCTGCCCCAATCTCTCCGGTGCCAAGTCAATTGGATAAAATGCAAGAACAGTTGAACCAAATCGTCTCTCAGTTGGCTCCTTTGGCTACTCTTGTTGAGGATGTCAAGTTGATCAAATCGGATGTCAACAATCTTAAGGACTCTCTTGAAATGGCCCATGGATCGATCAAGAACTTCTCAAGTACCATTGACTCCTTGGAAGAACGAGTGTCCCTAGTGGAGAGAGCTGCCACCCAGATTCCGACTCTTCAGGCTGAGATAACCAGACTAAACCGGGAATTGGATGAAAAAGATCAATGGGCCAGGGCGAATAATGTTGAAATTCGAGGGATCCCACAAAGAAAGAATGAAAACCTTTACGAAATAGCCCAGAAAATCGGAAGTTTGTGTGGTTTTCCCATAAAAAAGGAACAAATAAATTATATTGCCCGGGTACCTACACTTGCACCTAATGCAGAGAAACATATAATAATAGCTTTTAATAATCGCTACATTAAGGAAGAACTGGTCGCGTTTGCACGTAAAAGTAAAGAACTCACTCTTTCCAATATGGGGTTCTCATCTACTGGTAACTTTTACGTAAACGACCATCTAACCCAGCGAAACAAGAAACTGTTGAGTAAGGCGAGATCATTGGCAAAAGAACGGAACTTCCAGTACATATGGGTGAAACATTCAAAAATCATGGCCAGGAAAGTGGACGGTTCTCCAGTATTTTTTATAAAATGCGAAAACGACCTTGCGAGGATAATTTAAGCAACTTGAATTTTAATTTTAATTTAACTTCTTTTAACTTTACAATCTATAAAACCTATGTAAAAAGTTTGAGAACCACATTCTGTTCTAAGCGGGGCTATTGTGTTGTGATTTATGACCAGTGTTTTAAAGGTGTCAACAAGTTAACGCACATATCTATGCAATACTCAATAGCATTCTCGTACTTACTGACGCGCCTACTCATACTTATGGCGGTCGCTTTCGCGCGCACACTTAACTACTTAAGATTAAATATGTCTTTGCATCTATGTCGGTTTCGATACACGGTACGGACGTCAGTTAAACGAAATAGTTGTAGGTTTACCTGCAATGTTAAAATAATTAAGCGTTATTATTTTTCCATTATGATTGTGACTCGATCGTTGCGTTTTATAATTATGGTAAACTATTTAACACGTCTTTATCTATCTCTTATACAAATATTATTTGTGCTTGGTTCTTTGAGTGGCGTGTTATTGAATTCGTGGCAATCACATCGTCCTGTTTTTATGTTCTTTACGTTTGAGTGTTTCAATTCAACGACGCTTACATTGTTGAGCTACTTACCGTGCGAAATATTTAACAATATAACATTTCATATAATTAGTTGGCTGCACTATAGTTTATGTTTTTATAATATTGATGGCTACCTCTAATTTAAGTGTGTACTATCAAAATGCTCGGGGACTGCGCACGAAGACGCATATATTTAAACGTAATCTCCTTCTTTCATTACATAATATTGTATCGTTGACTGAGACGTGGTTATTGGAGGGTGTATGTGATAGTGAGTTGTTCGACGAAAGGTATGTTGTCTGGAGGCGGGATAGGAACTATGTTGTGACGGGGGAAAGATACGGTGGCGGCGTGCTATTAGCAGTTCGTCGTGAGTATGCTGCGGTTGAGCAGCCCGATTGGCGCTCCACGGCTGAAGATATTTGGGTCACCATAACATTAAAAAATAATAATCCTATCAGTAGATCCCATCGACTGCATGTATGTACTTTATATCTTTGTAAAGAAAAGTCGGGTAATTCTTTCAATACGCAACTGCAGAATTTCACCGAAAATCTTTCCTTTATTGTTAACGCCCACCCTCAGGATGCATTCCTGATAATGGGCGATTTTAACTTAAGTCATATCAATTGGTCAGGCGATTTAGGTTCTCTACAGCCTAGTGGAATTAATGGTGAATCTCAAGCATTCTTTTTCGATACCTTATCCGAATGTAACCTCAACCAATATAATTTAAATAGGAATGCAAACAACAGGCTACTGGATTATATATTATGTAACTATAAGTTAACGGTAACATCATGCACTGACCCGTTGGTACCTGAAGATAGTCATCACAAGTCGTTAGATATAGTCCTTGATTTTACCAAGGAGTGTTTATTGAAAAGTAAAACCAGACTTAAATATTATTATAATAAAGCGGACTACGGAGCCATAAAAACTTTCTTAAATAATATAAATTGGCAAACATGCTTAAATAATAATACATTAGAGGACGCAGTACAAATATTTTATAAACACCTATATGATGTCATTGAGCAGTATGTTCCTCACAAATTATTGGTTTCTGATTCTTTCCCACCTTGGTATTGTGCTCCTTTAAGGAAACTTCTCAAAGAGAAGTTCAAATTCCTAAAAAAATTTCAAATATATGGCAATACTTGTGACCATGATACTTATTGTCTTCTACGTGAGCGTGCCAAACGATTGGAGAAAGAATGCTATATTAAATACATAAAAAACGCGGAAGATGCAATAATTAAATGTCCCAAGTCTTTTTGGTCGTTTATTAAGTCAAATAAAAACGGATCGAACTCACTTCCCTCAACTATTCATTATGATGGTGTTCTGGCTGATACTGGGGATGCAATATGCGATGTCTTTGCTTCTCATTTTCATTCAAACTTTCTACCTCCGTCTACATACTCTTCTTCAATACCCATGTCTATTAATAACAACGTACCCAACAACATAGGTAGTATTGAAGTCACTGCTGACCTAGTTCTTAAATTATTAAAATCTTTAGATTTAAGTAAGGGTGCTGGGCCCGATAATGTGGTACCATTATTTATTGTCTCTTGTGCTACGTGTTTAACTGAACCGCTTGTTATTCTTTACAAAAGGTCTATCTCGGAAGGACTTGTACCTAAAATATGGAAATCTGCATTTATCACACCCATACATAAGAGTGGTAGCAGGAGTGATGCTAAAAATTATCGTCCAATTTCAAAATTATGCATCTTTGCTAAGATACTGGAAAAAATCGTATATACACAAGTTTATGAGAGTGTCTCACCAGGTTTGATCACGGAGCAGCATGGTTTTGTAAGTAAGCGGTCAACCTTATCGAATCTGCTGTCTTTCACAGAGTTTACGACGTCTCGCATGGATGCTGGTGGACAGGTCGATGCAATTTTTACTGATTATAGTAAAGCGTTTGACCGAATCGACCACAAAATATTACTACAGAAGTTACTCCAAGCTGGCATCCATGGGGACTTATATCGGTGGTTTGTTTCGTACATTGAGAATCGATCGCAAGCAGTAGTTCTGAATGGGTACCGTTCTAAGTGGAGCATCGTCCCGTCTGGGGTACCGCAGGGTTCTTTGCTTGGGCCCCTCCTTTTTAACATATTTATAAATGATGTCACTCAATGCATTAAATACTCACATTTACTTCTTTATGCTGACGACATGAAAATTTTCAAAAAAATTACCAGCGTTGAAGACTGTCAGCTTCTCCAAAATGACTTAGATAGTTTCGAACAATATTGTTTAATCAATAAATTAGACCTAAATGTCAAAAAATGTTTTTCTATAACCTTTACTCGTAAAGTCAAAATTATTAAATTTCAATATTTTATCAAAAGACATGAGTTAGAACAGGTAGACACGGTACGGGACCTTGGCGTCATTCACGACTCCAAGCTAACTTATGAAAAACATGTAGATCATATTGTCAAAAAAGCTTATAGGAGTATGGGCTTCGTCTTAAGAGCCAGCTCTCAGTTTTCAAACTTGAAAGTACTTAAAGTTCTTTATTGCTCTTTGGTGCGCAGCGTTCTCGAGTATTGTTCCCAAGTGTGGAATCCTCTTTACAATGTTTATAAAGATAGAATTGAATCCATCCAGCGTAGGTTCCTGAAGCACTTGCAATATAAATCTAAAACATATGACCCCAATTATGAGGCGAGATGTCGAAGACCATATCTTACCATTGTATCAAAGAAGAAAGTTTTCTGATATCACGTGCCTTGTTAAAATCGCGCAGAATCACATTGATTCACCGGATTTACTATCTCAAGTTAAGCTGAAAGTCCCAAATAGAATGACGAGACATAAAGCACTTGTGGACGTTCCTCAGAGTTCTGCAAACTACAGGCAGAATTCATTTTTTGTGAGGTCCGCTAGAGAATTTAATAAACTTGTTGACTTTCCTGAACTGGATATGTTTGATTCAAAGCCACGCGTTTTCAACAGAACATTAACAAAATCATGGTTTGGTTCTCTGACTTCAACGTAATTTAGTTATTTAATATACTCAAAATTTTCTTTTTCAAATTTTGCTTAATATTAGGTTAATTACATTACCTGTTATACAACTAAAAATTTATAACAAGCATTCTAGATGTTTATATGCGGAAACATGTAAATGGTGCTCAGTTTTTCATATCTGTTTCTACTCTGTATTAATACACTGTATGTTTTCCTATTAAAATAAAATAAAATAAATAAAATAAAATACTACTGGCATCGCAGATACGCTGCTATACCTCAAATGAAGCTGTAATGCCGTCCGCAAGCACTAAGTACGACCGGATCACCCGCTGTCTCTATGCGGACAACTAGCCCCCTGTGAATGGACACAATGCGAATAAATTCTTTTCAACTACGGAACCCTTCATTGTGTGTGGTCCGACACGCACTTGGCCGGTTTTTTTTTAATGTAATTGTGTGGCAATTCGGTAAACAAGCATCTACGTGATGGTTTGTGGTCAATGCCAACTATGAAATAGAATCTATACAATCCAAATTCGTTAAATATATTAACTATCGCACTGGTTTCAAGCCCAAGGATTATTTGCAAGCATGCAAACTTCATAGTATGCTGCCACTGGAGAACAGACGTATGATTCTGGACATGCTTTTTCTTTATAATATATGTAGTGGGGACATTGAGAGTACCGCTTTAAGTGATCTAGTTCTGAGATTGAGTGTTCCGTCTCGACGGACTAGGCACACACAGTTATTCGATGTACCGCGCAGTGGTACAAACTACGCTCAAAATTCTGTCATTAGTAGGATATTAAGAAACTTTAACAAGAAATTTTCTCATCTTGATATATTTAACACCAAAAAAGGTACATTCAGGAAACTAATGGTAACTTCTGTATGTAATATTTCTAAATAGAGTCAACTCTATTACCATTCTTACATTCAAATGTAAGAATCCATACACTACTATAACACTTCACACACACACACACCCCCGCACACACTTCGAAATGCTTGCTTAGATGGTTCTACTCGTAGCATGTCATCCTGTTGTTTCTAATGCATGTAATCAGTGTTGCTATAAATTGTAAATCCATAATTGGCTGTAAGATTGGTTTTATCTATTTAAGTAAAATTGTTAAAGAGCTGTGGATTTTGTAATAAATAAATAAATATCTGCAATTCCAGAGTCAGATGCTTGGTGCGTTGCCATCTCAAAAACGAAACTAAAATGTCTTATTGGGTCTGTAAAATAATTATAACGGCTCCTATAACCCTTTCTAGATTGAAACTTAGCAACTCTGCTTGGCGAAAGAAATGGATATTGTGGCACCTACTTATACTCTATTTACAATAAGATTAGACATGGATTCGACATTTAAACAAAACATTCTTACAGTCCGTTTAACCGATTTTGACTTCTATTGCGTTGGTGGTATGACAAACGGCAGCTGCAGTAAACAGTTGGTATTGTAAACACTTTTTTGCCTTTAATGCCACCCTTAATCCTACGGAACAGAAGTCAAAATCGGTTGAACGGACTGTAAAAAAGGTTTGTCTAAATGTCCAATCATATTGTTGTAAATGGAGTATACCTAATACTTACTTAAGAGACAAACTATAGCTATCTGTCTATCTGTGTGTGTGTGTGTGGTCTGTCTGTGTGTGTGTGTAGCTATCTGTCGAAGTACGCTCCTCGAGGGGCTCGTGGCTAAGAAATAACAGCAGCACGGGTCGATCCATCAGGCTAAGCTACGCTAGCTGGGATTGGTCCGTGGATGGGTGACCATCTTTACATACCGAGTAGCTCCGTGCCTCGGAAAGCACGCTAAGCCGTTGGTCCCGGCAGTCATTCGCGGATCTTTGACAGTCGTTACGGGTCGTCAGAAGTACGAAAGTCTGACAACCAGTCTTACCAAGGGATACAGATAGTGCAATTCACGAAGACGCGCGCCACTATTCCTCCTAACCGTTTATAGTAGTGTGCAAGCTTTCGCCAGTGTTTGAGTGTTATCGGTACTGTGAGGTCTCGAACCCCACAGTAGGAGATTTACTAAACTATTAAATAATACGAGAGGGACTCTATTTAAATGGGGCTGAAGCTTTTTGCATTTAAAGCTTCATATAAATTCACACTCTTACTAAAATTAGTTCTTTGCCGAGCCCTGACCAGATTCAATATCTGTCATCCTGTCAAGAAAACTAGGATTGTTTTCTTGACAGAAGATATTCCATATTTGAATGATTGAATGTCAGCCAGCATTATCAAACTCAAACTCAAACTCAAACTCAAAGCATTTATTTCAAATAAACCAATTACAGGCACTTTTGAATTGTCAATGGGTCGGTCAGTCAGAAAGATGAAGCTAGTTGCCCATTCCAAAGCGTAGTAGATCCCTATGGAGAAGAACGGGCAAGAAACTCCACGGACACTCTTTTAAATCATAATATTTTTACAAAATATTGGTTACATCGTTCAAGTTGAAAATATACATGTGAGAACAATGTAGAAAGACGTGCACGTTAAAAAGCGTCCGTAATAAAAAGATAATAACTAAAACAACTAAATTAAATATTAAAATTAAAAATAAGCCATGGCAGCTAAGAGACGACCAGTCCCAACTGACGGCGCCCGTTCACGAACATGACGCATGGATCAGCACCATTTAGCTCAACCATTTTGAAGGGAACTTAATGATCCAACACACACGCCACCATCAGCGAGACATTTGAGTGAGCATGACATACTCTCAACCGCCAGGGCACACGATTTATATATCAACGAGGCTTGATCAAAGCATCAATGCTTTACAGTACTCACTTTAGATTTAGTACACGATAACCAATATGTACCGATAACACTCAAACATTGGCGGAAGCTTGCACACATATTGTTACTACGTACTATCTGAACAGAGCAGTTTAGCTAGTCAGCAAAGCTAATAAATAAGGTGTGATCGTGCAGAGTTGCTACGGACATTAGGAGGTGGCAAACGGTGAGATTAAAACACCAAATCTTGAAGTAACTATTCTTGTATTCCTTGGTCATCAAGTACGCCATGAATAGCAAAGTATAATTCTAAATGCAGTATCAAGCATAATGAAAAGAGACAAATAGGAAAAAGCGTGTTCTCACCATGATGAAGTTTTGACAAGAGAAGGAATGAAACAATTGTCTTTGCATAGAGTGACAACCATCATCTATGATCTATGAATTACTAAAATAAATAAATAAAAAATAAAAATGTTTATTTCATTTACAAAGTGCTTTGTCACAAATGTATTGGAGATCTCCTTTTAAGCAATAGTCGCTTGTGTTAGGAGACTCCGCTCTTCCGCTAGGATTTTAACTATAATTGCAATTGAGCACATGATAAACAAGAAAGAAAAATAAAAAATCTAAATTAATAAACATTTTACGAAGAAAAAGGTAACAATGCGCGTGTATGTGTGGTGTAAACAAGTGAGTGTGAGTGTATGAGAGTGTGAGGATGTATACTGTTTGAATTAAAAAAGAAAAAAAAAAATTCAAATATTTAGCACGACTATAGAAATAAAATTAAGAGTTAGTATAAGTATTAAGTTAAAATTTAAGTCTGAGTTTAAGATTAAGTTTAAGATTAAGTTAGCCCTACGACGGAGTCTTGGGATCGGAAGAAGTCTATTACAACTCCTTCCACTAACAATATAAAAACACGTGTATAGTAATAAACTATTGAAGAGTAGATACAATAGACTCAATATCATCGTATGTGCTGGACTTAAGCCATTCGGTAAACACTTTTTTACAGTCTCGGAGCTTCAGGGGGTGAATACTAAGCTTTTTATTTATCAAATTGTATATCTGGGAAGATTGCCTTGGGTACTGCCTTTTAGCAAAAACAGACCTGACCGCAACAGTTGGAGCGACTAAGTAGCTCCTTCTACTTCTTGGCTTACAGTGATCATACGGGAGGGATGCGTGCATTCTTAGAATGAGTTGAAGCAAATAAAGTTTCCTAACAGACAGAACGTCAGATAGTATATAAAGGTTCTGGGTAGGGAATCTGTAAGGTTTAAAGAACATGACCTTAAGCAAAGTTCTTTGCGCCCTCTCAAGCTCCAAAAATTTTATTTTTGATGACCCGCCCCAACATGGCCAACAATATGTGAGAATCGATTGGGCCAAAGATACATATACTTGCTTCAGTAGTTGCTTTGAGGCAATATGCCGCAATGTTTTAAATGTCCAAATCATTCTCCTAACTCTTTTCATAAGTAGTTCTGTGTGCATGTGCCAGGACAGACGCTGGTCTATCATAACCCCTAGGTATTTAGTATGCTGTAACCTGTCGATTTTTACACATGAGCAGTCGGGGATTGAGGGGTTGGGACAGTTATGAATTTGAATTTGGAAATCTAGCGACGGTTGTGAATTGCTATACTTCGTGAAGCAGATGTAGTTGGATTTAGAAGCATTTAGAGTGAGAAGATTATGGTTTAACCAGAAGATTATGGTTTACTAATAATTAATACGTACCTACCATGCATGTTTCATCACATAAACTATAAACGGTTATGAAGAATATTGGGCGCGTCATCGTGGATTGCACTATCTATATCGTATTACCCATGCTACTGGATTGTGGAGGTCAGATAGGCAATCGCTCCATGTAAAATACTGGTATTCAGCTGCATCTTGTTAGACTGGAAGCTGACCCCAACATAGTTGGCAAAAGGCTAAGTAGATTGATTAATTGTCGAATTATGCCACAACTATTCAAAGACCTTCTAAACCCATCAAGTCCTCACAAAACTATGGTATCTACTATGGCTAGGCTTGAGTACTTTATTTCGTGTGGAAAAATCCAAACAACCCTCAACCCCTGAAAACTGTACAGCTTTTTCGGTCTCTTAGCGACTCAAACCTCACGGACTAATAATATTATCTCTATCGGACACGATTCCAATAATAATAATAATAATATCATTTATTTGCATGAAATATGATGCTTACAGATCTCATAATACAATACATAGTACTTTATATTCCGCTTACTAAATTCAGCATGCAAATTTAGATTGTGCCATAATTTTAATGACTTAAATAATAATAATTGTAATAATTCAATTATGTTACGATGGGAAAATGTCAAGAAATTAAAATACAAATGTCAAACTATGAATATTACAAATGTCAAACTATGAAAATTACAAATGTCAAACTCTAAAAATACTAATGTTAGAACTATAAAAATTACAATGTCCAAAATAAGCAACAGGAATGTCAAAGTTAATTTAATTACAATAATCATGTCTGTAATAAATTCCTCTTCGTGTTTAAATTCATTAATAGAATAGAAACAGTTTTCAATAAGCCATGTTCGGAGTCTTTTTTGAAATAGATTCGTTGCGAATTCGATGCGAGACAGCGTGCTTTTTTGTCCAACTCCACCAGTGACTAGTTCAACCTTAACACTCCAAATCCCATTTACCTTAACACTGAAAAACTACGTACTTAACCCTTATCAACTCCAACAATTTAATTTAAATACCTTTCAAAATCCACTTCAGTAACGTTTCATGTCTGAAAATCATAATTGTAGCTACTCGCAGCTAAATTATAACTTAAAATATAATTCTTACTTAGTACTTTTATTTGAAAGATTGTAATCTTTTATTTATGTTTGACACGTGAGGTGTTTAATGCTTACAACTGTACACGAACGCCGCAACTTACAGTTTTCTTTAATTTGGTACCGATAACATTTCAGGGTCGGTTCAGTTGTTCATTATTATGGTTTAATGTTAATATCGGGGTTGATATAGGTCTGGCTTCACGTGATTTAGATCCTGGGGTGTAAGGAGTTAAATGGGGTGACGTGTGATCGAGGTTAAACATATTATGACGCTATTAATGAAGCAAAGGAAAATAATAAGGGCCAGAGCAAAAGTCCTAGAGAAGGAATTAACATTTTCCGTCACGTTTCCTCACTGCGTATTGAAAAAGTATAACTTAGTGAAACCGGTCTATATACTCCATCACAGACTCCATTTAGGTACAATACGATTAGATATTTAAACAAACATAATCAGTCAATCCCAACGTATGCTTGGATTTGTCATTCGTAATGGAAAGGTACGTAGGTACATTTTTAAGTTCGCGGAATGGAGGGTGAGAAGTGAAAATAAAAATACTAAGTTATTTTTCTTTTTCAATATATTCACCTGCTACCCTTATACATTTTTCAGATCTTTCAATTAGCTTATGTATACCTCCATAAAAAAAGGCTTTGACTTTGTCCGAAAAATAAGCTGAAACCGCGTCCTTCACTTCTTTATCAGTTGAAAATTTCTTCCCACGAAGTTCTTTTTTCAGTTTTGGGAAGAGGTAATAATCACTGGGAGACAGGTCTTGGCTGTAGGGTGGATGGTCTAGAATGTCGAAGTCCACCTTATGCAGGGCAGCCAACGCAACACGGCTCTTGTGAACAGGCGCGTTGTCGTGAAGAAGAAGGACACCTTTGGTCAATTTACCCCTTCTTTTTTCTTTAATGCTTTCTTTCAACCTCTCGAGGATAGAAGCATAGTATTCTCCGGTTATAGAAACGCCTTTATCTTTATAACCGGTCAACAGGATCCCTTCTGAATCCCAAAACACTGTTGCCATGATTTTTCCAGCCGATTGTGACACTTTAAACTTCTTGGGTGGTGGTGTGCCTTTTTTGTGCCACTGCATAGAGTCTTGTTTCGACTTAGGTTCATAATGATGAGCTCAAGTTTCATCTCTAGTAACAATTCGACTTAATAGTCCATCCTTATCTTCGTTACAGAGGTCCAAAAACGTGCGAGAACACTCCACGCGGTGTTGTTTTTGAGGCGGCGTGAGCATTCTTGGCACCCATCTTGCACTGACCTTTGTCATGCCAAGATGATCGTGTAGAATTTTGAAAATGGTCGTATCCGATACTCCAACCATTTCTGCAAGCTGTTTCTTCTTTAGTCTGGCATCTTCCAATATTATTTTTTCGACTTTTTTAATGATTTCCGGAGTAGTCACCTCGATCGACCGTCCGGGCCGTGGGTCGTCTTCAAGTGAGGTCCTGCCTTGTTTAAAGAGACTGTGCCACTTGTAAACCATGGTTTTACCCGGGCAAGAGTAAACGGATTCCATCTCTTCCAGTATATTTTGAACGGACTTTCCTTGCTTGGTAAGGAACTTTATTACGGCACGATACTCGATTTTTTCCATAATTCACACTTTCTTCCCAATTGAGTTGTTTGCTTGACGATAGTTCAAAGACTAATGATCCAATTAGTTAGTTAAGTAGTTAGTTAGTTAGAAATGGCATCTCGCAGTTGACCACTGAGGGTCGAGACTGCTTAACCGAGCGTTTCCTGTGGGTGCTTTAAGCGAACTTAAAGCCTCCGGCCAGGCTTAAAAACTAAGGTAAAATATTAGACGACTGAGCGTCGCTAATAATAGAGCAGCCAGACGGGACAGGCTAGATCATGATGGGGGGGGGGGACAGGCTGAATCATGATGAGGGGGTTACGATAAAACCTGGTATTTATACTAATACTGAGTGGCTGAAGTTGTGGCCATCCCGATAATGACCTATTGTTATCCCCTCCCCCCCATTCCGCGAACTTAAAAACGCCCCCTCGTATTTCAACGCCCACATACTAAATTAGTTCTCTACAATAGCTTTATAAGAAGCATCCTGGAATACTGCAGTGTAATATGGAGGCCTCACTATGCAACCCACTCCCAGCGGATGGAACGAGTCCATAAAAGGATTGTCCGATACCTAGGTTACTCAAAGGGAAGGCAATTTAAATATCTCTCCTACCTTGATAAACCAGGCTGCTCCAAAATGGAAGCCCCTGGAAGCTCGAAGGGAGCTCTTGGATTTGAGATTCGCATACAAACTGCTCAATAACACCATTGACTGCCCACAATTGGTATCCAAGTTCAATTTCAGAGTACCCCGCAGACCACCTCGCAAACCTATAACACCCTTAGCTCCACCTCTTCGCCGAACAGTGTTTGGTGCTAATTCGCCTATACCCCGCATGTGCAAACTCATAAACGAACGCAGCGACCTGGTTGACGTCCACACAGACTCAATAGCGACGTTTGTCAGACGTAATTAGCATTGGTACCTATTTAATATAACTATCTAGAATTTAAGCATTAAATCTCTGCTTAAATTAAATTTATAATTACAAAGAGCAATTTGCATGTGATGTTTGCCTGTAATTGGTTGTGCAGTTAGATTTAAGACACAATTACTTCTATGTTCCTATCTGTATTATATAATATCTGTAACAACTGTTGGTGAACCTTAATTAAATAAATAAACCTTCTTTGCAGTCCGTTCAACCGATTTTGAATTCTATTTTTCTATAGGTTTAAGGATGACATTAAAGACAAAAATGTGGTTACAATATCAACTGCAGCTGCCATTTGTCATGCTACCATCGCAATAGAAGTCAAAATCGGTTGAACGGATTGTAAAAAAGGTTTGTTTAAATCTCTAATCTTATTGTGTACCTATGGTTTATAACTGTCGTCCAAGGGTTTACTTGCTGCGAGGACTATTCGTCGCAGTGAGTTCCACTGTTACCTATGTAGGCCAAATGATGACTAAGGAACTATATGAAGGCAAGGAGCATCGAAAACTACCTTTTGAAATTTCAATTCCAATCCTTTGTCTCGTCAGAGTCAAAGTCAAATCATTTATTTCAAATGGGAACATGAAAGGCACATAAGAACGTCAAAATTTATTAAAAAAAAAATTAATTAATTCTAGTTGCCGCTCGTAAATGACTTTCAAAAGTGCCTTCTTAGGTAGCCCGCCAAATTCAAATTGTCTATCGTTTTTTGCAATTTGCAGGTCGTAACGTAAGAAATATAAATGATTAGACTTTAACATAATTATTAATTAATCATCATAATTTGCACCAATTTAGGATTCAACTTTAACGGCATCACCAATCCATCTGTTCTCCATCACCAATCCTGAAGTTCGTGGCGCTCCATCTTCCTTTTTAACCGACTTCAAAAAGGAGGAGGTTCTCAATTCGTCGGAACCTTTTTTTTTTTTATTTTTTTTTTTGTATGTATGTTCCCCGATTACTCGAAGATGGCTGGACCGATTTGGATTTTTTTTGTTTTATTCAAGAGGGTATACATCACAGTTGGTCCCATATAAAATTGATTAACTTTGCTTTGGTAGTTTTTGAGTTAGCTTCAATAATACGTATTTTTTTCCCACTTTTATATGGACGATGTTCTAGTTTGTTTTGCAGATAGTGGTATTAGAATTTGTGTGGGGTAGGTACACAACTAAAAAGTGAAAAATAAAAACTTTTTTACAATAAAATACAACCGACTTCCAAAAACAACACTACAAAGTGAAAAATAACTTTAATTTCGGAAGTCGGTGGCAAAAAAACGAAAATACATTTAACTAGACACCGACTTCCGAAATTAAAGTTATTTTTCACTTTGTCGTGTTGTTTTTGGAAGTCGGTTGTATTTTTTTTAGGGTTCCGTACACGAAGGGTACCCAAACGGAACTTTACTACTAAGCCTCCGGCCCTCCGCTGTTCATCCAACCGTCCGTCCGTCTGATGTCTGTCACAGGACTGTATCTCATGAACCGTACCTAATAGGTAGACAGTTGAAATTTTCATACATTGTGTATTTCTATTACGGCTATTACAAAAAATAATAAATATATTATTTTATTATTATATTATTTTATTGGATTTTTTTTTTCTCAATTAATCTTTGTTATTTTATATTATGTTTCTTAATTAATCTATTTTGTAATTGATATGACTAAATGACATGTAATTTTGATAATTATTAATAAATAAACTAAACTAAACTAAAAATAAAATAAAGTTAAAAATTAAAATTAATTAAAAACCCCATACAATAAACTTTTCATTTTGTCTAAAAAAAATCATACCTTACCTACTGTGTGGGGTGTCATTATCTAGAACTCATCAAGTAGAATACAAAATTATAATTTTTATTTTTTTTTATCTTCAAAAAGAAAGAAATAGGGGGCCGTAAAAGTTTTCAATTTTAGACCATTTTTGTACGAGCTCTATCGCAACAATTAAACAAGTTAGGAATTTGAAACTTGTGTATATCATGTACCATATAAGTACTGTATTTAATCAACAAATACTAAAAACGGCATTAGGTATTTTGTTTAAATGTGGGCGATTTTCTGTAACAGAAAAAAATAACCTCGTAATTCACAGTATCATTATGAAATACAAAGATATCTTTGCGATTGTTAAACATATACTGGGTTAGTTTTCAATGACCAGCCAAATTTTCACAGGGTGTTCTACCCGTGAATATGAACAACTTTTACGATGGGACCAACTTTAAAATCACGAAGAAAAAACAGCTTTTTCATACAAAAGTTCAATACCTACTCGACCAAAAAAAAAATAATAAGTTTATTGTACAAGGAGATACACATTAACAGATACATAAAATGTATGAAACAGCTGATTTTTTTTTTGGTGATTTTAAAGTTGGTCCCATAGTAAAAGTTGTTCATATTCACGGGTATAACGCCTTGTAAAAATTTGGCTGGTCATTGAAAACTAACCCTGTATATACGGGACCCTTCGTGTGCCAGCCCGACTCGCACTTGGCCGGTTTTGTTGTTGATCTGAGTCCATAAGCCAAACCTACCAGTAACACAATCACTTATCGCCCTTCTTCTTATCCACAGCTCTCTACCACGTCTGCGCCAACAGCGACGAATGCAACGACGGGCTGATCTGCGGCACCCCGAACATCACCGGCACTGCACCGCTGCATCTCCGAGTGCATGCGCCTTCGGACAAGATCTGCCTCTGTGACGCCGAGACCGGGTTTACTGAGAAGGAGCATACTTGCAACGGTGAGCACATCTCGGTCTTACACGCGTTTGTTAAAGACGCTATTACATTTTGACCGTGATTTTTTCATAAATTGAAATTGCACACTATAAACAAAAAAATAATTATTATATGACTCAAAATAAACGTAATCACAACTGCTAAATTGCTACATAATGCGATGCGTCGGCGTCTAAAGCTAAAGACCGCGTGTCCCGAGATTTACATTGATTTTTAGCACTGCATACAATAATTAATTAAATATATTATTTTACTTTTAAATAGACTAATTTTTTTTATCAAGCAAGGTAACATAGTAACCTTATTTATTAAATACATTTTGTATGAATTTGGATTATACATTCGTAGATAAAAAATATAATTTCGGACGAAAAATTGTCAGTAACTCTCTGGTTTACGGAATTATTTTTGGTGTATTACTGTATGAAACATAAAAAACTGAATTGAGCACTCCAAAGTTGAAGATACAGTTGTTCCAAGAACATTTTTTTAAATGATTAAATTATTGTATCTTCGATGTAACAAAGCATCAAAACATGTCCAAAAGTAAAATTTTATGAAACATCCTTTGCAGAGACAAGGTTTTTACTGATTTTTTGTAAACAAATTGAAATATTTATTTAGAACACTCCCAAGAGAAATAATCAAGCTTTCTTGGGCATATGTTTTTTTTTTTAATTTTGTGGCTCTAACAAAACCACAATCACATATCAAAACTCGAGTCAAACGCTCAAATACAAGAGAAATTGTGATAGCGCTCTTATAAAGGAGGATGCGCTGTGGTAGTCCGCGAAATTCAAATTTTCTTACGTTTTATGCAATTTGCAGGTCCGTGTCAGGTTGTATCTTGATCAAAATATGATACGTGGCATTATAACATTGTATTTACATAATTTTAATGATAAAAATTAATCAATACCTACGTCTCTCTAAGTTAGATTTCGTGCAGAGTCGTTAGATTTCGTTCGTTTGACGAATGTACACGAAATCTAACTTAGATTGATTGATGATTTTCATGGTAAAAATTATATAAATACATATGTTTTATTGTCACGTTTCATATTTTGATCCAAGATACAACCTGACACGGACCTGCGAATTGCAAAAAACCCAAAAAAAAATGTATTTCGCGGGCTACCACAGCGCATCCTCCTTAGGAGCCCATACTGCCTCAGGTTTTTATCTCGCTCGCACGATACTGCTCGCGGACGGAGTGAGAGCGAGACTGAGTGCGGTGCTGGGCGGCGATAGTTTAGGTAATAATTACCTTTTACGGTGAAAATAATGGTAATTTGAAAAAAATAAAAAACATCAGACCTGCTATACAGGGTTAGTTTTTAATGACCAGCCAAATTTTCACAGGGCGTTCTACCCGTAAATATGAACAACTTTTACTATGGGACCATCTTTAAAATCACGAAAAAAAAACAGCTGTTTCATACAAAAGTTCAATACCTACTCGACCAAAATGTATGAAACAGCTGATTTTTTTTCGTGATATCAAAGATGGTCCCATAGTGAAAGTTGTTCATAATCATGTAGTTCATATTCATGATCTAATTTGAAGTGTTTTTTGAATACCAGCGGTTTATTGTTCTGTTTGAAGGTAACTTTGGATATTTTTCTATCGAGAAAATTCTATGGAAGCGTGTTTTCGTCAAACGCTGCATTAACTGCTAAGGCTTCGAACCTAGGAGGTTTGGTGTTGATTTTTATGATACAAAACATTCTACCTCATCTGACTATCATCCACATCTCCAGACTTATGATTTTTTTCTCAATGGTGGCGCTGGTTGGCATTACTGAGGCTTATAATAAAATTTTGATAATTTAAATGAAAGCATGGCGACGCATAACAATATGTAGCAATTTAGCAGTTGTAGGTATATACGTTTATTTGCAGTCTTATATTTTTTTTAAGGTATGAAGTTTTAATTTCTTAGGAACTGACGTTTATTAATTCTGGTATATATTTTATGTAATAATAAATATAATTATTAATAATATTAATATAGTAAGGAGAAATTTACAGTTAATTCTGAGCGTTTATAGTAGTTTTATGGTTTTCAATGGGATTTTTTTAATGGATATTCCATACATATTTAAAATTTCTTAGGCCGCTATGGACTAAACCACTATTTAAGAGACATTGGTGCCGATTCTCTTGTGAACGCACTAAACTAAAATTAGAGAATCGCTATCTTTTACTAACAGGCAGCGCGAGAAAAGGACAGCTATAGCTATGAACTAAGTTGGAGATGTCAAACTAGTTCACGCCTTGCGCTTCACCGTGTTTTTTAGTCGACATGTTTTTACGTGTCGTCTAAATGTCTATGGAAAAATTAGTTCTAACTAATTTGACAGCTCTAATTTACTTCCTTGTCTCTTTCTTGTCATAATAGAGAGAAAAAGTTAGCAATAGCCGTCATTAAGTTTAGTTTGTGCACAACAGAATCGGCACCATTATTATATATTTTTCATTTAATTTTCTTATTTAGGTAGTTCAAACATGCATTTTAGTGTTTTTTAGAGTATTCTATTCTATTCTATTTTATGAAAAACTTGCTTCGGAACTGGCTTCTAAATAGATAAGAAAAAAATGCGAAAAGCGAGGCCGCTACTAATTACAATAACTAATACTAATACTAATAACTATTCTCCTCAACTCAATAAGTCAAAGTTTTCGAAGTCTTTCAGTTTCTCACATCGCGCAGTATTAAATTGTGTCAGTCAGATTCTAATTTTGAATTTTTGCCTTCGCACATCTCCGCCGCAAAACAGGGAAACCGCGAAACCACATGATGTTCCGCTGATGTTTCGCTGATGTTCCGCTACTGAATTGAACAACTGCGATTTCTCTGCTATGTTTTGGCGGCGAAGATGTGCTAAGTTCCTTTATTTCCGCACATATTTGGATGGGTCGTACCGCAACGCATATAACAGTGGATGCAAAAATAAGCCTGACCAGCGATCCGTCAGTGCATTGCGCTGCGGCGCGGCGCAGCCTGCCTGTAGTTCGCGTTGGTTCCATACAAAATGTATGATGAAAGTGATGAAGGTGCATTTTTGCAACGCGTAGCTGTGCGGGCACACTAATTTGCGTTAGCCTTAAAAGGGAAAAAATAGACACTACAACTTCTACATTGTTATTTTTTCAGATGCCGATATCGTGAAGACGTCCCTGCTAGCCATCTTCCTAGTATCATGCATAAGAAAAATCTTAGCTTATTAATTTAATTCATTCACTGATTTCATTTCATACCTTATTGTGACCATCACGTTTTTAAGGCCATTGGAAAATCCGGACTATGTTTTATGAAATTCCGAATTTAAAATCAGGATTACGTCATCAGGATATTCCACCGTTTTTGGTAGCGATGTTTCTTCCCTTCAATTGTTCACAAATGTGGAATAATTAATATAGTATGAATGCTCAGTCTTGAAATGTTTTTTTTTTTCTAATTTCAACATTTTTGTATTTATTTTCTTTGTTATCCTGTTTAGACCTTTATAATGTGTCTGCTGTGCTCTCCTGTAATTGAATGAGCACACGTAAAATAATCTTTTGTATAAATGTGATTTCTTTTCTATCTGTGTATCCTATGTTGGATATCCCAAATAAATAAATACCGGATTTTCCAAATTTAGAATTATTTATAGATTATATTTCACGGGTTTTTAGAAGTAATTTAAAAAGAGATATATGTAAAATAAAATTTTACAATAAAAAAAACCAGTTAAAGCTAAAATATATTTGCGAATTTATTAATTTTTTTCCACTTGAGAATTTAGTACAAATACACATATCTTAGCTTTTAAACAAAAAGTAACGAAAATTGCTTAGACTAAATACATTAGATAAAAAGATAATAATAAAAAAGAATTAATATACGTCCATTACTTATAAGAATAATGTAAATAGTTTTAATATCAAAAATAAATTAAGATTCAATTTTACAGAATGAACAGATAACAAAAATTTGTTTATAAAAAAAAATAATTAAACCAGCTAGTGAGAAAAATTGCATTGTAAACAGTCAGTTCAATTGGGAGCCACAATGCGAAGATTTCAAACATATAACATCACTATTAAAGGCCTTAGTACACTTCCCCCGCGAAACCGCGCCATGTTCCATATATTTCAATTAAACCGACTTACATGCATTTTTTTTTTTTGTCAAGGAGTCGGTCAGTCAGAAAGTGAAGCTACTGCTGATGTTCTGGTTTCACGGCGGAAGTGTGTTAACGCCCTCAATTTAGTTAATGGTTACCCAGAAACTGCAGCTCAAAATCATAAGCATGCAAATTATGTCAGTTTTGCTCAAAGTCTATGACATTGTATGTTGCTTTCTCCTGGATAACTTATTCATCAGTCTATTACAGTCTTTTTCAGGACATACGAGTAGATCTCTCCAATCTCAATCTCATTTAACTCTATCCTCGGCAACTCTCCTGCAGTCACTACCATGCTACCTTGGGAAGATTTTCGCTCGTAGTGCTTTAAACTATAATTATACTGTCCGACCGACGTTGTCCTGTCTAAATTTCATGTATGAGACAGTTAATTTTCTTCCTATATTTTTTATTCGTGAATTTTTTCGATGTTTTAATAGTTATTCTGCTATTCGGGGCGTAAAAATTGGCGCAGCCGTTCTTGAGTTATATAAATGGTGTAAATAACCCGACTTTGTTTTATATCTATAGATAAAGGGATCATAATTAATCGCCAATGTTCTACCTAATTTTCATATTTTATCTGTCAAATACCATAGACTATGACTGTGTGGCCTGAGCTCAAAAAAATTAAATAAAAAAAGTCTGTTCATCCTGTAATTAAAAGCTTAGAAGTAAATCTTAATTAAACTAACATAATAACATGATGTAATTATACTTAGACATAACTTAGCGAGCAAAAAGCATTTTTTATTTTATTATTTTTATAATAACAAAATATTTAGGCTAAGGCAGACATGAGTTGAGGCGAGGCGTCTTCATTTGACACATTTGTCGAACTTTTATTACTTAAGTAATTTAATTCAAAATATTTTAATAAAATTTGTTTATTAATTTGTGACGATAAATTAATGATTCATCATCATCACCTGCCTGCCTTGTTGGGGTCGGCTTCCAGTCTAACCGGATGCAGCTGAATACCAGTATTTTATATGGGGCGACTGTATATCTGACCTCCACAGCCCAGTTACTGGGTAACCCCTTGAGAATGGTTGTCAGACTTTCGTATAAAAATGATTATCCAAATTAAATACGTTTTTTTTTTTTTTTTTTTTGGTACTGACCTTTTCGCAATTGGCTCCGGGAGCCTCTGTTGCTTAACCGGGCGTCGGCGGGGCCAGATGGGCCTCTCGCCTTTATTATAGAAGAAGCAAATAATAAAGAAGTATCCCAAAACATGTATGGTCATTATCTGCCTCTCTATAACAGTAGTTTATAAAATTATTTATAATTTAAATTCAGTGCATAGCAGCTAAATAAAAAGTAAAATTGATTTTCGTAGAGCCATTTTTAATAAACAGTACCTACCTAATAATAAAAATAAAAGAATATGATAAATTAAAACTAAAGCTAAAAACTGTTTTATTTTAATCTAATCATTATAAAATTATGCATTTTAGAATTTTATTGTAAGTACCTAAATTAATTGTATGGAAACATAATTATCTCAGAATGAACTTATATTTGAAAATGTAGAACAATTTTTAGATAATAATTATTATTAATATATGTAATGTTTGAGAATTAATAAAGAGTTTAAAATTTTGAGGTAGTTTTTGTTTTATTTCTAAATACAAAACACTAATTAATAACAATAAATGAAAACATTGTGAACAAAGCCATCTAGTATTGAGTAGCTGTACTAACAATAACTTGATACTATTGCTAATTTATCAATAGATGTCGCTAAATGAAATTTATAGTAAAAATAAACGAAAATGGGCAACGAATGAAAACTCATAATTAGGAAATTTTATGTTTGTGTGTCTTTCAATAATTTATTATAAGAAATAAAAATATCGATATTTTTTTTTTAAGTGAAAGTCAAAATGTTGTGATTAATACCTATTGGTCTTTAAAAAAAACATTGTTTGTACTATGTACTTACTTAATTTAAAAGACGTATTCATTTTCTTAAACAAAAAGTATTAATTTAATAGACTAACAAGGAATAGAAAGAAAACTTTACCATAAAATTACATAAATATGTAATTTTTGACTTTCGTGATCAAAGTTATAGATTACGCAACAAGAAAGCAACACGGACATTATTATTGTTTTGTGACGTCATAATATCAGTATCGAAATCGTCTTAGATACTGTTTGTTAATTTCAACAGTAAAGCCATAGGGGTTCCGTGGTGTAGTGGTTATCACATCTGCTTTACACGCAGAAGGCCGCCAGTTCGATCCTGGCCGGAATCACATACTTTTTGTCGATCACTTCGTTTTGTTGAATCGACCTCACTTTATTAAACTAGCCACCCACCCCGGCTTCGCACGGGTGCAATTTACACGGATGTGGTATCACTGTGTTTAAAAAAAACACTGATCGGATCATCGTTATGAACGCAAACTTAGCAAGTCATTAACATATTTATTTTGTAATGATTACTTGTTAAAGCAACCCGCCCCTGCTTTACATGGCGTGAACAAAATACTAGCTGTCTGTGCCTCGCGGTTTCACCCGCCAAGAAATCGGTTTACGCCCGCCCGTGCTGTTACCACAATTTTAGTCTTCGTTTTCGCTAACGTTCTTTCTGACAATCTGACTATTCTTTTTGCTCGGCGGTCATGCCAATTGGGCTATCAAAATGCAAGAATAATTTTTCAAAATTGACTGGTAAATAGTTCCGGAGTAGCGCGTTCAAACAAAAAAAAGAAACAAATAAACTTTTCAGATTTATTATTAGTATTTTATTAGGTGTAATTTATTTTAAAACTTCTTGGTTTTCAACGATTTTTGTTCTATTTTTCTGAGGTTTCAAAATAAATTGATTTTCTGCATTTCTGGACCTAGAGAGACTAACATATTTTGATCTAAATAAAAAACTTTTACAAAAAAATACAACCGACTTCCAAAAACAACACTACAAAGTGAAAAATAACTTTAATTTCGGAAATCGATGTCGGTGTCTACTTAAATGTATTTTCGTTTTTTGCCACCGACTTCCGAAATTAAAGTTATTTTTCACTTTGTAGTGTTGTTTTTGGAAGTCCGCAGTATATTTTTGTAAAAAAGCTTTTATTTTTCACTTTTTAGTTGTGGTACCTACCCCACACAAATTCTAATACCACTACCTGCAAAACAAACTAGAACATCATCCATATATAAGTGGGGAAAAAATACGTATTATTGAAGCTAACTCAAAAACTACCCAAGCAAAGTTAATCAATTTTATATGGGACCAATTGTGATGTACCCTCTCGAATAAAACAAAAAAAAATCCAAATCGGTTTAGCCATCTTCGAGTAATCGGGGAACATACATAAAAAAAAAAAGGTTCCGACGGATTGAAGAAACTCCTCCTTTTTGAACTCGGTTAAAAAGAGAAGTCCTGACTGACCGGCTCATCAACTGCCCAGCCCAAACCCTTGAACATAGAATGCTGAAATTTTGCACAGAGGTTCCCTTTATAATGTAGACAAGGAATAAGGAAGGGATTCCCGGTATAGTACGTTCCCGTGGGATATTTAGCGTCATCCACGCGGGCGAAGCCGCTGGCAAAAGCTTGTAGGGAATAAGATTCGTTAGGTCATGAGTCATGCATGACCTAACGAATCTTATTTCCTACTCATGACTCGTGCCGGCAACTATACTTACCTACTTTTTGTTCAGTTATGTCGTTAATATAGCTAGAATATTAGTTGTTTATAATGCTATAGGAAAATCATTAGTCCTGTTGTAGATGACACTACTTCTTTGTAAGGAATAAGCCACACTGTTGGAGCAACGAAGCACCATAGTGTAACGGGCAGAAATTAATAATTTATGTTGGAGAACTTATCATCTGCCTAGCCTTAGCTTTTAACCGACTTCAAAAATAGGAGTAAGTTCTCACTTCGTCGGAATCTTTTTTTTTTAAGTTGGTATGTTCCCTGATTAATAGTACTGATTACTTGAAAACGGGTGGACCGATTTAGAAAACTTTTTTACAAAAAAATACAACCGACTTCCAAAAACAACACTACAAAGTGAAAAATAACTTTAATTTCGGAAGTCGGTGTCTGATTAAATGTATTTTTGTTTTTGCCACCGACTTCCGAAATTAAAGTTATTTTTCACTTTGTAGTGTTGTTTTTGGAAGTCGGTTGTATTTTTTTGTAAAAAAGTTTTTATTTTTCACTTTTTAGTGGGTCTGTTTATAATTTGTATAAGTTACAATAGTCTAATGTCAATTGCTCATCACATGTTACAAAATATTGCTTTTCCCGATGCTGGGACGTTAATTGTTGAGGAGTTCTGCTGGTAAGAACCAGGAGAACTCCTCAACAACTACTCACCACACGCATTGTGTGACGAGCGGAAATTGCTTAGCAACCATATTAAAGTAATCGAATCGCAACCCGTGAAATATTTATCATTGAGTAATTCCGGTAGCCATCTGTGGTCTTCATCATCAGTTCCACTTCACCAAGTGGTGCTTTCCGAGAGCAAATACACGAGCTACTATAAAAAATACCCAAATCACTATAGGTGTGTCTATAATATTTGAAGAGTTCCTTCGATTTCTCCAGGATCCCATCATCAGAACTGGATTTTGACAAAAATGGGACCATTTGGGAAGCTCAGTTGGGAAGTATACCCTTTCCAACAAAAAAATAATTTTTCAAATCGGTTGGCATGCGACGGAGATATGCGCGAACAAACATAAAAAAAAAAAAAATAGAAACATCCGAATTGAGAACCTCCTCCTTTTTTAGAAGTCGGTTAAAAATTCATTTTTTGTTTGAAAGGGTATACTTCCTAGGTGATTCCATTTTCATCAGGTCAGGATCTGATGATGGGATCCTGGAGAAATCGAGGGAACAGTTCAAATATTATAGGCACACCTATAACAATTTTGTTGTTTTTTATAGTAACTCGTGTATTAGCTCCCGTAAATCACTGTTTGGTGAAGCGGAACTGATTATGAAGACCACAGATGGCCAACATCGGAACTGCTCAAAGTATTTCACGGGTTGCGATTCGATTAATATGGTTGCTAAGCAATTTCTGCTCGTCACAATACATGAGGTGAAATGGAACTGATGGTGACATCACCATGAGCTCTCCTGGCAACAATAAATTGACGTCCCTGCATCGGGAAAGCAATATTTTGTGAAAGGTGATGAGCAGTTGACATTAGGCTATTGTAACTTAGATAAATTATAGACTGACCCATTAGTGGGTCGGTTAGTGAAAAATAAAAACTTTTTTACGAAAAAAACAACCCACTTCCAAAAAAAACACAACAAAGTGAAAAATAACTTTAAGACACTTTAGGGTTCCGTACCTCAAAAGGAAAAAACAGTACCCTCATAGGATCACTTCGTTGTCCGTCTGCCTGTCCGTCTTTCTGTCTGTCAGTTTGTCAAGACCCTTTTTCTCAGGAACGCGTCAAGTTATCAAGTTCAAATTAATATCACACACGTTGGTCTACGTTCCCTTGGAGCACTAAAAATCAAGCTTCTAAGTCAACGCAGTAAAAAAATACGGCCATTTATGCGACATATTATTTTGATATCTACTCGCAAGTAAATCAAAACCTTTGGAAACAAGGTCTCGCAGCATAAGTAAAGGAAAAAGTCCGAAAATTGTTTAGTAATTTATAATTTTATCAGTTAAAAATTTTTTTTAGGTTTACAAACATGTTTTTAGTTGAAGAATATATTGACCGTGACGTATGTATGGAAGAACATGTTTATTCAACTACAATTTTAAGTTTGTTTTTGGGATAAATTCTTTTTAACTACGAAACCCTTCATTGTGCGTGGTCCGACACGCACTTGGCCGGTTCTTTTTTTTTTGTAAATTGATTTTCAGAATTCCGGGCTTCGGACAACCGGTAACGACTCAACTGTCAAAGATCTACAAATGACAGCCGGGACCCTAGGTATGGAGCGTTCTCGTTATGTAGGTAGGTGCAGTCCTACCAACTTATCTGTGAACTGAAAGAGGACGCCACCGTCGATGCGTCGACACAATCGAATGACATGCGTCGGCACAATCGAAGACATTTCAACATGACGGCCGTAGTTCCAATTTTCGCCATTTCACAGATAAGTTAGTAGGAGTGTAATATTATGATGGTCACCATAGACCATAGATATAATAATTTCTATGATGGTCACCAATGGTCATTCACGGTGCCGAAATTAATATTTGAATTTTCTCCGAAATCGAGGTTAGTCAGTTTTCTCCATTGATATAATAAGTTTGTTTTTTATATTTCTGGGTTTTTCTCTAATCAGCCTAATTGCGTAACACTCAAACACAATCTGAAAGATTAAAAATACAACCGACTTCCAAAAACAACACTACAAAGTGAAAAATAACTTTAATTTCGGAAGTCGGTGTCTAGTTAAATGTATTTTCGTTTTTTGCCACCGACTTCCGAAATTAAAGTTATTTTTCACTTTGTAGTGTTGTTTTTGGAAGTCGGTTGTATTTTTTTGTAAAAAAGTTTTATTTTTCACTTTTTAGTTGTGTACCTAACCCACACAAATTCTAGTACCACTACCTGCAAAACAAACTAGAACATCATCCATATTTATAAAAGTGGGGAAAAAATACGTATTATTGAAGCGAACTCAAAAACTACCGAAGCAAAGTTGATCAAATTTATATGGGACCAACTGTGATGTATAACCTCTCGAATAAGACAAAAAAAAAAACCAAATCGGTCCAGCCATCTTCGAGAAGGTTCCGACGAATTGAGAACCTCCTCCTTTTTGAAGTCGGTTAATAAAGCATATTGCTATTCCATTCCTTCATAATTGTTCGAAAACTTTGTCTGTTCAACAACGTAAACAACGCAATATAAAAGTTGTTGAAGTTGAACTATCAAAATTAAATCCATATCTACTAACTAGCTTTTGCCAGCGGCTTCGCCCGCGTGGATGACGGAAAATATCCCACGGGAACATACTACCGGGAATTTGTTAAATAAGCCATTATTTCTCGTAAAAAGTAAAGGATAAAAATGGTTATTGTGGGTTATCCCTAAGAGATAGACATATACCATCGCCTACTTTTATGTAGACCTTTTTAAGGGGTACAATACTGTAGTACATTATTTTGATTTATCTCGTAGGGTTCAGCCAGCATTTGCAATATAAGCGCAAAAAAAGTGTTTATTTAGGACAGCACATTAGAAACCTCTAAAATTATCAGTGTTTCTCTACTGTATAATGCATGTATTATACATATAAACCTTCCTCTTGAATCACTCTATCTATTAAAAAAAACCGTATCAAAATCCGTTTCGAAGTTTTAAAGATATAAGCATTCATAGGGACAGACAGACAGCGGGAAGCGAGTTTGTTTGTAGTGATAGTGATAGTGGAGAGCCTATTTCACGATGTCCAACTAGCCAGTACTTACCGAATAAATTCAAAAATGGAACAGATTTTGTATGAAATTATCTGCCAAGAAACAGGCCTTATGTGTTACATAATAAGGCCCTATATTATAATCTGATACTAGTTTTTTTTTATTTAATTTTATGTACCATGTTTCTGAACTGAATAAAGTTTTTATTTATTTTTATTTTTTTTAATTACCTGGCCGGTTTAGGTTTTCGCTATAAAGTCCCGTTTCGAAAAATAAATTACTTCAGGATTAGCTCGTGGCCCAGTCCACACGTATCCTACAAGTGTGTGCTATATCCGTGCGGACCGCAAATTTTAGTTTCGCTCTGTGGTCGCACAGGTAACCCAACCGGCACCTGTGCGGGCACAGGGGGAAGCCGCCCGTGCTGCCCGGTGAGAGTTTTCACCGTCGCGGTCGCGGAGGCTACGCCCCACGATTATGTCGAAACCCGGCAAGCGCGGCTCGTTGGGCCGCGATGCCGGGGACCCAGAAAACCCGCCGGTGCTGGACCGGGCGACGTCGTTGCCGAATATCGGCGATGCGGCGTCCGGTCCGCTGCTGGCTGGGCAGCAGCAAGACAGGAAGAAGGAGAAGAAGAAGCCTGAAGAAGGAAGAGGAGGGGGGAGATCGGGCGCCGCTGTAGCTGCCGGCCCATCGACGACACCGGCGCCTGCGCGCGGTGCGCCCCTACCGTCGTCGGGCCGTCACCAACAGGCGGTACCGATCCGCCCGGCCGCGTTCCGCCCGGTGCCCACTCAGGCGCCGGGGTCTGCCGCGAACCCCGGTCGTGCGCCGTATGCGCACGTCGCGGCGCCGCCCGCGCGCGATACCGCTGCGTTGCGTGCGTCCGCGCCCGCCGCGCGCGCCGCGCCCGCCGCGCCCGTCGCGCCCGCCGCGCCCGCCGCGCGTGCCGCCGCGCCGTCCGCGTACTCGGCGCCGACAGTGCCAGCCATGCGCACCCGCACGCCCCATGAGCGCTCCGCCGCGCCGCCGCCGCGCTTCGTGTCGCCGCCGGCGCCGGCGCCGGCGCCCACGGGGGCTATATCTAAGAATGCGCCGCTTTCGCGCGCTGCCGCGCCCGGTCCCCGCTTCTCGCTGGCGGGTCCGTCGAGCGCGGCCAAAGTGAAAAGTGGAAGTGGCAGTGAAGTGTTGTGTTCGCCAAGGGCACCGGAGTCACCGGCGCCCCCTCGCGCCTCAGCCTACGACTCGCCCGCCGGTCTGTCGGCATGCTCGTCTCGCGCGGGATCGAGCATGTCGTTGGCGTCGGTGGGCTCGGCCGCGTCCGGTCGCGGCGACGTGTCACCTGATACGACGCCGCGATCCGGCCAGCGGCCCACCGTGGGAGGGGGAGCGGGACAGTACCCCATGAAGACGGCACCTTCGCAGCCGGTAGGGTTCGGGTTCGAATTTAACCTGGAGCCCCGACCCCAGCGTAAGGTGCCAAGAAGACGGAGCTCGTCGGAGTCCGGCACCGCGGAGGGAGGAAAGCGGGCCTGCCTCGAGGCGCCAGCGTCGCCGACGTTTGCGGACGCGGCTCGCCGTACGCCACCGCGGTCTCCGACACCCACCAGGATGGACGATGGGGTAAGTGGTTTGAGTTTACTCCCACACCCAACAGGGACAGGTGCCCCCCCTGCTGTCGCCCCTGTCGCCACTCAGGCGACACCAGCGGCGCAGCAAAAGAAGAAGCCACGCTACCCACCGCTGGTAGTGGAGAGGTTGCCCAACTGGGCCACCCACTTCCGCGCCATTGCCGCCAAGCTGGGCCGGCCACCCAACGCCCGTCCGTATGGGGCGGGTGTGCGCTTCACCCCCGGTACGGAGGAGGAGTACCGGCTGGTCCAGCGCTATCTGACTGCGCTGGAGAAGGAGGTAGGCATATCGTGGTTTGCCTATTCACTACCAGCGGAGAAGAGCCTCAAGGTGGCGATTCGGGGACTACCGCCTGATACGGACCCGAAGGAGATTGAGGAGGAACTCCGGACGCTGGGATACCAGCCGGAGTACGTGCGCCACATTAAGGGCGCACAAGGAAGACCCGGCTGCGTGTTCCACGCTATAATAAAGAAGACGCCAGATGTCCGGGCTATCTATGACACCACCGTGTTCCTCTACATGCGGGGTGTCAAGATAGAGGCTTGGAGGGGGAAAAGAGGCCCAGCCCAGTGCCACCGGTGCCAGCAATTCCGGCACAGCTCGCACCAGTGCCACCGCCCGCTCGCTTGTGTGCGGTGCGGGGAGGGGCACGCGGCACGTGATTGCCCGCGCCCGCGGGAGGAAGCGGCCACCTGCGTCAACTGCGGTGGCCCGCACCCCGCGTGCAACTTGAAGTGCCCCGTGTTCCAGCACGAGATTAGGAACAAGCGGGCGGGGACCGCCGCCATCACGGCAAAGTCGCGCCGGCCCTTAGTGGCCACCGAGGGGCCGCAAACATTGCCGGAAGAGGCCCAACAGGGCACGTCGCTCATGGCGGCGGCCAACGGGCCTACAGAACGGAACCAAGCCTCCTCCTCAGGGCGGAGGAAAAAGAAGAGACGCGGGGGTAAGGGAAAAGGCAAGAAGTCGACCCTCCCCCCCCCTACGACACAGGGAGACGTCCCTAAGGCCGACCCTGCCTCGAGCAAGGCGCAGGGCGTGAAAACTACGGAACCGACTACTGGCGCCGGCATAGCGCCGCGGAATAAGTCGGCACCGCGAAAGTTCACCGAAGAGACGAGTGGCGGCGCTGTCGGCGCCAAAGCTACATCAACCACCAAACAGGAATTCACGACCTGCGCCATCAAGCTTTTGATGAACCTCATCAAGGCGATAAGGCAGGGTCAAGATGTGGAGACGGTCATCCTCGATGGCCTGGCCACTCTGTTGACACTTTATCATGGCTAGGCCATTGAGGATGATACACTGGAACGCCCGCGGCCTAAGGGACAAGGTCGCGCTCCTCCGCCATCTCCTTCGGGATCAAGACGTCGACGTGGCGCTCATAAGCGAGACGTTCCTGGGACCCGAAGATAGGGTTAGGTTCCCGGGTTACCTCGTTTACAGGAAGGACGAAAGGTCGGCACAAAATATCCGCTATCGTGGTCTGGCGGTGCTTGTGAGGCGAAGAGTCGTCCATCAGGAAATCCCCTCGTCGACACTCAACACGTGCTACGCGCTGGGTGTGCAGCTGCACGTAGCCGGCGAGGACATCGACATCTACGCGTGCTACAAGCCGCCCTCGGCCCGCCTCGACTTTACCGAGCTGCGGGCCCTTCTGCACGCAACTCAGCACGCCACCATCCTCGCCGGGGACCTTAATTGTAAGCACCCAGCGTGGAACTCACAGCTCACGAACACCGAGGGGAGACGGCTCTTCGCGGACGCGGAAGCCTTCGGTTATACGGTGTCCGGCCCAGAGACGCCCACACACTATCCGGACGTCGCCGCTTATATGCCGGACGTGCTGGACATCGTAGTCCACCGGGGGCTTAAGTGCCAGATCACCCAACACGTGATAGACGACGAGTTACAATCGGACCACCAGCCTGTACTCGTCGTCCTATCGGGTATGCCGACCCGACTGAAGCCCATAGCGCCACGTCGTAAAACGGACTGGACTATGTTCCGGGAGAAGTTAGAGACCACCATACCGACTCGGCCTATCGTCACCTCCGCGGACGTGGACCGGACGGCGAATGACGTCACTGCTTGCATCCAAGACGCCTTGGAAGCGGCGACAACGACGCAGCCGCAGGGGCTACTACCGCCTCTGCCGACCCACATAAAGGCGATGATCGCCGTGAAGAGGCGCCTTCGCAAGCAGTGGCAAGAACTTAGATGCCCCACGTTGAAAACGCAGCTTAACCGTCTCGCGGAGAAGGTGAAGGCCGAGCTCAGAGCTCAGGCCGCCGCGGACTGGGAGGTACGAATAGACGCCACCACGGACAGTTGGCCGTCTGTCTACAAGCTATGCCGCCACTTTACGAATACCCCAGCCCCGGTGCGCCCTCTGCAAAGCAGCGACGGGGCGCTGAAATATGTAGCGGAGGACCGGGCGGAGGTCTTCGCCGAGCACCTGGAGCGTCAGTTCCAACCGAACCCGACCAGCGAACTGGAACATGTCGCAGCGGTCGAGCAACACCTTGGCGCCTACTTCGCGACGCCGATAGCTCCCGAAGAGGATCCAGTCTTCTTCTCGCCTGGCGCGGTCAGACGCGCCATCCTCAACACGAAGCCCCGTAAGGCCCCTGGTGCGGACGGTATCACCAACACAGTGCTGCGCCACCTGCCGTACCGTATGGTAGCGGCGCTGGCGCGCCTGTTCACGGGGATACTGCGCACGGGGGCTTTTCCTGCCTCGTGGAAGGAGGGGCGCGTTATCATGCTGCCCAAGGCGGGAAAGAACATCCTGAAGCCGGAGAGCTATCGGCCGATCACTCTCCTGCCGTCGATTTCCAAGGTGTTCGAAGCACTCCTGCTGCGACATCTCCAACCACACATAGCGCCACGTCCGGAACAGTTCGGGTTTCGGGCGGGACATAGCACGACGCTCCAGCTGTCGAGGGTACTGCACCTTCTGGCGGCAACCGCGAACAAGAAGGAGTACGCAGTGTCAGTATTCCTCGACATGGAGAAGGCCTTCGACCGTGTATGGCACGACGGCCTTATTTACAAGCTGTCCACGTCGGACGCGCCCCGTCGCGTTGTTAGGGTGGTCTCTGATTTTCTCTCCCGCAGGACATTTCGAGTGGTGGTAGACGGCGCGCTATCTAGCGCCCGCCCGGTGCTGGCGGGCGTACCGCAGGGTAGCTGCGTATCGCCTGCGTGTTACTCGCGATACACGGACGACATCCCCACTACGGAGGATGCGACGCTCGCGCTGTATGCCGACGACGCCGCGTTCATCACCACTTCGCTGAACGCGAAGCACGCGGCGCGTAAAATGCAGCGCGCCCTCGACCTCCTCCCCGACTGGCTGTCTAAGTGGCGGCTGTCGGTGAACGTGGGTAAGACGCAGGCGATGGTCTCAGGGGCCGCGCGTCTGCCACCACCTCTGAGGCTACAGGGGGCCGACGTCGAGTGGTCGTCCCGGGTCAAGTACCTGGGGGTCACCATCGACCGTCGGCTCACTATGGGGCCACACGTCCGCAGAGTCGCCGCACAGGGCAGGGTCGCCCGCAACCTGCTCAAACCAGTGCTCTCGTCCCGCCTCCCGCATCGGGTCAAGTTGGGTGTGTACAAGTTGTACGTGCGCCCAATCTTGACCTATGCCGCCCCAGCATGGTTCGCCCTCACGAGCGAGGTGAACCGGAAGATGCTCCGCGCGCAGCAAAACTTTGCGTTGCGGACGATAGTCCACGCGCCTCGCTTCGTGAGGAACGACGTGCTCCACCGCGACCTCGGGATTGAGAGCCTGGATGAGTTTGTGGGCCGCCTGGCGAAGGGGATGTTCGCGCGTGCCGACGCGTCTGCTTGGCCTCATGTCAAGCAGATTGCGCCATGGCATACGCGCCCCCCTGACGCTAGGCCCCTTCCCCGCGACTTGCTTGCGGACGGTGACCCCATCTCCGCGCCGGACTGACCTCCAGGTGGGCCGCTCCCGGCTACACGCGGTCCACTTGTGACACTAACGCTTCCACTACAAATAACATACGCTGTCACGTGATGCGTGCTAGGATAATTTAGGCGTGTCACGTGACAAACCCCAGACATGCACCTCTAAACAGGCACCAGAACTCACATACGAGGGCGCTGCGCGGGCGGCGACTCGTTAACGACGCCGGGTGACGCCACACAGTTCAATGTCACCCTCACACTCATGACACGGTCTCCCTACCCCGTGCCAGGCTCGGCTAGCTCTGAAAGTGGGGCGGGCGGGAGCCACTCACCCTATCCGTAGGAACGTCGAGTCCGTATCCCTGTCGCTGGTCGCCATCTGCTGGGCTTCCCCCATGTAGGTGGGGGTTCCACCTGGTAGGGGTTGACCGCCGGGGTACGGTGAAGAAAGCGGCAGTATGCATATGTCGTGACGAGCTTACGGACACAGATAGAGACACTATTTTCATGGGCGCGAAAATGCAGCGCGCCCAACCTTTTACTCGCCAGAGGCGAACACGATGAGAGGCCCGTGGTAACGGGTCGCCGTACGGCATCCGCGGGAGGGGGGCTTCGCCCCGAAACCGCCACGTCACGCCCCTTACGGGGCGTAGCGATATCCCACAGAGTTAAATTACTTCAAGTAGCACCCACATCTGCCAACCCCTTGAAAAATGAAACGTAATGTGGTAAAAAATACTTGAAAAACCTGCTTTAAGATGATACTATGTATAATTTATTTCCTCAATGTACTCTTAGCTTTATTATTGTTGCTTTGGAAATCCGGTTTGACTTTTTATAATATACTAGTACCGCTACAGGCGTCTGTCACTAGAGACGTGTTTTACGTTCGCTAAGTTATTGTTTTTAATATAATTCTCGTAACAGGTGAGTGATTTTGATATGACTTACCTATTATTTTAATTTTTGATTATTAAATTAAATAATAAGCATCTGTGATAATTATAATAACTGGAAAGACTGGAATTTACGCAGGTAAAGTTAGGAGCTGTGTTTTGAACATTTATTTTCGTTTTTAACCGACTTCAAAAAATGAAGGAGGTTATCAATTCGTCGCGTACAAGAAATCGGTGCAATAAACACCGATTTCTCAGTCAAATGTGGACGTATTTTGAAAAATCTTTTTTTATTTGAAAGGGTATGTTCTCGAAGTAGTCCCACTGTCACAAAGTCAGAATCTGGTGATCATTGAAATCGAGTGAAACCCTCATAGAGATTTGGGTTTTTTTTATTGTAACTCGTGCATTTGCTCTCGGAAAGCACCATTTGGTGAAGTGGAACTGATGAGGAAGACCATAAATGGCCATCGGAACTACTCAATAACTACTACTGATAATATTCCTTAATATTTCACGGGTTGCGATTCGATTACTAATTTATGCTCGTCACAATGCATTATGGTAAAGTGGAGCTGATGGTGACTTCACCATCAGCTCCAGTTCTCCTGGTTCTTACTAAGAGAACTCCTTAACAATTAAAGTAAAAAAAATCTGTCATCGGGAAAAGCAATATTTTGTAAAAGGTGATGAGCAGATGACATTAGGCTATTGTAACTTATATAAATTACAAAGTGACCCACTAAAAAGTGAAAAATAAAAACTTTTTTACAAAAAAAAACAACCGACTTCCAAAATAAAACTAGGTACCTACAAAGTGAAAAATAACATTAATTTCAGAAGTCGGTGGCAAAAACTAAAATACAGGTCCAAAGACACCGACTTCCGAAATTAAAGTTATTTTTCACTTTGTAGTCTTTTTTTTTGGAAGTCGGTTGTTTACTTTTTGTAAAAAAGGTTTTTTTCCTTTTTTTAATTTGTTATTTCAATTTATTATTTATTTATTAGGCTTTTGCCCGGCAGTGGGACACAATGTTATTTAAATTATTTGTGAGTTTAATTCTAATGATTATTTTATTAATTTTAATATAATGATGACCCATAAATTCACAAACTATATTTGTACACCGGAAACAGCAGAATATTATTATCCTAATACATAATGCACATAACAGCTTTGTACAATATTCTGACAAATAAATGCATCCATTCTATTCTATTCTTTAAGTAGGCAAAAATTTTTTTTTTAAATCTTATTATTCAAAGGTTATACCTAATCATAACCATTTTGACTTCTTTTTATTATATTTAAGAATTTAGTCACTAGGTATGTACGACATATCTAATTCAATGAGCCAGTATCGAAGATTATGATAAAAAAATGCAATTTAAATAAATTAGAATATTTTGTGCCAGTCAGTAATTCAATATCCGCTTCATAAATATTAAGTAGGTACTAGCTGCGCGCCGCGGTTTAGCCCGCGTAGACCGGGATGAAAGTAGCCTATGTGTTAGTCCAGGGTATAAGCTATCTACATACCAAATTTCATCCAAATCTGTCCAGCCGTTTGAGCGTGATGAAGTAAAAAACATACAAACATATACACACACACTCACAAACTTTCGCCTTTATTGTGATATCTTTCCTCTCCATTTTTTATTATATTCTTGTACTTAGTATTATTTGTCTTCTCTTTGACATATCTCGGGGCCCTGAGGTCCCGGACCATTGGAAGGCGTACGAGGGGCCGAAGCCAACTCGGAGAGGCCCCTTAGACAATTTCAAATGACGAGGAGGCACCAGCCGACGATTATCCTTGTATGCACTATGCAAGTGCACCCAAGGACAACCCTCGGTTGGTGCGAGACTATTGCAGAACATGGAAACAAAACATATTGAGCTATGGGTTTGGGTGTCTATAGTGGATCGGGTACCTTGAACTATGGAAGAAGTCCCCTGCCTTACCAATGTTATATAATATACACAGTCAAATTGGCAGGGGGTGACTTGCACACTCAATAATGGGCCCCCAGAAACGGTCGCTAGCACATAGTGACGTAGTGACAAGGGGCAACATGTCCTGAGGTGCTTGAGGAGTGGAGAGGTATTCCACGGCTCTCAGAACAATCCCAGAGCCCGGAAGATGGTCAAGATCCCTACAAGCACTTACTGGAATACTTCCTTCCTCCGAGCACGTTTGCTCTTGCGAATCTCCACTCAAGCCGGCCAATAAAGGCAAGAATGAGGTGGGAGCTCTGTTCCCGTCAGTGTTCACTCCAGCCGGTCAATACAGGGAAGCCAGAGACGAGGAACAAGACTTCTCCCGGGAGATAGGGTCCGTGGGGTCGCTACTGCCCAACAGCTCGCCACAAGCTGCCCTGCGGGTTTCTGTATCTCTCTTGGTCTGGCTCCTCACCCTAGACCTGTTTCGGCAAAGTTAACTCTACCGGCACAAACCTAGGTGTTCGGTCTAAGCAACCGAACACCTGCTAACGCAGCAGTTTACAACATTCGTTATACTTTAACGTCAGTGCATTGCCAGACATTAAACGGACCGGGTGCATTCATAACAATTAACATAACATTTTACTTATCATTTTACTTTAAGAACATTTTACATTAAACTTGTGGAACTTTCAATAAACTCTTTAAAACCAAATCCAATCAGTGCTTTTAATATTACCAACAAACCTGCACCCCGCACACTAGGTTTGTGCGAACTCTAGAGTTCGGAGCGCGCAAGCCCCACCACGACGTCAACGTAGGGCACGGCGGCGGTGGGGTTAATTAAGATTTTCAGCTTTTAAATTATGTAGGTAAATAATAACTTTGAAATTGGAATAAACTCAAATATATCAGAGTACCTAGTATATCAACAGGGTGTTAGGTTTAGCACACTGTAAATATTTTTTAATACTTAGGTATATTATTAGCACAGAACAGAAGAGTTATCTTTTCTGTGATTATTAGTGTTGGTCCCGTAGCAGAAGTTGTTCAACTCAACTCAACTCAAAGCATTTATTTCAAATAAACCAATTACAGGCACTTTTGAATTGTCAATGGGTCGGTCAGTCAGAAAGATGAAGCTAGATGTCCATTCTAAAACGTAGTAGATCCCTGTGGAGAAGAACGGGCAAGAAACTCCACGGACACTCTTTTAAATCATAATATTTTTACAAAATATTGGTTACATCGTTCATGTTGAAAATATACATGTGAGAACAATGTAGAAAGACGTGCACGTTAAAAAGCTTCCGTAATAAAAAGATAAAAACTAAAACAACTAAATTAAATATTAAAATTAAAAATAATCCATGGCAGCTAAGAGACGACCAGTCCCAACTGACTGCGCCCGTTCACGAACATGACGCATTCATTTTCATGAATGGCGCTACCAAAATAAATTGGAGGATTTTCCGTAACAATTTATGGGCGTGTGTGGATTTAATTTATGGATATATGTTTATTCACTATTTGATTAATACTCTGAATGAAGGAAAACGCAATTGGGTTAAACCTCGATAGAATTTAATTCCGAAAAGACCTCTACTTTTTTTATATTTTTCTGTAAGTAAGTAGGTACCTACTTAATTCTAAAATCCCGAGTAAGTAAATTTCGTTGCAAAATTGGCCTTTAAAATGTCATAATTGAAATCTCTGCCTAAAACTATTTTTGATAAATAGCTTTAAACAATTTTTATTTGGTTTGGCGCTTTTATTTCGTTTCCAACACATTGTTGCGCTCTCTTTTTTCGCATGTGGAAGTAATTGACTCTAGATGTCACTTTTTAATAGGGTAGTAATTAGGGTGCCCAGCACCCTAATTACGTAACACATTATCAATCGGAGTTGGTTTCATTTTGACAGTTCAACAACATTCATTGCGTTATTTACGTTGTCGAGTAGACAAATTTTTCGAACATATGAAGCAATGGATTAGCAATTTGTTTCAAAATTAAACCAACTCCGATCGATAACTTGTTACGCAATTATTATTATTTTTTTTATTTATTTATACAATCTTACACTATCATAACAACCCAATGCGATAATGTGATGATAAAATGATTATCATTTATTAGTTAATAAATCGAGAGTCACCCCTCACGAATTCCGCCAATGTACAGATAAAAATGTCAATCCTTTGTGAGGCGCTGTTAGGCTCTTGCAACCGGTGTGAATTTGCCTACGTTAGTGCGAGCCACTGGAACGTCGAGCAAATTAGGGTGCGGTTCGCCTTTTACATGTCGCCTTAGATTAGGTATGTCCCTCGATTAATCTAACACAATGTAAATGTATTATTATAGGTATATTTAGTTTTCCGGGTTGAAAATTATCCTATCATAATCAGATGTTACCTACTCAGAAAGCTGCGCCAGCGCCCTAATTGCGTAACACACTATTAATCGGAATCGGTTTCATTTTTAACCGACTTCAAAAAGGAGGAGGTTCTCAATTCGTCGGAACATGTATGTTCCACGATTACCCGAAGATGGCTAGACCGATTTAGATTTTTTTTTGTTTTATTCGAGAGGGTATACATCAAAGTTGGTCCCATATAAAATTTATTAATTTCGCTTGGGTAGTTTTTGAGTTAGCTTCAATAATACGTATTTTTTCCTACTTTTATATGGATGATGTTCTAGTTTGTTTTGCAGGTAGTGGTATTAGAATTTGTGTGGGGTAGGTACCACAACTAAAAAGTGAAAAATAAAAACTTTTTTACAAAAAAATACAACCGACTTGCAAAAACAACACTACAAAGTGAAAAATAACTTTAATTTCGGAAGTCGGTGGCAAAAAACGAAAATACATTTAACCAGACACCGCCTTCCGAAATTAAAGTTATTTTTCACTTTGTAGTGTTGGTTTTGGAAGACGGTTGTATTTTTTTGTAAAAAAGTTTTTGACAGTTCAACAACATTCATTGCGTTATTTACGTTGTTGAGGAGACAAAGCGCATTTAGTTCCGGTGCGCGTGAGAGTCTTCCATCTCGCGCGTCAAACTAGACAGCCATAACGCCTTACTTACACACCAAACCACGCTTTGATGTATCCTCTTAGGCAGTTTTGGAAAAGAATTAGCAAAGAGATAAATTAACTTTCAAATTTTGTTTACGTTTGGTTTTCCCCGTATCTTGCTACGTGAGAGTTACAAGCTACCTACTTGGGAATTACACCAAGAGGACGCAGATGGTGGATAGCTGCATCCTCCTTTCTAATAAGCGTAGGTACTATCGACAAACGCCAGGTCCATTCCTATTAACAAAAACAACTTTAAAGCTGGTTTTCCACCAGAGATCTGCTATGCTACGTTGCTGTGGAAGATTTGATATCCATCAATCATATTCATTGGTCCACTTAGCATAGCTCTGGGTGAAACAGGTTCAACTAAGCTACGTTTCTTATATGGAAGGATGCGTGCTATGGATGGGAGCTATGAATGCACGAGTGGTGTATCTGCCGCTCCCCGTGCCTTCCCTACTGTCGATGCATCGCATAGCTCGAGCTGCGCATGTTCCTCGCACAGCTACCTCGCGACGACGCATCTTCATAGCACATCTTACTCGCACATCTACACAGCTTAGCATCAGTGGAAACGGTCACACAGTTTCGTAGCTTAGCTTTCACATCCTCGCAGCATAGCTGTATAGCACATCTCTGATGGAAAAGCATCCTAAGGCTCCACCAAAGCGGAGATGGGATGTCCGAAGCGGAAACGAGAACAGATATTTTTCAGCTAGGGTGTATCCACCGAAGATGTGTGGAGATGCGTACTGGCTAGACTGGAGTAGAGATGTGTGCTGGCTAGAGCGGAACTGAGCTGCGTACGGCGAGCGTTGGATGTTGAGATAAACGCACGCCACTCACTGCACGCATCTCGCATCTCTTCTGCGCGCAGTCGCCAGCTTGTGAGACACAGCTCACATCTCCGCTTCGATCGCGCCATACAAATAAGATACATCTCAATAAGATACACATGGTGTGCAATCTACATTTTACGAGTTAAAAAATACCTCCTCTTCTTTACTCTCGTCTCCGCTTTGGTGGAATCTGGGCCTAGTACCGTTTTGTCGATAGTACCTACACTGTTAATTTTCATGGTGATCGAAAATATCCTTTTACCGGTACGGACAGGAAATATGATTCGTTAGGTTTAAGAAAAGAGTTTGTGCTCACGACTCGTGCCGGCAACGGTATATTAAATATTAATTTATGCTCGCCCTTATAAGAGTTTAAAATAAAAAGAAGTATTTAACCTTCTGTAAAGCTAGTAGCCTGTTATTATTAACAAAATACTGGCACAAAATAATTTTTAAAAGTCCAAGCAAAATGCTATGAAAAAAACAACTTCAAAATGTCATAACTTTAGGTACTTATCCAAAACCGGTACTAAAATATACCAGTTCAATGTTTTCTTTTAAAAACAAACAAAATTTTTTTAAAACCTGTCTGGAAGTTTAAGGAAAATCTTACAATATTAAATGTAGCCCGTATATTATTCAAAATTTCAAATCCATTAGCATGTGGGTGTGTTAGATAGAATGTAGGTTAAAATACCATAGTTTTTATGATTTACATTATCAACATTAATTCAATACAGTGCAACTTGTTTTGTAATGTCGTGAAATCTACAGTATCACCGGAATCATGGCTCCGTCCGCGTCAGATAGGGTTGCCAACCATACACGGTTAATTTTAGGTCGTACTGGAACTGAAAGCCATGAACTCGATCATCGAAAACGAATCGATTGGGACTATTATTATCAAAAAGTAACAATAAAAAAAATCACAAAAAATAAAAATGTATTGTTTTTTTTTTTGTGAAATAATGAGAACTCGAAGTAACGCTTCCTTGCGATCAATGCATATGTGTGTGTAAAACGTATCGACAAACGGCAACACATGCGAACAGTACCCATTGAAGAATCCATGCATCGATCAGACAGCATGATTCGTAAGCCACGCCCACGCTTACAGTCTAGCTAGGCGATCGCCCGCCTTCCTTGTTCCGTACGATCTTGCGTTTATGAATAAAATAGTGGAGGCGCTACTAAAATTTAACTCGAATGACAGAAAAAAGTGATAAATTTCTAACATCTTTATTAGATATCTTATAAAAACAATAGCACTGGTTGACACTTGCCGTGACCCAAGGGCTGGCTTTTACCTTGGCCAGAGGCTTAGCATTGCCATACAACGTGGCAATGCCGCCAGTCTCTTGGGTACTTTACCAGTCGACAACGATGCGGAGGAATTTTTCGATGCCATATTTTAGTTTTTTAATAGTTTTAGTTATGTTAGGATATAATTTTGTTATTTTTAGGTTATGTATGAATTACATTTAAATAATTTTTTCAAAACATAAAAAAAGTCAATAACTATGCCAATATATGTATATAATATTACTCGTCTGGAGTTACTGTATTTCGGCTCCAGAATGATGTAAAAATAACAGTGTATAATATAGGATCCTACTATATTAGAGGCCTATACTACGGGGTGTAAGTGTAAACAGTGGCAACCTTTTAAGGGGTCATTGTACTCATCATTATGAACAACTTTTACTATGGGACAAAACCTGAAATCGCAAAAAAAAATCACCCGTTCCCTACATTTTGACGAATTACTTATGCGAACATAAATGTACTGAACAGCTGATTTTGTTTTCGCCTTCTTTTATACGTCTAAAATGCTAAAATAAGTGTAAAACGAAACGTAACCGTTATCTGTTTTAGATTTGTTTTTTCCAGCAGCCAACAACTTCAGCTTTTACTGAACTGAACGCATAAACGCAAAAACGGCGAGATGAGCGCAATAGAGCCAGTATTAATCTCATAAAAGCTGAATTAATGGTATTTCGTAACCTTACGAGTGTTTTTCAAAATAGATACCTACTATATTTTTTTGCCATCTACTATATTTTTACAGGCAATGCCTTCGAAAATATAATACTATATTTCATATATAAAAAGTTGGCAACACTAGCGTCAGCATCAAAGCTGTCAAAGCTTTATTTTGCCATGTAGGTACAACGTAGACTAGGTGCTTTTGCGACATTCGTTTCACGGCGTCGTCGCTTATAGTGAATTTAGTTGCGCGACATTACTATCAGAAATCGCGCTTGGCATGAAAGTAAGTTGGGACTGGTCGTCTCTTAGCTGCCATGGCTTATTTTTAATTTTAATATTTAATTTAGTTGTTTTAGTTTTTATCTTTTTATTACGGACGCTTTTTAACGTGCACGTCTTTCTACATTGTTCTCACATGTATATTTTCAACATGAACGATGTAACCAATATTTTGTAAAAATATTATGATTTAAAAGAGTGTCCGTGGAGTTTCTTGCCCGTTCTTCTCCATAGGGATCTACTACGCTTTGGAATGGGCAACTAGCTTCATCTTTCTGACTGACCGACCCATTGACAATTCAAAAGTGCCTGTAATTGGTTTATTTGAAATAAATGCTTATAGTTTGAGTTTGAGTTTGAGTAACTATACTTAATTATTAGATTTCTATTTCCTATTTAGATTTCATGAAATAATAATTAATGCATGCATCATGAAATGAGAAGTTCATACATGAAATTAATGTCAAGAAAATAGTTTTATGTCCCTAATTTCGCGATTATTCCCGATGTCCATTACTTGTTTGGCCACCACTGGAGGACAGCGAAACAGCGCTTAAAAAATATTCTCGTTGTTCACGACTGGGGGACAGACCTAACCTCAAAACACTTTAAAGTTGCTTCTGAATCGTCTCCGGCGCTGCAGGAAGTGCAACCCCTTCGCCCTTACGTAACAAAGGCTCACCTCCGCAGCTTCGGCTTGTTGGTCGCCTCCTGCGACCAGCCTCAGCCCCTAGGGCTCGCACGGATGCCTATGCTTTTGTTACAGCAGGCGGGAGTTGCCTTCCCTTCGCGCCTCCGGTTTTTATATATACGAGTACACTCTAGGGTTAGCAGCCAAAAGACTACGTAAAGTCAGGGTGCGCCGATTCGGTTTTGGAACAGATTCGACCTATTTTAAGTTATGGACAGCGGGAATTACTTTTAAAAATTGTTTCGCTTTCCCCCAGTGGTAGTCAAACAAGTGGTGAACATCGGGAATATACCTTATTTCGTACTTATTATAAATCTGGCTTTAGAAAAAGTTTCAAGACTGGAATGTGAATAAAACTCAACAATGAATGAACCAAAATTTACCCCAACATGGGGTAATGCGAATTTTTAACCGACATAAAAAAAAAAATACAACCGACTTCCAAAAACAACACTACAAAGTGAAAAATAACTTTAATTTCGGAAGTCGGAGTCTAGTTAAATGTATTTTCGTTTTTTGCCACCGACTTCCGAAATTAAAGTTATTTTTCACTTTGTAGTGTTGTTTTTGGAAGTCGGTAGTATTTTTTTGTAAAAAAGCTTTTGTTTTTTACTTTTTAGTTGTGTACCTACCCCACACAAATTCAAATACCACTACCTGCAAAACAAACTAGAACATCATCCATATAAAAGTGGGGACAAAATACGTATTATTGAAGCGAACTCAAAAACTACCCAAGCAAAGTTAATCAATTTTATATGGGACCAACTCTCGAACAAAACAAAAAAAATCCAAATCGGTCCAGCCATCTTCGAGTAATCGGGGAACATACCGACGAATTGAGAACCTCCTTTTTGAAGTCTGTTAAAAAGGAAGAGGTTATATGTTCGACTTTATGTATGTATATTTACCTATTTCTCCGTCAATATTGAGAACTGATTTTGAAAATTCTTTTTTTGTTTAAAAGGTATGCTCTCGAGGTGGTACCATTGTCATCAAGTCAGAATCTGACGAGGGGTTCCCATGGAAATCGAGGGAAACCCTCAAATTTTATAGGCACACCTATAGCGATTTGGGATTTTTTATACTACTTAACTCGTGAATTTGCTCTCGGAAAGCACCATTTGGTGAAGTGAAACTGATGATGGAAACCACAAATGGCCATCGGAATTACTTACTCAATTCAATAATAAGTATTTCGCGAGGTGCGGTTCGATTATTAAGCAATGTATGCTTGTCACAATGCATACCTATGGTGAAGTGGAGCGGATGGTGACTTCACCATCAGCTTCCAGTTCTCCTGGCTCTTACTAGGAGAACTCCTCAACAATTAACGTCTCTGCATCGGGTAAAGCAATATTTTTTAATAAGGTGATGAGCAGTTGACATTAGTTAGGCTAAGAATTGTAACTTAGATAAATTACAAACTGATCCACTAAAAAGTGAAAAATAAAAAACTTTTTACAAAAAAAAAACAACTGACATCCAAAAAACATTAAAAAATGAAAAATAACTTTAAATTCGGAAGTCGGTGGAAAAATAGGTACTAAAATACAAATCTAAGTACCTACTTTACCTGAAGTAGTAAAACCTGTTTATCAAGTTTCGTCTAGAGCCCTAATTGCGTAACACACTGTCGATCAGAATCGGTTTCATTTTGACAGTTCAACAACATTCATTATTGCGTTACTGATGGTGTTGAGAAGACCAAATTTTCGAACATATGGAGCAATGGATTAGCAATTTGCTTCAAAATTATTCAGATTCAGATCGATAGTGTATTACGCAATTAGGGCACAGATCGGTTTTGAAGCAGACAACGCTTCGCTCGCTCGGTCTGATCGGTTGTAAAATACGACCTGTAGAGGAGTCCAACAAACTGACAGAGGAAAGCATAATTATTTTGCCATTTGAAGCAGACAACGCTTCGCTCGCTCGGTCTGATCGGTTGTAAAATACGACCTGTAGAGGAGTCCAACAAACTGACAGAGGAAAGCATAATTATTTTGCCATTTGATGCAGACAACGCTTCGCTCGCTCGGTCTGATCGGTTGTAAAATACGACCTGTAGAGGAGTCCAACAAACTGACAGAGGAAAGCATAATTATTTTGCCATTTGAAGCAGACAACGCTTCGCTCGCTCGGTCTAACATGCAAATTATACGAGTACAAGTTAGATATTAGGTAAAATATGCAATAACCTGCAAAATAATTCCCAAATATGGAAATGCATATGCAAACAGGTATTTGCATAAAATCTGAATTCATTTCTTCCTTTCCTTTTAATTTTACCGTGCTTTCGGGTAAGAGACAAAAGATATTGACAATGCCTTTTTCCTCTTTCCTAAATTGACAGTAAAAAACCCAACTCAACGATATTATCTTTATGACAAGGAAAATCCAGCCAGCCAGTTCTCAGACCTCAAAATGGTCAATTCCAAACCGTACTTAATTAAAAAACCGGCCAAGTGCGAGTCGGACTGCGCATGAAGGGTTACTATTAAAAATTATATTAAAACTACCATTATCTAAAAAAATGGCAATAAAATAATATCTGTTGTATGGGAGCCCCCTTAAATATTTATTTTATTCTGTTTTTAGACTTCCTTACCCCAAAAGGAAAAAAACGGAACCCTTATAGGATCACTCGTGTGTCTGTCTGTCTATCCGTCTGTCACAGCCAATTTGCTCCGAATCTGATGAACCGATTAAGTTGAAATTTGGTACACATATGAATTTCTGTGACCCAAACACGAACGGGTAAAGTAAATAAATGAATGTTCAATATGGGGTCACTTTTGGGGGGCAAATAAGAAAATTAAAAAAAAAGTTTTACAAACTATACCGTGTGATATATCAAATGAAAGGGCTTACTATGAGGGTCTCAAATATATATTTTATATATAAAATTCTCGTGTCACAATGTTCGTTCCCGTACTCCTCCGAAACGGCTTGACCGATTCTCATGAAATTTTGTGAGCATATTGAGTAGGTCTGAGAATCGGCTAACATCTATTTTTCATACCGCTACTTTTTATCCCGGTCTACGCGGGTGAAACCGCGGGGCGCAGCTAGTTTTTTTTTATAATTTTAAAATAAATTGTTTCAAAGTTATTTAAGAAAATAGACGAAAATTTACCATTCCCCGTTATCTCCGAAACTACTGTGCCTACAATTTTGAAAAAAATACAAACATAGATCTTTACCTGTAGATTACAGGAAAACCTGAAAGAAGTCTGTGGTCTTAAAATAATATGGTAAATCTCCCATTATTGTGAGTTCAAACTTACATTTACACTTGGAATGTATGGGAGGACATGTCTCTCAACTACAATGTTAAGTTTGTTCTTGGAATAAATTCATCCCAACTACGGAACCCTTCATTTTGCGTGGTCTGACACACACTTAGCTGGTTTTTTTAGTATTTGTTGTTATAGCGGCAACAGAAATACATCATCTGTGAAAATTTTAACTGTCTGACTATCACGGTTCATGACATCACGGTTCGGTCCACGGTTCTATCATGGTTCGGTTGATGCCTGGTGACAGACGGACAGACAGACGGACGGACAGCGGAGTCTTAGTGTGCGTCCACAGTGAATGCGCGGGGACTAGGACCTCAGGCGGCCGCGACAGCGGGGGCGTGCGGTGGCCACAGTGACGCGCGATCTGTTGTAGCGTTTATGACGTATTTCAGGTGTTGCAAACCATAGACGAGGATTTGGTAGTTTTAGATAGCCCGTGTCAACATTTGACTACATACTGAGTAAAATATCACCTCAAATCACCAAAGAAGATTCAAACTTTAATTTATTTTGATGACATGCTGAAGCGAAAAATAATAATCTTTAAAATCACTAGTACTAAATGTAAAACATAACATTTGCTAGAAGATCACAGAAGTTTATGTTTCCATACTTGTACAATAAAATTGCAAATAAATATCAGCTCCAGCATAATACGACTCGTGAAGCCAAAGTTAAAGTTAGGAAATTAATCACCGGCATGAACTACTATCAGATGGAACAATTGCTACGTACAGTTACCTAAAGACTAAGTTTACTCTCACTAAATTTTATCACACACGACACACATAACACACATCACACATAATACTCTCTCAAACACTTATTTACACATTTCACACTCATATACATACAACACACTCGTACTTTAACTTCATGAGAACGATATGCAGATTTAATTTATTTAACTATTATTAGAGTAATCGTTTTTGTTTGATAGCCACGATTCAGGCTCTGCCTAGTGTGGTTTCACTGTTATTTTTGTAAATTGTAAGTTGAGTTGCTAATAAAGTTATTATTATTAAAGTAAATTATTACTTATTAGTTATTATTATTATTTTGCTCAATGTTTTGCTACATAATTTTCTTGTTATTGTGCGATAACTGTGGTGTGGATGTTGACTGTGCCATATATCTGGTTTAGATTGAATCGTATTTATAAATACTTTAGTATTTACCGCCAATTTACAAAAAAAAAAAAAAAAAATGTTTGCAGACTCTTACTCCGAGCGTCAAGAATGAACTGGTTTGATACCCCTGCTTGCTGACTAGGCCCGTAGTGAGGCCATAACGCACGGATAGGAACGTTTGAAAACTACGCGCGCTATCTCGCTCAAGCCCGTCGCGCTAGGCGCTTGCCAAGTCACTACACTATGGACTCAAACACGGTTTCCTATGCTTGATATTTCGCGCCCGTCGTCGCCACCGCGCTAGACCTGCAGTGTGGATGCACACTTAGTAATAGGATCCCGTTTTACCCTTTGGGTAACCCTAAAATCGAGTGAGCCTTACAGTCACAGAACAGATAGAGAGGTCCTCTCTTACCTAACCCCTTTATGCTTAAAGTAGTCGCATGTGACATCTCACCTTGGTAACTAACCAACCACAACTTTCTAGTTCCATACCTTTCAACTAACATTTCAATCCGTCACTCCCACAGATTGCAGGAAAGCGAGAGAAAAGATTTACACATCAAAAATGTCTTTGTTATTTATTTGATTACTTACAATGATATTTTGAAACATAACCTCACTTTTGGGAAGTTATCGAGGAGAGAGATGGTGCTGATCCATGCGTCATGTTCGTGAACGGGCGCCGTCAGTTGGGACTGGTCGTCTCTTAGCTGCCATGGCTTGTCTCTCCTTGTCCCCATACTCCATCCAAAGGTTGTCTGTAAAAGATCGCTTTTAGCGATAAGACCGCCAATTGTGTCACTCGTATGTAAAATTTCAACATTGTAAAATTGTAACCAGTAATTTAAATGGTGTGCATAATAAAGAGTATTCTATTCTTATTTTTAATTTTAATATTTAATTTAGTTGTTTTAGTTATTATCTTTTTATTACGGACGCTTTTTAACGTGCACGTCTTTCTACATTGTTCTCACTTGTATATTTTCAACTTGAACGATGTAACCAATATTTTGTAAAAATATTATGATTTAAAAGAGTGTCCGTGGAGTTTCTTGCCCGTTCTTCTCCATAGGGATCTACTACGCTTTGGAATGGGCAACTAGCTTCATCTTTCTGACTGACCGACCCATTGACAATTCAAAAGTGCCTGTAATTGGTTTATTTGAAATAAATGCTTTGAGTTTGAGTTTGAGAGATGGAACTCATTATTTTCATTGAGTGTTCCTTAAATTGCTTGGCTGTCATTCAAAAATGTTTGACAGTCGTTACGGGTCGTCAGAAGCCCAACCACCAGAACAAACTTACTAAGGGGTATCGTGTTACCCAGGCTCCATACGAAACCATTTTGGAAGGGGCAACTAGAATATCAATAATGACTAAAAATTTCATTTTCGTCCGTCATATACCTATATTATTACGGAAGAATACCTATATTATTAAGAGGAGCTCGTGGCTAAGTAATAACAGCCGCACAAGTCGATCAATCAGGTTAAGCTACGCTTGCCGGGGTTGGTCAGTGGATGGGTGACCATTCTTTACATACCGAGACTCCTCCGTGCCTCGGAAAGCACGTTAAGCCGTTGGTCCCGGCTGTCAGTTGTGGAACTTTGACAGTCGTTACGGGTCGTCAGAAGCCCGAAAGTGTGACAACCAGTCTTACCAAGGGGTATCGTATTACCCAGTTACTGGGTTGTGGAGGTCAGATAAGCAGTCGCTCCATGTATAATACTGGTATTCAGCTGCATCCGGTTAGACTGGAAGCCGACCCCAACATAGTTGGGAAAAGGCTAGGCAGATATACCTCATCATTCTCCTGCCCTTATCCCAATCTATTTGGGGTCGGCGCAACATGTCCTTTTTTCCAGGCAGATATACCTATATTATTAAAATATATTGTACACGTATTTTTTCTTTTTTTACGTAATCAAAAGAGTACGGCGATACGTTGAGTTAAAATATGGCATGACGTCACGCCTAGCTATTTATACGAAGAAGTGACGTAGCGAGCCCCCTCTCCCCAACTTTAATGCGTGTTATCAATGTAATTTTTTATCATCAAAATAAATATCATCAAACGTAAAAGTTTGGCGAGTTTAGATTTAAGAAACACCGCTGTATTGTAATTTTACTAACTCGGTTGTGGAGATCAGTTAGTTGTTTTTGTATTACGGGTTTTAGCCGCCGACTTCCGAAATTAAAGCTATTTTTCACTTTGTAGTATTTTTTGGAAGTCGGTTGTTTTTTTTTTTTTAATGTAAAAAAAGTATTAATTTTTAATTTTTTAATTGTGATACCTCCAAACCTCTCCGTGGCTTGGACATCCTGAACCTATCCTGCATCAGTGTTATTAGGATTTGGTTTCCGCACTTAGCCCCCGTTCCCACGGGCGTAATAAAATCGCGGCGGGATTTTATCGCGCACTGAATTTTCAACTCTCGTTGTTGAGCCGAGCGTTGAGAATCCAACTTAACAATAACAGAGTACATTCTAGCGCGTCGAAAAAACACTGTTGGATTTTCCACTCTCGGCGCTAAGCAGAGCGTTGAAAATCCAGTGCGCGAAAAAAAATCGCCGCGATATTATTACGTCCGTGCGAACGTCGACTTAGTCCTTCAGATGGACCAATGAGCGTGAGCCATGACGGCCGTCGGTGGTTCTTCCAACCAGCACATCTCCCTCCAGAAGTTGATCACCTAGGTTTTTTGGCACTACAACTGGTTGTAACAAGGAAATAGATTCATTATTATTTCTTTATACTCGTATTTAACCTCTAAGTAGCCCATTCATTACATAATAAGTAGGTGTCTAGAACATGCATAGGTAATTCTTGTACATAATAATTAACTCAACATTTTTGTTATTAGCTGTAAGTTTTCTTATTAAAAAAAAAATACCTCTACATATTATTTTGGGTCAAAATAAATTAGCTAGCGAAACTCTGCTGACGTGATGGGCACCAATATACATGGTTAGTTTTCAATGACCTGCCAAATTTTCACAGGGTGTTCTACCCATGATTGTGAACAACTTTCACTATGGGACCAACTTTGAAATCACGAAAAAAAAAATCTGCTGTTTCATACATTTTGGTCGAGTAGGTATTGAACTTTTGTATGAAACAGCTGTTTTTTTTTCGTGATTTTAAAGTTGGTCCCATAGTAAAAGTTGTTCATATTCACGGGTAGAACGCCCTGTGAAAATTTGGCTGGTCATTGAAAACTAACCCTGCATAAACACGATAAAATCAAAAAGATTTGATGTTTTTTTTTAGAAGGGTCAACGACCACTGGTAGTTTCGTCACTTGAAGTATGAGTTGAGAAATCTGTATTTTTTTGTTTTAAGTATCGTGTTCAGATATCGATAATTACCCATCACGTCTGTGAAGTTTACACAAAAAAAAAAAAACAGATTTTTTAAATTGATATTTCAAGTGTTAGATGCGGTTGATGATCCCAAAAAAAATCCGGCCAAGTGCGTGTCGGACCACGCACAATGAAGGGTTCCGTAGTTGGTATGAATTATTCCTAGAACAAACTTAACATTGTAGTTGAAAAACATGTTCTTCCGTACATTCCAACTGTAAATGTAAGTTTGTACTCAAAATATTTAGAGATTTACCATGTTATTTTAAGACCACAGACTTCTTATGGGTTTTCCTGTAATCTACAGATAAAGATCTATTTTCTGTATTTTTTTCAAAGTTTTAGGCTTAGAAGTTTCAATGGTCAATTTTCGTCTATTTTCTTAAATAACTTTAAAACAATTTATTTTAAAATTATAAAAAAAAATATTTGAGACCCTCATAGTAAGTTCTTTCATTTGATACATAACACGGTATAGTTTACAAAACTTTTTTTTTTATTTTCTTATTTGCCCCCAAAAGTGACCCCCATATTCAAAATTCATTTATTTACTTTACCTGTCCGTGTTTGGGTCACAGAAATTCATATGTGTACCAAATTTCAACTTAATTGGTCCATTAGATTCGGAGCAAATTGGCTGTGACAGACGGACAGACAGACACACGAGTGATCCTATAAGGGTTCCGTTTTATCCTTTTGAGGTACGGAACCCTAAAAATCATCAAATTAATTAATTTTTTGCTATAACATGTTTAGATATCGACTCATCACGTCTGCGGAGTTTCGCTAGCTAATTTAATTTAACCCTGTATACAGCGTGTCTCAGAGAGGTGTACAGTCAAAATCCGAGATAAATAATTAAATTATCTTTAAAATGGTGAAGGTTGCATAAATACCCTTGATAGTTTTTGCGTGATTCTCAGTTTTCCATCCGCGTTAAATCTGCGGAAAACCTCAAGCGGCGGAAGTATAATAACCTTATCGGTAATTATATTTTCAAGCCGTTTGGGGTTGAAACCCTTGGGCCGTGGGGTCCGAGTGCTCATAGTTTGTTCAACGAAATCTCCAAACGGCTGGTTGACACTTCCCGTGACCCAAGGGCTGGCTTTTACCTTGGCCAGCGGCTTAGCATTGCCATACAACGTGGCAATGCCGCTAGTCTCTTGGGTACTTTACTAGTCGACAGCGATGCGGAGGAATTTTTCGTCGCCATATTTTAGTTTTTTAATAGTTTTAGTTATGTTAGTATATAATTTTGTTATTTTTAGGTTACGTTTACAGTTAAATGTAAATGATGTGTATACTTAAGGGCAAATTTTTCTTTACTCAGATAACTTTTATCTGATGAATAAATATGGCGGTTTGACAGCTTTTGTATAGAAAATATGTCAAACTGTCATAATTATTCTTCAGATAAAAGTTATTTGACTATTGAAAAATCAGCTCTAAGTCTTGTATGTAATATACCTACTTATACAGGGTGTCCCGTAATTAATAGATAACCTCTTAAGGAGCCATTGTACTCATCATTATGAACATCTTTTACTATAGGACCAAACATGAAATAGCGAAAAAAAAATCAACTGTTCCCTACATTTATTTTCGCATAACTCGTCAAAATGTAGGGAACTGATGATTTTTTTTTCGTGATTTCAGGTTTGGTCCCATAGTAAAAGTTGTTCATAATGATGAGTACAATGACCCCGTAAGAGGTTATCCATTAATTACGGGACACCCTGGATAAAATCTAAAATATTTACAAGTTATTAAGAAAATACTCTAATTTAACAAATATTTTATCCAAATCATTAACACTGCTCGTTTAGACCTGACTTGAGTTTTTATCGTCGCCTCCAACAACCTCCTATTTTATCTGCAAGATCGGCAAGAAAGAATTCACAAAAAAAAAAGAAATTGCTGCGCATGCGGCGATTCCTTGCCCTGTATCTGACTTACCTGTCTTGCAAGTTTGTAGGGAATGTGGTCCTAAGGTTTTTGATCTGTTTTCATGACGACAGAACCACAGTCTAATAATAAGTTTATGTCGCCATTATATTTAAAATTATCTAAGGGACCTCTGCGAGTTGGCTTCGGACCCTCGTAGGTACGCCTTCTAAAGGCGGGGCAATTGCGGGGCTCCATGGACCGGAGATTAGCTTAATCAGCCTATAATGTTCCCACTGCTGGGACACAGGCCTCCTCTCAGTGAGAGGGAGCGGGCCGTATAATTGGTGGATGTCACATATCTTCGAATTTTTGGTTCTAGGACATGCCGGTTTCCTCACGATGTTTTCCTTCACCTATAGAATCTACGTACTACAGACATTTTACATCATACTTACACTTTACATTCATTAATACATGTATATATCATACTTCTATGATTTTGCATTAATATTTTGCGAATCGGTATAAAACGATTTGTTTTCTTTAATTTTCATTGTTATGACACTTATGTCAGGCTGTCAAGCTATCATTCATTACTTTTTCTTCCAAATTTTCTCTCATAGAGTTTATTACTAGCTTAGTCTATGAAGGTTACTTTTGATTTATATAATTTAAATTATTTTTATCAATATGCCCAAATATTGTATTTTATAGATAATTATGATTGTTTACTGAATAACTGTATTCTAAATTAGATCTATAAAAATAATTGACACGCTCCCAGAATTCAGCGAAGAGGTTCTTGAATGAATACTGATATTTATGGCCGATTCGATTACTGACAAGTGGTATTTTTTGAAAGCTGTTGTGGAATATGGAGTGCAGTAGAATGAATCTGCGTCTCATGAAGAATGGCACACTGGCGCTACATTTGCCCACTAGGGGGACCCTAGTGGGCAAATGTAGCGCCAGTGTGGACAATGTTGTAAAGACTGCGTGGTGACCAGTCGACAAGTTTTTTTTAATATATTCTGTATTTTTTATTCTATTTTCCCCTTTCTAAATTATATTTTGTTTATGAGTCTATTACCTTCTTATTTCTTTAGTTGAGTAGATTCGTTACACACCGTATTGGGAAAAGTGGTGATGAAATTATTTCCACAAAGTAAAGCGCCTGTCTGGGTGCGAACCCGCGACCTACAACCCTCAAGTCGGGGCTATTGCCACTGGGGTACCACTGCTCTCTAAACTAACGTCGCCCGCGAACTTGGTTCGTGTAGATTTTGAATTTTCCTAAGAAAACTATAGCACCCTACTTCATTCTTTTGGGGATGTTACTACGTACTGTAAAGCTTCAGCTTTACTGGGGGATTTCTTAACTATAGAAAATGATAGAGCAAGGCCGGGAGACGAAAAGCTTATGCAGTATATATATTATAATAAGAACTCTGTTACAAGATAAAAAGTAATTCACTTCCTAAGCGGAGCCCTATCAGTCTCAGATTCTATCTGTCTTCCTACAAAGAATAATAATGCTTCCAAAAAACAAATTAACTTCCAACGATCTGAAGTTGACGGTAATATTAACTAAGCTAGGCTGTGTTATAATGAATTACCGAATAAAACATAAGTTCAAAAACCCAACTACTGAAAAATCACGCTCGCCGCGGTCGGTCAGTAGCCAATTAAATTAATAACTATTATTTACTTACACTTTTACTTATTTTGAACAATTTAAACTATTTATTTACTTAAACAATATGACATATATTCATATTTGTAATGTGCTCGTCAAGACCTTTATTTTGACTCCAAACATGTCATTATTAACTCAATTAAATTATTTTTTTTCATGGTCAGAAATTTACGTGTAAAGTCCACCATATTTTTAGGGAGAATTTATATAGCCTATCAAACTCAAACTCAAAGCATTTATTTCAAATAAACCAATTGCAGGCACTTTTGAATTGTCAATGGCTCGGTCAGTCAGAAAGATGAAGCCCATTCCAAAGCGTAGTAGATCCCTATGGAGAAGAACGGGCAAGAAACTCCACGGACACTCTTTTAAATCATAATATTTTTACAAAATATTGGTTACATCGTTCATGTTGAAAGTATACATGTGAGAACAATGTAGAAAGACGTGGACGTTAAAAAGCGTCCGTAATAAAAAGATAAAAACTAAAACAACTAAATTAAATATTAAAATTAAAAATAAGCCATGGCAGCTAAGAGACGTCATGTCACCCCTATGTCACCCGGACCATTATTACGAATCTATTGATACCTCATTCATTAAAATCGGTTCAGTAATTAAGGCGCTACGGTTAACACACGTAAAACTATACACTGTTTGAATGATTTAATGTCAGTCAGTATAACATTGGTGCCGATTCTGTTGTGCACAAACTAAACTTAATTTAGGCTATTGCTAACTTTTTCTCTCTATTATGACAAGAAAGGGACGGAAGTAAATTAGAGCTGTCAAATTAGTTAGAACTAATTTTTCCATAGACATTTAGACGACACATAAAAACATGTCGACTAAAAAACACGGTGAAGCGCAAGGCGTGAACTAGTTTGACATCTCCAACTTAGTTCATAGCTATAGCCGTCCTTTTCTCGCGTTGCCTGTTAGTAAAAGATAGCGATTCTCTAATTTTAGTTTAGTGCGTTCACAAGAGAATCGGCACCAATGTCGAGGTTTGACCAAAGCATCAAACCTCTCTATCAGTACTTTATGTCCTTTCTCAGTGTTCTAAAAAATTTACGCCTCATCACATAATAGACAGCGAAACTCGACATTGCCCGGTATTATGAGCAGGGCAATCATAATTACAGTATCCATTCAGGGGATGAACATACATCCTTGGGGCTTGTGGCTAAGTAGTACCAGCCACACGGGTCGATCGGTCGATCAGGTTAAGCTACGCTTGCCGCGGTCGGTCCGTGGATGGGTGACCATCTTGACATACCGAGACTCCTCCGTGCCTCGGAAAGCACGTTAAGCCGTTGGTTCCGGCTGTCATTCGTGGATCTTTGACAGTCGTTACGGGTCGTCAGAAGCCCGAAATTCTGACAACCAGTCTTACCAAGGGGTACCATATTACCCAGTAAAGGGGTTGTGGAGGTCAGATGTAGTCGCTCCATGTAAAATACTGGTATTCAGCTGCATCCGGTTAGACTGGAAGCCGACCCCAACATAGTTGGGAAAAGGCTAGGCAGAGATGATGATATCATTACACAATGTTAAAATACTTAATTAATATTTTGGTAAGATTAGGTAAACACGGCTACACATCAAGCTATTACATTTCCAGTTTACACTGACCTCTCATTGTAAGGAAATTCTATACAATACGAGATCAGCTTATACTGAAAATGTACCTATAGCTTGATCTGTAGCCGTGCGTACCTAACTGTCGCGTACCTAACTAATTAGGCATACTACTACATCCAGTTTACACTGACCTCTCATTGTAAGGAAATTCTATACAATACGAGATCAGCTTATACTGGAAATGTACCTATAGCTTGATCTGTAGCCGTGCGTACCTAACTGTCGCGTACCTAACTAATTAGGCATACTACTACATCCAGTTTACACTGACCTCTCATTGTAAGGAAATTCTATACAATACGAGATCATCTTATATTGGAAATGTATAGCTTGATCTGTAGCCGTGCGTACCTAACTGTCGCGTACCTAACTAATTAGGCATACTACTACATCCAGTTTACACTGACCTCTCATTGTAAGGAAATTCTATACAATACGAGATCAGCTTATACTGGAAATGTACCTATAGCTTGATCTGTAGCCGTGCGTACCTAACTGTCGCGTACCTAACTAATTAGGCATACTACTACATCCAGTTTACACTGACCTCTCATTGTAAGGAAATTCTATACAATACGAGATCAGCTTATACTGGAAATGTACCTATAGCTTGATCTGTAGCCGTGCGTACCTAACTGTCGCGTACCTAACTAATTAGGCATACTACTACATCCAGTTTACACTGACCTCTCATTGTAAGGAAATTCTATACAATACAAGATCATCTTATATTGGAAATGTATAGCTTGATCTGTAGCCGTGCGTACCTAACTGTCGCGTACCTAACTAATCATATTACTACATCCAGTTTACACTGACATCTCTTTGTAAGGAAATTCTATACAATACGAGATCAGCTTATACTGGAAATGTATAGCTTGATCTGTAGCCGTGCGTACCTAACTGTCGCGTACCTAACTAATCATATTACTACATCCAGTTTACACTGACATCTCTTTGTAAGGAAATTCTATACAATACGAGATCAGCTTATACTGGAAATGTATAGCTTGATCTGTAGCCGTGCGTACCTAACTGTCGCGTACCTAACTAATCATATTACTACATCCAGTTTACACTGACATCTCTTTGTAAGGAAATTCTATACAATACGAGATCAGCTTATACTGGAAATGTATAGCTTGATCTGTAGCCGTGCGTACCTAACTGTCGCGTACCTAACTAATCATATTACTACATCCAGTTTACACTGACATCTCTTTGTAAGGAAATTCTATACAATACGAGATCAGCTTATACTGGAAATGTATAGCTTGATCTGTAGCCGTGCGTACCTAACTGTCGCGTACCTAACTAATCATATTACTACATCCAGTTTACACTGACATCTCTTTGTAAAGAAATTCTATACAATACGAGATCAGCTTATACTGGAAATGTATAGCTTGATCTGTAGCCGTGCGTACCTAACTGTCGCGTACCTAACTAATCATATTACTACATCCAGTTTACACTGACATCTCTTTGTAAGGAAATTCTATACAATACGAGATCAGCTTATACTGGAAATGTATAGCTTGATCTGTAGCCGTGCGTACCTAACTGTCGCGTACCTAACTAATCATATTACTACATCCAGTTTACACTGACATCTCTTTGTAAGGAAATTCTATACAATACGAGATCAGCTTATACTGGAAATGTATAGCTTGATCTGTAGCCGTGCGTACCTAACTGTCGCGTACCTAACTAATTAGGCATACTATGAGCACAGTATAATAAAGCTACAGTAGTTTACGTGGGCAAGGACCTTGAATTAATTACCATGAATTAATTACCTTGAATTAATAACCTTGAATTAATTACCTAGAATTAATTACCTTGAATTAATTACCTTGAATTAATAACCTTGAATTAATGACCTTAATTTAATGACCTTGAATTCATTACCTTGAATTAATTACCTTGAATTAATTACCTTGAATTAATTACCTAGAATTAATTACCTTGAATTAATTACCTTGAATTAATTACGTTGAATTAATTACCTTGAATTAATTACCTTGAATTAACTACCTTGAATTAACTACCTTGAATTAACTACCTTGAATTAATTACCTAGAATTAATTACCTTCAATTAATTACCTTGAATTAATTACCTAGAATTAATTACCTTCAATTAATTACCTTGAATTAATTACCTTGAATTAATTACCTTGAATTAATTACGTTGAATTAATTACCTTGAATTGATTACCTAGAATTAATTACCTTCAATTAATTACCTTCAATTAATTACTTTGAATTAATTACCTTGAATTAATTACCTTGAATTAATTGAATTTTCATTACACAACACTATAGAATCAATAATGAACTGGTTAAAGGACAACAATCTAACAGCTAATGTATCTAAAACTAAAACTTTACAATTCTCTAATTATAACAAATCTCAATTAAAACCCTTAGACTTAAAACTATAAAAACACTAAAATTGAAGAAGTCATTCATTAAGTACCTTTGATAGACATTGTAATTGGAAAGCACACACAACTCGCATATGCTCTAATTTAAATAAATTTGTTTTTGCTTTAAAAAAGCTTAAGAAGTTATCAAGTCAAGAAACTGTGATGGCTGAGTTCCATGGGTACGTCGAGTCAGTTCTTAGATACGGGCTTCTTGTATGGGGTAATTCTTCACAGGCTAAAAAAGTCTTTATGACACAAAAAAAATGTGTCAGAGCAATTTGTGGGGTCCGACCGTTTGAATCTTGCAGGTCTCTATTTAAGAAATTAGGATTACTAACTCTATCTAGTCTGTAAATATTGCAAGTAGGAATATTTGTTAAAAAGCACTCTGAGCTAGTTACTAAAGCCATTGAAAATAAAAAAATCCTTTCAAGACATCCAACCCGACTGGCTGTCACAAGATGTAGAAGCACACTATTCCAGAACAACTGTTATAATATGGCTGTCAAAATCTATAACCAAATACCGAAACAGATCAGAGCTACCATTTAATTATTATATAAATTAATAATTATTATATTTAATTATTTTAAAATAAAACTCAAGAAATGGCTCTATAATAATATGTTCTACACAACAGGTGAATTCTTAAATTATAAGCCAAATACAAAATAATTATGATATCTTATTTATGGCAGGTATTTAAATTCATCAATATATGATCTCACTAATTTATAAGATTTATCTAATATTTTCTTTTTATTCACATGATTTCAGTACCTAGTAATAAGTGTTTTTGTTTATATTTTTATTTTAATGTGTTTTTTTTTTTTTGAATGCTGAAAAAAGTAAGCAAAATATGTGGAACTATTTTAAATTTAAGACATTTTATGTATACCATATTTTATGCAAATAAAGATATTCTATTCTATTCTATTCTACGGCCGCGTCCGGTAAATAAATACGTTTCCGTAGTCGACGTCCGCACGGACGTAAAAATATCGCGGCGATTTTTTTTCGCGCACTAGATTCTCAACGCTCTGCTTAGCGCCGAGAGTTGGAAATCCAACAGTGTGTTTTTTCGACGCGATATAATGCACTCTGTTATTGTTAACTTGAGTTCTCAACGCTCGGCTCAACAACGAGAGTTGAAAATCCAGTGCGCGATAAAATCCCGCCGCGATATTTTTACGACCGTCCGAACATCAGCTAACTGCCGCGCACTCGAACTGTTGATTAGGTAAAGGGCAACAATTCCGGTGGCATGGATATTATTTCCATGTTGGAAATATCAGTCGAGCAACCGCTTATCTCGGTCGAAAACGAAAAATTGCTATTCTAACGATCTCCATTCATAAATTTTTCGATCGCAAACCAGCGAGACTGTTGCTGCACCTCGAACTCGAGCTCCATGGCGAGTCGAACCGTTTGAGACGAGTGATGTAGAATTCAAAAAGAATTTTCGCCTCTCAAAGGAATTGCTGATTTTCCGAGCGCGGTTCCATAATCACAAATGCAAAAGTTTGGGGAAACTTTTTGTAAAATCTCCGGCACTTTTATAAACTAATTATCACGACAGTGAGTGACAGCCAGTCAGACAGTCACGCAAGATACGTGCGACAGCGCTGTCATAAAAGGGCACTGATTTAAAGAGGCAGTTGTAAATAGCGTCTTTGGTAAGTTAAAAATTATAAATGGCACGTTTAATAACTAGTTCAGCAGTTAAAACTAAGCAGTAAAGTAAACAAAAATGAGTAATAAAAAATAATGAAATGGATCAGTGAATTTATAATTGAGCAGGAAAATAATTAAATGGGCGGTAAAAATTATTGAACAAGCATTTACGTGTAATAAATCGGAATTTGTCGGTAAGAAATCTCATTCTAAGCAAATCTATAAACAATGAGGTGGTAAAGTAGTTTTCGAGATATAGCGGTGTGACGGACGCACAGACAGACGAAGTCGCATCCTGAACAAACATGTTCGCTCGCTCAAGTGTTTTCATTTACCACGCAAACAAATGCTTAGCAACAATAAAGGGGATCTAGCGCTCGGCGGCCGCTACCACGGCACGCTCGCTTCGCTCGCTCGCCTTCGCGCGTTACTGGAACCTAACCTAACCAAACCCAAATTATTCAACAGCATAGAGGTAATGATCACTGTTCTAACCTAAACCAAATGATTCACCAACAATAAACTTATAACGAACATATACCTCTCTTTTCAATGAATTTGAGTTCGGGTTCGCTCGCTATGATCTGCCGAACTATTTATCGAACCGCTCATTCCATCATTTTTACCGCTCATTCAGTTATTGGACCGCTCAATTATTTTTAGAATTGACATTGTATGATAAAATAACCGATTAATTGATTTTTTATTACTGTCCATGTTTTACTGTCGCAATAATTAATCAACCGCCATTAAATTAAATAACTGCTCAATATGTTTTTCAACTGATCATAATAACATCTCGAATATTAAAATAACAGCTCAAAAAATTAGTTCCCTTATAAATGTCAGAAATTTTCTATGATGATAAACTACTGTAACATTTTTATACTACGCTATGAGGAAAATTGAAATACCTAATTAGTTTATCATTATGTTCTTGTTAAAGAACTGGGAAACGTTTAAAAAACAACATATTAATTGCGTTTTTTGTTATCATTCTTCTGCAAACTGGTTTTTAAATGTTGTGTTTGAACTTCTGCTTAAATAGTTTATTTTCGTTTTTTTTTTATATAAATAATAATCTGGCTTCTGCTCGAGACTTCGTCCGCGTGAAATTTCTTGTTCCCTCGACCAACGTGTCGCATCGCATCGCTCACCCGACTTCGTTTAGCGTTTTTTACGCTTCCGTAGTCAACAAGGAACCCTTATAGTTTCGCTATGTCCGTCCGTCTGTCCGTCCGCAGCTTAGCTCAGAGAATCTTAGTATTAGAAAGCTATAATTTGGCATGGATAACATATTCATCGCGCCGACAAAGATGGTCGATCGTTCGACGAAAAGTGCGAATTATAAACGCCGACTTTAATTGCCTGTCGATTTCAGCCCCTTGACTGACTGAAACACTCTGGGGATTAAAGTGAGGGTGTCTACTTTAATAGCACGACCGGTTGGGCCGGGCACCTGGCCGGAAATCAACAGGCTTTTGTAATCACGCGGCGGAGATATCCAGTAGCCCCATTATTATCCCTATTTGGAGGAACTATTTACAACCAATTACAACCAAAAAATTATATAAGTAAATTCATAAAACCTGTACACCAAGTTTCGTCCAGATCGGTTGTAAAATATGACCAGCCAGTCTATTCTGTAAAAATCTCACCGTGAAAACTTAGGTGAAGTGATCTTAAAGTGAACTGTCAATAGTGTCAACCCCTAGCATCAGGTGGGATGACGGCTCACTTCTCGCTCACTTCACCTCAGTTATCACGGTGAGATATTTACAGAATAGCACTACTGCCGGTCGATTCTGTAAAAATCTTACCGTGAAAACTTAGGTGAAGTGAGTTTGTTTTTGCTAGGAATTGACACTATTGAGAGCTCACTCCACGCTCACTTCACCTAAGTATTCACGGTGAGATGGTTATACAGAATCGCACTGCTGTAGAGGAGTAGCAACAAACTGACAGACGAAAGCAAAATTTGCCAGACTTGAAGCGAAAGAGACGCTTCGCTCGGTCGGTCAATTATGCACAAAACGTCATTAAATTTTAATATTCGGTTTCGGTTTAAAGAATTTATACTCATAAAGAACACATTTAGCATTATGAGATATACAAATAAATCATGCAGTTTAAAATAATGACTCCGTGAGTCGATAAAAGGCAAGAGGAGCTCGTGGCTAAGTAATAACAGCCGCACGGGTGGCTTGCCGGAGTTGGTCCAAGGATGTGTGACCATCTTTACATACCGAGACTCCTCCATGCCTCGGAAAGCACGTTAAGCCGTTGGTCCCGGCTGCCATTCGTTGATCTTTGACAGTCGTTACGGGTCGTTAGAAGCCCGACAGTCTGACAACCAGTCTTACCAATGGGTATCGTGATACCCAGTTACTGGGTCGTGGAGGTCAGATACGCAGTCGCTCCATGTAAAATACTGGTATTCAGCTGCATCCGGTTAGACTGGAAGCCGTCCCCAACATAGTTGGGAAAAGGCTAGGCAGATTGATTGAGTCGATAAAAGGCAAACACAATGGTTAAAACTAAATTCTGAAGACTTTAAATTCACTAAAGGTTAAGATTATCTATCATACACAGACAATTTTTTTTTGTTGTAACTATGTTACTCGTACATTGTTTTGAACATAAATTTTTAACATTTTTTTTTAAATATTTACATTTTTTTAATCAAATACTTACGTTCACAACAGTAAACCCCCGTTCGCACGGGCGTAATAAAATCGCGGCGGGATTTTATCGCGCACTGGATTTTCAACTCTCGTTGTTAAGCCGAGCGTTGAGAATCCAACTTAGCAATAACAGAGTACATTCTAGCGCGTCGAAAAAACACTGTTGGATTTTGCACTCTCGGCGCTAAGCAGAGCGTTGAAAATCCAGTGCGCTATAAAATCCCGCCGCGATTTTATTACGCCCGTGCGAACGGGAGTTTAGAGTGCGCGGCAGTTGCGCACGGACGGACGCGTATTTATCTACCGAACGGCCGTAGGTAATTAATTCAAGGTCATGGCCCAGATAAACTATTGTAGCTTTATTATTTTGTCATCATCTTCCTGCCCTTATCCCGGAAAATTTCGACAAAACATCGTATCTTCTGTCTCTTACGGCGTGCCATATTTTTGATTGGCGAACTTTTTAATGTTAGCCAAACAAAGTGCTTTCAATGTTACAAAATCTATCTTGCGTCAATTAATTTAACTTTTTTAGACAGTTTTTGCATTGTGCGTATGTATTGACATGGGTTTCAATCCAAAATATGAAAGATTTCTTCCGTTAAACCTTATTTCTCATACCACATAACCTAGAAAAAGTATTATATTGCTATCTCATGAGCGGCCACGCGGTGGCTCAATCTATATGTATATTATCTAAGCACTCGCCTCATGTTACCATTTGGTACCTAAAAAATCTTACTGCGCACTTGCGCAGCCTTCTGCGCTAAGTTCGGACCTGCCAAGATAAATCGGCCGTACTGTAGCAGTGCACGGTACGGTTATCTAAACTGCATCATTGTGTTGTTATCATTCTAAGCCCAGGGCATCTTGTAACATCCTGGCTCGTTATTTACTACCATTGTTAAGACAGAGAAATTAAATTGTTTGTCAAACCTACGTCATTCCAATCTGCCTAGCCTTTTCCCAACTATGTTGGGGTCGACTTCCAGTCTAACCGGATGCACCTGAATACCAGAATTTTACATGGAGCGACTGCCTATCTGACCTCCACAACCCAGTAACTGGATAATACGATACCCCTTGCTAAGACTGGTTGTCAGACTGTCGGGCTTCTGATAACTGTCAAAGATCCACGAAGGACAGCCGGGGCTAATGACTTAGCGTGCTTTCCGAGGCACGGAGGAGTCTAGCTATCTCGGTATGTAAAGATGGTCACCCATTCACGGACCAACCCCGGCAAGCGTAGCTTAACCTGATGGATCAACCCGTGCGGCTGTTATTACTTAGCCACGAGCCCCTGTAGATTATTCATCCATCATGTAGATTATTTAAAAAAAATATTGGACACGTATTTTTTCTTTTTTTACGTACCTGATCAAATGATTTCGGCGATAATTGAGTTAAAATGTAGCATGACGTCACGCCTTGCTAGATTTTATACGTAGTTAGTTGTGACGTAGCGAGCCCCCTCTCCCCAAATTAATGCGTTATATCCAATGATAGTATTGGTTATATCTAAGTTATTTTTTTTAATACGTGTCTAATATTTTTTTATTATCTTACTGACAGACTAAATAGAATTTCTTTTTTTTTACTCAGACAGGCGTCGTCATACATAATACCCGTTTCGTGTTACAGCCATTTCGTATACCTACTGGATGAATTTTTTTACCGTCTTGAAAAAAATAGGTTATAATAGGTGAACGGAGTAGAAGCCTATGGCAAAACTAATTTTTTTTTTTTTTTAATCATAATTTATTGCAGGTTCCATGTGATTTGAATTTCGATATTTTCAAACGATTCATTTTTTTTTTCAAAATTTCTGTTTTTATTGTTCTAATATGAAAAGTTTACGTCGAATTTGTAGTATTTATTGACACTTAGAGATTTTTTTCTGTATATGCTTATAAAAAAAAACTAGGTATGTCATAGGCTTCCCTATTTTTTTCAAGACGGTAAAAAAAGTCATCCGGTATAACTGCAAGAAAATAGATTTGATTCTAGTTGCCCCTTCCAAAAAGTAGTTTCGTATGGAGAAGAATAGGCAAGAAACTCCACCGTTAGTATACGTTCGCACGGACATAAAAATATCGCGGCGATTTTATTTCGCGCACTGGTTTTTCAACGCTTAGCGCCGAGAGTGCAAAATCCAAGTGTGTTTTTTCGACGCGAGAACAACGAGAGTTTAAAATCCAGTGCGCGATAAAATCCCGCCGCGATATTTTTACGTCCGTGCGAACGTCGGCTTTCTCGGTGATGTCAATGTGGGTGTGTGTGTGTTCAATAGGGATGTTTCCTTGGTAAAAAAAAAGAAATTCTATTTAGTTCGTCAGTCAGTAAAAAAATAAAAGTCGACGTTCGCACGGACGTAATAATATCGCGGTGAGTTTTTTTCGCGCACTGGATTTTCAACTCTCGTTGTTGAGCCGAACGTTGAGAATCCAACGTAACAACAACAGAGTGCATTCTAGCGCGTCGAATAAACACACTGTTAGATTTTCAACTCTCGGCGCTAAGCAGAGCGTTGAAAATCCAGTGCGCGATAAAATCCCGCCGCGATTTTATTACGCCCGTGGGAACGGGGGCTAAGGCACGTTTTTTGCTTTTTGAAAAATGAAAGTCAAAGTCAAAGATTTATTTGCAGATAAAAAGTTTTCATACAATGATAGACAGTAAGTAGGTAGGTATAATAGTAGCTTAACATATACATTAATCATAACTCATAGTCATAACATAACATAATAACATGCAAATTTTTGCTATAATAGATCATTTGAATGAGTTAGATAAAACGCATTAAAGTTGGAGAGTGGGGGCTGCTACGTCATAACTATAAACTACGCATAAAATCAGCAACGAGTGACGTCATGCCACATTTTAACTCAATGTATCGCCGTAATCTTTTTATTACGTAAAAAAAGAAAAATACTTGTCCAATATTTTTTAATATAACGGATGACTTTTTACCGTCTTGAAAAAAATAGGGTATATTCGGTGAACGGAGTAGAAGCCTATGGCATATCATTTTTTTTTTTTTTTTTTAAACAAAATTCAAATCATAATGCAGGTTGCATATGATTTGAATTTCGATATTTTTAAAGGATTTATTTTTTTTTTTCAAAATTTGTTTTTCATGAAAAGTTTACATCGAATTTGTAGTATTTATTGATACTTAGATATTTTTTTCTGACTAGGCTATTAAAAAAAAAAAAAAAAAAAAAAAAATAGGTATGCCATACGCTTCTACTCCGTTCACCTAATATAGGTATTTTTTTTTCAAGACGGTAAAAAAAGTCATCCGGTATAAATGACGGACAAATAAAAATTGTAGTCAACATTCCTATTTAAATCGTAGTCAATTTAATAAACAACTAGGTAATTTGCCTGACTTTACATACCTACGTACTATCAGCCAAACTTCGGCATGCTCACCCGTAAGGCGATAATCGCATAGCATGACTCATGACTCGATCGACAGATGCATGCGTTTTAACCAATAGGATGTACGTTTGTTTTTGATTTGATTTTATACTAATGTTTGTTGTTATTTTTTGTGACACGCCCTGTACTCACACAAAGCATAGACTCTAATTGAGCGAAATCAGGAAGGGGTGTGGTCTGTCACTAGCTGCGCTTCCGCAGAAATATTTTCTAAACTGAGCATGCTTAAGTTTTGCCGATAGTACGTCGGCGTCGTGCACTGACCTACCTACCAATTACCAGAGGCTTCATTTCACTTAGTTTAAATTCAAACAATGTCCTTGCGATTTCTCCCGTTTGTAAACTACAGATAAGTATCTTTTAATAAGGCTTTAAAACTACTTGGATGGATTATCATCTATCCTACCTTTTCCCATCTTTGTTGAAGTTTTACATGGCAGGTTTTAATGCGGGGCTTAGCTCGAAAATTGTGTAAATCTAAATAATCTTTCAGTCAAGTTACGGAAATATCCCAAACGATTTTATTAAATTCCACCCCTATGGGGGTGAAACCAGAGAACACAGTTTATATCACAGAACAGATAAAGAGATGGATGGATTTCGCGGAATTCAAGCGTTGGCTCGGCGACGCGACTTTCGCAGTGAACGCAACATAATGCGCGATCGCTCACGAAGTACAAGACGGTACCCATGCATTGCAAGCAATGTATAACTGTGCATCTGTTTGCGATTGTATCGCTTTTATCTACAAACTACATAATACTTTTGTAATAATTACAAATATCACTTGTATTTTAAGGTTTTTGGACTTATCGGTGAAAAGAAATCCCTTGTTGGGCTACACTACACCATTTGCTACTTTTCCGACACGTTATAACAGCGCAACAGGGCATAATCCTTTTTTTTAGCGGAGCTTCGTACGTTGTCACAGTGAGAGCGCGATTACTGGCCGGTAAAACGAATTTCGGCTGAACTTAGTGTGTATACACATACATGCGGCGCGCCTGCCCCGCCCACAAGGCCCTTCTAACCTCTTTATCTTTTCTGTGGTTTATATGAAAAATCTTACTCATCCGGCAACTTGAAACTTGACACAAATACTGGCTTATGCAAGTAATAAAGTTTGTCATTAATAGTTTTTCCCCAAAGAAAAGGGTAGAGAGGGAGGGGTGGTGAGGAGGGAAAGGGGGAAGGGGAGGGTGGGGGAGGGGGAAGGGAGCGGAGGCTTCTAATGATGCAAACAATTTTTTAACAAATAAGCCTCTTTTTAATAGTTTGGCCTTTTTTTTTGTCACAATAAATACGAGTAAGCTAGCCTATCCCGACCAAACGGGTTACGAGCCGAGCGAGCGAAGCGAGTAGTGCCACAGCAGCGCCCAGCGAGCGCTACATCCAAGTTTAGTATTTAGGTACGGGCTCGTGGCTAAGTAATAAACGCACGGGTTGATCGATCAGGTTAAGCTACACTTACCGCGGTTGGTCCATGGATGGGTGACCATCTTAACATAACGAGACTCCACCGTGCCTCGGAAATCACGTTAAGCCGTTGGTCCCGGCTGTCATTCGTGAATCTTTGACAGTCGTTGCGGGTCGTCAGATGCCCGAAAGTCTGACAACCAGTCTTACCAAGGGGATATACCTGCATCCGTTTAGACTGGAAGGTGACCCCAACATAGTTGGGAAAAGGCGAGGCAGATGATTATCAGTATTTATAAGTCCACACAAAAGGGCGATAATATTTTTATGTTATCAAACTGCGAAATATTTGAGGGTCGAATACACACTTCACGAATACTTTAAATGAAAGTCAAGCATCATACAAAACCCTGAATGACTTAACATATTAGTTTAATTGGTTTATTGCAGATCCTGAGCAAATATTATGGTATGCTGATTCTTTTGGAGTAGGGACCTACCAGAGACCAGAGACAATCATAAAATGCAGCGGATACTTTTCCTGTTTATTTTCCTCTTGACATCGGCAAGAGGACAGAGAGGTTAGTCAATATATATATATTTTTTTTTACTTAAGGCGAGTATACCTGCTAACAGCGCCACCATTGAGAAAAAAATTTGGAACATTTTGAAATAAAATGGATTTCTTAATAAGTACAAAAATTCTCCACCAGACACGATACCCGTCTGGTCGGAGGATCCTCCCTTTTCTATGGAGGATGAGTGAACTTTACACCCTGTTCCTCATGCCTCCATATTCCCTGTTCCTCATGCCTCTAAACTGGTGACCCCGACGTGATCGTCAACGCAGACTTCGTGCAACTCCTTCAGCGTGACGTCATCATCATCACGTCGGGGTCACCAGTATAGAGGCATGAGGATCAGGGTATAAAATTCACACATCCACCATAGAAAAGGGAGGATCCTCCGATCACTTCGGGGTCACCAGTATGGAGGCATGAGGAACAGGGTGTAAAGTTCACTCATCCTCCATAGAAAAGGGCAGTTGCCCACCAGACACGACACCCGTCTGGTCGGAGGATCCTCCCTTTTCTATGGAGGATGAGTGACCTTTATACCCTGTTCCTCATACCTCTATAGCGCTGCCTGTTAGGAGCTATACTCGCCTTAATAGTATTCAATTCAATTTTTATGCGCTGGCAAGAAGCAGTTATATTATATATGTATCACTTGATGATTAGTGCTTTCCACCGCCTAAGATCGACATCTTCAATATCATAGACACCGCAAGCGCTAGACCATAAAATCCGATCCAGCCTGTCCCTAGGTGTCCTCTCCCAGCGACGCCTTCAGGCTGGTTGTACACGCTAAGAAAATTCACCGTGTCTGCTGTTGACAAGACCAATTCATCATGTACACGACAAGAATTTTGTCGAACAGGCACGAAAACTTGTCGTGTCTGCTGCAGACAAGACAAATATTCAGAACGTGTAAACAATATGATTGTTTTCGGGTAGTCGAACTAAGGGTAGTAGGGTGCACTAGTCAAGTCTTTATTAATTTTCGATTGTTTTCCTACCTACCCCGCTCCTCCCTATACCGCAGAAAAACAGAGAGCGTCGTGTCTAGCTCCAGTGGCGGATTTGCCCTAAGGCCCAGTAGGCCCGGGCCTAGGGCGGCCAGATATTAGGGGCGGCCAATCTGACAAAAAATTCACTGATGATAACAAGAAATAACTGAAAGAACCTAAATATTCCATAGGCTAGCGCAAACTATGGCGGGCCGCACTGCACTGCATCAAATAAAAAAAAAATCAAAATCAAATCAAATCATTTATTCGCATAGAATGTAGGTGTTTAACAAAAAGTTGGTAAAAAAATATATATTGGCCCGTGCACATTCTGCCTGAGTATTGGCATGCAAAATTTAACAAATGAAGTTTCAAATATAAATACAGTTGGAACACCAATAAAATAATTAATATAATAATTTCAAAATTAAGTTTTAAACTTCAATACTATTAAGGAAAACTAATAAAATAAATAATATAATACTTTCAAATTAAAATGTCAGTAATAGCTACTTAATGTCAATTTATAATTAATGTCAATAATACTTCATGTCAATAATACAATGTTCATAGTGTAACCGCAATGTCACAGTAAAGGGTCATTCAAAAAATCACTTGTTGTATAGTAACATTTCTGAGTCAAATATGCCTTGAGTTTGTTTTTAAATTGTTGAAGGGTGTCATTTTTTATATTGTCCGGTAGTTTCTTAAATATAATTGGACCCATGCAAAGAACACTTTTTTTAAGTAGTGCAGTTTTATAGCTGCTGACAATTAAAAGATCGTATAACAATAATCTTCCTAAATCACTTTTGTACATCTAAATATTACAGGGTTACTGGTCATTGACCAATATGCTCTTAAGGGGTCGCTGTACTCATCATTTTGAACAACTTTTACTATGGGACCAAGCCTTAAATCGCGAAAAAAAATCAGTAACTAACTAGCAGAAAGTTTACTAAACTGAATCGATTTCGATAAAAGTTGTCAATAAAGTAAATTCATTATTTAGTATATATGATGGGGGCTGAGAAAGGAGCGGCTGGTACTTACTACATGGCCTGGGGTCTAGGGCGGCCAACACTGCAAATCCGCCACGCTCTAGCGCAGACAAGATTTTTTCTTGTTCAGCACCGTGGAAGTGTACAGTTCGTGTGTCGAAAAGACACGAATTCTTGCGTAGGCCTAGACTTTAGCGGCCTAAGCCGAGGTCCGTACCTCACAGGGGGAGCCCTTAGCCTTAGCGTGTTGTGTACTTTAGGTTTTATGCCCTGGCTGGAGATCTTGACTCATTGAGGAACTCACAGGAAAGTTAGGTTAATAAGCAGACGACAATCCCCTAGGTTGACCTGCGAGATGCCATTCCTCAAAAACAAGTGCGTGACTATTCCAGAGCCAGAGTTGCAAATCTTACGTGCAGCATCGGCACTATGAAATCGTGTTAAGGGTTTTTATTGAAAACTGAACGTAGTAGCCACGAAAAATTCGTCTGGCTACTCAAGAGTTTCACCAGTCAATGAAAAAATCGGATTGAAGATAAATCTTTTAAATGATTGTTAAAAAAATAATCAATCTGCCTAGCCCTTTCCCAACTATGTTGGGGTCGGCTTCCAGTCTAACCGGATGTAGCTGAATACCCGTATTTTACATGGAGCGACTGCGTATCTGACCTCCACAACCCAGTAACTGGGTAATACGATACCCCTTGGTAAGACTGTTTGTCAGACTTTCAGGCTTCTGACGACCCGTAACGACTGTCAAAGACCCACGAATGACAGCCGGTACCAACGGCTTAACGTGCTTTCCGAGGCACGGAGGAGTCTCGGTATGTAAAGATGGTCAGTTGACCCCGGCAAGCGTAGCTTAGTTGTTAAAAAAATAATAATATCACAAAAAAAAAACCGGCCAAGTGCATGTCGGACCACGCATAATGAAAGGTTCCGTAGTTGAAAAGAATTTATTCCAAAAACAAACTTAACATTGTATTCCCAAATGTTTTTTAAGTGATAAAATTACAAATTAACATTTTTTGGACTTTTTCCTTTACTTGTGCTGTGAGACCCTGCTGCTTGCCAAATTTCATGATTCCAGGACAATTGGAAGTACCTTAAATATTTTGATTTACTTGCGAGTATCAAAATATGTCGCATAAATGGCCGTATTTTTTTATTGCGTTGACTTAGAAGCTTGACGTTTTAAGAACTCTAAAGAAACATAGACCTACGTATTTGATATTAATTTCAACTTGATACCTCCACGCGTTCCTGAGAAAAGGCAGTCTTGATAGACTGACAGACAGATGACAAAGTGATCCTATAAGGGTTCCGTTTTTTCTTTTTGAGGTACGGAACCTTCGATCAATAATAGTACTAGATTCCCGATAAGCGCTTCAAAAACGGCCCGAAAAATAAAAACACAAATACTTTTGTGGTCTTATTTCAAACATCGACTGTTCGGGAACAGGGAAATGCATGGAGTAGTATTGTTACTTTATATGTTGTTTTTGTTTGTAGATTTCCTAGTGACCCATTTCGCAATGCAGAATGGGTATCTATTGTCACGAATGAAAGAGGAGAAGAAATATACAGGGTGTCCCAGAACTCAACGTCAGGCCGAAACGGGGCGACAGGATTGATTGTAAACATCATGAGAAAAATCAGAAAAAAAATCTATCCCATGCAGTTTGAAAATTATGGGAATTTAAGAAAAACCTAAAAATTTGGTCAATCTGTAACCATTTTTCGGTTATTGTGGTTAATTTTTATTATTTTTGTTCATTTAAACTTTGGAACCGTAACCCTAAATAATATTTCTAAGACTCACAGTCAAAAATAATGACACCATTGCCCCAAGTTTCCTAGAAGATTATGACTTTGTTAAACTATGAATTTAAAATTTTCGAAATTGGTCGACTTTGAACGGCCCTCCTTTAAAAAAAATGTACTAGACTGCCTTGGCAAATGCCACTAAAAGTTGGCGCATTTAATCAGAATTGTAAAATTGTACAATACTTGTTAGTTTCATACTAAAAAAACGAGTAAAAAAATAAAAACCTCAAGTAACCCGATTTTTGTTAACCCATTTTACTCAGTTAAAATGTTTTTTATTCGCACAAGCTAGGAAGGTAGGTTCTTAATTTTATGGCAAAATGATGAGAGAGATGGATAGTGGACATGTTTGCCATGAGTGAGAGAGACAGATAGTGACGCCACTTTTACCAAAGTCAACAAAAGTAAGTAAAATTAATAAAATAATGAAAAATCTTGACCTAGTTTAGTTTAGGTTTATTGGAATAAAAGTCAGATATGGAAATAACATTTTTTATGACAACAAATGTTCAAATTGTTTACCATCAGCCTCAATACACACCCTATATCTTCTTAAAAAAGATCTACGTATTAGCCGGGCAATATGCCCGGTTCGAGAGTTGATGTCCTCAGCAGCTTGAGAAATTCATTCACGCGGCTCGGCTACGCTCTCAATGGGCTTTGAATAAACTTTTTCTTTGGGAACGCCCCAACAAAAAAAAATCCAGGGAATTTAAATCTGGGGAACGGGCTGGCCACGAGATAGTGCCTGAACGTCCAATCCACCTTCCCGGATATTCCTGGTCAAGGAAATCTCTTACTTGCACTGCGTAAACATGTCCACTATCCATCTCTCTCATCATTTTGCCGTAAAATTAAGAACCTACCAAGAGCTTGTGCGAATAAAAAACATTTTAACTGAGTAAAATGGGTTAGCAAAAATCGGGTTACTTGAGGTTTTTATTTTTTTACTCGTTTTTTTAGTATGAAACTAACAAGTATTTTAGGGTGAATTTCCCAAACGACTTTTTTTTTTGTCTTCATTGAAATTAGTATTTGAAAAAAGGAATATTGTTCTGTACTATTTTTTTTTGTATTCATTAGGTATTTATTGGGTTGTGGCATAAAATATTATTTGTCTAAGTCTATTTACAAAGGTAGAAATAAATACATAAACCTCTATTTTTGTCACATCGGTGCTGTCCCTCTACTTTTTTTACAAGCAAAAACGCTTATATCGTTATAAAAATAAGTAACTTAAGAATATAACTTATTCTATTTCATAGAATATTAGTTTTATTATTAATATGTAGCATATTTTATTACGTAATTCATAATATTTATTACTGAGAGGCATAAATGTACTTGTCTCGCAAAATTTTGTCATATCGCTGCACAAAAGTAATTTAAACCTAACTTTGCATCGATGAGTCCGACAGTGTCCCCACCCCAATTTTATTTCCCTCGTTAGTGTGTGCTAGTGCGCAGTCAGGACGGACGTGTGTCAAATCGCTGCATATTCCCGCCAATTACGTAAGTACGACATTTCAGTTACTTCCAAGCAATTATTTTATATTATCGGTGGTTGCATTTTTCTAGTGTAATGTGAAGTTTTATTACGATTGTTTGGTTCTAACAGACATAGTAAGTAAATTAGCATCATTATAGGTACTTGAATTTAGCCTAAATATTATACATTTTTCATAATTTTCAAAAAAGTCGATAATTTCTCACGTCGCTGTTCTCATATCGCTGTAATCGGTGGTCTTTTTTACCACCGATGTGATAATTTACACCGATGTGATAAGAAAAATCAATCGGTGTCTTAAATATCATATCGGTGTTTTGATTCATGATCGACGCATAGTTTTGTCACATCGGTGGATTGTTTTATCACATCGGTAGATCATATTATCACCTCGGTGTAATTTTATCATATTGGTAGACATAGTGTCATTTCATTAAAGTAAACAAAAAAACAATGGAGCATACCTACAACCATACATTATATACATACATATACACATATTATATTTTTTAACTTTCATAAATATTAACTTGTGTGCAGCTCGTGCCGCACACAATTCGTTCGAGTAATTTTGTTTAAGATTAATTTTGTTTAAGAATGCTGAAATCAAAACTAAACGAGGAGGAGAAAAAAGAGAGAAAGAGGTTGATGGAAAGAATAAGAAAAGCTAAAATCAAAAGTGATCCTGTGTTAAGAGAGCAGCATTTAAGAAAAGACAGAGAACGCTTAGCTAAAAGAAAGGCAGCTGGACTTATCCTAACCCGAAGCCAAATGACTGCACATGCACGTCGCAATGCACAAAAGAAAAACCGAATCAGTGCCCGTGCATATTATCAGCGGAAAAAAAATAAGGCAAATGGTGCCCGCAACAACCCAACAAGTGTTTCAGAGACCAATGACGCAGAATCGCTACCGAAAAATCAAGATAATGAGCCCGGTATTTCTCAAGAACTAATAGGACCTCATAGCCCACGGCTATTGCGACAGAATGTTCGATGTAATAGTCCTAAGTTGCTAGATGTAAGATATAAGCGATCTCTATGTAATCTATGATACTTACGCACTGAGAACAAAGATTTTAAAAATATTAAATTAAGTGATAATTAAAGCTGTGATTATTGTAGTGTTGTTATGATTAAGGTTAAACTTAAAAGGCTGATTAATTAGGTATATAAAGTTTTCTTATATAAAGTTTCTATTCTTAGTATTGTTGAACCTAGAACGCCACAATGTTTTAAGTGTACACATGGCAAAACAATTAGCTTGATCGCCACATTAATAAATGTGTATTGTACAATAACGTACAAGAAATTTTTGTTTTTTATACTTCTTTTAAATAAACACAATGATAATAAAAAAAAACATTATTTTTTATTCTAAGAAAATAATACCCTTAGTTCAGATATTCAGTTCTTAGTCACTCCTTCAAAAATGTATAAGCCTACTATTTCTTTTTTGATGTTCAAAGGTGGATAGATTATCATATCGCTGTATATGTATATCACATCGGTGAATAAATTTATCATATCGGTGTACAGAAAAGATAATCGGTGCCGGATTGTCACATCGGTGGAAACCAGAATTCAAACTGAATTTTCTCCATAGTCTTAAAAGATACGTTGATGGTTACCAATAAGGGAGTATTTAGTATCCTAAATATTACATTAAACATGAAAAAAATAAAAAATATATATAAATGAAAAAGTTCACCGATATGATAAGAAAAATGGCATTTGTTGAAATTCACCCTTTACCATTTTACAATTCTGATTAAATGCGCCAACTTTTAGTGGCACTTGCCAAGGCAGTCTAGTACATTTTTTTTAAAGGAGGGCCGTTCAAAGTCGACCAATTTTGAAAATTTTAAATTCATAGTTTAACAAGGTCATAATCTTCTAGGAAACTTGGGGCAATTGTGTCATTATTTTTGACTGTGATTCTTAAAAATATTATTTAGGGTTACGGTTCCAAAGTTTCAATGAAGAAAAATAATAAAAATTAACCGCAATAACCGAAAAATGGTTACAGATTGACCAAATTTTTAGGTTTTCCTTAAATGCCCATAATTTACAAACTGCATGGGATAGATTTTTTTTCTGATTTTTCTCATGATGTTTACAATCAATCCTGTCGCCCCGTTTCGGCTTGACGTTGAGTTCTGGGACACCCTGTATAAACCTTGTAAAAATTCAACAATTTGTTTTAATATTTTTATTAAAATAATTAATTATCAAATTAATAATCAAAATTAAAATAACTATTGTACTAATTTACTCCTTCTACTTTTAAAAATCGGTCAAAAATATTTGCTACCATATAAAACGAACCTTGGCCTAAAAAATATATTATTATTCTGCTACTCTACATCTTTCAATACTTACTGTGTTCTGAGCATTGAAATGTCAATACCAAGAACTATGTCTAGTTCCAAAATAGAGTAAGCACAAAATTTTCAACAAAATGTTTTTAACCTTATTGCTTAAGTTTTAAGTACACTTTAGAATAAATATTTTTGTACTTATTATAAAAATGACATATTATTTTCAAGCGACATTTTTAATTTATTGCTTTTACCTTTCTCCGATGATAGAAGGACTTAAATATAAATATTTTGCAATCGTAATTAAACTTTATGTTTGATTGTTAAGGTTTATAATGAATTGAAGTTGTAAATATTATAAAACTTTTTTCTATATTTCGTAGTAACAAATGTAAATGTTTATGTGTGTGTAAACGTGGCCACTACAGCGACTTATTTTTGTTCCTGATCCTGTATCTAGTGCTATTATTGATCGAAGTACGGAACCCTAAAAACGTTCAAAAAGTACTGCCGTATTTTGATAACATACATACATAAACTTACGACTCCTTCCCATGGGGGTAGGCAGAAACTACAGAACGCCACCTGCTACGATCCTTACATACTCCTTTTGCCTCGTTTACGTTCATGAATCTGGTTAAACACGCACGCCGGCTGCGAGTACGACGCACCTGACCTTTCTGAAGAACATCACCAATAAGATCACTATATGTCTTCCTGAAAATGTAACAACCAGCGTTACCATTGGAAGTATTGTGCTTGCTACCCAGTACCTAACTGGGCTGTGGTGTTGCCTAACTGGTATTCATTTGCAACCGGTAGTTCGGTTAGCCGACTCCAATATAGTTGGGAAAAGGCTAGACAGATGATGAAGAAGACAGCAGGGTATTATTAAGCTGCGTAGTAGTAATATTACTACAGTCGAGGCACTAAGCGAGCAGTTAGGTACAGTGTTAGAATGAATGAATCACCGATTCTCATTAAAATGCTAAAATATTCTATTATTTATTACTGTCCCACACGTACGTGTTACGTGTGTAAATATTAGGTAGGTATGTTTTTTTTTGCTTAAAAATCGAAATGATACATCTGCAATTCTACACTAATTGGAAGGTCAGATAGTTTTCGTTTCCAAAATTAAAAAATTTGCAAATGTGTATTGATTTTTTTATAATGATTATCTCATTGCCATTACCATCATTTATCGGAAGACGTCATCAGCTGGATCTGCTGGTTGTACCCCATATTTAGGTACCTATGTGCCCGAAACTGGGAAGCGGCCTAGAGTGGTATTGCTGTTTTGCTAAATAAAACTCATCTAGACTTTTACTTGACAGTATATTGCTTGGCATATATTAGGTCTTTACCTATGAAATTGCCGTTCTGCAGTACTGGCCATTTCAAATCAAAATAATTTTTGTTTGGCTAAGAATTCTAATTTCAAATTAATTTTATTTTAAAAACATGGATTTTTTTTCCAAAAGTAGTCATTTGTTTATTGATTAGTGTTACATTTTCATCGCATTTCAATCTTTTTCGTCATCATGGATACATTAAAAATTCGAGTAATTATGGAATATGAGTACCGTCGTGGCAGCAACGCGGCACAAGCGGCACGCAACATCAACGACGTTTACGGAGCTAACACTACATACCAACGCACCACTTGTTATTGGTTTGCTCGCTTCCGTTCTGGAAATTTCGACCTGAAAAATGAACCTCGCGGTCGTCCGAAGACTTTGGTCGACAATGACGAATTAAAAGCGATTGTGGAAGCTGATGATACACAATCTACGGCTGAATTAGCAGCAGCTTTCGACGTCAGCGTCAAAACAATATTGGTCCATTTGCGTCAAATTGGCAAGGTAAAAAAGCTTGACAAATGGGTGCCCCACGAACTCAATGATCGCCAGCGCGAAGTACGCGTCAAGACGTGCCTTGCACTGCTCAACAGACACACAAATGAAGGAATTTTGAACCGCATTGTTACCTGCGATGAAAAATGGATTCTGTTTGATAACCGCAAGCGCTCAGCAAGTTGGTTGGATCCTGGTTCAGCACCTAAACAATGCCCTAAACGAAAACTTACCCCTAGAAAAGTGATGGTCACTGTTTGGTGGTCTAGCGCCGGTGTGATTCATCACAGCTTCTTACCAAACGGGGTGAGCATTACTTCAGATGTGTACTGTGAAGAACTGAACACAATGATGGAGAAGCTGGTACATCTCCAACAAGCATTGGTCAATCGCTCGTCTCCGCTGCTCCTGCACGACAACGCGCGACCATACTGCACAGCAGACGGTCACCAAGTTGCAAGATCTGGGGTTGGAAGCTCTCCGTCATCCGCCCTACTCACCAGACCTTGCGCCTACAGACTACTACTTTTTCCAGAATTTGGATAACTTCTTGGCGGGAAAAAAATTCAATACCCGAGAGGCAGTACAAAATGCCTTTGAAGAATTTGTTGCCTCCCGTCCAGCTGATTTCTTTAAGAAGGGCATCAATAAACTGCCACTGCGTTGGCAAAGATACATTGATTGCATGGGTGATTACTTCGATTAATACAAATAAAAATAGCATGAAAAAAATTCGTTTAAATTTTTTCATACAAAACGGCAATTTCATAGGTAAAGACCTATTATCTATAAGGTATGGAACTCACATATATGCAATTAATTAAACCACATATTTGTTATCGCCTTTGCTGACGATATACAAAAAATTAACGAAATCGGTTCAGTAATTAGATCAAAAAGTAGAGTTTTGAGCAAATTTGAACACTCTGTAGTATTGGATCACTAGGTCAATGAGTCAAGAGCTACTAACAGCCGCACGGGTCGATCGATCAGGTTAAGCTGTTTACCGCCGGGGTTGGTCCGTGGATAGGAGACCGTCTTTACATACCAAGATGGGCCAAGACCCCTCCGTGCCTCTGGGTCCCAGCTGTCATCTGTGGATATTTGGAAGTCGTTACGGGTCGTCAGAAGCCCGAAAGTCTGACAACCAGTCATACCAAGGAGTGTCGTATTACCAAGTAACTGGGTTGTGGAGGTCATATAGGCAGTCGCTCCATGTAAAATAATGGTATTCAGCTGTATCCACTTAGACTGGAAGCCGACCCCAACATAGTTGGGAAAAGGCTAGGCACTGATTGAGATGGACTAAAGTTTCGAGTTCTATTTTTTGTTATTATTTTTTCTCGTTCTAAGTCGACGTCCCCACGGGCGTAAAAATATAGCGGCGATTTTTTTTCGCGCACTGGATTTTCAACGCTCTGCTTAGCGCCGAGAGTTGAAAATCCAACAGTGTGTTTTTTCGACGCGCTAGAATGCACTCTGTTATTGTTAAGTTTGATTCTCAACGCTCGGCTCAACAACTAGAGTTGAAAATCCAGTGCGCGATAATATCCCGCCCTGATATTTTTACGTCCGTACGAACGACGGCTTATTGTGGTTTTTTGGACCTATTCGGAAAAGGCGCAGAAACCGATGGCGATGGCGTAGAACTTGTGTAGCTTTTTGTAGAGCTGACTATTTTAATAAGAACATTGATTGATTGATTTACCAAGGTACATAATTTATTTATTTGTAAGCTGAAACATATACGGGGGTGAAAAATCGATGTAGCTAGGTCCATATCAGGGAAAATTAAAAAAAAAATCGTTTTCTTTACTCCTATTCTATTAAATGCTACTGAATGTATCGACCAGACAACAGGACACGCTGGACACAATGTTAAAGGTCCCATCGTTTGTGGAACACCTACCATCACTTGCTGATACCTACCTAAAGACATGTGCTGTGAGGCGGACGCCCACGACGGAGGGCCCGCGAGGCTAATCAAAGAGCACAGCTATTTCGCGCGGATCATCCGTCGAAGTTTGTAGGAAGCCGCGCCTGCAGCGTTTCCGTCGCGGACGGCCTGCCTATTTCAAAGTCTGCCTTCAATCATCATCTGCCTAGCATCTTCCCGACTTTGTTGGGGTCTGCTTCCAATCTATACCAGTATTTTGCATGAGCGACTACCACAGTCAGTGTGCAACACGATCCTGCCTGTCTAGCTTGCCTATTAGTCTCTTTTTAACCGACTTCATGATCCATGCGTCATGTTCGTGAACGGGCGCCGTCATTTGGGACTGGTCGTCTCTTAGCTGCCATGGCTTATTTTTAATTTTAATATTTAATTTAGTTGTTTTAGTTTTTATCTTTTTATTACGGACGCTTTTTAACGTGCACGTCTTTCTACATTGTTTTTTTTTGTGGATGGGGAATCATCAAATGACTTCTCCCGCTCTGGGCAGAGCGGGAGGGCGTGTCAGACTTTTACTGACTAAAACCCACCCATGCTCCTTCAACTGCCCGTGCCAGGGCCAGGGTATCTCTTTCGAACTACCCGCGACCCCGGCGGCATCGGCCCAATTGACCCCGTCACTGCTGACATCTCTTTGAGGCGCGCGTGGAGCACAACGCGCCGTCGACCCGGGCCTGTTCCTTACCGGACGGCGAGCTGCCCATTACTCGTCGTCCGCAAGCCCGCGCCTACGGTGGCCGGGAATCGGCAATCGATTCCCGCCGCCCAGGGCGTCTCCTACGGCGGCTAGGGGCGCGAGGGCGCGGCTGTTGCCTCTCCCTCACGCGTTCCGCTTCCTCCTTCGCGAGCATTACTGCTTCGCAGAAGGAGGTGACGGCTTCCCATACACTCTCGCTCCGCACCATGGCCTGGACCAGGTTTGGACGCGAGAGATCGCCGCCGCCGATCGCCTCCGTGAGAACACGGCGGTGCTCCGCCCAAGCCGGGCAGACCTCCACTGTATGCTCCACCGTGTCCTCCGGGTGATCCACACAATGGTGACACCCGGGCGTTTCCTCCCGCCTTATCCGAAACAGGAACCTCCCGAAACAACCGTGTCCGGTGAGGACCTGCGTCAGGCGGAAGGTGAGGACGCCGTGGCGCCTCTCCAACCACTCCTCAAAGAGGGGACTTATCGCCGCAATTGTGGCGTGCCCAGCGCTGGGTTGCGACAATCGCACTCTCCATGTCGCCATGAGATCCCGCCGGAGCTCTGTCCGCTGTACCGTGATTTCTCGCGGCAGCGGAGTTACGCCCCGGCGTTTCGCCTCCTCGCGCCACTCCCACACGTGCGCGAGGACTTTTGCCTCCAGATCCCATGGCGGTAATCCGGCAAGGAGGCATGCCGCCTCACAGGAGACCGTGCGGTATCCCCGGACTAGCCGGATGGCCATGACCCTCTGGGACGCGTTCAACCGGCGGGCTGGTCGCAGCCTCAGGGAACGCGCCCACACCGGTGCCCCGTAAAGGGCCATGGACCGCACGACCCCCGCGTAAAGCCTCCGGCAGGAGGCGTTTGGACCCCCCAGATTGGGCAGGAGCCGCTTCAAGGCAGCCCCGGCCCGCTCCAGTCTGGGAGCCAAACGTCGGAAGTGCTCCACGAAGTTCCACCGGCTGTCGAGGACGAGTCCCAGGTACTTCATCGTCGACTCGACCCCGATGTGAACCCCTCCTACCGTTAATTGGGAACCCGACGGTGACGCGTTCCGAGGACCATGAAAACACATGACCTCGGACTTGTGCAGGGCCACCTCGAGTCCCAACTGCCGGATCCTCTCTACGATTGTCGCAACCCCGCGTGTCGCTAGTTCAGCCGCCGCCTGGTGCGACCTCCCCTGCGCCAGGACCAGCGTGTCGTCAGCGTAACATACAACGCTGACGCCGCTAGGGAGGTCGGCACGCAGCACCCAGTCGTACCCGATGTCCCACAGATGTGGCCCCAGGACCGATCCCTGTGGGACACCGCACGACATCTCTCGCCGGTTCCATTTTCCCTGATGACCGGGGTAGATGACGGCCCTGTCCGTCAAATAGGCCTCGACCACTCGACGGAGGTAGGTTGGCACACGGTGATACCGGAGTGCCTCCCTGATGCAACTCCAGGGCAGGGTATTGAAGGCGTTGGCGATGTCTAGAGACACCGCCAAGACGACCCCACCCCGGGCCACAGCATCCCCCGTCGTGAGGGCTCGCACGCGCATGATGGCGTCCACCGTAGAGCGCCCCCTGCGGAAACCAAACTGGCTCTCCGCCAAATCCGGCCCCTCCTGCGCCAGCCACCCGACGAGGCGGTCTGCAATGACTCTTTCAAAGAGCTTGCCCACCTCGTCGAGCAGCACGATGGGCCGGTAAGCGGACGGAGAGTCCGCAGGGCGCCCCGGCTTCTTAATGAGGACCAGTTTCCCTGTCTTCCAACGAAGTGGGAACTGGCCCCTCTCCAAGCATGCGCTTAGGAGCCCCCCTAGTCGAGGCCCGAGAGCCCCAAAGGCCAGAACCCAAGCTCTTCCTGGCAAGCCGTTGGGTCCTGGGGCGTTCTACATTGTTCTCACATGTATATTTTCAACTTGAACGATGTAACCAATATTTTGTAAAAATATTATGATTTAAAAGAGTGTCCGTGGAGTTTCTTGCCCGTTCTTCTCCATAGGGATCTACTACGCTTTGGAATGGGCAACTAGCTTCATCTTTCTGACTGACCGACCCATTGACAATTCAAAAGTGCCTGTAATTGGTTTATTTGAAATAAATGCTTTGAGCTTGAGTTTGAGTTTGAGTTCAAAAAGGTTCTGAATTCGTCGGAACTTTTTTTTTTATGTATGTTCCCCGATTACTCGAAGATGGCTGGACCGATTTGGATTTTTTTTGTTTTATTCGAGAGTGTATACATCACAGTTGGTCCCATATAAAATTGATTAACTTTGCTTTGGTAGTTTTTGAGTTAGCTTCAACGTATACGTACGTATACTACGTATTTTTTCCCTACTTTTATATGGATGATGTTCTAGTTTGTTTTGCAGGTAGTGGTATTAGAATTTGTGTGGGGTAGGTACACAACTAAAAAGTGAAAAATAAAAACTTTTTTACAAAAAAATACAACCGACTTCCAAAAACAACACTACAAAGTGAAAAATAACTTTAATTTCGGAAGTCGGTGGCAAAAAACGAAAATACATTTAACCAGACACCGACTTCCGAAATTAAAAGTTATTTTTCACTTTGTAGTGTTGTTTTTGGAAGGCGGTTGTATTTTTTTGTAAAAAAGTTTTTCCATTCTGTATCTGGAGAAGGGCGTTGTTAGCCGCTCTACAGTTTATACTTTCGCAGCTATCATCGTTTTACTTGTTCTACTTAGTCTCGTGTTATTGTTCCGAATTTTTTTTTTAAATCGGAAATAATATATTTGTTTTTCTTTGATTCCAGAGGGAGAGTCGTGTGTAGATGACTATTCGAACACAGTTGGAAGATGCACAGTGATCACTCAGTGTGAATCAGCGAGAAATGACTTTCAGTAAGGTTTCCAATTATTTTCATTTACCTTTTTAAAATTTGTTTACTATCCTTACCTCTCGAAGCTACGCGCGCTCTACTTGTCGTAACCAAGTGTACAAACACGCTGACGAGTAGCTTCAGAACGCACACACACACACACACATCCGACTTCGCCATTGTCTCGGACGGTACCGAGAGCTCCTGCGCTTGTGCACACGTTCACAGTGTGTTTGTACATGTATACCACACTTGGTAACCGCAAGAGCGCGCGTCGCTTCGTGAGATAAAAATACTATAAGCCGACGTTCGCACCGACGTAAAAATATCGCGGCGATTTTTTTTCGATTTTCAACTCTCGTTGTTGAGCCGAGCGTTGGCATCGAAAAAACACACTGTTGGATTTTCAACTCCCGGCGCTAAGCAGAGCGTTGAAATTCCAGTGCGCGAAAAAAAATCGCCGCGATATTTTTACGTCCGTGCGAACGTCGGCTAATACAAAACGAGCGATGTATCTTGCTTGGCAAGTCTGAACTTCGTACAGAAGGCTGCGCAGTAACATTTTTTAGGAAACAAATGAGACGAGTGTGAGTGAGACAACATGCGCGAAAGTACGGAGCATAGGTTCAGAGTTTCACACTCGCTAAGATACATCGGCCGTAGTGTAGGTAGGTTAAACGCAACAATCGAAATTAGTTCAGAAGACTGTCAGCCGACGTTCGCACGGACGTAAAAATATCGCGGCGATTTTTTTTCGCACACTTCATTTTCAACGCTCTGCTTAGCGCCGAGATCCAACAGTGTGTTTTTTCATTGCGCTGGGATGTTGTTGGGCTGGATTCTCGAAGCTCGGCTCAACACCGAGAGTTGAAAATCCAGTGCGCGATAAAATCCCGCCGCGATATTTTTACGTCCCTGAGAGTGTCCATAGGCTTAATAGTTTTTCAAAGCTTCCTCTCTCCTAGCTGTGCCCGACCGGGTCCATAATGATCACATAAAATTTTATGTTACCAGTTACTATCAAAGTTCAAACAGCAGCAGGTCATGTTACAACAAACTGACAAATTTTCTCATTCGATTTTAAACTTAACTATCAACATTATAAGGCTGAAAATCATTTGGAGTGACACCTGATGTGCTGTTGTCTGTACATCTACATACACATTGAGGAATGCAAATAAAGTATTGAGTATTAATTTTATTACAACTCAACACGATCAAAAAAGAAACAGCGAAGGTTTTTCGAGATTTTAAAATAGTAAAAGTCGTTTCGTGAGTAGGGTGAACTCATCTGATAAAACAAAATATGTAGGTAATAAAATTGCGATACTTTAGTAAAATCTTTTTTATTTCATTTAGGAACTTATGTTGTACGGCGTTATCGCCGTATTTCTTTTACGATAAGTGATTAGGATAGTAAACTTACTTAGGACTACTATTTTAAGACTTATACCTAATAATCGAAACCTTTGTTTTAAAACGGACTATCGCGAAATTAGGACATCACTTATTTGCGTGAGTTTATTCTACGTAGGTACTTACTTTCAGTCTTTCAAATATTATAGGTACTTATATTAGGTTGGGGAAAAAGTCTTTTCGCATTATAGTAAAATAAAATCTCTTTGGCTATACTATTTGTATCTGGCTGGTTTTGGTATCATTGAAAGTTTAAATTTTAAAGAACATCATTCCAAATTCAAATTAGGAAAATGTGTGATTTTCATTTGTTTTTCGTACTGTCAAGATGAGTGAATCTAATGAAGAAATTCGATACATTTTAAAATTTTACTACAAAAAAGGTAAAAATGCAACGCAAGCCACGAAAAAAAATTGCGATGTTTATGGACCCAGTGCACAGTGCAGTGTCTGTGAGAGTAGCACAAATTTGGTATAAGCGTTTTCAATCCGGAAGTTTTAATGTCAAAGATGCACGTAGCTCTGGTTGCCTTATTACGGATAAAATGGATGCCATTTTTGAAAAAGCGGAGCAAGATCGGCATATCAGTAGTTACGACGTAGCTGAAGAACTGGGAATTGACCAAAAAACAGTTTTGGCGCATTTGAAAAAAACTGGGTACCTACACAAAAAAGCTCGATATTTGGGTACCTCACGAGCTCACTGAAAGAAACCTAATGAACCGTGTACTCATTTGTGATTCTTTATTATGTCGTAATGAAACCGAACCATTTTTGAAGAAGCTGATAACTGGTGATAAAAAGTGGATCACGTACGACAAGAACGTGCGAAAAAGGTGGTGGTCAAAGGCCGGTCAGGCTTCACAGACTGTGGCGAAACCCGGGTTAACTCGCAACAAGGTGTTGCTGTGTGTGTGGTGGGATTGGAAGGGCATTATTCATTATGAGCTGTTACCATCAGGCAGGACCATCGATTCTGAACACTACTACGAACAACTGATGAGATTAAAGCAAGAAGTTGAGAGAAAGCGGTCGGAATTAATCAACAGAAGGGGTGTGGTTTTTTATCATGATAACGCTAGACCTCACACATCTTTAGCCACTCAGCAAAAATTAAGAGAGTTTGGCTGGGAGGTGTTAATGCATTCGCCGTATAGTCCTGACCTTGCACCTTCAGATTTCCACCTGTTTCGGTCTCTTCAGAATTCTTTAGGCATTGTCAGGTTAACATCACGAGAGGACTGCCAAAACCACTTGTCGAGGTATTTTGATCAGAAGTCCCAAAATTTCTATAGCAATGGGATCATGTCCCTACCTAAAAGATGGCAAAAAGTTATCGAACAAAATGGTACCTACATACTTTATATAAATGTAAATAATGTATATTAAAAAATTTTCTTAAAAAATGCGAGAAACTTTTTCCCCAACCTATTAATAAGTAGAAGTTGGTACCTTACCTACACTAATATTGGTAGACTACATAACCATTTTGTTTTTACCCGACTGCGCGAAGCAAAGGAGGGTAATCTGTTTATCAGCCGATATATGTATATAGTGTAGACTCTGTACTTTTACAGATAATCTAGTAATAGTTTAAATATGAAGAATTAACTAATATTCAGGTTCATGGCTTTCAAAAATAAGGTTTTAGAAATAATAGAAACATGTTAATGTACTTACTTAGTGTATTTCCCAAACACACAAAATCAAATATACTTTTACAATCACCACTCGGTATCCTTGAAACACAGCTAGAGATTAACACTCGTTTCTCGACGACTTATGCACGACTAAGTTTGCAGGATGGGCACGACAACCAAGATGGCGTTTTCCCCCGCCATTCTTATCCCCGCCTTTTTGCGATACGCTGTGATTGGTTAGTCGTGCCATCTACAAACTCAGTCGGTACTAAAATAGTCAATACAATACTTTTAATATTAGAACAGATATAATTTTAACATAGCTAATTGAATAAAATACGATATTATTTATTATTGATAACAATAGGTAGGTATGTACGAGTATAATATGTTTGCTCCTTTGTGGCACTCTCTAGAAACCAAATGCGTGGGCCTTCTTCTTTAACAATAATGACCTATTACCTCGAGGACAGTCGAGGAGCTCGTGGCTAAGTAATAACAGCCGCACGGGTCGATCCATCAGGTTAAGCTACGCTTGCCGGGGTCGGTTCGTAGATGGGTGACCGTCTTTACATACTGATACTCCTCCGTGCCGCAGAAGGCACGATAAGGCGTTGCTCCCGGCTGTCATTCGTGGATCTTTGACAGTCGTTACGGGTCGTCAGAAGCCCGAAAGTCTGACAACCAGTCTTACCAAGGGGTATCGTATTACCCAGTTAATGGGTTGTGGAGGTCAGATAGGCAGTCGTTCCATGTACAATACTAGTATTCAACTGCATCCGGTTAGACTGGAAGCTGACCTCAACATAGTTGGGAAAAGGCTAGGCAGATTGATTTTGCCTCGCCTCCGACTGCATGAGATAGTTTGGAGACAAAATGGTCATCTGATGTCCATCTTTTTTGAAATTCACTTTTTTAAATTGAAGTACTTAACTACTTACTTATTTTTTTTATTGTTTCCAGTCAAAGCAGAATAATTCCAACGTTTTGCTCGTACAACACGTTTGGCGACAGGATAGTCTGTTGTCGAGATGGCTCCAACATCCTCAATGCAGCTCCATCTAGAGTTACAGAGTGAGTATCACAACCCAAATATCATCATGAGACGTTATCATCCTGGCAATAGGCTAAGAGTCAGTTCAGAGTTCAGATCAAGTGGAAAAATCCTCTCGGAATTTACTGTCTCCTTTGGAAATAGGACCGTAATAATATAAAATTACTAGCTGCGCCCCGCGGTTTTACCCGCGTAGACCGGGATAAAAAGTAGCGGTATGAAAAATAGATGTTAGCCGATTTCTTAGACCTACTCAATATGCTCACAAAATTTTATGAGAATCGGTCAGTCGTTTCGGATGAGTACGGGAACGAACATTGTGACACGAGAATTTTATTTATAAGATAAAGACGCTGGGTTAATGCTGTTTGTATGTGTTTAGTTGGTAACCTTTAAGATCAGTCAGCTCGGCGCGATATATTTTTTTATTTATTTTATTTTATTTCAATTTATTTATTTATTAATTAATTATAATAATTATAATATAATATAATTAATAATTAAATTAATTATAAATTATTAATTTATTTTATTTAATTATTGAATTTTATACTTTAGTTAGGCTATGGTAATACGGTTCTATTTTCAATGGAGCCAGTCCAAGTGTCCATACTGAGAAGAGCAAGCTCACACATTATTAAATAGCGTTTCCACTGCGTCATTGTGTCAGAGTTGTAAAAACGAAACAGAAACGCGACAATCTTTTGATGCGGTAGGGGTAGGGCGAATCTAACGATTTAAATCTTTCGATTGGAGATATTTAATCTGTCCAGTCTGTTCTTGAAGCAGGTAATTAAATTGTTTTTATTTGACAGTGACCGGCCTATCTGGGGGAGCGCTGGTGATTCAAATGATCGCAGAAGAGTCAGCGAAAGAAGTGAGTGTCATTATTTTACCCTCTTCATTTTTAGGGTTCCGTAGTCAACAAGGAACCCTTATAGTTTCGCTATGTCCGTCCGTCCGCAACTTAGCTCAGAGACTCTTAGTACTAGAAAGCTATAATTTGGCATGGATATACATATTCATCACGTCGACAAAGTGGTAAAATAAAATCATGAAAAAAAAAATGTTTTAGGATTACACGTAAAATGGAGATGTTTTTTTTTCTTGTCTACTCCATGGTGTGGTGTTGTTGGATGGGTCTTTCAAAAATATTGCGGGTTTGTGAAAACAATTTTTCGATTTAGGGAGCCGTTTCTGAAATATTAAGCTTTAAAGGGCTAATTTTTGTTAGAGTCAAGTGTGTCCCGTCCCCCCTGCCAAACGGTTAGTTTTGGATGGGTGAAAAAATTCATGGTAGTAGTATATATAACGAAGTTAAAAGGAAAACTATCACAGCTAAGTAGGTTTTTCATGTTTACGAGTACAAGTCAACCAACTAATAAAATGTAAAACAGGTAGTAAATATAAGTTTATGAACCATAAAAAAAAAACAAAAATAAAATCATAACATTCTTATTATATATATTATATATATTGACGACACGGTTGGCGCAGTGGTTGAGCGATTGACTGCTGCGCAGCATGTCGCGGGTTCGATTCCCGCACGGAACAAATATTTGTACGACCTACAAGTATTTGTTCCGAGTCTGGGTGTTTTTCTATCTATAATATGTATGTATTTACAAAAAAAAAATGTATATAAGTAGTTTATCAGCCATCTCGTTACCATAACACAAGCATTAGGTTGCTTAGCTTGGGGCTAGATGGCGTTGTGTGATATGTCCAAACATATTTATATTATATTATATTATATATTAATATTGATTTCTAAATTAATAATATTTAGTCCGCATTATTGTACAATTACGGAACCCTATTACTGCGCGTGGCCCGACACGCACTTGGCCGGTTTTTTATCTAAGTATTTTAGGTACACCCACACTACGGTTGGTTACTTCAAAGGAACAGTGGGACAAAGATATAAATAAAATATGTTTAGATAGACAGGCAAAGCTATGAACTCGCATTTTTTTTTTTTATTTACAACAATAATAATTAGTAATAGGTAGTATTTATACGCACATCAAATTTTTCCCAACAGAATACGTACATCATAAATACTGTTTGCACATCAAAATTTGCATGTCTAATCAGGTCGACGGAGCACCGCTGCGCGGGGCTCCTATTTCTCTCTGCAGGGTTTAAAGGAACCTAACCAATCCGAACCGTGTCCAATAATTATAATTTGTACAAGTTTTGATATTCAATTAGTTAAATTGTAGTGCAATAATAAGATTATTAGATGCGCATTTGTTATTTTTGATGAACAGTTAGTAATTTTGATATATAGGTACTTATTTAATATTTTTGTTGTGACTTTGGACAAAAATTTATGTCTGTATACATAATGATTATTATTTGTACAAGTCCGACTTGGATATCGAACCTAGGACACCTCGCTTAGCAGTCGCGACTGCAACTACCAGCCCAATGTAGCAGTACTATATTATAGTACCTACTTACAGTACTTTTAGAAAAAGTTTACAGTAGGCGCGCGATCTGAGTGCAGTCGGGGTATGAGGAGCGGGGCGGGTGCAACTCCCCCCGCCCGTCGACACCTCGCCGCGGCCGCCTGTAGTTTAGTGCTGTGCTGACCTTGATGTCTCTCGCTCGCGCGCTTATCGATAGCGTTTTACTCAAAGGGATGGAAGACCGATTTGTCATTGTGGTCGGCGATGACAGTGATGATAGTTTACAATAATAAACTTGTTTGATTAAGATTTCCGGCTTTCCCACAGTTTTCTTAAAGTAGGGAATATTTATGCATGATATTTTTTTTTTATACCATAGCTTGTAATAAAAATATCAAGCGCAAATATAATAAATAAAATGTGTTAAAATACTAACAGATACAAGCAGTTTGAACGTCCACTTTTAAGGTGTCAAAGAAAAATATCGAACTCCGTTCATTGTCGCTAATTAGGTCACATCACTAGCGCATTCCTCAGAACTGCACTCAGATCGCGCGCCTACTGTAGCTTAGTAGAGTAGTCTCTAGGGGTCAACATTGTATGAATATCGACACAATCGCATGCGCGAGCCGACTGTGTCGATATTTCCGGTCTGTATTCATAGCACAACTGAATACGGAACGCTCCGTCCATTCTCCATGTCTATGGTAAACATGTATTGTTTGAAATTGTTTTGTGAAACCTCAGAAGAATAACTAAAGCATAGAAGGAAGCTAAATTTAAGTAATATAGTTGTCTCTGTTTTCTTATACACTTAAAACAGCATTAGAAAGAGACAGATGTAGGTTGCTCATAATGCAAAACGTCACAAAGCAAACGTCAATTTGGATACCTTGGCTACCTTTATGATACTAAGTTTAAAAGGTTCTTAACGTCTCAGGTTTTTGTCTATGACTTTGTTCATCGCAATTTTTCGTATAATGCTTAGGGGCGCATGTGAGTTGAAGTGCTTCGTTGATTTTACGTGTTTTTGTAAAAATTGTACAAAATTAACAGTGATTTAGTGTAAATCGCAAAGCTTAAAGATTAAATAATGTCCTGCATTATAGTGGGATGTAAATCACATTCATCCCGCAAAGAAAATGATGCGGAAATCATAAGCTTCCATCGGTAAGTAATCAAATATGGTCATTTTGTCAGTTTTGCATTCTCATTGTGGGTTATTTTGGCATTTTTTCTAATTATTTGAACTAAGTGTACACGGTCGTGTTTTGAAATAAATATTTTATGCAATTTAATAGTTCTATTATAGGGAAATCATAAATTTTAAATCGGCATATACATTTTTGCAATAGTGCTTGCAAAAATAAACTATCGATAGAATATCGATAGAACTAGCGTCATCTAAATTATTGCATTATTTTTCTTCACACGTAGTTTTGGGAAGGATTAAATATATATGAGTGAAATAAATACCTAAATACCTACGGTCTTGCGAGCGAATCGTACGTATGAGTAATGAAATGACAGTTGCCAAAAATGCGTGTGGCTCATGGTATAATAATTTAAACTCATGTGTGGCTATGATTTTTTTGTCATTTTCAGATTTCCCCCCGATGTTGATATGAGGCAAAAATGGATCAACGCTATTGCACGTAACAACTGGGAATGGAAAAACAACATCGAATTTGTTCCAAACATTTCAGCGATGACTGCTTTATTAACATTGGTCATAAATGGCGCAGGTTAAAAATAGCTGCAGTGCCTTCCTTACATCTGCGCAAGGAGGAATTTATGTCCACTGAGGTTAGTATTTTCATTTTATTTAGAATACTGATGTAGTTCTTGTGTGGGTTGTTTGGACCTAGACGATTCATCAAACCATGATATCAGAGTTTCCAAACCGCCTGATTAGCCTCTGACGTGGTTTTTGTAACGGCCACTACCGTTGTGACAGCGCCCGAGAATGACGGCTTAACGTGCCCTTCGAAGCACGGAATCATCTTACTTTTCAGATAATCAGGTGATTCAGCTTGCATTGTCCTAACCAATTGGGGAAATAGTCCCCACTGGGAATCGAACCCGGAACCTCAGGATCGTGAGGTGAATGCTTTGACCACTAGAACAAAGATTTATAGCACACCGGTAAACGAAACAAATATTTTTTCAGGTTAATAGCGGAGCTACATTTTCTGGTGGAGTTGCATCTACCAGTGGAGCTGTATCTGTATCCAGTGCAACATCTGTCACGTCACCAAGTCGGCAACGATTGATTAATCGTGTAGTTCAGTTGGAACAGGATCTAGAAAGACTAAAAAAAGTTTCTAAACGACGTTTGCTAAAAATTTATTCTTTGCAACAAAAGACAAAATGTTTAAAAAATAAAAATAAGAATTTAAACTTAAGATTAATAGAATTCTTAGAAAAAGAAAAAATTTAAAAAGAAAATATGCTTTTACTGGACTGTGTGAAAAACAATCCAGTTATTGAAAAATATTTATCGAAGCAATAGGGAGACAACACGTGTGAATAAAGCTTAGAGCTGAAAAAATTCGCAGTTACCTTAATTTACCTATCCCCGCGCGCATATGCTTACGTGCGTAATGAATTAAAAGATGTTTTGCCTCATCCGAAGACAATTTCTAAATGGTACCAGTGTATTAACTGCAACCCGGGTTTCACAGGGGATGCTTTTGACGCAATAAAAGAAAGAGTTAAATTTAATAGTGGCAAGCCTCTATATTGCGCATTGTCATTCGACGAAATGGCACTTCGTAAGTTAGTCGAATGGGATGGGAAAAATTATTTTGGGTATGTTAACATCGGATGTGATCTTGATTCACAGGATATACCGCTAGCAAGGGAAGCGTTGACATTCGTATTAACGGCTGTAAATGACACGTGGAAAATCCCTGTAGGATATTTTCTTATAGACTCCATCACAGGAAAAAATCCTACGTGAATACGAAATTCGTGCAGGTTCCAAAGTTTTAGGACAACCCAAGTATTTTTTGTCAATGATAAATAAAATATCGCAAATATTACTACCAACGTCAATTTTTGATGATTTACTCGAACATTCATTCGATAATGATGTATTGGATGTTCATAGAAATTTGTTGATTAAATTGATAAGCAAAGAATATTTAACAATTAGAATTCATTATATCGCAAAAGAATTATCTTCTCCTGTAGAAAAAGTAAGGACATTCCTAACAAAAACTATAATTTTTAAAGGACAGTGATTTTAATTTTTTGTTACTCGTTCCGGGGCCAATCGCTCTTTTAAAAGTATTTCAGCGTTTTCTTAGTAATTTCAATTTGTTTATTATTTATCCTGTGTTTATAAATAAATAAGTTGATCAGACAGAAGTGAGTTTTTTATTTCACCTTTTCACCAATAAATCTAAATATGCTATTTAGATTTATTGCCATGGAGCGATACCATAAACTAAGAAGTCGATATCGATATTTATTTTATGCATAGTCACGTCACTAGCTAATACTCTTTTGTCTATGACAGCGTACACTTCAAATGTCGTAAAGCGCCTTCTATGCTTTAGTTATTCTTCTGAGTGTGAAACGTATTGAAAAAAGAAGATGGCGGCGTCAATTCGGATTTTGGTCGCGCGCCAAAAGATCGAGGATCTTTTAAACCGCCTTCAAAAAAGGAGGTTCTGTATTCGACCCGTATGTATGTATGTATGTTTGTTTGTCCGCGATTTTCTCGAAAACTAATATAATGAACCGATTTTGATGTTTTTTATTTCACTAACGTGATCTGCATACTTTCAGGAAGGTTTTAGTATATAATACATTTTGTAATTATTCTTATGTACGAAGTTATACGCATAAATGTACTGTATCTCCGAAATTTCTAAGCGGATTTTGTAATGATTCTTCTTTTCGTTCGACTTGGGCTTACCTATTTATGTAATTGTATATTCAACTAAAAATGGAAAAATTTTACTTTAAAAAAGTAAAAACCGACTTCAAAACCAAAGACGAATAAAATAACTTTCAAAAAACCCTTAACAGCTTCTGAAGTCGGTGTCTTCAATTCTTCAATGCACTTTAGCTTGACACCGACTTCAGAAGCTGTTAAGTGTTTTATGAAAGTTATTTTATTCGTTTTTGGTTTTGAAGTCGGTTTTTACTTTTTTAAAGTAAATTTATTAACATAAATTAATAATCATTTTTCATTCCAGAATGTGATGAATACAGTCGTAGTGTCGTAAAAAAAGTAGGTTACATACCGCTGATACCCGACCCAGAGGCTTTCTCCGTAACCGAAGCAAATTGTGAATACACGGGTGTCGAACTCATAGTCGGTGGAGAGAATGCTAAGCCTGGGGAGTTTCCGCATATGGTAAGTTTAACATTGGTGCCGATTCTGTTGTGCACAAACTAAACTTAATTTAGGCTATTGCTAACTTTTTCTCTCTATTATGACAAGAAAGGGACGGAAGTAAATTAGAGCTGTCAAATTAGTTAGAACTAATTTTTCCATAGACATTTAGACGACACGTAAAAACATGTCGCCTAAAAACACGGTGAAGCGCAAGGCGTGAACTAGTTTGACATCTCCAACTTAGTTCATAGCTATAGCCGTCCTTTTCTCGCGCTGCCTGTTAGTAAAAGATAGCGATTCTCTAATTTTAGTTTAGTGCGTTCACAAGAGAATCGGCACCAATCAATCAGCTCTCTAAACGAAAAAATTCGAAGACACTTGACATCTACCAATATAATATCTACAACCCGCACCCTAATTGCGTGAAACACTATCAATCGCGTAATCGGAATCGGCACCCTCATTATGTAAAACACCATCAATTCCAAATCCGAAATCAATTTCGAAATTTTTCGAAAAATTTGTCTTCTCGACAACGTACACTCCTACCAACTTATCTGTGAAATGGCGAAAATTGGAACTACGGCCGCCATGTTGAAATGTCTTCGATTGTGCCGACACATGTCATTCGATTGTGTCGACGCATCGACGGTGGCGTCCTCTTTCAGTTCACAGATAAGTTGGTAGGACTGTAAATAATGCAATGAATGTTGTTGAACTGTCAAAATGAAACCGATTGTTAGGTAGTGTGTTACGCATTTGCGCCGCTGCACTGGGCCTGCGTCACAGAGTACTTTTTTATTTAAGTAGCCTGCGTGGTGGATTACAGCCCGCTCCCTCTCACAGAGAGGAGGCCTGTGTCCCAACAGTGGGAACGTTATAGACTGCTTTTGCTATCATCTGCCTAAAATATCTAACCTTTTCCCAAGTATGTTGGGGTCTTCTTCCAGTCTAACCGTATGCAGCTGAATACCAGTATTTTACAAGAAGTGACTGCCTATCTGACCTCCACAAACCAGTTTGTTTTCCATCCAATAACTTACCATTTTCACTTTTCAGGCAGCAATTGGCTGGGCAGATTTCAACGGTGGCTACAAATTCAGCTGTGGTGGGACACTCATCAGTCCTCGATTTGTGGTGACAGCTGCACATTGTAACAGGGATAGTACTGCACAGACACCTCAGCCTGTTATAGTTAGGCTGGGAGATCAGAATATTGATAACAACGTGCAAGATGGTGCTGATCCTGTTGATGTAAGCTTTTTTTATTTAATACAAGGTCTATGGCACTGATGTGAGCAAAAAATTTAAACAAATGTATACAACGTGCTGCCGCTATTGCGACATTAATTAAAGACACAGGTAGGGCTATTGGCCAGTAATCATAAAAAATATAATAAGATAAAATAATTTTTAAATTGAAAAAAATAATTTCAAACAAGCTAAGTAATAAAATTAATAACCAAAATTAGGATCACTCTATTAAAAAAACTCATTCATGAAGCTATTGTTCTATGCCAGCTGGTAAAAGGTTGTTGATCGACAACTTTTTTTTATCATTTGTCTATTGTTCTGACTGACCCAGCTAGCAGTAGCAGTGTCATGATCATCATGATTGAATTTTTTGCAAAACCCCCAGAAGAAACTCGAGTGGCGTGACCCTTTTTCTTCGTTTGTTTCAATTTCTCTGCGCTATAGGTTGCTCCAAGATGATATTTTAGAAATTTGTAAGTAATTCAATAAATAATAACGTCTAATGAAACACAAAATATTATATAAAACGATAATGCGGAACCGTATTCGCGTGTTGAATTATTGTCGCAATTGCAGCTGCACGTTGAAATAAAAATCAATTACCGAATGTATGTACGCGCATCACTTCAGAACGGTAGCACCTGTTTGACTAATTCTTTTTTTGTTGTGATTGGACAAGGTTTGTATAAAAGAAAATGTTTGAAAAGTTGCTGGAGTAATTGGAAATTTTGAGAAAACTGAAAGTGTATTTTCTATGAATTATTGAAATTTTGACAGAATAACAATGTCTGTCGATCGGGTCAGCTGGTTCATCAACTACAGCTGATTTCGGGGTCAGCGACCGCTGGTATATACCTATACCCTACCTACCTATGAAATTGCCGTTTTACATACTAGAGAAAAAAGTCTATTTTTTTTTTATATAGAAATGTTGTCGATGCACTTTTGCCATTTTAATGAAAGGTCGTTGATGCCTCTGCTATAGAAATCCTGGGGACGGGAACCAATGAACTCTTTTAAAGCGTTTTTCACCGCCTCATTGAATTTGAATTTTTCCCCGGGCCTCATTGTTGAGATAAAAATTACCAGAACGGAAGCGATCAAACCAAAAACGTACCGTGCGTTCACTTGCGGTACCTTGTCCATACTCGTCGTTAATATTATGTGCTGTCTCTGCTGCGTTGATGCCACGACAAAACTCGAATTCGAAAATAGAGCGCAGTTTCGATTTTTCCATGTTTACAGAAACATAGATATCAAAGAAAGATCGAACAGCGGGAAAACAACTGAACCACAGAGTTTGAAAAAAAAAATGTCATGCTATATTATAAAATTAATTTGAATCTGGTATTCTAAATAGAATGAAAGATATTGATCTTCACCCTAGCCGGTATATATTAGGTTGGGGAAAAAGTCTTTTCGCATTATAGTATGTATGAACTTAAAATAAAATCTCTTTGGCTATACTATTTGTATCTGGCTGGTTTTGGTATCATTGAAAGTTTAAATTTTAAAGAACATACTTCCAAATTCAAATTAGGAAAATGTGTGATTTTCACATGTTTTTCGTACTGTCAAGATGAGTGAATCTAATGAAGAAATTCGATACATTTTAAAATTTTACTACAAAAAAGGTAAAAATGCAATGCAAGCCGCGAAAAAAATTTGCGATGTTTATGGACCCAGTGCAGTGTCTGTGAGAGTAGCACAAATTTGGTTTAAGCGTTTTCAATCCGGAAATTTTGATGTCAAAGATGCACGTCGCTCTGGTCGCCCTATTACGGATAAAATGGATGCCATTTTTGAAAAAGTGGAGCAAGATCGGCATATCAGTAGTTACGACGTAGCTGAAGAACTGGGAATTGACCACAAAACAGTTTTGGCGCATTTGAAAAAAACTAGGTACACAAAAATGCTCGATATTTGGGTACCTCACGAGCTCACTGAAAGAAACCTAATGAACCGTGTACTCATTTGTGATACTTTATTACGACGTAATGAAACCGAACCATTTTTGAAGAAATTGATAATTGGTGATGAAAAGTGGATCACGTACGACAAGAACGTGCGAAAAAGGTCGTGGTCAAAGGCCGGTCAGGCTTCACAGACTGTGGTGAAACCCGGGTTAACTCGCAACAAGGTGATGCTGTGTGTGTGGTGGGATTGGAAGGGCATTATTCATTATGAGCTGTTACTACCAGGCAGGACCATCGATTCTGAACTCTACTGCGAACAAGTGATGAGATTAAAGCAAGAAGTTGAGAGAAAGCGGCCGGAATTAATCAACAGAAGGGGTGTGGTTTTTCATCATGATAACGCTAGACCTCACACATCTTTAGCCACTCAGCAAAAATTAAGAGAGTTTGGCTGGGAGGTGTTAATGCATCCGCCGTATAGTCCTGACCTTGCACCTTCAGATTTCCACCTGTTTCTGTCTCTTCAGAATTCTTTAAGCAGTGTCAGGTTGACATCACGAGAGGACTGCCAAAACCACTTGTCGCGGTATTTTGATCAGAAGTCCCAAAATTTCTATAGCAATGGGATCATATCCCTACCTACAAGATGGCAAAAAGTTATCGAACAAAATGGTACCTACATACTTTAGATAAATGTAAATAATGTATAGTAAAAAATGTTTTGAATTTTCTTAAAAAATGCGAAGAAACTTTTTCCCCAACCTATTATATCAAAAATCTACAATCTCATAGTTAAGGACCTAATAGTTACGGTATTTTTATCTTACGAAGCGACACGCACTTTTTTGTGGCTACCAAGTGTACAAACACGCTGTGAATGTGTGTGTAAGCGCATGCGCTCTCGGTACCTTCCGAGATAATGGCGAAGTTGAAAGTTTGTGTATGTGTTATGTGCTGACGCTACTCGTCTTCACGCACACATTCACAGCGTGTTTGTCTTCTCTCTCTGAGTAGTGCTTCCAGAAGGTCCCGCCACTTTGACGTCAAAGTGGCGGGACCAGTAGTGCTATTCTGTAAATACATCACCGTGAAAACATATGTGAAGTGATCTTAAAGTGAGCTGTCAATAGTGTCAACCCCTAGCATTATGTGGAATGACGGCTCACTTCACGCTCACTTCACCCGAGTTATCACGGTGAGATGTTTACAGAATAGCACTACAGGGACGTATTGACATACTTCCTTTACCTTTAGAGGTACAAATGTCTTGTTTAGGGTACAAATAGTACATCTGTTGTAGTATAACACTTTAATTTGATACATTTTAGATTGGTGACTTGAGCCCGTCATCTTGACGCTGACTACAGTTTTGACAGCTCTGACACGCAATGACGCAGTGCCTTCAATTGAATAATTACCATGGAAACGCTGTTTAATAATGAATGAGCTCACAGCTCATTCTTCTTAGTATGGACACTTTTTCTTGTGACTATGGTCTGTTTTTAATCTCGGAGACTAACCCACTTATTCATAAAAAAACGCTCTATAAACGTATTTCAGTTATAGTAGTGTTTAGTCTTCTCCTTTCAAACTCAAATCATAATTCGAAAGAAATTGACAAAACACTTCTATAACTAAAATAGGTATATACACATAGATCATTTTAGTTTTTTATGAATAGGGGGTAAATTGACAAGTGTTAATGTTAAGATGACTTTTATCCTATACAAAATCATACTCCCATAAAGTGTTATTGAAAACACCGATTAGATGCCGATGATTTGACCGACCGTTGATAAGGTAAACGAAGCAAGGTTAACACTTGAACCGAGAGAAATAATTCGAGGTAAACCAGAATACAAGCCAAAATGGCAAAGACTATTAGAACAAAAAGTAGAATGACACTATTTATGAACGGCAGCAGAATTAAATGAGCAATATTTGTATAAATATACCTATATATCAATATATATAAATATATTTGTAATCACGTTCTCAAAAATGGCTCTAACGATTTCGATGAAAGTTGCAACATTACGGGGTTTACGGGGGTGAAAAATTGATCTAGCTAGGTCTCATATCTGGGAAAATTCGTATTTTTACGCAAAAAGATTCGGTTCCTAATGTCACCGCCGCCTTTAACCGTGAGGTTAACCGTGAGGTGAGAAAAGTTAGTTTACTGTTTATTTTTTATTACAATTTTAGAATAACAAAACCTTTTCAATACTTTTTTTTTATAACTTTTAATTTTCATTGGTTTACAATAGCTCAAAAAATTGAGTAAGTTTTATAAACTTAACAAAAGGTCAAAGAGTTTTGAATACTGTATTTAAAAAAGCTCTTGTCTTTTGTTAAATCTCGATTAGTTTTTCCAGTCGCCATCTAAAGTTAAAAAGTAGGCTTATACAAAATAGATGTCTCATTACTGGGAAAATTCGTTTTCTCTTTTTTCACCCGAGCAGAGCACGGTCGTCTAGGTACTGAAAATTTAATGTAAGCCAGTTTGACATTTGCAGTTGCCAATTTTTTTAAGTACGATGAGGGCAAATCTAGCGATTTAAATCTTTGGGGCTGGTGAAAATGACAGATTATCATGACGGCCGCTTTCCTAAAGAACCAAAGCTTAAGTCACGAGCCCCTCTTTTTAATAATGTAATTTCTTTATTACAGGTAGCAATCCGCCGCATGCACCTACATCCAGACTACAACTCCCCGAAGGTCTACGATGACATAGCCCTACTCGAGTTAGCGTTTAACGTCAAGTTCGGGTCAGCCATCCGACCTGCTTGTCTCTGGACCAAGAATGACCTGGATGATCATAAGACTGTCATCGCGACTGGGTGGGGGGTTGTTAATCCTTGTAAGTATTTTATTTATGTTAAATAAGTGCCGCAGTCACACATATCACTTAAAGATAGGGTTCAATTATAAGAAATCAATTAAAAAGTAACGTAGGTAATATGAAAATTAAAATAAAATATTACCTATACCTACCTCTAATTTGGTATCACAGTGATCTATAATATATTGAGGTTGCTGACAGATATAAAATAACTGTGAAAGATTATAGATCTCAGAATAAATAAAAAACTAAGACGTAGCGCTGTCAACAGTGACATGAGGCCGGTTTCGTAAACATGTGTGCACTTAGTGAGGTGTAGTTTAGTTGCAGTTTGGTGTAAATGTGTGCGTGTGAGCGTGATGCACAGAACGAGGTGTAGTTTTGCGCATTTTCCACCAGAGATCTGCTATGCTACGTTGCTATGTATGCGTTTGATATCCACCAACCATATTCATTGGTCCACATAGCATAGCACTGGTGAAAAAGGGTTCAATTAGGCTATGTTTGTTATATGGAAGGATGCGTGCTATGGATGGGAGCTAAGAATGCGCACGTGGTGTAGCTGCCGCTCCCCGTGCCTACCCTACTGTCGATGCGTCGCATAGCTCGAGCTGCGCATGTTCCTCGCACAGCTACCTCGCGGCGGCGCATTTTCATAGCACCTTACTGGCTCCGCTACGCAGCTTAGCATTAGTGGAAACGGTCACACATCCTCGCAGCATAGCTGTATTTATTTATTTATTTACTCATTCATTTAAATAATGCATATTTACAATATTAAGGCTTAAACTAAAATGGTAGGTATATAATAATGGGCTTAACCTGAACTAGGATAAACCTGTATTTCAGGTATCAAAAACAACCAGTAACTTTTCTGTGTCATCATAAGACAATTTTTGTAACCAAGTTTTAATTACATTTTTGCAATGTACCATGTTTAATGCAGACATAGACAAAATTACGTTTACTTTATTATAAAGAAATGGTCCTAAGAATATAAAAAATCTATAAGTACATAAAAGAATGCCTTAATCTATAATTATCCATACAGATGTCTTTACGTCTTTTATCAGTGACAACTCTATTGTAAGGCAATTTAGAGTGCTGTTTTAATAAAGTATTCATAATAAATAACTGCCGCACTGTCAGAACATTGCAAGATTGATATAAAAGTTGGGTCGGGAATAGGATAGACCGGAATGTGGATACTTTCAATACAGCTCTTTGAGCGCGCTCCAATGGTAGCAAAACTGTTTTAGCCGCTCCTCCCCATGAGGTAATGCAATATGTAGGTAATGATCGATTGACACAAAGCGTAATATACCTGTTTTATCACCTCTATAGCACATCTCTGGTGAATAAAAGCACCCATACTGTACCTATTGTTCGCAGCGCTATGTCTTGGTTTTTGATTTAGTCTCGAGATATATCTCAGATAAATATACCTATACTTGATAAACAACAGCAAGTAAAGCAATGGTTCACATACTTGATAAAATATATAAATGCCCAATGACGGTATACAGAGAAAAGTTCTTTACCTCCAAAAGTAAATACTTAGTAGTAGTTTTAAGTTCCTTTAGATTTTTTTAAAGTTCTTTTTTGACTTTGTGTTTAAAAAAAAAAATTAAAAAAAATAAAAACAAAAAAAAAAAAAAATAATAATAAGTTAAAGTTCTTTAGTTCTCTCCTTTGTTCTTTTTTTTTATAAAGGTATATTTAAGTATAAGTAAATGACAGGTTTCAGGAACGTATTCTAAAATTAACAATGGTGTTTGTGCAAGAAACTATGCTAATTTAAGCAAATGCTTACTGAATCGGTCCGTGGTTGGGTGATGGGTACATCCATACCTGAAGGCCAATTCTCGTAGGTACCTAAAAACGTTCAAATTCAAGTCGCAATACAATTTTTGACAGGTTGAGACTGAGATGAGATTACGAACGTTGCCCTGTCCATTTCATACCGTGACCCTGTGCCTCAGAAAGCACGTAATACTGTTGATCCCGGCTGTCATTGACAGTCGTAGTAAATCCAGTGGCCCGTGGCTAAAAATAACAGCCGCACGGGTCGATCGATCAGGTGACTATCCTTTACATGGAGACCCTTCCGTGTCTGGGAAAAGCACGTTAAGTCTTTGGTCCCGGCTGTCATTCGTGGATCTTTGACAGTCGTTACGGGTCGTTAGTAGCCCCAGTCTGACAAGACTGACAATCAGTCTTACCAAAAGAGTATCGTATTACCCAGTAACTGGGTTGTGGAGGTAAGATAGGCAGTCGCTCCATGTAAAATACTGGTATTCAGCTGCATCCGATTAGTAGCCGACCCCAATATAGTTGAAAAAAGGCTAGGAAGATGATGGACAAATATAACAAAAAACTTCATTTTTCACAGTTACTAGGCAGACTGCCATGGAGCTACAGAAGGTATCACTGTCTGTTCTGGACGTCGGCTTTTGTAATCAAACACTGAAGCAGTTACACACTCGAAACTGGGCAAGAGGATTCATAGATTCACAGATGTGTGTTGGTGATCTAAGGGGAGGGAAGGACACTTGTCAGGTAGGTTGACGCAATATCATCAGTTTTGTCAATTTTTTGGTCGCATGTGCCTGGCTGGTTGCCAAAATATCTAACGCGGCAGTGATTTTGTAGCAACGGTTGGCTAGAAGAGCGGTGGCCGCACTTAACGGCTGCAGTGACGGCTGACATGAAAATTATTACAGCAGCAAAGATTTAAATCGTTAGATTCGTTCTACCGCATCAAAAGATAGTCGCGTTTGACACCTCTGACACACAATGACGCAGTGACTTGACTTGATTGCCATGGAAACGCTATTCACTCACGCTCACTCTTCTCATTAAGGACACTTTTTCGAAGTTCAGTCAGCAAATCTAGCGATTTAAATCTTTTGGGGGCGGGGTTTGACAATGCCAAATACTGGTGAAAATTACCGATTTTCATGACGACCGTTAGAATATGACGGAACCGCTTTCCTAGGAAACCAGAACTTTATAGAATGCAGTAACGATGCCTACGAGCTCGGAACTGCATTTGATCATTCAGAATACAGCCTTAGCCTTTTTATAAGCATATGGCAAAAATTCCAAAACCCCAAAATATCAACTCATTTTTCTTCCCACGTTTCAGGGTGACTCGGGCGCTCCCATCCAAGTGGTTTCCAGAGAGAACTCCTGTATCTTCCACATCGTGGGTGTGACATCTTTCGGCAAGAAATGCGCAGAAATAGACAGACCCGCAGTGTACACCAGGATCTCCAGTTACATAGACTGGATCGAGAGTATAGTGTGGCCAGGACAATGATAACATTGTGAATAGTAGTTTTTAATTATAAAGTATTTAATCAAAGACAAAATGTTTTATTTATACGTCAAAATGTTACCAACTCAACCGGTCCAGACGTGTGTAATATGAATGTAATGTAATGCTAATAGTATGGACGGCAAACAAACTCGACGCGAAAAAAACCGGCCAAGTGCGTGTCGGACCACGCACAATGAAGGGTTCCGTAGTTGGGATGAATTTATCTTAAGAACAAACTTAACATTGTAGTTGAAAAACATGTTCTCCCATACATTCCAACTGTAAATGTAAGTTTGTACTCACAACATTCATCTCGTACCATGTTATTTTAAGACCACAGACTTCTTATAGGTTTTCCTGTAATCTATAGGTAAAGATCTATTTTCTGTATTTTTTTCAAAATTTTAGGCTCAGTAGTTGCTGAGATAAGGGGGGGAATGGTCAATTTTCGTCTATTTTCTTAAATAACTTTAAAACAATTTATTTTAAAATTGTAAAAAAAATATATATTTGACACCCTCATTGTTCCGTTACCGCAACGTTTTTCTAGACGTATCCGTAGTTCAATTTCTCGCAAGATGGCAGCACCGGAAGCAGCCTAACTAGCTGCCATTGCACACACGCATTCGTTACTTTTGGAGCGAAGGCAAAGGTCGTGTGGGTGAAAGCCTGGCGCGCGCGCGTGTTCTAAATCGGTCGATATCCTAAGGGAGATCGAAGCATCCCCTATTTCACGTGTGCTAAACACGAAAGCGTGAAACCCTGAAGCTAGCTGAAGGACAATCGAAGGTGGAAGCTCAACGAACGCCGGAGCAGACCAAGGTACGTGAGTGCATTTTGTCCGTTGCGGCTTGTGTCGAGTTTTTGAACATCGGAATATACGAAAAACGTTATTTTCCCAGTGTAGTGTCAAAGCCACCCCTATTTCGGTTTGGTGCGTATGCTACATCTTTATGGTGCCGAAACCAGGGACTTCCATCTTACTTCAAGTCCATCATTTTGCGTATGGTATTTCTGGTCAAAACCTTTCTGTTTTAATTTAGAATACATAAATCCATCGTTAATAACATTCTACTGCATTCTAAGTTATTGCATCATCTTGTAATCTTACAAATATCGGACCTATCATACCTACATGTTGCAACGGCGTCCATAAGTAATCACCATTGAACAGGGTTTTAATTCAAATATTCATTTCACACGAATCGGGAGTTATTGTGAGATCTAGTTATGCAATCACTAACAATCATCGGTGCTTAATTCCATCGGCTTGCAATAATTCTATTATTCAAATCATCAATCACATTCATAATCGTTTCTTGTAACTAAATATCTAGCATACCTAAGTAAATTCATCTAGTAAAATCGTAAAATTGCAAATGTACAAAACTTTTCTCAATAAAAAATATTGTAGGGTAGACGCGTGAACCAACGCCCAAGCGGGCGAACGTACCCATCGGTTTGCTGTAGGTATAGTTTTACCGCGCAAGTTATATAAGTAAATTACGTAACGAGGTGAACAATCCTTATCGCTGTAGAAATAAGATCGTAAATTCTGTGCGCGTTCTTTCCATTCAGTGAACGAGATCGAAGTTATAAGTTCTAACATTTTATTGTGTTATCAACATATCATTATAAAATTATTTAGGTACATTTTTAACTTTAATTTTAACTATCCTGACACATTTTACACTACAAGACATTAACTTATAGGGAAGAATGTCACCTATAGGTGGATATTCCACTAAACTAAGTGGTAAAAGAGCCATGCTAAAGAAATCAAAATCTAAATCTGTTAACGATGAGTTCACGGTTATGGACTTGCCGTCCTTGCGCAGAAAGCGAACTATTGCGTATAAACGCTTAGCTAAGGCGTTAGAGATAGGTGCCTCAGCGTCAAGTGATACTAGTCAGCGCGACTTGTTTTTATCGTATCATCAAGACTTAAAGCAAATTGCATCGGGTTTTGAGGACGCGCATTTCACGATTCTAGGACTCATCACCGACCCGAGTAGTGAAGATGATCAAATACAAGAAAATTTTGATGACATGTACTATCGAGTGTTATCAATTCACCGTAGTTTAGTAAACAATGAATCGATTAAATCGCACAACGTCTCGTCATCGAATAATATTCGGCTACCGAAAATCGTACTACCAACTTTCGCTGGAAATATTAAATTATGGCCAGAGTATTTTGATACTTTTAACGCGTTAATACACAACTCCACTTTTATTACCGATACGGAGAAGTTTCATTATCTGATATCTTCTCTCAGCGGCGATGCGTTATCAGTAGTCAAAGCGTTTCCTATGACCCACGAATATTATGATGACGCGTACCAAGCGCTCGTTGCTCGCTACAAGAGTAAACGCACCCTAGCTTTCACATGTTGGCGGGACATTTTAAACATCGAATTTCAAAGTAATAATGCGCACGAGTTTCAAAAATCGCTTGACCTTTTCGAAGAGAATTTGAGTATATTAAAAACAATCGACTTGCCGATCGCACACTGGGATTTTGTTTTAGTTTATCACATTTTATCGAAACTTAACAAAGATTTACGCCGCGGGTTTGAGGAAAGTTACTCAAATGTCGAGTTACCGTCTTACGAACAACTCAAGGGTTTTCTAAGGTCTAAATGCGAAGCGTTATTACGTGATTCTCACTTTTCCGAGTCGTCCAAGGCAACTAAGCCTGCCACCAATCCTGTGCCCAAGCGTTCAAACAATCCGCACACACTGGTAGCTGCAACCGAAAATGAAGCTCCTGCTGCAAGTGTCAATGATAATAAAATCGGTTCCTACTCGAGTAAATGTTCCCATTGTAACGAGTCACATTCGATAACATCGTGTGAAGATTTTCTTAAAAAATCGATTGACGAGCGAATGACAATCGCTAAAGATAAAAATTGGTGCTTTAACTGTTTGAAGCCATCACATCAACTGAAGAATTGCAATTCAATATTTTCGTGCCGCACATGCAAACGTAAACATCATACCTTACTCCATCGCGATAATTCTAATAACGCATCAAATCAAATCGGATCGTCGTTGGTTTCAAGGTCTCAATCGAACGTTACCGTGTTGCTGGCAACTGCGATCGTGCAAATTCAGGATACTTCAGGCAATATGCAATCGTTTCGCGCTTTATTTGACACCGGAAGTCAAAGCAATTTCATCACTGCTTCCGCAGTAAAGCGTTTGAATCTTAAACCAGCTACAACAAATTCCAACGTTAGCGGACTGGGAGAAGCTGCCGCTCCGATCATCGGTGACGTCACTTGCTCCGTTGGCACAAATAATCGGATTTTATACAAACTCGACATGCACGTCATAGCTAAAATATGTGGCGATCAACCCCTTGCGCAATTAAACACATCGGGATGGTCACATATTGAATCACTACCGTTGGCGGACCCTGGCTTCGACATTCCAGGTCCGATCGATCTATTATTCGCTGCAGATGTCTTCGCCGACTCTGTACTCAATCATTATATTAAAGGAGGTGCCAACCAACCTACCGCGTTTAATTCAACATTCGGTTGGCTTCTCTTAGGCAAAACTTGCCTCTCGGCTAGTGCTTTATTGCATTCGCTGCCCGACATCGACAATGAGTTAAACTCTTTGGTTCAACGCTTCTGGGAATTAGATTCTTTACCGAATTCATCGAGGTTGACTCCAGATGAATTTCTATGCGAGTAAAAGTTCTGTACCGATCATTATCGCGATCAATCTGGACGATACGTAGTTCGCATTCCCTTCAAAGACGAATCAGAACCCACCTTCGAAGGCTCGCGCGACCTCGCGTTACGAAGGTTCCACGCTACCGAACGAAGGCTGACACGTGACTCATCTTTACAAAGCCAATACGTAGACTTCATGAATGACTATATCGAAAGCGGCCACATGTCCTTGGTTCCTATAGACGAGATGAGCACGGGTAAATACTATATTCCACATCACTGCGTATTTCGCCCTGACTCTGCAAGCACGCGTCTACGCGTTGTTTTTGATGGATCAGCAAAGGATTTAAGCTCTCGATCACTTAACGATACGCAACTTATCGGACCAAAATTACAACCCAATATTTTGGAAATTCTCTTGCGTTTTCGTGAACACAATATCGTATTCATGGCTGATGCTCGTCAGATGTACCGTCAAATTCTAATAGCACCCGAACATCGTGACTATCAGCGCATTTTCTGGAGGACCTCGCCCAGCGAGCCCCTTCAAGAATATCGCCTGAACACCGTAACTTATGGCTTGGCCTCGAGTGCATATCTCGCTTGTCGTGCTCTGAAACGGCTTGCTGAAGACGAAGGAGACTCTTATCCACTTGCCAAACAAATTCTCCTATCGGACGTGTATGTCGATGACGTCACCACCGGCTTTCCATCCTTAGAAGTCGCCCAGGAAGCTAAATCGCAAACTATAGCTCTTTTCGACCGCGGATGTTTCCAACTCAGAAAGTGGGCTAGTAACAATCCTCAGCTATTGACCGACCTTCCCCGCGAACATTGTCTAACAGGTTCTGTATCGCTCGACAATACCGAGACACAAACTTTGAAAGTTCTAGGACTCAAGTGGGATCCTACCTCAGATGCGTTCCTATTCGAAATCAAGTCATCAGAGCGGGCATGTACTAAACGCTCCATACTAAGCGAGATTGCTAGAATATTCGATCCTTTAGGGCTACTTTCCGCCATCACAATTCAAGCGAAGTGCTTAATCCAAAAACTTTGGATACTCGGTGTTGGTTGGGATCAGACCCCCCCTGATGAGGTCATCCGTACATGGAACACTTACCAAGAACAATTACCGTCAGTGACTGAACTAAGAATACCTCGGCAACTTACATGCAAAAATACGTATCGTACGTACGAAATACACGGATTCTGCGATAGTTCGGAAATCGCGTTCGGCGCAGTGATTTATCTGCGCGCTGTCGATTCGGAGGGTAATATCCATACCTCTCTAGTCTGCTCTAAAGCACGGGTAGTACCTCTTAAACGTACCTCTCTGCCTTGACTCGAACTATGCGCTGCTGTGCTTCTATCGGACTTGTACAAATTTGTGCGCGATACTTACCTCTCTCGTATCAAAATCGACGCTGTTTATTTGTGGTCAGACTCCACCGTGGTCCTTTCATGGTTAAGGTCTCACTCCTCTCGTTGGGCTACGTTTGTTGCGAACCGTGTCAGCCACATACAAGACATTGCACCTACCGAATGTTGGCATCATGTTTCTTCAGGCGATAACCCTGCTGATATTTGCAGTCGTGGTCTGTTCCCCAGTGAAATCGTTCACAATACGCTATGGTGGGCGGGGCCATGCTGGCTATCTGAAGATCGTGAATCTTGGCCTATAAGTTCAGCAAACCTATCGCACGAGGAGGAGGTAATCGTAGACGCCGAAGTACGGAAATCAGCAGCCTTGAACTCCACGGACGTTAACAAAACCGAACCCACCATTTTCGAAAATCTAATTAATCGTTTCTCGTCATTGTCAAAGATCGTAAACGTATTAAGCTACATTTATCGTTTCATAAACAACTGTCGCAATCGGAATCAAGCTAATCGTAACAAGTATCTCAACAATGTTGAAAGACACAACTCATTGATGCAAATCGTAAAAAACGTACAAAGCAGTGCTTTCGCTGAGGAACTTAGTAATCTAAAATCAAACAAACCGCTAACGAAACCGTTCCGCAAACTCAACCCGTTTATCGATGGTCTAGGTATCCTCAGGGTGGGCGGCAGGATCTCTCGATCAGGTTTAGAATACGAACAAAAGCACCCAGCCTTCTTGCCGTCTGAACATCCACTCACACTTCTAATCATCGACTTTATTCATCGCAGCTACATATTTGCATCCCGGTATCAATACCACTCACTTTCTGCTACTACAACAATTTTGGATCGTTTCTGCCAAACGCACAATTCGTCGTCGCCTTGCTAAATGCGTACAATGCTATCGGACTAATCCCCAACCATTACAACCTTTCATGAGCGATCTCCCGTCGTACCGCGTCAATCAGGTAAAGCCTTTTTCAATCGTAGGTGTGGATTTCGGCGGGCCCTTCCGTATCAAACTCGGCCCTCATCGCGGCGCTAAAATCGACAAAGCGTACCTATGCTTGTTCGTGTGTCTCACGACCAAAGCGGTTCACCTCGAAGTGGTTTCAACTCTTTCAACAGATGGATTTATCGCAGCTCTACGACGCTTCGTGGCACGTCGCGGTCGTTGCAACGAGATACACGCGGATTGTGGTACAAATTTTACGGGCGCACGGAATCAACTATCATCACTCATGCAAGTAGCTTCTAACGCGGAGAGGATTAATTTCAAATTCAACCCCCCATCGGCTCCCCATTTCGGCGGTGTGTGGGAAATCCAAATACGTGCTTCAAAATCGTTCTTACTTCATGCAGTAGGCAACCAAGTACTGACGTTCGAAGAACTCACGACACTCTTCGTACAAATCGAAGCTATTCTAAATTCGCGACCTCTCTGTCCAATCATTTCTGATCCCAACGATCTATCAGCACTAACTCCCGGTCACTTCCTCACTTTAGAGCCCCTGACAGCCGTCCCCGATCAAGATCTATCCAATGTTAACGTAAATCGGCTTAATCGGTGGCAGCTGATACAGGCATTCCAACAGAACTTCTGGTCCAAATGGAAACACGAATATCTCAACTCTTTAACGCAACGCGCCAAATGGACCAAAGATTCGAAACCGCTGCAGATAGGCTCAATGGTGATTATCAAAGACGACAATCGCGCTCCACTTCAATGGCCCCTCGCTAGAGTCGTGGAACTTTTACCCGGTGCTGATGGGATAGCTCGGATTGCAGTAGTTAGAACCGCAACAAATCATACCATTCAAAGACCGTTGGTTAAGTTATGCCCTCTCCCGCTTGAGGACTAGCTTAAATCGTATCTAACTTCCTAACGTTATTATCAAATTATTATTGTATCAAATATAAATCGTTTCAAATTTCCTATCGTTAGTATCAAATCTTTATCGTATCGTATCTAAATCTTATCAAATTTCTATCGTTAGTATCGGATCTAAATCGTATCAAACTTATCGCCAGTATCAAATCTTTATCGTATCGAATCTAAATCTTATCAAATCTTTATTGTATCGAATCTCTATCGTATTGAATCCAAATTTTTATTGCATCAAATCTATATCGTATCTAACCCAAGTATCACATTTTATCGTTAGCTAAGCAAATATTTATCGTACTCTACATGCATATCGATCTTTGGCCTCCAAATACCTTTATCGTTCGACCAGAAAATACCATAGGCATTTTGGTGGGCGGGATGTTCCGTTACCGCAACGTTTTTCTAGACGTATCCATAGTTCAATTTCTCGCAAGATGGCAGCACCGGAAGCAGCCTAACTAGCTGCCATTGCACACACGCATTCGTTACTTTTGGAGCGAAGGCAAAGGTCGTGTGGGTGAAAGCCTGGCGCGCGCGCGTGTTCTAAATCGGTCGATATCCTAAGGGAGATCGAAGCATCCCCTATTTCACGTGTGCTAAACACGAAAGCGTGAAACCCTGAAGCTAGCTGAAGGACAATCGAAGGTGGAAGCTCAACGAACGCCGGAGCAGACCAAGGTACGTGAGTGCATTTTGTCCGTTGCGGCTTGTGTCGAGTTTTTGAACATCGGAATATACGAAAAACGTTATTTTCCCAGTGTAGTGTCAAAGCCACCCCTATTTCGGTTTGGTGCGTATGCTACACTCGTAGTAAACCTTTTCATTTGACATGCCACATGGTGTAGTTTGCAAAAATTTTTTTTTAAATTTTTTTAATTGCCCCCCAAAAGTGACCTCTATATTCAAAATTCATTTATTTACTTTACCCGTCTGTGTTTGGGTCACATAAATTCATATGTGTACCAAATTTCAACTTAATCGGTCCATTAGATTCGGAGTAAATTGGCTGTGACAGACGGACAGACAGACAGACAGACACACGAGTGATCCTATAAGGGTTCCGTTTTTTCCTTTTGAGGTACGGAACCCTAAAAATGGAGGTATGTGTTCGACTGCGCACTAAAAACAGACAGCCGATGAATCAGCGCGAGCGCCAGCCCGAGCGTTACATGTAATGCTCGTAGTGCCGTCCACACGCAGAATTTGCGTTACATTACACGATACACGTCTGGACCCAGCTTTAGGGTGCATTTCCACCAGAGATGTGCTATGCTACGTTGCTATGGATGCGTTTGATATCCGCCAATCATATTCATTGGTCCACATAGCATAGCACTGGCGAAAACGGGTTCAACTAAGCTGTTTCTTATATACCGGATGACTTTTTTTACCGTCTCGAAAAAAAAAGGGTGTATTAGGTGAACGGAGTAGAAGCGTATGGCATAACTAGTTTTTTTTTTTTTCTTTTAATAGCTTAGTCAGAAAAAATTATCTAAGTATCAATAATAAATACTACAAATTCGATGTAAACTTTTCATTTTAGCATAATAAAAACATACATTTTGAAAAAAAAATAATAAATCCTTTAAAAATATCGAAATTCAAATCATATGCAACCTGCATTATGATTTGAATTTTGATTTTATTAAATTAAAAAAAAAAAAAACTAGATATGCCATAGGCTTCTACTCCGTTCACCGAATATACCCTATTTTTTTCGAGACGGTAAAAAAAGTCATCCGGTATATGAAAGCTATGAAAGCACGAGTGGTGTAGCTGCTGCTCCCCGTGCCTTCCTTACTGTCGATGCATCGCATAGAGTTTCGTAGCTTAGCTTTCACATCCTCGCAGCATAGCTGCATAGCACATCTCTGATGGAAAAGCAGCCTTAGGGGTGCATTTATCTTACGTGACTAATGCCCGTTTTCACCAAGCTTATGTGACACTTAAATGAATCCCTAAATATTATTGCACTGTTGGATTTTCAACTCTCGGCGCTGTTGAGCCTAGAGTTGAAAATCCAATAGTGCAATTTTATTTATGGATTCATTTAAGTGTCACTTAGGGTTGGTGAAAACGGGCATAATAGTCACTCATCATCATCATCATTCTCCTGCCCCTATTACAATTTATTTGGGGTCGGCGCAACATGTCTTCCTTTCATACGTCTCCATTAGTCGTCATCTCGGTAGTCGATGCACTGCTACACTCATGTGATGACAAATGCCCGTTCTTCTCCATTGAGATCTACGTTTTGGAATGGGCATCTAGCTTCAACTTTCTGACTAGCTGACCGACTCTTTGACAATTCAAAAGTGCCTGGTGCCTGTAATTGGTTTAATTGAAATAAATGCTTTGAGTTTGAATACTCACCACCACTACACCTTAGACCTGAATGAATGAGACCAGTCACTCACGTGATCACTGTCACTCACCTGGGCCGTAATTGCGTAACACACTATCAATCGGAATCAGTCTCATTTTGACAGTTCAACAACAATAATTGCGTTATTTACGTTGTCAAGCACACACATTCGAACAAATGAAGCAATCGATAAATAATTTGCTTCAAAATTATTCAGATTCCGATTGGTGATGTGCTACCTACGCAATCAGGGTGCTGATCACAGACATTCCAGTGACCACACTCACCCACGTGATCACAGACACTAGTGACCACACTCACTCACGTGATCACACTCACGCACGTGATCACAGACACTCTAGTGACCACACTCACGCACATGATCACAGACACTAGTGACCACACTCACGCACGTGATCACAGACACTAGTGTCCACACTCACATACGTGATCACAGACACTAGTGACCACACTCACGCACGTGATCACAGACACTAGTGTCCACACTCACATACGTGATCTCAGACACTCTAGTGACCACACTCACGTACGTGATCACAGACACTCTAGTAATCACACTCACGCACGTGATCACAGACACTAGAGACCACACTCACGCACGTGATCACAGACACTAGTGACCACACTCACGTACGTGATCACAGAAACTCTAGTGACCACACTCACGCACGTGATCACAGACACTAGAGACCACACTCACGCACGTGATCACAGACACTCTAGTGACCACACTCACGTACGTGATCTCAGATACTCTAGTGACCACACTCACGCACGTGATCACAGACACTAGAGACCACACTCACGCACGTGATCACAGACACTCAAGTGACCACACTCACGCACGTGATCACAGACACTAGTGACCACACTCACGCACGTGATCACAGACACTCTAGTGACCACACTCACGCACGTGATCACAGACACTAGTGCCCACACTCACGCACGTGATCACAGACACTCTAGTGACCACACTCACGCACGTGATCACAGACACTCTAGTGACCACACTCACGTACGTGATCACAGACACTCTAGTGACCACACTCACGCACGTGATCAAAGACACTAGTGACCACACTCACGCACGTGATCACAGACACTCTAGTGACCACACTCACGCACGTGATCACAGACACTAGAGACCACACTCACGCACGTGATCACAGACACTCTAGTGACCACACTCACGTACGTGATCTCAGATACTCTAGTGACCACACTCAGGCACGTGATCACAGACACTAGAGACCACACTCACGCACGTGATCACAGACACTCTAGTGACCACACTCACGCACGTGATCACAGACACTCTAGTAACCACACTCACGTACGTGATCACAGACACTCTAGTGACCACACTCACGCACGTGATCAAAGACACTAGTGACCACACTCACGCACGTGATCACAGACACTCTAGTGACCACACTCACGCACGTGATCACAGAAACTCTAGTGACCACACTCACGCACGTGATCACAGACACTAGAGACCACACTCACGCACGTGATCACAGACACTCTAGTGACCACACTCACGTACGTGATCTCAGATACTCTAGTGACCACACTCACGCACGTGATCACAGACACTAGAGACCACACTCACGCACGTGATCACAGACACTCTAGTGACCACACTCACGTACGTGATCTCAGATACTCTAGTGACCACACTCACGCACGTGATCACAGACACTAGAGACCACACTCACGCACGTGATCACAGACACTCTAGTGACCACACTCACGCACGTGATCACAGAAACTCTAGTGAGCACACTCACGCACGTGATCACAGACACTAGAGACCACACTCACGCACGTGATCACAGACACTAGTGACCACACTCACGTACGTGATCTCAGATACTCTAGTGACCACACTCACGCACGTGATCACAGACACTAGAGACCACACTCACGCACGTGATCACAGACACTCTAGTGACCACACTCACGTACGTGATCTCAGATACTCTAGTGACCACACTCACGGACGTGGTCACAGACACTAGACCACACTCACGCACGTGATCACAGACACTCAAGTGACCACACTCACGTACGTGATCTCAGACACTCTAGTGACCACACTCACGCACGTGATCACAGACACTAGTGACCACACTCACGCACGTGATCACAGACACTAGAGACCACACTCACGCACGTGATCAGACACTAGTGACCACACTCACGCACGTGATCATAGACACTAGAGACCACACTCACGCACGTGATCACAGACACTCTAGTGACCACACTCACGTACGTGATCTCAGATACTCTAGTGACCACACTCACGCACGTGATCACAGACACTAGAGACCACACTCACGCACGTGATCACAGACACTCTAGTGACCACACTCACGTACGTGATCTCAGATACTCTAGTGACCACACTCACGCACGTGATCACAGACACTAGAGACCACACTCACGCACGTGATCACAGACACTCTAGTGACCACACTCACGCACGTGATCACAGACACTAGAGACCACACTCACGCACGTGATCACAGACACTCTAGTGACCACACTCACGCACGTGATCACAGAAACTCTAGTGACCACACTCACGCACGTGATCACAGGCACTAGAGACCACACTCACGCACGTGATCACAGACACTAGTGACCACACTCACGTACGTGATCTCAGATACTCTAGTGACCACACTCACGGACGTGGTCACAGACACTAGACCACACTCACGCACGTGATCACAGGCACTAGAGACCACACTCACGCACGTGATCACAGACACTCTAGTGACCACACTCACGTACGTGATCTCAGATACTCTAGTGACCACACTCACGCACGTGATCACAGACACTAGAGACCACACTCACGCACGTGATCACAGACACTCTAGTGACCACACTCACGTACGTGATCTCAGATACTCTAGTGACCACACTCACGGACGTGGTCACAGACACTAGACCACACTCACGCACGTGATCACAGACACTCAAGTGACCACACTCACGTACGTGATCTCAGACACTCTAGTGACCACACTCACGGACGTGGTCACAGACACTAGACCACACTCACGCACGTGATCACAGACACTCAAGTGACCACACTCACGTACGTGATCTCAGACACTCTAGTGACCACACTCACGCACGTGATCACAGACACTAGAGACCACACTCACGCACGTGATCACAGACACTCTAGTGACCACACTCACGCACGTGATCACAGAAACTCTAGTGACCACACTCACGCACGTGATCACAGACACTAGAGACAACACTCACGCACGTGATCACAGACACTAGTGACCACACTCACGTACGTGATCACAGACACTCTAGTGACCACACTCACGCACGTGATCACAGACACTAGAGACCACACTCACGCACGTGATCACAGACACTCTAGTGACCACACTCACGTACGTGATCTCAGATACTCTAGTGACCACACTCACGGACGTGGTCACAGACACTAGACCACACTCACGCACGTGATCACAGACACTCAAGTGACCACACTCACGTACGTGATCTCAGACACTAGTGACCACACTCACGCACGTGATCACAGACACTCTAGTGACCACACTCACGCACGTGATCACAGACACTAGAGACCACACTCACGCACGTGATCACAGACACTCTAGTGACCACACTCACGCACGTGATCACAGAAACTCTAGTGACCACACTCACGCACGTGATCACAGGCACTAGAGACCACACTCACGCACGTGATCACAGACTCTCTAGTGACCACACTCACGTACGTGATCTCAGATACTCTAGTGACCACACTCACGCACGTGATCACAGACACTAGAGACCACACTCACGCACGTGATCACAGACACTAGTGACCACACTCACGTACGTGATCTCAGATACTCTAGTGACCACACTCACGTACGTGATCTCAGACACTAGAGACCACACTCACGCACGTGATCACAGACACTCTAGTGACCACACTCACGTACGTGATCTCAGATACTCTAGTGACCACACTCACGGACGTGGTCACAGACACTAGACCACACTCACGCACGTGATCACAGAAACTCTAGTGACCACACTCACGCACGTGATCACAGACACTAGAGACCACACTCACGCACGTGATCACAGACACTCTAGTGACCACACTCACGTACGTGATCTCAGATACTCTAGTGACCACACTCACGCACGTGATCACAGACACTAGAGACCACACTCACGCACGTGATCACAGACACTCTAGTGACCACACTCACGCACGTGATCACAGACACTAGAGACCACACTCACGCACGTGATTACAGACACTCTAGTGACCACACTCACGCACGTGATCACAGACACTAGAGACCACACTCACGCACGTGATCACAGACACTCTAGTGACCACACTCACGCACGTGATCACAGACACTAGAGACCACACTCACGCACGTGATTACAGACACTGTTACTGACTGTACCTTATCATTTTTGATGAAATTGTAAATAAAATAATGCATTTTAGTAACCATTAACAGTTTTTATTCAAATATTAAGGAAGTAGGTCATCTTCACTGCATTTTTTTTTATAACAAATTAATGTGGGGAAAAAAGTTTTATATAGGTTGGCAAGTAATCTTTCTAATTACATTATTATGTACAAAAATATTACATTTTCTCCTCATATCCTACTGACTAGAAAGTCTGTAAAGCACCATTCTTGTCTGCAACCCAAGAGTTAGTAGAAAATGGAGTGCATTGCAGGACGATGTTTCTTTTTTTCAGAAAACCCGTTTCCTTAAAGCGTAGGGCCGTTTGTCCACGGACGTCAAGGAGACGTCAACTAGAACGAGATGACGGCGTCGAAGTAGCGATACAAACAACTTGCAGCTGCAATTGCGACATTATTCAATACGCGTAAGTATACGGTTCTGCGTTATCGTTTTATAAAGATATTTTCATTTCATTAAATTTAATTTTATTGATTTATTTATTTTCTAAAATAGCATCTTGGAGCAATCTGTAGCGCAGAGATGAAATTGAAACAAACGAGAAAAAAAAGGCCACGCAACTCGAGTTTTTTTTTCATGAAGCTGCTTAATACGTGATCCTAATTTTGGTTATTATTTTATTAAGTATTTAGTTTATTTGATTTTTTTTTCAAAACTTATTATAATTTCTATGATTACTGGCCACTAGCCCTACCAGCGTTTTGAAGGAATATCGTGATAGCGGCAGCACATTGTATATTTACTATGACCGCGTGCCCACCGCATACCACCACCGGAACGTCACGTTCGGTTCAAATAATCTTGTTTCTCGTTGACGTCCCGTTGACGTTGTGCGGTGTACAGACGCCAGCACATCAACTACAATCTGTCAAATTTCTTTAATAGATTTTCATCTTTATTGCTAGAGTATTAAGTTCAAGGTTGATTGGGAAAATTTGACAGTTTCGGGTGGCTTGACCTGCTGGTGTCTGCACAAACAGTGTGTGTAAGGGCCTTTATCGGTTACGAGGGTTGTGAAGTGCCGATACGCGGCGCGAGTAGGTTTTTCAAAAACCGCTTGCTCTGCCTCCCTCCGGGCGTGATAGAGAGAGTTGAAAGTCTAGAAGGCAATTACATTTCCTTTTTGAAATACTGTTTCGGGCGATAACATTTTCACCCCCCTAAACCTTTACGAAATGAGATAATTGTGATCTCATTAGATTCAATACACCTTAATCTAGGTCTGTACATTTTTCTTTTTTAGTAATTCACTTCAGTTTAATTTAAAAAAATAAAAACACTCGAGGAAGTTTTCAAGTCAAAAATATAAAATATTTATGTTTATAACGCATTTTTATAGTGGCATTTATTATAAATGCCACTATAATAATTAACTATTAAATTAATATTATTTACGAAGTTGTTTTAAATTTGGTCCAGCGAAGCGTGGGCGGTTAAGGTTACAGTTAAAGTTATGACGTCAGCTAACAAATTGTCAAATGGAGAAACCCATTTTTTGTCTAACAGGTATTTAACTGAAGGTGTGATGTTGGTGCAACCTACCCTAAGTTAACGTTACGTTACGTTTGCGTTACGTTTAGGTTCGTTACGATACTGTTACGTTGCAGTTACCTTTACACCGCATCTTCGTTCTAGGCTCAAAGGAAAATACTTCTAAACATTACCCTGCAGAAGAGCATCCTGGATACATTGCCTCGCGAATCCTGAATTCCGTTTACTAGTTCTCCTTGAGTTTTAGGCCATAATCTGTACATATTACCCACATAACCAATGTCATTATACATAAACGCACATATAGTATAGTTAAAATCTCGCTGCAGACTTGGTCATAAATCATAATCGGAGTAGGGATGTGCGCTAGTTGCGCGCGCTCAAGGCAAACAACAACAGAACAACAACACACAACAGAACATAAACAACAACGACGTTCGTTTTGTTGATAACAGAATCATTAAGGTTATCACGTAAACATACTGCATTCATTAAGTATGCAGGGTAACTAATGAGTATATTTAATATGCTTTGTAGTAAATTTGGTATTAAAATTAAAAAAAATGTGTATTTATTTCTATCACCCATTTATAAATATATGAAACTATCGATATCACTCATCGACTGCAGTAATGCACAGGACTACGTGTGGGCGTGGCCTGCCCATAAGGCCCGTGAGTGGGAAAGAGAGCGAAACACTCGAATGATTTATGACCGAGTCTGCAGCGAGATTTTAACTATACTATAGCATGTACAAAAAAACTTAGCAATGGCGGACTAAGCCTGTCCCCGCCAGGGACGACGAAGCAAAATGAGCCACCCCCAAGATGTTCTCAGTTTATTAGGTATCTAGTAAGTAACATTTAAAAAAAATGAACAATAAAAAAAAACAAGTATAAGGTGCCCCGGGGCAATTGCAACTAGAAAAAATATGGTTCCAACTTTGATTTCGTGCAGTTTCTTTTTTATTGTAAGTTTTCTTTATTTGATAATTCTACTTGATTAACAATTTCATTAATATCCTAAATAACCTAGTTCTGAAAAGAAAGTCCGTAAGGAATTGAAATAATAAAACGGTTCTCTACTAGAGGTAGAGAAAGTTGCATTTACCCCCGATAAGGGGCAAATGCAACTAATGACAATCGTAGTGTATCTGTTGGTCTTAAAAATATTATAAATAGATGTTTTCAACGCATGTGTTATCGTAGGTGAATTTGAAACGTAAGTTCGCGTATCTAAGCTCCGTTTGGAGTAATATAAATATTTCTTAACTTCAGGGGCAATTGCAACTATTTCGCTAATAGTTAGTGTAGTGAATTTACTTTTCACGTTTGTCGATAATCGAATTTTATTGAATGTTTGTTAAGAGGAAAATACAAATAAAAGCAGGATATATGACACAGTGTTTTAATAAGAAAGAAAAGAAACTTACGAGTTGTCAGTCTTAATGAGAAGTAACATTAAACAATCAGAGTAACAATTAAAAAAAAAAAACAAACAGGAATATCTTGTTCCTAAGAAAAAAAACTTACGAGTTGTCAGTCTATGAAAAGTAATAATTAATAATCACAGTAAAAATGTAAAAAATCAATCAAACATAGGAATTTCTTGTTCCTAAGAAAGAAACTTCAGTCTCTAAGAGAAGAAATATTTAACAAACACAGTAAAAATATAAAAAAATAATACAAACATAAAAATTTCTTTTTCCTAAGAACACAACGACACTACTTACGAGTCAGTCTTTATGAGAAGTAACATTTGTCAATCACAGTAAAAAATCAAACAAATATAGGAATTTATTGTTCCTAAGGAACATTATGTTACATTTTATTTTACTAAGTACAAAAAAAAAAACTAACTTCTTGTACCGTGAAAGGAAAACCAGTTTTTTCTAGTACGTGAATATAGCCGGCTATTTTTGTTTCAGTATCTTTGGTGAAAACAGTAGGCCTACCACGATATGATTTTTTCACTCCTCGTGATCCGCGTAATCGGTGGAACAAAGTAGACCTGGGAATTCCGTAAACGTCAGCCGCTTGATAGGTGTTCAATTCATTGGTCCTAACAGCTTCCAATGCTTTTAACAAATTGTCTTGGGTATATTTTATTTCTGTTCTCCGTTTATAATTCCGAACCATCTAAAACAAAAGATTAATTTTATTTTATCTTCATGCCAAATTTCACAAGGATCGGTGCAACAAAGTTGTGAAAGCGTACATAAACATACAGAAAAAAATACACCTTTAAATACTGAAGATGGATTATGTTCAATGTAGTACTGTACTGTAAGTACACATATCTAGTCTATATCATATCAATATCTAATCCAGTAATGTACCTACACAATATTAATAAAAAATTACAGAATTAAAACATCGACATGGCACAACACTATTGATTCATGGTTTCATACAAACCGACACGGGGCGAATGCAACTAACCTCAAAATTACAATTACCCCATGTTACGTTATTATCAGGGAAAATGTAACCATACACATATCTTGTTGTAGCTTTAACCAATCCTTAAGCAAAAAATAATAATAGTTACTTACGGTTGTCAACTATGCACTCCACTTGAGACACCAGCAATAAAACACTTTAAAACATATTTTTTGTAGATTTTTTTCACCACGTGCGTTCGTACAAAATTGCTTCAAAATGGCAGTTTGACAGATCAACCTGTTTTACCATCATTTTTAGCTGCAGTGCTTCCATCTATTTTTTTCATGTAACAATATGTTATGCTCCGTAATTTATAGATGGCAGTGTATTTAAAAATCCTATCATAACGGAGATATTTAATTTAGTTACAATGGCCCCGTAGTTGCTTTAGCCCTGGGGCACCTTACCTAATGTGCATAAAGTGCCACAAACATATCTGATCCGGTGGCTACAATTAGAACTACCGAAATCACTATGAAAAGTGACAAGGTTTGTCATATTTTGATCACCGACATGCAAGATAAGTTTGTGGCACTATAATTTTATTACACTCGACCTACATCATAGCTCTACCACCCTGCAGGATTATAATTTTTATGGAGATGCATTTTCATGTCATTCACGAAATGCAAGAGTTTAGAATGCAAGAGCAAGCGAACGGGGCCTCCAACTCTGCTTTGTTTGGGATATGATTTGACCCCCCCTTAGTCCGCCAGTGCTACTTAGGTAGTACTTAATAAATAATAATTTCATATCTACAATTTAAAAATCAAAAGTACAGTCAGCAGTGGGATCGGCTTCCAATCTAACCGGATGCAGCTGTATTTTACAAGGAGCGACTGTCTATCTGACCTACATAAGCCAGTGACTCGGTAACACGATACTCCTTAGTAAGACTGACAATTACGGAATGCAATACTTACGGAATAATATTTAAAAAAATGTAGGAGCTCGTGGCTCGGTAATAACAGCCGCACGGATCGATCCATCAGGTTAAGCTACGCTTGCCGGGGTCGGTCCGTGGATGGGTGACCATCTTTACATACCGAGATTCCTCCGTGCCTCGGAAATCACGTTAAGGCGAAAGCGCCAGGGTAGCCCAAGAAATTCAAAATTTCTTACGTTTTTTGCAATTTGCAAGTCAGTATTAGGTTTTATGTTGACCAAAATTTGATTCGCGACCGTAACAAGTATGTATTTACAGATTATAATCATTAATGTTCATCATGTTTGCAAATTAATAAAATGATTTAATGATTTAAATGATTAATGATTTAAAGTCATCAATACAACTCTTTAAGACCAGGTAATCCTGTTGAATGACTATTTCATGAAATCTTGACATTTGAGGATTGTACTAACTTAAGGAGTTGTATTACTGATTCTAATGATTATAATTCACCTAAGACTGACTTACAAATTGCAAAAAAACGTAAGAAAAATTAAATTTCGCGGGCTGTCCTGACGCTTCCCCCTTAAGCCATTGGTCCCGGCTGTCATTCGTGGATCTTTGACAGTCGTTACGGTTACGGGTCGTCAGAAGCCCGAAAGTCTGACAACCAGTCTTACCAAGGGGTATCGTATTACCCAGTTAATGGGTTGTGGAGGTCAGATAGGCAGTCGCTCCATGTCAAATACTGGTATTCAGCTGCATCCGGTTAGACTGGAAGCCGACCCCAACATAGTTGGGAAAAGGTTAGGCAGATAGATTGATTTTAAAAAAAAATCTAATTTGTAAAAATAAACCTAAACAACCAGACTATAATCAACAACAAAATTTTGAGTAAAACTACCCTTACACATATGATATAAACAAGCTATTACATGTGGCAGCACTGCCAATAAAAAAAGATACAGATTCTTCTCTATGGGTGGAGAGCTACCAAAGGGGTAAAACCATAGACCTCTCCTATTCCCGTCCCTAAGATGATGACTACTGTAAGCAAGGATTAGCATGAAAGATAAAAGATATAGGTTAAGTTTTTTTTCTAAATAGCTATATAAAAGTATTATAGATGTTATTAACAACCAGAATGTGGTACAATGGAATATTCCTCTGCTCTTTAAGTTCGTCATGTCCTGTAACAAAGAAAAAATAGTTGAAATAGTTATATTATAACTGCATAGTGGTCGCTTGGGCGACTGCTGAGCGTGAGGTCGTGGGTTCGATTCCCGGATCAGGGAAAGTGTTATTTTTCCATTAGGAATTTCTCAGTAATGGCTTGGAGCTTAAATTTGTTTGGCAATAAGCTAACCATATTACATGGGATTTATGTGGGTATACTATAGGTATTTTATTGCCATCAACCGAGCACAAATCTAGACTCCGGGCTGCTACTGAGAAATCACAAATGGAAACACCCTATAACACTATGCCCAACCTGGGAATCGAAGCCAGGACCTCATGCTCAGCAGTAGCGCTTGCAACAACTAGTCCAACGAAGCAGTCTTTATCTAGCGAAGTTTGGTTCCATATAAAATTCTTTAGAACAAAGAAAAAAAGAAGTGACTATGCTTATAGTGACATGATGCTTACAAGATATATTTTTAAGAAATTATGTCCGGTTATAGTGACAAAGTGAACTAAAGCAGACAAAAATTATTAATTTCTTATGTTAAAAATAAAAAAATATGTATTACAATTTTTTTTCTGTTTTGATATGATAGCGTCAGCTCATGTAACTTTTTCTCTTTTTTATTATTAGATGCATACACTTTGTACTTTTCTGTCTACCAAACTAAATATGTACACACGGCTACACATCAAGCTATACATTTCCAGTTTACACTGACCTCTCATTGTAAGGAAATCCTATACAATGTAAGATCGTCTTATACTGGAAATTTATACTTTGATCTGTGGCTGTGCATACCTAACAAACTAGGAAGTTCATTATTTTCTAAGAAAATGCTTAGTACCTATGACATGTTTGTCACTTCCCTTCAATGTCACTGTAAGCATCATCAGCTTCCGCAATCGCCTTTAATTCGTCATTGTCGACCAAAGTCTTCGGACGACCGCGAGGTTCATTTTTCAGGTCGAAATTTCCAGAACGGAAGCGAGCAAACCAATAACAAGTGGTGCGTTGGTTTGTAGTGTTAGCTCCGTAAACGTCGTTGATGTTGCGTGCCGCTTGTGCCGCGTTGCTGCCACAACGGTACTCATATTCCATAATTACTCGAATTTTTAACGTATCCATGATGACGAAAAAGATTGAAATGCGATGAAAATGTAACACTAATCAATAAACAAATGACTACTTTTGGAAAAAAAAATCCATGTTTTTAAAATAAAATTAATTTGAAATTAGAATTCTTAGCCAAACAAAAATTATTTTGATTTGAAATGGCCAGTACTGCAGAACGGCAATTTCATAGGTAAAGACCTAATATAATACTGGCATGTTGGTACAGTTGTGCAAAAGCAACAGCTGTGTTTGAGGTCCTGCGACTTAGAGAATGCTGCGGCTGCTGAGACCCTCAAGCGGCGCAAATACTGTAATCTTATAGGTAACTACAGTTTTGAGCCGTTTGGGGTTGAAATGCTCGGGTCATGGGGCCCAAGTACACGTCTACTTTTTAAAGAAATTTCTCGCCGACTGGTCGAGACTTCACGTGACCAGAGGGCTGGCTCGTTCTTTGGCCAAAGAATTAGCATTGCCATTCAACGTGGCAATGCTGCCAGTCTTCTGGGCACGTTTCTGCATGACATTGGTGCGGACAAGTACTTCGACGCCTAAGTATCCTTTTGTTTTGTATTTATTTGTATAGTTAGTTAGTTAATAATTTACTTTAGTAAATAGTGTTAACTTGTATGTTGTTTATAAACCACAAAAATAAAAGTAAATAAAAAAAAATAAAAAAGTTAAAGAAAGTTAGTTTTAGGTCAAGAATGATTAGGTTTTTCAAACTAGCAGCACATTGTCTGCATGCCAACAGAACTTTATACACCATAAAATAAGTAATACAAAAGATATGCTTGCAAATCCAACTGTACGAGTTATTTGAAATTATAAACTCACCTTCAAATAAATAGACCTAGCAACAAAAGCATGGTCAACATCAATTAGAGATGACACGATCGTACAAAAGGTCACGTTTAACGCACTGGCTTGGAAATTTAAATTGTTGTCATGACTAAAAAATATTAACGATGATAAAAATCCCAGGCTTGCATGCACCAGACTGTCTGCAATAGCACGAAATGTTAAAGAATTCGAATATTTTGATCGAAATACAATAAGATCTCCGATGTAAGCGGTAAAGATGATTGCCAAAGTGAGGATAACTTTTAAAAGTTTCATGTTTATGTTTTGTTCACCATTTTTTATGTTGTATTCATCATTTTACGGTTTTTGTACGGGTGGTTTGGTTTGTGTATGTATTTAGTTTTGCTGGTTACATAGTTTAATTGTGAATAAGACTTTGTTTTTAGTAAATTATTGATAATTAGCGTTAGCGATAACAATAAACTTGACTGTGACTGACATGTTTGGTTGGGTTTGCGCGTTCGAAAATAAGATTTTAGAGCGAGCGGGGAAGCGAAAGCCGACGGAATTCAAGAAGTAATTATTATAATGTAAACAGCTGAAAAGAGAAAAAAATAAAATCAAGCAAATGAATTGAAAAAAGATGATTTTACCCGCTATAAATAATAAATAAGAGTACTAAATCTTTATAAGTTTACGCATAATTTTATTTTTGTAAATATTTGAGCTCAATTTGGTTTTCAAACGCACCACAAGTGATGTCACAGTCAAAATGACATAAGACCGGCCCTATTCACCTCCATGCATACTGCATACATATTTATTTAATAAGCTTTAAAATGCGGGCGAAAGCTACCGTCACCCACAGTTGTAGCACTATTTAGGTACACTTGAGACCCCATGCCTCGGAGAGCAAGATGTATCAGGGCCCCCATGTCGTTGGTACGCACGGCTACAGATCAAGCTATCCATTTCCAGCATAAGCTGATCTCGCATTGCATAGGATTTCCTCACAATGAGAGGTCAGTGTAAACTGGAAGTGTATAGCTTGATGTGTAGCCGTGTGTACCAGTCAGTTTTACTGTTGCTAGAAGTCAGTGACCCGAGGCCAGAGAGGGTAGAGACCCCCTTTTTTTATCGTCGAGAAGTGCTCATGCTTACTGCACTACCACGGGGAGATAGTGCAGTTATGTGGGACTAAAACTCCACGGTGTCCTCTGCCACTTATAGCGGGAACACGGGCACGCGTTAGCACTTATCCGTCAACCCGCCGCGGCTGTCCGTCACCGGACCCTCCTCTGGGGAGTACTCCCCATCACCGTCGCACCAGAACATATTGCACCGCCGTGACCAACGCAGGGAGCAAACCAGTACATGGGCGCCAGGCGACCCCGTGTCTGGGCATCCTTGATCCCCCTACGACGGGTCAGGTCATTGGCCCCGCCGCCTGCCAATTTTCGGCCGCAGAGGATAGAGAGAGCGGCCAACGTCATACCGACACTCCTCCTCCCCTGTGGCCCCACCGCGTCCGCCATCAGACAGTGGCGACCCCGTCAAGGCCGCGGCAGGTAGGGAGACCGGCGCTCCGCAATACCGGCACTCCTCTCCAGTCGCGGCCTCCAACCCTCAACCGCGATGCGTCCCATACGACATCGTGGCCCGCCTCAGTTGTGATGTCGCCCAAGCGGCACCGCAACTTACTTGTTGGCCGCTACGTCGTCAGCTCACCGTGAAAAGCCCTGACAAACGGCCCTTCCTCGGGTTCCTCTTCGCTTCACCGTGGGTGACCGTGGCTTGGTCATATAAACAACGTGTAGGTCAAAGCAACCTTTTTTAAATCTACAACAAAGAAATCAATCACATACGAGTAGGTATGTGATCCTGAAATCCTGAGGAAACATAAGAGCAGTCATTATGGCGAAGCTTGAGAGTGCTATGCCCAGCAGTGGTGGACGTCTTTCTTTCGGCTAGAGGAAATAATGATAAAACAAATAGTAAAACTCGCGTAACTCGGCCAAACGGAGAGCGGTGATAATTATAAAAAAAAAATAAAAAAATAAAATTGTTTATTGGGTCTCAAACAGTTACATTTGCAGATGTGATTGAGACAGCCCCAGTAAGTAATTAATAATACTTGTGTTGGGGTTGAATTATAAATCATAACATCCATTTTCGAACGGCAAAGTTCAACAATTTTATCTCAGAAATACAAGAAAACAGTATTTATACAAAACCACACCTTAATTCCGATTGAAATATTCACTCAATAAGAAATAATAAACGTCCATTATACCTTGAACTCTTCAAAGAAACATCTTCTTTGAACATGAAAACCTAAGACTTTGGTTATCTTGACTAGTGTGAAATAAACTCTGTTTGGAAATACTTTATATGCACGGAGGGGTCTAAGTCACTGGCTGCGACTGAAATACCTGAAACCTTATCATTTATCATTATCAGTCACTGCATTAGTATCAGCTGGGGTTGCTAAGTGTTATAACTAAATCTACAACCTATCAGTCTAGTTTACCATAATATATCTGTTTGTTTTTTTTTTTGGGCTAAATAAAATAAATCAGGCAAATGTATAATTGTAGCACACCCACATTTCGCCATAATATGTTTAAGTTCCATGTAACAGGGGGCGAGCCTATTGCCATCGGCCGAGCACAAATCCAGACTCCGGGCTGCTCTGTGGGGCTGAGCTGCTACTGAGAAATTCGAGATAAAAACTCAATAACACTGCCTGATCCGGGACCTCATGCTCTGCAGTAGCGCATAAAATACAATTTGCGGTTTGGCTTGGTGCGGATGACAGGTGACAGAGAGGGTTTTATTTAATATACTAGTTGTTAGTGATTCCATATTTTAGGTACGACTCTCTATTTAGTTATGGTGCAGCTAAAATATTGTCATGATTGTAAATCGCGGTAACATTCAACGTTACCTAACAAACGGTTCGTCTAATGTCACCCGCACCATGCTGCAACGCAAATATTAAAACAACTAAACGAAGAAGGAAGACAAAAAAATCGTATCGTATTTGATGTTACTGCTGCGAAACTAGCGTACCTACCATCAGTTTGGTGATCTTGATAACACTGTATAATTGGCGTGCAGTAGATAGAACGCTCTCCCATCCTCTGCTCTTTACCTTTGCTTGACATAATCTTTTCATTCGACAACAAGCAAAACCATCATGATCAACTGAAAAAAAATAATCATCTTCAGAAAGTAAGCTAGCACACAACAAAAATGCTGTATTATACAACAAAGTAACACTTTTTAAGCTACGTTAGTACCAAATCTACTAAACTATACTACAGACTCAATGTGTTAGTCGATTTTAAACTTTTGACACTAAATATTACACCTGGCTACTAAATTAAATGTCTCCCGAAACCGGTGAAGGTTTCTAACGCGGCAACACTGTTAACTCGACAATCAACACCACTACTGGGAACTGAGCGATATGAGATAAAAAGTTTGTTAAATCACTTCGAATTTGTACAACGTGCGGTTTCGAACCTTTTATACCAAAAGGTTCATTAAACCGGATTAAAAAGTTTATCAAAATGCGTGAAATAGTGCATGTACAGGCTGGACAATGTGGAAATCAGATCGGATCCAAGGTCAGTAGTTATTCCCAGTATATTTTTTAAAGACAAAGTGGTTAACAGCGCTACCTGTCGAAAGAGACAATAAATGCTTTTAATAACGTTCGAAATTTGCTAGAAATTAATGAATAATCGTGAAGGAAATTTTACTGCGCTTAAGATGGACCATCGTGTGATGTGCATGTGCTTGGCCCGTATCCTGCCTAACGACAATTTTTCAAAGGGCTTAATTTTGATAACAATAACGGGCGTGGATGTAAATTAAACATCAAGGTCATTTTTATTAGTAGCTACCTACGTAAATATGAAATACTGATAATTATTACGAAATAATTCTTGCCGGGTACCTACTCTGATAAATATGTACTTTTAAAGAAATTGCTAGAAGGTTGTTATCTGCCGGTTTGTAATGCAGATGCAATGCATGCATCCCAACCGGACTATTGTGATTGGTTGACCTACTTTACTTTCTGAGAACAGTGCGAACTTGCTTGAATCGAAACGTTTTTTTTGTCGCATTACGCCGCGTTGCGGTGTAATTCAATTTAGCGCCATCTATTATCGAGTAGTTAAATTAACGTCTAGGTTATGAAAAAAAAAACCCTGAGAGGTGCCTTTCTATAGATGTTCTTTTGTTATTCATTATTTGCATAATAAACGTTTTATAAATGAAATAAAGTTAATTTATTATACTTCCCTCTGATTTCAATGACATTAAAATGGCAAGGACCAATAATAGGGTATAATTTTTTGTAAAGTGTAGTAGGTTTGATTAGAGTGAGCAATTGGTCAGTGGGTCGTCTTAGGGGATAGGTCAAGTCTTATTCATAAAATTTTAGGATTAAAGAAACAAATACATACCTACCAAGTCTATAAAGGGTATTTTCTTTATTATATATATACGTAATTGCATTACAAATATAAATGAAATCATGATAAAATTCTTTCCAACAGTTTTGGGAGATAATTTCGGATGAACATGGGGTTGACCCCAACGGGTATTACAAAGGGGAGAGCGACTTGCAGCTGGAACGCATAAGTGTGTACTACAATGAAGCATCCACAGGTGAGTTTTTTTTTTTTTTTTTTTTTTGGTACTGACCTTTTTGCAATTGGCTCCGGGAGCCTCTGTTGCTTAACCGGGCGTCGGCGGGGCCAGATGGGCCTCTCGCCTTATACAGGTGAGAGATATATTTATGCCTTTTTATAATAAGTCTAAAGGGATTGGATGCGTTAAACTGCGTTCACAATTTAGTTTTCAAACATGTAAAGAAATATGATGTGTTTGGAGATAAAGATAAAGATAAATTTATTTGTTAAAACATGTGTAACATGATACATGAATATGCACATATTGATGGAAAAATATTTTTATTGGATCAACATGTTTTGCCTCACTCAGCGTACAAAATGTTTATAATAATTATTATGTTGTTAATTAAATTGGCAATTATAAATTATTTATTAATGTCAGTTTCTTAAATAAAATTAGAGTCAGTGCAAAATATAGTCAATAATTCAATATACCGTAAGGTCGGGTTACTTTGACTCTAGGGCATAACTTTGGCCCAAATCGAGACAACTGTATAAACTGCCCGAAGTGTCACGACCACACAACCGAACGTCGTATGTCCTTCGGTAACTATTAGATGGTGATATAGACGCATACTTGCGGAGCCTTATGTGGATTTAATGACAGTAAACATCTGTTTCGATTTGGGCCAAAGTTATGCCCTAGAGTCAAAGTAACCCGCACTTACTGTAACAAAATATGTCAAAACATAATAAAATTAAAATCAACAATGAAATTCAAAAGTCGTCATTTAAAAAATCTACAATGTTGTAGTAGCACTTATCAGTAAGCTTCTATTTGAGTGTTTTCTTAAATAAATTAAAAATCAATTGCTTTATATCATTCGGAATTTTATTGTATATTAATGGGGCCATGCATACAACACTTTTCCTTAGAAGTGCTGTTTTGGCCGCGTATGACTGCACCCAAAGCCTATACTTCTCACGTCTATTTCTATCATAATTATTTGACAAACTGGAGAAACTGCAAAATCATAAACAAATGCTATGAATGAAGTAACAACATAACTCACTGACTTCAGACTTGTGTGTTTTCTAGGCCTGGTTGAGTCAACTGTGCTCGCTCAATTTGTACTAAATAGAGTGGTTTCTAAAAGGAATTAGGTGCATTTCAAGAAAAAGGAACCAAATACAAAAAACCTGACTTAAAGGTTTCTCAAATGACCGATTCAGTTCCCTACTTTTAAATCTACACAATAGTTCACTGCGCAAGGCTTTTTTTTTAAGTTTTGCTCTCATCATTAGATAATGAACTTAAGAATCACCAAAATAAAGCAGATTAAAACAAAGACAACAAACGTTACAAACAAACAGTTTATAGGGACAAGAGTAAATAAAAAAAAAAAAACTGCAGACAGTGCAGACCACGTGCGCCACAGACTCGATCACACTAAAAAAAAATCGGTCGTCTGTATAGGCTCTTAGGGTTCCGTATCCCTCCGCTGCCGCGAGAAATCACGGTACAGCGGACAGAGCTCCGGCGGGATCTCATGGCGACATGGAGAGTGCGATTGTCGCAACCCAGCGCTGGGCACGCCACAATTGCGGCGATAAGTCCCCTCTTTGAGGAGTGGTTGGAGAGGCGCCACGGCGTCCTCATTTTCCGCCTGACGCAGGTCCTCACCGGACACGGTTGTTTCGGGAGGTTCCTGTTTCGGATAAGGCGGGAGGAAACGCCCGGGTGTCACCATTGTGTGGATCACCCGGAGGACACGGTGGAGCATACAGTGGAGGTCTGCCCGGCTTGGGCGGAGCACCGCCGTGTTCTCACGGAGGCGATCGGCGGTGGCGATCTCACGCGTCCAAACCTGGTCCAGGCCATGGTGCGGAGCGAGAGTGCATGGGAGGCCGTCAACTGCTTCTGCGAAGCAGTAATGCTCGCGAAGGAGGAAGCGGAACGCGTGAGGGAGAGGCAACAGCCGCGCCCTCGCGCCCCTAGCCGCCGTAGGAGACGCCCTGGGCGGCGGGAATCTATCGCCGATTCCCGGCCACCGTAGGCGCGGGCTTGCGGACGACGAGTAATGGGCAGCTCGCCGTCCGGTAAGGACCAGGCCCGGGTCGACGGCGCGTTGTGTTCCACGCGCGCCTCAAAGAGATGTCAGCAGTGATGGGGTCAATTGGGCCGATGCCGCCGGGGTCGCGGGTAGTTCGAAAGAGATACCGTGGCCCTGGCACGGGCAACTGAAGGAACATGGGTGGGTTTTAGTCAGTAAAAGTCTGACACGCCCTCCCGCTCTGCCCAGAGCGGGAGAAGTCATTTGATGATTTCCCATCCACAAAAAAAAAAAAGGGTTCCGTATCCAAAGGGTGATAAACGGAACCCTATTATTAAGCCTCCGCTGTCCGTCCGTCCGTCTGTCTGTCTGTCAGTCAGTGGGCTGTATCTCATGAACCAGTTGAAATTTATAAAATAAAGCGGGTCCCAATTAACTCGCCATAAGAAGCGTGTTTTTATAACTGAATCATTTTGACAATTTTCACAGATTGGGTATTTTTATTGCCGCTATAACAACAAATCTTAAATTATACAATTATATGTTTAGATAGTGTCGCGCTGCATAATAACTAAAACATACAAGCCAAGTTTGTTATGCTGTTGTGCGTGACAATTGACGTCTTACACTCGCGCCTGTCGTTATGCTTGCATAGTGTGCGTGCAAATTGCGGCGAACAGTTAGACGCTAGTTTTTCGACAAGTTTTTTGACTTTGACTGTATTCTAGACATATTTATATCTTTGCAACAAATAATAAAAATAAAATATAGTTTCAAAATTAAAGGCGGTTTCCATAGAAACGTGTTTTTGTAACTGAAGCATTTTTTAAACATTTGTAAAGTTAAATATTGTACGGTGGTACGGAAGACGGAACCCTTCGTGTGCGAGTACGCCTCGCACTTGGCCGGTTTTTAATTTTTTTGTTTGTTAAACGACAAAAGAACTAAGGGGACCGTAGCCAGCCCTCGATTTTATAAATGAAACTTAAAATTTCCACGTTTTGTGAAGCAGACAATGGTTACCTACTGTCAAACAATAATTGCTACCATTCATAAATTCACGAAGCGAAATACGACTCCCGGGACTCGCGCAATAATTTAAAATAAACCGGTCAAGAGCGAGTCGGACTGGAGCACCGAGGGTTCCGTTCCGATTTCTGAAAAAGTGTGCTATTTAGATTTAGATACATCGTTTTATTTTTCTGTAATCTTTACATAAACTTCTATCACGTAGATAATTTCAGATTTTTCTCTATGCAAACTTTTTTTTTTTTACATTTTTCATCAAAGTCGAAAACTATGCGGCCTAAGAAAAGAAAATAATGTTTGAGAATGTGCAAACAGCGCTCTTTCATGCATGATACCCCACATGCCCTAGTAGCCCCACTTCGAATTTTTAAGACCCCCTTTCAGTCCCTGTTGCAAAAAAAAAGATGTATTTTTATTTCTTCCTTATTAGCAAAATAGTTGAGCAAACGTCATCTAAAACTGTTCCAAATTTCAAGTTGATAGCATTAGTAGTTCTTGAGATATCCAGCTGTGACAGACAGACTAAACGCACCATAAGGGTTCTTTTTTGCCATTTTGATACGGAACCCTAAAAATCAAGCTTCTGTGTCACGCAATCAAAAAATACGGCAATTTATGCGACATATTTTTGATACTCGCAAATAAATCAAAACCTTACTTCCCGTTAACCCGTCGCGCGCCAATTAGCAGACACAATTGAAATTCTATTGTTATCTGTACACATGGTGTACAATCGACATTTTAAGAGTTAAGGCGACTAGTGCGCCACCAATGAGAAAAAATCATAAGTCTGGAGATGTGGAACATGCAACACGCACAATGGTCCACATGAAGGACTAAGTGCGGAAACCAAATCCATTAACATAGAACATAGATGTGGAACATTTTGAAATTTCCTATGCTCATCAAAAAAAAAATTACCTCATCTGACTAAAAATGTGAGCATAGGAAATTTCAAAATGTTCCATATCTCCAGACTTACTTACGTTTTTTTTTCTCAATGGTCGCGATAGTTTGTCAACTAGCACTACTCGCCTTTACCTAGAATCATTTATTTATTTATAGTTAATTAAAACGGTTATACACCAATTACAATAATTAACCTAGAAACACAATACTAATATTGTAATATCTACTACATACTTAATAAATAACAGTGGAAATTCTCTCATACTTTCTCTCGCAAAACTTTAGACACACTCGCTTTATCTCTCTCCATTCATCGGCAAACAGATCACAATCAGGATTGACTGCCAGGAGGGCATTGAGGGCTTCCAGAGTCCGACACACCGGCGACTTTGCTCTAGCGACCGTACGACATGCTGGCCGAGCAAACAATTTGTGCCTCTTACTGTGGCGGTGACCTATATAGTTGCCAGGCACATATAATGAAGGCAAGAAGCAAGGTCTCACAGCACAAGTAAAGGAAAAAGTCCGAAAATTCTTATTTTGTAGTTTTATTACATAAATAAATATTTTTTTTGCAATTTTGCAAACACATTCAGTTGGAGAATTGACCGTGACGTAATATCGATGTTTGGGAGAACATTATTTTCAACTACAATGTTGTTTTTGGGATAAAATCTTTACAACTACGGAACCCTTCATTGTGCGCGGTCCGACACGCACTTGGCTGGTTTTTTTAACAGTTCACAAAACCTGCACACACACAGTACCTGCCGACTGGGTAAGCGAGTCAGTGCGGGGTAGCGCGGGGGTGGGTACTCGGGTCTAGTAAATAGAACAGGGTCCGAGGCACTGTCGCGCCATATAACTCGGTACGTGTATTCAAAGCATAAACATTCCATTTTCTACCGATCTCACGGTAAAAGACGCTTCGCGTGATGCTACGCTATGCATGAAATATGAATCACCACAGATCAAAATAAAAATTAAAACAGTTGCGTCATGTCAGGATAGATGTATGTGCTGACACATAGTGGAGTTAGTGACGCAATTCAAGGACGCACATTATTATGAGAGATTTTTATTAAAAAAATGCGTCATTGCTTTTTTAAGCATAATAACCGTTATAACGTTTCGCTGGTCATGGGCAAGCAGGTTTCCTCTCTGTGAGAGTGGGCCGTAATCCACCACGCAGGCTAGTGTGGGTTGGTTTGGTGGACGTCTTCGATTTTTTTGTTCTAGAACATGCCGGTCACGTTGTTTTCTTTCAACGTTTATTGGCGGGGCCGGTTTCTTTTTAACCCCCGACGCAAAAAGAGGGGTGTTATTATTTCTTTGGTATTGAAGGAACAGATGCTAAAAATAGGTCAGCCCTCGGCCCTCATACACGTAATCTGTACGATTACATGAGTTAGCAATAACGTGTGACGCCGGCTATACCTACGAAAACCGAATAAAATCGATATCTGTTTCATCGTTTTTGTTGCACTAGTTTCTAACTTTCTTATTTTTTCTTTATAGTTATGTAGGTGAGTTTGTTTGTTTGTTACGCTTTCACGCTAAAACGGCTGAACGGATTTGAATGAAATTTGGAACACGGGTAGACCATAACCTGAATTTTTTATCCCGGTAGTACGTTCCCGACACGCTCGCGGGCGAAGCCGCTAGCGAAAGATATTGGTGAGATTTTTACAGAACAGGCGAGCTGTGCTTGAGTATAATTCTGTAATACCATCCATGGATATAAAGCTTGTAACTTGAGTGAGGTGGAACGGTTATCTCGCAGAAGGAAGCTGCAGAAAAGAAAAGGGATGCTACGAGCACTCCCGTCCCGCAGCAGGCGCACTGGGCGTCGGCGGAGGGCAGATAATGCCCTCTTCCAGACGCCCTAAATGGGTCCAGGGGCGACGGACTGGGACGTCCATCGCCACATCCACAGGACCAGAGATGGTAGCGCGTAGTGTTCCACGCGCGCCTTTCTAAGACGTAACGGGGGAGTTCAACACCTCACTCCCCCCTATGGGACGTGGCTCGCATGGCGCGGGCCATTACCAGTCCGGGGTAGCGGAAGTCGCATTCGTAGCCGCAGCCCTCGACGTAGGTTTACGAGGGAACACGGGGGCGGGGGGTTTAGTCAGTAATAGTCTGACAGACCCCTCTGCCCAGTCCAGGACGGTGGACATCCATGAGGATTTCCAGCCCGACAAGGAAAAAAAAGTTGAAATGGTGTGTTGAACTTCGTATGAGGAATTCAGAAATCCAAGCGGACAAAAGTACTCACAATAATCTACAGGAGCTCGTGGCTAAGTAGTAACAGCCGTACGGGTCGATCCGTCAGGTTAAGCTACGCTTGCCGGGGTTGGTCCGCGAATGGGTGACGATCTTTACATGCCGAGACTCCTCCGTGCCTCGGAAAGCACGTTAAGCCGTTGGTCCCGGCTGTCATTCGTGGATCTTTGACAGTCGTTACGGGTCGTTAGAAGCCCGAAAGTCTGACAACCAGTCACAAGGGGACAAGGGGTATCGTTTTACCCCAGTTACTGGGTTGTTTGTGGAGGTCAGATACTGGTATTAAGCTGCATCCGGTTAGACTGGAAGCCGACTCCAACATAGTTGGGAAAAGGCTAGGCAGATTGATTGATATTTTATTTTGTCGTTAACGCCTTAAACTTTTAACAATGTCCCTGTGGTTTAAACCAATTTATCAATTTACGTTACCAAATAGGACTAAGTAGGCTCAAGGTTGATCCACTGTAGACGTCATTCATCATCCAATTAACTTTTCATAGCAAGGCTGGCCGGAATGTGAACTCTATGACCCAATTACTGGGTAATAGGTGATATTTTAATGATTTTTGACTCTTTGGCCCGATTGGTCGGCTGTTTGTAGGGCAGGTCAAGGTGATAAGTCCACGACGTACGATTTTACCGCGCTCTGGGTTTTCAAAGCTCGGCTTAAAAATCCTAGTGTGCTTTTATTGGATTCTCAACGCTCGAATCAACGCCGTGAGTTGAAAATCCAGTGCGTGGTAATAAAAACGTCTCGTTAATAACGCGACGATTTTACCGCGCTTTGGGTTTCCAAAGCTTGGCTTAAAAATCCTAGTGTGCTTTTATTGGATTCTCAACGCTCGAATCAACGCCGTGAGTTGAAAATCCAGTGCGTGGTAATAAAAACGTCCCGTTAAATAGCGCGAACTTGGGACTAAGGGACTAAACTACACTAATTCACCTCAATTCAACTTTAGAGAAAAAAAAAAACCGGCTAAATGCGTGTCGGACCACGCACAATGAAGAGCTTCGTAGTTGAAAAGAATTTATCCCAAAAACAAACATACCTGACATTGTAAACCCAAAAAAAAAAAATGTTTTTAAGTGATAAAATTACAAATTAACAATTTTCAGACTTTTGCCTTTACTTGTGCTGTGAGACCTAGCTTTTTGCTAAATTTCATTATTCTAGGACCACGGGAAGTACCATAGAGATTTTGATTTACTTGCGAGTATCAAATTATGTCGCATAAATGGCCGTATTTTTTGATTGCGTTGACTAGAACCTTGATTTTTTTTAGAACTCCAAAAGGCTATAGACCTACGTATTTGATATTAATCCAAACTTGATACCTCCACGCGTTTCTGAGAAAATGTGTCTTGACTAGGGCTGCCATCCATCCGGGTTTCCCCAGATTTGTCCTAGTTTGGAGGGCGTCCGGGGAGCGTCCGGGCGGGGTTTAAGATCACTGTGATTTTGACAGTGTTGCAAAATGCGTAGCAAAATAACTGAAAGGACTCTGATCATTTTGCCAAGTATAAGCTAACCTCTCATTGTACGGAAATCCTGTACAATGCGAGATCAGCTTATACTGGAAATACAACCATACATACGATCATTAACCATACATAAACAAAAGTTATGATACTGATGATATTTTTACACATTCCGGCCGGTTGTAGAATTCCGTTGTTTCATCGGTTTTATCATAGAATTATTAGGCTTAGAACCGCAGTAGTCGCACGCAAAGTGAAGCCATTTCAAGTTAGCCTTTAAAGGCTACCTACGGCTTTCGGGGCGTCAGTACTCAAGACCGAGTATTACTGTAAAGAGCTCGCGCAATTTTGCAAAAAAGTGACGTACTGTGCAGTGAAAGGGTGTCACAACTCATCACATAATCATGGAAAGCATTTAAAGATTCCATTCCACGGGTAAGTACTGCCTAGCATCTTATATTTTTGTATAAAACATTCACCAAAACAATAATAATGAATCGTAAATTTGACAGACGCCATTACAATGAAAATGTTGCTAGGCATAGGAAAATATTTTACCCCATTTTTTGTTATTATAATTATGTACTGTATAATCTCAACTCACATAGACTCCATCGGGTTGGGTAATTAACGAATTAATTAATTAATTAAGGTAAACAAAAATTGTAAAGAACCCAAAAAGATATAAACGAATTAAAACGTTGCTAAATTGAAGAGTACAACTGTGACGTAGTATTATAACTGAAGTGACGGGTATTAGATTTAGTCGGTTAACGACTTCACGTGGTTTTTCGAACGAAGTTCCATAACTGACTTTTCGAACTTAGCGGATGGGGGGCTAAGTGAAAAAAATTTAAGATTTTTCCGCCATGAAATTCCATCATGAAATTCCGTCACGACGTCTTTATTTTTAATAAGAAAAAAATGTTGTTTTGTTTTAAATTATTATTATTTTTATCTTTTTTTTTTTAGCCGAGAAAGATAAACAAATCAAGTATCTTGACTTGGCTCGCGAGGTTGTCGACATGTGGGATGTGGACTCGGCGATCATTGTGCCGATAGTCGTATCAGCCAATGGCTTAATTGCCAAGAGCCTCGACCAACATCTAAGGAGGCTCTCGTTGGGCAGCTGGATTAAGGGCCGGATTCAGAGAGCGGTACTTCTGGACACGACGCGCATTATTAGGAGGTTCTTCTCTCTGGAGCCCTGACCGCCGGTAGCTTGGACCCTATTCCCGATACCAGTGGGCTACTATGTTTTATATTTTTAAATGTTTTTATATGTTTATATTCTAATATTTAAAAATGTAATTTGTATGTATTATTAATGAAATAAAAGGATAATAATAATAATAAGAAGAATTTTATTATAATTATAATTTAAAAATGTAACATAAATTTATAAAATGAAATAAAGGAAATAATAATAATGACATGGGTGTCATTTTCATGGTTTTTGAGTCCAAGATGGCAGTGCGAAAATTTTCAAATTTTTCGTCATGGGTGTCGTTTTTGAAGGCGCTGAAAATGATAATGACACTTGAGGGGTTAAGTACTTGGTTGGGTATCTAAGTATTTAATAAATATTTTAATAAAAAAAATAATTTCATGTTTTTATTTGAATAGTTTTTCTACTTAAGAATCCTATTTGTTTGAATGGTTTAATCTGAACGCTCATAGTAAAAATAATATACCTTTTCATGTACAGCGTTAGTTTTCAATGACTAGACAAATTTTCACTGGGCAGAACACCCTATGAAAATTAGACTGGTTATTTAAAACTAGCCCTGTATATTCTTAATTAAATAAAACTGAAAAGTTGTATGTGTGTATCAAGCTATATATTCCAGTATAAGCTGATCTCGTATTGTATATGCTGATTTTCGTACAGGGAGAGGTCAGCTTATATTGGAAATGTATAGCTTCATATGTAGCCGTGTATAACTTGAAGTCGAAACCGATTCAAATGAAATTTCGCACGTAGATTCTTTAGACTGGCGAAATCAGCACCCTAATTGCGTAATCATTTTGTAGCAAATTGTTAATACATTGCTTCATATGTTCGAAAAATTTGTCTGCTCGACAACGTAAATAACGCAATGAATGTTGGTGAACTGTGAAAATTTAACCGATTCGGATATTACGCAATGGGGATTGTTTAAAATTTTTAACCATTAGATTTTATTTAATTTTTTGAAAATTTAGAGCATTTTGAGAAACTAATTTGAATATTTTGATGATTGGCTCAATAGTTATTTTTTTATTGAATTTTAAAATATTTTGAATTTTCAAGGTAGATGACGTCATCAGTGGCACAAAAGATTGTGCCGTTGCCCCACTAGTACATAATTAAAAATTTAAATCTGTCAACACAACGTCATCCATCTCAAATCTGTCAAAGTGCCAATAGATGTCATACGTAATCGAATCCTATCCTAACCTATTTACAACTTATTTTTCGAAATTTTGACCGAAACGGTAGCTTTTAAACGCAAAGTGGTTTTTAAGGTGCAAGACTACGTTAATAATCGAGGCGACGACATTATTGTTCATTTCCCTGAACCACAATGAGCGATACTTTTGTTAAAGCCGACTCGCGCAAGTTTCTGAAATACTTACATCAAAGTGATCTTCGCAACAATACATTGTATAAACCTTGCAATATTCCACGCCTACATCATGACACCACTTTTCTCGCAAATCTTCTCTAATACGAACAAAAATTTTGTTTGGATTATTATTACTATTATTGCTGCAAGTTGGAACAAAGCGCTTCCTGTATTCCATAACTCTTGCAATATAGTAAATGTTGTCGAGTGTTGACATAATGTAATGAGATTTAAGAGTATATGAGATTATGAGGCAAGTCGCAGGAATAATAATTGTAAAAACTTTATACTTATGAGGTTATGTTTATATTACAATTTGACACTTGACAGATTGTAGACAATACTTGCCATTTACTTTTTATTTTTTGAGGCAACGATACAAAACTGTACGGCCAAAGCTGACGTAATTTGAAGGGCAAACAAGGTCAATCGTATTTTATTAAAAAAAAAACAATAAAATATAAATATTTTTCAAGATTAATTAGTCCGTAATGATCAGTAACGCTATTCCTCGAAATAGTTTTTCAATTACAACATATTAAAAAATATGAACAATGCCCATTAGTGTGCAGTATAGGCTTTTATCCTGATTAACGTGTAGTAATGAATAATTAATGAAAAAATATCTGTCAACTATTCGCGTGGAAGTGGCGTTGGATTATAATAATAATTACGTGGATAAGTAAAACATCTGTACTATATAAGATTTTATGGAAGATAAATAATAGATATATAATGAATAAATATAAAACTTCTAACATAATAATTTAATTACATACATTTGTGAATATTATATATTAAGTTATAACTTATAAATAAAATATAATACAAGATACGTATCTAAATAATTAATATTACATCAGTAATATCACACTAATATTATTAAGGCGAAAGTTTGTGTGTGTGTGTGTGTATGTTTGTTACTTCTTCACGCTCAAACGGCGGGACCGATTTGGATGAAATTCGGTATGTAGACAGCTTATACCCTGAATTAACGCTTAGGCTACTTTTTATCCCGAAAAAATGTAGTGCTCCCGTGGGATGAGCAAGAAATTCAAATATATTTGTTACTCTTTCAAACTCAAACGCCTCGACCGATTTTGATGAAATTTGGTGTGGAAGTAGCTGACCCTCTGGGTAAACACATAAGCTCCTTTTTATTTGAGAAATAGAGAAAGAATGAAATAAAGAAAAAGTATTTATTGTGACTAGCACAGGAAGATCACCAACTTAACTAAAATCACAATAATAAAAGTTTAAAACAAAAAAAAAACAAATAAATAATCACACTATCACACTTCACACTATCACACTAATATTATAAAGGCAAAAGTTTGTGAGTGTGTGTGTGTGTGTGTGTGTATGTTTGTTACTTCTTCACGCTCAAACGGCGGGACCGATTTGGATGAAATTCGGTATGTAGATAGCTTATACCCTGAATTAACACATAGGCCACTTTTTATTCCGAAAAAATGTAGTACTCCCGTGGGATGAGCAAGGAATTCAAATATATTTGTTACTCTTTCAAACTCAAACGGCTCGACCGATTTTGATATAATTTGGTGTGGGAATAGCAGACATCCTGTGTACACATAGCACACATAGGCTACTTTACATCCTGAAAAAATGTAGTGTTCCCGTGGGATGAGCAATTTTTTTGTGAATACTTTTCTCACCCATTAAATAATACACGTTTTAGTGTATCTCATAAACCGCGGGTAACACCGCGGGGCGCAGCTAGTTAATTATATAATAACAACATAACAAGCGATACCCTAGCAGGGTCATGTACAGCACGACACAAAAGAGTACAAAAAATGGGGGCGCCACTAGCCATACATTATAAAATTCAAACTTTAAAAACCATTTTCTTACAGAACTATAGATAGTTTTAGTAATTTTAAATTAATCTAATCGTTTTTATGCACTTTTATTGCCAACAACACTGACAAATATAAAAAATTTAGTCCCGTTTTTAGACGTTTTTGCCGGACTCCACTAATTAGTTAAGACAAATGTGTAACTATGTGTACCTACATTGTGCAATGAATAAATATATACAAATAAATAAATAAAATAAACTAATAACATAAATAATTTCTAAACGCAATTTAAATAATATTTCTGCCTATGCCTACCGAACAGTTCCATTTTCCCCACTTTTTGGGGAAAATGTCATTTACTTGCAACATTACTTGTTTGCTTGTGTGCGTGTCGGCGAATGTAATTACGTGCCGCATAAGCACACATTCATTGTGTTATAGCTTCAATTTTGAACGGAATTTTGAATGAAACTATCACTCTAAGTCTAATTACTCTAAGGGTTTTATGTCACTGGTATGATCTCCGGACCAGTCTCCAACTCATATACCAACAAACGTGAAAAACATCGTCAGTTGTCCGGTGAAAAAAATGGATAACTACAAGCGGTCTCAGGGTGCTAGCGTCGAGCCAACGGAGTTCTCACACCGTGTGATAAGAGCGCTCATCTGAATCAATTAGGTGTAGAAGTTTGTAAGTATACCTACGAACGAAATAGTACAAAAATATTTACCATTCTTCGGTAAAGAATCAAGAATAATGCATTAACGGTTCTTATACGACGGAAAGCTTAATATAACGTGTTGTTTTTTTTTTTTTAGTTTTATAATGATTTTGTTTTTAATTTTGATTTTAATTTTAATTGTATCTTGATTTTAATTTAGAATTTGGTCTATAGCATAATTTATGCTCGGTGTGTATAAGAACTCACCTAGGCGCCCAATATTTATCGTCAAATAAGTAATGCATGTTGTGTGTACCTGTTAGGAATTGGTACACTAGTCTATTTTTAGGATTTTGGATGTATCTCATATCTTTGTATCAGTGTATTCAATTGTTGGTGAGCCAAATAAATAAAATAAAATAAATAAAAACATACCTACCTCTCCTTCTTAAAACTTATGAATCTTACACAAAAACACTGTTGACATCACTGACTGCACTAGTTGCACTCCGCGTGCATCATAGTCATGTAAACAACTCGGTTGCTAAGCAACGCTATGGTGTATTGATTATGGCGCTGACGTATACGTTATTCTCCATGGTATGATGCACATGAGTAACTATAGGTAAACGCAAACTTGTCCGCACCGAACGATACGATGTTCCTAGTAATTCTTCCGGCGATTCGTCCGATTCGTGCGAGGTTTCATTGGATTTCATACAAGTAATTAAAAAATTCGACTCTTTCGGCTCGTTCGGTTCGTTCGGTTTTGATTAGTATGCGGCTCTTACCTTTTAAGGGGATACATCGATAATTTTGTGTTTTTAAAATTCCTTTAATCATAATCATAATCATTTATTTGTCAGAACATGGTCGGTATGTATATTACATGGTCTTATGTTAACATATATTGTCTCAACACATTCTACCACATGGGCGTACAAATGTCAAACCGATTACATTGAAGAAAGATTATAATAAATTAAGTTCAAATTCAAATAAGGATGTCATATTAAAAATTAAATAATATAAATAGTAGGTAATTGAATTAAATTAATATGTCAGTGTCATTTATGTAGTCATTCAAATTATAATAGCATTTATTACATAAAAATTCTTTAAATTGCTTCTTAAAACTAGCCAAATCTAATTCTCTAATTGATTTATTAATTTTATTATAAATTTGCGGGGCTCTGCAGAATATGCTTTTCCGCATGAGAGCTGTGTTGGCTCTTCGACCGCGTAGCATGTCGTTACGCCTGTTACGTTGTACAGTATCAGACAGGCAAGAAAACAAATTTGGATTTAATCTCACAAATAGGGCAGTTTCATATATATACAAAGCTGGTAGTGTAAGAATTTTGTGCTTTCTGAAATATGGTACACAGCTATCCGTAACCCGAAGCCCGAACATAGATCTTATGCAGCGCTTTTGCGCTTTAAACGCAGTTTCCCTATTTGAAGAGTTACCCCAAAATATGATACCGTATCTTAACACAGATGCATTAAGACCATGATAGGCTGTAAGTAGTGCATCAGTGTTAACGGTTGGAGCAAGTTTAAATAGGGCATAGGATGAGCAACTTATTTTCTTGCATAATGTTTCAATATGATTCTTCCAGTTAAGCTGTCTATCTACTATAAGACCTAGGAATGTAGCGCTGTCCACGTCATTAATAACATTATTTTGGAATTTTACATCCATTTTTGTACTGGATTTTCTATGGCCAAAGTGCATAATTTGAGTTTTGCTTAGATTAATTTTTAAGTTATTATTGTTTAGCCAAGAGATAATAGAGATTAACGCGTCATTTACATCAGCTTCGTATTGGTCATGTTTATTACACGCAACTGTTACCGTGCTATCATCAGCAAATAGGGTTAAGGGGTAGTTTATGGCTTTGGGCAGGTCATTTATGTATATTAAAAAAAGTGGTGGACCCAGAACACTGCCCTGCGGTACGCCAAAGTAAACAGTACGTTCTTTGGATAGGTATGTGACTTCTTCTTTTGTTTCTAAATTTAAGTCTGTTATAGCAGTTTTTTGTTTTCTATTTGAAATATATGTCATTATTAAATCCAAAACATTTCCTTTTATACCATAGGAGTATAGTTTGTTTTTTAAAACCAAATGTGTGTATCATTCGGAAAATCCCATACACAATTTCAATACCTGCTCTACCCAAATATATGTAACGGCTGTAAATTTTTTCGCGATTACGATGTTGGTCCCATGGAAAAAAGTTGTTCAGTTTGATGGTCTGTACCATACCCTTAAGTTTGACCAGACCTTTCTGATACACTCTGTATATATGTAGATTTAATGTATATGTTACGGTAAGTTAATTGAAAATTATTAATAATTACCGAAAGTCGAGGTAAAAGTAAGAAATTAATCACATTTACCGGTGATTATTAATAATGTAACCTTAGTACCGATAAATGTATTTTCAAAGTTTACTTAGTATTTTAATTTTAAGTATGTGGTATCAATAAATACTAAACCAAAGAATAAACGATTTTGCATGTAAGTTTATTTTAGTTATGTATTTGTAAGTTCTGTGGTATTATAAATAAATACCTACTGGACAATTTAATAAATTCTAGTTTTATTTTATTACTTTTACCGACGAGAGCAGTGAATTATTAATAACAACTGCTAAAAGTGATGAATTTCAATTTTATATTCACATTTACCAAATCATGAGGTAATTATGGATAATTATTAATAATTTTCAATTAATCACATTTACCGTAACATATACATTAAATCTATATACAGAGTGTATCAGAAAGGTGTGGTCAAACTTAAGGGTATGGTACAGACCATCAAACTGAACAACTTTCTCCATGGGACCAACATCGTAATCGAGAAAAAATTTACAGCCATAACGTATAGTTGGGTAGAGCAGGTATTGAAATTGTGTATGGGATTTACCAAATGATTTAACCATACACACATTTGGTTTTAAAGGAATTTTAAAAACACAAAATTATCGATGTATCCCCTTAAAGGTAAGCCGCATACTAATCAAAGCCGATGTATAATTTAGAATAGAATAGTATAATTGTTTACTCTTGCTGCAGGTGATTCACCGAAAAGTTGGTAAAAAATAAAAAGTTTCTACAACTCGGGACAGGTCAACGTAGACCATCATATCTATTTACCAAAAAACGTATCTAAGATCTACTTACAGAATTAAAGATCATTTCAATAAATTAAAACTGAAATATATTTTTTCTTCTAGGCAGATATGTCCCTCGCGCGGTGTTGGTGGATCTGGAACCTGGTACCATGGACGCAGTCAAGGCGGGGCCATATGGACAACTCTTCAGACCCGACAACTTCGTGTTCGGCCAGAGTGGAGCCGGTAAGTAACGCCATCTAGCGACGAGTAGCTGAACCAATTTGTTTAGATGTGTCAGTAGAGGACCGCTGACTGAATATTTGTTTGGAAATCGGTTGCCATGGTATGGGTATGTAATGTGGAGGAATGAGGAAACTTTGGTATGAATGTGGATGAACATAAGAGTAGGGTAAGACGAAAGAAACGATGGATGGACTGTGTGAAAGATGATAATGATAGAAAGTGGTGGATACTGAGATGACGACCAATAGAGAAGTATGGAAGAAAAAGACAACATGTTGCGTCGACCGCGAATGAGATGATGGTGATGTGTCATTATAGCAATTTCGTGTACGGCCAGTGTAAGTAACGCCATCTAGTGTCGAGTAACTGAACTAATTGGTTAAGTTGCGTCATTATGACTGTATTCTATTAATCCTGATGCAGGGGAAAGCGCGGGAAACTTCGTACTTGACGGACGCCTTTTTTTTTGAGATAATTTTATAAATTTAAAAAACCCTAAATATAAGATCAGTAGTCGTAGTTTTAGTGTTCCATTTTCTTTTACTTTTAGTTTAATTTTAGTGTAGAATATTTTCATCGGTAGTGGTAAGTGTTTTTTTAGTTATTTAAACGAATAGGTATGAAAGACCCGCCGGATCCGGGGGATTTGATTCCCCCGGCTGGCAATTTTGTTACCATCATCTCTAATGAATCGGGCATGGATACCGATGGGTCGACTTCAGCTCGTCATTTAAAACGGAGTCGTGTGCATGTGTGCAAGCACTGCAATAAGCGTCGCCGTACCCGAAAAAACCACGGTTCCGCGTCTTCAGGTTGTGGTTGCATGGCAGAACTTACTGCATCAGAACCCAACTGCCCTGAAATAATGGCCACTAACGAAATACCTTGTACTAGTAACAAAATGCCCGATATCCCTGCTCCATCAGTTGTTTCCACTCAGATAGGTCGGAAAACATACGACAAAACGGACAGCGCGCCTTTTGTCATTCATGTACAAAAAAATATTATTTCACCAGACGATGGATCGACACTGCACCCAATCACTTTTGGCAAGTTCCTAAAACACAATGCCTTCCAAAACATAATCAACGGGAGTGTCAAAAAAATCGGACGCAATAAAATTTCTTTGTCGTTTTCGAATTTTCTGGACGCAAATTCCTTTATTACACATAATAGTCTTGAAACATATAATTACAAAGCTTTTATACCTACTTTTAATGTTACCAGAATGGGTTTAGTGCGTGGTGTTCCTGCGGAATGGTCTCCGGAGGAGGTTATTGATAACATAACAGTACCTATAGGTTGCGGGCTAATCTTAAAAGTCAGACGCCTCAATTTTAAAACCACTGTTGATGGTACAACAATTTGGAAACCATCCCAATCCATAGTTGTTACATTTGATGGGCAGGTTCTACCAAAGAGAATTTTTATGTGCTATAATGCTTTACCTGTAGATTTATATATTTTCCCTACTGTACAGTGTTTTAATTGCTGTCGTTTTGGCCACACTAAAATTCAGTGTAGGTCCAAGGCTCGTTGTTATAAATGTGGCCAAGGCCACACTGGGGACAGTTGTGAAAGAGAACAAGAAAGTGCATCTTGTTGCCTTTGCTCTGGTTTTCACTATGCTACGAATAAGTCTTGCCCAGAATTTTCTAGGCAAAAATTAATTAAAACATACATGGCACAAAGTTCAGTATCTTATGCTGAAGCGGAAAAACTTTATCCACCAGTAACTAAATCATATGCTGATACACTTTTATCTTCTCCTTCCAAAAACTTTGCACATACCCCATCAATCTCTTCACCTAATAGAATGCCTGCTTCAAGTAGCTATAAAAAGACTGTCTTCCTCAAACCACGCTCCCCTCCCAAATCTGTACAAGGATATAATAAAGAGGCTCACAATGTCATTATTAAAGATTATGACATTCCCCAACCATCAAATGGTTGTGCTCTTTCTAATAATAATGAAAAAAACGACACAAATTTTTCCATAAATGATTTTCTTTCTGCATTACACAATCTTCTTTCTCAGTTCAACATTTCACCGTCCAACGTTGCCCCGTCTTTCAATGTATCTCAATCCATTCATAATGGACAACACATCCAAAATAATCCAGTGGAACTGCCGCAGTCTAGTAAACAAAAAGAGTGATGTTATATATCTTTTAAACAAATATGAGCCATTTGCCTTTGCCTTTGCAGAGACTTGGCTCAAAAATAATCATATTTTTAAAATCAACGGTTATTTAACCATTAGAGAGGATAGATCTGATGGGTATGGTGGAGTAGCTATACTTATCAAGAATTCTATACCTTTTTCTATCATTACATTACCTCCTCATAGTGAGGAAATCTCAATTGTAGCTATTAAAGTGCATCACACTTGTCTTGTTTCTATTTACATTCCTCACCCTTCCTCTTCTGTCCTTCAAGAGATGAATAATCTCTTTTCTTCTCTTCCAAAGCCTTTCTTAATATTGGGGGACTTTAATTCAGTCGTCCGGCGTCCGCGCTCGCGAGCGGTTCGAATATGGCAACTTCCGCGACGATACCTGTGAATACGCTAAAATGTGTGAACTGTAATTTAGTAATATGTGAGCTTTTATCATTTATTCAAAATAAGATCTCGGTGATCGATAACGAGAGTTTAATTAAGATTTGCGCATCTGCTTTTTCTGAGGAGGAGGTAGAATATGCTAAAGATTTACTGTTTAATTCTTTGAACGGTAAACAGAAGAAAGTATCCAGGCGTAAAGAGGGGAAAAAACAGAGAAACCTAGAAGATATGATATGTGTTTTCAAAGTAACTGAACCGGACCTTATGCCGATTTTTGTGGCGCGTGAATTGCAAAAATTACCGCCCGTTACGTTCGACCATGTCGATGTCACTAAATTGTTAAAAGACTTGCTGATTATGCGTACAGAAATAAATGATATAAAAGACAGATACGTAACATTGAATCAATTGGATGAGCTGAAATTGGAATTGGAACCATGCAGGCCCGCTGCATCGTTTTTAACCTGCAATATTAACACAAGAAAAAGAGGAGGGTATGTGTTGGATAGCGGCCCTATTGGTTTATCGCCGGCGGCCGGTGTCAACGTCACGACGAGACATTCGAGCATCGAACGCTCTGAGTCACCTAAGTATCGCTCTCTCACTCGCGCACAGGTGGAGACAGATAAGCTGAGTGCGTCTGCACTGATCAACTCGACTCTTTTAGAAAATGAGTTTTGCACGAAGGTGCCCGAATCGGCTGTGTGTCATGCAGTGACAGCTGAAACAAAACAGCCCACCATGGCGGACATGGTGAGAAAAGGTGAATGGAAAATGCGTAATGAACCAAACGAGGAATGGATAACAGTCCAAAAAAGAAGGGCTAGAAATCGGTTTGTTGGTAAAACTGGGAAAGCGACCACGGACTTATCTGAAAAGTTTAAAGCAGCTGAAGTAAAAATTCCTTTGTTTATTTCTAACGTAAACAAGGAAACCGCAGAAAACGATATCTGTCTGTATATAAAAAATAAAACTTCGGAAGTAGTTACACTGGAGAAAATAACAATGAAGAAAGAGAGGCCTTACAATGCATTTAAATTACTTGTAAACAAAAACAAGCTTGAAACGTTTCTAGATGACAAGATGTGGCCCGATGGCATCACATTTCGACGTTTTATACATTTCAAAAGGAGAAAAGAAGAGGACATGAGTGTTTCTCAGAGTAATGAAATAAAAAACAAGACTTAATGGATAGTGATTCGAAAATGAACATAATAACATTTAACTGTAAAAATGTGAAGAGATCGGTGAACTGTGTGCGATCACTGTGCAGGACGGCTGATATAGTCTTGTTACAGGAAACTTGGTTATATCCACATGATTTACACTTTCTCGATAACATAGATGAGGAATTCAGCTACACTGCGAAGTCTTCAATAGACACGTCTGCTGGTATTTGCAAAGGTAGACCATACGGTGGTGTCGCCATACTGTGGCGAAAAAGTGCTTTCAATCACGTGTCGGTAGTGAAAAGTAACAATAATAGGATCTGTGCAGTCAAAGTAGTGGTGAACAACCGATCTTTTATGGTAGTCAACATGTATATGCCAACGGACTGTAGTGAGAATTTGTTAGACTTTACAGATTGTCTCAGTGAAATGTACTCAATGATACAAAGTAATATTATGGAATCAGTGTTTGTACTAGGGGACTTTAACGCGCACCCAGGTGAGTCATTTTTTAAAGAACTTCTTGATTTTTGTAACGAGCAAGAATTATTATGTGCGGATGTCAATTGTCTCGGCGTGTTGTCGCCTACTTTTACATTTATTAGTGACTCACATGGGTGTAAACGTTGGCTAGATCACTGTCTTGTAACACGGTCGGCGTCCAAAACAATAGTAAACATTGAGGTGATTTATGACTCTTTCTGGTCAGATCACTTTCCATTGAAATTGGAATGTGATATTAATATAATTAGAGAAAAAACATTTGTTAAAAAATTATGTAACGGTATACGTTGGGGTGACAGAAGCTCAGAAGAAATAAATAAATACTGGTTGCAGTGTAATAATAAATTAAAGAGCTTAGACTTTCCTGAAAACTTTACTTGGTGTGCGGATAAATATTGTGATAAGCTCGACCATAGAATTCTGTTGGATGAAATGTATAGCAAAATTGTATGTGTATTAAGTGAGGCTGCCAGTAGTAGTAGGACATCTAGGGGCATTATAGGAAAAAATAAATGTATAAAGGGCTGGAATAAACATGTAAAAGAAGCTCACACCCAAGCAAAGATTAAGTTTAAACTGTGGATGTGGCACGGTCAACCTAGTATCGGGCCTATTTTTGAAGATATGAAATTAACGCAGAAAGTATTTAAATCAAAATTAAAATGGTGTATTAAAAACCAAGACAAAATTGAAATGGACATTCTAGCCTCATTACATTTAAAAAAAAGTTTCACGTCATTTTGGAAAGGTACTAAAAAACTGAATAATAATAGCCCAAGCGTTTCGGCTAGCGTGGAGGGTAGGAATGACTGCACTGAAATAGCGAATATCTTCAAAGAACACTTTAAAATGAGTGCACCTCTCGAGACCGTGTCGAGGAGGATCGATGCTGAGCACTGTCGTTCAGGATCACCCTTTAGATTTTCATGTAAAGAGATAAAATCTACTATTAAAGGTATGAAGAGGGGTAAATCTCCTGGTCACGATGGGCTCAGCATCGAGCATCTTCAAAACGCTGGTGTACATCTGCCGCGAGTGTTAACTATGTTCTTCAATCTTTGCTTGGGACATTCTCACTTACCACAAGAGCTACTGGATACAGTAGTCATACCTATTGTGAAGGACAGGACAGGAGACATAGCAGACAAGGGTAACTATAGACCTATCTCACTGGCGACTGTTATAGCCAAAGTACTTGACAGTGTGCTTGACGCCCACCTTGGTAAATATACCCAGTTACACGACTCACAGTTTGGTTTTCGTGCTGGGTTGTCGACTGAGAGTGCCATTTTTGCGTTGAAGCATACTGTCAAGTATTATACAGATAGACAAACACCAGTGTATGCTTGTTTCCTGGACCTGTCAAAAGCATTCGACCTGGTTTCCTATAATGCCATGTGGGGAAAGCTTCGAGAGGCGGGCGTACCTGCTTCGATGGTGTCCACGTTATCTATGTGGTATGATAAGCAGAGGAACTTTGTAAAATGGTCGGACGCGCTGTCTGACCCCTACAAACTTGAATGTGGTGTCAGACAGGGGGGTCTGACCTCCCCAAGGCTTTTTAACATTTATGTGAACAAATTACTGGTTGAGCTCAGCAACACACATGTTGGATGCCACATAGATGGAGTTAGTGTAAATAACTTGAGTTACGCAGATGACATGGTGTTGCTGAGCCCATCCATCTGTGGAATGAGAAAGTTGCTTTCTATTTGTGAGGGGTATGCAGAGCTGTATGGGCTAAAGTACAATCCCAAGAAAAGTGAGCTGTTGGTGTTTAGAGGTAGGAGTAAAAGTCCATCGTATATCCCTCCGGTAACGCTGTGCGGTTCACTTTTGCAGAGAGTAACCCAGTTTAAATATCTGGGCCATATTGTTACCGAAGACCTGAAAGACGACTCAGATATGGAGAGGGAGCGCAGGGCGTTGGCTGTGAGGGGAAATATGGTGGTGCGAAGGTTTGCTGGTTGCTCAGTACCGGTAAAAATTACACTATTCAAGGCTTACTGCCAAACATTTTACACCAGCAGCCTTTGGGCTAATCATACCCAAAAAGCAGACAATGCCCTGCGAGTACAATATAATAACACCTTTAGGGTGCTGTTGAGGCTTCCACCCTATTGTAGTGCGTCAGGTATGTTCGCAGATGCACACTCTGACGACTATTTTGCAATAATGCGTAAAAAGGTGGCGTCGATGACTCGCAGAGTGGGAGGAAGCACCAATAGTATCCTGAGGATGTTTGCTGAAAGGCTGGATGGGCCTACCATGGATAGGTTTATCAAGCTTCATGTATTACCCATGTAATACATGAGGCTTGATGAAACTGTCTGTGGTTGTTATATTATCAATGATTATAAGTAGGTATAGGTATACTAACATAGGTTATAAGATAATTTAGACACTAACACAATGTGGGCCTATGTAGTCTGTTAATAAAAGATTTTTATTTTATTTGTTATTTATTTAATTGCCATCACCAATCATGGGGTTGTTCAACTTCTAATTGTTATGGCGATGAATTACTTGATATAATAGACTTACATAACTTATGCATCTTGAACTCGGGAGCTGCCACACGTCGCTCAGATCCCACTCAGAACCAAAGTGCAATCGACCTTTCTATCTGTTCTCCAAACTTAGCCTCTTCATTAACTTGGCATACTTTAACCTCTACTTATGGCAGTGATCATTTTCCAATAGTTATTTCTTATCCTCTTTCAAAACCAAACGCACCATTAAGGAGGTCAAACTTAAAACATAAACTACCTAATAGAAATAATAATGACTGGGACAAATTTAGGAACATTATTGACAGTAAGCTTTGCTCTTTGCCTGTTATCTCTGATGGCAATGAAAATAGTTGTGCTGAAGCTTTAGCACTTATGTTAATCGCAGCGGCAGATGAAGTTTTTCCTGAAAAAAATAACAATATTAGTACAATTCCTTCGCCTCCATGGTGGGATTCAGAGTGCACTGAATTGGTTAAAAAACGTAAAGAGGCTGAATACAATTATAACCTTGATATGTCTGATATTAATTTTGAAATCGTCACCAACTTAATTAATGAAACTTGTAAACTTTTTAAGAAGAAAAAATTTGAGTCTTGGCGTAATTTTTGCTCATCAATTTCTCCAAATACTCACCCTACCACTGTCTGGCGCAATATTCGTAGATTTAGGTCCATTTATAACAACCCTTGTCCCATCCCTGATTCTTTAGCCAGTGATTTTTTAGATAAATTAGCACCGCCATGGGTACCGGATGAGGTTATTAACCTTAGCCTGCCTCTCGTATCCAATATCCAAGATACTCATACGACACTAAATCTTCCATTCACTCTCACTGAATTAAAAGGTGTTATTCATAAAACTAAGGATTCTGCACCGGGCATTGATGGCATCCCGTATTCCTTTTTTGCTAATATAAATGATGACGTCCTCATTTATTATTTAAAGCTTATTAATTCTATCTTGAATTCAGGAAACATCCCTGTTGAATGGAAACGTCAAATGGTGTTACCATTCCTTAAACCAAATAAAACTCCATCTGACGTTTCTTCATACCGTCCCATAGTCTTGTCATCAATCCTGATGAAATTAGCGGAGCACTTAGTTAAAAATCGCCTAGAATGGTATGTGGAAAGTAACAGTCTTTTGGCAGAATCACAATATGGTTTTAGAAAAGGTAAAAGTACAACTGATTGTTTAAGTATTTTAACATCGGATATTCGATTATCCTTCTCTAATAACCATTCCACCATTGCAGTTTTCCTTGATATTAATGCAGCTTATGATAATGTTGTATTATCAGTTTTACTAAATAAATTAAAAGCCTTGCAGGTTCCATTGATTTTGTCGAATTTTATTATTAATATCCTGACTGAACGCTCTGTTAACATGATAATAGGAGATCACGAGGTATCTCATCTTGTATGGAGGGGTCTGCCACAGGGTTCTGTGCTCAGTCCCCTTTTATACAATATTTACACTTTTGATCTAGACTCGTCTTTAATTACTAACCATGTTAAAGTTCTTCAATATGCCGATGACTTATTATTATATTCTTCAAGCCAATCTGTTGAACAAGCTCGCTGTGCCATCAATTCTGCTTTATCTAATTTGGAGTTATGGTTACATCTAAACGGTTTGGATTTATCCACGTCTAAAAGCGCGGCTGTTTTATTCACCCGGAAGAGAAATATTCCCTTAGTAAACCTCTTTTATAAGGATATACCTATTCCAGTTGTAGATAAATTCAGATATCTAGGTATAATACTTGATTGTAAATTAAGTAGTGTTCCTCATTGTGATTATATTGTCAACAAATGTGAAAATCACCTAAACATGCTTAGATGCCTCTCTGGTGTGTGGTGGGGTGCACATCCGTTTTCGTTGAAACTTATTTACAACGCAATTATCAGAAGCACTCTGGATTATGGATTGTTCGTTTTAGAACCTGGTAGTATCATGGCTTTTAAAAAATTGGATCGTATTCAGTCTAAAGCATTACGCATTATTTCGGGTGCCATGAAGTCTAGTCCTATTAATGCTCTCCAAGTTGAATGTGGGGAAGCTCCTTTACATCTTAGAAGACAATTCTTATCAGACAAATATTTGTTCCGGATTCTTCAGTTCTCAACTCATCCTCTCATTCCTAAACTAGACTCTTTAGTGTTGCAGATTGAATCTTCAGATTACTGGTCCCATAAACGTGCTCCTTGTTTAGTTATAAGCTATAAAAAATTCCTTTCACTTTCTTCTCCTATTCACCGTTCCAATAAACTTCCCATATTTAACTGTAGATATGAGAGTTTACAATTCAGCCCCATCATTAAATTTAACTGTGTACGTAGTAAATTAGATCCCGATTGTCCTAAAAGTTTTAACAATTTCCTTGCTGATCACTTAGAATATCACCATATATTTACGGATGCTGCCAAGCGTTCTCCGATGGGTTGTGTTGGGTTAGGTACTTACCATTCTCAATACAACATCGTACAAAAAATAAAACTGCCTCCGGAGACTTCGGTTTTTACGGGGGAATGTTTCGGTATTTTAAAAGCCATCGAATATACTCGTGTTTTTAAGCTCAAAAAAACTATAATTTTTACAGATTCCCAAAGTGCTCTTCTAGCCATCAACAAATCCCCTTTCGAACACAAATCGCAGTTGCCAATCATTTATTTAATAAGAGAATTTGCGTTCAGAACCATCTCTGAAGGTAATACTTTGGAATTTGCGTGGATTCCGGCTCATGCTGGAATCCATGGCAATGAAGTGGCTAATACACTCGCCGGTGATGCGGTGCAGTGTGGGGACTTAGCTCCTTATACAAATTTCAGCACTGATCTTATGATCCTACCAAAGACTTTTCTTTGGGACACCTGGAAGGTAGCTTGGGTTATCGGAAGCAAGTCAAAGGGTCGTTATTTTTCATTGATTCAACCCGATGTTCCGGAAAAACCGTGGTTTGGCAGGGCAAAGTTTGGCAAGATGGAGACCTCTGTATTAATACGGATGAGACTGGGTCATGTTTGTTCTCCAGCCCATCTTGCCAAACTTCATATCATCGACGACCCCATGTGCTTGTGTGGCACAGACGTAGGCGACCTAAACCACATTTTTTTCTCCTGTCCTTTATATGACCGTTCTTCTTTTCTTAGTAACCTCTTGTCCCTCAGTACTCCTTTTCCTACCTCAATAATTTCTTTACTTTGTACAAATAGCTTCCCTGTATATAAATGTATAGTCTCATTCATTATTTTAAATAATATTAAGTTGTAAATTTTCGTCATTGTAATTTGATCATTATCATTATTCTATCACCTTTATTATACTGATCCTATATATCCATTCTATCCTAAATCCCGTTTAAAAATCATTATAATATTTTCGTTTCCCTACCTTGACCTATGAACTAAACGTGACATTGGCTAAATGCACAAACCGTGCGAAGCCAGAAAAAAAAAAAAAAAAATCCTGATGCAGTCATTTGTGATATCTTTGTAAGGCCAGATTACATGATGTTGGTGACTGATTATTATATATCTATGGATTATATGCAATCAGTGTTAAACTTATTAATTGAGAACAATAAATTGCACAAATATTTAGGTAAATTATTTGAAAATGAAAGAACTGATCTTCATTCACTCATTGAAAGTTGGCTGGCTTAATACAAACATTTGTACGCCCTCTGGCATAACATAACGCAGTAAATTACAATAATTCATACAAAAATCCCATAGAAAAAGGACGTTCCGTTTTTCTCGAATTTGAGCATTTAATGGGAGACTTCCTAATTCGGACTATTACGAGCATTTTAAAAGAAAAAAAATCTAAATCAGTCCAGCCATTCTGAAGTAATGCGCTTACCAATGAACAACATTTTACTTTTTATTCTAAAGGATATATGATAAACAAATGAATAAATGACTTACTTATTTCATACTATCATATTCTTTTGTTTCATGATAATTTAAATCAAATGCAAATCTGTCACAATATGCACGATGAAGCCCATGAATGATCACATGATGTTTAAACTATTTACCTATCATAAAATAGATTGATTAATTATTATTTGCTTCAATATTGGTAGATTGCTTTACTCATGGACAATATTATGTGGGTCTCTCTAGGTCAGAAAATGCAGAGAATTCATTTATTTTAAAACCTCAGAAAAACGGAACAATAACTGTGGCATACTATTTAATACCATGAAGTTTTAAAATAAAAAGAAACCTAATATTTAAGATAGTGTTGGGATTCCATCAGGTCTATCAGCGGGAGATGAAAAAAAAATACGACTTGTCTCTTCAGTAAGAATGTGTATATTAACAAATGTAAAACTGTCGGTAGAAGGTGATTAAAATAAAAAAAAAGTCATTAGCTACAACACACGTAGCTGCACTAGTGCTATGATGATTTTAGTAGGCGTTCCGCGCAAACATACCCCCGGGCGTTGAAAGCCTGTCTTTCAACCGGAATGCTCAGACTCGGGGTAGGTGGGCAACGGACAAATTTTGCTGAAAGATCTTCGGAGCAGGCCACTGGAGGTTTTGACGTCTGCAACCCTGATCACGCCATCCGGACCTGGATAGGTAGCGACAATCCGACCCATTTTCCACTTCAGAGGCGGCATGTTGTCTTCCTTTAGCAGTACCAGGGAATTCAGCTTCAGAGAACCCTTACATGTGCGCCATTTCGTCCTGAGTTGGAGCTCCGATATATACTCCTTGCTCCATCGGTTCCAAAAATGTTGTCGGAGTTGTTCAATGCGTTGAAATCGAGATAAGGAACTGGTGGAACGATCATGGTAATCTGGTGTCGGCAAAGATGTTAAAGGACGTCCAATTAAAAAATGTCCGGGTGTCAATGGTGCCAAGTCTTCAGGGTTCGATGAAAGTGGAGTCAGTGGTCTGGAGTTCAAGATAGCTTCAATTTGCACCAGCGTAGTATAAAGCTCCTCATAAGTTAGGTTACAAAGGCCCAGCACCCTGACTAAATGATGTTTAGTTGACTTGACACCAGCCTCCGCAAGGCCAGCAAATTGAGGAGAGTATGCAGGGATGAAGTTAAAGTTAATTCCCTCTTTAGCCATCTCCTCGGATAACGAGTTGCAATTAGCTTTAAGAAATTTTGATATATCATTGTATGCACCAACAAACGAGGTGCCATTATCGGAAAATATATTAACCGGTTTACCCCTACGCGAGATGAATCTCTTTAACGCCATGATAAAAGTATTGCTGGTTAAATCACCGACTAGTTCAAGGTGTATTGATTTTGTCGTAAAACAAACAAAAATGGCAATCCACACTTTAACCAATTTGCAGCCACGACCCTGTCGAACAGCAGACTGTATTGGACCTGCATAATCCAAGCCAATACTTTCAAAAGGGAAACCTCCAGCTAGAAGTCGCTGCCGTGGTAAATTACCCATGATCGGTGTGACAGTTTGACCTCTAAGACGACAGCAACGTACACACCTACGGTAGCACAATCTGGCTAAATTACGACCTCGTATGGGCCAGTACGTATCCCGTATAGAAGCTAGCAGCAACTGGGGCCCAGCGTGAAACAACCGTTTGTGTTCATACTCAAATAGTAATTTTGTAAAGTGATGACTAGATTGTAAAAGAATTGGACATTTTTTATCATAAGGTAAATCCGAGTTTTGTAAACGACCCCTGACACGCATTATTTTATGGTCGTCTAGAAAAATGTTAAATTTCAATAAAGCACTTTTCTTTGGTAATTGTTTATTATGAAGTAACAACTTGTATTCACTGAAAGATTCTATTTGACATATTCGAATAATCAAAGATAGAGAATTTTGTAGTTCATCATTACTCAAGGGACCAGAAACAGGTCGTTTTTTACATGCAGCAATAAAACGTAAAAGGTATGCTACCGTGCGCTGAAGCCTTAAAAAACTCGAAAATCGGTTAAAATTGAGAAATTCATTGGCCACATTCTCGTTGACATTACCATGTAAAGAGACATTTGATTTAACTTCCGGCAATGATTCATCAATAGATTGTGTAAATCTAGAGGGCCAACATGATACGTCATCCTTTAAAAAACTTGGACCAGACCACCAATCATCTAAAGAAGGTAATAAATTAATGTCTACGCCTCGAGAGACATAATCTGCGGGGTTCTGATCGGTTGGGACATGTCTCCACTCGCAGTTGCCAGTCTTCTCTAAAATTTCAGCCACTCTGTTGCGAACGAAGGGCTGCAGCCTATTTGGCAACATTTTAAGCCATCCTAGGACGACAGTGGAGTCTGTCCAAAAGAATGTACGCGGCCTAGTGTTTAAGCGTAATGATGCAACCACCTTTTCATAAATTCGAACACCGACCAGAGCACCGCAAAGCTCAAGTCTGGGAATGGTAGTTGGTTTCAGTGGGGCAACACGACTCTTTGCTAACAATAAACGTACCAACACTTGATTTTCATTGTTGACACTACGAACGTATAAGCATGCTCCGTATGCTCGTTCAGACGCGTCAGTGAAAACGTGAATCTCTAAAAGTTGCATTGAATCAATTAGAACATGACGTGGGATATAAATTTCATTTAATTTTGGTAAATTCATTACTAGTTCAGTCCAAACTTTCCTAATGTCCGGCGATAGCTGTTCATCCCATGATAGTTTGTGTAACCATAGTTTTTGAAGCAACATCTTCATCACTATAATGCATGGAGCTAAAAGCCCCAAAGGATCGAAAATTTGTGATATAATCGAGAGCATGTCACGTTTTGTATCGTTACAAATAATTGGTTGACTAATGGGAAAACAGAGTTGATCAGATTGTGATTGCCAACCCAGACCTAAGGTTTTGGTAGACTCAGATCCGCCAATATTTAAGTCAAGTGAAGATTGGGGACAGTCAGAACCAGTCACCAAACGCATATCATTTGACTTCCACTTTCTTAGGTTCATTCTAGCTGAAGCAAGAGTAGAAGTAACTTTATGACGCAAGTCTCTTACTTCATTGAGATCATCTCCTCCCGTCAGCAAATCATCAACGTAAAAATCACGCAGAATAACCTCAGCAGCTCCTTTATCAACGCAATCTGAACCTAACTGTTTAATACATCTCGTTGCAAGGAACGGAGCGCTGGCCGTGCCGTACGTTACGGTATTGAGCTGGTACGTTTGCAACTGAATTGACGGGTCATCACGCCAGACAACTTGTTGGAGATATCTGTCATTTGGATGAACAACTATCTGCCGGTACATTTTCTCCACGTCGGCAGCAATAATAAATTTATGTTGTCTAAAACGTATTAATATTGATAGAAGATCATCCTGTACTACAGGTCCGATCATCTGTATACTATTAAAAGAAGTGCCTGTGCTAGTGGCGCTGCTGGCATTAAAAACCACTCTTAATTTAGTGGTGACACTGCTGTCACGCAAAACTCCGTGATGTGGGAGGTAATGAGCAGAATGTTCAACATCTTTACATTTCGACATATGACCTAGACTTTCGTACTCTGCCATGAAATCTTTGTACAACTTAGACAGTTGAGGCTGGCTTTTGAACCTACGCTCTAAAGAAGAAAAACAATGTTTAGCCCTTAAAAAGGACTCACCTAACGTATCCGGGGAACATTTCAGTGGAATTCGAACACAAAGTTGCCCGTTCTCCAAACGTGTAGTATTGTTTATAAAATGCTCCTCGCACAGTTTTTCTTCTTGCGAATACACTGATGTAGTACAGACCTCTTCCAATTGCCAAAACCTTGTGAGTTGATGATCTATGCTATTATCTAATTCATCATTACCGTCAGAAATAATCTTTGTAAAATTACATTTTATCATTTTTGATGGTGTCGAAGCATAACTAATTTTAGTTGGGCCTGAAACCAGCCATCCCAGTCTAGTTTCGCAAAGAATAGGTTGTCCATCCCCTAACTTAATTCTTTGGGATCCCAGTAAGTCCCAAAAGATGTCAGCACCGAGCAGGATATCTATTGGGGCTGGTGAGTAAAAGTTAGGGTCAGCCAGACAAATATTTGATGGGATTTTCAATTTTAATAAATCTACATGTCTACTCGGAATATTATCGGTAATTGAAGGTAGAACAAAGCAATTAATGTTAATGAAAAAGTTATCGCTTAAAGATTTTATTGAGACGGGACACATTTTATTGATATATGAAGATGAATTATTAATACCTAATATGGAGTTGTTCACAGTATTGGCAGTTAAACCCAGTTGCTTGTACAGTCTTTCAGTCATGAGACACGATGTGCTGCCACTGTCAAGCACAGCGCGAGTAACGTATTCCTTACCTTTTTTACCTATGACCTTAATTAAAGCCGTGGATAGCAATACGTCACCACGTTCAACACTTGCAGAAAGAGACAAACCTGCACTGGAAGTTGACGGAGCAGGGGCACTGGTCGCATTATCATTGTTAGCAGAAGTGATAACCAAGTCTAACTTCTTTGAATGATCTGCGACATGCACCAGAGTGTGGTGCTTGCGCCGACATATTTTGCAACTTGCCTGTTTACAGTTATTAGCGTAATGTCCTGAAGACAAACAATTATAACAAATCTTATATTTCGGTAGCAATTGTAACCGTGCTTCATTACTCAACGCTAAAAATTGAGGACAATTACTTAATTTGTGCTCACCGTTACATTGAACACAACTCTTAGGTTTAGAAGAACTATTATTCACCTGATTATCCTTGTCTATTTTGTTATTAGAATCCTGTATTACCATTGTCCTAACCTTGGAATTTTTATTGGTGTTTGAATGTTTATCAATTGTTGAACTTGACATTTCTAATGTTTCAATTAATTCAGCACGATTCTTAATGAATGTGAGGAACACAGTAAATGTAATCTCGTAGTCCTTGTCAAGTCGACCCTTATACTCTTCCCATTCACGGTAAGTTTTATTGTCCAACTTGTATCTTATAATGTGAATGAGTAGAGTATCCCAGTGATTGACCGGTTCGCCAAGGGATTCCAAGGCACGCAAGTTTTTATTAATGTGATCGATTAAAGCTTTTAAATTCACAGACGACTCCTTGCTGATCGTCTCAATATTAAATAATGCTGAAACATGGTGTTGAATCAACAGACGTTTATTATCAAACCGGTCACAGAGTAATTTCCAAGCGACTACATAATTAGCGGCAGAAAACTGAATTGAGTTTATCACCACTGCAGCTGAACCTTCTAGTGATGACCTCAAATAATGAAATTTATTTATGTCGTTTATGTCGTCATTAGAGTGAATAAGGCTGACAAATGTATCGTGAAATTCCAACCAATTTATGTAAGAACCGCTAAATTTAGGTAATTGAATAGTCGGTAACTTAACAAAGCTGTGATTATTAGAACGTGAACCTACTTCACTATCAGTTGGATCCCTTTTCTTATAATCATCGAGCACTTTATGAGCTTCAGATAAGGTTTTATAATAAAGAGACTCAAACTCACTACGTTCTAACATTTGACCATCAAAATTATCTGTGCTACATTCCAGTGCTAGTTGCACCTCGTCATATTGGCCATACAATGACTCAAGCCTATTCAAACGCAATCGCAACTCGCTAACCTCAGAAGGACTTATAGGAGGTTTTAATGAATTCAAATAATTCAAGAATACTGTTACCCTTCCCTTGTAACTTGCCCTTTTTCTAACGAGCTCCTTATCCTCTGGCATTGCGTAAGCTGGTGCAGTCAACCTGGAATGTATACAATCAAAGATTTAACAGCGTCTAAAATTGTTACGATACCTGCCTGTAAATACCTACATATAAAATACCTACATATAAAATACGAATTAACTGCTAACTTTAGTGTTAATTGTTTTCTTATAATTTCATAATAATGTATCAAACGTTTTAAAAATAACAAAATCAGTACAAAACCTAACTAACTGCATTACATTCACAATGCAATTATGAACCTATCTAACTTTTAATGTGATTACATGAATAAATGACTCAGTAACTGTTACCTACCTAATAAAGTTATAATAATGCAGCTCTTTTTATAGCTACTCTTTGAAAGGTACAAATAACTGTGATTATCATAAGATTAACACGCTAATGTCTGGTCAATTATAACAATTTGTAAGCACTAATAGGGTTTTACAACGATTAGGTATTTATCTCTGTACTAACCTGGTTATTAACAGCTAATTACCACTAAATACAACCTGATATTAGAGTGTTGGGTGGAACTAATGATGATTACGATTATCCAGACCACGGAAAATTCCACATCTTCGCAATGACACAGCAAAATGAATGTCGCACAACCAACTTCGCTTGTAATTACGAGTTATGTCCACCAATTCTCTTGAAATCCTTAAAATAATAGCTGATCGAAGTTTTCCATCGTGAAATCTTCTAATCCATGCTCGATAGGACCATTGTTGGGATTCCATCAGGTCTATCAGCGGGAGATGAAAAAAAAATACGACTTGTCTCTTCAGTAAGAATGTGTATATTAACAAATGTAAAACTGTCGGTAGAAGGTGATTAAAATAAAAAAAAAGTCATTAGCTACAACACACGTAGCTGCACTAGTGCTATGATGATTTTAGTAGGCGTTCCGCGCAAACAGATAGATAAAAGTGTATTTTTTTATCACAAATTACACCATATGTATATTGCACGTAATAAATAAATTGATTGATTATTATTTGCTTCGATACAAAGAGTAACAGCTACACGGGTCGATCGATCAGGTTAAGCTACGCTTGCCGTGGTTAGTCCGTGGATGGGTGACCATCTTTACATACCAAGACGGTAACGTTGTTGTTAGACACATACGTTGATCTGTTGGTCCCGGTTGTCATTCGTAGATCTTTGACAGTCGTTACGGGTCGTCAGAAGCCCAAAAGTCTGACAACCAGTCTTACCGAGAGATACCGTATTACTCAGTTACTGGGTTGTAGAGGTCAGATAGGCAGTCGCTCCATGTAAAATACTGGTGTCCAGTTCCGGTTAGACTGGAAGCCGACCCCAACATAGTTGGGAAAAGGATAGGCGGAGTATGGTTTTTTTTTTTTTTAAATAAAAAAAAAAAAAAAAAATAAAATAAAATAATATTTATTTGTTCAAGACTTAAACCTTTATAACTAGTATTACATTTCTTGTGCAATTAGACTAGGTACTGGCAAGGTACAAAACTTGTGTAACTGGGCTTAAACTAGGAGGATTCCTGTGCTATAAGCACCAGTTACTTTCGTCACCACCGTTTCGAGCTGCCATCACAAGTGTAGTGCAGAGCAAAACAAATATTATACTGTAAGTACAGTCAGCATCAAAAGTTGATCAACATTTGAGTTTTCTAAATCTTAATTACTGAGATAAATACTTCATTAAAATCTGAACGGATGTAAATTTTAAAGAAAATTAACTCTTATCTAATAAATGAAATGCTAAAAAGCAGGTTATCGTATATCTAATAAATGAAAATTAACTCTTATCTAATAAATGAAATGCTAAAAAGCAGGTTATCGTATATCTAATAAATGAAAATTAACTCTTATCTAATAAATGAAATGCTAAAAAGCAGGTTATCGTATAATTTTGTGTTAATTTAAATGATGTCAAAAACGTAGCAGTATTAACCGACTTCCGATGCCGACCGCACATATTACACTAATAGGAAAATTAAATTATTAAAATAAACATGCGTGAGTGTGTGTGTATGATTGCGGTGTGTAGTGGGGTGTGTGTGTGTGTGTGTGTGCAAGGGTATGTTTGTGTGTGTATGTAAATGAGTTTGCGCATTATGAATGGGCCTGAGTGGGTTAGAGTATTATTTTATTTTATACTAAAAATCAAATGATCCAACTTAGTTTTTAAAATTGATTTTAATGCATTTTCCGTTCCTTTTGTTATTGTCCAAAACTAAGCCTTTAATATGACTTTTAAAATTGATTTTAATGCATTTTCCGTTCCTTTTGTTATTGTAAAAAACTAAGCCTTTAATATGACTTTTAAAATTGATTTTAATGCATTTTCCGTTTCTTTTGTTATTGTCCAAAACTATAGCCTTTAATATGACTTCATCAGGTAACAACTGGGCTAAGGGCCACTACACAGAGGGCGCTGAGCTCGTGGACTCCGTAATGGACGTCATCAGAAAAGAGGCTGAGGGCTGTGACTGCTTACAAGGTAATAAACTAATAATATTTGTACAAATCTTAGTTATTTCCAGTTCTTTTAGATTTTTTATGGTTCCGTATCTCAAAAGGAAAAAATGGAACCCTTATGGGATTACTCGTGTATCTGTCTGTCTGCCCGTCTGTCACAGCCAATTTGCTCCGAATCTAATGGACCAATTAAGTTAAAATTTGGTACACATATGAATTTCTGTGACCCAAACACGGACGGGTAAAGTAAGTAAATAAATTAATTTTGAATATGGAAGCAAATAAGAAAATTAATAAAAAAAAGTTTTGCAAACTATACCGTGTGACATATCAAATGAAAGGGTGAGGGTCTCAAATATATTTTTTTTATAATTTTAAAATAAATTGTGTTTAAAGTTATTTAAGAAAATAGACGAAAATTTACCATTCCCCTCCCCCCTTAACTCCGCAACTACTAAGCCTAAAATTTTGAAAAAAAATACAGAAAATAGATCTTTACCTGTAGATTACAGGAAAACCTATAAGAAGTCTGTGGTCTTAAAATAACATCGTGAGTACAAACTTACATTTACAGTTGGAATGTACGGGAGAACATGTTGAACTACGGAACCCTTTATTGGGCCTGCTCTTGACCTCGATCACGCCTGACAGAAAGCTATTTTAAATCCGACTGGTAGTTCCACAGATTAGCGCGTTCAAACAAGCTCAAAAAGAAATTAATTTAATGTTGTTTTTCGGGTCGTTAACCGCCGCTAGTGTAGACACTCATCGGTTTAAAAGATGGGTATCGATAATCGATACCTCAACACGATAAAACAGATTTTATCAACTCACACTTCAAGTAACAACACTATCAGCGGTCATTGACCCCACAAAAATCATCAAATCATTTTTTTTTTCTCGTTTTTGGATAACGATACCATCACGTCTGAGTTTCGCTAGCTAATTTAATTTGACCCTGTAGTTTCGATAGTGAGGAGCTCGTGGCTAAGTAACAACAGCCGCACGGGTCGATCCATCAGGTTAAGCTACGCTTGCCGGTGTTGGTCCGTGTATGGGTGACCATCTTTACATACCGAGACTCCTCCGTGCCTCGGAAAGCACGTTAAGCCGTTGGTCCCGGCTGTCATTCGTGGATCTTTGACAGTCGTTACGGGTCGTCAGAAGCCCGAAAGTCTGACAACCAGTCTTACCTAGGGGTATCGTATTACCCAGTCAGTGGGTTGTGGAGGTCAGATAGGCAGTCGCTCCATATGTATAAAATACTGGTATTCAGCTGCATCCGGTTAGACTGGAAGCTGACTCCAACATAGTTGGGAAAAGGCTAGGCAGAATTGAGTTTAGATAGTAACCATATTCGTTGTGTACCCAGGGTTCCAGCTGACGCACTCACTCGGCGGCGGGACAGGCTCCGGCATGGGCACGCTGCTGCTCAGCAAGATCCGGGAGGAGTTCCCGGACAGGATCATGAGCACGTTTAGTGTTGTGCCTTCGCCTAAGGTGAGACATCATCTATCTAACTGTCTTTATTTCCATGGAAGGTGGGTAGGCCTTTAGTGTGGGATGCAACGTGTGTCGATACTCTTGCGCCATCCCATCTTCCTGGCTCGGCGTACTGTGCTGGCTTCGCTGCTGCGGCTGCGGAAAATCTCAAGCGGCGTAAATATACACTTCTGGACACATCTTTTGGCCCACCTTGTATTTTCAGTTTCGTTTGGTCCTAGCTAAAATTTTATATTAGGTCGAGCAAAAAGTTTTTATGCAGTTTTGAACCTGGCACATTCACAATTTCATTCAATAGTCTTTTTTTAATTTCGAACACAGAATTTAAAGAAACAAAAGACAATTTGGAGCCTGTTTGTTGATATCAAACAATCGAATACTAAGAAAACTTGGTTTTATTGGTTCACTTGGATTTAATTCTTGAAAAAGTGATTGATATCTTTGGTTTTGCAACAAACATTACTTATTCTTAACATTAAGGTGAGGTTCTATCAATAATCTATGGATACTTCACCTGAAGTCGCCGCCCAAGCTGTGGCACTTATTCAGGCCGGACACAGCCAAAGAAACGTGAGTGCTCAACTTAATTTAAGTCGATCTGCGGTCCGAAATGTTTATCGGAGGTACCTAGAGACTGGCGGCTTTGTTCGTCGCCAAGGAAGGCCACGATCTCGGGTCACAACTGAAAGGCAGGATCGATTCTTCGTGACGACCAGCTTGAGAAATCGTCACCTTACCTCCATTGAGATACAAAACCAACTTCGGGACTTCCACGTAGTATCTGTGAGCGCTCGAACTGTTCGGAGAAGGTTAAAAGAACGCGATATGGTACCACACAAGCCAGCTAATGGCCCCAAACTAACGCGAGCCCACCGAACAGCGCGCCTTCATTTCGCACGCAGTTATTTAAATTGGACACAGCAAGATTGGAGCCGTATACTCTTTTCTGATGAGTCTAAAATTGTGTTACATGGCAATGATGGAAGGAAGAAGGTCTACCGACGTAAGGGAGAGCGTTTCGCACAATGCTGCTTTGAAGAGAGGGTTGCTTATGGCGGTGGCTCATGGACTGTCTGGGGCGGTATATCCACGAGCGGCAAAACTAAACTTGAGGTTGTTACAGGACCACGGCTGCCAACATTAAATGCTGAAAGGTACATTCGTGAGTGCTTAGAACCTCACGTGATACCATACTATGTGGGCCCAAATTTCCTTTTTATGCATGATAATGCAAGAGCCCATGCGGCCGGCATCGTCAGGGAATATCTTCGGGATGTGAACATCACAGTTATGGACTGGCCAGCCAGAAGCCTAGACATGAACCCCATTGAGCACATGTGGGACGAGCTAAAAAGGCGTGTTAGGGCTCGTCAGCCAGTTGCCCAGACGATGCAGGAGTTGAAAACTGCCATAGAAGAGGAATGGGAGATGATCCCTCAAAAGGATCATGGGCAAAAATATATGAAGCCTGGTACTCGGTCCAATAGCCATAATATATATATCATTGGAAAGGTATTTTTACAAGGATTAATGATAACTGAGTCGCTTGTCTCCATTTGCTGTCGGAACGGAGTTATTTTGTGTTAAGTATTTTTTTTGTTTTTGTTTCATTTTGTTAAGATAATGGTGATATTATATAATTTTCTTCTATAGAATTCTGTGTTTGTTGATTAATAGATACAAAAATGAATAAACACTCAGGAATAAAAAAAAAATAGAAAAAGTAAGAAACGTTATTTATTTTTTTAAACATTATTATCAACAATAATGACATCGTTGAGGAACGCTGCAGGAGCAGTGAAGCCTACATGTCTGGCATATCCTAGATACCACACGATTGAAACTATATGAGCACAAGTGCCGATTGTTCGTCGTCCGGTCAAACACGTGCAGTAATAATTGCATAAAATGTTATGGATATTGGTTTCGTTTTCATTAACATTGTTTTTTACTAATACATAACAATAATAAGTTCTTGACCGTACGTGACGCGACTGTATGCGTCCGCGTAAAAGCCAGGCATCTTCGTTTATACCATATTCATTTAAATCTTGGAGTGCGCTTTCTCTATATACTTGTAGAATGTATAGTCCATTTGATAAATGCTCGCTGCAGTAGATCGGGCTAGCTTCAGTTGATAGGTGCCCAATGAAAGTAAAATAATCTGTTCTTCCGTCAGTAGTGGGAAGTTCTGTATTTCGTGACTTTCTATTCTTTGAAAATCCGCTCTTCGGTTATTCAAATGTTTTCTTTCAACATAATCATAAAGTAGATTCGGGGAAACTATATTCTCCCTGATTATGTTTAGGAAGGCCTCTGCGTGAATGTTGTCATCGATGAGTATGTGGAAGTTATTAAACATAGCTGCGGCGATTTTAAAATCAATGAACATTTTTGGTAGTGTTTTATTAAAATATTTTTGCCGCAAAAGCCTGAAATCTCGTTTGAACCTCTCGTTCACCACTTCCACTACCCACCGGCATAGTGTAACTGATCGAGCTTCATTACCTTGCTCAGTAGTTAGCTGTGTCTCCCATCTGTCTTTAGATGGTGGAACGTAGGATTCATATCCCCATGCTTCGATAGCATCTAAGCTGTCCCGGAAGCCGCGATCTAATATGAAGACATCGTTCGGTTGAAGAAAGCAATGCAATGGGTTTTCTCCATCATTCATTATATCACTCATGATGTTCGCATCAGTCTTAGTGGCAGCGTATGGTCCCAAAACATCGATTATATAGCCATTGGAACACACAATTAAAAACGGCTTCAGCAAGTTCTGGAACTTATGCAAGCTATAAGATAGACGCTGGAACAAAAAGTTCGAGCTTTTATTGATATATATATATATAAGTCCCATCGCATATAACGATAGCTTTATTGTTTTCTTCATTGCCAAATAACCCTCTTGGTATAGTGAGGTTCTTTTCTAAAACGTCGTTTCTATTCATATGGTCCACTCCCAAGTGTAATATTACATATTCATTCATGAGGCATTCGCGCACAATAGTTAGTAAACGTTCCAGTTTTCTTCGTGACATATTAAATAACGTCGCTAGTCTTTCATCTGAGTCTCCGGTACGTAGTTTCGTCAGATATATGCCTAACGCAGTACGAGGCTCCTTGCACCTCCCACTTAGTGAGGGTGTTTGTTCTAATATGGAATCAAACTGTTCGCATTTGCGTCCTGTCCAAAAGTACATATCCTTGTTGCTTAAAGCACCTCTTGTGTTGAAATCTAGCCTAGATCCACGATTTAAAGCCATTCTCAACATGTCACAAACGTCCCTAAATTGTTGCGCATTGAAGTTATGTGTGACATTGCAGAATTGAGGCAGCTCTTCCCAAGCATTGTTTTCAAGGTGTTGTCCACATACTCTAGCACCGTCAGGAATATATAACTTAATTCACAGAAAATGTCAATCTTGATCGTCTCTGGTATTCGATGGCGGGTTGCGTTTTGGCAAGTGTTAAAGATACAATGCCCTGGAGTGTTTGGAGCTCGAGTGTAGTCTGGAACCTGAAGCTCTCGTACATTCTGTTCTACTTCTGGTATGACAGGTGGTCTTCCTACAACGTTGTCAATTCTCTGCCAACATCGGTGACACACACGTCGTGTGTTGTCGAACTCTACCTGAAAATGGTAGAATACGATCTTGCTGATGTTATGTTGTATTTTTATGAAAACATTTAAAACAATGCGGTATGTAGGTATTTAGGTCTAAAGTCATGGCATACTTGTATTGTTTTCATATTTTAAGTAATGCAAGTAAAAATATATCTTATGTATAGCCGATGTGACGGCTTAGTGAATAGATAACAATAGCAAACACACAATAGGTGGTCAGAGAAGTGTTTTAATAAGAAGAACTATAAACGTGCGAATTGAGTCATAAAAGTATTAAAGGATTGTGGGAAAGCTGCACAAGTCATTACTGATATAAAGGGATGCCACTCGGAAGCAGGTAGCTAGTACTGCACGTGTTTTTTTTCTATGAAGCGAGCACCCTTAGCTACGGACCATACAGCCGCGCTACATAGAAAATAAACACGTGCAGTTGGTAGTTTGCAGCTCGGTTCGGAAACGCACTTTTACACACAACACTAGAGTAGTTCAATAAGACCTGTAAGTGCGAGCAAGAGGTCCGATTAAAATGATTTAGGGCTCAATTCGCACGTTTGTAATGGGTCAGGTATAAAAATATAACAGACAATAATAATATAAACAAACCGCTTCTAAAAAGAAAAACTGAAGCTGGTGAAGTTCGAAATAGTTTAATGAAGTATGTACTAACCTCCAAAACGGCATGTTCTCGTATATAAGCCACAAACTCGGGGTGCATTCTTGGAAGATCATCAGTTAAAACATGCTGTTGGTATCTAGCATGATGTAGGCCTCGCCGACACATCACACAGTTGCGATTTTCTTCCATAACGATGTTCTAAATCGATAAGCACTACAATAGTCCACAACACTAGCCAAGATAAACGTTTGTAGCGGGTAACAATGTCCAAAAGGGGCGCCGGGGTCAGTGATGAAAACGGTATAACAAAGTACTAGGTAGAATAAACAGCTGCGGAACGCCGTTTCACGCACAGAACGATACAACGACTAGTGAATGTCGCGGCACAAAAGGCTGTCCACTGGCACAGCGCACCACCTACCCCACCCCGCGGCTGGTTCCCTATCCCCGAGGCCTATAGTCACCGTTGTAACAAAAAACAGAAATGTTAAAGATAATACTAGTTTTTATGTAAAAAAACATATTTTCAAAAGTCTTCACCATTATCATATCATATCACGATATGGTGCATGAATAGTAACACAATAGACGTATAAAAAAAGAAGGACTCCGCGCCACGCATATCGAAAGTGAAGCACCGTACCGATCTATGTGTGCGTGATATGAGTACCTGCAAAGACGCCGTCGCTTGTGTCACGTAATGGCGTCCGGTTGGCATACTATGATGTAAATGTGTGCGCGAGGCGTGTTTGTACAAACGGTCCTGGCATACTTACTGTGCTTCACTTTCGATATGCGTGGCGCGGAGTCCTCCTTTTTTTATGAGTCTATGAGTAACACAATACATTTCTCGTTTTAAATAATGTTGTTTTACATTGTTTTTTTCGTATTTCAACCATGATAGGTAAGTAATCACACACACAAACACACCCCCACATACACAAACACACCCCCACATACACATACACACGCACACATATAAATCTCGCACACACTCGTATAAATTGATCGCATTTTTTCCTTGTTTTGTTTCTTTATACATATACCTATTTGTACCTACTCGTAAGTTTCTAATGTAAGGGAAGAGCGGAGCCTTCAACTACAGGCATATTATATGCCTAAATGGAGACTCCTCGAAAGGCATTGTAAGCCAAATATGCTATATGAAATAAATTTATTTATTTTTATTTTTTTTTAATATTATCGTACTTGCAATTATGATATTAACTAAAACTGGAACTTTTGGGGGCTTGCCGTGGTTTTCAGACAAGGATTTGGGACATGTCGCCATAGTAAATATTTTTCCTGATTAAAAGACCTATCCAATGACACCACAATGATTGCTATTGGAGCGAGTACCAAAATGCCCATTCTCCTTTCATAGAGCGGTTGATAAACTCTATGCCTAATCGTATGAGAGCTGTGGTAGATGCCCATGGAGGCAACACGCGTTATTAAATTAAACCTTTATTTGATAAAACATGTTTTATATTCAAAAATCAATTGCCTTTAACAAGGCGCATATCCGACTTGTTAGGCGTAGCTCCATGTCGTATGGTATTCTGAATTCAAATTTAAAACAATACGATCGAAAAAGATGGTAAAATGTATCAGGTTTAAAACTGCATCAACAGTTTTTGTTCAATCTAGCAATCATATTTCGGTAGGGGCCATCGAAACCTAAACTCTAAGGTGGGCCAATAGATGTGTCCAGAAGTGTAGTAACCTTATTGGTAACTATAATTTCGAGCCGTTTGGGGTTGAAACCCTCGGGCCGTGGGGTCCGAGTGCTCATGATCTCTTTAAGGATATCTCAAAACGGCTGGTTGATACTTCCCGTGACCCAAATGCTGGCTTTTACCTTGGCCAAAGGCTAAGCATTGCCATACAACGTGGCAATACCGTCAGTCTCTTGGGTGCATTACCTGTCGACAGCACTAACTCCCTTTCTAGCCATATCGTCTTTCACACACTCCATCCACATTATACTCAAAACTTTCCTGACATCATTATCCTCATTTTTTTTTAAATAAATACAAGACAAAAATAAATCTTTGAAATTAAAAATCATAAATGATTTTCTGTAAGTAGGTTTGTACAAACACTTTTACACATCAATCATATTTTTTAATAAAAACTAGATGAGGTCGGCGTTTTCTATCTGACTACTGTACTACATGTTTAATCATAATCAGCCTATAATCTTCCCACTGCTGGGACACATGCCTCCTCTCTGTGAGAGGGAGTGAGCTGTAATCCACCACGCGGGCCCAGTGCGGGTTGGTGGATGTCACATGTCTTCGAATTTTTGGTTCTAGGACATGAAAATTTTGTTGAATTATTATTAATCAATAAATTCTTATTTCAGGTCAGCGAGGTCGTCCTAGAGCCGTATAATGCCACATTATCAATGCACCAACTGGTGGAGAACACCGACATGACCTTCTGTATTGATAACGAGGCGCTATACAACATCTGCTTCAGAACGCTGCGCCTCGCCAGCCCTAGCTACGGAGACTTGAATCATTTGATATCGGTGAGTTTATTCATTATGAAATAATAAAAATTAAGTTTAAAAACTAAAACCCGACTACTGAAAAATCACGCTCGCCATAGTCAGTCTGTAGCCAGTTAAATTAATATTATTTACCTACACTTTAACTTATTTTTAACAATTTAAATATATTTATTTACTTAAACAATATGACTTATGCTGGATGACTTTTTTTACAGTCTCGAAAAAAATAGGGTATATTCGGTGAACGGAGTAGAAGCCTGTGGCATATCTAGTTATCAAAATTCAAATCATAATGCAGGTTGCATATGATTTAAATTTCGATATTTTTAAAGGATTTATTATTTTTCTTCAAAATTTATGTTTTTATTGTTCTAAAATGAAAAGTTTATAACGAATTTGTAGTATTTATTGATACTTAGATATTTTTTTCTGACTAAGCTATTAAAAAAAAAAAACTAGATATGCCATAGGCTTCTACTCCGTTCACCGAATATACCCTATTTTTTTCGAGACGGTTAAAAAAGTCATCCAGTATACATATTTGTAATGTGGTCGTCAAGACTTTTCATTTGACACCAAACATGTCATTATTATCTCAATTTAATTTGTTTCGTGGTCAGAAATTTACGTGTAAAGTCCACCATATTAAATTTAGGGAGAATTTATATAGCCTATGTCACCCGGACTATTATTACGAATCTATTGACACCTCATTTATTAAAATCGGTTCAGTAATTCAGGCGCTGCGGTGGAACACACGTAAATACATAATTATATATATACATAGACTGCTAAAATCATAACCCTTCCCTTTGGCTTTGCCGTAGTCGGGTAATAACTAAACCCCTACCTACATCATCTTGTACAGTCAGCGTCAATAATATCGGGACGAACAGACTGATCAAAATGATATAAACAACTATGAAAATGAAATATTAATTCAATGACAAAAGAAATGTTTCAGAATGAAGACAGTACAGGACAACTGTCATTCTGACAAGAACCTTATCGAATTGAGATAAAGTTTAATCTTCTTAGTTGTTGAGATCATTGTCTGTTCGTCCCCATATTTTTGACGCTGACTGTAATCGGTTTGCAATAAGGTGGATCCGCTGTGGTAGCCCACGAAATTCATATTTTCTTGCAGTTTTATGCAATTTGCAGGTCAGTGGCAGGTTGTATCTTGATCAAAATATGATACGCGACAATAACAAACATGTATTTACATAATTATAACCATAAGAATTATTAATATATCGGTTCAGAATGCCGATCAGAATGCGAATCTTCCCCAGTGGACATAATGTGTAGAGACGTGTTGGTTAGCGAGCAATCAAAGAATGTATTTAAAATCACACTACAAATTTTATTAAGTAGGTACACTGAACACAACCGGTGTTATTTTGTAATAACCGGTGTTTTTCTTCGTCATGGTTTAAACCATCGAGCCAGTTTTTGTAATATGAACCTAGCTTTGATAGAAATACAGTTCTTTATACAAAACTGACAACTTAGTCCGGTACCAAGTTGTCAGTTTTGTAAAACTGACATCTTAACGTGTCAGAATAAAGCTCAAAATTCAAAAAAGGGTCCATGGTTTAAGCCTGGGTTTGAAGATGAACCTTGTTTTGTAATAAGACGGATTGAGTCGTAAGACAGTTTCTAGACTAGTGTTGTCCTTGCGGCTGCCACCAGAGAAGTGCCGTATGGTGCGCTCTCTACGACCGGACATCGAGTTCAACCCGCGCGAACTATAATCTAGACTCCGTCGAAGCGATGACGTCACAGCGCTTCTGCCTCGTTATCACGCATCTCCCGTATTAATGACTTCCCCAACAAATACATCTCTCTAACTTAAGATATGTTCTAAAATGTTGTGATTGCGGAAATCATGACATTTTAGAACGAATCTAACTACATAGTTGGCTGGGACAATATACATCATGTTTCTCTAATAATGCATACTTTGTTGTAAGTCCCTCGTGTACTAACCTTTACGCATATAGTATATTCAGCTTATAACGTTCCCACTGCTGGGACACAGGCCTCCTCTCTGTGAGAGGGAGAGGACCGCAATAAATAAAAACTGACTGAAAATAATTTTGATAGATAGCTTAATTTATTTTTAAACAATTTTTATTTTGGTTCCAGCGCATTGTTGCGCTCTCTTTTTTACGCATGTGGAAGTAATTGAATCTGTCACTTTCTTATTCCCGCCCGGTTCGCTTTTTATACAGGGTGTCCAGTAAATAGCACGACATACTGCAGGGGGTGATAGCTTGGGACAATACCTACCGAAACAACACAATATATGTTCAGCAAAATCTTACGGATTTACAGTTTTACAAAATTTTCCGAAATATCGAAAAATCTCTACCTTTAAACAGATTTTTAAGCATCTCGTAATGAAACATTCCTTTTCTATTATTTTTTTTACATCAAATTATTCGTGAATAGTTACTTTACTCATTGATAAGTCTTTTTTCTATCAAAAACAAGAATGTTTTCAAGAAATAGTATTTTTCTGTTTAAATTTTCACATAATGATTTTCTTTTCGCATAACTTTAACCTACAGTGGTGAAAAAAAATCCATAAGATTTTGCTGAACATATATTGTGTTGTTTTGATAGGTATTGACCCAAGCTATCACCTCCTGCAGTATGTCGTGCTATTTACTGGACACCCTGTATAATCGCCTTCAAGTCCTGTCGTTACAATAGTGTGTTCTTCTATAACATAAGCTGATGTTCTCAAAAACTTTCAGCTCACAATGTCTGGCGTGACCACGTGCTTCCGTTTCCCGGGACAATTGAACGCTGACCTCAGGAAGTTAGCTGTCAACATGGTGCCATTCCCCAGGCTGCACTTCTTCATGCCAGGTTGGTTGCCCATGTTCATGCGTTTTTTAGAAAGAAAAGAAATAAAGAAAAACGTTTATTTGGACACACTTCGTGAAACACAAAAACAAAAGAAAAAAAAATGAAAATAATGTTTTAAAACAAAAGTGTGTGCCTCACGGCTGCGCCAAAAAGGTTCATTTCAGCATTAATGCCAGACAGATGCTGCCTGACGCTGGTTTTCTAATGAACCTGTAGGGACAAGTGACGGGGAGTACAAACAGTTTCAACATACCTAATTGATAATTTATATACTTATAAATAAATAAACTATTAATCGAAATATAATTACAAAAAAGAAATAAAAAATAAAAATAATAATTTTGTACATGATCTAGATAGTTAGATGTTATATATATTATTAAGCATTTTAATGTATATGAAATATAGTAAATAGGTTAAGACTACAAAAACAAGAACTGTCTCAGCAAATCCTGTAAGAACAGGGTTTGCTGAGACAGTTCTTGTTGTTTTGTTGTTGTTCTTGTTGTTGCTAAGAAGCAATTGATCTAGATTGATTAGGGTTCCGTACCTCAGAAGGAAAAAACTGTTACGACCCAGAGAATGCATGGAGGTATCAAGTTAAAATTAATATCAAATACTAATAATAATAATAATAATAGAAAGGGAATTAGTAACACATTCATCTGTATTTAGAAGATTTCAACTTTGTTTCAATCATTATTGTTAAAATAACATTATTAAACTGTAATTCAAAAAACTTTTTTCAAAAAAATACAACCAACTTCCAAAAACAACACTACAAAGTGAAAAATAACTTTAATTTCGGAAGTCGGTGTCTGGTTAAATTTTTCACTTTTTAGTTGTGGTACCTACCCCACACAAATTCTAATACCAGTACCTGCAAAACAAACTAGAACATCATCCATATAAAAGTGGGGAAAAAATACGTATTATTGAAACTAACTCAAAAACTACCCAAGCAAAGTTAATCAATTTTATATGGGACCAACTTTGATGTATATCCTCTCGCATAAAACAAAACATTTTCAAATCGGATGACTCTGTAAAAAGCGTGGTCATACATTAAAAAAAATATATACATGTCGAATTGAGAACCTCCTCCTTTTTTTTCGTCGGTTAAAAAGCATCGACGCAAATTGAGATTATAAAATTAATCTTGATTATTATATGAAGAAAATCTTGTGGCTAAGTAATAACAGCCGCACGGGTCGTTCGATCAGATTACGTTACGCTTGCCGAGGTCGGTCAGTGCCCCGTGCCTCGGAAAGCACATAAAGGCGTTGGACCCTCCTGTCATTCTCGGATCTTTGACTAGTCGTTACGGGTCGTCAGAAGCCCAAAAGTGACAACCAGTCTTACCAAGGGGGATCATATTACCCAGTAATTGGCGTTTGGAGGTTAGACAGGCAGTCGCTCCATGTAAAATACTGGTATTCAGCTGCAACCGGTTAGACTGGAAGCCGACCCCAACATAGTTGGGAATAGGCAGGTGAAGAGTTAAATAAAAAAAATCGATGAAGTGATCTAAGCGAGGATCGGGCATCATTTTCTGCAAAAACCGGCCAAGTTTATGTTATTTCTTGTAATGCTATTTCTCTGCTGGTAGCCAATGTTCTCTGATTTCTCCAATAATCCTACTAATATTATAAATGTGAAAGTTTGTATGTTTGGATGTTTGTTACTCAATCACGCAAAAACGGCTAAACTGATTTGGATGAAATTTGGTATACAGATAGTTTATAACCACCTGGATTAAGACATAGGATACTTTTCATCCCGGTAGAAGGTTCCCGTGGGATAATTTCCGACATACACGCGAGCGAACCCGCGGGCAAAAGCTAGTCATTTTATAAATTAATGTTAATGTATTCTAGGATTCGCGCCACTGACAGCCAGGAACGCTATCACATTCCGCGCACAAACTGTATCTGAATTGATGACTCAAGTAAGTTAATTAACTATTAACACCTCTGGCTCCACTCTGCTTATAATGACCAACCGCTTAGTATGAAGAAATTGCAATACGAAATGTGATTCTCATATAAAATTCTTATAACAAAGTTCGGATATAATGACTTCGCTTATAGTGACGCTTATTATTGATTTCTTATGTAAAAAATTAAAAAATATATAATGTAATTATTACAATTTTTATACTATGTTTTTAATACTAGCGAGGTGACACAAAACAAACATGTTTTGTGTTAGCTCGTGTTTTTTTTTTTTTTCATTAATAGATACTACACTTTGTAGTTTTTCCCTATTAAGGACGCTGTTACAAATGGGTAGTCAAATCAATACTTTTTTACACAAAATTATGTTTATTAAATAAAATGCTTTGCATTCTTAAAATGTTATTTGCCCGAATTGTTGATAAATGTGCATGGTACGATTGTGAACTATAAATATAATTTTAGATATGTACCGGAGTGAAAATTTTTACTTTGGTACATTTATTGAGAAAATGTAACTATTTTAAATCATATTTATAGTTCAGAATCGTGCCATGCACATCTACCAACAATTTGGCGAAAAACATTTTAAGAATGCAAAGCATTTTATTTTATAAACATACTTTTGTATAAAAAGGTAATGATTTGACTACCCATTTGTAACAGCATCCTTAAACTAAATATCTAAAAAAGTCGGAAGTTTGTACTATTATAAAAATCCACTTTGTGTGACGTCTGCTTAGTATGACGTATTTGTCACTTCTTTTCAATGTCATGCAAATCGAACATAAGCAGTCATTATAGCCTTGGGGTCTAGCTGGGCAATAATATTGTAAGTACTGAATTTAATTATAACGCACCGCATTGGTCAAATATGTGATTTGAATGTTGAACCTCAACTAAAAGTTTTTATGAAAACTTTGGCCAAAAGAACTTGCTTTTCATTACCTCGTAGGTGTGAATAATCTACTACAAATTATTATCTTTATCCCTAGGACGAAGAAATGTACGGTTAGAACAATCTATTTGATAGTCAATGCTATTTATGTCAAACCTTCCTTTCAAAATAGTGCTCTCCACTCGCTACTAGATGGCGCTAATCGCAACTATTCCTCCTTAGATGTTCAACTTGTAAAAATCTTGTTACATGTTTTGATTTAAAAGAGTTTCCATGGAGTTTCTTGCCCGTTTTTCTGCATATGAAACTGCCACGCTTTGGAATGGTCAACTAGCTTCATCTTTCTGACCGACCGACTCCTTGACAATTCAAAAGTGCCTGAAATAATTGCTTTGAGTTTGAATCAAACCTTGCTTCAAGCTAGTACCTACACTCACTACTAGATGGCGCTAATCCCAAGTATTCTTTTCTCGCCAGATGTTTAACCCCGGCAACATGATGGTGGCTGCAGACCCTCGCCACGGCCGCTACCTCACCGTGGCCACGATCTTCAGAGGAAGGATGTCCATGAAGGAGGTCGATGAGCAAGTACTGGCTGTACAGAACAAGAATTCGAGGTGAGTGGAAGAATCAACTAACTGATAATGGAAACATAACTTTAAGTCCTCAAAATGAGCATTTTATACTGAATAAGTATTTTTATTTCTTCATAAGTGATTGCATTTGTCGTCCATCGTGGCTAAATAATAACAGCCGCAGGGGTCGATCAGTCAGGTTAAGCTGCGCTTGTCGCGGTCGGCCCGTGGATGTGCATCATCTTTACATGCCGAGAGTCCTCCGTGCCTCGGAAAGCACGTTAAGCCGTTGGTCCCGGCTGTCATTCTTGGATCTTTGACAGTCGTTACGGGTCGTCAGAAGCTCGAAAGTCTGACAACCAAGGGGTATCGTACTCTGTAACTGAGTTGTGGAGGTCAGATAGGCAGTCGCTCCATGTAAAATACTGGTATTCAGCTGCATCCGGTTAGACTGGAAGCCGACCCCAACATAGTTGGGAAAAGGTCATGATAACCACTACCTACATCTCAACTATGGTTGCCAACTTTTGTAAAAAAAAACTTTTTTACAAAAAAATACAACCGACTTCCAAAAACAACACTACAAAGTGAAAAATAACTTTAATTTCGGAAGTCGGTGTCTAGTTAAATGTATTTTCGTTTTTTGCCACCGACTTCCGAAATTAAAGTTATTTTTCACTTTGTAGTGTTGTTTTTGGAAGTCGGTTGTATTTTTTTGTAAAAAAGTTTTTATTTTTCACTTTTTAGTTGTGTACCTACCTCACACAAATTCAAATACCACTACCTGCAAAACAAACTAGAACATCATCCATATAAAAGTGGGGAAAAAATACGTATTATTGAAGCTAACTCAAAAACTACCGAAGCAAAGTCAATCAATTTTATATGGGACCAACTGTGATGTATACTCTCTCGAATAAAACAAAAAAAATCTAAATCAGTCCAGCCATCTTCGAGTAATCGGGGAACATACATAAAAAAAAATAAAAAAAAAGGTTCCGACGAATTGAGAACCTCCTCCTTTTTGAAGTCGGTTAAAAAATAAACAGTAAGTAGTTAATATTATTTTAATGATTTGAAGGCTGGCTAATACACCTCGCCCATGCCCTGTTGCGTGCACTATGTCCTATGCTCTAGACGGAATTAGGTATTTATTTGTCGCTCTGGTTAACAGCGAAAACAGTATGGTTGGCAACCCTAATCACAACTGACCAATTATTATGTTGTAGTTTATTAAATTTCTTTCTTATCAATTTACATTTTTAAATAATAAAAAAAAAAGCATTAAAAATATAAAAAAATAGACGTCCGCCGGTGTCGGGAGCAGGGTCCAAGCTACCAGTGGTTAGGGCTGCAGAGACAGGAACCTTCTCACAATGCGAGCCGTATCAAGGAGTACTGCCTTCTTAATCAGGCCCTTGATCCAACCGCCTAACGAGAGCCTCGAGAGATGTTGGCCGAGGCTTTCGGCCATCAGGCCATTGGCCGTTACGACAATCCGCACAATGACAGCCGAGCTCACATTCCACATGTCAACAACCTCGTGAGCTATGTCGAGATATTTTATCTTTCTCAGCTTTCACGAGGTCCTCGTCATGTACTAACAGAAAATTAAATATTAGTTCTGTGTCCACAGTTACTTCGTAGAATGGATCCCGAACAACCTGAAGGTAGCAGTGTGCGACATCCCGCCGCGCGGCCTCAAGATGTCTGCCACGTTCATCGGCAACAGCACGGCCATACAGGAGATCTTCAAGCGTATCTCTGAGCAGTTCACTGCTATGTTCAGGAGGAAGGTGAGCCCAACAATCTACCTTTATCACAACTCGATTTAAATTACGTCATTGAAAGGGATCATCTGCTTTCATGCAATACTAGCTGTTGCCCGCGGCTTCGCCCACGTGGATGTCGGAAAATATCCCACGGGAACGTACTATCGGGAATTTTTTTAAGACAAAAAGTAGGCTAGGCCCCAGTATGCCATTTATAGCCTTGCCAGATTTTATCGATATTCGTGCAGTTTTGTGAATTTTAAAATACCCCCTTAGGGGATGATTATCCAAAAACTCTGAACTACATGTTTCTTTGTTTCCTACCAAAAGCATAAATTTGAATTTTCATAACCCTAACCTAAGAAATGCTGGGTTTCCCATACAAATTTTCATCTCCTGTATGATTATTTTTGAGACAAAGAGTAGCCTATGACCTTCCCCAGGATGCCATCAATAGCTTTGCCAAAATTTATTGAAATCCGTTCAGTGGTTTAGGCGTGAAAAGGTAACAGACAGACAGACAGAGTTACTTTCAAATTTATAATATTAGTATGGACTAGCCGTGCGCCCGATAGCATTCCGCATCGGCAAATATTATGAACTTTTTTTTTCAGTCAGGTGATGAATTATTTATCAAAGTACTCTATGCAATGTTTTATGCTTCTAGACTGTTCTGACTGACGTACTAAACTGTGTTGTGTTGGGACTGTTCCTTGCGGTGAATAGCACCACCCCGCCCGCCTATTTCTTCCCGTGGATGTCGTAAAAGGCGACCAAGGGCAAATTGAATAGATAGGGTTAATTTTATTGATTTGATATGAAAATTTTATTGAATTGTATGACATTAATTTTTATACTTTTTATTCTTTTTTTTTGTATTATTCTGATTTTAATGTAAATTGGATTATTGCTATAAATTAAATATGGATTGCATGCATGATGATTCTTATGCAACGTGTCGTCGAACGTTAAACCGAATAGCTTTCTCCATGGGACCAACATCGTAATCGAGAAAAAATTTTCAACTATCCCATAGAAAACTTCAATACCTAGTCGACGCAAATGTATGGGACGGCTGATTGCTTTTTCGCGATTACGATGTTGGTGCCATGGAAAAAGTTGTTTGGTTTACCACATCCTTAAATTTGATGAGGATGCAAAACGACACGTTGTATATTTAGTTATAGAAATTCAGACATGTTATAAAAATCGTTATTGAATAAATTAATTGAATTGCCACCAACCGGGCACAAATCCAGACTCCGGGCTGCTACTGAGAAATTTCAGATGTAAAACCCAATAATACTTTGTCCGACCTGGGAATCGAACCCAGGACCTCATGCTCAGCAGTAGCGCTTGCGACCACTAGACCAACGAGGCAGTCGGGCTGTATTTTATTAGATTACTCAAATAAATAAAACAGTTACTATTAAACTTTTTAAACTTTCGCGATTTGCACACATTATAAACAAAACTAAAAACGGGTCTTCTCGCGATATTCCTTTTTACGAGGTAAAACAGTTTTTTTTTGTTTCCCAAAAAAAACAATCATCATTCATTCATTAATTTTTTTCCTCGTAAAAAGGAATATCGCGAGAAGACCCGTTTTTAGTTTTGTTTATACAGTTACTATTGTAGACTAATTTATTTTGAGCAGCGTAAACGCACGTTCGTAACGTGTTATTGTCTCAAACATTTATTTATTAACTCATCATCACTATCATTACAGGATATTCCTAATTCAATAGTGTTGCCATCATTATAGTTTTATTATTTACAATAACATATTTTATGCATCGTGGTTTTTGTGAGCTCACTCAGAGAACAAGTAAAGAGATCTATGCTATCTACTCAAACTCAAAACTCAAACTCAAAGCATTTATTTCAAATAAACCAATTACAGGCACTTTTGAATTGTCAATGGGTCGGTCAGTCAGAAAGATGAAGCTAGTTGCCCATTCCAAAGCGTAGTAGATCCCTATGGAGAAGAACGGGCAAGAAACTCCACGGACACTCTTTTAAATCATAATATTTTTACAAAATATTGGTTACATCGTTCATGTTGAAAATATATATGTGAGAACAATTAAAAATAAGCCATGGCAGCTAAGAGACGAGCAATCCCAACTGACGGCACCCGTTCACGAACATGACGCATGGATCAGCACCAATTAGCTCAACCATTTTGAAGGGAACTTATTCAAACATTTATTTATTAACTCATCATCACTATCATACATGATATTCCTAATTCAATAGTGTGGCCATAATTATAGTTTTATTATTTACCATAACATATTCTATACATCGTGGTTTTTGTGAGCTCACTCAGAGAACAAGTAAAGAGATCTATGCTATCTGCTACGTCATTGAGTACACGAAAGGTTCGCGTTATAGGGGCTTTACTCAGTAGATTGGTTCAACCACTGGACACCGCCAATAGACGTGACCGTCGTCTTCGCAATACATAATTGTCGGGCACACACAGTTTTATTTCTTTTAATATACCTGGATTTGAATTCTTGCCACGCAATAATTTAAAAATATAGGCAGCAAGAGCTATGTCCTTCCTTGTTTCCAATTTTGAATGATTGATATGAGTACATTTTATTAACCAATATGTATCACATTGCAGGCTTTCCTCCACTGGTACACGGGCGAGGGTATGGACGAGATGGAGTTCACGGAGGCAGCCAGCAACATGGCCGATCTGATCTCAGAATACCAGCAGTACCAGGTACAGCATCCGTCTTTATGTCAGCCTATGACATTCCCACTGCTGCGACATAGGCCTCCTCTCCGTAGGAGACTGCTACTGACAAATTCCAGATAGATAAACCCAATAACACTGCCCGACCTGGGAATCGAACCCACCGAACCTCGTGCTCGCAGTAGCGCTTGCGACCACCAGACCAATTTATATTATTGTAAGCTGTAAAAACATGAACGCAGCAATATTTGTAGTAGGCAGCACATCAGAGGGGCATAACTAGTTGGCTGAGACAATATACATCATGTTTCTCTAATAATGCATACTTTGTTGTAAGTCCCTCATGTACAGTCAACAAAAGATATCTAGGCAGGGTATACTAAAATATTTGTATGTGAATTGCTTTATGTTCAATTTTATATATATTACTTTGTTTTTGCAATACTCCTACATTGTAACACACCAACACAAAATTGTATATTGTCATGAAAATGAACATGAAGCAATTCACATACAAATATGTTAGTATACCCTGCCTAGATGTCTCTTTTGTTGACTGTACCTTTATGCATATAGCATATTCAGTCTATAATGTTCGCACTGCTGGGACACAGGCCTCCTCTCTGTGAGAGGGAGTGGGCTGTAATCCACCACGCGGGCCCCGTGCGGGTTGGTAGATGTCACATGTCTTCGAATTGTTGGTTCTAGGACACGGTTTCCTCACGATGTTTTCCTTCACCGTTTTGATAAAATACACAAAGTAAAGTGCCTGTCAGGGTTCGAACCTACGACCTTTAACTCCTGCGGCCGGCACCACTGGGCCACCTCTCTCTCACCTTTGTGTGCTTAAATAATTTATTATATTATTTACAGGAGGCAAATGTGGATGACGACGAAATTTTTGACGAGGAAGAGGAGGCACAAGACGAGTACGCAGGCGCTACAAATGAACTAATTTAAACCAACAAACAACATGTTTTATTGACATAAATATCTTTAATTATGTAATTATTATTATGTTATAATTTAAGATTTAAAATTGCATTGAATTAAAATCGATAATTTCGTGCACGGTTTTTAAAAGTTTTAAAACGGATCGTTAAAATTACTAGTAGTTTTTCATGGACCGTTATTGGTTAAAAAATTAACTATATTGCATCTTCGTAAATACTGAAGCGTAGTTTTCATAGACCTTTGATCTCTTAAAGGTGTATACAGTAAAACTGCTTTCGCAAACTTTTCCAATGACGCTTCGTTCTTAAAACTTTTAAGATCCGTGCAAATACATTAAAATTAATCACTATCAGTGTGTCAATTATTTCCAATTATGTGAGCAGAATGAATGATTCTGATTAGAAAGTCGCTTTTAGAATAGGCTAGGCTAGGCTAGGCTAGGGCTTGTTAAATGTAGAGGTTTAGTACGGGATAAGCTTGTGGTTTGAAATTTGTAATAATATTAGATATTTAAATGAAACTTTTTACAGTCAGTTCAACCGATTTCGACTTCTATTCCGTTGGCTTAAGGATGGCATTAAAAGCAAAAAAAAGTGGTTACAATACCAACTGTTTACTGCAGCTGCCATTTGTCATGCCACCAACGCAATAGAAGTCAAAATCGGTTGAACGCACTGAAAAAAAATGTTTATTTAAATGCCTTATCTTATTCAAATGGAGTGTATGTGTTACTGAAATAAACAAAAAACTCTTAAGAGGTCATTGTAGTCATTATTGTGAACAACTTTTAAACACTAAATTGTGAAAAAAAATCTGCAATGTAAAAAGCGAACGTCTCGTGGATACGCGATCGGTCGCGTGCGTATGTCACTTTTTAGAAAACGGGAAAGCGCCCTCTGTCGGCGCGACCACGCGTTGAGGTTCACCGAATAAAAAGTCCGAATGATCGTGTATTCGCGCGATCATCAAGACGACAAGATCATATATTTGTCCAAAACATAAGTACACACATGTCATGCAAGATGTTACATTAAATTATATCACACTAAAAAGTTGTTCGTTATGATGAGTACAATGACCCCTTAAGAGGGTTTTTTTTTTTATTTCAACTTAATAACGCTTTGTGTAAGAATAGCTCGTGCCGTATACAAAAGCCAACGAGACGAGATAAATTTCTTGCTTTAGGATTAAAAACTTTAACTTAATTGCGTATGGTTCAGTTTCCATTGCAACTAAAATTATTTTATGACGTTTATCGCTAGTTTTTCATTCAAAAATCAACTAAGATTACTTGAGTTTAAAGTTGATATTTGTATAAGTTGCAAATGTTATGTATTTATCTCGTATTGTTGGCCTGAGAATAGTAAAGATCGGTCAACAAGGTAGAAGCGGGGCTAATATCAAAAGTCAACCTTATTACCTTGGTAATAAGGGTGAAAAGTGGTTCACCGCCCGTATTCGGGATGTTAAAGAATCGTATTAACGCACTTTCAGTAGTGATTCCTAGTCAAGCGCTTCTTCTTGCAGCTTTATTAATTTAAACAACGTTTAAACCCCTTTTTTAAAAAAAACCGTTACATTTTTTTAAGAAACAGTGGTTTTTTATAAACCGTTTTTTAGCCATTTTTAATTATAATCGTAATGTTATATGCTATTGTTTGTTGAGCTGTGTTTGAGCATTTAGATGACGGCAGAGTTGTCCTTTATTATTTTTTCAATAAATGAAAAATTTGTGTAGAGCTGTTTTTTTATTACATATGTACCTTTCTCCCTCTAAGACCAGCTGTGTTAGAAATTCTAAAAACAAATTCAATAAAATCGAAAAAGTTCATAGATATTATCGTGAAAACAGATTTTGGATGATTAGCAAACTTTATTTTCAATGTCTTATATAATTTATGGTCCCATTAAAATAGGTGGACAAAGGGGAATGCCTGAAAATGCTTGAAATAGACAGAAACTACTAATAGTCCTTAATTCTATTTAGAATAAATTAGGTATAATGAAATAATTCTCAAGTTCTAACCAAAGATATCCAAGCAAAAAAACACTGATTATTTTGACCAAAAATAATTTTATAAAAGGCGGTGACGCGGTCACGTGCGCCTGCACATTTGTAGTATCAGAATAATTATGAGATAACAAAGACATGGATGTGTTTACGCATTGGGTAACCAACATTTTTAGTGTACTTTCGTTAGCTGATTTTTTTTCTTGTAAGTATCTAATGCGTTTTTCAATTATTATTTTTTTACCATTGTATTTTAGTGGTCAGAATGATTTTTAAAAGTTTGTCCATCTATTTTAAGTAGTACAAACGCGTGAGAACCATAGAAAACTCCGGAGGATTGTGGCTCAACACTTTAATAACTTTGCACCATATGACACTGATTATAAATTTTATTCAATGCTCTCCTCTCAATCTGCGCACAAACCATAAATTATAATAAACCAGCGACCCGTCTCTGCTTCGTAAAGGTAATAAACGGGTCACTGGGGAAACTGTCTCCAGCTGGGCCACCTAAAAACGCTTATAACTTTTGAACCAGTGACCGACAGATTCTGATATTTGGCGACTGATTCTGACTAAATTTGTGAGAAAACAGCTCTTCGCTAGGTGTCCTAGCTTTTGAGATTCAAAATGGGTCACGCTGGGGAGACTCCAGCGGGGCAACCCTTATTTATATCTTTTGAACCTGTGACTGTTAAATTCTGATATTTGGCGACAATTTTTTTTGTGTTATCAAAATTAAGGTCCGTGATGGTGGCCATGCCAGTGTCAGTCCCACCAATGGCGGCTCGTCCATTGATAATTAATATTATATAAAAATATTAGGGTGAGGCCAGACGACCGTAATTTTTAGTTGCGAGTCGCGTAATTTCTGCTCAACAAAAACAACAACTCATTTTGCGTCGCCGTGTGAACGAAACAGGATTTTTGTATGAAACTGAATGTAGCAGGAATTACGCGACTCACAACTCAAAAAATTACGCTCGACTTCATCTTTATACAGATAAACCTTCCAGAATAAATTATCTAATTAAATGATGGTGAAAACTGCATCAAAATCCATTGTGAAGTTTAGGATATATAATCGGTCATACATACGCGAAAAGCAACTTTAATTAATAATATGTATAGATAGGTTATACAGTATGTATCAGAAAGGAGTGGACATATTCGATTATTCCCGATGCCCACCACTGGGGGACAGCGGAACATCTTTTAAAAATTATTCTCGTTGTCCACCACTGGAGGACAGACCTAACCTCAAAACACTTTAAAGTTGCTTCTGCATCGTCTCTGGCGCTGCAGGAAGTGCAAATCCTTCGCCCTTACGTAAAAAAGGATAGGCACCCATGCTCACCTCCGCAGCTTTGGCTTGTTGGTCGCCTCCTGCGACCAGCCTCAGCCGCTACGGCTCGCACGGGTGCCTATGCTTTGTTACAGCAGGCGGGGTTTGTTCTCCCTTCACGAAGTAGTCTTTTGGCTGCTACCCCTAAGACTACGTAAAATCGGGGTGCCCCGATTTGGTTTTGGAACAGATTCGACCTAGGGTGTGGTGCAGATCACTAATTGGAACGAAATACCAAAATAATTTGTAAATCAAATATATTCTTAGGGTAGCTTAAGGTATCTAGGTTCCCAAATATATATTTTGAAAGTACACTGATTTAAAGACGAGATATGAGTAATTTCTATAGAAAACTTTTTTTTTCATATTTCATGTTTAAATCAGTGTTCTTATATTAGGAACCTAGATATTCTGTAATCCAAACGGAATAAATACACACTACCTTATGAATATGTTTGATTTACAAATTATTTTGTTATTTCGTTTGTATGAACTAGCATGCTCCGTGGGATTCTTAAATAATAACCACTCCTCTGATACATTCTGTAAATGAAATACGTGTTTATTTCCCAAGATCGTCGTAGTAGGACCAGGCGATGTTCTGACCACCGTTTTGTTTCGACACTTGCTTGCTATTCTCTTGCTGCGGCTTCTTCGCGAATAAGTTCTGAAGGACTCTCAGCATCTCTGAAAGGAAGATTTCTGCGTCTTTCACCTGAAACATTTAGTTAAAACATCACGCCTGGGTTCCTCGAAGGGTAAGCAGAACTCTAAAGGACACCCATATCGACCCAAACATAGTTGGCAAAAATACAACCGACTTCCAAAAACAACACTACAAAGTGAAAAATAACTTTTATTTCGGAAGTCGGTGTCTAGTTAAATGTTTTTTCGTTTTTGCCACCGACTTCCGAAATTAAAGTTATTTTTCACTTTGTAGTGTTGTTTTTGGAAGTCGGTTGTATTTTTTTGTAAAAGTTTTTATTTTTCACTTTTTAGTTGTGTACCTACCCCACACAAATTCTAATACAACTATCCGCAAAACAAACTAGAACATCATCCATATAAAAGTGGGGAAAAAATACGTATTATTGAAGCTAACTCAAAAAGTACCAAAGCAAAGTTAATCAATTTTATATGGGACCAACTGTGATGTATACCCTCTCGAATAAAACAAAAAAAAAATCCAAATCGGTCCAGCCATCTTCGAGTACCTAATCGGGGAACATACATAAAAAAAAATAAAAAAGATTCCGACGAATTGAGAACCTCCTCCTTTTTGAAGTCGGTTAAAAAGGCAGGCAGATGATGATCCTGCCTACCTTGGGGTTGGCTTCCAGTCTAACCGGTTGCAGCTAAATTATCAATAGGTCTCTTATTTTAAACGACTGCCCATTCACCCGGTAACTAGGTTGTGAATCATAACCACGCGAGAGTGAGTATCGAACCAACGTGCGAGCCGACCGGTGCGCGGCAGCCCACACTGAATTGGCCCGACAAGTCGAGCCCGCCGCGTACTCGTAGATTCATACCTAAAATGTGGAGTGCGCCTGGCCTGCCCTTGGTCGAAGTCAGACTGTCGATCTTCTGACGGCTCGTAACAACTGTCAAAGACCCACGAATGGCAGCCGGGACCAAGAGCTTAACTTGCTTTTTGAGGCACGGAAAGGTCTCGGTATGTAAAGATGGTCACCCATCCACGGACCAAACGCGGCAAGCGTAGCTTCACCTAATCGATCGATCCGTGCGGCTGTTATAACTTAGCCACAGGGAGCATGGACAGACCCATATAAATTTGATTAGTATGTTTTAGTCTCAAGTAATGGGGGCGAGCCTATCACATCACACTAATCACACTTCACACTAATACTCGTATTATAAAGGCGAAAGTTTGTGTGTGTGTGGTGTGTGTGTGTGTATGTTTGTTAATTCTTCACGCTCAAACGGCTGGACCGATTTGGATGAAATTTGGTATGTGGATAGCTTATACCCTTGATTAGCACATAGGCTACTTTTTATCCCGGTCTACGCGGGTGAAACCGCGGGGCGCAGCTAGTTACCAATAAGGGGGTAACATGTTTCCCTTTCCGTGTTCAAGACACTGCTTTGGACCCCTAGCTACCACAACTAGCTGCGCCCCGCGGTTTCACCCGCGTTGACTGGGATAAAAAGTAGCCTATGTGTCAATCCAGGGTATTTGCTATCTACATACCAAATATCATCGAAATCGGTCCAGCCGTTTGAACGTGAAGAAGTAACAAACACACCCACAAACTTTCGCCTTTATAATAATAGGTCTTTACCTATGAAATTGCCGTTTTGTATGAAAAAATTTAAACGAATTTTTTTCATGCATTTTTTATTTGTATTAATCGAAGTAATCACCCATGCAATCAATGCATCTTTGCCAACGCAGTGGCAGTTTATTGATGCCCTTCTTAAAGAAATCAGCTGGACGGGAGGCAACAAATTCTTCAAAGGCATTTTGTACTGCCTCTCGGGTATTGAATTTTTTTCCCGCCAAGAAGTTATCCAAATTCTGGAAAAAGTAGTAGTCTGTAGGCGCAAGGTCTGGTGAGTAGGGCGGATGACGGAGAGCTTCCAACCCCAGTTCTTGCAACTTGGAGACCGTCTGCTGTGCAGTATGAGGTCGCGCGTTGTCGTGCAGGAGCAGCGGAGACGAGCGATTGACCAATGCTGGTTGGAGATGTGCCAGCTTCTCCATCATTGTGTTCAGTTCATCACAGTACACATCTGAAGTAATGCTCACCCCGTTTGGTAAGAAGCTGTGATGAATCACACCGGCGCTAGACCACCAAACAGTGACCATCACTTTTCTAGGGGTACGTTTTCGTTTAGGGCATTGTTTAGGTGCTGAACCAGGATCCAACCGACTTGCTGAGCGCTTGCGGTTATCAAACAGAATTCATTTTTCATCGCAGGTAACAATGCGGTTCAAAATTCCTTCATTTGTGTGTCTGTTGAGCAGTGCAAGGCACGTCTCGACGCGTACTTCGCGCTGGCGATCATTGAGTTCGTGGGGCACCCATTTGTCAAGCTTTTTTACCTTGCCAATTTGACGCAAATGGACCAATATTGTTTTGACCATAGATACTGTTTTTTATATTTCTATGGTTTTGACGCTAACGTCGAAAGCTGCTGCTAATTCAGCCGTAGATTGTGTATCATCAGCTTCCACAATCGCCTTTAATTCATCATTGTCGACCAAAGTCTTCGGACGACCGCGAGGTTCATTTTTCAGGTTGAAATTTCCAGAACGGAAGCGAGCAAACCAATAACAAGTGGTGCGTTGGTTTGTAGTGTTAGCTCCGTAAACGTCGTTGATGTTGCGTGCCGCTTGTGCCGCGTTGCTGCCACGACGGTACTCATATTCCATAGTTACTCGAATTTTTAACGTATCCATGATGACGAAAAAGATTGAAATGCGATGAAAATGTAACACTAATCAATAAACAAATGACTACTTTTGGAAAAAAAAATCATGTTTTTAAAATAAAATTAATTTGAAATTAGAATTCTTAGCCAAACAAAAATTATTTTGATTTGAAATGGCCAGTACTGCAGAACGGCAATTTCATAGGTAAAGACCTAATATTAGTGTGATATGCTACCATAATATGTTTTGTTAGTGTGTTTATCCTCCGTAGATTAGAACTTTATAGGACGTCCAAGAGTCTACCTTCTTTCGAATTATTCCAATTTCCTCCCGTTTCGGGGTTGTTGTTTCAGCTTCAGACATTATTGCTGCCTGCAAAAAAACAACTACAAACAAACAAACATACAATCACACACATCTCAAACTATTATTTTGGAATTTACTGTGGTGTAAAATGAGTTCATTTGTAGGTAGGTATATATTTTTTATTAATTAGGTAGGTATTAATTTAAACCAAAACATAAGTAAATGAATAATAATAAATATGGTTATCAGGACATGTTGCCCCTTGTCGCTACGTCACTATGTGCTAGCGACCGTTTCCGGGGGCCCATTATTGAGTGTGCAAGTCACCCCCTGCCAATTTATCTGTGTATATTATATAACATTGGTCAGGCAGGGGACATAGTTCTTCCATAGTTCAAGGTACCCAATCCATGTAGCCTCCCAAACCCATAGGCCCAATGTGTTTTGTTTCCATGTTCTGCAATAGTCCTGCACCAACCGGGGGTTGTCCTTGGGTGCAGCTTGCATAGTGCATACAGGGATAATCGTCGGCTGGTGCCTCCTCGTCATTTAAAATTGTCCAAGGGGCCTCTGCGAATTGGCCTCGGCCCCTCGTACGCCTTCCAAAGGTTTGGGACACCGGGGTCCGGAGTTATGTCAAAGACAAATATGGTTAAAGCCATTATATTAACAAAACTTATGAATAATAGGTATATTATTATAATTATGTAACTAAATGGGAGTGTATAAAAAAAAAAACATTATAAACAGATAATTTGCTACTGTTAGACACGACCTCACACCCGCTTTCTGAATCTAAAATCAACATAAAAATTAGCTAACAAAATTGTCAAGTGCGCGACACTGCACTGCTGTGATTGGTGGACCAGATTATCAACAGCCAATCGCATCACTTGAATTGCGTTTAATAGATATTGACGCCTCGATAATTTTCGTTCCATAAAGCGGGCGTCAAACACTGTCTACGGAATCACACTATTAAAACAATCTCTGGTCGAAAATGAATTAATGAATGACTTAGTAGTCTTATAAAAAAAACCGGCCAAGTGCGTGTCGGACCACGCACAATGAAGGCTTCCGTAGTTGGGATGAATTTATCTTAAGAACAAACTTAACATTGTAGTTGAAAAACATGTTCTCCCATACATTCCAACTGTAAATGTAAGTTTGTACTCACAATATTGATAGATTTACCACGTTATTTTAGGACCACAGACTTCCTATAGGTTTTCCTGTAATCTACTGGTAAAGATCTATTTTCTGTATTTTTTTTCAAAATTTTAGGCTCAGTAGTTTCGGAGATAAGGGGGGGGGAATGGTCACTTTTCGTCTATTTTCTTAAATAACTTTAAAACAATTTATTTTAAAATTATAAAAAATATATATTTGAGACGCTCATAGTAAGCCCTTTTATTTGATATGCCACATGGTGTAGTTTGCAAAACTTTTTTTTTAATTTTCTTATTTGCCCCCCAAAAGTGACCTCTATATTCTAATTTAATTTATTTACTTTACCCGTCCGTGTTTGGGTCACAGAAATTCATATGTGTATCAAATTTCAACTTAATCGGTCCATTAGATTCGGAGCAAACTGGCTGTGACAGACGGACAAACAGACAGACACACGAGTGATCCTATAAGGGTTCCGTTTTTTCCTTTTGAGGTGCGGAACCCTAAAATTGAGAAAACTCTGTATCCGCCGGGTATGACCTGTCGGATATCCGGACGGATATTCAATTAGGGACGGATACTGGATAGTTGCTTAATGTCCGCCTCATCTCTAATAATCACCAAAAATCACCAACATCTACGTCTACTCCTCCTCCACCCTCTACGCTTATTAAACCCAAGATAACTACGAAAACGCAAGGTTATTGCCTTCAACTTCCTATAATACGAATAAATATTAAACACAGCATTGTATGTACGTAGCGTTAAAATACCCGTGCAATTTATTCAACCACATCATTTTTTCATCTACCTCATTCTTAGTATTCGTGAACAAAGTAATCAATTTATCTTTGTCGTGGTCGTTAATTTTTTCCGTCATGCCATTCGTCCTGTCAGCGAGTTTCGAAGATATGTAAGGAAGAATTTCCAAAGATTCGTGGGAACTCGGTGCTTCTATTTGAGGCTTGATAGGCCATACATTATTACGAGCTGTTAGTAGGATTGGCATATTCACTAGCAGGCAGAGGATATCTGAAAAGAATTGTGTAGTTTAGGTCTCACGAGTGTGCTTCAATACAACACTACCTAACTTATTTCGATAAGTATTGTGAATGGGGTGCTTGCATGTAAAAGAGTGGATTCTGTAAGTTTTTTTTTTTTTTGGAATTTGAAACTTTTTTATTTATAGATAACATAATTAAGTATTTACCTTATTTACAATGTACAAGCTAACACTAAAATATATATATTATGTACAAGTATATAATAAAAAATAAAAAGGGGAAGAGCTCATAGGGCATCAAAAAATTCGTCCACATCGCTGTCAGTGGGAAAAGTGCCCAAAAGGCTGGCAGCATTGCCACGTTGGATGGCAATGCTAATTCTTTGGGCTAAAAATAGGCCAGTGGATTCCTGGTAGACAACTCGGTTCATCGGTGAGAGTGAAATAGTCCCGTGTTGACATAACTCACACATACAGAACATGTAACTGTGCGTCTGCACTGGCGAAACATTCATATGCATTCGGGGCCACATTATAGGTACCTACGGGATGTGCCATTAATTATCGCGATTCTCTACCTATCCTTTTCTATAGAAAACCATAGAGCATGAAAAAAGGCGATTCCGTGCTGACAGATGTGGCGCCACAAGGAGATGAAGGCCAAAGAAAAGATGGATGGATTGTGTAAGGAATGATATTAAATATAAAAACTTTTTTACAAAAAAATACAACCGACTTCCAAAAACAACACTACAAAGTGAAAAATAACTTTAATTTCGGAAGTCGGTGTCTAGTTAAATGTATTTTCGTTTTTTGCCACCGACTTCCGAAATTAAAGTTATTTTTCACTTTGTAGTGTTGTTTTTGGAAGTCGGTTGTATTTTTTTGTAAAAAAGTTTTTATTTATCACTTTTTAGTTGTGTACCTACCCCACACAAATTCTAATACCACTATCTGCAAAACAAACTAGAACATCATCCATATAAAAGTGGGGAAAAATACGTATTATTGAAGCTAACTCAAAAACTACCCAAGCAAAGTTAATCAATTTTATATGGGACCAACTGTGATGTATACCCTCTCGAATAAAACAAAAAAAATCCAAATCGGTCCAGCCATCTTCGAGTAATCGGGGAACATACATAAAAAAAAAAAAAAAAATGTTCCGACGAATTGAGAACCTCCTCCTTTTTGAAGTCGGTTAAAAAGGTAGTGAATGTCAGAGTTGCGCTACATCTGTCAGCATGGAATCGCTTTTTTTACGCTCTACCTATCCAAAAGGATGGTAGAGCGTAAAAAAAGGCGTAAAAAGCGTAAAAAAACTATAGAAAACGATAGAGCATGAAAAAAGGCGATTCCGTGCTGACAGATGTAGCGCAACTCTTACATTCATCATCTGAATAATGTAAATATTACGGTTCAGAAACATCGAATTGTGCAGAACATAGTATAGCATAGCAACAGTACAGTAGGTAGGTACCTTTAGCTGGCCTAACGTAATTACGGAGTTTCCTTTCAATAAGAGGTCAGCTTATACTGGTTTTGATACCACTACGTGCAACCTACAGTACTTAATAGGGGTCATCAAACCGGCACAAAGCCTCCAGCACAGAATACATAATAGTACAACTACCTACAGAAGATTCACTCCGCAAAATCACTTAAATAAATAGCGACTCTTGCTACGACACAATAAAGTGCAATTCAGGTCGCACAGCGTTAATCACCTACAGTTATATTCACCTAGAAGTTGCTTCTCTTTCTATCGCGTAACTCTTCTATATTTTCTGACTCGTTAAGGTTGTCTTCTTTTGCGAAGCGGAGCGTGAGTGAGTATTGAACTAACGTGCGAGCCGGCCGGTGCGCGGCTGCCCACACTGAATTGTGTCGACAAGTCGAGCCCGCCGCGTACTTGTAGATTCATACCTAAAATGCGGAGTGCACCTGGCCTGTCTCCGGGCAGCTACTAACTCTCTCAAATCTGCACCCTAATTGCGTAACACAATATCAATTGGAATGAAGCAATGGATTAGCAATTTGCTTCAAAATGATTCAGATTCCGATCGATAGCGTGTTACGCAAATTTTATAGGGAGCTGGTAACACTAACCATAATAATCTTTGCATATACATCGTTTCCTTTAGTCTACCTCAATAAATTCTTATACCTATCTACATTTTCTCCCTCAATGTCCCTCATTCCTCCTCATGACATGCCCAGACCATGATAACATTTTTTTTTTAATAGGTAGGTAATTAAAAATAATACTTACATATCAATAAATTGGCAGACATGTCGTTATATTTCAATATCACAGAAGGAAATAGCAAATAGTACTTATTTAAGTGTATATAAATTGATTTTAGAAGAACATGCACAATTTATACGGTAAAGTATATTGAACACGAAAAAAATTATAAATCATTGCTAATTTTGCCTGCATTAATTGAAAGTCATTAATAGTTTTAAGGTACCTAATAATTATATGCTTTTAAGGGTGCACTTTGTTGAACAACAAAGCCTTCGGCTCTTGACGATTGGCAAACTTCATTAGGCGACTGGGTGCTTAAGGCGAGTATGGCTGCTAACAGCGCCGAGTTAAGGAACATTTTGAAATTACCTATGTACACTTTTTTAGTCAGATGAGGTAGACTTTTTTGTATCACCACGCCACGCCGGGGCGTAGCGACATCTCAGGCAGTGATCGTCGGGCAGTTGCCCACCAGACACGACAGCGTCTGGTCGAAGGATCCTTCTTTTTCTATGGAGGATGAGTAAATTTTACACCCTGTTCCTCATAAGAAGCGAGTAGAGCTAGCAACTAAGTATAGGTACATACTTAAAAACCAGTTGGCGAACAACGAGCTGCGCGTGCGCGCGACTACGAGCGATTACTCGCTGGTAAGCGTACCTATGTACACACAGCAGTCAAGTTACCACAAACTGTCAAATTTTCTCATTCGATTTTGAACTTAAAAGTCAAAATTTTAAGGTTTAAAATAATTTGGAGAAATTTGACAGTTTGGTATCCTGATGTGCTCTTGTCTGTACCAATACCAAGCGCGAGTCTCTCGGCGAGGTTCTGCCCGCCAGGCGAGCGTAGAATGTGTACCTACTCGCTCAGCGAACGGGTAGGTCTCTTTGATAGCTCTTGTCGCTGCGACAAACGAGTAGGTACAGTCAGCAACAAAAGTAAAAAGTCGATTAACACTTGAGTTTTCTAAATCTGAATTATTTAGATACTTCATTAAAATCGGAACAGATGTAAGTTTTAAAGAAAATTAACTCTTTCTTATAAATGAAATGCTAAAAAGCAGGTTATCATATCATTTTGTGTTAATTTAGATGATGTTAAAAAGTAGCAGTGTTAACCGACTTCTGTTGCTGACCGTACCTAAAATATGTTGCACTTTCTTGAGCGAGAAGATCGTCACTTCCTCATCGGCTGTGAGACAAAGTGTCTGAGGATCAAACTCAAGATCCCTATGCTCAGTAATCGTGCTTGCGGCCACTGGACCAACAAGAAATCGAGGGTTTTTTGCTAAACTTATGACTATAGGCGCCCCATTACTCACAAATGGGACTTTAATATAACTGAAGACATGTGGGTGTACTCAGATACGTATGTCTAACCCTTTGGGGATTACAGCCGTACCGACAACAAATGAATTATTTCTAATCACTAATTACGTACGGTGAGTGCAGTTTTAATTAAAATATTTTCTTAAAAGTGTACATAGTATATGATTAGCTAATCAAATCAAATTAAGCTACCTATTTAACAACACAATTAGGTATAGTTGACCTCTTAATTTATTTGCCACCCTTATACTGCCACCGCACAACGTCAACGGCACGTCAACGCGAAACGAGATTTTCTCGAACCGAACGCGACGTCCCGGTGGTGGTGTGCGGTGGACATGCAGCCTTAGTAAATGTATGTACCTACCTATCGCTACTTCGGCGCCGTCCGTCATCTCGTTCTCGATGACGTCCCGTTAATATGGCGGTGGACAAACGGCCTTACTCTCGAAATAATCGAAATTAAATTTTTTGATTATTTGTTTCATTGTCTAGGATACATATAAGTAGGTATTTACTATAAGATGGACACATTACAGATGTGCAATCCACGAAGACGCGCCCCACTATTCCTCCTAACCGTTTATATGTGTGCAAGCTTCCGGCAATGTTTGCGAGTTTTCGGTACATACTTTAATTAGTACACAGTCATTAGTGTGTACCGATAACACTCAAACATACATAAAGCTACGCTCCTAACGCGGTTATGCTTAATAGTTAAGTTAGTTATGTTTATTTACTTAAAGAGCTTGAGGTAAATATGTACGATGTTTGCATGTTCCATCATGGTTTGTCGTCACCTGACTCCGGAGCTGCTTATAGTTTAAGTTTTTGTTGTTACGTTTTACATTACAAGTTCCGATGGGACTGGCATGTGCAACTGTATTTAAGTCCCTAATAATAAATAAAGGAAGAAAAAAAAAAAAAAAAAGGAATAGTGGGGGCTGGGGCGCGTCTTCGTGGATTGCACTATCTGTATCGTAAATAAACCTTGTGCATTCTGCCATTTACAGACGCCAACACATGAAGCTACTACAATTTGTCAAATTTCTTTAATTCATTTTCATCTTTATCGCCAAAGCATTAGGTTCAAGGCTGATTGGGATTTAATAAACTTGCAAACGTTACTTATACAAAACGAGTTCCAAAAGTTATAAGTACAGTCGGCATCAATAATATCGGGACGAACAGACTGTTCAAAATGATCTACACTATGAAAATGAAATATTAACTCAATGACACAAGGAATGTTTCAGAATGAAGACAGTAAACGATAACTGTCATTCTGACAAGAACTTTGTCCAATTGAGATAAACTTAAATTTTCTTAGTTGTCGAGATTCAACCGTCTGTTCGTTCCGATATTTTTGACGCTGACCGTACAAATCAAAACGTTTCTGAAAACAACATTATTTCAATGAATGTATGAATAATTATAAAATAATAATTATATTGTAAGCATCATTGTTTTTTTTTTTTGTTACTACGCGCAATACTTTATTTGAGGCGCCTTTTTTGCGCGTTAATCCCTAAAATAAAACAACTAAAATAGATTATATAGTTTATTACATAAATTATTCACTTGCATATTAAAATATTGTCTAGAAATGCATTTTTATTCACATTACGATTTATACACATATTTAATTTATTTACATTATTATCGACACTTAGCCGCCATTTTGATTTTCACCACCAGCGCTTCTAGCGGTCGAAAGTGGAACTAACGTAACAGTTGTCAAATTTAAATCATCATAGGGAGAGAAACTACTGCATGTACAATCACAGAAAATAATCGTTTATGAAATTTACAAAATGTATACTATAATTTTATATTCAAACAAATCAAACCATTTATTTAAAATAAACCAATTAAATTACAGGCACTTTTGAATTATAAAGGGGTTGGTCAGTCAGAAAGATGAAGCTTGTTGTCTATTCCAAAGCGTAGTAGGTGACATAGAGAATGGACTGAGCGTTCCGTATTCAGTTGTGCAGTGAGTACAGACCGAAAAGTATGAGAGAGACAAAGCGAATTTGCGGACAGTAGTTATCTCTTTAGTACTGCAGGTATATTGGCCGCAAGTTCTTTTGTCTCTTTCTAGAGAGTGGTCAGTTTTGTGAAACTAACGCTCTGACCAATTCCTAGGTACCTATGGAAAAGAATTGCCAAGACATACACCTGTCAAAGAATGACAGGTTATTAGTCAATTTGATAAACAATTATTTGCTCTGACTGAAGATGTCATAATTTAACCTTGGCACTACAAACGCTGATATGAATGGCATAGTAGCTGATACGAAACTTCATCTATTAGTAAAAATATAAACCATATTTGTATTAACGGGGCAGCGCCAGGGTAGACCGCGAAATTCAATTTTTTTTTCGTTTTATGCAATTTGCAAGTCAGTATTAGGTTGTTTGTTGATTAAAGTATGATTCGCGATCGCAACATGTATGTATTTACAGAATTATAATCATTAGAATCAGTAATACAACTCCTTAAGTTCGTATAATCCTCAAATGTCAAGATTGCATGAAATAATCATTCATTATGATAACCAGGTCTTGAGTTTTGTTGATGACTAATTAATATGTATAATTAAGTAAATACATAGCTGTTGTTACGGTCGCGAATCATATTTTGATCAACATACAACCCAATACAAACTCAAACTCATGGCATTTATTTCAAATAAACCAATTACAGGCACTTTTGAATTGTCAGTGGGTCGGTCAGTCAGAAAGATGAAGCTAGTTGCCCATTCCAAAGCGTAGTAGATCCCTATGGAGAAGAACGGGCAAGAAACTCCACGGACACTCTTTTAAATCATAATATTTTTACAAAATATTGGTTACATCGTTCATGTTGAAAATATACATGTGAGAACAATGTAGAAAGACGTGCACGTTAAAAAGCGTCCGTAATAAAAAGATAAAAACTAAAACAACTAAATTAAATATTAAAATTAAAAATAAGCCATGGCAGCTAAGAGAAAACCAGCCCCAACTGACGGCGCCCGTTCACGAACATGACGCATGGATCAGCACCATCAAAAAAAAAATGCAAAAAAACTGACGACTGATGACTAGCAAATTGCAAAAAATGTAAGAAAATTTGAATTTCGTGGGGTACCCTGGCACTTTCGTCTTAACAACAAAAACTAACAATTTTAATAGTTTGAGAAAAATAATTATGGCCTCGATATTCGTACAAAAATTTAAAAATAAATTTTATCAAGATACACATACTGGAAATGTGTAGCTTGATATGTAGCAGTGTGTAAACTGAGCTCTCATTGTACGGAAACCCTGTACAATGCGAGATATATGTAGCCGTGTGTACAAAATGACAAGAAATAATTTAAAAAAAAATATATTTTTCTCATGCATAATTCTCAAGATCTATTATTATCCACACTTAAATTCTTATATTATGCTGTAATACGTCTAAATTAACAATTTATAAATTACTAGCTTTTGCCCGCGGCTTCTCCCGCGTGGATGTCGAAAATTATCCCACGGGAACCTACTACCGGGATAAAAAGTAACATATGTGTTAATCCAGGTTATAAACTATCTGTGTGCCAAATTTTATCCAAATTTGTTTAGCCGTTTTTGCGTGATTGAGTAACAAACATCCAAACATACAAACTTTCACATTAATAATATTAGTACGATAAAATATACTTTAAAATAATAATTAATACTTTTAAAACTTTCGCGATTTGTACACATTATAAACAAATTGAGAACGGGTCTTCTCAGGATTTTATTATTATATAATTAAGTATCCAGTAATCAGTATTAATATTAATCCTACTAATATTACAAATGTGAAAGTTTGTATGTTTGTTACTCAATCACGCAAAAACGGCTAAACGGATTTGGATGAAATTTGGTATACAGACAGTTTCTAACCTGGATTAAAACATAGGATACTTTTCATCCCGGTAGAAGGTTCCCGTGGGATAATTTACGACAACACGCGGGCGAAAGCCGCTGACAAAAGCTAGTTAATAATAAATTAATATTAATTAATACTGATACTAATAACTAATACTGATGAGTATTAATTAGTATTCAGTATTTTATTCCTTTTTACGAGGTAAACAGGTACCTACTACTATACTCCATTTAGATTAGACATTTAAACAAACCTTTTTTACAGTCCGTTCAACCGATATTGACTTCTATGGCGTTGGTGGCATGACAAATGGCAGCTGCAGTAAACAGCTGGTATTGGAACCACTTTTTTGCTTTTAATGCCATCCTTAAGCCTACGCAATAGAAGTCAAAATCGGTTGAACGGACTGTAAAAAAGGTTTGTTTAGATTTTTAATGTTATTGTAAATGGAGTATAGACATAGTTTAACTTGTTCTTATTACTATGGTTCTAAACAAGGTCGGTTCAACGGTTCAAGGTCGTCGTCGCCTTTTGGATACGGAACTCTAAAAAAAAATCGAAAGAGCGTAATCCAGCGTAATTTACGCAGTTTAAATGAACTTGCCGAAATTAAGCTGCATACAGTTCGTACGTTTAAGGACGCTGTTACAAATGGGTAGTCAAATCATTATTTTTTTACACAAAAGTATGTTTATTAAATAAAATGCTTTGCATTCTTAAAATGTTTTTTGGCCGAATTGTTGATAGATGTGCATGGTACGATTCTGAACTATAAATATAATTTTAGATCGGTACATTTATTGAAAAACTGTACCTAAGTGACAATTTTAACTTCGGTACATTTATTGAGAAACTGTACCTATCGAAAATTAAATTTATAGTTCAGAATCGTACTGTAGAGGTTTGATGCTTTGATCAAGCCTCGACAATATTATACTGACATTCTTATTAGGCTGACATTCATATCTTTATTCATATCTTTATTCATATTCATATCTTTATTTGCATTCCGTAATGTTTATTTTATTTTATTTATTTATTACTGAAAACAAAGTATTGAAATAGGTACACGTTAAAAATACATTTTTACAAAATAAGCACTATTAGATATCTCAAAACGTGTGGGTGAGCACTGCTCTCCTAGCTAGGTTATGGAAACCTGTGTTAAGGAGAAGCAGTCCGGTCCCCTAAGGTACAATGACGTAAAATTATATAATAGTTCAGATTCAATTGTTAATTTCGGAGAATTGAGTTAGACATTAAAGTAAAATAATTTAAGATAGATAAGTATATAATATGTGTGTGAGGGTGTGTGTGTGTGATTGGGTGTGTGGTGTGGGGGGGTGTGTGTGTGATTGTGTGTGTGGTGTGGGTGTTTGGTGTGGGTGTGAGAAGCTGTATGTTCATCACCTATGTTAAGATCCTTTCAGTGTCGTCATATGACTTATTTTGCAGGTACGTTTCAATCATTCAAATATGGAATGTATTCTAACAAGAAAACGATTCTCGTTTTCTTGTTAGGATGACATATAGATTCTGGTGAGGGCTCCGCGTAGAACCAATTTAGTTAAGGAGTGTGATTTATAATTTATCTGAAGCTTAAAATACAGAGAGCATCAGCCCCATATAACTAGAGTCCCTCTCGTTTTATTATTAATTCAGTAAATCTCCTGCTGTGAGGTTCCAGCTCTCACAGTACCATGCACATCTATCAACAATTCAGCCAAAAAACATTATAAGAATGCAAAGCATTTTATTTAATAAACATACTTTTGTGTGAGAAGCTCGTGGCTAAGTAATAACAGCCGCACGGGTCGATCCATCAGGTTAAGCTACGCTTGCCGGGGTTGGTCAGTGGATGGGTGACCATCTTTACATACCGAGACTCCTCCGTGCCTCGGAAAGCACGTTAAGCCGTTGGTCCCGGCTGTCATTCGTGGATCTTTGACAGTCGTTACGGGTCGTCAGAAGCCCGAAAGTCTGACAACCAGTCTTACCAAGGGGTATCGTATTACCCAGTTACTGGGTTGTGGAGGTCAGATAGGCAGTCGCTCCATGTAAAATACTGGTATTCAGCTGCATCCGGTTAGACTGGAAGCCGACCCCAACATAGTTGGGAAAAGGCTAGGCAGATTGATTTTGACTTTTGTGTAAAAAAGTAATGATTTGACTACCCATTTGTAACAGCGTCCTTAAGAAAAATGTTGTCTTTGTTTACTTACACTAATATAAAGAGAGGCAAAGGTTTACTGTAAGTTTGGATGTAAGAGGTGATCTCAGGAAGTACTGAGCCGATTACAAAAATTCATTCACAAGCAGAAAGCTACGCTATTGCCGAGTGCGATAGGGTATGTTTTGTGGTATAGTTTACCACTCGGGGGAAGTCGCGTGCAGAAGCTAGTACTACTATAAATAAAGTAGTTTTAATCTCATGTTAAACAGAATCTTGAAGAGAGCACGACGACGGAATATACTACGTTGGTTTAGGTAGTTAACTGAAGGTAAACAAAAAAACCACGTGACGAGAGCTGTCAAAGGGAACGGACTAAACAATTTGCCTAGCCTTTTCCCAACTATGTTGGGGTCAGTTTCCAGTCTAACCGGATGCAGCTGAATACCAGTATTTTACATGAAGCGAGTGCCTATCTGACCTCCACACCCCCTTGGTAAGACTGGTTGTCAGACTTTCTGGCTTCTGACGACCCGTAACGACTGTCAAAGATCCACCAATGACAGCCGGGACCAACGGCTTAACGTGCTTTCCGAGGCACGGAGGGGTCCTGGTATGTAAAGATGGACCCATCCACGGACCAACCCCGGCAAGCGTAGCTTAACTTAATGGATCGACCCGTACTTCTTAGCTACGAGCTCCTCCCAGACTAAACGCAATGTAATAATAATTAATTAAAAATTACGCTCAAGCAGTTACAACTACGAATAGTAGTATAAGAATAAATTATCCACTCACGCAATAAATGCACCAGAGTTACCCAAAACGAAAAACCTCGAAACAAAGAAACAGTCATTAGTTTATTATCACTTCAAAGAAATATTTTGTGTACAAGCCTGTATTATTAGGCTAGGCGCCCCGTTGCGCGCCGACAAAAAATGTTCAAGACAATCGAGCAAAAATCTCAAGGGGGGGGGGGGGGGGGGAATGGCGTGAGTAAATAGTTGAATAGTTTTTAGTGTATCCCTTTTACCATTTGTTTACCTCTATTAACTACCTAAACCAATGGAGTATAGTTAAAAATAACTAAATAATATATTTTCTAGCTTTCTAAATATTACACTCATACATACTCACGCCTTCTACCCATTAGGGGTAGGCAGAAACTACAGAACGCCACCTACTAAGATCCTTACATACTCCTTTTGCCTCGTTTACGTTCATGAATCTGGTCATACACGCACGCCGGTTGCGAGTACTACGCACCGGACCTTTCTGAAGAACATCACCAATAAGGTCACTATACAGTATGGAATTGGCATCTTGGCAATAATTGAAAGCTCAAGCAATATTACTCCATAGAAGTATAGAAAAATTAAATAATAAATAAAAAACCGAAAATTAAAAAAGTTAAATTTTCAAACAAAATAAATATCAAAATAAATTCACTTAAAGTAAACACTCTGTTTAGACAACGTACCTTGACCCCAGGAGCGAAGAGTGGCAACGGTGCACGCGGGCGGCATGGCGGCTTTTTTGTCGGCGCCGGCACTTTGATTCGTTTGACAATGTGCGACGAAAATAAAATCCACTAAGTTCATTTGTACCGCCACGTGTTTATTTCGCGATAACTGAACTGAACTAAATACTTCAATATTACACATTGGTTCCAAAAAGAATAAACTTAAATTTTCTCATTTTCAAAGTGTCCACCACGGTTTCGGAGACACGCGAATAAACTTATTTTTTTATAAAGCCCCATAAAAAGAAGTCGGGTGACCGAGCTGGCCACCTGCAGGGGCCATAGCGACCAATCCATTGCTCGCCGAACATGGTGTTAAGCCGCTCTCTCGCGAGGAGTACGGAATGTGGAGGAGCTCCGTCTAACTGGAACCAAACCCGCTTGTAAGCTACCACAGACAATTCCTCTAGATAATCGGTTATTAAAGCAGTTGCATGCAGCTGAGATGAGAATGCTAAGAGGGATGTGTGGTGTTACACGAATGGATAGAATAAGAAATGAGTACATAAGAGGAAGTCTAAAAGTGGCACCGGTGACTGAAAAGTTGTGCGGAAATCGGCTGTCATGGTATGGGCATGTGATGCGGAGGAGTAAGGAAAATGTCGTGAGGAAAGTTTTGAGTATGAATGTCGATGGCTATAAGAGTAGGGGAAGACCAAAGAAACGATGGATGGATTGTGTGAAAGATGACATGGCTAGAAAGGGGGTGACTACCGAGATGACGAATAATAGAGAAGTATGGAAAAAAAGGACATGTTGCGCCGACCCCAAATAGATTGGGATAAGGGCAGGAGAATGATGATGATGGGCCGTTAAAAAGATCCAGAAACTTGTGCATTGAGGTTTCCGTTGATAAAAACGGGGCCGATTATTTGGTCTCCGTGAATACCTGCCCACACATTAATGGAAAAGCGGTATTGATGAGCGAGTTGCGCCGTCTCTCACGATAAGTACGTAAGTAGTTAAGGCTGAATTTTGGCCGCATTCGCCATACAATAACACCATGTCTACACCACCACCACCATGTATACTCTGCAGCACTGTAAAAATGCTGTTGTCTTGGCATTTTGTTAAAAAGACACACGCGAACACAAAAGTCGTGTCAATTTCACCTTAAAAAATGTATACAAAAAACTTAAAAACACAATTTACACACACACAAAGTCAAATAACTAATAAACTAATAAGTGTCCATTCCACTGATAAAAAATTAAACTAACTAAGCACTAAATTTACTGGTATTTGCTATTCACGTTTTGAAGCAATGCGCGCACACACTATCCCGGAAGATTAGCGGTGAACTGACCAAGCGGAACGCAACTTCCAAGATGGCGAAAAAATATTATAATGTAGGGCAAATGGTGCAATTATCGTAATTAACGCTTATCGATAACTTTTTACACGTAATTTTTCTACCGAAACAAGGCATTAGAATACAATTATCTTTGTGTAATTTGAATATTTATTTTTAACAATTAAAAATATTAATTGGACATTAAAAATACGATTGAACAGTTTACGAAACTACCGTTAAGTTAGTGACTTCCTGAGTAATCCTGAGTATCAATCGGGTCTGTCGATCAACCGGAAGCCGGTCGGTAACTAACTATGTAACATGCGAAAACAATTCATAAATTGTTGTTGTTTACTTTTTGCATTTTATCTCTAAATCTACTTAATAATATTTAATAAGAACACACATAAACAAAAAAGCTGTTTAGCTTTAAATACTCAGGGCATAGTGGTTTTTAGAATTATGACAATAATTCTTAAAACACCATAGCACCACCTAAGTATTTAAAGCTAAACAGCTTTTTTGATTATCTATCTTTATTCCTTTTAACAAAAGCTAATAGTCGATAACAGGTGTGCTTCCCTACGTGGCGCGAGCGCACCCCGCACCCGCGCGCCCCCGCAATATTATTTCGCTGAATCGCCTTTCAAGAAAGCCGCGTGGCTCGTGCCGCTCTGTGTAAAGAAGCCGCCAAAAGACACCGCTGCCGATGTACACCCGCAGGAAATGTTGGCGCGTCCCAGTGATGGATTATGTTTGTGTAAACAAAACAAAGGTTCGACCATGGCAGGCCAAGGAAGTTGTTCAATAGGAAATTCCAAGTACTAGTATACCGAAAAAAAAACCACATTAACATTAACTTTCATAGTCAGTTTGTACTGGTCTTGTGTCTGTGAGAGGTAGTGGGCCGTACCGTTACAGTATTAATCGAATGTGGGTGTCGTCGGGCGGCGCGGTCCGCGGCTGCGTCTCCCGTACACGCTTAGTTTTGCGCACGCACTCAAACGTTGAATTATTTATTTTTTTTACATTAAATTCCAGCCTGTCGTGCAGGTGTACCGATTTTGCATTTCGGCAAATAAGTAGAATAGGTACGTAACAGCGTCGTGATAGTTTACACTGAGTGGCAACGTCGCATTTTAAAGGGTTCATTGAATCATTGACCTAGTGATCCAATTCTACAGAGTGTTTAAATTTGATCAAAATGAAAACTCTACTTTTTGACGTAATTACTGGACCGATTTCGTTCATTTTTTGTATATCGTCAGAAAAGGCGATACCAAGTGTGTCCTAGAAATTATTGCATATAAGCGGTCCCCATACTGTATGTCTTCCTAGGGCGTCCCCTCCAGACGTTTCCACTCACATCTGCCTTGTAAATACCATTTGTTAGTCGCCTTTCATTCATCCTCTCAAACCATCTAAGCATTTAATATAAGGTCTTTACCTATGAAATTGCCGTTCTGCAGTACTGGCCATTTCAAATCAAAATAATTTTTGTTTGGCTAAGAATTCTAATTTCAAATTAATTTTATTTTAAAAACATGGATTTTTTTTTCCAAAAGTAGTCATTTGTTTATTGATTAGTGTTACATTTTCATCGCATTTCAATCTTTTTCGTCATCATGGATACGTTAAAAATTCGAGTAATTATGGAATATGAGTACCGTCGTGGCAGCAACGCGGCACAAGCGGCACGCAACATCAACGACGTTTACGGAGCTAACACTACAAACCAACGCACCACTTGTTATTGGTTTGCTCGCTTCCGTTCTGGAAATTTCGACCTGAAAAATGAACCTCGCGGTCGTCCGAAGACTTTGGTCGACAATGACGAATTAAAGGCGATTGTGGAAGCTGATGATACACGATCTACGGCTGAATTAGCAGCAGCTTTCGACGTTAGCGTCAAAACAATATTGGTCCATTTGCGTCAAATTGGCAAGGTAAAAAAGCTTGACAAATGGGTGCCCCACGAACTCAATGATCGCCAGCGCGAAGTACGCGTCGAGACGTGCCTTGCACTGCTCAACAGACACACAAATGAAGGAATTTTGAACCGCATTATACCTGCGATGAAAAATGGATTCTGTTTGATAACCGCAAGCGCTCAGCAAGTTGGTTGGATCCTGGTTCAGCACCTAAACAATGCCCTAAACGAAAACTTACCCCTAGAAAAGTGATGGTCACTGTTTGGTGGTCTAGCGCCGGTGTGATTCATCACAGCTTCTTACCAAACGGGGTGAGCATTACTTCAGATGTGTACTGTGAAGAACTGAACACAATGATGGAGAATCTGGCACATCTCCAACCAGCATTGGTCAATCGCTCGTCTCCGCTGCTCCTGCACGACAACGCGCGACCTCATACTGCACAGCAGACGGTCTCCAAGTTGCAAGAACTGGGGTTGGAAGCTCTCCGTCATCCGCCCTACTCACCAGACCTTGCGCCTACAGACTACTACTTTTTCCAGAATTTGGATAACTTCTTGGCGGGAAAAAAATTCAATACCCGAGAGGCAGTACAAAATGCCTTTGAAGAATTTGTTGCCTCCCGTCCAGCTGATTTCTTTAAGAAGGGCATCAATAAACTGCCACTGCGTTGGCAAAGATGCATTGATTGCATGGGTGATTACTTCAATCAATACAAATAAAAAATGCATGAAAAAAATTCGTTTAAATTTTTTCATACAAAACGGCAATTTCATAGGTAAAGACCTTATATTAGACTTATTATATTATGTATAATTGTTATTATGTCAGATCTCTGTTTAGATGTTTTTTTTTTACAGAAAGGAATATGCAAAGGTTTAATATGTAACAGATTTACGATTTCAATGCTTTTTATTCTAATTTCACTGAAAAAGTAGGAAATATCACATGACTTTTATGCTTTTACAAAAATACTTTGAAATTCCAAAATCTAGAAGACATTTTAATCTAGGTTTTGGATCCTTGTACATAATTTCTCTGAAATGATCCATGTGACATTTGTGATTTCAATAAAATTTATATCTCTAGCTTTTGTGTATTTCATAGAAACATCTGATGAATTTACTGTAATTTAACTAACATAACTCATGATTAGAGATCGAATAATCCGATGCACATTTAGCTAAAGTTAATTTTTGGCTTTGAAACTATGAAAGCGGCTTCTTAATTTTTGTTCTTAATATAAATCCCGGTATTCCAGAAAATCCGGGAAAGCACAACTAATTGGATACATGGTATGGAAACTACTTCCGTTCCGTTCCGTTGGTACTACCGTTTTGCGTAGATGTGACGCATATTTTCCCCAAAACTTGCTTTTTACTTTGTTTATTTTGTTTTGTTGTCCTTTGCGTCATGTTTACCGCAAATAAACGTATTTTCTTTCTTTCTTTTTCTTTCTTTCTTTACTTCTTAAATATGTGTATTTATTTAAAAATACCGGGATACCGGGATCGCATGACTATTCGTATGCTTGTTTTACTTGAAATTCATTTTTAACATTACCTATCCTGTCGTTTGCTACGCCAGTTTGGCAACCTACTTTACAACATTAGCTAGCATTCGATTCTATAGTCAAAAAGTACTAGTAAATTTATCAATTCCGGAATCGCGAGATTTTTACGATCGATACAAAAGTGCATTCCATATTAGCCAGCATCTAAACTTAGGTAAACATACACTTGATTCTATAATCAGAACTCTAAATTTGTCGATGCCGGAATCCCGGGATTTTTTCTATACATACGTGCATTCTATAACAGCCAGCACCTCAACTTTAGGTAAATATGCATCCGATTATCCGATCTATCCTCATGATACATTTAACTACGTAGTTTCACTAAAACATCACCTCATGTATCTTATAATTTCAGTGAATATCAATCTCACTTCTGTAGTTTCACTGGAACACATGAATATTTAATAATTTCACTCACTGACTACCGAGATGACGACTAATAGAGAAGTATAGCAGAAAAAGACATGTTGCGCCGACCACAATAAATTACGATAAGGGCAGAATGTCTGCTAAAATCTCTTAGATCTTATAGTTAAATCTTCAAGTTATAGTAAACGGGTTTGTCCTCAATCATGGGGCCCATTTCCCCCATCTTGGGGTCGCAAGGGGGCCACATGGGAGTCTGCATGTCCATGTCCTGATCTTGGGGAATCTGGCCCTGAATGAAAAAAAAAAAAAAAGATTTATTTAAATTCTGTTCACTCTCTCTAAATGTCGTGATGGCCTAGTAGTTCTCACCTATCATGCAGACATGCACGAAGTTGTGGGTTTAAATCGGGCTAAGTAGAGATAAACCAATCTAAAAACGAACGCCCCTCCACAAAACGTGATTATTTCAATGTGTGAGAAGACATACTTATTGCAACACTTTACTTGTGTGCGTGCGGCGACTTTACTGTCAACATGGACTCGTCGCCGCACTTAGGAGGTCAACTAATCGTGCGATCAGTCCAGGTAATAACATTGTACGGCGGGGGAGCGTGCGCTTTGTATGGAACGACACATTAGTTGGCCGACAAATCCGACTGTTTAATTTTTGGCAAGACGGGTAGGTACCGATTGCAAAAAAATAAATCTGTGTTATTATGTATATTTTTATGTATGTTAGTTAGTTCAGTTGTTGACCGTACTCGCCGGTGACTGAGCAACCAATGACAAAGACCAATTATGTGTATTGCGTCTATACACTTCTTTGCCCGTGAGCGTAACCGCTGTGGAGGGGCGTTCATTTTTAGAATGGTTTATCTATAGCAATGTGACACTGGTTATACTTGGTTACCTCAAGTAAAGCGCGCGTCGCTTCGTCACATAAAAATACTGTACACGAATAACTTCTTATCTCTACATCACCCTTGGTTGACTGGTAAAGATTGCCTAAGGGTCAATTTCCACCAAACGGAAAATCCTCGCGGCTGGTCGAGCACTTAAAATACAACTGAATAAGTAACTATTATTTATTTATTATTTATTTATTTATTCAGTAGTACACTTACATCTTATACATCTTTATGTTGGCGCAAACATAAACTCATTAGAGTTTTACCGTGCACCAAAATCATCGACCATACAATTTAGATAACTAAAACCAACTTATAATCATAGTTAAAATGAAACAACAACTATAATAAAAATGAGGGTATTAAGTGAAACATTTATCTAATACTAACAAACGAGCGAACATCGGTGACCGAACTGACCGTCTTTAAAACAAAAAGTGGTGGAGGAATGTGATTTCGATTGATACAGGTTGTTCCTAAAAGTATGTTAAGTATGTGAACTTGTATCAGTATTGTCTTTAGGTTTAATATTCCACGCAGACATCAAGCGTTTATCAAGTGTGACGTCTGCGTCGAATTTTATACTTAAAGTCAATATTAATACACTTATTCAGTGAAATTTAAAAAGTGCTCGAGCATCCGCGAGGATTTTTCTGTTTGCTTGAAAACTGACCCTAATGGTTAATTTACATAGTGCGAGCTGCTGACTAACATGCGAGTCAGTAGCTCGGCTTGCTTTGGCTGTTTACATAGTGCGAGCTGCTGACTAGACAGCAGACAGCCTGCTCGCACTGTGTACACGCATGTCAGTAGCTCGGCTTGCCTTGGCTGTTTAGCTACTCGGTAGGCTGACTCGCACGCTAGCTCGCACTGTGTAAATTAGACATAAGGCATTAAGTCCGCCTTTGTTCCTTATTGTGTGCGAGAAGTTTACTCCTGTATAAATTAAGTATTTCAGGATAACTACAAGTATTACAAAGGTTAAAAGTTGCAGCGGAAACAAAACTTTATGTTGCAGGCAGTAAAATAACTTTTCCTCCATACCTGTCTAGTGTCAGGTCTTCGCTTGCCCTAGCGCGCTTCGGCCACGGCTTCTTGAGATGTACGTATGTGATGTGAGCTCGTTTCTCACTCGCGTGCTTGAAGCCTTTGCCACACATCTCGCATTTGAACGGTTTTAAACCGGTGTGGATCTAAAACAAATATAAAAAATTACATAAGCATAATCAGCATATGCTGCGGCACAGGCCTCCTCTCGAGAAGAGAGAGCAGGCTGTAATCCACCACGCGGGCTCAGTGCGGGTTGGTAGATGTCACATGGCTTCTAATTTTGGTTCTAGGACATGCAGGTTTCCTTACAATGTTTTCCTTCACCGTTTTGAGAGCAGTGGTGGTGAAATTATTTACACAAAGTAAAGCGCCTGGCGGGGTTCGAACCTACGACCTACAACTCGTAAGTCGCGGCCGTTACCACTGGGCCACCACGGCTCATATAAAAAATATTTTTTATTGAAATATAATGTATTTAACACCACGCCCGAATTCTCTGAAAGAAAGATCAGTTAAAAGAGCCTCATCGAGTGGATAAACCATACACATAGGATATGTCCTATTATAGCAGATCGAATTTAATAATAAAAAAAGTAAATTTAAAAAATCAAAAAACCCGACTGCGTATAAAGTGAACTTAAAAAAACCGGCCAAGTGCGTATCGAACCACGCACATTGAAGGGTTCCGTAGTTGGGATGAATTTATCCCAAGAACAAACTTATCATTGTAGTTGAAAACATGTTCTCCCATACATTGCAACTGAAAATGCAAGTTTGTACTCACAATATTGAGAGATTTACCATGTTATTTTAGAAAAACAGACTTCTTATAGGTTTTCCTGTAATCTACAGGTAAAGGTATATTTTCTGCATTTTTTTTTCAAAATTTTAGGCTCAGTAGTTTCAGAGATAAGGGGGGGGGGGGGGGGAATGGTAAATTTTCGTCTAGATTCTTAAATAACTTAAAAAAAAATATTTTAAAATTATAAAAAAAAAAAACCCCTCATAGTATTTGATATGTCACACAGTAGAGATAAACTACGATAACATGGCGCGCCCCTCCAAAATTCAAAACGTTTAAAAAGTATTTGTGAAAGTATTTACAATGCAATCCGTGGATTTGTTTTTGTTTGACGGCTTTCTCATTACGCACACATGCGTTGTGAATCTTGTGGTGCATTGTAAATACTTTCACAAATACTTTCAAACGTTTTGAATTTTGGAGGGGCGCGCCATGTTATCGTAGTTTATCTCTACAGTTTCCAAAACTTTTTTTTAAATTTTCTTATTTGCCCCCCAAAAGAGCCCCCATATTCAAAATTTATTTATTTACTTTACCCGTCCGTGTTGGGTCACAGAAATTCATATGTGTACCAAATTTTAACTTAATCGGTCCATTAGATTCGGAGTGTGACAGACAGACAGACGGAGGCTGTGACAGACGGATAGACAGACACACTAGTGATCCTACAAGGGTTCCGTTTTTTCCATTTGAGGTACGGAACCCTAAAAATGAAGCAATTTCTGAAATCACCAACCGTCTTGTGCAAGCGTGGTGATCAATGCTCGTGCCTTCTCTGTATGAGAACAGGGATTTGCCCAGCAGTGGGACAGTTGTACTCACAAACATATGCCTCTGTCGGTTGCTGTGCGTCGAGAAGTGCTTCCGCACAGTGCGCACACGTAGCTGGCGCGCACCTGACTGTGCACCCTCCTGTGTGCGACGAGGCGTTGCTTCATTCTGAATGACTTGCCGCAGGAGTCGCACTTGAATGGACGTTCCCCGTGTGGACCCACGTATGGTCTTTCAGCAGGGCGTAACTCTAGAAAGAAAAACAAAAAATGTGTACATGCTTAAAACATCATCATCTGCCTAGCCTTTTCCCAACTACGTTGGGGTCGGCTTCCAGTCTAACCGGATGCAGCTGAATACCAGTATTTTACATGGAGCGGCTGCCTATCTGACCTCCATAACCCAGTACTGGGTAATACGATACCCCTTGTAAGACTGGTTGTCAAACTTTCGGCTTCTGACGACCCGTAACGACTGTCAAAGATCCACGAATGACAGCCGGGACCAACGGCTTAACGTGCTTTCCGAGGCACGGAGGAGTCTTGGTATGTAAAGATGGTCACCCATCCACGGACCAACCCGCGGCAAGCGTAGCGGCTGTAATTACTTAGCCACGAGCCCCTCGGACATGCTTAAGACAATGTTACTAATATAAATTCCTTTGATTTGATTACTTTTGAAAATACTAGGTCAAATTAAAACTTCAAAGACATGATAGATTTATTTATCCATCTGTGAAGTTTTAATTTCATCTTGTATTTTTAACGGTACTGTTTTAAAGAGTGTCTATTTTAAATGTTTTTATTAAAGTAAATTCGCAATGGTAGCCAGCAAAATTCAAATTTTCTTACGTTTTTTGTAATTTGCAGTGTCAGTGTCAGGTTGTATGTTGATCAAAATATGATTCGCGACAATAACATAAATGTATTTACATAATTATAACCATAAGAATCATCAATACATCTCTCTAAGTTAGATTTGTCGTGACACGTACACTGCTCACGACCCTGCACACACTACACTGACCTACTTGCAAAAAACGACAAAAAAAAAATATTTCGCGGGATACCACTGCCGATCCACCTTAGATGCACCATGTGGTAAAAAAAAACTTTTTTAAATTAAAATAATCTTATATATAAAATTCTCGTGTCACAATGTTCGTTCCCGTACTCCTCCGAAACGGCTTGACCGATTCTCATGAAATTTTGTGAGCATATTGAGTAGGTCTGAGAATCGGCTAACATCTATTTTTCATACCGCTACTTTTATCCCGGTCTACGCGGGTGAAACCGCGGGGCGCAGCTAGTAATGTATATAAAAAATGAATGGCTAAATGTGTTGCTAAGCGCAAAACTGTGTGGCAAGGCTGGACGACCGCTGGACCAATTCGGCATTTTTTTTTTTCAAATTTTTGTTAGGAAGGCTCTTACGAAGAGAAAAATTGTAAAATTCGGGAAAGCTGAAAATGCATTTTCTATGGGAATTTTGTATGAATTATTGAAATTTGGACAGGACAACGTCTGTCGGGTCAGCTAGCTAGTTATATAAATATTTATTTAAATTACAACAAAAACATAGTTTTACTATATTTTTGCTGTAATTTTTCTAGTTCATCTAGCAATCAACAAATTGCATTCAGTAATAACCTCAAAGGTGAAGAAATGAAAGTGATCGTAATTTACAACATTCAAATATTCAATCAATATGTTATTCCATTGCTTCACTCGTGAACGCTCACTCTAATGTCTCGCTGATGGTGGCGCGTGTTGGATCATTTAGCTAATCCATGCGTCAGGTTCGAGAACAAGCGCTGTCAGTGAAGGCTGGTCATACCTTAGCGGCCACAGCTTATTTTAATTTAATTTAAATATTTGAATTGTTTTTTTTTAAGGACGCTTTTAACGTTCTGCATCGTTCTCACATGTAAAATTTCAACATGAATGTTGTAACCATTACTTTGTAACCATATCTTGATTTAAAAGAGTGTCCGTGGAGTTTCTTGCCCGTTCTTCTCCATAGGTACCTACTATGCTTTGGAATGGGCGCCTAGCTTCATCTTTCTGACTGACCGACCCCTTGACAATTCAAAAGTGCCTGTAATTGGTTTAATTGAAATAAAGCTATTATGCCCCACGATCTATGTATACTAATAAGTTATTTCAACCGAGGACGAATCTCACATGTACGGGTAATAACAGCTACATTATGTGCATAAAATTGTATAACAAAATACCAAATTCCATAAAAACTCTACCATTTGCTAGATTTAAAAATAATTTGACGAGGTTTTTAATTGAAAAATGCTTTTATAGTGTACATGAGGTTTTAGATTATAAATTATAAGTTTTGTAAATTGCATGGTCATTCTATATTATTATTGTTATTTTTTTTTTATTGTGTGGCAAATCTCTTCCATTATTGACATGATTATTATTGACATTTATGACTATTAATTTGATTAATTTTACACAATTTTATTAATATTTATTTAATTCAATAATACAATTTTAATGGGATTATCTGTTTAATGACTGCATGTTTATGATCCATAATTAATTTAAATAAAATATTAATATGATTTTATATTTGCACGCCGAAATTAAAGGCAGGATAAGAGGACAATTTTATAAATATTCCCAACCTTCTGTACCTTATTTATGCAAATAAATGATTTTTGATTTTTTTTTTTAATGCTTTGAGTTTGAGTTTGAACAGCGATGCCTGTGTTGGATATGGAATGAGACGCAAATGCAGGTTGAGTGTGGAATGAATGTATTTCGTGGAATCGTTTGTTATATACAGTTTCTGCTGCCATAATTAATACTGAGTGGGTACATATGAAAAGTTTGCTAAAACAGAACAAAAATACCCTACGTACAATTTTATCAAATGAGTAGGTATCATAGATATAAGATATATTTCTGTGGTAGGTATGCTATTCCGCTACACCTGAATCCACCATGCTATGTTCGGGCAGATATTCGACTAAGTAACTTATAGGATAACCGGATATTCGGCATATTAGGGATATCCGGTATCCGGCCAAACAACTATACGTCTCATCTCTAAGTGTCTAAACACACTATGCCAAAAGTAAGCGACCGCAGTTCGGCATGATTACGCCTGCAATGCTATTTGAATTACTGACGACACATTACAATCGAAATTTCGTTGTTGTTGAATCAGCCGCGGAACTTCGGTCGCATACCTTCGGCATAGTGTGTTTAGACACTAACAATAACACTGTGTTAACAAGAACTTACTTGGAACATTCTGCCACAAACTTCGCACATGCATGGGGACTTCATAGAAGGGTAGTTGGTTCGATTCTTGTCGGGGTGCATTCGTCTGAAGTGACCGTGGTACGCACGAGAGTCTTCTAGTTGAATGCCGCACTGAAACAAATGGGTAACAAATTAACATTTATTTCCTTATTATTATTATTTTTTTTTTTTAAATTGTCTTTGACATATCTCGGGAATGAAAAGAATTACTACTATTTTTTTTTTTCTATGGTAGCTCGAGTCATGGCGAGCCCTAAGTGATTGCTGACAGAGTGGATTATCCGTATATAATCCACTGCTGTCAGTTACATGTCCCCATTTACATATGATTACTTTTATTGAATTTCCACTTAAACATTTACATACATACATACATCATCTTCCTGCCCTTATCCCATATTACTTGGGGTCGGCGCAACACGTTTTCTTCCTCCATTCTCCCCTGTCAACCGTCACGCTATCATTCACTCCCTTCTCTTTCATATCATTCCTCACACAATCCATCCATCTTTTCTTTGGCCTTCCTCTGCCTCTCCATCCATCAACATCTATATTCATCACTCTTTTAGTCACATGCGTTTCGTCTCTCCTCATTACATGCCCATACCAAGACAAACGATTTCCTTGCAACTTTTCTGTCACTGGCGCCACTTTCAAACTTCCTCTTATATACTCATTTCTCACTTTATCCATTCTTGTCACTCCACACATCCATCTCAACATTCTCATCTCCGCTGCATGCAATTTTTTTTCATCCGTCTTCTTCACTGTCCAGCATTCCGATCCATAAAATTTACATACATACATACACACACATTTAATTAGTTAGTCTTTTAATTTATTTTGTATGATTACCTTGCTGTGAAAGAGCGGAGTCTCCTAATACAGGCATTGTTTGCTTACAAGGAGGCTCCAATCACTAATTGAGTTTTTTATTTATTATGGTCCACGAAATATTTTTTTTTTTTTTTTACATGTGCCATCGTTTCGTGTTATTAACTTAGTTTTTAAGGAACAATATTACTAAACCTTCGAGTCTTCAATTCAATTCAATTCAATTATTTATTAGTCAGACAACATGATCCAAATTATGGTTAGTAACAACATCAGGAGCTTATGAACTATATTAGTAGGTAATTAATTTAAATTTACATTACAATAAAAATAACAATTAAAATATTTTATTTAACAGTCCCAACCACGATACTTACCCAGAGCGAGTGTATCGGACACTGGTATTTACCAGAAATATTTTTTTTTTAATTTGAATTTGAATTTATGGTACCTAGTACATTATGAAGATACCTAAATAAAATTATTTCATGTTTCACACATATATATATAATATACTAGCTTTGACAATCAATTCGGGTTGTACTCTGCTTATAAGAATATAATTCAATCATGATTCGAAAGACACGTGGCGCCATCTATTATCATAAGAACGTTATGTACATTTTTTGGGATGTAAGGTACCCTATGTCCGTTTCACCTAACAACGTGAAAAAAAATGCAAAATTTCAGGATGATTGGTTAGGTTTTTTTAAATTTCAGGTTTAGGCAAGAAAAGGTAACTAACAAACAATTTACTTTCGTATTTATAGAATTAATTTGTAAGTCTGACAACAAGTCTTACCAAGGGGTATCGTATTACGCAGTCACTGGGTTGTGGAGTCAGATAGGCAGTCGCTCCATGTAAAATCTGGTATTCAGCTGCATCCGGTTAGACTGGAAGCCGACCACAACATAGTTGGGGAAAGGCTAAGCAGATGATGATTAATTTGTAAAATGAGTTATCACTGGAACCGAGTGACTGGCGTAAGTATTTCAGAATGGACGAATCTACATATTTCAAGCTCCGACTGACGGCAAAAGGATGTAAGCACGCGCACTCCCGGTCAGCTTGGCGTGATGCAACCGAACTCAAAACCTATTAATTTAATTAAGTCACTCTTACACTGTTTGGTATGTTCCCCTATTACTCGACGATGGCTGGACCGATTTGAATTTTTTCTATTTTATTCGAGAGGGTATAACATCACAGTTGGTCCCATATAAAATTGATTAACTTTGCTTCGGTAGTTTTTGAGTTAGCTTCAATAATACGTATTTTTTCCCCACTTTTATATGGATGATGTTCTAGTTTGTTTTGCAGATGATATTAGAATTTGTGTGGGGTAGGTACACAACTAAAAAGTGAAAAATAAAAACTTTTTTACAAAAAAATACAACTAACTTCCAAAAACAACACTACAAAGTGAAAAATAACTTTAATTTCGGAAGTCGGTGGCAAAAAACGAAAATACATTTAACTAGACACCGACTTCCGAAATTAAAGTCATTTTTCACTTTGTAGTGTTGTTTTTGGAAGTCGGTTGTATTTTTTTGTAAAAAAGTTTTTTTACTTTGTAGTGTTGTTTTTGGAAGTCGGTTGTATTTTTTTTGTAAAAAAGTTTTTATTTTTCACTTTTAGTTGTGGTACCTACCCCAAAAAAATTCTAATACCACTACCTGCAAAACAAACTAGAACATCATCCATATAAAAGTGGGGAAAAAATACGTATAATTGAAGCAAACTCAAAAACTACCCAAGCAAAGTTAATCAATTTTATATGGGACCAACTTTGATGTATACCCTCTCGAATAAAACAATTTTTTTTCAAATCGGACGACTCTATAAAAAGTTATGCGTGGTCATACATAAAAAAAAAACATACGATTTGTTTTTTTTTTTACTTAGAATATTGCTTACCTGTTCACAAGGTATAGGTCCCTCAGCCTTGCGCATCTGACTGGGATATATCCGTCTCTTTTCATCTGAGTCTTTGTCCTTCTCTCGCGCCCTTCGTTCCAGCTCCTTGCATTCTTTCGACTTTCTGCCCTTCTTAGGTTTATTGGATTCTCTTGAATCTTTGTCTGTACCTGTTAGAAAAATATTTGTTTATAAGGATATATCAAAACTCAAACTCAAAGCATTTATTTCAAATAAACCAATTACAGGCACTTTTGAATTGTCAAGGGGTCGGTCAGTCAGAAAGATGAAGCTAGTTGCCCATTCCAAAGCGTAGTAGATCCCTATGGAGAAGAACGGGCAAGAAGCTCCACGGACACTTTTAAATCATAATATTTTTACAAAATATTGGTTACATCGTTCATGTTGAAAATATACATATGAGAACAATGTAGAAAGACGTGCACGTTAAAAGGCGTCAGTAATTAAAAGACAAAAACTAAAAACAACTAAATTATAAAATAAGCCATGGCAACTAAGAGACGAGCAATCCCAACTGACCGCGCCCGTTCACGAACATGACGCATGGATCAGCACCAATTAGCTCAACCATTTTGAAGAGAACTTAATGATCCAACACGCACGCCACCACCAGCGAGACATTTGAGTGAGCATCAAAGCGAGGTTTAGTTCGGTGTGTAGTGTAAGTGAAATGGCGTTATGGCTGTCTAGTTTGACGCGAGAGAGATAGAAGACTCACGATGTAGATTTATGACAAAATGCTATACTTAAATCAATTTTTAACTTAGTAAGTTCTTAATATATTTAAATACCTTCGATTTAAAGCAAATTTTTCTGCACAATAAGGAACTGTTTACGTGTATGTATGCTGTGTTTAAAACAGGACATAGACGGTGCTACTTTATACAAGAAATCATGTTTCAGTTTTAGTACAGCAGTAGATAACAATAACACATAATTATGGAAAATCTTGGATGTTTCATCCATTCCAGATCCATTATACATTTGGTTTTATAGTAATTTTAAAAATACAAAATTGTCGTCGTGTCCCCCAGGGCTTGTCCTCCCGTAAAATTGCGGTCACTGTCGGATTGCATAGAAAAGAAAGAGAAGCGCGATGACACTGATAATTTATTGCAAAATATGAAGTAATTATCTATTTATAAAAAATCTATTGATTGGTCTATAGAGGCATGAGGAACAGGGTGTAAAGTTCACTCATCCTCCATAGAAAAGGGAGGATCCTCCGACCAGACGGGTGTCGTGTCTGGTGGGCAACTGCCCGACGCCGAGTGTGAGATGTCGCGACGCCCCGCAAGGGGTGTGGCGTGCGGAACCGGGGCATGTGCCCCCTTGCCGCGGAGGCTATACTGCGGCCCGTAACAACGGGCCTCTCATTTTATCTGCCACAGGCAATGGTATGTTTGGACGTGCTGCATTAACACGCCCATGTTAACAGTAGTCTGTATATGTATCCGTAAGCTCGTCACGACATATGCATACTGCCGCTTTCTTCACCGCGTCCCGGCGGTCAACCCCTACCGGGTGGAACACACACCTACATGCATGAAGCCCAGCAGAGAGCGACCAGCTGCCCGACGCTTGATATCGGAACGTTGTATATATGCTAGTCGCGCGGTAAACTCTAATTGCGCGATGCGATGTCATTGTGATGCGTAGTTCGTATATGGCGATATAGATGCCGCCACAGAACTAAAAAAGCTGAATGCACCCTGTTAGTTTGCGGAGGGCTGTCCCTTACAGCCTGTACATACGACCGCCTGTGTTGTCGATTGTAGTATGTATATTAATTTGTATACCTGTATTGTGTCTGGCAGAGACACTAAGATGTCGTTTGTGAGCCTCTGATGACACGAATCTAACGTTACACGGCTCGCACAACGGGCCATCTTCTGGTATCTGAAATAATACGTAAATACAGCGTGAGTCTTTATAATGTCCACATATCAATATGAGGGTAGCTATGCTTAATTTTGTCGACGGAAAAAATATTTAAAAGAAATAAAAATTTTGTTGCCTACTTGCTGAAATATTGTAATTGTTAATAAGAGAGAATAACAGTTGAAAAGAAATGTTGTGATTAGAGTTATAAGCGTGGTATTTTTACGTTTAGAAGGTTAATACGATGCTGAATAATTTAAAGTAATAAAACAGGTAGGTAATACGCAGTTTCATTGTGATTTTTTTTTTTTTTTGTAAACGTTTGATGAAAACTACCAGATTTTTGTTATAAAACCGGCCAAGTGCGAGTCAGACTCGAGCACGAAGGGTTCCGCACCATTATACATATATAAAAACGAGCAAAACAATCACGTTTGTCGTATGGGAGCCCCCTTAAATATTTACTTTATTCTGTTTTTTTGTATTTTTTGTTATAGCGGCAAAACAGAAATACATCATCTGTGAAAATTTCAACTGTCTATCACGGTTCATGGACGGACAGCGGAGTCTTAGTAATAGGGTCTTGTTTTACTCTTTGGATACGGAACCCTAAAAAAACACGTTAATTGTCAATTGAGGGCGGTTTTTTTTTCTTTAATTTTTATTTTACGAGGACGCCCTGTCATTTCCAATCATTACTGAGTTGGTTCATCGTGATAAATCGTTTAGTTTAACAGTTATACCGTTTTGTTTGCACAGAAGTCACAGCAGCGAACAAGAATTTAAAAAATGCTATAAAAAGTTTAATAATATTTTTTTTGATTTAAAAAAAAAAAGTTCCGTCGATAAAATTAAGCATAGTTTCCCTCGTTCCGATATGTGTAAATTATAAAGACTCACCCTGTATTATATTTTACCGAAGTATCTCTATACCAACGACAAATAAAATAAAGAAATTGATAATTTTCAGTTATCTAAAGTTATTTAAATAGGTATAGTCGACCTTGTAAGAGCTTTAGCACTTTTGACCTAATAGGCTAATCAGCCTATAATGATCCCACTGCTGGGACACATGCCGCTCCTCAGTCAGAGAGAGTAGGCCGTAATCCACTACGCGGGCCCAGTGCGGGTTGGTAGACGTCAATGTGTTCAAATTTTTGGTTCTAGGACTTGCCCGTTTCCTCACGAAGTTTTCCTTCACCACTTTGAGAGCAGTGCCGATGAAATAATTTCCGAGGTGTGCTTCATACGAAAGTGGGTCGGCGCAATATGTCATACTTCTCTACTAGTCGGTATCCACCCCCTTCTAGCCATATCATCTTTTACAAAGTCCATCCATTGTTTCTTTGGTCCTCCTCTACTCGTATAGCCATTTTCATTTATGCTCAAAACTTTCCTCATGACATTTTCCTCATTCCACCATGATTTTGGTCTTTCCCTACTCTTATAGCCATCCTCATTTATGCTCAAAACTTTCCTCATGACATTTTCCTCATTCCACCATGATTTTGGTATTCCCCTACTCTTATAGCCATCCTCATTTATGCTCAAAACTTTCCTCATGACATTTTCCTCATTCCACCATGATTTTGGTATTCCCCTACTCTTATAGCCATCCTCATTTATGCTCAAAACTTTCCTCATGACATTTTCCTCATTCCACCATGACAACCGATTTCCACACAACTTGTCAGTCACCGGGGTCACTTTCAGACTTCCTCATAAGTACTAATTTCTTATTATATCAATTCGTGTAACACAACACATTCCTCTTAGCATTCTCATCTCAGCTGCATGCAATTGCTTTTCAATCAAGCGTTCTGTAGCCCAATATTCTGATCGATACAAGACAGTAGGTCGGTAAAATTACTTCAAACACAGTTTGTTGAAATTTGACATACCTGTGCATTTTCCAGTCGATGTTTAAGCTTCTTGTGCAGTTCGATGCCCTTAGCACTGACGAAGGAATACCCACACAGTTCACACACGAAGTCCGAGGGGTGCTTGATACGGATGTGACCCATGTAGGTTGTGAATTTACTGTAAATAAACGCGTGTATAACCAGATGTATGAACGTAAACGAGGCAAAAGTATTATGTAAGGATCGTAGCAGGTGGCGTTCTGTAGTGTCTGCCAACCCCCATGGGAAGGGAGCGTGAAATTATGTGGGTATGTATGTGGTTAAATTAAATAGTTACTGAAACTTCAAAGACGCAATGGGTACTGATGATATCTAATCAATCTGCCTAGCCTTTTCCCAACTATGCTGGGGTCGGCTTCCAGTCTAACCGGATGCAGCTGAATACCACTGTTTTATATGGAGCGACTGCCTATCTGACCTCCACAACCCAATTACTGGGTAATACGATACCCCTTGGTAAGACTGGTTGTCAGACTTTCGGGCTTCTGACGACCCGTAACGACTGTCAAAGATCCACGAATGACAGCCGGGACTAACGGCTTAACGTGCTTTCCGAGGCACGGAGGATTCTAGGTATGTAAAGATGGTTACCAATCCACGGACCAACCCCGGCAAGGGTAGCTTAACCTGGTGGATCGATCCGTGCGGCTATTATTACTTAGCCACAAGCTCCTCTAATGGTATCTAATCAAGTTTAGAAAAAAAAAATCAAACTCATGATTTTAAGTAGATAAATATCAGCTGATCACGGGGTCAACCGGCGCCGACCGCGGGTCGCGCTAACAGCGGTGGCCCTTGTATACAGGGTGACTCGTCACTAGTGACCGATGCGATACAAACACATGATTGTACTCATGGTAACAAACAACTTTTACTATGGGACCAAACCTGAATCGATATTTTTTCCATACAAGTTTCGGGAGGGTAGTACTCCACTGTTTCACATTGTGCATCCAAAGTTCAACATGATATCGTTTTGTCTCATTATTAATTTTGTCTGTACGGAAACAGAATAGTAAAAGAAAAGGCCGTTAAAAAGTTATGAGCCAACAAAGACTCGTTTCTCTTGCTAATTTAACGCAACTTTATTATTTTATTAGCGTCTAACTGCTCATCAATGATACTATCTCTGTCGGACACGATACCAGGTGAAAATGTAGTAGTTCAGCCTTGAACCGCTTTGTATATTAATTGTATTTTATTTCCGTAAATTGGATAAAACACACTTTTACTAAAAAAAAACAGCTGTTCCCTACATTTTGATGAGTTTGATTCAGATAAATGTACTGAACAGCTGATTTTTTTTCGTGATTTCAGGTTTGTTCCCACAGAAAAAGTTGTTCATAATGATGAGTACAATGACCCCTTTTTTTTGTCGATGGGAAATCATCAAATGACTTCTCCCGCTCTGGGCAGAGCGAGAGGGCGTGTCAGACTTTTACTGACTAAAACCCACCAGTGTTCCTTCAGTTGCCTGTGCCAGGGCCACGGTATCTCTTTCGAACTACCCGCGACCCCGGCGGCAGTACAATGACCCCTTAAGAGGTTGTTGGTGTTTTACCAATAACACAAAGGTAAAGGATAAGGGTACCAAGTCGTTTAAGATTAATTTGAATGACCCCGAATCGGTCGTCGTTAAGGTAAAGTTTCACAACACCTTACCACAAATAAATTTATAAAAAGTCACTTACACAAACTCATCTTGACAATGCGGACACCTATACTTAGTGCCCTTATGCCACCGCTCGTGAAGCCTGGCCGTTTGCCTATGGGTTGTGACGTAGGTGCATTGTTTGCAGCTGAACCTTTGTGTGTGGTGCGCTGTGATATGCTTTCGGAGCGCGTGCGGGTGTTTGAAGTGCGTCTTGCAAATCTCGCATTCGTGTTCACCGCATTGCTGTAAGAAAAAAAAATAAATCACATCACCCGAAGTAATCCCCGAAGAGTTCGACAAAAGTGTACCTACAGTACACACACTTTTCGCCAGTTATGTTAAGTCCCATGTAACAGGGGGCAAGCATGTTGCCATCAACCGGGCACAGATCCTGACTCCGGGCTGCTACTAAGAGATTCCTGATGGAAACACCCAATATCACTGTCCAACCTGAGCAAACCCAAGACCTCATGCTCAGTAGCATATTTATAGTTCTGTCTCTGTCATCTTTAAACGATTGACAGAAACAGAACGATGTTATAAATTCGTTTAACGCTCATCAACGCTTAGCTTTTCCCAACTATGTTGGGGTCGGCTTACAGTCTAACCGGATGCAGCTGAATACCAGTATTTACATGGGGCGACTGCCTATCTGACCTCCACAACCCAGTTACTGGGTCACATGATACCCCTTGATATTACTGGTCAGACATTCGGGCTTCTGACGACCCGTAACGAATGTCAAAGATCCACGAATGACAGCCGGGACCAGTGGCTTAAAGTGCTTTACGAAGCACGGAGGGGTCTTGGTAGGTAAAGATGGTCACCCATCCACGGACAAACCGCGGCAAGCATAGCTTAACCTGACGGTTGGAGGATCCTCCCTTTTCCATGGAGGATGAGTGAACTTTACACCCTGTTCCTCATGCCTCTAAACATTCCCCTAAGTTAGATTTCTAAGTAACAACAGCCGCAAGGGGTCGATCCGTCACGTTAAGCTACGCTTGCCGGGGTTGGTCCGTGGATGGCTGACCATCTTTACATACCGAGACTCCTCCGTGCCTCGGAAAGCACGTTGAGCCGTTTGTCCCGGCTGTCATTCGTGGATCTTTAACAGTCGTTACGAGTCGTCAGAAGCCCGAAAGTCTGGCAACTAGTCTTACCAAGGGGTATCGTATTACCCAGTAACTGGGTTATGGAGATCAAATAGGCAGTCGCTCCATGTGAAATACTAGTATTCAGCTGCATCCGGATAGACTGGAAGCCGACCCCAACATAGTAAGGAAAAGGCTAGGTAGATTGATTGGGTTTTCAACGCACTGTTTATAGCCGAGAGTTGAAAATCCAACAGTATATTTTTTGACGCGTTGCGGTGCACTCTGTTGGATTCTCAATGCTCGGCTTAACACCCAGAGCTGAAAATCCAGTTCGCGATAAATTATCGTCGCTAAGACCAAGACAATCATACGTAGAGTTTGTGATTGATACGAAAATTCGTGATTTTAGTACCGTATTTATAAATCATAAATCATTTATTTGCCTGAAATATGGTGGGTACACAAGATGTTAAATTAAATTATAGCACAGGACATATTTCTCCCTCATTACGGGCATGCAAAATATAGTTAATTTACAAAAATTATTTGAATAAAATTACAATTATTAGAACTATTTGAATTATTACAATTTATAAGAAAATTTGAATTACAATTATTAGAATTACAGTGATTTCAATTACTTAAATTATTGAAATTATTATTAAAGACAAAGTCACAGGAAATAATAATATAGATGTCTTTTGTGTTCACTATACCATAAGAGTGAGAGAGACAAAAGGCTTGGTTTCATAGGTACAGTCCTAGCAACTTATCTGTGAACTGAAAGAGGACGCCACCGTCGATGCGTCGACACAATCGAATGACATGCGTCGGCACAATCGAAGACATTTCAACATGACGGCCGTAGTTCCAATTTTCGCCATTTCACAGATAAGTTGGTAGGAGTGTAACCGTAATAGTGTTGGACGACAGTACGTGCCTTACCGATCAATTCAATTTTGACGTTCTTGGTTATTGGTTCTGGGTTGTTGGCTTTGGCTTTGAACGTTATGCGTTTTAGCATGCAACCTCCGTGGATGTTAAGTTTATTATGAAACAAACTTTGATTTAAGATTTAGAATAGGTGACGACAAGGTCAGGCGGCCCACGGGATAATTGTAAAGATACATATTGATAATTTAATACACAACGTGTCGTTTTGCATCCTCGTCAAATTTAAGGATGAACAACCGAACAACTTTTTCCATGGCACCAACATCGTCATCGCGAAAATTAATCAGCCATCTACATTTGCGTCGAGTAGGTATTGGAGTACGCGATTACGATGTTGGTCCCATAGAAAAAGTTGTTCGGTTTGATGTTCTGTACCACACCCTGAAATTTGATGCAAAACGTACAACTAGAGTTGCTACAGCCCCCTGTGAGGTTCGACCCCTCACAGTACACACGGCTACAAATCAAAGCTACTTATACATTTCCAAAATAAGCTGATCTCGCATAGCACAGGATCAGGTCAACTTATACTGGAAATGTATAATGTATAGCTTGATATTTTGCCGTGGGTACAAGATTTGGCACCAGAAAAATTATAAAAGATGTACAAGGTGTTTCATTTTAAATAATTACTAGCTGCGCCCCGCGGTATCACACGCGTAGACCGGGATAAAAAGTAGCCTATGTGTTAATCCAGGGTATAAGCTATCTACATATCAAATTTCAGGCACATCGGTCCAGCCGTTTGAGCGTGAAGAAGTAACAAATATACAAATATACAAACACACACACACACACACACACAAACTTTCGCCTTTATAATATTAGTGTGATTAAAATTTATACTTACATCTGTATGCCGAGTCATGTGGCTACTATATGCATCTTCATCCAGAAACCCTTTAAAACACGCAGTACACTTCAAAACCGAATTCTTATAATTCGCACTATCCTGCCTCTTCACTATCTCCGCAATTTGCTCTTCAAATGTCAAATCCGTAATCGTAAAAAGAGTTTCATTCAAATCGTCGTTCAAAAAAGGTTTTCTCCGTCTATCTATTTTTGGTTCCGTGGGATCTTTTATCTTTTTAACCCTCTTTACGGTTTTAACCGGTTTCTTTTCTTTCTCCTTCCTTTTTCTCGTTTTCTTTGTCTTGCATTTTTCTAAAGGAAGACTATCATCCGAAGAATAGTTATCTTTTTCAGATAACACGTATTCTTTTTCAGAAATGTCATCTTTATCTTTCAAAACATCCGTAATTCCGTCGTCGTTAATTCCGTGATCGTTAAGTCCGTCGTCGTTTTTGTCTGTGATATCTTCCGTGAGAAAAATTTCGTTTTCCGTTTTGATATCTAAATTGCATGTAGTGGGAGATTTATCCTGAATAATTATTATTGGTTCGTCCTCATATTCTATGTAGGAATCGTAATGGTTTACTTCAAAATGTTTTTGTGATAATGTTGATGATAATTGGTTATTTAACCGGTTTATTGTTTTAATGTTTTGGACTGTTAACTGAAACAAAAAAGATTGAACTTACGAAATACCAGTCTTCTTCTGAGTGGCTTGATTCCGTACTACTTGGAATTGGGGCAAAATGTTTTTGAAATTTCTGCTCCAAAACGGTTAAAAATCGCAGTTTTTCTATACAGGGTGAAATTCAATTCATCGGCATCTTCTTAAGGGGTCATTATACTCATAATTATGGACAACTTTTACTATGGGACCAAACCTGAAATCGCAAAAAAAAACAGCTGTTCCCTACATTTTGACGAGTTATGCGAACTTAAGGTAACAGTTGATTTTTTTTCTCGATTTCAGATTTCGTCCCACAGTAAAAGTTGTCCATTATGATGAGTACAATATGACCCCTTAAGAGGATGCCTATCGCGAAAAAAAAACCAGCTGTTCCCTACATTTTGAGTATCATACGCTAACAACGCGTTCAATCAAAATTTTACGGCTTTAAAAAGAAAATAAAGAAAGAAAATTTGTTTGTTTGATTTCAGGTGTGTTGTTTAAGTAATACACCAAGTTTTACTTCTATACGTAATATTAATTCTTGAGCTGTGGCATCAGGCGCCGATAGGGCGGGGCGCGGGGGGCGGGGGGGGGGGCTGCAGTTTATTGCATTTATTTTTACTTGGTATAACTATTACTAAGATATAGATAAGTCATAGTCATCCTCGAAAAGCCCAGCACATTGTGGAGTTTAAACAAAATACGCTTTCACGAGACATTCCCCGCCCCCCTTGAAATCTAGATCTGCGCCTGTCCTTCTGGAGGTCCTTTTAGCTGTTCTACAATCAATCTGCCTAGCCTTTTCCCAACTATGTTGGGGTCGGCTTCCAGTCTAACCGGATGCAGCTGTATACCAGTATTTTACATGAAGCGACTGCCTATCTGACCTCCACAACCCAGTAACTGTGTAATACGATACCCCTTGGTAAGACTGGTTGTCAGACTTTCGAGCTTCTGACGACCCGTAACGACTGTCAAAGATCCACAAATGACAGCCGAAACCAACGGCTTAACGTGCTTTCCGAGTCACGGTGGAGTCTCGGTATGTAAAGATGGTCACCCATCCACTGACCAACCCCGGCAAGCATAGCTTAACCTGATGGATCAACCCGTGCGGCTGTCATTACTTAGCCACGAGCTGTTCTACAATATAGGAAGTAATTCATTTTTATACTTACACAGTCCTGTTTCTTAATAACCTCCAGCATGAGGGAGTTAGCTCTTAAACTCTTGAGCCTGAATCGACTGCAGTTCATCAACCTTTGTACGCATTCCACACATAGCTTCTGCGGCAATTTGTCTTCTTCACATAGCTAAAACAACATAACATACCGCTGTATTCATGGGTAGGCAGATTTAAGGTACACACTTTCGAAAGTTATGTAAGGCCCCACCGCCCACCGGGAATTAAAACGCTACCACAGATTAATACAGATGGAACACTCCGCAGTTTAGGTATGAAGCTACAAGTACGCGGTGGGCTCGCACGTTAGTTCGATACTCACTCACGCGCCGCGTCGTAAAAGAAGACAACCCTAACGAGTGAGAAGGTATAAGAGTTACGCGATAGAAAGAGAGGCAACTTATAAGTAAATATAACTGCAGGTAATGAAGCGTTGTGCGACCTGAATTGCACTTTATTGTGTCGTAGCAAGAGTCGCTTTTTTATTTAAATGATTTTGTGGAGTTTCCCATCTGTATTAATCTGTGGCGCTAACCCGACCATATGCGAGCGTTCGGTACTGTTATGTCCCGTCGCTCAGTCTCGCTCTGTCCCGCTCCATGTGCACGCCCTTTTATCACAGAATGCACAAAATTTTTTTAAATACTTAAAATAAAACGAATTATTTAGATTTTCAAATTATCTATCCAATCAATAAATTATTAATACTCAAATGATTAGAACGTCACCTTTAGCAAAAGATGCTTGAAATCAATAATTTTAGTCACTTTTTTACAAGGAGATTTTAAGTGCATTTATAATACATTAAAAACCAGCCAAGTGCGTGTCGGGCCCGCTTCGGCCGTCAAGGAACCGGGGTTTCGTAACTGCTTTCCATGAAAACTTTTTATAAACTACCACGTAACTGGTTTCGAAGGAGTAATTATCCAATGTGTTAGGAGGACTGTACCTTCAGTCTCCATAGCAACGGTTTTCCGTTATTTAATCTTCTTGTCATTCTATTGTAAAATAAAACATTCGTCACAAAGTCCAACAGTAGATATTTTACTTTAATATGGTAGCAGAGCAAAAAAGCTTTAAATACGTTGATCACGATGGCGTCGAGCTCAAGTACTACAAAAAAATACAACCGACTTCCAAAAACAACACTACAAAGTGAAAAATAACTTTAATTTCGGAAATCGGTGTCTAGTTAAATGTATTTTCGTTTTTGCCACCGACTTCCGAAATTAAAGTTATTTTTCACTTTGTAGTGTTGTTTTTGGAAGTCGGATGTATTTTTTGTAAAAAAGTTTTTATTTTTCACTTTTTAGTTGTAGTAGCTACCCCACACAAATTCTAATACCACTACCTGCAAAACAAACTAGAACATCATCCATATAAAAGTGGGGAAAAAAATACGTATTATTGAAGCTAACTCAAAAGCTACCGAAGCAAAGTTAATCAATTTTATATGGGACCAACTGTGGTGATACCCTCTCGAATAAAACAAAAAAAAATCCAAATCGGTCTAGCCATCTTCGAGTAATCGGGAAACATACATAAAAAAAAAGGTTCCGACGAATTGAGAACCTCCTCCTTTATGAAGTCGGTTAAAAATTGAGACTTTAAGTAAAGAAAATTTCGATACATGGCGAATTCAAACAAGGGCCGTACTCATCAAAAATAAATTATGGAGTGTTGTTGAGAAGCCGCTGGATCTTGAAAAAGCTGATGAAGAGAAGAAAGAGAAGGATGTTTTGGCTCAATCTGAGTTAGTACTTCTGATTTCACCTTCCGAATTACAGCAAATAAAAAATTGCAAAACAGCTCATGGGATTTCGACTATGCTTGATTCCATATATGCTAGCAAGGGACCGGCTAGAAAGGCTTCACTTTTAAAGCAATTAATATTGTCCAAAATGGAACATGGCAATATTCGAGAGCATTTAAATAAGTTCATGGACGTGGTAGACAGATTGCAGGATATGGACATTCATATTCATGAGGATTTGCTCGCTGTTATGATGCTATACAGCTTACCACCTGACTACGAAAATGTTCGTGTGGCTATAGAATCCAGATACGCGTTACCGAAACCTGAAAAACTTAAGGTAAAAATTTTAGAAGAATCAGAAGCCAGACAAATGGTTCCAACAAAAATACTAAAGATGAACATGAAGAAGAATCGAATTTCGTAAAAACATGTAATTTTTGCAAGAGGAAAGGACATGTTATCAATGAATGCAGAAAACTGGAGAATAATAAGAAGAAAGAAACGAACGAAGAAGTTCCTAAAACTTCCTACGCTTTATGCATCTATTCCAAAAGTAGGAGTTAAGATTATGAAAATAATACATGGATTCTTGATAGCGGTTGTACATCGCTCATGTCTCATAGCAGACACTATTTCGAAAATCTCGACAAATCTAACATTCAACTGTTAAAACTAGCTTCCCAAAATGCAACTGCTGATATTGCTGGTAAAGGCCAAGTCAATATTATGCTAAATGTCAATGTTGGAGGCAAAAGTAAAATTCAAGAGGTTATTTTGAAAAATACTCTTTATGTGCCAACCCTATCCTCGAATTTACTATCCATTGGAAAAGCCACAGAATCTGGATGGACTCTCTTATTTACAATTAAAATGCCACAATTACACATCCTGAAGAAGGTATTATACTCGATGCGCCAAAAGGCAAAGATGGGATGTACTACTTAAATCCTGCATCGTGTAAATACAACAAAAAAGATAAATGTAACTTGGCAGAAGACACGAAAATTCATAAATGGCATAAATGTTTAGGTCATATGAATGAAGGTGATATGAAGTTGGCATTGAAGAATGAGACACTTATCGGTTTAGATTTCAAGTCAGATGAGAAATTTGGAGATTGTGAAATATGCATAGAAGCAAAGATTAAAAGACTGCCTAGTAAACCCACCAACACATTACGCACGACAAAACGACTCGAGATAGTGCACAGCGACGTTTGTGGTCCAATTACTCAAACCCTCGGTGCAGAGAAATACTTCATAACCTACATCGATGACTATACTAGATACAGCCGAGTCTATTATATATTCTACTAGCTTTTGCCCGCGGCTTCGCTCGCGTTAAGTATTATTATTAATTAGGTATATTTTTTGCGGCTTTACTATTGTTTAGCGTGAGTAAAAAATTAGGGCCTACAAAATTTCTTTGTACACAATATTCTTAACTAATCTGTCATTAGGCGCTAAAACTATCAAGCTATTGGGTGAACTTACTCGTGAGCAAGCAACATAAAACTGTCCATGAGCGAAGCAATGTTATCTCAAGTCAATACCCGCAAATTTGAGAGTTTGCCCCTGAGACTTATTTATTGTTATAGCAAAGCAGACTTTTAGGGGAAACTGTAATCGTTTAAATTCGAACGGGATATCATTCGGTATTAATGGGATAGGTGGTATATCCATTAGGTACTTATAGTTCAAACTAATACATTTACATCCTCCATCATCCCTTATTTTATCCCCATGGGGGTTGAATTTATCAAAATCCTATTTAAGCGGACGTCTTCATCATAGTAGCTCCAATCTTTAATTTCAGTTCAATCAGTCGAAAATCTAAGAAGATTTATACAAACTTTCATCCCCTATATTATCCCCTTGGGGGTAGAATTTATCAAAATCCTTTCTTAGGGGATGCTTACGTCATAGTAGCTATATGCATGCAAAGTCCCAGCCCGATCGGTTTAAAATTTACAAAGTTTCATACAAAATTTCATCCCCTATTTTATCCCCTTAGGGGTAGAATTTATCAAAATCCTTTCTTAGCGGATGCCTACGTTATAACATCTACCTGCATGCCAAATTTCAGCCCGATTGGTTTAAAATTGACAAAGCTTCTTACAAACTTTCATCCCCTATTTTATCCCCTTGGGGGTAGAAATTAACAAAATCCATTCTTAGCGGATGCCTACGTCATAACATCTACCTGCATGCCAAATTTCAGCCCGATCGGTTTAAAATTGACAAAGTTTCATACAAACTTTCATCCCCTATTTTATCCCCTTGGGGGTAGAAATTAACAAAATGCATTCTTAGTGGATGCCTACGTCATAACATCTACCTGCATGCCAAATTTCATCCCGATCGGTTTAAAATTGACAAAGCTTCATACAAACTTTCATCCCCTATTTTATCCCCTTGGGGGTAGAAATTAACAAAATCCATTCTTAGCGGATGCCTACGTTATAACATCTACGTGCATGCCAAATTTCAGCCCGATCAGTTTAAAATTGACAATGTTTCATACAAACTTTCATCCCCTATTTTATCCCCTTGGGGGTAGAACTTATCAAAATCCTTTCTTAGCGGATGCCTACGTCATAACATCTACCTGCATGCCAAATTTCAGCCCGATCCCTCCAGTGGTTTGGGCTGTGCATTGATAGATCACTATGTCAGTCAGTCACCTTTGAGTTTTATATATTTAGATATTTTGAGATAGGCAACGGAACTCCTCAATAAATGATAGCAAATGGACTGGGACAGCTGAAATCTCATGTCAGTCTATTGTTTACACCAGTTCATAACATAACATCACGCCGGTACGCTGTGAAGGGGAAAGCACATGTGAACCACTAAAAAGTGAAAAATAAAAACTTTTTTACAAAAAAACACAACCGACTTCCAAAAACAACACTACAAAGTGAAAAATAACTTTAATTTCGGAAGTCGGTGGCAAAAACGAAAATACATTTAATCAGACACCGACTTCCGAAATTAAAGTTATTTTTCACTTTGTAGTGTTGTTTTTGGAAGTCGGTTGTATTTTTTTGTAAAAAAGTTTTTTAATATTTAATTTAGTTGTTTTAGTTTTTATCTTTTTATTACGGACGCTTTTTAATTCAAATAAAACAATTACAGGCACTTTTGAATTGTCAATGGGTCGGTCAGTCAGAAAGATGAAGCTAGTTGCCCATTCCAAAGCGTAGTAGATCCCTATGGAGAAGAACGGGCAAGAAACTCCACGGACACACATGACAAGACAGTAAAGCTAGCAACTAAAAACGAGTTAGCGAGCAACGTGCAGCGAGAGCGCGATTTCAATGAGCGATTACTCGCTGATATGCTTATGTCTGCGACAAACGAGTACTCCTCGACGCGGCGGTGTGAACAGTTATGGTCAGCGATCAACTGTTAATATCTACAAACTTTTGTACAGTTCTTGAGCGAGCTGAGCGAGAAAATAGTTGATAGCTAGAGTCGGACTTTTAATTAGCTGCAGTAAAATTACACTTCTTACTGTCATTTCGTTAAAAGAACCAGCCAAGTGCGTGTCGGACCACGCATAATGAAGGGTTCCGTAGTTGAAAAGAATGTATCTCAATTGTAAACCCAAAAAAAAAAAGTTTTATGGATAAAATTATAAATTAACAATTTTTGGACCTTTTCCTTTAAGTACTTGTGCTGTGAGACCTTGCTTCTTGCCAAATTTCATGATTCTAGGGCCACGGGAAGTACCCTATAGGTTTTGATTTACTTGCGAATATCAATATATGTCCCATAAATGACCGTATTTTTTTACTGCGTTGTCTTAGAAGCTTGATTTTTTTAGAGCTCCAAGGGACCATAGACCTACGTATTTGATATTAATTTCAACTTGATACCTCCACGCGTTTCTGAGAAAAGGGGTCTTGACCTACTGACAGACAGAGGGACTGCGAAGGAATCCTATAAGGGTTCTGTTCTTTTCCTTTTGAGTTACGGAACCCTAAAAAGGTGCATTTTTTAACGAATTAACAGAAAGAAGCGCCATTTTACTACATAAGTCGGAGTATAGTCGCTTCCTCGTCGGCGCGGCGGTAGGACAATTTAACCTAGATCCCTAGGTACAACATTTATAAAACTTACCGATAATCCTGTGAGATTTTCATAAGCTTGTTCCAGTTTATAGATTCTGAATGGCACCAACTTTGCATCCATTACTAGGCAAATTCTGCAAGCCTGAAACATATTATCAACACCATGTAAAGTATTTAGTTTTTGTACTAATAAAAAAATAATAAAAATCAAGTACCTATATAATAGTATCAAGAATTTTACTTATAACTAATGTTAATAATTAAAATTAAAAAGAACAAAACTAAAGGAAAACCCAGCTTTTTTAAATTTAAATTGCGATTTCAGAAAATTAAACTTGGCTGGTTAAAAAGTTTTTTTTTTTACTGGTTTTCTGTGAAAGTAATGTACCTTCAAACTGGCAGGTTCTCCATAATCACAGTTTGAGGAATCCTGTAAAATAAATAATAAATTCATGGATACCGTTAGTCAAATCAATTATTGTTATAAATAGGTACTTTTAACTAAGAAAAGAAAATTGACTTTCTTCATTGAAAGCTAAGTATTTTAATTCAGTCTCAATTATTTTTACACAACTAGTTGACCCGCCAGACAATGTCCAGTCAAAATATCAATTTCTTTTCTTTTTTTTTTTAAACCACCTTACTAAAGAGGAGAACAGTAGCGAAGGCACCTAATAACTAGAGATGTAACTAATATATTAGTATTAGTTAGGAGATTAGTAATATTCTATGGATTCACGTATTAGTAATCCGATGAACTCTCGTATGCTAATATTTAATATTCACATAATCTGAGATTCATTTCACTCGGCCCTGATCGGATAGCTTTCTACTAATATGACTAATATTCACAGAACACATAATATACTCCGAACGGAGCTAATATCTAATCTGTGTTACTGTTCTGTGATCGGATTCACTCTGCCTGTCGGTTCTATTCGTGAAGTGAATGAATGCCGAGTAGCAACAAACGAACTTATTGTATCGGTACATCCATCTCATTCTTATGCAGGTACAAGAACATACAAACGAAAGAGAGATATAATGTCTCCGGAAGAGAAAACGGACATTAAGGTGGCGATTTTTAAAATTAATTTCAAAGAGCAAACCTTTATTATGGTATAAAATGTTTTGCGCTCTAGTTGACTATAAATGTCTAAGTTAAATATCACTAATCTCAAATATTAGTTAAGATATTATAATATTACTAGACTAATATATTCATAATAGCTAATACTGATAAATATCGGTATTAACCCATCTCTACTAATAACACGATTCCTACCGACTTCCCTTCGGAGGTTCGCTACTCTACCGCTATTGAAAAATGACACAGTCAATATAGTGTCTACTGTTGCCAAAAACAAGAGTTACACTGTGGATATTTAATTCACCATAACATTTAAACAACAAAAACGCCTATTTAGCTTTGAATTACAACAACAACAAAAAAAATATTCTAAAATAACTCGGCGCCAAAACGTCATAATCGGGAACTAAAAATTCATACAATTAGCGATCCGTCATGACGTCACTCTAGTTCACGTGGCACCGCTTGATAATGGACGAGAGCAAGCCGATGTACAACGGGTTACGATAGAGACAGATATAGGAAAAATGCGTCAGCGAGAACGAGATGAAGGAACATTGCACATTTTATTTAGTTTTCACCTGTTCAACTTATTGTATTGTATGTATTCGATCTTTTATATTCCTATAATAATTTTAGAATGATAGTATCTAATTTAGTTGAGTTTATTTCTCTAACTAAAACATTGAAAGTTTTTTTTGTGTGGTGATAGCTTCTTTTTGTTTCTGCTATTTGACGATAGATGGTGTTTAATTCAGTAAAGAAAAGACTTTAATTTTTAAGTGAACAAATTAATTTTTACTTTTTTGGTGAGTATGTAAGTTGAAACCGGCTTCTCTTACTTTAGTTCACACCTCGCCACTGGAGGAGAATATTTAATTTGTCAACAAATAATTTATTTTGAAAAAAAAAAGAAACTGTAACTCGGCCAAAAATTAGTACATTATTTTAAAAAAATTAAAAAAATGTACTAATTGTAAAATAATGTATTAATTTATGAACCCATAGGTTCATGTCAATGTGTGCCCCAGTAGTTGCGAAACCCATAGGTTCACAACTACTGTAAGCCCACGTTCGCCATCGGATGATGTTTTTTAAAGTTTATGTATATATGATATGTTATAAGCTTATATACCTATTATATAAAGGATTTTTCCTTATGCACACATGGGGTGCAGTCGAAACTTGAGGGAGATATGTGTGAACGAACCCTTATGCGCGGCGACGGGGAGTATACACCCCCATCCGCGCCCGCGCACTAACCGCCAGCGGACGAAGTAACGCGAGTCTTTACGCTGCGTTCGCGACCCGCTCGTAAAAGTTTAATTGTTTTTATATCTCTACCTATTTGTGTCCCATATACTTTTTTTTTCTGGCTGGGAAGTCATCAAATGACTTCTCCCGCTGTGGGCGGAGCGGGAGGGCGTGTCAGACATTTACTGACTAAAGCCCACCCGTGTTCCTTCAGTTGCCTGTGCCAGGGCCACGGTATCTCTTTCGAACAACCCGCGACCCCGGCGGCATCGACGCTATCGGACCCCATCATTGCTGACATCTCTGAGGCGTGCGTGGAACACAACGCGCCGTCGACCCGGGCCTGGTCCTTACCGGAAGGCGAGCTACCCATTGCTCGCCATCCGCAAACCCGCGCCTACGGTGGCCGGGAATCGGCTATCGATTCCCGCCGCCCAGGGCGTATCCTGCGGCGACTAGGGGCGTGAGGTTGCCTCACGCGTTTCGCCTCCTTCTCCTTCGCGAGCATTACTGCTTCGCAGAAGGAGGTGGCAGCTTCCCATGCACTCTCGCTCCGTAGCATGGCCCAGCCAGGTTCGGTCGCGAGAGATCGCCGACGATCGCCTCCACGAGAACACGACGGGGCTCCGCCCAAGCCGGGCAGACCTCTTCTGTATGTGTCCCATATACTGTGTTTTACAATTATTATAAAGGGTGTCGATGCACAACCTGTTACCAGCCAGGCTATTAAGCCACACTGGTACATTGCGCGTCGTCGCATCGCAATGACGCTTGCTTGGTTCTAAAAGATACAAAATCCTCATGTCTTTTAGAACCGATCAAGCATTATTGCGATGCGACGACGCAACGCAACTGAGCATGTGGCTTCGCTCTTAGCAGGTTGTGCATCAATGTCCCTGCCACACTGTCTACTTTTACATGCATTCAATTTTATTTAAATATATCAAACACACCCTGAGAGAATTATTCCTACAAAACTTAAATACATTATACAAGCCAACACCCTCAAATTAGATAAATAGTTTCTGAAGTTTCGTATGCAATTAAAATGACGTTTTAAATTTATTTATTTTTCCTTGTTTATCTTGCAATTGGTTGTAAACCTTCAGCAGATTTTTTGTGCAGATATTGTGTATTGTGTGTTGTGTATTAAAAAAAAAAAATGTTTCTCCTCATAAATATTATTGGGAGAGTTTACTGAAGACTTAATATTTAGTGATTGGGTTGTGAGCACTGTAAACCTATGTTTTAGATAAAAAAATAAATGTAACTCATCACAAATATTATTGTGAGAGTTTATTGAATAGTCAATGTTTAGCAGTAGCCAATTATAAACCTCTATTTTAATCCTTTTACTTATCACATTTTTATTTTACCTGAACAATCAAAGGCACAGCCCCAGCCCTAACCTTCCGTAGCCCACTCTTAGTCTCATACAAGTCTTCACACAAAAAATGCTCTGAGCACACTGCACTCCTTTCCCTCGGTTCCCAAGATTCTTTACCGAGGGCCTTGAGCCAGGATTTACGGAGTGACGACTCATTTGGGAAGCTGGAAACAAGATACAATTGTAATTTAGGATGTGATACAGGCGTATAACTAGTACCTAGTAAACAGAAATGAGTTGATGATAAAAATAATAAAATTTAAGTTATGTAAAATATTGACGTTGTTTTTACTTTTACTGGTAGTGGGCTCTACAATAGCAGGTGGAATTAGTTAATATCATTCAAATATTCACAAAATCGCAATTTAAAAGACTAAAATGCGCGTAGGCGAAACGAATTACCAATGAAATAAGTGTAAAAAGAATCGCTTAAGACTTACACATGGAACGTGATTCCCTGTGATTTGGATATGTGTCTCGAATCATTCTTGCAACTCGGCACACAACACCTCATTTTCAATGTATATTTATCACAATATACACTATTATTATGCGACTGAAATCACAACAGAGGGATCCAATCGAAGACATAATTTTTTCGGTGGAAAACACATTTCTTTAAAAGGTCTTAGGAAGAACATTTGCAGTTTGTAATCAAGAATCACATTTAGCAATAGGTTTTTGTTTATTTCAAGACGATTAGATAATATTTAGCGAAAATTCGTAAAATAATTGACTGTCACATTTCAAGCCGACAAATAATAAATTGACAAATAGAGATGTAAATGTCATCAGGACCACGATATTCATTGCACTCTTCCAACTTGAGTAAACCTTGGTGTTGAAGAAAGTGAGAAAAAATATCGGTTGTCATTGAATCCTATTCTGAATTTAGGGGCGTAACAATAACAATGTATGTAAACATAACTATACATCGATGTTTATACTCGCTCGCACTTAAGACTAGCTTAGGTGAGCTGGAAAGAGACACAGGCTACAAAGCTTTGGTAACTGTATAGAGATGGCCTTGTAAAATAATACTAAACATCTGACCTTCAGAACAATTTACAAATGTGATGCACTTCAAAATCGTACGTCGTGTCCTCATATTTTTATAGTATGAACATGGCCCAAAGAATCGATTGACACTCTTAGCACATCCCTACTAGCCACAGCCACTCAGAAAAATAACAGCCATGAATAAAGTTGAGTGACGGAAGTTTTTGGAACTAACATTTTGTGCAAGAGATAAGGTCGGATTTTGCTAAAATTTGAACCTTTTTTTAAAGAGCAGGGCAACTCGGAATGTTGGAAAGTAAAGACAGGTTTGACTAAATAGCATAACAACAGTATCTATGGTCGGACTTTTAATTAGCTGCAGTAAAATGACAGCTTCTGTGTTACCAGTTTTTAACGAAATTTAAATAGTGATATGACAAAAAAATCGATTCATTCATTACATACAGTTAAACTAGATCCATGTTAAATTGATTTTATAGAAGAGAATAGTATATTTATAAATCTTTATTTATTACAACATCATTATTACAGGCACTAGTTAATAAAATGCACAATCCTAAATAGACAAAGGTTATAATGAAATTAAGATTAGTTTACTATAAAAAAAATTGTGCAATGCACATTGACTTACTTATATATTACCTACTGCGTAAGGCGTCGTCCTAATATAAAGCGATTGTCGCGCGATTACGCGATCGCCGCGTTCGTATGTCACTTTTTGTTCGATGAACCGGAACACGCGGACGCACCGACAGAGGGCGCCTTCCGCTTTTCCGAACAACCACCGACGCCTAAGGACTGGGCGGATGGCATGTTAAAATGATGCCTCGAACGTGGTCCCAGAACGGTCATCCCTAAACCAAAGAGAACTAGTCCGCGATCGGCTCTCTTCGGGTGAGGTCGTAAATTTTTAAGACAAAAATGCCATGTTGTGTCGTGAAAGGTTGCGTGAACTACGGCAAAAAGCACAATAAAAAAAATTATAACATTTCATATCACCGGTAACTCAAAAATATGTCATTACACCAACTTCTAACATTATTTAAAACAATTTTCTTACTACCTACTTGTCTCAACGTTTGGCAAAGACGACGCGAGCGAGGCCACGTGTACCGTATTGCTGTGCGCGACATAACTTTGCAGCGGCGCGCGTTGTAGCCAATTAAATGAAAAGATTTAATTTTGTACTTACAAAACTATTTTTTATTGTTTGAGAGCCAAATTAAAATGATTTTTTATGTACTGGTAAAAAATCTATTAGTACAGTGAAAATACGTATTTAATTTGCACATTTCTTAATGATTCCGTGCGAAATGTTTAAAAAAATTGAATGTATTCGAAGGCCAACGAAAATGTTATTAAGTACACTTTAAGTACACAGCAAACAAATCAAAGTTTTTTATCAAAAAATACCACGCGCCGCTCTTAAAAGGTTACGTCTAAGGACAGTCCGCGGCGATTCACATCGTAGTTAAGAGTAGTTCTAATAGATGGCGTTAGTGTTCTGTATGGCGAACGCGTCAGGCAAACGTTCGGACAACCGTATCTTTAGTTTTTATATCAATGGCAATGCATAATATTAGTGTTTTGTCATCACATCAGTAATCGAATTGTTTTTTTTTTTAGATTTACGCAGTAATTCTAATCACAAACAAATATCGCGGCGATTATTTTTTGCGCACTGGATTTTCAACGCTCTGCTTAGCGCCGAGAGTTGAAAATCCAACAGTGTGTTTTTTCGACGTGCTGGAATGCACTCCATTGTTGTTAGGTTGGATTCTCGAAGCTCGGCTCAACACCGAGAGTTGAAAATCCAGTGCGCGATAAAACCCGAACGCGATATTTTTACGTCCGTGCGCACGTTGGCTTATTCTTTCAAATATTCTTATATTTGAGGTTTTTGGTGTTTTGCAAATAAAATGCAAAGGTCGACATCTATTTATTTTGTTTTTCACGCAAAACTTATTTTATTGGGAATCTAACACAGTTCAAAAGGTTTTCCATGATTAAAAATAAACCCACAATAATGTGAAAAAAAAATGTATCCTTACCATTATACTTGAAGTACGTTGATGTGAGGAACAGTTTTGCCTAGGCTGAAAAAAATTGTCACATAATCACATTGCTTACATATTTACATATTTATTCATTGAAATAGGTACTATTAATACAAATAGTTGAAACTAGATGTGTTGAAATTACTGTGCTTTGCATTTTTGTTTAAAAACTTACCAGCATAGTCGATGTGGGCACTGCGCCGTCACGTAACCTTATCACGTCGAGGGTTCTGTTAAAACATGATTCATCAAAATGCATGGAGCAGACATGCCACTTTTTATGTCTAGGGTTTAAATTTCCAGAACCAATAGCTTCTATCCATTTCTTCTTCAAAATTTCATTTACAGGAAATCTGTGGATTATAATATCATTGCAATGTGTTTTACACACTATACGAATATATATCGATACTTGAAATCGGATGCGACACACATGTTGCACACACGTGCACAAGTTGTGCTCATCACTAACCTTACATATTAAGCATTATTGTATGTAAACAATGCAAAGAAATAGACAATAACAACGCTATAAGCCTTACAAACATGACACAAGTTTCATAATCTTCAAAAAGATCATCTTCTTTTCTTCTATTCTATTTTATTCTAGTAACAATACATTACGCAAAATTCTTCAACATTCGACTGGATTAGTGAAAACTAGTTCATAACCTGTGCAGAGTCAAATTAGGTAGATTTTTGTTTTTCCTTGCACTACACTCTTTTATACAACACGAGGGCATGATTTTCCTATTTATGGCAAAACTCAGAACACTAATATACCTAGTTTCTAGACGTAATTCTATCGGAAACAACAAAAATATTTTGAGCAAGCAACCGTTTGACAGCACATCTACCACAGAGCATGCATGCATTTACCCCAGTATTAAAATGCTCTGTGCATTTACCCTTAACATTTACCCAAGGAACTTATATTATTATAAGTATCCAAAGTTCCTTGCATTTACCACACAAAACGCGGAACCACAGAGCACTTTATAATACTGGTAGTACCTACAGTCCTACCAACTTATCTGTGAACTGAAAGAGGACGCCACCGTCGATGCGTCGACACAATCGAATGACATGCGTCGGCCCAATCGAAGACATTTCAACATCACGGCCGTAGTTCCAATTTTCGCCATTTCACAGATAAGTTAGTAAGTAGGAGTGTACGCACTATACTCTATGGTGTACGCGGAACTCAACATGGCACCCTACCCTTCTGAAAATGCAGTGAGAGCGTTCGGAGTAGTCACAGAGGAAGCAAATGAGTACTTAGAACTTTTTCCAGCAAAAAATAACATTTCGAAAATAATAAAGACCCAAATTATGTCTAAGTACTCATTTGACTTCCTTTCTTGTGAAACACATAAAAAAGAAATTGAAAAGGCCTTCCTTGACCATGGGTTAAAATTAGTAATTTTTAATTGGTGTTGTATAATAAATAAAATAATGAAAGGCACAGATATATCCCGATTAATTGGAAAATGTCTTCACAGAATGCAAAATAAGGCATACACTAAATACAAAACTAAATTAAAAAATAAAAATTTGAATAAGTATTTGTTGTGTTTCATTTACATATTTCTCAGTAGTTTCCTGTAATTATTATGTTATCGATGAGCTCATTTACGAGTTCATTGTTTTTTTGCGGCTATGAGCAAAAAAGAATTTAAATCTGAATTACAGTACCAACAAAGTAATTGAGGCTGTTTGTGTGAGCCTTTGCCAAAAACTCAATACCTAAATTTAAAAAAAAAACGAACTGTCACGTTTTAAACTTCCAACTTTTCAACTAACCATTTTCTCTCTATGGGAGTGGGTCGTCTGATACGTAGTATCCCCTAAGTAGTCTGTGCAACATGGCGACCGATCGATTACGCATAAACTCTTCATTAGTTAAAAAGCAATAAATAGAGACAAAACGCTCTATGACTTATATGTGTGTTTCGATATGATAGATATTTGTTTAGCTATTATTCCTTTAAGCCGTTACCATAGGTTTATATCTCAATGGCGCTAAAACTAAATAGCTATAGCGCAGTAGCGCTCAGCGCACGCTCTATCTAATCAATAGCCCAACCGCAACCTTGTTTTGTTGTGTATTGTGGGGCTCGAACTCGAACCTCACAGTGAGAGGCTAGCTAATGAAATAACAAAGCAGTACACGGGTGGAATGGGTCAGAAGGCCGCTATATTAAAAGATTCAATTTATTATTCACAGTCACACTGCTTAATCAAGCCCTAGCTAAAATCTAAGTCTTTCAAGTAGACCATTGTACGTGGGCCATGGTGGCCGTCATTGGTAATTTCAACATTTCAACTAACCCACCTCCCTCCAGAAGCAGTCTCCAAGTCTCTTCAGAATATCTGCAAAAAATCTGGATAATCCGTGGGTCTCTTTACCTATTGTGTGGAAATAGTATCTTAAAGGAAGGCGAAAGGGTAAAGCTAAGAGTAATTTTAACATGATGATGGGATATAATTTACCTCGGAGAACTGTTGAAAAAGAAGATTTTGTATAGGAAAAGACTGAAGACAGCTCAGTAAAGATTAAAATTAAAAAATTAGACTGCGGAGAGTTGTGTGGAAATCAATTGTCATAGTATGATGCGGAGGAATGAGGAAAAAGTTTTGAGTATAAATGTGGATGGCTGTAAGAATGGGGGAAGACTAAAAAAACGATACATGAACTGTGGTCTGTGCGACCGAGCGACGATACGCGACGCATCTTCCCTCAGATGTGCGACCACCCTATATGGTGCCACTGGCGCTAGTGCTGAGCACGAGGTCCTGAGGTTCCCGGATCGGGCAGTTTTATTAGGGTTTTCCATCTAGATTTTTTGCAAAAATGAATAGAGTATATCAAAATGAATTGTGTATATGAATAATTCAAAACAACTGTTGCATTTCCTGCCATTACGACTGTAATTTGAACGGAATCGTAGGTATATGGACCCTGACGAAGCGAAATGTTAAGGGTAAAATATAAACTAGTCAGGAAATTAGATTTTAAGGAGGTAAAGCTACGGTTTCCTAGAAGAGCGGCGGCCGCTACATAACGGCCTCAGTGACGACTGTCATGAAAATAATGGCAGCGGGGTTTCACTTTACGGTGACAAGCTTCTGTACAGCACTTTTGTTCATAGTAAACTTGAGGCCCGGTGCCTGTATCTGACATTCCTACACAGCGACTCAAACGTTAATGCTGGAAAAGGTACAGAAAACTTTTTTGAGACTTCTGTATAGAAAACGTACCACTTCTTTCCTTTCATGTACCCTACTAATTACCTCCTAGGAGTTTTGAGCTTCAGCTCGTTGGTGGTTAGACGAGGCTTCTACAGCTCACAGTAGCCTGTAAAACTCTTAGAGGACGCATTTGACAGTCCCGAACTCCACGATATTTTCTGTAGGCTATTTGTTCCCGACAAATACATCGGACATCGCCAAAGCCGTCGACGCAATCTGTTTGCGCCGCCGTCTTCTAAAACTGTCGCCAGAACTGAGTCCCCGGTGTGTCGTACTTTAAGGATGCTTAACTCCCTCCTGACCGACCACCAATCCTGAATGTGATCTATTTGCTGATGAATGGAGTAGAATTATGCGTGTATGTCTGATGTTTTGTGAGAGAAAGTATGCTAGGGTGTCCTCTATTATATGTTAGTATTTTAAATATTTTTGTGTGTATCTGTTTCAATATATAGATATTTAGGTTATATAGGTAAATTAATGTAATTGGTGTTACCGTTTTAATTAACATTAAATAAATCAATCTGCCTAGCCTTTTCCCAACTATGTTGGGGTCGGCTTCCAGTCTAACCGGATGCAGCTGAATACCATTATTTTACATGGAGCGACTGCCTATCTGACCTCCACAACCCAGTAACTGGGTAATACGATACCCCATGGTAAGACTGGTTGTCAGACTTTCGGCTTCTGACGACCCGTAACGACTGTCAAAGATCCACGAATGACAGCCGGGACCAACGGCTTAACGTGCTTTCCGAGGCACGGAGGAGTCTCGGTATGTAAAGATGGTCACCCATCCACTGACCGACCCCGGCAAGCGTAGCTTAACCTGATGAATCGACCCGTGCGGCTGTTATTACTTAGCCACGAGCTCCTCTAACATTAAATAGATAAATAAAATATAACGTTTTAGTGACGTCATTCGCCGGTAAATTACGGACGCATGTGGTGGCCAACGCTCTTGGAAACCGTAGTTTAAGCGTAAATGCAGAAACTGATTAAAAATGATAAAAATAAACATATTTATTTTTTGTAAGTTTATTGATAAATTACATGATAATGTAACTATTCCAATATGATGTTATTCTATTGTTAAGGCTAGCGCACACTTGGGTGGTACAGGAAGCGGGTAGAGGCGACTTTATTGCAAGTGCAAAATTGATACTTTGATGGCAATGTTACACTGGTCTTTTACAAGTGTGTCCCGGCCTTTATCTGAGATAATGGCTCGGAAAAAAATAACTTAAACAATATACATAATAAATATCTGCCTCTAAAAAAATAAAGTAGGTACTAATTACATAATCATCAAATATGTTAAAATGCTATTAAAAAAATATTTTATTTTAAAGCTACTAAGTAATTATACAAAACTTTTAATCTCGAAAGAAAATTTTGGGGAAATAGACCAAAATATAAGAAAATTGTAAGAAGTCAATCAAAAGCAACCTATTAACAAAACGTAAATGCCTGTGAATCATATTTTGTTAAGCCCACGTTCGCACAGACGTAAAAATATCGCGACGGGATTTTATCGCGCACTGGATGGATATTCAGCTCTCGGTGTTGAGCCAAAGCATTGAGAATCCAACAGAGTGCATCACAGAGCGTCGAACATCCAGTGTGCGAAAAAGAATCGCTCGTGCGAATAGAATAAAGATCAACCTTTGAACGTAGTCGTACCTACTATTATAAACCCAGAAATCGAATTCGAGATCAAAAATATAACCAAAGAAATGTCATTGTCAAAGTGACAGATGAGGGATAGTCAACATTTCCCTAGACATTTAAATTATTTGATTTCTAAATCAGATGACAGTACTATCACTTTCCTCTATGCCGACCAGGTTGGGACGCTCAACTTGAATCGATTATTAGGATAACGCAATATTATTTACGATTTTTTTAACGGTTTACTTATTTAGAAGGAAAAACATTTTATAAATAGAAAATGATTAATGAAAGTCCAAATGTTAGAGCTTCTGCCTAATTTCCAGTATTATAAAAATAATTTGCACGATTTTATTTCAAACAGTTATATTTTATTCTTGGATCGTAGTTTACGTCACTTTAAAGCTGAAAACTGTGTGCAATATTATATTTTACCTGTTTAAGGTATGCCTACAATATTAGCACTATGTTATAATACTTTTCGGCAAACTGCACAATTGTGGTTATTATTTAAAATTGACAACACCTTTGTTTACATTTATGATCTCGAATTCGATTTCTGAGATTAAAGCTGTCGCATTTTGTCACCTTTCTCGCTCACACGTGAACAAATTTTTAAGAATGTTAAATGAAAATAAGTTTTTTTGTAAAATGTTATCAATTGGCGAACTAATAAATAAAATTAATTTAATAGGTAATTATTAAAAATACATTTTTATTGTGGCATTTATTTACCTCATCCCAAAAAAGGACAAAATACTTATTGAGCTGAGTTTATTAGATAACACAATAGAAATGTGTTTTTATTAATTAATAAATAAATTAATATTATTTATAAATTGTCCAATTGATTGCATTTGTCAAAAAAAGCATCTTTTCATTTAACATTCTTAAAAATTTGGTCCCGTGTGAGCGAGAGAGCGACAGCCCTCTTAATTGGGTTGGCTCAGTACCTCCGAGGCGCCGCCGGGGCGTTGCCCCGCTCGGTGACTGCTGTTTACTAGCTGATCCCAAGCCGAGGCAATTCCTTTACGAGTTTCATATATCAGAATCCTGAACGGCTCGAGTTGAGGCGATACTGATCCCGTGCAGTGCTTATTTGTGAGCGTTGACCTTAATTAACATAAAACAACATAACATCACGCCTTGTTGAAGCCACAAAGGGTTGAGCAGAGGTGTACTGGGTTCAATTACCGGGTTGGGTTAAGTATTAGTACAGATTAATACAGACGGGACACTCCGCAGTTTAGGTATGAAGCTACAAGTACGCGGCGGGCTCATCTCACTGGGTCAATTCAGTGTGGGCTGCCGCGCACCGGCCGGCTCGCACGTTAGTTCGATACTCACTCACGTGCTGTGTCGTAAAAGAAGACAACCCTAACGAGTCAGAAGGTATAAGAGTTACGCGATAGAAAGAGAGACAACTTATAGGTGCATATAACAGTACAGTAGGCGCGCGATCTGAGTGCAGTCGGGGTATGAGGAGCGGAGCGGGTGCAACTCCCCCCGCCCGTCGACACCTCGCCGCGGCCTCCTGTAGTTTAGTGCTGTGCTGACCTTGATGTCTCTCGCTCGCGCGCTTATCGATAGCGTTTTATTCAAAGGGATGGATTAATGGAAGATACCGTAGACCGATTTGTCATTGAGGTCGGCGATGACAGTGATGATAGTTTACAATAATAAACTTGTTTGATTAAGATTTCCGGCTTTCCCACAGTTTTCTTAAAGTAGGGAATATATGCATGATATTTTCTTTTTTTTTTATACCATAACTTGTAACAAAAACATCTAGCGCAAATATAATAAATAAAATGTGTTAAAATACTAACAGATACAAGCAGTTTGAACGTCCACTTTTAAGGTGTCAAAGAAAAATATCGAACTCCGTTCATTGTCGCTAATTAGGTCACATCACTAGCGCATTCCTCAGAACTGCACTCAGATCGCGCGCCTACTGTAGGTAATGAAGCGTTGTGCGACCTGAATTGCACTTTATTGTGTCGTAGCAGAAGTCGCTTTGCGTAGCATGATTTTGCGAAGTGTCCCATCTGTATTAATCTGTGGTATTACGTATCAGGAATTTCTCAGTAGCAGCCCGGAGTCAGGATATGTGCCCGGTTGATGGCAACATGCTCGCCCCCTGTTACATGGGACTTACACATAGCTGGCGAAATGTGGCTGTACTATAGGTACACCTCTGCCTAACTTGATCCTAATTATTTTTACTTAAATGGTAATTTTATACATGTAATCTTACAAATTATTTTTTTTATAGCTACATAGAACGTGAATATTATTTCTTAATTTTTATGTATAAGAATAATATAAACTCACGCCTTCTTCCCATGGGGGCAGGCAGAAACTGCTACGATCCTTAAATACTCTTTTTGCTTCGTTCATTCATTCATACACACGTTAGGAGTTTTATTTTTCACAAGCGACCCGCCTTGCTTGCACGAGTGCAATAGCGAAATGTCAAAGCATCGAAATTTCTGTGCTATATCTACAAAGTTTAATAATAATATATTATACACATATCAAGGTGGAATAAACGGTCTAAATGTTGGTGAAAACCGGATCACATCCATTGTGTAGTTTAGAAAATCTAAGCTGTCAAACAGACACACGAAATGCACACATTTACAGTCCGCTGGCGTGCGGTCGACTCATAAAAAATGCACCGCCAGTTTTTATGAGTGGACGGACTGCCGGTGGACTGTATAATGTTGGGGCCTTTCAGCAAATCGTAAAATACGAATTATAAACTTCAAAAGGAGTTTATTGACATTGACATACTTTACTTAACATAATACCGAATTTTTGAAATAGTATCATATTAGGTACAACACTTCTTCTCTAACAAAATAATGTTATAAGTTTTTTTTTACCGATACGAAACAGGGCAGATCCAAGAAGTTTATATCACCAAGGAGTTTCCGTCGATTATTTTTTCATAAAAAAAAAAGTTTTATTCCCACTAAATTCTTTCTTCCTCTTTTAAGTTTGATCTTTTATTTAGTACATTAAAGCCGAATGTATGAGAGTAGCTAAGGTAGTGTATGAAACTGCACATAACTGGGGCTGTCTCAATCACATCTGCAAATGTAACTGTTTGAGACCCAATAATCAATTTTATTTTATTTTTTATTTTTATAACTAGGTATTAAAACACTCGTGTTATAATACCCCTTATTATACATCAGTTTCATAAACACCTTTTGTTATAGACACATATTATTATAATGTATGTATTATAAAGATAGATTAGGTTCAGATTGTTTTTACAGTTAATCACAACATAAAAGTCTCATTCGAGCGCCAAAAGATCGTTGTACTATAGTCCGGCCGTCGAGAACGCGTTCCTGACACCTGTCAGTTGGACAATTAATAATAATAAGGATCAAATTCGCAAAACACATATTCGTTAGTATGAAACTGACAGGTGTTAAGAACATATTATCTCGACGGCTGTAGTGTACAAGGATTTTTTGGCGCCTGAATGACATTTACAGGCGTTGTTGGTAAACATTTGAGAAATGGGTTTATGAAATTGTATTGCAAAAACAAGATGGCGGACCCTATGGATAGATCAGATTTTGACCACGCGCTAAATGATATAAATGGGGAAGGCAGCTGTCAAAATGGCGCTGTCGTAGCTAGTTCCCAACACAAGTTAACAATACAAGGCGTGATATGGTTTTATTTTATTTTTGCGAAAATGACGCCTTGTTGGGTTCCTAAATTTCCAGAGAAACCTTAAAATTAGAAGATTGTGGATTAAAACTATTCATAAAGATTTAAAAAAAAATTAACATAGTTCGAAACATTTTGAAGAAAGAGATCATGAGTACCTACAAGTCAAATACTTGATTTAAAATATTGAAATAACCGAAAAAAACAAATAATTAAAAAAAAAAACTAAATTATTGAATGAACGAAATGTCAAATTTATTATAGGCCTTACGGACCTAGCTATGATCACGCCATCTACAATTAGTTTTGCCCGACCTTCCCCATTCTTTACTTTCATTGCTAAAACAAAAGCATCTTCGTCACATTCCTCAATACTCTAAGCTGGTCAGTTCACACTTCTTCCCCCTCCGGCGCACGCGCTTCGGTCGCGGCTTCTTCAGATGAACGTAGTCCACGTGAGAGCGCAGCTCGCCGGATGTACGGAACGTCTTCTCACAGGCGTCGCATTTGAACGGTCTGAGACCCGTGTGGACCTGGGAAAGAAGAAAATATTGATAACTCTACAAATAATGAAGATTTTCTGGAATAACGTTCACTAGATGGCAGCACTGAGACGTCAGGCACCTGTCAAAAGTGTCAAAGCGCAAATTATATTCTCTTTTATAGTATAGTTAAAATCTCGCTGCAGACTTGGTCATAAATCATAATCGGAGTGGGGATGTGCGCTAGTTGCGCGCGCTCAAGGCCATTATCGATAACAACGATGACGATGACTCAGACGAAGAATTTTAATTTTCTATTTTTAGTTTTATATATACGTTTTTTTGTTTATATATTTAATATGCTTTGTAGTAAATTTGGTAATAAAATAAAAAAAAATGTGTATTTATTTCTATCACCCATTTATAAATATATAAAACTATCGATATCACTCATCGACTGCAGTAATGCACAGGACTTTCATGTGGGCGTGGCCTTCCCATAAGGCCCGTGAGTGGGAAAGAGAGCGAAACACTCGAATAATTTATGACCGAGTCTGCAGCGAGATTTTAACTATACTATAGTCGTGACTTCGTGAGTCATGACTCGTGACTGAATGATGAACATCATCTTAAATTTTATTTATTTATTTAAAGACTTACAGCTAAATACAATGGTAATAGATAACAGTATGCTAATCTGACAGCCAATTACAAGTCTTCATGTCTAGAGCTTGCCTGGTATAAAAGTACTGTGGAACAAAATATACACACTGCCAAATAATGCCAAAAAAAACAAATAAAAAGTTAAATAACATTCAGGTAGATCATCATCATTCATTCATTCTCCTGCCCTTATCCCAATCTATTTGGGGTCGGCGCAACATGTCCTTTTTTTCCATACTTCTCTATTATTCGTCATCTCGGTAGTCACCCCCTTTCTAGCCATGTCATCTTTCACACAATCCATCCATCGTTTCTTTGGTCTTCCCCTACTCTTATAGCCATCGACATTCATACTCAAAACTTTCCTCACGACATTTTCCTCGCTCCTCCGCATCAGGTAGATCATAACCTAAAATATGTAAAAAATAATAAAATTGCGACAGGTTATTTCCCATAAGAACCAAGATGTTACAGTTCAATTTAAAAATAAAAAAAAACCAAGTCCAAAGAAATTAAGCATTAAAGAAATTCATTGTTAAAAACTTTTTTGCCGAGGTCACACTTGTTTCAAAAAGATCAAAGTCGAACTTATATTCATTGTCAACTGAAACCAAAGCTTTATTGAAGGTAATTATATCGTAGCGTGACAGCTGCGTTGCTATCGCACTGGTGGACTCCAGTGGCGAGGTGTGAACAAAAGTAAGAGAGAAGCCGGTTTCAACTTACATACTCACTAATAGAGTATAAATTAATTTGTTCACTTAAAAATTAAAGTCTTTTCTTTACTGAATTAAACACCATCTATCGTCAAATAGCAGAAACTAAAAGAAGCCATCACTACACAAAAAAAACTTTCAATGTTTTAGTTAGAGAAATAAACTCAACTAAATTAGATACTATCATTCTAAAATTATTATAGGAATATAAAAGATCGAATACATACAATAAAATAAGTTGAACAGGTGAAAACTAAATAAAATGTGCAATAGTCCTTCATCTCGTTCTCGCTGACGCATTTTTCCTATATCTGTCTCTATCGTAACCCGTTGTACATCGGCTTGCTCTCGTCCATTATCAAGCGGTGCCACGTGACCTAGAGTGACGTCATGACGGGATCGCTATTGTATGAATTTTTAGTTCCCGATTATGACGTTTTGGCGCCGAGTTATTTTAGAATTTTTTTTTGTTGTGGTAATTCAAAGTTAAATAGGCGTTTTTGTTGTTTAAATGTTATGGTGAATTAAATATCCACAGTGTACCCGCCTCCCGCATCGGGTCAAGTTGGGTGTGTACAAGTTGTACGTGCGCCCAATCTTGACCTATGCCGCCCCAGCATGGTTCGCCCTCACGAGCGAGGTGAACCGGAAGTTGCTCCGCACGCAGCAAAACTTTGCGTTGCGGACGATAGTCGACGCGCCCCGCTTCGTGAGGAACGACGTGCTCCACCGCGACCTCGGGATTGAGACCCTGGATGAGTTTGTGGGCCGCCTGGCGAAGGGAATGTTCGCGCGTGCCGACGCGTCTGCTTGGCCTCATGTCAAGCAGATAGCGCCCTGGCATACGCGCCCCCCTGACGCTAGGCCCCTTCCCCGCGACTTGCTTGCGGACGGTGACCCCATCTCCGCGCCGGATTGACCTCCAGGTGGGCCGCTCCCGGCTACTCGCGGTCCACTTGTGACACTAACGCTTCCACTACAAATAACATACGCTGTCACGTGATGCGTGCTAGGATAATTTAGGCGTGTCACGTGACAAACCCCAGACATGCACCTCTATACAGGCACCAGAACTCACATACGAGGGCGCTGCGCGGGCGGCGACTCGTGAACGACGCCGGGTGACGCCACACAGTTCAATGTCACCCTCACACTCATGACACGGTCTCCCTACCCCGTGCCAGGCTCGGCTAGCTCTGAAAGTGGGGCGGGCGGGAGCCACTCACCCTATCCGTAGGAACGTCGAGTCCGTATGTCCGTATCGCTGGTCGCCATCTGCTGGGCTTCCCCCATGTAGGTGGGGGTTCCACCTGGTAGGGGTTGACCGCCGGGGTACGGTGAAGAAAGCGGCAGTATACATATGTCGTGACGAGCTTACGGACACAGATAGAGACACTATTTTCATGGGCGCGAAAATGCAGCGCGCCCAACCTTTTACTCGCCAAAGGCGAAATACGATGAGAGGCCCGTGGTAACGGGTCGCCGTACGGCATCCGCGGGAGGGGGGCTACGCCCCGAAACCGCAACGTCACGCCCCTTACGGGGCGTAGCGACATCCCACAGTTTATCCACAGTGTAACTCTTGTTTTTGGCAACAGTAGACACTGTATTGACTGTGCCATTTTGTCAATAGCGGTAGAATAGCGAACCGCCGAAGGGAAGCCGGTAGGAATCGTGTTATTAGGTGCTTTCGCCGCTGATATACTCACAAACATATGCCTGGTGAGGTTGTAGCTGAAGGTGAAGTGTTTGCCGCACACACTGCAGTCATACATGCGTCGTACGGGCTCGTGCTGGCGCATGTGACCCGCGAGGTTCGCTTTCATACTGAACGATTTGTTGCAGTGGTCGCATTGGAAACGCTTCTGCCCTGTGTGAACCCACATGTGTCCTGCTAGGGTGGTTGTGTTCTAGGGAAAGAAAACAAGGCATTATTAAACACCATTCAATGTACGGTCAGCAATAGAAGTCGTTTAACACTGCTACTTTTTGACATCATCTAAATTAACACAAAATGAAGAATAAGAGCTAATGCTCTTAGGGCTAATTTGACCAAAGTCGGATATCTTTTATCCGTGGAATAAAATTGATGACTGACAGTTTTTGTATGGAGAAACTGTCAAAAATTCAAAATTTATTCGAAGATTTAGACTTATACTGGGTATAAAAGTTTGGTCGAATTCACCCTTAAAATTTTAAGTACTTCTGTTCCGATTTGAATTAGATATTTCGCTTAATAATTAAGATTAAAAAACTGCAAGTGTTAATCGACTTTTTTTGCTGTCTGTACAGTGAAGTATTTTATATCAATAGAAAACCAGCGTCAGGCAGCATCTGTCTGGCATTTAATGCTGAAATGAACCTTTTTGGCGCAGCCGTGAGGCACCCACTTTTGTTTAAAACATTTTTTTTTTTTTTTCTTTTGTTTTTGTGTTTCACAAAGTGTGTCCAAATAAACGTTTTTCTTTCTTTCTTTCTTTCTTTTCTTTTATATCTGTGTGTGCGCGAATTCGACTCGCTCTTGACCGGTTTTTTATGAATGAACCGCTTGTCTGCTGACTGCCGGCGGACTGTGTTGTGTGGGGTCCTTTAGGGGTCAAGCTACAGACGCTACAGTACTTACTAGGAAGAACTTCCCGCAATGTTCACACATGTAAGGTGTCGTCACAGCTGTGAATTGCGTACGGTTGATGCCGGGGTGAGCGTACTTGAAGTGGGCAGCGTATACCCGGAGACTTTCTAGCACTACGCCACACTGTAACACAACAATAAAAAAAAAACATCGTTATGAGCGCTGATTGGCTGATATGGCACTGACGGATACGGACGTCTTAGGTTAAGTAATAACAGCCGCACGGGTCGATCGATCAGGTTAAGCTACGCTTGCCGCGGTCGGTCCGTGGATGAGTGACCATGCTTTACATATGGAGACCCCTCCGTGCCTCGGAAAGCACGTTAAGCCGTTGGTACCGGCTGTCATTTGTAGATCTTTGACAGTCGTTACGGGTCGTCAGAAGCCCGAAAGTCTGACAACCAGTCTTACCAAGGGGTATCGTGTTAATCAGTAACTGGGTTGTGGAGGTCTGATAGGCAGTCGCTCCATATGAAATACTGGTATTCAACTAGGAATGGGCGTGTAGTTGCTCGTAGGGTGTGTGAAGAAATGACAGGCGTTTTCAAGTTGAAGATAGAAGTTTAATAGGATAGATGAAGTTTTGCAGCTTGAGGTAAAAAGAGAGTAAACACCAGGAAAACACAGAAACAATAATTAGAAGGAAAACTAAGACTAGGTAGCTAGGTTGCGAAACTTAATTGCGGATTTAGAATAATTGGCGCGCGCATTCGCCGTCGGAGTAGATAAACGACTGGCGCGGATGACCCAGCGCTGGAGTGTGTGTGCGGGCGCAGCCGGTGCGCAGGCGCAGGCGGTGAGGTATACACATCGCGCGGTAGACGAAGGTACGAGCTACGTGCGCTCCAAACAGGTGCGTCCTCTGATCTCGGACGGTGCCACAGGCGAAATAGCTCATTGAAAAGAAAAAGAGTGATTAGTTCTTTCATTCTAAAGAACTGTATCACTCTTCTAGCTCACTAGCTCTTCTATAGCTCAGTGACTCAGTCGCTCAGACGCCGACTGTTAGTTCATTTGAGCTACGCCGCACGCGCGTCGAAGGACACGGCACGGCTCGCACAGCAGTCAATAGCTCTTTGGAAAATAAAGTAAATAGTGTTATAGGTACTTTGCCTTCAAAACAACCGAAAAAGTACTATAGTCTGTTTTTTTAACAAACGAGTACCGATAATTTTGACTGCGTTGCTATTGGTCCACGTAATCAACATAAAGTCCGTTCCACACAAACATTCAGTTGAGTCATCGACTACCTGCGCGTCGCACGTGTTTTAGTGAGTCGACCAGACGATATTGTTTGTGCGTGAGTCATAGCGGACGTGTCCTGTATAGTACATTTTAGAAGTATTCAATATAAACGGGCCTTAACTATTTCAAAACGAAACAAAGGCGTTGGCCCCACCCCGAGCAATGACGCATCTCACTCTGTCAATATCGGAAATGTGCGAGAGACATAACTCAGTACTCGTTTGTTAAAAAAAACAGACTATAAGAATTACTGTTTGTTTTTATTTTTATTATGACTACGTAACAACAGGCAAAATTAAACAATGCATTTCCTTTTGATAATGTGCCAAAGTATTTTCTACTTTATCTCGATGACAATAAAGTTAGATTTACAGTGACTTATGTCGTATGATAAGTTTACAATGACGTATTCATCCGAAGAGCTATTGTTGGAAGAGCGAACGATGCGATCCGAGTGAGATGTCGCGACGCCCCGCAAGGGGCGTGGCGTGCGGAACCGGGGCATATGCCCCCTTGTCGCGGAGGCTATACTGCGGCCCGTAACAACGGGCCTCTCCTTCTGCTTGCCACTGGCAATGGTATGTTTGGACGTGCTGCATTAACACGCCCATGTAAACAGTAATCTGTATATGTATCCGTAAGCTCGTCACGACATATGCATACTGCCGCTTTCTTCACCGCGTCCCGGCGGTCAACCCCTACCGGGTGGAACACACACCTACATGCGTGAAGCCCAGCAGAGAGCGACCAGCGACAGAGACGCGGACTCGACGTTCCTACGGATGGGGTGGATGGCTCCCGCCCGCCCCACTTTCAGAGCTAGCCGAGCCTGGCACGGGTTAGGGAGACCGTGTACTGAGTGTATGGGTGACATTGAACTGTGTGACGTCACCCAGGTATCTTACGCGAGTCGCCGCCCGCACGGCGCCTCAACGTGTGTGTCTCTGCGCCTGTTTAGAGCGATGCGATCCGAATGAGCCGTTCGGTTAGTGTCTCGCTGACTCTCGCTCGGTCGATGAGACGTCAGCCGAGACCGACTGAAGTACTGACTCACTGAGTGAGCGAGAGCGACATCAGTCCCGTCTATCACTCGCTCACGAGCTACCCAAGTCTATATTCAACTGCATCCGGTTAGACTGGAAAACGATCCCAACAATGGCAAAGGCAGATGATGACGATGTTGAAATCTCTTACCTGTTCACAAGTAACGGGTCCGTTATGTGCTGGCGCATTGTTCACGTCTTTGCGATGTATGACCGGACGTCGGACGGCGTTCACCCAGGACGAACCGAGTCGCCTTTGCTTGATTGAGGGATCATTGCTCATGCGGTTACTGCGGAAAAGAAACATAGTTAACATAACATCGCGCCTGTAATCCACGGAGGGTTACGCAAAGGTATACATACAACATTATTTTTAGTATATGCGAAACCTGAATAAAGTTTGTTCAGAATAAATAATTGAATCGATTCCAATAATTGTTATACCGTGTTATATTTTGCCCCAAAAATTTTTAAAAAAGGTTACAATATGGACACCGCGCGACGAACACAAGTCACTGCAGGTCATAGCGGCACTAGGCACGGGCGCACAGCGGGCGCCGCGTGGTGATCATGTTTTTGTACGGACAACCAGGTAACGTAACCAGCTTATACCTTAGTGATTTTTCATGATATAGTTTTGAAATTTTGTACATAGATTCTTTACTTAAAAATACTAGACACGTGTTTCGGGTTTCGCATATACTAAAACTGACGTTGTAAAGGTCGTTATTGTGTAATTACCACTTTTCTGATTCAAAAACCAGAATGTATGTCGTAGTTAAGGCGCGGACTGACTACGGTTTTAAACGGCACACAACCGCGTAATCTATTGTCACCATTAGCTGTCTTGAAATAAGGTTGAAAATTGAAAATAATATTTGTGTTGCCGAGATGTGACTAAGCTGTGAATGAGCATTTGTTTTCCGGGTTTTCTTTAGATTATTCAGAATATACGCAATAAATTAAAAAAATGTCCGGTTAAAGTCTTAATAAAATGCTAATTCTATTATATTCTTAAAAAAAAAGAATGTCGTTATCGCTCAAAATACAGAGATGTTTGACGCCAAAGTTTATTTTTGTGGAGCAACTTCCAAATTTTTTATTGGGAATATCAATCTATTTCTTACCATTCTATTCGGTTAAAATTTTTCTTTAAACCCTTCTCTGTCCACTGTATTTTTTGCGTCAGATAGTTCCATTGTGTTACGTCATACTCGACAATCCAAGAAACCAATTTTTATGAATATTGAGCTAATACTGCGCCTTAAGGCTAAAATCCTGATGATATCTCTAAATCTATACAAGTTACAGCCTTGTGTGTAAGACCCTAAGGTAGCATTTTCTTTGCCGTTTCCGAATTTGTTGATAACTCATTTTTAACAAAATTGTAAGTTACGGCCTTCTTTCTTATGACGGCAGTATTGCTATCAACTGGGCACAAATCCAGACTCCGGGCTGCTACTGAGAAATTTCTGATAGAAAATCCGGAAAAACACTTTGCTCGACCCGGGAATCGAGCCCAGGACCTCATGCTCAGCAGTAGCGCTTGCGACCACTAGACCAACGAGGCAGTCAATTCCTACTCAATGAGGGTTTTCATGAGATTTCACGCCACCAGCTGGCGCCACTCTGACAAGAGATCTTCCATTTCGACAATGAATATAAAATAAATGATGACGTTCATCATTCATTCCATTCATTCGTTCATCATTCAGTCACGACTAAAGAAAATACCTATAGTCGATCAATCAATCTGCCTAGCCTTTTCCCAACTATGTTGGGTTCGGCTTCCAGTCTAACCGGATGCAGCTGAATATCAGTATTTTACATGGAGCGACTGCCTATCTGACCTCCATAACCCAGTAACTGGGTAATACGATAGCCCTTGGTAAGGCTGGTTGTCAGACTTATGAACTTCTGACGACCCGTAACGACTGTCAAAGATCCACGAATGACAGCCGGGACCAACGGCTTAACGTGCTTTCTGAGGCACGGAGGAGTCTCGGTATGTAAAGATGGTCACCAATCCACGGACCGACGCCGGCAAGCGTAGCTTAACCTGATGGATCGACCCGTGCGGCTGTTATTACTTAGCCACGAGCTCCACATACAAAGAAAGTATAGTCGATAATTAGATAAAAGTGCTCGTAGGTACTTACGGGTCATCCTCCTTGATATGTTTCGAAGACAACCGCAGATGTCTGTCATATGCCTTTTTAGTTAAGAACTTGACGTCGCAAACCTCACAGTTTGGCCCCATGAAGTCAGTCTGTAACAAGTCAAACTCAAACTCAAAGCATTCTTTTCAAGTAAACCAATAATTAATTATGTTAAAACTAATTTTAAGAAATAATTGTAACAATGTCAAATAAATTTTATTATTATTTTATTATTATTATTATTTCTTGTCTTTGGCTTATCTCGGGACCCTGGGGTCCCGGGCCTTTGGAAGGCGTACGAGGGGCCGAAGCCAACTCGCAGAGGCCCCTTAGACAATTTCAAATGACGAGGAGGCACCAGCCGACGATTATCCCTGTATGCACTATGCAAGTGCACCCAAGGACAACCCCCGGTTGGTGCAGGACTATTGCAGAACATGGAAACAAAACACATTGGGCTATGGGTTTGGGTGGCTACATGGATTGGGTACCTTGAGCTATGGAAGAACTATGTCCCCTGCCTGACCAATGATATATAATATACACAGCTAAATTGGCAGGGGGTGACTTGCACACACAATAATGGGCCCCCGGAAACGGTCGCTAGCACATAGTGACGTAGCGACAAGGGGCAACATGTCCTGAGGTGCTTGAGGAGTGGAGAGGTATTCCACGGCTCTCAGAACAATCCCAGAGCCCGGAAGATGGTCAAGATCCCTACAAGCACTTACTGGAATACTTCCTTCCTCCGAGCACGTTTGCTCTTGCGAATCTCCACTCAAGCCGGCCAATAAAGGCAAGAATGAGGTGGGAGCTCTGTTCCCGTCAGTGTTCACTCCAGCCGGCCAATAAAGGCAAGCCAGAGGTGAAGAACAAGACTTCTCCCGGGAAATAGGGTCCGTGGAGTCGCTACTGTTATTATTATTATTATTATATAATTACAAGCATTTATGAATTGTCAAGGAGTCGGTCAGTCAGAAAGATGAAGTAGGTTCCTATGGAGAAGAACGGGCAAGAAACTCCACGGACTCTCTTTTAAATCAATATTTTGTTACAAAGTATTGGTTACATCATTCATGTTGAAAATATACATGTACATTTTTATCTTTCAATTTGTAAAACTTTTTTTTATGTTTATTTATTTATATAGAACTATCAGCGCCCAGCGGTTTCACCCTCGTAAGTCTGGAACTCGTAAGAATATCAGAATAAAAAGTATCATAGGTGTTAATCCAGGTTATAAACTATCTGTGTGCCAAATTTCATCAAAATCCATTCAGTAGTTTTTGCGTGAAAGACTAAATCAAATAAAAAAAAAATCAAATCAAATAATTTATTTGCCTATATTAGAAAGAAAACCGAGTTATACGAGTATAGGGTGACTGGTAATTAGTGACCGATACTTAAACACATGATTGTACTCATGTTAACAAACAACTTTTACTATGGGACCAAATCTGATATCGCGAAAAAAAAAACAGCTGTTCCCTACATTTATGTTCGCATAGCTCGTTAAAATGTAGGAAGCAGCTAGTTTTTTTTCGAGATTTCAGATTTGGTCCCATAGTAAAAGTTGTTTGTTATAATGAGTACAATCATGTGTTTAAGTATCGGTCACTAATTACCAGACACCCTATATACATTGCACACATTTAAATCACACTAATATTATAAAGGCGAAAGTTTGTGTGTGTGTGTGTGTGTGTGTGTGTGTGTATGTTTGTTACTTCTTCACGCTCAAACGGCTTGACCGATTTGGATGAAATTTGGTATGTAGACAGCTTATACCCTAGATTAACACATAGGGTACTTTTTATCCCGAAAAAATGTAGTATTCCAGTGGGATGAGCAAGAAATTCAAATATATTTGTTACTCTTTCAAACTCAAACGGCTCGACCGAATTTGATGAAATTTGGTGTGGAAGTAGCAGACACCCTGTATACACATAGCACACATAGGCTACTTTACATCCTGAAAAAATGTAGTGTTCCCGTGGGATGAGCAATTTTTTTGTGAATACTTTTCTTTCCGATTAAATAATAAGTACACCTTTTAGTGTATCTCTTAAACCGCGGGTAACACCGCGGGGCGCAGCTAGTAAAAATATAAAAAACACATGTAGATATTTCTGTTTCACTAGATCAGGCTGTCACTAACGTATTCCTGCTCCATCTTCACATTGAAAGGCCCTGACATGGTTTATTTGCCTGAATATGGGTAGTACATAAGGTGATACATAAATACAATAAATGTCTTTAAACCATATCCTAGCTTAATAGGTGTGCAAATATCTAAAACAATTAAAAAAATAAACCGCAATGCTGAAATTAGAGAGGGCCCAAAGAGCCGTGTTAAAGGTAAGCACATTTCGGCCGATACTTTTCCCAACAGAAGATTTATATAAATGTTGTAAAGTGCTTTCTGTCAGACAACTGCTTGTTCTTAATACGGTCCTACTACAGCACAAAGATACTCCCTACGCGACTATCACTAAAAGACGTAAGGATATACTCGTAGTTTGTCAGTATTACAGATGTAAATACTCTTTCACCAAACGATTTTTTTGCTTCCGAGGGCCACAATTATATAATAAACTCAATAGGAGATTGAGACTCTAATCTCTTTCAACCTCGTCCCTCAAGAAATCTGTGACAAACTTTCTACTTTCAAATAACTACCTGGATACTGAACGCCTGCTTTTCTCTGATAATAACCCACCCTAACCCCTTCCACCGAGATCATAACACATTCTGCACCGACACAACACACACCATCACCAAAACAAACACATGATCACCACAACACATACACACACACATACACACACTCACCCTCACACACAAACAAACAAGAATAATCCAAATATCAAATAAATAAATAGTAATTTTCCAAAACCTATAATTATGGTCTATGTTATCTTTAGTTTAAAACACTTGTTCTGCCTGCAATTTAGAATAGAATAGAATAGAATACTCTTTATTATGCACACCATTTAAATTACTGTTACAATTTTACAATGTTGAAATTTTACATACGAGTGACACAATGGGCGGTCTTATCGCTAAAAGCGATCTTTTACAGACAACCTTTGGATGGAGTATGGGGACAAGGAGAGGCAATTTATTCGTGAAACTGAAGTATGTATGGGCTTGTACCACTGCCATTAATACATGTTAGTTTATAACTTAGTAAAGGTGCTGGTTGCACACCTACCTATGTTGTTAACTAGCAAAACTCAAGTGTACCTATTAATGATACCTACATTTTAATGTTAACATTGTTATTTTTGATTAAATAAATTATTATTATTATTTCCTTTATTTCAATTATGTACATACACTTTACATTTTTAAATATTTTTTATAAAAACATGAAATAAAAAAAAACATTTAAAAATATAAAAAAATAGTAGCCCACCGGTATCGGGAACAGGGACCAAGTTACCGGTGGTCAGGGCTCTAGAGAGAGGAACCTCCTCACTATGCGTGCCGTGTCCAGGAGTACTGCTTTCTGAATCAAGCCCTTGACCCAGCCGCCTAATGAGAGCCTCCTGAGGTGTTGGTCGAGACTATTATTATTATTATTAAAACACACATAAACTCACGCCTTCCTCTCCTGAGGTCAGGCAGAGAAATAAAGAACGTCTTGTTTACGTTCATACGAACAAACATCCATCCATCTATCCTCACAAAGTTTTGCGTTTATAATATTAGTAGGATTGTAGGATAGACGTTCTTCACAAGTTCACATTTCAAGCTCTGTTGGCCACATATCGACTGCAGCTGAGTGTAATAATAAAAAAAAAACTCACCTTTTTATCAAAAAGCTTGTGCTTCATTCTCTTGTGGATCTCCACGCCCGTTTTACTCACAAACGTGTATCCGCACAGTTCGCAGACACAAGCCGACATGTGCTTCAGACGAAGATGATTTAGTAACGTTGTTTGTTTCCTGTTCAAAACATACACATAAGCATAATCAGTCTATAATATTCCCACTGCTGGGACACATGCCTCCTCTCTGTGAGAGGGAATGGGCTGTAATCAACCACGCGGGCCCAGTGCGAGTTGGTGGATGTCACATGTCTTCGAATTTTTGGTTCTAGGACATGCCGGTTTCCTCACGATGATCCTTTCCCGTTTTTGAGAGCAGTCATGAGACCAGGCACATGATGGGAGTTTGTGGAGGGGTGTGACGGGCATCAAAATACCTTCACGAGTGGCAATATCAAAATGTACTGTCAATCTGCCTAGCCTTTTCCCAACTACGTTGGTATCGGCTTCCGGTCTAACCGGATGCAGCTGAATACCAGTATTTTACATGGAGTGACTGCCTATCTAACCGCCACAACCCAGTTACTAGATTGGTTGTCAGACTTTCGGGCTTAAGACGACCCGTAACGACTGTCGAAGGTCCACGAATGACAGCCGGGAGCAACGGCTTAACGTGCTTTCCGAGGCACGGAGGAGTCTCGATGTGTAATGGATGGAGACTCATCCACGAACCGGATATGAAATGGATACTCACTCGAACTCAACGAAACACTGCGGACACTCATACTTGTTACCGGCATGATACTTCATGTGACCTAACGCGACGTTTCTGTAAAGATAAAGATAAATTAAAAAAAAAAAACAATGTCACACAAAGCGGCGTGCCCAATAGGGCCGCGCGGCTCCGTGAAACCAAGCCGCGCAGCCGAGCCTCTGCCTTGGGAACGCGGCTTTAGGTTGTCGCGTGACGTGACGCGATCTCACAAGATTTCCCCCTAGAGTGCGTTTCATCAAATAGTTCCTATGCCGTAATGTTGGCTCCACTGTTGTAGGACGAACATGATAAGCTAACCTTGTTAAGGCTTCATGTACAATCAACAAAAGAGATATCTAGCCAAGGTTGAGTAACATAATTGTATGTAAATTGCTTAATGTGCAATTTTATATTACTTTGTGTTTGCAATACTCCTACATTGTAACATATCGAGACAAAATTGTACTTATATTGTCACGAAATTGAACATGAAGCAATTCACATACAAATATGTTAGTATACCCTGCCTAGATATCTCTTTTGTTGACTGTACACGACGCCGACACCGCACCGGGGCGCCAGACCGCATGTTTTTGTATACGAATGAAAACCGCGCATACGCCGCACCAGAGCTGCGCCGGAACCGTGTGTACACCGTATTGATACCAGTTTAATAGTAAAGCAGCGGTCACTGTTCAGTAATATTAGGGGAGGTACTGCCCGATTTTTGCAACCAATTTTATAGTAGTAGTTTTATTATTCATTAATCATGCATGTGGGAATCTTAAGTTACAGCATGTCAAAGTTGTAAAAAAAAAAACTTACAAAAATGTAATGCCGCGCCAAAACCTTATTGTTTTGTTTTGGTTAAAGTTAAAATCGTATTCATATTTATCAATATTAAAATGAAAAGCAGACTTTACAGTCTTTACAGTTTCGTTGGCAATGCTTTACTGAACTGTGATCGTTGTCTTACTATTTAACTCAGCATCAATACGGTGTACCTACACGCGTTCCGGTGCCGGTGCCGCCGCCGCCGCCGCCGCGCCGCACAGTGGATCGTCCCCATACAAGAGGTCGGACATAGAATTAAAAATTGAAAAAGTATTTAATTGAAAAAAATGAAATATGCAGTTGCATTACTCTATTAAGGAACTACAAAAAATGTTACTACAATTTTTTTATTTGACCAGTACTTTATGAGCAATTCGATGAAAAGTGTTATTTTTCTATGGAAATGGTCACAAAAATGTCTGTATCTCATGATTCCCTCCTTGTTTCGATTTGCGGTTTTCACTACTGTTATCTACCCATTTTATGCCACATTTTCTTCAAGGACACATGGTGCCCCCAGCGACCCCCTTCCGAGATATTTTGCTTTTAGTAACTTTACTTTTTATTGTATAACTGATGATATGGAGGTACATTAAGTATATTCATTACTGAGAATAAGTCATCCCTAAGTAGTTCCTTAAATAACAGGTGCATTTACGATTACTTTAATGACTTATGAACGCTTCTGTTGCCATACAACAAACGCGTTAATGAGTCCTTAAGTGAAGATTCCCAGTACTTGCTTAATCTAATTAGTTATTGTAATTACTATGTTAACAGCCCTTAATCTCTGCATTGTGATTGTCTAATGTCATCATTAGCTTAGTAATGACTGAGTCGCATTTACAATAACACATCGAAAAGAAATAGAGTTTTATGATCAATAAGAAAATATGTAGGTATAAATATATTTTTTATTTATATAATATAACACTGTAAAAATAATTTAAAAATAAAATAACTATGTACCCTAAAACAAACTAAAAAAATAAACAACTACTAAAAACTAAATTATAATAGGAAATTAATTAATTAACACGACCATGTAGTTACTAACAACAATAGAAAAGAAAGAAAAAAACCATTTATTGGCTGATGGGTGGCATAACACAAAACAAAAAAAGAATAAAATTAAAAAAAAATCACAAAAACTAGAATAGAAAAAAAGAATAGAATAAAAAAAATACACAAAAACTAGAAATTAACAAAGAAACTGCTTGTAAAATAATAATATTAGGTACTATAAGACTTAAACTATATTTTCTTCATCTTCATCAATAACGACATCATGATCATTATCATCGTCATCATCTTCTTCAACGTCACTACATGCAGCAAGTGTATCAGTTGAAACGTCAATGAACTCCAATTCACTCTGATCACGTATGAGTAAATCGTCTAGTTCTCTAAATGAAGACTTTTTGGCTTTATTTGTCATCTTCGGTCGTAAGCTGGCGAGAAGAGGATCGGAAGATAATAGCAGATTATGAAGAATGTCTTCATTAGTGGCGATGCTACTATGCTTTCGTGTATGACATTCTCTAAATTTGCGAAAGTCCTTGTTTCTTGCTTCAGATGCTTCTTCAGACAAAAAACCTATAGGCACTACTGATAAGTGGTCCACTATCTGTGATCCATGAATCAGCAATTTGTGTAAACTTGCTGGCATGTTATACCATGGATATAATTCCACGAATAAATTTGCTGTTTCATCACAATATGATTTGAATTTTTGGACTTGAATTTTTTCGCCTGAGGAAATGCATTGCAAAATAACGGCGAGTCTTCTAATTAAATTAACATCTAATTTAGTAATTTCGGCAGTCGTTTCAGGGTTTGCAAAAAATCTTCTTGCAGCATTTCCAGTGTTTGTGTTGCCACTACCCTGCTTAACAACGTCTAGAAGTAAGCCTGTTCTTCTTCGGAAAGCTTCTTGAATGGCTTCTTTCTTATCTTTAACTTTTTTTTTATTTTCGTCACCTTTTGCTTGCCATGATTTTATGTCCATTCTGTAAGAAATGTGTAATAAACATTCCATGGACCGAATCCAAGCATGCAATGAACTAAATCCATGCTTGTATAAATCTGTATTCACGGGTTTAGCTCTCACTTCTTCCAAGTTATTCATTTCGCTTGGGCGAGCTTTGCACAAATCACACACTGCTGCCGATGTACCAGATATGATTGAATGTACCTTACCATCAATCATGGTTAGCCATAGATTGTGAGTAACAGTAGCATTGCCGCAATCAGTCGGGTTCCGTTCACGAATCTCGGTCTCAAATATTTCCATTTCAGCCTTAACATTCGCTTCCGTTTCTTTCATAAATGTAAATGAAATCGGGCGACAATATGTGGTTGACGATGGCCGATCATTCTGCCACACTATACTTCCACTAGAAGTCACTAACTTAAGTGGTACAAGACTTGCCATAAATACACTGGATAAGTCTTGTTCACTTGTTGTTGTCGTTTGATGGTAAATGCTTTGACTTGAAGCTCCATCAAAACCCCATTTACTGTGAAGCACAAGTTGTTCACCAGCATCAAAATTTGATTCAAGTGAATCGATCAGCCTCCTAACGGTGAGATCAAGGAGGGCTTGGATACGTATCTTTGCGGAAGTTTCAGTCACAGTTATGTCTTCTTTTGCCGGGTAGCATTTAAGCTTTTCTTTAACTAACAAGTAGTAGCTTGGGTATTTCGCATGACCTTCTTTTAAACTAAAGTCCCGAAGTGTGATGTAACGCCACTTGGATAACTGCAAGTAAACGTAAAGAGCAAGTGCTTTGTGAGTAGGAACTTCACGAAGCGGAGGATTCTGCTTAGTTTCCAGGACATTTATAACTGTTGAGACGTGTTCAGGATTTTCCAGCAAATTTTTCATTATTCTGGCTATATCATTTTTTCCGGCAGACTTAAGTATACTTTCAACAGTATGCAAAAGCTCATCCGGACGACTGCAACTAGTAACATTTTCATTAACACGTCTTCTTTTGTGTCTAGTTGATAAATCTTCAAAGCGTTTGCGAGGAGATGTATATGTTGAAGTAGATGCATCTGATTTTGATGGACTGACTACCTCTTCTGCCTCATTTTCATTTGCTTCTTCAGTGTCAACAACATTTTCTTTAAAGCAATCTGGCCAAACGATATCGGAATTTAACCACTCTTCGTTCTTGTTAATGAACCTGTCAACTGTCCTTCTTGATTGCACCCATTTGGTGTAAACCCTATAGCAAAATCGTCGACACCAGTTCTTGAGATCCGTCACATCACTTTCACTTAACTGGACGTTAGTATTCGACTTCAATGTGTTAAATAAATGGTCATAGTCACGAAGATCTTTATGATTACGAAGAGCAACGTAAAGATCTAGGTAAGTAGAAAACCCACGGAAAGCCATAATGACAACACTTGGTAGAAGTTATAATTACAACTGAATTACATTTGCTAAACACACTCAAATATATAGGGCAGCAAGTAGGCAACTAGCAATGAATTTGATAAGCTAATGATGACATTAGACAATAACAATGCAGAGATTAAGGGCTGTTAACATAGTAATTACAATAACTAATTAGATTAAGCAAGTACTGGGAATCTTCACTTAAGGACTCATTAACGCGTTTGTTGTATGGCAACAGAAGCGTTCATAAGTCATTAAAGTAATCGTAAATGCACCTGTTATTTAAGGAACTACTTAGGGATGACTTATTCTCAGTAATGAATATACTTAATGTACCTCCATATCATCAGTTATACAATAAAAAGTAAAGTTACTAAAAGCAAAATATCTCGGAAGGGGGTCGCTGGGGGCACCATGTGTCCTTGAAGAAAATGTGGCATAAAATGGGTAGATAACAGTAGTGAAAACCGCAAATCGAAACAAGGAGGGAATCATGAGATACAGACATTTTTGTGACCATTTCCATAGAAAAATAACACTTTTCATCGAATTGCTCATAAAGTACTGGTCAAATAAAAAAATTGTAGTAACATTTTTTGTAGTTCCTTAATAGAGTAATGCAACTGCATATTTCATTTTTTTCAATTAAATACTTTTTCAATTTTTAATTCTATGTCCGACCTCTTGTATGGGGACGATCCACTGTGCGCCGGTGCGGCTCCGGCAAAACAAAAGAGATATCTAGGCAGGGTATACTAACATATTTGTATGTGAATTGCTTCATGTTCAATTTTATATATATGTCGGATCCGGTCAATAGTACGGACGCGTAACGAATCGCAAGCGCGCCACAGGCGACATCGCGTGGGCTGCCCACGCCTACAGCGCGCTTCTACAGAATCATGGTGTTTTAACCTGATGGCGCGATGGCGAGAGGACCAGTCTAGTGTCGGGTCGCATCGGAGCAACATCGGGGTGACTACGCCACGGAACTGTATTCGATTCGTTGTGCTTAGTGATTGTGTTAGATTGTGATTTTAAACACCGTGTATCGCACCCAGTATGTTTTCATTGCACGAAACCCATCTTCTGCCCACGTGTCTGTCTAAATCTAACTGAGTAAATCCTGACATTCCGACATATATTACTTTGTTTTTGCAATACTCCAACATTGTAACACACCAACACAAAATTGTATATTGTCACGAAATTGAACATGAAGCAATTCTCATACAAATATGTTAGTATACCCTGCCTAGATATCTCTTTTATTGACTGTACATGAAGCCTAATAGGTCCATGTGTTAAATTTAACAGTGGAGTCAACATTACGGTATAGGCACTGTACGGTTCGTAACTTCGTACACTTGCAGAGTTGTTGTTGTTAAGGTGGTTGTTCAGGTTGAAGCGCGTAGAGAAAACATCACTTAGTTCCCGTTAGGTTTATTACGTATAGTGTATACAAGTAATACTGTTGACGATTCCTTTCTCTAATGTTAGTCACCGCGTAGCAGTAATTGCACTCGCTGATTTATTGATATGTATGAATATTTATACCTAGTATTAAACCACTTGACCGTTATTCGAAGCATAATTAAACTATTGAGATAGGCTGAACCATGTTTCCTGTGCCTTTTCTTCCTTACGTTTCTAGCGATATAGCTCTGTCTCGCTCTCATGACGTCACCAGGTCAGAGAGGGGAGCGCATTTTTGAGCTCGCGCGCTCGGTCTTGTTCATTGGCGTTCTTTTCCTTGCCGGAGACGGTTGCTGCTTAGCAGGTGAGTTATCTATATTTCTTTTTCACAACCGTCTATATTTTTCCTTTCGACGAAAGTTGGCATACTTACCAATTTACAATTTTTATTAAAACTGTTTCTAGTGAATGATAATTATTGATAATACAGTGAATCAACGTTGATATTTTCAGAATTTAACGGTTTTCCGTTCGCGTGTTGTTTATTCTTTTTCTTTTCCAGTGTGTGTAATTCAATTGTTTTCAGTATAATACCGAATACGTAATGGATAAAGAAATAACGTTAATTTCGCAAGATGAACCGGTCGCAGGTCCTTCGAATACCGCTAATAATAGAGAATCTAGTGCCAAACGGATGCGTTCACATCCGAGCAGCAGCAGCAGTAGTAGTAGCTCTGATAGTAGCGATTCTAGTTCCAGTTCATCTAGTTCTTCTGACCATAAGTCTAAACATGCGCGTCGCCGTCACCGTAACGGGGGGCAAGCACAAGCATCGCCGCTCGGAGCGTAAAGTGAAACATAATATAAATAATAGTATACCGCTGCCCGACGACGCCCTTTCCCTTTTCACGGAGGATGATTTAGAACTGGAGGGTAGTAGTCTTATAATTCAGATGTTGAAACTAAGCTTAAGGAACCGGCTGTTCCAAAGACAGACGAGCGTTACTTGAACATTTTAAGAGAAATTCAGTTTTAAATTGTATAACCATAGCCCGGGTTTCGTCGAACTCGAGGCAAACGAGGAGATCAGATCAGCAAGGTTTCGGCAGACCTATTGCAAATGATTTGCGGCCATAGTGCTGAATCTATACAGATGCGCAGAGACAGCATAACTAATGCTGTTCGCGATCCCTTAATAAAAGCGGCAATAAAGAAAATACCTCAATCTGAGGTTAGCTTATTCAATTCTGAGCAGTTAGTTGTTGCATTAGAAAAAGCTGGCGGTATCAAAAAAGCCTTCTGGCCTGCTTCTAGATCGGCTGGTACATATACAAAATCGGCTTATGGTAATACCTCAACTTCGCAAGTTGGAAAATAGCTCATACGTCCCTCGCACGGGCAATATTCAGTTCCACCCTCGCAGAGTAAGAACTATAACTCAAGCATGCCTTCACAAGGCTGAAAGAACTGTTACGTCCCCTCGCAGGGTGGCTTTTTGCAGCATAATATACAGTGTCCTTCGCAAGGACCAGCACATACGTATATACGTCCCTCGCAGGGGCAATATTCAGTTCCACCCTCGCAGGGTAAGAACTAACTCAAGCATGCCTTCACAAGGCTGTCAGAACTGTAACGTCCCCTCGCAGGGTGGCTTTTTGCAGCATAATATACAGTGTCCTTCGCAAGGACCAGCACATGCGTATATACGTCCCTCGCAGGGGCAATATTTAGTTCCACCCTCGCAGGGTAAGAACTATAACTCAAGCATGCCTTCACAAGGCTGTCAGAACTGTAACGTCCCCTCGCAGGGTGGCTTTTTGCAGCATAATATACAGTGTCCTTCGCAAGGACCAGCACATGCGTATATACGTCCCTTGCAGGGGCAATATTCAGTTCCACCCTCGCAGGGTAAGAACTATAACTCAAGCATGCCTTCACAAGGCTGTCAGAACTGTAACGTCCCCTTGCAGGGTGGCTTTTTGCAGCATAATATACAGTGTCCTTCGCAAGGACCAGCACATGCGTATTGCAACTATCCTCAACAGGGTAGTGGCGTAATGGATAGAGGTTCCTTTCGCTCCCGCGGGGCCAAACAAACCCAAAGATACCACGCTCATAAACGTGGCGGAAATAAGCGAAGGTCATCACCTTCAGGCTTAAATGCCAAGAGAAGTATATATTGACATGAAAATATTTCAAGCCGGTCAGTTATCGAATTTCGTCGATCATTGGAAGGAAATGCAAGCACCAGATTTTCACCAAAAACTTTTGCCAGTTGTTTGACAAATTGGATTGCCCAAATTATGAGAAGCCAAGGTGTGAGAATATTAGTATTTCTCGACGATTTTCTTTTGGCTCACCAAGACCCAGTAGTTCTCGCAGGCCATGTAAGTCTTCTCGTAAAAACATTAAAATATCTGGGTTGGCAAATAAATTTCGAAAAATCTATCCTAACACCAAAGAAATCCCTGGTTTACCTAGGAGTACTGTGGGATCCTTGGCTAAACCTCAAACGTCTGCCAAGGGAAAAAGTACCCTCATTACTAGCGAAGATTCGCGAAATCGTATATTTGCGGAAGACAAACCTAAAGAAGTTGCAAAGCGTAATAGGAGCACTAAACTTTGCGAGTTTTGTTGTCCAAAGAGGGAGATTGCACTATCGAGCTCTATTGAAATTCCTAAACACACTACAATTGGACAATTCTGTCAAGGTATACACTGTACCTGCAGATGCAATAGGCGACCTACAATGGTGGAGCCACAATTTGCAACATCCGTCAATTCTACACCACGCACTAGCTACTGAAACGGACGCCTCCGACTTAGGCTGGGGGGCCCAGATGGACAACCAGTCCCTATGGGGAACGTGGTCCCAGAACGAGAAGAATTGTCACTGCAACGTAAAAGAAATGTTGGCAATATTGAAGGTTTTTCAAAGTCATCCCGTGTATCTTGAGTCAATCTACGGTCACCATACAATGCGACAATCGCACGGTAGTAGCGTATCTCCGTCACGCAGAGGTAACCAAATCCTCGCGATTGATGGACATAACATACGACCTGTTTTGTTTGATAGATCAGTACCAAATTCAAATCAATGTGTACTACATTCCGGGGAGGTACAACAACCATGCCGATCACCTATCGCGGTTTCGCCAGGTCCCCGAATGGCATCTGATACCCGAGATTACCAAGATAATATTCTTAAAATGGGGAATTCCCCAAGTGGACCTGTTTGCTTCCAGCAACGCTCACGTAGTCCCTCATTACTTGTCGAAAGATCAGAACGACAAACAAGCTGTAGCCCACGATGCATTCTCGATTGCTTGGAAATTCGATCTGGCATGGGTGTTCGCACCCCCATTCCTGATTCCCAGGATTTTTGAGCTTCCTCAATCGGGCATCGGGAATTTACTTGATAGTAGCACCGCGATGGGAGAAAGTCTTTTGACGCGGAGGTCTCAAAGCCCCGGGCTCTGGCCCCCACCGTTCACAATACAGAACCTGAACAAAGTATTGATCGGTGTGACAACGGGACTGCCACCTCCTCGCGTCCAGGATCTAGTGTTGGAAGTTTGGAAATGTGGGGATGGACACATCATTTAGGTAAGTGGAATAATTCTCAGATAGATCTTTTGAAAAGTACTTGGCGCGATTCTACCCTAAGAACTTGCAAACCTGCATGGAACCGCTGGGTTTCGTGGTGTAGAGTCATATTAGCCCTAAGAATCCCTCAGGATCTGACCTAGCTCGTTTTCTGGCTGATCTGCATATAAAACATAAACTGTCTTATAATACAATATTGTTACACAAGTCTGTGGTCTCCACCCTTTGTAATAATGTAAATGATTCAGGTGTTCTAAGTAATCATGCTTTGGTGAAACATATTTTGAAATCGATTTCAATCAAAAAAACAATTGTTTCTAAGTTACCCGTGTGGAATATTGATGATTTTGTATGTTTTCTTGGCGTTAGAATAATAAATCATGACTACATTTTTGATGTTTCGAGTCAAGCCGCTGCCCTCTTAGTACTCTGTTCTGGTAGGCGTATTCATGACTTGACACTCCTTATGACCGATAACGATAATTTGGACCCCGTATACTGGGTTGAACATACTGTATCACTGCTTTCCACTAGACGTCAGGAAGCTAAATGTCCTAACTTGTTTGTCACCACGAGAGGTACAGCTCGTGCGGCCTCACGAACTGTTATTGCAGGCTGGATTAAAGCTCTGATGCGTCAGGCAGGTATTGTTGCTACTCCTGAAAGTGTCCATTCCGCTGTTGCTTCCAAGAATTGGTTGGACAACTTCCCCATGGAAGATATTATGGCTCGGGGAAATTGGAGGTCCTCAAACACTTTTAATCGATTTTATAAATGACAGGTTTCGGGCTCTTCTAGGAGTGACAGCATTACTGCTCTTTTTAAACCTGTCTCATAATGAATTATGTTGATTAATTGATATTTTGTTGAATATTTTCAAACACATCTTTTCTTTTTTCTTGATCTTTCCCTACACATTGGCGTTCGTCATGAGCGTCACCAGGCGATAACAGACAATATCTCAATAGTTTAATTATGCTTCGAATAACGGTCAAGTGGTTTAATATCGGCGTTTTACCTGAAATAAAACGCTTATTAAACTACTTACCTTATTCGAAGCATAATATTAATTTCTGCCAGGTGACATAGTCAATCATCCAATGAACAAGACCGAGCGCGCGAGCTCAAAAATGCGCTCCCCTCTCTGACCTGGTGACGTCATGAGAGCGAGACAGAGCTATATCGCTAGAAACGTAAGGAAGAAAAGGCACAGGAAACATGGTTCAGCCTATCTCAATAGTTTAATTATGCTTCGAATAAGGTAAGTAGTTTAATAAGCGTTTTATTTCAGGTAAAACGCCGATATTAAAATGACGCACGTTTGGTGCAAGCCACCGCGTCAGCAAAACATGTACCGTTTAAGACTGTACAGGCACTCTAGCAAAAATCGCTCAACGCGGCGCCTATAGAAGTTTTCACTTCAATAATATTAAACAAAACAAGTGATTCCAATATCCTATTTACAGAATAACTTAATTTTATTTCATTTGCTACGGTATTATTCGTTACCTGTTATCAGACGTTTCACATTTTTAGGATTCCGTAGCCAAATGGCAAAAAACGGAACCCTTATGGATTCGTCATGTCTGTCTGTCTGTCTGCCCGTCCGTATGTCACAGTCACATTTTTCCGAAACTATAAGAACTAAACTGTTGAAACTTGGTAAGTAGATGTATTCTGTGAACGGCATTAAGATTTTCACACAAACAGAGAAAAAAACAATAAATTTTGGGGGTTCCCCATACTTAGAACTGAAACTCGCATTTTTTTTTTCATCAAACCCATACGTGTGGGATATCTATGGATAGGTCTTCAAAAATGATATTGAGGTTTCTAGTATAATTTTTTTCTAAACTGAATAGTTTGCGCGAGAGACACTTCCAAAGTGGTAAAATGTGTCCCCACCCCTGTAACTTCAAAAATAAGAGAATGATAAAACTAAAAAAAATATATGATGTACATGTAAACTTCCACCGAAAATTGGTTTGAACGAGATCTAGTAAGTAGTTTTTTTAACCGACTTCAAAAAGGCGGAGGTTCTCAATTCGTCGGAACTTTTTCTTTTTTTTTTTGTTTTATTCGAGAGGGTTATACATCACAGTTGGTCCCATATAAAATTGATTAACTTTGCTTGGGTAGTTTTTGAGTTAGCTTCAATAATACGTATTTTTTCCCCACTTTTACATGGACGATGTTCTAGTTTGTTTTGCAGGTAGTGGTATGAGGCCTCTGCCTCGAATTTTGCGGGGCGGCAGCGGCGGCGGCGCGGGAGCGACCGGATTTTATGCGTAAAAACAAATGGACCGGACCTCGAAAACAGCGGCGCGGAAGCGGGGCGCGACAATGCGAGACGTGCCGCCGCCGCCGCCGCCCCGCTGCCCGCAAAATTTGAGGCAGAGGCCTTAGAATTTGTGTGGGGTGGGTACACAACTAAAAAGTGAAAAATAAAAACTTTTTTACAAAAAAATACAACCGACTTCCAAAAACAATACTACAAAGTGAAAAATAACTTTAATTTCGGAAGTCGGTGGCAAAAAACGAAAATACATTTAACTAGACAATTTTTGGAAGTCGGTTGTATTTTTTTGTAAAAAAGTTTTTTTATCTAAGATGTCCCCCGACTGCAATGACAATTTTATTTATCTGTTTAGTCAGGGATTACAACTTATTTTAATACGTCATAAATCGTAAACCGCAATTTACCTTTCATTCAATCAACTCAATTATTAAAACATCGATCAAAGTTACAACAATCTACAAGAACTTTTATATTATGTTACTTGTTGCTACGGAACCTTCATGGGCGAGTCCGACTCGCACTTGGCCGTTTTTATTTTCATCTTTGACTCGAATTGAAACGTCTGAACACAAAATCAACCATAAGTGAAAAAAAAATGAATACACTTGAAAAACCTTACCTATTCCTTGTGACCAACGGACACAGTTTGCATGTAAACTCCGTTGTGTGTTGTTGTTTCATATGCGCGCGCAATTGCCTAGGTTTCTTCATTCGGACATAACATATGCTACACTTTATCGAACCGCTTTGCTGTAATAAAAAAAAAATACGGTTACAGAACTAGTCCCTAAATACGGCACATCGAGGTTAAGAGGCCTATTACATTTCGAGCGTGATTTTTGCGTTAAATGACCAACTTTGGCGTTCTTATTCTGAGAAACTGAAAGACTTCGACAACTTTGACTTATTAAGTGGTGGAGAACAGTTAATAGTATAGTTTATAGCGGCCTCGCTTTTCGCAAATTTTTCTTATCTATTTATATAAAGCCAAATTTCGGAAGCAAGTTTTTCATAAAATGTGAAAAAATAATACAGAGAATGTTACATTGAAATAAAGGAATAATAACTGAAAAATTAAGATTTCCTGAGAAATTTTCCGATGGAATATGATTCAAAATAAGAATCTGAATGCACCCTGTTAGTTTGCGGAGAGCTGTCCCTTACAGCCTGCATACCTAACCTACATAATCAGCCTATAACGTTCCCACAGCTGGGACACAGGCCTCCTCTCTGTGAGAGGGAGTGGGCTGTAATCCATCACGCGGGCCCAGTGCGGGTTGGTAGATGTCACAAGTCTTTGAATTTTTGATTCTAGGACATGCCGACGATCATGCTCACGATGTTTTCCTTCACCATTTTGAGAGCAGTGGTGATGAAATAATTTACACAAAGTAAAGCGCCTGCCTGGGTTCGAACCTACGACCTACAACTCGTAAGTCGCGACCGTTACCACTGGGCCACCACTGCTCCTTATACCTAACCTGTCAGAACGTAATTTTGTGATAGGCTTCTTAAGTAAAAAAAGATCGGCTTTTTCGCCCAGGGGTTAGGACATATGACTTTTTATCCCGATAGTACGTAGTAGTAGTAATTTGGCACACGGGTAGACCATCACACTAAGGTCATAGTCGTGACCATAGTGTCGTGGTCTATAGCCGTTAAGGGGATTTTTTTTTTTTTTAATCTAATTTTGTTTAGGGGCTTTTATCAAAGATATGTCAGCCCCATCGTACCCTTTTACATTATTTGGCTTACAAAACAGTATTAGTTTATAATATTATTAATCGCTAATGAATTAGAGTTATTCGTGGAGGACCGTAATTAAATGGCACAACTTTTTAATAATCTCTGAAGATGGTGTACGAGCAAACCCGTACATATCAATAGTATTACTTTTATGCTGACATCGACGCGCAGCGAATGAATAAAATGCATGTATTGGAGTAAGCAATCAGTAGTTGCATAGCATCGTTCGGGCTATCATCAAAAGGACTCATTCGCCGCGGGTCGATCAGTTATCAGTTTTGGGTGTTTTTCTGTGTGACTATCAATACACAAGTTGAACTCCTATATCAGACTATCATTTAAATGTACCTTACCCGTACAGATGGTACAGATAAGATGGATTGGATTATGCCTACATCTAATTTATTTATTTTAAAATCCTTCACGAACAACTCGCGTTCTATTCCGTTTCGAGCACACTCCATCAGCAAATGTTGCACGTCCTCGATTTGATTGCAAACTGTGCAATTAGGAGAATCAGCCTTTTTCATAAGAAATGCAAACTTTGCCGATGGATAGTGCCCAGAACGGAGTCTTAATATCAATTTAACATAATTTCTATCTAATTTAGTATCCTCGAACCTCCATGGATACATCGATAAATTTTGTGTATTAAAATTCCAATAAAACCACATGTATATGGTTAAATAATTTGGATTTTCTATGTGTTATTTGAATAATTGTCTACTCAGCAGTACTGAAACCGAAACATGATTACTTGATATTTTTTCGATAAAAAAAAAAAATCCAAAGTAGCACCGTCTATTTCCTGTTTTATTTGTTTTACGTAAACAGTTCCTTATTGTGCAGTAAAATTTGCTTTAAATCGAAGGTATTTAAATATGTTAAGTACTTACTAAGCTAAAAATTGATTTAAGTCTTTTGTCATAAATCTACAATAGTTCTGGTGCGCGTGAGAGTCTTCTATCTCACGCGTCAAACCAGATAGCCATAATGCCATTTGCCACTTCACTTACACACTGAGTTAAACCACGCCTCGATGTATCCTCTTAGTCGACGTTCGCACGGACGTAAAAATATCTCGGCGATTTTTTTTCGCGCATGGATTTTCAACGCTCTGCTTAGCACCGAGAATGCAAAATCCAACAGTGTGTTTTTACGACGCGCTAGAATGTACTCTGTTATTGTTAAGTTGGATTCTCAACGCTCGGCTCAACAACGAGAGTTGAAAATCCAGTGCGCGTAAAACCCCCCCGCCGCGATTTTATTACGCCCGTGGGAACGGGGGCTTAACCTTTCGTATGCCCCGCGCCGCGTAGAAAATGTCCCAACAGTCACGACATTTTAAGCGCGCGTGGCTATGCGTCTAGTATGTTTCATGACATAATCATAACTAATATTATGTGGAGTGTGGAGTTGTGGAGGACTTGCATCACTTGTTGATGGACTGTGTTCGATACGAGTCCAATAGAAAGGAGCTGTTTGAGGTATTGAGCTTGAACCGACTTGAAGTAGGCACATTCCATAAAATTCTGTCTCAGCCAAATGGTGATGATGCGAAGAGTCTGTTCAGGTTCATGACCCAAATGTAAGCTGTAGCAGTGTGTATTTAGAGTACGATGGGACTGTCATACGCATTGCGATCATAAAAGTCCCTAATTAAACAAAGAATTAAAAAAAAAAAAAAAACTAATATTATAAATGCGAAAGTGAGTTTGTTTGTTTGTTAGGCTTTCACGCTAACACGGCTCAACGGTTTAGATGCAATTTGGTACATGGGTAGACCATGACCTCGGTTAGGACATTACCTTTTTATCTCGATATTCCCACGGGATCGAGACTTATGCGGGTGAAACCGCGGGGCGCTGCTTGGTTTGTTTATAAAATGTATACCTACATGAGTAATGTAAATATATCGGATAAATAGATGCCTATACTTTATTTTAGCATATACTAGCGACTCGGCCCTGTTTCGCACGGTTTTTACGACTTGATAGTAGATGAAGGTTTCTAACGTTTCGTTTTGCATCCTCGTCAAATTTCAGGGACAGAATACAAAACATCGAACCGAACAACTTTCTTCATTGGACCAACATCGTAATCGCGAAAAAAATTTCAACTGTCCCACAGAAAACTGCAATACCTACTCGACGCAAATATATGGGACGGCTGATTATTTTTTCGCGATTACGATATTGGTGCCAGGGAAAAAGTTGTTCGGTTTGATGTTCTGTATCACAACCTGAAATTTGACGAGGATGCAAGACAACATGTTGTGTATTAGTTAAATATGAATGTGTTATACATATAATCTTTCCGGAATAAATTCTCTAAATGATAGTGAAAACCGCATCAAAATCCATTGCGTAGTTTAGAAGAACAACGCGGCCACACAGACAGACACGGAAAGCTACTTTATTTTATATTATGTATAGATTTCACATCTTTATAGAATCACTATTATTTCCTACAGATGTTTTCCTTTCAAGTTTCATAAATAGTATGTTTCTTGGAAGACATGTACACGGCATTGTATAGGATTTCAGTACAATAAGAGGCCAGCTTATACTGGAAATGTATAGCTTGATGTATAGCCGTGTGTACCAAATAAAAATGGTTTTTAAAAGTTTCAAGCTTTTATTATGTTTTAAATTACAGTATAGTATAATATTCTTTACGATAGGCTATATTCAAAGGGCATTTATTCAGTATAATTTTAGAAATAATAATATAAATAATAAATCAATAAATAAAATAAGAAAATCTAGTGTTAAAATCACTAGGTATTTATGAAATAGCACAAGAGCGTAAATCTACGTTCCGGTTCAGCGCTTAGGTCCTGGGTGTTTTTAAAAACCAAACATTTCTGGAATTAAATCAGAAGTGTTTTATCGACAGTGAAGTGTCAATACAGATGTGGGTCGGTGTGTGTCTGACATTTTTTGTCACAGACATTCTGCTTGAAGCAAGTTTATATCTGTACTTTTACAAATTATATGTTTAAATTAATTTGGAATCAGAAATGATTAAAAAAAACTGTTTTACAAAAAAATACAACCGACTTCCAAAAACAACACTACAAAGTGAAAAATAACTTTAATTTCGGAAGTCGGTGTCGGTGTTAAATGTATTTTCGTTTTTTGCCACCGACTTCCGAAATTAAAGTTATTTTTCACTTTGTAGTGTTGTTTTTGGAAGTCGGTTGTATTTTTTTGTAAAACAGTTTTTATTTTTCACTTTTTAGTTGTGTACCTACCCCACACAAATTCTAATACCACTACCTGCAAAACAAACTAGAACATCATCCATATAAAAGTGTGGAAAAAATACGTATTATTGAAGCTAACTCAAAAACTACCGAAGCAAAGTTAATCAATTTTATATGGGACCAACTGTGATGTATACCCTCTCGAATAAAACAAAAAAAATCCAAATCGGTCCAGCCATCTTCGAGTAATCGGGGAACATACATAAAAAAAAAATAAAAAAAAGGTTCCGACTAATTGAGAACCTCCTCCTTTTTGAAGTCGGTTAAAAAAAACAATCCCGAACTTTTGGAGTGAGCGGCCGTTACCACCCGATTTTAAGTGGGTATTGTACGCACGAGATTTAATTTTTAAATATATTTGTTAATCGATTGACAAACCCAGAATATTAGTGCTTTAAAAGATAATTTTAACGACTGTTTCCTAAAGCATTACCTAATACAGCAAGAGAAAAATAATCTAACTAAAAAGTGTAAAACAAAAAGTAAATTAAAAAAATCAAAAACCCGAGTACTCATCAAGCTATACATTTCCAGTTTACACTGACCTCTCATTGTAAGGAAATCCTATACAATGCGAGATCAGCTTATATTTACTAGAAATGTATACCTTGATCTGTGGCCGTGCGTACGTAAAACCCTCCGACTGCATTTGGATTGGAGACCGAAAAGGTCATCTTGTTTCCATCTTTTTTAAAGTTCACTTTTTACGCAACGGGGTTTTTGATTTTTTAAATTTACTTTTTTAAGGGAAATTATTAATCACACGAGAAAAATATTCTTACATCTACATATACACCAAATCAATGATTGCACTACTAATTAACTAATTGAATATCAAAACTTGTACAAACAATAATCATTATTTAATTCATACATAATTTTTTGTCCAGTCACAACAAAAATATTAATTATAAGTATATCAAAAATAGTAACTGTTCATCAAAAATAACAAATGAGCATCTAATAAATTTATTACTGCACTACTAGTTAACTAATTAAATACCAAAACTTGTACAAATTATAATTATTGGGCACCCCGAGGTTCGGTTTAGTTAGGTTCCTTGCAGACAGAAACAGGAGCCCCATTATTTTTGATGTACAATCAATCTGCCTAGCCTTTTCCGACCGGCCGACCCGTGCGGCTGTTATTACTTAGCCACGAGCTGCTCCTGGTATTTTTGATGTACGTGTTGGGAAAAATAAGTAATTTTTGATGTGCGTTTAAATACTACCCGTTTTTAAAAATATCATTGACATAAGTTAAATGCATGCATCTAGCATGTAACGCTGCTGCCTTGTTATGTACATGGGCACAGCAACTTGGAAAGCTACATTATTCCCGAGTGGCATAGGCGTTATTTTTTATCCCCGGAAAATCTACCACTTAGTTTTCATATCAGTCAATCTGCCTAGCCTTTTCCCAACTATATTGGGGTCGGCTTCCAGTCTAACCGGATGCAGCTGAATACAAGTATTTTACATGGAGCGACTGCCTATCTGATCTCCACAACCCAATTACTGATTAATATAAGACTGAAAGTCAGAGACTTTTGGTCTTCTGACGACCCGTAAAGACTGTCAAAGATCCACGAATGACAGCCGGGACCAACGACTTAACGTGCTTTCCGAGGCACGGAGGAGTCTCGGTATGTAAACATGGTCACCTATCCACCCACCACTTAGTTTTCATATAATTTATTTATTTATAGGTTTACCAACAGCTTCTGTATACAATAATTATATTAGGTCTTTACCTATGAAATTGCCGTTCTGCAGTACTGGCCATTTCAAAACAAAATAATTTTTGTTTGGCTAAGAATTCTAATTTCAAATTCATTTTATTTTAAAAACATGGATTTTTTTTTCCAAAAGTAGTCATTTGTTTATTGATTAGTGTTACATTTTCATCGCATTTCAATCTTTTGATACGTTAAAAATTCGAGTAATTATGGAATATGAGTACCGTCGTGGCAGCAACGCGGCACAAGCGGCACGCAACATCAACGACGTTTACGGAGCTAACACTACAAACCAACGCACCACTTGTTATTGGTTTGCTCGCTTCCGTTCTGGAAATTTCGACCTGAAAAATTAACCTCGCGGTCGTCCGAAGACTTTGGTCGACAATGACGAATTAAAGGCGATTGTGGAAGCTGATGATACACAATCTACGGCTGAATTAGCAGCAGCTTTCGACGTTAGCGTCAAAACAATATTGGTCCATTTGCGTCAAATTAGCAAGGTAAAAAAGCTTGACAAATGTGTGCCCCACGAACTCGATGATCGCCAGCGCGAAGTTACGCGTCGAGACGTGCCTTGCACTGCTCAACAGACACACAAATGAAGGAATTTTGATCCGCATTGTTACCTGCGATGAAAAATGGATTCTGTTTGATAACCGCACGCGCTCAGCAAGTTGGTTGGATCCTGGTTCAGCACTTTAACAATGCCCTAAACGAAAACTTACCCCTAGAAAAGTGATGGTCACTGTTTGGTGGTCTAGCGCCGGTGTGATTCATCACAGCTTCTTACCAAACGGGGTGACCATTACTTCAGATGTGTACTGTGAAGAACTGAACACAATGATGGAGAAGCTGGCACATCTCCAACCAGCATTGGTCAATCGCTCGTCTCCGCTGCTCCTGCACGACAACGCGCGACCTCATACTGCACAGCAGACGGTCTCCAAGTTGCAAGAACTGGGGTTGGAAGCTCTCCGTCATCCGCCCTACTCACCAGACCTTGCGCCTACAGGCTACTACTTTTTCCAGAATTTGGATAACTTCTTGGCGGGAAAAAAATTCAATACCCGAGAGGCAGTACAAAATGCCTTTGAAGAATTTGTTGCCTCCCGTCCAGCTGATTTCTTTAAGAAGGGCATCAATAAACTGCCACTGCGTTGGCAAAGATGCATTAATTGCATGGGTGATTACTTCGATTAATACAAATAAAAAATGCATGAAATAAATTCGTTTAAATTTTTTCATACAAAACGGCAATTTCATAGGTAAAGACCTATTATTATTAGTATACGTAAGTAATATATTAGTCTATACAAGTATGATATTGAGTCCAACATGGACCTATGCACAGGAATACGTTGCATTTTTTACAAATCAAATTTGTTTCAGTTCGTTTCTTCATAGTAATACATTGCACACAGCGGCCGCGTTTGTACCGCACTTTGGCATTATTAACACGATCGACACTTTCTAAACGGCCTGGAAAATGGTCGATATGATCAAATCTTGCTTCGCCTGGATACATTACACGGGCGGGTCTAATACGTTGTATTTTTAGGTGTTGCTGTGACAGTTTTTCTCCTAAGGCATAGCGAAATTGCCGGTGACTCAGCTTCCGCTCAGCTTTGCTGTTTTCACAGTGTATTATAAAAGAATTCAAAATACTATTATTGAGCATCCTCCTGAATACTTTTATGTACCACTTCATGGCACGTTTACGCTCCAATGAGTACATGGACAGCTTTTGGTCCTTCATATTCACGCCGCCCATGTATTTATTGTAGTCGAGGACCGCTAGTGGTTTTTGGCATCCTTGGCCAGCTCGCTGTCCCTCTGCTATGTCGGCATTGTGGTACGTCGAAATTATATTTACCAGTTTAACATCTTTCCATGACAAAACAGAGATGTTTCCAGAGTGACGTGCGACTATACTACCCTTCTGCAAGCACTTGTCGTTCAGGTTTCTGATGTCGGAAGGAGTGTCGAGTCTCTTACGATTAAGCGAACCCAATACATCGGTTTGGTGATTCTTCAAAAATCGTGTCAAGGTTACACTATTATAAAAATTGTCCATGACGAGGCAGTGGCCTTTATTTAAATATCCATCCATTAGCGTTAGCACGATTTTTGAAGGTGCTCCTGTAAAACCTTGAACGGGTTCAGAAGCTGATGTATTTTTGCCAGAATAAATGCTTGATTTTAGCACATAACCCGTCTCAGCTTCACACAACTCATAACTTTTAACGCCAAATCTTGCAGCCTTAGATTTGATACATTGTATCCAGCTTAACTTGGCCTTCCCCAGGAGAAGAGATTCGTCCAGACTTAAGTGTTTTCTTGGAGTATAAATTTCCTGAAATTTCAGGTTGCAATGTTCAACGATCGGACGAATTTTAGCAGTTTTACATCTAATTACGCGTAGGGTCCCATTGCTGTCATAATTATTAACGAAGTGTAAAACATTCAAAATCATAAAAAAAACGATTCCTACTCATAATTCTTCTGAATTCAGGCATTCCTAAAACAGCCGTTGACCAATATTCGTCTATTTTATCTCTGTAACACAACCCCATATAAATTAATATAGAAAAAAACTTATACATTTCTTCCACTGTAACTTCGACCCAATCAGATATCCGGGAATGAACTGGTACATTACTGAAGTGTTCACTTTGACGCATGATCGCTTGCCATGCGTATTCATTCGTTTCTACAACAATCTTTTCCATAATGCCACGATCCCATATAGCTCGAAATATTTCTAAAGGATCCTTAGTAGCTATATTGGGTCCTGGTTGTTCTCTGTATACCTCCTCTACTCCAGTGAAATTTTCAAAATTATCAGACCATACAAAGTGTTCTAATTGAGCTGGAGGAATTTCTTCTTCAATATCATCTTCGTTACTAGCTTCTAAAATCTGCCGGATAATCTCTTCCGTGTAATAATCATCATCATCTTCAATCTCGCTTCCTGAATCGCCTTCCAAGGCAAGAGATAATGGCAGGATACCCAAGCCTTGTCCTTCAATAGATGATCCAGGTTTAGAAAACGCTTTGTGATCAGAGATATCGAACTGTTCACTAGGTTGCAAAGACTGGAAGTTACCCGATGAAGTTTTTTCTAAAATAACTTGAGCATTGGTTGGTACGCGCAATGTTCCGCTAAGAGCTCTCTCGCCAACCAATGCAGTACCGTACCGTACTATTTGTCGAGTTACTTTGCCAGATTCATTTTCTTCACAATCCATCTGGAATGATGGGCACAATTTAGTAAATACCCTCATTTCAATAACTATAATGAATTGATTTCTAAATAAAATCACTAGATACTAACATCAAAATCGTAAATATAACTGCTCTAGGTAAAGAACTAAAAGATCGGTGGTATAGAAACTTATTTTATTCCATCGTTAACACATCCTAGAATTCCCATTCATCTGTGGTAGGTAGGTAATGTTCATATACCGCATACTTGCAATTTTGACACTAAAAGTTTTCAGTGCTCAACAATAATTCCATGACAACAGCATTAGTTAAAATAATACAATGAGGAGTAGCCTCTGTGTATGTATGTAATATAATATATAAAGCACATGCAGCTTCATAAAATGAGTAATGAATGTCACATGGCCCAACATAGTCATATGTATACCGGATGAGTTTTTTTACCGTCTTGAAAAAAATAGGGTAGGGGGTAGGGTAGGGGGGGGGGGGTAGGGGGGTAGGATAGGGTAGAGGGGAACGGAGTAGAAGCCTGGGCATAGCTAGTTTTTTTTTTTTTAATAGCTTTGGCGGAAATTCTTCCAAGTATCAATTAATACTACAAATTCGAAGTAATCTTTTCATAGTAGAACAATAAAATAAAGAAATTTTGAAAACGAAATTAATAAATCGTTAAAAAATATCGAAATTTAAACCATATGCACCCTGCATATGATTTGAATTTCGATATTCTTTATTCAAAAAAAATTAAAAAAAAACTAGGTATGCCATAGGCTTCTACTCCGTACCTATTAAAGCCTATTTTTGTCAAGACGGTAAAAAAAGTAATCCAGTATATGTAGTTATATATACTAGCGGCCCGCTCTTGCTTCGCGCGGTTTTTAACCGACTTCAAAAAGGAGGAGGTTCTCAATTCGTCGGGACCTTTTTTTTTTTATGTATGTTCCCCGATTACTCGAAGATGGCTGGACCAATTTGGATTTTTTTTGTTTTATTCGAGAGGGTATACATCACAGTTGGTCCCATATAAAATTGATTAACTTTGCTTTGGTAGTTTTTGAGTTAGCTTCAATAATACGTATTTTTTCCCCACTTTTATATGGATGATGTTCTAGTTTGTTTTGCAGAGAGTGGTATTAGAATTTGTGTGGGGTAGGTACACAACTAAAAAGTGAAAAATAAAAACTTTTTTACAAAAAAATACAACCGACTTCCAAAAACAACACTACAAAGTGAAAAACAACTTTAATTTCGGAAGTCGGTGGCAAAAAACGAAAATACATTTAACTAGACACCGACTTCCGAAATTAAAGTTATTTTTCACTTTGTAGTGTTGTTTTTGGAAGTCGGTTGTATTTTTTTGTTTAGAAAACATCGAGATTTCTTAATTATATGTAAGTTTACAAAGACCTTCCGGGATAAACTCTCTAAATGATGGTGAAAACCGCAACAAAGTTCGTTGCGTAATTTAGAAAAATAGCGCGGTCACATAGACTTACACTAAAAGCTACTTTATTTTATATTATGTATAGATTTCACATCAATATAGCAATAGTATGTTTCTAGGAAGAAATGTACACGGCTACATATCAAGCTATGAATTTCCAGTATAAGCTGATCTCGCATTGTATAGGATTTCCGTAAAATGAGAGGCCAGCTTATACTGGAAATGTATAGCTTGATGTGTAGCCGTGTGTACCAAATAAAACTCGTTTTAAGAGTTTCAAGCTTTTATTATGTTTTAAATTTCACAATAACATAATATCCTTTACGAAAAGCTAAATTCAAAGGGCAGTAGGGGGGTTAGGGGGATTCTGTATAATCATAGAATATCTAGTTTTAAAATCACTAGGTATTTATGAAATAGCCAAAGAGCGTACATCTACGTTCCGGTTCAGCGCTATAAAAAAAAAAACATTTCTGGAATTAAATCAGAAGTGTTTTATCGACGGTGAAGTGTCGGTGTGTATCTGACATTTTTTATCACAGACATTCTGCTTGAAGAAAATTTAAATGACTTTATTACCGACTTCAAAAAGGAGGAGGTTCTCAATTCGTCGGAACCTTTTTTTTTTTTTTTATGTATGTTCCCCGATTACTCGAAGATGGCTGGACCGATTTGGATTTTTTTTGTTTTATTCGAGAGGGTTTACATCACAGTTGGTCCCATATAAAATTGATTAACTTTGCTTGGGTAGTTTTTGAGTTAGCTTCAATAATACGTATTTTTTCCACACTTTTATATGGATGATGTTCTAGTTTGTTTTGCAGGTAGTGGTATTAGAATTTGTGTGGGGTAGGTACACAACTAAAACGTGAAAAATGAAAACTTTTTTACAAAAAAATACAACCGACTTCCAAAAACAACACTACAAAGTGAAAAATAACTTTAATTTCGGAAGTCGGTGGCAAAAAAACGAAAATATATTTAACACCGACACCGACTTCCGAATTTAAAGTTATTTTTCACTTTGTAGTGTTGTTTTTGGAAGTCGGTTGTATTTTTTTGTAAAAAAGTTTTTTTTTTTTTTTTTTTATTATTGTTGTTATAGCGGCAATAGAAATACCTACACAATCTGTGAAAATATCAACAGTCTACCGATTAAGGATCATTAGATATAGCCCGCTGACAGACAGACGGACAGCGGAGGCGTTTGGTAGTCTTCAGATACGGAATGACAGCCGGGACCAACGGCTTAGCGTGCATCCCGAGATACGGAGGGCTCTCGGTATATTAAGATGGTCACCCATCCACGGACCAACCGCGGCAAGCGTAACTTAATCTGATCGATCAACCCATGCAGCTGTTATTATTTAGCCATGTGCGTTTCACTTTTGCATTTATAATACTACCCGCTGCGCCCCGCGGTTTCACCCGCGTACACCGGGATAAAAAGCAGTGTATGTTAATCCAGAGTATAAGCTATCTACATACCACATTTCATCCAAATCGGTCCACCCGTTTGAGCGTGAAGAAGTAACAAACATATAAACACACACACACTGACATAGTTTCGCTTTTATAATATTAGTGTGACTAGCCCAAAATAATAAAGCTATAGTATTTTATCTGGGCAGTGACCTTGAATTAAAAGACGTGTCCATCCGTGCGTAACTGCCGTGCGCCCGAACTGTTGCGTAAGCCGACGTTTGTACGGACGTCAAAATATCGCAGCGTGATTTTATCGCGCACTGGATTTTCAACTCTCGGTGTTGAGCCGAGCTTCGAGAATCCAACAGAATGCATCCCCGCGCGTCGAAAAAACACACTATTGGATTTACAACTGTCGGCGCTAAGCAGAGCGTTGAAAATCCAGTGCGCGAATGGCCTACCTCAATAATTGTGCTATCAAATTCAAAAATAAATTTTCAAATTCTGGTAGTTCCAGAGATTAGCGCGTTCAAACAAACAAACAAACTCTTCAGCTTTATAATTAATATAGTTAAATCTAAGATAAAATAGATAAATACAGCCCGATGTAAACTTTATGGCGGCTCGGACGCGAGTCGTGTGGCGAGCCGTTGATGATGAAAGACGAGACTTGACGAGCGCTGTACCGCGCCTCCCGCGCTCCTTCCGCCGCCCCGATGACGCCCGGTCCCTTCCCGTCTCAGACCTAAAGAGACCTATAAATCGTCTACTGCGCAAGTCAAATCACGTGGTGTCTCATCTTTAGTGGCACGTATTGTAACAAATTCATGTGTCAGCGGGTGTGAGGGGTGGGGTACAGCGCAGAGCGAGTAGCACCGATCCGCCATAAAGTTTGAAGCGTGCATACTATAAGTAAAAAGGGCGGATTTTTGAGACGGAGCAATAAGGGAGGGGATGTAGGGGGTAGGTCTTAGGAGACTGTCCTCATTTTTTTTTGAGAAATTTTAATCTCCATTCATAGATTTGTAGAAAAATGGACAGTCAGCAAGAAAATGGGCTAAAAACTTTTTTTAATTCCAATCGATCCTGTTTCTTATAGAGTTCAAAAAACTATCAGACCAACTGAGGTTTGAGTACTAGAAAAGTCAGAAATCGCAAAAAACTTTTCTTATACATTTCGTAGGAAATGAGACTTACTCATTTCCTACGAAATGTAACTGGCCACTACAAAAGTCAGAAATCGCAAAAAACTTTGCTGCTGACAGTACATTTTTTTCAAAATTTCTCAAAAAATTAAGGACAGTCTCCAAAGACCGTTTTCCTATAGCTACGACAGTAACGTGCCCTTACTGCCCCATCTCAAAATTCCGCCCTGTATAGAAGATGAATATGTCTATTTACCTCGCTATGTTTGATCAAATGTCGTTCTTGCTTATCCTTCGTCGGGAAGCCTCTAAAACAGACATCACATTTGAAAGGAGCCTGCTGATATTTGTCACATTCCCGTCTGACAAGTACTTCCCGCCTCAACTCATCGTGGTTCAAAGGTTTTACGTTGAAAATGTTCTCGTCAATCGGCATAGAGGGTTTTGCATAATATGGCAGTTTATTCTTGTTCAGTCTGGGAATGAAAATTGGGGAATAAAACTAGTGTTTCATACGCTACCTTATCGACTTGACACCAACTATTCTATGCAAATGGATGTGTTTTTGGAAAAATAACTTCAATACACACCACGTAAAGTTCAGTTTGCGGTACCTACAACTTCTAATATTTACGTGTTCCCGACTCTATCTAACACTTGTAGTTTGACAGTGGTGTGACAGTGACAGGAAAACGCTACCTAAGCCAAAATACAGTCCATTCAGTTATGTAATGTACTGTATGTGTAGTAACCTCAGTAGTTGATAATTGGGCCTAATGGGACATTTCATCTATTCAAATAGATTAGAAATAGTCATGTTCGTAAAAACAAATCCACAGTTGTTTCCTCGTATGGCAGACAAATTCCCTAGAAATAGACGTGATGATAGTAAACTATGTGGACATACATTGAAAACTGCACTTATGCGCAAGAGTGTTTTTTGCATGGCACCAATTGTCTACAACAAATTGCCCAAAAGTTGGAGAGAGTTAACAATACTTAAACTTAAACAAACAATGAAATCTTTTTTGGCACAAAAAGCATATTATAGTATTGCAGAATTTTTAAACGACTCATTGTGATAAAAATATATAACTTAAATATGCCATAATAAATGTTATTTAATTGAATTCCTATTGTAAATCTTCATAATATAATTTTATTATATGTAATTTGTATTATTGGACTAGTCAAATATAAAATGAATAATTGGATAATGTAAATGATTGAATGTATTTGTTTAACTGACATTAATTAATGTATAATTGTAATATTTTAAAATCAATGTATTAATACTATTTTTATTTTATTTTTTCCAAGATATTTGCACGCCATGAGAAATGGCAAACATGTCGTGAGCTAATCTTATTTACGACCTTGCATGCATCTATTATTTTAATTTTGTATGTGTACACATGTTTGCGCAAATAAAATTTCTTATTCTTATTCTTAAAAAATACATTAATAAATATTTTTTGTATCTATTTACATACCAACAAAAGGTATGTAGGGTGCAAATGCAAACACACCCTAATATTAATTGTAAAATATCAGTGCAATTGTCAGTGAGTGCCAACGGGCTGGAATCAGGAAATAAAAATGCAAGTTGTCCGACCCAAACCGCGTCTAATTGAACACTAAATTAAATATTGGTACAGAAAGCATCATCCGTGCCCTGCATGCTGCTGCTGCATGATTGTCATGCTTTCTAATGTAGGTCGCGCGTGTAGGTGCAAATATGCTAGCCTACTTATTGCACAACTCATTGCTTACTACAAAAAAAAAAAAAATAAAAATGTTTATTTCAATTACAGAGTGCTTTGTCACTGGAGATCTCCTTTTAAGCAATAGTTGCTTGTGTTAGGAGACTCCGCTCTTCCGCTAGGATTTTAACTATAATTGCAATTGAGCACATGATAAACAAGAAAGAAAAATAAAAAATCTAAATTAATAAACATTTTACGAAGAAAAAGGTAACAATGCGCGTGTATGTGTGGTGTAAACAAGTGTGAGTGTATGAGAGTGTGAGGATGTATACTGTACATAATTTTAAAAACCATGTACATGCACCGTACAAGGTATAAATGTGTTACTACGGTTACGGTGCTGAATATGAATTGAATTAATTAATCATATAGTGATCACTGTGTTTAATAAAAACCAGACTAGTAAGTGATAACGTTAAATCGTAGCCAACTGGTGGAATTAGCCGTTTGGTCAATCGCCTAGCCATTTCAATCAACGTCTTGAATGATATTCTGCTGATACGTCTAATACAGCATTTAATGAACTGGCTGGCTGATGCTTAGGCCATTTATACAATAGGGCCATGTAATAGGGTACTTCAATAGGTCATTTAAATATATTATTTCATTCAAATTTAAAATATAAAAAATCGAGGCCAGAAGTATCAATACCTCAGGTTAGAGATACAACACAAGAAGATTTATTCTATAAAAACATGCATGATGCATTAAATTCGAGAAACATTCAAGAACTAGTCTTAAAAAGTGGTAATAGAGAGCTAACATTCTCCCGAGTTAACGATATGCAGATTGGTCCTAAAAAATTGAAAGCTGATTCAGCGAAGTGTCGGGACGCTGGCACGTCATCAATGAGGAACATAATGCATGATTTAGATACCTGATTCAGAAGACATTATATGCTACCAGATTCTACCGGAAGATGAAATTCCTTTTATTTAAATCAGCTTGAAAGAGATTTCAATTCCAATCAGATGAAAACTGAGGTTGAATACGGGGGCTGGGCAGACACGGTTACAGATCTTCTTTACTATTTGAATAGATTTATTAATGTTATGTTTGAAAAGATGGAAAGTGATAATTGGGCGTTCTGGCGATGGCGGTCTGATCTAGAAACGCCAATTATCAAAACTTACATCTGACAGAAGCAATCCAATATCAACCTTATTGTAACGATTCTAAAGATCACTTTGATTTTGACAGACTTGTCAGTGGCAGCAATCCAACAGCAACCTTATTGTATCATTACAATAAGGTTGCTGTTGGATTGCTGCCACTGACAAGTTACTGAGTTACTGTTTATTTATTTTCATAAATAGAGATCACTGTCATTTTGACAGTGATGCAAGATCAGAGCTAATATAAGCATTAAGTCCGCCTTTGTACAGTATTTTTTTCCATGTGCATAAAGTTTTAATAAATAAATATAATTTACTGAACGGTCTGTAAGTAGTGTTTAGATTTCGGAAATTTAAATTTATTTGAATTTAAAACGGGTCGGCAATCTGTCGTCACTTGATTTTAGAAACGCTACTGTATCCGCCATGAAATAAAGCTAACATTTCAATGCTTTGATTTGCGTTAGCGTTGAGTCGATAAGGTGCGATGATGATACTATTTTTAGTTGAGTTTTTGAACGCTGACAATAATTATAGCAGTTCTTGAAAATATCTCAGTTTGCCTGTCTTTTCCCAACTAAGTTGGGGTCGGCTTTCAGTCTAACCGGATGCAGCTGAATACCAGTATTTGACATGGAGTGACTGCCTATCTGACGTCCACAACCCAGTTACTAGGTAACACGATACCCTTTGGTATGACTGGTTCCCAGAATTTTGAACTTCTCACTATGTAACGACTGTCAAAGATCTACGAATGACAGCCGGGATCAACAGCTTAACGTGCATTCCGAGGCACGGAAGGGTCTCGATATGTAATGGATATTCACCATCCACGAACTAACCGCATTAAGCACACTTCAAAATATCTGAGAGGTGTAATTGAAATAACTGAAAACCTCTTAAGGGGTCAATGTACTCATCGTTATGAACAACTTTACCTATGAGAAGAATCCTGAAATCACCAAAAAATTACCTATACTCCATTTAAAATAAGATTTGACATTTAAACAAACCTTTTTGACAGTCCGTTCAACCGATTTTGACTTCTATTCCGTAGGCTTAAGGATGGCATTTATGGCAAAAAAGTGTTTACAATACCAACAATTTACTGCAGTTGCCATTTGTTATGCCACCTTCGCAATAGAAGTCAAAATCGGTTGAACGGATTGTAAAAAAACTTTGTTTAAATGTCTAATCTTATTGTAAATGTATTATAAGTACATCATTTATGTTCACATAACTCGACATAATGTATGAAACAGCAGTTTTTTTCGGGATTTCAGTGTTGATGTTGCAGTAATGACGAGTACAATCGGCAAGCGTCACAGCTAGATGGACCGACGACCTTAAGAAGGTGGATGGGACAGACTGGATGCGAAAGGCGGAGGACTGGGCGTTGTGGCGCAGCCTGGGAAAGGCCTATGGCCAGCAGTGAACTGCGATAGGCTGTTTGTTTTTTGGGTTTATATAATCCTTTTCATGTTTTCAATTATTTCAATTATGTACAAAGAAGCGACACGCACTTTACTTGTGGTTACCAAGTGTACAAACATGCTGTGAATGTGTGTAAGCGCAGGAGCTCTCGGTACCGTCCGAGACAATGGCGAAATTGAAAGTGTGTGTTATGTGCTGACGCTACTCGTCTTCACGCACACATTCTCAGCGTGTTTGTACACTTGGTTACCACAAGTGAAACGCGTGGCGCTTCGTGAGATAAAAATACTAAGTATATCACATAAATGTTTTCTTACCTTGCTTTCACATCATCATCTTTCTTCGCCTTTCGTTTGAGAGCTGCTTTTGTCTTTTTAACTTCAGTTGTTTTCTTTTCTATACAAACATTTGCTTCATTGGCGACGTTTGTAATCATTACATCACTAACATAAGTTTGATCATTATCATCACAAACATTGGTCACATCATCATTTACAGCTATTTGGTCATCATCACTGTCTATACTATTTGAGAGATCCATTTGTTCATCATCGTCACCATCATCATCATCATCACTATTACCGATATTTTTAGAGAGATTCATAGCTCCTATTGGTTCCTCACTTTTATACAAGACAATATTACCAAAGTCTATCTTCGCATCATTCACATAAATATTTTCTGTAGCTATACCACCATCAACGTCACCATCTTCAAAATCGGTTTCTTTTTCCCCGATCTCAATTTCGGTTATAGGTATAAGATCTACTTCTGTTTTCACATCAGCGCTAGAATAAGTCTCTTCAATAATTTCGTTTTTTCGCTCATCTTTTATAGTAATTTTGTCTGTTATTAAGCTTTGTACTTCTATCTCGATTTCTTCGTTATGCGGTATGCCTATAACTTCTGTTTTTATCAACGTGTTCGGCGCATGTTCTTCTACGTTGTGGCTGTTGAATTTGAATACTTCTTGCACGGTCCATGTTGATTTTAGATTAGTATTTTGGCGATGTATGTTTAGTACATCGCTTATTTTTAGCTGCAAGTAACAATTTATACCTTATTACAATGTCATAAGAGTCACAAGATACGCGATTAGTGTGTTGGTGACGTATGTTTAGTACATCGCTTATTTTTAGCTGCAAGTAACAATGTATACCTTATTACAATGTCATAAGAGTCACAAGATGCGCGATTAGTATGTTGGTGACGTATGTTTAGTACATCGCTTATATTTAGCTGCAAGTAACAATGTATACGTTATTACAATGTCATAAGAGTCACAAGGAGCGCGATTAGTGTGTTGGTGACGTATGTTTAGTACATCGCTTATTTTTAGCTGCAAGTAACAATGTATACCTTATTACAATGTCATAAGAGTCACAAGGAGCGCGATTAGTGTGTTGGTGACGTATGTTTAGTACATCGCTTATTTTTAGCTGCAAGTAACAATGTATACCTTATTACAATGTCATAAGAGTCACAAGACGCGCGATTAGTGTGTTGGTGACGTATGTTTAGTACATCGCTTATTTTTAGCTGCAAGTAACAATGTATACGTTATTACAATTCATAAGACTCACAAGACGCGCCTTCTCAACTCTTTACTGACCAGGAAAATGGATTATTTCAATGCAAAAAATTAACTTTTATCAAAAGTTTTAACATATTAGTTAAACTCAAAAGTCACACGCGTTAACAGTACCATCGTGCAACAGTAAGTACAACATTTTTTTTAACATCACGACTGTAATCCTCAAGGGTTACGCAGAGGTGTACCTAGAGTACTCCCACATTTCGCCAGTGTTGCTGCCAGGGCTGTCGTATTTTGTCACCTCTCAAGCTCACACGGAACCAAATTTTTAAGATTGTTAAATGAAAAGATACTTTTTTGAAAAATGTAATCAATTTAGCGCACCAGTTAATAATATTAAATTAATAACTAATTATTAAAAACACATTTTTATTGTGGCATTTATTTTTCATCTCAAAAACAGATAATAATGATGATGATTGATGTCTTTGCAAGTACCGAACTGAATATCCTGCAAACTGCTAATGCTTACCTGGAGTCTATTGCCAGTCTTATCTCTGCGTCGTAAATTTTATTTATGTTTTGTTATGTGTATTAATTTTATGTTGTCTTTTATTTTGTTTTTTAATGTATGTTATATTAGTGCTATAGTTTATAACTTATCTGGATGTATGATCTATAACTTATATGTGTAGTATATTACTGTTAGTATAAGTTGGTCAAATAAATAAATACTTTTTGAGCCGAGTTTATTAGATAACAAATAGAAATGTGTTTTTAATAATTAGGTACCTATTAATATAATATTATTTACTAGTTCGCTAATTGATTACATTTTTCAAAAAAGCAGTTTTTCTTTTAACATTCTTAATCATTTGTTTCCGTGTGAGCGAGAGAGGTGACAAAATACGACAGCCCTCTTAAGCAACACTGGCGAAATGTGGGAGTACTCTAGGTACACCTCTGCGTAACCCTTGAGGATTACAGTCGTGACTTATCTATTTTCAACATTATTTTGACCAAGGCAAGCTCGATAATTGTTTGGCAGTGAAAACAACGCTGCGCTTCGCCAGGTCAGCGCCGACCCTCTGAATTAAATTAAATAATATTAAGCGTCTTTTTACACACGTTATTTTAGCCCTTGCAGACCACTGGTTAAGAACCAATTATGTATACCAAGGGTGTTCTGTATGTATACTCACATCAGCATTGTTCTTCAAATGATCTTGCAGCAATGCATCGCTGAATAGCGCTTTAGATCTGAATGAAGCGGCTGACTGCAGCCGTGCAGTGCACTCCCAACAAATATTCATAGGTAAACGGTTGTTTGTGTCCGTTCTCGGCTGGAAAAATAATATATTTTTTGTTTAGATAAACAAGGTCAAATTAAATTAGCTAGCAAAACTCCGCAGATGTGATGGGTACCAATATTTAAACTTATATTCTTTCCAAGCATTTATTTCACTTTAGCGTCCATGAAGTATTGCATTTTTTTCGTCTATGGTTGCCTGTCAATAAATAAGGAGCTTCATAGCGTCCATGAAGTATTGCATTTTTTCGTCTATGGCTAGGGAACTTCATAGCGTCCATGAAGTAATGCATTTTTTCGTCTATGGCTAGGGAACTTCATAGCGTCCATGAAGTATTGCATTTTTTCGTCTATGGCTAGGGAACTTCATAGCGTCCATGAAGTATTGCATTTTTTCGTCTATGGCTAGGGAACTTCATAGCGTCCATGAAGTAATGCATTTTTTTGGTTGGAAAGAGTATTAAAGCGAAACCACATTTCACCATTTATGTTCAGGTCCCATGTAATAGGAAGGCGAGCCTATATTACCCCGGCCTTTATTATTCCGGGCTGCTACTGAGAAATTCCTGATGGAAAAACCCAATAACACTTTTCCCAGGAATCGAACCCAGGGCCTCATGCTCAGCAGTAGCACTTGCGGCCACTAGACCAACGAGGCAGTCTGTCATAAGCATATTTTTTTATCCATTACTATAATCAGCCTATAATGTTCCCACTGCTGAGACACAGGCCTCCACTTTTAGAGAGGGAGTGGGCTGTAATCCACCACGCGGGCCCAAAACGGGTTGGTAGATGTCACATGTCTTCGAATTGTTGATGCTAAGACATGTCGGTTTCCTCGCGATGTTTTCCTTCGACGTTTGGAGAGCAGTACTTACCACAATACCCGTAATATCTTGGTACATTTTGTCCAAACCGAAGTCTTGTAACCGATACATTTTGCCGTCCAATGACAGACATAGCTTGCAGATCTAGAAAACAAAGACAATTAACTTTAGTTCGGAAAGTTTGTGTGTTGTAAATGTTGCGCCGACCCCACGTAAATTAGGATAAGGGCAGGAGAATGATAAAAGAAAATTAACTATAGCTCGGAAAGTTTTGAGAATGAAGGTGGATGGCTATACGAGTATGTATAAGGCCAAAGAAACGATAGATGTACTGTGTGAAAAATTATATGGCTAGAAAGGTGACTACCGAGTTGACGACTAATAGAGAAGTATTGAAGAAAATGACATGTTGCGCCGACCCCACGTAAACAGAGATAAGGGCAGGAGAATGATAAAAACAATTAACTTTAGTTCGGAAAGTTTTGAGAATGCAGGTGGATGGCTATTCGAGTATGTATAAGGCCAAAGAAACGATGGATGGACTGTGTGAAAAATTATATGGCTAGAAAGGTGACTACCGAGTTGACGACTAATAGAGAAGTATTGAAGAAAAAGACATGTTGCGTCGACCCCACGTAAACAGAGATAAGGGCAGGAGAATGATAAAAACAATTAACTTTAGTTCGGAAAGTTTAGAGAATGAAGGTGGATGGCTATTCGAGTATGTATAAGGCCAAAGAAACGATGGATGGACTGTGTGAAAAATGATATGGCTAGAAAGGTGACTGCCGAGATGACGACTAATAGAGAAGTATTGAAGAAAAAGACATGTTGCGCCGACCCCACGTAAATTGGAATAAGGGCAGGAGAAAAACTTTAGTTCGGAAAGTTTTGAGAATGCAGGTGGATGGCTATTCGAGTATGTATAAGGCCAAAGAAACGATGGATGGACTGTGTGAAAAATGATATGGCTAGAAAGGTGACTGCCGAGATGACGACTAATAGAGAAGTATGGAAGAAAAAGACATATTGCGCCGACCCCACGTAAATTGGAATAAGGGCAGGAGAAAAACTTTAGTTCGGAAAGTTTTGAGAATGCAGGTGGATGGCTATTCGAGTATGTATAAGGCCAAAGAAACGATGGATGGACTGTGTGAAAAATGATATGGCTAGAAAGGTGACTGCCGAGATGACGACTAATAGAGAAGTATTGAAGAAAAAGACATGTTGCGCCGACCCCACGTAAATTGGAATAAGGGCAGGAGAAAAACTTTAGTTCGGAAAGTTTTGAGAATGCAGGTGGATGGCTATTCGAGTATGTATAAGGCCAAAGAAACGATGGATGGACTGTGTGAAAAATGATATGGCTAGAAAGGTGACTGCCGAGATGACGACTAATAGAGAAGTATGGAAGAAAAAGACATATTGCGCCGACCCCACGTAAATTGGAATAAGGGCAGGAGAAAAACTTTAGTTCGGAAAGTTTTGAGAATGCAGGTGGATGGCTATTCGAGTATGTATAAGGCCAAAGAAACGATGGATGGACTGTGTGAAAAATGATATGGCTAGAAAGGTGACTGCCGAGATGACGACTAATAGAGAAGTATTGAAGAAAAAGACATGTTGCGCCGACCCCACGTAAATTGGAATAAGGGCAGGAGAAAAACTTTAGTTCGGAAAGTTTTGAGAATGCAGGTGGATGGCTATTCGAGTATGTATAAGGCCAAAGAAACGATGGATGGACTGTGTGAAAAATGATATGGCTAGAAAGGTGACTGCCGAGATGACGACTAATAGAGAAGTATTGAAGAAAAAGACATGTTGCGCCGACCCCACGTAAATTGGAATAAGGGCAGGAGAAAAACTTTAGTTCGGAAAGTTTTGAGAATGCAGGTGGATGGCTATTCGAGTATGTATAAGGCCAAAGAAACGATGGATGGACTGTGTGAAAGATGATATGGCTAGAAAGGGGGTGACTACCGAGATGACGACTAATAGAGAAGTATGGAAGAATGATAAAAATAAATTAACTTTAGTGAGCAACATTATAGTCTACTAGCTTTGCCTGCGGTTTCGCTCGCGTGGTTGTATTAAATTATCCCACAAAAACGTACGAGTACTATCGGAGCAAAAAGTATTTTATGTCCTAACGCAGATCAAGGTCCTATTCGTATGCCAAATCCGTTCAGCCGTTAAGGCGTGAAATGATAACAGACATGCTTACTTACACATGGTATGGACCATTATTTATGTTTAAAAAATCGAATGTGAGATCTAGTGTGCACTATGCTTACCCTCATATAAACAGTACTATTGGCTCTTCGGGCCGTCATTTCTTGGATTCTGTGCGGAAGCACTGGTAAGGTCAGTGTCGTAACTACTAAGGGCGAATTTCACATCAATGTTCCACAAGAATGATGACACTGACAGCTCTTGAACGCGATTTATGTGTGCTGATCGGGTTCAGTTTCATTGGGTCAAATTCGCCCTAAGATGCGGGGCACCAGGGCCCGCGGTGTTTGAGGGCCCACTCAGTGCCCGGGCAGGAAGGACAAGACAACAAGCCACCGGCGTGGGGCCTCAGTCTGAGAGAGAGCTATGTTGTCGTTAGGCTGCGTTGCCACTGCGATTTGCGATTGTCTTCGGGAGATCACCTTATAGGTTTCTCTTAAGTCTGTTCCAATCTCAAAACATTGATCGACAAAAAAAATTAAGGGTAGCATTTTTCAAGTAACATAACATCACGCTTGTATTCCCCGAAGGCTAAGGCAGACAGCAGGCAGGGTGTCTTATAGTACACCCACATTTCGCCAGTTATGTTCAAGCCCCATGTAACAGGGGCGAGCCTGTTGCCATCAAGCGGGCACAAATCCAGACTCCGGGCTGCTACTGAGAAATTCTTAATGGAAAAACACAGTATCACTTTTCCCGACCTGAGAATCGATCGCAGGATCTCAAGCTCAGCAGGAGAATAGAATAAAATACTCTTTTTTAACCGACTTCAAAAAGGAGGAGGTTCTCAATTCGTCGGAACCTTTTTTTTTTATTTTTTTTTTATGTATGTTCCCCGATTACTCGAAGATGGCTAGACCGATTTGGATTTTTTTTTTGTTTTATTCGAGAGGGTATATATACATCACAGTTGGTCCCATATAAAATTGATTAACTTTGCTTGGGTAGTTTTTGAGTTAGCTTCAATAATACCTACGTATTTTTTCCCCACTTTTATATGGATGATGTTCTAGTTTGTTTTGCAGATAGTGGTATTAGAATTTGTGTGGGGTAGGTACACAACTAAAAAGTGAAAAATAAAAACTTTTTTACAAAAAAATACAACCGACTTCCAAAAACAACACTACAAAGTGAAAAATAACTTTAATTTCGGAAGTCGGTGGCAAAAAACGAAAATACATTTAACACCGACACCGACTTCCGAAATTAAAGTTATTTTTCACTTTGTAGTGTTGTTTTTGGAAGTCGGTTGTATTTTTTTTTATGCACACCATTCAAATGACAGATATCAGTGTTGAAATTTTACATAGGGTGACACAATGGGCGGTCTTATCGCTAAAAGCAATCTTTTACAGACAACCAGCAGCTAGACCAATGAGGCAGTCATTTTTCGAGTATTGATTGTAATTTTATAACTTCTACCGTTTTATAATTCCATAAATTATATTTTAATAAATTTTGGCTTGTATGTGATGAGGAGAATGGAAACGCATGTGATTAAAAACTTTTTTACAAAAAAATACAACCGACTTCCAAAAACAACACTACAAAGTAAAAAATAACTTTAATATCGAAAGTCGGTGTCTAGTTAAATGTATTTTTGTTTTTTGCCACCGACTTTCGAAATTAAAGTTATTTTTTACTTTGTAGTCGTTTTTTAGTTTGGAAGTCGGTTGTATTTTTTTGTAAAAAAGTTTTTATTTTTCACTTTTTAGTTGTGTACCTACCCCACATTAATTGTAATACCACTACCTGCAAAACAAACTAGAACATCATCCATATAAAAGTGAGGAAAAAATACGTATTATTGAAGCTAACTCAAAAACTACCGAAGCAAAGTTAATCAATTTTATATGGCACCAACTGTGATGTATACCCTCTCGAATAAAACAAAAAAAATCCAAATCGGTCCAGCCATCTTCGAGTAATCGGGGAACATACATAAAAAAAAATATTAAAAAAAAAAGGTTCCGACGAATTGAGAACCTCCTCCTTTTTGAAGTCGGTTAAAAAGAGTGATGAGTATAAATATTGATGGATGGAGAAGGAGAGGAATGCCAAAGAAAAGATGGATCGATTGTGTGAGGAATGATATGAAAGAGAAAGTGAATGATAGCGAGGGAGTGGTCGATAGGGGAGAATGGAAAGAGTAAAACGTGTTGCGCCGATCCTAAGGAACATGGGGCAAGGGCAGGAATATTTAATAAATCTTACTTACCCTTAACGCAGCGGGTCCGTAGCAGTCATCCTAAAAAAACATACAAGACTTGTATCAGATAAAGTATTTTTATCTCACGAAGCGACGCGCACTTTACTTGTGTTTACCAAGCGTAAAAAGTACAAACACGCTGTGAATGTTTGTGTAAGCGCAGGAGCTCTCGGTACCGTCCGATACAATGGCGAAATCGGAGGAGTTTGTGTGTGTGTTAATTATGCTGACGCTACTCGTCTTCACGCACACATTCACACTTGGTAACCACAAGTAAAACGCGTGCGCGTGTCGCTTCGTGAGATAAAATACTACGTATATCATCGTTTGGGATTTTTCGATTAATATCACCCACTTCAATCTAACCTATGAACCCTCTCCCCTAACCCCTAACCTACAAAGAAGTAATTCATGATCGACGTGGCTGGAAGAAAAAATGATGTTGTATGGGTTTATTTTGATGGATAAAAGTCTGCTTGCGAAAAGTTTATCAAAGCGGTGTGTAAATGTTGATTTTTTGTTTGAATGTGACTAATATTGATAATTTCCGCACTCTCAACCTCATTGCTGATGACGTCGACATATTCTGTTGCACTTTGGGTGAATTTGAGAGAATAGCTACCCATAGAATTTGTTATGGTACAAGCAGTGGAACTATCTAATTTATATATGTGTGCTACAATATCGCCTGTAAGGATATTTGTATGTTTGGAGTGAATAAATAAATAAATAAATAAATTTTAGAAGAACTACAATGTTTATTCTTTTTTATTTTATAATTAAAATAAATCTTTTTTTTTTAAATAATAAGCGACTTCCAAATGAAAAAAGATTGGAATATGTTTAATAAATAAATAAAAATCTGATTCAAATCAAATAAATCCGATTATTTTGTTTTTTTTTAATCATGATTTTTATAAACCCTGCTACTAACAAAATGCGTGCACTGACTGGACAGGTCCACTCAATCTGTGTGCTTCTTTCCTCAAAAGACCATTTCAGACACCAATCTACATGGTCTTCACATTCACATTATGATCTCAAGATTATGTTTGGACTTTAAAAGAGACTGTGACCTCTGAGTGTGTTTCAGCCTTTCTTGTCACTTTAGTCAGATGGAAACGCCGACCTCATCATCTTGTTCTTAAAATATGATTGACATGTAAAAGTGTTTCTACATACTATGGGCCAAAGTTCCGCATGATCACCTCAAAGGCGATAATCGCATGCACGGTTCACGACTCGATCGCATAATGTTCGTTTGTCACTAACTGCGCTCTCACAGGAATATTTTCTTAAATGATAAATGATTTTATTTCTAGTAGGTACTCTTAAAGCCACGATAAGCGACTTTTAATGATTTTAAACTATGTGTTAATGATTTGGAAAAAAATATATATTAAATTAGAGCATTTTCTTAATAACTTTATATGTGAATATTTTAGATTATGTATTTATTAACATAGTGTAATTAGTTTGTAAAGTTATGTCTAACGCGTATAAAAACTATCAACCATATTTTAATGAAACCTTTACAGTTTTAAAGATAATTTAATTAATTTATCTTTTAGTATACGTGTTTTAATAAATGTAGGGATCGTTGCGAATCAAAAGCAAAACTTCTTGTAACTTCTTTTATTTTAAATCTCCTTAGCTTAGTCCATTCGCACGCGTCTTTCATATTCGTCGTCCATCTTGTTTCTCTCTTATGCCGTCTCGCTCCCACAGTGTTGTCATGCCTTGTGTGTTGCCACTTTACCATTCATTCCCACATAAATTACCTTTCGTTTTATTTATAATAAATTAATAATGCGTCTAATTTGGGACAGCCCTCCTCGAAGGGCGAGTCCCTGGCTGGACGTACGACGCGTTGCGTAAGCTCAGCACAAAACACGCAAGCTATCCACTCAAGGCCGCTAGCACTTATCAGCGTCTTAACGTTGTTAAGACAGTGATAAGTGCTGACTAACGGACTGCCGGAAACGTGGATCCACGAGATACACAGTGGCTTTTTAATTGTTTCTGTAATAACAGCATTCAACCGGTTCATGGCTTTAAAAAAAACCGGCCAAGTGCGTGTCGGACCACACACAATGAAGGGTTCCGTAGTTGGGATGAATTTATCCCAAGAACAAACTTAACATTGTAGTTGAAAAACATGTTCTTCCATTTATTCCAACTGTAAATGTAAGATTGTACTCACAATATTGATAGATTTACCATGTTATTTTAAGACCACAGACTTCTTATAGGTTTTCCTGTAATCTACAGGTAAAGATCTATTTTCTGTATTTTTTAAAAAAAATTAGGTTCAGTATGGTCAATTTTCGTCTATTTTCTTAAATAACTTTAAAACAATTAATTTTAGAATTATAAAAAAAACCCTCATAGAAAGCCCTTTCATTTGATATGTAACACGGTATAGTTTGCAAAACTTTTTTTTTAATTTTCTTATTTGCCCCCAAAGAGTGACCCCACACAGAAATTCATATGTGTACCAAATTTCAACTTAATCGGTCCATTAGATTCGGAACAAATTGGCTGTGACAGACGGACAGACAGACACACAATTGATCCAAAGATCGAAGTATTATGTACAAAAATTTGTAATTTAATTTTAGCGCTTATTTAATTTTAATTTTACCTAATTTTAATTTGTGTTTATTTTGATTTTAATTTTAGTGTTGATTTTTTAATTTATTTTTTAAGTTTAATAATGATTTTGTTTTTGATTTTGACTATGATTCTGATTTTATTTTGATTTTTAATTTTGATTTTAATTGCAGTCCGATTTTAATTTTTAATTGTATCTTGATTTTAATTTTAACTTGTTTTTATGTAATCTTAATTTTGGCTTTATTTTGATTTTAATTTAGAATTTGGTCTCTAACATAATTTATGCTCGGTGTGTACCTAGGTGCCCATTATTTATCGTCATATAAGTAATGCATGTTGTGCTTACCTGCTAGAAGTTGGAACACTAGTCAATAATTATTTTGGATGTATCTCATATCTTTGTATCAGTGTATTCAATTGTTGGTGAGCCAAATAAATAAAATAAAATAAATCCTATAAGGGTTCCGTTTTATCCTTTTGAGGTACGGAACCCTAAAAATCGTGAATGTGCTCCTTTGACCCTTTGTATGCGAACGTGAATCCACTCTAGAAGTCGAGACACAATGGCTTTTTAATTGTTTTTGTAATTACGGCATAGTAAAGGTTAATGCTCTGGCGTGCCATGCCGCGTCGTGACGCCTAGCGAGCGATAACTACTATTAAAACGACCAAAACGTCCTCGAAACCGGCGCGACCCTCATAGGCTCGATGTAATTCCAAGACTAACCAAATATAAAAATAGCTGTTTGTATATGTGTGTAGAAATATTTAATAAGATACCGAGCGACCTAAAAATCCTAAATACCAGTATGTTTAAACGTAAATTGCATGATTGGCTGTCCACTAATAGTTTTTATTGTGTTAAAGAATTTATTGACAAAAAAAAAATGTAAATGAAGTGACTGTATGCACGAAAAATTTGCACGCTTATAATGTTAAGCAAAAACATGTATGCTCTGTATATAATTCCTGTACCATCTTATATACCATGTTTTTATGCAAATAAATGTTATTCTATTATTCTAAAAAAATTGAAATCACGTTCTCGAAAACGGCTCCAACGAAAGTTGCAATATAGGGGTTTATGGGGGCGAAAAATTGATCTAGCTAGGTGTCATATCTGGACAAATTCGTTTTCTCCATTTAGCTCGGTCGATCAGCACGCGTAGAATGACCTAGGTGATCCTATAAGGGTTCCGTTTTTTTCCTTTTGAGGTACGGAACCTCTATAGGATCACTTCGTTGTTGGTCTGTCTGTCAGTCTGTCAAGACCCTTTTTCTCAGAACGCGTGGAAGTATCAAGTTGAAATTAATATCAAATACGTAGGTATATGGTCCCTTGGAGTTCGCAAGTAAATCAAATCTATAGGGTAAGTACTTCTCGTTGTCCTAGAAATAAAATTCTGAGTTGAATTATGTAAAAAAGTTAATTTCGTAAAAAGTACTGTTGACTCTTTCTACTTTGTTGCCGTCTTATTTTACACGAAAACGTCATTTTTGTCTATTCTTCCGTGCGTCGACAAAACTCTTTACTATGGTAGTCACGCTACGCATGCTGGTACTTTGAAGATAAAGTCATAAACTCACGCCTTCATGCAGAAATAAAAACTACAGAATGCCACCTGCTACGATCCTTACATACTTCTTTGCTCTCAGATAAGATATCTCGCATAAAATATCAGTGAAATCTTACTTCAATAAATGGTATGACTCCATACTTAATTCTCCTGGTTCCTTGCTTAGTAAAGTAAAAGTCATCTTCTTTAAAATGATCTGAACATATAACAGTTCTGTTAGTGGGCACCCAGTTCGGTATGGCAAGGGACTCAAGCCATGATACACGTTGTTTTGGATCCTTTGGGAACCTGAAATTAAATCAAGCGATGACCTTAAATAACATTCCTACATGGAGAGACCAAACAAAGGATATACAATACAACGGATGTAAAAACTCCCTTAATAAAGAAGCTTAGAGTTACTTGTTCTTTCCGATAATATGATATGATTTTTTTTTTTTTGTACTAGGCGACACCTGGGAACCTTCTGGTTACCGAGATAGTGAAGGTCAAAGTTCCAAAAATATTTTTTTTTTTTATATACTTGCATTGTCGTGGAGTTGCGGATACCAGCCCGTATTACCTATGGTTTTTTAACGAAAACAAGTTTTAAATGTTATATCATAAGCATAATCAGCCTATAATGTTCTCACTGCTGGGACACAGGCCTCCTCTTAGTGAGAGGGAATGAGCCGTAATGTTAATGTTGCAATTTAATTTTAAATACTGCCACAATCCCTGTACTGTTGCAAGCACTTATAAACACGTGTTGATATGTCTTATATTACTATTGCCTATTATTTCAATACTGGTAAATTGTTAGAAAAACAAAAAAACATTTTCTGCCTATAAGCATTTACCAGTAATGAAATAGGTAGGTACATAATGAGTACAAATTTTTAGGCACTCTCCCGTTTCATCAACTTCTATGCTAGCTGGAATTTTAGCATGGTCATGCTGCGAAGGAATCTTGCCAGCACAACCTGTATATCTACGATAATTGAGAGGTGTAAAATTTCTAATTAGTGGTATAAAATAGTTCAATTTAAAAGGATTTTACCATCTAAAGTTATAATGAATGCGTTCATAATCATGCTACGAAGTACAACACGAGGTGCCTAGTGTGTTTAAGTAACTGGGGCCAACATTAAAGGCCAATAAGTGGTATAAAATAGTACACATTAAAAGCATTTTATTACCATCTAAAGTTATAATGAATGCGTTAATCATGCTACGAAGTACAACACGAGGTGCCTAGTGTGTTTAAGTAACTGGGGCCAACATTAAAGGCCAATTAGTGGTATAAAATAGTACACATTAAAAGCATTTTATTACCATCTAAAGTTATAATGAATGCGTTAATCATGCTACGAAGTACAACACGAGGTGCCTAGTGTGTTTAAGTAACTGGGGCCAACATTAAAGGCCAATTAGTGGTATAAAATAGTACACATTAAAAGCATTTTATTACCATCTAAAGTTATAATTAATGCATTCATAATCATGCTACGAAGTACAACACGAGGTGCCTAGTGTTTAAAGTAAATGGGGCCAACATTAAAGGCCTTTGAATGTTGGCCCCAGTTACTTCCAAGACAATCCAATCCAAGACTAACATCACACATGTTCTAGGCAATTAACAATAACAAAAGCAAGGCACCCGCTTACCTCGGGTGTCTTTTTTAGAAATTTCGGCACCTCAGATTTTTTTGGAGCCTTTTTTAAACTGGTAACATAAACAATAATGTTTATAAAATATATTTACTGATGTCTAAATTTGAAAATGGCTGTTGCACTGTAAAGAGTGTATTTTGTATGGGTTATATCGAAAGATGTTATAAAGAGTTCACATTATATATATTTGAATGGCCTTATCCCAAACATGTTGGGTTTGGCTTCCAGTCTGATGAGAGAATGGATTATGTTGTAATATATTTACTGTTAGTTAGGTACTTACAAATGAAAGGTGATCCTCTCAGAAATGGAAGTACTTGACTCACTTATTTTCTTCAGTTTGCCATTGTTACCACAGTTTTGTATGCAACACTTCATTGTCCAGTCTGGTTTTAGGACTTAGTATAACACAAACAAACCTAACTATTTATATCATTTATACTAGAATAACTGCGAGAAAAGTAAAAGTACATACTTAAATAGTTAAGTACATACATAATATACAAAATTAAAACAAAAAACGGGATACTAAGTAGAATCATGTAGGTAGAAAAATTAGATTCAAAAGTTGGAGCGGAACCCATGGAAGTGTTTGACTGATAAGAAATACATCTTCAAGTATCAGTTTCGCGGCAATCTTGAGAAAGATTCACTCAACATTATTTTATAATCTGACGAGCATTAATTTTACCGATTTCATCAATATTATTCACAGAAAAATGTCATGCTAGTATAGTATTGCTAGTCAGTCAGTGTCAACCTGTCACTCCTGTCCAGTGTTGCCGTTAGGACCATCTAGTTTGTGGTGTGGCTACATTAAAGAAAAAAGTTGCTAGTTTTGTAAATAAATTACTTTCGAAATTACGCTAAAAGTGGCTAATGTATTTTTGGCTTACTTTATCCTATTAATATTGTTAATATAATTTTAATATATAGGGATGGGGATAAGTGGATTTAACAAAACAACATTTAATAGTGTTGTTAAAAAACTATTAAAAACTGGTTTTACAAGTTTATAGCTAAAAACATTAAAGTTACTGTTTTTTTAGTAAAATATTTAAAAATCTAAGTATTTGAAATGTTACAATGTCACCTGGAAAGTCTGGAATCTCTTCGTTAATGGATGATGTTATGGATGGTATTTCAGTTGGTTTTATTGGTTTGACCGTTTTTGTGACTTTTGTTAAAACTTCAGGTGGCAAAACCATAATAAAAGTAGGTATGTAGTAATAATCTAACAAGTAGCCAGAAGTAGCTAGATTCATTTTGGTGGCTAAAACAGATATTTTTTTGGCTAAAACCGTCGAAAATCCGCTATATCTAGCCACAAAGTGGCTAAAACGCCAACACTGCTCCTGTCAGCGTCAACAACTGTTGCACACAATATTAATCGCAAGAGAACAGTTGTCATGTTGTACTGTGTAAGTTATACAGCCTATAGTACAGTTTAATTAAATCTGGATCCGTTTGAGAAGCCTGTAAGGACAACACAATATATTTGTTAATATAAATTGTTAATAATCAGACAACATAAATTAACTTTATTATGAGACTAACAACAAATTAACCACTATTAAGAATACTCTGGTTACACTGAAATCTGACACCAACACTGACATATTTTTTATGTCAGTGGACACCAATGGTGTCTATTATGGGTCTATCTTGCCTAAACAAATATCTTACCGTGCGTTTGCACTAGCGAAACATTCAGTTAAAAACATGTTGATATCTCTGTTCGGGTCGCGACCTAAGTGGTATTGACTATTGGGATGGCTACTAAAAACACTGAGTTTAACTTGCTAAAAACAATTTATTTTATAACGATTAAAAGGCTACGTTAAAATGATGGCTAATGACAATGAGGCGAATATGCATATGCATATGCTCAACGCGGCCTTATTGATTCGCTAGATCAGCAAAAGGGTGTTCGAATAACATCGAACAATCTCTGTCTGATACATTGACAGAAATAGAGATATCAATATGTTTTTATGCGATGTTTCGCCAGTGCAAACACGCGGTTAGAGCAAGAATCCCATGGCCGCCAGACCTTAGTTATTTTCTAATTAACAAAATGTATGGGATAGTGTTATTATGTACTGTGAACGTACGCATAGCTTGGGTCGACGGCTAATTTTGATGTAACAAAGTTACGTAAAAATCATCAATCCATCACTTCTATTTCGTGCAGATTTATCGAACGAACGAAATCTAACGAATCTGCACGAAATCTAACTTAGAGAGATGTATTGTTGATTTTTAAGATTAAAATTATATAAATACATATGTTTTATTGTCGCGTATCATATTTTGATCAAGATACAACCTGAGACGGACCTGCAAATTGCATAAAACGCAAGAAAATTTGAATTTCGCGGGCTACCACAGCGCATACGTAAAGTTACATGCTATGTAGTACTACGTAACGTACTACCACAGAGTACATTCTGAGACGTAATACGACTACGTGAGCATCGTGCTCTGTGTACGTGAGCGTGAGGTGAGCTGTCACTGTCAAGTAAACAACAACATTGAATTTGGATTGAGATATTTCAGGCAAAGAGTACAGTGATTTCAGGTTTAGAAACTCTTTGAAATATACCAATTTGTGCTGTAGTTAGAAGTGACGCAAATGCAAGATGCCACTATGTTCATTAAAACAGTGTTCTGCAAGGAAAAACACCAATCGACGTCAATTGTGGTCAATTCATAGGTTAGTAGCGAAAAGCTTTATTTATACTGTTATATTTTGTTTATTGTATTTGTTTTTTTTTTTTTTTAATAAGTTCTTAAAGTTCCTAAAGGTTCTCTTATTTAATTTTTTTCAATACAAATGACAAATTAAAATAATGATGTACTTACTGTTATTGATATACCTACACTATTTAATCACTGTTTAACCATCGATTTGCTGTCCAATATCTGATATTATTAAATGTGTATTTTACATGCCCAAAATATAGTTTTTTTTTTTTTATTAGGGTTCATGTATGCATACGACTTTCTTTATTCCACCTTAACTCCTAAAGGCCTGCACAGATTTAGATGTGATGATGATGATGTGGTGTGATGTGTGTGTGTGTGGTGTGATGTGTGTGTGTGTGGTGTGATGTGTCCTTAGATTACTTAAATTTTTAATGAATAATATCAGAAACTAAATGCAAAAAAAAAAAAAACAACTAAAAAATGATCACAATAAGATCAATAAAGGACCCAGCACAAAATGTTAGGATAAGGAAAAAGCTGATCGGCGAATTTGGCTGAAATTTTAGTACAATAAGTCATAAAGATAACTTTTATTTAACAATAATGTCCACATGTGATTTGACAATGATGATTTTATAAATAAACAAAATTCATTCACATCAATCACAACAAGTTTTAATTCATATTTTATTATTTTAAAAAATAGGTATTCCTACATCTGTAGACCCCAGCAGAGATCATCAGAAAAGTTTGTTGACTCACATTTTGCATAGTAGAGAAGTTATCCGCCAAATTTTGCTGAAACTTTGGGATCTTGTATTGAAAGTTTTTTTTTTTCATAGAGTATTTTTATTTAATGATTATTTACAGCAATAGCTACATCATACTTACAAAATATGTAAAAAAATTACATAGCACTTGTCAAGACAAATCAAATGAAACCAAACACAACGGAGCTATCTGGCTTACCTACTTGAGGAGTGCCCTTGATCACCTTCCCACTCCATCATCAGTCCCTGGACACCACCTAGTGTAATAGCACTTGTCATTATAATCCCATGAGTCCAAACACGATGGTGCTATCTTTATTGGTTGAGGGGATCCTATGGCCAGCTTCCATCTCCGTATCATATTTTAGCATTGTCACCAAAGTTATATATAAGTATGTCAAGTTTTAACACAATCGGATTCCAGGAAGTACTTGAAAAATTGATGACAAACCGAGTAACCAGAAACACAAACAAACGAAGCAAGTTAATATTAAAAAGCTTGTAATAAAGGTATAAATAATGTTATAAATAGTTTTACAGAAAATTGGTAATTGTTTAACCTGGTGTTCAAATAGGCTTTCAATTCAAGATTACAGACTATAATAAATATAGTCCATCATCACTGACAGTACTATTGTTGCCAATAAGCCTGATATAGTGGTGGTGGATCGAATAGAGCGGCGCGCAATGATTATTGACATAACGGTCCCGCATGACGGGAACCTCGTGAAAGCCAAGAAAGATAAACAAATCAAGTATCCTGACTTGACTCGCGAGGTTGTCGATATGTGGGATGTAGACTCAGCGATCATTGTGCCGATAGTCGTATCAGCCAATGGCGGTTATTCGAGCCTTTAGGGCTTTTTATTTACGACGCGCGTGCCGCCGACGATTTCGCGGAAAATCCATGCCACAGTGTAAAATATTTGCAGTTGATCAACTTAATTAGTTTTTCTTAGATCGAGTAGTGTTTTCCTTACACTGTAACTATATTCTTTTGTTTTTGATGTTTGCCACCGCTCATGAAGATCCTTAAATATTGACAGCTACATATGTAGGAACAATTGCCATACTTTATTGCCAAGTGATGTTCCTACTGCTACAGCTATAAATTATCGAATTAGGGTTCCGTAGCAAAATGGCAAAAAACGGAACCCTTATGGATTCGTCATGTCTGTCTGTCTGTCCGTCCGTAAGTTTTGGGGGTTCCCCATACTTAGAACTGAAACTCAAAATTTTTTTTTCATCTAACCCATACGTGTGGGGCATCTATGGATAGATTTTCAAAAATGATATTGAGGTTTCTAATATTTTTTTTTTTCTAAACTGAATAGTTTGCGCGAGAGACACTTCCAAAGTGAAAAAAAAAAAGTGTGTGTGTGTCCCTGTCACTTCTAAAATAAGAGAATGATAAAACATACATTACCATGTAAACGTCCACCGAAAATTGGTTAATACGTCATAAATCGGTCTATTATTAAAACATCGATCAAAGTTACAACGAACTGCAAGAACTTTTATATTATGTTACTTGCTGCTACGGAACCCTTCATGGGCGAGTCCGACTCGCACTTGGCCGCTTTTTTTAACCGTCCCCGCACATGTCGGATTGCCGTCCCATCGAACTATTTACCAAAACAAAAGTAGCTTTAATGCAAGTATCAATAAATATGTTTAAAGATACAAACCAATAAAGATATGTTATGTCATCGACGAACTTGCTTTGCACCGAGTGATACGGTTACCGCCTAACCAGGCTACGTTTACACGGCGATAGTTTTTATAGAATACGATATTTTATAGTATACTGTGACTTTTGTACTCGAAACTAAAAATCTGTTCACACAGAGCCAAAACGGTACGAGAAAATATTCTTGTGTTAGCTTTTAGCTCCGCTATTTGAGAAATATCATTACGATTTTTATCGTGTTCATGCATTATATGTCATGTTAGTATAGCACTTTTGATTGAAACAGCTATTGGAATGAAATTCTCTTTTAGAAAATCGTCACGTAACGAAAAAGCGTTTAAATGCCCCCTCCATGCGACTTTCTCTCTCTGTCGCTTTCTATTATATCTTGAAAGAGACAAAGAGAGATAGGACGAAAACGACGACAAACGAGGACGGAGAGGGGAAAATTTTCGAATTTTTCATCATGGCCATCGTTTTCATGGTTTTCGAGGGAGCCAAAGCCGGTAGTGAAGTCAAAATGAAAATTCAAGATGGCTGCTGTGAAAATTTTGTGTTTGTGTTTAAATCATACGTTAGAAGGAACTTCATTCCTGACGGTGGTCCCCGACCGCACAATATTATTTTTTTCTAATTTTTATTGTTGTTGCCAGAGTGAAAGTTGACTATACTAATATCCAACCGACAACCGGACACATTGTATTTATAATATGTGTAATTAATGTAGGATATGGTAGTAGCGAAGACAGTTTGATGGAGAGTGAATATAGTAATATGGATGAATCTGATGAAAAAGTCTTAGAAAAATTTGTATTAAAACGTCTTTATAAAGGACCACGATAAAAAATTGTAAACTACTCGCACTTGATTATAATTTTATCGATATTAATTTGCAATGTGTCTTAACACTATCGTAAGATGACAATTAAACGCCATCATACCACATAGAAATAATCACATTTTCGAAAACGATATTATGAATTAAAACTATAATATAATTACAAGATGTTTTTTCTGAGCTGTCGCAATTTCATATCTAATGTAAGAACACATTACGTTGTAATTAGGAAATTAAAGGGATAATGGTTTTGAAATCGACCATGTTTCGGATTTTTTTTCATCGAGGAAATTACAACTAATCGGGTTTTGAACCGTTAATTTCCCTAAAGCAAGGATGTTGATGTATCTATGGCATATATTTTTTTCAGGGCCTTAATACAATAATTTAACCATTTAAAATTGATTCTAAAACGGGAAAATTCGGGATAACCCCCCGTTAATTGCCAAGAGCCTCGACCAACACCTAAGGAGGCTCTCGTTGGGCAGCTGGATTAAGGGCCTGATTCAGAAAACGGTATTTCTGGACACGGCGAGCATTGTTAGGTGGTTCCTCTCTCTGGAGCCCTGACCGCCGGTAGCTTGGACCCAGTTCCCGATACCGGTGGGCTACTAGGTTTTATATTTTTATTTTTTTTTTATATTAGGTCTTTACCTATGAAATTGCCGTTCTGCAGTACTGGCCATTTCAAATCAAAATAATTTTTGTTTGATTTTTTTTCCAAAAGTAGTCATTTGTTTATTGATTAGTGTTACATTTTCATCGCATTTCAATCTTTTTCGTCATCATGAATACGTTAAAAATTCGAGTAATTATGGAATATGAGTACCGTCGTGGCAGCAACGCGGCACAAGCGGCACGCAACATCAACGACGTTTTCGGAGCTAACACTACAAACCAACGCACCACTTGTTATTGGTTTGCTCGCTTCCGTTCTGGAAATTTCGACCTGAAAAATGAACCTCGCGGTCGTCCGAAGACTTTGGTCGACAATGACGAATTAAAGGCGATTGTGGAAGCTGATGATACACAATCTACGGCTGAATTAGCAGCAGCTTTCGACGTTAGCGTCAAAACAATATTGGTCCATTTGCGTCAAATTGGCAAGGTAAAAAAGCTTGACAAATGGGTGCCCCACGAACTCAATGATCGCCAGCGCGAAGTACGCGTCGAAACGTGCCTTGCACTGCTCAACAGACACACAAATGAAGGAATTTTGAACCGCATTGTTACCTGCGATGAAAAATGGATTCTGTTTGATAACCGCAAGCGCTCAGCAAGTTGGTTGGATCCTGGTTCAGCACCTAAACAATGTCCTAAACGAAAACTTACCCCTAGAAAAGTGATGGTCACTGTTTGGTGGTCTAGCGCCGGTGTGATTCATTACAGCTTCTTACCAAACGGGGTGAGCATTACTTCAGATGTGTACTGTGAAGAACTGAACACAATGATGGAGAAGCTGGCACATCTCCAACCAACATTGGTCAATCGCTCGTCTCCGCTGCTCCTGCACGTCAACGCGCGACCTCATACTGCACAGCAGACGGTTTCCAAGTTGCAAGAACTGGGGTTGGAAGCTCTCCGTCATCCGCCCTACTCACCAGACCTTGCGCCCATTATTGGACGAACTATGAGGAGAGGTAATAAATACTGAGGACGGTTACGTGTTGTAGTGATCTACGTTTATTTGCGACTGGCTCAATTCTTATGCGGCGGGCGCAGCCGCCTCTACACACATGCATACATAGTAACTTAATACCAAACCCTACAGCATTCCCCCCTTAACAAAATTTTTCCCCACACTGAAACTTATTTTTAACACTGGATAAATCACAACACCACACTACCCGTACATGTTGCCCGCAGCTGGTTGCTGCTGAGGCACAGTTTGCACGGTGACAATTTTTGGGTCAGCAACCATTTGCTTCTGTACCCATCCTTTTGCAGTGCTCTTGCAGCGATAACATTTAAACGGGTGGTTTGATCCATGAGTTTCCGCGTACTTAAATCAATCAACAACCTATAATGGGTTAAAAAATCTGCCCCTATAATAGGTTGTTTAACATCCGCCACGATGAATGTCCATCGAAAAGCTCTTCTTAAATTAAGGTCTAAAACTAAAGAACGCACACCATAAGTTCTTATCTCGGTACCATTTGCTGCGTACAGTTTATATTTATCACACGCGATGTTTTTTGACCTAGTAAATGGAATTACCGACACGTTGGCTCCCGTATCTATTAAGAATTTTAATCCACTGTTTTTGTCCAACACACAAAGGCGATTATTTGACGCAACGATACGAACCTCCGCCTCAGGTTGTATCACACTTAGTTTTCCGTGGGGGTCGCATTTTTTGATGTTTTCCAATTGCAAGGATCGACACACTTAGCAGCTTTGGATCCATATCGATGATGATAGAAACATAGCCATTCGGGATTTTTACGACTCCTACTCCCATCTCTCGTGCGCGACCTTGACTGACGATAACCACTCGTACCACGCCCATACCTCTTCTTTTGACGCGAACGACGTAATTCTGCGACTTCAATGCTCAGTTTCTGCACGGTGGCGACCAACTCAGTCATTGAACTAGCGTCCTTGGTAACATCCTTTGTGGCGGGGCTACTTGTCACCATCGCTATCTCCACAGGACGAGTTGCCTCCATCACTTTATCTGCTACAACAGCCAAATTATCTAAATCCTTCACTTCAGTGACTGCCAAAACAGCCTGCACCGCCGTTGGAAGATGTCCACTCCACATAATTTGCAAGGTTGCGTCGGGTATCTTTGCTCGTGCTAGGTCCCTCATGCGCCTTAGAAGCTGCGAAGGCTTCTGGGTACCAAGCTCCATCTCCCCCAACAACTTCTGAAACTGTCTAGTCTCCGACTCTTCGAAAACTTGTAGCAATCTGTCTTTCAAGGACTGGTATTTGTGTGTTTCCGGTGGTGCTAAAAGTAAGTCGCTGATTTGCTGTACAGCACTTTTATTTAACTTCGTAACAACTAAGTTTGACTTTGCGGCATCACTGAGTTTCTGATTGTCCACCACTGCCTCAAATTGGACAAACCAGAGTCGCGGTTGGTCTGCCCAAAACTCTGGTATTCTCGATTGAACGGTTATGCTGGCCAACGCTGACTCTCCTTCCACACGCGGCTCGAGCTTCGAGTCTAAAGCCCGCATTGCAGGTTGACTAACGCCCTGATTGGCCATTATCCCAAAATTTTTACACAGCCTATTTATTTACACCGGATATCACTGAGTTTATCACGTCGGGGTCACCAGTTTAAGGTTATGTATATTATTGGACGAACTATGAGGAGAGGTAATAAATACTGAGGACGGTTACGTGTTGTAGTGATCTACGTTTATTTGCGACTGGCTCAATTCTTATGCGGCGGGCGCAGCCGCCTCTACACACATGCATACATAGTAACTTAATACCAAACCCTACACAGACTACTACTTTTTCCAGAATTTGGATAACTTCTTGGCGGGAAAAAAATTCAATACCCGAGAGGCAGTACAAAATGCCTTTGAAGAATTTGTTGCCTCCCGTCCAGCTGATTTCTTTAAGAAGGGCATCAATAAACTGCCACTGCGTTGGCAAAGATGCATTGATTGCATGGGTGATTACTTCGATTAATACAAATAAAAAATGCATGAAAAAAATTCGTTTAAATTTTTTCATACAAAACGGCAATTTCATAGGTAAAGACCGAAGGTGAAAAAGGTGGGAAAGGAAACCGAAGGTGGAAGGTGGGACCGAAGGTGGGAAGGTGTGAAAGGAAATAATAGTCTGAAATTATTGGTCAATAATTATTATTTTCCAATAGTTTCAGCAAATCGTCAGACAATTTGTCTACTAGGCGAAATGTATGTACTAGTCTGCTTATCCCTTCAGTGCATGCAGACAAAGAGTTAATATTAATTGGAACCTGTTGTGATTGATGTGTTTGTTGTTTATTTTTTAGCGGTGACTAAAACGTAAAATCTTTTTCCTGACTTCAACATATAAATGGCTATTTAGTTATAGTTGAAGTTCGCACGGACGTAAAAATATCGCGGCGATTTTATTTCTCGCACTGGATTTTCAACTCTCGGCGTTGAGCCGAGCTTCGAGAATCCAACCTAACAACAACAAAGTGCATCCTAGCGCGTCGAAAAAACACACTGTTGGATTTTCAACTTTGAAAATCCAGCGCGCGAAATAAAATCGCCGCGATATTATTACGTCCGTGCGAACGTCGGCTAAACCTGACCATTTTTTTTTGTGCCCATGTTGGCTTTCAAACAGCATATTTCAGCCAAATACGTACGGCGTTTTCCTAATATTTCGTGCCCGTCTTATGTCATACAGTCTGATGCACTCAGTGGCACAAAATCACATTTTGAACTTAGTTATTAAGTTTCTAAGTAAGCCCTCGACTCATATGGATCTTGTTGTGATTGTTTTAGTTGTTTTTTGCAGTTACGTATTTAATTCGCACAGGTTCCCTAAAAATGAAGCTCAGCGACGGAAGTGGATTGAAATCGTGGGGGCAGAAAACATCAATACTCGACATAAAGTGCTATATATCTGTTCATTACACTTTACCGAAACATGCTTCAATAGAACCCTCGGTGTAGTTAGACTGCGTGATGATGCAGCACCGTCAGTTAACCTTGTAGTAAGTTATAACAAATCATTATTCTTCATATTTTGCCAATTATTAGGAGCTCGTGGCTAAATACTAATAGCTGCATGGGTCGGTCCATCAGGATAAGCTACGCTTGCCGGGGTTGGTCCGTGGAAGGGTTACCATCTTTAAATATCGAGACCCCTCCGTGCCTCGGAAAGCACGTTAAGCCGTTGGTCCCGGCTGTCATTCGTGTATCTTTGACAGTCGTTACGGGTCGTCAGAAGCCCGAAAGTCTGACAACCAGTCTTACCAAAGGGTATTGTATTATCCAGGTAATGGGTTATGGAGGTCAGATAGGCAGTCGGTCAATGTAAAATACTGGTATTCAGCTGCATTCGGTTAGACTGGAAGCCGACCCCAACATAGTTGGGAAAAAGCTAGGCAGATTGACTTCTATATTAGTCGTCATCTCTGTAGTCACTCCCTTCCTAGCCATATCATCTTTCATACAGCCGTCCATCGTTTCTTTGGTCTTCCCCTATTCTTATAGCCATCCACATTCATGCTCAAAACTTTCCTCACGATTTTTTCCTCATTCCTCCGCATCCGATTTCCACTCAACTTTTCAGTCACCGGTGCCCCTTTCAGACTTCCTCACACATACTCGGAAACTTTATAGGGTGTAAAAAAGACGCTTAACGGAGCCGAGAGTCACTTGTTCTTTCGTCATTATGATCATTTTTGGAACGAAGTTCTTTAACGCGGCTTGCCGTAGGACGTAGGAGTAAACTGGCAGAAATCATCACTTTAAAAAAAAGCGTTATGCCCTAAAAAGTCACTTTCAAGATTCAAAAGCTTTTGTTTTCGTTTTGAATACAGAGCCATCTACTAGTATAAGTTTTTAGCTTCTAAAAACTAATACTAGATGGCTCTGTATTAATTATACATAATATACAGCGAAAGGAACTTCGTCCAACCGGGTGTCCCATACACGACACCTCCCTAATTATTTTTTGTAAGTTAACTTTAAATACCCCCACAACTCCTGTACCGTTGCATGCACCCAAAAGCACAATGTTGTGCGCGCGCAACATTGCGCGCTGCCGTAAACAGCGATTTTTCACAACAACATAAAAACCGTTTCCCAGCTGTCATTTTTTTTTCTGTATGTTACTTACTTTGATGTACAGAATGCGCAAAAAACTGCTGTGTGATACTGATAAGACAACATACTCTAGCTAAGTACAGTAGCGTGTCATACGAAAATGAACCCTATTTGTAGTATGCTATTTAGCATTATTCTGTTTAATATCTGCATCTGTAATCATGCGTTTCGTACGAATATGAACATTAATAAATTACTAACCAGATTAATTTCTGTATGTATCGCCATTGCCACTGTATTGACTTGCGTTAAAAACATTTTTTTTCAGGTTGATAATACTGAATCTGATATTTGTGATGACGACCACGACGATGATGATGATGATTCGGATACACCGGTGGAATCAAATGTAAGCCAAAAAAAAATCAAATCCTATTAAGCCTTTTCGCAGGTCTGATGGAAGAAATTTCTCAAGAAACAAGCAGTAACACCACAGTCTTATACATCATACAGTCGTCCGACAAAACCGTCTAGACAGAGCAATCTTGCGGGGTGTGAGGAGCGAGACGCGGGAGGCGCGAGACCGAGCTGCATACTTCCACCGTGTTAGTAGCTCGGTACATAATTTTCAGGGCTATCGTGTTGATTTTATTATTGTTTTAATTTATTATTATTATTTAATTTATGTACACGGAAAAATACAGAGATACGACATAGTAACATTTGAGGGTAGCAGGACACTTGCGCGAAAGACATTTCCGCGAACCCACTTGCGCGAAAAGACATTTCCGCGAATGACTTTTGCGCGAACGGACTTTTGCGCGAAAGACACTTGCGCTAGAAGACATTTCCGCGATTGGACTTTTGCGCGAATGGACTTTTGCGCGCATGGACGTTTGCCCGCAAGACACTTGCGCGAATCCGCTTGCGCGAAAAATACTTGCGCGAATCCACTTGCGCGTCAGGACAGTTGCGCGAAAAAGTTGTGGAAATGAGATTTCTTCATAACATCACGCCTGTATTCTTTCAAAGGGTAGGGCATTGATGTACAGTACATTTTTAATTTTTTTTTTCTTATTTATGTATACAGAAAAATACATTTGAGTGCCTACTTATTTTATTAAGTTTTTTTTTCTAATTATCTTATTATTATTTTTTTATTTTTTTTCGACATGGGTGTAATTTTCATGGTATTTGAGGTCGCTGAAAACGATAGTGGGGTCAAAATGAAAATCCAAGATGGCGGCTGCGAATTTTTTTAAATTTTTCGACATGGTTGTCATTTCATGGTATTTGAGGTCGCTGAAAACGATAGTGGGGTCAAAATCAAAACCCAAGATGGTGGCTACGAAAATTTTCAAATTTTTCGTCATGGGTGTCATTTTCATGGTTCTTGAAGTCACTGAAAACGATAATGAGGTCAAAATGAAAATCCAAGATGGCGGCTACGAAAATTTTAAAATGTTTCGTCATGGGTGTAGTTTCTATTGCTTTTGAGGACGCTAAAGCCGATGAGCTCAAAATCAAAATGGATTTTGACAAAAAGAATTGCATGTTTCGTAGTCGCCATTTTGGATTTTGATTTTGACTCCACTATCGGCTTTACCGTCCTCGAAAAGCATGGAAACGATACCCATGACGAAAAATTTAAAAATTTTAGCAGCCGCCATCTTGAATTTTGATTTTAACCCTGTTATCGTTATCAGCGACCTCAAAAACCATGAGAATGACATCCATGTCGAAAAAAAAAAAACTAAAGAGAAAAATAATAAAATAATTAGAAAAAAAAACGTAAGAAATAAACAGGCACTCAAATGTCGTTAAAAATAATAATAATGTTGATGACGATGTTAATCTCAAATAAACAAATTAATTAATTAATATCGTTTACTTGGGACAACCCTTGCTTTTGCGACAATGTCTAGACGTTGTCGGCATTTACCACGAGATCAAAGGCGTCGTCCTACTGTATGTTTTTATACTGTGGTAACACAGAATACATAATAGTACAAGTACAGAAGATTCACTCCACAAAATCATTTAAATAAATAGCGACTCTTGCCATAGCACAATAAAGTGCAATTCAGGTCGCACAGCGTTAATTATCAACAGTTATATTCACCTAAAAGTTGCCTGTCTTTCTCTCGCGTATCTTTTACACCTTCTCACTCGTTAGGGTTGTCTTGTTTCTCACGGAGGCAATCGGCGGCGGCGATCTCTCGCGTCCAAACCTGGTCCAGGCCATGGTGCGGAGCGAGATTGCATGGGAAGCCGTCACCTCTTTCTGCGAAGCAGTAATGCTCGCGAAGAAGGAAGCAGAACGCGTGAGAGAGAGGCAACAGCCGCGCCCTCGCGCCCCTAGCCGCCGTAGGAGACGCCCTGGGCGGCGGGAATCGATTGCCGATTCCCGGCCACCGTAGGCGCGGGCTTGCGGACGACGAGTAATGGGCACCTCGCCATCCGGTAAGGACCAGGCCCGGGTCGACGGCGCGTTGTGTTCCACGCGCGCCTCAAAGAGATGTCAGCAGTGACGGGGTCAATTGGGCCGATGCCGCCGGGGTCGCGGGTAGTTCGAAAGAGATACCGTGGCCCTGGCACGGGCAACTGAAGGATCACGGGTGGGTTTTAGTCAGTAAAAGTCTGACACGCCCTCCCGCTCTGCTTAGAGCGGGAGAAGTCATTTGATGATTTCCCAACCACAAAAAAAAAAAAAAGGGTTGTCTTGTTTAACGATGCGGCGCGTGAGTATCTGTTGAAGGAATGTTACAAGAATTGAATTTTATATAATAGAACCGAACAGCTTTATAAAAGAACAAGAAATTAGAGATGACAAGAATAGATCAAAGAGTACAAACCATAACTTTTTGTACATAGGTACACACCTAATAAGTATGAATACACAACAGTATCGAACTAACTTGCGACCCGGCCGGTGCGCGGCCAACAAGTCGACAAGTCGAGCCCGCCGCGTACTTGTAGATTCATACCTAAAATGCGGAGTGCGCCTGGCCTGGCAGTACATTATCATGTACTGAAAAGTTATAATGTCATTTCCCTAGGTTTTTTTTTATATAACATAAAGTCCCCCCCGCCGCGACTGACAGGCTGTCTGAAAGCGATAAACTCGAAAATTATGGATTTTCATACGGTCTTCACCAATGGACACGGAGTAATTCATCAGGAAAATTTAGGTGTATAATCAATGAAGGTTTTATGTAAATTGGCTGAAATATGACGTTGATTGTTGAAGATGTCGGAGAAAGTCATGCCGACTGGGAGTTTTACTGAAGTGGAATTCACGATAGTATTTCAATCATTTTTAACCGACTTCAAAAAGGAGGAGGTTCTCAATTCGTTTTTTTTATGTATGTTCCCCGATTACTCGAAGATGGCTGGACCAATTTGGATTTTTTTTGGTTTTATTCGAGATGGTATACATCACAGTTGGTCCCATATAAAATTGATTACCTTTGCTTCGGTAGTTTTTGAGTTAGCTTCAATAATACGTATTTTTTCCCCATTTTTATATGGATGATGTTCTAGTTTGTTTTGCAGATAGTGGTATTAGAATTTGTGTGGGGTAGGTACACAACTAAAAAGTGAAAAATAAAAACTTTTTTACAAAAAAATACAATCGAATAGAATAGAAAAAAAACAAAAAAAAAAAAACAAAAAAAAAACAAAAAATACAATCGACTTCCAAAAACAACACTACAAAGTGAAAAATAACTTTAATTTCGGAAGTGGGTGTTTAGTTAAATGTATTTTCGTTTTTTGCCACGCCAAAAAAGTGGTTACAATACTGTTTACTGCAGTTGCCATTTGTCATGCTATCAACGCAATAGGAGTCAAAATCGGTTGAACGGACTGTAAAAAAGGTCTGTATAAATGTCTAATCTTATTGTAAATGGAGTATAGCTTTTCCCCGCGGCTTCACCCGTGTTGTGGTCGGAAATTATCACACGGAAATGTAATACCGGGATAATAAGTATCCTATGTGCTAATCCAGGTTATAAATTATCTGCATGCCGAATTTCATCCAGTAGCATAATACTAAAAACTTTTTTACAAAAAAATACAACCGACTTCCAAAAACAACACTACAAAGTGAAAAATAACTTTAATTTCGGAAGTCGGTGTCTGATTACCTAAATGTATTTTCGGCTCTCGGTACCGACCGAGACACGAGTGAAGTCGGAAGTGTGTGTTATGTGCTGACGTTACTCGACTTCACGTACACATTCACAGCGTGTTTGTACACTTGGTTACCACAAGTAAAGCGCGTGTCGCTTCCTGAGATAAAAATACTGTACTGTAAGTCGACGTTCGTACGGACGTAAAAATATCGCGGCTATTTTATTTCGCGAACTGGATTTTCAACGCTCTGCTTAGCGGCGAGAGTTGAAAATCCAACAGTGTGTATTTTCGACGCGATAGAATGCACTTTGTTGTTGTTAAGTTGGATTCTCAACGCTCGGCTCAACAATAGTTGAAAATCCAGTGCGCTATAAAATCCCGCCCTATTTTTACGTCCGTGCGAACGTCGGCTAAAAGGACTGTAAATGAAACTTCCATGAGCGAATTAACCACTTCGTTCATGGAAACTTCACTAAGGCTAAAATTATCAAACGGTCAGTTAGATAAATGTACGTTTTCCTGTAGCTGTTACGGTTAAGGCAGCCCACGAAATTCAAATTTTCTTAAGTTTTTTGCAATTTGCAGGTCAGTGTCAGGTTGTATGTTGATTAAAATATGATTCGCGGCCGTAGCTAACATGGCTTTACAGAATTATAATCCTCATGATTTCATGAAATTGCTAGATTTGAGGTCAGTTCTAACTTATAGAGTTGTATTGCCGATTCTAATGATTATAACTCCATAAAGCTATATTAGTTACGGCCGCGAATCATATTTTAATCAACATACAACTTGACACTGATCTGCAAATTGCAAAAAACTTAAGAAAATTTGAATTTCGTGGGCTGCCTTAGCGCATCCCCCTTAAGATACCTACAATTACTGTTCCAGCTAAAAATCCACCCTGTACAGATATCTTTTATTTTGTAGGTCTGCAGGGTATGCCTAGCTTTGGATGTGAAAATGTATGATTTGACGGACATTGAACTGAGAGAAATGTTCCAGGACATTACTGGGATAGCGGTGAGTCATTGGTGCCGATTCTGTTGTGCACAAACTAAACTTAATTTAGGCTATTGCTAACTTTTTCTCTCTAATATGACAAGAAAGGGACAAAAGTAAATTAGAGCTGTCAAATTAGTTAGAACTAATTTTTCCATAGACATTTAGACGACACGTAAAAATATGTCGACTAAAAAACACAGTGAAGCGCAAGGCGTGAACTAGTTTGACATCTCCAACTTAGTTCATAGCTATAGCCGTCCTTTTCTCGCGCTGCCTGTTAGTTAAAGATAGCGATTCTCTAATTTTAGTTTAGTGCGTTCACAAGAGAATCGGCACCATTGTTGCCTTTGTTTTACATAACATCACGCCTGCAATCCTCGATGGGTTAGGCAGACGTGTATAGTACACCTGCATTTCGCCATTTATATGTAGTTTAAGTCCCACGTAATTGTGGGCTGCTACTGAGTAATTCCTAATGGACAAAGAACGCAATAACACTTACCCAGAACCTCATGCCCAGCAGAGCAATAACGCAGAAAAAAAACTAAATAGAGCAGAATGGTGCAAGAAACTGGACTCCATTTTAAAGAAATTAAAACACCCTTCATTTTTAGGGTTCCGTACCTCAAAAGGAAAAACCTGAACCCTTCTAGGATCACTCGGACGTCTTTCAGTCTGTCAAGACCCTTTTTCTCAGAGACGCGTGGAGGTATTAAGTTGAAATTAATATCAAATACTAAGTCTATGGTCCCTTGGAGCTCTAATAAAATTAAGCTTCTAAGTCAACGCAGTAAAAAAATACGGTCATTTATGCAACATTTTGATATTCGCAAGTAAATCAAAACCTATGGGGTACTTCCCGTTGACCTAGAATCATGAAATTTGGCAAGAAGTAAGGTCTCACAGCACAAGTAAAGGAAAAAGTCCGAAACTCGTTACACAAACTAAAATTTGCAGTTGGAGAATTGACCGTCTTGTTTATATCAACATATTTCAACTGCAATGTTACGAGTAAGGTCGTTATTGGGATAAATTCTTTTCAACTACGGAACCCTTAATTCTGCGTGGTCCGTCACGCACTTGGCCGGTTTTTTATTTTTATAAATATTCCTAGTCTTGAATCAAAACCCAATCTTTTTTCATCAAATAAGATCGAGTTTGCGGGGTACATTCAACCGCGGGTCCATGTTATCGATTTGACTTTGACAGCGTCTTTATTTCGTAGCTGTAAGGGATGTTTTTGTAGGTCGTATGTTACTACTGACATGCGGTGGACGCCGTACAGTCTCCACCATCATCATCTGCCTGCCTTTCCCAACTATGTTGGGATCAGCTTCCAGTCTTACCGGATGTAGCTGAATACCAGTAGTTTCCATGAACCGACTGTCTTTCTGACCTCCACAGCTCAGTTACTGGGTAACACGATACTCCTTGTCGCCACCATCATTTGAGTTTTAAGGATATTTAGCATGACCTTTCTTCCCCATTCCAGGTTCCCGAAAGTAACCATTGTATACTTGAGCGCCTATGTTGGGAGTGCGCTGGAAGACTGAAAGCGGCTGCGGCGTTCAGAAACAAAGCGCTGCTCAGCGATGCTTTGCTGCAGCGCTTAGCAGACACTGGCGAACAAGTGAGTAACAGTAGTAGTACAGCTCTTTGTGAAGGAGCTCGTCCGGCAAGTACTGCCACCAGACGTAGTTCTGTCGCCAAGCTGCGATGCTTTGTTCCGGTTTGGGTGTGTTACAGGCTCATGAGATATGTCAGGTATGTCTCTGGGATGGCAACGCGTTTGCAATGCCTTTGGCTTACAAAAGAAAGTAATAAACTTTATGTATTACATTGTTTTTAGGATTCCGTATCCTAAGGGTGCCAACGGGACCCTGTTACTGAGGCTCCGTTGTCCGTTCGTCCGTCTGTCCGCCTGTCTCACAGTATGATAAATGCCTCGAAAATAGGATATCCCTTTTTTATTCTTCTAATCGATAGTATGCTCTGTTTTGAATGCGAGAGTAGAACTTCCGGATCTTAAATATACTTTAAAACAGAGATTTTTATTAGATTTTTCTGGATTTTCATAAAAACTCAAAAATCAATGGTGTGATAAACATATTTTGAACATTTGTTTTTTAAGTTTATTGACAATTTAGACAACGTATTCAGTAGTCGAAACAGAAAAGAATTTTCTTTATTAGAAAAACAAATATGCCTGATTTTTTTTTCCCTTTTTATTTTTTCCCTCGGACATCTATTTTTAAAATATTCTTCAGAAAAATCCGAATTCGTTCGTGTTATACATCTAATATTAGGTCTTTACCTATGAAATTGCCGTTCTGCAGTACTGACCATTTCAAATCAAAATAATTTTTGTTTGGCTAAGAATTCTAATTTCAAATTAATTTTATTTTAAAAACATGGATTTTTTTTTCCAAAAGTAGTCATTTGTTTATTGATTAGTGTTACATTTTCATCGCATTTCAATCTTTTTCGTCATCATGGATACGTTAAAAATTCGAGTAATTATGGAATATGAGTACCGTCGTGGCAGCAACGCGGCACAAGCAGCACGCAACATCAACGACGTTTATGGAGCTAACACTACAAACCAACGCACCACTTGTTATTAGTTTGCTCGCTTCCGTTCTGGAAATTTCGACCTGAAAAATGAACCTCGCGGTCGTCCGAAGACTTTGGTCGACAATGACGAATTAAAGGCGATTGTGGAAGCTGATGATACACAATCTACGGCTGAATTAGCAGCAGCTTTCGACGTTAGCGTCAAAACAATATTGGTCCATTTGCGTCAAATTGGCAAGGTAAAAAAGCTTGACAAATGGGTGCCCCACGAACTCAATGATCGCCAGCGCGAAGTACGCGTCGAGACGTGCCTTGCACTGCTCAACAGACACACAAATGAAGGAATTTTGAACCGCATTGTTATCTGCGATGAAAAATGGATTCTGTTTGATAACCGCAAGCGCTCAGCAAGTTGGTTGGATCCTGGTTCAGCACCTAAACAATGCCCTAAACGAAAACTTACCCCTAGAAAAGTGGTGGTCACTGTTTGGTGGTCTAGCGCCGGTGTGATTCATCACAGCTTCTTACCAAACGGGGTGAGCATTACTTCAGATGTGTACTGTGAAGAACTGAACACAATGATGGAGAAGCTGGCACATCTCCAACCAGCATTGGTCAATCGCTCGTCTCCGCTGCTCCTGCACGACAACGCGCGACCTCATACTGCACAGCAGACGGTCTCCAAGTTGCAAGAACTGGGGTGGGAAGCTCTCCGTCATCCGCCCTACTCACCAGACCTTGCGCCTACAGACTACTACTTTTTCCAGAATTTGGATAACTTCTTGGCGGGAAAAAAATTCAATACCCGAGAGGCAGTACAAAATGCCTTTGAAGAATTTGTTGCCTCCCGTCCAGCTGATTTCTTTAAGAAGGGCATCAATAAACTGCCACTGCGTTGGCAAAGATGCATTGATTGCATGGGTGATTACTTCGATTAATCAAATCAAATCAAATCAAAAATCATTTATTTCAATCATTTCCAGATCATACGTTATCATCAATCACAAATATTCTATAAAAATAATTAATTAAATAATACAAATAAATAAAATTCAAATTTTAAATTCAAATTAAAATCACAAAACCAAATCATAAAATTAATATAATAAAATTAAAATTAAAATTAAATTCAATCCAAAATCAACATTATCAATAATACGCCTGCCCCTGAGTCATTTGTTTGTTTGTCATTACATTAACCATATAACAATGGTTAATGTACTGACAATCAAACCTGTTCGCAAATACGCTCAGGATGGTGCTGGAAGTGGTCCGGAGCCTGCGCCCCAGAGATGTGCACCGCTTTCGCATCGTCGTGTAGAAACAGTCGACACGGGCGTCGGCGAACATCCCCGACGCGCTGCAGTGCCGGGGCAGCCCCAACAACACCCTGAACGCATTATTGTACTGAACACGGAGAGCGTTGTACTGCTTCTGGGTATATGACGCCCACAGGCTGGCTGTGTACAGGGACGTACAAAACGCTCTGAAAAGAGTTATCTTGACGGCCCCCGAGCAACGAACAAACCTGCGGGCGATCATATTGGCCCTCACAGACAACGCCCTCCGCTCCCTGTCTATGTCCGCACCGTCCCTCAGGTCAGAGGTCACGATATGCCCGAGATATTTAAACTGTTCAACTCTTTTTAACTTGACACTGTTCAACATAATAGGTGGAACAGTATCCGGGCACCTCCGACCCCGGGCCTGAAAGACCATGCATTCACTTTTTTTTGCGTTATAGAGCAAACCGTGATCCAGCGCGTAACGCTCGCAGATGCCCAGCAACCTGGACAGACCACACACCGAGGCGCTCAGCAGCACCATGTCGTCCGCATAACTAATATTGTTGACACACACACCGTCAATATGGCAGCCGACACGGATGCTGCTGAGCTCCTCTATCAGTGCGTTCACGTACAGGTTGAAGAGCCTCGGTGAGGTCAGCCCTCCCTGCCTCACCCCGCACTCCATCCTGTACGGCTCCGACAGGGCACTCGACCATCGAACGACGTTGACCTGGTTAAGATACCAGTACTTGAAAATTTCTATCAGTTCGAGAGGCATTGAGATGTTATAAAATTTTTGCCATAAGATGTCATAACTAACCAGGTCAAACGCCCTCGAAAGGTCGAGAAAACAGGCATAAATAGGTGTGCTTCTATCGGAGTAGTACTTGACAGTCTGCTTCAGACACAAAATAGCTGACTCAGTAGACAATCCCGGTTTAAAACCAAATTGATTGTCATGAGTGTTGACATACTGGTCAAGCTGTGCATTAAGCAAACTGTCAAGAACTTTCGCAAGCACTGTGGCTAGTGAGATTGGCCTGTAGTTGCTCGTGTCGCTTAGGTCACCGGTTTTACTCTTCACAATTGGTACCACCACGGTCCTCATCATCTCAGCTGGTAAGTACGCATGCCCTAAACAAAATGTATATAACATGGCAAGAACTCTGGGCAGGTGGACGCCGGCATGCTTTAAATGCTCAATGCTCAGGCTGTCATGGCCAGGAGACTTTCCACGCGACATTGACTTTATAACTCCCCGAACATCCTTCGCTGCGACTCTGGTGTTTATCTCCTGTCCATGCGACCCCTCCACACTGTATGACCGCGATGGCCCCAGTGGCGATTTCACCATAAAGTGATCCTTAAATATGTCCGCAATACATTTCGGATCACTCACACCGTTGACGCTCACGGGTAAGCCTGGCTTATTATTTAGCCTACTAGTAGTTTTCCAGAATTTACGAAAGTCATGCTTCGAATGGTGAGAAGCGAGGATGTCCATCTTTATCTGCTCCCTATTATTTTGGCACCACTTTAGGCGTGATTTAAAGATTCTACGACTCTCCCGCATCTCCTCCCAAACACGTCCTACACTCGGTTTTCCCCACTCTACCCACTCTATAAATTTACACCGAGCTACTCCGTGAGCGTCACGCACATGCTTGTTCCATCCGATCACCGGTTGTTTTCTACTCGGCTTCACAATCACTCTCAGAGGCGGCATTACACAAAACATTAACAATCCGATGATACATACTGTCAATAACACGCATGTGGTCTAGGTTGTCACAACGTTTATCGCCACAGCTACTGAATTCATGCGGAAAATCAATGCCTTTTAAACTATCATTACATAATTTACTATATAAATCTATTTGTTCGAGGTTTCTCTCCCCCCATTTTATTTTATTAAATTCAAAATTTTCTTCTAAAATCTTTGGTTTTACATTATTTATATTACATTTAATAATGAGTGGCAAGTGGTCAGACCACACCGGATCATACTTGATGTGCGTATCGACTATAGTTTGAAAAGCCGACTCAGTTACAACACAGTGGTCTAACCATCTCAGCGCCCCATTAGCGTCACTTATAAAACTAAATGTGTCAGACAATAAACCTAAATTAATGATATCGGCACATTTCCAATTCAAATCGTTACAAAAATTTGAAAGTTCATAATAAAATTGCTCACCCGGGTGGGCGTTGAAGTCACCGAGCATGTAGACACACTCAATACCTTCATCGCCCACTACTGCGCTCAGCGTCGCCAAACAATCCGTAAACTCGACCAGATTCACCGTGTTATCAGTCGGCATGTACACACTGAACACTAAAAATGACCTTTGCCCTATCACTACTTTAATACCACACACTCGAGAATTATCACATCGTACTACAGTAACATTATTAAAGATTTTCTTATTCCATAACAATGCAACTCCACCCCACGGTCGTCCTGAAATCATCCCCTTTGACGTGTCCATTGGTGATACACCCGTATAAGCGAAGTCAGCATCTATACAGCTCAGGAAATTAATGTCGTGCGGCAGTAGCCAGTGTTCTTGCAAGGCAATTATATGGGATGTTCGACATAACTGCCGCACATCTTCCACTGAGCGTTTCACATTCTTACAGTTGAAACTTACAAAGTTGTATAATTCCGTATTTGCCATATTATTCATTTTGTTTCTTGATGAGCCGACACAGCGTAATTACCGTTCATACTCCTTTGTCTAAAATTTATAAATCGTCTAAATATGACTCCTTCTGGCCATAAATTACTATCTAAGAACATAGATAGCTTCTGCTCCGATACAAAAAACTTAAAAGCTTTATGATCCTTCTCTTGTTTTATTGTAATTTCTTCCACAGATATCATCTCCTTCGTCTTTCTATATACATAGCTAATTATGTCATTATCTGTCGTATCCATGTGAATCTTTGTTATAAATATCGGAACTTTTTTGTCAGCGGCTTTGAAGCCCCCTTCCATATCTTTCGAAATTCCGAATCTCCCACGATAACGGTAATTCAATTTTTTGCGTCTCGATATGATCTTCCAGCCTTCATTATCATTCTCGTTCGGTTCAGATTCACCTACTGTGTTTACTGCGCTGTGGCGCTCGACTCTTTTCTCCATTGTTTGGCAGCTATCGGCGCACTGACCGACCGACGCCGCAGGTAGCGGTGACGTCACCGCTCGCCGGTTCACACCGCTTGCCATTATATTCTCACCTCCAAACAATACCGGTGACTGTTGTCTCGGCACAGATGATTTACGTGCATTTTGCTTTTTTAAGTTTACCCTCAATATTTCTCGGTATTCCTGTATATTATCACCGGAACTGTTCTTCTGGTTATGTAGCGGCTCATTTAACGTGGAATTGTTTATATCATGCGAGAGACCAACTGGCCCACTATCATACAGCTGCCATGCTCCGCGCCTTACATTCACGTTCTGTGGAGACACAGGTGGTAATGAATTATTTCTCAACTGTAGTAACTCAGATCTGCACTCACCCAGCTGCTCTTTTGTAACGTAGTTAGCTTTAACTACATCTAATTCACTTTGCACTTTTAGTAGGTCTTTCAGTAATTTCGTGCAATCAAGATGATTGAACAGAATAGGGGGTACTACCCCCTATTCTGTATTTATTCTCCAGCTCGCGAGCCACAAAAATAGGTATAACGTCGGGTTCCGTCGATTTAAAGAGGCTCAGTATATCGACTAGGTCTCTTCCTTCCTTCCCTTTGTTCTTCCGATTTATCTTGACTTTGTCCGTAGGAATAGATTCAAACAATAACGTCTTAGCTTTTTTAATTTCTTCGCTCGTAAATGACGTTGAACATATTCGCACTAGCGTTTCCTCGTCTATTATCGAAATTTTGTTCTGAATATAGGATAAAAGCTCGTTGATCACTATATTACACGAGTTACACTTGATAATTTCCGACATGTTGAATACTTATCAACACTACACACGGAGTATACGCTCACAGCGCCCGGCACTGAAGAATGCGCGCGCGCTACATTAATACAAATAAAAAATGCATGAAAAAAATTCGTTTAAATTTTTTCATACAAAACGGCAATTTCATAGGTAAAGACCTATTATTTTACAGGTAGGTTGACGTGACACTAAACAATAATGTGTATGAAAATAAAATGCTACTACCTTCTAGAACCTGCGCAAAAAAATAATTTCAAAATTACAGAAAAAATTACGTAACTTGCTTTAAATTACATCAAAAAAAAAAAATTTTTGTTTCCAAAAATAGCAGATATTTGACCTTATCGCATACTATAATTAAAACACAAAAATGTTACATACATAATAAGTTACAACAATTCTTTTGATTTCCATGGATAACTAGAATAAAATATTAAATAAATTATAGCTCTGGTTTTAAATTGAATTCGATTATGGGAGTTCTACTCTAGCATTCAAAACAGTGTATACTATCGATTAGAAAAATTAACAAGCGATGTCCGATTTTCGAGGCATTTATCATACTGTGCGTCTGTCTGTCTGTTTGTCTGTCACTGAGCTGTATCTTTTGAATCTTAATAGCTTACTTGAAATACTTATAACTACAACTAATAAAAAATCTAATGTATTGCTAAATATTGTACGGTAGTACGGAACCCACCGTAAGCGTATCTGACTCGCACTTGGCCGCTTTTTTTTATTAATAAATAAATAATTAATAAGCTATTTTTTTTTATTTTTATTTTTTTGTTTCTCATTTCAGATACGAAAAAATGACATCACTTTAATAAAAGAAAACGAAGATTATCTCAAATCAGCCGCGACTTTGAGCATGTTTCATACTGTAGAAATTGATCCCGAAAACGAAAGCTTACCTTCTCTATCGGAAAATAATTACAAAAAAATAATACATAATACTCGAAACGATTCGGAAGAACTAAAAGAAAGTATCGTTGAAGAAGATAATGATGTGATGGATGTTGAAGACGAACCAATGATTGAAGTTCCTATCAAAACTGAGATAGAATATGATGCTTTATGTACCAATACTGGTGAAGAAAATAGAATTATTGTTTTAGAAACAAAAGACGAAACAATGATTGATGCTCCTATCAAAACTGAGATAGAATATGATGCTTTATGTACCAATACTGGTGAAGAAAATAGAATTATTGTTTTAGAAACAAAAGACGAAACAATGATTGATGCTCCTATCAAAACTGAGATAGAATATGATCCTATATGTAACACTGGTGAAGAAAATACAAATATATATTTACAAATAAATCCTCTCGTTAGTAATAATATACCTTTAAGAGAAGATACAGTTAACTCAACATATAGCAGTCCCCCGCCAGGCTGTTCCCTTGTTGAGCCAAAGCACCCAATTGTTTTGAAAACACCTAGCGATAGTGAAGATAAAATTAACAAAACTGTAGTAAAAATCACAAATAGAGATTCAATTGCAAAATGGAAAGAATTAATAATCCATGATCACACATATTTAATAGGTGACGCTCAATTTAAAAACATTAATTTGAAAACAAATGGAACAGGTGGTATTAGTAAAAAGACTTCAAATCAAAAACTGGTGAAGAAGACTCAAGTTAAGGCAAATACTTCCACAGATGAGGAATGTCTGAGTTTGTAAAATTTCGAGTTTTAAACCAGCAAGTTTTTTCAGTATTAGAGCTGTTTGTGAAAGAGCTCTTCCGGGATGTACTACCTCCATACATTCTGCCTCCAAGCGATGCTGTGTTCTGGTTTGAAGAGTGGAGGTGTAACAAACATCAGTTATATACAAGTCCCATGAGAAGTCGCAGGGAGCGAGCCTCTTGGCCAGCCAGGCACAAATCCACCCTCCGGGCTGCTACAGAGAAATTCCAGTTGAAAAAACCGATTGACACTTGCCTGACCTGGGGATCGAGCCCAGCTTAGCAGTTGCGACGACTACACCGACGTGGAAGTCAATGGTGTGATGAACACCACATGGACGAGTGTTCCCGATTTTTTGCCAAACGCCCCGCAGCTTTCAACAAAAGTCACTACGCCCCCCTAGCCTGTTAGGGTAAAACTTGGAACTGATAACATGTGCCGAATGTGCGCAATGATAACGTGAAGTCATTATCTGCCTTGGCCTTTTCCCAACTATGTTGGGGTCGGCTTCCAGTCTAACCGGATGCTGCTGAATACTAGCGTTTGGTAACACGATACCCCTTGGCAAGACTGATTGTCAGACTTTCGGGCTTCTGACTACCCTTAACGACTGTCAAAGATCTTCGAAGGCCAGCTGGGACCAATGGCGTAACATGCTTTCCTAGGCACGGAGGGGTCTTGACTCTCGGTATGTACTGGATGGTTACCCAACCACAGACCAACCCCGGCAAGCGCAGCTTAACCTGATGGATCGACCTGTGCGGCTGCCATTACTTAGCCACGAGCCCCTCAATGATAACGTCAAGTAACTTGATTAATTGGTTACTCATGGTTGTTGGCACCAAGAAAGTTTCTTCTAATTACAAGAACTTAAATTTTATAAGTACTAAGCTTATTTTTTAAGCCGCCGCAGCCCCTTTTATTCACTTTGCGCTCCACTGGTTGGGAACCCATGACATAGACAAAGAAGTTGGTAGGAAAAGGATAGCAACAGAAGAAACAGACGAGAGTATAGAGGACAGAGTGAGACAACAAGAGTTTGTCAGTGCATCGTCGCTTGCACAAGAGTCTGGTATTTCTACATCTACAAGAACTGCTAGAACAGGACGTTGTGAAGGTTTAAGGCTGAACAGGGCAGGACTGTTGTGTCTGAAGGAAGAAACAGGCAATTTGAATTAATTTATAAGCAGATGGGCGTAATAAACGCCGCTGAAACTGAGTCGCCGAAACTATACTATGTTCCAAAAGTATGTGATGAAATTATAAACAAATGGATAGTAAAAAGTACCTGTGGATGCCCAATTTGTAGTGCCACTTACAAAATTGAGTACCTATATCTGCCTAGCCTTTTCCACACCAATGTTGGGGTCGGCTTCCAGTCGATCGGATGCAGCTGAATACCACTATTTTACATGGAGCGACTGCCTATCTGACCTCCACAACCCAGTTACTGGGTAATACGATACCCCTTGATAAGACTGGTTGTCAGACTTTCGGGCTTCTGATGACCCGTAACGACTGTCAAAGATCCACGAATGACAGCCGGGACCAACGGCTTAACGTGCTTTCCGAGGCACGGAGGAGTCTCGTTATGTAAAGATGGTCACCTATCCACGGACCAATGCGTAGCTTAACCTGATGGATCGACCCGTGCGGCAGTTATTACTTAGCCACGAGCTCCTCCTCCTCCTGATTTAATCACTTTATACAAGGTATTATTCACCGAGATTCACGGTTTACCTTGTATTACAGTATCTACGGCTGAGCGCTGCGCGATCTCCGCCCACTATGACAAAAACGGTTGAGCGCATTAAAACATGTATAGGTGAGAGATTCGGCTAGTAGTGCGTTGAAGGCATTAGCTTTGTAGGGGAAAATACTAAATCCACGCGAACGAAGTCAAATGCTAATGTTTTGAATAAAAATAAAACGATACATTGGTGCCGATTCTGTTGTACACCGAACTAATCTAACTAAACTATCACTAAAATTCCTTACTTTTTGCTATGAGAATCTTAGAGCTATTCTGCAAAAAAAAAAACCTCTAAATTTAATAACAATTTTGACACAACTAAAATCGAGTTTGACAATCGTGACCCCGCGTGGTATAGTGCCTGTAGTATATTTGACCCGGTGGCTTTAATTGGAACTAACGAAATCACTATGAAGTGACAGGCTTGTCATATTTTGTTCACCGACATCGCTGTCGTTACCGGGTCAAATATCTTTTAGAGCTGGAGGGGTGCAGGGAGCGGGCAGCTTCAACGTGTTTTATATGGAATGTAGGTACCTTTTTGTTTTGGTACCTTTTTTTTTTGGTACCTACATGTTGAGTCATAGGGGTTTATAGATATTATAAAGGGGGACGAATTTTCATTATTTTTGCGATAGGACACCGTTTTCGAGATATATGCAAAAGAAAAGAAAAAAATACACCACTGTTTTTTGCATCCGATGTCAAGGTCTCGGTGTGAATTTTAGTTCATGTCAGCTAATTTTGTTCCACACCTTTTTAATCGCGATTAAACATAGTCTGATTTAGTTTGACAATTAAAATTTTAGGTGAAAACAGTCAAATTCAGAATAGCAAAATTCACTTTTTTACTAAACTAATAACTCCGTACAATCTTAGTCCTGTCAAACTAAAATATAGTTAAGTTGTGTCACTTTAGTCAATTTCAGAATGGGAAATCGTCGTTTGACAGGAATAATCTACATTTTAGTGATTTTTAGTCTAGTTTGGAGGCATTTGTGACAAGTGAATTGGCACCATTGTGTTATATTTCTCTAGCGAACATCAGTTGGTGCCGGCAATGGTTCCTTCAAATAACATCAAGTGACGGCGGTCCCACAAACACTATGAATGAGCTAGACCAAGATTTATTCAAGCACGTTATCGAAGTCGAATTGCAGAGTAAGCAAACTGAAGTGGCAGTGGGCTGGCCATGTTTGTCGAAGGACCGATGGCCGGTGGAGCAGACGAGTCCTACCGGTCTCCACTCGGAGACCGCGTATCGGCAAGCGTAGTGTGGGACGCCCCCCAGCTAGATAGACCGACGACCTTAAGAAGGTGGCTGGGACAGACTGGATGCGGAAGTGACGTAACTCAACCTTCGGGAAATATAAGCGTTATGATATGTGCGTGTCACAAATCATCGATTTTTGATTCTGACAAGTGACTATTTAGGGGAGAGGCGGGTACAGTGGCTCACTTTTTTTATAAGCGGTTGAAATCTGTAAATAAACAATACATTAAAAAAAAACGGCTTGATTATTAGAACGGGATACTGGCTAACGAAATATATTTCAACTTTAGCAATAACATCGATAGTTTTCTGGCAGAAAACGTTTTTTTTTTTAAAGTTGGGAAATAATCCACTGTACCTCATATCTGGGATACAATGGATCTTCATGTGGGGTACTGTGGATCGTACAGTGAATCAGCAAATGGAATTACCGTGCTTTTTTTAATGGGTTACAGTGAAAGATTAGGGTCCCATGCCTAATACATGTGAGTTATTCTACACTCAAAAACCAACTTAGGTCATTACGCCGCTGTGCCAAGACTTTATTTTATTTATTTTATTTTATTTGATAGGAATAACAAACAGCAGTATATTACACAGTAGGCATACAATATATAACTTGCAATAAAAGTAACAAATACACTACTCAAGACGTTATCCACAGATTACCATACAGAATAGCTAGCTGTTAGCAGAGCAAGTTAAAAAAGCACTTATATTACATATTAACTATATATTAGGGCTATGATCTCTTAAAATAGTCATAATTTCACTCTTAAATACAGCTTGGCTGAGAAACATAATATCAGTAGAGCCAAACTGTTTATTATAGGTGTCAACCAAACGATGTAACGGCGAGCGAACGCCTGAGTTAGTTCGACAAAATGAAGTAGCAAATAGGTGTCTTGAACGAACCTCACGACCGATTACAGTACGAGGGATCAGGTAGCACAGACTGTTCACAACATAGAAATATAAAAAACAGGAGAAGTGGCATGGAGGCGTGTCTGTGTCCACGCGTTATGCGCTCGCTGTGCCTTTACTCGCCAAATGGCCGTTTCCGCGAACTAGTACGCTTTCGACCGTGGTCACGATAAATTATAAAAATGCCGTGTTGTTCAGTGGTTTGCTGCAAAAACCGAAGTGATAATAAATACTTCGTATCTCACGGAATCATTTACCATATGTAAGTAAAAGTATTTTACTGTATTTATCTTTAAAATCATAAAAAACAACAAATCGTAAAATATTTCTTTCTTTTACTACGTTATTTTTGTTTTCAAATATCGCAGCGGTTGTACTATTTTTGCAGCAAATACATTGCTCCTTAACCACTGTCTTAAGTATGTCGCTAAGCGACTGGACAAGCAATGTAAAAATAACAAAACGATACTTCATTTACGCGGAGCGTCGCATAGTACAGCCGCTGTGTCTTGCGGCGAGATAGTGATGAGGTTAAGATCCACTAAAGTAGGCTATCGATAATAATGTCGATTGCCCAACGAATATTATATTGCTATTATAGTTTATTTTTCAATTTGTCAACCGTTTTAGCCCGGTTGGAACACTTGAAAAGATGACGTTTAAGTACGGTTGGAAAACCTTTGAGAATGTAAAATAATCTTTTTTACTGTTTTTGATTATTTTACCTAGTTGAGAAAAGCATAACCAACGGTCGTAAAGTAAGTTTATTTTTTTTTTTTTAGTTAGTTTAGTTTTTTGGAGTGTTTTTGGGTTTAAATTATCGCATCTTCGTGCTATTTCCTTACTTTTTTTTGGTTTTGGTATTTTACTTCCTCTAAAGTCTTTAACTATGCACCACAAGATTCGAATGCGTTGTAGTAATCGGTATGGTTCAGATAAAATATTAGTGATTTTTGCTTAAAATAAGTCAACATATTCATGCTATTTATTTGTTATGCATGAGTATGGCATGTGTTTGTTTTCATATATTTAACTATTTCTTAACTAAGGGTTTTTTTTTAATAACAAAAGCCTATTCGCCTGTTGCCTGCTACCTGCTTACTCATCGTGAGGTTAAGAAGTATAGACCGCGCGGAACTAGTTGACCGCGCCGGTATGTGAGCGGTGGGATGGAGGAGCGGGGGCGCATTACTCAGTACGTGCGTTGCGAACCGCCGCCTCACCCCTGTCTCAGCGGCCAACTAGTTCCTAGACTATAGACTATAGCTTAAGATACTTATTATGTAAATGATAAATAAGTTCTTATAGTACCTTTTTAGCTTCCCAAAAGATACAAATACAAAAAAAGAATGGATTGATGCCACAAGAAGGCCACCTAACTGGTTCCCAACAAATTATAGCACCATATGCTCAATTTACTTTAAGAAAACTCGAGCCTCTAAAGAAAACAGGCTTTTTGAATGGGCAATCCCAAAATTAAGAGTACCTACGTCAAGTACTGAACAAATACCTCCACTTTACAGGTCAGTCAGTAAACACATCATAACAGGGTTCAACAATTCCTATGGTTTCACAGCCTAAACCAACTTAACCGGATTGTTTTAATTTATCGATTCGTGTTTTTTTTAATATACATTTTTTTTTAATTTAAAATATATAATACTTTCTGGACATATCATTTTTTATTTTATTTTCGGGACCCCAAATTTTTCTTGTACTAATAAATGGAAGTATCGATAACTTTCCGATTTAGTCAATCACTAGCGTATATGTAAAATAAATTGCTTTTTGCACAACACAATAATAGCGCCAGATGTTTTTGTGTGAGTAAGTTGTACGGTGCATGGTAAATGCACGCTGTGTGTGACGAGTTAAGGTTTATAATTGATTGTGTAGTATGTTCTGATTTATGAATTGCAAGTGTGTGCGCGACTTTGTATCTATTGCTTTTATTGAACTACATGTGTAGTAGTGGCGCGGTGGTGGGGCCAACCTAGCGACATCGGGTTCTGATACATTTTCAACTACCGGGCATATCTCCTTCTTTCATATATCTATGGTTCACAAGATCAGTACAATCAAATTTATTGCGGCATATACTAAATAGAGTCATCATTTCAAGAAGGGTGCGACGGGATTGTAGGGACATGAGGTTATATTTTACAAGCAATAATTTATAGGTCATTTTGGTTTTACAGCATCTGTAATGCATGGAACGGAGGTACTTACGTTGAACCAACTCAATGATCTCAACGTACTTTTTGTTGTAAGGGTTCCAAATGGGTACTGCGTATTCAAGTTTACTACTTTTTATACTTTGCAGGCAATATAACATAATAGCCAAGACCACCAATTTTTATATCTGTGAACCACTCATAAATTATAAAAAATTGTGCAAAAATTTTTGTAATTGTTAATTGTTGTAAGTTGTTTTAATTTTAATCTTTAATTTTTACTATTACTTTTTTAATTAATTTAATTTTGTTTAATTCTATTTTTCCAATTTTATGATGTGTTTTGATTTTTATTTTAATATTATTTTAAATGGTACTACAACTTTGTTAGCTTAGTTATAAATCCTGTTATGTATGCTGTGGTCTCCTGTAAGTGAAGGAGTACACCTACGAGATACTTTTGTCGTTAATACGTATTTCTTGTGTTTGTGTAACCTTTGTTAGAGATCCTAATTAAATAAATATAATAAAATAAAATTAGCTTGTTTAAGTAATTAATACCTCTAATCAAAATTATTAAGTTTATCAGTTTGTACTGTGGACTCAGACCATAGAGCATTCAGCAGCTGTTCATCTGTAAAGATCTTAACTGCGTAGTTGGGTGTTAATCGCTGTAATGTTCGGCACCGCTTCTGATCACCATCTTGTAATATCTTGGCAAAATTGTATACGGAATGTTTTTTAGTGCAGCTTTCCTATTTTTATTTTATTTTTAGCAACTGTCCTAACTTTATTGCCTTCTAAAAATGAGATCGATTTCGTCCTTCATCTGTTCCCGACTAACGAGAGCAATATTAGTTTTTCTTGTGCGGTGGACCATGTTGTTCAATCAATCAACTCAGCCAATCGCAGTCCACTGCTGGACATAGGCCTCTCCAAGGTTGCGCCACAACACCCTGTCCTCCGCCTTCCGCATCCAGTCTGCCCCAATCACTTTCTTCAGGTCATCGGTCCATCTAGCTAGGGGGCGTCCCACACTACGCTTACCGATACGCGGTCTCCACTCTAGGACTCGTCTGCTCCACCGGCCATCGGTCCTTCGACAAACATGGCCAGCCCACTGCCACTTCAGTTTGCTTACTTTGAAAGCTATGTCAGTTACTCCGGTTCTTTTCCGGATAACTTAATTCCTGATTTTATCCTTCAAAGAAACTCCGAGCATAGCCCGCCCCATAGCGCGCGAACCGACCTTGAATTTGTGGACCAGCCCGACCGGCAGTGTCCACGTTTCAGCACCGTAGCACCGACCATGTTGTTAGTCTGAAACAAATATCAAATTAGGTACCTACGTAATGTCAGTATGGGGCACAGTGGGCTGCAGTCCACTGTTCCCCGACACACGATATTTGAAAATGAATGACATTTTTACTATTAACTTAACCTAAACGACAAGCGCACAACTTTATTTTGAAAACTCATTAAAGCATTATTTAAGAAATCTATTCATATTAACACAAAATAGTTTTTAGTGTAGAACATACCGGAAAAAAAATAGATTTAGTACTTACGTCGAGAGCGCACTAGCGGTCGGGAGGGGGAACTATCAGCTGAGTGCCAGTTTCATCGGTGTGCGGTGGTGTGTGTAACCGATAGACAAGGAGATATACCTAGACGTGGATTCACCATGCCCTACAGTCAAATGTACCCCCCTCTCCCTTATGGGAATGATTGCCTTATTATGGAATGCTAGTATGAGGGTCTGAGGCACCTGTCCCACCGCCCGCGATTAACGAGAAGCGGGTAGAGCTAGCAACTACAAACGAGTTGGCGAGCAGCGACTACGCGACGTGGACGAGAAATACCGATATTTCGAGTTACTACACTTCTGGACACATCTATTGGCCCACCTTAGAGTTTAGGTTTCGATGGCCCCTACCGAAATATGATTGCTAGATTGAACAAAAACTGTTGATGCAGTTTTAAACCTGATACATTTTACCATCTTTTTCGATCGTATTGTTTTAAATTTGAATTCAGAATACCATACGACATGGAGCTACGCCTAACAAGTCGGATATGCGCCTTGTTAAAGGCAATTGATTTTTGAATAAAAAACATGTTTTATCAAATAAAGGTTTAATTTAATAACGCGTGTTGCCTCCATGGGCATCTACCACAGCTCTCATACGATTAGGCATAGAGTTTATCAACCGCTCTATGAAATTTTGAGGGATCATCTCCCATTCCTCTTCTATGGCAGTTTTCAACTCCTGCATCGTCTGGGCAACTGGCTGACGAGCCCTAACACGTCTTTTTAGCTCGTCCCACATGTGCTCAATGGGGTTCATGTCTGGGCTTCTGGCTGGCCAGTCCATAACTGTGATGTTCACATCCCGAAGATATTCCCTGACGATGCCGGCCGCATGGGCTCTTGCATTATCATGCATAAAAAGGAAATTTGGGCCCACATAGTCCGCGTATGGTATCACGTGAGGTTCTAAGCACTCACGAATGTACCTTTCAGCATTTAATTTTGGCAGCCGTGGTCCTGTAACAACCTCAAGTTGAGTTTTGCCGCTCGCGGATATACCGCCTCAGACAGTCCATGAGCCACCGCCATAAGCAACCCTCTCTTCAAAGCAGCATTGTGCGAAATGCTCTCCCTTACGTCGGTAGACCTTCTTCCTTCCATCATTGCCATGTAACACAATTTTAGACTCATCAGAAAAGAGTACACGGCTCCAATCTTGCTGTGTCCAATTTAAATGACTGCGTGCGAAATGAAGGCGCGCTGTTCGGTGGGCTCGCGTTAGTTTGGGGCCATTAGCTGGCTTGTGTGGTACCATATCGCGTTCTTTTAACCTTCTCCGAACAGTTCGAGCGCTCACAGATACCTACTCCGTGGAAGTCGCGAAGTTGGTTTTGTATCTCAATGGAGGTAAGGTGACGATTTCTCAAGCTGGTCGTCACGATGAATCGATCCTGCCTTTCAGTTGTGACCCGAGATCGTGGCCTTCCTTGGCGACGAACAAAGCCGCCAGTCTCTAGGTACCTCCGATAAACATTTCGGACCGCAGATCGACTTAAATTAAGTTGAGCACTCACGTTTCTTTGGCTGTGTCCGGCCTGAATAAGTGCCACAGCTTGGGCGGCGACTTCAGGTGAAGTATCCATAGATTATTGATAGAACCTCACCTTAATGTTAAGAATAAGTAATGTTTGTTGCAAAACCAAAGATATCAATCACTTTTTCAAGAATTAAATCCAAGTAAACCAATAAAACCAAGTTTTCTTAGTATTCGATTGTTTGATATCAACAAACAGGCTCCAAATTGTCTTTTGTTTCTTTAAATTCTGTGTTCGAAATTCAAAAAAAGACTATTGAATGAAATTGTGAATGTGCCAGGTTCAAAACTGCATAAAAACTTTTTGCTCGACCTAATATAAAATTTTAGCTAGGACCAAACGAAACTGAAAATACAAGGTGGGCCAAAAGATGTGTCCAGAAGTGTACAATAATTAATGCGGTGGGTGACCCCAAATAATTCATCAAATAATTATTTTATGTTTTATAAAATTTTTAGGATTCCGTAATATAGCAACCCTCGCTTGTAAGAAGTTATCGATTTGATGTTACTGAAATGCTCAGCAAACCATTGTAAATATGAAGCAAAAACATAATAAATGTTATTTTAATGTTATTTGTTTTTATTATATCATGATTTATTTACATTACAACTGTTAGGGCTGATTGATCAATAGTCAGATAATTTTTATCAGAGGAATAAATATGGCGGTTTGACAGCTTTTGTATAGAAAATATGTCAAACTGTCACATTCTTCAGGTAAAAGTTATCTACCTATTGAACAATCGGCCCTTAGTCTCCTAATAATAATTATCCATTCTTTAAAGCTTGTTTACGTAAAATGTGGTAGTGGAGTACGTCATTTCAACTTAGACAAACTAACTAGTAGTAATAAAGTTTAAAAACTATGTACTATTTAATGTACCTATGTGTATCTAAATAAGCAAAATTTTAAAAAACCCGAATATTTTCCCAATCGGGTATTTCCCTCGCATTTACCCATTTTTGGGTATTTACCGGGTAAAATCCCATCTCTACATGCGAGCGCATATTTTCACAGATTATTTTAATAAAAACGGAACAAAGAAACAGATTCATAAACAAAAATGTATCTGCAATTTTAAAAACCTAACAAGGTATCACAACACATAACACACAGCACACACACAACATACAACACACAACACCACAATGGTGTTGTGTTGTCACTAACATCTGGAAATTGTATTCCACTCGAAGACATTAAAATTTTAACATTTAGTGAAATCCGCTATGAAAAAAGAATCAAATGTCTTCTGAACCTATTACTGACACCGATGAATCTTTAGGATGTGATCCTTCAACATAGATCATGATTATTTAGCTGATCCTTCTAAGCTTACTTATTATTCTAAAGAAATAATAACCTCTAATGCTGCTTTTGTTGCAAGAAAATTGGGGAAAGTTATTAAATGTGAGGATTGTCTTTTGGCTTTGATCACAGTTACGAGTATGTATCACGGAATCATTGCCAGGAGAGACAAAGGAGGCCTTGTTTATGCTTCTACTGCAATGATTTCAAAAGTATAAGTCAATGGCAAAGACCTTATATTAGGTATTTACCTACGAAATTGCCGTTCTGCAGTACTGGCCATTTCAAATCAAAATAATTTGAAATGGTTTGTTTGGCTAAGAATTCTAATTTCAAATTAATTTTATTTTAAAAACATGGATTTTTTTTCCAAAAGTAGTCATTTGTTTATTGATTAGTGTTACATTTTCATCGCATTTCAATCTTTTTCGTCATCATGGATACGTTAAAAATTCGACTAATTATGGATTATGAGTATCGTCGTGGCAGCAACGCGGCACAAGCGGCACGCAACATCAACGACGTTTACGGAGCTAACACTACAAACCAACGCACCACTTGTTATTGGTTTGCTCGCTTCCGTTCTGGAAATTTCGACCTGATAAATGAACCTCGCGGTCGTCCGAAGACTGGTCGACAATGACGAATTAAAGGCGATTGTGGAAGCTGATGATACACAATCTACGGCTGAATTAGCAGCAGCTTTCGACGTTAGCGTCAAAACAATATTGGTCCATTTGCGTCAAATTGGCAAGGTAAAAAAGCTTGACAAATGGGTGCCCCACGAACTCAATGATCGCCAGCGCGAAGTACACGTCGAGACGTGCCTTGCACTGCTCAACAGACACACAAGTGAAGGAATTTTGAACCGCATTGTTACCTGCGATGAAAAATGGTTTCTGTTTGATAACCGCAAGCGCTCAGCAAGTTGGTTGGATCCTGGTTCAGCACCTAAACAATGCCCTAAACGAAAACTTACCCCTAGAAATGTGATGGTCACTGTTTGGTGGTCTAGCGCCGGTGTGATTATCACAGCTTCTTACCAAACGGGGTGAGCATTACTTCAGATGTGTACTGTGAAGAACTGAACACAATGATGGAGAAGCTGGCACATCTCCAACCAGCATTGGTCAATCGCTCGTCTCCGCTGCTCCTGCACGACAACGCGCGACCTCATACTGCACAGCAGACGGTCTCCAAGTTACAAGAACTGGGGTTGGAAGCTCTCCGTCATCCGCCCTACTCACCAGACCTTGCGCCTACAGACTACTACTTTTTCCAGAATTTGGATAACTTCTTGGCGGGAAAAAAATTCAATACGCGAGAGGCAGTACAAAATGCCTTTGAAGAATTTGTTGCCTCCCGTCCAGCTGATTTCTTTAAGAAGGGCATCAATAACCTGCCACTGCGTTGGCAAAGATGCATTGATTGCATGGGTGATTACTTCGATTAATACAAATAAAAAATGCATGAAAAAAATTCGTTTAAATTTTTTCATACAAAACGGCAATTTCATAGGTAAAGACCTATTATAAAAACTAGACTGCACCAAAAATTCTTGTTTATCTAAAATGAGATCTATTTCCTTACACTTAGGGTAGCTATTTTCTTAAAAGCGGTAGCTAGCTAATAGCGGTCCTGGCGAAAGGACTCCCGCTGGTAGTGTGTCCTTGTCTGACATCTTGCCATCTCAACTAACCATAGGGTTTGGTAGAAATGGTAGAAAATTAAATATTATTCTTTTTTATGTTTTACCAAAACGAACAATTCATAAACTATTGAACGTATAAAAATATTTTTATAGTCCATAAAATTAATAATCAGTTAGTAGTATGATAAAAAAAAAAAACATTAATACTGAGTTAACAGCAGTACTTAAATGTTTCGGCCTGGTAACACTAAATGCAAGATGGTGGTTTGCTCATTTGGTTGTTTCGTTGATTCTTGTGCTTCGATTTGCGATTACATTTTCATATTAAATCTGTTTGTTTTTCATTAAATATGGTGAATTCTTGTTGTGTAACAGGGTGCAAAAATGAGTCTTATCCCGGTAGCCGCTTCTCTTTCCACGGGTAAGTAAAAACAACAATCATAACCTATAAGGTAACCATGAATTTTGTTGATCAAAGATTTTTTTTACAATCTCGCAATAGGTAGGCAGTAGATACGATGTACTGACTGTCTTAACTTGGAGATTTACCGGTCACCGTCAGTGTACAAAACGGGCAAAACCCATTTAGATTTTTTTATAGGATTACAATTTTTTTGTTGATGTTATCGTGTCCTTCGACTGATCCGATGACGCTAGTTATTAATTATATTTATTGTTTTGTAGATTTCCGAAGAATGAAAACCACAAACTGAAGTGGGAAAATGCAGTACCTGGAAAAATCTCAAAGTCGTCTGTTGTTTGCAGTGAGCATTTTAAATGTGACGACTTTATTCCTGGTTATACTAGGAAAATGCTGAAACCTGATGCTGTTCCGTCAATATTTCCTAAGGTAAGAATAAATCATCCATGTGCGTGCGTGCATTAACTTAAAACCTTGAGGATTCAAATATTGCGACCTTTTTTACATAATTCTACTGAACCGATTTCCATAAAATAAAAAGTAAAAAGTAGTAAAAAGCAGTAAAAAGAAATTACGTCGAGATGTCAAAGTCTTACAACAACGCCTGAAAAGACGTCAAACAACTATTGGTAACCTAAAATGTTTGTTAAGAATTATAAAAAAAAAAGTGTGATAACTATGTTGAAGTCGAACAGATGGTCCAACATAATTTCGAAAACATTCACACAAGCCTAAATACGACAAAATCCAACACGTCGAACAAATATTCAGATGAAATGAAATCGTTTGCTTTATCATTGTATTATTATTCTGGTAAAGCCTATTTATTTTTGAGGAATCGTATTCCTTTACCTCACCCTGCAACTCTGCGAAGGATATTGGCGACGCATAAATGCAACGTGGGTTTTATGGCAGAAGTGATGGAATTCCTGAAGGTTAAGGCTGAAAAGGATGAAATGAACGTCGCTTTAATTTTTGATGCAATGGCTATCAAACCTGGCAAACAATATGATAAAGGGTCAGACAAGTATTGGGGTTGCGTTGATTTAGGCGGAATATTAACAAGCGATTCTGAAACATTTGCTACAGAAGCCTTAGTGTTTCAAATAGTCTCTCTAAAGGAAAAATTTGGCTGCCCTATCGCTTATTTTTTCATAGATAAGATTTCTGCGCACGTACAATCTCAGCTCGTCCTGACAGCGATTCGTATGCTGGCCGATATTAATATAGTGGTGAGGTCTTTGACAGCAGATGGGGCACAAGCAAACATAAAAACATTTGAAATTCTGGGGTGCAATTTTACCCTTGCAAATATGAAAACTCATTTTGATCACCCAATTAAATCTACAAAAGTATACTGCATACTCGACCCTGCCCATATGATTAAATTAGCCCGAAATTTATTCGCCGAAACTTGTTTGTCATCGGAAAAAGGAGATATTAAGTTCGCATATGTACAGAAATTGTAAGATTTGCAAGAGGAAGAGGGGCTGAAATTAAAAAATTAGTTGACTAGGGTTCATGTCGATTTTTTTGGCAAGAAAATGAACGTCAAACTAGCTGTCCAAGTACTCAGTTCCTCTGTGGCTGATGCAATTGACTATCTGAGGTTAATCGGTCATCCTAGCTTTGCTGGAAGTGAAGCCACAGTGGAATACCTACGGTACTTGGACAGACTGTTTGACATTCTTAACGCCAAAAATCCAGTAGGAACTGGTTTCAAATCCCCTTTGCGGCTTAACAATAAACATGTCTGGACTCAGGTCTTCGAAGAAACAAGACATTACTTGACTAAACTTAAAGTCGACGGGAAAAATATAATGACCCATAGAAGGAAGACGCCGGTTTTTGGTCTGATAATAGACACATACAGCTTTGCTGAATTAGCTACTGATTTGTTTGATGTTAATATGACATACCTATTACCATACAAGGCCTCGCAAGACCACATTGAAATGTTTTTTTCATGTGTGAGAGCAAGAGGAGGGGCAAACGACAACCCTACTGCTCTTCAGTTTATGTTTATTATGCGAAAGTTGCTATTTCGTAACAGCGTCAGACCAAGCATTAATGCAATCTGTACAAATCCCGATTATGAAAATTCTGCAATACTTGAGTTCCGAAGTGCCAAAAGATCGATCGTGGAAGACGATAACATTATAGAAGAAAATGAGACAGATAAGAGTGATGTTCTTATGCACTTAGTGTACAGAACCGATTTATCAGACTATAAAAACAATATATTATACTACATATCTGGCTACATTGTAATGAAAATACTAGACAAACTAACATGTCAACATTGCCGAGCCTTGCTCATAACGCATCGTACACATAAAGATCATGACTACTTGATTGATGTTTGTGAATTTTCTTCATTCACAGCCTTTGTAGACAGAGGAGGGCTAAAATATGCTTCAACATTCGTGTTCGATGTAGTAAAGTATATAGAAAAACTTTTTTTGGTAATGTCTCCTGATTTACAGAGTGTGAAAAATACTTAAATTTAAGACTTAAAAGCTACGGGAAGTCTGTAACCCTCAAAGCACGTAGGAAATAAGGCTACTTTATGACAAAAATTGCGTAAAACTGTATTGTTCAGCAATGTATAAAACTAAATCAATATTTAAAAAAAACAATCTTTTTTTCCTTCCACAATATTGCATCACGTTCATTTGACCTAACACTCATTTAATAATAATAATCCTCTTCCTTATCTCCTCATCTTAGCGAATATTATCCCGGTTACATGCGCAAAGCTTTCACTTTGGAGCTTGCCAGGGTTCGCCGACCATGATCCTGGAGTGGCGAGTCTGATAATTGCAGTAAAGCGATTGCCATTTGACTTTCATAACCACAAGCGGAATCAGACTCATTTTTCGGATCATGGTTACACATTCAGAAATCTGGATGTGCAAGTTTCCTCACGGTTTTTTCTCTCATCGAAATCATCATTTTCATTTAATAATAATAATATGTGGGGATATCTCACATTTGAGAAACATACCTGCCTTTTTTACATGGAGCGAAAGGTTTATTAGGTTGTTGTCAAATTACCGTTAGATCAAATGTAACTTAAAAGGAGGAAAAAAGTACTTTCAACCCATACCCACGTGTAGGGTTAAGTAAGTAGATTTTAAAAAATAAACACACGTTGTGGTTTAATTTTTTACTTTAAAAAAATTAGGTAGGTGAAGTTATGCTAGTTAGGTAGTATCAATATATCAGTATACTTACACAATCGTTTTTACAAGCAATTTGTCCCGTGTTCTGTTTGGTCATGGTCACCTCATTAGAAAGGGACATACTACCAACGGGAGCTTTCTCGCTCGGACCGGTTTTTGCGCCATAGTGCACAGTCTAGTTTTTATATAAGGTCTTTGGTCAATGGTCCATGGTCTACGGGGCATGGTCAGCGTTTTTGGAAGATGGCGCATGTCACGACCGACATAGTTAACTCGCTCACGCTAATTCGGAACGAGTTTGTTTATGCACGCTCAAATCGATTACAGCGCAACAGGGGAAGGGAACGCACCCTAACATTGACATTGACACAACCGTTGACACTTGACACTGACTTCTGTCTTGTGTTGTTTTGTTTTGCTCTCTATTGTTTTTACGTTTTCGAATTTTCACTTGACCCGGACTATTTAATGGACTCGGATATTTTCAGTGCGTGCCAAAGGATTCTGAAATTTTCCTGTGTGACATTGTGCTGTTGTGCATTTTCTATTGGACACCGATCTTGTCTCATTGTTTGGATTTGGTTGTTTGCAAAGAGTATTGTAACTTTATAAAAGGTTGTTTGTTACTGGTAAGATGAGAAATCGGGGCAGACTGTCACGGACACGAATCCTGTGTGTTAACTGTAATCTTTGCTTGAATAAATTGCGCCGATATCCTGCCTTAGAACTTGACATTAGTGTTACCGCATTACTGTGTACCTGGACACATCCCCGTATCGTAAGTAGTTTAAAATCTTAATTAGCTATAGTAGTTTATTTTAGATACCACATAACATGTTGGTTCAATTCATAGCAAAATGTTGCCAAAGCGCCGAGCTGATCACTTCCAAGTAATTTAATATCCTAGAGCAGATTTCAATCATAATTAATACAAGATAGATACAATAATTTTTTCAGTGCTATTTGAAGTCTCCCAATTCCAACAATATTTTAAATTTGTTTTAGATTGTTGAAAATGATTATGTTTGTGGAGCATGCCGAGATCTTGCGATGTGTAGAGTCAATCGTGCTTTACAACAAGAAACTTCAGGCAGAGATGATCAACAAGGTGGATCAAATCCTAAAGGCCACACTAATGTGTGTCCTATATGTGGCTGTTCTATTTTACGCAGACAAAGTGACATAATATTGACAGACAAACCTTCTGAACTGCAGCAGTTAATGATAAATATTTTAGAGAGCAGATTAGCACCAGAACAGGTATGTTAAATTACAATACCACTCAATAAATCTATTTATAACTTATTTTAAATTAGAATCAGTAAAATATGTGACATAATATCAACAATCTGCCTATTCCTAGCCTATTCTCAGATATATTGGGGTTATACACAACTTAATAGGGTCTCTCTGTTGTGTCTCGTATTATTCAACCGGGGAATTCCAAGCAATAGCATCCTTACCAGCAACTACATAGGATCTTATTTTATTAATTTTCTATTTTTATTTTCAGATAACAGTATCTGATCGTGTGTGCCATCCTTGTTGGTTGCGGACAAAAAGAGAAGCTATCCGTTTGAACGGTGTTGATGATACTAGATCTGTACGTAGTAGTACCAACTCAGCACCCGAAGGATCAAAACAGGATGATCAGCCTTACGGATCTAGTAAATCTGAACTGAATCCTATTCAGGTATTACTGATACATTATGTGTAATATACTTAGCAATCATAATAAATTATTAGCTGCCAAGCCTAGCTCGAATTTGCTCAGAATATTTAATGAGCAATACATGACATGTATATGTTATGGTAAGTTTGATTAATTGAAAACTATTAATAATTGTCTGTCATTATTAATAATTACTGAAAGTCGAGGTTAAAGTAAGAAATTAATCACATTTACCAGTGATTTTTAATAATGTAACCTTAGTACCGATAAATGTAATCATTTTCAAAGTTTATTCACTATTTTAGTTCAGTATCTATAAGTATTGTGGTAGGTATTATCAATAAATACATATCGAACAAAGAAATCCCACCAAAAACATTTTTATGTAAACTGTTGCCAAGACGAGACCATATGGCTCGCACTGTCAAAAAGTTGTCAGATTTCATGTAGAGCCAAGCTTCAAACTCTACTAGCCCTTTAATTTCACAAACTCTACACCTTAGTTAAAATATGAGGCTTGGCCGTTTCCATAATACAGTAACTATTGTATCAGAAAAGTAATGAATAGTGAAATTGAAAAGAATAAAATGTCTTAAGACTATCTGATAATGCAACCAAATATTTTTTTTTCTTTTCTTTTGCTTTTATCTCGAAAACGGTGTGTCCTATCGCAAAAAAAAAAGCTCATAAACCCCTAATTCTCAACATGTAGGTACCAAAAAAAAAAATTGTGGTAATTTAAGTACCTACTGTCTTTACTTAAATTATTTATTTATTATTATTTTTCTTTTGTTTTTTGTTGGTTTTCATGCGCATATTATTTATATTTCTAAATATTGTACCTATTTTCATGAAAACATTTAAAAATATAAAAAAAGTAATTTATTAAATAACTTACCACAATTTTTTTTTGTTATCACGCGCAATTCTTCACACAAATAAACCACTGCCACATTACGCAAGAAATAATTTATTGCCATTTGGTGCAGACTAATTAGCAGGAAAATATATTTTTTCAATTTTCAAATCTTATCACCACCTCCGAACGAACGTGATAAAATTTTTCTTACTCACCGTCAAAATGTGACATTTGTGATATAATTGGTGCGCCCATATTAGCAAATAAGACAGTCCAAACTAAACGTCAAGAAGTTATGTCACATATCAAGAAATTATCTCACGCCGCCGTAGTAGCATTTAAGACAAAACAGTTTTATCGCCCAAAATGTGATAAAATGCGTGACTCAAGCCATGTCACAGTAGGCCGTGCTCGCCGGGCTGGGAACACCTTGTCATGACAAAACTAGATATTTCTGAAAATAATTAGAGAGGTCTGTTCGCAAGAAGTACTAGTTTATTTTATTTAGTAGTACATTGGTGCCGATTCTCTTGTGAACGTACTAAACTAAAATTAGAGAATCGCTATCTTTTACTAACAGGCAGCGCGAGAAAAGGACGGCTATAGCTATGAACTAAGTTGGAGATGTCAAACTAGTTCACGCCTTGCGCTTCACCGTGTTTTTTAGTCGACATGTTTTTACGTGTCGTCTAAATGTCTATGGAAAAATTGGTTCTAACTAATTTGACAGCTCTAATTTACTTCCGTCCCTTTCTTGTCATAATAGAGAGAAAAAGTTAGCAATAGCCTAAATTAAGTTTAGTTTGTGCACAACAGAATCGGCACCATTGCCTAGTTTATTTTATTTAGTTAATTTTTTTCGACGTACTTAGCGAAAACATTTTATCGAGTTTATTGGGGCAATTACGATAGTAGGGTTATTCCGTTTGGTGATGATTCCTATCAAACGCAGCAGCATTTTATATAGCGACAGCGAAAGACGGCGGCCGCGATATTATGGCGTCTAATCGTTATGTATGTTGCCTTGCCAGTACAAAATGCCGCTGCGTTTGTTAGTAATTATTGTCGTCATTATCGTCGTTGTTGTCGTCGTCGTTGTTATCGTCGTCTTCAATGTCAATGCACCTTATCTTTTTCTTCGTCGTTCTCTCAATGTTCAGGATCGCGAGTTCGCGACCACATACGTCGCGTCTCCAAGATAGGTTAGCATCTGCAGAAATGACTGCAAGCGGATTTACACGAAGAATAAAACTGTCATTTATCCGACGCGACGGTGCAAAGCGTGCTTAGTCGGTAATGGTGGCTAGTTTAAACATTTAGGTTAACGAAGTTGATGTAAATAATTTAATAAATGAATAGTTGATTTATTGCAAAATGTTTTTTTTTTCACATGCCTCGCTCAACGTAAAAAAAAAAACTTAAGATGGCACACTTTGTTGATTGACCCCTTCCCAACCCCTTACGCGTGACGTAATTTATGGATAGCCCCTTATTTATCAGAGCCTATTACCAGAACCATGAAGTACCTACAATTGTTAAAAAATAACTTCTTTTCTTTTCAGGGTGTTGCTGAATATTGTGCTGATGCTGGTGATTCCGGTCCAGTAGAGGAACCGAGGGTGAGCCGACAAAACTTAAATTAATTCATTATGTATATCATCATTCTCTTGAGGAGCTCGTGGCTAAGTAATAACAGCCATACGGGTCGAACCATCAGGTTAAGCTACGCTTGCCGGGGTTGGTCAGTGGATGGGTGACCATTCTTTACATACCGAGACTCCTCCGTGCCTCGGAAAGCACGTTAAGCCGTTGGTCCCGGCTGTCATTCGTGGATCTTTGACAGTCGTTACGGGTCGTCAGAAGCCCGAAAGTCTGACAACCAGTCTTACCAAGGGGTATCGTATTACCCAGTAACTGGGTTGTTGAGGTCAGATAGGCAGTCGCTCCATGTAAAATACTGGTATTCAGCTGCATCCGGTTGGACTGGAAGCCGACCCCAACATAGTTGGGAAAAGGCTAAGCAGATGATGATGATATCATCATTCTCTTGCCTTTATCTTAATTTGTTTGGGGTCGGCGCAACATGTCTTTTTCTTCCATACTTACTTCTCTATTAGTCGTCATCTCGGTAGTCACTCCCTTCCTAGCCATATCATCTTTCACACAGCCGTCCATCGTTTCTTTGGTCTTCCCCTATTCTTATAGCCATCCTCATTCATGCTCAAAACTTTCCTCACGACTCTTTCCTCATTCCTCCGCAGCACATGCCAATCTCATGATAACCGATTTCCACTCAACTTTTCTTTCAGTCACCAGTGCCACTTTCAGACTTCCTCATACATACCTACTAGGAATCTTTATAAGGTGTAAAAAAAGACGCTTAACGGAGCCGAGAGTCACTTGTTCTTTCCGTCATTGTGATCATTTTTGGAACGAAGTTCTTTAACGCGGCTTGCCGTAGGACGTAGGAGTAAACTGGCAGAAATCGTCACTTTACAAAAAAAGCGTTATGCCCTAAAAAGTCACTTTCAAGATTCAAAAGCTTTTGTTTTCGTTTTGAATACAGAGCCATCTACTAGTATAAGTTTTTAGCTTCTAAAAACTAATACTAGATGGCTCTGTATTAATTATACATAATATACAGCGACAGGAACTTCGTTCCAACCGGGTGTCCCATACACGACACCTCCCTAATTATTTTTTGTAAGTTAACTTTAAATACCCCCACAACTCCTGTACCGTTGCATGCACCCAAATGCACAATGTTGTGCGCGCGCAACATTGTGCGCTGTCGTAAACAGCGACTTTTCACAACAACATAAAAATCGTTTCCCAGCTGTCATTTTGTCTGCATGTTACCTACTTTGATGTACAAGAATGTGCAGAAAACGTGTGTGATTAGACTACTCAAGCTAAGTACAGTAGCGTGTCATACGAAAATGAGCCTTATTTGTATTATGTTAATCTGCAATAATTCTGTTTCTTATCAGCGTCTGTAATCATGCGTTTCATACGAATATGAACATTAATTGCAGTCAAATAAGCTTCATTTTAACTTTAACTTGAGTTAAAACATCTTTTTTTTCAGGTTGATAATACTGAATCTGATATTTGTGATGACGACCACGATGATGATGATGATGGTGATGATGATTCGGATACACTGGTGGAATCTAATGTGAGCCAAATAAATTTTCTAATCCTAGTTTATCGTCGAACCAATCGAACAAAAATCCAATACAAAAAAAAAACGGACGACGGACCCGCGAGCGAGTCGTCGAATCGATCGGTCGATCTAGCGTATAAAATTATCTGGCGAATAAATATTTTCAATTGGATAATAACTGAAGAATCTGTAAATATGTGGTGTTTGCTTTGTCGTCCCTTTTTTTTTTTGTGGATGGGAAATCATCAAATGCCTTCTGCCCAGAGGCAGAGCGGGAGGGCGTGTCAGACTTTTACTGACTAAAACCCACCCATGCTCCTTCGTATCTCTTTCGAACTACCCGCGACCCCGGCGGCATCGGCCCAATTGACCCCGTCACTGCTGACATCTCTTTGAGGCGCGCGTGGAACACAACGCGCCGTCGACCCGGGCCTGGTCCTTACCGGACGGCGAGCTGCCCATTACTCGTCGTCCGCAAGCCCGCGCCTACGGTGGCCGGGAATCGATTGCCGATTCCGCCCAGGGCGTCTCCTACGGCGGCTAGGGGCGCGAGGGCGCGGCTGTTGCCTCTCCCTCACGCGTTCCGCTTCCTCCTTCGCGAGCCCTGAGCCCTGAGGGTGCAATACAATAATGGCTTCAGAATGCTTTTGTGATTGCCGCGCTTTTGTAGTGACTCGGGCATGTTCGCTCAGGCGCGTCTTCATCATGACTTTCACGCAATGGTGAGGAGGAAAACGGCATTGCTATTATAGAGAACGCGGTAAGTCCTAATAGCATTCTGAAGATGTTAGTGGACAAACTCACCGATAATGAATCAATTCGTGCAGGTGTTGGTTAGGCAGGAGTGATTCATTACATCCGGTGAAATGATTTTTCTGTGAGCTTAGCACTAACATAGCGTTTAAGTTCTTTGTACTAAATCACTAACTTAAATGGATCATTGTTGTCTATGAAAATAAATAAATTTAATTTAATTTTCTAACCAACTTCACATTGTCTATGTGCAACAAGATGCGCAGATACAGTATTCAACGTGTTAGACAAGAATAGAAACAATACGTATATTTGACGATATTTTTATCCCAACAGCACAAAACAAAAACTTATTTAATCTTTGCCGTATTTAGTTTTTTTTTTTTACTTTTGTGGCGTAATATTGGATCAAATCAAGCTTAAGTACGCTACAAACTTGAGTTCAGAAGTGCGCTTAGTCGCTTTCTGACAGAATTACTGACCAAATATCGGTCGGTAATTGAAATTAAAAAAAAAATCGGTCAAGTGCGTGTCCGAGCACGCACAATGAAGGTTTCCGTAGTTGGAATAAATTTATCCCAAGAACAATCTTAACGGTGTAGTTGAAAACATGTTCTCTCATACATTCCAACTGCAAATGTAAGTTGGTTGACTATTACACGTTAACTGGTCAAGCCTACTTGTAGCTGTGCGCACTTGGCCGGTTTTTTCAAAATCTGTAAATGCAGTTAAGGAGGATGCGCAAAGGTAGACCGCGAAATTCAATTTTTTTTAAGTTTTTTGCAATTTGCAGGTCAGTGTCAGGTTTTATGTTGATTAAAATATGAGACGCGGCCGTAGCTAATATGGCTTTACAGAATTATAATCATTAGAATCAGCAATACAACTTCATAAGTTAGAATTGACCTCAAATATAGTGATTTCATGAAATCATGAGGTTTGAGGTCAATTCTAACATATGGAGTTGTATTGCTGATTCTAATGATTATAATTCTGTAAAGCCATATTAGCTACGGCCGCGTCTCATATTTTAATCAACATACAACTAGATACTTACCTGAAAATTGCAAAAAATGTAAGAAAATTTATTTTTCGCGGACTACCTAGCTAGGCGCATCCCCCTTGATAACTATTGCCTCCTAAGAACGTTTTCCTATAGCTGCAGTGTTAAGGTACACACGGCAACATATCAATCTGTACATTTCGCGTCTTTATCACTCCACAAGGATTGAGGAAGTCGTGCAGTATTTGAAGGTGAAGACCGACTGGACTCTGAGGGTCGAAGGGTTGGAATCGCGCCATAATATCAACTTTACGTCGTTCGTGGTACGAGTTTCAACCCACCATCTACAGACCTTTTTAAAAGAGGACTTTTGGCCGAAAGGTGTCATATTTCAACGTTCCGAAGACGGTTACGCGACACCACGCAGCGAAACACGACGCCGACTTTACGTGTATAGGTTATATTAAGATTTATTATTATGTATCAGTTTATTATTGTTTTTAAGATAATATTGTGTATTATATCAATGGGCCTAGATGCCTGATAATAAAATGATTATTATCATAAGCTGACCTCTCTTTGTACGGAAATCCTAAATAATGCGAAAACAGCGTAAACTGGAAACGTATAGCTTGATATGTAGCCGTGTGTACCTGCCATTACTGCCTCGTCTAAAAATCTTTTATTTTGTAGGTCTGCAGGGTATGCCTAGCTTTAGATGTGAAGATGTATGATTTGAAGGACATTGAACTGAGAGAAATGTTCCAGGACATTACTGGGATAGCGGTGAGTCATTGTTGTCTTTGTTTTACATAACATCACGCCTGCAATCCTCGATGGATTAGGCAGAGGTGTACCTATAGTACAGTCAGCAAAAAAAGTCGATTAATACCTACTTGCAGTTTTTTAATCTTAATTACTAAGCGAAATATTTATTTCAAATCGGAACAGAAGTACTTAAAATTTTAAGAATTTTAACTCTTAATAGTTAAACGAAAAAAAAGGAGTATAACGAATCATTTTGTGTTAATTTAAATGATGTCAAAAAGTAGCAGCGTTAACCGACAATACAATCAACCGGGCACAATTACAGACTCCGGGATGCTACTGAGTAATTCCTAATGGAAAACACCCAGTAACACTGCCCGAGCTGGTAATCGAACTCAGGATGTTATGCCCAGCGGTGGCGCTTACGAACACCAGACCAACGAGGCAGTTTTACTGTATCACACTAATATTATAAAGGTGAAAGTTTGTGAGTATGAGTGTGTGTTTGTATGTTAGTAACTTCTTCACGCTCAAACGGCTGCAGCGATTTGGATGAAAGAACAATGGCAGGTCTCCATACTAAGAATTGTCTGGGATCGAATTGAAGCGTCCCGTAATGAAAAATATGTTAAAAGATTTGGCGTTAGCTCCAGAATATATAAATGAGACTATTTTCATTTGGGAAAGCCGGAAAAAAAAGATTTCGGTGTTTGAATTTTTAGGTTATGAATGAACGTCAAACAACAATTATCTATAAAACATCGCAGATTGAAATTAAATCGTAAAGAAATGGATAATGTGGTGTGGTCTAAGTGAGGATAAGAGTATTTACGGATAAAATGAGAAAATCCCAAATAAATTCTAACCCTCGGTGTAGAGTAGTACTCAATTGTATGTTTACGAAAGCTGGGCTCGTATTTAAAAAAAAATGCTCTTGCCCCGTCAACACTAAAACTGAGGGTTATCATACCTATCATGTTAGGGCAATTAAAAAACACGCACTTCATTTGCATAATATCTTTTATTTACATAAAATATAGTACTATATTTTATGTAAATAAATATATATGATTTTAAAGAAATTAAAACCCCCTTAGCCGTTCTTGGTTTTTTATTAATATTCTTAGATCAGCCTCGAATCATAAATAAACATCGAATTCGCAGGGTACAATCCACCGTGGGTCCATGTTAACGATTAGACTGATAGCGAGCGCCTTTATTTCGTAGCTGTAAGGAATGTTTTTGTAGTTCATATGTTACTACTGACATGCGGTGGATCGTACAGTTTCCTCTATCATCATCATCTGCCTGGTTTTCCCAACAAAGTTGAGATCAGCTTCCAGTCTAACCGGATGCAGCTGAATACCAGTAGTTTACATGAACCGACTTTCTTTCTGACCTCCACAACTCAGTTACTGGGTAACACGATACTCCTTGTCGCCACCATCATTTGAGTTTTAAGGATATTTAGCATGATCTTTCTTCCCCATCCCAGGTTCCCGAAAGTAACCATTGTATACTTGAGCGCCTATGTTGGGAGTGCGCTGGAAGACTGAAAGCGGCTGCGGCGTTCAGAAACAAAGCGCTGCTCAGCGATGCTTTGCTGCAGCGCTTAGCAGACACTGGCGAACAAGTGAGTAACAGTAGTAGTACAGCTCTTTGTGAAGGAGCTCGTCCGGCAAGTACTGCCACCAGACATAGTTCTGTCGCCAAGCTGCGATGTTGTTTCGGTTTGGGTGTGTTACAGGCTCATGACATATGTCTGGGATGGCAACGCGGTTACAATGCCTTTGGTTTTGAAAAGAAAAATAAACCTCGTGTGCAAAACTTGTACACGAGGTTTTAATAAATAAAGAATTAAAATAAATAAGTCCGCGATTTTTCAAAAAATTGGGGTCCTTTTTTAAGGGTTTTTTGTTTCACGTTTCAGATACGAAAAAATGACATCACTTTAATAAAAGAAAAGGAAGATTATCTCAAATCGTCCGCTACTTTGAGCGTTGTAGAAGTATTTCATACTGTAGAAATTGATCCCGAAAACCAAAGCTATATCGGATCTATATCGAAAAACAATGACAAAAAAATTGTACATAGTACTCGAAATGATTCGGAAAAACTGAAAAAGAGTATTATCGAAGAAAATAATGATGAGATGGACGTTGAAGACGAACCAATGATTGATGCTCCTATCAAAACTGAGATAGAATATGATCCTATTTGTAACACTGATGAAGAAAATACAAATATTGTTTTCGAAACAAATCCTCTCTTTAGTAATAATATTCCTTTAAGAGAAGATACAATTAACTCGGCATATAGCAGTCCCTCGCCAGGCTGTTCCCATGTTGAGCCAAAGTATCCGATTCTCGGCTGCCTTTTGAAAGCACCTAGTGATTGTGAAAATAAAACAAAAAAAACTGTAGTAAAAATCACAAATTCGATTTCAAAAACAGTACCCAAAAAACCGAAAGAATTAATAAGCCATGATCACACATATTTAAAATGTGACGCAAAATTTAAAAACATAAATGTGAAAGTAGGTGGTATTAGTAAAAAGACTTCAAATCTAAAACTGGTGAAGAAGACTCAAGTTAAGGCAAATACTTCCACAGATGAAGAATGTCTGAGTTTGGAAGATTTTGAGTTTTAAACCGGCAAGGTTTTTCAGTACCAGAGCTGTTTGTGAAAGAACTCTTCCGGGATGTACTACCATCATACATTCTGCCTCCAAGCGATGCTGTTTTTGTTTGAAGAGTGTAGGTTTAACAAACATCAGTTATATAAAAGTACCATAAGTCGCAGGGAGCGAGCCTCTTGGCCAGCCAGGCACAAATCCACCCTCCGGGCTGCAATTCCAGTTGAAAAAACCTATTGACACTTGCCTGACCTGGGGATCGAGCCCCGTTTAGCACTTACACTTGCGACCACTAGGCTAACGTGGAAGTCAATAGTGTACCACCACACCACATGGACGAGAAGTTCCCCACCTTTTACCAAACGCCCCCAACTTGGGACTCACTAGTTGGGAACCCAAGACATAGACAAAGAAGTTGATAGGAAAAGGATAGCAACAGAAACAGACGAGAGTATAGAAGACTAGAGTGAGACATCAAGAGTTTGGCAACGTCGCTGCACAGGAGTCTGGTATTTCTACATCTACAAGAACTGCTAGAACAGGACGTCGTGAAGGAAGGAAGAAACAGGTAATTTGAATTAATTTATAAGCAGGTGGACGTAATATACGCCGCTGAAACTGAGTCGCCGAAATTATATTATGTTCCAAAAGTATCTGATGAAAATGTAAACAAATGGATAATAAAAATTACCTGTGGATGCTCAATTTGTAGTGTCACTTACAAATTGAGTGCTTTGTTTTAATTTCAGAGTAGGTACAAGAAATCCTTATTTTAAATCACCTAAAAGATCTTTGTACTTGACAATCGAGGTTACTTTTATTATCACAATTTGCGTCGATGCTTTTTGAATTACAATTTAATAATGTTATTCTAACAATAATGAGTGAGAAATAAAGTTGAAATCTAAATACAGATGAATGTGTTACTAATTCCCTTTCGTGTGTGATTGCGTAAGAATTTCAGGGTTTGTTGACACTCTCGTCTGATACTTTTGGAACAGAGCATACGCTGCAGGATTGTGAATGGAGCCGTCATCATCAACATCATCATTGGAAGCCTTGGCCCACCCACTGCTGAATATAGGCCTCATCCTTTTTGTACCATGCTTCCCTGGTCTGCGCGTGTAAGCTAAGAATAAGCTTTTTCATACAAACGAAATCCCCCTTTTCACCCCCTTAAAGGTTGAATTTCCAAAAAAAAAAACCCTTAGTGCTCCCCTACATTATAAAAGAAAGCCTTGAGCACAATTTCACGTTCCTAGTCCTAGTAGTTTCGGCTGTGCGCTGGTATGTCAGCCAGTCAGTCAGCTTTTCCTTTTTTATTATAGTAGCCGTTGCCCGCGACGTCTGGATCTGGATCGCAGACGAATGAAGTAGCGCATGAAGTGCTGGTCTTTAGAATAAAAATTAAAAAATATATTTTTATTGTGTTATATTTTTCTAGCGAACATCAGTTGGTGCCGGCAATGGTTCCTTCAAAAAACATCAAGTGACGGCGGTCCCACAAACACTATGAATGAGCTAGACCAAGATTTATTCAAGCACGTTATCGAAGTCGAATTGCAGAGTAATCAAACTGAAGTGGCAGTGGGCTGGCCATGTTTGTCGAAGGACCGATGGCCGGTGGAGCAGACAGTCCTGGAGTGAAGACCGCGTATTGGCATACGCAGTGTGGGACGCCCCCCAGCTAGATGGACCGACGACCTTAAGAAGGTGGCAAAACTGGAATCGCGGAAAAAAATTAGCTGTTCCCTACATTAACGCATAACTCATCAAAATATAGTGAACAGCTGATTGATTTTTTTTCGCGATATCAGGTTTGGTCCCATAGTAAAAGTTGTTTGTTATCATGAGTACAATCATGTGTTTAAGTATGGGTCACTAGTTACCATTCACCCTATTCACATTACCTACGAAATGTAAAGCTTCGGCTTTACAGGGAGGAAACTACAGGGTGTCTGGTGGCAGATTTATGTTTTTAAATACGATTACTTCAAAAAGTAATAAACGGTGCGGGGAGGGAGTGGTGTCATTGGAATCAGTGATCGTGCGGATTTCTCAGTCACGATGTCGCACTGGTCGAGTGAGCATCGCGCGTTCGCCATCGAGGCATTTTTCAAGAGTAACGATTCGTACGTAATTGCGCGTCGACAGTTTTGTTCACACTTCGGTATACGACGAATAAGTGATGGGCCGAGTGTGAATTTAATTCGTTCCTGGGTGCAAAGGTTCCGCGCAACTGCTTCGGCTATGAACACTCCACGGCCAGGGCCCAGTCGATCTTCAAGGACTCCCGAAAACATTGAAGTGGTTGAAGAGAGTTTACGTGAAAATCCACAACTTTCGATACGGAAAAGGGCAGCCTCACTAGGACTTCCAAGAGCGATTATTCATGAAATTTTAAAAAAGGATTTAAAGTTCCATCCATTCAAAATTCAAATCGTTCAAGAACTCAAAGAAAGTGATTTTGTTTCACGCAAAAATTTTTGTGAGACGATGTTGGAGCGTTTTCGTACTGTGAATCCCATTTTTTGGAGTGACGAGGCTCATTTTCATTTAAACGGGCACGTTAATAAACAAAACTGCCGTTACTGGGCTCCAAGAACTCAAAACCCTCGACTGAAACACCAAAAGCCATTGCATTGCCCCAGGGTAACTGTTTGGTGCGCCTTATCCACGCATGGAATAATTGGACCATTTTTTTTCGAAGATGCTCGGGGCCAGGCGACAAATGTCAATAGTGACAATTACCGACGCATGATAACGGACTTCTTTTTACCAAACCTGCGAGCTCATCCATCGTTTTCATCGCACACGTGGTTCCAACAGGATGGTGCGACTGCACACACGGCTAGAGATTCGATGAATTTGCTTCGGGAAGCTTTCCCTCAAAAACTTATCAGTCGCTTTGGGGACATCCCGTGGCCACCCAGGTCCCCTGACTTAACCCCAATGGATTTTTTTTTATGGGGCTACCTCAAAGAGAGAGTCTACAGCAACAATCCCCGAACTGTAGTGAACTTAAAAGAAAACATCCGTCGAGAAATCAGCGCAATTGAATCAAGTTTACTGCAGCGTGTGGCGCGTAACACGAGGCTCCGCTTTGAACAATGCGTGCAACTTGACGGAAGACATTTGGATGACATAGTGTTCAAAAAATAAAATCCGCATTATTAGTCTGTCGATTAATTTTTCAAATAAAACAATATATCAAATAGATTTTTTTTTATTTAATTTTGAAAATATAAATCTGCCGCCAGACACCCTGTACTACTACTTTAAATAAGAAGACTTACACTGGTTGAATGGGGCTGAAGCCCGCTATATTGATAATCAGATTCAGACTTAAAGAAATTCACTTTCCTAGGCGAAACCCTAAAAAAATGTGACTCGCCCTTCAAGAAAAACCGGCCAAGTGCGTGTCGGACCACGCACAATGAAGGGTTCCGTAGTTGGGATGAATTATTCCAAGGACAAACTTAACATTGTAGTTGAAAAACATGTTCTTCCATACATTCCAACTGTAAATGTAAGTTTGTACTCACAATATTGAGAGATTTACCATGTTATTTTAAGACCACAGACTTATAGGTTTTCCTGTAATCTGCAGATAAAGATCTATTTTCTTTTTTTTTTAATTTTAGTCTCAGTAGTTTCGGAGATGAGGGGGGGGGTCAATTTTCTTAAATAACTTTAAAACGATTTATTTTAAAATTATAAAAAATATATATATTAGGTCTTTACCTATGAAATTGCCGTTCTGCAGTACTGGTCATTTCAAATCAAAATAATTTTTGTTTGGCTAAGAATTCTAATTTCAAATTAATTTTATTTTAAAAACATGGATTTTTTTTTCCAAAAGTAGTCATTTGTTTATTGATTAGTGTTACATTTTCATCGCATTTCAATCTTTTTCGTCATCATGGATACGATAAAAATTCGGGTAATTATGGAATATGAGTACCGTCGTGGTAGCAACACGGCACAAGCGGTACGCAACATCAACGACGTTTACGGAGCTAACACTACAAACCAACGCACCACTTGTTATTGGTTTGCTCGCTTCCGTTCTGGAAATTTCGACTTGAAAAATGAACCTCGCGGTCGTCCGAAGACTGGTCGACAATGACGAATTAAAGGCGATTGTGGAAGCTGATGATACACAATCTACGGCTGAATTAGCAGCAGCTTTCGACGTTAGCGTCAAAACAATATTGGTCCATTTGCGTCAAATTGGCAAGGTAAAAAAGCTTAACAAATGGGTGCCCCACGAACTCAATGATCGCCAGCGCGAAGTACGCGTCGAGACGTGCCTTGCACTGCTCAACAGACACACAAATGAAGGAATTTTGAACCGCATTATACCTGCGATGAAAAATGGATTCTGTTTGATAACCGCAAGCGCTCAGCAAGTTGGTTGGATCCTGGTTCAGCACCTAAACAATGCCCTAAGCGAAAACTTACCCCTAGAATAGTGATGGTCACCGTTTGGTGGTCTAGCGCCGGTGTGATTCATCACAGCTTCTTACCAAACGGGGTGAGCAGTACTTCAGATGTGTACTGTGAAGAACTGAACACAATGATGGAGAAGCTGGCACATCTCCAACCAGCATTGGTCAATCGCTCGTCTCCGCTGCTCCTGCACGACAACGCGCGACCTCGTACTGCACAGCAGGCGGTCTCCAAGTTGCAAGAACTGGGGTTGGAAGCTCTCCGTCATCCGCCCTACTCACCAGACCTTGCGCCTACAGACTACTACTTTTTCCAGAATTTGAATAACTTCTTGGCGGGAAAAAAAATCAATACCCGAGAGGCAGTACAAAATGCCTTTGAAGAATTTGTTGCCTCCCGTCCAGCTGATTTCTTTAAGAAGGGCATCAATAAACTGCCACTGCGTTGGCAAAGATGCATTGATTGCATGGGTGATTACTTCGATTAATACAAATAAAAAATGCATGAAAAAAATTCGTTTAAATTTTTTCATACAAAACGGCAATTTCATAGGTAAAGACCTATTATATATTTTTTATAATTTTAAAAGAAATTGTTTTAAAGTTATTTAAGAAAATAGACGAAAATTGACCATTTCCCCCCTTATCTCCGAAACTACTGAGCCTAAAATTTTGAAAAAAATACAGAAAATAGATCTTTACCTGTAGATTACAGGAAAACCTATAAGAAGTCTGTGGTCTTAAAATAACATGGTAAATCTATCAATATTGTGAGTACAAACTTACATTTACAGTTGGAATGTATGGGAGAACATGTTTTTCAACTACAATGTTAAGTACGTTCTTAAGGTAAATTCATCCCAACTACGGAACCCTTCATTGTGCGTGGTCCGCTACGCACTTGGCCGGTTTTTTTTTATTGTTGTTACTCTATGATGTTTTGGGTTCATGTTTTTTCACTTTGATTTTGTATATGTTTTTTTATTTTGATTTTGAAATTGTGCTATTTTTTGACTATTTTACTATTTATGTGTAAAATTAATGTGTAACATGTTCTGATTTCTTATACAACATGTAACACAAAAATGTGACACCGTACCTACATAAGCAAATGTGACTTTATAAAAATTAGGACTTTGTAAGAATTAGTTGATACTGTGATTTTTATTCCTTAATAAATCACTGATTTTATTTCAAATTTGTTTTTTTACCAATTACAATAAAAAAAATTCAAAAAAAAAAAAAAATTTTTTTTTTTTTTCAATTTACAAAATGAAAATGTAAAGAGTTGGGATCCTGGTGTCCTGAAACACAGGCCACGAGCCTAGCTTAGGCACCAGTCTCCCACAATATTGTATACCTACTTATTTGAATTGTGTATTCAGTGTCGAATCTGATCAATGTACTGTAATAAATATACAAATTGTGGTGAGAAATAAAGTTGATTGATTGATTGAATTAAAACCACCAGTCTTATGTTATTTGGTGGGAGCAATAGAACTAAAAAAAAATTAATAAATTATTCCCGTTCGTCCCCCAAAAAAAAATTAGCGAGACCATCGGGAAAATAAATAACGCATTCGCGTTCGTCCCCCGAGGGGGACGAAGTCGAGGGGACGAACGGGAATACACCAAATGCCCGATGGGCCGGTTGCCCGAAGGGCCGCCAGCCGGTGTGGCAAATTGGCGGTAGACTTTCTCTAACTACATATTTAAAAAAAGCATAGCAGTACCTACAATACAACGATTCAAATAACGTCCTCTTGACAGCGTCGTTATTGTTTTAGTTACGACTCGATACTTTTGGGCGAATATTTTCTTTTTCATAGTAGTAGCTCAGTCTATACAATGTTTTTATACTGTGGTAGTAGTCGCTGACAATGGGCCTTTCTAGAAGGCTAAAAGTCACCCAAAGGGCAATGGAGAGGGCTAAGCTTGGAGTTTCCCTACGTGATCGAATCAGAAATTAAGAGATCCGCAAGAGAACCAACCAATTGGCAAACTTAAGTGGCAGTGGGCAGGGCACATTGCTCACAGAACACATGGCCGATGAGGCCGAAAGGGTCGCGTACCGGAAGACGTAACGTTGGAAGGCCTCCCACAAGGTGAACCGATGACCTTGTAAAGGCCGCAGGAATCCGCTGGATGGGGGAAGCACGCGCGGTCGAAATGGCCATGGCGGTGCTTGGGGGAGGCCTATATCCAACAGGGGACGTCTTTTGGCTGAAATGATGATGATGAATCATTTTATTCGGTGCAAACATCTGCATTGTCTATCCCAGTTCCGAAGTTGTAATGTTTAACTTCGTTAACTAGACAATAATCATTAGCATACAGCTTCCGTCACATATTTGAAAATCGTTGGGTTTCCTACTTTCATCGAATTCTCTACATTATTCGAATTTTCTACTTTACGATATCTAAATATTGATCGATATCTTAATTTTCTTACATTCAACAAGTTCCTCCAGTTGTTTTTTTTTTTTCATTGAGATATTTAGGTACCTACAAAGCTCAGCTTTTTCGCGCCCGTACATTCCTCAAGTTTTCTACTCTCTCCTGCTTCTTACATCCATCGACTTCACTTTCATCTTGTTTTCTATTATCGAGTTTCCTGCATTCTTCATTCTTTTTGAGGTCTTCAAACTTTTTACTGTCATCGCGCATTTTGCGATCTTGAAGTGTCTAAAGAATGTAATTTAGAACAGCAGTTGTTATTGAGTAACTTATTGATTTGCTAATTAATACGCAATATTTTATTACGTAATAATAAAGAAAATGAATTAGGTACTTATTAATACTTACTATTTTCTTTCGTAAAAATTAAAAAATTGTTTAGTGGAAATTTTTGCGGTTATTAGAGTAGGGCCGTTTTTTGTTACTGGTTTTCTGGTGGTTTTAGAAGTTGAATCTGGTGAAGAGCCAGTTGTAACTGTTGGCAACACTGGGCAAGTGTCAAATAAATGTCAAAATATATAATATAAATGTCAAACAAAAATAAACACTTTTACATTTGTTTAACATGTTTTTAGGATTACCTATTATTCTTGCGACCTGCCTCATAATCTCGTGCAAATCTCATAACATTATCTCAACACTCAACAACATTTAATATATTGGAAAAGATATGGAATACAGGAAGTGCTTTGTTCCAACTTGCAGCAATAATAGTATTAATAGTCCAAACAAAATTTTTGTTCGTATTAGAGAAGATTTGCGAGAAAAGTGGTGTCGTGATGTAGGCGTGGAATATTGCAAGGTTTATACAATGTATTGTTGCGAAGATCACTTTGATGTAAGTATTTCAGAAGCACAGTTGTATATTATTACATTATTATTTCATTATATCATTTACATTTTTAAAAATATAAAACATAGCGGCCCACTGGTATCAGGAACAGTGTCATTATTATTATTTGTACGGTCTTTATATTATTGCCACCCCTACTTACCACGTTTTGCTTTTTTTTTACAGGCTAAAAAGGATTTAAAGAATTATTATCAACATATATTAATGAAACAAGAGCCACGCCTTAAACCTACAGCTTCTATCTGCTATATTGCACCTAATAAAAGTGAAGACTCCACAGAATTATCTGAGCTGTTATTGCAACATGCTACCACCCGCAAACCAGTAAAAAGGAAATATGAGGATACTATAATGCCCAGTACATCTTCATATTCCACAATACCAGTGAAGGTAGGTTTATAATTAATTTAGCCGTTAAGTAATAAAAACCGAGGCTCCACTGTACTTCAGCACCTGTGCGTCCGAAACTCACAATTTTATAGCGTGGTGATGTCTTCAAGCAAAACACTTTCGCAAAATATTACACTGTGCACACTACTAGTTTTTGAGAAAAAAAATTCTAAAGTTTGTCAAACTATCACACTAAATACTTAAGATGCAAGAGTGAGCGAAGCGAGCTCGGGACTTGGGGACACCCCGACTCGGACAGGTTAGGTTCGAAGGCTTCGTGGTTATTTTTTTTTAAGCCTTATTTAATTAAGTTGACATTGACAATTTGACATTTGACAATGGCATGTCGTCAAACGTCAATGTTTTGTTGATTGTTGTGTTGTCTCTGCGTCAAATGTGTTCTGTGCTCTGCGTTATGAATGAAGTCTTCAAAATAATCAATTTAAAGCGAAAGATTACTGGTATCCGTTTGCATTTAGGTCGTATATAATCTACGTTCTGGCTTTGGAAGCGTTCCCCTTACACCCTGTATACATGTATTAATGAATGTAAAGTGTAAGTATATGATGTAAAATGTCTGTAGTACGTAGATACTATACACTGAAGAAGAGTGTCCACGTTGAAATTCTAAATACCAGCGTTCTACAGTCCTAACACATGGTGCTGTATCACTAAACACAGAAGTGGTCTCCTCAAAGCACTGAAATCGCGTTAATCCCCTTTGAAAGTTATAGAAAATTATCGCATGTATATTTTCCTTTGATATTTCCATTTTTACAACCGACTTGTCACCTTTGAATAGACGCTACCTACAATAAAACTATTCGACCAATCTTTTTTAATAATTGCGGGAGGTTTGCAAACGACATGACTTTAAAGGCAGCCCTCGTATAAGCCTGATAGTAGTAGTTTAGGCAATAGTATTCTGATGTTGTTTCGCCTTAAGGGCAGTCTCCTAAGAACGGTATCCTGTAGCTGCTATGTTAAGATACCTGCCATTACTGCCCCATCTAAAAATCATTTATTTTGTAGGTCTGCAGGGTATGCCTAGCTTTGGATGTGAAGATGTATGATTTGAAGGACATTGAACTGAGAGAAATGTTCCAGGACATTACTGGGATAGCGGTGAGTCATTGTTGTCTTTGTTTTACATAACATCACGCCTGCAATCCTCGATGGGTAAGGCAGAGGTGTACCTATAGTACCTACACCTACATTTCGCTATTTATGTTCAAGCCCCGTGTGATTGTAACAGGGGGGGCGAGCCTTTTGCAATCAACCGGGCACAATTCCAAACTCCGGGCTACTACTGAGAAATTCCTAATGGAAAAACTCAATAACACATTGCCCGATATTAGAAGCGAACCCAGAACCTCATGCTCAGCAGTAGCGACTGCGACCACTAGACCAACGCGGCAGTTATACAGATTATAAAAAAAAACTAAACCTAAATGGTGAAAGAAACTATGGACTCGATATTTTTTTATAAATAGTCCTTCCTAGCCTGGAAGCCAACCCAATCTTTTTTCATCAAAAAAAAAAAAAAAAAAAACTAATTTGCAGGGTAGGTATGTGGCGGCATCTACATCGCCACATACGAACTACGCATCACACTGACGTCACGCAAATCCTGCATCGCGCAATTAGAGTTTACTGCGCGATTAGCATATATACGACGTCCCGACATCAACCGTCGGGTAGTTTCCCACCAGACACGTCACCCGTCTGGTCGGAGAATCCTCCCTTTTTAATGGAGGATAAGTGAAATTTACACCCTGTTCCTTATGCCTCTATAGGTACAGTCAACCGCGCTTCCATGTTTACGAATGTTAATGACTGGCAGCGCCTTTATTTCGAAGCTATAAGGGGTTTGTAGTAGTTCATATGTTACTACTGACATGCGGTTAACCGTACGGTCTCCACCATCTGCTTCGCCTTTTCCCAACAATGTTGAGGTCGTCTTCCAGTCTAACCGGGGATGCAGCTGAATACCAGTATTTTACATGAAGCGACTGCCTATGTGACCTTCACCATCCAGTTACTGGGTAACACGATACTCCTTGTCTGCACCAGTATTTGAGTTTTAAGGATATTTAGCATGATCTTTCTTCCCCATCCCAGGTTCCCGAAAGTAACCATTGCATACTTGAGCGCCTATGTTGGGAGTGCGCTGGAAGACTGAAAGCTGCTGCGGCGTTCAGAAACAAAGCGCTGCTCAGCGATGCTTTGCTGCAGCGCTTAGCAGACACTGGCGAACAAGTGAGTAACAGTAGTAGTACAGCTCTCTGTGAAGGAGCTCGTCCGGCAAGTACTGCCACCAGACATAGTTCTGTCGCCAAGCTGCGATGTTGTTCCGGTTTGGGTGTGTTACAGGCTCATGACATATGTCTGGGATGGCAACGCGGTTGCAATGCCTTTGGTTTTGAAAAGAAAAATAAACCTCGTGTGCAAAACTTGTACACGAGGTTTTAATAAATAAAGAATTAAAATAAATAAGTCCGCGATTTTTCAAAAAATTGGGGTCCTTTTTTAAGGGTTTTTTGTTTCACGTTTCAGATACGAAAAAATGACATCACTTTAATAAAAGAAAAGGAAGATTATCTCAAATCGTCCGCTACTTTGAGCGTTATAGAAGTATTTCATACTGTAGAAATTGATCCCGAAAACCAAAGCTATATCGGATCTATATCCAAAAACAATGACAAAAAAATTGTACATAGTACTCGAAATGATTCGGAAAAACTGAAAAAGAGTATTATCGAAGAAAATAATGATGAGATGGACGTTGAAGACGAACCAATGATTGAAGTTCCTATCAAAACTGAGATAGAATATGATCCTATATGTAACACTGGTGAAGAAAATACAAATATTGTTTTCGAAACAAATCATCTCTTTAGTAATAATATTCCTTTAAGAGAAGATACAATTAACTCGGCATATAGCAGTCCCTCGCCAGGCTGTTCCCATGTTGAGCCAAAGTATCCGATTCTCGCCTGCCTCTTGAAAGCAACTAGTGATTGTGAAAATAAAACAAAAAAAACTGTAGTAAAAATCACAAATTCGCTTTCAAAAATAGTACCCAAAAAACCGAAAGAATTAATAAGCCATGATCACACATATATAAAAGGTGACGCAAAATTTAAAAACACAAATGTGAAAGTAGGTGGTATTAGTAAAAAGACTTCAAATCTAAAACTGGTGAAGAAGACTCAAGTTAAGGCAAATACTTCCACAGATGAGGAATGTCTGAGTTTGGAAGATTTTGAGTTTTAAACCGGCAAGGTTTTTCAGTACCAGAGCTGTTTGTGAAAGAACTCTTCCGGGATGTACTACCATCATACATTCTGCCTCCAAGCGATGCTGTGTTTTTGTTTGAAGAGTGTAGGTTTAACAAACATCAGTTATATAAAAGTCCCATAAGTCGCAGGGAGCGAGCCTCTTGGCCAGCCAGGCACAAATCCACCCTCCGGGCTGCAATTCCAGTTGAAAAAACCTATTGACACTTGCCTGACATGGGGATCGAGCCCCGTTTAGCACTTACACTTGCGACCACTAGGCTAACGTGGAAGTCAATAGTGTACCACCACACCACATGGACGAGAAGTTCCCCACCTTTTACCAAACGCCCCCAACTTGGGACTCACTAGTTGGGAACCCAAGACATAGACAAAGAAGTTGATAGGAAAAGGATAGCAACAGAAACAGACGAGAGTATAGAAGACTAGAGTGAGACATCAAGAGTTTGGCAACGTCGCTGCACAGGAGTCTGGTATTTCTACATCTACAAGAACTGCTAGAACAGGACGTCGTGAAGGAAGGAAGAAACAGGTAATTTGAATTAATTTATAAGCAGGTGGACGTAATATACGCCGCTGAAACTGAGTCGCCGAAATTATATTATGTTCCAAAAGTATCTGATGAAAATGTAAACAAATGGATAATAAAAATTACCTGTGGATGCTCAATTTGTAGTGTCACTTACAAATTGAGTGCTTTGTTTTAATTTCAGAGTAGGTACAAGAAATCCTTATTTTAAATCACCTAAAAGATCTTTGTACTTGACAATCGAGGTTACTTTTATTATCACAATTTGCGTCGATGCTTTTTGAATTACAATTTAATAATGTTATTCTAACAATAATGAGTGAGAAATAAAGTTGAAATCTAAATACAGATGAATGTGTTACTAATTCCCTTTCGTGTGTGATTGCGTAAGAATTTCAGGGTTTGTTGACACTCTCGTCTGATACTTTTGGAACAGAGCATACGCTGCAGGATTGTGAATGGAGCCGTCATCATCAACATCATCATTGGAAGCCTTGGCCCACCCACTGCTGAATATAGGCCTCATCCTTTTTGTACCATGCTTCCCTGGTCTGCGCGTGTAAGCTAAGAATAAGCTTTTTCATACAAACGAAATCCCCCTTTTCACCCCCTTAAAGGTTGAATTTCCAAAAAAAAAACCCTTAGTGCTCCCCTACATTATAAAAGAAAGCCTTGAGCACAATTTCACGTTCCTAGTCCTAGTAGTTTCGGCTGTGCGCTGGTATGTCAGCCAGTCAGTCAGCTTTTCCTTTTTTATTATAGTAGCCGTTGCCCGCGACGTCTGGATCTGGATCGCAGACGAATGAAGTAGCGCATGAAGTGTTAGTCTTTAGAATAAAAATTAAAAAATATATTTTTATTGTGTTATATTTTTCTAGCGAACATCAGTTGGTGCCGGCAATGGTTCCTTCAAAAAACATCAAGTGACGGCGGTCCCACAAACACTATGAATGAGCTAGACCAAGATTTATTCAAGCACGTTATCGAAGTCGAATTGCAGAGTAATCAAACTGAAGTGGCAGTGGGCTGGCCATGTTTGTCGAAGGACCGATGGCCGGTGGAGCAGACAGTCCTGGAGTGAAGACCGCGTATTGGCATACGCAGTGTGGGCCGCCCCCCAGCTAAAGGGTCTTTCAAATAGAGCGGGTCGATGTTAATAATCTGTGGCGGCCATTTTGTTTTGGCGGCAACTGTCAAATCTGTTTTTTCTTATTCAGTCACTGATGCCAAATCACCATGGCAAGTTACACGGTTGAGCAGCATGTGCAAATGATAAAACTTTATTATCAAAATGAGTGTTCGTTAGTGCAAACGTTGCGCGCATTGCGCCCATTTTACGGCAGACGCGGTGGCCCTTCAAAGTCCACTCTCCAACGATTGGTGACTAAATTTGAGACGACCGGTTCGGTAAACAACCAACCAACACCTTTACGTCAAAGGAACGCCAGATCGGCCGAGAACATCGCCGCTGTACGTGAGAGTGTTCAGGAGACTCCGACGCAGTCGATTTCTCGCCGTGCTCAAGAACTCGGCCTTTCGCAGACCTCAACTTGGAGAATTTTGCGTCGGGACTTGGGTCTGCATCCGTACAAGATCCAACTGACCCAAGAGCTCAAAGTTAATGACCATAGACAACGCCGTGTGTTCGCTGAATGGGCATCGGAACGCTTGGAAGAGGACCCCGATTTTGGCCGAAAAATAATCTTTAGCGACGAGGCACATTTTTGGATGAATGGTTTTGTTAATAAGCAAAATTGCCGTATATGGGATGACCACAACCCACATGAGGTTCACCAGGTGGCAATGCATCCACAAAAAGTTACTGTTTGGTGCGGATTTTGGTGTGGCGGCGTCATTGGTCCGTACTTCTTTGAAAACGACGTTGGCGAGGCCATCACCGTCAACGGCGAGCGCTACAGATCAATGATAAACAATTTCTTTTGGCTTGAATTGAACAATATGGACGTGAACGACATGTGGTTCCAGCAAGATGGCGCTACTTGCCACACAGCGAACGACACAATCGACATTCTGCATGAACGGTTTGAGGGTAGAGTTATCTCTCGCAGAGGTGACGTGAATTGGCCACCAAGATCGTGTGATTTGACTCCGCTAGACTTTTTCTTGTGGGGTTTTCTGAAGTCGCAGGTCTATGCCAATAAACCACATTCGACCGTTGCCCTGAAAGCCAACATAACGCAGGCCATCGCTCGGATTCAGCCAGATCTATGCAGCAGAGTCATTAAAAATTGGACCTCTCGGATTCGTGCCACCATACGAAGCCGCGGCGGACATTTGAACGATGTCATATTCCATCCATAATGGCATAAATGGGCCTTTTAAATAAAAAATAAATTTCGATAATATCTCACACACATCTTGTTTTATTCAATTTTAACATCGACCCGTCCTTGTTGAAAGACCCTTTAGATGGACCGACGACCTTAAGAAGGTGGCAAAACTGGAATCGCGGAAAAAAATTAGCTGTTCCCTACATTAACGCATAACTCATCAAAATATAGTGAACAGCTGATTGATTTTTTTTCGCGATATCAGGTTTGGTCCCATAGTAAAAGTTGTTTGTTATCATGAGTACAATCATGTGTTTAAGTATGGGTCACTAGTTACCATTCACCCTATTCACATTACCTACGAAATGTAAAGCTTCGGCTTTACAGGGAGGAAACTACTACTACTTTAAATAAGAAGACTTACACTGGTTGAATGGGGCTGAAGCCCGCTATATTGATAATCAGATTCAGACTTAAAGAAATTCACTTTCCTAGGCGAAACCCTAAAAAAATGTGACTCGCCCTTCAAGAAAAACCGGCCAAGTGCGTGTCGGACCACGCACAATGAAGGGTTCCGTAGTTGGGATGAATTATTCCAAGGATAAACTTAACATTGTAGTTGAAAAACATGTTCTTCCATACATTCCAACTGTAAATGTAAGTTTGTACTCACAATATTGAGAGATTTACCATGTTATTTTAAGACCACAGACTTATAGGTTTTCCTGTAATCTGCAGATAAAGATCTATTTTCTTTTTTTTTTAATTTTAGTCTCAGTAGTTTCGGAGATGAGGGGGGGGGGGGGTCAATTTTCTTAAATAACTTTAAAACGATTTATTTTAAAATTATAAAAAATATATATATTAGGTCTTTACCTATGAAATTGCCGTTCTGCAGTACTGGTCATTTCAAATCAAAATAATTTTTGTTTGGCTAAGAATTCTAATTTCAAATTAATTTTATTTTAAAAACATGGATTTTTTTTTCCAAAAGTAGTCATTTGTTTATTGATTAGTGTTACATTTTCATCGCATTTCAATCTTTTTCGTCATCATGGATACGATAAAAATTCGGGTAATTATGGAATATGAGTACCGTCGTGGTAGCAACGCGGCACAAGCGGTACGCAACATCAACGACGTTTACGGAGCTAACACTACAAACCAACGCACCACTTGTTATTGGTTTGCTCGCTTCCGTTCTGGAAATTTCGACTTGAAAAATGAACCTCGCGGTCGTCCGAAGACTGGTCGACAATGACGAATTAAAGGCGATTGTGGAAGCTGATGATACACAATCTACGGCTGAATTAGCAGCAGCTTTCGACGTTAGCGTCAAAACAATATTGGTCCATTTGCGTCAAATTGGCAAGGTAAAAAAGCTTGACAAATGGGTGCCCCACGAACTCAATGATCGCCAGCGCGAAGTACGCGTCGAGACGTGCCTTGCACTGCTCAACAGACACACAAATGAAGGAATTTTGAACCGCATTATACCTGCGATGAAAAATGGATTCTGTTTGATAACCGCAAGCGCTCAGCAAGTTGGTTGGATCCTGGTTCAGCACCTAAACAATGCCCTAAACGAAAACTTACCCCTAGAATAGTGATGGTCACCGTTTGGTGGTCTAGCGCCGGTGTGATTCATCACAGCTTCTTACCAAACGGGGTGAGCATTACTTCAGATGTGTACTGTGAAGAACTGAACACAATGATGGAGAAGCTGGCACATCTCCAACCAGCATTGGTCAATCGCTCGTCTCCGCTGCTCCTGCACGACAACGCGCGACCTCGTACTGCACAGCAGGCGGTCTCCAAGTTGCAAGAACTGGGGTTGGAAGCTCTCCGTCATCCGCCCTACTCACCAGACCTTGCGCCTACAGACTACTACTTTTTCCAGAATTTGAATAACTTCTTGGCGGGAAAAAAAATCAATACCCGAGAGGCAGTACAAAATGCCTTTGAAGAATTTGTTGCCTCCCGTCCAGCTGATTTCTTTAAGAAGGGCATCAATAAACTGCCACTGCGTTGGCAAAGATGCATTGATTGCATGGGTGATTACTTCGATTAATACAAATAAAAAATGCATGAAAAAAATTCGTTTAAATTTTTTCATACAAAACGGCAATTTCATAGGTAAAGACCTATTATACAGGGTGTTTGGTGCATCGTTTGCCAAATTGAATTGGCCGAAAGAAGAGGTCATTTGCTATCGCTTCAGGCTCAAGTACTCATTTTTGGCCACACCGGTTTTTTTATTACAACTTTCTAATTTTTATTTTGAAAAAATCCAAAACTCAGCATTAAAGCTTAAATTAAAAAAAAGTTTTAAGTGTAGTCGTCAAATTTCATTTTTATTTACATATGTACTGTTGTATGGCTCTATCAAATTTAAAATTACTTGCCAGTTACATCTAGTTTTTTTTTAATAAATCACAAAGTTTTTGGAAAAATAAAAAATGAACTTAAAACTCAACTTTAAATAGCTATAAAAAAAAAACTAAAAGCGATCGGGATCTTCGAATTATTTTAAAAAGTTCTCTAGTCTATCCCCTTTCCAACGGTATGTAATGTGTTAAAAAACTCTTTTAATATCTTTAATAATTAGCTAAATGTGTAGTCGAGACACATCAGGCTGATATTGGATATTACGTTTAAAACACTAGTTTTCGCATAAATTACATGCTATTAGTAGATAGATACTGTTATCTCACGTCTTACGTAGTCTCTTATCTCGTTCTTACATAGGGAACTTTCCTCGAAATTGAAAAAAAAATACATTATTACAAAAATAATCATTTATTAATAAGTAATTTAATTACATACTAATCTTACAAGAATTAGAATTTCTGCAAACAGAGTTGCCCTTATTATTAGCTGATTTGCCAATTTTCAGTGAAGACAGGTCTTTTGTTTTCCAACATGACGGTTGTCCCGCTCATTGGAGAATAACCGTCAGGGAGTACTTGAATGATGCATTCCCGGACTCATGGATTGGGAGGGATGGCCCTATTCCTTGGCCTCCACGTTCTCCAGACTTAACTCCGTTGGATTTTTACGTCTGGGGATGGGCCAAAGAACTCGTCTACGCCACGGAAGTTGAGACAAGAGATGATTTAGTCCAACGCATTGAGGCGGCTTTCATGACGATCAAAGCAGAAATGCGTTTACGCACCACTACAGTTGAGATAAGACGAAGATGTCGCGCGTGCATACGCAATAGTGGTAGACAGTTTGAACAAGACTTGTAAGATTAGTATGTAATTAAATTACTTATTAATAAATGATTATTTTTGTAATAATGTATTTTTTTTTCAATTTCGAGGAAAGTTCCCTATGTAAGAACGAGATAAGAGACTACGTAAGACGTGAGATAACAGTATCTATCTACTAATAGCATGTAATTTATGCGAAAACTAGTGTTTTAAACGTAATATCCAATATCAGCCTGATGTGTCTCGACTACACATTTAGCTAATTATTAAAGATATTAAAAGAGTTTTTTTAACACATTGCATACCGTTGGAAAGGGGATAGACTAGAGAACTTTTTAAAATAATTCGAAGATCCCGATCGCTTTTAGTTTTTTTTTTATAGCTATTTAAAGTTGAGTTTTAAGTTCATTTTTTATTTTTCCAAAAACTTTGTGATTTATTAAAAAAAAACTAGATGTAACTGGCAAGTAATTTTAAATTTGATAGAGCCATACAACAGTACATATGTAAATAAAAATGAAATTTGACGACTACACTTAAAACTTTTTTTTAATTTAAGCTTTAATGCTGAGTTTTGGATTTTTTCAAAATAAAAATTAGAAAGTTGTAATAAAAAAACCGGTGTGGCCAAAAATGAGTACTTGAGCCTGAAGCGATAGCAAATGACCTCTTCTTTCGGCCAATTCAATTTGGCAAACGATGCACCAAACACCCTGTATATTTTTTATAATTTTAAAAGAAATTGTTTTAAAGTTATTTAAGAAAATAGACGAAAATTGACCATTTCCCCCCATATCTCCGAAACTACTGAGCCTAAAATTTTGAAAAAAATACAGAAAATAGATCTTTACCTGTAGATTACAGGAAAACCTATAAGAAGTCTGTGGTCTTAAAATAACATGGTAAATCTATCAATATTGTGAGTACAAACTTACATTTACAGTTGGAATGTATGGGAGAACATGTTTTTCAACTACAATGTTAAGTTTGTTCTTAAGGTAAATTCATCCCAACTACGGAACCCTTCATTGTGCGTGGTCCGCTACGCACTTGGCCGGTTTTTTTTTATTGTTGTTACTCTTTATGATGTTTTGGGTTCATGTTTTTTCACTTTGATTTTGTATATGTTTTTTTATTTTGATTTTGAAATTGTGCTATTTTTTGACTATTTAACTACACTTCTGGACACATCTTTTGGCCCACCTTGTATTTTCAGTTTCGTTTGGTCCTAGCTAAAATTTTATATTAGGTCGAGCAAAAAGTTTTTATGCAGTTTTGAACCTGGCACATTAACAATTTCATTCAATAGTCTTTTTTTGAATTTCGAACACAGAATTTAAAGAAACAAAAGACAATTTGGAGCCTGTTTGTTGATATCAAACAATCGAATACTAAGAAAACTTGGTTTTATTGGTTTACTTGGATTTAATTCTTGAAAAAGTGATTGATATCTATGGTTTTGCAACAAACTTTACTTATTCTTAACATTAAGGTGAGGTTCTATCAATAATCTATGGATACTTCACCTGAAGTCGCCGCCCAAGCTGTGGCACTTATTCAGGCCGGACACAGCCAAAGAAACGTGAGTGCTCAACTTAATTTAAGTCGATCTGCGGTCCGAAATGTTTATCGGAGGTACCTAGAGACTGGCGGCTTTGTTCGTCGCCAAGGAAGGCCACGATCTCGGGTCACAACTGAAAGGCAGGATCGATTCATCGTGACGACCAGCTTGAGAAATCGTCACCTTACCTCCATTGAGATACAAAACCAACTTCGCGACTTCCACGGAGTATCTGTGAGCGTTCGAACTGTTCGGAGAAGGTTAAAAGAACGCGATATGGTACCACACAAGCCAGCTAATGGCCCCAAACTAACGCGAGCCCACCGAACAGCGCGCCTTCATTTCGCACGCAGTCATTTAAATTGGACACAGCAAGATTGGAGCCGTGTACTCTTTTCTGATGAGTCTAAAATTGTGTTACATGGCAATGATGGAAGGAAGAAGGTCTACCGACGTAAGGGAGAGCGTTTCGCACAATGCTGCTTTGAAGAGAGGGTTGCTTATGGCGGTGGCTCATGGACTGTCTGGGGCGGTATATCCGCGAGCGGCAAAACTCAACTTGAGGTTGTTACAGGACCACGGCTGCCAACATTAAATGCTGAAAGGTACATTCGTGAGTGCTTAGAACCTCACGTGATACCATACGCGGACTATGTGGGCCCAAATTTCCTTTTTATGCATGATAATGCAAGAGCCCATGCGGCCGGCATCGTCAGGGAATATCTTCGGGATGTGAACATCACAGTTATGGACTGGCCAGCCAGAAGCCCAGACATGAACCCCATTGAGCACATGTGGGACGAGCTAAAAAGACGTGTTAGGGCTCGTCAGCCAGTTGCCCAGACGATGCAGGAGTTGAAAACTGCCATAGAAGAGGAATGGGAGATGATCCCTCAAAATTTCATAGAGCGGTTGATAAACTCTATGCCTAATCGTATGAGAGCTGTGGTAGATGCCCATGGAGGCAACACGCGTTATTAAATTAAACCTTTATTTGATAAAACATGTTTTTTATTCAAAAATCAATTGCCTTTAACAAGGCGCATATCCGACTTGTTAGGCGTAGCTCCATGTCGTATGGTATTCTGAATTCAAATTTAAAACAATACGATCGAAAAAGATGGTAAAATGTATCAGGTTTAAAACTGCATCAACAGTTTTTGTTCAATCTAGCAATCATATTTCGGTAGGGGCCATCGAAACCTAAACTCTAAGGTGGGCCAATAGATGTGTCCAGAAGTGTATTTATGTGTAAAATTAATGTGTAACATGTTCTGATTTCTTATACAACATGTAACACAAAAATGTGACACCGTACCTACATAAGCAAATGTGACTTTATAAAAATTAGGACTTTGTAAGAATTAGTTGATACTGTGATTTTTATTCCTTAATAAATCACTGATTTTATTTCAAATTTGTTTTTTTACCAATTACAATAAAAAAAATTCAAAAAAAAAAAAAAAATTTTTTTTTTTTTTCAATTTACAAAATGAAAATGTAAAGGGTTGGGATCCTGGTGTCCTGAAACACAGGCCACGAGCCTAGCTTAGGCACCAGTCTCCCACAATATTGTATACCTACTTATTTGAATTGTGTATTCAGTGTCGAATCTGATCAATGTACTGTAATAAATATACAAATTGTGGTGAGAAATAAAGTTGATTGATTGATTGAATTAAAACCACCAGTCTTATGTTATTTGGTGGGAGCAATAGAACTAAAAAAAAATTAATAAATTATTCCCGTTCGTCCCCCAAAAAAAAAATTAGCGAGACCATCGGGAAAATAAATAACGCATTCGCGTTCGTCCCTTGAGGGGGACGAACAGCAATACACCAAATGCCCGATGGGCCGGTTGCCCGAAGGGCCGCCAGCCGGTGTGGCAAATTGGCGGTAGACTTTCTCTAACTACATATTTAAAAAAAGCATAGCAGTACCTACAATACAACGATTCAAATAACGTCCTCTTGACAGCGTCGTTATTGTTTTAGTTACGACTCGATACTTTTGGGCGAATATTTTCTTTTTCATAGTAGTAGCTCAGTCTATACAATGTTTTTATACTGTGGTAGTAGTCGCTGACAATGGGCCTTTCTAGAAGGCTAAAAGTCACCCAAAGGGCAATGGAGAGGGCTAAGCTTGGAGTTTCCCTACGTGATCGAATCAGAAATTAAGAGATCCGCAAGAGAACCAACCAATTGGCAAACTTAAGTGGCAGTGGGCAGGGCACATTGCTCACAGAACACATGGCCGATGAGGCCGAAAGGGTCGCGTACCGGAAGACGTAACGTTGGAAGGCCTCCCACAAGGTGAACCGATGACCTTGTAAAGGCCGCAGGAATCCGCTGGATGGGGGAAGCACGCGCGGTCGAAATGGCCATGGCGGTGCTTGGGGGAGGCCTATATCCAACAGGGGACGTCTTTTGGCTGAAATGATGATGATGAATCATTTTATTCGGTGCAAACATCTGCATTGTCTATCCCAGTTCCGAAGTTGTAATGTTTAACTTCGTTAACTAGACAATAATCATTAGCATACAGCTTCCGTCACATATTTGAAAATCGTTGGGTTTCCTACTTTCATCGAATTCTCTACATTATTCGAATTTTCTACTTTACGATATCTAAATATTGATCGATATCTTAATTTTCTTACATTCAACAAGTTCCTCCAGTTGTTTTTTTTTTTTCATTGAGATATTTAGGTACCTACAAAGCTCAGCTTTTTCGCGCCCGTACATTCCTCAAGTTTTCTACACTCTCCTGCTTCTTACATCCATCGACTTCACTTTCATCTTGTTTTCTATTATCGAGTTTCCTGCATTCTTCATTCTTTTTGAGGTCTTCAAACTTTTTACTGTCATCGCGCATTTTGCGATCTTGAAGTGTCTAAAGAATGTAATTTAGAACAGCAGTTGTTATTGAGTAACTTATTGATTTGCTAATTAATACGCAATATTTTATTACGTAATAATAAAGAAAATGAATTAGGTACTTATTAATACTTACTATTTTCTTTCGTAAAAATTAAAAAATTGTTTAGTGGAAATTTTTGCGGTTATTAGAGTAGGGCCGTTTTTTGTTACTGGTTTTCTGGTGGTTTTAGAAGTTGAATCTGGTGAAGAGCCAGTTGTAACTGTTGGCAACACTGGGCAAGTGTCAAATAAATGTCAAAATATATAATATAAATGTCAAACAAAAATAAACACTTTTACATTTGTTTAACATGTTTTTAGGATTACCTATTATTCTTGCGACCTGCCTCATAATCTCGTGCAAATCTCATAACATTATCTCAACACTCAACAACATTTAATATATTGGAAAAGATATGGAATACAGGAAGTGCTTTGTTCCAACTTGCAGCAATAATAGTATTAATAGTCCAAACAAAATTTTTGTTCGTATTAGAGAAGATTTGCGAGAAAAGTGGTGTCGTGATGTAGGCGTGGAATATTGCAAGGTTTATACAATGTATTGTTGCGAAGATCACTTTGATGTAAGTATTTCAGAAGCACAGTTGTATATTATTACATTATTATTTCATTATATCATTTACATTTTTAAAAATATAAAACATAGTGGCCCCGGGGTATCAGGAACAGTGTCATTATTATTATTTGTACGGTCTTTATATTATTGCCACCCCTACTTACCACGTTTTGCTTTTTTTTTACAGGCTAAAAAGGATTTAAAGAATTATTATCAACATATATTAATGAAACAAGAGCCACGCCTTAAACCTACAGCTTCTATCTGCTATATTGCACCTAATAAAAGTGAAGACTCCACAGAATTATCTGAGCTGTTATTGCAACATGCTACCACCCGCAAACCAGTAAAAAGGAAATATGAGGATACTATAATGCCCAGTACATCTTCATATTCCACAATACCAGTGAAGGTAGGTTTATAATTAATTTAGCCGTTAAGTAATAAAAACCGAGGCTCCACTGTACTTCAGCACCTGCGCGTCCAAAACTCACAATTTTATAGCGTGTTGATGTCTTCAAGCAAAACACTTTCGCAAAATATTACACTGTGCAAACTACTAGTTTTTGAGAAAAAAAATTCTAAAGTTTGTCAAACTATCACACTAAATACTTAAGATGCAAGAGTGAGCGAAGCGAGCTCGGGACTTGGGGACACCCCGACTTGGACAGGTTAGGTTCAAAGGCTTCGTGGTTATTTTTTTTTAAACCTTATTTAATTAAGTTGACATTGACAATTTGACAATGGCATGTCGTCAAACGTCAATGTTTTGTTGATTGTTGTGTTGTCTCTGCGTCAAATGTGTTCTGTGCTCTGCGTTATGAATAAAGTCTTCAAAATAACCTATTTAAAGCGAAAGATTACTGGTATCCGTTTGCATTTAGGTCGTATATAATCTACGTTCTGGCTTTGGAAGCGTTCCCCTTACACCCAGTATACATGTATTAATGAATGTAAAGTGTAAGTATATGATGTAAAATGTCTGTAGTACGTAGATACTATACACTGAAGAAGAGTGCCCACGTTGAAATTCTAAATACCAGCGTTCTACAGTCCTAACACATGGTGCTGTATCACTAAACACAGAAGTGGTCTCCTCAAAGCACTGAAATTGCGTTAATCCCCTTTGAAAGTTGTAGAAAATTATTGCATGTATATTTTCCTTTGATATTTCCATTTTTACAACCGACTTGTCACCTTTGAATAGACGCTACAATAAAATTATTCGACCGATCAAAAAACATTATTTTGTTTTCGAATTCTAAATTCAAAAAGATGAAAAAACCATTTTTTTTTTTAATAATTGCGGGAGGTTTGCAAGCGACATGACTTTAAAGGCAGCCCTCGTATAAGTCTGATAGTAGTAGCTTAGGCAATAGTATTCTGATGTTATTACGCCTTAAGGGCAGTCTCCTAAGAACGGTATCCTGTAGCTGCTACGGTTAAGATACCTGACATTACTGCCCCATCTAAAAATCTTTTATTTTGTAGGCCTGCAGGGTATGCCTAGCTTTGGATGTGAAGATGTATGATTTGAAGGACAATGAACTGAGAGAAATGTTCCAGGATATTACTGGGATAGCGGTGAGTCTTTGTTGTCTTTGTTTTACATAACATCACGCCTGCAATCCTCGATGGTATTGGCAGAGGTGAGGTGGTGGTGGTGAAGTACCTATAGTAGCTACACCTAGATTTCACCAGTTATGTTTCAGTCCCATGTAATTGTAACCGGGCGCGAGACTTTTGCAATCAACCAGGCACAATTCCTAATGGAAAAACCTATTAACACTTTGCTCTACCTAGAAATTGAACCCAGGATGTTATGCTCAGCAGTGGCGCTTGCGACTACTAGACCAACGAGTTAATTATATACTTAAATAATAAAAAAAAAACGAGACCTAAATGGTGAAAGAAACTGTGGACTCGATATTTAAGAAATTAAAAAACTCGGTATTTTTTTATAAATAGTCCTGCCTAGCCTGGAACCCACCCAATCTTTTTTCATAAAAAAAAAAACGAATTTGCAGTTTGCAGAGTAGGTATGTGGCGGCATCTACATCGCCACATACGAACTACGCATCACACTGACGTCACGCAAATCCTGCATCGCGCAATTAGAGTTTACTGCGCGATTAGCATATATACGACGTCCCGACATCAACCGTCGGGTAGTTTCCCACCAGACACGTCACCCGTCTGGTCGGAGAATCCTCCCTTTTTAATGGAGGATAAGTGAAATTTACACCCGTTCCTTTTCCTCTATAGGTACAGTCAACCGCGCTTCCATGTTTACGAATGTTAATGACTTTGGCAGCGCCTTTATTTCGAAGCTATAAGGGGTTTGTAGTAGTTCATATGTTACTACTGACATGCGGTTAACCGTACGGTCTCCACCATCTGCTTCGCCTTTTCCCAACAATGTTGAGGTCGTCTTCCAGTCTAACCGGGGATGCAGCTGAATACCAGTATTTTACATGAAGTGACTGCCTATGTGACCTTCACCATCCAGTTACTGGGTAACACGATACTCCTTGTCTGCACCAGTATTTGAGTTTTAAGGATATTTCGCATTATCTTTCTTCCCCATCCCAGATTACCGAAAATAACCATTCTATACTTGAGCGCCTATGTTGGGAGTGCGCTGGAAGACTGAAAGCGGCTGCGGCGTTCAGAAACAAAGCGCTGCTCAGCGATGCTTTGCTGCAGCGCTTAGCAGACACTGGCGAACAAGTGAGTAACAGTAGTAGTACAGCTCTTTGTGAAGGAGCTCGTCCGGCAAGTACTGCCACCAGACATAGTTCTGTCGCCAAGCAGCGATGCTTTGTTCCGGTTTGGGTGTGTTACAGGCTCATGAGATATGTCAGGTCTCTGGGATGGCAACGCGTTTCCAATGCCTTTGGTTTTGAAAAGAAAATAAACCTCGTGTACAAAACTTGTTTTTAATAAATAAATAATTAAAATTAGTAAGTCCGCGATTTTTTCAAAAATTGGGAACCTTTTTTAAGGGATTTTTTGTTTCACATTTCAGATACAAAAAAGTGACATCATTTTAATAAAAGAAAAGGAAGATTATCTCAAATCAGCCGCGACTTTGAGCGTTGTAGATGTATTTCATACTGTAGAAATTGATCCGGAAAACGAAAGCTTACCTTCTATATCGAAAAACAATGACACAAAAATATTACATAATACTCGAAGTGATTCGGAAGAACTAAAAAAAAGTATTATCGAAGAAAATAATGATGAGATGGGCGTTGAAGACGAACCAATGATTGATGCTCCTATCAAAACTGAGATAGAATATGATCCTATATGTAACACTGGTGAAGAAAATAGAAATGTTGTTTTCGAAACAAATCCTCTCTTTAGTAATAATATTCCTTTAAGAGAAGATACAACTAACTCAGCGTATAGCAGTCCCTCGCCAGGCTGTTCCCATGTTGAGCCAAAGTATCCGATTCTCGGCTGCCTTTTGAAAACATCTAGTGATTGTGAAAATAAAACTGTAGTAAAAATCACAAATTCGATTTCAAAAATAGTACCCAAAAAATCGAAAGATTTAATAAGCCATGATCACACATATATAAAAGGTGACGCAAAATTTAAAAACATAAATGTAAAAGTAGGTGGTATTAGTAATATGACTTCAAATCAAAAACTGGTGGAGAAGACTCAAGTTAAGGCAAATACACACATCAAAAGTGTCTAGGGATCAAGCATTTTTATGCGGATTTCTTGAGATTGAGATGTGGCTTTGTAATAAATTTATGATTTTATAAATTTATATGGATCCTTTTTGGTGCATTTCATAATTTGAATCAGGAACTGTGAATCAAATTCGAGTAAAAGATGAAAATCAGCTGTCAATATTTTCCCTATAAAAACATACAACGCATTGAAGACATTATTAGTGCTACTGTTTCCCTACTACTGATTAAAACCAACGTTATTATGGAGCGGCGACGTCATTTAAGCAGGGAAGAAATGCTCAGAGCCGTGGGAATGATAGAAGCTGGTTCCCGGCAACGTACTGTGGCTTTAGCTCTGAATACAAGTCAGAGTGTTATCAGTCGACTTTGGACACGTTACCGAAGCACTGGTACCGTGGCTGAGCGCCATGGAGGACGGTATCGCTGCACCACACGGAGACAAGACCGATACATTCAAATCTTAACTCGAAGAGCTCCAACTATAACCGCCATGATGTTAGCCGTGAGGCTTCATCACTCTTCAGGGAACTTAATTAGCGACCAAACAGTCAGAAACCGCTTGCATGAAGTGAACCTTCATTCCCGAAGACCGCTACGGGTACCACCTATAGCAATGCACAATCGTAGGATTCGATATCAATGGGCTCTTGAACACAGAAATTGGGCAGAAGAACAATGGCGTTTCGTGTGCTTTTCTGATGAGTCTCGTTTTGGTATGAGACCGGATACAAGACGTATACGACACTGGAGAACCCCTGGACGCCAACAGCGATTAAAATCCTGCCAGGAAGTCCATCCTTATAGTGGTGGAACCATCATGGTATGGGCGGGTATTTGGATCGGCGGAAGAACTGAGTTGATTTGGATCAGAGGCAACCTCAACGCTCAAATTTATGCTGAGACGATTGTATCAGACGTCATCGTTCCTCTACAAGTGCAAATCGGTCCCTTATTTCAGTTAATGCATGATAATGCACGACCGCACACCGCAAGAGTTGTAAGACAGACTCTCGCCGCAGCTAACATCAATGTCCTGCCCTGGCCTGCTCAGTCGCCAGACTTGAACCCGATTGAGCATGCATGGGATATGCTACAGAGAAGAGCTCTGCCGAATATGGAGGGTATCCAGTCGCAAGAAGACCTTTTTTTGTTGTTGCAACGAACATGGGCGGCCATTCCACAGCGTGATTTGGATGAACTCATTTTGAGTATGCCAAACCGATGTTCTTGTGTTGTTAGTGTTCGCGGTAGAAACACGGATTATTAATTGTTTAAGTTACCCAATAAAATTTTAAAGAAAACTGTTATTTCAGTCTTTTTTTCGAACTTTAATGTTAGTGGTTCAAATGTCAAAAATCCCTTTATTAGGAAAATGGCAAATTTCTTTATTAATGCAAAGGTGACTTGGTTTATCGTTACTGTGACAAACGAAAACACTTTATTTGATGAATCCTTAAAGAAAATTTTAATTAATATCAATCAGGAGAAAAGTTATTGCAAAAATATATGTTGATCCCTAGACACTTTTGATGTGTGTACTTCCACAGATGAAGAATGTCTGAGTTTGGAAAATTTTGAGTTATAAACCGGCAAGGTTTTTCAGTACTAGAGCTGTTTGTGAAAGAGCTCGTCCAGGATGTACTAGTGGAGGTGTAACAAACATCAGTTATATAAAAGTCCCATGAGAAGTCATAGGGAGCGAGCCTCTTGGCCAGCCAGGCACAAATCCACACTCCGGGCTGCTACAGAGAAATTCCAGTTGAAAAAACCGATTGACATTTGCCTGACCTGGGGATCGAGCCCAGCTTAGCAGTTGTTAAGAAATTCCAGTTAGCAACTACTAGACCAACGTGGAAGTCAATGGTGCAATGAACACCACATAGATGAGTGGTTCCCGATCTTTTGCCAAACGCCCCGCAACTTTCAACTAAAGTCACTACACCCCTCTAGCCTGTTAGGGTAAAACTTGGAACTGATAACATGTGCCGAATGTGCGCAATGATAACGTGAAGTCATCATCTGCCTAGGCCTATTCACAACTATGTTGGGATCGGCTTGCAGTCTAACCCGATGCAGCTAAATACCAGTAGTTTACTGGGTAACCCTACCCTACCCTGGGTAACGATACCCTTTGGCAAGACTGATTGACAGACTTTCGGGCTTCTGACTACCCGTAATCACTGTCAAATATCTTCGAACGGCAGCCGGGACCAGTACATACCGAGGCACAAAGGGGTCTCGGTATCACTTACTTACTTAGCCACGAGCCCCTCAATGATAACTTCAAGTGATTTGATTAATTGGTTACACACAGGTCACTCATGGTTGTTGTCACCAAGAAAGTTTCTTTTAGTTACAAGAACTTAATTTTGTATAAGTATAAAGCTTATTTTTTGAGCCGCAGAACGCCCCTTTATTTACTTTACGCCCCACTGGTTGGGAACACATGACATAGACAAAGAAATTGATAGGAAAAGGATAGCGACAGACGAGAGTATACGAGGACAGAGTGAGTCAACAAGAGTTTGTCAGTGCACCGTCGCTTGCACAGGATTCTGGTATTTCTACATCTACAAGAACTGCTAGAACAGGACGTCGTGGAGGTTTAAGGCTGAACAGGGCAAGGCTGTTGTGTCTGAAGGAAGAAACAGGTAATTTGAATTAATTTGTAAGCAGATGGACTTAATATACGCCGCTGAAACTGAGTCGCCGAAACTATAGTTTGTTCCAAATGTATCTGATGACAATGTAAACAAATCGACGCTTGAAAGGCAATCATATCTAACCGACATAAATTCGTAAAATGAGTTATTTATATCATTCGAACCGCCAGATTTTTTTGCGTCGTTTGGTCTAGGTCTCATAGTTCTACGACGAGTTTTATTGTCGCTTAGATATAGCATGATTTCGGTCAAATCTACATTTTGTACATACTAAACGACCAAAAAAAAGTGATTTTAAGAATATCTAGCAGTTACGCCATTCTAACAATTAGGAATATGAACTTAGTCGGTTTTTCATGTATTGACTTTTTCATTTATTTGTATTTACGTGTTTTTACTTGTTATGAAATTTTCCTTTGAAACCACTTAGTAGATTTTACTTACATAAAGTAAGTGTAATTTATGTGGTTATGTATTTTGACTTGTTATTCTAAATTGTGACAGTGTCGTTTGTATAAGTTAACCTGAAATAAAGTGGAAGAATATTAGAACTTAGATATTTTTACTTGTTTAAGATAATATTTCTTTTTTATCTTTAGATATTTTTACTTGTTAACGGTTAATATTAATGATGTCGGTTAGATAGTCTTACTTGATTTGCTAAATGGTTAAGTATGGCGCGTAGATAAATTTACCCGTTCGCAAAATTTATTTTCTCGTCGCCAAGGAACTGCACGAGTTTAAAAAACGTCGTATAGATACGCGCGAAATATCGCGACACGTGAAGTGACACGTCTAAACGGGTTCTCATTCAGGCGCCCGCCGTCGCTTAGGGAGGACGTACTTCACATTTTGGCGCGCATTCAATGAAGACATGGTAAGTATTCAATCAAATTATGCAAAGGTAGTACCTACCTATTTCAAAACAGCATTTCGTTTCGGATTATTTTTAAACCCTATTATGTTTTAGATAGAATATAGTACTCCTTTTAAATCAATTTTGTTTCTTTGCAGCTAAAAATGAATCGTGATCGGAAACGACGTACTTCGTTCTTAATCGAGAGAGCGTTGGTGAATGCCGGCATAACAAGAAATGTTCCGCGCTGTCGAAGACGATTGAGTTATGATCCAAACACAGTAAGTACCCACTTTTTTATAATTTGTTTGAGTACCTATTTATTTATCTTGTAGGTTCACTTAGTAAAAACACACAGTTAGGTGGCACCAACAGCATCCTGTCTATGGTAGCCAGCAGGCTAGGTTGTGTGTATGTGAACTACTGCTGCAAGGTATCGGCTAGGCCTGTCACTTTGCAGCAGTGAGGTCACAAGTTGTTTCTGTGTTAATGTTTTACTAACATAGTTTGTAAGCATACACTGTGAGTCGTGTTACTTAGTGATTAAATTACATTAAATTAATTATAATCTGACATCATCGAATTGATTTTTGTTGCAGTCTGTGGCTGGGTCAAGTAATAGCAACATAAATCAGTTTCACAAAACATTAGAGCCAGCTTCTATCAGCATTGACACTTCGAAAGATTTAGCTTTTCCGGTTCTTCCCGATACCTTATGCACCACAACAGAACACACTGAAATGTCTGCATCGATTACTGCTCCACGTATATCGGTTGAGCACGAATTTAATATCACTTTACCTGCTGAACCAGACATTGAAGAACCGACTTTGAATGATCACCAAGTTGAGAAAAACACACAATATACATCACTTACGTCAAATCATGATGTACCGTCTACATCGGCAGGACCAAGTAAAGAATCTATCGTATCAAATCCAATTAAAAGTAAAGTTGGTAAAAGAAAATCCAAGAAAGATATTAAATATATTGATTATATGTCAGATCAAGAAGATTTTTCTACTTTTTATGGTGACATTGCTGATTCAGATAATTGGTCAGAAGGACAAGAAGTAATAACATCAGAAGATGATTTGCTATCAAAGGAAAAAATAGTTAAAAGAAATAAAAGGTACACTAAAAAGGGGTCAAAAGTCAAGGACAGCGATGCCAATACCGAAGATGATATAGTCGGAGAATCTGCGACGAGAATAAAAAAATCCAATTCAAGAAAAGAACGGTCACAAAAAAAAAATTCTGGTCAACAATATACAACAAATAAAGGTGTCGTTGTACCAGCAAAATCTGTATTGACTAATCCTTGTTCTGGAAAGAAATGTGGCAATGACTGTGGGTCTCTGTCTGAAGAAAGAAGAGAAAGCTTATTTAATTTTTTTTGGAATCTCGACAAAACCCGTCGCCGTGATTGGTTAGTAGCCCTGTCTCAAAAAGAAAGTATTAAACGGAAACGCAGCGATTCTAATAAGCGCAACTATACTATCAAATATTTTATCAACGAAGGAGAAGGTAGAAGATTTGTGTGCCAACAATTTTTAGCAGCCACTCTGAACGTTTCTGAAAAAACAATTTACAGTATTGTAAAAAATGCTTCTTGGGGATGTGCACAAGAAGATATGAGAGGGAAATGTGAGCCACCAAATAAGACTAAAGAATCCACTATAGATGCCGTTAACAGGTTCATCAAAAATTTACCAGCTGTACCTTCGCACTACTGTCGCCAAGACTCAAGCAAAGTTTACCTTCCCCCAGAATACAGAAATGTCACCAACTTGTATAAAACTTACAAGCAGCATTATGTGGATCAGGGTGTGGACGTAGTAAGTGATAGAATTTTTCGTAAAATATTTCAAGATAATTTTAACATTGGATTCCATGTACCTAAAAAAGATAAGTGCCTTAAGTGTCTCCAATACGAAAATAATAATAATCCCGAAAAACAAAAAGAAAAGGAAGAACATGAAATAGAAAAAGAAGAAAGTTATGCCCGTTTTAAAGTTCACAAAAATATTCACAAGGATGATCCTTCAACTGTATGTGCTAGTTTTGATCTCGAAAAAGTACTTAACACACCCTATGCACAATCTATGCTTCTGTACTACAGTAGAAAACTAGCTGTGTACAATTTGTGTGTTTATGAAAATGGAACTCGTAAAGTTTTCTGTTATTACTGGGATGAGAGCAATGGTAAGCGTGGCGCTAACGAGATTGCATCTATATTGCACAAATATATTGAATCGGTAGATGCCAGAGGAAACGTCACTAGATTACTTTTGTATTGTGACTGTTGTCCGGGCCAAAACCGCAACCGTACTGTATTGGCAATGTTGCATTCATCATTACAGGAGTGTAAAAATATCCACACTATTCAAATAAACTTTCTTTTGACTGGACACACTTACATGCCCGTAGATACAGTGCATGCTATTATTGAAAACAGATTGAAGAACACAACTGTTTACGCACCATCACAATGGTTTACAGTATTTGCAACTGCTAGACAAGAACCAGCGCCTTTCGAGGTAGAAAGACTGAGTTATGAAGATTTTTATAGATGGGATAGTATTAGTGACAAATATTATAAAGGCAACTTAACTGGAAAGATTAGCAAGATCCGTATTATGACTTTCAGAAAAGACAAGCAAAGCGTTAAATATAAAACATCTATGAATCCTATTGCGGCATCCTTTGATGTTGAAGTTCAGTCTAAAACCAAGGTATCTCTTTTACCTTGTTATCGATCGCAGCTTCCCATATCAAAGGCTAAATATGAAGATTTAGTCAAACTTTGCGTAGACAAAGTTATTCCTAATTGCTTCAAACATGAATTTGTGAACATTCCACGCGCAACAAATGTCAAAGATTGTCTACCCGAATCAGACATTGAAGATTGTGATAATTAACATTTAGATTAGGTAACTATTAAGATCTCACGTTGCAATTCGTACTAAAGATTTATTTTGTAAGGGTACAATTAGAATAAGGATTTTTTTTTTATATTGCTATATTTTTGAATATGAAAAATAACTTTATTGTTTCTAGAGACTGATTTTGTTGTGAAAATAATATAAGTGTTGTTATTATAGTAATTACAGCGATATTAATGTTGTTATTTTGGAAGAATGTTATTTGTTTTTTTTTTAATAATTCATTTTATGACCATTGTGTTATATTTTTTTTAGAAATTGAGTGATGAAGATGATACTCTAATTTATAATTGCAGCAATAATAATTGTTTAATTAAAAAACATTGATCTCAGACTGAATGATTGTTCTGTCATAATTAGTTTCTTTATTAATTTTGTATGGTCAGCACTACGTAGCGTATTTTTTTAGTTGTCAATAAAGACTTTTATTCAATAATAATTGATTTCATTTATTTTCGTGCCTGATAATTTACCTATACAGTTCTTGGTTACGAAGGGGGGTTTGGGGTAATTTTAATAACTAAGATACAATTTCCTCAATCACAAAAATTATTTAATAATGCTTAGGTAAATTTACTTGATTTATTTTAAGCTTACAGATCTTTTTAGATCAATATTTCTGTATCAAAATTCTAAACTAAGTAAGTTTACCTATTTTGACATGTTACTGCACACACTACAGTGATGATTTAGATAATTTTACCTGTTTATCGAATCAGGTAAATTTTATCTAACCGACACAAACTGCTGTATATAATAGTGTCAGATGTCTTATTTTAACAATTTAAATAGCTATAAAAAAAATATTTTTACGAGTGTAAACATCATTTTAATCGAACAATTAGGTGAATTGTTATGATTTTTTTATTTTATATTTGAATTTTAAATTACTCTCTTGTAAAGTTTACTCAATGTCGCTTAGTGAGGATTGCCTTTCAAGCGTCGAAATGGATAATAAAAACTACCTGTGGATGCCCAATTTGTAGTGCCACTTACAAATTGAGTGCTTTGTTTTAATTTTTTGAGTACCTACTTATGAAAGAAGCTCCAGGTAGCCCGCGAAATTCAAAATTTCACACGATTTGTACAATTTGCATGTCAGTATTAGGTTGTATGTTGACTAAAGTGTGATTCGCGACCGTAACATGTATGTATTTACAAAATTATAATCATTAGAATCTGTAATACAACTCCTTAAGTTCGTATAATCCTAAATAATGGCAAGATTTCATGAAATAGTCATCAGTCAGGATTATATTGGAGAGTTATATTGATGATTTTCAATCTGCCTAGCCTTTTCCCAACTATGTTGGGGTCGGCTTCCATTCTAACCGAATGCAGTTGAAAACCAGTATTTTACATTGAGCGACTGTCCATCTGACCTCCACAACCCAATTACTGGGTAATACGATGCCCCTTGGTAAGACTGGTTGTCAGACTTTCGGGCTTCTGACGACCCGTAACGACTGTCAAAGATCCACGAATGACAGCCGGGACCAACGCCTTAACGTGCTTTCCGAGGCACGGAGGAGTCTCGGTATGTAAAGATGGTCACCCACCCACGGACCAACCCCGGCAAGCGCAGCTTAACCTGATGGATCGACCCCTGCAGCTGTTATTACTTAGCCACGGGCTCCTCAAGTTATATTGATGATTTTAATTATTATAATTCTATAAATACACATTTATGACTTATGTGTAGAACTTTCGAGTTTATTTATTTTATTACTGGTAATAAATGTAATATAATGTTGCATGGAGTATTTTCGACTTTTTTTTTATCAAATAATAATAAATTAAAGAGACCTACACTTATAATTAGACTAGATGCGCCCCGCGGTTTCATTCGCGTAGACCGGGATAAAAAGTAGCCTATGTATTTGTTAATCCAGGTTATAAGCTATCTTCATACCAAATTTCATCCAAATCGGTCCAACCGTTTGAGTGTTAAGAATTTTATTTTAAAGATTTTTTTTTTTATTTTCCCCTTTATAATACTCGTATTAGTGTGATTTGTCGTATCCGTTAATAATATTTAGTTTTTGTTGTACAGGGTCTACCTGTAAGACAAGACCCAGCAGCCATCTCACTAATACATCTGCTGCTACACCTGCCAACCCAATCTCCCAGAAGAAACCTTCAACGCGCACTGAGGCACTGGAGCTGGAGTTGCCAACGCAAAATCAGCAAAGTAAGTATTAAATTATTGCTCAGTAGAAAAGAGATTACGTAAGTAAATAATGTTTCAGAAAATTATTTAAAACTGACAAAATAATACTTCATTTATTTACAGCATTAAAACCTCGTCGTGCACGTCCACTTGTTCGGCGACAACTCAGTGCCGACTCAGCACGAAGCTGAATTAGCAATAATTAAGACTACAAAAAAAAAAAAAAAAAAAAATGAATTGATTGGATTGATTGATTGAATTTTTTGATAAATAAAAGGAAATCTATGTTTTGAATATTATAGTGTGCTGTTGATTGTTTAATTTATTCAGATTTAATTGGTGCTAAATAAAAAAACCATTTTGTTAATAAAAACAATGCTTTTATTATGTCTACCTATATCTATTAATATTTCTATACTTAATGATTTAGTTCCAGGAATTGCACTAATCTGTTCTTTGCCCTTGCGAAAGAGCTTGATGAGCGGATGTAGTCCCATCTCCCTGTCTACTGCGCTCTAGTTGTAGGTCTTTCTCGTTGAGGGAAGGTGTTTCTAAGCCCGCCCGATTACATTACAAAAAGGTATTACAGGAAAAGAGGTATTATAACCTCACACAAGTCGTCGACAAATTCCCGTGTGAACCTATAGTTCCCCATGACCTCAACATCGGGATTCCTCCGAAGGTTTTGGCGTAAATAGCGTCGGCATCGCCTCCGCTCTTTCTGTAGAGCTTCGCCGAGCATTGAAAAACTTGTTACTTTCATCAACAGCACGATAACTCTTTTGATGTCGTATCAAATTACATAAGTAACGATCCGTCGAAACAAGTGTCAAGATCAATTTTTCGGACGGGCAAAAACACATTGGGAGTAGGGACAAATGTCAAATCGTGTTGTAATTCATTTTTCGGGCCCCGAACGCTTCGTCTGTGTCCGAACGAATCATCCGTCTGTGATAGGGAGTAGGAAACGCCCGTAACGAATGACAGACTGGGCTTAGGTAGTAGGTAGACCCCCAGAGCTTAAGTAGCAAGTTCGCTGCAGTAGCTAGCTAACCTGCAAGATTACGGGAGGGTAGGCCCTGAATCTTGCAGGATATTGGGAATGGAGCAGAGAACTGGCCCTTATAAAAGAAAAAGGAAAATATGCTTTGTACTTCAATCTGAGAGGTCTTAACGATACCGCAGTCACGGTGCCATAGCTTAGAACAAAAGTAAGGGTAACATAACCGGCCAGTTTAGGTAGGCTTCTGATTTTGGAGGTACACTACTCAATTCAATAGATTTTTAATTTACTCGTATAATAATATCAAAAGTTAAACTTACTTATTGATAGATGGCGCTGTTCTCAAATTGTTCATGGGTTTAGTTTAAACATTATGATCCATTTTACTCAGATTGTATTAAAATAACAACAATTTATATTTACAAATCAAAAAATAAAGGAGTTGAGACATCTTTTTAATTAATTGTGTTAACTTAGAACTTTTGTTTATATGTATAAAATCATCCAATAACGCAACGCTAATTTTTGAAACTGTTTTCAATTGAAGTGGAAAAAAAGGATCGCAACTCGCGTAAATGTCAAATTTGTTGTTAAAAAAATTATTCCGTTGACCCAGTTTTTCTCTTTTCGAGTGAATGGATGCGCTTCGTTATATTATGTATTTCGTGGATTTTTCTTGACTTGGATTCTGCTTCTAAACATTGACGGAAAAGTATTGGATACCGACGACATCACTTTATGTGATTGGCCCTTACACGAAAATCTGGACTGTTTACTTGTTTGTGAAACGCAGTGATACCTATTGTGTTGTGTTGTTTATAAACATGAACGCGAGCAAATAGTTTATTCATATATAATCGGTGTAAAGATACAAATAAACTATTATGTTGATTACGTAAAGATTATGATGTAGAATACAAAATTCAGGAGTTGGTCTTCATTTAATGTAAATAAAGATTGAATTAAAGTGTTTGGCAGTGTATCTAATGTTTTATTAATAGAAAAATAGGACAGGGCCTACTGCAAGTCTGCAGAATAGATTTGAAGCTAGCTATACTAAACCTAGTAGGCTTCATATATTGTTGTTTTTACTTGTTGCTAGAGGGCGCTATGAAATGTTCGAGTGACTTCTCTATCCTCCTATATACAAATGTACTCTGTGACCGCAGTTATGAAGAAAATGAAAGTGACAGGATATGCTCACTGCACCCTAATTCGTAACACACTATCGGAATCTGAATCATTTTGAAGCGAATTGCTAAATCCGTTGCTTCATATGTTCGAAAACTTTGTATGCTCGACAGCGTAAATACACAATGAATGTTGCTGAACTGTCAACGTCATTGCCCTGCTGGCCGAGCTTTTACAAATACCGACTATCGTAAATAAAAGGCATTGTTCTAAAATGATAGACAAGATTTTTAAAAACTTGGTAGCCGCTTCCATAAAATTTAAGAAGTGTTTTAACTTTAAATAAATCCGTACAATATTGGCGAAATGGCATTTGTGTAAAAGCCGCAGATCATCTAACTATATTTATTCAAAGGTTTATTATATGGTTCAAAGGTTTACTTTTTTTTTTTTTCTGTGGTCATCATCTCCGCTTAGGGTTGCCAGATTGATATTTTGCCCTGAAAGTCTGACGCGATAATTGGAAGAAAAAAATTTATACTTTTATTTTTGTAGGTATGTATTTATTTTTACTGTTATTCATTTGAAACGTACTCTACTTTTTAATTATATTTATTACTAGCTTTCGCCCGCGTGGATGTTGGTAAATATCCCACGGAAACGTATACACGTACGGCTACACATCAAGCTATACATTTCCAGTTTACACTGTTCTCTCATTGTAAGGAAATCTTAAACAATGCGAGATCAGCTTACACTGGAAATGTATAGCTTGATCTGTAGCCGTGTGAAGTTGCGTACTACTTCTTTACATAATTCTTGTCTACATTATAGGGGGAACCTCTGTGCAAAATTTCAGCTTTATAGGTTTATGGGTTTGGGCATTCGGGCTGGGCGTTGATGAATCAGTCAGTCAGCACTTTTTTTTAGGGCTCCGTACCTCAAAAGGAAAAAATGGAACCCTGAAGGATTACCTCCGTCCTCAGTCTTCCGTCTGTCTGTCTGTCAGTCTGTCAAGACCAAGAACTATTTTTTATTTATATACAGGTAGGTACTAGATAGATAGATGCATCACATTTAGTTCCTACTAAAGTAATATTTTGTAACTCCTTTACATTGAAACTAGCTAAAACAATCAATATCTATCATTTTAAAATAAATTATAGGTAGGTGTAACATTTCAGTTTACAAAAATAAAATAATAACATTATCTATAGGTACTCCACTTTGTACCTAATTAGATAAACAAGAAGTCTTTCATTAGTTACTAAATAAAAACTTAAAATGATTCTATGGCAAAAAAAAGATCTTCATTATAAATTATAGCAATACTTACACATCACAGTGGATACACAAGCGTGTCTGTCTGCGTGAGTGACTCGCGGCGTCGCTCGCGCGCTTTCGTTCGACATTTTTTGACGGGACGGGGTTGACCAAAAGCCGGACAGACCGGTTGTGATTGTAAAAAGCCCTGAGAAAAATTCTGACACCTGGCAACCCTATCACACTTTCCTTCATTTTCATGAGTACCTATATAATCTGTTTTTCAGGTTTGCTCACAGAACTTAATCTATGACCGATGACTATACTGATGACTTTTGATTTTGACAGCTGACAGAACAATAGTACTCCCTATTCCGTCTGTGGATGACAGCTGTTTTTACAAACAAACACAAAAGTATTGATTGACCGATTGTGAATTGTTTTATTTTAATTTGTACATGAAATAAATAGGTACCGTTTATCTTTTATAGTCTAGACGCTGTTCACATCTTATGTGAAAAATCTGGGATCTTAAGTTTACGTTTTAAAACTATTAAATTTTAACAAAAACTATGAGGTGCTGTGTTCAGAATTGCCATAATGATGATTTAAAGAAAACAAATAAAAGCAATGGAATTACATTTCATAAGTAAGTACCTAACCATGAAAATTCTAAACAGTAATTTTGATTCCTGCATGAATTGCCACACCATTTGATTGTGGACCCTGACCCAGTTTGTTGTAAATAGTATTGTAATGTCCGAGGATATCTATCGAGAGAAGACCTGACTGATTGAACGTCTCATCAACGCCCTTGAACCTAGAAAGCTGAAATTTTGCACAGAGATTCCCTTTATAATGTAGACAAGGAATAAGGAAGGGGTTCCAGGTAGTATGTTCCCGTGGGATATTTTCCGACATCTACTCGCGTGGATGTCGGAAAATATCCCACGGGAACATACTACCTGGAACCCCTTCCTTATTCCTTGTCTACATTATAAAGGGAATCTCTGTGCAAAATTTCAGCTTTCTAGGTTCAAGGGCGTTGATGAGACGTTCAATCAGTCAGGACTTCTCTCGCGCGAAGCCGTGGGCAAAAGCTAGTTGTTGATAAAAACATAGTGGCTTGCTCCAACTTAAGTATATCTTGTGCAGTAGTAAAATATAGCTGGTCAGAAAGGTGATAACGGTCGGACTGCCCAGTGTATGCTGGAAAAAAATCCTGTGCATATGATGACCACATCTGTTAGCAAGCATTACTATAGTTGCTGAGCACTGCAAGCAATAATAGTCCTTCCTTGACCTGTACTGTTAAATATCGACATTTGTGACCACAGAAGGCTGTAGAGACTATTTTAATGCACCACAGATACTATCCCTACACTACTACCCCTACTACTATACCTATACTATCTCTGTGTGTCCTTTCACAAAGGCCTCCTCCAATTCTCCCTGTTCCTTACCTGACCTTTCCAGTCGGGTGTGTAATGTTTGGTATAATAACAGATAGTCTAATGGCATTTGACGTAACTTTCATATTGTATGACGTGGTCTATACACTTTGTGCAAGCGTACGATGATAGTTCTGTACACTTGTGATGATGGAAACTCGGGGATGAAGAATTAAACCGCCCGTGTTGAGTGTGGCAAAATCACAGATTTATTTTACTTAGCCAGTTCACTAAATGATCGCGCGTATGCAAACGCTGATGTAGCTTAACCTACATAATGTTACGAAATGTGCGGGTTCACCGTACACATATGGTATAATTTTCATATGCTATAAAAACATTTAACCTAATTTCATATGATATAATGTAATATTTGATATAATTTTTAAATTGTATAATGCTCTTTTTATATTAATGTTCATTTGACCTAACTTTCATATTAACTAATATTGTAATGTAACGCATAATTCTTAAGTAAAGCAAATTATATGGGTAAGTAATATATGATATAATTACAAAATCTCTAATATTTACAAGATAATAATATAATAATAATATATTAGGTCTTTACCTATGAAATTGCCGTTCTGCAGTACTGGCCATTTCAAATCAAAATAATTTTTGTTTGGCTAAGAATTCTAATTTCAAATTAATTTTATTTTAAAAACATGGATTTTTTTTTCCAAAAGTAGTCATTTGTTTATTGATTAGTGTTACATTTTCATCGCATTTCAATCTTTTTCGTCATCATGGATACGTTAAAAATTCGAGTAATTATGGAATATGAGTACCGTCGTGGCAGCAACGCGGCACAAGCGGCACGCAACACAACGACGTTTACGGAGCTAACACTACAAACCAACGCACCACTTGTTATTGGTTTGCTCGCTTCCGTTCTGGAAATTTCGACCTGAAAAATGAACCTCGCGGTCGTCCGAAGACTTTGGTCGACAATGACGAATTAAAGGCGATTGTGGAAGCTGATGATACACAATCTACGGCTGAATTAGCAGCAGCTTTCGACGTTAGCGTCAAAACAATATTGGTCCATTTGCGTCAAATTGGCAAGGTAAAAGAGCTTGACAAATGGGTGCCCCACGAACTCAATGATCGCCAGCGCGAAGTACGCGTCGAGACGTGCCTTGCACTGCTCAACAGACACACAAATGAAGGAATTTTGAACCGCATTGTTACCTGCGATGAAAAATGGATTCTGTTTGATAACCGCAAGCACTCAGCAAGTTGGTTGGATCCTGGTTCAGCACCTAAACAATGCCCTAAACGAAAACTTACCCCTAGAAAAGTGATGGTCACTGTTTGGTGGTCTAGCGCCGGTGTGATTCATCACAGCTTCTTACCAAACGGGGTGAGCATTACTTCAGATGTGTACTGTGAAGAACTGAACACAATGATGGAGAAGCTGGCACATCTCCAACCAGCATTGGCCAATCGCTCGTCTCCGCTGCTCCTGCACGACAACGCGCGACCTCATACTGCACAGCAGACGGTCTCCAAGTTGCAAGAACTGGGGTTGGAAGCTCTCCGTCATCCGCCCTACTCACCAGACCTTGCGCCTACAGACTACTACTTTTTCCAGAATTTGGATAACTTCTTGGCGGGAAAAAAATTCAATACCCGAGAGGCAGTACAAAATGCCTTTGAAGAATTTGTTGCCTCCCGTCCAGCTGATTTCTTTAAGAAGGGCATCAATAAACTGCCACTGCGTTGGCAAAGATGCATTGATTGCATGGGTGATTACTTCGATTAATACAGATAAAAAATGCATGAAAAAAATTCGTTTAAATTTTTTTATACAAAACGGCAATTTCATAGGTAAAGACCTATTAATAAAAATGTTTATTCATCTCCACAAATTACACATTATATACGAGAACAATCTTAAAGTTAAATATACAGGTTGCCAGTTACGTAAATGTAATTTGTGGGAGATCTGGAGTCTAAACTAAGCCTAGGCCTGTACTATAGAACTCCAGGCCCCCCATCACATAATATTTTATACAAATTATAAGTCAGCGAGTAGGTACATGTTAAATGTGTGTATGGTGTATGTGGTGCATGATGGTGTTTGTATGTGTGTGTGTATGTGTGTGTGTGTGTGTGTGTGTGAATGTTTCAATATACATGCTATGCATGCTATATTTATTTATCTATATATATATATATATGTTATACAAACATAAAACTACCTTGCCACTTCAATAATTTTTTCAGTTTCGTAATAATTTAATCTTAATAGCCATTTTTTAATTTTATTTTTACATTAATTTTTATTGCAATTGGATATAGAAATTATCTTATTTAGTTTATTAAATAGCTTATTTCCTCTGTAAGGGAAAAATCTTTGTGCAAAATGAGTATTTACATGGATGGACTCACATATATCATAATTTCTTCTTGTGGTGGCTATGCGTTGTTTTCTTGCCCCCGATATGTTAGGAAGTTTAAGTAGAACGGTAACAACTGAATGTATAATTTTATTTTATATAATGTAAAAGTAAAAGTAAAAAAGTTTATTGATAACATAAAACATGTTTACAAAATTGGTGTGACACTGGATCCCGCACTAGGATACCCTGTGTCGCAGGATCCAGTCTCTTTCCACAATAATATGAATTTCAGAAGATTTGTTAACAAATGCAACGGTTTCAGTATAATGATCAGTTAATATAATAAACGATATAATTTTAAAGTAACTAATTTTTATAAGCATAACATACATTGAATATAACATTGTTTGATATACCACTCAAAAGACATAAAACCTATTTAATCTAATATGATAAAACGCCTAGTAAAAAACACAAAGCAAAAGCTTTCATAGTCTAATATACGAGACATTCACCGCCTCATCTAACCCAAATGATTCACCAACAATAGAGGGTATCTGGCGCTCGGCGGCCTCTGCCGCGGCACGCTCGCTTCGCTCGCTCGCCTTCGCGCATTAATGGGCACTGTTCTAACCTAACCCAAATGATTCCCCAACAATAGTGGCAATGGTCACTGTTCTAACCAAACCCAAATGATTCACCAACAATAAAGAGGTTCTGGCGCTCGGCGGTCATAGGTGCCTATGCTTTGTTACAGCGGGCGGGGGTTGCTCTCCCTCCGCGCCTCCGGTTTTCATATGAACTCTAGGGTAGAAGCCAAAAAACTACGTAAAGTCGGGGTGCTCCGATTCGGTTTTGGAACAGATTCAACCTATTAACTACAAGCCGGTATATAATTATGTTGTCGCCATATAGTAGATTTTTTTAATTATTGCAGGCTTTAAAATCGAATCAGTTTTTGGAAAAATGAAAGTAGACATTTCCAAATTATATTAAACGTGACTTATACATTTTTAATATTATAGCAACTGAATATTATATTAATTAAATATTATTTCAAATGTGCATTATATAAACTGTTCATTATACCATATGAAATTAGGTAAAATGAAATTATATCAATAATACATTATATCATTTGATAATTATATTAAAATATATATATATAAAAAAGCCGCCATGCCGCCCGCGAGCACCGTTGCCACTCTTCGCTCCTGGGGTCAAGGTACGTTGTCTAAAAAGAGTGTTTACTTTAAGTAAATTTATTTTGTTTGAAAATTTAACTTTTTTAATTTTCGGTTTTTTATTTATTATTTAATTTTTCTATACTTCTATGGAGTAATATTCCTTGAGCTTTCAATTATTGCCAAGATGTGAATTCCATACTGTATATTAAATGAAATTAGGTCTTGTGATCATTAGAACTTTTGTTATTATATCAAACGTTACACTCCCTTTCCAGTCATCCTCACATCTTTTCTAGGGTACCATAGGGTCACCTCAGATACTAGCTTTATAATAAAATGCTTTATTTTGCACATGTATGATTGGTTTAAAAATTATTTTACTTTAGGTTACCGAAGGATCCAGTCCAATGCTCTGTATGGTTAAGAGTCTTAGCTGAAGCGGGTTGCCGACTGAGCAAGTGGCTTGTGGTGTGCTCTGATCATTTTCTACCTGAAGATTTTGACTACACACGGCCAAATCAGCGAAGAGTCAAAAGTGGAGCTATTCCCACTCTGGTGAGTTCACATTAAATATTATAATACACATAAACGGTTTATTCCCGATGTCTACCATTTGTTTGGCCACTGGCCAACTGGGGACAGCGAAACAACTTTAAAACTATTTCCCGCTGTCCACTACTTCATGATTACAATAGGTCGAATCTGTTCCAAAACCGAATCGGGGCACCCCGACTTTACGTAGTCTTTTGGCTGCGCGAAGGGAGAGCAACCCCCGCTTGCTGTAACAAAGCATAGGCACCCGTGCGAGCCGTAGAGGCTGAGGCTGGTCGCCGCCGGTAGCGACCAACAAGCCAAATCTGCGGAGGTGAGCATGGGTGCCTATCCTTTGTCACGTAAGGGCGAAGGAGTTGCACTTCCCACAGCGCCGGAGACGATGCAGAACAACTTTAAAGTGTTTTGAGGTTAGGTCTACCCCCCAGTTGTGGACAACGAGAATAATTTTTAAAAGTTGTTTCGCTGCCCTCCAGTTGTGGCCAAACACGTGGTGGACATCGGGAATAATCGCAGATAAACACAATCGGGAGTGTATTCCTCAGAGAGTTACGAGTAAGTCCTATTTGCACATAACTATTTTAAAGACTTATGATGTGTATACGCCTTGTATAACAATATAGTCCAAATGAAACACTTGAATAATTAAAATAAGTTTTAATAAACTTTCAATGAAGCGGAATGAAGCGGGCGGAAATGGAGTGTGTCGGGTTGCTAGCCCTACATTTATAAATAAATTCTTCTTTACTAAATGATGTTACCAGTAACATAAATATTTCTTACATTACACTAAACTACAGCTTATTTCAATAAACTTGAAAGTTTAAATTCATAAAAGTGATTGACCAAAATATAGGTTGGTAGGTAGGTAGGTAGGTAGGTTAGGGTTTCAATATATTGAGTAGGTACTAGATTTTGCTCGCGACTTCGTCTGGTGAAATTTCTTGTTCTCCCGAGTCCCGACCCATCCCGTCGCATCGCATCGCCAGCCGCGCTATTACTTCACTTCCGGGGCAACTGAGGCTAGCTGCGCTCTTGATTTACTACTCAACTACAAAACATGTGCGTCAGCATTCCTCTACACTCAAAAAGTTCTAAGTTACAGTGAACAAAACAAATAAATATAAAAAACATTTTTTCAGATGGCGTCCGATAACCAGGCTGAATTAAAGGTGAACCAGTTAAATGACTCATTTCACAAATCACATGTCATTAAATGCTCTAATCAAGTTTAGTCTATTCTCACCTCTAGATTTTCAGTAGCTTATGTCAATCACATACCTACATTTTTGACTTTTCCATCATCGTTATTGGTATACAGTCGTTTCACAGTTATTTTACCTCTGGGGCCGTACTATGACGTGAAAAAACATCCAAGGATCCGTTGAGAAAAAACTGGTGCTATAGGTCATTATATAGCTTCGTCTCTCTCTCACACTGGAACCGTTCAACTTCTGCCCTGCTATAAGAGCTCATAGTAAGCCCCCTGCATCACTGTCAAAATGACAATGATCTTTATCTTCATTAAAATAAGGTTGCTGTTGGATTGCAGCCATTGATAAATCTGGCAAAATCAAAGTGATCTTTATTGTCATTACAATAAGGTTGATGTTGGATTGCTGCTGTCAGATGTAAAATAAGTCTGAACGGACTCTAGAATGTCACTTTGTCATGATACCATCATCATCACCTCCTTATCCCAATTTATTTGGAGTTGGCGCTTTTTCTTCCATACTTCTCTATTAGTCGTCATCTCGCGGTAGTCACCCCCTTTCTAGCCATATCATCTTTCACACAGTCCATTCATCGTTTCTTTGATCTTACCCTACTCGTATAGCCATCCACATTCATACTCAAAACTTTCCTGACAACATTTGTCATGATACCAAGACCATATATTTTTTTCAGGTGTGCAGAGTGTGTTTAGCTCTAGATGTCAAAATGTATGATATGAAGGACTTTAAATTAAGTGACATGTTCCAAAATGTCACGGGAATATCGGTAAGTCATTGTTTTAGAAATGTCGACTATTTTATATCGAGATTAGCTGTAGTGACTGGAGCCTCTGAAACACAGCTTTGAAAATAAAATAACATGTAGGTACCTACTTCAAATAGAAGCAAAACCAAGGGTTTAGTGCTAGTCTTACATAATTTTTTTTTTATTAAGACGCAGATAAGTGCCAGCTGCCTTGAGTGGTTAGCTTGCGTGTTCTCTGCTGAGCTTACGCAACGCGTCGTACGTCCAGCCAGTAATAGGACTCGCCCATCAAGGAACGCTGTCCCAAATTAAACGCATTATCAATTTATCACACTAATATTATTAGTAGTTATAGATATTAGATTAGTGCTAGAATTAACATCTCTAAAGTTTTTCAGTTAGGAAGATCATCCTCGAGTTGGTTTTCAACTCCGATCAGGTTATTCCTGTCGTACGCTTCCAGTCTTCAACAAAAAAAGAACTTGAAGTCAAAAATAACCAAACACAAACACAAAATAACCTATAAATTATAAAATGTTCATATTTTATTTACTTTTCCACTACTTGGCTCAGCTTTTAATAGTCCTGCACTCGAAGTTGCATCTAGTTTTCGTTTTTTATGATCGACACAAAAGTAAACATAAACAAAACAATGGCGGTTTGTAGACGGGCATCAGTGCTGCCACCTATGACGAGCTTTCAGTTTTTAACCCCATTAGCGCCGTCTGGTGACTATAGTGGGAAACAATAAATTATGTGAAATTTTACCTTTACGTTAACGCGATCGAGTAAGTATTAAAATTCGCACTAAGGCCACTGGATGTATCAAATGTACGGGTAGCTCGGTTATAAGACGATTTTGAACGCGATCGAAGCCTACATTCTTTATTCTCTATATTCGATTTTCTACGAGTTACTATTGGAAACTCGCTGGGTTTTGCTTCTATATGAAGTAGGTATTATTTATTTTTCTTAAATAATTATGCATCCTCATCTACCTACTACTTTACGAAAAATGCCGTGACATAATATGACAATAGCTTTCATTCGTCAGGCTTGCGACAAAAAGGAAAGCATACTCCATCGCATTTGTTGGGAGTGCACTGCGCGGCTCACAGCGGCTGCAGCGTTTAGAGATAAAGCGCTGCTCAGCGATGCACTGCTGAAAGACCTAGTTAATATCAAACATAGTGACATCGCATTATTTAAACAAAATCACAGTTCACTAAAATCGTCTCTAACCGTTCAAACTGTATTCACTTCATCTGACATTGAATGCGAAGATACTATCTTTGAAAACAAAGAAATAGAAATATCACTCAATGATGAGACAGATGTAAAAGACAGAAAAACTAAATTACGAATTATTGAAGAAGAAAAAGACATAGAATTTGAGGAGTACGAGCCTTGGATAGACGTTCCTATGAAAACTGAGATTGAATCTGATCCTATAGCTGATAATAACACCAACTTTGAAGGTAGAAAAAGCGATACATTTTTAAAACCAATCCATTTCAATGAGGGTTGTATATCTAGAGAAGATAGTGAAGAAGATGAAATAAGAAACACTGAAGCACAAATTGATAATGATGATAAGATTTTAAGTGAAGATACCAAAATAACTAACGTACCGATCATAAATGATGGTGGTAGCATCGTTTTAGTAAATGATAAAGAGAAAAAATTGAAGGTTGATGTAATCGTTAATATTGTGGACGAGTCCTCAAGTGAAGAAGACACACAGACTTCAGCAAAAGACTTACCTGTCAATAAGTCTAAGCGAAAGATGAGCAGTAAAGTTGGGAATTCGAATAAAAGAGTAAGGTAAGAAAAAAATATTCTCTCGTATGGGCAGGATCCTTATGAGAAACTCAACTCAACCTATCGCAGTCCACTGCATGCCGTAAGCCCCTCCCAGGCTGCGCCATAACACCCAGTCCTCCGCCTTCCGCATCCAGTCTGTCCCAGACACCTTCTTAAGAGCCTATACTACCTCAAATGGCTTAGCATGATCCTCCGTTATGTCGAAAATACTTCAGCATTCATTTTGAAATGAATATAATTATGGTAAAGTTGAGGATTAATTTTAAGTACTATGTTTGACGAAAACACGATTCCATAAAATTTTCTCGATAAAAAAAAATCCAAAATTACCTCCAGACGGAACAACAAACCTGTACCAAGCTGGTATTTAAAAAAATCTTCAAATTAGATCATGAAACTTTGCATACTAACTGAACAAACTATAAAGCAGGTCTTACGTTTTTTATTTTTTTCAAATTACCATTATTTTCACCGTAAAAAGCAATTACCTTAACTATCGGCGCCCGGCACCGCACTCAGTCTCGCTCTCACTCAGTCCGCGAGCAGTATCATGCGAGACGACAAAAAACTGAGGTAGTATGGGTTCTTAGGTCGTAGGTCCATCTGGCTGGGGGGCGTCCCACACTACGCTTGCCGATACGCGGTCTTCACTCCAGGACTCGTCTGCTCCACCGGCCATCGGTCCTTCGACAAACATGGCCAGCCCACTGCCACGTCAGTTTGCTTACTCTGCAAGTTGTCGTTAATCCCGGTTCTTTTCCTGATAATTTCATTCCTGATTTTATCCTTCAAAGAAACACCGAGCATTCATATATTTAAAACCGTACCATCTGCCTCGTTGGTCTAGTGGTCGCAAGCGCTACTGCTGAGCATGAGGTCCTGGGTTCGATTCCCAGGTTGGGCAAAGTGTTATTGGGTGTTCCTATCAGGAATTTCTCAGTAGCAGCCCGGAGTCGGGATCTGTGCCCGGTTGATGGCAACAGGCTCGCCCCCTGTTACATGGGGCTTAAGGTCTTAGCACGTCTGCCGCGAAACCATAGCAGCGATATTTGCTTTAATTTTGAAAATATATTTTTTTGTACTTTTTTCGATAAATATATGTTTTGAAATGATTAATATTCCACAATTATTTTACCTATGATATCATTATAAAAAGTACCTTTTACTCACTTTTTTTTCATATAGCAGTTTCGATCTAGTGTGCTAAGGACTTCAAACATAACTGGCGAAACGTGGGTCTACTATAGGGTGTACCTATCCTCCACACTCTGCCCAACTCTTCGGGGAAAGAAGGCGTCACGTTATGTGTATATTTAAAACTATGCCCCACAAAACCTGCCTTCCTGTACAGTCAGTCTGTAATTTTAAAATTATTACTGCAACTGTATGATGAATTCATAACTAACAACATATATTTTGATCTCACAGGCTCAACGACAGGATAAAAGAAAAAATAATTGCGTTGAAGAAAAACGGACTCTCTGTCCGTGAAATAGCTAAGGAAACAGGATTGTCGGTAAGTCTTTAAAATAAAAATTTTAAAGTTTAAATATCTATTCATTTGTAATGGCAGAGGAGCTCGTGGCTAAGTAATAACAGCCGCACGGGTCGATCCATCAGGTTAAGCTACACTTGCCGGGGTCGGTCCGTGGATGGGTGACCATCTTTACATACCGAGACTCCTCCGTGCCTCGGAAAGCACGTTAAGCCGTTGTTCCCGTTTGTCATTCGCGTATCTTTGACAGTCGTTACGGGTCGTCAGAAGCCCGAAAGTCTGACAACCAGTCTTACCAAGGGGTATTGTATTACCCAGTAACTGAATGTTGAGGTCAGATAGGCAGTCGCTCCATATAAAATACTGGTATTCAGCTGCATCCGGTTAGACTGGAAGCCGACCCCAACATAGTTGGGAAAAGGCTAGGCAGATTGATTGATTGTAATGGCAGAAAGACTTAATGGGGGTGATAAGGCTTATATCACACGCTTCTTTCGAGTGAATGAGGTTTTTCATGAAAATTCACGCCACCAGTTGTCGCCACTTTGACAAGAGGTTATCCATTTCGACATCATCATTATCATTTCAGCTGAAAAACGTCCACTGCTGGACATAGGCCTCCCCCAAGCATCGCCACTTCGATCAATTCTGTGCTTCCCGCAACCAGCGGATTCTTGCGGTCTTTACAAGGTCATCGGTCCACCTTGTGGAAGGCGTTCCAACGTTACGTCTTCCGGTACGCGGTCGCCACTCTAGAACCTTTCGGCCTCATCGGCAATCTGTTCTGGCTTTCTGGGAGCCATGCCCTCTGGCACTTAAGTTTGGTAATTCTTCGGGTTACCTTGGTTCTCCTGCGGATCTCTTCATTTCTGATTTGAACACGTAGGGAAACTCCAAGATAGCCCTCTCCTTTGCCCTTTGGGTGACTTTTAGCCTTCTAATAAGGCCCATTGTGAGCGATCAACATTCGACAATGAATATAAAATATATGATGACATTCATCATTCGTTTCATTAATCATTCAATCACGACTAAACAAGTCGTTATCTCGATAGTCACTCCCTTTCTAGCCATAACATCTTTCACACTGTCCATCCATCGTTTCTTTGGTCTTCCCCTACTCGTATAGCCTTCCAAATTCATACTAGACTTTCCTGACGACATTTTCCTCATTCCTCTGCCTCACTTGCCCATATTATGACAACCGATTTGCACACATCTTTACAGTCACCGGGGTCACTTTCAGACTTTTCTTTCATCTCAGCAGCACGCGTAGCATGTCCACCATAGAAACGGGTTTTGTCGACGGAAGAATAGACAAAATGACAGATTGTAGAAATATTTCTATGCATTCTACGCGTCTAAGCATGTCAATAATGTCATTTTGTCTATTCTTCCGTCGACAAAACGTCATGCTACGCGTGCTGCATGCAATTAGTAATCTTTATTTTTTTTTTATTTATTTCTCTCTTCACAAGGACACACTTAGTTTTGTTTTATAAATAGAGGCAAGAATAATAACGTTGTTACAAAATCAAAAATATGATCCTTTGTGAGAGACTGGCGTTCATACTAGGATACCCTGTGTGACAGATCACCAGATTGCCTTTCATTCATTCCTTTTGTGGCCCAATATTCTGATCTGTTTGATGGTCTGTACCAATCCTTTTTGATGCAGGCAATACAGGAAATGTAATTTTGTTTTTAGATAGCATCTGTTGACCGTTGGTGGAGTCGATATCGCAAAAACGGTAATACATACCGTAAATCTACGGAATCTACCACAGGTGTAGGGTCAGACGAAAGTGATACAAAACAGAATAACTGTTACGACGTTGCAGAGCCTGGTAAGGAAATGGGGGTTTGTTCCGCAATAGTGAGACAAAGATTGCATGATGCTGGGTTTGAACACATACTCATGAAAAAGCCTGAACGAAATGTGAAAATGGAGCAGATAACAACCAGGTAACTATGAGCGTTTGCATACTACATCCGATCTGAATTCAAATTCGATATCCGAGTTCAATCTGTACAGCTATTCACACCGTTCGAACTGACAGGTGTCAACAACGCATTCTCTTGACAGCCGGACGACGGACTGTAATCTCAGAAATCGAATTCGAGATCAAAAATGTAAACAAAGGTGTTGCCAATTTTAAATAATAACCTCAATTGTGCGGTTTGCCGAAAAGTACATATTGCACACCGTTTTCAGCTTTAAAGTGACGTAAACTACGATCCAAGAATAAAATATAACTGTTTGAAATAAAATCGTGCAAATTATTTTTATAATACTGGCAATAAGGCAGGAGCTCTAAACATTTGGACATTTTATTTCATATTTATAAAATGTTTTTCCTTCTAAATAAGTGAATCGTTAAAAAAACGTAAATAATAATGCGTTATCCTAATAATCGATTCAAGTTGAGCGTCCCAACCTGGAGGAAACTAATAGTACTGTCATTCGATTTCAAAATCAAATAATTAGAATGACCAGGGAAATGTTGACTACCCCTGAACTGTCACTTTGACAATGACATTTCTTTGTTTACATTTTTGATCTCGAATTCGATTTCTGGGTTTAGATGTACGGAAGAAGACATGTTGCGACGACCACAAATAAATTGGAATGACTGTGTGCCACATTTTAAATACCTACTATACTGATAAATATACCTATAATACCATTAATTATAAATTATTTTATTTCAGCAAGCATAAAGCGCTCCATGACGATTTAAAACAACGAATAATAGCGCTGAAGCAAGAAGGAATGACTAACAGTCGGATAGCGTACTTGTTAGATACTTCAGTAAGTATGAAATGTACCTTTTTATACAATACCACCTGCATTATAATATTTTTAGGTTTCCGTACCTCAAAAGGAATGTACGGAACCCGTGTCCGTCTGTCACAGGCAATTTGCTCCGAATCTAATGACCCGATTAAGTTGAAATTTGGTACACGTAAATAAATTAATTTTGAATATGGGGTCACTTTTGGGTTGAAAGTAAGAATATTTTAAAAAAAGTTTTGAAAACTGTATCTACCTACCGTGTGACATATCAAATGAAAGGATATTGATTGCCTCACGTCTGCGGAGTTTCGGTAGCCAATGTAATTTGACCCTATACTTAAATCAAAATTCTCTTTGGTAAACTCTTCTTAAGGGGCGTAGTAACGTCGAGGTGCTGTATCTCGAACTCATTTTTTTTTTTAGCGAATCACAGTTCGTAAGTGGTGGAATCGCTGGTGCAATGAAGGACATATGCAGAACGGTAAACAGACTGGAAGGAAAAGAAAAACAACGCCTGAAGAAGACCAGCTCTTAATAGAGCGGGTGACTCAAGAACAAACTGTACACACGCCATCTTTGGCTATGGAATTGGGCATATCTCCAGAGTAATATTCATATTTATTTTGTTGCTTGTTTTACGTAGTAATAAGTAAATCCCGTCGGGATTAAAACTGCCCTATGTCCTAACCCGGGTCATGTCAACCCATGTCCCAAATTTCATCCAAATCTGTTGAACCGTTTTAGCGTGAAAGCAAACATTCCAGAATTTTATTTCTTAACAAAAAATATCATCCTATAATAAAATATAACAAATAAAAATATATATATATGTCGGGACGTCACGATTTACTCAGTTAGATTTAGACAGACATGTGGGCAGAAGATGGGTTTCGTGCAATGAAAACACACTGGGTGCGATACACGGCATTACACGGTGTTTAAAATCACAATCTAACACAATCACTAAGCACAACGAATCGAATACAGTTCCGTGGCGTAGTAACCCCGATGTTGCCCCGATGCGATCCGACACTAGACTGTCCTCTTCGCCATGAGGTTCAAACATCACGACTCTGTAGAAGCGCGCTGTAGGCGTGGGCACCTCACGTGATGTCGCCTGTGGCGCGCTTGCGATTCGTTACGCGTCCGTACTATTGACCGGATCCAACATACTACAGGATCAAAACTGTATAAGCGATCACTACGCTCGCTCTTTAGGCGTGTGCGCGTGAACGGTGCACATAAACATAGCATCGCAATGAATTTACCTAAACTCTATCGAGTGAATTTTGTGCACGGATTCTTAAGTCAAAAGTGACTGTAAGTAATTGTGTACTTTTTAACCTTTTTTTTTCAATTCGTCGGAACCTTTTTTTTTTTTTTTTTTATGTATGTTCCCCGATTACTCGAAGATGGCTGGACCGATTTGGTTTTTTTTTTGTTTTATTCGAGAGGGTATACATCACAGTTGGTCCCATATAAAATTGATTAACTTTGCTTCGGTAGTTTTTGAGTTAGCTTCAATAATACGTATTTTTTCCACACTTTTATATGGATGATGTTCTAGTTTGTTTTGCAGGTAGTGGTATTAGAATTTGTGTGGGTTAGGTACACAACTAAAAAGTGAAAAATAAAAACTTTTTTACAAAAAAATACAACCGACTTCCAAAAACAACACTACAAAGTAAAAATAACTTTAATTTCGGAAGTCGGTGGCAAAAAACGAAAATACATTTAACTAGACACCGACTTCCGAAATTAAAGTTATTTTTCACTTTGTAGTGTTGTTTTTGGAAGTCGGTTGTATTTATTTGTAAAAAAGTTTTTTATAATTTCTACTGTGACGATATTATCGTGGACGTTCACTTTCACGTCACGGCATAACAATAACAGAGAAGCAAAATGCACGATAACGTTATAACGTGGCCGTATTTCTATACATTTTAATAGACACGGACGAGGCATACGTAGCATAATCAGCCTATAACTATATTTAAGCTGGTATCCATAACAAAAGTTAAATCTTTTTTTTAACCGACTTCAAAAAATGAGGTTCTGTATTCGACTCGTATGTATGTATATATGTATGTTTGTTTGTCCACGATTTTCTCAAAAACTAATGAACAAATTTTGATGGTTCTTTCACTATCGTGATCTACATACTTTCAGGAAGGTAAAAAAAAAAAAAAAAAATCTTATGTACGAAGTTATATGCATAAATGTACTGTATCTCCGGCATTTCTAAGCCGACTTTGATGATTCTTCTTTTCGTTCGTCTTGTAATTGTATATTCAACTAAAATTGGAAAAATAAATTTACTTCAAAAAAAAAACTTAAAAAATAACTTTCATAAAACACTTAACAGGTTCTGACGTCGGTGTCTTCAACTCTTCAATGCACTTTAGCTTGACACCGACTTCAGAAGCTCTTAAGTGTTTTATGAAAGTTATTTTATTAGTTTTTGGTTTTGAAGTCGGTTTTTACTTTTTTTAAAGTAAATTTTAGATACCAGAGTTCATACAGAGACTGCTTATAACACTAGGTTATAGAATTGTAATACGCTATTTTTGTTAAATAAATCTTTATTTATTTAAAAAAAATATTTACTATAACGTCCCTACTGCTGGGACACAGGCCTCAACTCTGTGAGAGGGAGTGGGGCGTAGGCTGTAGTCCATCATGCGGGTTGCTAGATATCACATGTCTTTGAATTTTTGGTTAGGACATGCCATGGTTGCATTTCCTCACGATGTTTTTGTCCACGATAAAATATTATACAGGGTGTAAGGGTAAACACCGTTGTCACTAAAACCATAGGTAGTTGGCCTAAATATAAAAATATTTATCCGAATTTAAAAAAACAATAAACGTCATTTTCATTCAAAAATTTCAAAAAGTTTCTGTCCGACACCGTCCTTAAATTCATGGATAACTGCGCCCGAGTCACGTGATCACTGCAAAGGTCGCCGCCATTGCCGGCCGCCACCCGTCCTATTTTTTTTCCTACATTCCGATAAAAACAATACGTACACGCAACCTGCGATGTAACTTTCCCTTCATACTTCCCTGGCTTAGGACAGGCAAAAATACCTACCTTATGTGTTGCGTGACCAGTCCAAATGTAAGTTAGATTCAACAACAAAGAAAATGAAAAATAAACTAACACTAGGTAGGTATTTTTGGCGTATTTAAAAAGTTAATCACAGTTATGTACAGTTTAATTAAAAATTACTTGCTAAATTTACACTTGATTGAATAGGTATCTACACTTATTATTTACACTTACATTAATCGTAAAAGTTGTTCGAAATGCGATCCATTTACGGCCACGCATGCCTCCGCACGTTTTCTTAAATTGTTTCTCACTCGAAGCACAAGAGTGTCATTTTTAAGGTCTCTGAACGCACTACGAATTCGCCTTTTGAGTTCCGATCTAGTGTGGAACTCAGTAGCATACACCCGGCGCTTCGCTTCCCCCCAAAGATAAAAGTCCAGAGGTGAAAGATCTGGCGAGCGCGCGGGCCACGCGACTGGTCCTCCACGGCCAATCCATCGCCCAGGAAACTCCTCATCCAGCATAGCCCTGATTTGCAGCTGAAAATGTGCAGTGGCACCGTCATGTTGGTAATACAAGTTTCTTAGGGAACGAAGAGGCACATTATTCAACATTCTGTCGAATACATGTCTTAAAATTTCCATGTACGACTGTGTATTTAAATGGCCGTCAATAAAATACGGTCCGATTAGTTTGCCGTCCAGAATTCCCGCCCACACGTTTACGGAAAAGCGATGCTGGTAACTGTCTTGCCGTATTCGGTGTTCATTTACCCGGCTCCAGTAATGTTCATTATGAACATTGTTTTAGCCCGACCTAGTAAACATCGCTTCGTCCGTAAATAAAATGGAAACGTTGTCAAAATTTTCTAGTAACCATTGTGAAAACACCACCCGCGGTATGTTGTCGTTTTCGTTCAATTCTTGAACCGGCTGATAATGATAAGGATGTTGACGGTCAATATGGAGAATTTTCCATATTGTCCAGTGCGAAACATCAAAAATACAGGCCGCCCGCCTGGTACTCTCCGTCTGGGTTATCCGCGAAGAATTCCAGTATGCGTTCCTGGAGGTCAGCTGGCAGCTGCTGGTTTCCACGCCCCTGAGCATGGGCCGGCACTGTGAACTGGCCGTAGGTACGTAACCTTTGAGTAGCCGCCAACATCGTTTCACGATTTGGCACTGGTTGTCCGGGGAATAACTCTGCGTACATTCTCCGAGCCGCGTTCAGGTTATCACCCGCTGCGGCGTAAACCCGTACCATTTCGGTCCACTGTACATTTGTGTACGACATTATCACTAACTATCTTAACAAGTTAACACACACGCGCGACAAATGAGCGGGAGGCGTGGCGCGGCGACGCGGGCGGCGCGGGCGTTGCGCTCACGCTGTGAGTCTAAGCGTTACGTGCACTCGATAGCGAGACAGCTGACAGACTGAGGTGAGCGAGGAGGGAGGGGTCGCGCGCGCGCCGCCGGCCGCGTCGCGCACGTGGCCGGTTGGGTATTCCCCGCGCTACAATCTGTGGCCTTGCGCATAGGGTGAGAAACTTTCGGGGAAATATGGAGATTTTTCTTTAAAAAAAAATGTTGTTATTTTTCATTGAATTTACGTTCTATAAGTGAAACCAAACCACTGGTTTCAAGGACAACGGTGTTTACACTAACACCCTGTATAAAAGCGACATTGGTTTAATTGCAATAATGCTTTCAGTTTGAGTTTGATGGAGCTGGTCTCTGATGGCAAAGTAGCCGCGTTTAATTTCTTTATTTATTTATTTCTAGGTGTGTACGAAGACGACTAGCGGAGGCAGGATTTAAACACAAGGAAAGAAAAGCCTATGTACCCTTAAAATTGGGCCGATGTCATAGGTAAGTAACTGATTACATTACCCAGTTTATACGACCCATCGAGCCTAAAGCTACGGTTTTCTAGAAGAGCGGTCACCGCACTTAACGGCCGTAGTGACGGCTGTCAAGAAAATAATGGCAACGGCAAAGATTTAAATCGTTAGATTCGCTCTACCGCGTTAAAAGACAGTCGCGATTCTGATTCGTTTTGACAGCTCTGACATACAATGACGCAGTGGCTTGACTTGATTGTCATGGAAGCGCTATTTAATAAAGTGTGAGCTCACCCTTCTCAGCATGCACATTTTTTCGTGTGAATAAGTACGGTGAGTGAAATCTAGCGATTTAAATCTATGAGCAGCGGAATTAAATTTTTCGGTATTAAAAAGGCTCTCTAGGAAAACACCAAGTTACTTTCTTAAGAAGCCTATCACAAAATTGCGTTCTGACAGATTAGATATATTGAAGCCTGGCGACGCATCAGTCATCACATTATGTAGCATTTTTTTTTAAGTTGTAATTACGTTTATTTTGAATATTACCTATATATTTTTTTTGTTAAATGTATGAAATTTTAATTACTCATGAACTAACGTTTATACTGGTTTAAATTTAATGTAGTAAGGAAAGAATTACAGTTGATTCTGAGCGTTTTTCAGTAGTTTTATGGTTTTGAATGGGATTTTTTTTTATAGATATTCCATACATTATTTCAACATTCTGACGTCACCGTCGGTATGAACTACTTAAAGAGATATTATTATATACTTTTCATTTCATTTGCATAGGTATAATAGTTCAATCCACGAGCTCGAAAAAGTGCTTTCGCTCATTTTATGAAAAACTTGCTTCGGAATTGTGGCTTTATATAAATTGATAAGAAAACATTGCGTAAAGCGAGGCCACTATAAACTATACTAATAACTATTCTCCACAGCTCAATAAGTCAAAGTTGTCGAAGTCATTCAGTTTCTCTGAATAAGATCGCCAATTTAGCCATTTAACGCAAAAATTACGGTCGAAATGTAATAGGCCTCTTAAATATCGTTTCAGTGACGTGATTCGCCGGTAAATTGCAGACATTACCACTCTTCTAGGAAACTCTAGCTTAGTTTGCTACATATTAGTGATCTGCCCTAGCTTTATAAAGAGACTATCACTGTATGAGTGACAGAGATGTCGCTTTATACAAATGATCTTTTCATAGACTCGATGTGTCACATTTATGGCCGCGTTCGTTAACCTTCATGTAATAAAATATTATTTAATTTGTGTACAGGGTCGATGAGGAAATCAAACAACAAATAATATCACTGAAACTAAACGGCGTTTCAGTCACCGACATTGCTAACCAATTTCGAGTGCCGGTGAGTACTCAATCCTCTTATACAACATCAGTTTTAGTATATGCGAAACCCGAAACACGTGTCTAGTATTTTTATGTACAGAATCAATGTACAAAATTTCAAAACTGTATCATGAATAATCACAAAGTTATAAGCTTGTTATGTTACCTGGTTGTCCGTACAAAAACATGATCACCACGCGGCGCCCGCTGCGCGCCCGTGCCTAGTGCCGCTATGACCTGCAGTGACTTGTGTTCGTCGCACGGTGTCCATATTGTAACCTTTTTTAAAAAATTTTGGGGCAAAATATAACACGGTATAAAAATTATTGGAATCGATTCAGTTATTTATTCTGAACAAACTATATTCAGGTTTCGCATATACTAAAAATAATGTTGTATAAGGTGTTTCAAAAAGACCATCAAACTGAATACAGTCCTACCAACTTATCTGTGAACTGAAAGAGGACGCCACCGTCGATGCGTCGACACAATCGAATGACATGCGTCGGCTCAATCGAAGACATTTCAACATGACGGCCGTAGTTCCAATTTTCGCCATTTCACAGATAAGTTGGTAGCAGTGTAAATTACTATGGGACCAACTTTGAAACCGCGAAAAAAAAATCATCTGTTCCATACAAAAAGTTTAATAAGTACACGCTCTAACATTTGCAATGACATTGACAGGGGCGCGTTGTTAGTTAACATTTGTGAAACTGGAAACAATACGGCGGCGTTAGTTCCGCTTTTGGTCACGCGCCAAAAGAACTTGGTATAGTGCCACCTCAAGTGCCACAAACTTATCTAACCCGGTAACGGCGGCGATGTCGGTGAACAAAATATGACAAGCCTTGTCACTTTTCATAGTGATTTCGTTAGTTCCAATTAAAGCCACCGGGTTAGATAAGTTTGTGGCACTTTAGCTGTAGCGTTGTACGTGCAAATAACAAACGTCAACTTCGCATTGAACTAATGAACGTTACCCTCCACGAGCGTTCGCTTACGAAACAAACACTGGCGAAACGAACACAAACGAACACAAACGAACAAGGTTATGGCGTGTGGCCAAAATTGGAATTGATGCCGCCATGTTGCTCTTTGAATATATTTCAAGCATAGACATAGAGAGTTGGACTGAGCATTAGCCTCACAAAACTGACCACTCTCTGGAAAAAGACAAAGCGAATTTGAGGCCAATGCCTGTAGTACTACTAAAGAGACAACTACTGTCCGCAAATTCGCTTTGTCTCTCTCGTACTTTTTGGTCTCTATTCACTGCACAACTGAATTCGGAACGCTCCGTCCATTCTCTATGACTATGATTTCAAATGACGTTTCAAAAACACAATGAGGGTTTTCTGCGTAGACAGAGAATTCTATAGACTCATGAAATCCGTGCCATCGAAAGGGACAGAAAAAAAAGTACATCTATTATTTAGGGTTACACATTGCACATACCCAACACATGGGTTGTACATTTTACCCAATATTCTTCACAAAATAAGTTTTTTTTAAATGAGGTTTGTATTTTAGGTTTCCATGATGAGAAGTAAAAAAAATATGAGTAACTAGCTTGTTCCCGCGGCTTCGTCCGCGTGAATGTCGAAAAATATCCCACGGGAACAAAAACCCGTCTACATTATAAAGGGAACCTCTGTGCAAAATTTCAGCTTTATAGGTCCAAGGGTTTGGGTGTTGATGAGTATATATGAGGTAGCTTCTGTCAAAATTCTGAAATTACTTGCTTCTGACATTTCTTGTTCCCCCGATCCACCCCGTCGCATCGCATTGCCTGCCCACGCTATTATTTCGTTTTCGCTTAGCGTTCTTTCTGACTTTTTTTCTTTTTGCTCGGCAACTAAGAGTCCTAGAGTGACGTTAAATACGAGTATTCCTATAGCCTTCCTTAAGAAATGCAAAAATAAATAATAATAAATAATAAATCTTTTATTACATTTGTTACTAAAATAGCTTATAAGAAGTGTGTATTACTAATATTAATGGATCAAGGTCTGAATTAAAATATTTTTTTATAGACATTGCTTTAAAATATCAGTTTTACCCATATTCAAGGTTAAATGCCCCGTCAAAAAGTGGCAACACTGAATTTTGAGGTAAGAAAATAAAAATATTGCGCAAAATCACGATTTTATGAGATTTAACACGATATGCAAATTAGTTTGTACATTACTGCGACTATTTGATTAAAAATAGCAGAACACAAAGCGATCGAATACATAAAAAGATCGAATACTTACGAGTGAAAGGACAATCCGGCAATCTTCATTAATCTATCACTTTTACAGTTTATTACACTGCACCTTACCATTTTGCACAATTGCATAAATGTAATATTATAGATTTGAGCACGAAAAGGTCGTATTTTGTGTATAATCTCGATGTAATTATTAATAAACAATTGGAATTCAATCTGCAACCGCCATAAACGTCAAACTTGTTGTGCTCCATGATGTGCTCAGCCGACACGCGATAAAGGACAGAAATATTTTTACTCTGTCTTTTTTCTTTGCTACGTTAATATGTTCTTCTTTTTCTTGTGTGAATGCAAAAGAAGATATCCAGCAGTCTATAGAATTCTCTGTCTACGGTTTTCTGCAATGCCTGAGTCCGGGCACCTGTCAAAAGTGTCAAAGTTATTTTCTTTAGTCGTGAGTGAATGACGAATGCATGAATGAAAGACATATATTTCATATTCACTGTGCAAATGGAAGACCTCTTGTTAAAGTGGCGCCAACTGGTAGCGTGAATCTCTATGAAAACCCTCATTGCACAAGTGTTTACCAACAACGCCCCCCTGGTGACGTCATTTGAACGCCAAAAGATCCTTGTAGCAGTGTATTAGAATTTGTTGTATCTGGATTCACGTGTTCCCCAAACTGTTCGTTTCACGAATATTTGCAAAATAAATTCGTGAAGCGAATGCTCGCGGTGAGCACGTTCACGAGCTCCGAGTTAACAAATGACACGATTTTACTCATTAACAGCTGTAGGCATCCACTTTCTGACGCGCGTTTTTCTCAAAGGTTTCAAAGCACTCGTACTTTTCCCGCAACGATTTTTATCGCGCATTGTATTTTCAACTCTCGGTGTTGAGCCGAGCATTGTGAATCCAACAGAGAGCACAACGCACCAAAAAATACACTATATTGAAACTCACTGTACGGTCAGCAACAGAAGTCGGTTAACACTGTTACTTTTTGACACCATCTAAATTAACACAAAATTATACGATAACTTGCTTTTTATCATATAATTTATTAGATAAGAGTTAATTTTCTTTAAAATTTACATCTTGTCCGATTTTAATAAGTATTTTTCTCAATAATTAAGATTTAAAAAACTTAAGTGGTAATCGACTTTTGTTGCTGACTGTACAATGCACTGAAAATCCAGTGCGCGATAAATGTTTTTACAGTCAGTTCAGCTGATTTTGACTTCTATTCCGTAGGTATAAGGATGGCATTAACAGCAAAAACGTGGTTACAATACCAACAGTTTACTGCAGCTGTCATTTGTCATGCCACCAACGCAACAGAAGTCAAAATCGGTTGAATGAACTGTATAAAAGGTTTATTTAAATGTCTAATCTTATTGCAAATGAAGTATCAAGCATACACATGGCAATGTTTTTTTTTAGCTCGGGGAGTTTTTTTTTTTAAACCAGATTATTTTTACAGCGCACCACAATTTACCAATGGTGGCAGCGATGGTGTAAGGAAAATAACATAAAAATAACAAGTGATAACAACACAAGTACCACGACTGAACAAGAGCAGAGTTTAGCAGAAGATACTAAAGTCGAAAAGAGTTTACAAACGCCAACAATAATATCGTCACAAAAGTCTTTATGGCAGAAATTGCCCGATGTGGAATGAATACCTCAAGCTGTGCATACACTGAACAAGAATTGCGCAATTTTAGTTGCCCGGCAATGGGGTTGTTTCCCGGAAGCTTCGCCGCAAGAGAGCGCTGTGTGTTTGTCACTTGTCAAAGTCATCTTGAAGACAAAGCGACCAATCGGCGACAAGAAAAAAATACTTAGCACCATCTCGCGGCAAAGTTTTCAGCCAGGAACTCCATTAACAGCTGAATGAAATTAGCAAACACTTAGCGCCATCTACGCGGAACTAATTTGACAGTTTTCCGACCTATTGCTTAATGACATTTTGGCAATAACGAGCAATTTCCGGCAATTTTAATATTGTATAGAAATGGGAAGGAACAGGCAAAGCTAAATAGATGACGCCTTTATCGCTGGTATCCGCCAGCTGTCTATCTGCTGAAAGTTTTCAAGGATATTAAAAAGTAAACGCGCTCTCACCCTAAAAAAAATGGTGTTTGATAGGTAAACAACACCAGCGACGATACGACTCCTAGCGGGATAAATTGGCAGTGTCTCTCCCCATTTCCAAGAATTGCCCTGTAAATTATTATGGTTCGGGCCCTGAGCGTATCGTACCTGATGTTGAACACGTCTGAATTTAAAAAAAACAAAACCGAAGTATTTAGAAAGTAGGTACTTACGAATTTCATGTGTTGCATATTGGTAAATAGGGAACAAAAATATGTATTCTGTGTCGATGGCTAAATGTAAACTAAAGGTAGTCAGCCCAGAATTAGTAATATCAATAAATTATATTTTAAGTGTAAATTGATTATTATTTCCTTCCACTTTCATCATATTTATATTTTGAAATATTTGTTAAAGAAAAACATAAATAATGGGTGTAAAAATACAAACTTTATTTATATTTTTTTACGAAATCAAGTTTAGTTCTACATGTTATAACTATTATAAATACCCCACGAGCCCTGTAGCGTTAAATGCACCCATAAGCACAATTTTTTGCGTGTTACGCTTCGCACTACCGTAAACAGCGAATTTACATCCAAGAAAAAACTTTCTTACAAAAAAATACAACCGACTTCCAAAAACAACAATATAAAGTGAAAAATAACTTTAATTTCGGAAGTCGGTGTCTGGTTAAATATATTTTAGTTTTTTGCCACCGACTTCCGAAATGAAAGTTATTTTTTACTTTGTATTGTTGTTTTTGGAAGTCAGTTGTATTTTTTTGTAAAAAAGTTTTTTTTTTCACTTTTTGATTGTGGTACCTACCCCACAATAGTACATTTTGATACAAGTGGAGAATTTTTGTTTTTGCATTCGAGGCGGAATTGACACCCGAGCCGTAGGCGAGGTTGTTTTTGAACCGAGAACTGCAATAACAAATGTCCACGTGTATCAAACGACGTTTTCCAATACACTTTTGAAGAAATAAAATAAAATAACGAAAAATATTTTTGTCATGAATTATTAGGAAACTATGATTTAAATTTTCTTTTTTTCCGCGCTTTGCTTTCGACAGGTTGAAGGAGAAGCAAAGGTATAAAGCCAATGAACAGCCTAATATGAAAAATAGAAAATTCAAATATTTTTGAGTTTAGAACACAAATAAATGTTAATTTGTTCATAAACGTTTTTTTTATTGTAATAATCATGGTTTTTAATGATATTCTATTTATAAACATTATTTAAATATTCAAAAATATTAACGCCGTAAAGACGCATAACTCTTTGCCATTCACCTCCGAATAAAGGCGTGTGAATAGAAGGATTGAACCAATTTGGACTAAGTATAGGTATAAGTTATCTGTGGCAATTTTTATTCCCGCACACGTGTTGGAAAATGAAAAATCGCACGCATGTGAAATATATTGCATTGTGAACTTAATCGTAGTGCGATATGAACCAGTTTTCGAGGAAGTGTATTGAAAAAATTCTAATACCACTACCTGCAAAAGAAACAACATCATCCATATAACAGTGGGGAAAAATACGTATTATTGAAGCTAACTCAACAACTACCCAAGCAAAGTTAATCAATTTTATATGAGACCAACTTTGAGGTATACCCTCTCGAATGAAACAAAAATTTTTCAAATCGGGCGACTGTAAAAAGTTATGCTTGGTCATACATAAAAAAAAAACGTGTCGAATTGAGAACCTCCTTTTTTTCGTCGGTTAAGAAAAGTAGTTTCCCAGCAATTATTTGTGCACAAAGTTATGCGCAGAGATATAAATCAATCAATGAGAATGCGTAGGTGACGGCTTCGTGAAGGGTCTTGTTACACCCTGTATAGCAGTCCACCGCTTTCGAGCCCGTACCCACTACTGGGCGAAGGCCTTCCGCTATTCTGTGCTCATTATTTTCTAGTCGAGCCACTTATGTAGCAAAAAGACATTGTACCAATAAAACGCAGCGATTAAAAAGTTAAATCTACATGCTCGCCGCTTCCTGCATTATTGTGCATCCATCGCCTAGCGCGGTGGCGACGACGGGCGCGAAATATCAAACATATGAAACCGCCGTTTGCGTCCATAGTGTAGTGACTAAGGCGGGCGCCTAGCGCGACGGGCCACTACGCACACTACGGGCCTAGTCAGCAAGCGAGCTAATTCGCGGGTGGCGGGCAGTGATGCCAACTTAGTGCTTTCGGTAGTACTAGATCTGATGCATTTTCTGTTAACTCAGTGCTTAAAAATAAGATTACATTTACTATGGAACGAGCGGACAGGTATGGCTTTATTATTCCCGTAACATGTATTTCAATAACATTTTGTAATGTTGTAAGTAAGTTTATACGTTTTTTTTTGTAAGTTTGTAACTTCTCTGGTGATTTTGGGTTACATTTTTTTAATTTTTTATAATTTTTTTTTAATTTAGTCAAACGTTGATACGGGCTTCGTAGTAATTTTTTTTTTTTACTAGATAGCCCTTAGTGTTACTTAGTAGTTTGCAACACCTGAAATACATAATAATCGCTACAACAGCTCGCTCGTCACTGTGGCCACCGCACGCCCCCGCCGTCGCGCCCGCCTTAGTGTGCGTCCACAGTAAATGCGCGGTGACTAGGGTCTAAGGCGGGCGCAACGGCGGGGGCGTGCGGTGGCCACAGTGACGCGCGATCTGTTGTAGCGTTTATGACGTATTTCAGGTATTGCAAACCATGGACGAGGATTTGGTAGTTTTAGATAGCCCGTGTCAACATTTGACTACATCCTGAGTAAAATATCACTTCACCAGAGAAGATTCAAACTTTAATTTATTTTGCTCCATAATTTTCTTGTTATTGTGCGATAACTGTGGTGTGGATGTTGACTGTGCCATATATCTGGTTTAGATTGAATGGTATTTATAAATACTTTAGTATTTACCGCCATTTTACAAAAAAAAAAAATGTTTGCAGACTCTCAGATAAGCCGAGCGACAAGACTGAACTGGTTTGATACCCCTGCCACCCGCGCATTAAGTCGCTTGCTGACTACGCCCGTAGTGTGGCCGTAACGCGCAATCGCGCATAACGCGCGGATAGGAACGTTTGAAATCTACGCGCGCTATCTCGCTCGGGCCCGTCGCGCTAGGCGCCCGCCTAAGTCACTACACTATGAACACAAACGGCGGTTTCATAATGCTTGATACGAGGGGGGATCAAAAAGTAGTGAGAATGAAATAGATTATAATGACTATTGATAACTTAATAATTTATTTTTCTACATAGTCTCCGAGTCTCTCTACACACCGAGTCCAGCGCTTTTCCAAGACTTCAATCCCTTTAAAAAAAAAAAAGTTTTGTCTTGGTCCTGCAAAAAGCTCTCCACGGCGTCCATCACCTCGTTATCGTCTTCGTACCTGTTTCCCCCTAAGTATTCTTTCAATTTGGGGAACAGATAAAAATCGCTAGGCGCCAGACCTGGTGAATAAGGGGGGTGGTCAACCAATTCGTAGCCAGCTTGCTGAATGGCAGCCATCGCAACTGCCGACCTGTGCGCGGGTGCGTTGTCGTGATGAAACAGCACGTCCCTTCGAAGTTTCCCTCTCCTTTTCTCTTTGATGGCATTCCTCAACTTAGGAATTAAAGCTGCATAATATTGGCCTGTAATAGTGGTTCCACGCTCCAGGTAATCAATTAACAATATCCCTTCTGAGTCCCAAAATATTGAGGCCATAACCTTGCCAGCCGGTGCCACGACACGAAACTTGTTCGGGGTCGGTGATGATGGCCGTTTCCATTACGAAGATTGAAGTTTTGTCTCGGGATCAAAATGATGGACCCATGTTTCGTCCATTGTTACGAAACGAGACAAAAAGTTTTCAGAATCTTCTTGAAACTTGTCCAACAATATCTTCGAAATGTCAAGTCAATTTTGTTTCCGACTGTCGGTTAACATTCTCGGCACCCATCTTGCGGAGACTTTTCTCATATTCAAAGATTGTTTCAATATGGATTGAATACTTCCAGAAATGCCCGTTTCTTGAATTAAGTATCGGATGGTAACTCTTCGATCGCTCAATACAATTTTCTCGACTTTCGCAACATTTTCTTGGGTGACTGACGTCGATGGACGGCCGCAACGATGTTCGTCTGCCGTGCTCGTTCTCCCTACTCGAAATTGAGAAACCCACCTTGCGACAGTAGAATAAGGCGGAGCAGACTCTCCTAATGTTGCCTCCAAATCGCAATGAATCTCTTGCGTCGTTAACTTTTTTAAACAGAGGTATTTAATAACGGCTCGCACTTCGTTTTTCTCAATTTTCGAGAACACGTTCCGACACGAAGCAAACAAATGACTACATTCAGAAAAAAACAAAAGAGAATCGAAGATTTCTTTCTTTATTAATATTACAAATATGTATCTGAGCTATGCCTGCCAGTATTTATTTTTTTTTCTTACCAAGGAGTATGTCGTTCTTACTACTTTTTGATCCTCCCTCGTATTTCGCGCCCGTCGCACAGTGGATCGTCCCCATACAAGAGGTGGGACATAGAATTAAAAATTGAAAAAGTATTTAATTGAAAAAAATGAAATATGCAGTTGCATTACTCTATTAAGGAACTACAAAAAATGTTACTACAATTTTTTTATTTGACCAGTACTTTATGAGCAATTCGATGAAAAGTGTTATTTTTCTATGGAAATGGTCACAAAAATGTCTGTATCTCATGATTCCCTCCTTGTTTCGATTTGCGGTTTTCACTACTGTTATCTACCCATTTTATGCCACATTTTCTTCAAGGACACATGGTGCCCCCAGCGACCCCCTTCCGAGATATTTTGCTTTTAGTAACTTTACTTTTTATTGTATAACTGATGATATGGAGGTACATTAAGTATATTCATTACTGAGAATAAGTCATCCCTAAGTAGTTCCTTAAATAACAGGTGCATTTACGATTACTTTAATGACTTATGAACGCTTCTGTTGCCATACAACAAACGCGTTAATGAGTCCTTAAGTGAAGATTCCCAGTACTTGCTTAATCTAATTAGTTATTGTAATTACTATGTTAACAGCCCTTAATCTCTGCATTGTGATTGTCTAATGTCATCATTAGCTTAGTAATGACTGAGTCGCATTTACAATAACACATCGAAAAGAAATAGAGTTTTATGATCAATAAGAAAATATGTAGGTATAAATATATTTTTTATTTATATAATATAACACTGTAAAAATAATTTAAAAATAAAATAACTATGTACCCTAAAACAAACTAAAAAAATAAACAACTACTAAAAACTAAATTATAATAGGAAATTAATTAATTAACACGACCATGTAGTTACTAACAACAATAGAAAAGAAAGAAAAAAACCATTTATTGGCTGATGGGTGGCATAACACAAAACAAAAAAAGAATAAAATTAAAAAAAAATCACAAAAACTAGAATAGAAAAAAAGAATAGAATAAAAAAAATACACAAAAACTAGAAATTAACAAAGAAACTGCTTGTAAAATAATAATATTAGGTACTATAAGACTTAAACTATATTTTCTTCATCTTCATCAATAACGACATCATGATCATTATCATCGTCATCATCTTCTTCAACGTCACTACATGCAGCAAGTGTATCAGTTGAAACGTCAATGAACTCCAATTCACTCTGATCACGTATGAGTAAATCGTCTAGTTCTCTAAATGAAGACTTTTTGGCTTTATTTGTCATCTTCGGTCGTAAGCTGGCGAGAAGAGGATCGGAAGATAATAGCAGATTATGAAGAATGTCTTCATTAGTGGCGATGCTACTATGCTTTCGTGTATGACATTCTCTAAATTTGCGAAAGTCCTTGTTTCTTGCTTCAGATGCTTCTTCAGACAAAAAACCTATAGGCACTACTGATAAGTGGTCCACTATCTGTGATCCATGAATCAGCAATTTGTGTAAACTTGCTGGCATGTTATACCATGGATATAATTCCACGAATAAATTTGCTGTTTCATCACAATATGATTTGAATTTTTGGACTTGAATTTTTTCGCCTGAGGAAATGCATTGCAAAATAACGGCGAGTCTTCTAATTAAATTAACATCTAATTTAGTAATTTCGGCAGTCGTTTCAGGGTTTGCAAAAAATCTTCTTGCAGCATTTCCAGTGTTTGTGTTGCCACTACCCTGCTTAACAACGTCTAGAAGTAAGCCTGTTCTTCTTCGGAAAGCTTCTTGAATGGCTTCTTTCTTATCTTTAACTTTTTTTTTATTTTCGTCACCTTTTGCTTGCCATGATTTTATGTCCATTCTGTAAGAAATGTGTAATAAACATTCCATGGACCGAATCCAAGCATGCAATGAACTAAATCCATGCTTGTATAAATCTGTATTCACGGGTTTAGCTCTCACTTCTTCCAAGTTATTCATTTCGCTTGGGCGAGCTTTGCACAAATCACACACTGCTGCCGATGTACCAGATATGATTGAATGTACCTTACCATCAATCATGGTTAGCCATAGATTGTGAGTAACAGTAGCATTGCCGCAATCAGTCGGGTTCCGTTCACGAATCTCGGTCTCAAATATTTCCATTTCAGCCTTAACATTCGCTTCCGTTTCTTTCATAAATGTAAATGAAATCGGGCGACAATATGTGGTTGACGATGGCCGATCATTCTGCCACACTATACTTCCACTAGAAGTCACTAACTTAAGTGGTACAAGACTTGCCATAAATACACTGGATAAGTCTTGTTCACTTGTTGTTGTCGTTTGATGGTAAATGCTTTGACTTTGACTAGGCTGGCAGTGTGGTTGCACACTTAGGCCCACAGATTAGGTAGAGATGCTACGCATCTAGTCACCGCGCATTCACTGTGAACGCACACATCGAGTAAGGAAGTGTTGCTAGTTTTAACTTCCAAAATTCTTATCTATTTGTGATTATTTTTTTATTTATTGGTCATTCCCATTTACGTTAAAAATATAATATCCTACCCTAACTAAAATATGGCCTCGAAAAATTCACTGTCTAAAGAAAGAAAGAAAGAAAAACGTTTATTTGGACACACTTCGTGAAACACAAAAACAAATGAAAAGCAACATGAAAATAATGTTTTAAAACAATAGTGTGTGCCTCACGGCTGCGTCTACTGGTAATGTACCCAAGAGACTGGTGACATTGCCACGTTGAGGGCAATACTAAGCCTCTGGCCAAGGTAAAAGCCAGCCTTTGGGTCACGGGAAGTGTCAACCGGCCGTTTGGAGATTTCGTTGAACAAACCATGAACACTCGGACCCCACGGCCTGAGGGTTTCGACCCCAAACGGCTCAAAAATATAATTACCGATAAGGTTAAATTATACTTCTGCCGCTTGAGGTTTCCCGTTTTTTTTTTTATTGAAATTATGAATCGAAATGCACTTCTCTACTTTTATTTACCTCTGTTAGTCTGTTGTTTGTGAACTGTTTTCATTTCACTTTTTTTTTAAGTTCCTTTCACTCCTTTTAATATTGTTCCGGTACAATTTGTATATTTGCAGAATGTTAGAAGTATGGATTGCCGAATACGTAGAGCTACAGAAAAATCGGTAGGTCTGGCAATGGTACATAATTTACGTCACTCACTATTGATTGAAGAATAATTCTGGTTTGACACCTGTCTTTAGCAAAGGAAAACGAAAACAAAATATTTGTTGTGAAAAATTGGTTTTGAACTTTTAAGTTCGTATGCAATAAATACTTTCTGGTCTTGTAAATAATATGCGCCCTCTTTACTTAATAAACGTAAAAACCAAGTGGCATTACAATAAGTTTACGTTGTAAGAACTTAAATATTTTTCAATGTATAGCCAAAGAGTTAAAAGATACATAAGTATTTAATATATTTAAATGTCTTTGTGTTTAACAAAGAAATATGAGGTGCTGTGTACAGAATTGCTTCAATGATGACTCGAAGAAAACAAATAAAAGCCATGGAATAACATTTCATAAGTAAGTACCTGACCATTAAAATGCCTAAATTGTAATTTCGCTCACATCAGTTTATCATCATCATCTGCCTAACCTTTCTCCAACTATGTTGGCATCTGAATACCAGTATTTTACCTCTTCCAATGGGTGTCGTAAAAGGCGACTAAGGAAAATCGGGAGATCCCCAATGCACACAAGTCTGCTTGCTCATGATAGGCGTTCACTATCTTCTCGCTACCGTGATCAAAAATGCAGCAGGGTAATGCGAAGCACCTTGAGGGCGTATACCAGGATCCACATAGTGGTTTACGGTCTTTCGCTGCATCCCAACCTTTGCCGATTGTACTGGTCTACCAGTCCATTGGACCACAGAGGAAGGGACGAGAGAGTGGATCTGTACCTGCGCAACTGCTTATCCACTATAATCCAATTCACGCGCAGATGACCCTAGCTATTTACTTCTGGATCTGAGCGTGTTAAAAGCCCTGCGGCGATGGGGTCTTGGCAGTGGGGCTGAGGTATCGATGTATTGAGGCTCTAGTCAGCACCCTGCACGTAGGCGGCCAGGGGAGAGTGGTCGCTCCCGGAGTCGATTGAGTCGGGGCTCTGGGTTCGGCAGCACAACTGGTGACAAAGCAGCCCTATTTAGGATCGCTCTGCTTTCCTCTGCACAGAGGAGGGGTCTAGAAAAGGTGGCCCAAAAATAGTCCGTCTCACCCATTATCCAGGTGCCAAACCGCGGGCGCTTGGACATCGATAAAATGCGGTCGAAAGAAACAGAAGAAACTTAATAATAATACGATACTATACCAACGACTTTGCATCGCTACATGGAACGTACGGACTCTATTGGACGACGACCGGAATTTATGCCCAGAGAGAAAAACTGCTCTCATAGCAAGAGAGTTGGCTCGCTATAACATAGATATAGCTGCAATAAGCGAAACCCATCTGAGTGACAGTGGAGAGCTTCGTGAACACCTAGGAGGCTACACCTATTACTGGAGCGGACGTCCCTCCGGTGAGAGGGCGGGCAGCGGTGTGGGCTTTGCTATTCGCAATGGTTTGGTTGGAGATCTGAGGTGTCAATGACCGCCTCATGACTCTACGCCTTCCAATATCTAACAATAAGTACGTCCATCTCATAAGTGCTTATGCTCCCACCCTGCCTTCACCGGATGAGGATAAAGAGGTATTTTACCAAAACCTGAGGCGAACTCTGGAGACTATCCCAAAGTGTGATAAAGTTATTTTGTTGGGGGATTTTAATGCTCGTGTCGGAACCGAACATGCAACTTGGAGCGGAGTCCTCGGTAAATATGGAATAGGGAAATGTAACGATAATGGGCTTAGGCTGTTGTCGTTATGTGCTGAATTCGATCTTGGCATCACTAATACATGCTTCAGACTTGCTGAGAAATACAAGACCTCGTGGATGCACCCAAGATCTAAGCACTGGCATCTTTTAGATTATGTCATTGTTCGCCAAAAAGACTTGCGTGACGTTCTCGTGACTAGGGCAATGCGTGGCGCTATTGGCTGGACTGATCACCGTCTTATTAGATCAAAGATGTACTTGCAGCTAAAAGCGCCACGACGAGCATCCAACAAAATTCCACAAAAACTTGCCTTTTCAAATCTAATAACATCATCAGAGCTCGGTAAAGCGTTGGATTTGAAATTTGCTGAGAGTGCTCCGCAGGCGGAGTCATCTACCACTGATGGTGACTGGAGATCTTTTGCCAAACATCTTCATGCCTGTGCGCTGGAAACTGTAGGAAGACCACAGAAAAAGAACCAAGACTGGTTTGACGCAACTGACAGTGAGATCAAAGCGCTAGTTGACAAACACAGGCATGAGTTAAACAAGAAGTCCCTGGATGCACGTAGCAATAAGGAAGCGCAACTAAAGCTAAGAACCAAAGTTCGCGAACTGAAGGATAAGTGGTGGAAGGAGAAAGCTGCTGAACTACAGCACTGCGCTGATACTCACCAAACTGGCAAGTTCTTCGAGGGTATCCAAGCACTTTTTGGCCCAAGGGCAAGGAAAATAGCACCGATGTACACAAAAGACAGACAACACCGAGTTACAAATAAAACTGACGTAATAATGCGATGGGCAGAACATTTTAGTGACGTTTTGAATCCCGATGCACTCAGCGCTGATCTGTCGTACATAAATACACTAGAGGATCTCCCAGTTTGTCAAGATTTAGAAGCCCCACCTACTTTTGAAGAGTTTGCAAAAGCAGTCATGCGTCTCAAAAACTCCAAAATACCTGGAATGGACCAACTTCCAGCGGAAATATACAAATACAGTGGAAAAAACATTGTAAATAAACTCTACCATCTAGTCAAAAGAGTGTGGGAAAGTGAAGAAGTTCCACAGGACTGGAGAGATGCGGTGATCTGCAAGCTGTACAAAGGGAAGGGAGATGTCTCCGATTGCAGCTCCTACCGAGGCATATCACTTCTCTCTAGTGCCGGTAAGATTCTTGCCCACATTATCACAAGCCGCCTTAGCAAACTTGCTGAAAAATACCTGCCTGAGAGTCAATGTGGCTTTCGTCCTTGCAGAGGTACAATCGATGCTATATCCGTCGTAAGGCAACTCCAGGAGAAAAGCTTGGAACATCAAAGGCCTCTCTACATGTGCTTTGTCGATCTAGAGAAAGCATTTGATAGAGTTCCACGTGAGGCTCTTTGGCTTGTTCTCCGAAAGTCTGGATACCCAACGAAGTTCGTCAACCTCATACGCCAATTTCATGTCGGCATGAAAGCGCAGGTTCGACATGAAAGCGAACTTTCTAAGGAGATCCAGATTACAAGTGGAGTAAAACAAGGTTGCGTCATGGCGCCCACACTCTTTGCCATTTACTTCGCAGTTGTTATGAGAGACGCCCTGCAGTATTGTAGTGACCAAATCCAACTGAATGTCCGGACTGATAAAGGCGTGTTTGATATTTCTAGGTTTAGAGCCAAATCGAAACTTCAAAAGATTTCCATTCTGGAGATACTTTACGCTGACGATGTGTGCCTTATGTCCGACAGCATGGCGCATCTCCAAAGCTATCTTGATGCACTACATCAATCCTGTCAAAGATTTGGATTAGTTATCAGTGCTTCCAAGACGCAAGTCCTCAAACAACCACCCCGAGGCGGCGAAGCTGATAAAGCCACACTTAATCTAGACGGGAAACCACTAGAGGAAGTCACGCAGTTTAAATATCTTGGAAGCAACATACTTCATGATAACACCCTGGCTTCGGAGATACCATCGCGCATTGCAAATGCCGCTGCGACTTTTGGACGGCTTAATGATCGTGTCTGGAAATCCCATGACCTGAAGCTAGAGACAAAAATTTATTTATTTATTTATTTTATTAAAAACTTTATGCACAAGTAAAAAAATACTGTACAAAGGCGGACTTAATGCCTGAGGCATTTTCTACCAGTCAACCTTAGGGTGATGCAGAGAGAAAACATGGCAGGTGCAGCATAAGGGATAGATAACTCGAAAAAGAATAAATACTAATAAATAAATACATATATACATACATATAAACAGAATAAACTTTGTCAAGAGAAATAACGATAGGTAGAGGAGAAAAAGAATCCAGCAAGAATCAGCGCTGAAGTGATTCTGCCAACTTTATACGAATATGTTCACGAGCCTTCATTTTGAACGATAGCTGACTGGTTGCCATCCTGATGTTCAGAGGGAGCGCATTCCAAAGAAATACCGCCTGGACAAAGAAAGAAGAATGAATAAAACCAGAGCGGTGAGAAGGACATCGTAGAAGACGATTGTTGGTTGAACGAAGATTTCTACTATGGGCAGAGCACAAATTTGTGTTTACAAGGCATTAATCTTACCTGTTCTTCTATATAGCGCAGAAACATGGTGCCTATACAAACCAGACATTAGGAAACTGGACACATTTCATCTAAGGTGTCTCAGATCGATCTTGAGCATTAAGTGGCAAGACCATGTTCCTAATACGGAGGTCTTGCATCGTTCCAGCATATATGGCATGTAAGCCCTACTCATGCAACGTCAACTCAGGTGGTGTGGACACGTTCTTCGCATGAAGGACCACCGTTTACCCAAAATGGTATTTTACTCTGAGATGGCAGAAGGTAAACGGAAGCATGGCGGTCAACATCTCCGCTATAAGGATGTGCTCAAAAGGCATCTTAACGCGTGTGCTATTGATCCTACAGGTTGGGAGAGGCTCGCTCTACACAGGTCGTCTTGGCGCTCTACTATTCACAAAGGTACCAAAACTTTCGAAGAAAAGCGACACGACGCTATTATTGAGAAGCGCCAAATACGCAAAGAGAGACCTAAGCCCTCCTACACGTATACATACAACACTACAGGCCAACTTTATTGTTTTAGTTGTGACCGGGTGTTCAAAACTAAATTCGGTCTAGCGAGCCATCTAAGAGCACACGCAAGGAAGTGATTTCGAAGGGTCGCCGTTATCGAAATCGATAAGGAGGACTATACCAGTATTTTACATGGAGTGACTGCCTATCTGTGCTCCACAACCCAGTTACCAGATAATGCGTTGGGTAATGTGCTTTCCGAGGCACGGAGGAGTCTTAGTATGTAAAGATGGTCACCCATTCACGGATCTAATGTGGCAACACACACACTCTTAAAACTTACTGCTGGACACCATTGGGAAGGGTAGCTTGAGATAGAATCCAGTGGAAAATGTTAGACAAGGTCTAAGCCAAGAGGCACCCTGAACTACGGGATATTTTGTAATGAAATTAGATAGTTAGTTATAAATGGCATCTCGCAGTTGACCACTGAGGGTCGAGACTGCTTAACCGAGCGTTTCCTGTTGGTGCTTTAAGCAAACTTAAAGCCTCCGGCCAGGCTTATAAACTAAGGTAAAATCTTAGACGACTGAGCGTCGCTAATAATAGAACAGCCAGACGAGGCAGGCTGGATCATAATAAAATAAATAAAAATCTTTTAACTCAGACCATTAATTAGTCCATTTGGGTTAGTATACAAACAACTTATAAACTAATGTTAGTACTTAAATCTACCAGAAGTAATTATTTTAATTTATACATCTACATACACTCAGTGGCATGTAGGCGTATCCAATGCCCCAGCATGGGGCTGTCCCACCTGTCCGCAATAACCCTCAGAATGCTGTTGGGGCTGGCGCGAATCCGGCTCATGATGGATGCGCAGCGCTTACGCATGAGTGCAGGAAACCCATCTATTCCCGCTTCTGCAAACATGCCCGAAGCACTGCAGTAGCGCGGCAGCCCCATCAGCACCCTGAATGCGTTATTGTACTGTACGCGCAGAGCGTTGTATGTCCTCCGCGTGTAGTTAACCCACAGGCTAATAAAATGGGGGGGGGGGGGGGTTGAGAGCTAATGGCTGAGCTGTACCCCCAGCAGGCACAGCTTCACCGAGTAGGGGGTAGGGGGGGGGGAGCGGTTACGATTGCAACCTCGGCGGCGAGGTCGGAATGTATTCCTAGGTGGTTTGCGTTTGCAAACTGTAGTGGTGGCCTTGCTACTCTCCTGAAGGAGGGTTATGGGGTCATCAGGGTCGGTGAGAATATGTCTCGGACGGTGAGTCTTACTAATTTTAGAGGGGGCATAGCGCGCGGCCTCGACAACCAAAGGGTTGCGATGCTTCGCGGCGGCATCAAAGAAACGCTTCGAGTTGCATTTCAAAAATTGATGGATCGTGGGGATTTGTAATGAAACTATAACACACAGTATTTATATTTAACTCAGTAGTACAGAATAAAAGGCTTTCTTGTATCAATAGCAGCGCCCCACATTTTCACCCACAAAAAGAATATCGGGATACAAAGTATTCTATGTGTTAATCTAGGTTATGAACTATATGTGTGCCAAATTTCATCAAAATCTTTTCACTATATTTTCGTGAATGAGTAACAAACCTCCTTCCATACATCCATCCTCACATACTTTCGCGTTTATAATATTAGTAGGATTACCTGTGTTGTGGAGGTCACGGCCAGATAGAAAGTTTGCCCATGTAAATTGTAATGTACTGGTTCATCTGCATCTGTTAACAGCCCAGTATAGATGGGAAAAAAGCCATGCAGATGACAGATTCTAATTTTATTTATTTTATTCAAACAAATTGCTTCTTTTTTCTGAATGATACATATTTTGGTCAGTATTGCATGTTAAGACTTGATATATTATGGTATATTTAAGGTTACCGAAGCATCCGGATCATTCTGCGGCATGGTTAGCAGCCGTAGCTAGACTGGGTTGCCGAATGAATAAGTGTCTTGTAGTATGCTCTGAACATTTTCTACCTGAAGACTTTGATGAAACAAGGCCAAATCAGCGAAGAGTTAAAAGTGGAGCAGTTCCTACTATAGTAACAGTAAATATTAATTAAATGTCTAAATATCTGTAGGTACTATGGGTCAAAGTTCCGCATGATCACCTTAAAGGCGATAATCGCATGCACGGCTCACAACTCGATCGCACAATGTTCGTTTGTCACTAGCTGCGCTCTCACAGGAATATTTTCTTAAGTGAGCATGCTTAAGTTTTGTCCATGGTACCAACAGTAATCAGTGGTATTATGCATTCCCACTGAAGCAGAGGATTTTTTTTTTCCATTTTTATATAGTTTTGTAATTCTTGGCAAAATAGGGCATTATTGATCCATCCAACATAGTGCGAGTGTGGTGCACCTGAACAGACTATGTCCCATCTGCTAAAGTGTCCCCAAATGTCCGTTCACCTGCACCCTTGGCGATCTGAACAACGCCTCTGACGCTGCAATAAACGTGGGCACATACTGAGCCCAAATATTATGTACCATCAAAACGAAAAGAAGGTTCTTCCACAATAAATTTCGCCAACAATATATCCTATTCTGCACCCTAATTGAGTAACACATTATCAATCGGAGTTGGTTTCATTTTGACAGTTTAACAACATTCATTGCATTATTTACGTTGTCGAGCAGACAAATTTTTCGAACATGTGAAGCAATGGATTAGCAATTTGTTTCAAAATGAAACCAACTCCGATTGGTAATGTGTTACGCAATTAGGGTGCTGGTCTAATTTTATCCAAAAAGCAAAATTTAAATGAAAAATTGTAAATGATATTTATATAAAATTGCTGTAGGTACTCTCAGAACATGTAGAATGGAATTTCGAGAAGGGGCATTAAGAGTATCTAAACCGTTGTAGCTACAGCAAAACAATCTTAGGGAGACTATCCTTAACTTTTGGAGTAATTGTTAACTGCATTCACAGATTTTTATAAAATGGTAAGTATGGTTAGCTAGAAAAACGTCATTTCTCCCTATGATGCCAATCGATGCAGTTTCGGATGAGCATTGAGTGTTTCCAGACCAACTGTGATCAGAGTAGCTACTAGAAAAGCCACAAAACGCAAAACTCTTTTGCCCTTACTGCCCCATATGAAAAATCCGCCCTGTATTTTAAATTTTGATAGGTGTAGTAGCGACACGCAAAAAATGTCGCCTAAGTGTTTTGTTAGGAAAATTAAATAAATAAAAGTATTTTTTTTCAGATGGCTCCTGTTGTTCAAGATGAATTAAAGGTAAGCCGTAAGTAAGGGCGAGCACGCACTTGTGATTTTTAGTCGGCCGATAGTTTGATCGTTCTGGGAATCAGTATGGAGTTGTGTGGCAACGCGCGCATGTGTGCGTGTATTTTACGCGAGAACTAAATTATCGGCCGACTAAAAATCAAAGTGCGTGCTGTCCCTAAAGCCAAATAAAAATTTTCAGTTTATATTTACATTTTCCCGTCTGAGTGATAGCTGTTGTAGTCAATGATATTTACCTACACAAGATATGTTACCTATAATAACAGAGTAAAAATATCGTGGCGATTTTTTTTCGCGCACTGGATTTTCAACGCTCTGCTTAGTGCCGAGAGTTGAAATTCCAACATATCGTGTTTTTTCGACGCGCTGCGATGCACTCTGTTGGATTCTCGAACTTCGGCTCAACACCGAGAGTTGAAAATCCAGTCCGAGATAAAATCCCTCCGCGATATTTTTACGTCCGTGCGTACGTCAGCTTATAGCGTTTAGTTATGACGCGCGGACTAAGACAAAACGTTCCTATTAGGACGTTTTCGAGTCCTCACGACGCGCGCGCTTGATATACAGGGTGCACCAAAAAGGTGTGGTCAAAAAGGGTGTGGTACAGACCCATCAAACTGAATAACTTTCTCCACGGGACCAACACAGTAATCGCGAAAAAGAATTCAGCCGTCCCGTGCATTTATTTGGTCGAGTAGGTATTGAAGTTTTGTATGGGACAGTTGATAATTTTTTCGCGATTACTATGTTAGTCCCATGGAGAAAGTAGTTCTGTTTGATGGTCTGTCTGTACCACACCCTTTTTGACCACATCTTTCTGGTACATCCTGTATATGTCTCTTTTTTAACCGACGAAAAAAAATGGAGGAGTTTCTCAATTCGACACTATGTTTTTTTTTTTATGTATTACCACGCGTAACTTATTACAGTCGTCCGTGTAAAAAAAAAATGTTTTATTCGAGAGGGTATACATCAAAGTTGGTCCCATATAAAATTGATAAACTTTGCTTGGTTAGTTTTTGAGTTAGCTTCAATAATACGTATTTTTACCCCACTTTTATATGGACGATGTTCTAGTTAGTTTTCCAGGTAGTGGTATTAGAATTTGTGTGGGGTAGGTACCACTACTAAAAAGTGAAAAATAAAAACTTTTTTACAAAAAAATACAACCGACTTCCAAAAACAACACTACAAAGTGAAAAATAACTTTAATTTCGGAAGTCGGTGGCAAAAAACGAAAATAGTTTTAACGAGACACCGACTTCCGAAATTAAAGTTATTTTCATTTTGTAGTGATGTTTTTGGAAGTCGGTTGTATTTTTTTGTAAAAAAGTTTTTTATATGCATACTTATATAATATCATTGGTACAAAACACGTTTAATATCAGTTTGAGTTCTATGAGTATTGTCACGCCGGGTACTGATGCCGTTATTTTTTTCAGGCGTGCAGAGTTTGCCTGGCTTTAGATGTCAAAATGTACGATATGAAAGATTTTAGATTGAGTGAAATGTTCCAAAACATTACTGGAATATCGGTAAGTAAGTCGTTGTTATGAAAAACATAGGTACGTAATGGGTCACTTGACATTGACAGTAAGAAACTTGCCTTATTCTACGGTTACATTGTCGCGATAACGCAAACTACACTTCGCGCCCTCTCTCGCAGACTGCTCGACGTCTCGCTGTACAACAGAGTGCAATTTTTGAGCTTATGGTTTTATAGTAACTAATAAATATTTTTGAGAAATAATTGCTTATAAATAAAGCTAATGGCGTTTAATAGAGCGAGTTTTACGCATTTTTCATTTCTGTATAGGTAAAGTATTTTATTTCTTTTTCATTACGTTTTATACAACATGTCCCAAAATGGAAGGCGCAACCGCTTAAGACGGGTCATTGTACTCATCATTATGAACAACTTTTACTATGGGACCAAACCTGAAACCGCGAAAAAAATCAGCTGTTCAGAACATTTATCTACATCAAACTCGTGAAAATGAGCAACTGATTTTTTTTATCGCGATTGCAGGTTTTGTCCCATAGCAAAAGTTGTTCATAATGATGAGTACAATGACCCCTTAACTCTTACGGTTAAGTGGTTAGTGTTACTAACCAGATCTTGAAGATTTTTTTGTTAAGATCGCGCCATCTAGTGATGAATAGTTGAAGCAGTAGTTAATAAACAAACGCAATTTGCGAAATTTTGAATGACATTTCATTTTACTTGAATTTAAGCCGTATATCTAAGATATGTTTTCCTATTTTTCTATGCTATTGAAATGATAATTTATCATATAACCACATCTTTAAATTTAGCCACACCCTTCTGGTACACCCTGTATAATTTAGGTGCCGAGATTATGATAAGTCACGTGACAACAGTCTTCATTTGTCAGGTTATCGACAAAAAAGGCAGTATACTACAGCGGGTTTGTTGGGAGTGTGCTGCGCGCCTCACAGCGGCTGCAGCGTTCAGAGACAAAGCGCTGCTCAGCGATGCTTTGCTTAAAGACCAAGTGCACATAAAAGAAAGTGACATTGCATTGTTAAAACAAAATTACAGTTCTCTAAAATCACCTCTAGCCGTTAAAACAACATTTACTTCATATGATATTGAATGCGAACATACTGTCTCTGAAAACACAGAAATAGGAAAATCACTCAATGATAAGACAGACATAAAAGATAGAAAACCTGAAATAAGAATTATTGAAGAAGAAAAAGAGATAGAATTTGAACAGTACGAGGCTTGGATAGATGTTCCTGTGAAAACTGAGATAGAATCTGATCCTATAGCTGATAATAATATGCTATTTCAAGATCGAAAAAGCGATACATCTTTAGAACAAACACATTTAAATGATAGTTTTACGTATCCAAGAGAGGATAGTCAAGATGGAGTAACAAATACCGAAGTACAAATGAATAATCATGAAAAGATTTTAAGAGAAGATATCCAAAAAAAAGTCCCGTACATAAATGATGATGGTAACATCGTTTTAGTTGATAAAGAGAAAAAAATGAAGGTTGATGTAATCAGTAATATTGCGGAGGAGTCTTCAAGTGAAGAAGACACACAAACTATAGCAGAAGAAGTCAATAAGTCTAAGCGAACGATGAGCAGTGAAGTTGGAGCTTCGAATAAAAGAGTAAGGTAAGAAAAAAGTTCTTCGTTTGAGCAGGAACCATTAAAGGTTCGCGCACATTCTGTCTGGCCGCAGCGGGTCGGGTCGCAGCGCAAAAATCCGCTCAAATCGCTCTTATGTATTTTATATGAACTATCGCACACGGCGCAGCGGGCCGCATATTCCGCCGTGGATTTTGATTGCGTGCAATGTGACTCGCCTCACCCCGCTGCGCCTAGACACAGTGTGCAATAGCAAGAGGATTGGAAATCACGCGCGCACGTGTTCATTTACGATATTTGCGTTTTTTTTTTGGTATTTGCGTGCTCCAACGCAACAACGGCAAAAAAAAAAAAAAATCTTCGTCAGAGCTATATATAACGTAAAGTTACATGAACGTCTGGTAGTACACTGTACTCAAAATCCGTCAACCGTTAATGCGCTGCGACTCGGCCTTTTTTGTTGCGCTGCGGCCCGCTCCGCCCCGCTGCGACCCGACATAATGTGCGTGAACCTTAAGAGGCCTGGCGCATTTTCCACCTCTCTCGCTCACATGGCACCAATTTTTTAAGAATGTTAAATGAAAAGAGCTTTTTGAAAAATGTAATCAATTAGCGAACTATAGTAAATAATATTAATATCCCCGGCTGCCATTCGTGGATCTTTGACAGTCGTTACGGGTCGTCAGAAACCCGAAAGTCTGGCAACCAGTCTTACCAAGGGGTATCGTATTACCCAGCTACTGGGTTGTGAAGGTCAGATAGGCAGTCGCTCCATGTAAAATACTGGTATTCAGCTGCAGCCGGATATACTGGAAGCCGACCCCAACGTAGTTGGGAAAGGGCTAGGCATATGATGAAGTTCTTTAATAAAACTTTATTGTTTATGAACTAAGCATTCAATATTCACATAACACTAGCCTCCACACTAGGATTCCCTGTGTCGTAGAGATTAGTGTCCTTCGTCTTACAAGATTGTAAGAATGTTCTTCTAAAATAAAAATAAAAAATAAAACAAATATTTTAACATAATATGTAATTGACATATTATGTGTGTTAGATTTAAACGTGTATAGTTTATTGTAATTTTTACACATGTGTGGTTCACCACACAGTGAATGATGAATTAATGAATTAAGGCTATGGTTACGGTTGGTTGGTTATGGTTACGAAACTCGCCGCGTACAGAACATACTTAACACTTATTAACTACATATCACACAGCACACGAACACACCACTCGTAACACCACATAACACTAATCTCACTTATCATTCATCACACTGACTCACATTTTGACAATACTACACTCCACAGGTAGTTGTAGAACTTAATTTTGTTATACCTACCTACTTTTTTATTTTTTTGGTTATTTTTCTGTTGGTATTTTAATTTTTTTTTTTTTTGTTTGCTGCATGCATCCCTTACTTTTATTGTATTAATTAAGCATATATAATGAGAGAGTGCCTTGACTTCCATAATACAAGTCCTACTTAGTTTGGAAGTCAAGAGTTCATTTCCGTGTACGTTTTTTTTAATATGCAATAAACTTTTTTATTTTTATTTTTTTATTTTATTTATTATGGTTGACTTATTGTCTCTGGTCCAGAGCTCGACACCCTGAAGTGAATGTGGCTACGGCCTTGATGTGTTGTTTTAAAATGATTACAAGTTACTGTGTCGCCTGTATCATCGTAGTGCATCACTAATAATATTTTTAATTTTGTTCTTTCAGGCGAATGTACATGCTTAACGATAGGATAAAAGAAAAAATAATTGCGTTGAAGAAAAACGGTCTTTCTGTCCCCGCAATAGCTAAAGAAACCGGAATGTCGGTAAGTCTTAGGTTTCATGTACCTACACGACGCCGCAGCCGCACCGGTGCCGGACCGCATGTACAAAAATGCGGTACACACGGCTACATATCAAGGTATACATTTCCAGTATAAGCTGACCTCTCATTGTACGGAAATTCTATACAGTGTGAGATCAGCTTATATTGGAAATTATAAGCTTGATATGTAGTCGTGTGCACAAAGTCGGCATCCACGCGGTTCCGGCGCGGCTCCGGTACGGCGCAAGTGTGGTTTTCATTCGTGTACACAAACATGCGGTCCGGCGCCGGCGCAGCGTGGCTGTGGCGTCGTGAAGCCTTACGCTTATTATTTTTTATTGTGTTTTAAAGCTGATAAACGTTCGAAGTTTAAAATCGTGGGTTCAAAGTTCGCGAATTTCCTGTGCTCGACATCGGTGACACACGACAGCTTACAGTCCTTTTAGAGTTATTTTAACTCTGATTGCAGCAATCCAATAGCAACTTTATAGTAACGGCAATAAAGATCACTGTGATTTTGATATACTTGTCAATGGTAGCAGCTAAACAGCAACCTTTCATAATCATTGCTAATTGCTGGGACACAGGCCTCCTCTCTTCGTGAGGAAGTGGGCTGTAAACCACCACGCGGGCCCAGTGCGGGTTAGTAGATGTCACATGTCTTCGAATTTTTGGTTCTCGGACATGCCGATTTCCTCACGATGATTTCATTCACCGTTTTGAGAGCAGTGGTGATGAAAATATTTACACAAAGTAAAGCGCCTGTCTAGGTTCGAACCTACGACCTTACAACTCGTACGTTGGGGCCGTTACCTCTGTGCCACTACTGCTCTTAACAGCAACCTTATTGTAATGAAAATAAAGATCACTGTGATTTTGACTAGACCCCAAAAAAAAAATCAAAGGATTAAAATTTGTTTTGTTTTATCATGTTAAGATATTGTTACGAGCTGGGGTTCGGGATAAATAAATTTATACCAATTTACACCAAAAACACATTATATTTAAATAATCACAAATAGAGTAATCAGAAACTTTAAACAGGATCACCTGAATCACTTGTAGTTCGCTGTTAGTTCGCTGTAGTTCACTGGTGTTCACTTTATCGCGTTCCTAGCTGAACTGCCGTACACCGCTGGCAACTCTCTATTTATATGACGAGTATAAGTTCTAGAAAGTTCGAGGACATAATTCGAGAACATTCTAGTACTTACAGGAATGATCTAGAATGCTGCAAAAGGACACTTAACCATCTAGAACATTCTGGAAGTGTTTAGAATGTTCTAGAAAAATCTGTCACGAGTCGACTTATCGTGTAGTTCTGCTAATTGATAACAGATGGCGTTAGCGCCTACGTAACAATATCAATACCCACCACGTCTGCAGAGTTTCGCTAACTAATTTAATTTGACCCTGTATAATTTTTTTTTTTTAGACATCTTCTATTAGTTGCTGGTGGAGACGCTATCGTAAAAACGGTAACACATACCGTAGATCTACTCCTATAGGGAGACACGAAAGTGATACAAAACTGAATTATTGTTATGACTCGTCAGAACCTGGTAAAGAAATGGAGAATTGTCCTACAATAGTGAGACAAAGATTGCGTGAAGCTGGTCTTGAACATATACTCATGAAGAAGCCTGAAAGAACTGTGAACATGGGGGAGAAAACTAGGTAAATTACACACTAATATCACAGTACATTTTATACTGTGCTAATATACCTACACAATACAAATTCGAGATCCGTGTTCCAGCTGAATTTAAACTCAGGTTTTAAATCGGGGTGGACGGAGCTCGAATCTATACTTAGTATGAAACCGCTCATGCAAATAGTACCTACTACGGGTTCTTAGGACTAAAATTTCTCTAATTCGGATCAGTGCAGCACCTCAATTGCGTCTTTCACAAACCGAAGGATTTTGAAAGAAAATTCTAATACCTACATTGCTTCATAATATTACACAACGCAACGCTAAACGCCGCCATGTTCTTGAGATCATATCTTCTTCTTCACCTGCTGATATCTGGAAGTTCCTTGGTACTCTTGGTATCGGCAGACCACGTCATGTGGAATTTCCTAATACAATTGGCATTGATGATATCAACCGTCACTTCACAACCTCCTGTCATTTGGATTCCCAAATATTGTCCCAGACGGTTGATTTCATCACTGGCCTAGCTAGTCCCATCATAGAACCATTTCACTTCTCACCGGTCACCTTGGACGAAATTAAAAAGATCATCCTGTCCATAAAATCCAAGGCTGTGGGCTATGACGGCATCAGTCGTAGTATGGTCATTTGGATCCTTGATATCCTTCTCCCTCCGATTACCCATATCATCAACTTTTCTCTTGATTCTGGACAATTCCCATCCCTGTGGCGTATGGCCCATGTCCGCCCACTCCCTAAAATTTCAAATCCCTCCCTACCCTGTCACTATCGACCCATTTCCATTCTTCCATTCCTATCTAAAGTGCTTGAGGCCTGCGTACAGAAGCAGTTTGCGGGGTTTGTTCACCGGAACAACCTTGTTAGCTCTTTTCAGTCTGGATTCAGGCCTGGACACAGTACAGCCTCCGCTCTCCTTAAAGTGACTGGTGACGTTAGAGAAGCGATGGAGGATACCAAGGTTACTGTTTTGGTATTAATTGATTTCTCCAATGCCTTTAATGCCGTCAGTCACGACATTCTCCTTTCTATCCTCTCTCATCTTATGGTTTCGTCCGAAGCTTTGGAATGGTTCTCTTCTTATCTTCGGGGACGTCAGCAGTCGGTTCGCGTTGATGAGAGCTCGTCGAGTTGGCGTGACCTGGATGCTGGTGTTCCACAAGGCGGTATTCTTTCTCCATTGTTATTCTCCATCTTCATTAATTTCATAACTCACATCTTCAGTGTTCGTATCATCTTTACGCTGATGATCTTCAATTGTATACTGCTGCGCGGGTAGAAGGTTTATCGGACGCTATAGCAGATGTAAACCGAGACTTAGATGCTGTCAGAAAGTGGTCTGATAGTTTTGGGGTGTCAGTAAACCCGTTAAAGTGTCAGGCGATTATAATTGGAAGCTCGCGCATGTTGAGTAGGGTGACACTTAGCTCTCTTCCTCCTCTTATTTTCAATGGTACCGTCATACCCATTACCCCTAACGTGAAAGATCTCGGTTTGCATCTGGACTCGACACTTAGCTGGCAACGTCAGGTCTCTAGTGTTAGTCAAAGGGTCAACGGTACTCTGCGGTCACTGTATCGTCTGAGAAACTTTTTGCCCGCTAAGACGAAAACTATGCTTGTGCAGACTTTGATTTTCCCTATCATCGACTATGGTGACGTGTGCTACTTTGACTTGAATGCGGTTTTGCTCAATAAGCTCGATAGACTGCTCAATAATTGTATCCGGTTCATATTCAACCTCAGAAAATATGACCATGTGTCTCGCTATAGATCTGAGCTGAAATGGATGTCCATTCGTCAAAGAAGAAGTTTACGTGCTTTGATCACGCTTTTCGCCCTTCTCAACTCTCCCACTCCTCCTTCTTATCTTGTGGCTCACTTCCAATATCTATGTTCTTCACACGCAAGGAATCTGCGTTCTTCTAACAATCTTCTCCTACTCTGTCCTTCTCATACTTCTGACTTTGTTCATTCTTCCTTTCATATTCAGTCCATTCTTCTTTGGAATGCGCTTCCTCTTGATATCAGGACGGCCACCAGTCGGTATGCATTTAAGCGGAAATTGCAGAGTTATTTTCTAAACAAATAGTGTAGAGTTATTTCAACACCTCTCTCTCTCTCTCTTGAATTTGTATATAATATGTATATATATAGGTATATCTTATAGTAAGTGTATGTATGTGTATTATTAGTTTATAACCTATTTATGTGCTTGTATAAAGTCTATTTATAATTAATTAAGATATATTTTTAGTGTTCTTTATATAAGTATTCCTCTCATACTGAGCACCTGCCATCTAATCTCTTCACCACCCTTGGTTGACTGGTAGAGAATGCCTAAGGCATTAAGTCCGCCTTTGTACGTTTTGTGTGCGAAAAGGTTAAATAAATAAATACACCTATTTTTGAAAAGTGTTTCAATTATATTCTGTAGTGCTAATAAGCCACTCAAAAAACACAAAATTTTTATTCCATAGAAATGCATTTAAATTTTACATTTTCAAATTTCGCGCGAGAATGCTGCAAAACGACACTTAACCATCTAGAACATTCTGGAAGTGTTAGAATGTTCTAGAAAAATCTGTCTCGAATCGACGTATCGTGTAGTTCTGCTAATCGATAACAGATGCCGTTAGCGTCTACGTAACAGTAACAAAGAAAGACACAAACTCACTTTCGCATTTATAATATTAGTTAGGATGTATGCTCATAAATATATCCATGATTATGTATTATATTTCAGTACGCGTAAAGCGCTCCATGAAGATTTAAAACAACGAATAATAGCGCTGAAGCAAGAAGGAATGTCTAACAGTCGGATAGCTTACTTGTTAAATACTGCAGTGAGTATGAAAACATGTACCGTTTTTACCCGACTACGGCTAAGCAAAAAGGAGGGTTATGATTTTGACTGGTATGTATGTATGTATGTTCATTTGTTCCCTCATAACTTCTAAACTGCTTGTAATAATTTGACAAATGAGGTTGAATGTGGCGCCCTCTAGCGGACATAGTCATGAATTTAAAAAAAATATGCCATGTTGGGTATCAAATGAAAGGGCTTAGTTAGCACATTTCAAATATATACTATATACTGTTAGTTGTTGCTCGCGGATTTGCTTGTATGCACCCAATAATTAGGAATAATTTCTAAAATCACGTCTCAGATTTGTGAGCCAAATATATTTTCTCTCCAAACCTTACCCAAAATAAATTTATAATAATTATTCTTCTTTTAAAAATGTAAAGTGGCACACGAAAATATTTATTTATTTATTTATTAAAACTTTATGCACAAGTAAAAAAATACTGTTCAAAGACGGACTTAATGCCTGAGGCATTTTCTACCAGTCAACCTTAAATATTCTCATCTGAAATTTGAAAAAGGCAGACAAATTCAAAATCCGGAGTCAAACGTCGAACAGATTACGCGCAGGCGTGATGTTATGTTTTTTTTTCAGCGAAATACTGTTCATAAGTGGTGGAATCGCTGGTGCAATGAAGGACATATGCAGAACCACAAACAGCCAGGCAGAAAAAGAAAAACAACTCCTGAAGAAGACCAACTCTTAATAGAGCGGGTGACTCAAGAACAAACTGTGCATACGCCCTCCCTGGCTAAGGAATTTGGCATTTCTTTAAAGTAATTATATTAAAATAGATGGTCAAATTAAATTAACTAGTGAAATTTTATAGACACTAATAATGACTATACCTAACGTCAAATAAATCTGAATTAAAGGTCATTGACACGCAAACATTTATTCAAATATGTAATTCCGAAAACAGAAATAATGACATAAACTTGTCCCGAATCCGTGATCCTTGACTTTTTCTAGTAATAACAAACGATTCATAATGTATGAGAATTTAAGGAAAGAGCAATGAACTTTATTTCAGATTTAAGTGGCGGCCACCATAGAGACTGATGATAGTAAAACAAAAATAATCGATTACCCAAGGTCCTTGGCGCAGTCCCTGGATGTTATTGTAATAATCATATTTTCGAGACTACCATTTTAATTCGACGGCATTGTATTTCTTGGAGGGACCAAGGGTAACTAAATTCCCCGTGGTGCCTTCTAGGGGCCACGGGACCACGGTTAATAAACAAAAATAATAATTAGATGTAGTTTTTTTTTAAATAAATTTCTTTTGTCTGTGAAGTTTTTCCAGTTAATTTAATTTGACTTTGTATTTTTATTTTATAACTTAGATCACGTAGTAAAGCAGTAATAGAGATCCTTGTATAGTGCTATAGTTTGACCGATACCGCCGTACCGCGGGCGGCGGGACGCCGCGAACGTTGACGAATGAGCGGCTTGCACTACCCCCCGTATTGCCACACACATACCAAAAAAAAAAAAAAATACTAGTAACTTAATAACTTATTCTAGTTACAATGCACAATGGGGAGAATCCTTTTAAGCAAATAATTTGCTTGTATTAGGACGCTCCGCCCTTCCCCAGGTTATATAAATATGAGATATGTAAACAAAACTAAAAACAAAAGAATTAATTGGAAATATAGTATTTTTATGAAAGGCAAAAGACGCGATGGGATGCGTGTGTTATGTGTGTAGGAGATGGTGTGGAGGTGAATGTGTGTGTGTGAGTAAGTGTGAGAGTGAGGGATTGTATCTACACAATTTACATGTGGAGATTAATTAACAACTGTAATTTTCACTAGCAACCTTACGACTAATCTTGGGATCGGAAAATAATATAGGACATTATCTTTCATTAGCAGTAGAAACACCATATCTATAGGCATAAGTGCATATTACTATATTCTCATCGATTGCACCATATTTTCCACTTCGCCATAGGTCTTTGAGTTAAGCCATTTAAACAAAGCGCTTTTACATTCGCGGTAGGTTAGAGCCTAGAGGGTATATTTCAAGTTCTTTATTAAGAAGATTGTATAAATGGGATGATTACCTAGGATATTGTCTTTTTGTGAATGTAACCTAAGTCGCGGTACAGCGGTATCGGTCAAAATATAGTCAGTGGACGTAATACACAGAAGCACAGATTAATACAGATGGGACACTCCGCAAAATCATTTAAATAAAAAGCGACTCTTGCTACGACACAATAAAGTGCCATTCAGGTCACACAACGCTTCATTACCTCAGTTATATTCACCTATAAGTTGCCTCTCTTTCTATCGCGTAACTCATACCTCCGACTCGTTAGGGTTGTCTTCTTTTACGACGCGGCGCGTGAGTATCGAACTAACGTGCGAGCCGGCCCACACTGAATTGACCCAGTGAGATGGGCCCGCCGCGTACTTGTAGCTTCATACCTAAACTGCGGAGTATCCCATCTGTATTAATCTGTGACAGAAGTGTCACGTTGCCGAAATATTTGTAGGTTTTAACACGCACATGTAACCTACTGTAATACATTTATTGTTCACTTACTGCGCCCCGCGGTTTCACCCGCGCAAGGTATAAGCTATCTACATACCAAATTTCATCCAAATCGGTCCAGCCGTTTGAGCGTGAAGTAGTAACAAACACACACACAAACATACCCACACTCACAAACTTTCGCCTCTATAATATTACTGTGGTTTTTTATTTTATAAACACTCATTTGTAAATTAATATATTTTCCTTCTTTCTTTTTAGGTGTTTAACGAATAGATTAAAGGAGGCAGGATTTAAAAACAAGACAAGGGAAGCCTATGTACCCATGAAGTTAGGCCGGAGTCACAAGTAATTCACTCTTTATAATTTACAGATGGTTTGTTCATGTTGAGAGGATGAATGAAAGGCATCATAGACTAACCATGTTAGGTTGGGGAAAAAGTCTTTTCGCATTATGGTATGTATGAACTTAAAATAAAATCTCTTTGGCTATACTATTTGTATCTGGCTCGTTTTTGTAACATTGAAAGTTTAAATTTTAAAGAACATAATTCCAAATTCAAATTAGGAAAATGGTGATTTTCATTTGTTTTTCGTACTGTCAAGATGAGTGAATCTAATGAAGAAATTCGATACATTTTAAAATTTTACTACAAAAAAGGTAAAAATGCAATGCAAGCCCCGAAAAAAAATTGCGATGTTTATGGACCCAGTGCAGTGTCTGTGAAAGTAGCAGAAATTTGGTTTAAGCGTTTTCAATCCGGAAATTTTGATGTCAAAGATGCACGTCACTCTGGTCGCCCTATTACGGATAAAATGGATGCCATTTTTGAAAAAGTGCAGCAAGATCGGCATATCAGTAGTTACAACGTAGCTGAAGAACTGGGAATTGACCACAAAACAGTTTTGGCGCATTTGAAAAAAACTGGGTACTTACACAAAAAAGCTCGATAGTTGGTTACCTCACGCGCTCACTGAAAGAAACCTAATGAACCGTGTACTCATTTGTGATTCTTTATTACGACGTAATGAAACCGAACCATTTTTGAAGAAGCTGATAACTGGTGATGAAAAGTGGATCACGTACGACAAGAACGTGCGAAAAAGGTCGTGGTCAAAGGCCGGTCAGGCTTCACAGACTGTGGCGAAACCCGGGTTAACTCGCAACAAGGTGATGCTGTGTGTGTGGTGGGGTTGGAAGGGCATTATTCATTATGAGCTGTTACCACCAGGCAGGACCATCGATTCTGAACTCTACTGCGAACAACTGATGAGATTAAAGGAGGAAGTTGAGAGAAAGCGGCCGGAATTAATCAACAGAAGGGGTGTGGTTTTTCATCATGATAACGCTAGACCTCACACATCTTTAGCCACTCAGCAAAACTTAAGAGAGCTTGGCTGGGAGGTGTTAATGCATCCGCCGTATAGTCCTGACCTTGCACCTTCAGATTTCCACCTGTTTCGGACTCTTCAGAATTCTTTAGGCAGTGTCAGGTTAACATCACAAGAGGACTGCCAAAACCACTTGTCGCGGTATTTTGATCAAAAGTCCCAAAAATTCTATAGCAATGGGATCATGTCCCTACCTACAAGATGGCAAAAAGTTATCGAACAAAATGGTACCTACATACTTTAGATAAATGTAAATAATGTATATTAAAAAATGTTTTGAATTTTCTTAAAAAAATGCGAAGAAACTTTTTCCCCAACCTATTATAATAGATTGAGGCTACTAATGTATTTACAAGGCAGACGTGAGTGAAAACGCCGAGGAGCTCGTGGCTAAGTAATAACAGCTGTACGGGTCGATCCATCAGGTTAAGCTACGCTTGCTGGGGTTGGTCCATGGATGGGTGACCGACCATCTTTACATACCGAGACTCCTCCGTGCCTCGTAAAGCACGTTAAGCCGTTGGTCCTGGCTGTCATTCGTAGATCTTTGACAGTCGTTACAGGTCGTCAGAAGCCCGAAACTCTGACAACCAATCTTACCAAGGAGTATCGTATTACCCAGTTACTGAGATGTGGAGGTCAGATAGGCAGTCGCTCCATGTAAAATACTGGTATTCAGCTGCATCCGGTTAGACTGGAAGCCGACCCCAACATCCCTTATTTGACCAGTCGCATCTTATTCGCTATTTTCGAAGATAAACGATAGAACCTTAGAATGTTGTCGTACTGTACACACAGCTACACATCAAGCTATACATTTCCAGTTTACACTGACCTCTCATTGTAAGGAAATCCTATACAATGCGAGATCAGCTTATACTGGAAATGTATAGCTTGATCCGTAGCCGTGCGTACCGTAGCTTCAAAAAGTATTGTGTTTTACTTGATAAAGAAATTTAAAACTGACGAAGATATAAAAGACTGGACTATCCTAGAAGTTAACTATTATGGCTTGGCACGCGACGCTGGCAAGAGACCGGACGGCATGTCTTTATTTCCATGAAACGTGGGTAGGCCTTTAGTGTGGAATGCAACATGTGTCACATGTGTGTGTGTGTGGGGGGTGGGGGTGTGTGTGTGCGTGTGTGGGGGGTGGGGTTGTGTGTGTGTGTGTGGGGGTTTGTGTGTGTGTGGATGTGTGTGCGTGTGTTGGGGGGTGTGTGGGTGTGTGTGTGTGTGTGGGGGTTTGTGTGTGTGTGGATGTGTGTGCGTGTGTTGGGGGGTGTGTGGGTGTGTGTGTGTGTGTGTGACTTGCGCTATCCCATCTTCCTGGCTCGGCATGCTGTGCTGGCTTCGCTGCTGCGGCTGCGTAAAACCTCAAGCGGCGTAAATATAATAACCTTATTGGTAACTATATTTTCGAACCATACAACGTGGCAATGCCGCCAGTCTCTTTAGTACTTTACCAGTCGACAGCGATGCGGATGAATTTTTCGACGCCTTGTTTTAGTTTGTGAATAGTTTTAGTTATGTTTGGACATAATTTTGTTATTTTTAGGTTATGTTTTTACATTTAAATAAATATTAACAACTATTATGTATAGAAATATTATTTAATTTGTGTACAGGGTCGATGAGGAAATCAAACAACAAATAATATCACTGAAACTAAACGGCGTTTCAGTCACCGACATTGCTAACCAATTTCGAGTGCCGGTGAGTACTCGATCCTTTTTTTTTTGTTTAGGGCGTGTCAAACTTTTACCATAGACATATAAAAAGAGAGATTCTCGCTAACAAAAAACTGTGTCTATCAGAGTCAGCCAGCTCGCTGTAGCTATAGGCCGCTGTACGCACACATTTCACAAGACATGCTGTATGTTTACCTTATAACTTACCATATTACGAATACGTTACCATAGAAACAAACAAACAAACAACCGGGTTAACAAAGTTTCCCGATACCTATACTTGAAGCAGTATGGTGTCTACCCTTTCTACCCGCTTATGTATCCAACTCTCTTTGTTATAGATCCCTATAAACAACCCAACCATCCGGTTGGATACTATAAGTTGGAAGTAAGGCGTAAGGACATGTAGTGGTATGTTTACCCACACATGCACGCCACTTGCGAGCTTATAAGTACCTATGACGTTCATCGTCACCTTAAGTTCGAAGTCACGCGTTGTCACGACAACACATATTACATAGTCGTTTACTAACGACTACTCGCGTCAATCATCATATAATATATCATTTCATACTAATCATCATAATAATTGTACCGTGTTTAGTTATAGTAAATACATTATTAAATTCATAGTGTAAATCTGAATGGACATTTAATTTCTCACTATAGAACCTACATCACGTCCCAACAAAAGTTCTATATTAGAGCTTTCGCGACGGTTTCAGCGCTTATGTCCTTTACAGGAACGACTTCGGGCCATTTTGTATGACGATCAATCATTGTGACACAGTATGTGTATCCATCGGAAGGTGGTAATGGTCCAATTAAATCTATATGAACGTGCTCGAAACGGTCTGATTTTTCGAACTCTCCTAGAGGTGTGATTGTATGTCTTTGTACTTTACATTTCTGGCATTGTATGCAACTTTTTACAAAGTTTGCAACGTCAGAGTTCATGTTAGGCCAAAAATAGCGCTGGGCGATAAGGCGACGCGTAGCGGCTACTCCAGGGTGGTTAAGTGCGTGGACACTTGAAATCGCTTTTTCTCGAAACTCCGACGGTAAATAAAGTCGCGCTGATGACGTTGATGTTTCGAACGTAAGCTCATGGTTTGCATATGGTATGCGGAACAATTTAAATTCCAAGTTAGGTTTTTGCTTTAGTAATGATAATTCTGTATCTTCGACTTGGCTTTTGTATAATTGTTCATAATCGAAAATATCATGTAAATGAATCTCTTCTATTCTTGAAAGAGCGTCGGCGGCGTTATTGAGCTCGCCTTTAACGTACTCAATTTTGCTGCAAAACTGCGAAATAAAATCTAATTGACGAAGACGTCTTGGTGGATCGGATTTAGATTCTTTTTTCGATAAAGCAAATGTTAACGGCTTGTGATCGGTTAACACTGTGAGATCACGCCCTTCAATCATATACCGAAAGTGTTTTATTGCCATGTACATAGCTAATAATTCCCTGTCGTAGGTACTGTATTTTGTCTGGGCGCTACTTAGTTTTTTCGAATAAAATCCTAGTGGCTCTAACCGTTTGTTGACTAGTTGATGAAGTGCTGCGCCAACGCAGGTATTCGCTGCGTCGGTCATTAAAATAAGTTTGGATGATGAGTCTGGATGCGTGAGAGTGACAGCTTCACTTATGTGATGTTTGCATTGATTAAATGCGTTGACTGCTTCTTCGGTCCAAGCGATTTTAGTCTTGTCTTTTTTCTTAGCGTTGTGTAAGTAATTGTCTAAAATAGTTTGAGTGTCGGCGGCTTTAGGAATGCTCATTCGGTAAAAATTTATAAGACCGAGGAAGCGCCTCAGTTCTTCGATGGTTTCGGGTTGCGGATAGTTATTAATAGCTTTGACCTTATCTTCGTCCGGCCGTATGCCATCACAGCTAACGCGATAACCGAGAAATGTAAGTTCGGATTTCCCAAATTCGCATTTAGACGTGTTGATTGTGACGCCAAATTCACTAAGTCGCTTGAACACCTCTTTGAGATCATGAATGTGACATTCTTCTGATTCTGAAGCAATAAGTATATCGTCCAGGTAACAAAACGTATTGTGAGTATTTTTCAAAACTTCATTAATAAATCTTTGAAACGTCTGTGCAGCATTTCTCAGACCGAAGCTCATTTTCGTAAACTCGAACAGACCAAATGGAGTTATTATTGCGGTTTTCGGTATGTCCGCGGGTGCGACGCTTATATTATGGTAAGCACGTCGAATATCAATTTTAGATAAAACTTTTTTATTTTTGAGGATGTATGTAAAATCCGTTAAACGAGGAATCGGGTAGCGGTCGGGCTCGGTGATTGCGTTTAAACGACGGTAATCACCGCACGGGCGTAATTCATCGTTTTTCTTTTGAACGACGTGTAAAGCATTTGCCCATGGGCTGGATGACGGCCTGCATATTCCTAAATCTACCATTCGCTGGAATTCGTCCTTTGCCGCTTTGTATTTTGTAGCGTTAAGTGGACGTGCTTTTTCGTAAACAGGTGGGCCATGAGTACATATATGATGCGTTACGTTGTGTTTGGGTGGGTCCTTGAAACACTCGCTCTTAGTGAGGTCTGGGAACTCTGTTAAAATACAGTGATATTTATTATCCGCGTCGATGACCTTTATTGTAGGTATATTTGAGGCATCTTCTACGTTAGTGTTCCTAGAGAGTAGAGTGACTTTGTCAATTAACTTTTTTGCGTGAAGATCAACAAGCAATTGATGTTTGGCTAGGAAATCTGCCCCAATAATGCACCGCTGTACATCAGCCAGGACAAATTCCCAGGTAAAAGCTCGGCGTAAGCCAAGGTCCAAAGTCATTTTCTGAGTCCCATATGTTTTGATTGTGGTCCCATTAGCAGCAAATAACGTAAAATCGGCGGGTTGACGATTCACGTTTTTATAGGTAATAACTGAAATATCAGCGCCGGTATCAATAAGAAAATGTGTACCACTTTTCCAGTCGGTGACGCTCAAGCGATATGTTCCTTCGACACCTACACTCGCCAAGGCAGGTGTCGGCTTTAGTTTAACGCATTTTTGATGCATTGATCGTCGCCGCATTTCTTGGCGTTATCCCCATAAATATAGTGATAGAAGCACTTGTAATCTTTGTCTCCCGGTTGCGCTGTTTGACGCCTGTATCTATTTTGATTGTCAAGATACCGAGAGCGTGATCGTGACCGTGATCGCGACTGATAAATGCCACGACTCCTATTTTCCTCCTCTGACACTCTGAGACTCCTCTGGCGCGTGTTTTGTAGATCGCTAATTTTTGTATTTAACGCGGCAATTTCTTTAATTAAATTATTAAATTGTTGATCTGTTGATTGTGTAGGGACAGCGACCGGATTTAGAGAGCAGATTTCAGATGGCCGTGAAGTTTCCATGATCTTATCAGCAATTGCTGCGACGTTGTCCAACGTAACATCGCAGACTGTGACTACTGCGCGGACTGTTTGAGGCAGGCGATCTAACCACAAAATTTTGATCGTGTCCTCGGGAATTTTGTTTCTTCCGAGTTCTCGCATTTTACGAAGGAGTTGAGTGGGTCGTTGATCCCCTAGCTCGACTTTCGTAAGCAATGTGTGTAATTGCTTGGATTCGGATTCTTCATATGCCGAAATTAACCTATCCTTTAGTGCTTGATATTTACCATTTGCGGGTGGGCTCTCGAGAATGTCACTAATTTGACCCAATTCGTCTCGACCTAACTTAGCTATAACTAATTGGTATTTATGTAAGTCACCTGCTTTTTGTGCACCGATTATGGCCTCAAACTGATGGAACCACAGTCGTGGACGCGCTGCCCAGAAGTCGGCGATGCGGGAGTTGATGGTGATCGCCCCCGTCTCTGGCGGCTGGTGCTGGTCTATGGTATAGCACGGACCAGCTTGCTGAGGTGCGTTGACACTACCAGGTGTGGCGGCAGCCGTGGCGGCTGTGTGCTCAGGATCGATGGTAACTTTATAGTCAGCGGCAGCAGCAGTGTTAGGGTTGACCATTTTGAAGGTTTGTAAAATAGTTCACAGTAACAATACAAACAAAATCTACGTCTGTATTGAACGCAATTGCACTCGCGGATCAAAGTATGAAACCAATGATATTATATGTAAAAAGACGTAGATAGGTTACCGACCCAACATTCGGTGTTCAAAAACGGCACAATTTCGTACGATTAAATGACATGTGGAAGTAGGACGGCATGTCTTAATTATCGGGAGCGAAAAAGAGACAAGACGACGAAAATGTGGCTAATTAGCCAGATTTTGACGTGCCACTTGCGGAGCGTGTGTAACCTATCTACCTCTTTCTACATATAATATCATTGTATGAAACCGTATTATTTCATTCACGTCGGGGTCACCAATATAGAACTTTTGTTGGGACGTGATGTAGGTTCTATAGTGAGAAATTAAATGTCCATTCAGATTTACACTATGAATTTAATAATGTATTTACTACAACTAAACACGGTACAATTATTATGATGATTAGTATGAAATGATATATTATATGATGATTGACGCGAGTAGTCGTTAGTAAACGACTATGTAATATGTGTTGTCGTGACAACGCGTGACTTCGAACTTAAGGTGACGGTGAACGTCATAGGTACTTATAAGCTCGCAAGTGGCGTGCATGTGTGGGTAAACATACCACTACAGGCGCAATCTCGCTCTTGTATAATATGTTTTTATGGTTTTTCGTAGGATACTCAATAATCCACAAATATTGGAATCGTTGGGATTGCTCGTTCCAGACAGGAGGTTGCGGTTGGGACCCAAGGAGGATCTTTTTAAACTTCCGGCTACCCGTACAAACTTATTAAAGTTTGCACCGGTCATTCGTGCATTAAGAATACTCAATAGTGTCTCTCGGCGTTTGGACTTATTTTCTTGCTCTTTGGCGGAATTCCAGAGGGTGACACTTAGTATGTTGTCCGCTGTGTAACTTGTGCTTCTACCCAGACCCGTTACTTGGGATTGGGCATGGAGCAAATCATGACTACTTTTGTTAGCTGGGGTATATTACCTCTTAAAACAAATGTGTGTGTTATTTAAGAAAATAAATAAATATTACGAATGGTTGACTGCTGTGTGAATGTGTGCGTGTGACAACGAGCTGGCTGACTCCGGTAGACACAGTTTTTTGTTAGCGCGAATCTGTCCGCCTTTTCTTTATCGTGTATCATTTTTACTGACTAAAACCCACCCGTGTTCATGTCGCATGTGTCGTTCCATGTTCGCATCATCACCATTTGGTTGAGACAGAATTTTATGGAATGTGCCTATTTCAAGTCGGTTCAACCTCAATACCTCAACAGACCTTTTCTATTAGGCCTCTGCCTCGAATTTCGCGGGCGGCGGGGCGGCGGCGGCGGCGGCGGCGGCGGTGGCTCGTCTCGCATTGTCCCGAACCGCTATCGCGCCGCTGTTTTCCAGGTCCGGTCCATTTGTTTTTACGCATAAAATCCTGCCGCTCCCGCGCCGCCGTCGCTGCCGCCCCGCTGCCCGCAAAATTCGAGGCAGAGGCCTTAGACTCGTATCGAACACAGTCCATCAATAAGTGGTATTAGTCTTCCATAACTCCATTGAATGCACTGTATGTGTTAATCCTGGTAATAAACTATATGTGTGCCAAATTTCATCCAAATCTGTTCAGCCGATTTTTCGAGATTGAGTAATACATACAAACATTTATAATATTACTAGCTGTTGCCCTCGACTTGGTCTGCGATTCAGGGTGAAAAAAAGTATGTCCTTCTCCAGGTTATGGTCTACCCATGTGCCAAATTTAATCCAAATCTGTTCAGCCGTTTTTTGGGTAAAACCTAAAAATTCTACTTTAATCATTTTACTAATATTTTGTAAGAATATAATTTAAAAGAGTCATGAAAATTCAATTGCATGGAAATTCTTGCCCGTTCTTCTCCATAATATTAAGAACCTACTACGCTTTTGAATGGGCAACTAGCTTCATCTTTCTGAATGACCAACTCCTTTGAAAATTCAAAAAAAATGGTTAAATTGAAATAAATGCTTTGAGTTTGAGAACTAAATGAATAAAACCAACTCGAATATGAGAGGCCCTCCTGCAGCACATAATATCATAACTTTCTCATGAATGCGTACACTTACTCACATGTACATCATGCATACACCCTACACACACACATACACCCCATACACACTCAAATTACACATGCCCAACTCACATTATAACTTACAAAAAACCACACTCATGTGATTAAGCTGATATACTCTCTCGCTGATATATAAATATTGGTATTCTGTAATTCTCAATTGTATTAATTTAATTTATTTTCTCAAAATAAAAAAAGTTGTAAATACTGGCATAGTTTTTATACGTCAATGTAAAAACTGTTATTAAATCTAATTTGCGGAAGAGTGGAGTGTCCTAACTCCTAATACAGGCATTTATTTGCAGTATCCCGAGAAATTCAAATTTTCGTTCGTTTTTTGCTGACACTGACCTGCAAATTGCAAAATACGTAAGAAATTTTGAATTTCGCGGCTCCCTTAAAAGGACACTTCTGTTACTATACTAGAAAGGTTTAGGTAGTTATATAAAGGTAAACAATCTTGACGGGACTTTTTACAAAAATACATATTAAACAAATAAACTACTGCTTAAACTAATGGTTCAATTGATTTAGTAATCATTATTGTTGTATTTACATTGGTTTTTAGTTGCATTTTATTTTTAAACTAAGTTTAAATTAAAAATGATAAAAGACACATCAACTTTGGTGCCGATTCTCTTGTGAACGCACTAAACTAAAATTAGAGAATCGCTATCTTTTACTAACAGGCAGCGCGAGAAAAGGACGGCTATAGCTATGAACTAAGTTGGGAGATGTCAAACTAGTTCACGACTTGCGCTTCACCGTGTTTTTTAGTCGACATGTTTTTACGTGTCGTCTAAATGTCTATGGAAAAATTAGTTCTAACTAATTTGACAGCTCTAATTTACTTCCGTCCCTTTCTTGTCATATTAGAGAGAAAAAGTTAGCAATAGCCTGAATTAAGTTTAGTTTGTGCACAACAGAATCGGCACCATTGTTTACCTTTATTTAACTACCTAAACCTTTCTAGTATAGCTATGAAGTACAAACCTTGTTAAAGGAAATAAACTATTTGTATTTGTTTGAGTTTCAAACTCGGCGCGCGCTCAACTTGAGTTTGCCTCCTGTCAGAATAAACACATGGGCAATTTTTTTTATAGCTCACATCGTTATTAGAGTTTAACAAAATGTTTATTTTTTCAGCGTACCACAATCTATCAATGGTGGCAGCGATGGTGTAAGGAAAATAACATAAAAATAACAAGTGATAATAACACAAGTACCGCGACTGAACAAGAGCAGAGTTTAGCAGAAGATACTAACGTCGAAAAGGTTGTGCAAACGCCATCAATAATGTCTTCACAAAAATCTTTATGGCAGAAAGAACCCGATGTGTAATTTATACCTTAAGATGCGCTTACTTAACAAGATTGCGCAATTTTAGCTACCCGCCGAATGAGTGTTTCCTTAAGTGACGTTCACTAGGTGGCAGCACTGAGACAGGTCCGGGCCCGGGCACCAGTCAAAAATGTCAAAGCGTGTATATTTTCTTTATCCACTCGCACGAAAGCGGCTCTACACAAAAAACAGTCGGTAGTACAGTCATGCGTACGCGCACCGTGACGTCAGCCCGCACTGCGCACGTGTTTACAAACAATGCCGAAGCGACGAAGATTCTTGGAATCTTGTAATGCTCAAATGTTTCAATGGATGCCAGAGAACTGGACTCTATTGTAGTGTATGTTTCGTTTGAATGTATGATCGTATAAAATTCACAAAAATAGGTATGTAAAGAGCAAACACAGTTAGTTTCAGATTTCTAGATTTTCTATAAAGAAAAAACAAGCGATGACCTATATTTTTTATGGTTTAAAATGCATGCTGTGTTAACTCTTAATGTGAAACATAAATAAAACCACTTACCACAGTACAACATTCATTATTGCTTCCGAAGTTGAGACAAAAACTAGTTATTGTTTACTTTAGATTTTATGACAGCCAAAATAATATTTTTTTAATGTTATAGACTAGTTCAGTGAGTGTTGTCGTATCTCAAAAGGTTCGGACACAGATAATCTATCACAGTAAATGCATGGAATTGGATATTACTACTTAATAGTGGTGGAACAAGGTTAAAAGTAAAAAAAGATTGTCTTGGGAACTTTGTTCCCACGGACAACCTACTGTTGGGGAACAAACTTCCAGCGGGCGCGCAAGTGGGTGTATGATGAACGAATGAATGAAATTAATGATGAACGTCATCATATATTTTATATTCATTGTAGAAATGGAAGACCTCTTGTCAAAGTGGCGACAACTGGTGGCGTTAATTTTCATGAAAACTTCATTGCTTGATGACGTTTTAGTAACAATGACCAATTAACGGCAATTTTCAACTGTAAATAGAAAACACAAATTGCCAAGAATTGCTAAGTAAATGATAAAGGCCGTACCATTATCATTGACAGGGCAATTCTTGGCAATTACCATTTGGGCTTACCATTTTGCAACAATGGCCGGGACATACGGTATACGGACATACTGTAGTTGATGATCACGAAAAAATTTAAATTATTTAGTTAGTTTATAAAACCTAGGAATAGACATAAGTACTTACGATGTTACGTAAATGCACTAAAAACTATTGTAAATATGGAAAATATGTATCTATTCTAATAAATATAGCTTTAGTGTCAAAGTTAGTTTTTTTTTTTATTTCCCTTTCATCTTAGTTACATTTTAAATATTTATTCTAAAAAGCGAAAAACTAGTAGCCTACCGCTATTGGGAACAGGAACCAAGCTAACGTACTATTAATATGACTAGCCCCGCCGCCTGTCCCACTGTTGGGCGAAGCCCAAAACCCCAAAAGCTTCGAAACGGTCAGGATTGTAATGTAAAATTTCTTTATTTCATGACCACATAGTCTGGTCAGGTAAGCCTAAGAAAAAGTTCTTCAACAGAATCAAAGATGGGTGTTAACTTTGATTCTAACATTCAGTCACTGTCTTAACCAGAAAACAATATTGGAAGCCGACCCCAGAGACCCCGAAAAAGAGTATTGTACTGCTACGCTGGAGAAAATGTGTGCCAGCAACATAAAAACAAAATGTTCATTTTATGGTCTAGCAATACTGACAGAGCAAACCAAAATGCATCATAGAGTAGAAAAGTGTTGCTAGTCTTAACTTTTAAAAATCTTAGAAACAAATCCATCAAATATGAAATTACAGATTACTTTTATCTTTCATCAATATGGCTCAAATCTAGTAAAAATACACACTATATACTAAATCGACAAACAAACTACGCAATTCATTAAGTAATGACTATGTGTGTTTTTTCGTTTTTATTCATGTTTTTATCGAAATGATTAATTTAAATGACTTTTTAGGAATTGAAACTAGGTCCTGTTGTATTACATTTGTATTTGTACCACAGCACAATAACCAAACGACGACAGTAACATTATCTATATACATAAACACAGGATAGGAATCTAGTTGAATTATCACATGGAGATCATTATAATATTTTACATTCAGATTCAAAACCTAGTCACTTGTTTTCTATCGTGCAACATAGACAAACCCTCTAGACCAACTAGCGTTGTCAGTGAACTAATAGTGGGAACCATAGATATTAGTTTGGTTCGCCACAACTTCTTTACCTTTATTGATAGCACGCTGATTTGATATCATTGCCCTTTTCTATTGTTCGCTGTATTTTCCGTATTTTTTAATACATGGGATGGATGGCCGAATACATAGAGCTACAAAAAATACCTTAGGTCTAGCACGGCAATGGTGTACATGTACTAGGTACGTATTTTTTTATTTTGTTTGTGACATTGATACTGACAGACTGACACTGACAGCTGTATGTATCAAAGAAAAAAGAAAACACAAAATATTTATTGTGAAAAATTGGTTTTCAGTTAGAAATACCGTCTAATCTTGTAATTGATCATCACTCTGTTCACTTATTGAATGGAAAATTGGAGTTTCGTAACAATACACTACGTCTACGTTATAAACACTTAAATATTTTTCAATGTATATTAAAGAACCATGAGATGCTGTGTACAGAATTGCTTCAATGATGACTCGAAGAAAACAAATAAAAGCCATGGAATCACATTTCATAAGTAAGTACCTGGCCATTAATTAATAAATTTCATAAATTGTAATTTCGCTCACAAGAAACCATTTCTAAGTTTTTGCCTTTGGCACTCCAAATGAATAACTGCTGCTGTAAAGCTAGTTAGCTAAGTGGTACCAAGGCTGGCCGCCCAAGGTACAGCAGTTTACAATTAAGTAATGTCACCTGTGGACCACAAGGAGGCTGTAGAAGACAATTTAATGCACCTTAAAAGCCGTCCCAAGTCGGCCCTAGAAAATAGAATCTCCACAGATGGGGTTCATGAATGTCTCGGACCTCAAGTGTATATGCGGCGACATTCCGCAGACAATGGCCCACCTTCAGTGTTGCCGTTACGACCATCTAGTTTGTGGCTACATCAAAGAAAAAAGTGGCTAGTTATGTAAATAAATTACTTTCGAAATTCCACTAAAAGTGGCTAAAGTATTTTTGGCTTACTTTATGCTATTAATATAATTAATTTTAACAGATAGGGATGGGCACAAGTGGATTTAATAGTGTTGTTAAAAAATATAAGAAACTGGATACAAGTTTATAGTTAAAAACATTAAAATTTGAAAGTTTACAATGGTGCCGATTCTCTTGTCACAAATGCCTCTAAACTAGACTAAAAATCACTAAAATTTAGTTTATTCCTGTCAAACGACGATTTCCCATTCTGAAATTGACTAAAGTGACACAACTTAACTATATTTTAGTTTGACAGGACTAAGATTGTACGGAGTTATTGGTTTAGTGAAAACACCGAGACCTTGACTTCGGATGCAAAAACAGTAGTGTATTTTCTTCTTTTCTTTTGCATATATCTCGAAAACGGTGAGTCCTATCTCAAAAATAATGAAAATTTGGCCCCCTTTAGAAGACCCATAAACCCCTATGATTCAACATGTAGGTACAAAAAAAAAGGTACCAAAAAAAAGGCACCAAAAAAAAAGGTACCTACATTCCATATAAAACACGTTGAAGCTGCCCCCTCCCTGCGCCCCTCCAACTCTAAAAGATATTTGACCCGGTAACGACAGCGATGTCGGTGAACAAAATATGACAAGCCTGTCACTTCATAGTGATTTCGTTAGTTCCAATTAAAGCCATCGGGTCAAATATACTACAGGCACTATACCATGCGGAGTCAAGATTGTCAAACTCGATTTTAGTTGTGTCAAAATTGTTATTAAATTTAGAAGTTTTTTTTTGCAGAATAGCTCTTAAGATTCTCATAGCAAAAAGTATGGAATTTTAGTGATAGTTTAGTTAGTTTAGTTCGGTGTACAACAGAATCGGCACCAATGTCTTCTGGAATCTCTTTGTTAATGGATGATGATGTGGATGGTATTTCAGTTGGTTTTAGTGGTTTGACAGTTTGTGTGAGTTTGGTTAAACCTTCAGGTGGAAAAACAGTAATAGATGTAGGTATGTAGTAATAATCTAAAAAGTAGCCAGAAGTAGGTAGATTCATTTTGGTGGTTAAAATGTTGAAAAAGTTGAAAATCCACTAGATCTAGCCACGAAGTGGCTAAAACGGCAACACTGCCCACCTTTCATCTTGCGCCGCATGTCCCTTCACCTGAGCACTTGAGAATCTGATTCTTATGACTGCATCAGTGAACAGAATTCGAATAGCAGAATTTTAGGCTAAACATATTATTAGAATTTTCACAACTTATGCTAAGAAGAAGAATGCACCTCACATACCCAGTAACTGTGTTGAGGAGGTCAGATAATATAGATGCTAGTTACACTGGATGCCGACCCTAACATAGTTGGGGAAAGGCCAGATGACATGGGGATGGCCAAATGACAGATTCTAAAGTGCAAGCCACACTGGAAACAAAGCGAGACGAAGCTAAGTTCCTTTAGCTTTCCTCTGCATCCTTTCTTAGTTCCGTTTTAATTTGGCTTAGTATGCGGTAAGCACCAAAGAATGAAAAGATGCGGAAGAAAGCTAAACAAACTTAGCTTTGTTTTGCTCTGTTCCCAGTGTATTACAGAAATAAGCATTATATTGTTAGTACTATAAACCACATTGTGACTTGATAAATACGGTTTATTTCAGGTTACCAAAGCATCCAGACCATTCTGCGGCATGGACAGCAGCCTTAGCTAGACTGGGTTGCCGAATGAATAAGTGTCTTTTAGTATGCTCTGAACATTTTCTACCTGAAGACTTTGATGAAACAAGGCCAAATCAGCGAAGAGTCAAAAGTGGAGCAGTTCCTACTATAGTAAGTTAACTGTAAATATTTGTGAGCATAATTTATTTGTTTAGGCTCGCCCCCTATTACAATCAATCAATCTGCCTAGTCTTTCCCAACTATGTTGGGGTCAGCTTCCAGTCTAACCGGATACAGCTGAATACCAGTATTTTACATAGAGCGACTGCCTATCCTCCACAACCCAGTTACTGGATAATACAATACCCCTTGGTAAGACTGGTTGCTAGACTTTCTGGCTTCTGATAACCCGTAACTACTGTCAAAGATCCACGAATGACAGCCAAGACCAATGGCACCCAACGGCTGCTTTCCGAGGCACGGAGGGGTCTCGGTATGTAAAGATGGTCACCCATCCACGGACCAACCCCGGCAAGCATAGCTTAACCAGATCGATCGACCCGTGCAGCTGTTATTGCTTAGCCACTATAACAATGATTATTATAATAATAATCTTATTCTCTTATGAATGGCCACCAAGTTGTAGTGAGGAAATTACCTAAATAAATAAAAGTAACTTTTTTTTTTCAGATGGCACCTGTTATCCAAGAAGAATTAAAGGTAATTTTTAAATAAGTACAAAAATATTTATTCTAAAATAAAATTTAAGAGGAAACGCGGTCACGTGGTTGTTGGCGTTCGCATTCCATATTAACGTACAGACGCCAGCACGTCAAGTCACCCGAAACTGTAAAATTTTCCCAATCAACCTTGAACCTAATGCTTTAGCGATAAAGATGAAAATCTATTAAAGAAATTTGATACATTGTAGTAGCTTGATGTGCTGGCGTCTGTACAATACGGCCGACGACGTGTCTTGGCGTCTCCGAACTTCGCGCAAAAGACTGCGCAATAACATTTTTTAGGAAACAAATGGTGACACGAGGCGAGTGTGAGTTCTCACTCACACTCGCCTCGTGTCACCATTTGGTTCATCATGTTCTCTCGAACATGCGCGAAAGATCGGAGAGCCTATGTGCAGACCGGCCATGGTTCATCGGCCATATTGTATTTTACACCATTATTTTTTTTTCAGGTGTGCAGAGTTTGCCTGGCTTTAGATGTCAAAATGTACGTTATGAAGGATTTTAGATTGAGTGAAATGTTTCAAAATATCACTGGAATATCGGTAAGTCATTGTTGTGAAAAGCTTATATAATTGGATTATGTTGTGAAAAACTTAAATAATTGGATGAAACGCACGTGAATAAAAGAGTGATGAATATACAAATGTTGATGGATGGAGAGGCAGAGGAAGGCCAAAGAAAAGATGGATGGATTGTGAGACGGATTGACATGAAAGAGAAGGGAGTGAATGATAGATGTTCTACCCATGAATATGAACAACTTTTCCTATGGGACCACCTTTGAAATCACGAAAAAAAACCGGCCAAGTGCGTGTCGGACCACGCACAATGAAGGGTTCCGTAGTTGGGATGAATTTATCTTAATAACAAACTTAACATTGTAGTTGAAAAACATGTTCTCCCATATATTCCAACTGTAAATGTAAGTTTGTACTCACAATATTGATAGATTTACCATGTTATTTTAAGACCACAGACTTCTTATAGGTTGTCCTGTAATCTACAGGTAAAGATCTATTTTCTGTATTTTTTTCAAAATTTTAGACTTTGTAGTTTCGGAGATAAGGGGGGGGGGAATGGTAAATTTTCGTCTATTTTCTTAAATAACTTTAAAACAATTTATTTTAAAATTATAAAAAAAAATATATTTGAGACCCTCACAGTAAACCATTTCAGTTTGCAAAACTTTTTTTTTTAATTTTCTTATTGGCCCCCCAAAAGTGACCTATATATTCAAAATTCATTTATTTACTTTACCCGTCCCTGTTTGGGTCACAGAAATTCATATGTGTACCATATTTCAACTTAATCGGTCCATTAGATTCGGAGCAAATTGGCTGTGACAGACGGACAGACAGACAGACACACGAGTGATCATATAAGGCCTCTGCCTCGAATTTGGCGGGCAGCGGGGCGGCAGCGGCGGCGGCGCGGGAGCGGCAGGATTTTATGCATAAAAACAAATGGACCGGACCTCGAAAACAGCGGCGCGGAAGCGGGGCGGGACAATGCGAGACGCGCCGCCGCCGCCGCCGCCCGCCCCGCTGCCCGCGAAATTCGAGGCAGAGGCCTAAGAGTTCCGTTTTTTCCTTTTGAGGTACGGGAAAAGTTCAATAATCAATATCTTTATTGCTTTACCATAGTGTGTACTTTTTCAAAATTCAAATTCTTTATTGCGAACTAAGTGTATAACTTTGAAGATGTTAACAATAGTAGGTTCTTAGAACTTAGTTGCCTGTTAAGGCATTGCAATTTAAATTGTTATAAATATTTAAAAAAATAAAACATAGGTATACGTAGGTACTCAGTATTATTATCATTATTCATATTTTTTTTTTTTTTTTAACATACTATTCTTACAATTTAAGTACATCACATTATTCAACAATCTTTTAATATTTAATCATTATTTTCTACAAGGAATTCTTTTACAGAGTAATATGCCTTTTTAATCAGGAAGTCTTTTAGCTTCCTATTAAAAATACCAATTGAATGTAGGTTCTTAATGTCTATAATATCTTTATGCCCATACAAAAATTGCTATTGCTATATACTGCAGTGTGGGATGTTTTATTGCGTAATGTATTTTTGAGTCTACTGCTTGTTATGGAAAGTTGTTCATATTCATGGGTAGAACATTGGATAGTCATTTAATACTAACTATTACTAACCCTGTTTGTTTGTAGCCGGTGACAGACGTTAGCTTCAAACATTTAAATACTTCAAAATATGTGTGTAGTTTGCAGACAATATGCTCAAATCAAATCATTTACTAGTGTGATTTTGGTAATAGGTTTGTACCTATTACCAAAAACCACGTTATCATCCAAGGATCTTACTGTTAAGGGCTTGTAAAATCACACACACTGACACAACACTGTGTAATAGTATTTGAAATTATAAAAAGGCGCAGAGATTACGTTAAATCACCTGACAACAGTCTTCATTTGTCAGGTTATCGACAAAAAAGGCAGTATACTACAGCGGGTTTGTTGGGAGTGCGCTGCGCGCCTCACAGCGGCTGCAGCGTTCAGAGACAAAGCGCTGCTCAGCGATGCTTTGCTTAAAGACCAAGTACACATAAAAGAAAATGACATTGCATTATTAAAACAAAATTACAGCTGTCTAAAATCACCTCTATCTGTTAAAACTGCATTTATTTCATATGACATTGAATGCGAACATACTATCTCTGAAAACAAAGAAATAGATAATATATTCATACTTAATGATGAGACAGCTATAAAAGAAAGAAAAACAACAATAAAAATGAATGAAAAAGAGATAGAATTTGAGGAGTACGAGCCTTGGATAGATGTTCCTGTGAAAACTGAGATAGAATCTGATCCTATAGCTGATAATAATATGCGATTTCAAGATCGAAAAAGCGATACACTTTTAGAACTAACACATTTCAATGATACGTCTCACAGAGAAGGTAGTGAAGGTGATATGACGAATACTGAAGTACAGATTAATTATAATGATAAGATTTTAAACCAAGATAAAGATACCCAAAAGAAATACCCGATCATAAATGATGGCCACACCGTTTTAGTTGAAGACAATGATAATGTAGAGAAAAAACCGCACCTAGATGATAGCGGTAATATTGTTGATGAGTCCTCAAGTGACGAAGACACACAAAGTTCTTCAGATGCTGTATCTGTGAATATGTCTAAGAAAATGATGAGCAGTAAAGTTGTGACTATGCAGAAAAGAGCAACTATCAGGTAAGGTTAATAAAATAATCTGATTTTTGACCATTTTAATTATATCAACTAAATTTACTTTTTTGATTGTATTTTGTTTGGCATTTTAATAGTGTTTTAACATTTGAATTGTATTTTGGCATTTTAATTGTATTATTTCATTTTTTGTTGCATTTTCCGCGGTTGGTCTGTGGATGGGTGACCATCTTTACATACGTCAGAAGCCCGAAAGTCTGACAACCAGTCTTACTAATGGGTATCGTCTTACCCAGGTACTGGGTTGTGGAGGTCAGATAGGCAATCGCTCCATGTAAAATACTGGTATTCAGCTGCATCCGGTTAGACTGGAAGCCGATCCCAACATAGTTGGGAAAAGACTAGGCAGAAATGATCATAATAACTAATATTATTGTAATTTTGTCCGCACAGGAACAACGACAGTTTAAAAGCTAAAGTAATTGCCATGAAGAAACAGGGGTTTTCTGTCCCTGCCATAGCTAAGGAAACTGGAACATCGGTTAGTATTGGAATATAATAGAATACTCTTTATTATGTATGGAGGAGCTCGTAGCTAAGTAATAACAGCCGCACGGGTCGATTCATCGGGTTAAGCTACGCTTGCCGAGGTCGGTCCGTGGATGGGTGACCATCTTTACATACCGAAAGCACGTTAAGCCGTTGGTCCCGGCTGTCATTCGTGGATCTTTGACAGTCGTTACGGGTCGTCAGAAGCCCGGAAGTCTGCCAACCAGTCTTACCAAGGGTTATCGTATTACCCAGTTAACCTTTTGAACGCCAGAGCGTAAACGCATCGGCGCCCCTTCCACGCCAAGCCACAAATTCAGCGAAAATACCTACAAAAAAAATAGGGATTCCAACATCTTGTCGACAAGTTATCGAAAACCCCTTTTGAACGCCACGGTCGTGTATATCCGACAAATGAAAACGTGCCCAAAACGCCACCGTCGTGTATAGACGACAAGAAAACGACATTTTTAATCATTGCTTTTCGTTCCATATTTTTAAATAAAATATTACTCGTTGCATTATTCTTTTATTTATTTTACCCTATTTAGTATCATACTATCATTAAACACCGGTTACAAAGTTCTAAACAACCTAAAAGCAGACATTAGAACTACAAACGAATAAATCAAATAATAAGGTACAGCACTAAGCTCGTTCATGACGTCATCCGCTGTCGGGAAGAGCCGACTGTGGCGTGGCTGGCAAGACTTTTGACAACTTCCTCGCATGCGAGTAGGGATGTGACATTGTGGGACATAATAAATAATAATCGTATAGTATTTATAACAATTTATTATTATTAATCGGATTCCTCGTAACTTGGCAAACTTATGTCATCCAAGTCCTTTTGCTGTCGCACTTTTCTAACAACGTTCAGTAAATTATCAATCGATAGATATCAATTAGGATGTTTTACACAATTCTATAAAAATTATGCATTAGGAATGTTCAGATACGATTAATTGTCATTAAAAAATAATTGTCAAAGTAATAGTAAGCTACTTTTAATAAAATATTTCATATATTTAAAATTTAAGTTACCTTACTTACCCATCACTAGCTGTCGTGTCTTGCCGACTGTGGCGTGAGGAAGAACACTTTTTTACGGATTTCGATTAACAATTTTTAATGATTGTTTTTTCTAGTGAAATGTAACCAATAAATATATGTTTGTGCCATTTTACAATATTTCATTAATGTAGTTTTAAATAATAGGAAAAAAAACACAGAAAACTTAATTTAGTATATTTATTTTGTACTTTAAAAATGTCGTTTTCTTGTCGTCTATACACGACGGTGGCGTTTTGGGCACGTTTTCATTTGTCGGCTATACACGACCGTGGCGTTCAAAAGGTTAATGTGGAGGTCAGAGAGGCAGTCGCCAAATGTAAAATAGTGGTATTCAGCTGCATCTGGTTAGACTGGAAGCCGACCCCAACATAATTGGGAAAAGGCTAGGCAGATTGATTGACTATTTATTAATGTACACGGTACACCATAAAAATTACAACAGATTGTTAAAAGTTTGTAATATCGTGATAAAAAAAACTGTTATTTCAAACAAATTCGTTTTTTTTTTCAGATAAATTCTATTTACGCATGGTTGCATCGCTATAACAGTAACGTCAAGACATACCGTAGATCTATCGCTCTAGGGCGAGACCAGACTGTGTTAGAAAGTGATTTAGAACAGAATTACTTTATTAACCCTGAAGCTGGCAAGGAACTAGGGTCTTGTTCTACGACTGTCAGACGGCGAATGTGTCAAGCTGGTCTTGATCACATACTCATGAAAAAGCCTGAAAGAACTGTGGATATGGGGCAGAAAATTAGGTAAATAACCGACTTCAAAAAAGGTGGTTCTGTATTCGACCCGTATGTATTTATGTTTGTTTGTCCGCGAATTTCTCAAAAACTAATGAACTAATTTTGATGATTCTTTCACTAACGTAATTTACACACTTTCAGAAAGGTTTTAGTAATTATTCTTATGTACGAAATTATATGCATAAATGTACTATATCTCCGACATTTCTAAGCGGATTTGGTGATGATTCTTCTTTTCGTTCGTCTTGGGCTCATAATTGTCCTAATTGTATATTCAACTAAAAATGGAAAAATAAATTTACTTTAAAAAAAGGAAAAACCGACTTCAAAACCTAAAACGAATAAAATAACTTTCATAAAAAACTTAACAGCTTCTGAAGTCGGTGTCTTCCATTCTTCAATGCACCTTAGCTTGACACCGACTTCAGAAGCTGTTAAGTTTTTTATGAAAGTTATTTTATTCGTTTTAGGTTTTGAAGTCGGTTTTTACTTTTTTTTTAAGTAAATTTATTTTGTCCTTCTATTACTACTGGATACGACCGCGAAATACTAAATTTTATTTTTTTTGTGCAATTTGCTGGTCAGTGTCAGGTGTTGATCAAAATATACACGATCGTAACAAATAAGTTAGTATTTATTAGAATTACTAGCTGACCCGACGACAGACGTTGTCCTGTCAAAATTTCAATAAATCGAACGGCGGGAAAAGAAATGAACAACTGATTATAAAATTTATTTGAAGAAGCCCTGCCCAAATTTAATGTACTATGGACCAAAGTTCCGCATGATCACCTCAAAGGCGATAATCGCATAGCACGGCTCACGACTCGATCGCACAATGTTCGTTTGCCATTAGCTGCGCTCTCACAGGAATATTTTCTTAAGTGAGCATGCTTAAGTTTTGTCCATAGTACTATGAGCCAAAGTTCCGCATGATCACCTCAAAGGCGATTATCGCATAGCACGGCTCACGACTCGATCGCACAATGTTCGTTTGCCACTAGCTGCGCTCTCACAGGAATATTTTCTTAAGTGAGCATGCTTAAGTTTTGTTCATAGTACTATGGGCCAAAGTTCCGCATGATCACCTCAAAGGCGATTATCGCATAGCACGGCTCACGACTCGATCGCACAATGTTCGTTTGTCACTAGCTACGATCTCACAAGAATATTTTCTTAAGTGAGCATGCTTAAGTTCTGTCCATAGTACTTATGAATGAAATGAAAATGAAATTGAAATGAATTTTCTTCATGTCTTTTTTTTCGTCAATTTTCCAATGTTTTAATAGTTATTCTGCTATTCGGGACGGAGACAAATACAACAAATCAAAAACCATGAAAATCGGTCCAGCCGTTCTTGAGTTATAAGTGTTCGAACAAACCCGACTTTGTTTTATTTATTAAGATTAGAATTACAATAATTAAAATCATCAATAAAACTCTTAGGGGCGGGTCGTTAGGGTGCGTCCAGATTATGTTATATAACACAAAAACTTTTGTTATACAGGGTTTTTGGAAGCTGGATGTCAAGCCATAAGGGGGTGATAGTTGACACTATTTAGAGTATTTTAAGCCATACAATGCCTTAGAAACGGTATGGTTTTTTTTTACTGCAAACTTTAAATAAAAAAAACTTTTTTACAAAAAAATACAACCGACTTCCAAAAACAACACTACAAAGTGAAAAATAACTTTAATTTCGGAAGTCGGTGGCAAAAACGAAAATACATTTAATCAGACACCGACTTCCGAAATTAAAGTTATTTTTCACTTTGTAGTGTTGTTTTTGGAAGTCCGTTGTATTTTTTTGTAAAAAAGTTTTTATTTTTCACTTTTTAGTTGTGTACCTACCCCCACAAATTCTAATACCACTATCTGCAAAACAAACTAGAACATCATCCATATAAAAGTGGGGAAAAAATACGTAATATTGAAGCTAACTCAAAAACTACCCAAGCAAAGTTAATCCATTTTATATGGGAGCAACTGACCCTCTCGAATAAAACAAAAAAAAATCCAAATCGGTCCAGCCATCTTCGAGTAATCGGGGAACCTCCTCCTTTTTGAAGTCGATAAAAAATAACATACCAACTTTAACTGGGGCAAAAATAAAAAAAAACATACTTCGCCTAATGGTGTCAACTATCACACCACAGCTTCCAAACACTCTGTATAAAACTTCCAGATTATTTAACAATGCTAATCCCTCTATAGAAACTCTATGTAGTGTGGACACACCTTTATAAGATGTCCTGTGCCACAAAATAGAGTATTGAAAAAATGAACTTTGACACAAAATCTGTGGCGATGATGGCGAGGCCATAACCACAGTATAATAATGATACAGTAGTATATCTTCATAGAAAACGGCCGAAACGACGCGCTTCGAAATCTCAGTCAGTCACAGTTACGAACAGTTCGAGCGCGCGGCAGTTACGCACGGACGGACACGTATTTATCTACCGAGCGGCCGTAGGTAATTAGCTCAAGGTCACTGCTCAGATACACCACTGTATTGCACTGTGCCATAACGGTCTAGTAAAATGTAAATGCTTTTAAATGATTATGTGTTTAATTTCAGTAAGCATAAAGCGCTTCATGACGATTTAAAACAACGAATAATAGCACTGAAGCAAGAAGGAATATCTAACAGTCGGATAGCTTACCTGTTAGAGACTACAGTGAGTATCAAAAATGTACCTTATTTATGGTTCCGTACTGTGACAGGGTTGTAACTATTTTACCGTAAAGGGTGTTCAACACACATGTTCGGATGGGCATAATAGGAAATATGCATGTATATTTTATATATTTTTATACAATAGTGTACATAGCCATATAATAATAGTAAAAAAATATTCAACGCCAAAAAAGCAATTGAAAGTATTTAAAAAAAAAGTTAAAAAAAGCCAACCGACCTTAAATGCCTTCCATTTTGGCGGGCTTGATGTGACGTCATAGTCTATGACAACAAAACTGAATCGCAAACACTCCTACAAAACACATTGTCATTTATTGTTGTCATAGACTTTTACGTCACATTCGCTCTGAACTATGGCGTCGCTTTTCAAATATTTCAGCTTCCCACAGTGGTTTTGCACTATTTAACCTTTTAACCGCCCGACTTCAAAACAGTTGGCGTGTCCCCAGCGCCCGGCACAGTGAATCGAAAATTAAATACCTACAAGAAAGAGGGATGTGCAATATTTAACTTTGCGATGTCGATATTTCGTTTTAATAACGACATTTGCATTTACGAGCGTGGTTAACTAACAACTATATCTCACCAAGCTAAGTTTGCACCTCGCGTCGTTTACGTCACACTGGCGCTTAGGTACGGGCTGCAAAAAAGGATTCGCTATGACTTTAAAAAAGTAAACAAATGTTTGTTAGATTTTACTTTGCATTTATTGTTTTTAACATTATATTATACGTAGGTACACGGGTACACGCCGCATTCCAGCGAGGTGTAAACTTAGCTTGGTGGAACTTGAATACTACGTACCTTACGAAATTATTCGGCATTTTTCGCAAGCCAGTAAAACAAAAAGTGTTTAAAAATTTGATCGATTTATTAATTATTACTTAAACTATTCACAATAAAATCAGTCCAGAGAAGGGTTTGGCGAGTTATACGAACATAAAAGTGTCCAAAAGTGCGGTGTGTGGCAGCGCGGCGGCACGCACAAAATAAATTCTAACTATGTATCTACGAGCGAGTCAGCGAGTCCACACGTGACTCGCGCTCGAACCAATCAGAATCACCGTTCCAGAGTAACCGCGCGCGCATTCTCATCGCACGGCGCGCTCTCGCCATCTCACTCACTCTAATTAAGTTTAAAATTTCCATTCAGACATCACCACCATACTACACAATAAATTAAAATACATATAACTAGATATGTAATAAAAATAAAAATTACCTCTACATCAATGTCAAACTCTTCATCTGATAAAAATTCTTCATTTTCATCGCCTTCTAGAATTCGTATTAACTCTTCAGTAGTCGTCATGATAAATTTATATCATGTACATTTACGAGTATCGACATACGAACGTAAAACTTCATGCACAAGCACAACATTGATGGAAAATTCCAGAAGTCGGCACTCGTTTATGACGTAAGAAGCGGTCGTCTTTATCCGACCGTAGCGCAGGGCGTACTAACAAAGTAAGTTTCGGAACATGTAGGCTAGGGATGGGAACCATCAATTCAACCGCTGACATTTCATAAGTAAATTTACTTAATTTTAAAGGAATTAAATGAAATACTCACAAATATTTGTAAAAAAATGTTTTATTAACAATTGCTGTATTTGTTTTAAAGTTAATTAGTCAGTATAACGAGAAATATTTTGATTTATGTTTATTTTTGTATCGGTAAATCTTGGCATATGTCCCGTCCCTCATGTCGGATTTTGTCGTCATGGGCGTTGCACATCAATACAATTTTCTAAAAATAATGTTAGTAATTCATCTAACTTTGGACATTATTTTTAGGACTTCTAATTAAGAGACTAAAGTGTATTAAACTGTATAATGATTACTTACTAACTATTTACCTAATATAAACATATTTTTGATAGAATACAGCTTAATTAAATAAAAAAGCTGATTAAACGAGCATTGATATTTTGGTCGTAAATATACGACTCTGGCGAAATGGGCCCGAAAATATTTGTCGGATTAATCCGACGTAGGCGGTTAAAAGGTTAAAAATTAATTTCGTGGTCAAAAAGAAATTATAATTTAAAAATATTGATGGAGGCATAAGTCTAAAGTAATAAAGTTTACAAAAAAATATACCTTTTTTTCCCTTTTGAATATTATTATTATCTAAATATAATGTACAGGAAAAAACTGCTCCCGAACACGATTAAACTTTCGTATTAATTACAGAAACAATTAAAAGGCCATTGTTGTGTTTCGCGTAGAACCGCGTTTCCGGCAGTCGATGAGTTAAGCGAGGGTAGATGGCGAAAGAAGTTTGCCGATCGACACGAGCCGAATGAAAGCCGAATTTATATAATTACTACACAAATTCGGCTTTCATTCGCCTCGATAAACTTCTTTCGCCAGCTACCCTCGCTTAACTGATGGACTGCCGGAAACGCGGATCTAACGTATCTCGGCGTTATTTTCCTTCTTTCAATCATCCGAAGTGATTTTGGTGACATCACAATTACTACCTTTATAACGGTGGCCAAATTGCGCTTACAATTGCGCTTTTTGACGTCTGCTTTTCATTTTAATATTGATAACTATGAATATGATTTTAAGTTAAACCTAAACAAAACAACATGGTTTTGGCGCGGTATGAAATTACTTTTTTTATAAGATTTTTTTTACTACTTTGACCTGCTGTAACTTTAGATTCCCTCTTGGGTGCTAACTCTCACATGCATGAGTAGTGAATATTAAAACTACTAGAATTATTCGGTACCTATAAAATTTAATGCAAAAATCGGGCAGTACCTCCCCTACTATTACTGAACTGTGATCGTTGTTTTACTATTTAACTCGTCATCAATGCGGTGTACACGCGGCTCCGGCGCAGCTCTGGTGCGGCGCATGCGCGGTTTTTATTCGTATATACAATCATGCGGTCCGGCACCGATGCGGCTCCGGCGTCGTGTATATATCTCGCCAAACAATTCGTCGAGTGGCGAGGTGAATCTCGAGCACGCATGTGTACCTAATTGCGGTATTACAAATCGATAATAAATTCTTTTTTTTTTTAGCGAGGTACTGTTCGGAAATGGTGGAATCGCTGGTGCAATGACGGTCATATGACCAATCATAAATGTACGAGAAAAAAAAGAAAAACAACGGCTCAAGAAGACCAACTCTTAATAGAGCGGGTGGCTCAAGAACAAACTGTCCATACGCCCACCCTGGCTAAGGAACTAGGCATTTCTACAAAGTAATAATACGGGGTCAAAATAAATTAGCTGGTGAAACTTCACATACGAGATATGTATCGATATCTAATGTCGATAAAACAAAAAATATGAACCGGCCAAGAGCGTGTCGGACCACGCACAGTGTAACGTTCCGTAGTTGAATATTTATGTATGCACAGTATTGATTTTATCGACCGCAAGAACAAGTTTGTATTTCAAAGTATTTATTGATTGACAAAAAAAGTTATTTCTGTGGTTGTAACCGAAAATATCGCGTATCTCAAAAAGTATTTTTTTTTTTAATAAGCTGTTTGTCACAGATTACTCCTTCCGAGATCCGGCTCGAAGGACCAGAAATATGTTTAGTCCTACCGCTGAGGTGCTATGTGTGCCGGGAATTCTTATGGGTAATGTGGAAGAAAACAGCGACATGTGTATTCACCAAGCAGATTTATTGAACTGTTTTAACTACAGTAATGTGCATGTAACAATGTATAAACGTAAGTGCATGTGATCGCGGGCGTCAGCATAAAATTGTCGAGCGTGCTCGTACAATCCTTTCCAATTTTTATTGATATAGTGAAAATAGTCTCAGAGTAAAAAAGCTGTGTGACATCCGGACGGACAAACCGAACATGAGGAAATTATATGGGTTCCGTTTTTGCCAGTCGGCTACAGAGTCCATGAAGTATTATATTTTTTCGTCGATGGTTGCCTGTCAATAAATGAGGAACTTCATAGCGTCCATAAAGTATTGCATTTTTTCGCCTGCGGTTACCAGTTAATAAATAAGGAACTTTATAGGCGTGCTTATGCTTATAATCAAAAGTAAAATAAATTCTTGGAAAAAGTTACTTGAAATTATGACTTTAAAAATCTGTTTTTTATCGTCATTAGATAATTATCAATTATTATTCGACACCCATCTGTAAAGTTTTGCCAGCTAATTTAATTTGACCCTGTATGTTAAAAAGCAAAGTTAAATTAAATTAACTAGCGAAACGTAAATACATAATTTATTTTCTTCTAGGTGTGTAAGAAACAGACTAAGGGAGGCAGGGTTTAAACTCAAGGAAAGGAAGGCCAGTGTACCGCTGAGATCGGGCCGGAGTCATAAGTAATTCATTTATTTATTTACAGTAAAGTACGACGATGTTCAAAGGTTCCATCGTATAACTTCGGAAAAACCGAAATATAGCGAATAAAATGCGACTAACGACCAATAGAAAATGATTTATATTCCCACCTAAATTCTTATAGATTAACGCACTAATTCCGTCACTCCCATAATGGACTAGTCCGACCGGGCATGCCGGGGGACTGCCGCATGTCATTTTGACGTTCAAAAAGTGCTGATTCTCAGCCTAATTTGAATAAATGACTTGATTTTGATTCAAATAACAACTGGCATTCTTGGTCAAATTGACGTCCCGTATCAATTTGCTTATCTAATAATTTCTCTGAGTGTATTAGGTACTAAAACTATGACTTTATTTTGTAGGGTAGACGAGGTTACCAAACAACAAATAATATCAATGAAACACAATGGCGTATCGGTCACCGACATTGCTAACCAATTCCGAGTTACAGTAAGTTTTGTTTCATCCTACTTCTACAGGGTGACGTACCAGATAGGTGTGTAGACACCATCAAGCTGAACAACTTTCTCCATGGGACCAACATCGTAATCGCGAAAAAAGTTATCAGCCGTCCTACGTGCAAGTTTTATACGGGACAGCTGATATTTTTTTCTCGATTACGATGTTGGTACCATGGAAAAAGTTGTTCAGTTTGATGGTCTGTACCACAACCTTAAATCTGAGCACACATTTCTGATATATCCTGTATAGTGAGTTTGTATGTAAGGGGTAATCTTCGGAACTACTGATCCGATTCCGAAACACATTTCACTAATGGGAAGCTATACGCTATATTTTATATTGAAACAAGAAATTTCACGAGAACGAAGTCGCGGGCAGAAGCTAGTATAATAAATATAAAAAGGAAAGTGAGTTTGTTGGTTTGTTCTTCTTTCACACAGCAACGGAGCAAAGGATCGACATATTTTTTTTTGCATAGAGATAGTTTGTGGTCCGGAAAGAGACAGGATAGTTTTTTATCCCGGAAAAATCACTCGCATGCAAGCGAAGCTACGGGCCAAAAGCTAGTGTATCAATAAAATATAGAAAAAGACATTACAATAACTTCCAAATACTTTTTAAGATGGTGCATTCTGAGATCCCGTTGTCAAACAAGGAACCTTTATGGTTTCACTAGCTTTTGCCCGCAACTTGGCCCGCGTGGAGCTCGGAAGTTCTCCCACGGGAATTTACTACCGGGATAAAAAGTATCCTATGTTCTAATCCAGGTCACGGTCTACCCATGTGCCAAATTTCATCCAAATCCATGGGCGTAAGCAAGGGAGGGCCAGCTGCCCCCCCTCCCCTGGATTTTAAGTAATGTTGTCGAAAAGAGTTATGTTAGAGCCACGTCACGTTGTCGTCATCGTGTACTTACTTTACAAATAAGTACAATATATTATGCATTAATTTTAGAAAAAAAAAAACGCGCTGCGCGGCCATAAACCCCTCATTATTAGTCTATGAATTAAGCGACTGCATGCTAAGCGCACCCCGTGGTTTAGGCTCGGCTTAGGGCGTCGCTGGGGGGAGCACAACTAGGAGGGACAGGCTGGATCATATCTGGATAATTATTATCTGCTACAGGCTCAGCTACGCCACTAGCTGGCACTCCTTCACCGATCAAGGGTCCGGGGGAATTACGTGGGGGTCGTCGTCGCAAGGGACCTCGACGGCGAGGTCGAAATGTAGATTTGTGTTTGTAAACTGTACTGGTGGCCCTACTTTTCTCCTGGAGGAGGGTTATGGGGTCTCGGGGTCGGTGAAAACATGACTTGGACGGCGGACTTTTCTGATTTTAGTGGGGATAATGGATAAAATGGCGGCAGGTCACGGGAACAATCTGCGACTCCTGCACTGCCCTTAAACTTAAGGGGAAGATATATAAAACCATGGGTTAGACCTGCTGTCTTGTATGGATCAGAATGTTGGGCCACAAAAGTGATGAATGAAAAGCAATTGCATGCAGCTGAGATGAGAATGCTAAGAGGGATGTGTGGTGTTACACGATTAGATAGAATAAGAAATGAGTACATAAGAGGAAGTTTGAAAGTCAGCCTGGTGACTGAAAAGTTGTGCGGAAGTCGTTTGTCATAGTATGGGCATGTGATGCCGAGGAGTGAGGAAAGTTTTGAGTATGAATGTCAATGGCTATAAGAGTAGGGGAAGACCAAAGAAACGGTGGATGGATTGTGTGAAAGATGACATGGCTAGAAAGGGAGTGACTACCGAGATGACGACTAATAGAGAAGTATGGAAAAAAGTTCATGTTGCGCCGACCCCAAATAGATTGGGATAAGGGCAGGAGAATGAAATGAAATGATTGAATGATAATAACTAGCGGATTCAACAACCAGAGGGGTTGCGATGTTTCGCGGGGGTATCGAAGAAACGCTTGGAATAGCTTTTCAAGAATTGATGGATAGTTCCGATTTAAAGGTCTAGGTGGAGGATTTCATCACGAACGAACCAAGGGGATCCCGTAGCCGTTCGGAGGAAACGATTTTAAAAGGTCCAACGTTGGTAAGGATGTGTCGGGACTTTGCGTATACAAATACTGAACCCGCATAGGTCATGATTGGGAGAATGCACGCTGTATGGATGCGTAACTTGCACTTGAGTGATAATTTGCTACGTGCATTCAGAACGAGACTGCTTTATGTGCTCATCGAGGGTCACACCTGGATATTAAGCTCGCTTCTCCCAAGGGATCGGCTTGCCAAACATGGTGATCGGTCGGTGGGTGGAGATCGATTGAGACGCGGTTTCAAAAAGAGAACCGCTTGACTTTTGTCGGCATTGACTTCGATTTTGCACTTTCGAAACTACGCGACGGGTTTATCGACTGCAGTTTGCAGAGTGAAAGATATTGGGTCTTGGCGTTGACCGGAATAGTAAATGGCCGTATCGTCTGCGAACAGAGCCAAGTGTGCCTTTTTACTTTTCGGGATATCGCTGGTAAATAATGTGGAAATTAGTGGGGAAAGCACAGAGCCCTGAGGGACACTTGCGCGATTGGGGTGGGGAGAGGATAGCGCTCCTTCGATACCATAGCGAAAAGTGCGGTAGGACAAAAAGTCTCGCAAGATCGAAGAGATCTTGAAGAGAGCACGAGACGGTCTGGCGCACCGAGTTTGTAAATCTTATATAATAAACCGTTGTGCCAGACTTTGTCAAACGCTTTCGCTATATCGAAGAAAACAGCACCCGCCATCGAATCACGTTGGAAACCAACGCTTATGTGTTCGTTGATGTGGTGGATCTATTGTACGCAACAGTGTTCGGTTCGAAAACCAAACTGCTCGTTAGGAATTTGGCCCTTTGTCTCGGCATAATCTCTGAGGCGCTTATAAATAACTCTCTCATAGATTTTGCCGAGGACATTGAGCAGACTGATGACTCGAAAAAAAAACGTGTGGCTTAAGAAATTCCTGATTTGCCCCCCCCCCCCCCCCCCGGGGCCAAAAGCTCTAAAGCTGGATACGCCCATGTCCAAAGCCGTTCAAAGTGTATTAAACAAACTCACTTTCGCATTTAAAATGTTAGTTATTATGATAGTTTAGGATTATGTCCCACTTAAATACTAACCGTAGCGAAAAAGTAAGCAACCATGGACAATTTATGTATTGCTCATCACAATAGAGTTTAAAAAAATGTTTATTATTTCAGCGTACCTCCGTCTACTTATGGTGGCGCCGATGGTGTAAGGAAAATAACATAAAAATAACAAGTGATAACAACACAAGTACCACGACTGAACAAGAGCAGAGTTCAGCAGAACATACTAACGTCGAAAATAGTTTGCAAACGCCCTCAATATTATCATCAAAAAAATCTTTGTGGGAGAAATTGCCTGATGTGGAGTTTATATCTGGAGCTAACTTGGGCAACTGAATTGAGTACCATAATCACAAGTGGCTCAGTGGTATCGGTCTCGACTTACGAGTTGTAGGTCGTGAGTTTGAACCCAGGCATGCACTTTAGTTTGTGTATTTCATTTCATCACCACTGCTCTCAAAAACGGTGAAGGAAAACGTGAAGAAACCGGCATGTCCTAGAACCAAACATTCGAAGACATGTGACATCCACCAACCCACACTGGGCCCGCGTGGTAGATTACGGCCCATTTCCCACTACTGGGACACGGGTCTCCTCTCTATGTAACGGAGTGGGCCGAAATCCAACACGCGAGCCCAGTGCGGGTTGGAACTGAATAATTCTTCTCAAATGTGGATGCGCAAAGGTAGAAAGTGAAATTTAAATTATCTAAGGTTTTTTGCAATTTGCAGGTCTGTGTCAAGTGTTCAGTCTTGATCAAAATTAAGATTCACGACTCTAACAAATATGTATTTACATTGTTAAATTGGTCTCAAATGTCATGGTTTCATGAAAAAGTCATTCAATAGATTAATTTAAACTTAGAGAGTTGTATTGATGATTTGATTTTTTTATTTCATATACTCAATTCCACGCTCACACCATTACACATGCACACATACCTCTCACTCACTCACTCACACACACACCACACACACATTCAAAAACTTACTCATATACAACACACAAATGCGCTCCTTGTTGTATTTTTATTTTTAAATTATTTTGGTTTTTTCTTTTGTTTTTTGTTTACTAATAGCATACCTGTGATTATGTTAAATGGAAGGGCGGAGTCACCTAACACAAGCATTCCCTTGCTTAAAAGGTGATCTCCAACTCATGTGTGTTAACAATATGTTTAAATGCAATAAATATTTTTATTTATTTTTTATTTTATTTATTTTAATCAATAATATTCTGTATGTAAATACATAATAACTATATGTGTTATATTCGCGAATCATATTTTAATCAACATACTGTCTGACTCTGACCTGCAAATTGCAAAAAATGTAAGAAAATTTCAATTTCGCGGGCTGCCTTTGCGCATCCCGACCCCCAAGATACAGGCAAATGCCCAGTTTGGGGGTCACCGTCCAATCTGTTCATGTACAACCTAATTATTAATAAATAATTTTGAATTTGTATCTTGGCAATACGCTAATTAGGCTAATTAAGCTAATTTACGTCAACTCCATATAAATTACCATTAAATTCCAATTTTAGGCCGACATGGTCCTATAAGATCGCATTAAAATAGATGGACAAACTTTTAGAAATCATTCAGTCCACCAAAATAAGGACAATCGTAAAAAAAATATAAGAGAAACGCATTATATACTTAAAAGAAAAAAAACCTGCTAACGAAAGTACAATGTTGGTTACCCAATGCATAAACACATCCATGTCTTTGTTATCTCATAATTCTGATACTACAGATGTGCAGGCGCACGTGACCACGTCACCGCCCGCGCCCGCCGCGTTGTTTTTATTATTTTAGGTCAAAATAAAATCACTAATCAGTGTTTTTTTTTTTGCTTGGATTTTTTGGTTAGACTTACTGAACGCTGTGTTAAAATTTGTCCATCTATTTTAATGGGACCTAATATATTCCGAGAGCTGATGAACAATTTTGGGTAGGTTCTTGAGGCACTGTGAAAATTTTTGTAATTATATTAAAGTGGAGGTCTGGCTGAAGGGTTGCGGCCCTTTACCGACCCATGAACTTGAATTGGAAGGGATTTTTTTTTTCATAAACATTTTCACAGTGCCACAAAAACCTACCCAAAATTTTTGATCAGCTCTCGGAATAATTCTATAAATGACAAATGCGCAATTTTTGTAAGCCCGCTGTCAGTGTATTATGTTGTTAGTTTAATATACCTCTGCTTATTCCTTCAGAAGAAAAAAGGATGGATGGATCATGAAGTCATATTATACGATTTTGTAACTTATTATGGGTTTTATTCATTGTCACGGAAGAGAATGGGCGCAGCAACTATTATTTCTATGATACTTAAATTATATGTATTTTATTTCTGTAAATTGGGTAGTAAAAAAAAAACCTTAGACAGTTGAAATTTTTACAAACTGTCTTTTTCTCAGAGTATTTCTATTGCTGCTTTAACATCAAATAAAGTAAAGTTTAGTAAAAAAAAAATAAAGTTTTTTTTTCACGCCTTTCATATCTGCCATCGGTTATTCCGGTAGTTCCCATTTATTCTGTGGAGCATGACGTCATCGCACAAAATGAGAAAATTTTGTTTTTATTTGTACTAAAGATCTATAATCTAGCGTTTCACCCTTTCACCCGTGGTCACTTCTTAGTAACGTCACGGTACAAAATCGGAATTTTATTTTTCCATTTGTCTTATTTTGTCTGATGACGTCATGTTCCATAGAACAAAATGGGAACTACCGGGCTATTCAGCCATGATCAAAAATTAAAGGGGGCCCCCTTAGGCATAGACTATACCTACACTATATCTGGCCCTTAGGCGCGTCGCACACTGGTAAGTCGAGGCGTGGTCTCTATGTAGAGTCGACGAGCGGGCGGCTATGCTTCCTTCACACATTTTCAATTCATTAAAATGACAAAATGGCGGTGGAGTCGCTACCTTAGAATAATTAAAGCAAATTCATTTTTTTTAGTTATTATTCTGAGGTCGCTACGCGGTCAGGCACAGCGCCCCCGCCGCCCCCCCACCTGGTCCCTGCGCCGCCACCACCTCGCTCGTGCCGCGACTCTGCACTGCCATTTATTCCTATAGAAAACGTAGGTAGATGCGGCACGCCGCTTGTGCGCCCGCGCCTTGATGCCGCACCGACTCTAGCTCGTGTGAGCAACGCGCCTTACGTGTTTTTATTTATGTAGTATTTTTTTGAAATATTGCGGCGTTACGGACTCTTCCGTGGCTTCATGTGCGAGTCGACTCGCACTTGGCCGGTTTTTGAGCATTGATATTAGAGCTTGTCCCTTGCCCGCTCTGAAATGACTCGCCCCACTACTTTTTGTACACTATGGTAAATGCGGCAGGGGAGCGTCATTTATGCCGCTGGGGTCGCGGGTTGTTCGAAAGAGATACCGTGGCTCTGGCACAGTCACTAAAGGAACACGGGTGAGTTTTAGTCAGTAAAAGTCTGACACTTCACACACACGCCCTCCCGCTCCGCCCATCTGGACCGGTGATCATGGGAACTTGTGCGCCTTCCACGATCCCTGGCTGGTGCCGGCCCGTATTTGCGGGCCTCCTCAGACCCGCGAGGGGAGTGAGGTGTAGGACTCCCCACGCGACGTCCATTAGGAGCGCGCGCGGAACACTACGCGCCGCCGCCTCGGGTCCTGCTGGATGGGGGTCGCTGGACGTCCCTAAATCCGCCATCCCTCCGGACCTATTTATACGGGGCATAGATATATGAAAGAAGGAGATATGCCCGGTAGTCGAAAATGTATCAGAACCCGATGTCGCTAGGTTGGCCCCACCACCGCGCCACTACTACACATGTAGTTCAAGACTGTATGCAAGAAAAATTTGCACGCTTATAATGTTAAGCAAAAACATGTATGCTCTGTATATAATTCCTGTACCATCTTATATACCATGTTTTTATGCAAATAAATGTTATTCTATTCTATTCTATTCTATTCAATAAAAGCAATAGATACAAAGTCGCGCACACACTTGCAATTCATAAATCAGAACATACTACACAATCAATTATAAACCTTAACTCGTCACACACAGCGTGCATTTACCATGCGCCGTACAACTTACTCACACAAAAACATTTGGCGCTATTATTGTGTTGTGCAAAAAGCAATTTATTTTACATATACGCTAGTGATTGACTTAATCGGAATGTTATCGATACTTCCATTTATTACTGTACAAGAAAAATTTGGGGTCCTGAAAATAAAATAAAAAATGATATGTCCAGAAAGTATTATATATTTTAAATAAAAAAAAAATGTATATTAAAAAAAAACACGAATCAATAAATTAAAACAATCCGGTTAAGTTGGTTTAGGCTGTGAAACCATAGGAATTGTTGAACCCTGTTATGATGTGTTTACTCACTGACCTGTAAAGTGGAGGTATTTGTTCAGTACTTGACGTACTCTTAATTTTGGGATTGCCCATTCAAAAACCCTGCGAGTTTTCTTTAGAGGCTGGAACATTTCTGCCTTAAAGTGAATTGAGCATTAATGGTGCTATATTTTGTTGGGAACCAGTTAGGTGGCCTTCCTGTGGCATCAATCCATTCTTTTTTTGTATTTGTATCTTTTGGGAAGCTAAAAAGGTACTTTAAGAACTTATTTATCATTTACATAATAAGTATCTTAAGCTATAGTCTATAGTCTAGGAACTAGTTGGCCGGTGAGACAGGGGTGAGGCGGCGGTTCGCAACGCACGTACTGAGTAATGCGCCCCCGCTCCTTCATCCCACCGCTCACATACCTAAGGCGTTATCTATACTTCTTAACCTCACGATGAGTAAGCAGGTAGCAGGCAACAGGCGAATAGGCTTTTGTTGTTAAAAAAAAAACCCTTAGTTAAGAAATAGTTAAATATATGAAAACAAACACATACCATACTCATGCATAACAAATAAATAGCATGAATATGTTGACTTATGATTTTTTTATGATTTTAAAGATAAATACAGTAAAATACTTTTACTTACATATGGTAAGTGATTCCGTGAGATACGAAGTTTTTAATATCACTTCGGTTTTTGCAGGAAACCACTGAAGAACACGGCATTTTTATAATTTATCGTGACCACGGTCGAAAGCGTACTAGTTCGCGGAGACGGCCATTTGGCGAGTAAAGGCGCAGCGTGCGCATAACGCGTGGACACAGGCACGCCCCCATGCCACTTCTCCTGTTTTTTATATTTCTATGATACGGGGGCTGGAAGAGGGCGTTGTCCGCCCTCCGCCTTCTGCGGGTCGGCAGAGTCGTCTCGATCTCCCTCTGCCTACCTACTCCACACACACTCACACACACCCTCACTTACACACAGAGAATGACAACACAGACACATGCCAGCCTACTCCAACACCACCGTGATGAAATCGGTCTTCGGTGTGATTCTAATGGGATGACCTTGAATGCGGACAAATGTTTTTGCATCCGATATAGCCAAAAATTTCAACCATTACTTTCCCCTTACAAAACAAACAACATTACCTTGCAGGAGGTTTCCGTGACCTATGTAGGCGTAATTATGGACCAAAAACCACCTAAAAATTCACCTCTCATATCTCTGAAATTGTAAAAAAACGGCTCAAATGCTTAGTTTCATCAAAAGAAATACAGTCATTTGGGGCCAAAACTAATTTTTTTTTTTTTTTTTTTTTTTTTTTTTTTTTTTTTTATATGTTTGGACATATCACACAACGCCATCTAGCCCCAAGCTAAGCAACCTAATGCTTGTGTTATGGTAACGAGATGGCTGATAAACTACTTATATACATTTTTTTTTTTTTTTTTTGTAAATACACTTCTGGACACATCTATTGGCCCACCTTAGATTTTAGGTTTCGATGGCCCCTACCGAAATATAATTGCTAGATTGAACAAAAACTGTTGATGCAGTTTTAAACCTGATACATTTTACCATCTTTTTCGATCGTATTGTTTTAAATTTGAATTCAGAATACCATACGACATGGAGCTACGCCTAACAAGTCGGATATGCGCCTTGTTAAAGGCAATTGATTTTTGAATAAAAAACATGTTTTATCAAATAAAGGTTTAATTTAATAACGCGTGTTGCCTCCATGGGCATCTACCACAGCTCTCATACGATTAGGCATAGAGTTTATCAACCGCTCTATGAAATTTTGAGGGATCATCTCCCATTCCACTTCTATGGCAGTTTTCAACTCCTGCATCGTCTGGGCAACTGGCTGACGAGCCCTAACACGTCTTTTTAGCTCGTCCCACATGTGCTCAATGGGGTTCATGTCTGGGCTTCTGGCTGGCCAGTCCATAACTGTGATGTTCACATCCCGAAGATATTCCCTGACGATGCCGGCCGCATGGGCTCTTGCATTATCATGCATAAAAAGGAAATATGGGCCCACATAGTCCGCGTATGGTATCACGTGAGGTTCTAAGCACTCACGAATGTACCTTTCAGCATTTAATGTTGGCAGCCGTGGTCCTGTAACAACCTCAAGTTGAGTTTTGCCGCTCGCGGATATACCGCCCCAGACAGTCCATGAGCCACCGCCATAAGCAACCCTCTCTTCAAAGCAGCATTGTGCGAAACGCTCTCCCTTACGTCGGTAGACCTTCTTCCTTCCATCATTGCCATGTAACACAATTTTAGACTCATCAGAAAAGAGTACACGGCTCCAATCTTGCTGTGTCCAATTTAAATGACTGCGTGCGAAATGAAGGCGCGCTGTTCGGTGGGCTCGCGTTAGTTTGGGGCCATTAGCTGGCTTGTGTGGTACCATATCGCGTTCTTTTAACCTTCTCCGAACAGTTCGAGCGCTCACAGATACTCCGTGGAAGTCGCGAAGTTGGTTTTGTATCTCAATGGAGGTAAGGTGACGATTTCTCAAGCTGGTCGTCACGATGAATCGATCCTGCCTTTCAGTTGTGACCCGAGATCGTGGCCTTCCTTGGCGACGAACAAAGCCGCCAGTCTCTAGGTACCTCCGATAAACATTTCGGACCGCAAATCGACTTAAATTAAGTTGAGTACTCACGTTTCTTTGGCTGTGTCCGGCCTGAATAAGTGCCACAGCTTGGGCGGCGACTTCAGGTGAAGTATCCATAGATTATTGATAGAACCTCACCTTAATGTTAAGAATAAGTAATGTTTGTTGCAAAACTAAAGATATCAATCACTTTTTCAAGAATTAAATCCAAGTAAACCAATAAAACCAAGTTTTCTTAGTATTCGATTGTTTGATATCAACAAACAGGCTCCAAATTGTCTTTTGTTTCTTTAAATTCTGTGTTCGAAATTCAAAAAAAGACTATTGAATGAAATTGTGAATGTGCCAGGTTCAAAACTGCATAAAAACTTTTTGCTCGACCTATTATAAAATTTTAGCTAGGACCAAACGAAACTGAAAATACAAGGTGGGCCAAAAGATGTGTCCAGAAGTGTACATACATACACTTCTGGACACATCTTTTGGCCCACCTTGTATTTTCAGTTTCGTTTGGTCCTAGCTAAAATTTTATATTAGGTCAAGCAAAAAGTTTTTATGCAGTTTTGAACCTGGCATATTCACAATTTCATTCAATAGTCTTTTTTTGAATTTCGGACACAGAATTTAAAGAAACAAAAGACAATTTGGAACCCGTTTGTTGATATCAAACAATCGAATACTAAGAAAACTTGGTTTTATTGGTTTACTTGGATTTAATTCTTGAAAAAGTGATTGATATCTTTGGTTTTGCAACAAACATTACTTATTCTTAACATTAAGGTGAGGTTCTATCAATAATCTATGGATACTTCACCTGAAGTCGCCGCCCAAGCTGTGGCACTTATTCAGGCCGGACACAGCCAAAGAAACGTGAGTGCTCAACTTAATTTAAGTCGATCTGCGGTCCGAAATGTTTATCGGAGGTACCTAGAGGCTGGCGGCTTTGTTCGTCGCCAAGGAAGGCCACGATCTCGGGTCACAACTGAAAGGCAGGATCGATTCATCGTGACGACCAGCTTGAGAAATCGTCACCTTACCTCCATTGAGATACAAAACCAACTTCACGACTTCCACGGAGTATCTGTGAGCGCTCGAACTGTTCGGAGAAGGTTAAAAGAACGCGATATGGTACCACACAAGCCAGCTAATGGCCCCAAACTAACGCGAGCCCACCGAACAGCGCGCCTTAATTTCGCACGCAGTCATTTAAATTGGACACAGCAAGATTAGAGCCGTGTACTCTTTTCTGATGAGTCTAAAATTGTGTTACATGGCAATGATGGAAGGAAGAAGGTCTACCGACGTAAGGGAGAGCGTTTCGCACAATGCTGCTTTGAAGAGAGGGTTGCTTATGGCGGTGGCTCATGGACTGTCTGGGGCGGTATATCCGCGAGCGGCAAAACTCAACTTGAGGTTGTTACAGGACCACGGCTGCCAACATTAAATGCTGAAAGGTACATTCGTGAGTGCTTAGAACCTCACGTGATACCATACGCGGACTATGTGGGCCCAAATTTCCTTTTTATGCATGATAATGCAAGAGCCCATGTGGCCGGCATCGTCAGGGAATATCTTCGGGATGTGAACATCACAGTTATGGACTGGCCAGCCAGAAGCCCAGACATGAACCCCATTGAGCACATGCGGGACGAGCTAAAAAGACGTGTTAGGGCTCGTCAGCCAGTTGCCCAGACGATGCAAGAGTTGAAAACTGCCATAGAAGAGGAATGGGAGATGATCCCTCAAAATTTCATAGAGCGGTTGATAAACTCTATGCCTAATCGTATGAGAGCTGTGGTAGATGCCCATGGAGGCAACACGCGTTATTAAATCAAACCTTTATTTGATAAAACATGTTTTTTATTCAAAAATCAATTGCCTTTAACAAGGCGCATATCCGACTTGTTAGGCGTAACTCCATGTCGTATGGTATTCTGAATTCAAATTTAAAACAATACGATCGAAAAAGATGGTAAAATGTATCAGGTTTAAAACTGCATCAACAGTTTTTGTTCAATCTAGCAATCATATTTCGGTAGGGGCCATCGAAACCTAAACTCTAAGGTGGGCCAATAGATGTGTCCAGAAGTGTATTATAGATAGAAAAACACCCAGACTCGGAACAAATACTTGTAGGTCGTACAAATATTTGTTCCGTGCGGGAATCGAACCCGCGACATGCTGCGCAGCAGTCAATCGCTCAACCACTGCGCCAACCGTGTCGTCAAAATTATCCTTTACAATGCTTCTTCTCGTCTAGAATTTGCCAGTATAGCATGGAATCCCATGTACAGACAACAGCACATCAGGTTATACCAAACTAAAATTTCTCCAGATGATTTTAAACCTTAAAATGTTTGTCTTTAAGTTCAATATTAAATGACAAAACTTGACAGTTTTGTAGTTACTTGACCTGCTGCTGTGTGTACATACCTACGCTACGGCATCGTATCGTACATTCAATAGATTTTTAATTTACTCATGCAGTAATATCAAAAGTGAAACATACTTATTGATAGAAGGCACTGTTTTCAAAATGTTCATGGGTTTAGTTTAATGTTCAATTTGAATTAGATTTTATTAAATTAGCAACAATTTTTTTACACAGTAATAAAAAAATTAAAGAGTTGAGACATATATTTATTTAATTGTGTTAACATACCTACAACGTTTGTTTATAAGTATAAAATCATCCAATAACGCAACCATAATTTTTGAAAAAAAAAAGAATCGCTACTCGCGTAAATGTCAAAGTCATGTAAAAGAAAGCGTAGTGTAAAAGTACTCTGTGGAGTCTGTGGTCAAAGTTGTTATAATATATATATAAATAATTAATATAAATAATTAATATTATTCCCATTATTCCGTTGATTCCTATTATTGTTATGAAACTCGGATTTTTCATTTATTAAGTTAACAGAGTGCTGATTAATTTACAAGACTAAGAAGATTTTGTGTTTTTTTTTTCTTTGATCTAAAGTACAGCAGGGGACAGCAGATTAAAGTATACGAAATATTTTTCAATGTGTACTAAAGAAAGATGAGGTGCTGTGTACAGAATTGCTACAATGATGACACAAAGAAAACAAATAAAAGCAATGGAATCACATTTCATAAGTAAGTACCTGACCATAAATTTCTTTAATTGTAATTTTGCTCACAACAAGAAACATTTTTGAAGTGGTTGCCTTAGGCACAATAAATGAATAGGTGCTGCTGTAAAGCTAGTTAGCTAAGTGGTTTGAGGGCTCGCTGCCCAGGGCCAATACAACACAGGCTGGGCTGGGGGCTGTACAGTAGTTTACAAATAAGTATTGTCACCTGTGGACTACAAGGAGGCTGTAGAAGCCATCCTAGTTCCTAGTTAGAAGGTATGGTTTCCGCACTTAGTCCTTCATGTGGACCATTGTGCGTGGGCCATAACGGCCTTCAGGGGGAGTGGGGGGTTATTCCAACCAGCCCACCTCATTCCAGAAGTCGATCAAGTCTCCAAGTCTGTTCAAAACATCTGCGAAAGATCTGGGTGTTCCAAGAGTTTTAGTTCTAATCTGGGTGACGCCTGTGCAATCAAAGAGCACATGCGTTACGGTTTCCTCAGCCTCCAGGCAGGCCCTGCACAGAGGACTGTCCGTTATTCCCATTGTGTGGAAGAGTTTGTTTAGTGAGCAGTGTCCTGTGATAGTTCCCGTCACCAGGCGCAAACTATGCCGGTCCAGGCGTAACAGACGTCTGGTTAGCTTGCCATCTATAGATGGCATGGCCTCCCTAGACTGCCTGCATCCTGGTGTCGAGGACCACCAACTCTCCGCCTGTGTATGAGTGGACTCCTGTAGCCACCTGCGTAACTGGTTGAAGGGGATGGGTACAATTGGTTCAGGTCCACAGACTGACGTGCTAGATGCTCTCCTAGCTAAATCGTCAGCTGCGTCATTACCCAGTGATCCGCTGTGTCCTTTTATCCATTGCAGTGTCACAGTATTGCGGTTTGATACCGCTATACGCTCCAGTGCAATGTGACATTCTAGTGTAAGTCTCGAGGAGATGTGTTTTCTCTGTAAGGATTGGAGTACGGAGGCACTGTCGGAGAGTATACGTATACGAGTATCCGTAACTCTCCTTGCCTCTATGGCGTAAGCCGCTTGTATAATGCCCACACACTCTGCCTGGTAGACAGTGTTGAACATTCCCAGCGGGCTGGATATGTTAATGTTGAGGTCGTATGAGAAGACTCCGACTCCGGTTCCGGAGTCGGTCTTAGATCCGTCGGTGTATACTCTCAGCTCTTGCGGGCCTGAGTAGTCACACCGTTCTTCTGTGAGTATTATGTTATAGTTCTTTTGAAAGTAGTGTTGTTTCGGTGCTCTATCGCATGGTGACGCCATCATTGGTTGTCGTTTGATCGCATCCTCCTTTATGCGTGTATGCTTGATTCTAGAATCATTACTCAAGGTTCCTGCTATATGGAGCCTAAAGGCAGCCAGGGCTGCCTCCTCTCGCACGATAAGGTGCAGTGGCGGCAATCCCAGCATTACCTGTAGTGCGGCCGTGGGTGCCGTTCTTATGCAACTAGTGATCGCTACGCATGCGAACCGCTGCAGCTTTTCGAGATCTCTCCGGGCTGTGCTCAAGTCTGTCCTGGGCCACCAGACTAGTGAACCATATGTGATGATTGGTCTGATAACAGTGGTGTATAGCCAGTAAGTGACCTTGGGGCCGATCCCCCAATTCCTGCCGAGCAAACGCTTGCATTGCCACAGGGATATACTGGCTTTTGTGATGATGTAGTTGGTGTGTTTAGCCCAATTCAGCTGTTTGTCCAAAAAGATGCCCAGGTATTTGGTTTCAGTTGATAGGCTTAGGGTAGTTCCAAAGAAACTTGGTAGTTGTAATGTTGACAGCTTCCTCTTTTTTGTGAAGAAAATCAGCTCGGTTTTCGTGGGATTCACTGATAGTTTGTGTTTGCTGCACCAGTCCTCTACTATTTTCAAAGCTTGGCGCATAAGATTACATAAGGTGTTTTCGTGGGTGCCATTTATTATTATGGTTAAGTAATCGGCGTAGCCTACGGTGTTATATCCTTTGTCATTGAGGGTTTTAATGAGGCTGTCAACAACCAGGTTCCATAACAGCGGAGAAAGGACTCCCCCTTGCGGGCATCCCTTTGCCACAATGGCCCTTGTGCTGTCGTTCACTGTTACCTGCACAGCTCTTAGTTTGAGCATGTTGGTGATCCAACCTCTTAGTGTCAAGTCTATGCCATGTCTGTCGAGGGCCATGTTGATGCTGTCAAACATGGTTTTGTCAAAGGCGCCCTCTATATCAATGAAGGCAGCCAATGATGAGCATTTGTGGTCCACTGCGCATTCAATTTTGGATACTACACTGTGCAGTGCAGTTTCAGTTGATCTGCCAGTGGAGTATGCATGCTGTTGTTTATGGAGTGGTTTTACCCGAAGAGGTCCATCACGGATATACCTGTCACAGAGTCTCTCGAGAGTTTTCAGTAAAAATGATGTGAGGCTTATAGGTCTATAAGCCTTAGGTCGTGTATAGTCAGGTTTTCCAGGTTTGGGTATAAAGATGACTTTCACTTCGCGCCATGCAAGGGGTGTGTATCTGAGTGCAATGCAGGCTCGATATATCTCTAACAGCCATGGTGTCAAAAGATCCCCTCCCCACTGCCGTAAGGCTGGGAAAATGCCATCCAGTCCTGCAGCCTTATATGGCTGAAAGGAGTCGATAGCCCACTTTATCCGGTCTTTTGTTACTATGTTGTGTGCTCTAGACCAATCTTGCTCCGTTGGGGTCCATTCTGATTCACCCTCCCACGTCAGGACGTGGGAGGGTGAATCAGAATGGACTGTAGACTCTTAGAGGACAGGTCCTCTAAGAGTCTACAGTCTGGAAAGTGGGTCTCAAGAAGGACCTTGCTAGTTTCTTGGTCGGTCGTTGTGTATGAATTATCGGGTTTTTTCAGCGCGCCAAGAGTTCGGTCCTGATCGGTTGATAGGATCTTTCTTACCCTTGCGGCTTCATTATTTGTCTCAATTGATTCGCAGAATCTCCGCCAGGCGGTTCTCCTGGCATTTCTGATCTGCTTCTTGTATGTGTATTGTGTCTCTTTGTATATCTCCCAGTCATCCGGGAGTCTAGTGTTTTTTGCTCTGTTGAATTGTCTACGTAATGCATCTCTGAGTTTACTAAGTTCAGCATTCCACCAGGGGTTTCTCTCACCCTTGGTTTGTGGCTCTCTTAGTTTACAGCATGCATAGTATGCTTCGATTAGGTATTCTTGTAGAAGCCATTTTAATGCACCTTAAAAGCTTTCACGGGCGCGTGAGTCCAGCTAATGGCAACATCTCTACACAGCAAGACGTGATCTCTGGTGGGAGCTGCTTAAACCCCTTGAGAGTTTTATGGAGCCATCTGAGAGCCTTCCAACTGGGTATGTGTTACCGTAGCTGACTTGGAAATCCCTAAATAATACAAACCCATGTCGGCCGTAGCAAAGAATATCTGCACAGATGGGGGGCTTATGAACGTCTTGGACCTCAAGTGTATATGCGGTGACTCTCCGCAAAACAATGCCCCACCTTCTGTTCACTTGAGGATCATATGACTGCGTCAGTGAACGGAGATTCGAGTGGCAGAATTTTGGGCTAAACATAATATTTGTATTTTCACAACCTTATTTCCCGTCAATACGCTAAGAAGAAGAAGAATACACCTCGGATTATGTAGTGTGTTACACAGTAACAGTGTTGTGGAGGCCAGATAGATAGTCGCTAGTTATACTGGATGCCGAGCCCAACAAAGTTGGGAAAAGGCCAGATGATATGCGGATGGGCAGATGACATGATTCTAAAGTGCATGTCACACTGGGAACAAAGTGAAACAAAGCTAACTTTGTTTAGCTTTCCTCCGTGTCTTTTCATACTTCCGTTTTCGTTTGGCTCAGCATGTGGTGTGAACCGAAGTATGAAAAGAGGTGGATGAAAGCTAAACGATCTTAGCTTCGTTTTGCCACATTCCCAGTGTGGCCTGCGCTTGATGTTAGCTTAATAAATTCCTTAATTACAGAAATATACATTATATTGTTAGCATTGTAAAGCACACTGGGACTTGATAAATATGGTATATTTCAGGTTACCAAAGCATCCAGACCATTCTGCGGCATGGTTAGCAGCCTTAGCTAGACTGGGTTGCCGAAAGAATAAGTGTCATTTAGTATGCTCTGAACATTTTCTACCTGAAGACTTTGATGAAACAAGGCCAAATCAGCGAAGAGTCAAAAGTGGAGCAGTTCCTACTATAGTAAGTTAACTGTAAATATTTGTGAGCATAATTTATTTGTTTAGACTCGCCCCCTATTGCAATCAATCAATCTGCCTAGCCTTTTCCCAACTATGTTGGGGTCGGCTTTCAGTCTAACCGGATGCAGCTGAATACCAGTATTTTACATGGAGCGACTGCCTATCCTCCACAACCCAGTTACTGGGTAATATAATACCGCTTGGTAAGACTGGTTGTTCGACTTTCGGGCTTCTGACAATTCGTAACGACTGTCAAAGATCCACGAATGACAGCCGGGACCAACTTCTTAGCGTGCTTTCCGAGGTACGGAGGAGTCTCGGTATGTAAAGAGGTCATCCATCCACGGACCAACCGCGGCAAGCGTAGCTTAACCTGATCGATCAACCCGTGCGGCTGTTGTTACTTAGCCCACGAGCCTCTCGTATTGATGATTATTATAATAATCTTATAATTCTCTTATGAATGGCCACCAAGTTGTAGTGAGGAAATAAAATAAATAAAAGTAACTTTTTTCAGATGGCACCTGTTAATCAAGAAGAATTAAAGGTAATTTTGAAAAAAAAAAAATTATCTATACTAATAATAAAGCTGATGAGTTTGTTTTTAGGGTTCCGTAGCCAAATGGCAAAAAAACGAAACCGTTATGGATTCGTCATGTCTGTCTGTCCGTCCGTATGTCAGCCACTTTTTTCCGAAACTACAAGAACTTTCAACAGTAGTTGAAACTTGGTAATTAGATGTATTCTGTGAACCGCATTAAGATTTTCACACAAAAATAGAAAAAAAAACAATAAATTTTGAGGGTTCCCTATACTTAGAACTGAAACTCAAATTTTTTTTTTTCATAAAACCCATACGTGTGGGGTATCTATGGATAGGTCTTCAAAAATGATATTGAGGTTTCTAATATAATTTTTTTCTAAACTGAATAGTTTGCGCGAGAGACACTTCCAAAGTGGTAAAACGTGTCCCGTAACTTCTAAAATAAGAGAATCATAAAACTAAAAAAAATATATGATGTACATTACCATGTAAACTTCCACCGAAAATTGTTTTGAACGAGATCTAGTAAGTAGTTTTTTTTTAATACGTCATAAATCGTAAACCGCAATTTACCTTTCATTCAATCAACTCAATTATTAAAACATCGATCAAAGTTACAACGAACTACAAGAACTTTTACACAGTCTGGCCATAAATACTGTTACAATTAAAAATAAAAAAGATCATTTGAATTTGGAATCTGTCATTTTTATACGATTGTTCATTGAGTTTTCTAATTTTGGCGCCAATACGTACAATATTTTGCGATATTAAAATGGAGTGGGGTGATAAAGAGAACCGAATCGCTGTGATTGCATTACACAAAGTTGGTATGGAGCCAAATGCAATTTTTAAAACACTCCATACGCTTTGTATTAGTCAAATGTTTGTGTACCGGGCTATTAACCCGTCGCGCGCCAATTAGCAGACACAATTGAAATTCTATTGTTATCTGTACACATGGTGTACAATCGACATTTTAAGAGTTAATAGGTACAATGAGACCTCCTCTGTTTGTGACAGAAAAAGATCTGGCCGTCCACGTAGTGTTCGTACGAAAAAGGTGGTCAAAGCAGGAAGGGAAACATTTCGAAGAAATCCTGTCCGAAAGCAAAAGATTTTATCTCGGGAGATGAAGATAGCACCGGTGGTAAAATCGAAACAACTACTGAAGCAGTACGCAAAGGGAGGTCACAGAAAAATTTTGTTTACGGATGAGAAAATCTTTACAATTGAGCAACATTTTAACAAACAAAATGACCGTATTTATGCTCAAAGCTCTAAGGAAGCTTCCCAATTAGTCGACAGAGTGCAACGTGGGCATTATCCGACTTCAGTGATGGTTTGGTGGGGTGTTAGCTATGAAGGAGTGACTGAGCCATATTTTTGTGAAAAAGGTATCAAAACATCGGCACAAGTGTATCAAGATACCATTCTTGAGAAGGTAGTTAAGCCCCTTAACAACACCATGTTCAATAACCAAGTATGGTCCTTCCAACAAGACGGCGCCGGGTCATAAAGCTCGGTCCACGCAGTCTTGGTTGGAAGTGAACGTTTCGGACTTCATCAGAGCTGAAGACTGGCCGTCGTCTAGTCCCGATCTTAATCCGCTGGATTATGATTTATGGTCAGTTTTAGAGAGTACGGCTTGCTCTAAACGCCATGATAATTTGGAGTCCCTAAAACAATCCATACGATTGGCAGTGAAGAATTTTCCCATGGAAAGAGTGCGTGCTTCTATTGATAACTGGCCTCAACGTTTAAAGGACTGTATTGCAGCCAATGGAGACCACTTCGAATAAGCTTTTATATTTTAAATTGTTTTATATTTATGTAATAAACTAACACATCGTAAAAGTAATAAATATTGCAATAAAAAAAAATGTTTTTTTCTTCGTGACAATATTTATGGCAAGACTGTGTATATTATGTTACTTGCTGCTACGGAACCCTTCATGGGCGAGTCCGACTCGCACTTGGCCGCTTTTTTTGATTGTTTGAACGCACTAATCTCTAGAACTACCAGTCGGATTTGAAAAAAATATTTTTTCATTTGATAGCCCAAATCTTGAGGAAGGCTATAGGGTATTAACATCACGCTAAGACCCTCAGGAGCCGAACGAAAAGAAAAAAAAAACCACAAAGAACGTTTAGCAAAAACAAAGTAATAGTGCAGGGAACAAGAAATTTCACGCGGACGAAGTCGCGGGGAGAAGCTAGTTCTAAAATAAAACATAAGAGGAAACGCGGTCACGTGGTTGTTGGCGTTCATTCCTTGATAACGTACTATACGGCCGACGCATCTTGGTGAGTCCGAACTTCGCGCAGAAAGCTGCGCAATAACATTTTTTGGTGACATGAGGCGAACGTGAGTGAGAAAAATCGGAGAGCCTATGTGCAGACCGGCCATATTGTACTTTACACCATTATTTTTTTTCAGGTGTGCAGAGTTTGCCTGGCTTTAGACGTCAAAATGTACGATATGAAAGATTTTAGATTGAGTGAAATGTTTCAAAACATCACAGGAATATCGGTAAGTCATTGTTATGAAAAACTTACACAATAGTAAAAACCTTTTTACAGTCCGTTCAACCGATTTTGACTTCTATTACGTTGGTGGCATGACAAATGGCAGCTGCAGTAAACCGTTGGTATTGTAACCACTTTTTTGCCTTTAATGCCATCCTTAAGCCTACGGAATAGAAGTCAAAATCGATTGAACGGACTGTAAAAAAGGTTTGTTTAATTGTCTAATCTTATTGCAAATGGAGTACAGTCACTTAAGCCAAAAAAAGGTCAACCTCGGAATGACAGATAATAATCTGGAAACTCGTATACACTTTCATTTTGGCGTTCTAAAAGTTGTCTCAAAAGTCGCATAAAATCTCGTGTCTGCATCGTAAGTTTTTCATGGTCACAAAAATTGGTTTTCGCTATTGTCTTGGTTTCTCTAAGATAAAAATTGTACAGCATACAATTTGCGACAAATTTTGTTCCAAACATTTTTCCCATGCGCTCAACCGTGAATCTCTGTGAATAATACAAAGTTATTAAATCATTAACAATTAATAATTTGTAATATATATTAGTTAATACATTGTATTTATTAACCTTTTACATATATTAATATATCCACTCGCGCGAAAATTGCACGAAAGTGAGCCTGAACGAAAAACGAGGATTCTCCGAGTGCACGAAAGTGAGCCTGATGACAGCGCGCGCGTTCCGGCTCTTACTTTTTTATTTTTTGTAATTTTGTGTGCGTACCCACCCTTTGCGTTCTAGGTTCTTTGGAAAGGTGGTTATGTGTAGCATATTTTTGCCAATCCTAATGACGTCACGCGGGAGTGGGTATACTTACCTACTTTGTGTAATCAAAAACTTATCAAGTGAAATACTTTTATATCTTAATTTGATTGTGACCAACCAGTTGGTGTCCAAAAAGTCGACGCAGACACAAGATTTTATGCGACTTTTGAGACAACTTTTAGAATGTCAAAATGAGGGTGTATATGTTATGGACCAGGTGATTAATGCGGGCATTATTACGAGCACGAACGAGCATTATGAATAAGGTCTAGCTCATCGGGCTAAGTGATTAATTACTATCTTAATTTCATTATTTATCACATTGCATGGTCATTATTATATTGCTACATGACAATTGGGCAATTTGATAATAAAGCTAAATTTGACGCGGTGCGAGGGCGGGGAGGGAATCACGCATGGCGTTAGTCGTGACACACTATGACCAATCAGAGACCGGAATCAATGACCGGGCATTATGTATAATGCCCAATTTATCATTTGGTCCATAACATATACAAGTTTCCAGCTTGTTATCTCTCATTCCGAGGAGAAACTCCTAATATGACTGGTCTTGCAGTGACCGTTCAAGAAGAGAAATTGAAAAAGAAATAAAATTTGATGTAGAATCGCACCTCGGCGTCGATCGTAGATCTTTGACAGTCGTTACGAGTAGTCAGAAGCCCGAAAGTCTGACAACCAATTTTACCTAGTATTATCGTGTTATCCAGTAACTGGGTCAGGTCAGATAGGTAGTCCTTCCATGTAAAATATTGATATTCAGCTGCATTCGGTTAGACTGGAAGCCGACCCCAACATAGCTGGGAAAAGGCTAGCCAGAAGATGATGATAACAGAATTACACTTGTTAAGTGTATCATGCGCTTGTAGCTAATTATAGCGCGATTTTTTCCTGCGCGTTTTCGTTTCTATACAAAGTAGTATTTCTTTATGTAACTAATATGTTTCTAGCCGGAGGCAGATTTTAGCTTCAAACATTTAAATATGTGTTAAGTTAACACACATGCTCAAATCAAATTGTGTATTAGTGTGATTTTTCGTAATAGGTACAGTAATGTCTTATAAAATCACACACTCACTCATCGCGACTTTGTAGGCACACATAATATCCTATTGTATCTAATACAACACCTACAAAGTTGCGATGAGTGACAGAGTGTGTGTGTGTGTGTGTATGCGCATTATATAATTTCAAAAACAATACTCAGATGTGTAGGTATTGAATTAGAAATTATATAAGGCGCTGAGATTACGATAAATCACAAGACAACAGTCTTCATTTGTCAGGTTATCGACAAAAAAGACAGTATACTACAGCGGGCTTGTTGGGAGTGCGCTGCGCGCCTCACAGCGGCTGCAGCGTTCAGAGACAAAGCGCTGCTCAGCGATTCTTTGCTTAAAGACCAAGTGCACATAAAAGAAAGCGACATTGCATTATTAAAACAAATGTACAGTTCTCTAAAATCACCTCTATGCGTTAAATCTGTATATGATATTGATTGCAAACATACTATCTCGGAAAAAAATAAAGAAATAGATAATATATTCATACCTAATTATGAGACAGCCATAAAAGAAAGAAAAACCACAATAAAAATCAATGAAAAAGAGATAAAATTTGAGGAGTACGAGCCTTGGATAGATGTTCCAGTGAAAACTGAGATAGAATCTGATCCTATAGCTGATAATAATATGCTACTTCAAGATCGAAAAAGCGATACACTTTTAGAACTAACACATTTCAAAGATACGTCTCACAGAGAAGGTAGTGAAGATGAAATGGCAAAAAGTGAACTACAAATTAATAATAATGATGATATTTTAAGAGAAGTTAAATATACCCAAAACAAATACCATGATAATGTTGAGAAAAAACCAAAGTTAGATGATATAGATAATATTGTTGATGAGTCCTCAAGTGACGAAGACACAGAAGCAGACGAAGAAGCAGAAGCAGTATCTGTGAATGAGTCTAGGAAAATAATGAGCAGGAAGGTTGTGACTATGAAGGAAAGAGCAACTATCAGGTAAGACAAAAAACATTTTTTACAAAAAAAAAAAAAAAAAAAAACTACCGAGTTAGAAATAAATTTAATTTCGGATGTCTGTGTATTGTGGAATCTGTATTTTAGTTTTTTGCCACCGACTTCCGTAAAGTTATTTTTCACTTTGTAGTGTTTTTTTTTTGGTAGTAATTTTTTAGGGGCGCGTCTCATATCATATAAAGATAGTTGGTATATTTTCATTTCAATAACGTTCACAAGATGTAATAAACGTGAGATATACCAACTGTTGATATAATATCTTTACATATAACATGTATATACTCAAACTTATTTCGTATAACGTTATTGGATATAACGTATAATTAATCGAAAATCATTAGATCTATCGTTTAAAATATATATTGATACCATCATTATTATAACACCCCGATTCGGAGCTATCCGACATTTGGGTTAGGTTAGGTTAGAACAGTGATCATTAACGCGCGAAGGCGAGTGAGCGAAGCGAGCGTGCCGTGACAGCGGCCGCCGAGCGCCAGATACCCTCTATTGTTGGTGAATCATTTGGGTTAGGTTAGAACAGTGACCATTACCTCTATTGTTGGGGAATCATTCGGGTTAGGTTAGAACAGTGACCATTGCCTCTATTCTTGGGGAATCATTTGGGTTAGGTTAGGTTAGAACAGTGACCATTAACGCGCGAAGGCGAGCGAGCGAAGCGAGCGTGCCGCGGCAGCGGCCGCCGAGCGCCAGATACCCTCTATTGTTGGTGAATCATTTGGGTTAGGTTAAAACAGTGACCATTACCTCTTGTTGGTGAATCATTTGGGTTAGGTTAGAACAGTGACCATTACCTCTATTGTTGGGGAATCATTTGGGTTATGTTAGGTTAGGTTAGAATAGTGTATGGGGGCCAGCGCGATATGTCGTGCGGTGTTCCACAGGGATCGGTTGTGGGTCCTCTACTGTGGAACATCGGATACGACTGGGTGCTGAGGGGCGACCTCCAACCGGGAGTGGACCTGACGTGTTACGCGGACGACACGCTGGTCACTGCCCGGGGGAGCTCGTACAGGGAGGCAGCGTTGCTGGCTACGGCTGCGGTCTCACAGGTCGTGAGTCGCATCCGGCGCCTGGGCCTGGAAGTGGCCCTCAACAAGTCGGAGGCCATTGCATTTCATGGCCCCCGACGAGCGCCGCCGCCGGGATTGCATATTGTGGTCGGAGGGGCTCGAATTGCTGTCGAGTCAACCATGAAGTACTTGGGACTGGTGCTCGACAGCCGGTGGGACTTCGGCCCCCACTTTCGGCGGCTGACGCCCAAGTTGATGGGTGCGGCGGGCGCGCTCGCAACGCTGCTTCCCAATCTGGGGGGGCCGAGCACCGCCCGTAGGCGGTTGTACTTGGGGATCGTGCGATCCATGGCCCTGTACGGAGCCCCGGTGTGGGCTTCTGACCTGACGGCTGGCAGCATCGCAATACTGCGAAAACCGCAGAGGGCGATGGCCGTCAGAGCTATCAGGGGGTATCGCACGATCTCCTACGAGGCGGCTTGCGCACTGGCCGGATCCCCGCCCTGGGACCTAGAGGCGAGAGCCCTCGCGTCACTGTACCGATGGCGTGAGGAGGCGCGGGCGCGGGGCGGTGAACCGATGCAGCGTGAGGTCGAGCATCGCCGGTCACAGCTCCGCGAGGTCCTGTTGACGGAATGGCGCGACAGGCTTCTGCGCCCTACTGCCGGCCTCGCCACCGTCGAGGCGATCCGACCAGTGCTCGGCGAATGGATCGGAAGGAGGCACGGCTCCCTGTCGTTTCGAGCGACCCAGGTGCTCTCGGGGCATGGTTGCTTCGGGAAGTACCTGTGTCGCATAAACAGGGAGCCGGACGCTCGGTGCCATCACTGCGTCCACTGTCAGAAGGACACGGCGTGGCATACAGTGGCAGAGTGTGCCGCATGGGAGGGGCCGCGCCGTGCCCTCGTGGCAGAGGTCGGAGCCGACCTGTCGCTGCCGGCCGTCGCTCGTTCGATGGTCGGGAGCGCCGAGTCGTGGCATGCGGTGATCTCCTTCTGTGAAACCGTCATTTCGCGGAAGGAGGCTGCGGAAAGGAAGAGGGAGATCGAGACGACTCTCCCGACCCGCAGAAGGCGGCCCGGGCGTCGGCGGAGGGCGGACAACGCCCTCTTCCAGCCCCCGTAAACAGGTCCGGAGGGACGGTGGACTCGGGGACGTCCGCCGGTCCCCATCAAGCTGGACCCGAGGCGGCGGCGCGTAGTGTTCCGCGCGCGCCCCTATTGGACGTTGCGGGGGGAGTCCTGCACCTCACTCCCCTCGCAGGCCTGAGCATTTGCGGCCCGCAAATGCGGGCCGGCACTAGCCGGGGATCGTGGAAGGCGCCCAAGTTCCCATGATCTCCGGTCCAGGTGTGGGAAGGGAACACCGGGGTGGTTTTTAGTCAGTAAGAGTCTGACAGACCCCTCCGCTCACCCCAGGGCGGGGGACATCCATGAGGATTTTCCACCCCGACAACAAAAAAAAAAAAAAAAGGTTAGAATAGTGACCATTAACGCCAGATACCCTCTATTGTTGGTGAATCATTTGGGTTAGATGAGGCGGTGAATGTCTCGTATATTAGACTATGAAACCTTTTGCTTTGTGTTTTTTACTAGGCGTTTTATCATGTTAGATTAAATAGGTTTTATGTCTTTTGAGTGGTATATCAAACGATTTTATGTTCCATGTATGTTATGCATATAAAAATTTGTTACTTTAAAATTATATCAATCGTTTCGTATATTAACTGATCATTATATAAAATAAAATTATAGATTCAGTTGTTATATCTTGTAAATATTAGAGATTTTGTAATTATATCATATATTACTTAACCATTTTTTAGTAATTAAAAAGTAAAAAAAATTAAAGTACCATAACTGTTAAGCTCCGCTTACACGGTGCAAGTTTCTGGAACGTTCAAGAATGCCATAAAGCACATTAAATTTTATTACCATTCAAGAATTGCACGCGTGCGATTCCATAAAATGGCATACAATAATAATTGAATGCAAGTTTTGCCATTCAATAAAATCGCATGCGACTTACATCATGACGACTTACATGGAGAAGCATGAATCCCTAATGTTGCTCTCAAGTCTTCATTTACCTGCTCCGTAGTAAAAATTTTTCAAGAACAGCTATTTTATTACCGCACAGATATTTTATTATTTATTATAACTTCAATTTTATTCATTTTTAAGAACACGTTCCGACATGACGAAAACAAATGCCTTCTAATTTTATTTAAACAAAATATAATTTATTGCTTTGTTATTATCTACATATCTAATGTCTGGGCTATGCCTTCGAAATCTAAGTCAGTCTCAGTTACGAACAGTTCGAGCGCGCGGCAGTTACGCACGGACGACACGTATTTATCTACCGAGCGGCTGTAGGTAATTAATTCAAGGTCACTGCCCAGATACTGTATTGCACTGTGCCATAACGGTCTAGTAAAATGTAATTGGCTTTAAATGATTATGTATTTTATTTTAGCAAGCATAAAGCGCTCCATGACGATGTAAAACAACAAATAATAGCGCTGAAGCAAGAAGGAATATCTAACAGTCGGATAGCTTACTTGTTAGAGACTACAGTGAGTATCAAAAATGTACCTTATTTAAGATTCCGTACTGTGACAGGGTTGTAACTATTTTACCGTATAGGGCACAGATTTAGAGTAGGCTAGATATCCGCATGTTCATTAGATAGTATGAAAACCGAGCGTGTCATCTTTTTTATAACTACGATAACTTCACCCCAGCCATTTAGTGATGTGCTCAACGTAAACAAAATCGTTTCAATCGCTAACGGGGTGTCCTGCGTGAGCGACGAAAACGACGCGACGCGAAGCTGCGAACGCGACGAACGCGATCAACTCAACGGCATACCCTGCTTGCGGCCTATATGGCAGTCTGCGGCGAGACGCGACGTAACGCGTACTTGTTTTGAGGGCGACCAGACGCTACACCACGAACTACGAAATGGTTGATTCAGAAGCGTTGATCGCCGCAGCGCGTGAGCAAAGATTATTGTGGGACAAAAACATACAACATTATAGGAATCTTTAAATATGAATTTTCAAGCAAAATTGTACTGTACTTCTCCATGATTCAAGAAGTAATGACCAAAATCACGTAGGACATTTGTCGCGTGTAGCATCGCGTCGCATTGTGTCGTGTCGTGTCGCGTCGCGTCGCGTCACGTCATATTCGTCGCTCACGTAGGACACCCCGTAAGCGACAGTGAGCGTGCTGAGTGACTTTTTTTTATATCCTTGACGACACAACTCGCCACTTACGCGATCGAACACAAACTAAAGTAGTAGTGCGTCAAGTTTGTGCACAGCACAAGCACGGCACGCTTGGTCGGATGGCTTGTGGTATCTAGCCTACTCTAAATCTGTGGTATAGGGTGTTTAACACACATGTTCGGGTGGGCATAATAGGGAATATGCATGTATTTTTATATATTTTTATTCGATAGTTTACATCGCCATAATAATAATACATAATCAGCCTATAACGTTCCCACTGCTGGGACACAGGCCATGATTTCCTTCACTCTTTTTGAGAGCAGTGGTGATGAAATAAATTACACTAAGTAATGTGCCTTTCTCGGTTCGAACCAACGACCTACGACACGTAAGACGGGGCTGTTACCACTGGCCCACCACTGCTCTAGTAATATAATAATAGTAAAAACATAAGTAACGCCAAAAAAACAATTGAAAGTACTTTAAAATAAATGTTAAAAATAGCCTACAGACCTTAAACTCCCTCCATTTTGGCGGGCTTGGTGTGACGTCATAGTCTATGACAACAAAACTGAATCGCAAACACTCCTACAAAACACATTGACATTTATTGTTGTCATAGACTTTTACGTCATAAAGGAGGGGTTTATGTCCAGCGGGCAGTCAATAATGTATATTATTTTTTTTTTTAACAATGTTCAAAATGTATATCGCAGTTTAAATCTTACGCTAAAAACCACAGAAGCCTTTGAAGGCTTATATGTGGCTAGTGAGTTCGGAAATATATATATCTAATTTAGGTAAATACTAAGAGACAAATTTAGACGGTAAGTTTACATTTAAAGAGTATTTTAAGTCTTACTTCTTATCTAAGACAATAATAGCACAAATAAAGATGGCAGCAAGTGCATCCAACTGATAATAGCACAATTAAAGATGGTAGTAAGTGTATTTAACTAAAGTACATATTCATAGTTTGTAATTTGCAGAAAATGCTTTAATATTATAATAATTAATAAAAATAAATTATTACCCGACTACGGCGAAGCAAAAAGAAGGGTTATGATTTTAACCGGTATGTATGTATAGCTGCTGGGTACGAGTCGTGAGCACAAACTCTATTCTTAAACCTAACGAATCTTATTTCCTAACACGGCAGGTTGTACACGGGCGGCAGCAATTAAATCAATATATTATCAAGCATATTTATATATAGACAGAATACATGAGCACGCTGACGAGGGCAGTTAAAGTTAAGATTGAATTTGTGCTCACGACTCATGTCGGCAATTATATGTATGTATGTATGTTCATCTTTTCGCTCGTAACTTTTAAACTACTTATCATAATTTGACAAATGTGGTATTGTTGGAAGCGTCTTGACCATCCGCTGGTTGTAGGCTATGTAACGTCAAATTAAATTGAATATGGCGCCGTCTATAAGACAAAGTAATGAACTAAAAAAAAAATTTTTTTATGATGCCGTGTTGGGTGTCAAACAAATGAAAGAGCTTAATTAGCACAGTTCAAAAATAACATTAACAATCATTTGGACTCCAAAGCATGCTCATCATAAGAATAAGCAGAAAGTGTACAATGCTTGGTCTAGTATATCAGAAGTAATGGGAGTATCAGTGAACGATTTAAGAAAATTAAAAAAAATCTTTGTTGGCTACTTTTATTACCACATCAACAGAAACGGCGACGTTTTCTTTTAAATATTTTTTGTAGCATCCCTAAATAATTATATTGACTTTGCAAATGCAATGCAAAAGCCGCTAGAAAAACGACGCCATCCTTTTCTTCAAGCTGAAGTAGAAATTAATAGACGCGAATGTGTAAATTGTCACTCGTCTAGCCTAAAGACACGAATATCTCGCTAAACAATTCGTCGAATGGCGAGGCGAATCACGAGCACGCATGTGTACCTAATTGCGGTATTACAATTTGATAATAAACTCTTTTCTTTTTAGCGAGCTACTGTTCGCAGATGGTGGAGTCGCTGGTGCAATGATGGTCATGTGACCAAATATAAATGTACGAGAAAAAAAAGAAAAACTACGGCTCAAGAAGATCAACTTTTAATAGAGCGGGTGGCTCAAGAACAAACTGTCCATACGCCCACCCTGGCCAAGCTACTAGGCATTTCTACAGAGTAATAATACGAGGTCAAATTAAATTAGCTAGCGGAACTTCATACGAGATGGGTACCGATATATAATGTCGATAAAACTATAAATATAAACCGGCCAAATGCGTGTCGGACTACGCACAGTGTAAGGTTATACCGTAGGTGAATATTTACGTATGCACAGTATTGATTTTATCGACCGCAAAAATAAGTTCGTATTTCAAAGTATTTAATGAATGAAAAACAAAGTTATTTCTGCGGTTGTAACCGAAAATGTCGCGTATCTCAAAAAGTATTAACTTAAATAGCTAATTGACTTGGAACATTTTCCAATTTTCATTGCTAAAGTGCTAATAGTCTCAGAGTAAAATGGCTGTGTGACAATGGTGCCGATTCTCTTGTGAACGCACTAAACTAAAATTAGAGAATCGCTATCTTTTACTAACAGGCAGCGCGAGAAAAGGACGGCTATAGCTATGAACTAAGTTGGAGATGTCAAACTAGTTCACGCCTTGCGCTTCACCGTGTTTTTTAGTCGACATGTTTTTACATGTCGTCTAAATGTCTATGGAAAAATTAGTTCCAACTAATTTGACAGCTCTAATTTACTTCCGTCTCTTTCTTGTCATAATAGAGAGAAAAAGTTAGCAATAGCCTAAATTAAGTTTAGTTTGTGCACAACAAATCGGCACCAATGTGGCATACGGACGGACAAACAGACGGAAATGAGGAAATTATAAGGGATTCGTTTTTGTCAGTTGGCTACAGATTAAAAAGATTTTAAAACTCATATTTGGGGACCTCCTAGCACAAGTATATCTTTTACTTAAAAGGAGGTTCCTATGTAAGATTTACTGTAAAAGTTGTACAAGTGTCCGCAATTAACTTTTTTTATTTTTTTTTTATATTTTTTAAGTTACTACACTAGCCTAGCGGCCGTTGGTCCCGTAATCAACTGTATAATCTTTCAAACAATTTAGTTTACTTTAGCGTCCACGAAGTATTGCATTTTTCCTCTGTGGTTGCCTGTCAATAAATAAGGAACATCATAGCGTCCATGAAATATTGCGTTCTTTCGTCTATGGTTGCCTGTCAATAAATAAGGGACTTCATAGCGTCCATGAAGTATTGCATTTTTTCGTCTATGGTTGCCTGTCAATAAATAAGGAACTTCATAGCGTCCATGAAGTATTGCATTTTTTCGTCTATGGTTGCCTGTCAATAAATAAGGAACTTCATAGCGTCCATGAAGTATTGCGCTTTTTATCTATGGTTGCATGTCAATAAATAAGGAACTTCATAGCGTCCATGAAGTATTGCATTTTTTTCGTCTATGTTGATTGTCAATAAATATGGAACTTTATAGGCGTGCTTATGTTTATGTTAAAAGTGAAATAAATTGTTGGAAAGAGTTGCTTGAAATGATGAGTTCAGAAATCTTTTTAATGTTCATTAGACATCAATTATTATTCGACACCCATCTGTATAGTTTTGCCAGCTAATTTAATCTGACCCTGTACATTAAAAAGCAAAGTTAAATTTAATTAACTAGCGAAACGTAAATACATAAATAATTTATTTTCTTCTAGATCTGTAAGAAACAGACTAAGGGAGGCAGGGTTTAAACACAAGGAAAGGAAGGCCAGTGTACCGCTGAGATCAGGCCGGAGTCATAAGTAATTCACTTATTTATTTACAGTCCAGTACGACAAAGTTCAAAGGTTTATCGCTTATCTTCGGATAAACCGAAATATAGCGAATAAAATGTGACTATCGACCAATATAGAAATTGATTTTTTTCCCCTACTAAATTATTATAGTTTGACGCACTAATTCCGTCACTACCTTATTTGGAGTAGTCACATTTAGTTCGGCAAAGTTCGCTTTTTCATAACATAAACGATGGAAACCCCCTCCACACTCCACTCCCTTTGACACATCGAGCTTAACACCCGGTTTCTGAATAGATAAAACAAAACAAAAGCATGAACGAACGAACGAATGAAAGGAACGCAACGTAAGGACAGATAGAATTATATTGTCTATCATCAGTAGCTATGTGTTTTGCCACAGATAATATACGTGTTTTACTGTGAGTAGGTTATTGGATTCGGCCGTCAGCGACCGAGTACTGTTCTAGCATAACTTATTGTTCAAATATGATGTAAATTCAGGAAGAACATTAATTGTTCAGCAAATTAAGGACGCTGTTACTAGTGGGTAGTAAAATCATTACTTTTTTACACAAACGTATGTTTATTAAATAAAATGCTTCGCATTCTTAAAATGTTTTTTGGCGGAATTGTTGATAGATGTGCAAGGTACGATTCTGAACTATAAATATAATAGGTTGGGGAAAAAGTTTCTTCGCATTTTTTAAGAAAATTCAAAACATTTTTTAATATACATTATTTACATTTGTCTAAAGTATGTAGGTACCATTTTGTTCGATAACTTTTTGCCATCTTGTAGGTAGGGACATGATCCCATTGCTATAGAAATTTTGGGACTTCTGATCAAAATACCGCGACAAGTGGTTTTGGCAGTCCTCTCGTGATGTTAACCTGACGCTGCCTAAAGAATCTGAAGAGACCGAAACAGGTGGAAATCTGAAGGTGCAAGGTCAGGACTATACGGCGGATGCATTAACACCTCCCAGCCAAACTCTCTTAATTTTTGCTGAGTGGCTAAAGATGTGTGAGGTCTAGCGTTATCATGATGAAAAACCACACCCCTTCTGTTGATTAATTCCGGCCGCTTTCTCTCAACTTCTTGCTTTAATCTCATCAGTTGTTCGCAGTAGAGTTCAGAATCGGTGGTCCTGCCTGGTGGTAACAGCTCATAATGAATAATGCCCTTCCAATCCCACCACACACACAGCATCAGCTTGTTGCGAGTTAACCCGGGTTTCGCCACAGTCTGTGAAGCCTGACCGGCCTTTGACCACGACCTTTTTCGCACGTTCTTGTCGTACGTGATCCACTTTTCATCACCAGTTAGTAGCTTCTTCAAAAATGGTTCGGTTTCATTACGTCGTTATAAAGAATCACAAATGAGTACACGGTTCATTAGGTTTCTTTCAGTGAGCTCGTGAGGTACCCAAATATCGAGCTTTTTTGTGTACCCAGTTTTTTTCAAATGCGCCAAAACTGTTTTGTGGTCAATTCCCAGTTCTTCAGCTACGTTGTAACTACTGATATGCCGATCTTGCTCCACTTTTTCAAAAATGGCATCCATTTTATCCGTAATAGGGCGACCAGAGCGTCGTGCATCTTTGGCGTCAAAACTTCCGGATTGAAAACGCTTAAAACAAATTTGTGCTACTCTCACAGACACTGCACTGGGTCCATAAACATCGCAAATTTTTTTCGCGGCTTCCGTTGCATTTTTACTTTTGTAGTAAACTTTTAAAATGTATCGAATTTCTTCATTAGATTCACTCATCTTGACAGTACGAAAAACAAATGAAAATCACACATTTTCCTAATTTGAATTTGGAATTATGTTCTTTAAAATTTAAACTTTCAATGATACCAAAACCAGCCAGATACGAATAGTATACCCAAAGATATTTTATTTTAAGTTCATGCATACTATAATGCGAAAAGACTTTTTCCCCAACCTAATAATATTTTTATGAAACAATTTCTCAATAAATGTACCGAAGTTATATAGTTCAGAATCGTACCATGCACATCTATCAACAATTCGGCCAAAAAACATTTAAAGAATGCGAAGTATTTTATTTAATAAACATACTTTTGTGTAAAAAAGTAATGATTTGACTACCCATTTGTAACAGCGTCTTAACTACCAACTCAAATTGTAGAAGTGGTGAAGTGGTCATTTTTACGTTCGACAAGTGCTGATTCTCAGTCTAATTTGAATAAATGACTTTTGATTTTGATTCAAATAACAACTGTCATTCTTGGTGAAATTGACGTCCCGTATCAATTTAAGCAAATAATAATTTCTCTGATTGTATTAGGTACTAAAACTATGACTTTATTTTGTAGGGTGGATGAGGTTACCAAACAACAAATAATATCAATGAAACACAATGGCGTATCGGTCACCGACATTGCTAACCAATTCCGAGTTACAGTAAGTTTTGTTTCATTCTACTTCTACAGGGTGACGTACCAGATAGGTGTGGTACACACCATCAAACTGAACAACTTTCTCCATGGGAGCAACATCGTAATCGAGAAAAAATTATCAGCTGTCCCGTTCAAAGCTTCAATACCTACTCGATCCAAATGTACGGGACAGCTGATATTTTTTTCTCGATTACGATGTTGGTCTCATGGAGAAAGTTGTTCAGTTTGATGGTCTGTAACCCCCCTCCCCCTTAAAGAGCACACCTTTCTTATATACCCTGTATACTAATATTATAAAATAGGAACCATGAACGAATATTTTTTCACTCGTGGGAAGCTGCTGAGTACCCTATAATACGAGTATATTTTAAGTTAAGACAAGAAATTTCACGAGAACGAAGTCGTGATATAAAAGCGAAAGTGAGTTTGTTTGTTTCTTCTTCAAAAGAAGAAGAAACAAACAAACTAAAAAAAAAAAAAAAAAAATATATCGATCCTTTGCTCCGTTGCTATGTAAAAACACAGCAACGGAGCAAAGGATCGATATATTTTTTTGCATATAGATAGTTTGTAGTTCGGAAAGAGACAGGATAGTTTTTTATCCCTGAAAAATCACTCATGCAAGCGAAGCTGCGGACAAAACCTAGTGTATCAATAAAATATAGAAAAAGGCATTACAATAACTTCCAAATACTTTTTAAGATGGTGCATTCTGAGATCCCGTTGTCAAACAAGGAACCTTTATGGTTTCACTAGCTTTTGCCCGCAGCTTCGTCCGCGTGGAGGTCGGAAGTTGTCCCACGGGAACTTACTACCGGGATAAAAAGTATCCTATGTTCTAATCCAGGTCATGGTCTACCCGTGTGCCAAATAACGAATGTAATAACTCTTATGTAATGTGCGTCACCTTCATGTAAATAAACAGTTTTATTTCATCCAAATCCGTTCAGCCGTTTTAACGTGAAAGCGTTACAAACAAACTCACCTTCATAAAAAATAAGCAAACATGGGCAATTTTTGTATTGGTCATCCCGTTAAAGAGTTTAAAAAAATGTGTATTATTTCAGCGTACCTCCGTCTACTTATGGTGGCGCCGATGGTGTAAGGAAAATAACATAAAAATAACAAGTGATAACAACACAAGTACCACGACTGAACAAGAGCAGAGTTCAACAGAACATACTAACGTCGAAAATAGTTTGCAAACGCCCTCAATATTATCATCAAAAAAATCTTTATGGGAGAAATTGCCTGATGTGGAGTTTATATCTGGAGCTAACTTGGGCAACTGAAATGAGTACCATAATCACAAGTGGCTCAGTGGTATCGGCCCCGACTTACGAGTTGTAGGTCGTGAGTTCGTACCCAGCCAGGCACTTTAGGTAGTTTGTGTATTTAATTTCATACCACTGCTTTCAAAAACGGTGAAGGAAAATATCGTAAGGAAACCGGCATGTCCTAGAACCAAAAATTCGAAGACATGTGACATCCACCAACCCGCACTGAGCCCGCGTGGAGGATTACAGCCCACTCCCTCTCACAGAGAGGTGGCCTGTGTCCCAGCAGTGGGGACATTAAATATTAATACCCATCGTGTCTGCGGAGTTTCGCAAGGTAATTTAATTTGACCCTGTATAATTTTCCGACTACTGGAACACAGGTCTCCTCTCTGTGTAAGGGAGTGGGCCGTAATCCTCCACGTAGGCCCAGTGCGGGTTGGAACTGAGTAATTCTTCTCAAATGTAGATGCTCAAAGGTAGCCCGCGAAATTCAAATTTTCTTGTTTTTTTGCAATTTGCAGGTCAGTGTCAAGTTGATGAAAATATGATTTGCGACTATAACAAATATGTATTTACATAATTATAGGTGATAAGAATCATCAATTCGTCTCTCGTTAGAATTGGTCTCAAATGTCATAAACAAGTCATTCAATAGATTAATTTAAACTTGAGTGGTATTGATTTTAATCAATAATATTCTGTAAGTAAATACATAATAATTATGTGTTACATTCGCGAATCATATTTTGATCAACATGCTACCTGACCTGCAAATTGCAAAAAACGTAAATTTAAAATTTCGCGGGCTACCTCGGCTAATTTACGTCAACTCCATAGAAATTGCCAATAATTTCCAATTTTAGTCTTAACCCTTTACCAGGCCTCGGACAAATTCTGCAGTAATAATGTTTTTTTCGTAGATTTAGATGAGTTATAACATTTGGTATGAGATTTTATCAATTATATTTACAAAATTAGCTGAAAACCTGAAAAAAAAACATGTGGGAAAACATAATCCCGTTGCCTGTCTAGACGACGACTTTTCATTTAGTAAATTTTCGAGCTGTTGATCGTTTATTACCTGAATAACAAAAAAATACACTAGACTGACAAATAATGACGACAAAAGTTTACCACTACCCACATTTTATATTTCGATAAATGACCGTGAGTAAATCCTAAATAAAACCCGTGGCAAAAACCTAGTGTAAAATAAAGATTTTAATTTACCGGACAATGGACATAATAACTCCCGCAATAATTAGGCATTCACTGGCTTTGGTCATATGGTTCCCCACATGTTTTATTTCGTTATATCATGATATTTTAGAAGTTTTCTCTTATAATTTATGCACAAATCACTTGAAAAACTCAAATTCTACAACATATCAAAAAATTGTACGACTTTCCTTTCTCCGATTCGCGAAAAATGTTCGTTTAGCGGCCGACCACAGATGAAATGGCTGCAAAACTGACATTTGCGTTCCGTTCCAATTTTTTGTTTATGTTACCATAAGTAATATTTCTATGTTGGCGTTTTTGACAGATTGTGGTAGATTCTTTAACCAAAACCTGGTAAAAACTCTTAAAAATCTATGTGGGAAATGCTCAATCCATAGCCTGGTTAAGGGTTAAATGCGCAATTTTTGTAAGCGCGCTGTCAGTGTATTAATGTTAGTTTAATATACCTCTGCCTATACCTTGAGATGAAAAAAGAATGGATGGATGTTTGTGTACCTATGTTAAGTCATAATAAACGATATTGTAACTTGTTGAGGGTTTTATTCATTGTCTCGGAAGAGTATGCTATTACTTCTATGATACTAAGGTCCTTTTTCACTACCTACGATTAAGTTCCTATTAACTTACTTGGCAGATCATTTCATATAAACTCTGTTCCATTTTTGAATTTATTCGGTGAGTAGTGGCTATTCAGACATCGTGAAATAGGCCATAAGAGCTGATTGTTCTATAGTCAGATAATTTTTATCTGAGGAATAAATATGGCGGTTTGACAGCTTTTGTATAGAAAATATGTGAAACTGTCACATTTATTCTTCAAATAAAAGTTATCTACCTATTGAAAAATCAGCCAATAATGATATTTTATTTCTATAAATTGATAGTAAAAAAAAAAACTAATTAATAATAAGTATTTAAAAAATTATGCAGTTGGTGTTGCCTAACCAACTACCCTGAGACGAAAGGGGGAACCCCCTTTTTCGTGACTTCGTGTGCGAGTCGACTCGCACTTGGCCGGTTTTTGAGCATTGATCATAGAGCTTGTCCACTCTGAAATGACGTGCCCCACTACTTTTTGACTACGGTTATCGTGGTAGTGAAGCGCGTCATTTAGAGTGGCAAGCTCTACCATAGGATCATAGAGGAGCTACAATAATTTTTTGGCGCCTAAATGACGTTGACTGGGGGGCGTTGTTGGTAAACATTAAAATATTTTGTGAAACTGCATTGAAAATTGATGAGACTGGTACTAATAAACAGAGGCCTATGCCCGGCAGGGCTAGCAGAGGGGAAGTTGGGCTGTGGATGATCACAGATTTATTTATTTAATTATATAACTGCGAGTACGTGCGAGGTAGCCTGGGCGTGTGCGATATCGCTGAAAAGTTGCCAGAGAGTAGGCTGCGATGGTATGGTCACGTGAAATGGAGGCCGCCTGAAAATACGTAGGGAACTACGCTAGAGCTTTCCATTCCCAGTCCAAGACCCAGAGGCAGACCCAAAACAAGGTGGAAAGCTGTACTGCTAAAGGACATGAAAAAGTGTCAGGTATCCGAAGACGATGTCGAGGATAGAGCGAAGTGGAAGAGAAATACCAGGAAGACTGACTACACCACCATGTGGAATATACAGCCAGGAAGATAGAGATTATTTATGTACACACATGTAAAATAGTCGTTGGTCCCGGCTGTCATTCGTAGATCTTAGGTCGTTAGGAGTAAAGCCCAAAAGTCTTACAACCAGTTTTACCAAGGGGTATCATGTTATCCAGTAAATCGGTTGTGGAGGAGCCAGTCGCTCCGTGTAAAATATTGATATTAAGCTGCATCCGGTTAGACTGGAAGTCAACCTCCACATAGTTGGGAAGTGAGTTATTAAAATATAATAAGAGAAACGACATATACCTCTATCTTTTGAGTACAAAGATACTTATTTCGACTTGTCACTTGTCCAGTGGTTGTAAGCCCCTGAAAATAGTTGGTTAGCAGATTCAAAAAACACCAGAATCATTGGTTTTTAGGAAAATGAGACTTGGGTGATGAATATGGTATTACTTGATATTTAGACAACAAAGACAACGTCAATTATTATTTAAGTACTTACTATTCCTTTAGGAGAGTGACTGACAGTGCTAAAAGACGGAGTTCCATTATAGTGGCAAAAATTAAAAAGTTAGAATAAACATGGTGACCGCTTGATGTTTGACAGCTTGTATATTTATTAAAAATACGCAAATAGTCTGAAATAAATAATATTATGATGTTTGAAGACATACAATAAACATTGGTTGCTAATCTTGTAATGCAATGGTACTAATAAACATGTACCCTGTTCACATATTATACGAAAAATTGAGGCATGAAGACTACGCTATGTTTACGTTTATAGACTAACATTTAAATCAATTTTAATAAAATAATCATCAAAAAGCATGAGGTGCAGTGTTCAGAATTGTTCTAATGACACGAGAACAACTAACAAAAGCCATGGAATCACATTTCATATGTAAGTTACCATGAAATTTATACTTAATAAATTCGATCATAACAAACGAATTAAAATACTTTTTTTCTGCTTGTTATTCATGCTGCTGCCGACATTCACTCTCCTAACACTGACTACAGCATAGCATATCCAACAACACGAATAGATAAAATGAAAAGATGGGGAGGCTTATTCAAAATCATAGTTATTATTTAAGATTGAAAGGTGTAAAGGATTATAAAATGAGTACCTACATGAAGATTTTTAGCCTGTGCTTCTAAATTATTTCAAATTCTAACAAGATTTATATGCTGTATTGATACTGTTATTCTATGATAGGTACCACCAGGCACCTCTCTAGCCCAGAACTGTGATAGTCTTTCAATTTGGAGACAATTTATTTTTTGTAAGTCCAAGTCAAATTTTATATTTTAATTAGACCATTACAAGGCTATTTTGAACATTACAAATTACAAGAAAAAAGAAGAATTGATTCCAATTGCCCTTTTCAAAAGGTAGTTGCTAAGATCTCTTAAAAAAAGGGTTTTCAAATTAAACTTACAAAACTGATTAAACTATGGGTGTTTGACAGTGTAGCGGCTAGTAGGATGAGGATAAGGTGATGGTACTTTAATATGAATTGGTTTTAGTCAAAATAGTAGTGATGCTGTTTTTTAGGATATGTGATGATGATGATATTAGAGGAGCCTGTGGCTAAGTAATAACAGCAGCACAGGTTGGTGCATCAGGTTAAGCTATGCTTGCCGGGGTTAGTCCGTGGATGGGTGACCCATCTTTACATACCGAGACTTCTCTGTGCCTTGAAAAACATGTTAAGCTGTTGGTCCCGGCTGTCATTCGAGCTTCTGATGATCTGTAACAACTGTCAAAGATCCACATCTTTGACATTGTTACTGGTCATCAGAAGCCTGAAAGTCTGACAACAAATCTTACCAAGGGGATATTGTATTATCCAGTAACTGGATTTTGGAGGACAGATACGCAGTTGCTCCATGTAAAAATACTGGTATTCAGCTGCATCTGGTTAGACTGGAAGCCGACCCTAAATTAGATTAAACTAGTAGTTCTGCAAATAGTAGACCTCGCAAGCACAAACTTTTTGCTACAATTAATTTACCACTAAAGTTATTTGAAAAAGGATATTTACCTTTTTTTTAACATCAGCACGTTATTGATGGCCATGATGGTTCATGGTATATGTAATAACAAGTTTGACTGTTCCGATATTACAAATAAAGTTTGTTACACTGTACCCAGAACTGTAATGCGGCGAGGGGTGCGCGTTCCCCGGCTGTTCCACACTGCACAGTGCAGAACCCGTGCTGGTGAGCGGGCACCTCTTCGCCGTCTCTTACAAACATATAACACACACTTTATTGATCTTGATTTATTCTCTTTATCACTTACAAAATTTAAAAAAATGGCCGTCGAATTGCTTCAATAATTTCAATTCCTCAAAATGCTGCTTGTGGCCTGACGCGCGTTCTTTTTCAAACTTACCCTAGTATATTTATTCCGCGGACATTAGTGTGGATTACATGTTTACCCTAGCCCACTTCACCTCATAACTTTTATAGTAATATTATAACATGTAATTGTTTTGTGTCCCAATGTAGTAAAATAAATAAATAAATCAGATCTACACCAAACTTTTATTAGACCAACTTAAAGTGACTATATTTCAAAAAAAGAACCATTGCAATTGGATCTCATAAGGCGGAGATACCCAGTAACCCCCTTTTTGCCTCTTTTGCAACTCCACCTTAATGCGCGTATTTTGCGTACGGAAAGACCTTACCTAGAATGAAGCTAGTGAGAATTTTTTGCAGTGAATCCTAAAAAGTAAAATTTATAAAAAATGGGTGTTTTTTTTTCGTATTTATTTTATAGGTTCCCGAAACAGCTGGACCTCCGCGCTGCTTGGGTTGAGGCTCTCGGCATGTCTGACTGGGAGCCCAAAGACAGAAGCACCATATGCTCCGAACACTTCAGGAGTGATGACATCTATGAGACGAAGGGTGGGTTGAGAAAAATAAAGTGTGGAGCAGTACCTGTTGTGATGACTGTGAGTATGATTTCAGTAAATTTAATAAGAATATCCTTGCAATAATTGAAGCAGGATGAGAATTTTTAGAGAGATAAAAATTGATTCCTATTTACTTTAATAATTTTGGCTTGTAGCTAAGTAGAGTAACTGGGGCGTGTAGCTAAGTAACAACAGCCGTACGGGTTGATAGATCAGGTTAAGCATCGGTTGCCGCGGTTGGTCCGTGGATGGGTGACCGACCTTACATACCAAGACCCCTCTGTGACTCGGGAATCACGTTAAGCTGTTGGTCCCGGTTAGCATTTGTGGTTCTTTGACAGTCATTACGGGTCGTCAGAAGCTCGGAAGTCTGACAACCGTCTTTAAGGTGTAATGTATTACCAAGTTAGTAGGTTGTGAAGGTCAGATAGGCAGTCGCTCCATGTAAAATACTGGTATTCAGCTGCATCCGGTTAGACTGGTGCTGGCCGACCCCAACATAGTTGGATTAATGTTTAAACTTACGTTGTATTTTCCAGCACTCGGCAGATGACCTTGACGCACCAGCCGCATTGAGGGTAAGAATGACTTTTATACAGGGTCAAATTAAATTAGCTAGCGAAAGTTCGCAAACTTGATGGGTATCAATTTCTAAATATGATAAAACAGAAATAAATTAATTTGATGATTTTTTTGTGGGGTCATTGACCGCCAAAAGCGGATTTGCAGTCTTGGCCGCCCTAGGCCCCAGGCCATGTAGTAAAAATTAGGTACCAGCCGCTCCTTTCTCAGCACCCATCTTATAGACTGCATAATGAATTTACTGTATTGCCAACTTTTATCGAAATCGAGTAACTGATTATTTTTTCGCGATATCAGGTTTGGTTCCATAGTAAAAGTTGTTCATAATGATGAGTATAGTGACCCCTTAAGAGGATTTTGGTCAATAACCAGTAACCCTGTATATACGAGTGATTTAGGAAGATTATTGTTATACGATGCGGTGTAGTGCGGCCCGCCATAATGTGCGCGAGTCTTTAGAATATTTAGGTACTTTCAGTTATTTCTTGTTACATCAGTTTTTTGTCAGATTGGCCGCCCTAGGCCCGGGCCTAATGTGCCTTAGGGCAAATCCGCCTCTGTTGACCGCAGTTAGTGGTGTTACTTGAAGTGTGAGTTGATAAAATCTGTTTTATCGAGTTAAGATATATTCAAAAGCTTTTGTTTTCGTTTTGAATACAGAGCCATCTACTAGTATAAGTTTTTAGCTTGTAAAAACTAATACTAGATGGCTCTGTATTAATTATACATAATATATTAGGTTGGGGAAAAAGTCTTTTCGCATTATAGTATGTATGAACTTAAAATAAAATCTCTTTGGCTATACTATTTGTATCTAGCTGGTTTTGGTATCATTGAAAGTTTAAATTTTAAAGAACATAATTCCAAATTCAAATTAGGAAAATGTGTGATTTTCATTTATTTTCATACTGTCAAGATGAGTGAATCTAATGAAGAAATTCGATACATTTTAAAATTTTATTACAAAAAAAGGTAAAAATGCAACGCAAGCCGCGAAAAAAATTTGCGATGTTTATGGACCCAGTGCAGTGTCTGTGAGAGTAGCACAAATTTGGTTTAAGCGTTTTCAATCCGGAAATTTTGATGTCAAAGATGCACGTCGCTCTGGTCGCCCTATTACGGATAAAATGGATGCCATTTTTGAAAAAGTGGAGCAAGATCGGCATATCAGTAGTTACGACGTAGCTGAAGAACTGAGAATTGACCACAAAACAGTTTTGCCGCATTTGAAAAAAACTGGGTACACAAAAAAGCTCGATATTTAGGTACCTCACGAGCTCACTGAAAGAAACCTAATGAACCGTGTACTCATTTGTGATTCTTTATTACGACGTAATGAAACCGAACCATTTTTGAAGAAGCTGATAACTGGTGATGAAAAGTGGATCACGTACGACAAGAACGAGCGAAAAAGGTCGTGGTCAAAGGCCGGTCAGGCTTCACAGACTGTGGCGAAACCCGGGTTAACTCGCAACAAGGTGATGATGTGTGTGTGGTGGGATTGGAAGGGCATTATTCATTATGAGCTGTTACCACCAGGCAGGACCATCGATTCTGAACTCTACTGCGAACAACTGATGAGAATAAAGCAAGAAGTTGAGAGAAAGCGGCCGGAAGTAATCAACAGAAGGGGTGTGGTTTTTCATCGTGATAACGCTAGACCTCACACATCTTTAGCCACTCAGCAAAAATTAAGAGAGTTTGGCTGGGAGGTGTTAATGCATCCGCCGTATAGTCCTGACCTTGCACCTTCAGATTTTGACCAGTTTCGGTCTCTTCAGAATTCTTTAAGCAGTGTCAGGTTAACATCACGAGAGGACTGCCAAAAGCCCTTGTCGCGGTATTTTGATCAGAAGTCCCAAAATTTCTATAGCAATGGGATCGTGTCCCTACCTACAAGATGGCAAAAAGTTATCGAACAAAATGGTACCTACATACTTTAGATAAATGTAAATAATGTATATTAAAAAATGTTTTGAATTTTCTTAAAAAATGCGAAGAAACTTTCCCCAACCTATTAGATACCCATCACTACTGTGAAGTTTACTAAAAATAAATCTTATTTTTAAACTGATATTTTAAGGAGGATGCGCTATAAGGTAGCCGCGAAATTCAAATTTTCTTGCGTTTTTTGCAATTTGCAGGTCAGTGTCAGGTTGTATGTTGATTAAAATATGAGACGCGGCCGTAGCTAATATGGCTTTATAGAATTATAATCATAAGAATCTAGCATTTCATGAAATCATGAGGTTTTAGGTCAATTCTGACTTATGGAGTTGTATTGCCGATGGTAATGATTATAAAACTACCCAGTTTAGGAAAAATAAAAATTACAAATTTTATTTTAAAATTTTCAAAAAAAACAAAATTCAAATCATAATGCAGGTTGCATATGATTTGAATTTCGATATTTTTAAAAGATTTACAATTTTTTCAAAATTTATGTTTTTATTGTTCTAAAATGAAAAGTTTACATCGAATTTGTAGTATTTATTGATACTTAGATATTTTTTTCTGACCAACCTATTAAAAAAAAAAAAAAAAAAAACTAGGTACCTACCCCATAAACGCTTCCACTCCGTTCACCTAATATACCCTATTTTTTTCAAGACGGTAAAAAAAGTCATCCAGTATAGAAGATAGATAGATTTAAAAAATTAAATGATGTGTGTATGTAACTTAAATAAAGGATATATTACTAATGGGTTTATAAAAAAATATTAGGGGTTAAAGTATGAAATTGCCGATTTGTACTGAAAAATTGAAATTAGTTTTTTTTTTAATTTAACATATTTATTTAATCAAAATAATTACCATAATTATCTATACATTGCTGCCATCTAATAGGAAGGTCATATAAGCCTTTGCGATAGAACTCTCGTGAACTAGATTCGACAAACTGTGTGAAAGCATTTTGTACTGCCTCCTGAGAAGAAAACTTTTCATCACCTAGAAAATTGTCCAAATCACAATGTTGGAGCAAGGTCTGGCGAATACGGAGGGTGAAGAATGGTTTCTAATTGCGGTTCCTGTAGAGTTAAAACGGTTTCTCGTGCTGTATGAGGTCTCGCGTTATCATGGAGCAATAATGGTGAAGATCGATTCATGAGTCGGGGCTGTATCACTGCTAGTTTTGCTATCATTGTTCGGAGTTCGGCACAGTGGACATCTGCCGTTATTGCTTGACCAGATCTGAGAAAGCTATAGTGAATAACACCATGCTGAGACCACCAAACAGTTACCATTCCAGTTACCTTTTTATTGGTAAGCTTTGCTTTAGGACACTGTTGCGGCGTTTGACCTGGGGTCAGCCATTGCATTTTTCGCTTACAGTTATCGTAAAGAATCCACTTTTCATCACATGTCACAATTCGATCCAATATTCCTTCATTTCTGTATCGATTCAACAAGGCAACACAAGTTTCAACACGCGGTTTCTTTCTGCAGATCAGTCAAATCATGAGGCACCCATTTCTCATTTTTTTATTTTATTGATTTGACGCAAATGAGTCAATATTGTTGGTAAGGTAACGTTAAACCATGTCGCTAATTTCTGGGTAGTTTGGCTCGGATCGGCTTCCACCACCTCTTTCAATTCCTTGTTATTCACCTGTGTGGGCGGTCTTCCACGTGGTTCGTTCTTCAAATCAATGTTTCCATCACGAAAGCGTTTAAACCAAAATCGCACGGTGCGTTCATTAGTAGTCCCCTCTCCAAACGCAACATTCATATTGCGAGCTGTTTCTGCCGTAACTCGTATTCAAAAATTACTCGAATTTTCGAAGTATCCATCTTTGTCTAAGCTGAATAAAAAAAACAACTGAAAGTCGATAATCGAATGTTGCACATTTTTTAAAAGAAGAACTTCATAGGTACCATGTGAAAAAAGTTTCACTCAAAAATCTCAAACCATGAAGGTTCTATGTCAATTCGAAGTTTCTAATACAATAAACGGCAATTTCATACTTTAACCCCTATCATTTAAATATTTTCAATGTCCATACAACTCAACTATCAGCCCTACCACTATAAAGTCTATGTTTATTTTTAATCGACTTCAAAAAAGGAGGTTCTGTATTCGACCAGTATGTATGTTTGTCCGCGATTTTCTCAAAAACGAATGAACCAATTTTGATTATTCTTTCACTATCGTAATCTACATACTATCAGGAAGGGTTTAGTATATAATAATAGGTCTTTACCTATGAAATTGCCATTTTGTATGAAAAAATTTAAACGAATTTTTTTCATGCATTTTTTATTTGTATTAATCGAAGTAATCACCCATGCAATCAATGCATTTTTGCCAACGCAGTGGCAGTTTATTGATGCCCTTCTTAAAGAAATCAGCTAGACGGGAGGCAACAAATTCTTCAAAGGCATTTTGTACTGCCTCTCGGGTATTGAATTTTTTTCCCGCCAAGAAGTTATCCAAATTCTGGAAAAAGTAGTAGTCTGTAGGCGCAAGGTCTGGTGAGTAGGGCGGATGACGGAGAGCTTCCAACCCCAGTTCTTGCAACTTGGAGACCGTCTGCTGTGCAGTATGAGGTCGCGCGTTGTCGTGCAGGAGCAGCGGAGACGAGCGATTGCCAATGCTGGTTGGAGATGTGCCAGCTTCTCCATCATTGTGTTCAGTTCTTCACAGTACACATCTGAAGTAATGCTCACCCCGTTTGGTAAGAAGCTGTGATGAATCACACCGGCGCTAGACCACCAAACAGTGACCATCACTTTTCTAGGGGTAAGTTTTCGTTTAGGGCATTGTTTAGGTGCTGAACCAGGATCCAACCATCTTGCTGAGCGCTTGCGGTTATCAAACAGAATCCATTTTTCATCGCAGGTAACAATGCGGTTAAAAATTCCTTCATTTGTGTGTCTGTTGAGCAGTGCAAGGCACGTCTCGACGCGTACTTCGCGCTGGCGATCATTGAGTTCGTGGGGCACCCATTTGTCAAGCTTTTTTACCTTGCCAATTTGACGCAAATGGACCAATATTGTTTTGACGCTAACGTCGAAAGCTGCTGCTAATTCAGTCGTAGATTGTGTATCATCAGCTTCCACAATCGCCTTTAATTCGTCATTGTCGACCAGTCTTCGGAAGTCCGCGAGGTTCATTTTTCAGGTCGAAATTTCCAGAACGGAAGCGAGCAAACCAATAACAAGTGGTGCGTTGGTTTGTAGTGTTAGCTCCGTAAACGTCGTTGATGTTGCGTGCCGCTTGTGCCGCGTTGCTGCCACGACGGTACTCATATTCCATAATTACTCGAATTTTTAACGTATCCATGATGACGAAAAAGATTGAAATGCGATGAAAATGTAACACTAATCAATAAACAAATGACTACTTTTGGAAAAAAAAATCCATGTTTTTAAAATAAAATTAATTTGAAATTAGAATTCTTAGCCAAACAAAAATTATGTTGATTTGAAATGGCCAGTACTGCAGAACGGCAATTTCATAGGTAAAGACCTAATACATTAGGTAACTATTCTTATGTACGAATTTATATGCATAAATGTACTATATCTCCGACATTTCTAAGCGGATTTTGTGATGATTCTTCTTTTCGTTCGTCTTGGGCTCATAATTGTCCTAATTGTATATTCAACTAAAAATGGAAAAATAAATTTACTTTAAAAAAAGTAAAAACCGACTTCAAAACCTAAAACGAATAAAATAACTTTCATAAAACACTTCTGAAGTCGGTGTTTTCCATTCTTCAATGCATCTTAGCTTGGTAGGTAGGTTTTGAAGTCGGTTTTTACTTTTTTTAAAGTAAATTTTTGAGTACCTAACCCCAAGGCATTGTTTTGTAAGTTGTGTACAGTTGTAATTGGACTTCAGGTTCACTCGCTGTTTATATTAAGGCCATTCTTTGTATATTTTAATCTGTCGTCTGTATCTGTACCTATTGCATAAAAATAAAAATAAAATAAGTTTTGTAGGAATATCCTTAGTTAATTTTGTTTACAATGCAATTTGAACTTTGTCCTGTAGGATATTGAGTTTCTAGTTCCATAACACGATAAAAATCTAAGAAGTTTAAACAGTTTTCTTAATATTTTCCAGGTGTGCCGAATATGCCTTGCAATGGACAGAAAAATGTATCACATAAGAGAATTAAAACTGGATCAAATGTATGAGCAGATCACTGGATTGATGGTAAGTTTTTTTTGGGTTCGCACCCACGACCTACAACTCGTAAGGGTCAGCACCCACTAAGCGGTAAAATCCTCGCGGATGCTCTTAACACATTTTAATGTTCACTTAATAAATAACTACACATTAAGCTTTTATCAAGTGTGCGTCTGCGTCGAATTTTATAAAGAGTTTTTTAATTGGCGCGGATAGATTTTTGCGGCCCGTGGCGGCCATTTTGTTTTGATGACACCTATCAAATCTTTTGTTTATTATTTTGTTACTTATGCCAAAATTATCAAAATAAGTGTTCGTTAGTGCAAACGTTGCGCTGTAAGGTCATGTCTCGCAGGGGGTGATGTGAATTAGCCACCAAGGTCATGCGATTTGACCCCGCTAGACTTTTTCTTGTGGGGTTTCTTGAAGTCACAGATCTTTACAAACAAACCACAATCGACCGATGCCCTAAAGGTGAACATAACACAGGCCATCAGGCTAGATCTAGCGGACTTTCAACGGTTTTTGCCAAAAAATAATCTGTTTTAGCCACCAAAATGAATCTAGCCACTTCTGGTTATTTTTTAGATTATTACTACATACCTACTTTTATTACTGTTTTGCCACCTGAAGTTTTAACAAAAGTCAAACCAATAAAACCTACTGAAATACCATCCTTGACATCATCCATTAACGAAGAGATTCCAGAATATCCAGATGACAATGTAAACTTTCTAATTGATTTTTAATTTTTTACAAAAAAAACAGTAATTTTAATGTTTTTAGCTGTAAACTTGTAACCAGTTTTTAATAATTTTTTAACAACACTATTCAATATTGTTTTATTAAATCCACTTTTCCCCATCCCTAAATATTAAAAATATATTCACAATATTAATAGGATAAAGTAAGCTAAAAATACTTTAGCCACTTTTAGCGGAATTTCGAAAGTAATTTAATTACAAAACTGGCAACTTTTTTCTTTGATGTAGCCACAAACTAGATGGTCCGAATGGCAACACTGGCCATCACTCAAATTCAACCGGATCATTGTAAATTGGATCCGTGCCATTGTAAGCAGCCGAGGTGAACATTTGAATGATGTCATATTCCAAACTGAATGGCACATGTGGGCCTTTCAAATAAAAAATAATTTTGTTAATACCTCACACACAGCTTGTTTTATTTCATTTCTACATCTACTCGCCCTAATTGAAAAACCTTTTAGTTAAATTCAATATTAATACAATTACTTATTAAGGTGGATGCGCTAAGGTAGCCCGCGAAATTCAAATTTTCTTACGTTTTTGGCAATTTGCAGGTCAGTGTCAGGTTGTATGTTGATTAAAATATGATTCGCGCCCGTAGCTAATATGGCTTTACAGAATTATAATCATTAGAATCAGCAATACAACTCCATAAGCTTTGAGGTCAATTCTAGCTTATGGAGTTGTATTGCTGATTCTAATGATTATAATTCTGTAAAGCCATATTAGTTACGGCCGCGAATCATATTTTAATCAACATACAACCTGACACTGATCTGCAAATTGCAAAAAACGTAAGAAAATTTGAACCTTAGCGAAAGCCCGCGAAATTAAAATTTTCTTGCGTTTTATGCAATTTGCAGGTCCGTGTCAGGTTGTATCTTGATCAAAATATGATACGCGGGAATAAAACATATGTATTTACATAATTTTAACCATAAAAATCATCAATACATCTTTAGTCGTTAGATTTCGTTCGTTCGACGAATCTGCACGAAATTTAACTTATATAGATGTATTGATGATTTTCATGGTTAAAATTATATAAATACATATGTTTTATTGCCGCGTATCATATTTTGATCAAGATACAACCTGACACGGACCTGCGATTAGCAAAAAACCCAAAAAAAAAATGAATTTCGCGGGCTACTACAGCGCAACCCCCTTAAGTGAAATTTAAAAAGTGCTCGAGCATCCGCGAGGATTTTTCTGTTTGGTGGAAAATGACCCTAAGACAGGGCTGTTACCACTAGCCCCCATTGCTTTCACTCGTGCTTCATATCCTCAGTGCTTGATCTGATTTGTACCTGTCTTGTCTATAAAGACTAGTTCAGAAGAGCGTCTACCGCAGCGTGTGTGCTGGGAATGCGCCGCTCGTCTGAACTCGGCGTGTCGCTTCAGAAATAAGGCTTTACGGAGTGATGCGTTGCTACATGGTATGCTGCAGACAGACACTTATGTAAGTAAACCAGGCTTATAGTAGCATAATCCGCCTATACTGTTCCCACTGCTGGGACACAGGCCTCCTCTCGGTGAGAGGGAGTGAGCTGTAATCCTCCACGCGGGCCCGTAGGGGTTGGTGGATGTAACATGTCTTCGAATTTTTATTTTCGAAGATACCGATTTCCTCACGATGTTTTCCTTCACCGTTTTGAGAGCAGTGGTGATGAAATTATTTACACAAAGTAAAGCGCCTGTCAGGGTTCGAATGCACGACCTACGTGTGACCACAGATTAATACAGATAGGATACTCCGCAAAATTATTTAAATAAAAAGCTACTCTTGCTACGACACAATAAAGTGCAATTCAGGTCGCACAACGCTTCATTACCTACAGTTATATTCACCTATAAGTTGCCTCTCTTTCTATCGCGTAACTCTTATACCTTCTGACTCGTTAGGGTTGTCTTCTTTTACGAAGCGGCGCGTGAGTGAGCATTGAACTAACGTGCGAGCCGGCCGGTGCGCGGCAGCCCACACTGAATTGACCCAGTGAGATGAGCCCGCCGCGTATAACAGCCCGGAGTCTGGATTTGTGTCCGGTTGATAAAAAAAAATCAATTATTCCAACTAGGCTGAGAATTAGCACTTTTCGAACGTTAAAATGACATGCGGCAGCCCCCCGGCACGCCTGCCCTTCACCACTTCCTAGTGCTCTCGCTGGGGAGACGAAGGGGTGCAACACACTCCCCAGCAGCACAGCTGTCTGTTCAGTTAGAAAAACTTGATTCTATACAATAATTTACATTACGCAACACAAAACATTAAATTATAACGTAATATTATTATACGCGCCACTAAAGATGAGACTTGACACACCACGTGGTTTGCTTGCGCAGTAGACGATTTTAGGTCTCTATCGATCTAGAGATTTTAGGTTGTCATCGGGGCGACGGAAAGAGCGCGGGAGGCGCGGTGAAGTCTCATCTTTCGTGGCGTGTATTGTACTATAGGAAAGAACAGAACATGTTACAATATGGCCGTTGAATCATGGCCGGTCTGAACATAGGCTCTCCGAACTCCGTTCTCTCACTCACACTCGCCTCGTGTCACCATTTGGTTCCTAAAATATGTTACTGCGCAGCCTTCTGCGCGAAGTTCCCACCGGCCATGATACGTCGGCCGTAGTGTAGGTAGGTACCGAGATGAGACTCACCAAAATAAAGTACACACATTGTTAATGTCTTGGATTTATTCAAGGTGTAACTTAAATAACGCACTACCACTTAAAAGGTCATTGTACTCATCATTATGAACAACTTTTACCATGGGACAAAACTTCAAATCGTGGAAAAAAATCAGCTGTTCCTTACTTTTATTAAATGTTCGCATAACTCGTCAAAATGTAGGGAACAGCTGATTTTTTTCTCGATTTCAGGTTTGCTCCCGTTACAGTAAAAGTGGTTTACAATAACGACTCCGGTGTAAGAGTTAGGTCATGGGTTTGAATCCAGGCAGGCGCTTTACTTTGTGTAAATAATTTCATCACCATTGCTCTCAAAACGGTGAAGGAAAACATCGTGAGGAAACCGGCTGGAACCAAAAATTCAAAGACATGTGTCATCTACCAACTCACACTGGGCCCGCGCGTGGTATAATATAGCCCACTCTCTCGACGAGAGGAGGTCTGTGTCCCAGCAGTGGGAACATTATAGGCTGATTATGTTATGTATGTTCCTATTGATGAGTACAATGACCCCTTAAGAAGTTTTCAGCAATTCAAATTACACCTAATTTTTTTTTTAAACCAAACATTTTTCTTACAGATAAAAATCCGCGACATAAAATCGATAAACCGAAAACACAACCACCTCACTTCTAACTTAATACATCAGATATACGAAAATGATGACTTTGATTTACGCATCAAAGACTTATCTAGTATTAAAACGGAGGAAATACCGGACACTTCCGATATTATACCAATTATTAGTGAAGAAATTGATGTAAAAAGCCTAGCACCTATTAACGAAGTCGAAATCAAAGATGAAAGTAGCAATAATGAGATATTTTTTGAAGAATACGATCATTTTGATGATGAAGATGATAAGGTTTTAAGTGAAGTTTATGTTGAGAAGAAAGAGAAGGTTAAAGTTAAGAAGAAGAGAGAAAAAGTTGTGAAAAAAGTAAAGGCGAAGAAGGTCGAGGAAGAAGATGACCCTGACACTACTAGTGATAAGTATGTGTGTGTAGGGAATATGCATGTACTTTTTTTAACCGACGAAAAAAAAGGAGGAGATTCTCAAGTCGAGGCGTATTATACAAAGTGTCGTTTTGCATCCTCGTCAAGTTTCAGGGTGTGATACAGAACATCAAATCGAACTCCATGGGACCAACATCATAATCGCGAAAAAATGTTCGAATATATGGGATGGCTGATTATTTTTTCGCGATTACGATGTTGGTGCCATGGAAAAAGTTGTTCGGTTTGATGGTCTATACCACACCCTTAAATTTGATGAGGATGCAAAACGAGTTATATATATTTCATATCATATATATTTATGTATGACCACGCATAACTTTTTAGTGAGTAGTTCGATTTGAACGATTCTGATTTTATACGGGAGAGTGTACGCACTGCTACAGATCAAGCTATATATTTCCAGTATAAGCTGATCTCGTATTGTATAGGATTTCCTTAGGGATTAATATTTAATAACATCGTAACTAAAACTATTAAGAAACTAAAATATGGCGTCGAAAAATTCCTCCGCATCGCTGTCGACTGGTAAAGTACCCAAGAGACTGGCGGCATTGCCACGTTGTATGGCAATGCTAAGCCGCTGGCCAAGGTAAAAGCCAGCCCTTGGGTCACGGGAAGTGTCAACCAGCCGTTTGGAGATTTCGTTGAACAAACTATGTGCACTCGGACCCCATGGCCCAAGGGTTTCAACCCCAAACGGCTCGAAAATATAATTACCGATAAAATTATTATACTTCCGCCGCTTGAGGTTTTCCGCAGCGGCAGCAGCAGTGCCAGCACAGCACGCAGAGCCAGGAAGATGGGATGGCGCAAGAGTATCGACACACGTTGCGTCCCACACTAAAGGCGTTCCCAACTTCCATGGAAATAAAGACATGCTGTTCGGTCTCTTGCCATCATCGCGTGCCAAGCCATTGGGTTCTAATACAGCTGGAACGCCGACGGTGACAAGGGATTTCCTTACAATGAGAGATCAGTGTAAACTGGAAATGTATAGCTTGATGTGTAGCCGTGTGTACCTCGAAGTTGGTCCCATTAAAATTTTATTAACTTTACTTGATTAGTGTTTAAGTTAGCTTCAATCATGACCTATTTTACCCACTTAGTCTATGTAGATGATGTCCTAATTTATTTTGCAGTTTAATTTGTGTGGGGTTGGTACACACGGCTACACATCAAGCTATACATTTCCAGTTTACAGTAATCTCTCATTATAAGAAAATCCAACAATGCGAGATCAGCTTATACTGGATATGTATAGCATGATCTGTAGCCGTGCGTACCACAACTAAAAAGTGAAAAATAAAACTTTTTTCCAAAAAGAAAAAAAAAATACAAAGAGTAAAATAACTTCAATTTCGGAAGTTGGTGGAAAAATACAATACAAACCCAAATACACCGACTTCCGAAATCCAAGTTATTTTTCGCTTTTCACCTAATCAATCATCACCTGCCTAGCCTTTTCCCAATTATGTTGGAGTTGGTTTCCAGTCTAACAGCATGCAGCTGAATATCAGTAATTCACATGGAGCGACTACCTATCTGACCTCTACAACCCAAATTTGAATTTCGCGGGCTACCCTGGAGCTTTCGCCTTAAGGACGCTGTTACAAATGGGTAGTCAAATTATTACTTTTTTACACAAAAGCATGTTTATTACATAAAATGCTTTGCACTCTTAAAATGTTTTTTGCCCAAACTGTTGATAGATGTGCATGGTACGATTCTGAACTATAAATATAATTTTAAATAGGTACATTTTCTCAATAAATGTACCGAACTAAAAATTTTTACTCCGGTACATTTATTGAGAAACTGTACCTATCTCTCTATCAACAGTTTGGTCAAAAAACTTTTTAAGAATGCAAAGCATTTTATTTAATAAACATAGTTTTTTGTAAAAAAGTATTGATTTGACTACCCATTTGTAACAGCATCGTTAACAATCAATCTGCCTAGCCTTTTCCCAACTATGTTGGGGTCGGCTTCCAGTCTAACCGGATGCAGCTGAATACCATTATTTTACATGGAGCGACTGCCTATCTGACCTCCACAACCCATTAACTGGGTAATACGATACCCCTTGGTAAGACTGATTGTCAGAGTTTCGGGCTTCTGACGACCCGTAACGACTGTCAAAGATCCACGAATGACAGCCGGGACCAACGGCTTAACGTGCTTTCCGAGGCACGGAGGAGTCTCGGTATGTAAAGGTGGTCACCCATCCACGGACCAACCCCGGCAAGCGTAGCTTAACCTGATGGATCGACCCGTGCGGCTGTTATTACTTAGCCACGAGCTCCTCATCCTAACAGCATCGTTAACGTGAGACATAATTTATGGATGGTACTAAATTATTACTCATAATTTTTTGTTCACTTTTCTAGGTACAAAAAAAACGATGTAAAACGACGTCGGAACACCGAAGCTTTCGACGAGTCGTTATTCACAATCACTTCACTAACATACGACCAGCAAATAGAAGAGATACTGAAAAGACAAGAGGGTTACAACTACACCAGCGCTCCTTATAAATGTACGATATGTTATCGAGGGTTCCAGATCAGGGATCGGTTTACCGCGCATTCTGTGAGGCATACTGAGGTAAGAATTAGATTATAATATATATCTTACGGTAATTGTGATTAATTGAAAATTATTAATAATTGTCTATGATTATTAATAACTAGCTGCGCCCCGCGGTGTTACCCGCGGTTTATGAGATACACTAAAACTTGTATTATTTAATCGGTGAGAAAAGTATTCACAAAAAAATTGCTCATCCCACGGGAACACTACATTTTTTCAGGATGTAAAGTAGCCTATGTGTGCTATGTGTATACAGGGTGTCTACTACTTCCACACCAAATTTCTTTCTGTGCGAGTCACAATAAATACTTATTCTTTCTTTCATTCTTTATTTTTTTCGGGATAAAAAGAAGTCTGTGTGTTAATCTAGTGTCAGCTACTTCCACATCAAATTTCATCAAAATCGGTCGAGCCGTTACAGTTTGAAAGAGTAGCAAATATATTTGAATTCCTTGGTCATCCCACGGGTGCACTACATTTTTTCGGCATAAAAAGTAGCCATGTGTTAATCGAAATCGGTCCAGCCGTTTGAGCGTGAAGAAGTAACAAACATACACACACACACACACACATACACACACACACACACACACACACACACACACACACACACACACAAACTTTCGCCTTTATAATATTAGTGTGATAGTGTGATTACCGAAAGTCGAGGTAAAAGTAAGAAATTAATCACATTTACCGGTGGTTATTAATAATTTAACCTTAGTAACGATAAATGTAATAATTTTCAAAGTTTTAGTATTTTAGTTCAGTAAGTAGCTATAAGTATTGTGGTAGGTATTATCAATAAATAGGTACTTATTGAACAAAGAAATCTCACCAAAGACATTTTCATGTAAACTGTTGGCAAGACGGCTCGCTTCCGTCCCCTAGTTTAAGGAATTTGGGGGGGGTACGTTCCAAGTTTTAGAATTTTTTTGTTGTTTTGTACTAATACTAGCTTACATACCAAATTTCAGCTTCAGGAAGTACCCTTTTATTACTTTTCCCGACGAGAGTAGTGAATTATTAATAACAATTCCTAAAAGTGATGAATTTCAATTTTATATTCACATTTACCAAATCATGAGGTAATTATTAATAATCTGCCTAGCCTTTTCCCAACTATGTTGGGGTCGGCTTCCAGTCTAACCGGATGCAGCTGAATACCAGTATTTTACATGGAGTGACTGCCTATCTGACATCCACAACCCAGTAACTGGGTAATACGATACCCCTTGGTAAGACTGGTTGTCAGACTTTCGGGCTTCTGACGACCCGTAACGACTGTCAAAGATCCACGAATGACAGCCGGGACCAACGGCTTAACGTGCTTTCCGAGGCACGGAGGAGTCTCGGTAGGTAATTATTAATAATGATGGATAGTTATTAATAATTTTCAATTAATCACACTTGCCGTAACATATACGAGTACACACACATACATAAACTCACGCCTCCTTGCCATGGGGGTAGGCAGAAACTACAGAACGCCACCTGCTACGATCCTTACATACTCCTTCAGCTTCGTTTACGTTCATACATCTGGTCATACTCGCACGCCGGTTGCGAGTACTACGCACCTGACCTTTCTGAAAACAAGAAAAATTTCTCATCTGAAATTAGAAAAAGACAGGCAAATTAAAAATCCGGAATCACGCGTCATGTTAGACGTGTGACTCCGGATTTTTAATTTGTGTCTTTTTCTAATTTCAGATGAGAATATTTTCTTGTTTCATACTTTTTAGAGCGTGATTTTTCAGTAGTCGGGTTTTAAATTATTTTGGGTTTATAATTTCATTTAGGTTAGAGCCAATTTACATTTATAGAGACGAATAATAATTATTGTATTTTGGGTAGGTTTGAAGAGAAAATATGTTTGGCTCACATCTGAGGCGTGATTTAGAAATTATTCCCAATAATCGGGTGCCCGCGACTTCCGTTCGCGTGAAAGTCAGCCATACTATAAAATATATCCTATGGGACTATCATATATATCTGCCCAGCCTCTTGGGGTCAGCTTCCAGTCTAACCGGATGCAACTGAATACTAGTATTATACATGGAGCGACTACTACTGGCCTCCACAACCCAGTTACTTGTTTATTATACAAAATCTTTCAAATAATACGACAATATAGAACGTGTCGTTTTGCATCCTCGTCAAATTTCAGGGTGTGATACAGAACATCAAACCGAACAACTTTCTCTATGGAACCAACATCGTAATCGCGAAAAAATTTAAAACTGTCCCATAGAAAACTTCAATACCTAGTCGACGCAAATGTATAGGACGGCTGATTATTTTTTCGTGATTACGATGTTGGTGCCATGGAAAAAGTTGTTCGGTTTGATGGCCACAGCCTTAAATTTGACGAGGATGCAAAACGACACGTTGTACTAAACAATACACAAACAAATACAATACCTTTACGTTTGATTTGAAAAGATCGAGTCGTGTCGACTTCAGTAGATTCCTACTCGAAATTGACCAGTTCTATTGTTATACTAAAGCCAAAGAGACGAGATAAATTTCATGCTTTGTGATTCAAAACTTTAACTTAATTGCATATGGTTCTGTTTCCATTGCAACTAAAATTATTTTATGACGTTTATCAATCGTTTTTTTTTCATTCAAAAATCAACTTAGAAAACTTGAGTTTAAAGTTGATAATTGTATAACCCTTCAACTGGCGAGCTGTCAAAACGGCTGGTCTGGCAAGTATGGCGACGACCTTGACCTTGACCTTGACCCGCCCCTTTTTTACCACTTGTAGTTATCGTTGGCCTGAGTTAAGTTGTATTGCACACACACAGTTATGCGTAAGCATCTGACGGTGAAGTATGATTCCGATGCCGGAGACAAACGTCGGCATTACTCGGTATGCCCTACTCAACGGTGCAAAACGGCACTTGCTCAGCGGCATTTCTATGGTATCGCAAGTCGACTGTATAATAGAATTAACAAGCATTGCTCCATATATCCCACTACTTTGCAAGAATTGAAAGTTAGGGTCAAAAGGTGGTTACAAGCGCAGAGCTATGAAGAAACGGAAAATCTTATTAAATTATCAAGTTCAGCATCACTTCTTTAGACACGAACATACAATCTTTGCTCACTCATGTGTTTTATTTTCACACTAGCTGCGCCCTGCGGTTTTAACTGCGTAGACCGGGATGAATGTGTTAATCCAGGGTGTCCTCTATACCAAATTTTATCAAAGTTGGGCCCGACGTTTGAGCGTGCAGAAGTAACAAACAAACATACACACACACACACATACTTACAAACTTTCTTCTTTAAAATATTAGTGTGACTAACACTACACTTACACACACTCTATTAAAGGCTTCCTCTGCTGTATACTGTGCCACTCTTGACATCGAAGTCTGTTGCAACCAATGGAAATTTCATTTATGTGAGAATGCTGGTACCTATCCATAACACAAGTTAAATCTTTTTTTGGATACCTGAGGGGCAATTCCCGTATTTTTATAACAACGTTCGCAATCTCATCTCAGTCTCAATCTGTCAAAATTGTATAGAGTTTGCCTACATTTTTGACATTTTGATTGTCGCTGGCTGACATTGTGACTTGAATTTGAACGTTTTTAATTACGAGAATTGGCCCTCAGAGTTCATACTATTTTTGTATATGTTAGAATTTAGTTAAAATAAGATAGGCTACTGATTTTTGAAAGTGTACTAATCTGTTAGCTATTGTTGTGCGGGTATGATACAGTAATATGGTAATATCTACAATGGAAATGATTGTCATCTCATACCGCTAGATGGCGATACTTTTGGTATGGCTACGATCCATTTATTTGATTAAACATTGATTTTACAGTTAAAGTTATGCATTAATTAATTCCTGTATTTTATATAACGTTAAATCGAATATTTAAAATAATTTTAGAATTGTTTTAATGATACTGTTTTACCAAACGAGGTTGCGCGCTACATCCGTTCCCCACTCTTGATGGTTGCCGGCGTAGCGCGTTAGCTCATGGGTCAGTCTGTTACTAGCTGTGCTGCAAGCAAGTGAAATAATTCAAGTATTACGTGTGTCTAAAAGTGAGTTTGAACGGAGCAGGGCTAACATATACGCATGGTTTAATAAAAAAAAAATATTTATTTATTATTATTGTTTCAGCAATGCGGTGCCTACGAATGTTTTATTTGCAAAACTAGACTAAAAACAAGTCGTGCGCTAAGGAAACATTTAACGGCACAACATACAGAACAATATAGCTGTAAGGGATGTCCGTTTGTCACTAGGAATCGGTGAGTAACTACTAAATAGCGTTTTATACAGGGTCAAATTAAATTAGCTAGCGAAACTCCGCAGACGCTAAACACGACAAAGAAAAATTGCTGTTTCCTTCAAGAGTGTAATCATACCTACGCAGTCAAAATGTATGGGACAGCTTATTAATTTATTAAAAATCGAAGAAAAATTTGATAATAAGAGAAAGCACAATGCAAGCAGAATTACTGGCGCGAGTGTAAGACGTCAGCTGTCACGCACACCAGCATTACAAAGTTGGCCTGTTTGTTTTATTGTTATTTTACAGCGCGGCACTGTCTAGACATGATATAAGGTCCCATTAAAAGAGATGGACAAATTTTAACACACAAAAAACAGTGATTAAAGTGATTTTATTTTGACCTAAAATAATAAAAAAAACGCGGCGGGCGCGGGCGGTGACGTGGTCACGTTTGCACATTTGTAGTATCAGAATTATGAGATAACAAAGACATGGATGTGTTTATGCATTGAGTAACCAACATTTTTAGTGTACTTTCGTTAGCTGATTTTTTTTCTTTTGAGTATCTAATGCGTTTCTCTTCTAATTTTTTATCATTTACCTTATTTTTGTGGTCTGAATGATTTCTAAAAGTTTGTCCATCTATTTTAATGCGATCTTATACATCGTGTCGTTTTGCATCCTCGTCAAATTTCAGGGTGTGATACAGAACATCAAATCGAACAGCTTTCTCCATGGGATCAACATCGTAATCGCGAAAAAATATTCAACTGTCCCATAGAAAACTTCAATACTTACTTACTCGACGCAAATGTATGGGACGGCTGATAATTTTTTCGCGATTACGATGTTGGTGCCATGGAAAAGTTGTTCGGTTTGATGGTCTATACCACAGCCTTACCTTGCTTGCTTAGCCTTTTTGCCTGCAAGGATGCAAAACGACACGATAATCAAAGCTGTTCATATAACTTGATCTGTGCATGCGGACACAAACTCTACACAGGATCCATTTGTTTCAGAGGTGTAGCGAGGGAACATGAGAAATGGCATGCGGGGACTAAATACCAGTGTCCGCACTGTGCTAGTGAGTTTGAGTAAGTATTTAGTTTTATTATATGAAACTCTAGTAGCTGTACACGGCTCTGATATTTAAATATTTAAAATCTACCCAAAGAACAATCAATCTGCCTAGACTTTTCCCAACTATATTCCCAACCGGATGCGGCTGAATACCAGTATTTTACATGGAGTGACTGCCTATCTGACCTCCACAACCCAGTTACTGGGTAATACGATAGTAGTAGCATCTTTATTCATAACAACATAATTGTGTCGAACTGATAGATAATTACAAATATATCCTTAAAACTAGATTAATTTAAATTCTAATATAAATAAAATCATTACATTGACATAATTATCACAATTACCAAGCAATAATATATTAATAATAATAAAAGATTCTCATAATTTAAATAATAAAATAATGTCAAAATTATTATAATTGCAAATTCCTACACAAAATACATACAAATTAGAGATCACCTACTGAGTATAAACACTTTTCTAAAAGAAACGCTTTAAGACTGGCTTTAAAAGTACTGCTATACAATTCCTGTTTTAATGAAGTAGGCAATTTGTTATACAATTTTATTCCATTAATTTGAGAACAATGACTCACTACTTTGAGGTGGGGTGTTATATTTGACGACAGATCAAGTCTTCTCGTTTTCTCCCTTTTTATTCTTTCCTCGTGTGTTTCGATTTTGTTAATATTTTTAGCCAAGTTCATTAACAAAACCATTACATATAAACTAGGCACAGTCAAAATTTTTAATTTTATAAAATGCTCCCGACACGATTCTTCTTGTTTTATTCGTACCATAGTTCTAACGGCACGTTTTTGAGCAATAAAAGCTTTATCAATGTTATACTGGTAGCTACCTCCCCAGAAAAGTATACTAGACCGTAATTTAGATTCCACAAGGGCATAATAAACACTCTTCAGCTGTTCTAAGTCAATCACGACTCTTAAACTTCTTAAAACATAACAAGCCGAACTAATAGTGCTAACCAAGGATGACAGCTCGTGTTTCCAATTTAATAAGCTATCCATATAAACACCCAGAAATTTGACTACTTTCACAGTGTCGATTTTTTCTCCATTTAAGGTACTACAAATATTGTCGGTGGTTTTTGTTGTTGACTGAAATAGTATTACATTGGTTTTATTGGCATTGATTTTTAGACCATTTACAGTAAACCATTCATCAAAATATTTTAGTGTCTCATTAACCATAGAGTTAAGGTGGCTAATGCTACAATCTGAAACAATTGCATTCGTGTCATCCGCATAAATAGTCAATTTAATGTCAGGTATTTTATGAAGAATATACTTAATTATGTCATTTATAAAAATTATGAAAAATAGTGGACCTAGTATGGATCCTTGTGGTACACCTAACTTTATTGTACTTTGTTTGGATTTGAAACCCTTCTTACATCGGAATTTCTTGTTACCACTAATTTCCTCGTATTCATAATTAATTTCAACAAACATTTTTCTATTATGTAAATACGATTTTATTAGCTGAAGAGCTGGTCCTCTAACCCCGTAGTGCTCCAATTTAGCTAATAACAAATCATGATTGACTAAGTCGAAAGCCGAACTGAGATCAAGAAAAATCCCACTTGGTAAGACTGGTTATCAGACTTTCCGGCTTCTGACGACCCGTAACGACTGTCAAAGATCAACGAATGATAGCCGAGACCAACGGCTTAACGAGCTTTCCGAGGCACGGAGGAGTCTCGGTATGTAAAGATGGTCACCCATTCACAGATAACCCCGGCAAGCGTAGCTTAACCTGATGGATCGACCCATGCGGCTGTTATTACTTAGCCACGAGCTCCTTGAAATACCCAAAGAACATATCTATGAATCACACTAATATTATAAAGGCGAAAGTTTGTGAGTGTGTGTGTGTGTGTGTGTGTATGTTTGTTACTTCTTCACGCTCAAACGGCTGGACCGATTTGGATGAAATTCGGTATGTAGACACCTTATAACCTGGATTAACACATAGGCTACTTTTTATCCCGGAAAAATGTAGTTCTCCCGTGGGATGAGCAAGAAATTCAAATATATTTGCTACTCTTTCAAACTCAAACGCCTCGACCGATTTTGACGAAATTTGGTGTGGAAGTAGCTGACTTTCTGGATAAACACATAGGCTACTTTTTATACCGAAAAAATAGAGATAGAAAGAAAAAGTATTTATTGTGACTAGCACAGGAAGATCACCAACCAAACAAAAAACACAACAATAAAAGTTTGAAAACAAAAAAACAAAATTAAATAATCACACTATCACATCACACTATCACAATCACACTAATATTATAAAGGCGAAAGTTTGTGAGTGTGTGTGTGTGTGTGTGTGTGTGTATGTTTGTTACTTCTTCACGCTCAAACGGCTGGACCGATTTGGATGAAATTCGGTATGTAGACACCTTATAACCTGGATTAACACATAGGCTACTTTTTATCCCGGAAAAATGTAGTGCTCCCGTGGGATGAGCAAGAAATTCAAATATATTTGCTACTCTTTCAAACTCAAACGCCTCGACCGATTTTGACGAAATTTGGTGTGGAAGTAGCTGACTTTCTGGATAAACACATAGGCTACTTTTTATACCGAAAAAATAGAGATAGAAAGAAAAAGTATTTATTGTGACTAGCACAGGAAGATCACCAACCAAACAAAAAACAACAATAAAAGTTTGAAAACAAAAAAACAAAATTAAATAATCACACTATCACATCACACTATCACAATAATATTATAAAGGCGAAAGTTTGTGAGTGTGTGTGTGTGTGTATGTTTGTTACTTCTTCACGCTCAAACGGCTGGACCGGATTGGATGAAATTCGGTATGTAGACAGCTTATAACCTGGATTAACACATAGGCTACTTTTTATCCCGAAAAAATAGAGAAAGAAAGGACGAAAGAAAAAGTATTTATTGTGACTAGCACAGGAAGATCACCAACTAAACTAAAATCACAATAATAAAAGTTTGAAAACAAAAAAATAAAAATAAATAATCACACCATCACACTTAATCACACTAATATTATAAAGGCGAAAGTTTGTGTGTGTGTGTGTGTGTGAGTGTGTGTGTGTGTATGTTTGTTACTTCTTCACACTCAAACGGCTAGACCTATTTGGATGAAATCCGGTATGTAGACAGCTTATACCCTGGAAAAACACATAGGCTACTTTTTATCCTGAAAAAAATGTAGTGCCCCCGTGGGATGAGCAAGGAATTCAAATATATTTGTTACTCCTTCAAACTCAAACGGCTCGACCGATTTTGATAAAATTTGGTGTGGAAGTAGCAGACATCCTGAATACACATAGCACACATGGGCTACTTTACATCTTGAAAAAATGTAGTGTTCCCGTGGGATGAGCAATTTTTTTGTGAATACTTTTCTCACCGATTAAATAATACACGTTTTAGTGTATCTCATAAACCGCGGGTAACACCGCGGGGCGCAGCTAGTTCAAACATAAAAATTCGGATATAAGCACACTACAGTCCGGTCGTCGAGAATACGCGTTCCTGACATCTGTCAGTTGCACAATTTCTAGTAGTAATAAGGATCAAATTCACAAAACGCACTTTCGTTAGTATGAAACTGACAGGTTTCAAGAACGCATTCTCGCAACAGCCGGACTGTAACTGATAGACAGACGTTACTTTTTAATTTATAATAAGTAAAGCAAAAAACGCTGTTAATGTCTATTCATTATTGTCTGTCTGTGACATCGTAACTACTAAACGGCTGAACTAATTATACCACAGTTTTATGTAATTTACAACCATATTTGTTTTGCTTTCAAAACTTTCTTTCCGTACCAAGACTCCTCCGTACCTCGGAAAGCACGTTAAGCCGTTGGTCCCGGCTATCACTCGTGTATCTTTGACAGTCGTTACGGGTCGTCAGAAGCCCGAAAGTCTGACAACCAGTCTTACCATGTGGTATCGTATTACCCAGTAACTGGGTTGTGGGGGTCAGATAAGCAGTCGCTCCATGTAAAATACTGGTATTCAGCTGACCCCAACATAGTTTGGAAAATGCTAAGCAGATGATGATGACGATTTGTTTTGCTTTCAGTAAAATAACAACCTACATGGGTCATATTCGTATAAAGCACGTTTCGGATTTCGTGTGTGAGCTCTGTGGGTATACGTTTGTCAGTGAGAAGGGAATCGCAGTCCATAAGAAGAAGAAACATCGGATTGATAAAGCGGTCAGTATATTTTAAACAAAAAAAAAAAAAAAAAACAAATGATCAAGCGACACTAAGCTAAGTCTTTGTCTATTTCTAGGGCTAGAAATAGACAATAAAGAAATAGGCAATTCCACCGAAAGAGAAACTGTATTCAAAGAACAGAAAACATGCATACTTTTTTATAACTGCAAACTACTGATGACGCGAGCCATATTTTAAACACAATAAAATATTAACTTTACCATGCATTATGCAGTATTGATATCCACGCGGGCGAAGCCGCAGGCAACAGCTAGTTTTAAGTAAAGTCATATATCTTAGTGTTTATTGTTTATTGTCTTTGATATATCTCGGGGACCTTGTGGTCCCGGGTCTTTGGAAGGCGAACGAGGAGCCGAAGCCAACTAGCAGAGGCCCCTTAGACAATTTTAAATGAAGAGAAGGCACCAGCCGACGATTATCCCTGTATGCACTATGCTAGTGCACCCAAGGGCAACCCCCGGTTGGTGCAGAACTATTGCAGAACATGGAAACAAAACACATTGGGTCTATGGGTTTGGGTGGCTATAGTGGATTGGGTACCTTGAACTATGGAAGAACTATGTCCCCTGCCTGACCAATGTTATATAATATTAGGTCTTTACCTATGAAATTGCCGTTCTGCAGTACTGGCCATTTCAAATCAAAATAATTTTTGTTTGGCTAAGAATTCTAATTTCAAATTAATTTTGTTTTAAAAACATGGTTTTTTTTTCCAAAAGTAGTCATTTGTTTATTGATTAGTCTTACATTTTCATCGCATTTCAATCTTTTTCGTCATCATGGATACGTTAAAAATTCGAGTAATTATGGAATATGAGTACCGTCGTGGCAGCAACGCGGCACAAGCGGCACGCAACATCAACGACGTTTACGGAGCTAACACTACAAACCAACGCACCACTTGTTATTGGTTTGCTCGCTTCCGTTCTGGAAATTTCGACCTGAAAATTGAACCTCGCGGTCGTCCGAAGACTTTGGTCGACAATGACGATTTAAAGGCGATTGTGGAAGCTGATGATACACAATCTACGGCTGAATTAGCAGCAGCTTTCGACGTTAGCGTCAAAACAATATTGGTCCATTTGCGTCAAATTGGCAAGGTAAAAAAGCTTGACAAATGGGTGCCCCACGAACTCAATGATCGCCAGCGCGAAGTACGCGTCGAGACGTGCCTTGCCGTGCCTCAACAGACACACAAATGAAGGAATTTTGAACCGCATTGTTACCTGTGATGAAAAATAGATTCTGTTTGATAACCGCAAGCGCTCAGCAAGTTGATTGGATCCTGGTTCAGCACCTAAACAATGCCCTAAACGAAAACTTACCCCTAGAAAAGTGATGGTCACTGTTTGGCGGTCTAGCGCCGGTGTGATTCATCACAGCTTCTTACCAAACGGGGTGAGCATTACTCCAGATGTGTACTGTGAAGAACTGAACACAATGATGGAGAAGCTGGAACATCTCCAACCAGCATTGGTCAATCGCTCGTCTCGGCTGCTCCTGCACGACAACGCGCGACCTCATACTGCACAGCAGACGGTCTCCAAGTTGCAAGAACTGGGGTTGGAAGCTCTCCGTCATCCGCCCTACTCACCAGACCTTGCGCCTACAGACTACTACTTTTGCATGGGTGATTACTTCGATTAATACAAATAAAAAATGCATGAAAAAAAATCTTTTAAATTTTTTCATACAAAACGGCAATTTCATAGGTAAAGACCTATTATACACAGATAAATTGGCAGGGGGTGACTTGCACACTCAATAATGGGCCCCCGGAGACGGTCGCTAGCACATAGTGACGTAGCGACAAGGGGGCAACATGTCCTGAGGTGCTTGAGGAGTGGAGAGGCATTCCACGGTTATCAGGACAATCCCGGAAGTACGGTCAAGATCCCTACCAGCATCTTACTGGAATACTTCCTTCCTCCGAGCACTTTTGCTCTTGCGAATCTCCACTCAAGCCAGCCAATAAAGACAAGAAAGAGGTGGGAGCTCTGTTCCTCGTCATTGTGTATTATTATTATTACGTTGCAGTTAACACTAGAAGGGCCATACTGTGAGCTGTGTGCCGTTAAGTTCGTGTCGGAGGAGGCTCATGACAGACACCTGAAGTTATCTTCAAAACATAGCAGTGATCATGACCCGTGAGTAAATATATTATAATATTATTTAATTTTTGTGCAAAACTCAACTCAAACTCAAACCATTTATTTCAAATAAACCAATTATAGGCACTTTTGAATTGTCAATGGGTCGGTCAGTCAGAAAGATGAAGCTAGTTGCCCATTCCAAAGCGTAGTAGATCCCTATGGAGAAGAACGGGCAAGAAACTCCACGGACACTCTTTTAAATCATAATATTTTTACAAAATATTGGTTACATAAAAAAAAAAAAACAAAAAAAAAAAAAAAAAAATACATGAAAATAAACATGTGAGAACAATGTAGAAAGACGTGCACGTTAAAAAGCGTCCGTAATAAAAAGATAAAAACTAAAACAACTAAATTAAATATTAAAATTAAAAATAAGCCATGGCAGCTAAGAGACGACCAGTCCCAACTGACGGCGCCCGTTCACGAACATGACTCATGGATCAGCACCAATTAGCTCAACCATTTTGAAGGGAACTTAATGATCCAACATGTGCTTTGAGTAGAATTATGTGTTTAAATATCGGTCACTAATTACCAGTCACCTGATACAAGGGGTAATTAAAGGCGTTCCCCTGAAATCACGAAAAAAAAATCTGTTGTTCAAACAGTTCAGTTGTTGTTGTTCATTTTGTCAAATTATGTATGTGTACCATCGACAAATGCTAGGCCTTTCGATTTAGGCAACAATTTTGCTTGCAAGCTGCAATTGTACTTAAGACAAAGTAAAACAAAGGACCATAGGGGCAGCAACTTCAAGGTATAAAGGCCGACCCGACACTCCTAATTATTTTTATCGTAATTTCACTACAACATTATTTAGCGGAGCACAAAATACATCTTGTTTCCAATTTTCATAGATATAGTGGCATTAGTCTCCGAGTATAATGACAAATCCCCTTATTCATAAAACTAAAACGCTCATTAAACCTGTTTTAGTTTTAAAAGTGTTTTGTCTTCTTCTTTCTAACTCAAATCATAATTCGAAAGAAGAAGACAAAACACTTCTATAATTTAAATGGGTATATAGAGCGTTTTAGCTCTTTGTGAAGTAAGGGGCCATGTGTATAATTACTACGTGCTTTAAGAACATTTATTTCCGTATTTTTTTAAAACGATGATTTTGTCAGTCGAAATATTATTAATTAATCTTCCCCAGTAACTGAATCCTATTTATTACTTACTATTTGAATTAAATTGCTACTATCGTCCCTATGTTAATAATTAAATTATAATATTTTTTTGTAAATTGAATGTCATTAATTAAACTGTCTTTTTATAATAATAAGAATCTCTTTTTAGTGAGAGACTATTTTTATTAAATCAATTAGTAGTTATTATAATTTTAAATGAATAATAAAATAAATTAATACATTTTAATAAATAGAATAGAAATGTAGAATTGAATGAAATTCGGTATTTTTAAACATTTAATGACGAGAATCTTACAAGTTGTCTATTAAGTAATTTAAAATATGATAACCAATTGCATGTGATTTTCTTAATCCATGAAATAGATTTATATGGTATGTTGAAAAAGTGTAATTGTTATGTTTTGGTAATAAATGGCTTTATTATTATTTTAGTAACCGAATCCGGAATGACTCACAAAGCATGAACGCAGAACGCAACGGGCGCGTAATGAGACGCATAGAGAGGAGACCGGTCATACATCCGCGCCTACCTAGTGACAGCGACCACGAACCTCACACACCCGTCAACTGCGAACAGGTTGGTATATTGTGATAGGAAAAACATGGAGTCGCCGCGTTATTCTATACATACATTTGCTTATACAAATATGAGTGAATACAGAATGTGAAATATCGTTTTGTTTCGTTTTTTCTAATAAAATAATTTTGGGGGATCTCGTGGCTAAGTAATAACAGCCGCACGGGTCGATTCATCAGGTTAAGCTACGCTTGCCGGGGTTGGTCCGTGGATGGGTGACCATCTTTACATACCGAGACTCCTCCGTACCTCGGAAAGCACGTTAAGCCGTTGGTCCCGGCTGTCATTCGTGGATCTTTGACAGTCGTTACGGGTCGTCAGAAGCCCGAAAGTCTGACAACCAGTCTTACCAAGGGGTATCGTATTACCCAGATTGGGTTGTGGAAGTCAGATAGGCAGTCGCTCCATATAAAAAACTGGTATTCAGCTGCATCCGGTTAGACTGGAAGCCGACCCCAACATCGTTGGGAAAAAGCTAGGCAGATTGATTTGATAAAAGAGACAACAATATTTAAGTTATTATGGCAACATTTTGTCGTGACGTAGTGACAGTTGTAGGTAAGTGCCATATCGGCCATCTTGTGCGACGAGTTTTGCTGTCAAACGGTTGTTTACTTTTTGTTTATTGAGATTTGCGAGAAAATCACTAGGAGTTTACCTTTAAAACCTACCTTTAAAAAGTCGGGACACATACAGCAACGTCGTAGGTATCGCTGGACGTAGCAGCATATTTGGCCCTATCAGTCCAGTATCGTGTGGAATATGTGTGTATCTACATCGCCACATACGAACTACGCATCACTGTGACATGACGTCACGCAAATCCTGCATCGCGCAATTAGAGTTTACCGCGCGACTAGCATATATACAACGTCCGACGACATCAATCGTCGGGCAGTTGCTCACCAGACACGACACCCGTCTGGTTGGAGGATCCTCCCTTTTCAATAGAGGATGAGTGAACTTTACACCCTGTTCCTCATGCCTCTATAACCGCATTGATTGCGACAAGTAGGCTTCTTCTTCTTCTGAACTTTGGTGAAGCCATCCTCATCACACTCTTGCTTTGCTGGACAGTGCTGTATCAGTTTCTTCGGAAGGGTTTCTCAATGTCGACAGATTTTTTTCTGGGACCCACATGGTGGTAGATTCGGCCTATGACTCGTTCGACATACGGTAAACGTGTCACACTTCAGCTTGGCTGCTTTTTGGGTGACGTTGGCGATATGTGTTTTGGAGCGCAGCGCAGAATGCTGCGTTCCATTGCTCGCTGTTGATCAACGCAAAAAACAATACAATACGTCAAAAACATAACCACCTATTCTCATAAAGTTGGCTAAAGCAATGCAAATTTTTCTCTCCTACAGTGCGGCATGCAACTCCGAGACCTGCGAGTGTACGCGCAACACTTTCGTCGAGCGCACCCGGACAAGAACCGAACCAAGTACCCCGCGATGAAGACCCCTTGTATGTGTGAGCAGTGCGGCAAGATATTCCAGGTAAACTAAACACAATATCACCCCACACACACACACACACACACACACACACACAATACACACACAACACACACGCACAGCACACACACACATTTTACATTATGAAATAATCACAATGGACAAGTCATGGCGAAACTACTGCAGTTTGGCTACTATGATTTCGCAGCGGAGGTGAGATACCCGTCTCAATATCGTCAAATATTTCTTGTTTACAGAGCATGGCCCTCCTAAAAGACCACATGTGGGTCCACACCGGTGAAAAACGCTTCAAATGTGACCGATGCACTAAAAGTTTCACCCAGAAAACCAACCTAGTGTTCCATATGAGGGTCCACAGTGCCACGCGACCGAGCTACGAGTGTCCGCTGTGCGGGAAGCACTTCGCGTTCTTCAACAATAGAAGACGACATATGTTTGTAAGTAATAACATCACGTTTGCCCACAGGGTTAGGCAGAGATGTACGGTCAGCTACAGAAGTCGGTTCACAATGCTACTTTTTGACAAGAGTTAATATTCTTAAAATTTTAAATACTTTGTGTTCTGATTTGAATTAAATATTCCGCTTAATAATTAAGATTAAAAAACTACAAGTGTTAATCGACTTTTGTTGCTGACTGTACCTTTATTGAGCAGCGGTGGCCCAGTGGTAACGGCCGCGACTTATGAGTCGTGATCGTAGGTTTGAACCCAGATAGGCGCTTTACTTTGTGTAAATTTTTTCATCGCCACTGCTCTCAAAACGGTGAAGAAACCGGCATGTCCTAGAACCAAAATTTCGAAGACGTGTGACATCTACCAACCCGCACTGGGCCCGCGTGGTGGATTACAGCTCACTCCCTCTCACAGAGAGGAGGCCTGTGTCCCAGCAGTGGGAAAATTATAGGCTGGTTATGTACTATGGACCAAAGTTCCGCATGATCGCCTCAAAGGCGATAATCGCATGCACGGCTCACGACTCGATCGCACAATGTTCGTTTGTCAGTAGCTTCGCTCTCACAGGAATATTTTCTTAAGTGAGCATGCTTAAGTTTTGTCCTTAGTACCTATAGTACAGCCACATTTCGCCAGTTATGTGTAAGTCCCATGGTTGCACCAACATGCAAAATTTGATTGACATCCGCTATTTCCTATTTCTATCTCCCTTCCGCACAGACCTCGCGAGTGCATAAGATGGTTCTTTCGTCGCGAGTCACTTCCGATTAGCTACAAGACGCGCGCGCCATGGCGCCTAGCCGCTCCGCTCCAAAATATTGATAACTTTGTAATCACTGCATTTTCGCATGTAATAAGACTTGCAATCAATTGTTTGTGTTTGTGTTCAACGTGTGAGGACAGTAAACTTGAAGCTCAACTGCCCCTGAACCTGGAAAAGTGAACCGGTGCACCGGCGTCTACGCGAGCACGTGGCTCCAGTAAAGGTTTGTGCTTCCCTCCCTAATTTGTTTCGGGTTGTGTTCTATTGTCCTACACCCACCGCAGCTCGAATTACCTATCGCCAAGCGTTTGTCAATCGTATTGTTCCGCAACGCAAATACAGTCCACTAAATTAGCACCTCGCGCCACCATCCCATGTAACAGGGGGCGAGGCTAGCCATCAACCGGGCACAGATCCTGACTCCGGGCTGCTACTGTGAGTATTCCAGATGGAAAAGCATAATAATTCTTTGCCCGACCTGGTAATGGAATGTAAAATCTCGATTATCTCAAAAACTACTGTAAGTTTTTGATGTTTTTTAGGGTTCCGTAGCTCAAAAGGAAAAATGGAACCCTTATAGCTTCACTTCGTTGTCCGCCATTCTGTCTGTCTGTCAAGACCCTTATGCACACGAACGCGTGGCGGTCGACGGTCCCTTGGAGCCCTAAAAAAATCAAGCTTTTAAGTAAACGCAATAAAAAAAATACGGCCATATTATGTGACATTTTTGAATACTCGCAAGTAAATCAAAACCTATATATAGGGTACTTCCAGTTGACCTAGAATCATGAAATTTGGCAAGAAGCAAGGTCTTACAGTCCAAGTAAAGGAAAGAGTCCGAGAATCGTTAATTTGTAGTTCGTTAATATTAGGTCTTTACCTATGAAATTGCCGTTCTGCAGTACTGGCCATTTCAAATCAACATAATTTTTGTTTGGCTAAGAATTCTAATTTCAAATTAATTTTATTTTAAAAACATGGATTTTTTTTTCCAAAAGTAGTCATTTGTTTATTGATTAGTGTTACATTTTCATCGCATTTCAATCTTTTTCGTCATCATGGATACGTTAAAAATTCGAGTAATTATGGAATATGAGTACCGTCGTGGCAGCAACGCGGCACAAGCGGCACGCAACATCAACGACGTTTACGGAGCTAACACTACAAACCAACGCACCACTTGTTATTGGTTTGCTCGCTTCCGTTCTGGAAATTTCGACCTGAAAAATGAACCTCGCGGTCGTCCGAAGACTTTGGTCGACAATTACGAATTAAAGGCGATTGTGGAAGCTGATGATACACAATCTACGGCTGAATTAGCAGCAGCTTTCGACGTTAGCGTCAAAACAATATTGGCCCATTTGCGTCAAATTGGCCAGGTAAAAAAGCTTGACAAATGGGTGCCCCACGAACTCAATGATCGCCAGCGCGAAGTACGCGTCGAGACGTGCCTTGCACTGCTCAACAGACACACAAATGAAGGAATTTTGAACCGCATTGTTACCTGCGATGAAAAATGGATTCTGTTTGATAACCGCAAGCGCTCAGCAAGTTGGTTGGATCCTGGTTCAGCACCTAAACAATGCCCTAAACGAAAACTTACCCCTAGAAAAGTGATGGTCACTGTTTGGTGGTCTAGCGCCGGTGTGATTCATCACAGCTTCTTACCAAACGGAGTGAGCATTACTTCAGATGTGTACTGTGAAGAACTGAACACAATGATGGAGAAGCTGGCACATCTCCAACCAGCATTGGTCAATCGCTCGTCTCCGCTGCTCCTGCACGACAACGCGCGACCTCATACTGCACAGCAGACGGTCTCCAAGTTGCAAGAACTGGGGTTGGAAGCTCTCCGTCATCCGCCCTACTCACCAGACCTTGCGCCTACAGACTACTACTTTTTCCAGAATTTGGATAACTTCTTGGCGGGAAAAAAATTCAATACCCGAGAGGCAGTACAAAATGCCTTAAACTGCCACTGCGTTGGCAAAGATGCATTATTTGCATGGGTGATTACATCGATTAATACAAATAAAAAATGCATGAAAAAATTCGTTTAAATTTTTTCATACAAAACGGCAATTTCATAGGTAAAGACCTATTATGTAGGTTTATCACATTAAAAAAAAATTGCACTACCAAACTGTAGAAAACAGCGTTCAGCAGGTGATACCCACAGAATCCAGAGTGACCTTGATACTATTATTTTATCAATTATAGTATAGTTAAAATCTCGCTGCAGACTCGGTCGTAAATCATAATCGGAGTAGGGATGTGCGCTAGTTGCGCGCGCTCAATGCCATTATCGATAACAGAATCATTAAGGTTATCAGACGAAGAATTTTAATTTTCTATTTTTATTATTATATTTTTATTTTATTTTTTTTATTTTTAGTTTTATATATACGTTCTTTTGTTTATATATTTAATATGCTTTGTAGTAAATTTGGTAATAAAATTTTAAAAAAATGTGTATTTATTTCTATCACCCATTTATATATATATAAAATTATCGTTAGCACTCATCGACTGCAGTAATGCACAGGACTATGTGTGGGCGTGGCCTGCCCATAAGGCCCGTGAGTGGGAAAGAGAGCGAAACACTCGAATGATTTATGACCGAGTCTGCAGCGAGATTTTAACTATTCTATAGAAACACATATTTTCGTAGACACAATATATTTTCATTAGGTAGACAAGAAGATAAAGATGACAGTTCTATGTATAAAAAACACATTAAAAACATAAATGTCATTTTAAAAACAACCATTAAGGGACTGTTCAGATTATAAAAGTGTATTAATTACAACACAAACTTACATTTGAAGTTAGAGAATTGACCGTGACGTATATCGATGTATGGGAGAACATGTTTTCAACTACAACATAAAGTTTGTTTTTGGAATAAATCCATCCCAACTACGGAACCCTTTTTTTTTCGTTAACCTTTTTAATATTTAATTTCTTTTATTACAGATCCACACAGGCCTGAAACCCTTCAAATGTGACAATTGCGGTAAATGTTTCACAACAGCGGGCGAACACAGGGCGCATGTCGAACACGTGCATCTCAAGAAGCCATGGCCCAAGCGAGCTAGACAGAGGAACAGAGATTGGAAGTGTGATGACCCCAGCATTGAGGACTGAGTCTGTCTGTGAAGTACATAATAATAATATAATAGCAGCCTAATATAGTCCCACTGCAGGGTAACGGCCTCTTCTCATGCAAAAAAGGCACGAGCATTGATCACCACGCGCTAGCTCAAGACGGGATGGCGATTTCAGACTTATATTGACTATAAATCCAGATTTCCTAATGTCGGAGCAACACCGATGGGATATGCCGTTAATAAAAAAAATTGGAAACAAATGTTACAACTTTTTTTTTTTTTTACTTTTCTGATTATAGCAATGATGGACTTAGGCCGTAGTGTAGCCAGAACTTATCGCGATAATTATTTTTATAACGGTATTCACATTGCCGATTGACGTGGCGATAACTCGGCGGTGGTGTTCGAGTGTGACCACTCAATTTATCGCGATAGTTATCGGAATAATTACCGCGCTGTTTATGGCGATGATGTGGCCCCGACATCACGAAGTTTCCCTTCACCGATGTCAGTAATGTCTAAGATAAACTCAGAAAGTACATATGAATTGATAGTCACATTGGTACTTGCCCGGATTTGAACCTACAACTTCGTGAATGAGAGAGGCCTTAACCGCTGGGCCATCATGACAATTGTGAAGTACATACTAGATATTTATTTATTAAAAAAAAGGGTGTTTGTTTCCAATTTGAAATGACGCGTCCTACTACCGCATTTAACCGACGTTCGCATGGATGTAAAAATATCGCGGTGAGATTTTATCGCGCACTGGATTTTCAACTCTCGCTGTTGAGCCGAGCGTTGAGAATCCAACCTAACAATAACAGAGTGCATCCCAGCTCGGTGGCGGCGATCTCTCGCGTCCGAACCTGGTCCGGGTTATGGTACGGAGCGAGAGTGCATGGGAGGCCGTCACCTCCTTTTGCGAAGGAGGAGGCGAAATGCGTGGGGGAGAGGCAACTGTCGCGTCCTCTCGACGCAAGAGACGCCTTGGGCGGCGGGAATCGATAGCCGATTCCCGGCTACCGTAGGCGCAGGCTTGCGGTCGGCGAGCAATGGGTAGCTCGCCGTCCGGTAAGGACCAGGCCCGGGTCGACGGCGCGTTGTGTTCCACGCGCGCCTCAAAGAGATGTCAGCAGTGACGGGGTCCAATAGGGCCGATGCCGCCGGGGTCGCGGGTTGTTCGTAAGAGATACCGTGGCCCTGGCACAGGCAATTGAAGGAACACGGGTGGGTTTTAGTCAGTAAAAGTCTGACACGCCCTCCCGCTCCGCCCAGAGCGGGAGAAGTCATTTGATGAATTCCAATCCACAAAAAAAATAGTGCATCCCAGCGCGTTGAAAAAATACACTGTTGGACTTTCAACTCTCGGCGCTAAGCAGAGCATTGAAAATCCAGTGCGCGAAAAAAAATCGCCGCGATATATTTATGTCCGTGCGAACGTCGACTTACCGTAGTTTACGTATACGAATTTAAGTAGTGGGGAGCGTCAGAGTGGACAAGCTATAGAAATGAAAGCATACGACGAATCAATATGAAGCAATATACTATGTTATTAGCAAGAAGTGCAGTGGAATCCGTTTATTATGACTATATTGACCAACCACTTAAGGCGAACTGGGCGAAAATAAAAAAGAGACAGAGTTAATTACCCCCACATGCGAAAAACGAGAGCTCAACAATGCGCTCAAACCTAAATGAAAATTGTTTAAAAATACTTTAAGCTATTTATCAAAAATATTTTCAGCCGGAGTTTTCAATTATCTAATACGCACATTTTGAATGTAATTTTGCAATGAAATTACTTAGGGTTTTTGAATTACAGAAAAAAATATTAAAAAGTAGAGGTCTTTTCGGGATTAAATTATATCGAGGAATTTTAACCCAATTGTGTTTTCCTTCAATCAGAGTATTAATGAAATAGTCAATAAACATATATCCAAAAATTAAATCCATACATACAAATTAAATCCAAACAGCCCCAAATTTATTTTGGTATCGCCTTAATATGAAGTAAATGCAGGGCGAAGTTTGGTTTTCATATAAAATTCTTTGTAACAAAGTTCGAATAAAATGACTTCGCTCATTGAGATATATTTTAAGAAATTATAGTGACAAAGTGAACAAAAGCAGGCAAAAAAAAAAACCGGCCAAGTGCGAGTCGGACTCTCGAACGAAGGGTTCCGTACCATTAAATATAAAAACGGCAAAAAAATCATGTCTGTTGTATGGGCGCCCCCCTTATTTGTTTTATTTTAATTTAATTATTTATTCATGTAAGTAACTAAATATTCTGTGAATATTTCAAGCGTCTACCTGTTGCCGTTATCAATATCGACCAAAAAAATCACGTGTGTTGTATGGGAGCCCTCTTAAATACTTATTTTATTCTGTTTTTTAGTATTTGTTGTTATAGCGGCAACAGAAATACATCATCTGTGAAAATTTCAACTGTCTAACTATCACGGTCCATGAGATACAGCCTGGTGATAGACGGGGAGACAGACGGACGGACAGCGGAGTCTTAGTAATAGGGTCCCGTTTTACCCTTTGGGTACGGAACCCTAATTATTAATTTCTTATTTAAAAAATGAAAAAATATGTATTACAATTTTTATTCTGTTTTTAATATTTGTTTTGTGTCAGCTCACGTTTACTTTCTTTTTTTTTATTCATACACTTTGTACTTCTTCTCTCTATTGAACTAAATACCTGACAAAAATAGGAAGTTGTTTCAAAATAAAAAGTCATTTAATCAAATTAGGCTGAGAATCAGCACTTTCTGAACATCAAAATTACATAAGACAGTCCCACAAAACGCCCGCCCTTCACCACTTCCTAGTGCTTTAGCTGGGAAGAAGAAGTGGCGCAACAAACTCCCCAGCAGCACAGCTTTCTGTTCAGTTAGAAAAACTTGATTCTATACAATAGTATGCAAAATAATTTACGCAACACAAAACATTAAATGGCACCTAAAGTGTTTAATAAAATTCCTGATGACATAAAAAACATGACATTAAATAAGTTTAAAAAAGCTCTTACTAAATTATTAATTGACAAATGTTATTATACTGTAGACGAATTTTTTAATGACCAATTATTATAATAATTATTTTTATATTTTGATAAAATATAAAAATAATTATTAATATAATAGTATATTTAATTAATTCCTAGAGTAACTTTATTTTCTTATAATGATTTAATATAATATAATGTAAATGATTAATCTATATAACTTATGATATGAAAAAAAAAAAAAAAAATAAAAAAAAAATATAAAAGCACGTCAAATAACCCGCCCCTAACCGTTCCTGGCGCAAAGGTGCCCATAACACTTGCAGCGTTGCCACGTTGTATGGCAATGGCTAACCTTTGCACCAAGAACGAGCCGGAGGAGCGGGAGTCACCCGTTAAATTAACATTAAATTATGTTATTTGTCAAATAAAATAAACAATTTTAGGAACTCGTATAACCTGTCATTATTTAAGCTAATTCTGGAGAAAGAACATAAACACTGTCTTGAGTTAATGTTTACACTACGCTTTGTATGACTTCCGCTTAGTAAGACGTGTTTGTCACTTCCCTTCGATGTCATTATAAGCGGATTCTACTGTACAATACATTTTTATCTCTGTGTGTAGAGATTTAAAGATTGAAATTGTTATGCCTGAAACGTTAAAAATCGAAGTTCAGGCCTAACAAAAAAACAGAAGGCTAACTTAGAGCAAAACTCCCAATTCAATATATTTTTTTGTGTAACGCCTAGATGAGTTATAAATAAAATAATAAAATAAACTTACAAATAATGTAATGGCTTCCTAAGACGTTTTGTACTGTAAGTAATATAATTAACTAGATATTATTATAATAACTTAGATTCGATCTCAATAATGAAGGGCCTACACAATAACACATGATATATTATTATGTATTTATACTGGAAAATTATTTTGTTTATTGGCAAGCTTTAGGCAGCATCAAGGTATAACATATACAATGTGTCTCAGAAAGGTGTGGTATAGACCATCAAACTGAACAACTTTCTCCATGGAACCAACATCGTAATCGGGAAAAAAAAATCTGTCTGTCTGTCTGTCTGCATTTGGGTCGACTAAAGTTTTGTTGAGGAGCTCGTGGCTAAGTAGTAACAGCCGCACGAGTCGATCCATCAGGTTAAGCTACGCTTGCCGGGGTTTGTCCGTGGATGGGTGACCATCTTTACATACCGAGACTCCTCCGTGCCTTAGAAAGCACGTTAAGCCGTTGTTCCCGGCTGTCATTCGCGGATCTTTGACAGCCGTTTCGGGTCGTCAGAAGCCCGAAAGTCTGCCAACCAGTCTTACCAAGGGGTATCGTATTGCCCAGTTACTGAGTTGTGGAGGTCAGATAGGCAGTCGCTCCATGTAAAATACTGTTATTCAGCTGCATCCCCAACATAGTTGGGAAAAGGCTAGGCAGGTTGATTGAGGTAAGTATTGAAGTTTTGTATGGGACGACAAATTTTTTTTTCACGATTACGATGTTGAAAACCTCATAAGGGGTCAGCAGTTCCCTACATTTTGTCGAATAAGCCAACATAAATATATGGAGTAGCAATTTATTTTCGATTTCAATGTTTGCCCCCACAGTAAAAGTGGTTAATGATGAGTACAATGACCCATTTTCAGGTTTTTAGTTTCTTGATTTACACTTCTACAACATCAGTTTTAGTATATGCGAAACCCGAAACACGTGTCTAGTATTTTTGTGTCAAGAATCTATGTACAAAATTTCAAAACTGTGTCATGAAAAATCACAAAGTTATAAGCTTGTTATGTTACCTGGTTGTCCGTACAAAAACATGATCACCACGCGGCGCCCGCTGTGCGCCCGTGCCTAGTGCCGCTATGACCTGCAGTGACTTGTGTTCGTCGCGCGGTGTCCATATTGTAACCTTTTTTAAAGATTTTTGGGGCAAAATATAACACGGATAAAAATTATTGGAATCGATTCAGTTATTTATTCTGAACAAACTATATTCAGGTTTCGCATATACTAAAAATAATGTTGTGTAGATTTTTTATGAGCGTGTTCTCAGTCGACTCAATGTAATCAGTTTATTTAATACGGACTCTAGTTTTCATTTCAACTGTATACAATACAGGATCAAATTAAATAAGCTAGCGAAACTCTAAAATTAAATAAAAAAGGTTTGATCCTTTTTTTGGGGTCAGACCGCTGCTAATGTTGTTACTTGAAGTGTAAGTTGATATAACATGTTTTATCGTGTGGAGTTATGGATAATCAACATGTCTGCGAAGTTTACACAAATAAATTATTGTATAAACTGATATTTTAAGTGACTACACTACCAGCGCGCCGGTATACGTATTTTTTTACATCATCCTAATTCATTTCTTTTTTGTTTTATATGAAGTTTCGCTAGCTAATTTAATTTGACCTTGTATAGCGTGCGATTTAGATTTTTTAATACGAATATAGCATAGCATAAACAGTCTATAACGTTCCCACAGCTGGGACACAGGCCTCCTCTCTGTGAGAGGGAGTGGGCTGTAATTACGCACCACGCGGGCACAATGCGGGTTGGTGGGTGTCACATGTCTTCGATTTTTTTTTGTTCTAAGACATGTAAGTTTTCTCACGATATTGGGGGCAGTGGTGTTGAAATTAAATTCAGAAAGTATAGTGCCTGTCTAGGTTTGAACCCACGACCGACGACATGTAAGTCCAGGCAGTTATCACTGCCCTAATACGAATAATTATATTGAATTCATTCACGAAAATACTCAATAATAATATATTATGTACATTTTTATTTTATGTGATGTAATTAGAGATATATTTTATGATATTGTGAATAGTTGACTGCTAGAGAATTATTTTAATTAATTTTATTATATTATAAGTCTTAGTAATATATACTAGGTGTAATTTTAATCGCCGTTATCCGCTTTTAAGGGATCATCGTACTCATCAATATGAACAACTTTTACTATCCACTAGTACGAAAGCGCCTCTACACAAAAAAACAGTCCATCGTATTGTCATGCGTACGAGCACTGTGACGTCAGCCGGCACTTCGCACGTGTTTACAAACAATGCCGAAGCAACGAAGATTCTTGGAATCTTGTAACGCTCGAATGTTTTTATGGATGCCAGAGAACTGGACTCTATTGTAGTGTATGTTTCGTTTGAATGTATGATCGTATAAAATTCACAAAAATAGGTATGTAAAGAGCAAACACAGTTAGTTTCAGATTTCTAGATTCTAGATTTTCTACAAAGAAAAAACAAGCGATGACGTATATTTTTTATGGTTTAAAATGCATGCTGTGCTATGGGACCAAACCTGAAATTGCGAAAAAAAAAGTCAGCTGTTCAGTACATTTTGACGAGTTATGCGAACATAAATAAAAAATAGGTTTGGTCCTATAGTAAAAGTTGTTTCAGTATAATGATGTGTACAATGACCCCTTAAGAGCGGATAACGGCGATGATGATGTGATGATGAGGATAACGGTGATTAAAATTACAGTCTGTATAAGAGGCTCTTAGATTAATGAGAAAGCATGAAAACTGAGGCCTAGAAAAATGTTTCGAATATTTTATAATACTCTTAGCATAGATGTATGATTTCCCAGGGGTAATAGTGTAATACACAGAATGCCAATCGATCGCAAAACCTTTCATTTTGACAGCTCAGCCACGTTAATTGCATTATTTAATAACAATAAACAAACACACAACAACAAACAATTAATTATTCTTTCTTTCTTTCGTTCGTTCTTTTATTTACGTTGTTGGGCAGACAAATTTTTCAACCCTATGAAGAAATAGATTAGCAATTTGTTTCAAAACCCTCGGATAGTGAAAGAAAATGTATGACGTAAAGTTACAGATAGATCGTGTTGAACACTGTAGTGTGGCAGTTGATGAGCGAATGAATTTGAACTTTATTTTAATAACGTTCAGAACGTACAGTAGGCGCGCGATCTGAGTGCAGTTCTGAGGAATGCGCTAGTGATGTGACCTAATTAGCGACAATGAACGGAGTTCGATATTTTTCTTTGACACCTTAAAAGTGGACGTTCAAACTGCTTGTATCTGTTAGTATTTTAACACATTTTATTTATTATATTTGCGCTAGATATTTTTATTACCAGCTATGGTATAAAAAAAAAGAAAATATCATGCATCTATTCCCTACTTTAAGAAAACTGTGGGAAAGCCGGAAATCTTAATCAAACAAGTTTATTATTGTAAACTATCATCACTGTCATCGCCGACCTCAATGACAAATCGGTCTATGGTATCTTCCATTAATCCATCCCTTTCGAGTTAAACGCTATCGATAAGCGCGCGAGCGAGAGACATCAAGGTCAGCACGGCACTAAACTACAGGCGGCCGCGGCGAGGTGTCGACGGGCGGGGGGAGTTGCACCCGCCCCGCTCCTCATACCCCGACTGCACTCAGATCGCGCGCCTACAATAAGTCAGTTTGTAAGATTACGTCACCTTGACAGTTTATTGTATTTTATTGAACGCATGGCTGACTACAGGCCTCACGCGTCGTCTATGTACTGTACTCTATACTTTCAACATGTATATTATTCTACTAGCTACTGCCAGCGACTTTATCCGCGGGAAATTTCTTGTTTGAACATAAAATGTATCCTATGACACTCGGCAAGATTGTAGCTTCCCAATAGTGAAAGAATTTTCGGAACCGGACCAGTAGTTCCGAAGATTACCCCCTACGTAAAACAAACAAATTTTATCTCTTTATAATATTAGTATAGATATCTTTATCTCTACATAATTATTAATTAAAGTAGCTTTTCGTGTCTGTTGTGTGACCGCGTTGTTCTTCTAAACAACGCAACGGATTTTGATGCGATTCTCAACATCATTTGGAGAATTTATGCCGGACGTTTTATGTGTACATAACATTGTTATTTTACATAAATATAGCATAGAAATATCGATATTTTAAGTACGCACGGCTACAGATCAAGCTATACATATCCAGTATAAGCCGATATCGCGTTGTATAGGATTTCCTTACAAGGAGAGGTCAGTGTAAACTGGAAATATGTAGCTTGATGTGTAGCCGTGTGTACATTATTGCATCCGTTCAAAGCAAGGCCGGGTCACTAATGATGTTGAAAGAATAGAATACAGTACAGCCCTATGCAAACTTTACGGCGGCAAGGAACATGAGGAGAGTAAAGTTTGACGCGTACTAATACGAGGGCGGGTCAATAAGTCCGTGACTTTTTGATTTTTCCGTCTCTTAATTGAAATGGCAACACTGCTCCCGTCAACAGTCATCTGTCAGATGACTCCTGTCAAAAATTGAACAAGCTGTGACATTTAGTTTGTTTTTGACAGCCGTTAATATCAGACTACCGCGTTGACTGAGAAGAAAATGGAAAAAAGTGAATTTCGTGTGCTCATTAAGCATTATTTTTTGCGGAAAAAATCCATTACGCAAACCAAGGCTAAGCTTGATAAATATTATGGGGACTCTGCACCATCCATTTCCATGGTAAAAAAGTGGTTTACTGAATTCCGATGTGGCCGTACCAGCACGGAAAATGCCGAACGTTCAGGACGCCCAGTTGAGGTCTCCACATCCGAAACAGTTGAAAAAATCCACGATATGGTTTTAGCCGATCGGCGATTAAAAGTGAGAGAGATTGTGGAAGCCATAGGCATCTCGCATGGCTCAGTTGTTTCAATTTTAAACGATCATTTGGGTATGAGAAAGCTTTCCGCAAGATGGGTGCCGCGTTTGCTCACAATCGACCACAAACGCAAACGTGTGACAATTTCGCAGGAATGTTTGGCGTTGTTCAATCGCAATATGAACGAGTTTTTGCGCCGTTTCGTAACCGTGGACGAAACGTGGATCCACCACAACACACCGGAGACCAAACAGCAGTCAAAACAGTGGGTTTCTCGGGGTGAATCGGCGCCAAAGAAGGCAAAGGTGGGTTTGTCAGCCAACAAAGTCATGGCGACTGTTTTTTGGGATGCACGCGGTATTATCCACATTGACTACCTTCAAAAAGGAAAAACAATCAATGGCGAATATTACAGCAACTTATTGGGTCGATTCGATGAGGCATTGAAAGAAAAGCGACCGCACTTGGCCAAGAAAAAAGTCCTTTTCCATCAGGACAATGCACGGGTGCACACATGTGCAGTTTCTATGGCAAAAATCCATGAATTGGGCTACGAATTGCTCCCTCATCCGGCCTATTCTCCCGATCTAGCCCCGTGTGACTACTTCTTGTTCCCAAACTTAAAGAAATGGCTCGGTGGAAAGAGATTTGCCTCCAACGACGAAGTCATCTCACAAACAAATGCCTATTTTAAAGACCTCGACAAATCATATTTTTCGGAAGGGATAAAAAAATTGGAGAAACTTTGGGCTAAGTGTATAGAGCTCAAAGGAGACTACGTTGAAAAATAAAATAACTTTTTATCTAAAAATTTGTGTTTCATTTAAAAAGTCACGGACTTATTGACCCGCCCTCGTACGTAGCCGTAAATATGGCATAGAATCGAGCACTTTTTAATTTTTACTGAATAAGTAACTGTATCAATTGACATTAAGTATTTTTTCCGTTTGGTGGAGTCTGACCCCACTGCTTCACACACCACCGAGAACGGGAAGTCAACGATAAAACAGATGACTGCGCCGAAGTAACGACAGTACATTTACCACCTATAGCCGAATAATCTCGTTTCTAGTTGACGACCCGTTCCCGGTGTGGTAGAACACAGTTTTAGGGTATGAAACCCAAATAGACCTTATCGTTTTATCACGTGCAAGTGAAATTCACCCTTAGGTTGGTACTCATACAGACCGTTGTTATTTTTTACATCAGATCTTGCATCACTGTTAAAATCACAATGATCTTTATTTTCAAGTCAAGTCTGTCAAAATTAAAGTGATCTTTATTCTCGTTATACTAAGGTTGCTCTTGGATTACTGCTGTCAGAGGTAAAATAATTGTGAAGGTCTGTAGCAGTCACGAGGTCGACTATACTATAGGCTTGAGCTTGTTGTGTATATTTAATAAAGAGTGTGAGTTTGAAGTTATTTATTGGAAGATTGTAATAAATGAGTAATTATTATAATATATTTTGTTGTTTTATTCATACAGCTAATCAAATCAATCAATTAATCAACTCTGCCTATCGCTGTCCACTGCCACAATATATGAAGAGTAAGGAAATTGCGTACAAATGGCCGCAAACGGCACACTCACACAAACGCGCGCTCCGACGAGACCGCAAGCGATAGTCGCGGTGCTCTCAGTATATACAGGGTGTCCCAGAACTCAACGTCAAGCTGAAACGGGGCGACAGGATTGATTGTAAACATCATGAGAAAAATCAGAAAAAAAATCTATCCCATGCAGTTTGAAAATTATGGGCATTTAAGAAAAACCTAAAAATTTGGTCAATCTGTAACCATTTTTCGGTTATTGTGGTTAATTTTTATTATTTTTGTTCATTTAAACTTTGGAACCGTAACCCTAAATAATATTTCTAAGAATCACAGTCAAAAATAATGACACAATTGACCCAAGTTTCCTATAAGATTAAGACTTTGTTAAACTATGAATTTAAAATTTTCAAAATTGGTCGACTTTGAACGGCCCTCCTTTAAAAAAAATGTACTAGAGTGCCTTGGCAAGTGCCATTAAAAGTTGGCGCATTTAATCAGCATTGTAAAATGGTACAATACTTGTTAGTTTCGTACTAAAAAAACGAGTAAAAAAATAAAAACCTCAAGTAACCCGATTTTTGCTAACCCATTTTACTCAGTTAAAATGTTTTTTACTCGCACAAGCTCTTGGTAGGTTCTTAATTTTACGGCAAAATGATGAGAGAGATGGATAGTGGACATGTTTACGCAGTGCAAGTAAGAGATTTCCTTGACCAGGAATATCCGGGAAGGTGGATTGGACGTTCAGGCACTATCTCGTGGCCTGCCCGTTCCCCAGATTTAAATCCCCTGGATTTTTTTTATTGGGGCGTTCTCAAAGAAAAGGTTTATTCAAAGCCCATTGAGAGCGTAGCCGAGCCGCGTGAACGAATTTCTCAAGCTGCTGAGGACATCAACTCTCGAGGATATGCCCGGCTAATACGTAGATCTTTTTTAAGAAGATGTAGGGTGTGTATTGAGGCTGATGGTAAACAATTTGAAGATTTGTTGTAATAATAAATGTTATTTCCATATCTGACTTTTATTCCAATAAACCTAAACTAAACTAGGTCAAGATTTTTCATTATTTTATTAATTTTACTTAATTTTGTCGACTTTGGTAAAAGTGGCGTCACTATCTGTCTCTCTCACTCATGGCAAACATGTCCACTCTCTCATCATTTTGCCGTAAAATTAAGAACCTACCAAGAGCTTGTGGGAATAAAAAACATTTTAACTGAGTAAAATGGGTTAGCAAAAATCGGGTTACTTGAGGTTTTTATTTTTTTACTCGTTTTTTTAGTACGAAACGAACAAGTATTGTACCATTTTACAAGCCTGATTAACACGCTCAGCGCCATTGTGTATCATTTTCGATACACACTGTACAAACACTTGTGTATCTTTTTCGATACACGAACACCATTCCACTCTTTAGCCTCGTGTATCGTTAACGCGCACGTTTTTATACATTTTATACTACGAAAATATTGCTCTGGCCTAGGGGATTTTTCTGGTGTATTGGGGTTGGGATTGGTAATTTTTTTTGGAAATTATGAAGCAAAATGTATGGGAAAGAAATAAAACAGTAAAATTATTTTGAATGTAGAACTTTTATTATAAAAAAATCAAATGTAACAAAGGTTTGATGAAGAGAAAGTAATCTTATAGTTAGTGAGTATTATTGAAACAAGTTTTGCAAATTATTACATCACAAGTGAAACATTTTGTGTTAACTTGTGACGCTCGTACTACTTTGCCATTTACTTCAATTCCTTTCCTTCCGTACTTTTTGTAACATTCTGAACAACGCCCGCGAACTGTCCTTTCTCCAACTATATTCTTCACAAGATAGTGCTTCATATTTCCTGAGGCTCTTCTTGGTGTTGAAGTCGATGGTCCGGATTCTGTTACACGGGATTGAGAATTTCCGTCAAGTAATCCTGTAATAACTTGCTCTCGAAATTCTGTGATTGTCAGTTTCTTATTGTTGGAATATTTATTATAAAGAAAATGGGCATTGACTAGGCTTGTTCCCCATAGTACCTCAATAAACAGCTTACGATACCATTTAGTACAACGTCTCAAAGCACTGCCATATGTAGCCATTTGGTCACTAATATCGATCGATGCTTTGCCGCTGTTGTAGTCGTTGATAATTACTGGCTTGATTATAGGTATCCTTTTTCTACTTTGGGTGACCACTGTCTTGAGGCCAGATGTTTTTGTTGAGAGCATTCTCACATCTCGTTTATCGCGCCATTTCAAGACTACAATTCCATCTTTGGTTTGCTTACAGCTCATTTCCCCTCTTTTCAGTTTAGCGGCAATGACATCTTTTGGTAGATGTTTTCGGTTGGATCTGAGAGTACCAACAAGATGGGTTTTTCGGCGTCGTAGTCTGTATGCTAGCGGGACGCTTGTATAATAATTGTCAGTAAAGATTGTTCTTCCTTCGTCAAGAAGACCTTCTGCAAGAGTCATAACGGTTTTTTCAGAAACATCGACTTCTTTTTCCTTTGATTTACCGCAATATACATATAGGTTCCAGGTATAACCCTTTTCAGTACAGAGCTTGAATACCTTTATACCATATTTTGCTGCTTTATTAGGTATATATTGGCGAAATATCAATCTTCCGCGCCAAGGAATAAGAGATTCGTCGACACAGATGTCTTTGCCCGGGGTGTACATTTTCTTATAGTTCTCAATAAATTTATCAAGCACATCTCTAATTTTGAACAACCTGTCCTCAGTATCTGCTTCAGTGTTATCCGAAAAATGCAAATATTTCAATATTAGCTCGAAGCGATTTCTTGGCATGACTGTCCTTGCCAATGGAACTCCGTAAAGCTTATGAACTCTCCAGTAGTCTTTTATAGCAGGCAGTTTGACCAATCCCATCCAACCAATCAGTGCCAAAAATTTGATCATCTCGTCGGCAGTGACTGGATACCAAGAATGAGCTCGAGCTTCGGGACCCACGTCGTCGTTAGCTAATAGGTTCTGTGTAGCAAAAAGATTTGTTTGTTCAACAATGAGCTCCACAATATCTCTTGTCAGAAAAAGTTCAAAGTATTCAACAGGGTTTGCAGTTGCCAAGATGCCCGTGTAAATATCTTTCATTCCTGAAAAAGGCACAGTGTACGGTATCGGTTCTGGATCATCTGCAGTTGGCATTTCCCATTCTATATTTTGAATTTTTTGATTGACCCATTCAGACTCTGATATTTCTCCTGAGGTAGTTCCAGAAGTACTTGGAAGGTTGGCTATATCGTCTGATGGCATTGTTCTTATGCGTGGAGTTCTTCGTCTATGTATATTTGGCAGTGCAGGTAACTGATCCTCTGAAAATGTTGACATTCTTCTTGATGTAGCTGGTGGATTCCAAGCTTCATTTCCACTATCTGATTCACTTGGATCGTCGTCATCTTCTGTACTGGGACAGAAATCGGGATCGTCCATTGAATCATCACTACTATAATCCATTTTTACAATATTCTAACGCGTCTTTCGGTTGTTATTCACTTTACTAACTCTTATTACTTATTCCTGAAACAAATGAGAAGAAAATTATGGAAAAACTATCTCTATTCCAAAATTCTCTTCTCATTCGCTTCTTTCTTTTTTCTCTGCTCCATTTGCATATCTAAAACAATATAAGAATAAATTATAAATTTATACATTTTGTGTATCTTTTTTGCACACATGGCCTATGAAAAAGTTTTGGGTGTTAACTATTTTCACAGGCCAGTGTATCAAAAAAGATACACACTAGAGGGAGGGGGTTGGGAAGGGTGGGGGTAGAAAAAAAATTATCCGCTATAACATCTAGATGGTTTTAGGTCAAAAAAAAATTTTTTTTCAGAAAGGTCAAATTTGGGTGGTATTGGCATATAAGGCTTGGCGCTGAGCGTGTTAAATGCGCCAACTTTTAATGGCACTTGCCAAGGCACTCTAGTACATTTTTTTTAAAGGAGGGCCGTTCAAAGTCGACCAATTTTGAAAATTTTAAATTCATAGTTTAACAAAGTCTTAATCTTCTAGGAAACTTGGGGCAATTGTGTCATTATTTTTGACTGTGATTCTTAGAAATATTATTTAGGGTTACGGTTCCAAAGTTTAAATGAACAAAAATAATGAATATTAACCACAATAACCGAAAAATGGTTACAGATTGACCTAATTTTTAGGTTTTTCTTAAATGCCCATAATTTTCAAACTGCATGGGATAGATTTTTTTTTCTGATTTTTGTCATGATGTTTACAATCAATCCTGTCGCCCCGTTTCGGCTTGACGTTGAGTTTTGGGACACCCTGTATATTGTGGCTTAGGGGTCTCGTAGATGCGCGCGTCTCTGTGTGTGCCGTTTCATACCGCGCCTTCACATTTCGTGGAGGCGTCGCGTACTCGCAGGTCCTTAACTGGGGGGTAACAAATAAGTAGAACTAGGTCGGGAGACGAAAGGCTTATGCCGTGAATATTTTTATAATAATAACTCTATTCCAAGATAAAAATATATCACACTGCCTAAGCGGAGCCCTAGCTAAAATCTAACTGTCATCCTACAAAGAAAAACGAGGTTCGTTTTTCTTTGTAGAACACATTCTATATTTGAATGATTGAATGTCAGCCAGTATAACATTGGTGCCGATTCTGTTGTGCACAAACAAAATTTAGGCTATTGCTAACTTTTTCTCTCTATTATGACAAGAAAGGGACGGAAGTAAATTAGAGCTGTCAAATTAGTTAGAACTAATTTTTCCATAGACATTTAGACGACACGTAAAAACATGTCGACTAAAAAACAGTGAAGCGCAAGGCGTGAACTAGTTTGACATCTCCAACTTAGTTCATAGCTATAGCCGTCCTTTTATCGCGCTGCCTGTTAGTAAAAGATAGCGATTCTCTAATTTTAGTTTAGTGCGTTCACAAGAGAATCGGCACCATTGTCGAGGCTTGACCAAAGCATCAAACCTCTACAGTACCTGTTGACATATTCAGTAAACAACGAAAGCTTATTTACGCAAAAATTAGTTAAAACTTCTATGATCCAGATGAGACAACTTTAACTGGACGTGATTAGGAAGGTGACGTGTGACTGACACTGGCATGGATTAAGTCGAATCTTAGTTTAGAAGATATAGAGTTAAATTTTTAAGTATAGTCCCAAGAGCTAGATCAAAGATTTTATCGTAAACTCATCGATCTAGCTCTTGGACTATACTTAAAAATTTAACTCATTATATCTTCCACATGGTGTGGGGTGAGTGTGATACCTCACACGCTCCTGGACGCAGCCAGGAGCGTGTGAGGTATCTCACTCACCCCACAACGCTGCCCACATCACTGAAGAGCAAGAGGGAGTGAACCAACAACGTCGTCGCTTCATTACGGGTCGATAGGGCAGATTAGCATGAACAGCCTCCAGCATTTAGTATGACGTATTAGGAGTAGTAAATGGTTTTGAAAAACTGAATACTTCCTGGAGGGGGGGGGCGACTGATATAAGTTGTAATCAGCTTTGCTGACGAAGTGTGTTGTGTGTGTCCTTGCGAGGTGTGTTGAGTTGACCCAATTGGTGCAGTTTATATCTGAGGATTCACAGTTTGGTCAATATGGACCAGTAGTAATATTTGAGGGTTCAGTGTTGACTTTACGCGATATTTTTTTTGAACTTGCTGGAGATTGAACGTGAGTTAGGTTCGACGATATAATTTTAACTTCCATACGCATTCCTCCCTCTGGCTCAATACAGTCCGATGGATTAATCAATCACGATGTTGAGTTCTTTAGTTTTTTCAAACCCATCTGGGCTTATTGTGAATCGTCACATCATAATTGTTATCGCAGGGGGCACGTCAACCTTTTGCCTCCGGGTTTTGTTTGACGGGGCTCAGACTGGTTATTTGGAAGTGGACTACTGCAAGACTTTTATTCAAAAGGGGCGTAGCTCATGTAGAGGTTTGATGATAATGGCTGACATTCAATCATTCAAATATTGAATGTGTTCTAGAAAGAAAAACGAACCTCGTCTTTCTTTGTAGGATGACAGATACCTAGATTTTAGCTAGGGCTTTGCTTAGGCAGTGTGATATATTTTTATCTTGGAATAGAGTTATATACGGCATAAGCCTTTCTTGCCCCGACCTCGTGTCTACTACAGTTACACACTACACACACACACTTACGTATATATACTTTTACGTAGGCTAGAAAGCATTGGCATAAGGGGACCTCCTCTTGAACTTCTAAAATCTTACCTGAGTAACCATAAGCAGTTAAAATTGGGGATTACACTAGTTCTGAAGTAACTATTACTTATGGAGTCGGGCAGGGCACTGTCCTTGGCCCGCCCATGTTTCTTATTTATATTAATAATTTATATAATATGAATATTCACGGTGGTCTCATATTCTCTTACGCAGATGATACCGCTATTGTCTTTACTGGTAAAACTTGGGCTAGTGTTAGAAGGTTGGCGGTGATAGCAACCTGGTTAAACCATAATCTTCTCACTCTAAATGCTTCTAAATCCAACTACATTTGCTTCACGAAGTATAGCAATTCACAACCGTCGCTAGAATTCCAAATTCAAATTTATAACTGTCCCAACCCCTCAATCCCCGACTGCTTATGTGTAAAAATCGACAGGTTACAGCATACTAAATACCTAGGGGTTATGATAGACCAGCGTCTGTCCTGGCACATGCACACAGAACTACTTATGAAAAGAGTTAGGAGAATGATTTGGACATTTAAAACATTGCGGCATATTGCCTCAAAGCAACTACTGAAGCAAGTATATGTATCTTTGGCTCAATCGATCCTCACATATTGTTTGCCATGTTGGGGTGGGTCATCAAAAATATAATTTTTGGAGCTTGAGAGGGCGCAAAGAACTTTGCTTAAGGTCATGTTCTTTAAACCTTACAGGTTCCCTACCCAGGACCTTTATATACTATCTGACGTTCTGTCTGTTAGAAAACTTTATTTGTTTCAACTCATTCTAAGAATGCACGCATCCCTCCCGTATGGTCACTCTAAGCCAAGAAGCAGAAGGAGCTACTTAGTCGCTACAACTGTCGCGGTCAGGTCTGTCTTTGCTAAAAGACAGTAGGTACCCAAGCCAATCTTCCCAGATATACAATTTAATAAATAAAAAGCTTGGTATACACCCCCTGAAGCTCCGAGACAGTAAAAGTGTTTACCGAATGGCTTAAGTCCAGCACATACGATGATATTGAGTCTATTGTATCTACTCTTCAATAGTTTATTACTATAGACGTGTTACAGTTTATATTGTTAGTGGAAGGAGTTGTAATAGACTTCTTCCGATCCCAAGACTCCGTCGTAGGGCTAACTTAATCTTAAATTTAAGCTTAACTTAATACTTATACTAACACTTAATTTTATATCTATAGTCGTGCTAAATATTTGAATTTTTAATTCAAACAGTATACATCCTCACACTCTCATACACTCACACTCACTTGTCTACACCACACATACACGCGCATTGTTACCTTTTTCTTCGTAAAATGTTTATTAATTCAGATTTTTTAATTTTTCTTTCTTGTTTTAAGTTCAAGTTTATCATGTTTCCAATTGCAATTATAGTTAAAATCCTAGCGGAAGAGCGGAGTCTCCTAACACAAGCAACTATTGCTTAAAAGGAGATCTCCAATACATTTATGACAAAGCACTTTGTAATTGAAATAAACATTTTTTTTTTCTTTTATCTGATGGATAGGCGGTTCAGTTCAAAACTTCAAACTGATAATCACATCAAGCCGAGCAAGTGCAAGTAGTGTGAGGCAGTCAGAAATAAAAAAAAACACAATTTTATTAATTTTAATGTATTTTCATACTAAGTACATCAATACATGAAATTGTAACTTATAAAGGTACAGATTGATTAAATATAGAATATGATTCCATGTTGTAATGTTAATGTAATGTATGTTGAGTTGTGTTCATCATTATTATTGTAGGTGATTCTAGCACGAACATTTTAGCAAAATAGTATGGTCACTAATCGTGTTGTCATTGACAAGTTCTATCATCCCTTATATTAAAAGGTGAAATTAAATTAGATAACGAAACGATAAAGGCGATAAAAAAAAACAAAAACTTGTCAAGTGCGAGTCATATAATTATGTTTAACAATCGCAAAAATAACTTTGTATTTCATAATGATACAAAATACCTTATGAAGCGGCGTTTTTAGTATTTGTTGATTAAATACAGCAGTAATGTTACATTCCTAACTTGTTTGATTGTTGCGATAGATCTCGTACAAAAATGGTCTAAAATTTACAACTTTTACGGCCCCCTATTTCTTCATTTTTTGATGTTAAAAAAAATATTTATATTATAATTTACAATTATTATTTATTATTATTATTTTTTTTTTTTTTTTTTTTTTTTTATTTTACTATTTTTTTTTGTCCATTCTGTTGTACTGTTTAACTACTAGTATAACTAGATAAACTGTCCCCTCTATTCGATGAGTTCTAGACAATGACACCCCACATTCTAGGCGAAATAATAAATCATATCAATTTAATAAGTAATTATTAAAAACACATTTCTATTGTGTTATCTAATAAAGTCAGCTCAATAAGTAGATTTCTTTTTTTTATGTATGTTCCCCGATTACTCGAAGCTGGCTGGACCGATTTGGATTTTTTTTTGTTTTATTCGAAAGGGTTATCACAGTTGGTCCCATATACAATTGATTAACTTTGCTTCGGTAGTTTTTGAGTTAGCTTCAATAATACATATTTTTTCCTCACTTTTATATGGATGATGTTCTAGTTTGTTTTGCAGATAGAGTGGTATTAGAATTTGTGTGGGGTAGGTACACAACTAAAAAGTGAAAAATAAAAACTTTTTTTACAAAAAAAATACAACCGACTTCCAAAAATAACACTACAAAGTGAAAAATAACTTTAATTTCGGAAGTCGGTGGCAAACCCGACACCGACACCGATTTCCGAAATTAAAGTTATTTTTCACTTTGTAGTGTTGTTTTTGGAAGTCGGTTGTATTTTTTTGTGAAAAAGTTTTTAACAATTACCAATTAAACTAATATTATTTATTGGTTCGCCAATTGATTACATTTTTCCAAAAAGCATCTTTACATTAAAACATTCTTAAAAATTTGATATCGTGTGAGCGACAGAGGTGACGAAATGAGACTCGAGAGAAAACATCGAAATTATTGTAGGTACTTATAGTTATAATATATTATGTTGATAATGTAAACATTTACTTATAGTAAACACAGTTTTAAAAACTACTCGACTATTTTAAGATTTCACTGTAAGCGGCGTAAATTACGCTAAATAAAAAAATGTGCTTTTCTACTTTCTTATACAATAATATGACACGAGAAATTAGTTTGATCTTAAATGATTCCTTACTTACTACAAATCTTATGTTCTCACTTACATTATCCACTAACGCGCACGGCTCCCCCGCGTGACGTCATTAGAATTGTCCTTGAGAAATATGAGACTTTTTGGCGCGCGACGGGCGCCTAGCCACATATACACGGCTTGTACACAAAAAATTTGTATCAATGGACATTCAACGAATGACTGTTTCCTAAAGTGGATAGACTAGGCTAGATTACGAATTTTGATTTAGAACAAGAGACGACTTAGTTTTTTTTTCAATAAAAAAAAACTGTTTGTTTATAAATGCATAAATGTGTTAATAACTAGACAAATTACTACTATAATTACAGTACGGTCGTCGAGAGAATGCGTTCCTGACATCTTGCAGTTGGACAATTTCTAGTTGTAATAAGGATCAAATTCGCTAAACACAATATTCGTTAGTATGAAACAGACAGATGCCAAAAACGCATTCTCTCAACGGCCGTATTAGCTGATGACACACTTACATATATTAAATAAAGGTTATTTATTATATAACCTTTAAAATACAACAAAGTTATCATGTAATGGCACAGAGCACGGAGACGCCTCGTCAGCGGTAGCTTGTTCAGGCGGTATTATCAACATTTTTCATACAAACTACGGCTTTGAATGGCGAAGTTGACAGAAGTTATGAGCTCAACGCAATTTCGGTGCCATGAATGTTATTGTAGTGTGCGCGCAAGTGATAGTCACCGCCTGAAGTGTGTGAGCAATGAGACGGGGTAGGTAGACAAAGGTGAATCAACTCGTGCCCGGCTTCTGAAGGATTTTTAAACGGAGTTTAAACTTCAATAGTTATTGATTGGACAAAATTATCTATTTAAGCGAATTCCTTCCGTATTATGCTCGGTTTATGAGGTCCTCAGATAAATTCTCGATAGCAAATCACTCGACTTTCAAGCTAAATTCTTCATTAAGCTTTTAATCCGACTTCATGTCAGTTGTCGTGCCCCAGCGCCCGGCACAGTAAATTGAAAAATCTTTTTGATAGAATACAGCGTAATTAAATAAATAAAGCAGATTATAGGATATGTGGTCGTAAATATACGACCCAGGTGAAATGAACAAAAAAAAAAAAAGGTGGATATCGATAATTCAATTTCAGAGACGTTGCAAGTCAGGCGAATTGTTCACGTAGCGTTACATTTTAATATTATAATATATTGGCTTATTTTCTATTCGTATATCTATTTGCACGGGTTGAATGTCTGTTGTAGGCATCGAAGAGGGTTGTTGCTGATTCTGTGAACAAAATAATTAAGTTTATATTGATATGCGAAGAACTAGAAATTAATTTAAAAACTATTTCAGCCGAAAGACGTTCACGGCTGGACATAGGCCTCCCCAAGCACCGCCACTTCGACCGGATCTGTGCTTCCCGCATCCAGCGGATTCCTGCGGCCTTCACCAGGTCATCCATTCACCTTGTGGCTGGCCTTTCAACGTTAAGCCGACGTACGCACGGACGTAAAAATATCGCGGCGATTTTTTTCCGCGCATACAACAGTGTGTTTTTTCGACGCGCTGGGATGCACTCTGTTGTTGTTAGGTTGGATTCTCGAAGCTCGTCTCAACACCGAGAGTTGAAAATCCAGTGAGCGATAAAATCCCGCCGCGATATTTTTACGTCCGTGCGGACGTCGGCTTAGTCTTCCGGTACGCGGCTGCCACTCCAGAACCTATCGGCCCCGTCGGCCATCTGTTCTGCGAGCAATGTGGCCTGCCTACTGACACTTAAGTTTGGCAATTCTTCGGGCTATGTTGGTTACCTAAAAACTATTTAATACGTCTCCATTGCCGAGGGCACACGTTTCCATAGTATACCCATATTTCAGTTATAAGTCCCATGTAAAAGGACGCGATCCTGTAGGTATTAATCGTGTCCGAATCTACATCATCTGCCGAGCCTTTTCCCAACTATGTTGGGGTCGGCTTCCAGTCTAACCGGATGCAGCTGAATACCATTATTTTACATGGAGCTACTGCCTATCTGACCTCCACAAAACAGTGACTGGGAAATACGATACCCCTTGGTAAGACTGGTTGTCAGACTTTCAGAATAAATGTACTGAAATGAAAAATTTTACTTCGGTACATTTATTGAGAAACTGTACCTATCTAAAATTATATGTATAGTTCAGAATCGTACCATGCAAATCTATCAACAATTCGGCTATAAAATATTTTAAGAATGCAACGCATTTTATTTAATAAACATACTTTTGTGTAAAAAAGTAATGATTTGACTACTCATTTGTAACAGCGTCCTTAAGGAGGATGCGCTGTGGTAGCCCGCGAAATTCATCTTTTCTTTCGTTTTATGCAATTTACAGGTCCGTGTCAGGTTGTATCTTGATAAAATATGATACGCGGAAATAAAACATCAATACATCTCTTTAAGTTAGATTTCGTGCAGAGTTGTTAGATTTCGTTCGTTCGACGAATCTGCACGAAATCTTACTTAGAAAGATGTATTGATGATTTTCATGGTTAAATTATATAAATACATATGTTTTATTGCCCCGTATCATATTTTGATTAAGATACAACCTGACACGGACCTGCAAATAGCAAAAAACCCAAAAAAAAATTGAATTTCGCGGCTACAAGCTCAGCGGCGCGGGCTGGCTTGAGCTAGGGTCGGAGCGGTACGCGGGCCCAGTGCGGGTTGGTGTATATTACATACCTGTCTACTGTCCTTCCTCTTCCCCCTAGCGCGCTTCGGCCACGGCTTCTTAAGATGCACGTAAGTGACGTGAACACGTTTCTCGCTCGCGTGCTTGAAGCATTTCCCACACATCTCACATGTGAATGGCTTTAGACCGGTGTGACTCTGTGAAAAATAAATATTGGTTACGTATGTAGATGTTACATATAGAGGAGCTGGTATCAGGTTAAGCTACGCTTGCCGGGGTTGGTCCGTGGATGGGTGACCATCTTTACATACCGAGACTCCTCCGTGCCTCGTAAAGCACGTTAAGCCGTTGGTCCCGGCTGTCATTCGTGGATCTTTGACAGTCGTTACGGGTCGTCAGAAGCCCGAAAGTCTGACAACCAGTCTTACCAAGGGGTATTGTATTACCCAGTTACTGGGTTGTGGAGGTCGGATAGGCAGTCGCTCCATGTAAAATACTGGTATTTAGCTGCATCCGGTAAGACTGGAAGCCAACCCTAACATTGTTGGGAAAAGGCTAGGCAGATAGATGTAGATGTCAATGTTCGACTACTGTAAAGCTCGCTCATTATTTTTTATGGCTAACTGAGCCTCCTCTTGACCCCAATCACGCCTGATGGAAAGCGATTAAATTACTTTTCTACAGATAAGTCTTTATTTGCCTTAAACATGGTATAAAATTGTTACAGTCGGGTATTAATCTAAAGTTCACATGTTTAGCTATACAGGATATGTATCAGTTGCATGCAAAATAATAATTATTAGTTAATTGTTATTCAATGTCACAGATATAAGGTCAATACAATAATATAATAGTTTTATCTCAGCATTACGAGTATTATCCGCAATGACAAAAGTACAGAAATTTATAGTTTATTGTTAAAAAATTCTTTAATGTCATAAAACATATGCTCTTTCAGCCATTTCAATAATCTTTTTTTAAATGAGTTCATAATATGTAACAATTTTATTTCTTTTGGAATTTTGTTATAAATGCGTATACACACATGACTAGGAAACTTTTCGCGAACTTGGCTGATTTAGGAGTATCCCTTATTATTACAAACATAATTACTGATTGTTCTATTATAAATAATAATAAACCAATAGTGTTAGATAAATTAATTGTTCGTCTTTTATTGTGATCACCCCACTAAATCAAACCTTGTATCCAACGTTTAGTCATGCAAAATTATAACTGTAACAAACATACAGCGCCATCTAGTGTAATTTATGCAAAGCACTACGATGAGCGGCTTCATAGACTCGAAGATAACAACTATGATATATAGTAGGCGCGCGATCTGAGTGCAGTCGGGGTATGAGGAGCGGGGCGGGTGCAACTCCCCCCGCCCGTCGACACCTCGCCGCGGCTGCCTGTAGTTTAGTGCTGTGCTGACCTCGATGTCTCTCGCTCGCGCGCTTATCGATAGCGTTTTACTCAAAGGGATGGATTAATGGAAAATACCGTAGACCGATTTGTCATTGAGGTCGGCGGTGACAGTGATGATAGTTTACAATAATAAACTTGTTTGGTTAAGATTTCCGGCTTTCCTACAGTTTTCTTAAAGTAGGCAATATATGCATGATATTTCCTTTTTTTTTAATACCATAGCTTGTAACAAAAATATCTAGCGCAAATATAACAAATAAAATGTGTTAAAATACTAACACATACAAGCAGTTTGAACGTCCACTTTTAAGATGTCAAAGAAAAATATCGAACTCCGTTCATTGTCGCTAATTAGGTCACATCACTAGCGCATTCCTCAGAACTGCACTCGGATCGCGCGCCTACTGTAAAGACGGCTACGTGTAGATATTGTACACACACATGTCAACTGTCCGCCTTTATAAGCAGAGCTGTCTTCGAACAAATCGTTTTAGTTTGTAAGACCTGGCCGGAGGCACACCCACAGGAAATGTTCGGTTAAGCAGTCTCGACCTCCAACGGTCAACTGCGAGAATCACAAAAAAAAAAAAGAACAAATCTTCATTCACTAGCAGAGGTTCAGAGTTCGGTAGCCACGCAGCTTTCTCTGTTTCCTAAGTAAGCCTGGTTCCTGTTCGATAGCCCCGCCGTCTTCAGGAACTAGACAGCTAGGGAAGGTTTGATTGGCGATAGCCACGCAGTCTCTATCATTCCTTCACTTAAGGTTGCCACATGTTAAATCAATATTGTGACGTGTAACATAATTTAAGTTAAAGTTGCCAATAAATTATCATCAAGTTCAACGGAGCTTTATTTTCACAACCTGCAACCCTACATAACTATATTTTATTTTGCCGCCAAGTTGCTTTACTGTTGCGGTTTAAAGAGTGTGGGAGCTGGTGTAATTATAGGCACACTAGCTTATGCCAGCGGCTTCGCCCGCGTGGATGTTGGAAAATATCCCACGGGAACGTACTAACGGGAATTCCTTTATTGTTCCTTGTCTACATTATAAAGGGAACCTCTGTGTAAAATTTTAGCTTTCTAGGTCCAAGGGTTTGGGCTGGGCGTTGTTGAGTCAGTCAATCAGGACTTCTCTTTTTATTTATATACGAGTAGATTTGGGGCTTGTGGCCAAGGAACAACATAACAGCCGCTCTGGTCAATCAAAGACTAAGCAACGCTTGGCGAGACTGGTCCGTGGATAGGTGACCCATTTTATACCGAGACCCTTGCGTGCCTCGGAAAAAACTTTAAGTCGAATGTCCCGGCTGTCATTCATGGCACAGACGGGATACTCCGCAGTTTAGGTATGAAGCTACAAGTACGCGGCGGGCTCATCTCACTGGGTCAATTCGGTGTGGGCTGCCGCGCACCGGCCGGCTCGCACGTTAGTTCGATACTCACTCACGCGCCGCTTCTTAAAAGAAGACAACCCTAACGAGTCAGAAGGTATAAGAGTTACGCGATAGAAAGAGAGGCAACTTATAGGTGAATATAACTGTAGGTAATGAAGCGTTGTGCGACCTGAATCGCTTCTGAGTCGCTTTTTATTTAAATGATTTTGCGGAGTGTCCCATCTGCATTAATCTGTGTTCATGGATCTTTGGCAGTCGTTACGGGTCGTCAGAAGCCCGAAAGTCCACCAGTCTTATCAAGGGATATCGTGTTACCCAGTAACTGGGTTGTGGAGGTCAGATAGGCAGTCGCTCCATGTAAAATTCTGGTATTCAGCTGTATCCGGTTAGACTGGAAGCCGACCCCGGAAAGCTAAGCAGATGATACGTACCACCATATGCTTCTGCATGTTACTCGCAATAGTGAAATCTTGACGAGCAAATTGCTCACATTTATAATATTAGTAAGATATACCTAAGTATATCATACTAATATTATAAATGTCGATCGAAGGTTAAGCTACGCTTGCCGAGGTCGGTCCTTGGATGGGTGACTACTATTTCATTTTATGCCATTAGTCCCGACAGTTATTAGTAAATCTTTGGCAGACAGTACATGTTGTCACCGCGTCCCAGGATCTGTTCAATTATGATAAACTCTAGTATAGTGTGCGCGCAAGTGCTAGTCACCGCTTGGGGTATGTAACGGTGAGACAGTGGAGGTATACATACGTCACGCTAACTCAGTCTGCCATTCTCGCAGTGGCGAGGTGTGAGATAGTAAGAAAAGTAAGAGAGAAGCCGGTTTCAACTTACATACTCACCAATAAAGTAAAAATTAATTTGTTCACTTAAAAATTAAAGTCTTTTCTTTACTGAATTAAACACCATCTATCGTCAAATAGCAGAAACTAAAAGTAGCTATCACTACACAAACAAAACTTTCAATGTTTTAGAGAAATAAACTCAACTAAATTTGCTCAAATAAACAAATAAACACAACTAAAGGTTCGGTTGTGGAATTCACTTCCGCCTGACATTAGGGACTGCCAAACAATTGCAGTATTTAAATGAAGAGTGAAAGAACACTATCTTTCCACTTCGTCATAGTTGTTAGTTATTTTAGTGGTATTTATTTTAGTAGTATGTATGTATTTAAGTATTTATTATATGTTTTATTTAATGAGTTAATTGTTTTGGATTTTATGTATTTTATTTTCTCTTCTACTCTTACACACGTTGTCTACATCTCTTTTTATCCTCTGTCCTATCGCAGGTATGCTGGAAGAGATTTCTTTTGAAATAAGCATCACCTTTGTACGTATTTTTCTGTTCCTTTCTGTTTGTCTGTTTATTTGTGTGTACATAAATGGTTAAATAAATAAATAAAATAAATAATAAATTAGATACTTACTAACATTCTAAAATTATTATAGGAATATAAAAGATCGAATAAATACAGTACAGTAAGTTGAACAGGTGAAAACTAAATAAAATGTGCAATACTCCTTCATCTCGCTCTCGCTGACGCAGTTTTCCTATATCTGTCTCTATCGTAACCCGTTGTACATCAGCTTGCTCTCGTCCATTATCAAGCGGTGCCTCGTGACCTAGAGTGACGTCATGACGGGATCGCTTTTGTATGAATTTTTAGTTCCCAATTATGACGTTTTGGCGCCGAGTTATTTTAGATTTTTTTGTTGCTGTTGTAATTCAAAGCTAAATAGGCGTTTTTGTTGTTTACATAAATATTATGGTAAATTAAATATCCACAGTGAAACTCTTGTTTTTGGCAATAGTAGACACTATATGGACTGTGCCAGTTTGCAATAGCGGTAGAGTAGCGAACCGCCGAAGGGAAGCCGGTAGGAATCGTGTTATTAGGTGCTTTCGCCACTGCATTTTGTCAATCGAGCCCTCCTCCGTCTCACCACTCACCTAACTTCAGGCCATGACTAGCACTTGCGCGCGCACTAAAAACTTACCAAGGGGTATCATGTTACCCAGTAACTGGGTTGTGGAGGTCAGATAGTCAGTAGCTCCATGTAAAATACTGGTATTCAGCTGCATCGGGTTAGACTGGAAGCTGAACCCGAAAAGCTAAGCAGGTGATACGTACCACCATATGCCTCTGCATGTTACTTGCAGTAGTGAAGCTCTTGGAACAAACACTGCAGGTGTGATTGCCTCTTGTAGCTCCATGCACGCGCTGGTGAGCAATAAGTCTGTATTTACGAACAAATTGCTTGTCGCAGGCTGAGCATTGAAATTGCTTGGAGTCTGTGTGAGTCCAGCTGTGATCTTGTAAGAGGGCTAGGCTCTGGAAATGAAGATGGGTGAAGTTTTTTTAGCCAATTATGGTGAAGTAATAACAGCCACACGGGTCGATCGGTCAGGTTAAGCTATGCTTGCCGCGGTTGGTCCGTGGATGGGTGACCATCTTTACATACCGAGACTCCTCCGTGCCTCGGAAAGCACGTTAAGCCGTTGGTCCCGGCTGTCATTTGTGGATCTTTGATAGTTACGGGTCGTCAGAAGCCCGAAAGTCTGACATCCAGTCTTATCAAGGGGTATCGTATTACCCAGTAACTGGGTTGTGGAGGTCAGATGGGCAGTCGCTCCATGTAAAATACTGGTATTCAGCTGCATCCGGTTAGACTGGAAGCCGACCCCAACATAGTTGGGAAAAGGCTAGGCAGATGATCATATGGTGAAGTTAAAGTTCCCTTTATGTTATGCGTTTGAGAGTATTTTTGAAAAATATTGAAAAAAAAAAATTCTCTTCATCAGCAAAAATGATTATAATTTGGAAATGGATATCCTAAAAATTTAAAAAATAAAAAATAATCTAAAGTTGCTTAAAATATTAATATTTGCACCAATTTATACTCCATTTGCAATAAGATTAGTCATTTCAACAAATCTTTTTTACAGTCCGTTCAACCGATTTTGACTTCTATAATGTAGATGGCATGAGAAATGGCAGCTGCAGTAAACAGTTGGTGTTGTAACTATTTTTTTGCCTTTAATGCCATCCTTAAGCCTACGCAATAGAAGTCAAAATCGGTTGAACGGACTGTAAAAAAGATTTGTTTAAATATCTAATCTTATTGCAAATGGAGTATAGCAGCACCAACGGCCTTCTGAATACCATATTGGGTAGGGTTGAGTGCCCGGTTGTGAGGCACTGGAATGCCGTCCACGGTTCCGGAGGTGCCCCTCTTTAATATTAAATAATTATTTGAATTGTGAATAATATTGAATAAATATATAATTAATTAATAATTTTAAGTACTAACATAGGTATAAGTATTATTTACTAACAATGTATGGAATGTTTTTTTTTTTATTCTGAAATAAAATGATTAATAATAATAGGGTTTTCAGAAATCAGTACAATGCGTGTATTTATTTATTTATTTAGGATCTCCAACAAAGGTTGTACACAAACACAAGAAATAAGTAATAACGACTCTATCTCGTAGGTGTACTCCTTCACTTACAGGAGACCACAGTATGCATAACAGGATTTATAACTAAGCTAACAAAGTTGTAGTAGCATTTAAAATATTAAAATCAAAACACATCATAAGTATAGTAACACACATCCCCAAAGACAGCCCCATTTCATATCCAGGCAAATCACTGTCCATTCTAAGGTTGCCTGGAAGAGATTGCAGAAAGCGATAAGGCCGCCCATTGTATATTTTCAAGTGTTTGTTTATGTCTTTTTTTGTTATGTATTTTTGTGGTGTACAACAAAGTATATATAAATAAATAATAAATAAATAAACACATAATAAGTGTACTAAGCATAACAAGTATAGTATTCTTTCAAGGTGTAATTTCTGATATATTTATAATTTTAGTTTGTTTCGCAAAATATATATTATTTTTATTAGTTAGTGTTTAGTGTGTGCGTGTATATGTGTGTGTGTGTGTGTGTGTGTGTGTGTGTTAGTGTGTTTTTGTTATCAGTGTTAAAGTAATTTCTCATTTAATTCATTATAATCACCTGAAACATTTTCCCGCAAACTTCGCACATGCTCTTCGACTTCATAGAAGGGTAGTTGGTTCGATTCTTGTCCGGATGCACTCGTCTGAAGTGTCTGTAGTATGACAGAGGGTCTGGCAGTTGCATTTCACACTGAAACAAGATTGAAATGAGGTATTTTTATTAGATAACTTGACACTGTATTCCTCACAATACATAATAATACAGGAGATTCACTCCGCCAAATCATTTAAATAAATAGCGACTCTTGCTAAGACACAATAAAGTGCGATTCAGGTGGCACGGCGTTAATTACCTATAGTTATACTGTCTTAAAAGTTGCCTCTCTTTCTATCGCGTAACTCTTATACCTTCTGACTCGTTAGGGTTGTCTTCTTTTACGACGCGGTGCGTGAGCACAGATTATTACAGATGGGACACTCCGCAGTTTAGGTATGAAGCTACAAGTACGCGGCGGGCTCATCTCACTGGGTCAATTCAGTGTGGGCTGCCGCGCACCGGCCGGCTCGCACGTTAGTTCGATACTCACTCACGCGCTGTGTCGTAAAAGAAGACAACCCTAACGAGTCAGAAGGTATAAGAGTTACGCGATAGAAAGAGAGGCAACTTATAGGTGAATATAACTGTAGGTAATGAAGCTTTGTGCGACCTGAATTGCTCTTTATTGTGCCGTAGCAAGAGTCGCTTTTTATTTAAATGATCTTGCGGAGTGTCCCATGTGTATTAATCTGTGGCGTGAGTGAGTATCGAACTAACGTGCGAGCCGGCCGGTGCGCGGCAGCCCACACTGAGTTATCCCGACAAGTCGAGCCCGCCGCGTACTTGTAGCTTCATTCCTAAAAAGCGGAGTGCGCCTGGCCTGACAGTGCACCAATTGAATAAATTTAAAAAATGGTCTGTTCACAATTTTTCGCCAGTCTATAATCTTGCGGGATTTATTATAAACTGACTGTTTGCAATAGGGATGTTGACAATTTATTTTGTCCGTTATGTAGGATATTAAAAAATATCGAACACGTATTTTTACTTTATTTACGTAATCAAAAGATTACGGCGACACATTAAGTTAAAATGTGGCATGACGTCACTCGTTGCTAGATTTTATACTGAGTTTGTTATAGTTGTGACGTAGCTAGCCCCCAACCCCCAACTTTAATGCTTTTAAAAAAAAAAGAAAGAAAAGAAAGTGAGTGAGTGAGTGAGTGAGTGTGTGTAGTGTGTGTGTGTGTGTGTGTGTGTGTGTGTGTGTGTGTGTGTGTATGTGTGAAAAGTGGGCATGCTACTCGTGTAGGTGTATCCCGATGTGACCAGGCCTCCCAGACCTAGCGCCGCTGATGCCCTGCATCTATAGATTCATGATACCTTCAGGACAACGGCTGGTGGCTATGTGTTGAAGTCTTTACGGGGTTTCTTGACGTTGAAAATAATAACACCAGTACGATAAGTCTTCATGAGATTTCAGGAAGCGACTTGAAGGACTCTTCAGGAGCACTAGTTGAAGACTTATTGAAGAAAAAAGTCCAGCAAAGGATCGTGGTAGGCTGAAAGCTCTGGTCAAATAGGGGAACTCCGCGCGGGACGCGACTGCGAGCATCGATTGTTTTAATGATTAAAAAATCACGCGACTATTGGCGGCAGTCTGAACACCTCCATATAAGTTAAGGGGCGTTCATTAATTGCGTGAGTGGTTTAAGGGAGAGCCGAATCTCACCCAATCTCACTTGGGGGAGAGGGGGGTCTCGACAAATATCACGTAATTTTTTTATTCGCAAGAATCCGTGCAAAAATTCTAGAAAACTGGGTAATTATTATGAAAAATAAGTACCTATTACAAAAAATAATTAAGCAAGTTATGTTTATTGAAATAAATCCAAGATCCGGAGAGCAGTGGTGGCCCAGTGGTAACGGCCCCGACTTACGAGTTGTAGGTCGTAGGTTCGAACCCTGACAGGCGCTTTACTTTGTGTAAATTATTTCATCACCGAAGGAAAACATCGTAAGAAAACCGGTATGAACCAAAAATTCGAAGAATGTGACATCCACCTACCCGCACTGGGCCCTCGTGGTGGATTACGGCCCACTCCCTCTCACTAAGAGGAGGCTTGTGACCCAGCAGTGGGAACACTATAGGCTGATTATGCTGAAATAAATCCAACGTAATCTAGCACACATTAACGTATTTACACAAAAAATACGCACTTTGTTAAATCCCACGTGAAATTATGGGGGAGGTGAAATTATTATAATATTGGTTATTGTTATTGATTATTATATTGGTGTGGGTATCGAGCCAAATCTCACTAGCGATGGGCGTTGAATCAACGAACTAGTTGAATCAACCGTTGTTCTCCTGCCAAAGTATTAACTGTAACTGTTAATGAATCAACTAGTTGAATTCGTAAACAACGTTTATAAATTTGACTTGTTTATTATGCGACTAAATTCATAGATCATCAGACATCATAGATTGCGAGCGACAGTCATAGAATTTGAACTCTAAGGGTGGGTTGCACCATCTTACTTTAACTATAACAAACATTGCACCTTCAGTTCAAAAAAGGCTGGCAACACTCGCCTTGTTATCGTCAAGTAAAAAGTGATTTCTATTTTAATTTATTATACCGTTTTATTTACCAAAGTTTTATGTAAAATCGCCTTATAAGTACTCAGATATAAAATTAAGCATAAATACTTATTTTTCATCATGAAGGGACCTCAAAAACCAACTTTCGATTTCGTTTTACAAGAAGAAAATTTTACCGAAAAGTGACACCTGCCACTCAACTATATGTTAATAAAATTAATACGATGCAATCATCACTCCTGTCCCATAGTATAAAGTACTCTGTGCCTGTCCCCATCTCGAGACGAGTACCTCACTCCCATTGAAAGTGACGAGGATACGCCTTCGCCACGGCCGCCTCCGCTGCCACAGCCCGTGCAGTGTTGTAGGCGGCCGCAATTCAACATTACCCCCGTTGGGAGTGACGATGAGGATGTGCCTTCGCCTCGGTTGCCTCCGCTGCCACAGCTTATGCAGCGTAGTAGGCAACCAGAATCGCCTATTTTTAATACGAATGTTGACCCATGTGTCTTTTTGATGTGTGAGCAGTGTTCCGACGGTCGTCAGTTCAAAGGGCGCCGTGGCCTCAATATTCATATTGAAAAAACGCGTAAGAACGGCCCTTTATCTTCCCATAATCTCAACCCTTCCGACTTCTCATTCCTCCGACTTCTTTCTGCCACTTCTAATATACATTTCGACAAACACCTCAGTGATCTAAATTTAAAAGTGCCAATAGTGAAAAGAATCCCGAGGGGAGCTAGAGTGTCGCTAGCTAAGGCACTATCCGCTGCCATCAATAACTGCATACAAAATCAATCAAATAACCCAGAATCTTGGCAAGAACTTTTAACATTTGCATACCGCCACTTCCACGCTCCATCAAACAGTAACAAATCTTTAACTTCTATTCTGAAATCAAATTGCACCTCTAGTAATTTCCAAAATCATACAGATGTCACTCATACCCCAAAGAAAACATACATAAATAAAATAGTCAAAAGCAAGGCAATGGATGGTGACCTTAGAAATGCAGGTAGATTTTTATTCTCAGACGATAGTCTTGCTCCTAATAATGACGAGACTCAAGAAAGCTTGCGTGATAAACACCCTTCTGCCATTCGAACCTCCTTGACTCTAAATCCCTGTACTCCATCTGATTCGACATTTCAAGTCAAAATTGAAGATACTTTGGACGCCATCATGTCGTTTCCCAATGGATCTGCGGGCGGCATCGACGGATTAACTCCTCAACATCTCAAAGATTTGATCAGCGTGTCCGTCGGTGAAGTCGGCAGGACATTGTTGTGCGACATAACTAAATTTTGCAACTTTTTATTTACAGGGCCTATTTCGGATTCTTTCAAACCATTTTTGTTCGGGGCACGCCTCTGCGCTTTTAATAAAAAAGATGGAGGCATTCGCCCAATTGCTGTTGGCTGCACCTTCCGCAGACTAGCTTCAAAACTAGTCTGCAGGAACATTTCTCCAAATTTAAAATCATTATTTCAACCGACTCAATTGGGATTTGGTAGTCGAGGAGGTTGTGAGGCTGCAGTACATTCGGTTCGCACATTTCTATCTCACGACAGCGAAGCGGATGTAATGCTTAAGGTAGACGTAAAAAACGCCTTTAATTGCATTGACAGGTCAACCCTTCTGAACGAAGCATCCATGCATACTCCAGACGCATATAATTATATTCGGCAATGTCATAGTTCCCATTCAAAATTATTCTACAACGACAAACAAAGGAGAATGGGCATTTTGGTACTCGCTCCAATAGCAATCATTGTGGTGTCATTGGATAGGTCTTTTAATCAGGAAAAATATTTACTATGGCGACATGTCCCAAATCCTTGTCTGAAAACCACGGCAAGCCCCCAAAAGTTCCAGTTTTAGTTAATATCATAATTGCAAGTACGATAATATTACATACCTATCATGGTTGAAATACGAAAAAAACAATGTAAAACAACATTATTTAAAACGAGAAATGTATTGTGTTACTCATAGACTCATAAAAAAAGGAGGACTCCGCGCCACGCATATCGAAAGTGAAGCACAGTAAGTATGCCAGGACCGTTTGTACAAACACGCCTCGCGCACACATTTACATCATAGTATGCCAACCGGACGCCATTACGTGACACAAGCGACGGCGTCTTTGCAGGTACTCATATCACGCACACATAGATCGGTACAGTGCTTTACTTTCGATATGCGTGGCGCGGAGTCCTTCTTTTTTTATGCGTCTATTGTGTTACTATTCATGCATTATATCGTGATATGATATGATAATGGTTAAGACTTTTAAAATATGTTTTTTTACATAAAAAAGTAGTATTATCTTTAACATTTCTGTTTTTTGTTACAACGGTGACTATAGACCTCGGGGATAGGGAACCAGCCGCGGGGTGGGGTAGGTGGTGCGCTGTGCCACTGCCAGTGGACAGCCTTTTGTGCCGCGACATTCACTAGTCGTTGTATCGTTCTGTGCGTGAAACGACGTTCCGCAGCTGTTTATTCTACCTATTACTTTGTTATACCGTTTTCATCACTGACCCCGGCGCCCCTTTTGGACATTGTTACCCGCTACAAACGTTTATCTTGGCTAGTGTTGTGGACTATTGTAGTGCTTATCGATTTAGAACATCGTTATGGAAGAAAATCGCAACTGTGTGTTGTGTCGGCGAGGCCTACATCATGCTAGATACCAACAGCATGTTTTAACTGATGATCTTCCCAGAATGCACCCCGAGTTTGTGGCTTATATACGAGAACATGCCGTTTTGGAGGTTAGTACATACTTCATTAAACTATTTCGAACTTCACCAGCTTCAGTTTTTCTTTTTAGAAGCGGTTTGTTTATATTATTATTGTCTGTTATATTTTATACCTGAGCCATTACAAACGTGCGAATTGAGCCCTAAATCGTTTTAATCGGACCTCTTGCTCGCACTTACAGGTCTTATTGAACTACTCTAGTGTTGTGTGTAAAAGTGCGTTTCCGAACCGAGCTGCAAACTACCAACTGCACGTGTTTATTTTCTATGTAGCGCGGCTGTATGGTCCGTAGCTAAGGGTGTTCGCTTCATAGAAAAAAAAAACACGTGCAGTACTAGCTACCTGCTTCCGAGCGGCATCCCTTTATATCAGTAATGACTTGTGCAGCTTTCTCACAATCCTTTAATACTTTTATGACTCAGTTCGCACGTTTATAGTTCTTCTTATTAAAACACTTCTCTGACCACCTTTTGTGTGTTTGCTATTGTTATCTATTCACTAAGCCGTCACATCGGCTATACATAAGATATATTTTTACTTGCATTACTTAAAATAGGAAAACAATACAAGTATGCCATGACTTTAGACCTAAATACCTACATACCGCATTGTTTTAAATGTTTTCATAAAAATACAACATAACATCAGCAAGATCGTATTCTACCATTTTCAGGTAGAGTTCGACAACACACGACGTGTGTGTCACCGATGTTGGCAGAGAATTGACAACGTTGTAGGAAGACCACCTGTCATACCAGAAGTAGAACAGAATGTACGAGAGCTTCAGGTTCCAGACTACACTCGAGCTCCAAACACTCCAGGGCATTGTATCTTTAACACTTGCCAAAACGCAACCCGCCATCGAATACCAGAGACGATCAAGATTCACATTTTCTGTGAATATAAGTTATATATTCCTGACGGTGCTAGAGTATGTGGACAACACCTTGAGAGCAATGCTTGGGAAGAGCTGCCTCAATTCTGCAATGTCACACATAACTTTAATGCGCAACATTTTAGGGACGTTTGTGACATGTTGAGAATGGCTTTAAATCGTGGACCTAGGCTAGATTTCAACACAAGAGGTGCTTTAAGCAACGAGGATATGTACTTTTGGACAGGACGCAAATGCGAACAGTTTGATTCCATATTAGAACAAACACCCTCACTAAATGGGAGGTGCAAGGAGCCTCGAACTGCGTTAGGCATATATCTGACGAAACTACGTACCGGAGACTCAGATGAAAGACTAGCGACGTTATTTAATATGTCACGAAGAAAACTGGAACGTTTACTAACTATTGTGCGCGAATGCCTCGTGAATGAATATGTAATATTACACTTGGGAGTGGACCATATGAATAGAAACGACGTTTTAGAAAAGAACCTCATTATACCAAGACGGTTATTTGGCAATGAAGAAAACAATAAAGCTATCGTTATATGCGATGGGACTTATATATATATGAATAAAAGCTCGAACTTTTTGTTCCAGCGTCCATCTTATAGCCTGCATAAGTTCCAGAACTTGCTGAAGCCGTTTTTAATTGTGTGTTCCAATGGCTATATAATCGATGTTTTGGGACCATACGCTGCCACTAAGACTGATGCGAACATCATGAGTGATATAATGAATGATAGAGAAAACCCATTGCATTGCTTTCTTCAACCGAACGATGTCTTCATATTAGATCGCGGCTTCCGGGACAGCTTAGATGCTATCGAAGCATGGGGATATGAATCCTACGTTCCACCATCTAAAGACAGATGGGAGACACAGCTAACTACTGAGCAAGGTAATGAAGCTCGATCAGTTACACTATGCCGGTGGGTAGTGGAAGTGGTGAACGGGAGGTTCAAACGAGATTTCAGGCTTTTGCGGCAAAAATATTTTAATAAAACACTACCAAAAATGTTCATTGATTTTAAAATCGCCGCAGCTATGTTTAATAACTTCCACATACCCATCGATGACAACATTCACGCAGAGGCCTTCCTAAACATAATCAGGGAGAAAATAGATTCCCCGAATCTACTTTATGATTATGTTGAAAGAAAACATTTGAATAACCGAAGAGCGGATTTTCAAAGAATAGAAAGTCACGAAATACAGAACTTCCCACTACTGACGGAAGAACAGATTATTTTACTTTCATTGGGCACCTATCAACTGAAGCTAGCCCGATCTACTGCAGCGAGCATTTATCAAATGGACTATACATTCTACAAGTATATAGAGAAAGCGCACTCCAAGATTTAAATGAATATGGTATAAACGAAGATGCCTGGCTTTTACGCGGACGCATACAGTCGCGTCACGTACGGTCAAGAACTTATTATTGTTATGTATTAGTAAAAAACAATGTTAATGAAAACGAAACCAATATCCATAACATTTTATGCAATTATTACTGCACGTGTTTGACCGGACGACGAACAATCGGCACTTGTGCTCATATAGTTTCAATCGTGTGGTATCTAGGATATGCCAGACATGTAGGCTTCACTGCTCCTGCAGCGTTCCTCAACGATGTCATTATTGTTGATAATAATGTTTAAAAAAATAAATAACGTTTCTAACTTTTTCTATTTTTTTTTTTATTCCTGAGTGTTTATTCATTTTAGTATCTACTAATCAACAAACACAGGATTCTATAGAAGAAAATTATATAATATCACCGTTATCTTAACAAAATGAAACAAAAAAAAAAAAAAAATACTTAACACAAAATAACTCCGTTCCGACAGCAAATGGAGACAAGCGGCGACTCGGTTATCATTAATCCTTGTAAAAAGACCTTTCCAATGATATATATATTATGGCTATTGGACCGAGTACCAGGCTTCATATATTTTTGCCCATGATCCTTTCATCAGAAGCACTCTTTAGTTTAGGAATTCATACCATTATATCTAATTTAAATTCTAAACTGAATGTCTGGTACCTAGACGACGGAACCTTGGGAGGTAAAGCTGACACGGTCAAAAATGATTTTATCAATGTTATCAACAACTTTCGGAACTTAAATTTGGATCTAAATTTAGGAAAATGTGAACTATATATATCTGACAAATTCAACCCTAGTGATCGAAAAATTCTTATTCAAAATTTTCAAGAAATTTCACCGGAAATAAAAATTCTTCAAATGGATTCACTTTACCTTCTAGGGACTCCGTTACTCGAGGAGTGTTGACCTCTTTTGGAAAAAAAATCAAGAATACTTACGGAACACGTCAATAGATTGGGCTTATTAAATTCTCATATTGCATACACAATTTTAAAATATTGCCTTTTTTAACCGACTTCAAAAGGAGGAGGTTCTCAATTCGTCGGAACCTTTTTTTTTTTTATTTTTTTTTTTTTTTGTTTTATTCGAGAGGGTGTACATCGCAGTTGGTCCCATATAAAATTGATTAACGTTGCTTTGGTAGTTTTTGAGTTAGCTTCAATAATACGTATTTTTTCCCCACTTTTATATGGATGATGTTCTAGTTTCTTTTGCAGGTAGTGGTATTAGAATTTGTGTGGGGTAGGTACCACAACTAAATAGTGAAAAATAAAAACTTTTTTACAAAAAAATACAACCGACTTCCAAAAACAACACTACAAAGTGAAAAATAACTTTAATTTCGGAAGTCGGTGGAAAAAAACCAAAATACATTTAACTAGACACCGACTTCCGAAATTAAAGTTATTTTTCACTTTGTAGTGTTGTTTTTGGAAGTCGGTTGTATTTTTTTGTAAAAAAGTTTTTTTGAACCAAAATTTACATATATTCTCAGAGCATGCCCAATCTAGAAACATACGGACATTTTAGAAAACTTGGATGCCACCCACAAAAATGCTTTAGAAAAAATATCGGCGTTTTACCTGAAATAAAACGCTTATTAAACTACTTACCTTATTCGAAGCATAATTAAACTATTAATTAAACTATTGAGATAGGCTGAACCATGTTTCCTGTGCCTTTTTTCCTTACGTTTCTAGCGATATAGCTCTGTCTCGCTCTCATGACGTCACCAGGTCAGAGAGGGGAGCGCATTTTTGAGCTCGCGCGCTCGGTCTTGTTCATTGGATGATTGACTATGTCACCTGGCAGAAATTAATATTATGCTTCGAATAAGGTAAGTAGTTTAATAAGCGTTTTATTTCAGGTAAAACGCCGATATTAAACCACTTGACCGTTATTCGAAGCATAATTAAACTATTGAGATATTGTCTGTTATCGCCTGGTGACGCTCATGACGAACGCCAATGTGTAGGGAAAGATCAAGAAAAAAGAAAAGATGTGTTTGAAAATATTCAACAAAATATCAATAAATCAACATAATTCACTGAGACAGGTTTAAAAAGAGCAGTAATGCTGTCACTCCTAGAAGAGCCCGAAACCTGTCGTTTATAAAATCGATTAAAAGTGTTTGAGGACCTCCAATGTCCCCGAGCCATAATATCTTCCATGGGGAAGTTGTCCAACCAATTCTTGGAAGCAACAGCGGAAGGGACACTTTCAGGAGTAGCAACAATACCTGCCTGACGCATCAGAGCTTTAATCCAGCCTGCAATAACAGTTCGTGAGGCCGCACGAGCTGTACCTCTCGTGGTGACAAACAAGTTAGGACATTTAGCTTCCTGACGTCTAGTGGAAAGCAGTGATACAGTTTGTTCAACCCAGTATACGGGGTCCAAATTATCGTTATCGGTTATAAGGAGTGTCAAGTCATGAATACGCCTACCAGAACAGAGTACTAAGAGGGCAGCGGCTTGACTCGAAACATCAAAAATGTAGTCATGTTTGTTCTAACGCCAAGAAAACATACAAAATCATCAATATTCCACACGGGTAACTTAGAAACAATTGGTTTTTGATTGAAATCGATTTCAAAATATGTTAGACCAAAGCAAGATCACTTAGAACACCTGAATCATTTACATTATTACAAAGGGTGGACACCACAGACTTGTGTAACAATATTGTATTATAAGACAGTTTATGTTTTATATGCAGATCAGCCAGAAAACGAGCTACGTCAGATCCTGAGGGATTCTTAGGGCTAATATGACTACACCACGAAACCCAGCGGTTCCATGCAGGTTTGTAAGTTCTTAGGGTAGAATCGCGCCAAGAACTTTCAAAAGATCTATCTGAGAATTATTCCACTTACCTAAATGATGTGTCCACCCCCACATTTCCAAACTTCCAACACTAGATCCTGGACGCGAGGAGGTGGCAGTCCCATTGTCACATCGATCAATACTTTGTTCAGGTTCTGTATTGTGAACGGTGGGGCCAGAGCCCGGGCTTTGAGACCTCCGCGCCAAAAGACTTTCTCCCATCGCGGTGCTACTATCAAGTAAATTCCCGATGCCCGATTGAGGAAGCTCAAAAACCCTGGGAATCAGGAACGGGGGTGCGAACACCCATGCCAGATCGAATTTCCAAGCAATCGAGAATGCATCGTGGGCTATAGCTTGTTTGTCGTTCTGATCTTTCGACACGTAATGAGGGACTACGTGAGCGTTGCTGGAGGCAAACAGGTCCACTTGGGGATTTCCCCATTTTAAGAATATTATCTTGGTAATCTCGGGTATCAGATGCCATTCAGGGACCTGGCGAAACCGCGATAGGTGATCGGCATGGTTGTTATACCTCCCCGGAATGTAGTACACATTGATATGAATTTGGTACTGATCTATCAAACAAAACAGGTCGTATGTTATGTCCATCAATCGCGAGGATTTGGTTACCCCTGCGTGACGGAGATACGCTACTACCGTGCGATTGTCGCATTGTATGGTGACCGTAGATTGACTCAGATACACGGGATGACTTTGAAAAACCTTCAATATTGCCAACATTTCTTTTACGTTGCAGTGACAATTCTTCTCGTTCTGGGACCACGTTCCCCATAGAGACTGGTTGTCCATCTGGGCCCCCCAGCCTAAGTCGGAGGCGTCCGTTTTAGTCGCTGGTGCGTGGTGTAGAATTGACGGATGTTGCAAATTGTGGCTCCACCATTGTAGGTCGCCTATTGCATCTGCAGGTACAGTGTATACCTTGACAGAATTGTCCAATTGTAGTGTGTTTAGGAATTTCAATAGAGCTCGATAGTGCAATCTCCCTCTTTGGACAACAAAACTCGCAAAGTTTAGTGCTCCTATTACGCTTTGCAACTTCTTTAGGTTTGTCTTCCGCAAATCTACGATTTCGCGAATCTTCGCTAGTAATGAGGGTACTTTTTCCCTTGGCAGACGTTTGAAGTTTAGCCAAGAATCCCACAGTACTCCTAGGTAAACCAGGGATTTCTTTGGTGTTAGGATAGATTTTTCGAAATTTATTTGCCAACCCAGATATTTTAATGTTTTTACGAGAAGACTTACATGGCCTGCGAGAACTACTGGGTCTTGGTGAGCCAAAAGAAAATCGTCGAGAAATACTAATATTCTCACACCTTGGCTTCTCATAATTTGGGCAATCCAATTTGTCAAACTGGCAAAAGATTTTGGTGAAAATCTGGTGCTTGCATTTCCTTCCAATGATCGACGAAATTCGATAACTGACCGGCTTGAAATATTTTCATGTCAATATTTACTTCTCTTGGCATTTAAGCCTGAAGGTGATGACCTTCGCTTATTTCCGCCACGTTTATGAGCGTGGTATCTTTGGGTTTGTTTTGCCCCGCGGGAGCGAAAGGAACCTCTATCCATTACGCCACTACCCTGTTGAGGATAGTTGCAATACGCATGTGCTGGTCCTTGCGAAGGACACTGTATATTATGCTGCAAAAAGCCACCCTGCAAGGGGACGTTACAGTTCTGGATGCCTTGTGAAGGCATGCTTGAGTTATAGTTCTTACCCTGCGAGGGTGGAACTGAATATTGCCCCTGCAAGGGACGTATATACGCATGTGCTGGTCCTTGCGAAGGACACTGTATATTATGCTGCAAAAAGCCACCCTGCGAGGGGACGTTACAGTTCTGACAGCCTTGTGAAGGCATGCTTGAGTTATAGTTCTTACCCTGCGAGGGTGGAACTGAATATTGCCCCTGCGAGGGACGTATATACGCATGTGCTGGTCCTTGCGAAGGACACTGTATATTATGCTGCAAAAAGCCACCCTGCGAGGGGACGATACAGTTCTTACAGCATTGTGAAGGCATGCTTGAGTTATAGTTCTTACCCTGCGAGGGTGGAACTGAATATTGCCCGTGCGAGGGACGTATGAGCCATTTTCCAACTTGCGAAGTTGAGGTATTACCATAAGCCGATTTTGTAGATGTACCAGCCGAGCTAGAAGCAGGCCAGAAGGCTTTTTTGATACCGCCAGCTTTTTCTAATGCAACAACTAACTGCTCAGAATTGAATAAGCTAACCTCAGATGGAGGTATTTTCTTTATTGCCGCTTTTATTAAGGGATCGCGAACTGCATTAGTTATGCTATCTCTGCGCATCTGTATAGATTCAGCACTATGGCCGCAAATCATTTGCAATAGGTCTGCCGAAACCTTGCTGAACTCACCAGAAGTGAAGATGTCATTCAGCTTTTTTATAGCCTCGAAGTTAATTCTCTCTGGTCTCCCCATGTCAAAAATGCACAAAGTTCCTTCTCCTTTTGTTTTAAAATACCGTAAGTTAACGAAGCATAGGCCCTCTCCGAATAACTTAAGTCTTTTAGTGTGTCATAGGGTCTGATTTCCTCGTTTGCCTCGAGTTCGACGAAACCCGGGCTATGGTTATACGATTTAAAACTGAATTTCTCTTAAAATGTTCAAGTAACGCTCGTCTGTCTTTGGAACAGCCGGTTCCTTAAGCTTAGTTTCAACATCTAAATTATTTATAAGACTACTACCCTCCAGTTCTAAATTATCCTCCGTGAAAAGGGAAAGGTCGTCGTCGGGCAGCGGTATACTATTATTTATATTATGTTTCACTTTACGCTCGCGAGCGGCGATGCTTGTGCTTGCCCCCCCTTACGGTGACGGCGACGCGCATGTTTAGACTCATGGTCAGAAGAACTAGATGAACTGGAACTAGAATCGCTACTATCAGAGCTACTACTACTGCTGCTGCTCGGATGTGAACGCATCCGTTTGGCACTAGATTCTCTATTATTAGCGGTATTCGAAGGACCTGCGACCGGTTCATCTTGCGAAATCAACGTTATTTCTTTATCCATTACGTATTCGGTATTATACTGAAAACAATTGAATTACACACACTGGAAAAGAAAAAGAATAAACAATACGCGAACGGAAAACCGTTAAATTCTGAAAATATCAACGTTGATTCACTGTATTATCAATAATTATCATTCACTAGAAACAGTTTTAATAAAAATTGTAAATTGGTAAGTATGCCAACTTTCGTCGAAAGGAAAAATATAGACGGTTGTGAAAAAGAAATATAGATAACTCACCTGCTAAGCAGCAACCGTCTCCGGCAAGGAAAAGAACGCCAATGAACAAGACCGAGCGCGCGAGCTCAAAAATGCGCTCCCCTCTCTGACCTGGTGACGTCATGAGAGCGAGACAGAGCTATATCGCTAGAAACGTAAGGAAAAAAGGCACAGGAAACATGGTTCAGCCTATCTCAATAGTTTAATTATGCTTCGAATAACGGTCAAGTGGTTTAATTCTAAATTTAAACCTCGAGGACAATTCCTGGACTCAAACCACTTTACCTATTAGATCTGGTGGCATCGAAATAAGCAAAATTTCTAGTGTAGCTCTTCCGGCTTTCCTTTCGTCGGTACACAGTGTAACAAACCTGTGTTCTCAAATCCTGAATACGCCAACACCTGAATTGCACTGTGCATCTGACGCAATAGAGGCGTGGAAAACTCTCTGCCCCAATGAAAACTTCCCGAAGGAACCAACGAGTCAAAAACTTTGGGATGTTCCATTGGTGAAGAGAGTCTACAAGGTTCAAAATTCTTCCAGTGACCAACACCGCGCCAGACTTCTAGCTGTCTCTGCATTTGAATCGGGACAATGGCTACACGCCCTACCGTCTGCCAACCTCGGAACGCTGTTCAACAATGGCAGCTTCCGCATCGCCGTCGCTCTCCGACTGGGTGCTGCCATCGTCGAGCGTCATCGAAGTTCATGTGGCAGCGACGTCGACAGGAACGGACACCATGGACTATATTGCCAACGCAGTGCTGGCAGATTTTCCCGCCACGGCTCAATTAACGACATCATCAAACGGACGCTTGCCACCATCAATGTTCCTTCTCTATTAGAACCTTTAGGGATGGTTCGTGATGATGGCAGGCGTCCGGACGGCCTGACGTTGATCCCCTGGGAGCGGGGAAGGGCTCTTGTTTGGGACGCTACATGTTTCGACACGTTAGCCCCTTCCCATCTCAGCGGTTCGGTTTTAAGGGCCGGAGCCGCGGCGGAAGCTGCAGAAGAGGCCAAGCGACGCTTTCTAGCGACTACATATTTGTACCGCTTGGCTTCGAAACTTTTGGTCCATGGGGTCCCAGTACAAAAAAAAATTTCAAGCAATTGTTTTTTCGATTAGTCGACGCCGCTGGTGACAGGAGGGCTGGCTCATTTCTCGCACAGAGAATAGCTATTGCTATTCAACGCGGAAATGCAGCCAGTTTTCTTGGCACAATGCCTCATGGACACCCACTTTTGTTAGATTTTTAAGGTTTAGTTTTAGTTTTGTATTTAATTTTACCATACATTTGTTATTTAAATAAAACCATGATTAAAAAAACACCCTTGTTAAAGTTATTATTAGACAAAAAATGGGTTGTTCCATTTGACAATTTGTTAGCTGACGTCATAACTTTAACTGTAACCTTAAGAGCGTTTGCTCCGTTTGGCATTTCATAAAAACTTTAAAAGTCCTTTTTTATCGAAATGAATGTACCGATTTTAATGAAACTTCATACGCATAAGCAGCATACATAGGTCTAAAAAGTTAGTTAAGAACATTTTCGAAATGTATTATTTAAAAAAAAACCGGCCAAGTGCGTGTCGGACCACGCACAATGAAGGGTTCCGTAGTTGGTATGAATTATTCCAAGAACAAACTTAACATTGTAGTTGAAAAACATGTTCTTCCGTACATTCCAACTGTAAATGTAAGTTTGTACTCAAAATATTGAGAGATTTACCATGTTATTTTAAGACCACAGACTTCTTATAGGTTTTCCTGTAATCTACAGGTAAAGATCTATTTTCTGTATTTTTTTCAAAGTTTTAGGCTCAGTAGTTTCGGAGATAAGGGGGGGGAATGTTCAATTTTCGTCTATTTTCTTAAATAACTTTAAAACAATTTACTTATTTTAAAATTACAAAAAAAAAAATATATTTGAGACCCTCATAGTAAGTCCTTTCTTTTGATACGTAACACGGTATAGTTTGCAAAACTTTTTTTTTAATGTTCTTATTTGCCCCCCAAAAGTGACCCCCATATTCAAAATTCATTTATTTACTTTACCTGTCCGTGTTTGGGTCACAGAGATTCATATGTGTACCAAATTTGAACTTAATCGGTCCATTAGATTCGGAGCAAATTGGCTGTGACAGACGGACAGACAGACAGACAGACAGACAGACAGACAGACAGACAGGCAGACAGCCAGACAGCCAGACAGACAGACAGACACACGAGTGATCCTATAAAGGTTCCGTTTTATCCTTTTGAGGTACGGAACCCTAAAAAGGGGTCTCCCTTGTTTGACCAAAAGGAATTTGACAAATTTTCACTTTCCAAAAAATTTTTCGCATAATTTCATTTGCCAAATTATTACTTAGCAAAAAATCTATTCACAAAAAGTTGTAACGCAAACCTAATGTTTGGCAAATGAACGTTTAAACTATAACTTGTTTACCAACTAGTACTTCTAACATTTTTTATTTAGTCAAATATTTCATTTGGAATAACAGTTTTTATGCAAAATCAAATAAGCCAAATACTTATTTAGTATCGTCAGTTTTCAATTCACCCTTTCCTATTCAGTCGAACTTCAATGACAAAAATGTGAACTACTAAGTGGGTAGGAGGTAAATCATAAATGGCGCTCAATGTGTGCTCTTCTTTTTCTATATAATGAAGTCGTTCCTGGCACAATAGGTAGTAGGTCACCGTTTTAACCTAACCTAACCATTTTTTTTTAAATAAGTAATTAACCTAATCTAAATAATTCAGTTCCGGGTAACCTACTAAAAACAATCTCTTTTTTCTATTAATGCAAGTCGTTTCTGGCACTCGCCGGCCGCTACCGCGGCACCGCTCGCTTCGCTCGCTCGGCTCGTGCGTAGGAGGTCACAGTTTTAACCTAACCTAACCTACCCATTTTTTTTAAAGAAGAAATTAACCTAATCTAAATTGTTGAGTTCCGGATAACCTACTAAAAACAATATATTTTTTTCTATTAATGCAAGTCGTGTCTGGCACTCGCCGGCCGCTGCCGCGGAACCGCTCGCTTCGCTCGCTCGGCTCGTGCGTAGGAGGTCACAGTTTTAACCTAACCTAACCATTTTTTTTTTAAATAATTAACCTACTCTAACTACTTCCATAAATAAACTAATATCAAGTAACCATAAATTTGACTTGTTTCAGACAAATTCAAGCACAAAAACTTACAAAGAAGTACGCAAAAGACATCAAATTTAACCAGCAAGTCAAATGTCTAAAAATCTTATTTTTGCCTTAATATTTTTTGTCTTAACAAATCATTTCACCAAACGTTTATTGTCTGAAGATTGTTTGCTGTAATAAATCATTTGATTAAAGACCAAATTCCATAATGACATTATACTTAGTAATATTTTGCCAAGTAAAAATTTGACCAAATGAAAATATGCGTACTAAAATCATTCGAAATATTGCAATGGTATAAAAAAAGGTTGCTAAAAGTTTGGGTAATGAAATTTTGTCAAAATCTTTTTGGCAAAACGGCAGGCACCCCCTAAAAAGATAATTGGAAATCTCTGTTTCTATGGAATATTTAAAATCAGTCGAATTTAGCTGCAACACTATTTTTCGAAAATATTCTTAACTAACTTTTTAGACGGCCTATGTATCCTGCTTATGCGTATGAAGTTTCATTAAAATCGATTCAATCATTTTGATAAAAAGAAGAAAATCTAAATTAAAAAAAAAATAGAAGAAATCTAGCTATTTTATGAAATTATGGGTTTGAGGTCAATTCTAACTTATGGAGTTGTATTGCTGATTCTAATGATTATAATTCTGTAAAGTCATATTAGTTACGGCCGCGAATCGTATTTTAATCAACATACAACCTGACACTGACCTGCAAATTGCAAAAAACGTAAGAAAATTTGAATTTCGCGGCCTACCTTAGCGCATCCTCCTTAACCGCCCACGCTTCGCTGGTTAAATTAAAGTTATTGTTAAATATCTGTCACTTCTGTCAGACGCGTCGAATGTCATGTCCCTGCTCCGAACTTTATCTTTTACATTTGCCATGACGGTGCAACAGCAGGTAGTCATTCTATGGTCATTTTAACTTTGACGGAAACTATAACCTAGCCCTTGGCGCAACTCACCCTTAGAGCTGATTTTTTTTAAAGTCGGAAAACCGCCCAAAATCGAACGCCACCATAGTTGAAACAATCGACGCGTGCGACTTTCATCCCGAGTCCCGCGCTGGACACGCTTCAGTTTGGCGATCGACCTAGTTCTTAAACGTTACCTGTTCACAAGCTATCGGCCCTTCAGGCTTGTATGTGTTCCGTTTCTTCTTCCCTTCCGTATCGTTGTGAATCTTATTACTGTCTCTATCTGTATAATTTCGACGGGCAGGCGGTTTGCAAGATTTTCTGAAAATTAAAATTGATTAGACCCTAAGTGATATGTAAAAATCGGATAATCGAATGCATTTTTACCTAAAGCCCCTCAAAATTTTAAATAAAAATAAAATTAAAATATAAAAATTATTTAATAATAAAATGTTTACAAAAAAGTGTACATTTAGCCAAACAGTAATAAAATTTTCCTATACAAATAAAGTTCCTAATAATAAACTAAAGCTAAAATATTTTTTACTACTGGTGCAAGTAATGATGGTTCGGAGTTAGAACAATAGGTAGCGACCCGCCCGATCTAGGTTTAAACAAACCTGTGTTTCAGCCCTTCACTTTACAGTTAAATTACATTGGACATTAAAATTTTAAGTAAAACTGATAATAATCTATTAACAACTATGAGAAAAGCATATTTGATACATAAATACCTAAAACTAGCATAATTATGTAAATACACAAAAGTGAACTCACACTGACAAGGGAATAAAATTATCATCATGACAAAATTTTTCTCCGTAAAGCTTAGTGTGATCAGCCTATAACGTTCCCACAGCTGGGACACAGGCCTCCTCTCAGTCAGAGGGAGTGGGCTGTAATCCACCACGCGGGCCCAGTGCGGGTTGGTAGATGTCACATGTCTTCGAATTTTTGGCTTTAGGATATACCGTTTTCCTCACAATGTTTTCCTTCACCGTTTTTAGAGCAGTGGTGACGAAATTATTTACACAAAGTAAAGCGTCTGCCGGGGTTCGAACCTACGACCTACAACTCGCAAGTCGCGGCCGTTACCACTAGGCCACAAATGCTCTCACTCAAAACTCAAAACTTTGCATAATATAATTTTTTTATCAATGTGTCATATTGTGTACCTTTACTTACATTTCATCGCTATGTTTTGCTGATAACTGCACGTGTTTCTCTAAAGCCGCCTTATTTGTAAATTGTACGTCACATTTGGTGCACCATGGGCCGTCTGTAGGGACCTGAGAAAAATTTAAACAACAATGTATCAGAAAAATGCTTCAGTTTGTGAGAAAGAAAACAAGTTTATTGCGTCTAAAAATCGGTAAAATATGCGTAACTTTGCTATCATTGTACCGTATAAACAATGTTAGCGAAGTGTCGAAAACTCAAACTCAAAATCAAAGCATTTATTTCAAATAAACCAATTACAGACACTTTTGAATTGTCAAGGGGTCGGTCAGTCAGAAAGATGAAGCTAGGCGCCCATTCCAAAGCGTGGTAGGTACCTCTGGAGAAGAACGGGCAAGAAACTCCACGGACACTCATTTAAATCAAGATATGGTTACAAAATAATGGCTACATCATTAATGTTGAAATTAAAAAAAAACTTGTTTACAAAAGAAATACAACCGACTTCCAAAAACAACACTACAAAGTGAAAAATAACTTTAATTTCGGAAGTCGGTTAAATGTATTTTCGTTTTTTGCCACCGACTTTCGAAATTAAAGTTATTTTTCAATTTGTAGTGTTGTTTTTGGAAGTCGGTTGTATTTTTTTGTAAACAAGTTTTTATTTTTCACTTTTTAGTGTGTACCTACCCCACACAAATTCTAATACTACTACCTGCAAAACAAACTAGAACATCATCCATATAAAAGTGGGAAAAAATACGTATTATTGAAGCTAACTCAAAAACTACCCAAGCAAAGTTAATCAATTTCATATGGGACCAACTTTGATGTATACCCTCTCGAATAAAACAAAAAAAAAAATCCAAATCGGTCCAGCCATCTTCGAGTAATCGGGGAACATATATATATATATATATATATATATATATATATATATAACGGCGCGTGACATTATTCAATAATGAAAATCAGTTAATTTTGAGAGTTGTAATTTATTTTGTTATTTTTTTAATCATTGGTAATTATTCAGTTATTTTTAACGATTAATCGATTTGAATTCGACTAAATGGTAATTTTAATTAAGAGCGGGTAACACCGAATGGAGTTGCGTCTGTCATGGCGGGCGAACGTTGTGTAAAATCAGACAGTGTGTTGACAGCCGTTGCACGCGATGGTCACTCGCAAACCCATTCCGTCTTATTACAAAACAAGGTTCATCTTCAAACCCAGGTTTAAACCATGGACCCTTTTTTGAATTTCGAGCTTTATTCTGACACGTTAAGATGTCAGTTTTACAAAACTGACAACTTAGTACCGGACTAAGTTGTCAGTTTTGTATAAAGAACTGTATTTCTATCACAGCTAGGTTCATATTACAAAAACTGGCTCGATGGTTTAAACCATGACGAAGAAAAACCTCGTTTTGTAATAAGACCGATTGGCTCTAAATCGCTAGTTATTACTGCAATCCTTATTGTTTGAAGTAATTTAAGTGTCTGTATAATTAAAATAGTGAACAGTCAACGCTACAGTGTATTTATTTCAACGTTTCCTGAAGTTCAACGCCCACTATGGATTCCCGTGCTGACGAGGTCACGAATCAGCAATCAGATGCAACAGCCCGGCCTTCCGAGTCCCCGTCATATATATATATATATATATATATATATATATATATATATATATAAAGTTTCCGACGAATTGAGAACCTCCTCCTTTTTGAAGTCGGTTAAAAAAAGATCCGAAAAGATCGGCGCTTGCACTGTACTACGGCGTAGCTTACTCCGTGCTACGGCGTAGGTCGCACTGTGCTACGGCGTAGGTCGGGCTGTGCTACGGCGTAGGTCGGGCTGTGCTACGTCGTAGGTCCAACTGTGCTACGGCGTAGCTAAATTTACTACGGCGAAGTCTACAAGTCTTCGGAAGCTCAAGAGTCAATGAATGAATATCAACTTATGAGTTTAGCAGCTTGAGCATATATGCTAAAACTGTCTTTTTAGTGCTTTTGTCAGCTAAGTTCGTCTTCTGAGTAGTATTGTAGAGGTATGAGAAACAGGGAAGTTCACTCATTCTCCAAAAAAAAGGGAGGATCCTCCGACCAGACGGGTGTCGCATCTGGAGGGCAACTGCCCGACGGTTGATGTCGAGACGTTGTATACAACACGTCCCTGAATTAACGCAAAACCTCGGTCATTGTACTCATTATGTGCAACTTTTATTATGTGACCAAAATCGCGAAAAAAAAACCGCTGTTCCCTACAATTTGATGAGTTAAGCGAACATAAATATCAAAACAAACAAACAGCAGATTTTTTTCGCAATTCCTGGTTTGGTCCCATAGTACAAGTAGTTCATAATAATGAGTACAATGACCCTCCTTAAGAGGCTGTTGCGTTGATTCCGGGACATGTTGTATATGCTAGTCGCGCGGTAAACTTTGCTTGCGCGATTCAGGATTTTTGCGTGACGTCAGTGTATTGCGTAGTTCGCATGTAGATGCCGCCACTGTATACTTGGTGATCATTGAACCAGTTTTTCAGCTTCTTATGAAGGCCTAGTCCCTTGGTTAACAAAGGAGTAGCCACACAACTGACACTACAGTCCGTCCACAGTTATTTTATTCTTGATAGACACAGATACAACACACACACACACACACATACACACACACACACACACACACACACACACACACACACACACACCCTCACAAACACACGAGTATACAGATGGGACACTCCGCAGTTCCGGCTCGCACGTTAGTTCGATACTCACTCACGCGCCGCGTCGTAAAAGAAGACAACCCTAACGAGTCAGAAGGTATAAGAGTTACGCGATAGAAAGAGAGGCAACTTATAGGTGAATATAACTGTATGTAATGAAGAGTTGTGCGACCTGAATTGCACTTTATTGTGTCGTACCAAGAGTTGCTTTTTGTTTAAATGATTTTGCGGAGTGTCCCATCTGTATTAATCTGTGACGAGGATAAGATCACTGTGCATCATTGGCACAATCAGAGATAAATTTGTGAATGGACTGAATGGCTGAAGGGTGTTTTATACGGATATGACTCATGTAGGTTGATAGTTTACTAGAAATAGAGAGCTATGACTGTCTTTTGTCTTCCAACTGATAAAAATGCTGGACCTGCTCCACATCCACAACTAATTAATTAATATTTGAAACCTGCAAATTTGTAAGAAACAAGTACTCGCTTTTTGAAAAAGATGAAAAGGCAAAGAGGAAAATAGTACAAAAGCCACTAGTAGTCCCGCGTAATCGACTAAAAATGTGCAACAAAAATTGTTATACCATGGCTGTGAAAATATTTAACCACTTGGCAGAAGAATTTAGAAGTGCTTCAGATTTAGAATTTAGTAAGAAGCTGTATAACTGGTTGTGTGAGAGATGTTTTTATTCCATCAATGAATATTTTGAATGTAAAATGTAAAACTTAATTATTATGACATCTAAACATTGCTATTTTATATTGACATGATAAATTATTATTTTAAATGATAAGAATTGAATTTAATTTTAATGTATTAATTGTTTAAAATCTAAATTTTAATTTTAATTATGAAATGATTATTAATATTTTTGTGTTGATGTCTTACGTTATTACTAAATGTGTACTGCATGCTCTAATCTAAATATTTGTATGGCTGAAATGCCGAGTATAAGTGAGTGAAACCCATGACAGATGATAAGAACCTATGTACCTATATTCTTGCAAATAAATATCATACATTCATTCATTCATTCATTCATTCAATATTTGAGATATTATATTTACAACACATGTATTTTCATCAGAAATATTCTCAACAGAAGCGTTCACTCAAGCTTAACACTCACCCAACATAAACAAGTTAGTCAACGCAACCCACGGCGAGCAAGCTTGCTAGTTTTACCTAAAACAAGAACTAACTATGGCAAAAAAATGCTAACACTCTTTCAATGCATTCAAAACTTTACTTAGCCAGCACATAATTGCGGATCGATCACTTCTGGAGAAATGAATGCATTGGATGGGCAACTATTTATCTTGTAATACTGGTGACGAGCTTTTTGTAATCTTTAAATGTATGTTTTAATATTGTTCTCAAGTAAGTGACATATATTGTCTTTATTGGGAATAAAGTGTCTTTAAACCGAAATCGAGATACTGTTGGAGCTGCTGAAGATTGTAAGACTATCATTGCATTGTATAGACTCAATCTCCTTTATATTTAATAATTGCATGCACGTGTGTGAGTACCTATGTCCTACTATAAAGCTACCATTTACTGGGTACGTCTTTATTTGACTTGGATGTGCCCTGGCGGCTGAGAGTATATCATGCTCACTCTAATGTCTCGCTGATGGTGGCGCGTGTTGGATCATTTAGCTTATTCATGCGTCAGGTTCGTGAACGGGCGCTGTCAGTGAAGGCTGGTCATATCTTAGCGGCCACGGTATATTTTAATTTAATTTAAATATTTGAATTGTTTTTTTTTTTAGGACGCTTTTAACGTTCTGCATCGTTCTCACATGTATAATTTCAACATGAATGATGTAACCATATCTTGATTTAAAAGAGTGTCCGTGGAGTTTCTTACCCGTTCTTCTCCATAGATAGGTACTACGCTTTGGAATGGGCAACTAGCTTCATTTTTCTGACTGACCGACCCCTTAACAATTCAAAAGTGCCAGTAATTGGTTTATTTGAAATAAATGCTTTATGTTTGAGTTTAATAATAGGTCTTTACCTATGAAATTGCCGTTTTGTATGAAAAAATTTAAACGAATTTTTTTCATGCATTTTTTATTTGTATTAATCGAAGTAATCACCCATGCAATCAATGCATCTTTGCCAACGCAGTGGCAGTTTATTGATGCCCTTCTTAAAGAAATCAGCTGGACGGGAGGCAACAAATTCTTCAAAGGCATTTTGTACTGCCTCTCGGGTATTGAATTTTTTTCCCGCCAAGAAGTTATCCAAATTCTGGAAAAAGTAGTAGTCTGTAGGCGCAAGGTCTGGTGAGTAGGGTGGATGACGGAGAGCTTCCAACCCCAGTTCTTGCAACTTGGAGACCGTCTGCTGTGCAGTATGAGGTCGCGCGTTGTCGTGCAGGAGCAGCGGAGACGAGCGATTGACCAATGCTGGTTGGAGATGTGCCAGCTTCTCCATCATTGTGTTCAGTTCTTCACAGTACACATCTGAAGTAATGCTCACCCCGTTTGGTAAGAAGCTGTGATGAATCACACCGGCGCTAGACCACCAAACAGTGACCATCACTTTTCTAGGGGTAAGTTTTCGTTTAGGGCATTGTTTAGGTGCTGAACCAGGATCCAACCAACTTGCTGAGCGCTTGCGGTTATCAAACAGAATCCATTTTTCATAGCAGGTAACAATGCGGTTCAAAATTCCTTCATTTGTGTGTCTGTTGAGCAGTGCAAGGCACGTCTCGACGCGTACTTCGCGCTGGCGATCATTGAGTTCGTGGGGCACCCATTTGTCAAGCTTTTTTACCTTGCCAATTTGACGCAAATGGACCAATATTGTTTTGACGCTAACGTCGAAAGCTGCTGCTAATTCAGCCGTAGATTGTGTATCATCAGCTTCCACAATCGCCTTTAATTCGTCATTGTCGACCAAAGTCTTCGGACGACCGCGAGGTATGAGGTGTGGTGGTGGTGGTGGTATGGTATGATCTGAAAATGATTTTCAGATCGAAATTTCCAGAACGGAAGCGAACAAACCAATAACAAGTGGTGCGTTGGTTTGTAGTGTTAGCTCCTTAAACGTCGTTGATGTTGCGTGCCGCTTGTGCCGCGTTGCTGCCACGACGGTACTCATATTCCATAATTACTCGAATTTTTAACGTATCCATGATGACGAAAAAGATTGAAATGCGATGAAAATGTAACACTAATCAATAAACAAATGACTACTTTTGGAAAATAAAATCCATGTTTTTAAAATAAAATTAATTTGAAATTAGAATTCTTAGCCAAACAAAAATTATTTTGATTTGAAATGGCCAGTACTGCAGAACGGCAATTTCATAGGTAAAGACCTAATAATAATAAATAATATAAAATATGGCATCGAAAAATTCCTCCGCATCGTTGTCGACTGGTAAAGTACCCAAGAGATTAGCGGCATTGCCACGTTGTATGGCAATGCTAAGCCTCTGGCCAAGGTTAAAACCAGCTCTTGGGTCACGGGAAGTGTCAATAAGCCGCTTGGAGATTTCGTTGAATAAACCATGAGCACACGGACCCCACGGCCCCAAGGGTTTCAATCCCAAACGGCTCGAAAATATAATTAACGATAAGGTTATTATACTTTCGCCGCTTGAGGTTTTCCGCAGCCGCAGCAGCAGTGCCAGCACAGCACGCCGAGCCAGGAAGATGAGGCTTAGCATTACAACGTGGCAATGCCGCCAGTCTCCTGGGTACTTTACCAGTCGACAACGATGCGGAGGAATTTTTCGATGCCATATTTTAGTTTTTTAATAGTTTTAGTTTATGTTAGGATATCATTTTGTTATTTTTAGGTTATGTTTATATTAAATTTAATTTTAATTTATTTTTAATTTAATTTAATTTTTAACGTACAAATGTACCTATTTGACTGATATAAAAATATGGTATAACTAAATGTAAAAATAAAAAACTATTTCATGTGTGTGTGGTGGATGAGCGTGAGTGTGTGTGTGTGTGTGTATGCGCGCGCGTGTGTGAGTGTGTGATGACGTGTTTACTAGTGCGTACAGTGTATGAATGTATGTTTGCTGAGTTACACATTATATTGTGTGTACTATGCTTCGTTATAACTTACCCTTAAATAAGTATTTTTTCTGTTTCTTCATATGTGTAGTCTAAAAGAAATGAGTAGACCATTTTCTTACAATTCAGTCAGTTTGAGTCTAAGTCTGTATTTTGAGTAGTACACTTACTTGGTGATCATCAAACCGGTGTTTCAGCTTCTTATGAAGGCCTAGTCCCTTGTCGCTGACGAAGGAGTAGCCACACAACTGACACACGATGTCTGAAGGGTGCTTTATCCGGATGTGACTCATGTAGGTTGATAGTTTCCTGTAAATCGACAATAATAATAATAATACAAAGCGCTTTTCCAATTAGCTGACACAACATAACAATTCTCTGACGATATTTGCATGTCATTCGGAGTAGATAAGTGCAAAATTTTATCAATTTTAAAAGGAACAATCCAATCTAGTAGTTACACACTCGCATCAGGTGAATCGATCGAGCCAATGGATGAACAGAGTAGGTACATACAAATACCTAGGGTTTAAACAGTCCAGGCAGATACAGCAAAAAATGTCAAAACAAGAACTGATAAAAAAATTCACACACCGACTCAACCTTATCTTAAAAAGCAACCTAAACTCTAGGAACACAACTAAAGCCATCAACACATTTGCAATACCTATTCTCACATACTCTTTCGGAATTATACGATGGTCAAAGACAGATATCAAAAACCTACAGTGCACCATCAATACACTCCTCACCAAACATAGAAAACACCATCCAAAATCATGCATACAACGACTTACACTGCCACGCCAAGAAGGAGGAAGAGGATTAATAGACATACATAATTTACACAACAAACAGATACTTTCACTCAGAGCGTACTTCCATAACAAATCAGAACATTCATCACTACACAAACAAGTAACAGAAACAGATACACAACACAAAACAAAACAAAACAAAACACAAAGACAAAACAGGGACACGCAAATAAATGAACACATTGTTAGTACATAACAAAAAATTGCAACATGGTCTGCAAAAGCCCTACACGGAAGACACCGAGCCTTCCTGAGCCAGCCACACGTCGACAAGGTTAAGTCGAACGAATGGCTCAGACGAGGTGAATTGTTTCCCGAAACCGAGGGATTTATGCTGGCCATACAGGATCAAATAGTAGCCACTCGTAATTACAGAAAGTACATCATAAAGGACCAACATCAGCGGACTGACTTGTGCAGACATTGCAACACTACCTCTGAAACCATACAACATATAACAGGAGCGTGTAAATCACTTGCACAAACCGATTATAAACACCGCCACGATTAAGTGGCTGCAATTATACACCAACAGTTAGCATATAAGTATAAACTCGTTAACGAAATGGTACCATATTATAAATATAACAGAAATAATATTAGAAAGTAAGGATCAGAAAATTTACTGGGACCGAACAATAATAACAGATAACAGATTCAGATTCATTACAATAGACCTGACATTACCGTTCACGACAAAACCAATAAAACAGTACCTATATCTGATAGATATAGCAATACCTAACTCGCACAATATTCAAACCACCATGTCCGAAAAGCTCACTAAGTATCAAGATCTCGCCATAGAAATTAAAACCCAATGGAAAGCTCAAACCGTTCATATTGTCCCCATTGTTCTTTCATCTACTGGTGTAATACCAAAATCTCTCACTCAAAGCCACACCCTACAGATGCCTACTCACACACTATACATGCTCCAAAAAGCCACCATCCTTAACACATGTCGCATCACCCGAAAGTTCCTGACTTCTTCAACATTGTCATCCCCCTTTTCTATCTAAATTTCACCTTACATACTTGGTCCCGATCCGTGTGTAAGGTTTCTTAACCTCTCATAAATGAGAAGAAACATAAAGAACCGAAAATAATAATACTTAATCTTGACTTGGCTTGGTGTTGAGTGGGATGTGGACTCAGCAATCATTGTGCCGATAGTTGTATCAACCAACACCTAAGGAGACTCTCGTTAGGTGGCTGGATCAAGGGCTTGATTCAGAAAGCAGTACTTCTGGACACGGCCCGCATTGATAGGAGGTTCCTCTCTCTGGTGTCCTGACCGCCGGTAGCTTGGACCCTGTTCCTGATACCGGTGGGCTACTATTTTTTATATTTTTAAATGTTTTTTATATATTTTTTAAGAAATATTTAAAAATGTATTTGATCAATCAATCTGCCTAGCCTTTTCCCAACTATGTTGGGGTCGGCTTCCAGTCTAACCGGATGCAGCTGAATACCAATATTTTACATGGAGCGACTGCCTATCTGACCTCCACAACCCATTAACTGGGTAATACGATATCCCTTGGTAAGACTGGTTGTCAGACTTTCGGGCTTCTGACGACCCGTAACGGCTGTCAAAGATCCACGAATGACAGCCGGGACCAACGGCTTAACGTGCTTTCCGAGGCACGGAGGAGTCTCGATATGTAAAGATGGTCACCCATCCACGGACAACCCCGGCAAGCGTAGCTTAACCTGATGGATCGACCGATAAAAATGTATTTGATAAGAAGAAAAATTAATAAACGAAATAATACTTATAAAAACCGGTCAAGTGCGAGTCGAACCCGCACACGAAGGATACCGTACAATATTTAACACTACATATAATTTTAAATACTTTTTTTTTTTAAATATAGGGGTCCCCCTTTAATTTTTAACTTCATTTTATTTTTGTTATTTGTTGTTATAACCAGTCGTACCAAGGGGTATCGTATTTACTAAGTAACTGGGTTGTGGAGGTCACATAGGCAGTCGCTTCATGTAAAATACTGGAAGTCGACCCCAACATAGTTGGGAAAAGGCTAGGCAGATAATATTGTTACAGCGGCCATAGTAATACACGCTTTGTGAAGTGTCTGTTAAGGTTCAATAGATAGAGCTCCGCGCGCGTCTGGATCTTTTAATGATTAGGAAGTCACGCGACTAATACTTCCTTCCGTTCGTTTCCAGTTATTTCACCTCTGACAGCAGCAACCCAAAAGCAACCTTATTACAACGACAATAAAGACAAAATCGGCTTATTTCACTATTCCCCCTGAGAGATTTCTCCTCAGGGAGGAAAACTGAAACCTAATGTTAAAAAAAAACAGAAACCCCTCTTTTCATTTTGGATTATTCCACTTTTCCCCCTTATTTTTAATTGTAATTTCTACGCTCAATCAATCTGCCTAGCCTTTTCCCAACTATGTTAGGGTCGGCTTCCAGTCTAACCGGATGCAGCTGAATACCAGTATTTTATATGGAGCGACTGCCTATCTGACCTCCACAACCCAATTACTGGGTAATACGATACCACTTGGTAAGATGGTTGTCCTACTTCCGGGCTTCTGACGACCCGTAACGACTATCAAAGATCCACGAATGACAGCCGGGACCAACGGCTTAACTTGCTTTCCGAGGCACGGAGGAGTCTTGATATGTAAAGATGGTCACCCATCCACGGACCAACCCCAGAAAGCGTAACTTAACCTGATGGATCGATCCGTGCGGCTGTTGTTACTTAGCCACGTGAAAGAAAAAAGTCTCATAAAGAAATTTAAGTGATTAGATACAGATTCTCGACGCGGTCAAATTTCATTCCGCATCCCACGCGGGATTCAACTCAGATTGACCAGAGGTCTAGATAAATACCAGAATTTTTCAAACAACATCAGAAATGAACAAATTAAAGGCACTTACTCGAAATTCTCCATACAATGTGGGCAGATATATTTAGTGCCATTATGATATTCCTCATGTAGTTTAGCTGCATGCCTGAAAACCAACATTCAAACCGTATTATAAAAATAAAATAAAGTTTATTTCGGATAAGTAACATCTGGGTTACTAAGCAAAAAAAAACAAAAAGACAAATTAGGTATACCAATGTTAATGGCTCCAGGGGCGACGGATTCGAAGACATCCATCGCCCCCCATTCCACATGACCCGAGGTGTTGGCGCGTAGTGTTCCACCCGGGCCTCTCTAAGACGAAACGGGGGAGTTCAACACCCCACTCCCCCCTATGGGACGTGGCCCGCATTGCGCTGGCCATCACCAGTCCGGGGCAGCGGAAGTCACACTCGCACCCGCAGTCCCCGATGCAGGTGTACGAGGGAACACCGGGGTGGTTTTAGTCAGTAAACCCCCGTTCGCACGGGCGTAATAAAATCGCGGCGGGATTTTTTAGCCCACTGGATTTTCAACGCTCTGCTTAGCGCCGAGAGTGCAAATTCCAACAGTCTGTTATTGTTAAGTTGTTTTCTCAACGCTCGGCTCAACAACGAGAGTTGAAAATCCAGTGCGCTATAAAATCCCGCCGCGATTTTATATCGCCCGTGCGTAGGGGGTTAAGAGTCTGACAAACCCCTCCGCCCGCCCCTGGGCGGAGGACATCCATGAAGTTTTCCACCCCGACAAAAAAAAAAAAAAAGGTATACCAATGTTACAAGTTACAATTATAATATGTATGTTTTAGGCGTCGTCCTAATATTAGGCGATGGTCGCGCTAATTCGCGATCGTCCCGTTCATAGTCACCTTTTATTCGTAAAACCGGAAGGCGCCCTCTGTCGGCGCGTCCACGCGTTCCGGTTCACCGATCAAAAAGTGACATACGAACGCGACGATCGCATATTCGCGCGACAATCACTTTATATTAGGACGACGCCTTAGTTTCTTTTTGTTATCAGGTTGTTCAGAACCATCCGACAATCCATCTTCCCAGAGACGGTGGGATGAACCGCTCTGCGGAGTAGTACAGAACAATTTACTTGACACGTCTGCCACTACTGCAGAGCGTGCGCGCTTACTGGCTGTGGGTAAGTGGGAGTCGGGTCTGTGGCTTCATGCACTACCGTCGTTGAACATAGGCGCTTTGTTCGACTACACTATTTTCCGCCTCGCTGCTTCCTTTGATCCTGCTAGGAACTCCTTCTTGTTCTCCTCATCGCTGTCACTGTGTCGAAGTTGTCAACAGCCTCGGACACCACGGCCTGTCTTGCAGCCGAAGTGCGGGTCGCTTAGCGCGGCGCGCAAACATTAAGTACATTATCCGACGTTACGTGATTAACGTGCACGTCTTTCTACATTGTTCTCACATGTATATTTTCAACTTGAACGATGTAACCAATATTTTGTAAAAATATTATGATTTAAAAGAGTGTCCGTGGAGTTTCTTGCCCGTTCTTCTCCATAGGGATCTACTACGCTTTGGAATGGGCAACTAGCTTCATCTTTTTGACTGACCGACCCATTGACAATTCAAAAGTGCCTGTAATTGGTTTATTTGAAATAAATGCTTTGAGTTTGAGTTTGACGAGCTCATGTCACCGTCAGCGTTCCAGCTGTATTAGAACGCGCTTGGCACGCGACGATGGCAAGAGACCGGACGGCACGTCTTTATTTCCATGGAAGGCGTGTAGGCCTTTAGTGTATGACGCAACGTGTGACGATTCTCCTGCGCCATCTTCCTGGCTTGGCGTGCTTTGTTGGCGCTGCTGTTGAGCCTGCGGAAAACCTCAATCGGCGAAAGTATAGTAACCTCATCGGTAAATATATTATCGAGCCGTTTGAGGACCCTCGGGCCGTGGGATCAGAGTACTTCCAAGTGTTCAACGAAGTCTCCAAATGGCTGGTTGACACTTCCAGTGACACAGGGGCTGTCTTTTACCTTGCCCAGAGGCTAAGCACTGCCAGTCCTTTGGGTACATTACCAGTCGACAGAGATGCGGAGGAATCCTTCGATGCCATATTTTAGTTTGTTAATAGTTTTAGTTAGGGTTAGGATATTATATTTTAATTTTAATAGTTTGTTAGTTCATTTAATACAGAAGTTTATTCAGTGACTATGTCGTACGCGGTTGGTCACAGAATCTATCCTTTTTTTTTGTCGGGGAGAAAGCCTCATGGATGTCCTCCACCCTGAGGTGGGCAGAGGGTGTGTCAGACTCTTATTGACTAAAACCACCGCGGTGTTCCCTCATAAACCTGCGTCGGGGGCTGCGGGTGCGAATTTGACTTCCGCTGCCCCGGACTGGTGATGTCCCGCGCCATGCGGGTCACGTGCCATAGGGGGGAGTGAGGTGTTGAACTCCCCCGTTACGTCTTAGAGAGGCGCGCGTGGAATCTCGGGTCCTGTGGAATGGGGGACGATGGATGTCCCCGAGTCCGTCGCCCCTGACACGTGTCCTCCACCTGCCGTCACAGATCTAACCTAACCCATTCGGTCGCGGTGTCCAGGCTTAGTTATTGTGACCAATTCGGCTCACGCATGGTTGGTCACAGGTTCAACCTAAAGTAATGAATATGATTCAGGCCGCTAGTTGAACAGCGCCGTTTAGGCTAGGCGAATTAAGCTTAGTTGGCTACGACATATACTTACAAATAGTTACAAAAAAATATATATATAAATAAATGTTGTGTCACGTTATTTTAAAATGAAGAGTAAGTATAAAGATCTGGTCACACTGAGGCGAATCCCGCGTGGGATGTGAGATGCACGCGTCGTTTGTTTATGCCTTGCCACACACGGGCCACACGCTAAAGCCACAAAACGCCGCCATCGAGTTGGCTATAGTGGCGGGTAGCGACCACCGACATTATCTGTGTGCGGCGAGTTCATATAAACTTTAGTCCGCAGCTCTGTGACGGCGTTTTGTGGCTGTAGCGTGTGGCCCCTGTGCGGCAAGGCTTATCAATCTGCCTAGCCTTTTCCCAACTATGTTGGGGTCGGCTTCCAGTCTAACGCGATGCAGCTAAATACCAGGATTTTACATGGAGCGACTGCCTATCTGACCTCCACAACCCAGTTACTGGGTAATACGATACCCCTTGGTAAGATTGGTTGTCTGACTTTCGGGCTTCTGACGACCCGTAACGACTGTCAAAGATCCACGAATGACTGCCGGGACCAACGGCTTAATGTGCTTTCCGAGTGTCGAGTCTCGGTATGTAAAGATGGTCACCCATCCACGGACCAACCGCCGCAAGCGTAGCTTAACCTGATAGATCGACCCATGCGGCTGTTATTATAAAGAAGTCACGTGATTATTCGCGCCAGTTAAAACCTTCATACAAGTTAGTTGAAGTTGACACAATCGGCGCGAGCGAATTTCTTCCCGCATCCCGCGCGGGATTCGCCTGAGTTTGGCCAGATCTTAAGTCGTGTGAAAGTCACTTATAAGCTTGCTGTCTCAAGTACTTGTAGTTTTAAACCTACTCACCTTCTAAAGGTGACGTAGTTACATCTCTTACAGGTAAACTTCTGCATATGACTTGTCGTATGGTTTCTGAGAGCTTGCAACTTTTTGAAGCGTATCTTGCATATAGCACAGCTGTATACTCCACATTGCTAAAAAAAATATGGATAGGTATGTTTTTGGCCTCGTAGAACGTTGACCAGCGAAAAAAGTAAAATATAGTCTGTTCCAAATGTATGTGATAAAAGTGTCAACATAGCCTGTTCAGGTTAAATTTTTACGCAATCACTCACGAAGCAGAATTAGTAACACATGAAAAAATGAAAAAAAAAAAATATATATGAAAAAGCGTTTATTAGTGGTGACATCTTATTACAAAACGTTTTACTTCTGCAAAACTGCACAGCAGTTTGTTGGCAGATGTAGCTCCCATACATAACTTTATATTTTATCTTGTAGGTAGGTACTTTTCCATCAATAACAAATATACATTCAACTATAACTAAACACACTTTTTACAGCAGCACAAAGGCTGTCTATTACGTAATATTATTATTAATAACATTTTAAATCACGCCGCCGAAGCCACTGAGATAAGCTCGTTATGACATAAATTTAAGCGTGTATACTATGCATCTTATTTATGAGGTTTTGACTAAAGGAAACACCAACAACAACAAACACACCACCAAACAACAAGAACTCACAGAAACTTCACCATTTTCAACCGACTTCAAAAAGGAGGAGGTTCTCAATTCTTTTTTTCTTTGAAATGATATACTTCCAGATAGGTCCCATTTTCATCAAAATCTAGTTCTGATGATGGGATCCATGAGGAATTGAGGGAACTCCTCAAAAATTATAGGCATACATATAGCGATTTTGGTATTTTCATCAACAAATCAAGCATTTGCATTCAGAAAGTAGCATCTGTTGAAGTGGAACTGATGAAGAAGACCACAGATGGCCACGGGAACTTCTCAATGATAATAAGTATTTCACGGGTGGCGATAAGATAACTTGATTAAGACAGTTAAGCGAATATGACGAAGCTTTAAATAAATGGTTCTGATGAAAATGGTACCATCGAACCGATCTTATGAAGAAGCCGGAAGGTAGGCACCGGAACTCAGTAACAAAACAATGTATTCTAGCCGTGTTTGGGCTTATTGGAATTGTCATGAGGTGCACTTTGGCTATAAATGATTTTAGAAAGAAAAAGAAAGAAAGAAAGGAAAAAAGATTTTAATGGTAATTATATGCCGCTTCAAATTGCGCTACTTGAGTTGTATGTTATGTGTGGCCTCGATTGTCCTCGTTATCTCCGTCAACATAAAACTACGCCTTCCAAACTTCTGACACGGCTTAGCGCGACGTATATTTGCCTTTTTGCAAAGTTTTTATTTGAGATGGTTGCATATAAATATCTTCAAGTTCTGATGAGTGGCTTTTGAGTTAGCTTTAATCATTTAATACGTATTTTTCCCACATAGTCTATGTGAATGCTGCTCTAATTTATTTTGCAGAGTGGTATTCGATGTGTGGGGTAGGCACCACTAAAAAGTGAAAAATAAAAACTTTTTACAAAAAAAATACAACCGACTCCCAAATAAAACACAACATGAAAAATAACTTTAATTTCGGAAGTCGGTGTCTTTGGTTTCTTTTTAACCGACTTCAAAAAGGAGGAGGTTCTCAATTCGTCGGAACCTTTATTTTTTTTTTATGTATGTTCCCCGATTACTCGAGATGGCTCGACCGATTTGGATTTTTTTTTTGTTTTATTCGAGAGGGTATACATCACAGTTGGTCCCATATAAAATTGATTAACTTTGCTTCGGTAGTTTTTTTTTGTGTGGGGTAGGTACACAATTAAAAAGTGAAAAATAAAAACTTTTTTACAAAAAATACAACCGACTTCCAATAACAACACTACAAAGTGAAAAATAACTTTAATTTCGGAACTCGGTGTGTGATTAAATGTATTTTCGTTTTTGCCACCGACTTCCGAAATTAAAGCTATTTTTCACTTTGTAGTGTTGTTTTTGGAAGTCGGTTGTATTTTTTTGTAAAAAAGTTTTTATTTTTCACTTTTTAGTGGTTCACATGTGCTTACCCCTTCACAGCGTACTGGCGTGATGTTATGTTATGAACTGGTGTAAACAACAAACAGACATGAGATTTCAGCAATCCCAGTCCATTTGCTATCATTTATTGAGGAGTTCCGTTGCCTATCTCAGAAGTTCTTCATCAGATCTTCACCAAATTGAAATGGGACCACTCCAAGAAAGTACTCTTCCAAAAACTATCCAAATCGCTTCAAGTGTGCCTATAAAATTGGAAGAGTTCTCTCTATTTCTCCAGGATCCCATCATCAGATCCTGACTTGATGATCATGGGACCACCTGGGAAGTATACCCTTTCAAACAAAAAAAAAATAATCCAAGTTAAGTAAGTTATTTTTCACTTTGTAGTGTTGTTTTTGGAAGTCGGTTGTATTTTTTTGTAAAAAAGTTTTAATATTCAATAAACTTTATACTTTTGGCACAGACTATTTAATAGAGACAAAATTGGTACTTACATCCGTATGCCTTATCATGTGTCCTGTATAAGCATCTTTATCTAAAAACCCTTTAAAACATTCATGACACTTAAATCCAGAATTCTTATAATTCGAAGAAAACTGCCTTTTATTAACCTCATACATTTGTTCTTCCTGATTCAAGTTCTTAATATTAAAAATATCATTATTCAATACTTCATTCGCTGGCTTGCAACGTCTATCTTTCTTAATGACTTTTTTATCTTTCTTTTTCTTTTTGACTTTTTTTGTATCCTTTTCTTTTTTTAGAACATTATCGTCGCTAGAATCTATATAGTTAAATGTAAGTGTGTCATCATCTCTTAAATGTAAGGTAGGTAATGTAATTTGTTGTATTTCATGTGGTTTATTGTTCTTGGCCCTGAGGCTGGGGCTGGTATCTCGGTCGCTGCAGTACACAAAATGATAATCGGCGTGATCGGCCTGGAATGTTCTCGTCCGAAGGGTTGTCGTAAGGTTGTGTGCGGCTAACGTTGTGTCGATGAGTGATACATCGAGGGGTTGCTGAAAACAAACACATTGTTATATGTATGTACGTAGGCGCTAACTCCATCTGTTATCGAGTAGCAGAACTACACGATACGTCGATTCGTGACAGATTTTTCTAGAATATTGCTAACACTTCCATAATGTTCTAGATGGTTAAGTATCGTTTTGCAGCATTCTAGATCATTCCTGTAAGTACGTATATACGACGTAAGTTCGAGTATGTTCTCGAATTATGGCCTCGAACTTTCAAAAAGCTTACACTCGTCATATAAATAGAGCTGCCAGCGGTGTATGGCAGTTCAGCTAGGAATGCGATACAGTGAACCAACAGTGAACTAACAGTGAGCTACAAGTGATTCTGTCTGTATTTGTAATTATTTAAATATAGTGTGTTTTTGGTGTAAATCGGCATAAATTTATTTATCCCGAACTCCAGCTCGTAACAATATCATCGTCATTCTCCTGTCCTTATCGCAATTTATTTGTGGACCATACTTTGGTTCCATACTTCTCGATTAGTCGTCATCTCGCTAGTCACCCCCTTTCAAGACATATGATCTTTCTCACAGTCCATCCATCGTTTCTTTGGTTTTCCCCTACTCTTATAGCCATCCACATTCATGCTCAAAATTTTCCTCACGACAATTTTCTCATACCTCCGCTCATGACCACCGCATTAGCCATTAGTACGATAACTTTTTAGCAGGCAAACGTACTGTTAGGAGCTGGGGTTTGGGATAAATAAATTTATACCAATTTACACCAAAAACAGACTACATTTAAATAATCACAAATACAGTAATCAGAAACTTTAAACAGAATGACCTGTATCACTTGTAGTTCACTGTTAGTACGCTGTAGTTCACTGGTGTTCACTGTATCGCTTTCTAAACTGAACTGCCATACACTCCCCTCGTCATGTTCGCCACATTCACGCCCATGAAGATGGTGTCTGTTGTTTGTGTCCGTAAGCTCGTCACGACATATGCATACTGCCGCTTTCTTCACCGTATCCCGGCAGTCAACCCCTACCAGGTGGAACTCTCATCTACGTGAGAAGCCCAGCAGGAGGCAACCAGCGACAGGACTACGGACTCGACGTTCCTACGGATAGGGTGAGTGGCTCCCGCCCGCCCCATTTTCAGAGCTAGCCGAGCCTGGCACGGGGTAGGGAGACCGTATCATGAGTGTGAGGGTGACATTCAACTGTGTGACGTCACCCGGTGTCGAACACGAGTCGCCGCCCGCGCACTTTCTTACACCACTGACAACCCTCTATTTTTATGTCCAATGCAATTTCTAGAAAGTTCGAGGACATAATTCGAGAACATTCTAGTACTTACGGGAATGATCTAGAATGCTGCCAAACTTCACTTAACCATCTAGAAAGTTCTGGAAGGGTTTAGAAGGTTCTAGAAAACTCTGTCACGACGTATTGTGTAGTTCTGCGACTCGAGAACAGATGGCGTTAGCGTCTACGTAACAGTACGAAGCTTCTGCACACAATGCTTCATGCAGTAAAGCTTTAAAGTTTCCTAGAAGAGGGGTGGCCGCCCCATAGCATAGATCTGCCATTTTCATGACAGTCGTCACTGCGGCCGTTATGTGGCGGCCGCCGCGCTTCTAGGACACCGTAGTTTTTACATCGGTAAAACCGTTTAGGCGCATCGGCGTCTGTGATGTTTCCCCACTTAATTTTAAAAGCCCATGTATTTGAGATGCAGGACATGTACAGTCAACAAAGGAGATATCTAGGCAGGGTATACTAACATATTTGTATGTGAATTGCTTCATGTTCAATTTCGTGAAAATATACAATTCTGTGTTGGTGTGTTAGAATGTAGTATTGCAAAAACAAAGTAATATATATTGTTGGACGAAAATCATTATCAAGAATGGCAACTCCGCGACGGGCTATATAAGGAAGGCGGCTGGCGGCACTCGTTCATTTTTCTCATCGGTCATCACGGAGTGCGGAGGCTCTGTCCGAATACCTAGCGATTTAATCAACTCCAAATATTGTAATTGTTTGGCCGGTGGCCATTAAAAATCTTTTTAAAAAATCTATCTGTGTTTTTATTTGTAACATCAGAAGTGGGATTCGAAGGCTGAAAAGCCGTTGAAACGCATTTCTGGTTTTATAAAGGAAAACTTAGTATTTCTCCACGTGGTTTGGTTATTTAATATTCGGACGGAGTTTTTGTCTTTGCGATGCCTTCCAACGATCAACGCAACAAACGAAAACGCCGTGGGCGATCTCCTTCGCCCAATCCAATGGAGGAGATCCTGAGGAGGCTACGCGCATTGGAGGACCAGCCACGTGCGTCAGTGGAGACGCAAGCCATTGCATCGACCAGCGCTGGCTCTAGCCGCGCCATCGAGCTGCCGAACACGACACCATCGGCATCGGTGCTTGGGGCGCCTACACCGACGCGCGAGCTTGAGTCCGCGCAAGGGGGAACGCCGCCGCTGACTCCACACACTAGCAACATGGAGTCAACGCAGTCTGAAGACGTCGTGACGAACGCCGCAGAGCGTCTTTTGACCGCTATCAGCTGTGCTCAGGTCAGATCCAACCGATATTTTGTCTCCGATTTTGATCCGAGTGTTCATGACTTCGACACGTGGTGCGATGAAGTAGAAAGAGCTCGTATTTCGAACTATTGGGACGACAGGGAATGCCTTGCTCGCGTCGGACATTGTCTAAAGGGCGAATCTCGCACCTGGCTTAGCCAGTGGACAAGCAACATTCGCACGTGGTCCAGTTTCAAATTAGAACTAAAAGCACTATGCCCACGATCAGTCGATGTCGCGAACATTCTTTATGATGTAATGCGAACAGAGTCCGATAAATATTCTACATACGCTGAGTATGCTCGTAAATCGCTTTTAAGGTTACGCATAGTTAAAGGTCTAAGTAACGAGCTGCTTACCGCTATTATTATTCGTGGAATAGCAGATCCACAAATTCGCGCTATGGCTACTAACGCTAAATTATCGCCTGATTCTATAGTGGAGTTTTTATCGAGCTTTGTTAAACCTTCTAGCAGCTATAATAAGAAAGTGTTTTCTAATGGTCCTAATCGATCTGATAATTCTTCCAACAGTAGTAACTCAAATCGCAAACCGTTAAAACGTCAATATGATTCCAAAGATTTTAAATCAATAAAGTGTTATCAGTGTAATCAATTTGGTCATAAAAGTGCTAATTGTAACAAACGAACGAATAAAAACCCAAGTAATAGCGACGAAAAAGCAATCGCGTTACCTGCGACATCTCGCGGCGATCCGTTGAAATGTACATTTTGCAAAAAAGTAGGTCATTCCGAGGCTACTTGTTTCGCCAAGGAACGCGCGAACTCACGAAATAATAATGGTGTCAATTTTTGTCGCGAAATTGCGGGTAGTTATAAAAATCGTGATGTGACGACTGCTGTTATATTAGGCATACCGTTAGACGTACTAATCGATAGTGGTTCATGCGTTTCCTTAATGTCAAAAAGTGTTGCTAAACATTTCCCGTGTCAATTAAAGCCTACTAACCAGCTATTACGCGGCCTGGGTGGTACGGAAATTAGATCGGAATCATTTGTAACGTTACCCGTTGAGTTTAGCGATATAACAATAGAAATAGATTTTTGTGTGGTAGGTGGCAATAATTTGAGTGTACCCGTCATAATCGGTACAGACGTACTAAACAGGAAAGGTATTACTTATGTTAGGACCGGTAACTGCCAACGTATAGTTCATAGTGAGGTGACCGCAAACGATGTTATGCAAGTAAATTCGATTTCTTTGTCCGATCAAGTGAATATGTCGGTATCCGGAAATAATAGGGAACGGTTACTAGAGATCCTCACCAAGTATTCCGAATTCTTTTTAAGTGGTACCGCTACCACAACAGTGAAAGATAGTGAGATGCATATTAAGTTAACAACAGATGTGCCCGTGTATTATAGACCCTACAAATTATCGCATGACGAAAAATTAAAAGTACGCACTATAGTGAAGGATTTGCTTGACAAGGGAATTATCCGCGAGTCCGATTCAGAATACGCTAGTCCGATCTTACTAGTAAAAAAGAAGGATGGTTCTGATAGAATGGTCGTGGACTATCGTGCACTGAATCGAATAACTGTCAAAACTAGATATCCTCTCCCCTTGATCAACGACTATATAGATAGGTTAGGTAATGCTCGCTGCTTCAGCTCCCTGGACATGGTTTCCGGCTTCCATCAACTTAGGGTTGCTGAAGAGTCTATTCATAAGACCGCGTTCGTTACTCCAGAGGCCCATTATGAATATTGCAAGGTACCGTACGGTTTAGCTAATGCGCCGATTTTCTATCAGAAAACTATCTCTAAAACGCTTAAATCCTTCATTGATGCTGGAAAGGTCATTGTTTACATTGATGATGTCTTGATACTAACGGCCGGGATTGATGAAAACCTCGTTTTATTAGATTCCGTTATAAAAACGCTAACTGAAGCAGGTTTCTCAATTAATTTAAGGAAATGTACTTTTCTTACAAAGGAAATAGAATACCTAGGTAGAATTATAAGAGATGGTCAGGTTAGACCGAGCAATTATAAAATTGATGCATTAGTTAAATCACCGCGACCGAGTAACGTCAAACAGGTTCGTCAGTTTCTCGGCCTCGCAGGATATTTTCGAAGATACATTTCTAATTACGCGATTAAGACTGCGCAAATCGCCGCTTTAACCAGAAAAGGAGTAATCTTTAATTGGAGCGATGAACACGAAAATGCACGTCAAGATATCATTTCTTATTTAACTAATGAACCAATTTTGGCAATATTCGATCCTGAATTGATAACTGAGCTGCATACTGATGCCAGTTCTATTGGTTATGGCGCAATCCTTATGCAAGTATGCAAGGACGACCGTAGAAGGGTAGTTGCTTATTTTAGCAAGTTAACTGCTGGTTCAGAATCCAAATACCACAGCTATGAGCTGGAGACCCTCGCGGTAGTAAAATCACTACAGCATTTTAGGCAATATTTAATTGGTAAATCTTTTAAGATAATCACAGACTGTAATGCATTAAAAATGACACAACGTAAGAAGGATCTCCAACCCAGAGTTGCAAGATGGTGGATGTACATGCAAGATTTTGATTTCTCGCTAGAATACCGTAAAGGTGCACTTATGTCGCACGTAGACTACTTGAGTAGGAATCCGGTAAATATTATTAATGTTGTTCAGAAACCACAAAATTGGGCTAAAGTGGCACAGGCAGGTGACGAGGAGACCCTAACGTTACTTGAAAAAATACATAACGGTAAATTAGATAACACACGTTATGTGAAACGTAATGACCTCTTGTACTATAAGTATGACGTCACGGGTGAGCAAGCGCGATTCTTATGTTATGTACCAAAGGCATTTCGATTAAGCTTATTACGCGTTTTCCATGATGAGCATGAACACATTGGTGTAGGCAAAACTACTGATCTGATCCTGCGACACTTCTGGTTCCCCGGTCTTAGACAATTTGTCGCAAAATATGTCACGCACTGCGTAGTGTGCATTTCGCATAAGCAAGTTCCTCGCGCACCTTTGCAACCAATATCCTCAATACACGCGGATGTACTCGGACCATTGAGAGAAAGTGATGGTCGTAAACATGTACTTATTGTAGTTGACGCATATACCAAGTACTGTTTGCTTTATGCCTTACCAAGACAAGATTGTAGGGAGTTGAAGCGCGTAATGACCCAAATAATTTCTCTATTTGGTACTTTTAAAAGACTAGTTTGTGATAAAAGTCGTATGTTTGATAACCATGAGTTTATTAATTGGATTTCAAATTATGGAGTCGAAGTGCATTGAAATGCATCAAGAAAACGGACAAGTCGAACGATATTGCCGTACAGTTTTAAACATGCTAAGAGTTGAAGTAAACTATAATGAAAATGATTGGTCAAAAATATTATGGAAACTGCAATTGGTTTTAAACGTTACTAAACATAAGACCACTCAATATTCGGCATTAAATCTTCTTATTGGCACTGATTCCACTACACCTCTAATAAACGCTTTGATTAAAGATATAACTTGCGAAGGTTCAAATCCAAATCGCGATGCAATTCGCGAGATAAGACGGCAGCATGCAGAAGGACTCATTCGCGAAAATAAGGAGAAACAAGACGCTCATGTTAATAAAAATAGGAAACCGCCTAAAACGTTTCAAGTTGGTGATTTAGTCTTTGTGATTAAGAGCTCTCAAAGTACCGGAAAACTTGATAGCGGTATGAGAGGCCCTTATAAAATCACTAAGCTCCTCCCTAACGATAGGTATGAGGTCCAATTGGTAGCCGGTGCCTATGGAAAGACTAGTCAAGCAGCAGCTACATACATGGTGTTATGGAAGGGTGAATGGACACCTGAAACTTGTGCTGCATTTTTTGAAGGTACTTGTTGTACGATTGCTATTATGTTTGCTTTGTTAGCTTACATACTCGTACCTACTAGTCGTCTATTCCCTATTTTTGAGTTAGATTGTGTACTAAACAAGTCTGATCTATTGATTATAGCCACGTTATGTGTTGTGTTCAGTGGAAGAGACCCGTATAAATCCAGTGCGCATGGTATTGGGTTGACCCTGACACTGGTGGTTTTAGGGGTGAGTCGGTGGCGCAGCCGACAACAGACCTGTGTAAATCCAGCCCTTATTAGGTACCTGGGGTGACCTACTAGAGACTGATGTAAATCCTGTTTGCGCACGCGAGTATGTGCGAGGTATTCGGTTGCGTGGGAACAGACCTGTGTAAAACCTATGTGACTTGAAACGCTTGTGTGTAGCGTCGATTACTGCTCATGTTGACTTGTTTGGCTAATTGGTACACAATCTGACACCTCTATGCACTCTATGAATTTAGGTCAACTGTTGATAAACGATGTAAAAAAAAAAAAGTATGTTTCTTAAAATGTGTGTATTTCCACTCCACAGAGATCGATGATGACGCCGAACAGCCGTTGGACGCAGAGGGTGTTGCTGGCGCATCCACGAGTTCCCGCTGAAGGCTTCGAGCACGCAGCCCCGTCAGGAGAAGCCGTGTTGGACGAAAATCATTATCAAGAATGGCAACTCCGCGACGGGCTATATAAGGAAGGCGGCTGGCGGCACTCGTTCATTTTTCTCATCGGTCATCACGGAGTGCGGAGGCTCTGTCCGAATACCTAGCGATTTAATCAACTCCAAATATTGTAATTGTTTGGCCGGTGGCCATTAAAAATCTTTTTAAAAAATCTATCTGTGTTTTTATTTGTAACAATATATAATAGGTCTTTACCTATGAAATTGCCGTTTTGTATGAAAAAATTTAAACGAATTTTTTTCATGCATTTTTTATTCGTATTAATCGAAGTAATCATCACCCATGCAATCAATGCATCTTTGCCAACGCAGTGGCAGTTTATTGATGCCCTTCTTAAAGAAATCAGCTGGACGGGAGGCAACAAATTCTTCAAAGGCATTTTGTACTGCCTCTCGGGTATTGAATTTTTTTCCCGCCAAGAAGTTATCCAAATTCTGGAAAAAGTAGTAGTCTGTAGGCGCAAGGTCTGGTGAGTAGGGCGGATGACGGAGAGCTTCCAACCCCAGTTCTTGCAACTTGGAGACCGTCTGCTGTGCAGTATGAGGTCGCGCGCTGTCGTGCAGGAGCAGTGGAGACGAGCGATTGACCAATGCTGGTTGGAGATGTGCCAGCTTCTCCATCATTGTGTTCAGTTCTTCACAGTACACATCTGAAGTAATGCTCACCCCGTTTGGTAAGAAGCTGTGATGAATCACACCGGCGCTAGACCACCAAACAGTGACCATCACTTTTCTAGGGGTAAGTTTTCGTTTAGGGCATTGTTTAGGTGCTGAACCAGGATCCAACCAACTTGCTGAGCGCTTGCGGTTATCAAACAGAATCCATTTTTCATCGCAGGTAACAATGCGGTTCAAAATTCCTTCATTTGTGTGTCTGTTGAGCAGTGCAAGGCACGTCTCGACGCGTACTTCGCGCTGGCGATTTTTGAGTTCGTGGGGCACCCATTTGTCAAGCTTTTTTACCTTGCCAATTTGACGCAAATGGACCAATATTGTTTTGACGCTAACGTAGATAGCTGCTGCTAATTCAGCCGTAGATTGTGTATCATCAGCTTCCACAATCGCCTTTAATTCGTCATTGTCGACCAAAGTCTTCGGACGACCGCGAGGTTAATTTTTCAGGTCGAAATTTCCAGAACGGATGCGAGCAAACCAATGACAAGTGGTGCGTTGGTTTGTAGTGTTAGCTCCGTAAACGTCGTTGATGTTGCGTGCCGCTTGTGCCGCGTTGCTGCCACGACGGTACTCATATTCCATAATTACTCGAATTTTTAACGTATCCATGATGACGAAAAAGATTGAAATGCGATGAAAATGTAACACTAATCAATAAACAAATGACTACTTTTGGAAAAAAAAAATCCATGTTTTTAAAATAAAATTAATTTGAAATTAGAATTCTTAGCCAAACAAAAATTATTTTGATTTGAAATGGCCAGTACTGCAGAACGGCAATTTCATAGGTAAAGACCTAATAATTGAACATGAAGCAATTCACATATAAATATGTTGATATACTCTGCCTAGATATCTCTTTTGTTGACTGTACATATAGGTAGGGGATATATAGATAGGTACATTGTATATGTATACTCTGTTCCAAAAGTGTTTGACGAAAATGTAAACAAAGGATCAGAAAACGTATCTGAGGATGCCAATTTGTAGGGCCACTTATTTAGTGGTTTGATTTGATTATTTGAATACTAAAACCCTAATTTTATATCACTTTAAGGCGAAAGCGCCAGGGTAGCCCGAGAAATTCAACATTTCTTACGTTTTTTGCAATTTGCAAGTCAGTATTAGATTTTATGTTGATCTAAATATGATTCGCGGCCGTATCAAATATTTATTTATAGAATTATAATAATAAAAATCATCAATACAACTCTCTAAGTTCATATTACCCTATTGAATGATGATCGAACAGATCAAAAATTTTAAACTTCTGCATTTAAGTTTTATCTTAATTCAACATCCGAGGTCGCACTCTTTTTCTTATTTGAACTAAAAAAACATTACGGTATTTTCCCTAAGGTAATTTTTTCTTATAATCAATACTACTGGATCATTTAATCACTTATAAATGTTTAAATATTAAAAAAGTTAAATATATATTTTTTTATTTTAATGTCGAGAATTTTAATTTTTTTTTTTTTTATCTAGAAATAATTTGATTTATTGTTTTTTTTTTGTGTTTTATGTGTACATAGGAATGTTGGGTTCGGAACCCATACTGTTCGTTCGGGATGAGGCCCTTTGTCTCGGCATAATCTCCGAGTCGCTTATAAATAAGTATCTCATAGATCTTGCCGAGAACATTGGACAAGCTAATGGGGCGGTAACTAGTGGGCTCGCTCTTGGGCTTGCCGGGCTTAGGTATACCGATAACGGTGGCCTGTTTCCAGGCTTGGGGGAAAATGTTATTGCTCATGGCACCATTGAAGATGATTGCCATAGACCCTTTTTTTTTTTTTTTTTTTATATATGGCATCTCGCAGTTGACCACTAAGGGTCGAGACTGCTCAACCGGGCGTTTCCTGTGGGTTCTTTAAGCGAACTTAAAGCCCCCGGCCAGGCCTAAAACTAAGGTAAATTATTAGTCGACTGAGCGTCGCTAATAATAATATGACAGCCAGACGGGGCAGGCTGGATCATGACGGGGGGGACAAGTGCTACAGGCTCAGCTGTGCCCCCAGCTGGCACAGCTTCACCGAGTAGGGGATAGGGGGGGGGGCGGTTACGATTGCGACCTCGGCGGCGAGGTCGGAATGTATTCCGGGGTGGTCTACGTTTATAAACCGTACTGGTGGCCTTGCTACTCTCCTGAAGGAGGGTTATGGGGTCATCAGGGTCGGTGAGAATATGACGCGGACGGCGAGTCTTACTAATTTGAGAGGGGGTATAACGCGCGGCCTCGACAACCAAGGGGTTGCGATGCTTCGCGGCGGCATCAAAGAAACGCTTCGAGCCGCGCTTCAAAAATTGATGGATCGTGGGGATCCTGAGGTCAAGGTGGAGGTCCGCGTTCCGAACGAACCAAGGGGCGCCCGTTATCCTTCGGAGGAAACGGTTCTGTAATGTCTGCATCCGATGCAGATAGCGGGGTTTGGCGTGTGCAAATACCATTGCCATAGACCGCTGGCAACCCTCTATTTATATGACGAGTGTAAGCTTCTAGAAAGTTCGAGGCCATATTTCGAGAACATTCTAGTATTTACAGGAATGATCTAGAATGCTGCAAAACCACACTTAACCATCTAGAACATTCTGGAAGGGTTTAGAATGTTCTAGAAAAATCTGTCACGAATCGACGTACCTTGTAGTTCTGCTACTCGATAACAGATGGCGATAGCGTCGACGTAACAGTATGTTGAAATCATGAGATTTGAGGTCAATTTTAACATATGGAGTTGAATTGCTAATTTTAATGACTATAATTCTGTAAAGCCATATTAGTTACGGGCGCGAACATTATTTTAATCAGCATACAACCTGACACTGACCTGCAAATTGCAAAAAAACGTAAGAAAATTTGAATTTCGCAGGCTACCTTAGCGCATCCCCCGATGTTTTTCATTTCACAATTGAGTTTATTTTTATTTTAAAAGATCAATTTACTCCGAAGATTACAACTAAATAATGATGCAAAAAGTGGTAAGTTGAAACCATAGATGGTTTATGGTTTTGGTTTTGGATGGTTAGTGATGGTTTGGTTTAGTGGATGGTTTGATTTTTGGTTTGGTTATGGATGGTTGGATGGTTAATTACTAACACCATTCATTCTGTATTTAGAAATATATAATGAATGGTGTTAGTAATTCCCTTTAGTGAGTGGTTGCGTAAGAATTGGTACCCAAAATACAGACTTGCCTAATTTGGGGCCAATGTAAAACCTTTGAATTTTTGGCTATGAAGTTTTATAGTTTGTTTAGGAAAACATTTAATTGATCCTCTAAATACTTATTGACCTTCTACTGCTGTAGGTACGCTTTTTTTAATAAATGGTAGATACAGTAACTCCATTTTATTACTAATTTGCACTATAACCGCTAACGCCAGCGGAATTCGATATTAGTACTTAATAGTGCTGGAACAACGTTAACAATAAAAAATTTTTTTTTTGGTATAGAGCTCACACCACGTACATTATAAGGAAAAATTATTCCACGGACCCGATCCACACCCCGCTCGCGTGAGCGGTTGATCCTCTAAATACTTATTGACCTTCTAATGATGTAGGTACGCTTTTTAAATAAATGGTCTTTTAACTAGGGGGCTCGTGGCTAAGTAATAACAGCCGCATGGGTCGATCGATCAGGTTAAGCTACACTTGCCGCAGTCGGGCCGTGGATGGGTGACCATCTTTACATACCCCTCCGTGCCTCGGAAAGCCATTTTAAAGCAAACCTGTCATTCGTGGGTCTTTCACAGTCGTTACGGGTCGTCAGAAGCCCGAATGTCTGACAACCAGTCTTAGTGGTAGTGTTACCAGTAACGGCCGAACTCAATAACCTACTGTCAGTAAAAGAGAGATTGCTACTGATGATAGACAATATAATTCTATACGTTCGTTCGTTCGCGTTCTTTTGTTTTATGTCTTAGTTTATACAAGTTTTTCTATCTCCAGTATGCCACAACTGACATAGGTTATTGGGTTCGGCCGTAAGTGGGTAGTGGAGGTCAGATAGGCAGTCGCTCCATTTAAAATACTGGTATTCAGCTGCACCCGGTTGGACTGGAACCCGACCCCAACATAGATGAGAAAAGGCTAGGCAGATTGATATTTGTCCCTCTTTTAATTTTCTGGCCTTTTTTCTAATTCCACCTGTTTTTGGCCTTTTTTTTTCCGTCGCAGTAACTAAGCACCACTAGGGCACACTAGGGCACCCCGACCTAATAAGTTGATAGACGGCGGCCTACGAGCGCTACATTTAAGTTGGTCAATTGGTTATTTAGTATTTTTTTACTACAAAGTGAGAAATATTGGGGTTTGGTTAATACATGATGTTTGTTTATACTTTCGTCAAAAAGTTTTGGAACAGATTATAGGTACCGAGAACTCCGCTCCCCTCCGGTGCGGACGACTGCGCACTCACATTGATGAACGGGCGAATGAGAGAGTAGAGCAATGTGTTCGTTTGTATCGCTCGCGTCCTGAATGTAGTGAATGAAGTCATCCTTGCGTTACATTCCCAGCAAACTCGCGGAGGCAATGATTCAGCCTGGCCCTCTTCCTGTAAAAACAATTGTAAGCTTTTGAAATGAACAAAAAAGGAGAGCAGTGCTCACCCACACGTTTGTACAAATATAGTAATACTTATTTTTAACCGACTTCAAAAAGGAGGAGGTTCTCAATTCGTCGGAACCTTTTTTTTTTATTTTTTTTTTTTATGTATGTTCCCCGATTGCTCGAAGATGGCTGGACCGGTTTGGATTTTTTTTGTTTTATTCGAGAGGGTATACATGACAGTTGGTCCCATATAAAATTGATTAACTTTGCTTTGGTAGTTTTTGAGTTAGCTTCAATAATACGTATTTTTTCCTCACTTTTATATGGATGATGTTCTAGTTTGTTTTGCAGGTAGTGGTATTACAATTTGTGTGGGGTAGGTACACAACTAAAAAGTGAAAAATAAACTTTTTTTACAAAAAAATACAACCGACTTCCAAAAACAACACTACAAAGAGAAAAATAACTTTAATTTCGGAAGTCGGTGGCAAAAAACGAAAATACATTTAACTAGACACCGACTTTCGAAATTAAAGTAATTTTTCTCTTTGTAGTGTTGTTTTTGGAAGTCGGTTGTATTTTTTTGTAAAAAAAGTTTTGTAAACCTGTATTTTAATGTGTACTACACAATCCTTTGTTTTGAGTAAATAAATAAATAAAAAATTTAATAATAAAAAGTAAGTTCAAAAACTAAAACCCGACTACTGAAAAATCACGCTCGCCGCGGTCGGTCTGTAACCAATTAAATTAATATTAATAGGTCTTTACCTATGAAATTGCCGTTTTGTATGAATAAATTTAAACGAATTTTTTTCATGCATTTTTTATTTGTATTAATCGAAGTAATCACCCATGCAATTAATGCATCTTTGCCAACGCAGTGGCAGTTTATTGATGCCCTTCTTAAAGAAATCAGCTGGACGGGAGGCAACAAATTCTTCAAAGGCATTTTGTACTACCTCTCGGGTATTGAATTTTTTCCCCGCCAAGAAGTTATCCAAATTCTGGAAAAAGTAGTAGTCTGTAGGTGCAAGGTCTGGTGAGTAGGGCGGATGACGGAGAGCTTCCAACCCCAGTTCTTGCAACTTGGAGACCGTCTGCTGTGCAGTATGAGGTCGCGCGTTGTCGTGCAGGAGCAGCGGACACGAGCGATTGACCAATGCTGGTTGGAGATGTGCCAGCTTCTCCATCATTGTGTTCAGCTCTTCACAGTACACATCTGAAGTAATGCTCACCCCGTTTGGTAAGAAAGCTGTGATGAATCACACCGGCGCTAGACCACCAAACAGTGACCATCACTTTTCTAGGGGTAAGTTTTCGTTTAGGGCATTGTTTAGGTGCTGAACCAGGATCCAACCAACTTGCTGAGCGCTTGCGGTTATCAAACAGAATCCATTTTTCATCGCAGGTAACAATGCGGTTCAAAATTCCTTCATTTGTGTGTCTGTTGAGCAGTGCAAGGCACGTCTCGACGCGTACTTCGCGCTGGCGATCATTGAGTTCGTGGGGCACCCATTTATCAAGCTTTTTTACCTTGCCAATTTGACGCAAATGGACCAATATTGTTTTGACGCTAACGTCGAAAGCTGCTGCTAATTCAGCCGTAGATTGTGTATCGTCAGCTTCAACAATCGCCTTTAATTCGTCATTGTCGACCAAAGTCTTCGGACGACCGCGAGGTTCATTTTTCAGGTCGAAATTTCCAGAACGGAAGCGAGCAAACCAATAACAAGTGGTGCGTTGGTTTGTAGTGTTAGCTCCGTAAACGTCGTTGATGTTGCGTGCCGCTTGTGCCGCGTTGCTGCCACGACGGTACTCATATTCCATAATTACTCGATTTTTTAACGTATCCATGCAAATACTTACTGTGCTTCACTTTCGTTATGCGTGGCGCGGAGTCCTTCTTTTTTTCTAGTCCGTGTTCTGGCATTATAAACTCGACGCAAAATCAAAAAGTAGCTCATTCATCACACTAATATTATAAAGGCGAAAATTTGTGAGTGTGTGTGTGTGTTTGTATGTTTATTACTTCTTCACGCTCAAACGGCTGGACCGATTTGGATGAAATTTGGTATGTAGATAGCTTATACCCTGGATTAACACATAGGCTACTTTTTATCCCGGTCTACGCGGGCGAAACCGCGGGGCGCAGCTAGTTAGATCATAATTGAAATGATCTTTCATGTAGTGCATTAAAACTTATAGAAATACAGTATTTTAACTCTAAAATCACGCGAAATCGGAAAAATTTCGTATACGGCCTCTTAAATTGAGGTACACACACGTACACACGTAGTCCATTGGATGAAAACTTCCATTTGGTAGTTTTTGTGTTTATCGCGTTCAGACAGACGGACAGATAAACAGACAGACGCGACGGGGGTAGTTTGTTTTATAATATGTAGTGAAAAATAAACAATGCATTACATTGAAACTCACCCCATTGTACTGATTGTTGAGTACTTCCTGAAATGTCGCTCGATTTTGTGGGGGTATAGTATAAAGTTTTCTGTCACTGCAGAGACATAAACAGCATACCTGCGAGAAAAAATAGTTTTGGATAAGACCGTAGTTTGTGTAGAACTAGTGTATGTTGTGTACTATCGGCGAAATTTAAGCATGCTCAGTTTAGAAAATATTTGTAAGAGACCACACCCCTTCATGATTTCGCCCTATTAACCGACGTTCGCATGGACGTAAAAATATCGCGGCGGGATTTTATCGCGCACTGGATTTTCAACTCTCGTTGTCGAGCCGAGCATTGAGAATCCAACCTAACAACAACAGAGTGCATTATAGCGTGTCGAAAAAACACACTGTTGGATTTTTCAACTCTCGGCGCTAAGCAGAGCGTTGAAAATCCAGTGCGCGAAACAAAATCGCCGCGATATTTTTACGTCCGTGCGAACGTCGACTAAGAGACAATATGCATTTGTGTACGTACAGGGGTGTAAAAAAAAAATAACAACAAACATTAGTAACAAATCAAATCAAAAAAACAAACGCGCATCCTATTGGTCGAAACGCATGCTTCGGTTGATCGAGTTCTGAGCCGTGCTATGCGATTATCGTCTTAACGCTGAGCATGCGGCAGTTTGGCCGATAGTACATTCCAATAAACATAAACTTAAAACTTATGTGGAAAGTTTTCAAGATATTTAGTGCCAAAATTAGGATCATAAAACAAGCGCTTCTCGCCATCAATCTAGAAAGTTTAGTGAGAAAAATTGTTAATATTAGGTCTTTACCTATGAAATTGCCGTTCTGCAGTACTGGCCATTTCAAATCAAAATAATTTTTGTTTGGCTAAGAATTCTAATTTCAAATTAATTTTATTTTAAAAACATGGATTTTTTTTTCCAAAAGTAGTCATTTGTTTATTGATTAGTGTTACATTTTCATCGCATTTCAATCTTTTTCGTCATCATGGATACGTTAAAAATTCGAGTAATTATGGAATATGAGTACCGTCGTGGCAGCAACGCGGCACAAGCGGCACGTAACATCAACGACGTTTACGGAGCTAACACTACAAACCAACGCACCACTTGTTATTGGTTTGCTCGCTTCCGTTCTGGAAATTTCGACCTGAAAAATGAACCTCGCGGTCGTCCGAAGACTTTGGTCGACAATGACGAATTAAAGGCGATTGTGGAAGCTGATGATACACAATCTACGGCTGAATTAGCAGCAGCTTTCGACGTTCGCGTCAAAACAATATTGGTCCATTTGCGTCAAATTGGCAAGGTAAAAAAGCTTGACAAATGGGTGCCCCACGAACTCAATGATCGCCAGCGCGAAGTACGCGTCGAGACGTGCCTTGCACTGCTCAACAGACACACAAATGAAGGAATTTTGAACCGCATTGTTACCTGCGATGAAAAATGGATTCTGTTTGATAACCGCAAGCGCTCAGCAAGTTGGTTGGATCCTGGTTCAGCACCTAAACAATGCCCTAAACGAAAACTTACCCCTAGAAAAGTGATGGTCACTGTTTGGTGGTCTAGCGCCGGTGTGATTCATCACAGCTTCTTACCAAACGGGGTGAGCATTACTTCAGATGTGTACTGTGAAGAACTGAACACAATGATGGAGAAGCTGGCACATCTCCAACCAGCATTGGTCAATCGCTCGTCTCCGCTGCTCCTGCACGACAACGCGCGACCTCATACTGCACAGCAGACGGTCTCCAAGTTGCAAGAACTGGGGTTGGAAGCTCTCCGTCATCCGCCCTACTCACCAGACCTTGCGCCTACAGACTACTACTTTTTCCGGAATTTGGATAACTTCTTGGCGGGAAAAAAATTCAATACTCGAGAGGCAGTACAAAATGCCTTTGAAGAATTTGTTGCCTCCCGTCCAGCTGATTTCTTTAAGAAGGGCATCAATAAACTGCCACTGCGTTGGCAAAGATGCATTGATTGCATGGGTGATTACTTCGATTAATACAAATAAAAAATGCATGAAAAAAATTCGTTTAAATTTTTTCATACAAAACGGCAATTTCATAGGTAAAGACCTGTTAGAATGAGAGAGCGCCTTGACTTCCTACTAAAAATTATGTTTGTGAATAATATTTAAAAAAACCTAAATCCCATTTCATTTTTCTCAGTTAGTTTTAATGATGAATCTGGCAGTTTGAGTACTTTATGTGGCCTACCCAAACATCCTTTCTTTCGTATTGCTTGTTCAGTCGTTGAGCTCCGTAAGTTGAGTTGAGCTACACAATTACTGACAAATGCATCCACTGACTATCCACTTAAATCTGTATGGTTCTTTCCTCAAAAGACTATTTCAGTCACTAATTTTAAATGAATAAACAATTTAAATTAAATCTTAAGATAAATAACTAAATGATTTTTCTATTTTGTATGTTCTAGTCCTAGATAAATATACACTCCCAGACTCAACCACAGAGAGCCAAAAGAAAAACTTTTTAATACAGTTTTGAAGTCACTGGCCATATTGTGTCACAATATCAATCTGCCTAGCCTTTTCCCAACTATATTGGGGTTGGCTTCCAGTTTAACCGGATGCAGCTGGATACCAGTATTTTACATGGTGGTAAGACTGGTTGTTAGACTTTTGGGCTTCTGACGACCTGTAACAACTGTCAAAGTTCCACGAATGACAGCCAGGACCAATGGCTTAACATGCTTTCCGAGGCACAGAGGAGACTCAGTAAGTAACCCCTTGTGTCACATTTATTCCAAATTTGAATTCACAATCAATTAATAAAGGTAATAAACCTGTATACAAAAATATGTTAAATTGTCATTATGTAATTAATACCTATAAAAAAAGTAAAGAATACATAGGTATTTTATTTTTATTTTAAACAGGTCTAGAATGGAATAAAAAAAATTACTTTGTTTTATAACTTGAATAAAAATGAAATAAATAAAAAAGAAAAATAAAAGAAGAAAAAGAAGAATGATAAGATGATTATGATTTTGCCATCACTAAACAAAAGAATTCCCCGTCAGTGGGTCATCATCTTTATCTTAAAAATATACTTACATTGATTCTTACCTCTTCAGTAGTTTTCTCTTGTCCCCCAGTTTCTTCATTATCACTCAATAATTCATCAGGTTCAGTAGGAAAGCTAACAGTGAACGCAGCTATATCAAAATTTTCATTTTTTGGTACAGGACCACTGCTCTGACCACTATTATCATCACCATTGGCATCATTGTTGATATTTACATCATTATTTTCATCCTGGTTGGCACTGCCTCCATCCATTTTGTTATCTTGTTGTCTTGTGCTTACCTGTGGTAACAATTTAGATATATATCAAAGTAACTACGTGTATTTTAATAATTATAACTTTTGTATGATAATTAAGTCTTTAATTTTCTGATTGGAATCTAAGTTTTAGAATGTTGTAAGCCGTTGTTTGAGAACGGTAAAAATCAAGTTCTCGCAATTTAATTTTCAATTTCGCTCGGCATTTTAATAACAAAGAATAATTACTTCGTAATAAACTTAGATTATAGAATGGTATTAAAATAGATGCATTAAGTATGTACCTATTTAATTAGATTTTACCTGAACAGAGCCGCACAGCGCACACTAAAGTTGACCTATCACTGTTCTTGATTCTCGTTTTAATTACTGTTCTCCAAATGCAAACTGCAGGTGCAAGTGTGCAACTTTAAGGGTAGTAAAACCGATCGATTATTTTCAGATCAGAGAATCATCTGTCATCTGTTATTTATTTTTATTTTACTCAGTTTCCGCGTCCGTAAGGCACATTGAAAAAAATAGTCTTCTTCTTTAGTTGTCTTTGGTTAGATACAGGAAAGAAAATAAAATCATAGTGCGGCAACAAATTAATCTGATAACCGCGGGGTAGCAAAAATAGTAGGTTGGCAGCTACAGCGAAGGAAAATTTTAAGTAGAAAGTAGGAGCTTATTAATTAGTTGTTGGCTTTGTTATATTTTAAAGGTCATAGTTGACGGAGCCCCAGTCGAGGGAGCCCGCTCCGCAGGCATAGATAGAATGTCCGCAGGGCTCAAGGGTTTAAAAAATAATAACCATAACCACGGGGATGGTGGGGTCTATTCGCTCGCTCTGTCGACCCCGCCATGACCGCCATCCCCTTCTAACCTAATCTGTTCGAGTCGGGGTGCCCCAATTCACAGAACATTATACCCTCCCCAAGTCCCGAGCTCGTTTCGATCGCTCTTGCATCCGTAGATATACAAATGTACTCTGTTGGTGCCACGACAGAACTCGTATTCGAAAATAGCGCACTATTTAAATTTTCCATGGTTACAGAAATATCGATAACAACCAAAAATCGAACAACGGGAAAACATTTTTAAAAAATAATCATGCTATCTTATAAAATTAATTTGAATTTGGAATTCTAAGTAGAATTAAATACATTGATTTTCACACTAGCCGGTATCAAAATCGGCAATTTCCTAGGTAAAGATCAATGATTTAATCGCAGCCAAGCTATTTTTAGTAGCAAATAGTTAGTCGCCTGGAAAATTATTCATCTTTTATTATGGCTGAAAATGCAAGTATCCAATGTCATAGTTGGACTCTATGGTTTCCGTTTCATAGTATTCTATAAGCGCGCCAATTTTTTGGAAAATTAGGCGGGAAGGCTTAGTTTTTTTCTCTTTTCGCGTCAATTCAACAGGTGACACGATCTCAGATTCCCAGTGATAGAAAAAGGTAATTAATTGCTTTTGTTGTATTGATAACTATGTAAAATTCTATGTGAATAAGGATAGACGGGCTTTATGCATAGCGATATGCGGAGAAAGCTATAGGTATTGTGGTGCAACTTTGGAGAGGCCTATGACCACCACTCTCAAATCAAATAAAATTTTGATTGATCTGAGCCAGAACTGGACTGCGACAAACTGAAATGATTGAAACGATTTGCCAAGAGTTCCAGGGTCAAGAATTCCGTCCGCCAAACAACATTTTCTTTACTTCGTTTTTAATACAAATTGGTGTTAATAATTAATTCTGTAACAACAATCTTTATTGCAGATGAGTCGTCGTAATTTGCGGCAGAAGCCGCGTATTAGCTATTATGAGCCTGAAGAGCCGAGCTTAGACGAATATATCTGTAAGTACACAAGTACATTCATTGGTGAATTTTAATTTAAAACTAATGTTAGTTCCGTGCAGCAATCTACTACGGATCGCGGACGGTAAACGAGACTTACCTACAATAGAAGTTTTATTGTTACAACGTCTATAGACGTCAACCGCCCGCTAAAGCGTTAAATCACATTGACAGTGGGGCAGTTCACAGGGGCAGTTGGTATTACATTTGTGAAATTGTATTGAAATGAAAGTCAAGAAGATCAACCAAAATCGGAATTTTATCCACGTGCCAAAAGATCTTGCTTATTTAGTTATTAGCTGTGCCCCGCGACTTCGTTCACGTGCAAGTCGTAAGATGCACAATCGAAAATAACAGCCACATTTTAAGGCGCGGTAAGACGCAAATCTTCAATGTTAAGCATCGAGATATAAGTACTAAGTACTTATATCTCGATGATGTTAAGTAGTAAATCATAAAGGTAGGTATACAAATACAGTTGAAAATGGCGGTACGGTTGATTTTAGTTGTACCTAAGTATGTCGTGTCCGCCAATAGGAAAGTTACTTCGCAGTTTTAATCTAACTAAAAAAAAATACAGCAATAAGTTAAAACTTTTTTACATAGTTCTCTAGTTGATTAAAGTTATTTTTTTATAGTTACAAAAAAATAAATAGTTGTCGCTCAAAATATTGAGTTCGTCTCCTTTTTTCGCGATTTTTTTTTTCCAAGATGTTGGAGCAATAAATCTTTTTTTATACACTTCATTATATACCGTATTTTTTTAGGCTTGTAATATAATATATAGCGATACGGCTAACTGTGCGACAAAAAAGTGGACGTTTTACGATGTCCTGCTTAGGGCAGCCCTCGCTCTTAAGGGCGCTATTACATTTTGACCGTGATTTTTTCATAAATTGAAATTGTACACTATAAACAAAAAAATAATTATTATATGACTCAAAATAAACGTAATCACAACTGCTAAATTGCTGCATAATGCGATGCGTCGGCGTCTAAAGCTATAGACTGCGTGTCCCGAGATTTACATTGATTTTTAGCACTGCATACAATAATTAATTAAACATATTATTTTACTTTTAAATAGACAAATTTTTTTTATCAAGAAAGGTAACATAGTAACCTTATTTATTAAATACATTTTGTATGAATTTGGATTATACATTCGTAGATAAAAAATATAATTTCGGACGAAAAATTGTCAGTAACTCTCTGGTTTACGGAATTATTTTTGGTGTATATACTGTAAGAAACATAAAAAACTGAATTGAGCACTCCAAAGTTGAAGATACAGTTGTTCCAAGGACATTTTTTTAAATGATTAAATTATTATATCTTCGATGTAACAAAGCATCAAAACATGTCCAAAAGTACCTAAAATTTTATGAAACATCCTCTTTGCAGAGACAAGGTTTTTACTGATTTTTGTAAACAAATTGAAATATTTATTTAGAACACTCCCAAGAGAAATAATCAAGCTTTCTTGGGCATATGTTTTTTTTTTAATTTTGTGGCTCTAACAAAACCACAATCACATATCAAAACTCGAGTCAAACGCTCAAATACAAGAGAAATTGTGATAGCGCTCTTAATAATAGCGCGGGTGGGCGACGCCTTGCATCGGCCGCCCGCGCTATTACTTACTTCGTTTTCGCTTAGCGTTCTTTCAGACTGTTATTCTTTTTGCTCGGCTCCTAAGGGTCGTAGCCTGATGTTAAATAGCCATAACCATTCTTGAGAATGGGGCTACCAAATGCAAAAAGAATTTTTGAAATCCGACTTTTTGTTCACAATTTCATGGGTTTTTTTTTTTAAAGTAGCCTAAGTTACTCCTTATAACATCAGCAACCTGCCAGTGAAAGTCCTGTCAAAATCGGTCCAGCCGTTTCGGAGATTAGCCGAAACAAACAGACAGACACCATATTATACGTATAAAAGAGTTGGACTCCGCGCGACGCATATTGAAAGTGAAGCACAGTAAGTATGCCGGGACCGTTTGTGCAAACATGCGCCTCACGCACACATTTACATCATAGTATGCCGACTGCCATTTTTTAAACTTTCGCGATTCGCACACATTATAAACAAAATCAAGAACGGGTCTCCTCGCGATATGCCTTTTTACGAGGTAAATAGGTACCTACTCGTTTCCCGACGTTTCGACCGCCTTGCAGCGATCGTGGTCACGGGAGGACCTGTGTGCCTGGGTAGGTACCTGTTTACCTCGTAAAAAGGAATATCGCGAGAAGACCCGTTCTTGATTTTGTTTATAATGACGGCGTCTTTGTCAAATCACGCACACATAGAGCGGTACGGTGCTTCACTTTCGATACGCGTGGCGCGGAGTCCTTCTTTTTTTATATGTCTATGACAGACACAAATTTTATTTATTTGTACCTATGTATAAGTAGAAAAATAAACATAACTTTGTTGTGTTGTCAGTTTGCGATGAGTGCGCCGACTTTGTGTACGAGTATTGCGCCATACACGGTCCTTTACTGGTCATACCTGATGATAAGGTAAGAGCTCACCTTTATTTCCAACAATTCCAAAAGTGAAAAGATTTTAATAATTTCATTTTGTAGTGCTTAATTTTAGGGAGGGAAACAGAATTAAGTGTTAATGCCATCATGATTCAGTTGAGAAAAAAGGATGGTGCTATCGGTCGTATATAGCTCCATCTCTCTCATACTGGACCAATGATGGCTTTAACACGTCATAGTAAGCACCCTGTACTAACGCCGAGCCCAGCGGAAAAGTGACGTGCAGGAATCGACCAATCACATGTGGAGCGAAAACCAGTCATGGATTTTAAACATTGTGATTGGTCCATCCTTGGGCGTCTCCTCTCCATTCTTCTAGGGACTAATCATACTTCATCATCATCATTCTCCCGCCCTTATCCCAATCTATTTATCGGTCGGCGAAACATGTCTCTTTTAACCGACTTCAAAAAGGAGGAGGTTCTCAATTCGTCGGAACCTTTTTTTTTTATGTAGGTATGTTCCCCGATTACTCGAAGATGGCTAGACCGATTTGAATTTTTTTTGTTTTATTCGAGAGGGTATCACCACAGTTGGTCCCATATAAAATTGATTAACTTTGCTTTGGTAGTTTTTGAGTTAGCTTCAATAATACGTATTTTTTCCCCACTTTTATATGGATGATGTTCTAGTTTGTTTTGCAGGTAGTGGTATTAGAATTTGTGTGGGGTAGGTACCACAACTCAAAAGTGAAAAATAAAAACTTTTTTACAAAAAAATACAACCGACTTCCAAAAACAACAGTACAAAGTGAAAAATAACTTTAATATCGGAAGTCGGTGGCAGAAAACGAAAATACATTTAACTAGACACCGACTTCCGATATTAAAGTTATTTTTCACTTTGTTTTTGGAAGTCGGTTGTATTTTTTTGTAAAAAAGTTTTTATTTCCATACTAGTCATCTCGGTACCTAGTCGCCTCTCTTCTATCCATGTCATCTTTCACACAGTCCATTATCGTTTCTTTGGTCTCACAACATTTTCCTTATTCCTCCGCAGCACATGCCCATACCATGCCATGAGAACCGATTTCCGCACAACTTTCACACTTTCAAACTACCTCATATGTATTAGTTTCTTATTCTATCCATTCGTGTAACACCACACATCCCTCTTCTTGTATTTGATTTGAATAAATTCAAATCAAATCAGCTTTAGACCATAGAAAACATCAGTTTTGTATGGAGAGAGATGCGTTCCGGCCATACAAAATTGGTGTTTTTGATGAATAAAAGCTGAATTGAACTGGTTAAGTGTGATTAGTCCCTTATCCCCTATTATAGTCCCTTACCTATGCATAGGCGAACACCAAGCTTAGGCCACGCACGCACGTGGGTTTTCTGAGCCAAGTACCTATGCTTAGGTTTTTCCATTTGAGAAGAAGCCAGGACTTTGGACCTTAGCTGTTCATGGAAAGTATACTGTACTGTGTGTGTGTGTGTGTGTGTGTGTGTGTGTGTGTGTGTGTGTGTAAGTGTACTGTGTGTGTGTGTGTGTGCTGTGTACTGTGTGTGTGTGTGTAAGTGTACTGTGTGTGTGTGTGTGTGTGTGTGTGTGTGTGTGTGTGTGTGTGTGTGTGTGTGTGTGTGCTAACCTATAAGGGATTGTTATACTAACCCTTGATATAAGAATGTTTATTTTAACATGTAACAGTATAAGCAATTGTTGGTTGGCCAGAAACAAATAAATAAACACATTTGTTTAGGTTCCATCCAAAAGCCCGTTCCCTGCTTTCGTCCCGCGCGCCGCTCTCACTATCCCGCATGTGTTCCTGCACCTAGCTCCCTCCATCATACCAGGTATGCTACCTTTTTAGGTACACACGGCTACACATCAAGCTATACATTTCCAGTTTACGCTGACCTCTCATTGGAAGGAAATCCTATACAACGCAAGATCAGCTTATACCGGGATCTGATCGGGATGTATAGCTTGATCTGTAGTCGTACGTACCACAGAATAAAAAAATCACACAGTTTCGAAAATATAATCAGCTGTTTCCTACATGTTCTCGAGTTATCTGAACATTAAATTCAAGGTACAGACAACATCACATCAGGTTATACCAAACTACTGAATAATTAAAGATACTAACGTAACCAAACTGTCAAATGTCTCCAAATAATTTTAAACCTTAAAGTGTTGACTGCTAAGTTCAAAATCGAATAAGAAAATTTGACAGTTTGTAGTAACTTGACCTGCTGCTGTGTGTACACTCCTACCAACTTATCTGTGAAATGGCGAAAATTGGAACTACGGCCGTCATGTTGAAAATTCATTCGATTGTGCCGACGCATGTCATTCGATTGTGTCGACGCATCGACGGTGCCGTCCTCTTCCAGTTCACAGATAAGTTGGTAGGACTGTACAACACAGCTTTAGCGAATCCCCCTTAATAAGTCATTGTACGAGCACAATGACTTATTAAAGAGGGATCCGCTGTGGTAGCCCGCGAAATTAATTTTTTTTTGGGTTTTTTGCAATGCGCAGGTCCGTGTCAGGTTGTATCTTGATCAAAATATGATACGCGGCAATAAAACATATGTATTTATTTTTATTTTAACCATGAAAATCATCAATATATCTATATACCTAAGTTAGATTTCGTGCAGATTCGTCGAACGAAACCTAACGACTCTGCACGAAATCTAACTTATAGAGATGTATTGATGATTTTTATGATTAAAATAATGTGAATACATATGTTTTATTGCCGCGTATCATATTTTGATCAAGATACAACCTGACACAGACCTGCAAATTGCATAAAACGCAAGAAAATTTGAATTTCAAGAAACAGCGCATCCTCCCTAAGAAATGTTCAGTTATTTCAATGACTTCTTGTATTGTGTCACTCAGGGGCAGGTCTGGGTGTATTCAGCACATTAACTCTGCCGCGCGGCGTACGCTTCGGTCCGTACTGCGGAGTACGCACGCAAGAAGTCAACTCCATGTACTGTTGGCAGGTACTGTAATATACTAAATATAGTCACAATAAATTAAAACAGGTTGAGTTTTAATTTCGTTTTAATAGAATTTGTTATTTCTACAAGTTTTTCGTAGCTTTTCATGAGAATTATTTTGCAGTCGTTGTCATGTTTGAACATTGAACCCCTTTCCACCCAGCACGAATTTTCATGGTACATGACATAATCAATGTAATTTTCATGGTACATGACATAATCAATGTAATTTTCATGGAACATGACATAATCAATTTTCATGGTACAGTGGGCTGCATCAATTGGGTACCCCAGTTATAATAGGTCTTTACCTATGAAATTGCCGTTTTGTATGAAAAAATTTAAACGAATTTTTTTCATGCATTTTTTATTTGTATTAATCGAAGTAATCACCCATGCAATCAATGCATCTTTGCCAACGCAGTGGCTGTTTATTGATGCCCTTCTTAAAGAAATCAGCTGGACGGGAGGCAACAAATTCTTCAAAGGCATTTTGTACTGCTTCTCGGGTATTGAATTTTTTTCCCGCCAAGAAGTTATCCAAGTTCTGGAAAAAGTAGTAGTCTGTAGGCGCAAGGTCTGGTGAGTAGGGCGGATGACGGAGAGCTTCCAACCCCAGTTCTTGCAACTTGGAGACCGTCTGCTGTGCAGTATGAGGTCGCGCGTTGTCGTGCAGGAGCAGCGGAGACGAGCGATTGACCAATGCTGGTTGGAGATGTGCCAGCTTCTCCATCATTGTGTTCAGTTCTTCACAGTACACATCTGAAGTAATGCTCACCCCGTTTGGTAAGAAGCTGTGATGAATCACACCGGCGCTAGACCACCAAACAGTGACCATCACTTTTCTAGGGGTAAGTTTTCGTTTAGGGCATTGTTTAGGTGCTGAACCAGGATCCAACCAACTTGCTGAGCGCTTGCGGTTATCAAACAGAATCCATTTTTCATCGCAGGTAACAATGCGGTTCAAAATTCCTTCATTTGTGTGTCTGTTGAGCAGTGCAAGGCACGTCTCGACGCGTACTTCGCGCTGGCGATCATTGAGTTCGTGGGGCACCCATTTGCAAGCTTTTTTACCTTGCCAATTTGACGAAAATGGACCAATATTGTTTTGACGCTAACGTCGAAAGCTGCTGCTAATTCAGCCGTAGATTGTGTATCATCAGCTTCCACAATCGCCTTTAATTCGTCATTGTCGACCAAAGTCTTCGGACGACCGCGAGGTTCATTTTTCAGGTCGAAATTTCCAGAACGGAAGCGAGCACACCAATAAAAATTGGTGCGTTGGTTTGTAGTGTTTGTACTGCAGAACGGCAATTTCATAGGTAAAGACCTAGGTCTTTACCTATGAAATTGCCGTTCTGCAGTACTGGCCATTTCAAATCAAAATAATTTTTGTTTGGCTAAGAATTCTAATTTCAAATTAATTTTATTTTAAATACATGGATTTTTTTTCCAAAAGTAGTCATTTGTTTATTGATTAGTGTTACATTTTCATCGCATTTCAATCTTTTTCGTCATCATGGATACGTTAAAAATTCGAGTAATTATGGAATATGAGTACCGTCGTGGCAGCAACGCGGCACAAGCGGCACGCAACATCAACGACGTTTACGGAGCTAACACTACAAACCAACACACCACTTGTTATTGGTTTGCTCGCTTCCGTTCTGGAAATTTCGACCTGAAAAATGAACCTCGCGGTCGTCCGAAGACTTTGGTCGACAATGACGAATTAAAGGCGATTGTGGAAGCTGATGATACACAATCTACGGCTGAATTAGCAGCAGCTTTCGACGTTAGCGTCAAAACAATATTGGCCCATTTGCGTCAAATTGGCAAGGTAAAAAAGCTTGCAAATGGGTGCCCCACGAACTCAATGATCGCCAGCGCGAAGTACGCGTCGAGACGTGCCTTGCACTGCTCAACAGACACACAAATGAAGGAATTTTGAACCGAATTGTTACCTGCGATGAAAGATGGATTCTGTTTGATAACCGCAAGCGCTCAGCAAGTTGGTTGGATCCTGGTTCAGCACCTAAACAATGCCCTAAACGAAAACGTACCCCTAGAAAAGTGATGGTCACTGTTTGGTGGTCTAGCGCCGGTGTGATTCATCACAGCTTCTTACCAAACGGGGTGAGCATTACTTCAGATGTGTACTGTGAAGAACTGAACACAATGATGGAGAAGCTGGCACATCTCCAACCAGCATTGGTCAATCGCTCGTCTCCGCTGCTCCAGCACGACAACGCGCGACCTCATACTGCACAGCAGACGGTCTACAAGTTGCAAGAACTGGGGTTGGAAGCTCTCCGTCATCCGCCCTACTCACCAGACCTTGCGCCTACAGACTACTACTTTTTCCAGAATTTGGATAACTTCTTGGCGGGAAAAAAATTAAATACCCGAGAGGCAGTACAAAATGCCTTTGAAGAATTTGTTGCCTCCCGTCCAGCTGATTTCTTTAAGAAGGGCATCAATAAACTGCCACTGCGTTGGCAAAGATGCATTGATTGCATGGGTGATTACTTCGATTAATACAAATAAAAAACACATGAAAAAAATTCGTTTAAATTTTTTCATACAAAACGGCAATTTCATAGGTAAAGACCTATTATTAAAATTTTAATACCACTGGGGTACCCAATTGATGCAGCCCACTGTACATGACATAATCAATGTAATTTTGAGGACTGCTCAAGATTGGCATTTCTTTTGATAAAGAAAGAAAGAAAGAAAGAAAGAAAAATATTTAATTCCTTCCTTTGCTTTTGTTGGGCTAAGTGACAATCAATCTGCCTAGCCTTTTCCCAACTATGTTGGGGTCGGCTTCCAGTCTAACCGGATGTAGCTGAGTACCAGTATTTTACATGGAGCGACTGCCTATCTGTCCTCCACAACCCAGTGACTGAGTATTAGTTACGATACCCCTTGTTAAGACTGGTTGTCAGACTTTCGGGCTTCTGACGACACGTAGCGACTGTCAAGATCCACGTATGACAGCCGGGACCAACGGCTTAACGTGCTTTCCGAGGCACGGAGGAGTCTCCGTATGTAAAGATGGTCTCCCATCCACGGACCAACCCCGGCAAGCTTAGCTTAACCCGATGGATCGACCCGTGCAGCTGTTATTACTTAGCCACGAGTTCCTTTAAGGCTATGTATTCATAAATAATGCAATTGCTCTGTAGCCTTTTACGCTTACGATATAATTTGGTTCTCCACTGGCTGATAGGCTTAGGCGTACCTTGTTAACTTAAGCACTTACAGGTACACAATCACCCACACACACAAACACACACACCCACACACACACACACACACACACACCCACACACTGATTATATTTTTAATTTGCTTATGTATTTAAAAATAAAATGGTCCCCGCTAGATCTACTCGCGCTCGCACAAGCGGTCGCACGTGGTGGACGCGGCGGACGGCGAGCGCTCCAACTGGATGCGCTACGTCAACTGCGCGAGGAACTGGCGCGAACAGAACCTGCTCGCTTACCAGTACCAGGGACAGCTGTACTATAGGTGTGTTTTGTTAATGTCCACTCCAGCGCACGGCTCCCCCGCGGAACGTCATTAGGATTGTACTTGAGACTTTTTATCGGCGCGTGACCGACCGGGCCGCCTAGCCACTTGCTTGTACATAACATATTTCTATGAATGGACATCCAATTAATGACTGTTTCCTAAAGTGGATAGACTAGGCTAGATTACGAATTTTGATTTAGAACAATAGACGACTTAGTTTTTTGAAAATAAGTTTCAAACTCCTTTGCCATGCCATGCCGCGCCGTGATTTAATGATTAAGAAGTCACGAGACTAAATTATTCGCACCAGATATGTCGGGCCCTCACCAACGTCAATGCCCATCATCGCCTAAACATCGCGGTAATCATGCCGATAACTATCGCGATGAATTGAGTGGTCACACTTGAACGCCGCCACCGAGTTATCGCCACGTCAATCGGCAATGTGAATGCCGTAGTAAAATTATCACGATAAGTTGTGCCTACACCTGCGGCCTACGTCCATCATCGCGATAATTAGACTGACAGGGAAGATAAGTTAGCTGACAAAATCCGCGCGGGTGAAATTCGTCCCTCATCCCGCGCGGGATACATCTTCATTTGCCCAGAGCACAAAAAAGATAAAGAGGTTAGTGTGAGACCCAATAGCAAACTCGCGATATAAGTGCGTGTGGTTTATTTGTGCGTGTGGTTTATTTGTTCTCTTGCTTGTGAGTGGAGTTACAGAGTGGGGGACAAGCGGCGACACGCCTTCTAGTACAAATCAGGTATTATTTCTTTTCTAATCTCTTTATCTGTTCTGTGGGCGAGAGCCTCAGCATGTTAATTGTCGGGTTGGATACACAAGACCAGTCGTTGTGGTGTTTGAGGGGAGGCCTTTGTCAAGCAGTGCATATCTTTCGGCTGTTTTACACACCACCACCACATTATGTGCTCTCTAAAAGTCTTCCTGCAGGCATTCCGGTCTAACAGGTGCACCCTACTGGGCCTCCATACAGCTGCGGAAAATATCGTAGATCTAGAGATGAGATTTTATTTCTGTGATTGTAGCATATTATCTGCTCTTTTTAACCGACCAAAAAAAAAGGAGGAGGTTCTCGCGTATGTTTTTCGACACGTATGTTTTTTTTTTATGTATGTTGTTGTTGTTTTTGGAAGTCGGTTGTATTTTTTTGTAAAAAAAGTTTTTATATAGCTAGGATGCATTTCTAATCCTAAAACTCCTTTTTCATTTTCATCATTCTAGGATGTAGGGCAGGCTTATTTTTACTAAGAACCACCGTGCGAGCACATCGCCTTCTGCAAACAATGTAAAAAATAAACTAGCTGACCCGACAGACGTGGTCCTGTCTTAGCTATGAATATTCTAATGTAAACGCGTGAAGTTAAAATAGTCGTTAAGTTTTCTGAAATTTACCAACTTTCTGCGATTTTTTTTAAATTTTTTCTTTCAGAAGAACCTTCTCCTGACAATAATAATAAACACAACAAAAAAATAATTAGCGAAATTATTACATCCGTTCACGCGTGATGCGATGGCCAAGGGAAATAGGGATTCATTTTTAAATATACATATAGATAATATATATCTACATCTTGTCATGATTTTAATTTATTATTCTCGATACGTTTCAGGACTATAAAAATAATTCCTCGCTTCACGGAGCTGATGGTGTTCTACGGCAGCGAGTTCGCGAACGCACTTCATATCAACCTCAGCAAGTACAACTCGCCGCCCGGATATGCGCAGAAATTCGGTAAAATATTGCTTATTTAACCTCTCGAATCAGACTTTATTGGTCTGAGTTTTAATCTTCTATGCGATTTTACTCGCGAACAGCACAAAAAACAATATGATAATTTAAAACGTTTCTAAAGGCACTATGTCACTGCTGCGTAGAATGTGCCCCTCGCCTCGGGCTGTTCCTCAAGCGCACGTTAGCTGCGCAGCTTCATTTCCGAGCGCAGCAATGGAACTGCGCTTTTACTCCCATACCTGTTGTTTTTAAGACCGTCATTTCAACTGAGGTTACCATAGAGGTGAGGCCATGACCTCCTTCTGCGAAGCAGTAATGCTCGCGAAGGAGGAGGCGGAACGCGTGAAGGAGAGGCAACAGTCGCGCCCTCGCGCCCCTAGCCGCCGCAGGAGACGCCCTGGGCGGCGGGAATCTATTGCCGATTCCCGGCCACCGTAGGCGCAGACTTGCGGACGACGAGTAATGGGTAGCTCGCCGTCCGGTAAGGACCAGGCCCGGGTCGACGGCGCGTTGTGTTCCACGCGCGCCTCAAAGAGATGTCAGCAGTGACGGGGTCCAATAGTGCCGATGCCGCCGGGGTCGCGGGTAGTTCGAAAGAGATACCGTGGCCCTGCACAGGCAACTGAAGGAACACGAGTGGGTTTTGTCAGTAATAGTCTGACACACCCTCCCGCTCTGGGCGGAGCGGGAGGGCGTGTCAGACAGAAGAAGTCATTTGATGATTTCACATCCACAAAAAAAAAAGGGTTACCATAGAGGTGACCTACAGTTCTCACTTGAAAAATACACACATACATTTTTGTTGGTTAAAATGGAATTAGAACTTTGCCTTGACAACTGTGCGCTTATGTAATTTGTAACGTGACGATATTATCGTGGACCTACCGTCACCATTAGCCGACATTCGCACGGACGCAAAAATATCGCGGCGGGATTTTATAGTGCACTGTATTTTCAACTCTCGGTGTTGAGCCGAGCTTCGAGCGCCCTGGCATACGCGCCCCCCTGACGCGAGGAGACCCCTGCCCCGCGACCTGCTCGCGGACGTGTGACTCCACCCCGGACTGGACTTCCGAGTGAGTCGCTCTCAGTTTACACGCGGCTCACTTGTGACAATAGACTCCACACATAACATACATCTGTTGCGTGATGCGTGCTAGGATAATTTAGGCGTGTCACGCAGCAAACAGTAGACATTCACCTCTATACAGGCGCATAAATACACGCGTGAAGACGCAGCGCGGGCGCGCGATTCACGTAGACACCGGGTGACGTCACACAACACAATGTCACCCACACACCCACTACACGGTCTCCCTAACCCGTGCCAGGCTCGGCTAGCTCTGAAAGTGGGGCGGGCGGGAGCCACTCACCCCTTCTGTAGGAACGTCGAGTCCGTATCTCTGTCGCAGGTCGCCTTCTGCTGGGCTTCCCCCATGTAGGTGGGGGTTCCACCTGGTAGGGGTTGACCGCCGGGATACGGTGAAGAAAGCGGCGCTGGCTAGCAGCGTCGTGGCGTGCCTACAGACACAGATATAGCAATCACTCACAGGGACGCGCATATCCGCGTCCCATCATCCTTAGGCCGCAGTAGGCCGAGCCAATGAGGGGCCCGTAGCGACGGGTCAACGAGCGCTACCGCGGAGAGGGGGCCACGCCCCGACACCGCCAATCGCACCCCCATGACGGGGTGTAGCGATGACCAACTAGTCCGAGCTTCGAGAATGCAACCTAACAACAACAGAGTGCATCCCAGCGCGTCGAAAAAACACATTGTTGGATTTTAAACTCTCGGCGCTAAGCACAGCGTTGAAAATCCAGTGCGCGAAAAAAAATCGCCGCGATATTATTACGTCTTCCGTGCGAACGTCGGCTCACTCAGGGAAGTAAATGTATGAAGACGCTTTTAAATTTCCGTCCACGATAACGTTATAACGAGCATGTATTTTATTATGGACGTCGACGGTAATAACGTCACATTGGAATTTATAAAAACGCACGTTGAGTTTGTGTTTAAAAATGTTTTGTCTAAGATAAATCAAGTGCAGTGTTTCAGAAAATTTTCGACACAATATTTATTCATTGTTATTTCATTAGGTGCACCCGCTGCAAAGAAACCGAAATTAGACCTGCAAAAGGATAGAAACGGAAATTCAATATCACCCAAGCATAAGAAAAACGGACAAGCACATTCAAAGCATACTGAAATTACTAAAAAAAAAACATTTAAATCCATAAACAAAACAGAGAAAGCTATTTCAAGTAAAGCTGTTTTTAAAAATAAACCTGAAGTTACTAATAATACTATTTGTACTAAAGAAAATATTGTAGACACGAAAAGTATAGGAAATACTACTCCATTACAGTGTAATAATGTTGTTAACTTAGATGAATTCAAATGTAAGATATGTAATTACAATGGTATTAACAGTAGTGATATAATGAGACATAGCTTAACACACGATAATGTATGTGCTAAAGACAGACCGCATCAATGTGATATTTGTCAGAGTAGTTTTATTCAAAAGAGTCATTTGAAATCTCATATTCGCACACACACTGGTGAGAAACCTTATAAATGTGATGTTTGTCAGAGAAGTTTTAGTGATCAAAGTAGTTTAAAAAAACATATTCATACACACACTGGTGAGAAACCTAATAGATGTGATGTTTGTCAGAGTAGTTTTAGTCAAAAGATTTCTTTAAATACTCATATCCGTACACACACTGGTGAGAAACCTTATAAATGTGATGTTTGTCAGAGAAGTTTTAGTGATCAAAGTAGTTTAAAAAAACATATTCATACACACACTGGTGAGAAACCTTATAGATGTGATGTTTGTCAGAGTAGTTTTAGTCAAAAGATTTCTTTAAATACTCATATCCGTACACACACTGGTGAGAAACCTTATAGATGTGATGTTTGCCAGAGTAGTTTTAGTCGGATAGATACATTGAAAACTCATATTCGTACACACACTGGTGAGAAACCTTATAGATGTGATGTTTGTCAGAGAAGTTTTAGTCTAAAGCATGTTTTGATAACTCATATTCGTACACACACTGGTGAGAAACCTTACAAATGTGATGTTTGTCACAGAAGTTTTAATCAAAAGAGTCATTTGAATATTCATATTCGTACACACACTGGTGAGAAACCTTATAAATGTGATGTTTGTCAGAGAAGTTTTAGTGATAAAAGTAGTTTCAAAAAACATATTCGTATACACACTGGTGAGAAACCTTATAAATGTGATGTTTGTCAGAGAAGTTTTAATCAAAAGAGTAGTTTGAATTTTCATATTCGTACACACACTGGTGAGAAACCTTATAAATGTGATGTTTGTCAGAGTAGTTTTAGTATAAAGGAAAGTTTGAGAAAACATATTCGTACACACACTGGTGAAAAACCTTATAAATGTGATATTTGTCCGATAAGTTTTTCTGATAAAACATCTTTGAAATATCATGTTTCTAAACATCATCAATGAATCACATTACAAACTCAGCAGCAGTAAATGTGCCATAAGAGCAAGAACTAAACGTGAATCTGTGAACAAACTAAACCTATTCTAGGTAAGTCAGTGAATAATTTTTCACTGTTTTGGTTACTTAGTTCAAAATTAATTTAAGTACTTATGTAAAAAAAAAAATATGCCAGATTTGTTAAAGTTAAAAGATTTTCTTTTACGATATTCTATTGTTATGATAGAGAACAGTGGTGGCCCAGTGGTAACGGCCGCCACTGAGTTGTAGGTCGTAGGTTCGAACCCAGACAGGCGCTTTACTTTGTGTAAATATTTTCATCACCACTGCTCTCAAAACGGTGAAGGAAACCATTGTGAGGAAACCGGCATGTCCTAGAACCAAAAATTCGAAGACGTTACATCTACCAACCCGCACTGGGCCCGCGTGGTGGATTACAGCCCACACCCTCTCAAAGAGAGGAGGCCTGTGTCCCAGCAGTGGGAACATTATAGGCTGATGCTATTGTTTACATTCGCGCTACGAAGGTCGCTTGGATCTGCTTGAAAACCGTCGAAGCACGAACTCAGTGTCAGGAGGCTGTAATTCTCAATGTACCTCGTAAATCTCTAAGGTAAGTAGGTACATATATGGGAAACTTTACAAAACTGCTCTGATTTATTTTTTACTCGACTGCGCGACAGGAAAGATGGTTATGTTTTTCATGCGTTTCCATTTATCTTTGTAGTTATATATTATGTGGGATTCTTGATACCCTTGAAGTATTATAACGGCTGGATGTAACTACCTATATTAATGCACTAGTTATCTGTCCGAGAGTGCGTCCGCGTTCTTGTTCGTGATCCACGCATCGCCTGCCCGCGCTATTACTTCGTTCTTTCTGACTTTTTTTTTTCATTTTGCTCGGCTCCTAAGGATTGTGCGTGATGAAAAATTGCCTATAGCCTTCCTCAAGAACTGGGCTATCAAATGCAAAAATATTTTTTTAAATCCGACTGGCAGGTCCAGAGATTAGCGCGTTCAAACATACAAAAAAACAACAACATAACAGCAACAGCTTTATACGTAAGGTTTCTATCGTCTCGTCCAGATCGCGCGATTGTTATAGGCTAGGATTCGTTTTCTAAAAATTCAAAATGGCAGATTTATGATGTCAATAGAAGTAATAGCATAGCCACCTAGTTATAAATATAACATTGTTTTAGTTAGAAAAAAAAACTTTTAGTAAGTAAGTAAGTACCTACCATAGAAATATAAAAAACAAAAACTTCTTTCTTATATCTATGGTACCTACCATGACCATGCATCAAAATAAAGGGTTTGAGGAGACGATTCCAAAAACTAAAAGGTTGAAAATAAAGAAATTGTTCAAAACAAACTCGCTTTTCAAGCAGTCTGAAACAATTGGTGGCAGTTTTACTACCTGTTCACTCCAAAAATGCCCCTACCTCGCGTCCCACTCCGATCTATCGGCTGAGCGGGTGTTAGAGGTAGGGAAGTGGGACGCGAGGTAGGGGCATTCTCGAAGTGAACGGGTAGTATAGTCATCTCAGATTTGATGCCACCAACTGCATCATTTTCAATTTCAGTCGGTCTTTTGATTCTCAATTTTATTTTACACAAGTCAAATTAATCTTAAGGCGGAGACTGGCGTGTAATGTTTTGTAGTGTATCGAGTTTTTGTAACGCGTTACAGTAGTCAGTGCAGCGAGCCGAGCCGTTCGATGCGAGCACGGCGAGCGCATGTTTAAGTATCGCCATTCTGAATAAAACAGGAGCACTCTTGAGTCAGGTCCTCGAAGCAAGCGTTCGCCTAGTCTAGTGCATGAATCCATATTTTATTTTAACCAACTAATTCTCACTTACCATTTCTTATTTGATCTCATTTGTGTGTCCGAGTCTTTGTCATCATTCACATCTAACACAAATTCATTTTACGTAGGAAATGCCTACTTAATCACCCAATACATCCTCTGTTACATAATTTCATCAAAATCAAAATGTTAATTGCATAATGCTACGCCATGTTTAAAATATTATGTAATATGTCTAATGTTTCCGGCCGCTGACAGCTGCGCTCACAGATAACGCATTCTGCGGCGTGGGAGTCGGTGCTGTCGCGGAGCGGAATGCGGGAATATTGTCATTTTCTGTATATTTTATCTATACCTATAGAATTAACTTTATATTTTATTTATTTTTTAATTGCATATTATTTATTACATGCTGCACCGGTCGACGTCATCGCGTCAACGCCGGCTATCGCTGAAAACCAGCGCTGGGGCTCCGTTTTGCATGGGGTCGCGGCATTATGCTGAGCGGTAGCCGTTTTGCGAAGATGTGACGCATATTTTCCCCAAAACTAGCTTTTTACGTTGTTTATTTTATTTTATTGTCCTTTGCGTCATGTTTACCGCAAATAAACGTATTTTCTTTCTTTCTTTCTTCTTTCTTTCTAGTGTAAGTATCTTCGTTTTGTAACAATTAAGCAATGGAGCGCGCTTGAGCCATTTGCTCAAAGCGACCGGTCGCCGCGACTTGCGTATCGCTCATAGATATAAGAAAGAAGGAGATAAGTCCAGTAATTTAAAATGTATCGGAACACCGTGTCTCCACTTTGTCCCTACCACTGACCAACTACTTACACATGCATTTCAGTAAAAGCAATAGATACGTAGTCGCGCACACACCCGCATTTCAAAAATCGGAACGTACTACAGAATCAATTATATACCTTATCTCGTCAAATACAATGTGTATTTACTATGCACCGTACAGCTTACTTACACAACATCGGTCCCTTTGAATGTACTGTGGCAAAAGACATTTATTTTACATATACGCTAGTGATTGACTAAATCGGAATGTTGTCGATTCTTCTATTTATTATTGTACAAGAATTTTTTTGTTGTCCTGAAAATAAAACAAATAAAAAACGTCTAGAAAATATTATAATATAAATAAACAATATGTAGCTAAAATAAAAATCAATAAGTAAATCAAATAATTAAATCAAATAAATCCGGTTAAGTTGGTTTAGGCTATCCTGATGTATTGATAATAATTATATCGTATGATTAATAACACGAGGATAAGGCATCGAGGCAATACGATCATTCAATCCCAATATACACCCATTAATAACCTAAAATTTAATAAACTTACTTAACGAACGAACGTTGGTTACGCATTTCTCTACTATCCGCTCACACGAGCGCGGTGTGAATCTCATTTTACCTAAAATTGTACGTGGTATGAGTTCTATACCAAGAAAATATTTTTTTATTATTACTTAATAGTGATGGAACAACGTTAATAATAAAAAAATATTTTCTTGGTATAGAACTCATACCACGTACAATATTAGGTAAAATGACTCACGGACCCGATTCACACCGCGCTCGTGTGAGGGGCTGCTGTAAAATAGTCAAAATCATTATTTCACATCGATCTTCCAACCGGGTTAAAACGATGGACAAATTGAAGATTAAACTATAAAAGCAATATTATATTCATTCGCCAATCGACATTTTTGCCGATAGGATACGTTAGTGGATCTGCACATGCGCACCACTAGCTCGTTTCAAGACGCAGCGGCCGGGGCCGTACTACGCGACCATCCCCATAAATAAAGTAACGTTTTGTGATTATTACATTGCTTGTCCAGTCACTTAGCGACGTACTTAGGTAGTGGTTAAGGGGCAATGCATTTATTGCATAGTACAGTCGCTGTGATATTTGAAAACAATAATAACGTAGTAAAAGCAAGAAACATTTTACAATTTGTTGTTTTTCATGATTTTAATGACAACTATAGTAAAATATTTTTTTACAAGAAACCACTGAACAACACGGCATTCTTATAATTCGTCACGATCACAGTCGAAAGCGCACTAGTTCGCGGAGACTGCCATTTGACTATGAATGGTTCATACTGATCTCGTCGCGCGGACACAGATACGCCCCCTTGCCACTTCTCCTGTTTTTTATATTTCTATGGTATCGCTGTTTTGTAACCAAGCTCGTCTCGAATGATAATTAAAAACAAACGTTAAGTCAGTTTCTGCCTTTAAGCATTATTCACAGTAAACCAACTAAAGAAGGTTTAGTTTGTTCACAGATTCGCGTTTATCTCTTGGGCCAGATTTGCTGCCGCGAAGTTTATAATGTTATATCAATTGTCAGCAGGTACTGTAGGCACACGACACACTTCACCTTTGTCTCTGGGATGGCTACACCTGTTGTCTCTGTTTGTTTATGTACGATGTATTAGTGGAATGTATAGTCGACCTCCTATCTGCTTTACCACTTTCGACAAAACATTTGCATGACATCATGTCTGTATTCCCCGAAAGGCTAGCCAGACAGAGGTGTACATTAGATAGTCACCGATTATATAATACTATAGTACACCCACATTTCGCCAGTAATGTTTAAGTCCCAGTAATAGGGGCGAGGCTCTTGCCATCAACCGGGCCCAAATCCAGACTCCGGGCTGCTACTGACAAATTCCAAATGGAAAGACCCTATAACACATTGCCCGACCCGGGAACCGAATCAGGACATCATGCTCGGCAGTAGCGCTTGCAACCATAAGACCAACGAGGACAAAAAAAAGAATGCGTAGTATATTGAAACTTCAGTAAGAATGAAACTCATGCTCACTCAAATGTCTCGCTGGTGGTGGCGTGTGTGTTGGATCATTGAGTTCCCTTCAAAATGGTTGAGCTAATTGGTGCTGATCCATGCGTCATGTTCGTGAACGGGCGCCGTCAGTTGGGACTGGTCGTCTCTTAGCTGCCACGGCTTATTTTTAATTTTCAATTTAGTTGTTTTTATGTTTTTATTACGAACGCTTTTTAACGTGCACGTCTTTCTAAATTTTTTTCACATGTATTACCAATATTTTGTAAAAATATTTTGATTTAAAAGAGTGTCCGTGGAGTTTCTTGCCCGTTCTGCTCTATAGGGACCTAACTACGCTTTGGAATGGGCGCCTAGCTTCATCTTTCTGACTGACCGACCCCTTGACAATTCAAAAGTGCCTGTAATTCGTTTATATGAAATAAATGCTTTTTTGAGTTTGAGTTTCAAACTGTGACATTAGCCATAAAGCAAATAGGTACCTATACACCTTGACGTATTATGACGTGTGAATGACATTCAACTAAAGGTTGGTAAAGCAACGAGGTCAACTTCACCTAGTAGGGTTTCGTTTACAATAAAAAAAAAAACTTTAAATAAAAAATGCGATTCGATGCTCACATATTTTCGTTTGTTTTTGTAGTAGTATTAACTCTTGTTTTTGTGATTTTCTTTTGCTTTGTATTTTAAGTTATATTTTTTTTAACTTGGTGGGTGATTTAATTTATGTATGTTTTGAATAATTTTTAGTTTTTTTTTTTTTAATACGTTATGGAACTATGATGTATTACGACATGGTAAGCAATATCATAGGTATTTAATTTTTTTATTTTAATTTATTTGCAATAAGGTAGACTAATACCTTATTAAACGAAAATTTTCGTATTATTTTATGCCTTTCGCTTCCCTCAATTCGATAAGAGAAAAAATGTTCCTTAATTATTTTTAGTATTCAAAATACTTTGATTTTTTATCCTTCTGTATCTGTTTTGCTAAATAAAAATATTATTTAATACTTATATTTTTTATTACTTAAGGACGCTGTTACAAATGGGTAGTCAAATCATTACTTTTTTACACAAAAGTATGTATATTAAATAAAATGCTTTGCATTCTTAAAATGTTTTTTGGCCGAATTGTTTATAGATGTGCATGGTACGATTCTGAACTATAAATATAATTTTAAATAGGTACAGTTTCTCAATAAATGTACCGAAGTAAAAATTTTCAGTCCGGTACATTTATTGAGAAACCTACCTATCTAAAATTATATTTCTAGTTCAGAATCGTACCATGCACATCTATCAACAATTCGGGCAAAAAACATGTTAAGAATGCAAAGCATTTTATTTAATAATCATACTTTTGTGTAAAAAAGTAATGGTTTGACTAGCCATTTGTTACAGCGTCCTTATGTGCGGTCACCACTCTTCTAGGAAACCGTAGCCTAACAGTCACATGAATTTGCAAGCCAAGCGTGCTAACAGAATTCAAAGTTGCGCAACTCGTAGTAACTACGGGCTGTGGCGGCATCTACAACGCCACATGCGAACTACGCATCACACTGACGTCACGCTGAATCCTGCATCGCGCAAGCATCGTTCGACGTGCGACTAGCGTAATAAAACGTCCCGACTTCAATCGTCGGGCTTAATCCGATCCAGCTTGACCCTTGCTGTCCTCCTCCAGCGATGCCCTAAGCCGAGATCCGTACCCCACACCCGTGGCCGTTAGCGAGTAGTCGCTTAGTTTATAAGTTTGTGCCCTGGCTGGAGGCCTTAATTTATTGAGGCACCCACAGGAATGTTCGGTTAAGCAGCCAACCTCCTAGGTTTACCTACGAGAAGACCAATCCCAAAAAAAAAAAAAAAATAGTTGTTGGGCAGTAGCTCACCAGACATAACACCCGTCTGGTCAGAGGATCCTCTCTTTTCTATGGGGGATGAGGAACTTGGCGTGTTCCTCATACCTCTATAGGGTCTATTCCCAAATAGGCAGAAGTATGTAGCCCATATATTTCGCCATGTGTTTAAGTCCCATGTAATAAGGGGCGAGCCTCTTGCCATCATCTGGGCACAAATACAGACCCCGGGCTACCAAATTACAATTATTCCAAAGAATCGGACCAAAGTTGAAAATAAAACAAATATAATTTATAAAATGTATTTGCAGACTTTCAATAGCTAAGTCTATCACAATAATAAGATATGTGTACACAGCAGAACATAATTATGTAAACCAAGATCACAATGTAAATTAAAACTTAGGCCCACTTGCACCGTCAATCACTAAATACTAAACGCTAAATACTAAGCGCTAAACGTATTTCAAATATTTATTTATTTATTAAAACTTTATGCACAAGTAAAAAAAATACTGTACAAAGGCGGACTTAATGCCAGAGGCATTTTCTACCAGTCAACCAGTCAAATATTGTCTCTGTCATCTTTAAATAATTGACAGAAAAGGAACGATGCTTTAAATAGAGCGTTCATCCCAAGCAGCCTGGCAACGTTGAATTTCTAGAGGCTTTTCGAGATTATTTTATAAAAAATCAAACTACTATTTTTTTCGGCCAAGCATTAAATCGTTGGAATTTATAAGTATGTATGCTATTTTTTTTACAGTTATTTAGTTACAGTTATTTTGGTACCTATTTACTTATAAAAAATATAATTCTGTCAATAATTTTCTATTTGTAGTATTACGATTAAATATTTTTATAATATAAAGTAAATGTTAAAAATAATTACAAAATACTAGTGTTTATGCGATACTTTTGTAGTGCTTATGCGAAAAAACAGTATTTTGATCTAAATTTAATAAAACAATTACGAAAAACCTCTAGAAATGCGACGTTGCCAGCCCGCGTGGCATGAACGCTCTCAAACGTGTTGAGTGATGTGTGATGCAAGTGGGCCTTACAATTCTTCATACAAAAATGATTAAATTATACTATTATATATTTTGGCTGCTACAAAAGGGAAATTAATAAAGTTGATAAGCAGGACTTTTTTACTCAGAATATCATCTCACGTCGAGATTCACTGAACGAACTATGACTAAGAGCTGCTTTTTCTCAATAGTCATATAATAAAAGTTTATGTCACTCGTGGATCTTTTGACAGTCGTGACGGGTCGTCAGAAGCCCGAAAGCCTGACAACCAGTCTTACCAAGGGGTATCGTAGTACTCGCTCCATATAAAATACTGGTATTGCAGCTAGACTGGAAGCCGACTCCATCATAGTTGTGAAAAGGCAGGAGATTATTGTTTAAATTCATCAGATATCTTGGAACAGACCATATAATTATACAAGGTGTAATTTAAATAAGTGACAACCTCTTAAGGGGTCATTGTACACATCATTATCAACAACTTTTACTATGGGAACAAAACTGAAATTCGCGAAAAAAATCAGCTGTTCCCAACATTCTGACGAGTTATGCGTAGGAAAGAGCTGATGTTTTTTCGCGATTTCAGGTTTTGTCCGTATTAAATTTAAACGTATATAACGTTGTTCATAATTATGAGTACAATGACCCCTTAAGAGGTTGTGCTTTATTTAAATTACACCTTGCATTAATTAAAATGTCATATTGTTCGAATCGTAATTATAATCCACAAATCTAAAAGTTTAGTAGCCATTTTTAACGCCAGAAAAAAAAAATACACAAAGTAAATATTTTGGCAATAAATTAATAAGTAAACCCAGAAATCGAATTCGAGATCAAAAATGTAAACAAAGAAATGCCATTATCAAAGTGACAGCTCAGGGCTAGCCAACATTTCCCTAGTCATTCTAATTATGATTTTGAAATCGGATGACAGTACTGTTACTTTCCTCTATGCGACTAGGTTGGGACGCTCAACTTGAATCGATTACTAAGTGTAACGCAATATTATTTACGATTTTTTTAACGATTCACTTATTTAGAAGGAAAAACATTTTATAAATAGAAAATCATTGATGAAAGTCCAAATGTTTAGAGCTTCTGCCTTATTGCCAGTATTATAAAAATAATTGCACGATTTTATTTCAAACAGTTATATTTTATTCTTGGATCGTAATTCACGTCACTTTAGAGCTGAAAACTGTGTGCAATATTATATTTTACCTGTTTAAGGGGGAAGCGCCAGGACAGCCCGCGAAATTCAAATTTTCTTACGTTTTTTGCAATTTGTAAGTAAGTCTTAGGTTGTATGTTGATTAAAGTATGATTCGCTACCGTAACAAATATGTATTTACAGAATTACAATAATGAGAATCAGTAATACAACTCCTTAAGTTAGTACAATCCTCAAATGTCAAGATTTCATGAAATAGTCATTCAACAGGATTACCTGGTCTTAAAGAGTTGTATTGATGACTTAAATGATTATAATTCTGTAAATACATACTTGTTACGGTCGCGAATCAAACTTTGATCAACATGAAACCTAATACTGACTTGCAAATTGCGAAAAACGTAAGAAATTTTGAATTTCGCGGGCTACCCTGGCGCTTTCACCTTAAGATAATGCCTACAATTTTAGCACTATGTCAAAGTTCTTTTCAGCAAACTGCACAATTGAAGTTATTATTTAAAATTGGCAACACCTTTGTTTACATTTTTGATCTCGAATTCGATTTCTGAGATATGATTTTAGATTCATTAGAGATCGCGTTAATATAGAAGGTAAATAATTCAAGGATTTGATATCTTAAAACTATATGGACTTGATTTAATTTGACATGATAATATTAAGTCTTTATTATAGAAAGGTAATAACATTTCATGTCCATGTGAATAGGGATGAAAACTACAGCATGCATCAGAAAGAGACCATCAAACTGAACAACTTTCTCCACGGTACCAACATCGTTATCGCGAACAAAACTTTAATACCTACTCGACCAAAATGTATGGGACGGCTGATTATTTTTTCGCGATTAGATGTTGGTCCCATGGAGAAAGTTGTTCAGTTTGATCGTCTGTACCACACCATTCTGGTATATGCCGTGTACTCTGTTCCAAAATTACTTGATGACAGTGTTCACAAACCCTGTTCTGGTTATATCACTCACGAAACGGAATTAAACACATTCATCTGTATTTAGAAGATTTCAACTAAATCACAATGTTTATCCAATCATTATTGTTTGAATAACATTATCAAACTAACATTGAAAATCAAAAGTGATTTCAAATTAGGATATTCAATAATCAATGAATTTGTAAGTGGCAGTACACCTTGCCATCCACAAGTACGTCATATGTTGTCCAGAACTTGTGGCTCAATTGATGAGGTTGTTTATTCTTGTCGTCCCCAAACACCAACTGAGGCCGCGAAGACGCGTTATTGGCCGTACCTTCAGCACGCACAGTGCCACGAGCTAACTCGCCCCTCGTTCGGGCGCTTACAATGCTTAATGCTCTTTTGACATCAACACCGGAGTGTGACTTATTTGCCGGGAGATGGATAGATGTGTCGTGAATGATTAAGATTCTGTGAGTTAATGATTGAAGGATGAATAAGTAACAAGTAGTAATTTTCTGTTTCTTTTCTGTTGATTGCATTTATACCTCTACATTGTTTCCTATTAATTTCTCGTGTTCTATTTGTTATATTGTTTTAATTTTTATTGAGTTTTGTTAAAAAAAAAAAAAAAAAAAATGCTGTACAACGCCTTAGATTTATTTAAATCTGTTATGTTGTATACGTATATCTTAAATAAATAAATAAAAATCTGACCCATTTTTTCAGCTTTCATCAAATAGTTATGGAACAGATTTCATTTACAATGCGTTTGCCTCTAGCAAGGATTCAACATTACAAATATTTGTTTTGAATCAATTAATTCAGACATCGAGACTTTTACACAACTATGCATCAACCATCAACATAGAAATGTTCAAACCTATATAAAAGGTTATATAAAATCTTATATTAATAATATATACATATATCACAATATCGATTGCTTTAATTTATAAATTTTTGCCTTACCATAAGACAGGCAGTCTTCGAATTTAATATATTACATATACACAATTTATTTATAATTAAAACAAAATACCATAAAAAAAGGTTTGATGAGTAATATGTAGAAAATTATGACATTTTATCATGGGCTGCTTTCCTATAATACTTTTCTCATAGAAATATTAGGTTGGGGAAAAAGTCTTTTCGCATTATAGTATGTATGAACTTAAAATAAAATCTCTTTGCCTATACTATTTGTATCTGGCTGGTTTTGGTATCATTGAAAGTAAAAATTTTAAAGACCATAATTCCAAATTCAAATTAGGAAAATGTGTGATTTTCATTTGTTTTTCGTACTGTCAAGATGAGTGAATCTAATGAAGAAATTCGATACATTTTAAAATTTTGCTACAAAAAAGGTAAAAATACAACGCAAGCCGCGAAAAAAAATTGCGATGTTTATGGACCCAGTGCAGTGTCTGTGAGAGTAGCACAAATTTGGTTTAAGCGTTTTCAATCCGGAAATTTTGATGTCAAAGATGCACGTCGCTCTGGTCGCCCTATTACGGATAAAATGGATGCCATTTTTGAAAAAGTGGAACAAGATCGGCATATCAGTAGTTACGACGTAGCTGAAGAACTGGGAATTGACCACAAAACAGTTTTGGCGCATTTGAAAAAAACTGGGTACACAAAAAAGCTCGATCTTTGGGTACCTCACGAGCACACTGAAAGAAACCTTATGAACCGTGTACTCATTTGTGATTCTTTATTACGACGTAATGAAACCGAACCATTTTTGAAGAAGCTGATAACTGGTGATGAAAAGTGCATCACGTACGTCAACAACGTGCGAAAAAGGTCGTGGTCAAAGGCCGGTTAGGCTTCACAGACTGTGGCGAAACCCGGGTTAACTCGCAAGAAGGTGATGCTGTGTGTGTGGTGGGATTGGAAGGGCATTATTCATTATGAGCTGTTACCACCAGAGAGGACCATCGATTCTGAACTCTACTGCGAACAACTGATGAGATTAAAGCAAGAAGTTGAGAGAAAGAGCCGGAATTAATCAACAGAAGGGGTGTGGTTTTTCATCATGATAACGCTAGACCTCACACATCTTTAGCCACTCAGCAAAAATTAAGAGAGTTTGGCTGGGAGGTGTTAATGCATCCGCCGTATAGTCCTGACCTTGCACCTTCAGATTTCCACCTGTTTCGGTCTCTTCAGAATGCTTTAGGCAGTGTCAGGTTAACATCACGAGAGGACTGCCAATACCACTTGTCACGGTATTTTGATCAGAAGTCCCAAAATTTATATAGCAATGGGATCATGTCCCTACCTACAAGATGGCAAAAAGTTATCGAACAAAATGGTACCTGCATACTTTAGATAAATGTAAATAATGTATATTAAAAAATGTTTTGAATTTTCTTAAAAAATGCGAAGAAACTTTTTCCCTAACCTATTAATTTAGAATAGTTTTTTTTTAAACGTAAAATATATGATTATTAAATTATTATATTGTAACCCACGATAAAATTTACGCAAAAAACAGGATAATTAAAATTATATAAAAAAATCGATAATTACAAATAATAAATATATTAAAAACTCGCACGAACCTTTCATGACTTACAAAGCAATAATAATAAAAAATGTTTAACGGATACTATTAACTGGAAAAAGTTTTATCAAAATCTGTATAAGTAGCTTATTTTAATGTGTAAATTGTAAATATTCTACAAAACTGTGTGTTTTCGAGACATATTCTACAAAACTAAGTGTTTTTATTATTATACAATAAAATTGTTCCCTTATAATCAGAGATCGGATAAACGCATGCATATTTACCTAAAGTTATTTTTTGGCTAAGAAACTATGGAAGCAGCTTCTTGATTTTTTTTTTCTTAATAGAAATCCCGGGATTGCAGAAAATCCGGGAATCCACAACTAATCGGATACATGGTACGGAAACGACTTCAAAAATTGATGTGGTATTATTTATTTACAAAATACCGGGACACAGGGATCACATTTATACTATTTGTATGCTTGTTTAGGTACTTAAATTCATTTTTGAAATAACTTATCCTGACGTTTGCTATGCCAATTTGGCAACCCACATTACAACATCAGCTAGCATTCGATTCTATAGTCAAAAAGTACAAAAGTTATCAATTTCGGAATCGCGAGATTTTTACGATCGATACAAAAGTGCATTCCATATTAGCCAACACCTGAACGTAAGTAAATATACATTCGATTCTAAAATCAGGACTCTAAATTTGTCGACCGCGGAATCCCGGGATTTTGTCGATACAAAAGTGCATTCCATAGTATCCCACACAACTTTAGGTAAATATTCATCCGAATATCCGACCTATACTTACAGTCAATTAAAGAGATAAGTAATTAGCCAAGAAATTATGAGCTAGAATCTGTTTCCATATTGCTATAAGCTGATATTACCGTGGACGTTCACAGCGCCACGATAACACGGAAATAAAATTAAATACGTATATGAAGACGCTTTTCTCGCTCTCACTCAGTTCGCGAGCAGTATCGTGCGAACGAGATAAAGAGTGAATTTGAGCTAAGGTAGTATGGGCTCTTAAAACGGCGACGTTGTTAAAAAATGGCCGCTTATAGATGAACAGTGGGGGCCCAGTGGTAACGGTCCCGACTTACGAGTTGTAGGTCGTAGGTTCGAACCCAGACAGGCGCTTTACTTTGTGTAAATTATTTCATCACCACTGCTCTCAAAACGGTGAAGGAAAACATCGTGAGGAAACCGGCATGTCCTAGAGCCAAAAATTCTAATACATGTAACATCTACTATCCCGCACTGGGCCCGCGTGGTGGATTATGGCCCGCTTGCTCTCATCGAGAAGAGGCCTGTGTCCCAGCAGTGGGAACATTATAGGCTGATTATGCTTATGCATCTGTTGATAAATGTCACCCGTCTCTCCACTTTTCACTTGCCTACTATAGTAGTAGTACTATATCCTTCCATATCCTAACGGCACGTCTTCCCTACCATTATCACGCCCCCCGGTCTACTCCTTGATATTCAATGGTCTCTGTTGCCCAATCAAACATGAATTTCCATGGGCTAATGTGAATCTTTTCATTCGACTTCATTCGAGCAATCAAGTCTGGTCAAACCACGCTGGGGTCGATGCATTTCATTCATCTTAATATATAAAACAAAGTCGGGTTTGTTCGAACACGTAAAACTCGGGAACGGCTGGACCGATTTTCATGGTTTTTGATTTGTTGTATTTCTCTCCGTCCCGAATACCAGAATATGACTATTAAAAACATTGGAAACTTGACGAGAAACAAAAAATATGAAGAAATACAATTTTCTCATACATGAAATTTGGGCACGGCTCAAGTTTTCCTACACAATTCAAAATGTTCTCAGCTTGCGCCTTCGGGAACTTCGCGCGTTTACATTAGAACATTCATAGCTAAGACAGGACGTCTGTCGGGTCAGCTAGTTTATAATGAATTCCCGTGACTTACTTATCTCTTTAGTTGAAAATTAGGCCTCTTGCCTTAAAAAGTAGACAAAAACTCATAAAGGCCTAAATATTAAAATCCTTACATAAATCTTTAAAAAACGTTTTTGTAAATACATTTTCGATTTTCATTGATAAAGCCTCTAAATTCGAGCTACCGTTTCACCCGATTGCGAATAGCAAAGAAGGGCTTTTAATTAAAATACAAAGTATTAGATATACGCAATATTATGTTTTATTTGTCTAAGTAAGACAGGCGCCCGCTTTGTACTGTTCCGTACCTTAAAAGGAAAATAAAATAATTTCTTTAAGTTCTGAGTTTAGCTGCTCGATTACTGACAAATGCGTGCACTGAATGGACAGGTCCACTCAAATCTGGTTCTTTCCTCAAAAAACCATCTCAGGCATGCATGGTCCTCAATCCTAATATTGCCTGACCAAGATTATGTCTGAACTTTAAAAGAGAGAAATAAATATCATTTATGCATTCTTATGACAAAACGGTGAAGGAAAACATCGTGAGGAAACCGGCATGTCCTAGAACCAAAAATTCGAAGACGTGACATCTACCAACCCGCACGGGGCCCGCGTGGTGGATTACAGCCCACACCCTCTCAAAGAGAGGACGCCTGTGTCCCAGCAGTGGGAACATTATAGGCTAATAATAATTATTATTATTATAATAAACATTCTTATGTCCTATCTGTCTGACAGTCACAGACAGTTATCTCAATAACCGTGCGATGTAGGAATTTAAAGTTTATAAAATGGTGGTACAATCTTTACATCCAGTATACAACCGTCAAATGTTATGAAAAATCTTATTGGGGATAATTTCGAGCCCTGCATTTTAATTTTCTACAATGCTTTCATAGGAATGCTGTTCCGTCATATTATAAAGACCGTCGTGAAAATCTGTAATTTTGACCAGCATTTGACATTTAAGGAAACACTAGTCGGTCATTCTTCCATACAAACGTAGTATGATGATTGCTCGTCTGTTTGACGGTGTACGTTCAAAACTAAAAATTATTTCAATTTGTCTCGTCATTATCTAGCCCTGTATGGAAGCAGAATTAGAAAAAAAATATTGGTTGGAAGTTATGAGCGTCGAAACTTCCATATTTCAACACTAATGTTTAACGCATTTTTGAGTATTAAATTGCTCCCGGAGTATCATTATACAGGGATAGATAATTTATTCAACAATTAAAATAACTTTATTTGGAATCCAGTCGTTTTTTCCTAATATCTATACGCCTAAAGGCAGGCCAGGCGCACTCCGCATTTTAGGTATGAAGCTACAAGCACGCGGCTTCAGTGTGAGCTACCGCGCGCCGGCCGGCTCGCACTTCAAGAGAGGCAACTTCTAGGTGAATATAACTGTTAGTAATTAACGCCGTGCGACCTGAATTGTACTTTATTGTGTCGTCGCAAGAGTCGCTATTTATTTAAATGATTTTGCGGAGTGAATCCTCTGTACTTGTACTATTATGTATTCTGTGCCAAAGTTCTGTTCATGTTTACGCATTCGTTTTCGTTATAAATCATCGTCTATTTCACTAATTACTAAATAAGTTAATACTTTAAAAGTAAAGTCCTGACTGACTCATCAACGCTCAGCCCAAATCCAAGGACCTATAAAGCTGAAATTTTGCACAGAGGTTCCCTTTATAATGTAGACAAGTAATAAGGAAGGATTTTGTTCCCGTGGGATATTTTCCGAGATCCACGCGGGCGAAGCCGCGGGAAAAAGCTAGTAAATAAATAAAGTAACTAAATAGCATGCATATTAGCCACGCCACCAACGAGTTCGAGCTACCGACTAGTGCAACCTTAAAATGTCAAAAACCGGCCAAGTGCGTGTCGGCCCACGCACAATGAAGGGTTCTGTAGTTGGGATGAATTTATACCAAGAACAAACTTAACACTGTAGTTGAAAAACATGGTCTCCCATACATTCCACATGTAAATGTATGTTGATTGACTTTCATTCGTAAACTTGAAAAACCTACTTAGCTGTGATAGTTTTCCTTTTAACTTCGTCATATTTTAAACTACTACCATGAATTTTCACCCTTAATATTTCAAAAACGGATCCCTAAATCGAAAAATTGTTTTAACACACCCACAATATTTTTGAAACACCCATCCAACCCTACAAAAAAAAAAACATCTCCACTTTACGTGTACAAAAGGTACCCAAAAAAATTTTTTTTTCATGATTTTATTTTACCATCTTGTCGGCGTGATGAATATGTATATCTATGCCAAATTATAGCTTTCTAGTTCTTAAGAGTCTCTGAGCTAAGCTGCGGACAGACAGGTTCCTTGTTGACTACAGAACCCTAAAAACGATCTGTATTTAGACAACCGTTATTGTGCGACCGTTCACTGCTATCTTTGGAAACCAAAGCTTTATTGCTATGATTGAATATGATGAACAGTTTGAGCTGGACTACCGTAGTACAGAATTTCAATAGAACAAGAATCCAGCATATACTGGTTTTATCATCCCTGAAGTGCGCCCTACAACGCCAAAAATGTCACAAAATTAAAACCATAATACTGCGTATATCCATAAAACATTAATAAATAAAAATGAGTCTTATCTCAAACCCAATAAGGTCTTGTTTCCTTTGAGTGAAGAGCGGAGTTTTTTCACGAACGCTGAAGGTTGTATGAGAATCGATACTTCGGTCCCATGTTTACTAAGTCTATTCATGTCGTCTTCGCCTCCCTGTAAAAATAAAATAAGGAATAATTAATGAAATGACAACGCTAAGCTACGCTTACCGCGGTCGGTTCGTGGATGGGTGACCATACATTACATATCGAGACCCCTCTGTGCCTCGGAAAGCACGTTAAGCCGTTGGTCCCGACTGTCATTTGTAGATCTTCGAGTCGTTATGGGTCGTCAGAAACCCAAAAAGTCTGACAACCAGTCTTACCAAGGGATATCGTGTTACTCAGTTACTGGGTTGTAGAGTCAGACAGGGAGTCGCTCCATGTAAAACACTAGTATCCATCTGCATTAGACTGGAAGCCAAACCCATCATAGTTGGGAAAAGGCAAGGCAGATTGATTGAACATGCCATGTTTTATTTAAGAGTAGAATGTGCCCGCGGCTTGTCCCAAGTAGAGGTCGGAAATTATCCTACGGGATCGTACTACCGGCAGAGACGGATTTGCCCTAAGGCACGTTAGGCCCGGGCCTAGGGTGGCCAATCTGACAAAAAACTGATGTAACAAGAAATAACTGAAAGTACCTAAATATTCTAAAGACTCGCGCACATTATGGCGGGCCGCACTGCACCGCATCGTATAACAATAATCTTCCTAAATCACTCGTATATACAGGGTTAGTGGTTATTGACCAAAATCCTCTTAAGGGGTCACTATACTCATCATTATGTACAACTTTTACTATGGAACCAAACCTGAAATCGCGAAAAAAAAATCAGTAACTCGATTTCGATAAAATTTGGCAATACAGTAAATTCATTACGCAGTCTATAAGATGGGTGCTGAGAAAGGGGCGGCTGGTACCTATTTTTACTACATGGCCTGGGGCCTAGGGCTGCCAACACTGCAAATCCGCCTCTGACTACCGGGATAAAAAGTGTGCCAATTTCATCTAAATCCGTTGAGCCGTTTTAGCCGTGAAAGCGTAACAAACGAACAAACTCATTTTCGCATTTATAATATTATATTAGGGTTAGTAATACGGGCGAAGCCTCGGAAAAAAGTTAGTAAACTATATAAATAAGTGATATATTACCTTCAGTAGATTAATAGGCCTATTATTGATCTCTGTAAGCGCCCAACTGCCAGGCGGCGGGACACTTGCGCGGGCGCAAGCACTGTGAGGCGCCACACCCGTTATATTGCACTCATTGTCCAATTTCAGGCCTAAGGGTTCTTGATCCCTCTTGTTAATGACGTAGATTTTACCAAGAGGCACTCTATGGAACAGGATGTCAACCTGAAATGTAAAAATAGGGATATACATATTTAATTGATTTTCGCCCCCTATTACATGGGACTTAGACATAACTAGCGTACTAAATATAATAATACTAAATGTGGGTGTACTATAGGAATACCTCTGCCTTGCCCTTCGGGGATTACAGGTGTGATGTTCTGTTACGTTACATAGGGTGTGGTACAGATCATTAAACTGAACAACTTTCTCCATGGGAACAACATCGTAATCGAGAAAAAAATATCAGCTGTCCCGTATAAAACTTCAATTTCTCGACCTAAATGTCAGCAATGACAGCTCATATTTTTTCCTCGATTACGATGTTGGTCCCATGGAGAAAGTTGTTCAGTTCACACTTTTTTCGACTACACCTTCTGATACAGCCTGTATACACAACATAACACTACTCCTGCTGCAGCCCCCCCCCCCCCCTTAAATTTGACCTTACCTTTCTAGTACAGACAACAGCACATCAGGTTAAACAAAACTGTATTTCGACCAATGATTTAAAACCTTAAAATGTTGACAGTTAAGTTCAAAATCAAATTGGAAAAGTTGACAATTTTTAATAACTTGACTTGCTGCTGTGTGTATATCCTTTTTAGACTATAGAAATCTCGATGTTTGTCAAGTCGTAACAACCGTGTGGAGCAGGGACGGGTCCCGAATGCTAGACATTATCTGAGATCGGTATAGGTAGAGTATAAATACTTAAAATTCTAGGAAGGAAGTTTTAAGAGTGGATAATACCTCCTATAAATTCCCGGGAATCATAAACATGACGATTAAATCTCAGGATTCAAGAAATTGCGAATTAATATTTATTATAAATATTTAATTTGTTACGAATGTATTCAAAGTGCAATAAATGATTCGCAATTTCTTAAATCCCGAGAATAGAAAGAAAGAAAGAAAAACGTTTATTTGGACACAGTTCATGAAACAAAAAACAAAACAAAACAAAAAAAAGTGAAAATAACGTTTAACAGAATAAACGTCATGTTTATGATTCCGGGATTTTACAGAAGGTCACTGTACTCATCATTATGAACAACTTTTACTATAGGACCAAACCTGAAATTCCAAAAAAAAAATAAGCAGCTCCCTACATTTTGACGAGTTTAATGTAAATACTGAACAGCAAATTTTTTTTTTCGCAATTTCATTTTTGGTCCCATAGTAAAAGTTGTTCATAATGATGAGTACAGTGACCCTTTAAGAGGTTATTGATCATCATTATCTGCCTAGCCTTTGGGGTCGGCTTCCAGTCTAACCGGATGCAGCTAATACCAGTATTTTACATGGAGCGACTGCCTATCTGACCTCCACAACCCAGTAGCTGGGTAATACGATACCCCTTGGTAAGACTGAAAGTCAGAGACTTTTGGGCTTCTGACGACCCGTAACGACTGTCCACAAATGACAGCCGGGACCAACGGCTTAACGTGCTTTCCGAGGCACCAAGGGGTCTCGGTATGTAAAGATGGTCACCCATCCACGGGCCAACCGCGGGAAGCGTAGCTTAAGTTGATTGATCGGATATTGGTCAATAATCAATAAACCCTGTATATATGTAGTGTCTTACCGTGTGTGAATGAGCATTGTTGACTAGCTGCCGAGCGTGTGCCGCATCCCTCGGCGTGCGGCTACACAGGGCGGCGACGCGGTCGCCCGTGCGCCCGCTCATACGCACACCGGACGGACCCCACCACGCTATCCTGTACAAATTACACTCTATTAATATTTAATTTCATCGGTTTTGTAGGGAGCTTTCGGAGGGAAACATTTAACTGATCCTCTAAAATACGTATTGACCTTCTCATAATAAACTTTTTTCTTTTTTTTTTAAATGAATGCACCTCTAAGAACATTACCTCGACTGATGCCCGGTTCCTGAGGCTTTTAAACGGACTTTATCCATTAGATAGTGAGTCATAATCAGCCTATAATGTTTCCACTGCTGGGACACAAACCTCCTCTCTGTGAAAGTGAGTGGGCCACATGCCACCACGCGAGCCCAGTACGGGTTGGTAGATGTCACGTCTTTGAATTTTTAGTTCTAGGGCATGACGATTTCCTCACCGTTTTGAGAGCAGTGGTAATGGAATAATTTACACAAAGTAAAGCATTTGTCTGGGTTCGAACCTACGACCTTGTAAGTCGCGGGCCACTGCTCCATAATAACCAATCAATCTGCCTAGCCTTTTCCCAACTATGTTGGGGTCGGCTTCCAGTCTAACCGGATGCAGCTGAATACCAGTATTTTACATGGAGCGACTGCCTATCTGACCTCCACAACCCATTAACTCTTAAAATGTCGATTGCACACCATGTGTACAGATAACAATAGAATTTCAATTGTGTCTGCTAATTAGCGCGCGACGGGTTAACTGGGTAATACGATACCCCTTGGTAAGACTGATTGTCAGACTTTCGGGCTACTGACGACCCGTAACGACTGTCAAAGATCCACGAATGACAGCCGGGACCAACGGCTTAACGTGCTTTCCGAGGCACGGAGGAGTCTCAGTATGTAAATAATGCTCCATAATAACCGATAGTGATTAATTTATCGGTTCGATATCGTTTCTGAAGCATTTAGCTTAAAAGGCGAGTGAATATCGAGGGTTTATCGGAGCACCTCAAAAACCGAGCACAAGGTATGAATTCGCTTAAATAGTTAGTTTTGTCGAAACAATAACTATTAAGAGTTTAAACTCCATTTGAGAATTCTTCGGAAACCGGGCGAAAATGTTAGGTTAGAACGGTGAAAAAATCAAAGCACTCAATTTGTAAGTGGCACTGTAAAATGGCTTCCGTAGGTACGTTTTCAGATCCATTTGTTCACATTGTTATCTGATACTTTTGGAATAGACGGTACAGGCCTTCCTTCAATTTGCAGCCGTAATATATAGGTGGTGCAAAGTGACGTCCAAAAGAAAAATCTAAAATCCTATTGGAAGAGACCAGACGGAATGACCATAATGCCTTGGAAGGTAGGTAGACCTTTGGTGTGGGATGCAACGTGTATTGACACCCTTGCGCCATCCCATCTTCCTAGCACGGTGGGCTGTGCTGGGGAGGCTGCTGCGGGTGAGGAAAACCTCAAACGGCGCAAATACTCTAAACTTATTGGGACTTATATGTTTGAGCCGTTTGGGATTGAAACACTAGGGCCATGGGGTCCGAGTGCCCTTTTAGTTTTTCGGGACATCGCCAAGCGGTTGGTCGACTCTACACGTGACCAAAGGGCTGGCCTATTTTTTGGCCAAAGAATTAGCATTGCCATACAACGTGGCAATGCTGCCAGCCTTTTGGGCACTTTTCCTGTCGACAGCGATGCGGACGAATTTTTTGATGCCCTATGATTATTTCCCCTCCTTTTTTATATACTTGTACATATTTTTTGTTTTTAAGATTGCTAGATTTTAAATTTTGTAAATATTCATGGATAATACAAATTAAATCCTATTTATCAGATATTTTTTGTGACATGACAGTAACATTCAACACGATCAACGATCATGTCACAAAAACAATATCCGAAAAATACCCACTACAAAAAAATATATGAATTTTTGAAGCTCCACCGGCAGAAAACTGTAAATAATTACAAAAATAAAAATAACTAAAACTACAAAAAATCGCGGAACATACACGAGGTATTTTCGAATACTCCTGGGTATGAGGAATTCAGATTTTTCTTTTGGACGTCACTATTTCGACCACCTGTATATTTTTCCATGATCTGGGAGCCGACCCCAACATAGTTGGGAAAAGGCTAGGCAGATTGACTAAGGACATTGGAATTGAGCAAGAGCATCTTTTTGGAATCGCGCATATAAGTTGGTGTTTTGTTTCCATAAATAGTATACCTTCGAGATATATGCTACGCTCAAATCCATTTCATATCGAGACTCCTCCGTGCCTCGGAAAGCATGTCAAGCCGTTAGTCCCGGCTGTCATTTGTAGATCTTTGACAGTCGTTACGGGTCGTCAGAAGCCCGAAAGTCTGACAACCAGTCTTACCAAGGGGTATCATATTACCCAGGTACTGGGTTGTGGAGGACAGATAGGCAGTCGCTCCATGTAAAATACTGGTATTCAGCTGCATCCGGTTAGACAGGAAGCGGACTCCAATATGGATGGTATTGGAGGTCGCATATATAAATGCACTGGCATGTGTGAATAATCTTATTTATTTTATTTATTAGGTACACCAACAGCAGTACACACAGATAAAATAATGTAAAGCAATAATATAATAAAGTTACTGGTATGTATGCCTATTACAGGTATACAAAGCATTCACAACAAAACAACAACGTAATTAACTTAAATTAAAAACTTAAGTCCCACTACCTCCTACAACACATTGAATGCTCAATGTGAAATGCAGTTTACGTAGTAACTAGCATATCACTTGAGATGAAGTTACCAAATTTCGTTTTAAGGTATTGAGTTGTATAAGTTATTGTTTGCCTTGATTTTGTTTTTTACTACGAGGTAGAATTACGTGTAGCATTAAGTACAAACCTGATAAAATCTGATAAAACAAATGTAAATAATTTTTAAATGGTAAATAAAAAAAAAATAATATAATACAATTCAAAATTCAAAATAGTAGTTCAAATTAGTATTTACATTAAAAAAAATGATAATTATAAAATGTTGCCACGAAAGGTGAAAAGGTATGAGTGTGGATAAAAAAAAAAAACTAAGATTCATCATCAACATGAATTACAAAAAATAATAATACTTTTATTGGTTAGTTTATGCGCTCCCGTACCTCAGAGACTGATCTTCTAATTTGATTGAGTGTTACACCGTGTAAATCGGTTACTGAAGATTTACAAAAGCTGTTGTAATTTCTGCACATTCGGACCAAGGGAGCGTTGAGACCAAGATCTTTTACACGTCTGTCACCAAAGTTTAAATAAGCGTAGTTATGGACTTGTTTATGTTGTAACTTGTCACTTGCTTGTAAAGGATTCACCACGAATATATATAGTACTATCAGACCACTGCTGCTCTTATTATTACCCGTTATTTTACAATAGTTGGGAAACATGACATATAAGGACATGCCACACTTGGTTGTGATAGTCTGTGGGGCTCACGGGGCCTCAGGGGTCACACGGGCCCCTAGAATCAGCGGGGTCCCTATGTTTAGTGAAGATCTAAGTGTCAGAAGGGCCGCTGGGGACAGTTTGAGCCCTATTTTGTTCTATGTTTATAAGGACTTACCAAACTTGATTGTGATAGTCAGTGAAGATTGGCGCGTGTGTCGTGTTGATTGTCGCGGGTAGCGCTGCACCCCTCCTCTGTTCGGCGCGAAGGGCGGAGGCCTGTCGTGCGCGGAGCGGTGTCAGGGCTCCTGGGGCTGATATAGCTGCTGGGGCGGACGTGTATAGAGACGTGTCTGTTGACGAGGGAAAATTATAAGAATATTGAAAAATCATTAAATCAGAATTCATCCAGTTTTTAATAAAATCGCGGATAGTCATATGCACCAGCTCGAATCCCGGTCAAACATACCATACAGCTCCAGTACGAGACATACTCGAGCTGTATGTATTTTTTTAAATCGGTTAAAAAGTAGTCACTGCCCGCTTGCATCACAAATCACTAAATTAATAGTAGTTTATAAAACTCTTGCATAATACACGAATAAAAGTAAATAATAATAGTGACGGCCAATGGCATAATAGCCAAGAGCCTCGATCAACACCTGAGGAGGCTCTCGTTAGGCAGCTGGATCAAGGGCTTGATCCAGAAATCGGTACTTCTGAACACGGCGCGTATCGTTAGGAGGTTCCTCTCAGCAGCCCTGACCACCGGTAGCTTGGCCCCTGTTGCCGATACCGGTGGGCTACTATTTTTTATATTTTTAAATGTTTTTATACTTTTTATATTTAAAAATGTAATTTATAAGTATATACTAAGGAAATAATAATAATAACAATGTAAATAATAGCAATAATAGTAGTTTCCGGGGGCCCATTATTGAGTGTGCAAGTCACCCCCTGCCAATTTATCTGTGTATATTATATAATATTGGTCAGGCAGGGGACATAGTTCTTCCATAGTTCAAGGTACCCACTATAGCCACCCAAACCCATAGGCCCAATGTGTTTTGTTTCCATGTTCTGCAATAGTTCTGCACCAACCGGGGGTTGTCCTTGGGTGCAATTGCATAGTGCATACAGGGATAATCGTCGGTTGGTGCCTTCTTTTCATTTAAAATTGTCTAAGGGGCCTCTGCGAGTTGGCTTCGGCTTCTCGTACGTCTTCCAAAGGTCCGGGAACCCAGGGTCCCGAGATATGTCAAAAATTAGTAATACTAATATTATAATAGTATCACACGAGTGTTTTAATATCTAGTTATGTACAGTTTCATACACTACTTTATCTACTCTCATACATTCTCAGTAAAACAAAACGTATGAATAGCGCCATAACCTAGCACATCATTGCGCTTGCGCTAAAGCGGGCGCTGCCACAGACAAATAAATATTGGAATCAAAACTTTTTAGTAATGCTATAAAAATGGCACGCCCCACGTATTGAATCCATAAAAAAAATTGATGTAAACTCCTTGGTCATATTAACTTCCTGGGTTTGCCCTGTATCGTAACGGTAAAAAAAATGTTTTATAACATTATTTTGTTACAGATAAAGTGTTATAATTTGATTCTATTTTTAAATTTCGGTATTGTGTTTATAAAGTACGTCAATATAAACTCGTTTTTAAGTTTATAAATCGAATTTTAAAATTATGACAGTAGATATACTTATTTAGAACTATTTTTATTGTCTGCTCCTGTCAATCGCTTAAAGATGTCAGACACAGAATGTTTTAAAAATGTTTAGCCCAAAATGCATTTAATTTGTGATGCAAGCGGGTCTTAGTGGTTTAAACTGTAAATTATCAGTCATGGAAGAACATTTTTAGGGTTTTAAATACATCCTTGTAAACCAATACCAGAAAATCTTACCGCTACTTAAAGAACTGCTTCTTCTCCTGGTAGAATCCACTCTCACTTCAGGCCTCGATCTGTGAACTACTTTAACTGGTGACGTAACACCTGGACTCCTGCTAAAGACGGAAAATTAAATGTTAAATAAACGACGAAAAAAGTTTGTTGAGAAATAAAAAAAAATATACTTTCACACGCACATAAACACACACTTACACCTTTCTGCCATAAGCGCGATTTTCATTTTTTGTTTTTCTTTCTTCTTATTGGTTTTATTTTTATTAGTTTGTATTTTTATTAGTTTTATAAAAAAAATATGTAACTTATACCTAATTAGCACAACGGAACAATTGAACTAATCGAGGAAGAGCGAGGTTTATCCCATCACAAGTATCTTCGGATTACTTTCTGGGAAGCACCGGCAACTTAATTGTATCTAGATTTAAGATAATAAACACATTTTTTTTAAAACTTTTTACAAAAAAAAAAAAAACAACCGACTCGCAAAAAAAACACTACAAAGTGAAAAATTTAATTTCGGAAGTCGGTGTCTTTGGTTTTTTTAGTTTCATTTTTTGCCACCGACTTCCGAAATTAAAGTTATTTTTCACTTTGTAGTGTTTTTTTTTTTGTGTCTGTTGTTGCTTTTTTTTTTTTTTTTTGTAAAAAGTTTTATTTTTCACTTTTTAGTGGTGCCTACCCCACACAAATTTGAATACCACTCTGCCAAATAAATTAGAGCAACATTCACATAGACTATGTGGGAACAATACGTATTAAATTATTGAAGCTAACTCAAAAGCCACTCATCAGAACTTGAAGATATTTATATTCAACCATCTCAAATAAAAACTTTGCAAAAAGGCAAATATACGTCGTGCTAAGCCGTGTCAAAAGTTTGGAAAACGTAGTTTTATGTTGACGAAGATAACGAGGCTACGAAATCTGACTTCTGACAATCAAGGCCACACATAACATACAACTCAAAAAGCGCAATATGAAGCGGCATATAATTACCATTAAAATCATTTATAGCCAGAGTGCACCTCATGACAATTCCAATAAGCCCAAACACGGCTAGAATACATTGTCTTGTTACTGAGTTCCGGTGCCTACCTTCCGGCTTCTTCATCAGATCGGTTCGATGGTAAGTACCATTTTCATCAGAACCATTTATTTAAAGCTTCGTCATAGTCGCTTAACTGTCTTAATCGAGATATCTTATCGCCACCCGTGAAATACTTATTATCGTTGAGAAGTTCCCGTGGCCATCTGTGGTCTTCTTCATCAGTTCCACTTCACCAGATGCTACTTTCTGAATGCACATGCTGGATTTGTTGATGAAAATACCAAAATCGCTATATGTTTGCCTATAATTTTTCATCATCAGAACTGGATTTTGATAAAAATGGGACCAATTTGGAAGTATATCCTTTCAAATAAAAAAATGAATTTTCCAAATTTATGATGACACTTTCACTTACCTGTCCTGATTGTCATCTTGCCTAGTCGGACTTTCTTTCTTGGTCTGTCCTATAGATTTTAGCCTCGTTAGCAAAGATAGTTCGGTAAGACCTCGCTTCCAAATCGGCTTGTTTTGTGTTTGGCTTTGTTCCATATTTTCTGAAAAAAGTTATTATTTTTGTGAATAGATAAATCAAATTGATCGGCAAGCGTAGTTTGGGACGTCCCCTCATCTAGATGGAACAACGACCTTAAGGACGCTGTTACAAATGGGTAGTCAAATCATTACTTTTTTACACAAAAGCATATTTATTAAAAAAAAATGCTTTGCATTCTTAAAATGTTTTTTGGCCAAATTGTTGATAGATGTGCATGGTACGATTCTGAACTATAAATATAATTTTAGATAGATACAGTTTCTCAATAAATGTACCGGAGTGAAAAATTTTACTTCGGTACATTTATTGAGAAAATTTACCTATTTAAAATTATATTTTTAGTTCAGAATCGTACATTGCACATCTATCAACAATTTGGCCAACAAAACATTTTAAGAATGCAAAGCATTTTATTTAATAAACATACTTTTGTGTAAAAAAGTAATGATTTGACTACCCATTTGTAACAGCGTCCTTAAGAGCATTATGATGGAAATAACAACGAAAACCATTGAAAAAGTACAAAAGTGTGGTTATTTTCTTTATTCTTTACACGTAAAGAAAAATAGAGAGACGAAGGCAAAAGCTCGGTACGCCATAAACGTTTTACAAAATTTCGATGTGCCAGAAATTATTTGTTTTGGTAATACAGTCGAACTGTGAACTCCTCCATTCGTAATAAATTATAGTTTAAAAAAACTAAAAAAACACGCTTTAATACCATCAAGCTGAACTAAAAAAACTTTTTTACAAAAAAATACAACCGACTTCCAAAAACAACACTACAACGTGAAAAATAACTTTAATTTCGGAAGTCGGTGTCTAGTTAAATGTATTTTCGTTTTTTGCCACCGACTTCCGAAATTAAAGTTATTTTTCACTTTGTAGTGTTGTTTTTGGAAGTCGGTTGAATTTTTTTTGTAAAAAAGTTTTTATTTTTCACTTTTTAGTTGTGTACCTACCCCACACAAATTCTAATACCATTACCTGCAAAACAAACTAGAACATCATTCATATAAAAGTGTGGGAAAAATACGTATTATTGAAGCTAACTCAAAAACTACCAAAGCAAAGTTAATCAATTTTATATGGGACCAACTGTGATGTATACACTCTCGAACAAAACAAAAAAAAATCCAAATCGGTCCAGCCATCTTCGAGTAATCGGGGAACATACATAAAAAAAAAAGTGATTAACGAGAAAATTAATGTCATTGTAAAAAAAGCGTGGGGTGCTTTCAAAAGACCCCACGCTTTTTTTTTACAATGACATTAATTTTCTCGTTATTCACTTCAATCTTTTGAAAAATTTATTTTTTACTTTTTTGTTCAGCTTGATAGTATTAAACCGTGTTTTTTAGTTTTTTTAAACTATAAGTAAATTATTTTACAATTTTTTTGAGATAAATCGTTAATCATGATGATCCTGATCACGATAATGGGACAAGTTTTAAATTATTGTATTGTCATCGGGCCCTGTTATGTGTACAAAATTTCGAATTAATCTGACCATTTAAAGTGGGTAAAAATCGAGTTCAAAGATTCCGTTACATACAAACATACATACAGGTGAAGTTAATAAAAGCATGTTAAAAATTAATAAAAGAGAATGAACGTTAGAAATTACACTTACCATTCTTTATCTCTCTCTTCGGACTATTATTTTGTGCTCTGCTAGCTATACTCTCTCTCGCTCTGACAGCGGCATCATAAGCATTCTGACTCCTAGACCGTTCTATTGACCTTAGCCTATTCAAAGGGTCATTATTTGACACAGAATTCACCTGCACCCTATTCGAGTCCCCATTACAATTGACCTCAGGGGTCACATTAACAGAACTCGTATTATTATTGCTCAAAAACAAATACTCGTAAGTCGAATCTCCAACTTCCAAATTGGGTAACGACGACTTCCGACTTTTTTCAACACTTTTTAATTTTTTCACTGGTAACGGTGACGGTTTTGAATTTGACGTTGAAGCCATACAAAGCCTTTCGTATAGTTGCTCATTTTGATTTCCAGTCACAAAATTCGTTGGAGTAGCAAAACTGGAGAATTCATCATTAGTTCCCGATAAACTTACTGTAGTTGTCAAACTCAAATGTCCATAATCCGAATCGTTTTTAGCGAAAGTAGTTCCGTATTCGTTTTCCTCAGTATTAACTATGTTTACGAAGTTAGGGTTCGGTTGGTCCGTTATGGTCAATTTTTGTTTGAACTCGAAGTCAAATACGTCTGTTTCCGGGCCCATAACGGGTATAGCTGTGTGTGGCGGTTCTTTATTTGAAACTTGGATCACTGTTATGTTGGTGGCTGGATGGTTACTGCAACAGAAAGTAACATGTTTGGTTAAGGACGCTGAAACGTAAGAAAATTAAAATTTCGCGGGCTGTCCTGGCGCTTCCCCATTAACCTTTTGAACGCCACGGTCGTGTATAGCCGACAAATGAAAACGTGCCCAAAACGCCACCGTCGTGTATAGACGACAAGAAAACGACATTTTTAAAGTACAAAATAAATATACTAAATTAAGTTTTCTGTGTTTTTTTCCTATTATTTAAAACTACATTAATGAAATATTGTAAAATGGCTCAAACATATATTTATTGGTTACATTTCACTAGAAAAAACAATCATTAAAAATTGTTAATCGAAATCCGTAAAAAAGTGTTCTTCCTCACGCCACAGTCGGCAAGACACGACAGCTAGTGATGGGTAAGTAAGGTAACTTAAATTTTAAATATATGAAATATTTTATTAAAAGTAGCTTACTATTACTTTGACAATTATTTTTTAATGACAATTAATCGTATCTGAACATTCCTAATGCATAATTTTTATAGAATTGTGTAAAACATCCTAATTGATATCTATCGATTGATAATTTACTGAACGTTGTTAGAAAAGTGCGACAGCAAAAGGACTTGGATGACATAAGTTTGCCAAGTTACGAGGAATCCGATTAATAATAATAAATTGTTATAAATACTATACGATTATTATTTATTATGTCCCACAATGTCACATCCCTACTCGCATGCGAGGAAGTTGTCAAAAGTCTTGCCAGCCACGCCACAGTCGGCTCTTCCCGACAGCGGATGACGTCATGAACGAGCTTAGTGCTGTACCTTATTATTATTTGATTTATTCGTTTGTAGTTCTAATGTCTGCTTTTAGGTTGTTTAGAACTTTGTAACCGGTGTTTAATGATAGTATGATACTAAATAGGGTAAAATAAATAAAAGAATAATGCAACGAGTAATATTTTATTTAAAAATATGGAACGAAAAGCAATGATTAAAAATGTCGTTTTCTTGTCGTCTATACACGACGGTGGCGTTTTGGGCACGTTTTCATTTGTCGGCTATACACGACCGTGGCGTTCAAAAGGAGTTTTCGATAACTTGTCGACAAGATGTTGGAATCCCTATTTTTTTTGTAGGTATTTTCGCTGAATTTGTGGCTTGGCGTGGAAGGGGCGCCGATGCGTTTACGCTCTGGCGTTCAAAAGGTTAAAGGAGGATGCGCTAAGGTAGCCCGAGAAATTCAAATTTTCTTACGTTCTTTGCAATTTGCAGGTCACTGGTTGTATGTTGATTAAAATATGAGACGCGGCCGTAGCTAATATGGCTTTACAGAATTATAATCATTAGAATCAGCAATACAACTCCATAAGTTAGAATTGACCTCAAATCTAGCGATTTCATGAAATCATGAGGTTTGAGGTCAATTCTAACAAAGTTTTTGTTACATTTTTCACGAATACAAGTTTTAAATACTGCAACATAAGAGGGCTGTCGCATTGTGAGATGTAGAAAATGATTAGTCCCAAGAATTTTTAATGACATACCAATCGATTTAGAAACTAGCTGTGCCACAAAAATGTCCTTTACAAATAAAATGGGGAAGTTTCTGTTTGACATCTTTAGTCAAAACCTCATAAATGAGATGCATAGCATACATGCTTAAATTTATGTCATAACGAGCTTATCTCAGCGGCTTCGGCGGCGTGATTTAAAATGTTATTAATAATAATATTACGTAATAGACAGCCTTTGTGCTGCTGTAAAAAGTGTGTTTAGTTATAGGTGAATGTATCTGTTATTGATGGAAAAGTACCTACCTACAAGATAAAATATAAAATTATGTATGGGAGCTACATCTGCCAACAAACTGCTGTGCAGTTTTGCAAAACGTTTTGTAATAAGATGTCAACACTAATAAACGCTTGTTCATATTTTTTTTTTTTTTTGCCAGCCACGTTGCCAGCCCACGCGCGATCAACGCTCTTAATGCGTCGGCCATTGTCTAGAGAAACTATTTTAAAATGTCACGTGGATTTCAGCTTATTATTTAAATCCACCAACCTCAAACTCTCTGAGCCATCTTTGTCTCCATTCGTGACCACCACTCTCTGCTTATAATCTCCCTCAACTTCATCATCACACATCCTATCTATCTCCGCAAAGAACTCTTCATCGCTGTCGGTTGCGCTTGTCCTAGAAAAAAAATGTGACATCACATATCGTGTTACCCAGTAACTGAGTTGCGGAGATCAGATAGGCAGTTGCTTCATATAGAATATATTCAGCTGCATCCGGTTAGACTGGAAGCTGACCCCAACTTAGTTGGGCAAAGGCTAGGCATATTATAATGATATTGGTTTAATAGCTTTTGAACACTCAATGTATTTAATTTGAAAAATTCATTGAGTCTCAATAATATCGCAATATGGATGGAGTTATGGAATTATGGAGAAGTCTCTTGACGCTGCGTGACAGCGTAAGCGTGGGTGACCCATGGCCGCCCGTTCGATGTCCAGCGCGCACAGGATGGATGGAAAGCAGCACATGAAGTAATTTTTTGCTCCGTTGGTGTAATTGATGTATGGCGTTAAGTTGAAGGATAAATAAATAAATAAATGGATGACCTTGCTTACATTCTACAATGTTATAAATTTAAGGCGACAGCGCCAGTGTTGCCAGCGAAATTCGAATTTTCTCACGTTTTTTTGTAATTCGACAAACAAGTCGTCGAAGGACCGATGGCCGGTGGAGCAGACGAGTCCTAGAGTGGAGACCGCGTATCGGTAAGCGTAGTGTGGGACGCCCCCTAGCTAGATGGACCGACGACTTGAAGAAAGTGGCTGGGGCAGACTGGATGCGGAAGGCGGAGGACAGGGTGTTGTGGCGCAACCTTGGAGAGGCCTATGTCCAGCAGTGGACTGCGATTGGCTGAGTTGATTGATTGATTTTTGTAATTTGCAGGTCAGTATTAGGTTATATCCAAATTCAAATCCAATCAATTATGTTGATCAAAATATAATTCGAGGCAGCAACAAGTATGTATTTACATAATTATAATAATTAAAGTTATCAATACAACACCTAAAGACGAAGTAATAAATGATTATTTCTTGAAATCTTGACATTTGAGGATTATACTCGCTTAAGGATTTGTATTACTGATTCTAATGATTATAATTCATCATAATTATATTAATCAACATGCAACCTAACACTGACTTGCAAATTGCAAAAAACGTAAGAAAATTTAAATTTCGCGGGCTACCCTGGCGCTTCCCCCGCCCACGAAATTCATTTTTTTTACATTGTAGGTTTATTAAATATCGTTTCGTGGCAATTATGATAAAATAATTACTAAATTACAATAATTTAAAAAATAAATCCAGCGCTCTAAATTATATTTGCTGAAAATCATCATATTTTCACAAAATGGTCTCATTTCCATCAAATACTGGGTGTAAGTGTAAATAGTGGCAATATTTTAAGGGGTCATTGTACTCATCATTATGAACAACTTTTACTATGGAACCAAACCTGAAATCGCGAAAAAAAATCAGCTGTTCAGTACATTTATGTTCGCATAATTCGTCAAAATGTAGGGAACAGCAGATTTTTATTCGCAATTTCAGGTTTGGTCCCATAGTAAAAGTTGTTCATAATGATGAGTACAATGACCCCTTAAAATACTGTCACTGTTTACACTTACACCCAGTATTTGATGGAAATGAGACCATTTTGTGAAATTATGATGATTTTTAGCAAAATTTTGAGCCAGAAATCGGAAATTTATGGTAGAACGCTAACATACCATAAATATTTACCTCACCTTTTAAATATAGAATCATCCAAACAGATATTCTGTCCACATATCTTAGCCACGCTTTTCCTAGGCTCATTCTTAGCTTGACTAGTACTGGGTAAGGACGTGAAAGGAGTATCCCAGTTGGATATATCAATGTCTTCTTCTGCAGAGGTCGTGGGTTCGATTTCTGGTTCGGTTCGGGTCTGGTCTGATCGTGTAGGTTCTTGAGAGGTTGGGTTGGTTGTACGGGTAGTCGTTAGTTCTATGCCGGGAACCCTGGAAACATATAGAAGTTTGTTCTGAGAAACGTTGTCCTGAACAAATAGAAAAAAAAAACAATTTTCCCCTTTTTTAAATGTTCCGGGAAACTTACGCAATCTTTATAGCCTTTTTCCAACTATGTTGGGTTCGGCTTCCAGTCTAAACGGATTCAGCTGAAAACCAGTATTTTACATGGAGCGACTGCCTATCCGACCTCGACAACCCAGGAACTGGGTAATACGATACCCCTTGGTAAGACTGGTTGTCAGACTTTCGGGCTTCTGACGACCCGTAACGACTATCAAAGATCCACGAATGACAGCCGAGACCAACGGCTTAACGTGCTTTCCGAGGCACGGAGGAGTCTCGATATGTAGAGATGATCACCCATCCACAAACCAACCCCGGCAAGCGTAGCTTAACCTGTTGGATCGACCCGTGCGGCTGATATTACTTAGCCACGAGCTCCTTTCCAAACATGTAAACGAATGTGTTTTTGGAAAAATAACATAAATAAGATCAAGTTCAAATACCTGTCAGGTGGCGTAGGAGGTGTTGGTGGTAACGGCGACGTGGGGTCCCTGGCCGCAGCCCGAGGTGGCGGGGGTGGGGGCGGGGGCGCAGGCCCCGCGCAGTACACGTTCTCACCTCGACCCAGGATCTTCAGCTCATGAAGTGTGTTGCGGAGAGTTGTTACCCAGTCTTGCATAGATTCCCTGGAAAAAATGTTGGAAATTGTAATGGTTTTCTGTAAAGAATGGGTGGTTCATTCCACCGGGTGATGAAAGACTTTTCGTAGACAAGATCGTAATCGCGAAAAAAATAACAGCTGTATGGTACAAAACTTCAATACCTACTCGACCTAAATGTAAGGTGTCGTGGTGACGCCAACCCGTAAGATTTCCCGCTACCAAAAATTGCTCAACGCGCCTACGTAAATGAAAGTATGCTTATCATTCGCGGTGTCGCGAACCCATAAGATTTCCCCCTACCAAAAATCGTTTTGACTTAAATCGCTCAACGCGCCTAAAGACCGGCTAAGTGCGTATCGGACCACGCACAATGAAGGGTTCCGTAATTGAAAAGAGTTTATCCCAAAAACAAACTTAATATTTTAGTAGAAAAACATGCTCATCACGGTCAATTCTCCAACTGCAAATTTAAGTTAGTAATCCCAAAAAATTTTTTTTTATGTAATAAGATTACAAACAACAATTTTCGGACTTTTTCCTTTACTTGTGTTGTGAGAGCTTGCTTCTTGCCAAATTTCATGATTCTAGATCAACGGCAAGTACCTTATAGGTTTTGATTTACTTGCGTTCCCCTTTTTTTTTTGTTGATCTGGGGTACTGGTTTAGTTACAGGGACGTCCATGCATGACCGCCAACCGTCAGATTGGCTTGCAGTAAATAGACTTAGATAATTTGAAAAGACACGTATGCTTACCAATCAGGCGCCAGCATCCTGACAGCACCACTATCAGTATCCACCAAGAAATCATACTGATCCCCATAGTGTGGTTTGACACTAGCTGTGACATGCCTCGCAGCTCTAAGACACGCCCGCCATATTGGTTTGTGTGTGATTGTCGCAGCACTGCTGGCCTCTGGGTACTGTTCCAAATATGGTGTTCTTCCATTGTGTACGCATAGTTGTGTCCACATTGGTTTTAAGGGCACTTTCTGGAAGTAGATAGAAAGATATGTGAATAGATTTTCGAAGATCTGTTTGAAAAATTCTGGTGAAAATCTTAGGGCGACGATAAACGACTTTTAATGATTTTAAAATAAAGATCGCGTCTAAACGAAAAAAAAAACTTTTTTACAAAAAAATACAACCGACTTCCAAAAACAACACTACAAAGTGAAAAATAACTTTAATTTCGGAAGTCGGTGTCTAGTTAAATGTATTTTCGTTTTATGGCACCGACTTCCGAAATTAAAGTTATTTTTCACTTTGTAGTGTTGTTTTTGGAAGACGGTTGTATTTTTTTTGTAAAAAAGTTTTTATTTTTCACTTTTTAGTTGTGGTACCTACCCCACACAAATTCTAATACCACTAACTACAAAACAAACTAGAACATCATCCATATAAAAGTGGGGAAAAAATACGTATTATTGAAGCCAACTCAAAAACTACCAAAGCAAAGTTAATCAATTTTATATGGGACCAACTGTGATGTATACCCTCTCAAATAAAACAAAAAAAAAACCAAATCGATCTAGCCAACTTCGAGTAATAGGGGAACATACATAAAAAAAAAGGTTCCGACGAATTGAGAACCTCCTTTTTGAAGTCGGTTAAAAATATATGTTAAATTAGAGCATTTTCTTAATAACTTAATAAGTGAATGTTTTAAATTACATTTATATTACATAGTGCAATTAATTTGTAAAGTTTGGTCTAACGCGGCTAAAAAACAAAACTATCCACCGTATTTTTATAAAACCTTCGCCATTTTAAAGATAATTTAATTATTTATCTTTTAGTGTTCGTGTTTTAATATAATACCTTTTGTTTTATATATAATAAATTAATAATACGTCTAATTTGGGACAGCGCTCCTTGATGGGCGAGTCTTATTACTGGGTGGACGTACGACGCGTTGCGTTAGCTCAGCACAGAACACGCAAAATAAACAATCAAGGGCGTTGGAATCTGAGTGCGTGTTAAAGTCACTTTCACGCGTTTTTAACTGTCACAGTTTCTCACATGGGGTGCAGTTGACCTCTCAGAGGTTAAATGTACCAAAGTGAAAAATTTTACTTCGGTACATTTATTGAGAAAATGTACCTATCTAAAATTATATATAAAGTTCAGAATCGTATAAGGTACAATAGGGTTGGCGTATCCATGTGGATAAAAACCCTCTATTAACTTTTAAGAAATAATAAAAAAAAAAAAAAAAAAAAAAAAAATCATGTATATCTATCAACAATTCGGGCATAAAACATTTTAAGAGTGCAAAGCATTTTATTTAATAAACATACTTTTGTGTAAAAAAGTAATGATTTGACTACCCATTTGTAACAGCGTCCGTAATACGAGTCTGAATGGATCTCTACGATTTCTTGGATACACATCATTTGCAGTTCTAAATAAATCTTTGTTGTTTGATACGAACATTATGTTTCGAATATGTAAAGTGAGGGTTTCTTAACCTTATCAAAATCATAAAAAGCAATGAGAGAGAGCATGCATGACCGCTTTTGAACAATAGCTGACATAGTTTCTTATCATTGAAGTATTTGCTTCAAGAGTTTAAGCCTATAATACTTTGCAGGGTAAACTGAATTTGATCAATCAATCTGCCTAGCCTTTTCCCAACTATGTTGGGGTCGACTTCCAGTCTAACCAGATGCAGCTGAATACCAGTATTTTACATGGAGCGACTCTGCCTATCTGACCTCCACAACCCAGTAACTGGGTAATACGATACCTCTTGGTAAGACTGGTTGTCAGCAGACTTTTCGAACTTTCCGAAAGATCCACAAATGACAGCCGGGACCAACAGCTTAACGTGCTTTCCGAAGCATGGAGGAGTGTCGTCACCCATCGATATCAATAACTTATGGCTGACTATCTAAACAACAAATGCGTGACCATTGGTAATATAATAAACACCTCTTTGTCGTAGGAGTCACAGACAGTCCGCTGTGCAGGGCCTGCGTGAAGGCCGACGAGACAGCAGCTCATGTGCTTCTAAACTGCCCGGTGGTCGCCGCATACGGGGCAAAGTACTTCGGTAGGTAATAGATAATACGGGCTGGTATCCGTAACTCCACGACAATGCGCGTATTTTGCGTATGGGTGGGAAAATCGATTATTCGATCCACCCCAGCTCCTCAAAGAAGGCCAGCAACGCCTTGATGTTACTTACAACCTCACGAAGGGTACCTGGGTCACAGAAGTATTTTGTTCTGTATGCGGCAACCACCGGGTAGTTTAGTCATCCTCCATGCAGGTCCTGCACAGCGGACTGCCTGTGACCCCTAAGTACTTCGGTAACTTAGGTACCCTCCGTGAGATTGTCAGTAAAACCAAGGCATTGCTGGTTTTTCTTGAGGAGCTGGGGTCGATCGAATAATCATTTTTCCACCCGTACGCAAAATACGCGCATTGACGTGGAGTTGCGGACACCAGCCCCAGCCCGTATTACCTATTTGTCTATTACCCATTTTGAACGATAACTTTCTAGAAACTATGTTTCTATACGATCTGTGTAACAATTCATATGATTGTATGGATATTTGTAACAAGCTATGCTATGTTGTCCCTAGAACCATTCAGGGACGTGGGGTGCGCACACGATCTGTTTTCGCCGTCACTCCTAGTCGTACAAATGCAGGCTTGCGGGCACCTCTACGTCGCCTTACAATTTTAATAAGTACGTCGCCTTACAATTTTAATAAGGCAATTTTAATAAGTTTTTCTCTAACTTGGATCTATTTGCTTTATCCGTTGGAAAATTTAAAAAGATCTTGCTTGACACAATCAAAAATGTATTGTAAATATCTCTAGTGTTCCTTGCTGCTGTAATTTATGTCTATCTTTTCTATTCTGTCCGACTTTTACTTTATCAATATTGTCTTTGTCTTTTTGTGTATCTGTGGAGAACGTTGTTGGTTGCACATTTGTATAACTCCTTATTTTCTATTTATTTGTAATATATAATGTGTAATTGTTTGTTCTTCCGAATAAATAAAATAAAATAAAATAACAGAAAACGTCACCAAGCTCACCTTACTCCCCAAAGGCCTTAATTTATTGCTGCCTACGTCATTGGGTATCCGCTTCAGATACGCATTCTTCTGTATCTCCCTGTAGTAGACAGGGCCTTCATCTCTATTTGACGCCATCTTGAATTAGCTATCATTCAGCTGCTGGAAAGATAAATTGGAAATGGTAAAATATTCTATTTCATATTTTTATTTTTAGCCTATTGTCTCAGTGCAGGGCAAAGGCCTCCCTTTATCCTTTTCTCCTCTCTATCATGAGCTAGTGTAGACCAGTCCTGTCTGTAGACATCAACCCCCTTATTCATAAAAAAACTAAAACGCTCTAAAGACCTATCAATCTGCCTAGCCTTTTCCCAACTATGTTGGGGTCGGCTTCCAGTCTAATCGGATGCAGCTGAATACCAATATTTTACATGGAGCGACTACTTATCTGACCTCCACAACCCATTAACTGGGTAATACGATACCCCTTGGTAAGACTGGTTGTCAGACTTTCGGGGTTCTGACGACCCGTAAAGACTGTCAAAGATCCACGAATGACAGCCGGGACCAACGGCTTAACGTGCTTTCCGACGTACGGAGGAATCTCGGTATGTAAAGATGGTAAAACCTATATTAGTCAAAATGGTGTTTTGTCAATTTCTTTCATATTAAGATTTGAGTTTGACAGAAGAAGACAAAACACTATTTTAACTAAAATAAGGAGGCAAGCTCGTCAATCCTCCTAGCCTCTATGTGGCAGGACGTTTTCTGGGACCCACATTGTGGTAGATTTAGCCCATGACTCATTCAAAATATTATAACATTGACAAGATCATTAAATGGCTGGTCTTCTTCAAGGTATTATATTACCCAGTAACTAGGTTGTGGCGGTCAGATATACAGTCGCTCCATATACAATTGGTATTCAGCTACATTTGGTTAGATTGAAAGTCGTAAAAAAAAAATGCCTAGAATGATGATGATGATTATTGATAAAAAAAAATGATTTTTTTTTTAATGATCTCACATATTCAAACTTTATGAGAATAATTTAGACCTTGGTAAACATATTGGCCAGCAAGGTGATGGCCCAGTGACCAGTGGTTATGACGTCACCTCTCATGCACGAGGTTGTGAGTTCAAATCCGGGCAAGTACCTTTACTTCATAATTGTACTTTCCGAGTTTATCTTGGCCATAACTGACATTGGTGAAGGAAAAACATTGTGAGAAAACCTGGACTTAGTAATTAATATAAGTCTGAAATCACCAACCCGTCTTCAGCAAGCGTGGTGAGCAATGCTTGTGCCTTCTCTGTGTGAGAAGAGGTCTTTGCCCTGCAGTGGGGCAGTAATAGGCTGCTATTATTATTATTATAAGATGCCAGCAGGGTTGACTGTCCAGCCATCAGCTCTTATAGATTACATTTCTCTGCTTACTCAGTAACCTACTTTAGGCCAACGAACCGCGTCATAATTTAGCATTATAAAATAACATGACTAACGTATTTAAAATATAGTGAACTTATAACTGTGTAGCTATCAACAACTGACAGAAATAATCGCCTACCACTCTAGTTTGTTAGTTACTCTTAACTTAAATAAACTTAACACAATCAAGGACACTCACTCGAGAAACAACAGAAGTTCCATTGTTATAACGCCGATGGGCGTTTAGTGTTTCTCAAAGTGTGCTACTTAGTGCATCATAGTGGAACGTGTTTCTCTATACAACTGAACTTACAAACCTTCACGACATATTGGTGTACGGAATTAACTACTACAACCCGTAGAGCAGTATTATTTCAATCACACTCGAGTGTGGGAAAGAGATGTAGCTAGAGTTCCTGTACAAGTCCTTTTTTTAGGGTTCCGTAGCCAAAGAGTAAAACGTGACCCTATTACTAAGACTCCGCTGTCCGTCCGTCTGTCACCAGGCTGTATCTCATGAACCGTGACAGATAGACAGTTGAAATTTTCACAGGTGATGTATTTCTGTTGCCGCTATAACAACAAATACTAAAAAACAGAATAAAATAAATATTTAAGGAGGCTCCCATACAACAAACGTGATTTTTTTTTGCCGTTTTAATAGATAATGGTACGGAACCCTTTGTGCGCAAGTCCAACTTGCACTTCGCTGGTTTTTTTCATACTGAAGTAACATTAAAATAATACTGCTAAAGAGGTGGTGGTTGGCTCCCCAGGTTATGCCAGAAGCACCATAAAGTATTGCAAACTCAAAGCATTTATTCAATTAAACCATTTGGAGACAATCAGTTAGTCAGAACCTTGAAGCTAGTTTCCCAATTCAGAATGTCGGAGAATGAAGGAGAAGAAGGGGCAACCACTGGTGAAGTTAATTTAACACATAAAATAGCTACTGTGTTTTGTTTAAATTCTTAAGATAAATAGCTGGCTTTGTTGTATTTAAAACAAAAGTGATTATAGTGACTACTATGAGTAACTGAGATTATATGTACATGAATTGCTAGATTACTCAACCAAAATTCCAATAAGTTACTAGTTTTATCACTGATTCACTGTTGCATGAGTAAACTGATACTCTACAGAGTCCTTAGTGCGAGTTTTTATACTCACTCGATAACGTTATCGTAAACTTCAATTTGTACTGAAACTGAATAAGTGCCGTCTGGTGACTATAATGGGAATCACAATTATTCCATACAAATTGACGTTAGATAACGTTAACGTAAACGCGATCGAGTAAGTATAAAAACTCGCACTAAGGCCACAGGCCTATTTCACAATGTCCGAATAGCCACTACTTACCAATTAATTTCAAAAATGGAACAGAATTTGTATGAAATTATCTGCCAAGTAAGTTATTAAGAATCTAATCGTAGGTGATGAAACAGGCCTTAATTCACTTTTTTTTTTTATTAGGTTCTACTTCTTCTTTCAAATAATCTTTGCTGCCCTTCATCTCTTAGCAATCATATTGTTTGTAACTAGCCAATCATCTTTCACACAACCAATACATTTTTCCAACCATAATAGATCTGAAGGGCAATTCCCGTATTTTTAACAATGCTCACAATCTCATCTCAGTCTCAATCTGTCAAAAAATTTATAGCGTTTACCTACATTTTTAACATTTTATTGTTGCTGGCATGAGATTGAGACATGAAGAATTGGCCTTCTGACTTAATTACTATACAATAGCAATAATATCTTAGCCCCGCTAATCTATTGCAAACTGATTGAATATAATGTATGCATGTTACCTTGATCTCAAAAACGAAGTGAATTAGTTAAAACAATACTTTAACTACTCACAACTAACATTACTACAACTTCAGAACAATTAGTTTTAAACAGTTAATTAGGATGAGTAGCTCAGAGGATGTTTGACTGTGCTTCTGAACGTAATATCTACAGCTATGATCAACAATTGACGCTCGTATTAATTACGGAGGGCATACGGGACAACACAGGCAGTGACTCAGAACAAAACTATGCACGTACATCCTTAAAAAGTCAAGTAACTGTTCAAAACTTATTGTAAAAGGCATGCAGTGAATACTTTCGATTTACACACAATCTACTAGAATAACCCGGAAATCTACACATGTAAGAGGTAGATAGGGTTGTCATGCACTCGTTAAATAACAATTATGTGTACAAACGCAAAAGAAAGCGCAAAAAATTATTACCTTTTTTCCTGAGTGTGATACTTGCACCTTTCTCTTTGGTTTTAAGTTAGTTTTTAACCTTTGACCTTCATGTTATATTATTATAGCGACGGTTTACGTATTGATAGTGTTATTGCGAAATAAATGGCTTTTGTTTTAAATCATAATACAATTTTTTGACAGAAAACATGCACAATGAACACAAAGCAAAGACGCCATATTAAATATTTATGACATTTGCGCTCTTACTATTGCCATTTTGCAAATAATTTACTGAATCAAAGATGAAGGCCATTGGCCATGTTCATGATGTTCAATAATTTACTTTGAGTTAATATGAATGTATTTTAAAATTGTAAATATGATTAAATTGTAAAAAAAAAGAAAAACGGACTCTTTCTTTCAGCTTTCCTTTGTTTCTACCTCCCACTCTATACGCATAGACAAGAATATAAAAGTGCGAAAATGGGTAAAAAAAGAAATGGCAACATTATTCTCATTCAATCTTCTCTGGACTTTTTGGCGGGAAGTCAAACGAGGCGGTAATTTTGATTTCGCAAAAAGTTTATTAAATATAAAATTATACGGAAATACCACATAAATAACTTCTGACAAGACCTCGAACCACCATGAGTGTCACCAGTGGCGGTGAGGAGCCGCCAGAGCCAGGGGAAAAGAAGAAAAGAAAAATTACCGGTACTCGAAATTCTGACTCTATAAATAAATACAATATTTTTACTAAACCAAACTATAAAAGATTGTTTATAGAAAATACGAGTTCAGAATATATAGTATACGTCGAGTCGACAGAACAGGAGAAGGTAGGGAATAAAAATCCTATCACACTCACCAACCTAATATCAGACAATGTTAAAGGAGTCCTAGGTGTACATAGAGTAAATGCGCATAAAATAGGAGTAACATTTAGAAAAGCGACTGCGGCCAATAATTTTCTAAAAATGGAAGAGTTCCTGTGGAGGAATAAATTTAAAGCATTCATACCATCCTATCTGACAGAAAGGATTGGTGTATTGAGGTTTGTGCCCAAAGAACTTTCCAATGAAGATATATATAAAAATATAGTGTGTGACTCTGAAGTAATATCAATTAAGAGATTCATGCGTAAGGTAGAAGGAAAATTAGTGCCTCTGAATACAGTTGCTGTCACCTTTGCATCAACATCCTTACCGCAATACGCCTACATACAACTATTTAGATACGAGGTGAAAACATACATACCACCACTATTGCAATGTTATAAGTGTCTTAAATTTAACCACTCTGCTAAGACTTGCAGAGGCGAGCAAAACTGCTCTTCTTGTGCTGGTCGTCACTCCTACAAAGAATACGATGTCGAAGAGATCACATGCATCAACTGCGCAGGTAATCATCTTGCCATTTCACGAGACTGTCCCATTAAAAAACAAAAAATTGAAGAGAAAAAGGCAAAATTTCTGCAGCAATCGTATGCCACTGTTGTGAAACCAACCCCTACATTTAATGAGAAATCTTTCCCTGTTTTACCCAAGGTTACTGATAAGGCTAAAACTAATGAAACTTTAGATATTAAACAAGTAGCAAATAATGATATTATAATTAACGCAATTGTTAAATCGTTGGTTGCATTAGGAAACAAGAGTGACTCTGATGGACCACTCACACATAAGAAAATAAAAGAAATATTTTTATCAAATTTAATTTAAACATGGATAATTATCTAAATATTTTACAGTATAATATACAAAGTTTACAGAGTAAAAGAAGCCTATTACAAAATTTATTAATTGAAAAAAATATAGATATCTGTCTTCTTAATGAGACTTGGTTCAAATCTAATTCTATAATTCCACACTTTCCCACATATAATTTAATCCACAAAAATTCCATAAATTCTCACAATGGAGTAGCCATTTTGGTGAATCATCGTTTAAAGTACAAAGTAGTTAATACACACTTCTCAGAATCGATTCAAAACTTATGTATCACTATAGAAACACAATTTGGAGCAATGGCAATACTTTGTGTGTACAGCCCTCCAAGTATCAGGTTTGACTCGGCAAAGTTAAAGGACATAATCAATAACATACCCAAACCTTGTATAGTTATGGGTGATTTTAACGCTCATAACATAGCCTTTGGATGCCATAGTGATAATAATAGAGGTAGATGTTTATATAATATAATTGATGAATTTGACTTATGTATTTTGAATGATGGATCACCAACAACTGTTCCATATCCTAATAGACAAGCTTCAGCGATAGATCTTGCCCTTGTTAGCTCTTCAATAGCTCATTTATGTAACTGGTATGTTCATGACGATCCCATGGGTAGCTATCATCTTCCAACCTTACTTGAGATCAACATTCAGCCATCTATGTATGACACATCACCTCCTGTGGATCAAGAGAAATATATTTATAGCAAGGCAGATTGGGACGAATATTATAGCCTATCAGAAACTTGTTTTTCCCACTTGGACTTAATAAATGATTCCCCTTGCAATGCATATAACCATTTTATAGAAACATTAAATGATTTAAGGAATAAAACAATTCCAAAACGAAAATTAGGTGCAAACACAGCAATTAAAAAACCAGTACCATGGTGGAATACAAAATGTAGTGACGCTGTCGCAAAATCAAAAGATGCATTAAAGTATTATTTTTCTCAACCCAACATTGAAAACTGGATAAGGTATAAAAAACTAGATGCAAAAAAGAAAATAATTCTGAAGGAAGAAAGTTCTTCTTCTTGGCAAAATTTATGTAGCAGCTTCAATAGGTTAACTCCAGTTTCTAGGATATGGGGATACATTAAAAAATTTAAAAAAATTGGAACAAATCGAAACAAAAACATCAATGATGAGTGGGTTCCAAGTTTTTTAGATAACTTAGCAGATTCTACTGAAATAGATGATAATAGGTGTGAGTATTTGTTCGAAAATGCTACAGAAAATGATGTAAATGTATTTCTCAAGAACAATTTCACTATAGAAGAGTTCAAAACATCTTTAAAGAGTAGGAAAGATACTACACCGGGATTGGATGACATACCTTACATGTTAATAAAAAAATTACATTTAAATGCACAAACAACATTAATTAATATTTATAATAAACTATGGAATGAATTAGTAATACCCGAGTCTTGGAAAACACAGTGTGTCATTCCAATTTTAAAACCTAATAAACCTGTAGGTAGTGCTTCTTCTTATAGACCTATTTCCTTATCATCTTGTCTGGGTAAACTCTTTGAAAATATGTTGAAGTTAAGATTAGATTATTTTGTTGAATCTCAAAACTTAATTCCTCCTATACAGTTTGGCTTCAGAAAAGGTAAAAGTTGCTCTGAAAGCCTTGTATCATTATTATCAGATGCAAAACAGGTTAAATTAAGTCACTCTAATGCAATCTGCGTGTTTTTAGATGTAAAAGGTGCTTTTGACAATGTAAATATAGAAGAACTCATTCAAGTATCTCACGATATTGGTATACCTGGTCATGTTCTAAAATGGCTTTATTCTTTTTTAAACAATAGAACTGTATTTGTTAAATATAATAATAAATTGCATGGACCTAGGACTGTCAACAAAGGCACAATGCAAGGGGCAACTTTGTCACCTTTACTTTATAACTTATACACTTCTGAAATATTAAAATATGTAGATGTCCCAGGTGTAAATATCCTGCAATTTGCAGATGACTTGCTTTTGTACAGCATAAATCAAAACATAGATATAGCAATGTCTAATATCAATAAGGCTTTGTCTCAATTATACAGATATTACCATAGTAAACTTAAATTAGAAATTAGTCCAGAAAAGAGTTCAGTTTTAGTTATCAGTAAAAATGTAAATACTCCTAGCAATATTAAAATTTCATACAATAATGTAGAAATTCCTGTTGTTAAGCAGCACAAATTCCTAGGCGTCATTATTGATGATAAATTAAAGTTTGATGAACATATTAACCATATAAGTAACAAAGCACTGAAAGGTATTAATCTATTGAGACATTTAGCAGGAAGTTTTTGGGGATCTGACCCCAAAGTTATGAGTATGCTGTACAAAAGTATAGTGAGAAGCCATTTTGATTACAGTAGTTTAGCTTACATGAATGCCAATAGCACCTTGTTACGAAAATTGGATGTAATTCAAAATATGGGACTGAGACTTATTTGTGGTGCTATGCGCTCCACACCTATTAATTCTTTAGAAGTTGAGACATGTATACCTCCCCTGACATTACGAAGGTTGTTGTTGGCTGAGAGATTTTTATTAAAAGTCATGGCATCAGATGATAATCCTTTACTAAAGAAACTAACAATACATCCTGAAATCTCACAGTCAATTCCTCCCAATGCCATTTCTGCTTCTTCCTTGGTTGGTGGAACTCTACCTGAAATGCCAACAATATTTGGACATGTAAATAAGAATTCACAAGATATTGTTAAAAACAATATTTGGCCTATATACAAAATTCCTTATAATGGTATTATTAACAGCTTTGCAATCCATTTTGACACGGTGCACAATGAATTTGATTTTTTACAGTTTAAAGACAATAGACCAGAACATTATATTATATACACAGATGGATCTAAAACAGACCATAATGTAAATGCAGCTTTCTATGATCCACAGCTAGACTTCACCAAATGTATCAAATTAAACAGGGTGTGTAGCATTTTCACTGCAGAATGCTATGCAATTTATTGTGCACTGCAGCATGTAAATAGTCTTGTAAATAATGTACATAATATTTTGATAGTTACAGACTCCAGAAGTGTTTTGTCTGCTCTACATAATGTAAATATTTCTTATAAGTTAAATTATATTATTTGTAATATTAGACTTATAATCCAAAAACTACTTGATAACTATATTAAAGTAGAATTTGTATGGGTACCTTCACACAGTGGCATTCGTGGAAATGAGGTAGCTGACACGGCGGCCCGTTCAGATCATGATGAGGATCGATCGGAGTTGCTCAAGGTTCCATTCACTGATTACTACAGCCTTTTTAAAAAACTTAATAGACACTTATGGAAGGAGTATTGGGACATAACCCTGGAAACGAAAGGCAGATGGTATGCTGAAATACAAAATGAATTACCGATTAAACCTTGGTATCATAACTTCAAATACATCACAAGAAGATTTATAACTATTATAGCACGCATGAGATTGGGACATTGCTTAACACCAGCTCACCTGAATAGGATTCGCATAATTAACAATAGTCGATGTCATCATTGTGGAGCAGAGGATGCTGATTTGGATCATATTATCTTACAGTGTTCAAGTTTTAACATTCAACGTTTGATTTTGGTCAGTGAATTGAGTGAATTAAATGACAATGACAATGACATTGAAAGTGAACGTCAACCGTCACAAAGTGTTCCCCGCCGCGTTCAGGATTTGTTAGAAAATAAGGAATATTTTAGTGTGTTGTATAAATATATTTGTAATACTATAGAAAAAATTTAATTAATGTTGTTATTTAAATGTCTAGGTTTGTATGTTTAGTATGAAAATAACGATGTTAACATAATATCACTGAGATGTACCCACGCAACCCGAAAGGGTGGCCAGTTGGTAATAATGAACAAAACTATTGATGTAAAAACTTATTAATATGTTAATGTTATTTACTGAAGTGTAACTCGTACCTTATTACCTTTGTATTGTAATATTACCATTTATGTATGCGACTGAAAGACTTGTATCTATGGTCATGAATAAAAAAATATTAAAAAAAAAAAATCAATCTTCTCTGTCTATGAAACTTAGTTGACATTTCTTGTGGTGATAAAGTGTGGAAAACAAATAAGAAAACTACGGAAAATGTAAGTTAACATGATTTTATTGGATCAGTAAGAAACGGATCTTTCGATCTGCCTTTTTGAAACGTTTTGCTGAACCAAATATATTATTCTATTGCCTTGATTTTCAATTATCATCGTCGCTGTCAAAGTATTTCAACTTTTTAATTTTAGTACAAGTCATTGCCACAGCTGCGCTGCCGTCTATACTTATTTTGATCACGTGATCAATTCAACCGCCAAAATTATTGTCATTTTTTCGCCGACCACCAAGAATTTTCTGTCGTTACAACAAAACGGTTACTTTCCACGGCTTTCTAGAGTTATTACAGCTAAAAATACTCAAAAACGCGTATTAGTCCTTTGCCTGAAGTGAATCAACAGTAAAAACATACAATCATGGCAAAAGTGCACATAACCAACGTTGTTGTGTTGGACAATCCTAGTCCGTTTCTAAATCCTTTTCAATTCGAGTTAACCTTCGAATGCATTGAGGAACTGAAAGAAGACTTAGAATGGAAGATGATATACGTTGGATCAGCTGAAACGGAGGAGCACGACCAAGTTTTAGACACAATTTACGTCGGACCGATACCTGAAGGTAGGCACATGTTTGTGTTCCAAGCGCCTCCACCTGATGTTACACGGATCCCTGAAAACGACGCTCTAGGCGTCACAGTGGTGCTTCTAACGTGTTCTTACCGAGGACAGGAGTTCGTGAGAGTAGGTTACTTCATAAATAACGAATACTCAGAATCTGAGCCAGAATTACGTGAAAATCCACCGGCAAAGCCTCAGTTTGACAAAGTAGTGAGAAATATCCTCGCTTCTGAACCTCGTGTGACTAGATTTAAGATTAACTGGGCGGAACCTGACGCGGCGGCTGCTGCGGATTCGGGAGATGGAAACTTGGAAACTTCACATGCACCAAGCAATGATTCTTATGCTTTCAATGCTGACAGTCAGATCAGCGGGATTGAGTTCCAAGGCAGCTTAAGCGGTTATGGCGATAATTCTAATTCTATTGCTCCTATGGAGTGCTGAGGTAAGAAATCTATTTTTTTATGTTTTAATTATGTTCTGAGAAAAAAATATGGCTCATTTGCAATAGGTGTACAGACTAATGTGCAGAACTGTGCTATTAGAAGGTTAGGTATATTATAAAAAATGGTGGGTTACAATGATTTAACTATTTTATTTAGTATATACAAAGTCCAATAATCTCATGGCTAAGTAATAACAGCCGCAAGGGTTGATCCATCAGGTTCACTTAACTACTAGTCACCAAGTTACTCCGTCGATGGGTGACCATTACATACGGAGATTCCTCTGTGCCTCTGAAAGAACATTAAGCTGTTGGTACTGGATTTCATTTGTGGATCTTTGACAGGCGTTATGGCTCATCAGAAGCCCGAAAGTCTTACCAAGGGGTATCATATTAGCCAGTTACTGGGTTGTCGAGGTCAGATAGGCAGTCATTCCATGTAAAATTCTGGTATTCAGCTGCATCCGGTTAGACTGGAAGCCGACCCCAACATAATTGGGAAAAGGCTAGGCAGATGATGAAAGTTCATTAATGTGGAACCCTAAGTTCTGTAGAAGAAAAGCTGAATCCTTTGCATAGCCATGATGTTTAGTCATTTAAATCAACTTCAGAATAGAGAGGGTACTACAAAGTTAATCTTGTCTACTTTAAAGTGTTACTAACAAAGGTACAAACCTGCCTGGCTATCTTTGTTACTTCTGTTTGGTAGATACATACATACTTAACCCGTTGCGCACCAATTGGCAGACAAGCAGTTACCAGAAATTCTATTGTTATCCGCACACTTGGTGTGCAATCGACATTTTAAGAGTTAGCTAGTGCGCGTGTGTGTAGTGTGCTAGTGAGTTAGTTAGTTTTGTGACTCAAACCATTTCACGGGGGTAACTATGCAGAAACTAAAGAACAACACTGCTACACTTGCATACTCCTTTTGCTTCGTTTACATTCATACATCTGGTCATACACAGTGGCGGCTGGTGCCTTAGAGAACCGGTGGTGCATTGCATGGGCTTAGTGAATATTTTCACACAACGCACACTGACTACGCACAATGAAGGGTTCCGTACTTGGGATGAATTTATCTTAAGAACAAACTTAACATTGTAGTTGAAAAACATGTTCTCCCATACATTCCAATTGTAAATGTAAGTTTGGACTCACAATATTGATAGATTTACCATGTTATTTTAAGACCACAGACTTCTTATAGGTTTTCCTGTAATCTGCAGATAAAGATCTATTTTCTGTATTTTTTTCAAAATTTTAGGCTCAGTCGTTTCGGAGTTAAGGGGGGGGAATGGTCAATTTACGTCTATTTTCTTAAATAACTTTAAAACAATTTATTTTAAAATTATAAAAAAAATATATTTGAGACCCTCATAGTAAGCCCTTTCATTTGACATGTCACACGGTGTAGTTTGCAAAGTTTTTTTTTTTTTAATTTTCTTATTTGCCCCCAAAAAGTGACCTCCATATTCAAAATTCATTTATTTACTTTACCCGTCCGTGTTTGGGTCACATAAATTCATATGTGTACCAAATTTCAACTTAATCGGTCTATTAGATTCGGAGCAAGTTGGCTGTGACAGACGGACAGACAGACAGACAGACACACGAGTGATCCTATAAGGGTTCCGTTTTTTTCCTTTTGAGGTACGGAACCCTAAAAATATCAAATTTTTACCTTATGAACAGGACACCCGCCGTTTCGAGACAATTACATGCCTCGCGTGGTCTAGTGGAAACTGGCAGGTATAGCGTGGCGCAGTGATGAGATGCAGTTGACGACACAAATAAAACGACGAAAATTGTTTCTCTTCTACTCGCACAACACATTTTAGTCTAAAATTAATTTTAACTGTTTGACGCAAGGCACACAACACTCACAGTACCTATCCGAAAATGCACTAGATGAATCCCACGATTTAAAAAAATATACCTATATATTAATTTTGGAAATGTCTATTTTATTTATACTCTAAATCGATTCTGCGTTCCTTTTTTGAAAAAAAAAAAAAAACATTTAGTCGCTCACATCCACATAACCATTTTTTTTAGCATACATTTCACTTTTGAAAGTTCTCGTGAACGATTTATTTTTGGTTTTACATTCCTATTTTAAATTGAGAAAAGGTCGGGGCGGTCCAGCTGATTTAATGTCCAGTTTTTAATGATAAGTCCTGTTGCTTTTAATGTAGTCAATATTGTATTTTACACTCATTTTTACTCACAAAATCGTCACTATTTCCTTTCCTTTAATTACGAAGGTAAACAATAACTGCGCGCGCGAAAAGTAACAATAACAAGTGCGTACTGCGTGGGTCAAGGTCTCGGGTCATGCATATTGCATGCGACCCGCGCCACCCGCGCGCCCCCCGAGCCCGAAAGTCTTTCGTATCCTTTCGGCAATTTCCGGGTGCGTGCGGCGCACGTATCTATCTTAAAAATGGCATACATTTTGTACTAAGCACCTTCCGTCTCACGCGCCCAGCGGTTTCCATCGCCTTTCATACAAGTTGTTAGAGCTCGCTGCGTGCGCTTTAGCGAGCGCACGGTGCCGTTTTTGTTCAAGCAAAAATAAGATCTAATTCTTTTGCAGTAGAAATCAAAACAGGTCAGCTTGATTTTGTTTAACTCGAATAACAAAACCATGTAATCAGTGTAATTTCTGTGTAGGGTAGAATTAGTATGGATGTTATAGGTACCTATAGGTCATTATTTTGAAAGTTTTTATTTTATTTATAGGTAGTATGGTATACGTAGAATGGTCACGGAATAGAAAATTTTTCTATTCCGTGAGAATGGTAGTGCGGCGCACGAGCGCACTTAAGGTGCAGCCGCCACTGGTCATACACACATGCTGGTTGCTAGCGCTATGTACAGTCAACAAAAGAGATATCTAGGCAGGGTATACTAACATATTTGTATGGGAATTGCTTCATGTTCAATTTCATGACAATATACATTTTTGTGTTAGTGTGTTACAATGTAGGAGTATTGCAATAACAAAGTTATATATCGAGGGTGTACTGCGAAAACCTGCTAACCAACATTTTTGACAAAAATTAGATAAATGCATTAAGATTCTCATCTTGTTGAGCTTTTTATACGGGTAAAACCGGCTAAGCGCTACGTTAAACGGTTTAGAAGATACTTCATGGATTTACTAAAATTACAGTATTTTAATTAGTTATGGACTTTTAAAACACAGTAACTCATAACTGAGTTGACTGCACTTAGTTGGTTTTCGCAGTAAACCCTCCATATATAAAATTGAACATGAAGCAATTCACATACAAATATGTTACTCTACCCTGCCTAGATATCTCTTTTGTTGATTGTACCTAACCTTTCTGATGAACAGGTGCCTCCTCCACCCTGGTAGATATTTAGCAATAAGACAATCATTACACTCTTTAATGTTCCCACTACTGAGACGGAGTGAGAGAGAGGGCTTAACCTTTCTGATGAACAGGTGCCTCCTCCACCCTGGTAGATATTTAGCAATAAGACAATCATTACACTCTTTAATGTTCCCACTACTGAGACGGAGTGAGAGAGAGGGCTGTAATACAAAAATACAGACATACATACATAAACTCACATTTGCTTACTGTGGAGGTAGGCAGAAACAACAGAATGCCACCTACTATGATCCTTACATACATGCATGCCAGTTGTGAGTACTGCGTGCGCCTGACCTGTCTGAAGAACATCACCAATAAGGTCACTATGTCCTCCTAGGGTGTCCCCCCCCGGCGTTACCATCACTCACATCTGCCTTGTAAATACCTTTTGTTAGTTGCCTTTCATTTACCCTTTCAACATGACCTAACCAAGTAAGCAAAAATGTAAAGTCAAAAGGAGTATTTTACTTCTCTTTCCTCTAGAACATACTCAGAACTATTGCAATTTATTCATGTTTAAAAACTTGTTTACACATTAAATTTTCCACTTACAGAGTGACTCATACATATGAATATGACCTTTAATATTTCAAAGGTATTTACTTAAGTACTAAAAATTCCTTTGAACAGGTAATAGTTAAATTATAAGTACTGTAACCTGTCTATGTAAGCCTTTAAAAGACAAGAACACAAATGAAGACAAGAATTGTCTACAATCTGTGTTCCATAATGTTGTATGAATGTTTAGCAATAAAACATCACATGCTGGGAACACTGTAGGTACCCATTGATACAGTGTTATGGAACACAAATGGTAGACAATTAAATCAATGTATATGGCACAGCCAACTGGTTTAATTAGCTGTTTGGTCAATCACCTAAACCCAGAAATCGGAATTCGAGATCAAAAATGTAAACAAAAGTGTTGCTAAAACAAACTAAAGTTTTAAATAATAACCTCAATTGTGCAGTTTGCCGGAAAGTACTAAACATAGTGCTAAAATTGTAGTCATATCTTAAACAGGTAAAATATAATATTGCACACTGTTTTCAGCTTCAAAGTGACGTAAACTACGATCCAAGAATAAAATATAATTGTTTGAATTAAAATCGTGCAATTATTTTTATAAATACTGGCAATAAGGCAGAATCTCTGAAGATTTGGACTTTCAACTCCGCCCCTAAGACGACCCACTGACCGGACTTTCATTAATTATTTTCTATTTATACAATGTTTTTCCTTCTAAATAAGAGAATCGTTAAAATATCGTAAATAATATTGCGTTATCGTAATAATCGATTCAAGTTGAGTGTCCCAACCTGGTCGGCATAAAAGAAAGTAATAGTACTGTCATCCGATTTCTGACTTTTGTCGTGATGAATGTGTCCCTCTGAGGTTTTATTTGTTGATAAGTCTTTCTTTGTTTTTGTTTTTCTTTGTTGTCGTTTTCAAAATTAAAACCAAATAATTAGAATGACTACGGAAATGTTGACTACCCCTGAACTGTCACTTTGACAATGAGATTTATTTGTTTACATTTTTGATCTCGAATTCGATTTCTGGGATTTTCACTAAACGCCGCCGTTCAACTAGCGGCCTAAATGATATTCAGCCATTCAATCAAACATCTAGGCAAATAACAAAGCATAGGCACCCGCGCGAGCCGTAGTGGCTGAGGCTGAGGCGACCAGCAAGCCAAACCTGCGGAGGCGAGCAGAGGTGCCTATCCTTCGTTACGTAAGGGCGAAGGGGTTGCACTTCCAGCAGCGCCGAAGACGTTGCAGGAGCAGATGGCCCTATTGTATAAATGGCCTAAGCATCAGCCAGCCAGTTCATTAAATGTTGTTTCAGACGTATTGGCCGAATATCATTCAAGCCGCTAGTTGAACGGCGGCGTTTAGTGAAAAAGCTAGGCGGTTGCCCAAACAGTTAATTAATCCAGTTGGGTGCAACATAATATATAATAAAATAAAATGCTTTTAAAATGGTTACCCATATGTCAGCGCAGAGAGCTGAGGGCTCTGTTTATGTTGTATTCCATACTAAACAAGCCCGCTTCTCCTTCTAATCTGACTTCCCATGTTCAATACTAATAGTAGAATAGTAGCCCATAGTAGAAATCTTTGTTCAACCAACAATCATCTTCTACAATGTCCTTGTCACCGCTCTGGTTTTATTCATTCTTCTTTCTTTGTCCAGGCAGTATTTCTTTGGAATGCACTTCCTCTGAACATCAGGATAGCAACCAGGTTATCTTTCTAAGTGAAAGATCTCGCTAGTCACCCCCTTTCTAGCCATATCATCTTTCACACAGTGCATCCATTACCTATTTCTTTGGTCTTCCCTTACTCATAAAGCCATCCACATTTATACTCAAATCTTTCCTGCCCAACGCATGCCCATACCCATCTTTATCATCATCTGCCAAGCCGTTTCCCAACAATTGCTGCTTCCAGTCAAAAAAAAAAATTATTTATTTCGTAACCATAATAAATAAAAAAAACACAATTAGTGATTGGAGCCTCCTTGTAAGCAAACAATGCCTGTATTAGGAGACTCCGCTCTTTCACAGCAAGGTACAAAATAAAAGACTAACTAATTAAATGTGTGTGTGTGTGCGTGTGTGTGTGTGTGTGTGTGTGTGTGTGTGTGTGTGTGTGTGTGTGCGTGTGTGTGTGTGTGTGCGTGTGTGTGTGTGTGTGTGTGTGTGTGTGTGTGTGCGTATGTATGTATGTAAATGTTTAAGTGGAAATTCAATAAAAGTAATCATATGTAAATGGGGATGAGGGTGGGTTAGCGTGTGTTTTGTGAGTGGTGTTGATAAACCGAGTGATTTATGTGTTGCAAAGTTTCAATAGTGCCTCAGTATCTTCATAAGAAAATGGTTTAATCCAATCTATTAGAATCTTTTTACACGTATGTGCTTGTTTAGTGTATATGTGTGTAGTCTAACTGGATGCAGCTGAATATTGGTATGTTACATGAAGCAACTGCCTATCTGACCTCCACAACCCAGTTACTATGACCACCAACCATCCAACCATGACAACCAATTTCCACACAACTTTTCAGTCACTCTTAGGCTTAGTGATAGTGACATTATTTATCTCAACTATGCATTGTTCATGTTGGCTTTCATTTTAAAACCCTATTATTATGCCACACTACAAAATATTATTACAAAATCAAATGACTTGAAAATTTGTTAATGTCGTAATATTTTATTTTCATCTTAACATTCTTTGTTTCAGATAACCAAATACTAGTTTAGCAGAATGAATATCCTGAGATGAAGTGACTGAGCACTTCGTGATGAGACTCAGAATCTTGTATAGTGTACACACAATAATGGACGGAGAATTTTTAGTGTGGAGTTACTATTTTATGAAAACTTGCTCGATTTTAGCTTAAGAATCTAATTTAACTCTTCAATTTCCATGTCCAAGTTAGTAATTTTTGGGGAACAAAGGGTCAAGAGCATTTTTCAAATTTTTTTTTTACTTATTTTTTTATAACTCTACTTATTTAGAGGCGATTCTCGCAGTCTTAAATTGATTAGTCCTTCACGGACAATAGTGACTTTAAAAAAGAAAATACAAGAAGACAAAATGCAAAAAATTGCAGAAGTGACGTTTTGTTCCCAAAAGTGCTAAAAAAAAACTACCCCTTTTTATTTCCGGGGGAATCATCTACAGGTGGCACTGTATATTATGTTGATTTTTATTATTGTGTAGGTAGAAATTAAAAAAAATTGCTTTGTGGTAGAAAAAAAAAATGAAACTTCATTCATTTACAAGTGACAATGGGAATTGTGGAGTTAAGTAGTTATTATTTGTAAGGAATATTAGTATTTTTGTATAATAATAGTAGATTTTCAATTTATTTAACAAAATTCTGTTTTCTGATCTAGCATGAGATCTGACAGCAGATTTACTGATTAGGGACAAATACCGTTTTCACTAACACCTAAAGAAATGCATGTAAAAAACCTCGCTGTTGGATTTTCAACTTTCGACGCCGAGCAGAGCATTGTAAATGTAACAGCTCGCTTTTATTTACGCATTAATTGACGTGTTTATTCTTATTTCTTACTAACTGTAATGTTATGCTTGGTAATATTTATTATTTTCTCCTAAGTATATTAAAATGTTCTTTTTATGTCTAAAAGTTTTTATCGAATAGTAACATTGATAACATGACTGATGAAAATGTATTTGCGATTAAGCTTTATTTAAAATGTAATGTCATATTTAGGTGTTATTTTAAAGCTGATATTACTCCCAGCAATGGATGCGCTAAGATAGCCCGCGAAATTCAAAGTTTCTTACGTTTTTAGCAATTTGCAGGTCAGTGTCAGGTTGTATGTTGATTAAAATATGAGACGCGGCGTAACTAATATGGCTTTACAGAATTATAATCATAATCAGCAATACAACTCCATAAGTTAGAGATGACCTCAAATCTAGCGATTTCATGAAATCATGAGGATTCAGGTCAATTGTAACTTATGGAGTTGTATTGCTGATTCTAATGATTACAATTCTGTAAAGCCATATCAGCTACGGCTGCGTCTCATATTTTAATCAACATACAACCTGACACTGACCTGCAAATTGTAAAAAACGTAAGAAAATTTTAATTTCGCGGGCTACCTTAGCGCATCCTCCTTAAATTACATACATTTTATCTCACGTTGTATGTACTTGTAACATGAACTAAACTCATATAAAATGTTCGTAACATTGCTTAGACTTGCATAAATCATGTATAAGAAGTGCCTTCGCATCAAGCATTCGTAGGCACGTTGACGCCGCATAGACGCTGCGTTGATGCTGTATAGACGCTGCGTTGATGCTGCATAGACTGCGTTGATGCTGCAAAGACGCTGCGTTGATGCTGCATAGACGAAGATTACTAGAATTCGTAATAAAAATAATATACAATACATGCCTGTTATTTGTACGCCACAGAGTTTATGAACAATATAAAATAATTTAAAGCTGAACTAAATAACTTTAAGCGATACGTTTTTAGTTTTCAAAGATGGAAAAACTGCCAATGTGTAGAATGTTCGAATGTATGTAGGGTCAACAGGAACTTGCGTGAACTATATGATAAGCTGAAAGTCTATAAATAATAATTAAATTACTAATAACTTTCTGGAATACGTTTTGAGTTCAAGATGGAAAAACTGCATATGCGTAGAATATGTTTAGTGAAGAATGAATGTATGTAGTGTTCAACTGGAACTTTCATGAACTATGTATATGAGAAGCTGACTGATATTGCAGTAAGTTAATAAATAAGAATTAAATTACCATGATAGGGTTTCAATGCGAAACATACACGAGAATATATGAACTTCCTCATATGGTCAGAGGGTCGTTTCAGGGGGCCACATTGGTACTGTATCGTAAATTCGTAACGCAGCATCTATGCGGCTAGCTAACATTTGTTTATCGCAGTGTCTACGTTTGATGTACCCATAAGCTAGATGCGAAGGTAATGTGTGAGTCATCCTCAACATAGACGCTGCGTTCATGGTGCATATACGCTGCGTTGGTGGTGCATAAACGCTGCGTTGACGCTGCATAGACGATACTAGAAGTCGTCTGTATTGTAATGCAGTGTCTATGAGGCTTGAAGCGAAACTAACATTCGCTTTATCGCGGTGTCTACGTTTGACCTACGCTAGATGCGAAGGCAGTGTTTGGGTCATTCTCATAACGAGGTTGTATATTTTTCTACCGTGACACGGCAATAATGCAAGCAAGGATATATTGATAATTATTATTAAGGAGTATTACTACAAAAGAGTGATGGCGCGCTTCTCCCAGTCTGCTCCGACTTTCGGTATCTCGGTTCACTCGTGCAAAGCGATGGCGAAGTAGATCGGACGGTTAAGCATAGGATTAACACTGGATGGATGAAATGGCGGCAGGTCACGGGGACAATCTGCGGAGTGTGGAGCGACTCCCGCATTCCCCTTAAACTTAAGGGGAAGATATATAAAACAATGGTTAGACCTGCTGTCTTGTATGGATCAGAATGTTGGGCCACAAAAGGGATAAATGAAAAGCAGTTGCATGCAGCTGAGATGAGAATGCTAAGAGGGATGTGTGGTGTTACACGAATGGATAGAATAAGAAATGAGTACATAAGAGGAAGTCTGAAAGTGGCACCGGTGACTGAAAAGTTGTGCGGAAATCGGCTGTCATGGTATGGGCATGTGATGCGGAGGAGTGAGGAAAATGTCGTGAGGAAAGTTTTGAGTATGAATGTCGATGGCTATAAGAGTAGGGGAAGACCAAAGAAACGATGGATGGATTGTGTGAAAGATGACATGGCTAGAAAGGGGGTGACTACCGAGATGACGAATAATAGAGAAGTATGGAAAAAAAGGACATGTTGCGCCGACCCCAAATAGATTGGGATAAGGGCAGGAGAATGATACTACAAAAGAGTGATTATTATTGAGAAAATTGTGGACAATAATAATAAAAATTGAGTGTATTACAACTTTGTCTCTTCGAACTATTATACAAGGTGTAATATAAATAACGCACAACCTCTTAAGAGCGATGATCGCGCGCTGGCTGGCAACGTCGCATTTCTAGAGGTTTTTCGTGATTATTTAATTAAATTTAAATCAAAGGACAATTTCCTCTGACAAATTCTTAGATCGTTGGTATTTATAAGTATGTACGCTATTTTTGGACAGTTATTTTGGAATTGACTCTTAAAATATGACATATTGTTAATTATTTTCTATTTTTTAAAATTAATAACCAAAATAACTGTCAAAAAATTGCATAAATACTTATAAATACCAACGATCTAAGAATTTATCAGAGGAAATTGTCCTTTGGTTTAAATTTAATGAAATAATCACGAAAAACCTCTAGAAACGCGACGTTGTCAACCCGCGCGCGATCAACGCTCTTAAGGGGTCATCGTACTCGAGTTGTTCATAATGCTGAGTAATAATGAACATAATGATGACCGGTTAAGAGGTAGTGCGTTATTTAAGTTACACCTTCTATAAAGATTATAAAAGAATTTGTAAGGGGTCTACAGTACGCTTAGATACGGCACAGTTTTAGAAAAAAATTGGCTTTGTATAGCGCCGTCTCTGTCACTCATAGCTGTGGGGACAGTCTCTTTCTGAAACTCCATCCGTTTTATCTACTGGGTAGTTACTGTACATCATCATTTGCTAGCCTTTTCCCAACTGTCAGGCTGGCTTCCAGTCTAACCGGATGCAGCTGTATACCAGTATTTTACATGGAGCGACTGCCTATCAGACCTCCACAACCCAGTTACTGGGTTGTTATTGTTACCCAGTAACTGGGTAACACAATGATGCCTCTAAGACTAGGGACAGTACAAAGATTCAAATTAGGTACCTCTCAACAATTTGTGAAAAAAAAAATTGCTTTAGTTAATTATGTTTAAGTAGTAGGTAATTAAAAATACAGTTTGATTGACATTTAACATTTTGTATTAACATGAAGATTTGTGAATTGATTACATTAAGTCTTGTAGGGAAAACTTAGTTGTGCTAAAAATGTGGGGCTTTGAACTTCTCTCCTTTTATTTAAACCTATAAATTTTCAGTAAAAACTGATCTCGCATTGTATAGAATTTCTGTACAATGAGAGGTCAGCTTATACTGGAAATCTATAGCTAGATATGTAGCCGTGTGTACATCAGTGCTGTTTGTACAATAACTGAACTAAAATACGAGTATTTTTGTATTGACTGGCTATCGACGACAATTTAACTCCCTGTCATTTTATACATATACTTGTCTCTTTCTGGTTTTACCTTAAGCGCCAAAGTTGCCCGCGAAATTTAAAATTTCTTAAACTCTTCACAAAATAATAGGTCCCTTTTGACAGCCCATATCGTTTCATATGCCAAAGAGAGACAAACATAGCGGGACAAAGAGGGACACCCTCATGTCAAAACAGGCCTCTTATTTTTTGACAACTTGTAAGTTTTTTTTTTTCAACTTACATATCAGTATTAGGTTGTATGTTGATCAAAATATGATTTGCGACTGTAACAAATATATTTACAGAATTATAATCATTTGAATCGTCAAAACAGAATTGACATGTAATGTCATGAGTTCATGAAATAGGGTTGCATTGATGATTTAAATTATTACAATTCTGTAAATACGTACTTGCTACGGCCGCGAATCATATTTTAATCAACATACAACCTAATACTGACTTGCAAATTGCAAAAAAAATTGAATTTCGCTGGCTATCGGGGCGCTTTCGCCTTAAGTAAAAGCAAGCAATATTTTATATTTGTTGCACAAGACAAAAGGTAATTCTTCAAAATTAAAAAAACTTGCGTCAAAGACGGTAGGTCACTCGGCTACACGTCTAATGTCATTGTTCCTTAAATAACCTAATTGTTCAATTAGGGACTTTACTTAAGGAATTACATGATTAAATTAACATGTTTGTGCCTGTGTCGACTTCAAAAAATTGTGCTTTTGTAATGTGTAGTGTTTTGTTTTGTTGCCAAACGGGAGGAGACCCGCGGGGCAATTGCGTAACATACTATCAATCGGAATCGTCGTTTTACATCCTTGTCAAATTTAGGGGTGTGATATAGACCATCAAACCGAACAACTTTTTTCATGGCACCAACATCGTAATCGCGAAAAAATAGTTTCATTTTGACAGTTCAACAACTTTCGTTATTTACGTTGTCGAGCAAACAAATTTTTCGAACATATGAAGCAATGATTTAGCAATTTGCTTCAAAATTATTCAGATTCCTATTGATAGTGTTACGCAATTACGTTCCGGCTATATATGCCTATGTTAATATTCAAAACAAATACTTTGAAAACTATTGAGATCAATCAATCTGCCTAGCCGTTTTCAGCTATGTTGGTGTCGGCTTCCAGTCTAACCGGAAGCAGTTGGATACCCGTATATGGAGTGACATCCTATCTGAAATCCACAACCCAGTTACTGGGTAACACAATACTGGTGTTCAGACTTTCTGGCTGAAAACTGATTGGAATAAAAAACCTTCAACTGTAAAGATTAATTTTGACATTTTATTTTCAACCTCTTGTCGATCAAGCTGTTTTGAGAGTGATTTCATAATACACAATCAGAAGGGCAATTCCCGTATTTTTAACAACGTTCGCAATCTCATCTCAGTTTCAATCTGTTAAAAATTGCATAGCGTTTACCTACATTTTTGACATTTGATTGTCGCTGGCATGTGATTGCGACTTGAATTTGAACGTTTTTAGTTACGAGATTTGGTCTTCTGGATTTTTTTAATGATTCGGCTAAAAGGTCTTGCACCCTAATTGCGTAACTCTATCAATTGGAATCGGTTTAATTTTGGCAGTTTACCTAGTTCACGTTATTTACATTGTCGAGCAGACAAATTTTTCTAACGTATGAAGCAATGGATTAGAAATTGCTTCAAAATGAATCGGATTCCGATTGAAGTGTGTTACGCAATTAGGGTGCTGATTGGCAATTAATCTATAACTAGTTATAATGTGTTCTTAATTATGTACCTATTTATGTATAGTGTAATAATTACATAGTGCAGTTGCGTGTATTGTTCACCTTCGTATTCTATTTGAGGACGTGTTTCCAATGTCGGACATCATAATATATCGGCCGCCCGTACCCACGGCCGATTTTATCATATTAATAAAAATAATACCTACTTACAAACTATGTATAAAATCTAGCAAACAGTGACGTCATGTCACATTTTAACTCAATGTATCGCCAAAAAAGAAAAAAAATACGTGTCGAATATTTTTTATCAAACTGCATGACGGATAAAAAAAAAATGATTAGTCATCATCCTTATTTCGTACAGACAAACTCACGCCCTTTTACCCGACTGCGCGACAGTAAAGATGGTTCTGTTATTTTTTCTTGCGTATCTATGTATCTTTGTACGTGGGGTCCTTTATACCCTCGATGCGTCTTCCAGTTCAAAAACAAACTCACTTTTCAAGAAGTCTGATGCAGTTGCTGCAGAAGTCTGATGCAGTGATTTATTTAGTTCACTCTCGGCCCGAGAAAAATTTATAAACCCGAGAGTCTCGGGTTTATAAATTTTTACAATGGGGTTACGCTGACCTATTAGAATGTCGCGTGCTACATCCTTGCATACCCTTCGCTGCGTTTATTGTATTTTCAAAGGAACAACTATATATTATATGGTCCCATTAAAATAGATGGACAAATTTTCACAGGGTGTTCTTTATACCCATGAGTATAAACAACTTTTACTATGGGAATAAATCTGAAATCGCGAAAAAAAAAATCAGCTGTTCAGTACACCAAACTCGTCAAAATGTAGGGAGCAGCTGATTTTTTTTCGAAATTTCAGGTTTGGTCCCTTAATAAAAGTTGTTATACATGGGAATACTCTGTGAAAATTTTTCCATCTATTTTAATGGGACCTTGTATTTGACGTCCGCCAATGGAAGCGTTCCTTACACTTTATAACATAACAATGATTGCCAGCTATATCAAATTGTAAATTGTTGTAAATAATTTGTACCTACCCTCATCTATTAATTGTAAATACACGTACATACCTACACTCGTGCCTTCTTCCCATGGGGGTAGGCAAGAGTAAATTATGATTAGAAATTACTTATGTTAATTCTTATTACATAGTTTTTGTAACACTATTTTGTTTTACTTTTTATTATCACCTACTCCCTGCATCCCCCGGTTTCACCCGCATACATTCCCTTTCAGATTCTTTTAGTGAAAGAATTTTCTTATTCGGCAAAAGACTCGCCCTAATGGGACTAACGTAACGGCGCGGCGGCGTAGTGGCGTACCTATATTGCACTAGCCAGCCAGGCAGATGTCTGCCCAAAGGTCGTACTCGACTTGTACGACATGGACACCTCTCCCACACGGCAAAATAATGTACAGACGCACATCAAGCTACTACAATCTGTCGAATTTCTTTAATAGGTTTTCATCTTTATCGCTTATGCATTAGGTTCAAGGTTGATTGGGATTTGGACCTGCTGGCGTCTGTAGGTACATTGAAATGTGAGCTTCAGGGCGTCCTCTGTAGACATACTTTATATTGACAACACAAATTAGCAGACAGCTCGCTGTAAGCGAGCTTACCGCCATCGTACCACTCTATATCATACATCTCCGTTTAAGGCGATGTTGTGTTGGAGCGGGGTCGTGTAAGTGAGCTACGACCTTAAACCTCCAAGGAATTCAGGCGATGTTATGTAAATACCCGTCAACGAATAGATATATACGGCCCGGTCCGAAAGTAGGTAGTTGATCCGTCAAAACAAGTGACAAATAAAATTTTCGAACGGGCAAAACCACATTACGAGTAGAGACGACTAACAGCAATCATTCTTAGTTCGGGGCTTCGAACTAATCTTATGACTAGGAATCGCCCGTAACTTCGGCCCAAACTACGGATTTTCGTGCTTAGGGAGTAGACCCCCAGCTTCTTACGGATTATACGATTCTACCTATGTTTGTAATTAATTGCCAGTGATATTACTATTCCTTTGGGATAGATATCAGCTAATATTTTAACCTTTTGTTAAACCCACGCGCTTTATTACGCCCACACGCTGTAATATAATTTTACCCTTTAAGAAAGGTCAGGTGCTCTCAATTCATATTTTTAACCGACTTCAAAAAGGAGGAGGTTCTCAATTCGTCGGAACCTTTTTTTTATGTATGTTCCTCGATTACTCGAAGATGGCTGGACCAATTTGGATTTTTTATTTTTTTTTTTATTTGAAAGGGTATACTTCCCAGGTGGTCCCATGATCATCAAGTCAGGATCTGTTGATGGGATCCTGGAGAAATAGAGAGAACTCTTTCAATTTTATAGGATAGTTTATTATTATTATTTATATTTTATTTGATAGGAGGATAGGATTTGGATAGTTTTTGGAAGAGTACTTTCTCGGAGTGGTCCCATTTCAATTTGGCGTAACACATTATCGATAGGAGTTGGTTTCATTTTGAAATAAATTGCTAATCCATTGCTTCATATGTTCGAAAAATTTGTCTGCTCGACAACGTAAATAACGCAATGAATGTTGTTGAACTGTCAAAATGAAACCAACTCCGATTGATAATGTGTTACGCAATTAGGGTGCTGATGAAGAACTTCTGAGATAGGCAATGGAACTCCTCAATAAATGATAGCAAGTGGAATGTAATTGCTGAAATCTCATGTCTGTCTATTGTTTACACCATTTCATAACATAACATCACGCCGGTACGCTGTGAAGAGGCAAGCACATGTGAACCACTAAAAAGTGAAAAATAAAAACTTTTTCACAAAAAAATACAACCGACTTCCAAAAACAACACTACAAAGTGAAAAATAACTTTAATTTCGGAAGTCGGTGTCTAGTTAAATGTATTTTCGTTTTTTGCCACCGACCTCCGAAATTAAAGTAATTTTTCACTTTGTAGTGTTGTTTTTGGAAATCGGTTGTATTTTTTTGTAAAAAAGTTTTTATTTTTCACTTTTTAGTTGTGTACCTACTAGATATGAGCGCTGATGGCCAATTCCACGGCGGCGGCGTGGCCTGTTAATTTCCAGAGCGGCGGCGGCGTGGCGTGGCCGGTCGTGGGCCTGAGTTTTTTTTTTATCAGGGAGAGTTTTCTTAAAAATAACATGAAGAAAACCATATTGTTATTACCAAAAAAAGCTTTATAAAGGAACGTATTTATTAATTACAATTTTACAGTCTTCTAAATAATAATTGGAGATCACGTTTACTGAAAAATAATCATTTCAGTATTTGAGTTAAAGAGAAACCCAGTTTTTTTAATCAGAGTACTATCTGTCTATATAATAAAAATTATAAAAAACAAACAGAAAATATTAATCAACATGACATTGTCAAAATATGTATTTATGTAAATTCGAAATAGTCGAAGTTGCTGCCATCTTTAACACAACACAATAATACACGTTTACTCGGTAAAATATTGAACTCGACTGCGTAAGCGACGAGTGTGCCGAAACGACTAGGCGAACTAACGCGGTCGGGCCGCGCGTGCGAGCGAGAAAGCAAGTTGTGAGTAGCCGCGACGGCGCGCCGCGTGCTGCACTCGGCGGCGACGCGTCGACATGAACTCACGGCGACGGCGGCGCGCCGGCGCGGCGCTCATATCTAGTACCTACCCCACACAAATTCTAATACCACTATCTGCAAAACAAAGTAGAACATCATCCATATAAAAGTGGGGGAAAAATACGTATTATTGAAGCTAACTCAAAAAATACCCAAGCAAAGTTAATCAATTTTATATGGAACCAACTGTGATGTATACCCTCTCGAATAAAACAAAAAAAAAACAAATCGGTCCAGCCATCTTCGAGTAATCGGGGAACATACATAAAAAAAAAAAAAAAAAAAAAGGTTCCGACGAATTGAGAACCGATTGATTGACGATTGATTGATTGCCTTTTTGTAGTCGGTTAAAAATACATTTAGGTAATCAGACACCGACTTCCGAAATTAAAGTTATTTTTCACTTTGTAGTGTTGTTTTTGGAAGTCGGTTTTATTTTTTTGTGAAAAAGTTTTTAATTTGTCGCAATAATAGTGTTGTATTTTTAAGATCCCTGGGGATTTTGTAGGCTTTTATAATGGACGCCTAGGAATTGGTTAAGGCGACGATAAACCGACTTGATGATTCACTTCTAAACGAGTAGGTACCGTAAGGTCGGGTTACTTTGACTCTAGGGCATAACTTTGGCCCAAATCGAGACAACTGTATAAACTGCCCGAAGTGTCACGACCACACAGCCGAAGGTCGTATGTCCTTCGGTAACTATTAGATGGTGATATAGACGCGTACTTGCGGAACCTTGTGTGGATTTAATGACAGTAAACATCTGTCTCGATTTGGGCCAAAGTTATGCCCTAGAGTCAAAGTAACCCGCACTTACTGTAGTGTTAATGATTTGAAAAAAAAAATATATATTCAAATTCATTTATTTGCTTAGAATGTAGGTATATTATTTAGATCTTAGAACTATAATGACCCCTTTACATTCTACCTTTAAATTATAGTGTGCAAATATTTTGTCCTGCACAATAATAATATATTATTTATTACAATGTATTGATAGCCGCACGGGTCGATCCATCAGGTTAAGCTACGCTTGCCGGGGTTGGTCCGTGGATGGGTGACCATCTTTACATACCGAGACTCCTCCGTGCCACGGAAAGCACGTTAAGCCGTTGGTCCCGGCTCTCATTCGTGGATCTTTGACAGTCGTTACGGGTCGTCAGAAGCCCGAAAGTCTGACAACCAGTCTTACCAAGGGGTATCGTATTACCCAGTTACTGGGTTGTGGAGGTCAGATAGGCAGTCGCTCCATGTAAAAAAATGGTATTCAGCTGCATCCGGTTAGACTGGAAGCCGACCCCAACATAGTTGGGAAAAGGCTCGTCTATAGCTAAGTAAGTACCTACTTATCTATAGACGATGTAAGTCGTTTGTTGCTTCAATTTTATTGTATGTGTGCTATCGGCAAGAAACTTGCATCAACGGGGTTTAGGATCGCACGGACAAAAAAAATAGGAATTTTACATTTATAAAAATTAAATTTAAAAAAAAATGTATAAATAATAGGTCTTTACCTATGAAATTGCCGTTTTGTATGAAAAAATTTAAACGAATTTTTTTCATGCATTTTTTATTTGTATTAATCGAAGTAATCACACATGCAATCAATGCATCTTTGCCAACGCAGTGGCAGTTTATTGATGCCCTTCTTAAAGAAATCGGCTGGACGGGAGGCAACAAATTCTTCAAAGGCATTTTGTACTGCCTGTCGGGTATTGAATTTTTTTCCTGCCAAGAAGTTATCCAAATTCTGGAAAAACTAGTAGTCTGTAGGCGCAAGGTCTGGTGAGTAGGGCGGATGACGGAGAGCTTCCAATCCCAGTTCTTGCAACTTGGAGACCGTCTGCTGTGCAGTATGAGGTCGCGCGTTGTCGTGCAGGAGCAGCGGAGACGAGCGATTGACCAATGCTGGTTGGAGATGTGCCAGCTTCTCCATCATTGTGTTCAGTTCTTCACAGTACACATCTGAAGTAATGCTCACCCCGTTTGGTAAGAAGCTGTGATGAATCACACCGGCGCTAGACCACCAAACAGTGACCATCACTTTTCTAGGGGTAAGTTTTCGTTTAGGGCATTGTTTAGGTGCTGAACCAAGATCCAACCAACTTGCTGAGCGCTTGCGGTTATCAAACAGAATCCATTTTTCATCGCAGGTAACAATGCGGTTCAAAATTCCTTCATTTGTGTGTCTGTTGAGCAGTGCAAGGCACGTCTCGACGCGTACTTCGCGCTGGCGATCATTGAGTTCGTGAGGCACCCATTTGTCAAGCTTTTTTACTTTGCCAATTTGACGCAAATGGACCAATATTGTTTTGACGCTAACGTCGAAAGCTGCTCCTAATTCAGCCGTAGATTGTGTATCATCAGCTTCCACAATCGCCTTTAATTCGTCATTGTCGACCAAAGTCTTCGGACGACCGCGAGGTTCATTTTTCAGGTCGAAATTTCCAGAACGGAAGCGAGCAATACAATAACAAGTGGTGCGTTGGTTTGTAGTGTTAGCTACGTAAACGTCGTTGATGTTGCGTGCCGCTTGTGCCGCGTTGCTGCCACGACGGTACTCATATTCCATAATTACTCGAATTTTTAACGTATCCATGATGACGAAAAAGATTGAAATGCGATGAAAATGTAACACTAATCAATAAACAAATGACTACTTTTGGAAAAAAAAATCCATGTTTTTAAAATAAAATTAATTTGAAATTAGAATTCTTAGCCAAACAAAAATTATTTTGATTTGAAATGGCCAGTACTGCAGAACGGCAATTTCATAGGTAAAGACCTAATATATATATTATTTATAATATTTTTTTTTTCACTGGACTACGGCAGTGGAGATAAAAAAGTTTGCTTGTAGGTCGGTTCTATACATAAGTACTACCCGAAAAAAATGTATTAATAAACGGTCTCCTCACCATCTGCAAATATGGGCAAAATTATTAGGTATTTTGGGTAGCTTAAGGAAATATTTGTGGAGGGCGATATGACTGATGATGTCTCTGTAAACTACAAGGTACCTATACCTAACTACAGTCCCTTCACATTTATTTTACATCTGATTTTGCATCACTGTCCAAAATTTGCGTATTGTTTAGCATTAGCTGCCCACAACGAAAAGACCCGCATTGGACCGAGTCCACCCGATCGTTGGGCGCCGCCTACGCAAGCGTGCTTCGTGGGATGCACCAAACGGCAACGTTCCGCCGGATATTCGGGGCCGAATATCCGGCTAAACTGCTATCCGTTTCATCTCTAGTCCAAACCACAGTGATCTTTAATTCTCCTTATATGGTTGCTGCTAGTGACAAGTCTGTCAAAATCATTATGATCTTTATTCTCGTTCTTTTAAGGTTGCTACTGTCAGAGGTAAAATAACTAGGAATGGACTGTAAAGCAGCGCTTACACGGGCAAAGCCAAAGACAACACCATACCACCACACACACACCACAGCCACGCACAAACCACGCCACGGCCTTTTTTTTTGTGGATGGGAAATTATCAAATGACTTCTGCCTCTCTGGGCGGTGCGGGAGGGCGTGTCAGACTTTTACTGACTAAAACCCACCCGTGTTCCTTCAAGTTCCCGTGCCAGGGCCACGGTACTTCTTTCGAACAACCCGCGACCCCGGCGGCATCAGCCCTATCGGACCCCATCACTGCTGACAGCTCTTTGAGGCGCGCGTGGAACACAACGCGCCGTCGACCCGGGCCTGGTCCTTACCGGACGGCGAGCTACCTGTTGCTCGTCGTCCGCAAGCCCGCGCCTGCGGTGATCGGGAATCGGCAATAGATTTTCGCCCAGGGCGTCTCCTGCGGCGGCTAGGGGCACCACGCCGCGGCCTCATTTCGCATTTCGAAAGAAACCCTCGAAGAAGTTTATAATAAGCGACCTAATTGTTTCTGGTAGACCAGCTCGGTTCTCGATACGAAAGGCTAAATCGATATTTTATAAAATGTTAATTATAGAAGTGGGTGTGAGATGAATGATTAAACTATACCTACACCACGTACTAGAAAAAAAAGAAGGACTCCGCGCCACGCGTATCGAAAGTGAAGCATCTTACCGATCTATGTGTGCGTGATTTGACAAAGGTGCCGATTCTCTTGTGAACGCACTAAACTAAAATTAGAGAATCGCTATCTTTTACTAACAGGCAGCGCGAGAAAAGGACGGCTATAGCTATGAACTAAGTTGGAGATGTCAAACTAGTTCACGCCTTGCGCTTCACCGTGTTTTTTAGTCGACATGTTTTTACGTGTCGTCTAAATGGCTATGGAAAAATTAGCTCTAACTAATTTGACAGCTCTAATTTACTTCCGTCCCTTTCTTGTCATAATAGAGAGAAAAAGCTAACAATATCCTAAATTAAGTTTAGTTTGTGCACAACAGAATCGGCACCAATGACGCCGTCATGTCACATAATGGCGGTCAGCAAACTATGATGTAAATGTGTGCGTGAGGCGCATGTTTGTGCAAACGGCATACTTACTGTGCTTCACTTTCGATATGCGTCGCGCGGAGTCCTTTTTTGCTAGTCCGTGACCTACACCTATAGTATAGGTAAGCACAGGTTTAAGCGTTGCCCCGACGTAAAATGTAAGAAGGCAGCTTAGCGCATCAAGGGTTTAAATAGGGATAATGCTTGGGTAAAAAAAAATATATATATATTAGTCCGTTAGTCAGATAATAAAAAAATATTAGACACGTATTTTTTGCTTTATCATATTAATAAAAAACCGGCCAAGTGCGTGTCCGACCACGCACAATGAAGGGTTCTTTAATTGAAAAGAATTTATCCCAAAAACATGGTTGATTGAACTACGATGAAAAAAAAAAAATCCCAAAAAAAAAAAAAATATCCTATAAAATTTACAAATTAACGATTTTCGGACGAGCTTGCTTCTTATCAAATTTCATGCTTCTAGGACAACGGGAAGTACTCTATAGGTTTTGAATTAGTTGCGAGTATCAAAATATGTCGCATAAATGGCCGTATTTTTTTACTGTGTTGACTTAGCAGTTTGACATTTTTAGAGATCTAAGGGACCATAGACCTACGTATTTGATATTAATTTCAACTAGATACCTACCTCCACGCGTTCCTGAGAAAAAGGGTCTTGACAGACTGACAGACAGACGGTCAACGAAGTGATCGTATCGTATAAAGGTTCCGTTGTTTCCTTTTTAGGTACGGAACCCTATAAAAATACTTAGATAACACGCATTAAAGTTGGGGAGTGTGGGCTCGCTACGTCACTTCAACGTACAAAATCTAGCTAGGCGTGACGTCATGCCATATTTTAACTCAATCACCTTCACAGTAATCTTTTAATTACTTATAAAAAGAAAAAATACGCGTTCAATATTTTTTAATAATTTAGAGATTTTTTTTATATTTTAAAAATATTGAACATGATATGAATAAATAATAAAAAATATGATACATGACGGAAAAAAAAATGTTAGTCATCATCCCTATTGTTTATGACACAGGTTTAAGAGGGTTTATTGCCGCTCTGCTTGCGAGCTAATAATTCACTTAGCTGGTACCTACGCGCTTGGCGTTTGTTCAGCGTCACAGAATAATAAAGCTAAGTACGCGTATTTATCTACCGAACGGCCGTAGTTAGGGAAAATTCAAGGTCACTGCCCAGATAAACTACTGTAGTAGCTTTATTATCGTTCAGGGGCAAAATTTCCAATTGTCAAAATGTCCAACTGTCAAAATGTCCAATTCTCAAAATGTCCAATTTCCAAAATGTCCAATTTCCAAAATGTCCAACTCCCAAAATGTCTAATCTTTGAGAATGTGGTAAATGTGTTTAATAAGTCATCAAAGCGCTTTTTTAAGGCATAAGAATGACAAAAATGGACATGTTGCGCCGACCCCAAATAGATTGGGATAAGGGCAGGAGAATGATGAAGAATGACAAACAATAAATTCAAACTACTGAAAGAACTTCGTAAAGGTAAATAAGCTATGTTGTCATATATCTATAACATATAATAATAAATAAATAAATATATATATGTACCTATGTATTTACAAAAAAAAAAAAAAAAAAAAAAATGTATATAAGTAGTTTATCAGCCATCTCGTTACCATAACACAAGCATTAGGTTGCTTAGCTTGGGGCTAGAGGGCGTTGTGTGATATGTCCAAACATATTTATATTTATTAATTTATTTACCTTTACGAAGTTCTTTCAGTATTTTGTATTGTTTGTCATTCATTACATTCATAAATCTTAAAAAAGCGCTTTGATGAGTTTTTGAACACATTTACCACATTCTCAAAGATTGGACATTTTGACAATTGGACATTTTGACAGTTGGACATTTTGGGATTTGGACATTTTGACACCGCTGGACATATTGAGATTTGGACATTTTGCCCCTGAACGTTTATTATTCTGTGTACGTAGCGTCAATGCGACGCTAGCGCAGCGTCTACGCGTAGCACTACAATGAGTAGGTATCTACGTAACCTTAAACATTAAAATGAGCGATGTTACCGGTGATAAAAACTGTTTACACAATTTTTATTATCTATTACGTTTTCTTTATGGCTTTGTAGCTTCAGTATTCATTTATCTGTGATTGTCTACAATCGTGTCTCTAAGGTAAATAGTTTGAAATATGAGATACAATTTTTTTTAGACGTAAGTATACGCAATTCTTTGGAATGCTTATTGGCACTCGGCTTTAAAATAGTGCGTTTCGATTTTGTGTTTCTTGTACAAATAGGAAATTCATATTCATTTATTTGCTTATAACTGGTTTATGGGATGTTACGAAATATTACTTCGATTAGGTACTCGTACCTACACTATGAGGTGTGACATGTGTAGTCAAGTTTTAAAATATTGTCGTACAAATTAAATAATGTCGGAATAATTAAAAGTGATGACAGTGGGCCATCTGTCTCCAGGATTGGACTCGTGAGTTAGGTATAATATTGTCCTATGCATCGTCTTCATTCATTGAGCTAGTGCAAAGAGGAGTGCTACTAACATAGTCTTTAGCCTATTTTATTAACACAAGTTTTGTTTATATTCAAGAGTTGTATGTTTAGGTTAAGGTATTTATCTATGGGCCGTGTCGCCTGAAATAAATGGTTTATTTATTGAATATCGGTACGAACTATTGGTATAAGTACTTAACTTACCTATGAGAATAGATAGATCATGTTCTGCATAAAATATTAAAGGTCCCCCAAACGATCAATTGTCAATTTTTACGTGATTGATACATATTAATGCGCAAATTGATGGTCTCCAAATGCAATTATGTATTATAAAAATAATCTAAAATACTCGCATATTAAGTTATTATGAAAACGCTCTAATTTAAAACTATATTGGTACCGATACTCTTGTGAACGCACTAAACTAAATTTAGAGAATCGCTATCTTTTACTAACAGGCAGCGCGAGAAAAGGACGGCTATAGCTATGAACTAAGTTGGAGATGTCAAACTAGTTCACGCCTTGCGCTTCACCGTGTTTTTTAGTCGACATGTTATTACGTGTCGTCTAAATGGCTATGGAAAAATTAGTTCTAACTAATTTGACAGCTCTAATTTACTTCCGTCCCTTTCTTGTCATAATAGAGAGAAAAAGCTAGCAATATCCTAAATTAAGTTTAGTTTGTGCACAACAGAATCGGCACCATTTTTTCCCAATTATTAATACTACTCATTTAGACGTGATCTTCAGTTTAAAATCATTAAAAGTCGGTTATCGTTGCCAGGATACGCTAGTCGGTCATTCTTCCATACAAACGTAGTATGGAGATTTTTATTCACCGACATTGAGCGACTGCCTATCGGACCTCCACAATCCTAACTGGGTTAACCCCTACTGGGCACACGATACCCCTTGGTAAAGAAAACGGTCAGACAACTATCCGTAACGACTGTCAAAGATCTACGAATGAGAGCCGGGACCAACGGCATAAGGTGAGCTTCCACTGGTCCGCGCCGGCCGCAACGCACGCACGGCATGCAACGGATTTCTATTTGCTTTGTTTATTCACTGACTAAACAAATACCTAATTGACAGTTAGGTATGGAGGGTGAAAAACCTTGATATCGTTTTCTAATATCTTATTTTAATAAGTGTGTCGCGAAATAATTAGGTCTACATTATCAACTACTTACCGTAGGACCTACGAAAGATCAATTGTGTCTGTAACTTGTTATGTATAGAGTTTACAATAGATTGTAAATTGCTACTGTATTATCAAATCATTCTGCTCTAGTATATAAATAAAGGATCGTCCACACCGTTCAAAAAAAAAAAAACGCAAGGCATTTATTTCAATGGGAAAGGTCGGGCAAAGCTAATTGTAGATGGCGTGATCATAGCTAGGTCCCTAAGGCCTATAATAAATTTGACATTTCGTTCATTCATGAGTTTGGTTTTATTTCGTTATTTTCGTTTATTTCAATATTTTTAATCAAGTATTTGACATACCTTAAATATTTCCTGGTAATCACTTTCTTCAAAATGTTTCGAACTCTGTTTACAGACCTACCAACTTATCTGTGAACTGAAAGAGGACGGCACCGTCGATTCAGTGTTGCTAATTAATATAAGGTGACCAAAATTGAGTAAGTTTTCAAGAAGGATAATTCACATTAGACATAATCGTTTAATAAGAATTACAGTTTTTACAAATTAAAAACAATGATAGCTATATAAAAATAATAAAATAACATGACGGCCGTAGTTCCAATTTTCGCCATTTCACAGATAAGTTGGAAGGAGTGTACCTACTTAATTTTTTTTTTTAATTTTAAGTCACAATATTCTAATTTTAGGGTTTCATGGGAAATGGTGGACTCCAATTTCGGAGTATTTAGGAACACAACAACGCGTCAATTTCGCAAAAATAAAATAAAACTACCTCACGCCTTGTATTATTAGCTTGTGTTGGAAACTAGCTACGACAGCGCCATTTTGACAGTTGCCTTCCCCTCTAGACCCTTTGCACAGGCACTTTTGAATTTTCAAGAAGTCGATCAGTCAGAAATATAAAGCTAGTTGCCCATTCAATAGCGTAGTATACATAGGTAGGTACATATTTTGAAAATTATTTTAAAATAATACCTAGTAATAACTGTGTGTGTGATATTTTTGCTAGAAAGAAAAGTGTATTTCCGTTAGATGTTACTTGAAACGAAGACGTTCCAGAACCGCCGCGGAAGGCCCAGTTTGAATTCTAGAAATAATATTGGGTTATGAAGGAATCCTTTTAAAAAAACTTCAGCATTTTGCGGTGCGATAGCACAACAAATTCTTAACAAATTCTTTGGCGTAGATAGGATAGGTTGAGATCAAAAAACAATACGGTATTTTACTCTATATGAGAAAAAATCTAAAAATATATTATTTGGATAGATTAGGCAAAAAGCAGTCGGAAAATATTAGATTTAGTTCATAAAATAACAATATAAATTCAGTTCAAAGTTTTCAGTTTTCTTAATCTTTGTTATAATAACACCATGAAAATGCCTCAGGCATTAAGTCCGCCTTTGTACGGTATTTATTTACTTGTGCATAAAGTTTTAATAAATAAATAAATAAATAAAAGTAGTCGCCATGTTATTACGTCATACCGCTGTATAAATTAAAAAGTGTCAATGTCAACTGTCAATTGATTAGCGTATTTATAGTGTTTGTTTACTCAGCGAACTGACGTCACGGCCACAGAGCAATATGGCGTCCACTGCGTCCAGCGTTTTCGCGCGAGAAATTTAAATGCATTTTTATGGCACTTATCGATTGAATAAAAATTTTGTGTTTTTTTTAGTGGTTTATTAGCATCGAATCTAATTGAGAAACTTTTCAAAAAAAGGTGTAATATTCTACTAAGGGCTGATTGTTCAATAAGCAGATAACTTTTACCTGAAGAATAAATGTGACAGTTTGACATATTTTCAATACAAAAGCTGTCAAACCGCCATATTTATTCCTCAAATAAAAATTTTCTGACTATTGAACAATCAGCCCTAAGCTATATAAAATATCAATGTCAGTTTTTTATTGATATTGTAAGCGCACCTTTATACAAGGCCATTGTATTTCTATTATTGTGCTATTCAGAATGTCAATTTATCTACAGACGTGAGGCGTTTTCGAACGAACTTTTATGTAGGTACCTCAGTAGGTACATACTATTTCCATGGAACTACTCAAAAGAGTGCGCGAATTGTTTGTGACAGTTTGTCAAATTGAATTTTTAAATGGTGTCAGTTTTGAAAAAAATCCTTGTTTTTTTTTAATAAGAAATTTAATAAGCGAATAATATTTTCGTAGCTGTTTTTAAATTTTGATTTTAATTAATCATGTGGAGAAAATGTGTGTTACTTTTTAGTATTACTAAGTGAGTAGTTTACCTTTTTTAACTAAGTATTGATTTGTAAGCAAAGACATGAAATATTTATTATCTTTAATCTCTTTGTAAACAAGAGACTCGGGTAGGTATCTACCTAAAGATTGTTTTCCTCTCTGGTTCAGTTTCCACCAAGCGGAAAAATTATCGCCGATGCTCAAGCGCTTTTTAAACTTCAATAAATTACTTTTTATCTATTAAGGTATCAGTAAAGACTTTAAGGGGATACATCGATCAATTTTGTGTTTTCAACATTCCTATACAACCAAATGTTTATGATTAAATCATTTGTATTTTCCATATGTGTTATTTGTCTACATTATCTACTGTTGTATTTATTAAAACCGAAACATGATAGAAAAAAAATTCCAAAGCAGCACCGTCTATTTTCTGTTTTATACGATTATACGTAAACAGTTCCTTATTGTGCAGTAAAATTATTTAAATATGTTAACTTACTAAGTTAAAAATTGATTTAAGTCTAGCCTTTTCCCTACTATGTTGGGGTCGGTTTTCAGTCTAACCGGATGCAGCTGAATACCAGTATTTTACATGGAGCGACTGCCTATCTGACGTCCAGAACCCAGTAACTGGGTAATACGATACCCCTTGGTAAGACTGTTTGTCAGACTTTCGGGCTTCTGACGATCCGTAACGACCGTCAAAGATCCACGAATGACAGCCGGGACCAACAGCTTAACGTGCTTTCCGAGGCACGGAGGAGTCTCGGTATGTAAAGATGGTCACCCATCCACGGACAACCCCGGCAAGCGTAGCTTAACCTGATGGATCAACCCGTGCGGCTGTTATTACTTAGCCACGAGCTCCTCATAATCCATAAGTACCTATACCATTTTGTCATAAATCTACATTTAAACGAAGCGCGTTTAATTCCGGTGCACGTGAGACTCTTCTAGCTCGCGCGACCATAACGCCATTTCATTTACACGACTTAAACCACGTTTCGATGTATCCTCTTAAGGCGAGTACATTTGCTAACAGCGCCACCATTGAGAAAAAATAAATCTGTCAGGAGATACTTAGGGAACATTTTGAAATTTCCAATGCAAACATTTTTAGTCAGATGTTATAGAATTTTTTGTATCAAAAAATCAACATTAAACCTCCTAGGTTCGAAGTTATATTAGGTAACGCCAATAATGCTTTATCCTTTCCGATCCTCGGAAATTAGATATACAGGATGAAATTGAATTCATGGGCATCCTCTTAAGGGGTCGTTGTACTCATCATTATGAACAACTTTTACTATGGGATCAAACCTGAAATCCAAAGAAAAAATCAGCTGTTCTCTACATTAATTTTCGCATAAGTTATCAAAATGTTGGGAACAGCTGATTTTTTTTTTGCAATTTCAGGTTTGGTCCCATAGTTTTAAGATAAGTGTTAGTGTACAACTGAAGTTAATAAAATTATTATTATTATTATTATTTTTTTTTTTTTATAGTAAAAGTTGTTCATAATGATGAGTACAATGACTCCTTAAGAAGATGCCCATGAATTCAATTATACCCTGTATGAAGGGGTCGATCCATCAGGTTAAGCTACGCTTGCCGCGGTCGGTCCGTGGATGGGTGACCATCTTTACATACTGAGACTCCTCCGTGCCTCGGAAAGCACGTTATGCCGTTGGTCCCGGCTGTCATTCGTGGATCTTAGACAGTCGTTACGGGTCGTCAGAAGCCCGAAAGTCTGACAACCAGTACCAAGGGGTATCGTATTACCCAGTTACTGGGTTGTGGAGGTCAGATAGGCAGTCGCTCCATGTAAAATACTGATATTCAGCTGCATCCGGTTGGGACTGGAAGCCGACCCCAACATAGTTGGGAAATGGCTAAGCAGATTAATTGATATAATGTATGAAAGGGCTATAACACGGAAAATTGACGTAAGGTATCAATTTGCACAGAAATTTATTTCCCTGGCTGTAGCGAGGATGCGTAGCAAGGGATGTGTGTAAAAACTTTTTTACAAAAACATACAACCGACTTCCAAAAACAACACTACAAGTACAAAGTGAAAAATAACTTTAATTCCGGAAGTCGGTGTCTGATTAAATGTATTTTCGTTTTTGCCACCGACTTCCGAAATTAAAGTTATTTTTCACTTTGTAGTGGTTCACATGTGCTTACCCCTTCACAGCGTACCGGCGTGATGTTATGTTATGGACACAATAAACAATAAACAGACATGAGATTTCCAGCAATCCCAGTCGATTTGCTATCATTTATTGAGGAGTTCCGTTGCCTATCTCAGAAGTTCTTCATCAGATCTTCACCAAATTGAAATGGAACCACTCCGAGAAAGTACTCTTCCAAAAACTATCCAAATCGCTTCAAGTGTGCGTATAAAATTGGAAAATTTCTCTCTATTTCTCCAGGATCCCATCATCAGATCCTAACTTGATGATCATGGGACCACCTGGGAAGTATAGCCATTCAAACAAAAAGAAAAATAATCCAAATCGGTTCAGCCATCTTCGAGTAATCGGGGAACATACATAAAAAAAAAAGTTTCCGATGAATTGAGAACCTCCACCTTTTTGAAGTCTGTTAAAAATGAGTTATGTACATATGAGTCGTAAAACGAAGCATTATGAACTGTAAATATAGCAAATCTTACTGATTTATCAAAGTATTGTGAGCAAAACAAGTATTTTAAGTAACTTTATTCTTGCCTTCAGCTTGGTCTCGAAGTCACACTCGAAAACGCATGAAGATAACAGACATTCCGCTGTAGATAAAGGTAATGCTTTGTTTTCAATACTCAATATCTTTATTGCTTTACCATAGTGTGTACTTAGGTGGTAATTATATAATTGAGATCATTATGGACCCTGTAGGGCACAGCAAAAGGGTAGGAGAGAGGATGCCCTGTTTTAGGAGATTATTATTCCTGCGATGGCCTCCCACAAATCTTCGTGTAGAAGATACATCCTCATTTTGAATTTCCACGTCACATAACCTTTCCTACTGCTTAGTGGCTTAATCACACTGGATCTCATATCTCTAGAGCTTGAATACATTGTTTTATAAATGTCAATTGCTCACCATGAAAATAATCCAATAAATGTACCTGGAACTTTTAATTTTCCTTTGAAAAACACACTAAGCACTACGCTATACAAATTTCGTGCTGATAACGTTCATAATGATAATGAAAGTTTTGTATTTGGAGAAAGTGGTTTTCACAACAGGGGACCAAATATCAGCTGTGGCGAGAAAGCAGTTGTGGTTCAGTGCAAACGGCCCCGACTTACGAGTTGTAGATCGTGGGTTCGAACTCAGGCAGGCACTTTGTGCAATTTATTTCATCATAACTGCATTCTAATATGTGAAGGGAATCAACGTAAGGAAACTGGCATGTCCTTGAACCAAAACATTCGAAGACATTTGATGAGCATCGACTTATTAAAATTCTTACCTATATTCATTAATTCACTGACGGAAAACGCACAGCCTAAACCGTTGGGTCTAGAAGCTTGAATTTTTCGGATATTCCCAGTCGCTTCCATATGGATGCCACCAGGTGGTGATCGGGAATAAATTCCCAGTTGCCACCGGGTGGCGACTGGGAAGTTATTGCCCCCATTTCAAATCGGTGTACACTGCGGCGTGGATCGCCAACCCCCTTCATCGCTGTCTGTCTTACGTTCGCAATGAGGGGGTTGGCGGTTAGACTTTTCCAATGTGGTTTCTTGGCGATCCACACCGCAGTGTACAGCTTTTTGAAGTGGGGGCAATAACTTCCCAGTCGCCATCCGGTGGCAAATGGGAATTTAATTCCCGATTGCCACCTGCGGCAATCCATGTGGGGGCGACTGGGAATATTCGGAACAAGAGTTCCTTTTATGACAAAAATCAGCACTCTAATGGCTAGTTTATATGGTGCGAGTTAGCGTGCGAGTCCTACCGAGTAGCTGTAGTGCAGCAATTCGCACTGTGTGGACGTATCATACAAGTTACTCGCACTTGCGAGTTTGACATTAGCTCGCATCCGAGTAACTACATTTTTTGTTTTCACTCGCCTGCTCGCTTCCCCATCACTTGCGTGACAGCAGCTCGCACATCACTCGCATCGTTCGGACGCTTTCGGCAGTAGCTCGCCAGTCAGTCGCAAAAGGAAACGACACGACGTAGGTTGACGAGTGCATTTTTTTTGTAGATACAGAGACTAGGCAGCTACCTACTGTCATAGTGAAAACAGCCAAGGCAAGCCGAGCTACTGACATGCGAGTATGCGAGTACACAGTGCGAGCAGCTATCTACTGTCTAGTCAGCAGCTCGCTCTGTGTAAACCAGCCATTAGGAAGGATTTTTGAAAATGCATCCCCTAAAGGGATTAAATGGGGGATGAAGTTTTGTATGACAGTTCGTTATTTTTGCCGATGGAATCGGGCACAATGGCTTGTGGTTAAGTAAATAAATAAACTTTTTTTCTTCAGCCTTCCACAGAATGTCGCTTCAGCGGCTGACAACGCTTCGCGGGCTGATGGCCAACCAGCCGAAAGCGCTCGCTGCTTACATTGTGCCTACTGCAGACGCTCATAATGTGAGTACTATTCATAATAATGGCCAAAATTATAATGAAAAAAACCAGCGAAGTGCATGTCGAACCACACACAATGAAGGGTTCCAAAGAATTTATCCACAGAAATCTAAATAATAAGGCACTTATTATTTAGATTTCTGTGAATTTATCTCAAAAACAAACTTAACAAAGTACTTAATCCCAAAAAAAAAAAAAAAATTTTGTATGATAAAATTACAAATGAACAATTTTTGGACATTTTCCCTTACTTGTGCTGTGAGACCTTGCTTCTTTCCAAAGATCCACGAAAGACAGCCGGGACCAACAGCTTAACGTGCTTTCCGAGGCACGGAGGAGTCTCGGTATGTAAAGATGGTCACCCATCCACGGACCAACCCCGGCAAGCGTAGCTTAACCTGATGGATCGACCCGTGCAGCTGTTATTACTTAGCCACGAGCTCCACCTCCCAAGACACCGAGTTCCCAAATTAAAGTTATTTTTTAATTATTTCTTTTGAGGAGCTCGTGGCTAAGTAATAACAGCCGCACGGGTCGATCGACCAGATTAAGCTACGCTTGCCGGGGTTGGTCCGTGAATGGGTGACCATCTTTACACACCGAGACTCCTCCGTGCCTCGGAAAGTACGTTAAGCCGTTGGTCCCGGTTGTCATTCGTGGATCTTTGACAGTCGTTACGGGTTGTCAGAAGCCCGAAAGTCTGACAACCAGACTTACCAAGGGGTATCGTATTACCCAGTTACTGGGTTGTGGAGGTCAGATAGGCAGTCGGTCCATGTAAAATACTGGTATTCAGCTGCATCCGGTTAGACTGGAAGCCGACCCCAACATTGTTTGGAAAAAGCTAGGCAGATGATGATTTATTTCTTTTGGAAGTCGGTTTAATTTTTTTTTAATTATGTACTTTTTTAATTTGTGTATGACCAGTTGACCACGCATAACGTTTTACAAATTAGTCCGATTTGATCGATTGATTTGGCATACTTAATAAGTTTTTAGTTTAAAATTATTAAGTATTTTAAAAATGCGCAGATCATTTTTGAAGGTCAATAAGTTTTTAGAGAAAAAAAAAAAAATATTTTCTTTATTTTTTTCTCGCAGTCCGAATACATAGCGCCCGTAGATGCCAGACGCGAATGGATCTCCGGGTTCACTGGGTCGGCTGGCACAGCGGTGGTGACGTCATCAGCAGCGTTGGTCTGGACTGACGGACGGTACTATACGCAGTTTGAAAAGGAAGCCGACTTGACGCTCTGGACTCTTATGAAACAATGTAAGTTTTAGAAGTGAAAACTTCTTTATACTTTTTCTAACCATTTATTTTACTTTTGACATAAGCACGCCTATGAAGTTTTTATGTACACACAATACAAACCGCCTCGTTGGTCTAGTGGTCGCAAGCGCTACTGCTGAGCATGAGTTCCTGGGTTCGATGTCCAGGTCGGGCAGTGTTATTGGGTTTATGTATCTGAAATTTCTCAGTTACAGCCCGAAGTCTAGATCTGTGCCCGGTTGGTGGCAATAGGCTCGCCCCCTATTACCTACATGGGACATAATTGGCGATATGTGGGCGTACTATAGGTACACCTCTGCCGAACCCTTCGATCGGGGTAACAAGGCGTTATGTTATCTATATAAATAATAAAAACTGTTTTACAAAAAAATACAACCGACTTCCAAAAACAACACTACAAAGTGAAAAATAACTTTAATTTCGGAAGTCGGTATCTAGTTAAATGTATTTTCGTTTTTTTGCCACCGACTTCCGAAATTAAAGTTATTTTTCACTTTGTAGTGTTGTTTTTGGAAGTTGGTTGTATTTTGTTGTAAAAAAGTTTTTATTTTTCACTTTTTAGTTGTGTACCTATCCCACACAAATTCTAATACCACTACCTGCAAAAACTAGAATATCATCCATATAAAAGTGGGGAAAAAATAGGTATTATTGAAGCTAACTCAAAAACTACCGAAGCAAAGTTAATCAATTTTATATGGGACCAACTGTGATGTATACCCTCTCGAATAAAACAAAAAAAAAATAATCCAAATCGGTCCAGCCATCTTCGAGAAAAAAAAGGTTCCGACGAATTGAGAACCTCCTCCTTTTTGAAATCGGTTAAAAAGAGAAGTCCTGACTCCTGACTGACTGACTGATTCACTCACTGATCAACGCTCAGCCCAAACCCTTGGACCTAGAAAGCTGAAATTTTGCACAGAGGTTCCCTTTATAATATAGACAAGGAATAAGGAAGGAATTCCCTGTAGAACGTTCCCGTGCTGGGATATTTTGCGGCATCCACGCGGGCGAAGCCGCGGGCTATAAAGCTAGTGTTATATAATATCCTGCACTGAAAAACATTTGTGTTGAAGGGATTCATATTTGTTGCAATTCACTTCAAAAATTCAAGCGTCCACCAAAATAAGTAATCATTACATTATGATGATACTTATTTACCTAATTTTTACGTGATTCTCAGTTTTTTATCCGCGTTAGGTACACATTACTTTACAAATTAATTACACTATGCAATATAAACATAATCTTAAATATTCACAGATTAAAATATTAAGAAAATGCTCTAATTTAAGGCGAGTCCAGCCGCTAACATCGCCACCATTGAGAAAAAATAATAAGTTAGGAGATATATTATGGAACATTTTGAAATTTCCTATGCACACATTTTTAGTCAGATGCTGTTGTTGTACCTCATATATTCTATAGGAAATTTCAAAATGTTCCATATCTCCAGATTTATTAATTTCATGGTGGTGCTGCCTGTTTTACAAATCATTAACACTACCTACTCATTTAGACGTGATCTTCAGTTTAAAAATCATTAAAAGTCGGTTATCGTCACCTTAACTCTTCAAGTGCAGTTATATACTAATTTATAAACCCTAGAGGGGGGTTAGTTGCGAACCCCATAGGTTCACAACTATATGTAGAATGTTTTTTTTCCATCGGATGATGTTTTTTTACGTTTATACAGGGTGTCCCGTAATTAATAGATAACCTCTTAAGGAGTCATTGTACTCATCATTATGAACATTTTTTACTATAGGACCAAACATGAAATAGCGAAAAAAAAATCAACTGTTCCCTACATTTATTTTCACATAACTCGTCTAAATGTAGGGAACTGCTGATTTTTTTTTCATGATTTCAGGTTTGGTCCCATAGTAAAAGTTGTTCATAATGATGAGTACAATGACCCCGTAAGAGGTTATCCATTAATTACGGGACACCCTGTATACATAATATATAAGCTTATACACCTATTATGTAAAGGGGTTTTTCCTTATGCACACGTGGGGTGCAGAAAGCCTTTGAGGACGCTGGTACAAATGGGTAGTCAAATAATTACTTTTTAACACAAAAGCATGTTTATTAAATAAAATGCTTTGCATTCTTAAAATGTTTTATGGCCGAATTGTTGATAGATATGCATGGTACGATTCTGAACTATAAATATAATTTTAGATAAGTACAGTTTCTCAAAAAACGTACCGAAATGAAAATTTTTACTTCGGTACATTTATTGAGAAATCCTATCTAAAATTATATTTATAGTTCAGAATCGTACCATGCATATCTATCGACAATTCGGCCATAAAACATTTTGAATGCAAACCATTTTATTTAATAAATATACTTTTGTGTAAAAAAGTAATGATTTGACTACCCATTTGTAACAGCGTCTTTAAATGGTTGAACAGTATAACGCTTGTAGATGACCAATAAATAAATAAATTACAATTCCCGCAAAAACAGGAATTGTAAGCCTCTTTATTTATAATTACTTGATAGTGGATTTTGAAGTAATTTTTGTCCACAGCACTAACGGACACACCAACTATCGAGAAATGGTTGACTCATCATCTGAAAGAGGGCGCCGCGGTCGGCGTGGATCCCCACACCTTTACGAGGGACGAGTGGACCCCGCTGCAGGTAAAATACTCCCAGCGCTGGGCAAACTTACCATACATATATGTCGCAGTAAGATGGTTGAAGTTACATCCCTAGAGATACAGGTATAGCGCAGTGGCGAAAGCACCCAATAACACGATTCCTACCGGCTTCCCTTCGGAGGTTCGCTACTCTACCGCTATTGAAAACTGGCACAGTCAATATAGTGTCTACTGTTGCCAAAAACAAGAGTTACACTGTGGATATTTAATTCACCATAACATTTAAACAACAAAAACGCCTATTTTACTTTGAATTACAACAACAAAAAAATAATTCTAAAATAACTCGGCGCCAAAACGTCATAATCGGGAACTAAAAATTCATACAATAGCAATCCCGTCATGACGTCACTCTAGGTCACGTGGCACCGCTTGATAATGGACGAGAGCAAGCCGATGTACAACGGGTTACGATAGAGACAGATATAGGAAAAATGCGTCAGCGAGAACGAGATGAAGGAATATTGCACATATTATTTAGTTTTCACCTGTTCAACTTTACTGTATTGTATGTATTCGATTCTATAAATTCCTTTAATAATTTTAGAATGATAGTATCTATTATATTTGAGTTTATTTCTCTAAAACATTGAAAGTTTTGTTTGTGTAGTGATAGCTTCTTTTTGTTTCTGCTATTTGACGATAGATGGTGTTTAATTCAGTAAAGAAAAGACTTTAATTTTTAAGGGAATAAATAGATTTTTACTTTATTGGTGAGTATGTAAGTTGAAACCGGCTCCTCTCTTACTTTTGTTCACACCTCGCCTCTGGTATACCGTAATATAGTTAAGAAAACCGTTGTCAATCGTCGGCGGCAGCCGTAGACGAGTCGACAACATGCCCCGCTCATGTATTTAAGTAGGTACTCAAATACACGAGCGGCATGTTGCCAATGGAGTGACGTAGGCGCGCGGGACACGCGCGGCTGCTGTTGCCTCAGCCGTTAGCAATGTGCCGCTCGTGTATATGAGGACTTATCCTAACTAATCACACTAATATTATAAAGGTGATAGTTTGCTAGTGTATGTGTGACTGTGTGTTTGTTTGTTACTTCTTCACGCTCAAACGGCTCGACTGATTTGGATGAAATTTAGTATATAGATAGCTTATACCCTGGATTAACACTTAGGCTACTCGGTCTACGCAAGTGAAACCGCGGGGCGCAGCTAGTATTATAAATGCGAAAGTATGTTTGTAACCTTTTCACGCCTAAACCACTGAACCATGCATTCTGGAATTTTGCATATACGTTGTCAGGTGTACAGAAACGGATATTACCTTTCATCCCGAAATTACATTTCATCAACAATAACATTCTTATGATAATAGATGGCGCCACGTGTCTTTCGAATCATGATTGAATTATATTATTACAAGCCGAGTGCAACCCGAATTGATTTTCAAATTCTAAATTAACGCGAGCGAAGCCGCGGGTAAAAGCTACTGCGTCCATAAATGTATGGAGGAGCAAATGTTTTTTTTATTCACGATTTCAGTGCTAGTCTATTGTAAAATAAAAGATGTTCATACTGATGAGTACAGTGACCCCTTAAGGAGTTATTTCAATTAAACCTTTTTTGTTATTTATTTGTCAACAGACAGCGCTAGCAAAACACAAAATGCAACTGATACCGGTATCAAAGAATTTGGTCGACGAAGCGAGGTGTGAGTTGGATGACCCACCACCGATCAGACCTAACAACACGATCACACCTCTACCTGCGCACTATACCGGTAAGTATCATACTGTAAACATTCGTCTGGCTAGCCTTTTTAACCGACTTCAAAAAAGGAGGTTCTGTATTCGACCCGTATGTATGTATGTTTGTTTGTCCGCGATATTCTCAAAAACGAATGAATCAATTTTGATGATTCTTTCACTATCGTAATCTACATACTTTCAGGAAGATTTTAGTATATAATACATTAGGTAATTATTCTTATGTACGAAGTTATATGCATAAATGTACTATATCTCCGACATTTCTAAGCGGATTTTGTGATGATTCTTCTTTTCGTTCGTCTTTGGCTCATGTAATTGTCCTAATTGTATATTCAACTAAAAATGGAAAAATAAATTTAGGTACCTACTTTAAAAAAAGTAAAAACTGACTTCAAAACCTAAAACGAATATAATAACTTTCATAAAAAACTTAACAGCTTCTGAAGTCGGTGTCTTCCATTCTTCAATACACCTTAGCTTGACACCGACTTCAGAAGATGTTAAGTTTTTTATGAAAGTTATCTAGTATACTGTAAACATACATCATATTCTGCATAATATACTTTACACACATTACATAATTATTATTCATATTGGGAGATATATGTTTGAGCTGTTTGGGGTTGAAACACAAGGGCCTTGGGGTCCGAGTGCTCATCGAGTATTTCGGGACATCGCCAAGCGGTTGGTCGACTCCACACGGGACCAGAGGGCTGGCCTATTTTTAACCGACTTCAAAAAGGAGGAGGTTCTCAATTTGTCGGAACCTTTTTTTTTTTATTATTTTTTTTATGTATGTTCCCCGATTACTCGAAGATGGCTGGACCGATTTCAATTTTTTTTGTTTTATTCGAGAGGGTATACATCACAGTTGGTCCCATATAAAATTGATTAACTTTGCTTCGGTAGTCTTTGAGTTAGCTTCAATAATACGTATTTTTTCCCCACTTTTATATGGATGATGTTCTAGTTTGTTTTGTAGTTAGTGGTATTAGAATTTGTGTGGGGTAGGTACCACAACTAAAAAGTGAAAAATAAAAACTTTTTTACAAAAAAATACAACCGACTTCCAAAAACAACACTACAAAGTGAAAAATAACTTTAATTTCGGAAGTCGGTGGCAGAAAACGAAAATACATTTAACTAGACACCGACTTGCGAAATTAAAGTTATTTTTCACTTTGTAGTGCTGGTTTTGGAAGTCGGTTGTATTTTTTTGTAAAAAAGTTTTTTTAGCTCAAAGAATTAGCCATCCAACGTGGCAATGCTGCCAGCCTTTTGGGCAGTTTTCCCACTGACAGCGATGCGGATGAATTTTTTGATGCCCTATGAGCTCTTCCCCTTTTTTTTGAATTATTTTAAACTTGTACATGGTATATATAATTTAGTGTTAACTTGTATATTTTAATTTAGTTTTGTTTATAGTAGAGAAATAAAGAACTTTTTCAAACTAAGAAAAAAAAAATTACACAGATCAGAAATCAGAATTACATTTGAGCAACTCTTTTGCTGTTAAAGTACTTTCAGGCACATTTTGAGTTATTTCTCTTCTAATACAGGATCAAATTAAATTAGCTAACGAAACTCCGCAGACGTGATGGTATCTTAAACACGACAAAATGGAAATTAAAAAAAAAAAAGTTTTTTTTTTTGTAGTGTTGTAACTTGAAGTGTGAGTTGATAAAATCTGGTTTATCGTGTTATATCGATTACTCAATATGTCTGTGAAGTTTACACAAAAAAACCGGCCAAGTGCGTGTCGGACCACGCACAATGAAGGGTCCGTAGTTGGATGAATTTATCTTAAGAACAAACTAAACGTTATAGTTGAAAAACATGTTCTCCCATACATTTCAACTGTAAATGTAAGTTTGTACTGACAATATTGATAGATTTACCGTGTTATTTTAAGACCACAGACTTCTTATAAGTTTTCCTGTAATTTACAGTTAAAGATCTATTTTCTGTATTTTTTCAAAATTTTAGGCTCAGTAGTTTCGGAGATAAGGGGGGGGGGATGGTCAATTTTCGTCTATTTTCTTAAATAACTTTAAAAAAAATTATTTTAAAATTATAAAAAAAAAATATAAAAAAAATATATTTGAGACCCTTTCATTTGACATGCCACATGGTGTAGTTTGCAAAAGTTTTTTTTTAATTTTCTTATTTGCCCCCCAAAAGTGACCTCTATATTCAAAATTCATTTATTTACTTTAGCCGTCCGTGTTTGGGTCACAGAAATTCATATGTGTACCAAATTTCAACTTAATCGCTCCATTAGATTCGGAGCAAATTGGCTGTGACAGACGGACAGACAGACAGACACACGAGTGATCCTATAAGGGTTCCATTTTTTCCTTTTGAGGTACGGAACCCTAAAAAAACTGATTTTTAAACTGACAGTTTTAGTGACTACACTACGGAGGTTGATGGAACTCGTGGCTAAGTAATAACAGCCGCACGAGTCGATCCATCAGGTTAAGCTACGCTTGCCGGGGTCGGTCCGTGGATGGGTGACCATCTTTACATACCGAGACTCCTCCGTGTCTCGGAAAGCACGTTAAGCCGTTGGTCCCGGCTGTCATTCGTGGATCTTTGACAGTCGTTACGGGTCGTCAGACGCCCGAAAGTCTGATAACCAGCCTTACCAAGGGGTATCGTATTACCCAGTTAATGGGTTGTGGAGGTCAGATAGGCAGTCGCTTCATGTAAAATACTGGTATTCAGCTGCATCTGGTTAGACTGGAAGCCGACCCCAACATAATTGGGATAAAGCTAGGCAGACTACGGAGGTTGATGACCCAAAACAAAAAACATCATCAAATTAATTTCTATTTTATTTTATCTTGTTTAGATATTGACCCCTCACGTCTGCGCAGTTTCGCTAGCTAATTTAATTTGACCCTGTATACGGGCCTCACGGCTCATGATCATTAAACTATGAATTCTTTGTGTTCTAGGTAAAAAAGCTGGCCAGAAGGTAAATGAGCTTCGTCAGAAGATGGCTGAGAAGAAGGCATCGGCGCTCGTCATCACAGCTCTGGATGAAGTCGCTTGTGAGTTTTGATCTCCTTTTCAAATTTCTATACAAGGTTGCTATGAGCGAGAGGCATTAAATTAAACCACATATACTATAGATGCATAGTGTTAACTCGGAACTATTAAAAAAAAGTTGAGAAGAATAATAAGAAAAAAAACTTTTTTCGAACAAATAAAATAGCTTAATGATCTAATTATAATGTAAACATTCTTTGTAGACATTTCCACTGACGTATCTGCCCTAACAGTTGACTAAGTATGTTGTTGAAAATTCTGTCGTTCAAAGGTGTAACTATGCGTAGGTACCATACACCTGTCGTGTTTCAACAAAGAAAAAACTAAAAAATAATTCTGTGACTAAACTATTGCTTCTATTTATCTGATTTTTAGTAAAGAGGCTGAAAATGATACAAAGTATATGTGGTTTAATTTAATGCCTCTCGCTCATATCAACCTTGTATACGGATTTAGCCTAATTCCAGCACTTCTTCTGATACAGTGTCCTATTTGTCTTGGTACATCACACACAGCATAGCAGTACACGACAGTGTACAGCAGTTTAGCTTAAACCCAGCAGGAGCCTAAATCCATCAGTAGCCTAATTCCAGCATTACCATGAATCCAGCCGTTTTCATTCCTATACCTAGCAGTGGTTCTTCATATCCTGGCGTAGCCAATTAGGCGGTGCCCGGATATAAGGCATATAGCTAGCATTGGTTTTTATTCAATAGTATCCATCAAATCCTAATTGCAGCTTTGTTTTAATTCCAGCAGAAAACTAAACCGAGCAGTTGCCTAATTTCAGAACTTACCTAGTTCCAGCACAACCCTAATTCCAGCATTCTCTCCGCAGACACCCTGAACCTCCGCGGCAATAACATTTAATACAACCCAGTCTGCTTCTACCATGCCATCTACAGTGTTACTGTTTATTGCCAGTGACCTAAGTCCAGCAATAAGGCAGGAATGAGACTAATCACAAAGAGCTAAGAGTTACGCTCTTTACACCTATCCTATATCCAGCGCTGGTGCCTTAAATCAGGATTTAGCTTAATTCCAGCAGTTGCCTAATTTCAGCAGTTGCCTAATTTCAGCAGTTGCCTAATTTCAGCAATTGCCTAATTTCAGCAATTGCCAAATTCCAGCAGTTGCCAAATTCCAGCAGTTGCCAAATTCCAGCAGTTGCCAAATTCCAGCAGTTGCCAAATTTCAGCAATTGCCTAATTCCAGCAGTTGCCAAATTCCAGCAGTTACCAAATTCCAGCAGTTGCCAAATTCCAGCAGTTAACAAATTCCAGCAGTTGCCAAATTCCAGCAGTTGCCAAATTCCAGCAGTTGCCAAATTTCAGCAATTGCCTAATTCCAGCAGTTGCCAAATTCCAGCAGTTGCCTAATTTCAGCAGTAACCTTATTCCAGCAGTATCCTATAATTTCCAGCATAGCCCTAATTCCAGCATTCTCTCCACAGACACCCTGAACCTCCGTGGCAGTGACATCCAATACAACCCAGTCTTCTTCTCCTACCTTATCATCACACCATCTACAGTGCTACTGTTCACTGCCAGTGACCTAAGTCCGGCAGTTAGGGAACATCTGGCTGATGAGGCAGTGGAAATCCAAGGGTTTCCATTGGGAGATGTGGAGAAACATCTACATGATATGGCTGTAAGTGATCTATCTATATACATTTATACGTATTTATACATTCAAGTTGCTTTTCATGTCTGTGTGCGTGACGGCTCTGTTCTAAACCACGCGACGGATTTTGATGCGGTTTTCATAATTATTTAGATTTCTCCAAGTTATATTTCCTCCGGATTGGTCTAATTTCGGTAATCAGACAAATCTGGAGGAAATCTAACTTAGAGAGGTGTATTGATGATTTTTATGGTTAAAATTATGTAAATAAATATTTCTTCTTGTCGCAAATCATATTTTTATCAAGATACAACCTGACAAATGACCTGCAAATTACAAAAAAACGCAAGAAAATTTTAATTTCGTGGTCTACCACAACGCTATCACCTTAAGGTGAAAGCGCCAGTGTAGGCCGTGAAAATAAATTTTCATACGTTTTTTGCAATTTGCAGGTCATGGTCAGGTTGGATATTAATCTGAATTACGATTCGCGACCGTAACGAAATCGTATTTATCACTACATAGTATAAAACAAAGTCGCTTCCCGCTGTCCTTCTGTCCCTATGTATGCTTAGATCATTAAAACTACGCAACGGATTTTGATGCGGATTTTTTTAATAGATAGAGTGATTCAAGAGGAAGGTTTATAACATAATAAACGTGGGCAAAGCCGCGGGCAAAAGCTCGTAGAATTATAAAATCATCAATACAACTCTCTAATTTCATGTAAGTAATCCTATTAAATGGCTATTTTATGAAATCTTGAAATATGAGGAATATACGAACTTAAGGATTGGTATTACTGATTCTAATGATTATTATTCTGTAAATAAATAAGTGTTACGGTCGCGAATCATACTTTAATCAACATACACCCAATAATTCAATACCTACTCGACCCAAATGTATGGGACGGCTGATTATTTTTTTGCGATTACGATGTTGGTCCCATAGAGAAAGTTGTTCTGTTTGATGGTCTCTATTGCACCCGTGGGCCCGGCGCACACCTGGCGAGGCGCAGTGCGGCGCGGTTGTCACTGCCAAACAAATGTTGAGCTTTCCACTTAGACGCGCTCTCGAGCTAATTGGAAGTTTATTTATTTTCAACTTTAATTCAACTGATGCAAGGTCGATATTTGTTTGGCAGTGATGAATGGGCTGCGCTGGGCCTCGCCAAATGTGCGCCGGCCCTTAAAGATATACCCTGTATAATATACTAACATTCAATATTTTATTACAGAAAGAGCTTTCTCAAAAGGGCGACGGCAACCACTCTATCTGGCTCTCAAGTGATGCTAGCGAGGCGATACACAGAGCTGCAGCCGGAGTAAGTACTAAACTTTGAGATGGGACTTCGGTGGCCGTGTTATGACGTTTTAAAACCATGATTCTAGTGGAAGATGGAGTTACACAGGTTGAATAGCACCATCTCTTTCTTGCAGCGGAACAATGATGACTTTAAGACGATATATGCCAATGACCTTGAGTGGTTAGCTTGCGTTGAACGTCTACCCAGTAATAGGACTCGCCCATCAAGGAGCGCTGTCCCAAACTAGACGCATTATTAATTTATTATACATAAAATAAAAGATATTTTAATAAAACACGTATACTATAAGATAAATAATTATAATAACTTTAAAATGTTATGTGATATTGCGTGATTGTCAGTTTTATATCTGCGTTAAAAATAACTTTATAAATTAATTACACTAAGGGCCGATTGTTCAATAGTTAGATAACTTTTACCTGAAGAATAAATGTGTCAGTTTGACATATTTTCTATACAAAAGCTGTCAAACCGCCATATTTATTCCTCTGATAAAAATTATCTGACTATTGAACAATCAGCCCTTAGTAATATAAACATAATCTAAAATATTCACAGATTAAGTTATTAAGAAAATGCGCCTATTTAACATTTTACAATAAACACATTTCTGAGTTAGTCCTTTATTAAAAAAAAAAAATAGGTTTCGGGGCGGAGATAACGTTTTGTATAAAATCTTATCCAAGATGTACACAGCCCAGTTGACGGATGACAGACGGCTAAAAAATGTCAACGAGAAGGCTGCGCGTCATCTGTTTTTAGGGAAGCTTCTAGAATGTTCTAGTAGCTTCGACTCGCTCTTGTTGGCCGGGCGGGAGCGAGAGACGGTCCCGCCAGAAGCGTGCGGACTGTGGCGGGAGCGGTTAGAAATGCTTTCGCGTTATTTATAACATATATTTTTTTTTAAATCATTACTGGTTTAAACGTGATCTTGAGTTTAAAATCATTAATAGTCGTTTATCGTCGCCTTAAGGTTGAACTAGTCGCGGGCTTAAACTCATTAGTGGGGTTGGCCAAAAAGCACGCTGTTTCATCTGGCATCGTGTCCGACAGAGATAGTATCATTGATGAGCAGTTAGACGCTAATAAAATAATAAATAGTTAGTAGTAGTAAAGTAAAACTAGAAATAGTGAAACGAGCGCGTAAAAATTTACGAAACGTCCTTTGGAAGATCGGGTTTTATGAAAAAACCACTGCATAAATCAATTACAAGTAAAGTTTATTGAACTCTTCGATAATTGAGCTTTGTCGGTACCGACTTTGTTTTGGAGATTTTACACGTCTTTTGTTACTTAGTTGCGTTAAATTAGCAAGAAATACAAATCTTTGTTGGCTCATAACGTTTTAACGGCTTTTTATTATACTATTCTGTTTCCGCACAGACAACATTAAATAACGAGACAAAACGACATCATGTTTAACTTTGGATGCACAATGTCAAACAGTAGAGTAATACCCTCCCGAAATTTGTATGGAAAAAATATCGACTAGTTAACACCTGAACACTTCATAATACGGCCCCAGAATAAATTCAATGATTAATAGACAACCATGCGCTCAATTTTGGAGAAAATAAAAGCTACATTTTAAGTTATTTGAGCTTAATTGCAGAAAAAAAAATACAATCCCTGTATTTTTGTAGGTACTGGGAGGTCTCGAACCTCACATGGGGTAGCTACGCAATAAATTATAGAGGTGGAGAGATAAACCAGGGATATTATTAAATTACAGAACTTTTCCAATTATGACTTCGGCCCGTGGCCGCCTGACTTCTTTTTAACCGACTTCAAAAAGGAGGAGGTTATCAATTCGTCGGAACCTTTTTTTTTTTTTTTTTTTTATTTTTTTTTTTTTTTTTATGTATGTTCCCCGGTTACTCGAAGATGGCTGGACCGATTTGGATTATGTTTTTTTACTTATTTTAAAATTCTAGTTAGTCTCATAAGCTATTTAAACATCCACGGAGGTTGCATGCTAAAACGCATAACGTTCAAAAAGCCTCTAGAGTACTCAGCTATTTTAATTATACAGGGTGTAAGTGTAAACAGTGGCAATATTTTAAGGGGTCATTGTTAACCGACTTCAAAAAGGAGGAGGTTCTCAATTCCTCGGAACCTTTTTTTTTATTTTTTTTATGTATGTTCCCCGATTACTCGAAGATGGCTGGACCGATTTGGATTTTTTTTGTTTTATTCGAGAGGGTATAGATCACAGTTGGTCCCATATAAAATTGATTAACTTTGCTTGGGTAGTTTTTGAGTTAGCTTCGATAATACGTATTTTTTCCCCACTTTTATATGGATGATGTTCTAGTTTGTTTTGCAGATAGTGGTATTAGAATTTGTGTGGGGTAGGTACACAACTAAAAAGTGAAAAATAAAAACTTTTTTACAAAAAAATACAACCGACTTCCAAAAACAACACTACAAAGTGAAAAATAACTTTAATTTCGGAAGTCGGTGGCAAAAAACGAAAATACCTTAACTAGACACCGACTTCCGAAATTAAAGTTATTTTTCACTTTGTAGTGTTGTTTTTGGAAGTCGGTTGTATTTTTTTTACTCATCATTATGAACAACTTTTACTATGGGAACAACCCTGAAATCGCGAAAAATAAATCAGCTGTTCCCTACATTTTGACGAATTATGCGAACATAAATGTAGGGAACAGCAGTTTTTTTTCGCGAGTTCAGGGTTGGTCCCATAGTAAAAGTTGTTCCTATAGTACAAAGGAATGCATAATCAGCCTATAATATTCCCAATGCTGGGACACAGGCCTCCTCTCAGTGAGATGGAGTTGACCGTAATCCACCACGCGGCCCCATTGCGGGTTGGTAGATGTCACATGTCTTTGAATTTTTGATTGTAGGATATGACGGTTACCTCACGATGTTTTTTTTTTTTTCACCGTTTTGTCAACCAGCAGTCAGTCACAAATCTACTTTGTTTTTTCAGATGGATGTCATACAGAATCCTTTGAATTTAATATCTGAAATATCTCCGGTAGCGTTGATGAAGCTAATCAAAAATGAGGTGGAGTTAGAGGTAAGTATTCATGATTAATTATAGGTCAGTACTACGTCGTTAATAAGTGACATTATTGCCAAAATAATCATCATCTGCCAGCCGTTTTTCTACTATGTTCGGGTCAGCTTCCAGTCTAACCGGATGCAGCTGAATACCAGCAGTTAACATGGAGCGATTGCCTCAACCCACTTACTGGTTAATACGGTACCCCTTGTTAAGACTGGTTATCAACGACTGTCAAAGATCTACGAATGACAGCCGCGACCAACGATGGCAACTTATTTAAGGCGAAACCGCCAGGGTAGCCCGCGAAATTCAATTTTTCTTACGTTTTTGCAATTTGCAGGTCAGTGTCAGGTTGTATGTTGATCAAAATATGATTCACGGCCGTAGCTAATATGGCTTTACAGAATTATAATCATTAGAATCAGCACTACGACTCAAAGTTGGAATTGATTTTAAATGTCATGATGTCATGAAATAGTCATTCAGCAGGGTATTTTGAATAAAGTTGTATTAATGATTTTAATGATTGTAATTAAAATACATACATATTTCGCGGGCTAATTTAGCGCATCCCCCTTTAATAAAACAATAATTTCATTTATTCACTGACATACAACGGACAGCCTAAACTGCTGGATCTAGGAAGCTTGGAATTTTGCGCATGAGTTCCATAAATAGTGAAAATGAGCACTAAAGAAGAATTTTTGAAAATTCACCACAAAAAGTGTTAAATAGAATAGAATAGAATAGTTTATTTCCATCACTAAATGTTACAAATGTGTCTTAGTCTAAGGATAATATGTGACAACAATGGGGGACATTAAACAAGAGAATACGTTGACGACCGCAGTAGTATGAACTGTGTCACAGCCGTCAGCGCCTTCCACTCTGTACATAAACTTCATATCTTTACATTGTAGATCAAATGTTTGAAATATAATTAAACCTAGTTAAACATTGAATAGACATAGATACGTTACCATATGTATAGTGTGTGTGTGTGTGTGTGTGTGTGTGTGTGTGTGTGTGTGTGTGTGTGTGTGTGTGTGTGTGTGTGTGTACCGCTCACAGCTTGTCTATATTACAAATAAATAAAATTGAATTGTCTGTTTGTAATGTCAAAATAACAGCTTTTTACTAATAATACAATACAAAAAATAAATTTTTGTCTGTCTGTCTGTTTGTTCCGGCTAATCCGAAACGCCTGGACCGATTTTGATGGAACTTTCACTGGCAGATAGCTGTTGGTAATTAGGAGTAACTTAGGCTCACTTTTATTTTAGGAAAAGAATTAGGGTTCCACACAAAAAATTAAAACCAATAAGATTGTGAACAAAATCAGATTCAACAAATAGGGAAGTATTGACATCCACGCGGGCTAAACCCGGGGCTAGTGATAACATTAATATGTTTTTATCAGGGTTTCCGTCAATGCCACATACGGGACGGCGTCGCAGTGAGTCGCCTTCTGAAGTGGCTGCACGACCAGATAGATGGCGGGGAGACTGTCACAGAAATACAGGCAGCTGATAAACTGCTAGAGTTCCGCAAGTAAGTTGACAACATAACATCAAAGAAAAGAAAGAAAGAAAAAACATTTATTTAGCACAGACTAAAAGGTACACAAAATAATTTAAAAAAAACCTGTCAAGGACGCTGTTACAAATGGGTAGTCAGATCATTACTTTTATACACAAAAGTATGTTTATTAAATAAAATGCTTTGCATTCTTAAAATGTTTATTGGCCGAATTGTTGATAGATGTGCATGGTACGATTCTGAACTATAAATATAATTTTAGATTGGTACTGTTTCTCAATAAAGGTACCGAGGAAAAAATTTTCATTTCGGTACCTTTTTTGAGAAACGTACCTAAAATTATATTTATAGTTCAGAATCGTACCATGCACATCTAACAACAATTTGGCCAAAAGACATTTTAAGAATGTAAAGCATTTTACTTAACAAACAAGCTTTTCATCACGCAAGTATTCCCCGAAGGGTTCGGCAGAGATGTACAACGTATATCAGAAAGATGTACAACGTGTATCAGAAAGATGTACAACGTGTATCAGAAAGATGTACAACGTGTATCAGAAAGATGTACAACGTGTATCAGAAAGATGTACAACGTGTATCAGAAAGATGTACAACGTGTATCAGAAAGATGTGGTACCAAATCTAAGAGCGTGGTACAAAGTACAGACCTTCAAACTGCACAACATTCTCCATGGGACCAACATCGTAATCGAGAAAAAAATATCAGCTGTCCCGTACAAAACTTCAATACCTACTCGTTCTAGATGTATGGCTGATTAATTATTTCACACAGGTATAGAATATACAATTTTGTGCATAAATGCAAATAATTTGCATTTGCTCCTTGTTCCCCTCGTCAGACGTCTTAAAACGTCATTTATATGCTTAAGAACCCCATAGGTTCATATCAATATGTGCTCGAATGTCAACTGAACCACATACAGTAGGCGCGCGATCTGAGTGCAGTCGGGGTATGAGGAGCGGGGCGGGTGCAACTCCCCCCGCCTGTCGACACCTCGCCGCGGCCGCCTGTAGTTTAGTGCTGTGCTGACCTTGATGTCTCTCGCTCGCGAGCTTATCGATAGCGTTTTACTCAAAGGGATGGATTAATGGAAGATACCGTAGACCGATTTGTCATTGAGGTCGGCGATGACAGTGATGATAGTTTACAATAATAAACTTGTTTGATTAAGATTTCCGGCTTTCCCACAGTTTTCTTTAAGTAGGGAATATATGCATGATATTTTCTTTTTTTTATACCATAGCTTGTAATAAAAATCGAGCGCAAATATAATAAATAAAATGTGTTAAAATACTAACAGATACAAGCAGTTTGCAAATCCACTTTTGAGGTGTCAAAGAAAAATATCGAACTCCGTTCATTGTCGCTAATTAGGTCACATCACTAGCGCATTCCTCAGAACTGCACTCAGATCGCGCGCCTACTGTAGGTTCACAACTACTGTAAGCCCGCGGTCGCCATTGGATGATGATATTTTACGCTTATGTATACAGGGTGTCCCTAGAAGCATGGATTAAATCATAAAGGAGCGTGGGCAAAGTAATTTCTAAACTTTTTAACCTTGAGAATGTTAGTGATTTTTTTTTAAATCGCTCTAAAATTGAGTAAAATTTTTGCAAGACCGAACCCTTTGCAGTAAATGTTTTTTTCTTATTGAACACAAAAGTATTATCACAAGAAAGGCCCACCTACAACGTCCTGAAACAAAAATTGATAACCCTGATAGTTAATTTTGTTTTTTTTTTCCTTGCGCAGTAATGAAAAAAAAAAACCAAAAATGGATTTTTGATCCGTAAAAATTTGCACAGACATTCTCAGAGATAAAAACGTTTTAAAATCACCTTGCCTACGTCCCTATTCGATTTGATCCATACTTCTAGGGTCACCCTATATATATGATATACGTTTATACACATATTATGTAAATTAGGACTGAGTTTACTATACTTGGTATACATCCGACGTTTAAGAGGTTAATATAATTTTATGTGGGAAATAAGTTATTTTATATTTGTAGAGACGAAGCGGACTTCATGGGCCCCTCGTTCGAGACCATACCGGGTGCGGGAGCCAACGGCGCCATCATACACTACAGCCCCTCTAGGGACGGAGTGCAGAAGGTTATAGAGAACAATGACATGTTCCTACTTGACTCCGGTGGACAGTACAAGTGAGTTTTATATCTAACATAATCAGCCCTATAATGTTCCCACTGCTGGGACACAGGAAGTGGGCTGTATCCACCACGCGGGCCAGTGCGGGTTGGTAGATGTCACATGTCTTCGAATTTTTAGCTCTAGGACATGCCGGTTTCCTCACGATGTTTTCCTTCACCGTTTTTAGAGCAGTGGCGATGAAATAATTTACACAAAGTAAAGCGCCTGCCTGGGTTCGAACCTACGTACAACTAGAAAGTTACCACTACTCAACTGGGCCGCCATTGTTTTTTTTTTTTTTTTTTTGGAATGTCATCTCGTAGTGTGACCATGAGAGGTCTCGACTACTTAACCGGACTTTCCTGTGGGTGCCTTTAAGCGAGCTCAAAAGCCTCCAGCCAGGGGCATAAAATACTAACTAAATTTATAAACTAAACGACTGCGCACTAAGGGCACCCCCTGTGGGGTACGGACCTCGGCTTAGGGAGTCGTTGTCATTGACCAATGATAAACAAGGCAAAGCAATAGGCTGGATCAAGTTAGGGGAATTATTATTATCAGGGGAGTTTAAAGCTACAGGCTCAGCTACGCCACCAGCTGGCTCGATTAAACCGATCAAGGGACATGAATTTACATTTACATTTACGTTAGATGGTCTTAAACGCGATGGGCCTCGGCGGCGAGGCCGGAATGTAGATCTGTGTTTGTGTTTATAGACAGTGCTAGTTTCCCTACTACTTTCCTGGAGGAGGGTGATAGGGTCATCGGGTTCAGTGAGGGCGTGTCGCGGACGGCGGATACTACTGATTCTACTTGGGCCGCCATTGCTTTCTATCTGACTACTTATACTAATAAAAAAGCGGGCTCGTGGCTAAGTAATAACAGCCGCCCGGGTCGATCCATCAGGTTAAGCTACGCTTGCCGGGGTTGTCCGTGGATGGGTGACCATCTTTACATACCGAGACTCCTCCGTGCTTCGGAAAGCACGTTAAGCCGTAGGTCCCGGCTGTCATTCGTGGATCTTTGACAGTCGTTACGGGTCGTCAGAAGCCCGAAAGTCTGACAACCAGTCTTACCAAGGGGTATAATAGTATACCCAGTAATTGTGATGTGAAGGCCAGATAGGCAGTCGCTCCATGTGTGTGTGTATGTGTATGTGCCAACATAGTTGGGAAAAGGCTAGACAAATGATGGTGAGTTTGTCTTTGAAGTGAAAATTTCTTTAGGTGCGTTTTTCGGTAGGGAGAAATTGACCGGTTAACGTCACCGCAACATGCGATGCATAGTTTTAAATTTAAGATTTTAGACTTCTGTCGGAGTCCCCATGACTCCTACACTCTGTTTTTTTTTAACAAACGAGTACATAGTTATTTATGTCTCTCGCACATTTCCGATATTGACAGAGTGAGATGGGTCATTGCATTGGTCGGGGTGGGGCCAACGCCTTTGTTTTGTTTTGAAATTGTTAAGGGCCGTTCATATTGAATACTTCTAAAATTTACTGTACAGGAGACATGTCCGCCATGACTCACGCACAAACAATATCGTCTGGATCACTCACTAAAACACGTGCGACGCGCATGTAGTCGATGACTCAACTGAATGTTTGAGTGGAACGACTGCGGAATAGCAACGCAGTCAAAATTTTCGGTAGGTACTCGTTTGTTAAAAAAAAAAAAACAAGACTATAATATTTTCGTTTGTTTAAAACAAAACAACAAGGTTTTGGCGCGGTATGAAATAACTTTTTTTAAAGTTTTTTTTTTACAACTTTGATTGCTGTAATTTTGGATTCCCCCTTGTTAAAACTACTAGAAATTAAAATTCGGTACCTATAAAATTTAATGCAAAAATCGGTCAGTACCTCCCCTACTATTACTGAACTGTGATCGTTGTTTTACTATTTAACTCTGCATCAATGCGGTGTACACGCGGTTCCGGTGCGGCGCATGTGCGGTTTTCATTCGTATACACAAACATGCGGTCCGGCGCCGGTGTGGCTCCAGCGTCAAAGTACATGAAGGCTAAGCGGCCGGTGGCATTAATCGCCACCATGAGAAATTCAAATATTCTTAGGTTTTTTTTTTGCAATTTTCATAATTCATATAATTTTTTTTCAAAAAAAAGGAGCTCGTGGCTAAGTAATAACTGCCGCACGGGTCGATCCATCAGGTTAAGCTACGCTTGCCGGGGTTGGTCCGTGGATGGGTGACCATCTTTACATACCGAGACTCCTCCGTGCCTCGGAAAACACGTTAAGCCGTTGGTCCCGGCTGTCATTCGTGGATCTTTGACAGTCGTTACGGGTCGTCAGAAGCCCGAAAGTCTGACAACCAGTCTTACCAAGGGGTATCGTATTACCCAGTTACTGGGTTGTGGAGGTCAGATAGGCAGTCGCTCCATGTAAAATAATGGTATTCAGCTGAATCCGGTTAGACTGGAAGCCGACCCCAACATAGTTGGGAAAAGGCTAGGCAGATTGATTGATATAATTTTTCTTCATCATCTTTTTCATCTCTTTTCCAGAGACGGCACGACAGACATAACTCGTACCCGTCACATGGCTCGCGCCCCCACTCCTGCGCAGAAGTCTGCCTTCACACGAGTGTTGATAGGACAAATGATGATTGGCAGTGCACTGTTTCCTAAGGGAGTCAAGGTAAGGATCTTTAATGGTAATTTTTCAGTGGTGTTCTGTTTTCAAAACTTCAGTTTTAGAAAAGCTATGATAAATTTAGCAATTAAACTTATTAAACTTTCGCGATTTGTACACATTGTAAAACGTCGTCGTCGTTGTAACGTCGGGAAACAAGTAGGTACGGTCAGCAACACAAGTCGATTAACACTGCTACTTTTTTACATATCATGTAAATTAATACAAAATGATTTGATTATCTCCTTTTTTCCTAAAATACTTAAGAGTCTAGTAGATTTTTAAATTTTACTTCAGTTCCGATTTTAATTAAATATCTTGCTCAGTAATTAAGATTTAAAAAACTGAAGTGTTAATCGGCTTTTGTTGCTGACTATACGTAAAAAGGAATATCCCGAGATGACCCGTTCTCAATGTTGTTTTATAATGATATTATATTAAAATATCATTGACATGAATTAACTTTTTGCTCCGTTGGTGTAATTGCTGTATGGCGTTCCAGTTATAAATATTCATATATCCAAATAAATTTAGCAATGTTGAATGAAACCATAAATTCGATCGATAAAAAAAAAACATAATTTGGTATTGTATAATACTAGTTCTAAACAGATCAAATAATAAGAGTTTGTGAAATGAATATTTTGCTCCTTTTGGGCTTCGTGTAAAAATTCTTAAACTCTCGAAGCAAAGAGACGTCGCGATTATTTAAATTTTTTTGGTTAGACTGGAAGCCGACCCCAACATAATTGGAAACAGGCTAGGCAGATTGAGTACATTTCCGTAGGATAGAGATAATTACCGACTACCATGCGGGCGAAGCCGCGGGCAAAAGCTAGTATCTCCATAACCAGTCGTTTTCCAGGAATGTTCTATCCAGTAAAAAAAAGACTTCGACGAGGAGAATATTAGGTGACTTTCGGCTTGTTGGTGTGTATTTTTATTAGATTTATTATTTATTATTATTTATTATTATTTTATTTATAACCGACTTCAAAAAAGGAGGTTCTGTATTCGACTCGTATGTATGTATGTTTGTTTGTCCGTGATTTTCTCAAAAACTAATGAACTGATTTTGATGATTTTTTCACTAACGTGATCTGCATTCTTTCAGGAAGGTTTTAGTATATAATACATTATGTAATTATTCTTATGTACGAAGTTATATGCATAAATGCACTGTATCTCCGGCATTTCTAAGCGGATTTTGATGATTCTTCTTTTGATTCGACTTGGGCTTACCTACTTATGTAATTATATACCTATTCAACTAAAAATGGAAAAATAAATTTACTTTAAAAAAAGTAAAAACCGACTTCAAAACGAATAACATAACTTTCATAAAACACTTCTCAGCTTCGGAAGTCGGTGTCTCCAATTCTTCAATGCACTTTAGCTTGACACTGACTTCAAAAGCTGTTAAGTGTTGTATGAAAGTTATTTTATTCGTTTTTGGTTTTGAAGTCGGTTTTTACTTTTTTTAAAGTAAATTTATTATATCCGTTATGTAACTCCACCTTCTTTCTTGTTCAGGGTAACGTCCTCGACAGTTTCGCCCGCCACTCCCTGTGGGAGGTCGGGCTGGACTACGCGCATGGAACCGGACACGGTGTCGGCCATTTCCTGAACGTGCACGAGGGTCCGTCCGGCATCTCCTGGAGACCATACCCTCACGACCCTGGTCTTAATGCTGGGCAGATACTTAGCAATGGTGAGAGTAGCTTTAGTAGCATCTAAGACACGTGGGTCAGGCTGGCATATTTTTTATAGACTGTGAACTGTGAAGTTTCCCTAGTTAATTTAGTTATTTTACGGGAAATTAATTTCAGGTTCATCAATTAGTTACCACCGACTTTCGCCTTATGAATTCCTTTTTAACCGACTTCAAAAAAGGAGGTTCTGTATTTGACCAGTATGTATTAATGTTTGTTTGTTTGTCCGCGATTTTCTCTAGAACTAATGAACCAATTTTGATGGTTCTTTCACTAACCTGATCTAATCATGCATAAATGTCCTGTATCTCCGGCATTTCTAAGCCGATTTTGACGATTCTTCTTTTCGTTCGTCTTGGGCTTACTTGTGTAATTTTATATTCAACTAAAAATTGAAATATAAATTTACTTTAAAAAAATTAAAAATCGACTTCAAAAACCAAAAACGAATAAAATAACTTTCATAAAAAACTTAACAGCTTCAGAAGTCAGTGTCATCAATTCTTCAATGCATCTTAGCTTGGCACCGACTTCAGAAGTTGTTAAGTTTTTTATGAAAGTTATTTTTTTCGGTTTTTGTTTTTGAAGTCGGTTTCTACTTTTTTAGAATAAATATGTACTTCCTCACTTTCGCATTAAATGCGAAAGTGAGTTTGTTTGTAACGCTTTCACGCTAAAACGGCTGAACGGATTTGAATGTAATTTGGCATACGGGTAGACCATGACCTGGAAAAGGACATATGCTACTTATTATCGACATACCACGCGGGCGGAAGCTAGTATAATAATAAAATAATATATATCAATTTTTTTTTTAAATATTGTGTAATATTATGATGTTTTCAGAGCCAGGCTACTATAAAGTGGGAGATTTCGGCATTCGTCACGAGGATTTGGTGGAAATCATCCAAGTTACGAAGGACACTAAGCACCCCAAAGTAAGTTACTTCTGTTAAATGATGGTGTTAGTAAGAGAGCTTATAGAAAAAAAATACCTCAGCTTCGTCCGCTTGATCTCTTATACTATAATCATAATACATAAAAGTAACTAAAAAAAATATAATATAATTAATAATATAATATATAATTAATTTAAAAAAAAAACCAGGCAAAAGGTTTGAATGGTAGTAAATTTAAGTTGTCTCATAAAAATTTGGTGAAGACAAAAAATCATCATCATACCTATTATTCAGTTTTCAATAACTTTTAGCTAAGTAATAACAGCCGCACGGGTCGATCCATCAGGTTAAGCTGCGCTTGCCGATCCGTGGATGGGTGACCATCTTTACATACGGAGACTCCTCCGTGCCTCGGAAAGCACGTTAAGCCGTTGGTCCCGGCTGTCATTCGTGGATCTTTGACAGTCGTTACGGGTCGTCAGAAGCCCGAAAGTCTGACAACCAGTCTTACCAAGGGGCATCGTATTACCCAGTAATTGGATTGTGGAGGTCAGATAGGCAGAGTCGCTCCATGTAAAATACTGGTATTCAGCTGCATCCGGTTAGACCGGAAGCCGAGCCTAACATAGTTGGGAAAAGGCTATGCAGATTGAGTGGTATATTAATTTTTGCAAAAAGTTTGTGTTCGCGAGGTCAACTGTTATCACTACTAGTCTAAAATATTCACATATTAATTTATTCAGAAAATGCTCTAATTTAACTTTTGATTTTTAATTGTATGTACATAATATATAGACTAACAGATTTAAAATAATAGTAATGCACAGTGGGCTGCATCAATTGGGTTCTCCAGTTGTGTTAAAATTTTAATACAACTGGTTGATGCAGCCCACTGTAGGATATGGTATATAAAAAAGGAGGGGAAAGGATCATAGGGCATCAAAAAATTCGTCCGTATCGCTGTCAACAGGAAAAGTGCCCAAAAGGCTGGCAGCATTGCCACGTTGTATGGCAATGCTGATTCTTTGGCCAACAAATAGGCCAGTCCTTTGGTCACGTGAGGAGTCGACCAACCGCTTAGCGATGTCTTGAAAAACCAAATGGGCACTCGGACCCCATGGCCCTAGTGTTTCAACCCCAAACGACTCGAAAATTTGGTTTATTCCCGTTGTCCCCGTATGCCATATCCCCTTCACGGGGACAGCGGGACGTGATTAAATGTATTTCCCGCTGTCTCCATAACGTACATTCGGCTAACGGGGACAACGGGAAGCAAACTTTTCACGAGTCGTTGTCCTCTAACTAACTAGTTCGGTTCTTGATAGCATGTTAAAAATAATCTCTTTTTTTCCACATTTTTTTTTTTTCTGTAAAATCTAGTCGTTTCTGGCACTCGCCGGCCGCTGCCGCGGCACCGCTCGCTTCGCTCGTGCGTAGAAGGTCACAGTTTTAACCTAACCTAACCTATATATTTTTTGTCATAACAAATCATTTAACCAAAAAGACCAAATGTTTATTGTCTAAAGATTGTTTGCTGTAATAAATCATTTGATTAAATACCAAATAAAAAACTTTGTTTGATGGGTAAAAGATGCCGACCTACACAAAAAAGAAAAAAACGGGGACTGTGGGCAATAATTTTTACTTATTTATTCAACTATATTAACGGGGACAGTGTACGGGGACAACGGGAAGTATTTTTAAATATTTAATTGAAGTACCGCTGTCCCCGTAGGACGGGGACAACGGGAACTACCGGAAAATTTAACTCGCAAATATATTTGAATATTTTCGCCGTTTGAGGTTTTCCGCACCAGCACAGCCCACTGTGCTAGCCTGGTGGGATGACGCAAGGGCGCGACACATGTTGCATCCCATACCAAACGCCGACCTAACTTCCAAGGCATTATGGTCATTCCGTCAGGTCTCTTTCCATCGTCGCGTGCCAAGCCGTTGTGTGGTTGGGTTCTGGCACCCCGGGCGGTTACAAGAGCACGATGGATTTAACTTATATGTTTTCCAAATCACACTACACTACTCGTTTAGACGTGTGATTGTAGTTTAAAATATTTAAAAGTCGGTTATCGTCGCCTGAATTAAGATTACCTGTATATTCCCAGGCTAGCGGCTTGGAAGGCGACTACGACGGCCGTGGCGTGCTGGGATTCAACACACTCACTCTAGTACCACATCAGAAGGAATGCATTGATGTTAACATGCTTTCCGATTTTCAGGTATGTACGACGTACTCATCTACTCAGAGTTTCTGAAAACCTAATAAAAATGATCTGTTTTCATAACATATATGAATCGTCATCTTCCTGCCCTTGTACCATGTTACGTGGGGTTGGCGCAACACGATTTCTTCTACCATTCTCCCCTGTCAACCGTCACGCTATCATTCACTCCCTTGTCTTTCATATCATTCCTCACACAATCCATCCATCATTACATATTTGAATCATCATCTTCCTGCCCTTGTCCCATGTTACTTCGGTCGGCGCAACACGTTTTCTTCTTCCATTCTCCCCTGTCAACCGTCACGCTATCATTCACTCCCTTGTCTTTCATATCATTCCTCACACAATCCATCCATCATTACACATTTGAATCATCATCTTCCTGCCCTTGTCCCATGTTACTTCGGTCGGCGCAACACGTTTTCTTCTTCCATTCTCCCCTGTCAACCGTCACGCTATCATTCACTCCCTTGTCTTTCATATCATTCCTCACACAATCCATCCATCATTACATATTTGAATCATCATCTTCCTGCCCTTGTCCCATGTTACTTCGGTCGGCGCAACACGTTTTCTTCTTCCATTCTCCCCTGTCAACCGTCACGCTATCATTCACTCCCTTGTCTTTCATATCATTCCTCACACAATCCATCCATCATTACATATTTGAATCATCATCTTCCTGCCCTTGTCCCATGTTACTTCGGTCGGCGCAACACATTTTCTTCTTCCATTCTCCCCTGTCAACCGTCACGCTATCATTCACTCCCTTGTCTTTCATATCATTCCTCACACAATCCATCCATCATTACATATTTGAATCATCATCTTCCTGCCCTTGTCCCATGTTACTTCGGTCGGCGCAACACGTTTTCTTCTTCCATTCTCTCTGTCAACCGTCACGCTATCATTCACTCCCTTCTCTTTCATATCATTCCTCACGCAATCCATCCATCATTACATATTTGGATAAAGTCACAAAAGTAGCATAAGTTGGCGGGAATAGGATTTTGAACACTCATTTAGGTGAAGGTTCAAATGATTTTATTTACCAAAAGCTATACATTTTAGATCGTGTTTGCTCGTAACAAGTCAAGTTTGACAAAACAAAAAACAATCCCGAACTTGTGAAGTGAGTGAGTGAGAGACTAATTATAAGTGGGCATTGTACGCTAAAAAGTGCAAAATAAAAAAAGTAAATTAAAAAAATTAAAAAAAACCTGTGCATAACAAGTGACTTTAAAAATATGGTAACAAGATGACCTAGTTTGTCTCCAAACAATATCATGCAGTCGGAGGCATCTCTTTAAATTTAACAATAACGACCTCAGACTGCATGAGATTTTTAGAAGACAAAATAGGCCATTTTGTTTCAATCTTTGTAAGTCACACAGGAGAGGAGCTCGTGGCTAAGTAATAACAGCCGCACGGGTCGATCCATGAGGTTAAGCTACGCTTGCCGGGGCTGGTCCGTGGATGGGTGACCATCTTTACATACTGAGACTCCTCCGTACCTCGGAAAGCACGTTAAGCCGTTGGTCCCGGCTGTCATTCGTGGATCTTTGACAGTCGTCAGAAGCCCGAAAATCTGACAACCAGCCTTACCAAGGGGTATCGTATTACCCAGATAATGGGTTGTGGAGGTCAGATAGGCAGTCGCTCCATGTAAAATAATGGTATTCAGCTGCATCCGGTTAGACTGGAAGCCGACCCCAACATAGTTGGGAAAAGGCTAGGCAGTAAGTTCACATTTTATGGAGACGGGTTTTTTTATTTTTTAAATTTATTTATTTTTTAACTCGATTTAGTACATTGCCAATTTATCAATAAAAAACTACTCGAGCAATGTAATTTGATCTCGTGCATGCCATATAAATTTGTGCGAAACTCGCGCTAAATGGCCGAGTCCTTCGGGGACATAAGCGATATTTATTTTTAACCTTTTGAACGCCAGAGCGTAAACGCATCGGCGCCCCTTCCACGCCAAGCCACAAATTCAGCGAAAATACCTACAAAAAAAATAGGGATTCCAACATCTTGTCGACAAGTTATCGAAAACCTATTAATATAATATCATCCTTTATTTCAGCTGTCCTATATCAACGCTTACCACAAGCGGGTGTTGGACACATTGGGGCCCATTCTAAAGCAGCGAGGACTCAATGAAGACGTGAACTGGCTTCAACAGGAATGTTCACCACTGAACAGGACATAAAATACGTCAGTTTTGTTCAAATATCCATTTAGCTACCAAGTGACGCACTGAAGGGCGAGATTCACGCAGATTTGCTATGGTTTGCCAAGATTGTGGTGGCCAATCAATCAATCAATCAATCTTTAAAAAATTACCAGTCTTACCGCGTGGTACCCAGTAACTGGGTTGTGGAGGTCATATAGGCAGTCGCTCCATGTAAAATACTGGTATTCAGCTGCATCCGGTTAGACTGGAAGCCGACCTCAACATAGTTGGGGAAAGGCTAGGCAGATTGATTGTTAGCTTGTATTGTATATTGTAATTATAAGATTTATAGGTGACTTATTTTTTAGTAATAATTTTTTTTATTTGTTTTATTTTCAGATGCTGTTCCAAGGTTTAAGTAAGAAGTTATTCTTATGTATTTTATATGCAGTACAATAAATAAGTATGCTTTTACTTGTTTTTTTATTTATTTTCTTTTAGTGACCCGTCCTTGCCTAGCACGGGCATACCTAATCTTCTAATCTCAGAAATCGAATTCGAGTTCAAAAATGTAAACAAAGGTGTTGCCAATTTTAAATAAGAACCTCAATTGTGCAGTTTGCCGAAAAGTACTATCACATAGTGCTAAAATTGTAGGCATATCTTATCAGGTAAAATATAATATTGCACACAGTTTTCAGCTTTAAAGTGACGTAAACTACACTTCTGGACACATCTATTGGCCCACCTTAGAGTTTAGGTTTCGATGGCCCCTACCGAAATATGATTGCTAGATTGAACAAAAACTGTTGATGCAGTTTTAAACCTGATACATTTTACCATCTTTTTCGATCGTATTGTTTTAAATTTGAATTCAGAATACCATACGACATGGAGCTACGCCTAACAAGTCGGATATGCGCCTTGTTAAAGGCAATTGATTTTTGAATAAAAAACATGTTTTATCAAATAAAGGTTTAATTTAATAACGCGTGTTGCCTCCATGGGCATCTACCACAGCTCTCATACGATTAGGCATAGAGGTTATCAACCGCTCTATGAAATTTTGAGGGATCATCTCCCATTCCTCTTCTATGGCAGTTTTCAACTCCTGCATCGTCTGGGCAACTGGCTGACGAGCCCTAACACGTCTTTTTAGCTCGTCCCACATGTGCTCAATGGGGTTCATGTCTGGGCTTCTGGCTGGCCAGTCCATAACTGTGATGTTCACATCCCGAAGATATTCCCTGACGATGCCGGCCGCATGGGCTCTTGCATTATCATGCATAAAAAGGAAATTTGGGCCCACATAGTCCGCGTATGGTATCACGTGAGGTTCTAAGCACTCACGAATGTACCTTTCAGCATTTAATGTTGGCAGCCGTGGTCCTGTAACAACCTCAAGTTGAGTTTTGCCGCTCGCGGATATACCGCCCCAGACAGTCCATGAGCCACCGCCATAAGCAACCCTCTCTTCAAAGCAGCATTGTGCGAAACGCTCTCCCTTACGTCGGTAGACCTTCTTCCTTCCATCATTGCCATGTAACACAATTTTAGACTCATCAGAAAAGAGTACACGGCTCCAATCTTGCTGTGTCCAATTTAAATGACTGCGTGCGAAATGAAGGCGCGCTGTTCGGTGGGCTCGCGTTAGTTTGGGGCCATTAGCTGGCTTGTGTGGTACCATATCGCGTTCTTTTAACCTTCTCCGAACAGTTCGAGCGCTCACAGATACTCCGTGGAAGTCACGAAGTTGGTTTTGTATCTCAATGGAGGTAAGGTGACGATTTCTCAAGCTGGTCGTCACGATGAATCGATCCTGCCTTTCAGTTGTGACCCGAGATCGTGGCCTTCCTTGGCGACGAACAAAGCCGCCAGTCTCTAGGTACCTCCGATAAACATTTCGGACCGCAGATCGACTTAAATTAAGTTGAGCAATCACGTTTCTTTGGCTGTGTCCGGCCTGAATAAGTGCCACAGCTTGGGCGGCGACTTCAGGTGAAGTATCCATAGATTATTGATAGAACCTCACCTTAATGTTAAGAATAAGTAATGTTTGTTGCAAAACCAAAGATATCAATCACTTTTTCAAGAATTAAATCCAAGTAAACCAATAAAACCAAGTTTTCTTAGTATTCGATTGTTTGATATCAACAAACAGGCTCCAAATTGTCTTTTGTTTCTTTAAATTCTGTGTTCGAAATTCAAAAAAAGACTATTGAATGAAATTGTGAATGTGCCAGGTTCAAAACTGCATAAAAACTTTTTGCTCGACCTAATATAAAATTTTAGCTAGGACCAAACGAAACTGAAAATACAAGGTGGGCCAAAAGATGTGTCCAGAAGTGTACGACCCAAGCATAAAATATAACTGTTTGAAATAAAATCGTGCAATTGTTTTTATAATACTGGCAATAAGGCAGAAGCTCTAAACATTTGGACTTTCATCAATTATTTTCTATTTATGAAATCTTTTTCCTTCTAAATAAGTGAATCGTTAAAAAAATCGAAAATAGTATTGCGTTATCCTAATAATCGATTCAAGTTGAGCGTCCCAACCTTGGTCGGCATAAAGGAAAGTAATAGTACTGTCATCCGATTTAAAAATCAAATAATTAGAATGACTAGGGAAATGTTGACTACCCCTGAGCTGTCACTTTGATAATGATATTTCTTTGTTTACATTTTTGATCTCGAATTCGATTTCTGGGTTTACAGTCCCGACATCGAGAGAATGCGTATCTGACACCTGCCAGTTGGCCTATTTCTGGTTGTAATAAGGATCAAATTCGCAAAACACGTATTCGTTAGTATGAAACTGAGAGGTGTCAAGAAAGCATTCTCTCGACGGTCGGTCTGTAAAGTGTGTCAAATATAGATATATAGATATCTAAGTGAAATATGAATGTACAGTCAGCGTCAAAAATATCGGGACGAACAGACTGCTCAAAATGATCTCAACAACGAAGAAAATTAAACTTTATCTCAATGGCAGGATAATTTGACACGAAACGTCTACATCTACAGCAGCGCCCCCAAGCGGGATAAATTACGAGTTTCATAATCCATTCGAAAATGAATGAATGGAAATTGTATAGGTACCCATCTCTTTTAACCCGTCGCGCGCTAATTTGCAGACACAATTGAAATTCTATTGTTATCTGTACACATGGTGTACAATCGACATTTTAAGAGTTAATCTACATTACGATACGTAATACTTTCTTGTCTTTGAATTTTATAACATGACATTTTTCATTTTAATTAGGTTAGGTTATTGATTGACGATAATGCCAGAATAATTTGACATGAAAAGTATTTGACAGGTCTACAATGTAGACCTGTCAAATACTTTTCATGTCAAATTATTCTTACATCTACAGCAGCGCCCCCATGCGGGATAAATTGTGAGAATTGCTGCCATCGGTTAAAGTTTTTGACAAAATAACAGTTGTCGTGTACCGTCTTCATTCTGAAACATTCCTTGTGTCATTGCGTTAATATTTCATTTTCATAGTTGTTTAGATCATTTTGAACAGGCTGTTCGTCCCGATATTATTGACGCTGACTGTACCAGCGTACCTACCTATATCAATCTGCGTAGCCTTTTCCGAACCATGTGATTGGCTTCCAGTCTAACCGGATGAATGAATGTACCTATAGAGGCTTTAAATAATGGTGAAACTCCATTGTATAATTCAGAACTCGGCGATTACAGACACACGGCGACTACTGTAAGGCTCGCTCGTTTTTTAGGGTTCCGTAGTCAAGAAGGAACCCTTATATACATCTGCTTTTGTGTACCTATCATGAATCTTGTGTGTGTAATAAATATTATTCTTATTCTTATTCTTATAGTTTCGCTATGTCCGTCCGCAGCTTAGCTCAGAGACTCTTCGTACTAGAAAGCTATAATTTGGCATGGATATACATATTCATCACGCCGACAAAGTGGTAAAATAAAATCATGGAAATATTTTTTTTTTAGGGTACCTTCTGTAAACGTAGTGGGAATGTTTTTTTTTCTCGTCCACCCCATGGTGTGGGGTGTTGTTGGATGGGTCTTTCGAAAATATTGTGGGTTTGTTAAAACAATTTTTCGATGTAGGGATCCGTTTCTGAAATATTAAGCTTTAAAGTGCAAATAATTTTTCAAGTGTCCCCGCCAGCTAAACGGTTAGTATTGGATGGGTGAAAAAATTCACGGTAGTAGTATATAATAGGTTGGGGAAAAAGTTTCTTCGCATTTTTTAAGAAAATTCAAAACATTTTTTAATATACATTATTTACATTTATCTAAAGTAAGTAGGTACTATTTTATTCGATAACTTTTTGCCATCTTGTAGGTAGGGTCATGATCCCATTGCTATAGAAATTTTGGGACTTCTGATCAAAATACCGCGACAAGTGGTTTTGGCAGTCCTCTCGTGATGTTAACCTGACACTGCCTAAAGAATTCTGAAGAGACCGAAACAGGTGGAAATCTGAAGGTGCAAGGTCAGGACTATACGGCGGATACATTAACACCTCCCAGCCAAACTCTCTTAATTTTTGCTGAGGGGCTAAAGATGTGTGAGGTCTAACGTTATCATGATGAAAAACCACACCCCTTCTGCTGATTAATTTCAGCCGCTTTCTCTCAACTTCTTGCTTTAATCTCATCAGTTGTTCGCAGTAGAGTTCAGAATCGATGGTCCTGCCTGGTGGTAACAGCTCATAATGAATAATGCCCTTCCAATCCCACCACACACACAGCATCACCTTGTTGCGAGTTAACCCGGGTTTCGCCACAGTCTGTGAAGCCTGACCGGCCTTTGACCATAACCTTTTTCGCACGTTCTTGTCGTACGTAATCCACTTTTCATCACCAGTTATCAGCTTCTTCAAAAATAGTTCGGTTTCATTACGTCGTAATAAAGAATCACAAATGAGTACACGGTACATTAGGTTTCTTTCAGTGAACTCGTGAGGTACCCAAATATCGAGCATTTTTGTGTACCCGGTTTTTTTCAAATGCGCCAAAACTGTTTTGTGGTCAATTCCCAGTTCATCAGCTACGTCGTAACTACTGATATGCCGATCTTGCTCCACTTTTTCAAAAATGGCATCCATTTTATCCGTAATAGGGCGACCAGAGCGACGTGCATCTTTGACATCAAAATTTCCGGATTGAAAACGCTTAAACCAAATTTGTGCTACTCTCACAGACACTGCACTGGGTCCATAAACATCGCAAATTTTTTTCGCGGCTTGCGTTGCATTTTTACCTTTTTTATAGTAAAATTTTAAAATGTATCGAATTTCTTCATTAGATTCACTCATCTTGGCAGTACGGAAAACAAATGAAAATCACACATTTTCCTAATTTGAATTTGGAATTATGTTCTTTAAAATTTAAACTTTCACTGATACCAAAACCAGCCAGATACAAATAGTATAGCCAAAGAGATTTTATTTTAAGTTCATACATACTACAATGCGAAAAGACTTTTTCCCCAACCTAATATAACGAAGTTAAGGAAAACTATCAGGCTTCAAAGCTAAGTAGGCTTTTCAAGTTTACGAGTAATAGTCAACCGACTTACATTTGCAGTTGGAATGTATGGGAGACCATGTTTTTCAACTACAGTGTTAAGTTTGTTCTTGGGATAAATTCATCCCAACTACGGAACCCTTAATTGTGCGTGGTCCGACACGCACTTGTCCGGTTTTTTTTTACAAAAGTCACGGTAATATCAACTAAAAGTCATCGATTAAAAAAAACACTGGTATTAATATAAGGGGATGAGTAGTATGGCAATGCTAAGCCGCTGGCCAAGGTAAAAGCCAGCCCTTGGGGTCGCGGGAAGTGTCAACCAGCCGTTTGGAGATTTCGTTGAACAAACTATGTGTACTCGGACCCCACCTAAATTCTGGCAAAGGTGAGGTCATCCTGAAGGTTGACATAAAGAATGCCTTCAATTCTGTTAATAGGGACACCTTGCTGGCAGAAACTAGAAAAGAAATACCCCAAATTTATAGTTTCCTTTGGCAATGTTACAGACACCCTTCTAAATTACTGTATCGGGACAACCTTCTGGAATCTGCTGTTGGCTGTCAACAAGGTGACCCCCTCGGGCCAGTGATTTTTAGTTTAGCCATTCACCCAATTATTCGACAGCTAAATTCCAAATTTAACGTTTGGTATCTTGATGACGGAACCTTGGGAGGCGATGTAGAACTAAACTGTTTTAAATGACCTTCAATTCTTAAAAAATCCTAAAAAACCTTTCGAAATGTGAATTGTTCTTAGCGGACGGTACCGACAGACATCTAACACTTCCCAAATTTGACGCTATAGCCCCGGAAATCAAAATTATTGAAAAAAACTCTCATCGTCTCCTTGGGTCTCCTATCTATGAAAATTCTTTTCCTGTTTTTATTGAAGAAAAAATTCAAAATTTCAATGACGTTTCGGAAAGATTGTTCCAAATTAACATGCACTCGGCCATAACATTAATTAATCCGTTACTGTTGTTTCGGCCCTAAATTAACATATTTCCTTCGCGCTTCCCATTTATGGAAGCATACTCACCTTTTAGATAAAATGGACAAAATTATCCGACAAACTTTAACTTCGATCTTAAATGTGGCCATGGACGACCGCGCTTGGGCACAAGCTACTCTTCCCATTCGTATGTGAGGCCTCGGCGCGGCGTCCGCAAAATTTCTAGTATTAGTTTACCGGCATTCATATCCTCGGTCCACGGCACAGATAAATTAATCAGGAAAATCCTAGCCTCCACACTGGTTAATTTTGATGTGCCTTGTTTCACCGAGGCTATAGATGCCTGGAGACTCGCTTGCCCGAATTCAGACCCACCCGACAATCCATTTTCTCAGAGACGGTGGGATGAGCCGCTCTGCAGAGTAGTACAGAACAATTTACTTGACACGTCTGCTACTACTGCGGAGCGTGCGCGCCTGCTGGCTGTGGGTAAGTGGGAGTCGGGTCTGTGGCTTCATGCACTACCGTCGTCGAACATAGGCACTTTGTTCGACGACACTACTTTCCGCCTCGCTGCTTCCCTGCGACTAGGAGCTCCTTCTTGTTCTCATCATCGCTGTCACTGTGGCGAAGTTGTCAACAGCCTCGGAGACCACGGCCTGTCTTGCAGCCGAAGTGCGGGTCGCTTAGCACGGCACGCGAACATCAATGACATCATCCGACGAGCCCTTGTCACCGTCGGCGTTCCAGCTGTATTAGAACCCAATGGCTTGGCACGCGACGATGGCAAGAGACCGGACGGCATGTCTTTATTTCCATGGAAGTTGGGAAGGCCTTTAGTGTGGGACGCAACGTGTGTCGATACTCTTGCGCCATCCCATCTTCCTGGCTCTGCGTGCTGTGCTGGCACAGCTGCTGCCGCTGCGGAAAACCTCAAGCGGCGGAAGTATAATAACCTTATCGGTAATTATATTTTCGAGCCGTTTGGGGTTGAAACCCTTGGGCCGTGGGGTCCGAGTGCTCATATTTTGTTCAACGAAATCTCCAAACGGCTGGTTGACACTTCCCGTGACCCAAGGGCTGGCTTTTACCTTGGCCAGCGGCTTAGCATTGCCATACAACGTGGCAATGCCGCCAGTCTCTTGGGTACTTTACCAGTCGACAGCGATGCGGAGGAATTTTTCGACGCCATATTTTAGTTTTTTAATAGTTTTAGTTATGTTACCTTTTAGTAAAATAATGTTTTTATCTCAAAAGGGGATGATGAAAATTTTCTTATATTTACCTAAGACGTCTAATTTTTGAGATATTTGCGAAAAGCTCAAAAACGGGATTCCAAAAATAAAATAATTGTGAACCTATATTAATTATTTATTAATTAACTTAATTATAAATTCTGACAATGAAATAAAATAAATAATAATTCCGCTATCTTCTCTTTCTGTAGAACCTGTGAACAATAATAAAAATGTTTCAGTTTAAAAATTGTGAACTGAGAAAAGCCTGAATAGGGATGATGCCGCGGTAAAAAAAAAGAAATTCTATTTATTCCGTCAGTCAGATAAGAAAAAAAATATTAGACATGTATTTTTTGCTTTATCATATTAATAAAAAAATACTTAGATAACACGCATTAAAGTTGGGGAATGAGGGCTCGCTACGTCACTTCAACGTTTAAAATCTAGCTAGGCGTGACTTCATGCCATATTTTAACGCAATGTGTCGCCGTAATCTTTCGATTACGTAAAAAAAGAAAAAAATACGTGTCCAATAACTTAACCTACATGAAAGGCAAAAAAAATTTTTTTTTTTCTTTTTTGCCTAATTAATTTAGATACCTACAATTTTCTCCTTTCGATCTGGTTTCTTTCCTTTAGTATTAAATTTTGTTCCGCCATCAATTCACATAGCTTCTGAAAAATAATAGACATTATTAAAAAAAATTGTATGTCTGTTCGTTTTTTTAACCGACTTCAAAAAAGGAGGTTCTGTATTCGACCCGTATGTATGTATGTATGTTTGTTTGTCCGCGATTTTCTCAAAAACTAATGAACAAATTGTGATGATTCTTTCACTAACGTGATCTGCATAGTTTCAGAAAGATTTTAGTATATAATACACTAAGTAATTATTCTTATGTACGAAGTTATATGCATGAATGTACTATATTTGTCTACTGTCTATTTTATAAATGTCTCCCGCATTTCTAAGCGGATTTTGATGATTCTTCTTTTCGTTCGTCTTAGGCTTATGTAATTGTATATTAAACTAAAAATGGAAAAATAAATAAATTCATCAATGTACCTTAGCCTGGCACCGACTTCAGAAGCTGTTAAGTTTTTTATGAAAGTTATTTTATGCGTTTTAGGTTTTTGAAGTCGGTTTTTACTTTTTTTTTAAGTAAATTAATTTTTTGTAAGTAGTAGCCTTCAGACTAGATGGAGTTACGATCTTCGCAAGGTGGCTGGTAGTAGCTGGATGAGAGGAATCTAAAATCTAGTTAACTAGTGTGCGGTTTGAGAGGTTCGTCCAGCAGTGGAATGCTGCAAGCTGATGAGGATTAAAGTTATAATATTTCTTCACGCCGGGATAGTGACACTATCATCATCTGCCTAGCCTTTTACCCAACCAAGTTGGGGTAGGCTTCCAGTCTAACCGGATGCAGCTGAATACCAGTATTTTACATGGAGCAAGACCTCCACAACCCAGTTACTGGGTAACACAATACCCGTTTGTAAGACTGGTTGTCAGACTTTCGGGCTTCTGACGACCCGTAACGACTGTCAAAGATCCAAATGACAGCCGGGACCAACGGTTTAATGTGCTTTGCGAGGCACGGAGAGGTCTCGGTATGTAAAGATAGTCACCCAACCACGGACCAACCCCGGCAAGCGTAGCTTAACCTGAACGATCGAACCGTGCGGCTGTTATTAATTAGCCACGAGCTCCTCCGGGATAGTCCAACCGTAGTTTCAGAAGAAGTTCGTCTATAGAGCGTTGTCTCATAAAATGTGTGACTGTCTCTTTCTAATGCTCGATGTGTCATATTTATACGGCTAGGTACCGTAATCCACAGTGGCGAGGTGTGAACAAAAGTAAGAAATAAGCCAGTTTCAACTTAAACCACCAAACAAAACTCACCAAATAAAGTAAAAATTAAAATATTCACTTGAAAATTAAAGTCTTTTCTTTACTGAATTAAACACCATCTATCGTCAAATAGCAGAAACAAAAAGAAGCTATCACTACACAAACAAAACTTTCAATGTTTATGAGAAATAAACTCAACTAAAATAGATAAGTACTATCATTCTAAAATTATTAAAGGAATAAATATAAAGAATCGAATACATACAATACAGTAAGTTGAACAGGTGAAAACTAACTAAAAAGTGGAATATTCCTTCATCTCCTTCGATCAATAATAGTACTAGATTCCCGATAAGCGCTTCAAAAACGGCCCGAAAAATAAAAACACAAATACTTTTGTGGTCTTATTTCAAACATCGACTGTTCGGGAACAGGGAAATGCATGGAGTAGTATTGTTACTTTATATGTTGTTTTTGTTTGTAGATTTCCTAGTGACCCATTTCGCAATGCAGAATGGGTATCTATTGTCGCGAAAGAAAGAGGAGAAGAAATATATAAACCTTGTAAAAATTCAACAATTTGTTTTAATATTTTTATTAAAATAATTAATTATCAAATTAATAATCAAAATTAAAATAACTATTGTACTAATTTACTCCTTCTACTTTTAAAAATCGGTCAAAAATATTTGCTACCATATAAAACGAACCTTGGCCTAAAAAATATATTATTATTCTGCTACTCTACATCTTTCAATACTTACTGTGTTCTGAGCATTGAAATGTAAATACCAAGAACTATGTCTAGTTCCAAAATAGAGTAAGCACAAAATTTTCAACAAAATGTTTTTAACCTTATTGCTTAAGTTTTAAGTTTCACTTTAGAATAAATATTTTTGTACTTATTATAAAAATGACCTTTTATTTTCAAGCGACATTTTTAATTTATTGCTTTTACCTTTCTCCGATGATAGAAGGACTTAAATATAAATATTTTGCAATCGTAATTAAACTTTATGTTTGATTGTTAAGGTTTATAATGAATTGAAGTTGTAAATATTATAAAACTTTTTTCTATATTTCGTAGTAACAAATGTAAATGTTTATGTGTGTGTAAACGTGGCCACTACAGCGACTTATTTTTGTTCCTGATCCTGTATCTAGTACTATTATTGATCGAAGTTCATCTCGTTCTCGCTGACGCATTTTTCCTATATCTGTCTCTATCGTAACCCGTTGTACATCGGCTTGCTCTCGTCCATTATCAAGCGGTGCCACGTGACCTAGAGTGACGTCATGACGGGATCGCTATTGTATGAATTATTAGTTCCCGATTGTGACGTTTTGGCGTTAGATTATTTTTTTTTGTTGTAATTCAAAACTATTATTAAATAGGCTTTTTGTGGTTTAAATGTTATGGTGAATTAAATATCCACAGTGTAACTCTTGTTTTTGGCAATAGTAGACACTATATGGACTGTGCCATTTTGCAATAGCGGTAGAGTAGCGAACCGCCGAAGGGAAGCCGGTAGGAATCGTGTTATTAAGTGCTTTCGCCACTGGTAATCCACAATCTTTTTGGCCGGGCTGAAGTGAGCGCGACCGCCATCTTGCGCATCCCGCGTTATACCTTAATTTTGCATTCTGCGCATCGGCTCGCGCCTAAGAATTAACTTTGTTAACGTTTGTCTGTTGAAAGAGAGTTTGGGAGATTTGATTTGGGTGTTTTTGCTTTTTGATGAGCGATAGGGGACAATTGTACCTACTGTAGCATGTTTGTTATGTATTTTATTTACCTGTAGAAGTGTATTCGTTTGATTCTGTACTTGTAATAGGTCTCCTTTTGGGATTGGGTCGGGGGCCAAATAGCGGCGACGCCGACGCACAGCCATATATTTGACCTGAAAATAAGATAACAAATCAGTTTTCTACGCTAATATTACAGAGGTAAAGTTTCACATGGCCGGCTGGACTGATTTTGACGAGACTTTCACTGGCAGATAGCTGATATTATAAGGAGTACCTAACCTAGGCTACTTTTATTTTAGAAAAAGAATTAGGGTTCCGCGTAAAAAAAAAAAACTTGTGAACAAAATCCGATTCAAATAGAGAAGTATTGACATCCACGCGGGCGAAGCCGCGGATAACAGCTAGTTTAATAATATAACTTGACTAGTTTCTGCGCGCGACTTCGTCCGCGTGAAATTTCTAGCTCCCCAGACCCACCCCGACGCATCGCATCGGCTGCCCGCGCTATTACTTCGTTTTTGCTTAGTGTTCGTCCTGACTTTTTTCTTGTTGCTCGGCTCCTAAGGGTCCCAGAGTGACTTTAAATAGCCTACATAGGTACAGCCTTCTTCAAGAATTGGGGTATAGAGGCATGAGGAACAGGGTGTAAAGTTCACTCATCCTCCATAGAAAAGGGAGGATCCTCCGACCAGACGGGTGTTCTGTCTGGTGGGCTACTGCCCGACGGTTGATGTCGGGACGTTGCACCTACAGTAGGCGCGCGATCTGAGTGCAGTCGGGGTATGAGGAGCGGGGCGGGTTCAACTCCCCCCGCCCGTCGACACCTCGCCGCGGCCGCCTGTAGTTTAGTGCTGTGCTGACCTTGATGTCTCTCGCTCGCGCGCTTATCGATAGCGTTTTACTCAAAGGGATGGATTAATGGAAGATACCGTAGACCGATTTGTCATTGAGGTCGGCGATGACAGTGATGATAGTTTACAATAATAAACTTGTTTGATTAAAATTTCCGGCTTTCCCACAGTTTTCTTAAAGTAGGGAATATATGCATGATATTTTCTTTTTTTTTTATACCATAGCTTGTAATAAAAATATCTAGCGCAAATATAATAAATAAAATGTGTTAAAATACTAACAGATACAAGCAGCTTGAACGTCCACTTTTAAGATGTCAAAGAAAAATATCGAACTCCGTTCATTGTCGCTAATTAGGTCACATCACTAGCGCATTCCTCAGAACTGCACTCAGATCGCGCGCCTACTGTATATATGCTAGTCGCGCGGTAAACTCTGATTGCGCGATGCAGGATTGCGTGACGTCAGTGTGACGTGTAGTTCGTATGTGGCGATGTAGATTCCGCCACAGGGGTATCAAATACAAAAATATTTTTTCAAATCCGACTATAATTCTAGAGATTAGCGCGTTCAAATAAACAAACAAAAAAACAAAATCTTCAGCTTTATTATTAGTATTTAAAAGAGTATCCATGGAGTTTCTTGCACTTTCTTTAACTTTCTGGATGACCTACTGGCGATGGGGTGAGGTTCAGTGCACAAATCAAACCACGTTTTTTATACTGGCGATGTGTGGGTAGGGAAGGTGTGCGGTGACTTCTGCTTACCCATTCGGGGATTACAGGAATGATGTTATGTTATGGTTTTTATATAATTATATTCATAAATGAAATATAATTGAAAAGTTAATTTTTGACTACGAAATCATGGAAGCAGGGTCTTAATTTTTTTTTTTTCTTAATATAAATCCCGGTATTCCAGAAAATCCGGGAATACACAACTAATATGGATACATTTCCATACGAGGTATGGAAACGACTTCTTAAATATGTGGTTTTATTTATTTACAAAATACCGGGAAACCGGGATAACTTATCTATTTGTATGCGTTTACTTAAATTAATTTTTAACAATACGTATCCTGACGTTTGCTATGCCAATTTGGCAACCTACTTTACAACATAGCTAGTTGTTATGGGCCGACTATAGTATTTGCCGATTAGCCGACTAATCGGCAATGCCGATCATTCTAATACCTACTTGTCGGAGGTGTTCGGGCGTTTTCGTCATCACTCTGCTTAGCCATTGCGCGGCCGCTGTACATGCAGTGTTGCCGTTTTAGCCACTTTGTGGCTAAATCTAGCGGATTTTCAACGGTTTTAGCCAAAAAATAATCCGTTTTAACCACCAAAATTAATCTAGCTACTTCTGGCTACTTTTTAGATTACATACCTACTTCTATTACTGTTTTGCCACCTGAAGGTTTAACCAAAAACAAAAACGGTCAAACCACTAAAACCAACTGAAATACCTTCCACATCATCATCTATTAACGAAGAGATTCCAGAAGACATTGTAAACTTTCAAATTTATTTTATTTTTTTACTAAAAAACAATTATTTTAATGTTTTTAACTATAAACTTGTAACCAGTTTCTAATAACTTTTTAACAACAATATTAAATCCACTTATCCCCATCCCTATATATTAAAATTATATTATATTAGGTCTTTACCTATGAAATTGCCGTTCTGCAGTACTGGCCATTTCAAATCAAAATAATTTTTGTTTGGCTAAGAATTCTAATTTCAAATTAATTTTATTTTAAAAACATGGATTTTTTTTTCCAAAAGTAATCATTTGTTTATTGATTAGTGTTACATTTTCATCGCATTTCAATCTTTTTCGTCATCATGGATACGTTAAAAATTCGAGTAATTATGGAATATGAGTACCGTCGTGGCAGCAACGCGGCACAAGCGGCACGCAACATCAACGACGTTTACGGAGCTAACACTACAAACCAACGCACCACTTGTTATTGGTTTGCTCGCTTCCGTTCTGGAAATTTCGACCTGAAAAATGAACCTCGCGGTCGTCCGAAGACTTTGGTCGACAATGACGAATTAAAGGCGATTGTGGAAGCTGATGATACACAATCTACGGCTGAATTAGCAGCAGCTTTCGACGTTAGCGTCAAAACAATATTGGTCTATTTGCGTCAAATTGGCAAGGTAAAAAAGCTTGACAAATGATCGCCAGCGCGAAGTACGCGTCGAGACGTGCCTTGCACTGCTCAACAGACACACAAATGAAGGAATTTTGAACCGCATTGTTACCTGCGATTAAAAATGGATTCTGTTTGATAACCGCAAGCGCTCAGCAAGTTGGTTGGATCCTGGTTCAGCACCTAAACAATGCCCTAAACGAAAACTTACCCATAGAAAAGTGATGGTCACTGTTTGGTGGTCTAGCGCCGGTGTGATTCATCACAGCTTCTTACCAAACGGGGTGAGCATTACTTCAGATGTGTACTGTGAAGAACTGAACACAACGATGGAGAAGCTGGCACATCTCCAACCAGCATTGGTCAATCGCTCGTCTCCGCTGCTCCTGCACGACAACGCGCGACCTCATACTGCACAGCAGACGGTCTCCAAGTTGCAAGAACTGGGGTTGGAAGCTCTCCGTCATCCGCCCTACTCACCAGACCTTGCGCCTACAGACTACTACTTTTTCCAGAATTTGGATAACTTCTTGGCGGAAAAAAAATTCAATACCCGAGAGGCAGTACAAAATGCCTTTGAAGAATTTGTTGCCTCCCGTCCAGCTGATTTCTTTAAGAAGGGCATCAATAAACTGCCACTGCGTTGGCAAAGATGCATTGATTGCATGGGTGATTACTTCGATTAACCCGTCGCGCGCTAATTAGCAGACACAATTGAAATTCTATTGTTATCTGTACACATGGTGTGCAATCGACATTTTAAGAGTTAATACAAATAAAAAATGCATGAAAAAAATTCGTTTAATTTTTTTCATACAAAACGGCAATTTCATAGGTAAAGACCTATTATTTACTTATGTTCAGGTGTTGGCTAATATGGAATGCACTTTTGTATCGATCATAGAAATCTCGCGATTCCGGAATTGATAAATTTAGTACTTTGTGACTATAGAATCGAATGCTAGCTAATAGAGATGGAGACCGTCTGCTGTGCAGTATGAGGTCGCGCGTTGTCGTGCAGGAGCAGCGGAGACGAGCGATTGACCAATGCTGGTTGGAGATGTGCCAGCTTCTCCATCATTGTGTTCAGTTCTTCACAGTACATATCTGAAGTAATGCTCACCCCGTTTGGTAAGAAGCTGTGATGAATCACACCGGCGCTAGACCACCAAACAGTGACCATCACTTTTCTAGAGGTATGTTTTCGTTTAGGGCATTGTTTAGGTGCTGAACCAGGATCCAACCAACTTGCTGAGCGCTTGCGGTTATCAAACAGAATCCATTTTTCATTGCAGGTAACAATGCGGTTCAAAATTCCTTCATTTGTGTGTCTGTTGAGCAGTGCAAGGCACGTCTCGACGCGTACTTCGCGCTGGCGATCATTGAGTTCGTGGGGCACCCATTTGTCAAGCTTTTTTACCTTGCCAATTTGACGCAAATGGACCAATATTGTTTTGACGCTAACGTCGAAAGCTGCTGCTAATTCAGCCGTAGATTGTGTATCATCAGCTTCCACAATCGCCTTTAATTCGTCATTGTCGACCAAAGTCTTCGGACGACCGCGAGGTTCATTTTTCAGGTCGAAATTTCCAGAACGGAAGCGAGCAAACCAATAACAAGTGGTGCGTTGGTTTGTAGTGTTAGCTCCGTAAACGTCGTTGATGTTGCGTGCCGCTTGTGCCGCGTTGCTGCCACGACGGTACTCATATTCCATAATTACTCGAATTTTTAACGTATCCATGATGACGAAAAAGATTGAAATGCGATGAAAATGTAACACTAATCAATAAACAAATGACTACTTTTGGAAAAAAAAATCCATGTTTTTAAAATAAAATTAATTTGAAATTAGAATTCTTAGCCAAACAAAAAATATTTTGATTTGAAATGGCCAGTACTGCAGAACGGCAATTTCATAGGTAAAGACCTAATATTCATTAGATTGTGTGGCTGACACTGGCATGCCCACCATCAGGGATTTTAATTTTGATAACACAAAAAAAGTGTCGCTAATTAGTCGAAATTTGCCGCCAAATATTAGAATTTTTAACTATAGTCCTCTTGGACGATAGTTAAAAATTGAACTCATTATATCTTCTAAATCTGTGATTTGGCGAATACTTGCGACTAATTAGCGACTATCTGGGAGAAAACAGATCTTTGCTAGATGGCCAAGTTTTTGAGATATAAATGTGGCCAAGCTAGGGAGATGCTCTCCAGATCGGCCACCAATGAACCCTTATAACTTGAGCCAGTGACCGACAAATTCTAATATTTGGAGGCAAATTTCGACTTATTAGCGAAAAATTTTTTGTTATCAAAATTAAAATCCCTGATGGTGGCCATGTCAGTGTCAGCCACGCCATTAGATTCAAAAATCAGAACTCAAAATTTGACGATCCTGGAATCCCAGGATTTTTTCGATACAAAAGTGCAATCCATATTAGCCAACACCGCAACTTTAAGTAAATATGCATCCGATTATCCGATCTTTACTCGTCACACATACTTCTCTCATAGGTTTAATCTTCACTTTGCACTCCGGTGGTATCTCCCGTCCTATTGTGTCCAGCACCTTTATCGTTGACTCTGACACTACGGGTGGGTTCTGATCCTTCTCCTGTTTCACAGATGTCTTGGCTGATATGTCTGCTTGTTCTTTACGGGCCTTCCTTTTTATGTCACGCCATGTCTAGAAAAGTAAGCAAAACAGCCATAATTATAACAAATACTTGGTTTGGGGGGCTTGTGGCTAAGTTATAACAGCCGCACGGGTTAATCAATCAAACGGCCCCTCCGTGCCTTGGAAGTTGGTCTCGGCTGTCATTCGTGGATCTTTGACAATTGTTATGGGTCATCAGAAGCCTGAAAGTCTGACAAGCAATCTTACCAAGGGGTATCGTACTTATTACCCAGTAACTGGTTTGTAGAGGTCAGATAGGCAGTCGCTCCATGTAATATATTGGTATTCAGCTGCATCCGGTTAGACTGGCAACCAACCCCAACATAGTTGGGAAAAGGCTAGGCAGATGACTTGATTTCTTGCAACAGGGATATGGGGCTGTGGTAAACCACAAAACAATTAATGAGTTCTTTAAATTATTAAGTACCTACATTTAAAATGTTTAAATATTTGTATGTTATCTTAAGCAAATAAATATATTCTATTCTATTCTAGAGATAATGGGACAGTTTTAGATAATTAAAGAGGTAGTGCAAAATCATGACAGATGGAAGGAATGGAGGGATGCCTTGGTAGTGGGACAGCACTAAAAACCGGATATAAATTTCATGTTTCTAGATTATATTTTTTTCTAATTGTAACACATAGGTATTTAAGGAATAAATAAATATGAAACCTTTTCTAGTCCGTGTATGAAACTAAACTAAACTTAAACTCTTATTTTTCCAACTGTTTACTAAAATATTATATTAAGCTGTTACTTGCCTGTTTCCACTGCTCAATGGATTTATCAGGACCGTGTTGTTTCAGTAAACCTCGGAGATACGTCCACTCTTCGTCAATACTCTTTACGCCGAGCTTAGCCTCGTAAATAGCGTTAGCAAAGTTTTTATGAGTAGCCATGTAGTTTATTAAGAAGTTTATTTGGGCGCCTGTGCTCCTGAGGCTGTAATATATAACGAATAAGACCCTAAAATTTGCCGATTTTATTTTTTTAAACAAAGTAAGAAGTATATACGCTAAACTCAAAAAAAAACTCTTCAAAAGTAGAGTGAATCAATAGTTTCCGATGTACAATAACTTACAGTTTTTTTGGTTCCATTGTTGCTGCTGTTTTTAGGAACTTTGGTTTGTTTATTTACTTTTTTCGATAAAATTACTTTTGACAACAATGTCACCTTTTGAAATTTGACGTCTTGACATGTTTTTTTTTTTTTTTTGGCAATTGAGCCGATGTTGACTATTCTGCCAGTGTCACGTTTGGACAGCAGCGCATAGAGGCGGGCCGTCGACTTTGTACTTTGTGGTAGAAAAACGAGGACAACATAAATAATCTAGATTACAATCGTATATAAAATAGGATGAAAAATAGCACTAAAAAAAAAAAATACATTACATATTTACATAATTATTACGCACACCAGCTACAATTTAATATCTATAATCCAAAGTACCTTCCGCAAGACCACATTCGCACAGGGAGCTGTCCCTAACACGAATCTTATTCAAAAACACTGGGCTACAACAATGTCCGAGTCTTAATCTGCAAAGCGTCGAAACAGTTTTTTTGTTTGTTTTGTCTTGGTTTTGTTTTGTTTTGACATGTGTCAATGTCACAGGCCTCACAGATAAAAAAAAGTCAACTCAAATCAAAAATCAAATCGTTTATTGCTAAATCCATAATGTTCAAAGGTGGTAAATAAATTAAAATAGAAACAATTATAGACCCTGTCGGGCACAGCAAATCTTTGTAGATATGTAGAGAGGAAGAGCGCTTTATTAATTTTCAGTTTAAAATGTTTTATATCCTATTAAGTATTTTCTATTTCCATTAATTTATTAACTTATTCTATTAATATCTATTATTATTATATATTATATTAATATCTATTATTTTCTTATCTAATTGTATTTAAAATATGCTTATTTGTTTACTCGCTTTAAATATGTTCATTATTTTTAGTGCAGTAAGAATAATTAAGATGTATTGTGTGTTTAAGTGTTTAACGGCTGATTGTTCAATAGGCAGATAACTTTTACCTGAAGAATAAATGTGACAGTTTGACATATTTTCAATACAAAAGCTGTCAAACCGCCATATTTATTCCTCAAATAAAAATTATCTGACTATTGAACAATCAGCCCTTAGTAGAATTCATATTTGTTATTTTGCTTATTAAATATCTATTATTCGTAATTATATATTATTATTGAATTTAGATTTATTTACCCGTTAGATATTTGTGGACTGTGTAATAGCTTTTTAACTCGGGCGCGCAATGCGTCGGTGAAGTGTTCTTTAGTGAGGTACGCCATATACTAGTATATATAAGAAGGTACGCTGTACGTACGCACGGCTACGGATCAAGCTATACATTTCCAGTATAAACTGATCTCGCATTGAATAGGATTTCCTTACAATGAGAGGACAGTGTAAACTGGTAACTTATAGCTTGATGTGTAGCCCTGTGTACGTTCGAATGGCACCCCTTGTAACCATGAATCCAACGTTTGGCAAGGAAGCCCTTGTATTTCTCTACCCCTACGAACCAGCATTAGTCAGCACATAACCTGGGAAGTCGCCAATATAATCATGATGATAGGTGTCCTACTGTGTCCTATGTTCCCACCGCTATGCTCAGGTACTCTCTGTAACTTTTTAACCGATTTTAAAAAAGGAGGAGGTTAAGCATTCGGCGGGTTTTTTTTTCATTTTCCGTGATTATTTTTCTAATTTGGTAGAGAAGCTCGTGAATCGATATTTTCAAGTACCTATCGCGTTTCCACATTATCTACTCCCAACAGAAAGCTTTAGAATATCAAAATGGATCCAACCGGGAAACAAACCAGAAATCTCAAGCTCAACAGTTGCCGCCGGCCCATTGGCAGTTCGAGATTGGCTTAGCTCAGCCTAGCCTTTTGAACGCCAGAGCATAAACGCATCGGCGCCCCTTCCACGCCAAGCCACAAATTCAGCGAAAATACCTACAAAAAAAATAGGGATTCCAACATCTTGTCGACAAGTTATCGAAAACCCCTTTTGAACGCCACGGTCGTGTATAGCCGACAAATGAAAACGTGCCCAAAACGCCACCGTCGTGTATAGACGACAAGAAAACGACATTTTTAATCATTGCTTTTCGTTCATATTTTTAAATAAAATATTACTCGTTGCATTATTCTTTTATTTATTTTACCCTATTTAGTATCATACTATCATTAAACACCGGTTACAAAGTTCTAAACAACCTAAAAGCAGACATTAGAACTACAAACGAATAAATCAAATAATAATAAGGTACAGCACTAAGCTCGTTCATGACGTCAACCGCTGTCGGGAAGAGCCGACTGTGGCGTGGCTGGCAAGACTTTTGACAACTTCCTCGCATGCGAGTAGGGATGTGACATTGTGGGACATAATAAATAATAATCGTATAGTATTTATAACAATTTATTATTATTAATCGGATTCCTCGTAACTTGGCAAACTTATGTCATCCAAGTCCTTTTGCTGTCGCACTTTTCTAACAACGTTCAGTAAATTATCAATCGATAGATATCAATTAGGATGTTTTACACAATTCTATAAAAATTATGCATTAGGAATGTTCAGATACGATTAATTGTCATTAAAAAATAATTGTCAAAGTAATAGTAAGCTACTTTTAATAAAATATTTCATATATTTAAAATTTAAGTTACCTTACTTACCCATCACTAGCTGTCGTGTCTTGCCGACTGTGGCGTGAGGAAGAACACTTTTTTACGGATTTCGATTAACAATTTTTAATGATTGTTTTTTCTAGTGAAATGTAACCAATAAATATATGTTTGTGCCATTTTACAATATTTCATTAATGTAGTTTTAAATAATAGGAAAAAAAAACACAGAAAACTTAATTTAGTATATTTATTTTGTACTTTAAAAATGTCGTTTTCTTGTCGTCTATACACGACGGTGGCGTTTTGGGCACGTTTTCATTTGTCGGCTATACACGACCGTGGCGTTCAAAAGGCTAGAGAATGATTACCCACACACAAAACGAGAACGCCTGTGGTCGTAGTTATCGTCATCTTGCCCTTGTCCTGTTACTTCGGGTTGGCGCAACACGTTTTCTTGTTCAATTTTCCCCTGTCAACTCCACACCTTCCCATACATCCTTTCTTTGGCATGTAGTAGTATGGAATAAATTATTATTTTGTTTGTATGAAGTGTCAAGCCTCAAGGGTGTGCGTTAGCATTGAAGGCGACATCGCCAATCCACCATTGCGCCATTTACTTCGTTGTGGAGTCGCAAATTCAGAATCTATTTCAATTAAACCAATTACAGGCACCTTTGAATTGGCAAGGAGTCGGTCATTCAGAAAGATGAAGCTAGTTGCCCATTCCAAAGCGTAGGTACTATGGGCCAAAGTTCCGCATGATCACCTCTCAGAGGCGATAATCGCATAGCACGGCTCACGCACGATTCGATCGGACAATGTTCGTTTGTCACTAGCGCTCTCACAGGAATATTTTCTTAAGTGAGTATGCTTAAGTTTTGTCCATAGTACATACCTATAGAGAAGAATTGGCAAGAAACTCCTTTCCAAAGAGAGGTCTTCCTTCAACTGATCCCAATACTACTCTACTATACTACATTTTTTATCTACTTTATTATATTATATCTTTTATCACCCTAATAACGTAACACATTATCGATCGGAGTTGGTTTCATTTTGAAACAAATTGCTAATCCATTGCTTCATATGTTCGAAAAATTTGTCTGCTCGACAACGTAAATAACGCAATGAATGCTGTTGAACTGTCAAAATGAAACCAACTCCGATCGATAATGTGTTACGCAATTAGAGTTAGTAGGAAAAGAAAACAGGTATAAATAATAAACTCACACAGTACAAATGATATTATATTTATGAAATAACTACCTAAGTTAAGAATAAGTAAGGCAAAATTTATTTTTTTTATTTTCAACAATGGCACTGTCACTCTTCAATTGACATTACTGTAAGCGCTTTTATTTTTAATTGATTCGTATCAATATGAACTTAAAACTAAAATTTGAAATAAGTACACTTCCGGACTCCTAAATCAAGCCACCGTGCATTTCCATGTAAGGTATAATAAAAATAGAGGCCTAAAATATAAAAATAATGACGAGTCAATGAAAAAGTTTTTATACATGAAGCCAACATACTGGCCATCATTGTTCCGAATTTGAATTCACGACCATCTAAAGTTTCAAAAAAATGCAGGATGGTGAGTCCGGGTGTGTATAAAGGAAAGAATGTTTATTTCTATTTTGTAGAAAAATTCTTATTCTAAACTTAAAATTATCGAAATCTTGAAACGATTTTTGTATCGGTACAAATACGATTAGTGTTGCCACAATACAAAAGAAAATATATACAATAATGAGTGATGGTAAAAAGTTTGTACAATATAAGCAAATGCAAATTAAATTTGTACTATACCTAATTATTTATAATATTTAAAACTACGTCTCGATTTTCTATCACTGTTGCATCGATACGAAAATCATTTCATGAATGATACAAATAGTGGTTTCAAATTTAGAAATCCCTGTAAATTGAAATCGGCAAACTTACTCCTGCCGTCTTTCGAGTTATGAACTTGATTCGAATAATCGCCAAATTAACATTATTGGATTCGATTTGATTGTGCTTATTAAAGTTTTGGTTCCCTAGGAAAGCGGTTCAGTCATAATAGGGATGATAACTAAACATTTTTATTTGTCCGCCACGTAGATTATTAAAAAATATTGGACACGTATTTTTTCTTTGTTTAGGTAATCTAAAGATTACGGCGATACATTGAGTTTAGATGTGGCATGACGTCACTCCTTGCTAGATTTTATACGTACTTTGTTAAAGTTGTGACGTAGCGAGCCCCCACTCCCCAACTTTAATGCGTTTTTTTTAAGTCATTTTTTATTAATAGGCAAGTATGATAAAGCAAAAAAAATACATGTCTAATATTTTTTTATTATCTGACTGACCGAATAAATAGTTTTTTTTTCCCTGACATCATCACTATTATAAAGGCCGTCATGAAAATCTGTCATTTCCACTAATAAAAACACTATATTTGGACAGCTGTTATTCTGTGACCGTTCACGCGGGCTTTCTTACGAAACCAAAGCTAGGAGATAGGTCCACTGTAAAAAAGTTTAATATAAAATTGTGATAACTATAACAATTTGGTGTTCGAGTTCTCAATACACAATATGTACAATATTTTTTGATTATGATCAACATTTTCACTACATTTTTATTGCAATGCGGATTACACGTTTCGCGAGCTACATAATACTCTCCCGGATTCCTAAATCGAGCCACAATGCATTACCATGTAAGATTATAAAGGCCTATAACATCAAAATGATAATTCAAATAAAAAGTTTTTATGTTGTTTTGAAGCTGACATACTGGCCATCATTGTAGAGTTATCATTGTTCCGAATTTGAATTCCACTCACACATCATTTAAAAATGTCTAGACCTAACCTTTATACAAAAAAATGCAGGGTGGCTCGATTTAGGAAATGAGAAATATTATTTTACAAATATTTTTATTTTAATACATTTCATTTTTGCAAGTATGTATAAATATAAGGCATAAATAATGCGACAGTGCTTAAGCACGTTTAACGGGGATCTAAAAATTAAATAGTAATAAAACTTAAATTATTAGTATTAAAAACTATTTAATGAGGTCCTCAAATTCTATATATCACAACTATAGTATAAAACACTCGACCCTTACTAATATATTACTTAAATAAATAGTTTTAAAACCTAGATATGTTGATAAAAATTCTATATGAGGAACCCACATCCAGCATTGACGTTTTGGAATGCTGGTAGTACAGTCCGGCCGTTGAGAGAATGCATTCCTGACACCTGCCAGTTGGACAACTTCTAGTTGTAATAAGGATCAAATTAGCAAAACACATATTAGTTAGTATGAAACTGAGAGGTGTCAATAACGCATTCTCTCGACGGCGACGTAGAATATCGGCAAACATAGGTTACTGGTTTGCTTAGAACAAATAGCAATAGCCAAAAATATTCTCATGCGTGACATACTGAAATAGCAATCGCTTTCATTTGACACAACAACTGAATGTCCAAATCATCAAATTGTTTTCAACTGTCACTTTAAAGCGATTGTTAGTGTCAACGCAAGGCAGTCACGAGATGATTGGGATATTATCCAAATTGTAGCACATATCCACATTTTAAAACTATGTCTCTTATAAAAATACGATTCAAATACAATTTTTAGTTACAATTTGACACTAAGACGCTGAGACATACGATTGTGACAGATAAGGTCTTAAATTGTTCCCTTTATAAATTGATTGCTTTGCGAGGAAAGGCAATTGATTAAATTAACGATAACAATTAACTCAGATGGGGAAGATGATCATTAACAACCAGTGTTCATGTACCCCCACCAACCTGCACCCTCATTTCGTAACAATCTGAATCATTTTTAAGCAAATTGTTAATCCATTGCTTCATGTGTTCGAAAAATTTGTCTGCTCGACAACGTAGATGCCGCAATGAATGTTGTTGAACTGTCAAAATGAGACAGATTCCGATTGATAGCGTGTTACGCAATTGCCCGCTGGTTAACTCGTTCAGTGTCCTTCAACTAATTAATTAATGTCGTGAACGACATGCATGGATGCCTGCAACTTGCAAGAATTGGATACACGTGTATCAAAAAGGTCCAGGCACAAAAGAAATGTGTTGCCATATAAAAGAGTGTGGTACAGACTATCAAACTGAACAACTTTCTCCATGAGACCAACATCGTAATCGAGAAAAATTATCAGCTGTCCCATACAAAACTACAATACCTACTCGACTCAATGTATGGGACGGCTGATATTTTTTTCTCGGTTACGATGTTGGTACTATGAAAAAAGTTGTTCAGTTTGATGGTCTGTACCACATCCTGACCACACCTTTCTGATACACGATGTATATATAAAAAAAAGGAGATGCATGAGGGGTATCGTGTTACCCAGTACTTGGGTTGTGGCGGTCAGATAGGCAGTTACTCCATGTAAAATACTGGTATTCAGCTGCATCCGGTTAGACTGGAGGCCAACCACAACATAATTGGAAAAAGTCTAGGCAGATGATGGTGATGAGGGGTATCCAGTTTTTATATTACTGGCTGATAATTAACAGACTATACAGTCCCGCTGTCGAGATAACGCATTTCTGACACCTGTCAGTTGGACAATTTCTAATAAGGATCAAATTCGCAAAACACATATTCGTAAGTATGAAACTGATAGGTTTCAAGAACGCATTCTCGCAACGGCCGGACTGTAGAGGTGGCGAATTATGTGATGTAATCAAGAAAATTCTAAAATGTTCATCTCAAAATTCTATTATAGTTGGGTAGTGGCGTTAAATTGTATGACGATGGACAAAAAAGTACTTTAATATAATAAATAAAGTATGAAACTGAAAAGAGGTAGACAATGAGACTCCTTAATGTTGAAATCATGGTTTAAAAAGTTTACTTAAGCTATGGTTTCTTATAAGAGCGGTGATCGCACTGGCCGTAGTGACAGCTGTCGTGAAAATGATGATAGCGGAAAAGATTTAAATCGTTAGAATCACTCTACCGCGTCAAAAGATAGTCGGGTTTCTGTTTCGCTTTGACACACAATGACGCAGTGAATTCTCTTGATTGTCCTGGAAACGCTATTTAATAATGTGTGAGCTCACTCTTCTCAGTATGGACACTTTTTTTTGTGACAAGTACGGTGAGGGCAAATATAGCGATCTTTGGTCTGCGGGTTGTCTTAATGTAGAAAACCAAACCTTTATATTTTCATAAAATTTTAGGTATGCGACTTTTGTATATGCCGTGAAAGTATTAAGAAAAAACATTCAGGGTTCAAAATTTTAAAATTCGGTCTTAAATAAATGACGAGAAGGGAAATACACTGTTTAATGGTTAAAACTTAACGGAATATTGCTACTAAATCTATTCTAGATGTATACAGGTTGAGAGGGACAGCCCTCCGCAAACTAACAGGGTGCATTCAGCTCCTTATTTTGAATCATATATTTTTTATCGTTTTTAGGGTTCCGTACCTCAAAAGGAAAAAACGGAACCCTTATAGGTGTGTCTGTCTGTCTGTCTGTCCGTCCGTCACAGCCACAGCCAGTTTGCTCCGAATCTAATGCACTGATTAAGTTGAAATTTGGTACACATATGAATTTCTGTGACCCAAACACGGACGGGTAAAGTAAATAAATTAAATTTGAATATAGAGGTCACTTTTGGGGGGCAAATAAGAAAATTAAAAAAAAAAGTTTTACAAACTACACCATGTGGCATGTCAAATGAAAGGGCTTACTATGAGGGTCTCAAATATATTTTTTTTATAATTTTATTGACCCCCCCCCCCCTTATCTCCGAAACTACTGAGCCTAAAATTTTGAAAAAATCAGAAAATAGATCTTAACCAGTAGATTACAGGAAAACCTATAAGAAGTCTGTCTTAAAATAACATGGTAAATCTATCAATATTGTGAGTACAAACTTACATTTACATTTGGAATGTATGGGAGAACATGTTTTTCAACTACAATGTTAAGTTTGTTCTTAAGATAAATTCATCCCAACTACGGAACCCTTCATTGTGCGTGGCCCGACACGCACTTGGCCGGTTTTTTTCAGTTACTATTCCTTTATTTCAATGTAAAATTACATTCTCTGTACGCAGCACTCCATTTATGTAAAAAAAACCAGGAATGGATTTTGAAATTCTCTAATGAACGACGCGTGAAATCAGCTATTCACTTTCTGCGTAGCTGCATACCTATTACCTACCCCTCCCAACCAGTAACAGACGCTCCGATTTGTGCACAAAAACACAAACAAATCAGCTTTATTCGAGTCCCATAACGTTCCCGAAATAATTTTCATGTACCAGTCATCTTAGTATGATATACTGAATTCACCCTCATCAGTCTGCGGAGGGCTGTCCCTTTCATCCTGTATTTAGCTAATAATAAATACGTTTGAGACTGTCACAGTTAACTGGGACATGTAATAGTTTACCAGTTATTTTATTCTTATTTTGCATCATTGTCAAAATCAGTGATCTTTATTGTCCTTACAATAAGGCTGCTGTTGTGTTACTGTTAGTAACAAGTCTGTCAAAATAACAGTGATCTTTATTCTCGTTACAATGCGGTTTCTATTGTCAGAGGTAAAATAAGTGTGAATGGACTGTACAGTACGGCCGATGAATCATGGCCGTCCCGAACTTCACGCAGAAGAATGCGCAGTAACATTTTTTAGGAACCAAATGGTGACACGAGGCGAGTGTGAGTTAGAGAACATGCGCGAAAGTTGTGATCTATCAGATGATTCTTCTGTAACTGCTATAAAAATCGGGGGTTTAACTATTATAAATATAATAGCTTTTACCCGCGACTTCATGTGCGATCCAGGATGAAAAGTAGCATATGACCTTCTCCAGGTCATGGTCTACCCATGTGCCAAATTTCATCCAAATCCGTTCAGCCGTTTTAGCGTGAAAGCGTAACAAACAAACATACTCACTTTCGCATTTATAATATTAGTTATATTTCGTTATATAAATAATTGTTGTTAATTTCATAATGATTTGCACGACACTAGCCAAATTATCACTTTTATTAGAGCTGTGGCACAACATAAATCGAAAATTAAGTAATCGATTATCGATTCTTTTATGGGATTACCAATTATCGATATCGATATATTATCATGGTTGTTTTTGAATTTGAAATGCAAAATCATCAATATACTTACAATATTTTAATGTGAAAATGAAAGCCATTGTGATTGTGACTGATAAAGCTATAATGATATTTAACATGAGGAATAAAAAAATAGAAAAATTATAACTCAACATCACGCCTTGTTGCACCAAAGGGTTGTGCAGAGGTGTACCGATAGTACACCCACATTTCGCCAGCTATGTGTAAGTCCCATGTTACAGGGGGCGCGCCTATTGTTATTAACCGGGCACAAATACAGACTCCGGGCTGCTACTGAGAAATTCCTCATGGAAAACCCAACAACACTTTGCCCGACCCGGGAATCGACTCCAGGACCTCATGCTCAGCAGTAGCGCTTGCGACCACTAGACCAACGAGGCAGTCAATAATAATCAAATTGTTAATAAATTACTAGCTGTTGCCCGCGGCTTCGCTCGCGTTAATTTAAAATTTGACAATCAATTCGGATTGTACTCTGCTAGTAATAATATAATTCAATCATGATTCGAAAGACACGTGGCGCCATCTATTATCATAAGAACGTTATTGTTGTTTTCCTCGGGAACAGTACTTTTTTTCGGGATGAACGGTACCCTATGTCCGTTTCTGTACACCTGACAACGTATATGCAAAATTTCAGGATGATCGGTTCAGTGGTTTAGGCGTGAAAAGGTAACAAACAAACTTACTTTCGCAGTTATAATAGGATTTTGTTATCACGCAACAGACTCGGCTCCTATTACATGGGACTTACCATAAGTGGTGAAATGTTGGTGTACTATAGGTAGGTACACCTCTGCCGAACCCTTTAGAGAATACGGTTATGTTATAAAGTTCAGAACAAATTTATAAAAACAAGACATAGAGCTGTCAACAGTGACGTGAGGCCGGTTTCGTAAACATGTGTGCACTTAGTGAGGTGTAGTTTTGCGCATGCTTCACTGTGTTGATCGCAGCGCTATGTCTAGATTTCTCATTTGGTCTGAGGTTATAAAGATATAATGTAATTTTCAAAAATGTCAAGAGATTGACAATTGATTAAAATTCGATTTAAATAATTTCGTTAAAAATGTTAAAATATTTTCATATCATTTTAAATTCTGAATACTTTTTTATTATTGATTTCACTAATCATAAATTCATTATTTTCACTGATTATAAATTTATTATTAACTGAGATGTGGAGGTCAGATAGGCAGTCGCTCCATGTAAAATACTGGTATTCAGCTGCATCCGGTTGGACTGGAAGCGGGCCCCAACATAGTTGGGAAAAGACTAGGCATATGATGAAGATTTTCTTTTTCTATAATTTCTTTATGCATTTCAAATGGGCCAGTGCATGTATCAATAAACAATACTTATATTTTTTTTTTTTATAGAAATAAGTATGTAAGAGGAAGTCTGAAAGTGGCACCGGTGACTGAAAAGTTGTGCGGAAATCAGTTGTCATGGTATGAGCATGTGATGTAAAGGAATGAAGAAAATTTAGTGGAAAGTTTTAAGTATGAGTATGAATGTCGATGGCTATAAGAGTAGGGGAAACCAAAGAAACGATGGATGGATTGTGTGAAAGATGACATGGCTAGGAAGGGAGTGACTACCGAGATGACGACTAATAGAGAAGTATAGAAGAAAGGGACATGTTGCGCCGACCCCAAATAAATTGAGATAAGGGCAGGAAATGATGATGATAAATTTTTATACGACATAAAACCGGGATTATGTTATGAAACACAAATGATTAAACTAATGATTTAAAATATTGCTATAGTGTATAATATGATTCTTTAATTTTAAGTGGATTTTGTATATTATATTTAAGAATGAACTTAAAACTCTATATCTGGTACATTTTATATAAAGTTTTCTTTAGTTCCCGATTTTAGGATTATCCTTATGACCGGTCATTGGGAGAGGCACAAGTCCAGCAGACGATGTCTTATTGATGCCTATATCCAACATTAGACAGAGGTTTCGTCTAGTATAGTCGTTATATGGGAACTTTGACTTATACAATAACGATTTAAAAACTATTTGGAAGTAACCAGCCATATTAATAATATTTTCTATGATTATAAAAAATATACCCATAATTATATTTTTTCGGTATACACGGGCGCTTGTTCGTATGTTTAATATTTCTGTCCGATATATCTTAGCTGATAACGAAAATTCAAAAATGTTTCGGGTAGGTAATCTACCACATAGCCAATTTTTTTTTCTCTGAAATATTGATTCATTCGTTTTCGAGAAAATCGCGGACAGACGAACATAAGGGTCGAATAAAGAACCTCGTATTTTGAAATCGGTAAAAAATTCACCGCCATCTTTTTTAAACGAATTCGATCTTTGACTTATTTTTTAGTTCGATGAAACTTCGTATGGTATTCTCGATTTGTTGGACTAAGTTTTTTTTTTCATATTGATGGTTGGACCCCCATTTATTTTTTGAGTAACGCCATATTGAACTGGCTAAGACATATTGGGCATTTTAAATACGCTTATTTTAAAGTGACAGAACCGCCCTCTTGTGTTTGTTACAATAACTCTTAAAATAAAACCTCCAATTTATTCTATTTTGTGCTTTCCAAACATGTAAACATGTATGAGATTTTGCAAAAATAACTCCCGCACATAAAACTCAGTTTCCACTACTACCTCAAACATTTTTACTTATGACTTTTTCAACTTTCATAATTACACTTAAATAAAATTGATATTTTTTTGAATATAAAATAGAATAAACCAATCAGAGTTAAAAAAAGAATTACCATCGCAAACACACAACCTCGCGTTATATTACGCTTTAACCTCAGCAGTATCTAATTTCTTTTGTGCTAACCTTCTCCGCCTATGTATGATAGGTACAAATCCCCACAACGCAGCTCCGAATATCAGAACGAATCCTAGCGTCACAAATAAAGATTTATACGATTTTGTATACTCAAACCAAAACCCACATATTGGGGGCCCCACTAACTGCAGAATACCGTTCACGAATAAACTAATACCGTATGAAGACATTAGTCTTTCTGTACCTAACATCTCTGTCATAACTAGAGCTGTGACACCCACATTGATACCAGAAGCGAGACCGAAAATAGAGCAGAACGCTGAAATCGCTGAATAGCTCGACACTAGTGGTATCATCGAGAGACTGATCCCAGATAACAAAAGACCAAAAATAAAGAAATAACGTTTAGGTGTTAATACTACATCTGATAGTGCGGAGCCCCCGATTCTGCCGACTAAATCTAAGGCAGAAATTATCGATAAAAGATAAGCTCCTAAGGACTTATCGAAACCACATTCTTTAGCGTACGATGGAACTAGGATAATGAAGTTTGTATACGATATCGCACAAGTACAGTTTGATATTAATATTACTAAGTAAATTGGATCTTTCAACAGATTTACGTCAAAGTATTTACTTGGTTCTTTTTTCGAATCGTCTTCCTTCGCACGTTTTTTGCAGCCGCAACAATATGAAATGGGTGCTAGACTGTCTGTTACAGATTTTAGGCTGAATTGGGAAGCAAACTCGCTTGGCTTCTCAAACGCTGAGAGCGTAGAACCATGGAAAGGAGTAGACATGTACTGAAAACTGGACGTCGAAGGACTGCGTTTAGGCGTCTTAGGCACCCCTAACTTCTTACCGAACGCTTCCTGAGAATTGACCCTACTGCTTCTCCCTTCAGGAACAGATTCTAACAACGAAGGATTGCTAGGCAAATGATTTTTACTTGATATGTGCTGGAGACCATGTCGTGACGATACCGGTGTCGATTTTCGGTTGCGGTCTCGGTCTCCATCTTTTGATGTGACTTGGACAGCACTAGCTGATCTTGCGAAGTCCTGCTTCGGGTTTTCGTCGAGATTTACGATTGATTGGTTATTGAATATTGGTGGTGAACCGTTGGGGTGTTTGTCTGGGGTTGGTGTTGCTTCTTCGGGGGTGAAAGTTAACTTGGGGTTGTCAGAATCTTCCAGTTCACCATCCTCTTCAATGAAAGGTTCCAACTGAAATTAAAAAGTTTTTTTTGTTATTTTTCTTGGTTTATGGGATAATATTTTGGTGTGGTAGTGTTTTTGGTAGGTATATCAGGTTAAGCTAAGTTTGCCGCGGTTGGTAAGTGGATGGGTGACCATCTCTACAGACCTCGTGCTTCGGAAAGCACGTTAAGCCTTTGGTCCAACCTGTCATTCGTGGATCTTTGATAGTAGTTAAGGATCGTCAGAAGCTCGAAAGTCTGACAACCAGTCTTATTTCTTCTCCTAGAGATATCGTGTTACCCAATAACTGTGTTCTGAAGGTTAGATAGGCAGTGGCTCCATATAAAATAATGGTATTCAGTTGCTTCCGGTTAGACTGGAAGCTGACCCCAACATACTTAGTTGAGAAAAGGCTAGGCAGATCAGATGATGAGGTGTTTTTGGTATACTGCCAGGTTACGACAGAGTTGAATCAAATTAATAATTAGAATTTACTTTTAGTAATTATTTAATATGTTATTGGAACGAAGCTCCTTATCGCATGTTATACTCTGTACACTTAACGAACGAGAGCTAGCCCGGAAATCGATACACTTGCGTAAGTTTAGACTTGCACAAGTCTGAGTGACACCGAATAGCTCGGATACTTGTGCTAATTCATCCCATACACGTTATTGTATACTTGTGCAAGTCCAGTTTTGCGCAAGTATATCGTACCAAGCTATCGTCCTTTTCCTGAGGTGGGCGTTAATTCCTACGACACAGTATTTTACTAATGTAGGTATTATCGCACTAAATGTTATTGTCATACTGTTTTTTGTTCATTAAAGAATTTTATTATTATTTTATTTTTTATTATTATTACCTAACGTGTGTGGCCTGCAGAACGATTTCAATGTCACGACACTTTAGCTGTAGACAGTACTTTTGTTTATTTTTTCATTAGTTACTCTAAAAAGTTGTTAATTTATTTCATCGTGCCTGTTATTTAATACTCACAGTGAAAGGAACTTCGTTCCAACTGGGTGTCCCACGCCACGACTCCCACGACACCTCTCGACTTTTGTTTTTGTAGTAATTGTATTGTGTAATTTTATCGTGTAGTAGTGATTCTTGTCTTAGATCAAACGAATGGGCATCATTAAGTATTCATGAAGTTGTTATAGTATTGAAGAAAGTTCTGAACAGCTTTGTTTTAGAAAAACTGGACTTGCCCGAGAAAACGCTTAGGGCGTTTGTCCACTGCAGCTGTGACCGGGACGTCAGCGAGAAACGAAAGTATTCGAAACGAACGTGGCGTCCTGGTGACGACGATCGTTTGTCAACCGTACCGAACTCGGCGGTTCAGATGTTATGATAGACAAATCAAAAGCCGGGCAAACGACGCCGCAAATACGAAGGCAGCGTGTGGACAAGATCAACGTATTGCCGGCACATCGGCCCGTCAAAATCTCGGGCCGAGTTCTAGCAGTCGCGCCGAACTACTCGAAACTTCGGCGCTATCATCTCGTTTCCGGTAACGTCCCGGTGACAGCTGCGGTGGGCAAACGCACTAAGATGTAGAAAGATTTAAACATATTTTGTTACTTTCTAAAAATCAAACACGGTTTTACAAAAAAATACATAATTTATTTTAAAAATACATTTAGTTACTTATTAACTAATTATTTGCTACTTAATAAAAAATTAACATTTAACAGTAAGTATAAAAACTAGGTTAATTGTAAGAAAATTCATTTATTTTTATTTGGAAATAATAATTATAATAATTGGAAAAATAAGGGAATGAATATGTAATAAGGAATGAAAATATTAAAATTAATTTTTAAGCAATTTCGAAATACTTAGGTAATAAACACTATTTAATTTTAGTTAAAAATTAAAGATAAGAAAACTTAATTTAAAAATTATAAAAATATTTGGCAAGAACTTATCAATGGGAAGTACAATTTTCGTATTTTTAATTTTTTTTTTATCAAAATATTATTCGAAGCCAAAAAATATCGATCAATGAAATACCTAAACATATTTTAATGAATTAATAGTTCCATAAGTACAGTAATTTAAGAATTTTTATTGGCTACATTATAGCTTTTAAAATTACGATGTTTCGCGCCTCTTAAGAATAATTGCTTGCCTTTAAAAAATGGACAAACTTTTTAAAAACTAAACATAGCATAATCAGCCTATGACGTTACCACTGCTGGGACACAGGCCTCATGTCTGTGAGAGGGAGTGAGCTGTAATCCACCACGCGGCCCCAGTGCGGGTTGGTGGATGTCACGTCTTCGATTTTTTGATTCTAGGACATACCGGTTTCCTCAATATGTTTTCATTTACCGTTTTGAGAAACTGAACATACTTCGACTTGATCAAAAAACACAAAAAAAACATTACCATTTAGTAAAAAAAAGAGGCAAATTAAAACAAATACTTAGGTTTAAAATAAAAAATTAAATTAATAATTTTCAAAGCCTCTTAAGGTAACTTTTGTTCATTTAACTAATATTTAATAATAATAAGAGAAAAAACAACATCATTTTAAATTAAAAAGAAAAAGAACTTAAGTTAATTTATAAAATATACAAGTCAATTACCTAATTTGATTCTATTGGGCACCAACTAAACTATTGCTATCTTTTTAAAATAACACCCCAAAGGGTTACGCAGAAGTGTACCTATAGTACCTAGTAGTAGGTACTATCGACAAAACTGACGCCTTTCCACTTTAAAGTTGCTTTTTGTATATGTCGGTACCATAATACAAAAAGCCACTTTAAGGCGTAAAGGCGTCCGTTATTGCTGCAAGCTGCAGTTGTATGACAAACAAAGAACCATAAGGGCAGGGTGTATATAAGGTGCTATAAAAATATCTGCCTCGGCTTCAATGGGAGATAGTATTGTGTATATAGATTACAATAGTGAAGAAATTTCGAACCCCGGAATAGTGAAATCAATTTGAGAAAATAAAGTAATTAAATAAACATTTACTTTATTCTGCATAACGTGGTTCACAAACAACGTGCGATGTGTCGCTTCGTCAATGAAAACAATTAATACCTCTTCTTAACTGTTCTGTAAATGAACACTAATTACTACTATTAAATAAATCAATTCGCATATTTTTTTTGTATGAAAAAAATTATAACATGAGATCAATAATTTATCTTCACTATTGTAATCTATATACACAATACTGTCTCCCATTGCAGCCGTGGCAGATATTTTTATAGCACCTTATATGTTACCGACCAAAGCGTTTTTCAGGTCATAATAGTTAATAGTATTTAGGCCAAACTAGATTGTTCTAGGCTAAACTAGTATATCCTGACACGCGTAGGATAAACCAGCACCCTAATTGCGTAACACATTATCAATCCGAGTTGGTTTCATTTTGACAGTTCAACAACATTCATTGCGTTATTTACGTTGTCGAGCAGACAAATTTTTCGAACATATGAAGCACTGGATTAGCAATTTGTTTCAAAATGAAACCAAGTCCGATCGATACTGTGTTACGCAATTCGGCACCAGTTCGGTCTAGGACAAACTAGTTTGGTTATTATTGACTATTGTAGGGTTATCCGTAGATTATTTGGGCTCCAATGTAGGGTTGGCCGTCCAAATAATCTACGGATACCCTACATTGACGCCCAACGTAAATAATCTACGGATACCCACATATTCGGACGGCCAATGTAGAGTTGCAGGATGTGTAAATATGTGGGTATCCGTAAATTATTTGCGTTGGGCGCAAATGTAGGGTTGGAGCCCAAATAACTTACGGATACCCACATATTTGGACGGCCAACCCTACATTGGCGCCCAACGCAAATAATTTACGGATACCCACATATTTACACAACCTGCAACCCTACACTATTACTATAATATGGCAAGTCTTTAAATTATTGTATGGCTAAAGGCGGGTCGTAGATGTACTTCATTATATAAACTGTAACACCATATTTTTACCTGTGTACACAATAAATAATTTGAATTTGATTTCGATTTTATTCTCGTCGACTAAATGATTCAAAACCGGTTTGAAAACTTGAATAACGGCGCAAGCTTGAGCGGTTAAAATCAGTCAAATTAATTTGAACTTCAATACACACCACATAACCGGCATAACATACCGCTGCCCTTTTCTTACGTTGTATGTTAGATAAAGACAGCAATACACAAATTTTAGTTTAGTTGGTACACATGAGAATTATCATCACGCCACCATTGGAACAGACATAGCATAATCAGCTTTTAATGTTCCCATTGCTGGGACATAGGCCTCCTCTCTGCGGGAGGGAGTGGTCCGTAATGCACTAATCCACCACGCGGCCCCAGTGCGGGTTAACATAATTTAAAACTACATACTTGCCTTAGAATTAAAAATAAACATTTAAATTGAAAATGCTTGTAATTCGGACTAAAAAGGTAAGTTTAATTATTTTGTAATTATTATCAAATATTACACAAATATATGGTGTAAATGTAAACACCGTTATCCTTTTAAGGGGTCATTGTACTCATCATTATGAACAATTTTTACTATGGGACCAAACCTGAAATCACGAAAAAAAACTACTGTTACCCTACATTTTGACGAGTTATACGAACATAAATGTAGGGGGAGGGGGATTTTTTTTCGCGATTGCGGGTTCGGTCAAATAGTAAAAGTTGTTCATAATGATGAGTACAATGACCCCTTAAAAGGATAACGGTGTTTACATTTATACCCTATATTTCGTGTAAAAATTAAAGAAGAAAATATGTAAGTGTGCGTTGTGCTAAACTCAGAGTAATCAACCTCGTAATAGCTTATGAATTTTGACAACAATAGGGATGATGCCTCCTGAGTAAAATAGATACTAACCACGATAAAAAAAAAAAAACAGGTTTCTGAACTCATAATTCAAGTAAGAACACTACCAGCGGTCGTTGACCCAAAAAAAAAAAATCAAATCTTTTTTATTTTGTTTCGACCCTGTAGACCAGATTTTGTCGTTTTTTGACGCGAACCTTGGGGTGATAAAGCAATTACGAGAACGACTATAAATTATTGTAAATTTATACAAATCCCAACTCTAAAATATATAATAATAAAGTCGATTTCATATTGAGAAAACAAATTTTATACTGTGTAACTATTATTTTAAAATAATGATTACATCAGCTTTAAAAGTTACTTTTGTGCATTTTTGGTACGGAAAAATAAAATAGTTTTTTTTTTACACCTTGTATAATTTACATAATATAAGGTCCCATTGAAATAGATAGAAAAACTTAGAAATCATTCAGACCACCAAAATAAGGACAATGGTCAAAAAAAGAAAACACATGAGATACTTACAACAAAAAAAATCAGCTAACGAAAGTACACTAAAAATGTTGGCTACCCAATGCATAAACACATCCATGTCTTTGTTATCTCATAATTCTGATACTACAAATGTGCAGGCGCACGTGACCACGTAACCGCCCGCGCCCGCCGCGTTTTTTTTTATTATTTTAGGTCAAAATAAAATCACTTTAATCAGTGTTTTTTTTTTTTGCTTGGATATCTTTGGTTAGACATACTGAACGCTGTGTTAAAATTTGTCCATCTATTTTAATGGGACTATATATATTTCAGTATATAACATAACATCACGCCTGAGATCCCGAAGCGTTAGGCAGAGGTGTACCTATAGTACACCCGCATTTCGATGTAATAGGGGGCGAGCATGTTGCCAGTATTATTTCAGTACATATAATAAATTCATAATATCTTCCTTCGTTTACATAATCGCATAAGAATCGTTACATTTCTTAATATCTCAAGTTTATTTTACTAAAACTTTTTTACAAAAAAAAAAAAAAACAACCGACTTCCAAAAACAACACTACAAAGTAAAAAATAACTTTAATTTCGGAAGTCGGTGTCTAGTTAAATGTATTTTCATTTTTTGCCACCGACTTCCGAAATTAAAGTTATTTTTCACTTTGTAGTGTTGTTTTTGGAAGTCGGTTGTATTTTTTTGTAAAAAAGTTTTTATTTGTCACTTTTTAGTTGTGTACCTACCCCACACAAATTCTAATACCACTATCTGCAAAACAAACGACACAACATCATCCATATAAAAGTGGGGGAAAAATACGTATTATTGAAGCTAACTCAAAAACTACCAAAGCAAAGTTAATCAATTTTATATGGGACCAACTGTGATGTATCAACCCTCTCGAATAAAACAAAAAAAAATCCAAATCGGTCCAGCTATCTTCGAGTAATCGGGGAACATACATTCGGAATTGAGAAGCTCCTCGTTTTTGAAGTCGGTTAAAAATAAATTGTGTAGTTTAAATATTGCTTCAATATCGAGTAATTATTAACAAATACTACGATCACCAATTCCTTCTGACATGCGTGGTCTTATTGGTTATTTTTCATCGAGACATAGAAAAAATATACAAGGTGTAATTTAAAAATAACGCACAACCTCTTAAGGGGTCATTGTACTTATCATTATGATCAACTTTTATTATGGGATGAAACCTCAAATCGCAAAACAAAATCAGCTGTTCCCTACATTTATGTTCGCATAGGTACATAACTCGTGAAAATGTAAGGAACAGCAAATTTTTTTTGCGAGTTCAGGTTTGGTCCTATATAAAAGTTGTTCATAATGATATTGAGTACAATGACTCTGATAGGTTGTCTGTTATTTAAATTAAACCTTGTGTACGACATTGATAAACGTCACTTAGTACGAGTTTTGACTAAGACATGTTTCCGTCTCTATCTTCCACTTGTGTCTCTACCTTAAAGTGAATAAGAAAGAGGTTTTGTCAATTTCTTAGTTTTATAGTTACTTAGCAGTTTAAGTTATATTTAAATTACTTATTAGCGAATAGGCTAGATTTTAATGTGAATAAAGTATCACTACACGTGATGCTTTATAAAAGAAAAAAAAAAAAACTTGCACTCTTGTAGTTTAGTTTGACAGTGGTTCGACAGTGAAAGGACTAACGTTTAGCCAAAGTACGTGCTAAGTAACGTTTATCAATCTCGGTTCTAATTTTCGAAGTTTTTTTTTTATCATAATTGCGACAATTTTCCTTTAATTTAACACTAAAACATTGGCATAAACCTATATCTACGAACAAAGTAAAAAACTCGAGACGTCAAAATTTAAAAAGAAATAAATTGCTTATGTAATGTATACATAATTGGTAAAATATTTTTTGTGCATTTTAAGAGCCTAGGTACACTTTCAGGCATTAATATTAAAGTGACGGTTTCCTCGAAGAGCGGGGCGGCCGCCACATAACGGCCGCAGTGACGGCTGTCATGAAAATCATGGCAGCGGGACTTTACGGTGTCAAAAAACGCTCTCTAGGAAAACACACAAACTTACTTTCATTGAAACTATTACCACAGATTAATACAGGTGGGACACTCCGCAAAATCATTTAAATAAAAAGCGACTCTTGCTACGACACAATAAAGTGCAATTCACGTCGCACAACGCTTCATTACCTACAGTTATATTCACCTATAAGTTGCCTCTCTTTCTATCGCGTAACTCTTTTACATTCTGGCTCGTTAGGGTTGTCTTCTTTTACGACGGGCGCGTGAGCGAGTATCAAACTAACGTGTCAGCCGGCCGGTGCGCGGCAGCCCACACTGAATTGACCCAGTGAGATGGGCCCGCCGCGTACTTGTAGCTTCATACCTAAACTGCGGAGTGTCCCATTTGTATTAATCTGTGATACTACTAATAAATAATAAAGCTGATAGTTTGTTTTTTTGTTTGTATGTTTGAACGCGCTAATCTCCAGAACTAAAAGTCGGATTTGAAAAATTCTTTTTGCATTTGATAGCCCAATTTTTGAGGCTATTTAACCCATAGGAGCCGAGCAAAAAAAAAAAACTCAGAAAGAACGCTAAGCAAAAACGAAGTAATAGCGCGGGCAGGCTATGCGAAGCGATGGGGTGAGTCGGGGGAACAAGAAATTTCACACGAACGAAGTCGCGGGCAGAAGCTAGTAAAGAATAAAATGGCGTTTCAGTGACGTCATTCGCTCGTAAATTTCGGACAGCATATGGCGGCCACCGCTCTTCTCTATTGGAAAACCAAAACAACTGATTTTAGTTTTTAATATCTCTTGGAAAACTCAGAAAGTCTTCGATTTAATATTATTATAACGAGTAATATTCTTTTCTGAGCAATTTATTTGACATGTGTATATTCATCTATATACAGGATGTACCAGAAAGGTGTAGTCAAATTTTGGGGTGCGATACATACCATCAAACTGAACAACTTTCTCCACGGGACCAACATCGTAATCGCGAAAAAAATAACATCTGTCCTATACAAAACTTCAATACCTATTCGATCCAAATGTATGGGACGGCTAATTATTTATATATTTAAAATATTTTATATTATTTAATTAAATTATTATTGTTTATTACTAACACTAGTTTGTAAGCTCGTAATACTAACAAAATATGGATGTAATCGTGTAGCGTATTCGATGAATCTGAAATAAATGATTTATTTATTATTATTATTTTTTCACGATTACGATGTTGGTCCCATAGAGAAAGTTGTTCAGTTTGTTGGTCTATCTGTACCACACCCTTAAATTTGACCACACTTTTTTGGTACACCTGTATTAATATCAGCCTATAATGTTCCCACTGCTGGGACACAGACCTCCTCTCTATGAGAGGGAGTGGGCTGGAATCCACCACGCTAACTCAGTACGGTTTGTTGGGAGTCACATGTCCTCGAGAAGCTTTGAATATATACATAAATAAAATCATTCTGGTATAAACCTTATTGCAAAGTTAAGATGGTAGTTACATTAAATTGTGAACTCTTGTTGAATGTAAGCTACTCTAAACTTTACTATTTATATATTTGTTTTTTTTTTTGTGTCAGTTGCCAAGAAATCAATTATAATTTCTATTTTGCATGATGTAATTAATTTATTATTAATGTGATGTAATTATTTATTAGTTTTATTGCCTATCTAGTGGCACTCATTATCATATTTTCTTTTGTTAATATGCGGATAATGTAGTGGGCTGCAATATTGTTAATATTTTGTATTATCTTTTCTCTATTCCAACACATATTGTAGCTGTTTATTGTCCCTGAATAAAATAAAATAAAACTTTTATCGGTCTTAATAAAAAAAACAAGATTTTTCACATTCTTTAAAAACCATCGAGGCTGTTTTTGTAATAAGAACCTAATTGCGACCGAAATACGGTTTTTTTTTTAATACAAAACTGACAACTTGCGAGTTGTCAGTATTATAAAAAGAACTTTATCTTATAGGTACTCAGGCCAACGATACGAGATAAATACATAAAATTGCAACTTACACAAATATCTACCTTAAATTTTAGTCGTCTAAGTTGATTTTTGAATAAAAAAACTTGACAAGCGTCATAAAATAATTTCAGTTGCAATGGAAACTGAACCATACGCAATTAAGTTGAATGTTTTTTTTATCCCAAAAGCATGAAATTTATCTCGACTCGTTGGCTTTAGTTCAGTCGGAATAAAGTTCAAAATACAAAAACGGGCTCGAAGGTTTTAAGAGGGCTATTGCATTATGTCACCTCTCTCGCTCACACGGGACCAAATTTTTATGAAAAGATGATTTTATGAAAAATGTAATCAATTAGCGAACTAATAAACAATATTAATTTAATGGGTAATTAAACTTGAGGAGCTCGTGGCTAAGTAATAACAGCCGCACGGGTCGATCCATCAGGTTAAGCTACGCTTGCCGGGGTTGGTCCGTGGATGGGTGACCATCTTTACATACCGAGACTCCTCCGAGCCTCGGAAAGCACGTTAAGCCGTTGGTCCCGGCTGTCATTCGTGGATCTTTGACAGTCATTACGGGTCGTCAGAAGCCCGAAAGTCTGACAACCAGTCTTACCAAGGGGTATCGTATTACCCAGTTACTGGGTTGTGGAGGTCAGATAGGCAGTCGCTCCATGTAAAATAATGGTATTCAGCTGCATCCGGTTAGACTGGAAGCCGACCCCAACATAGTTGGGAAAAGGCTAGGCAGATTGATTGATTGGGTAATTAAACTTTTTAAACTTTCGCGATTTGTACACATTACAAAACACATTGAGAACGGGTTATCTCGCAATATTCCTTTTTTCGAGGTAAACAGGACGGGAAACAAGTAGGTACCACGAAAAAAGGAATATTGCGAGAAAACCTGTTCTCAATGTGGTTTTATAATGGGTAATTATTAAAAACATATTTTTATTGTGGCATTTCTTTAACTCATCTCAAAAACGGTTCATAATACTTTTTGAGCCGAGTTTATTAGATAAAACAATAGAAATGTGTTTTTAATAGTTACCTATTAAATTTGTATTATGTATTATATTAGTTCGCCAATTGATCACATTATTCAAATAAGTATCTTTTCATTTAAGGGGAATGCGCTAAGGTAGCCCGCGAAATTCAAATTTTCTTACGTTTTTTGCAATTTGCAGGTCAGTGTCAGGTGTCATGTTGATTAAAATATATTCGCGGCCGTAACTAATATGGCTTTACAGAATTATAATCATTAGAATCAGCAATACAACTCCATAAGTTAGAATTGACCTCAAATCTCGCGTTTTCATGAAATCATGAGATTTGAGGTCAATTTTTACTCATGGAGTTGTATTGCTGATTCTTATGATTTTAATTCTGTAGCCATATCCATATCTCGACATATTAATATAACTAAATGACCAAATTGATTTTAATGACTTATTAAGCTATTGTTAATCAAGTATAGTATATAATGTAATTTAATTCTAATTTTAAAATGTCAATGATTCACAATAATTTAATTTTACTTAACATTTGCACAACCGAAAGGTTGAATATAGTGTATCAAACAAACTGTATAACATCTAATGTACATCCTATATTCTAGCAAATAAAGTTATCATTCATATTAGTTACGGGCGCGAATCATATTTTAATCAACATACAACCTGATACTGACCTGAAAATTGCAAAAAAGTAAGAAAATTTGAATTTCGCGGGCTGCCTTAGCGCATCCCCTGAACATTCTTAAAAATTTGGTTCCGTGTGAGCGATGGAGCTGACAAAATACGACAGCCCTCTTAAGCTCGTTTTGAAATAAGAGGCCCTAGCTCGAACGCGCAAAGTAAACGTAGGGAACGTAAATTTGAACAATTTTTTAATCAAAAATAGAACAGATAACTATCCTATAGCATTTTGGATCAAATTTGTGCGGCAAGCACAATTATTATATTATCATACATTGATAAATACGAATAAAGTCTGGAAACTTAAGGAGGACGCGCTGTGGTAGCCCGCGAAATGCCAATTTTCTTGCGTTTTATGCAATTTGCAGGTCCGTGTCAGGTTGTATCTTGATCAAAGTGTGATACGCGGCAATAAAACATATGTATTTATATAATTTTAACCATAAAAATCATCAATACATCTCCCTAAGTTAGATTTCGTGCAGAGTCGTTAGTTCGTTCGACGAATCTGCACGAAATCTAATACAAAGAGATATATTGATGATTTTCATGGTTAAAATTATAGGTATAAATACATATGTTTTATCGCCGCGTATCATATTTTGATCAAAATACAACCTGACACGGAACTGCAAATTACATAAAACGCAAGAAAATTGGCATTTCGCGGGCTACCACAGCGCATCCCCCTTAATCAATATTATCTGTGAAATGAGTGTTTCTAAATATGAAATTATTCGAATTTACGTTACAGTACGAAAACTGTCAAAGGTTCCATTCGTTTATCTTCGGAAAAACCGAAATATAGCGAATAAAATGTGACTATCGGTATGGACCAATAAGAATTGATTTATATTCCCACCTAAATTATTATACAGGGTGAAATTGGATTCATGGGCATTTTTTTAAGGGGTCATTGTACTCGTCGTTATGAACAACTTTTACTAGGGAACAAACCTGAAATCGCAAAAAAAAAACTATAATCATATACGTTCGCATAACTCGTCAAAATGTAGGGAACGGCAGATTTTTTTTGGCAGTGTATAGAGTGGTGCCGCAAGCGGCATTGTATCATTATCGGTTACAGTGCCGTCAGCTCGCGGCATAATAGTGGCGCCATCTAGATTGCCGTAAAGAGTATGCACGGCAAAATAACGCACTAATGCCGTCATTTAACCAGTCACATTTAATTCGGCAAAGTTCGGTTTTTCCGAAGATTAACGAAGGAACCTTTGAACGTTGTCGCACTGTACGTTTACGTCGCTCGTTCGTGTATCTAAATATGAATAAAATACATTTGGCTAAATGGCTAATACTACCTCACATTAAGCACCATGATTTAATAACTTATTCTAAGCCAACTTGCTTTGTAAACCTTCCTTTTTTAAGAAATGCGAAAAAGAGATGGCCCTAAATAGGTCGCATAGCTCCATCTCTTTCTTGCACGGAACATTTGTTGTCTTACACTTCTATAAACGGACCATGAGCATATTTATGTTAAGTCATCTCTCTTTCCTTTAAAATTTTATGTTTGTAAAAAAGAACTATTTTTGTTATTTGCATGTGCTATTTCAAATAAATAAACAATTAAACGAACCTCTAATAATTCCCATTTTGCGCTTCTAAAAATATTATTGAACACTCTAATATAATGATTGCGGCTCTTTTTGTGAACCTCAAAAAAAAAACAAACTAAAAAGAAATGTCATGTTATAAAATTCAAAGATATTATACTTTCTTGGTACGCACGGCTACAGATCAAGCCATACATTTCCAGTATAAGCTGAACGCGCATTGTATAGGATTTCCTTACAATGAGAGGTCAGTGTAAACTGGAAATGTATAGCTTGATGTGAAACCGTGTGTACGTATCGTAATGTAAATTAAAAGAGATGGGTAATTGGGTATACAATTTCCGTTCATTAATTTTTGATCGGATTACGATTCTCGCAATTTATCCCGTTTGGGGGCGCTGCTCTACAGCAGCGAATTTGAAAGTTTATATCTACATATAAACTTTCAAATTTAGAACGACTCAAATTGTCTAGCTATTATCATCAACCGGACACAAATCCAGACCACCTATATATATAATAATCATACTAAAATACTCCCAGACTAAGAACTAAATCTTTCCCTCAAATGCATTAAACTTTCTGATTTTTCTCCGCCTCCCTCTTAGCCTTTTCCCTCTTATGTTTATTGATAAAAGGCATTAGCAACCACAAAGCCGCCCCGGCTATAAAAATCATCCCAAATGTCACGAACATCTTCAAAAAGTTTCTATCTCTCTCAAACCACAGACCACAAATTGGTGGCCCTACTAACTGTAGCAGACCGTTGACGAATAAACTTATACCATAAGTTGACATTAGCCTTTCAACTCCTAATACTTCCGCCATTACTAAAGTAGTCACACTATTGTTAACTCCCGAAGCGAGCCCAAATAAAGCGCAAAAAACGCTTATAGCTACATACGATTCTAAAAACGGTATTATAGCGAGCGTAATCCCAGAGAATAACAACCCACCTACAAAGTAAAAACTCTTCGGAATTAGGTTCAAATCGCAAAGGGCGGAACCTCCTATACGTCCTACTAAGTCGAGAGCTGAGACTGTACTGAGTAAGTAAGCACCTCTAGCTTTGTCAAAACCTATGTTTTGTGCATGAGAGGGTAGTAGGATAATAAAATTTGTGCACGATATAGCTACAGTACTACTCGATATCAAAATGACTAAGTAAGTTGGGTCTTTCAACAGAGTTAAGTCAAAGAATTTATTTCCTTCAAGTTTTTTTGAGGACTTCTTCTTCTTGCAGCAGAAACAGCAATATGCTGCATCTGCTACACTTTCCGACATCGATCTGAGCGAAAATTGTGAAGCGAATTCGTTCGGCTGCTCGAAAGCGGACAGCGTAGAACCATGGAATGGCGTCGCAGAGACATGAGCAAAACTGGACGTCGAGAAATTTCTTTTAGGACCTGCATTTGTCGTACTTAATTTTCGCCCAAACCCTTCTTGAGAACCTAATTTTTTAAGGACTCCGGAGTTAATAGACGAGGAACTATATGTAGATTTTGGTATTGGACGAGTGTAAGACAACTTCCGTTTCGACGGGTTGTGACGTAGTTGCTGAGATGACGACATGCTCTGTATGTTCGTTTGAGATGGTTTTTTGTCCGGTGTGTGTCCGTTTTCAGTTTTCTCTGGCACCGTGACCGTCATTTGGAACGATTCGATTGGCTCTTCCTCTTCGAATAGGATGTCATCCTGAAAAGTTATTGGTTGTGGTAACATTTGGTTGAATTGTTGAGAAAACAGAAAGCCAATTCCCGTAATTAAATATTTTTATTTGACGAAGCGACACGCGGTTTACTTGTGGTAATCAAGTGTACAAACACACTGTGAATGCGTGCGTGAAGACGAGTATCGTCAGCACATAACACACACACACACACTTCCGACTTCGCCCGTGTCTTGGACGGTACCGAGAGCTCCTGCGCTTACAGCATGTTTCTACACTTGGTAACCACAAGTAAAGCGCGTGTCGCTTCGTGAGATAAAAATACTGTAATTAAGAACTTTCAAAATCTAGTCGCAATCTCATCTCAGTGACATTCAATGTCAACAACTTGTCAAAAATGTAGGTGAATTATGCCCGATTTCTGAAGAATTCTTAAACGGAGTTTAAACTCTTAATAGATTCGACAAAATTATCTATTTAAGCGAATTCCTTCCTTACGCTCGGTTTTTGAGGTCCTCAGATAAACATTCGATGGTAATTCACTCGATTTTTAAGCTAAATTCTTCCTTAATGAAGTGTAGGTACAGAAGCACGATATTGAAGCAATAATCACTATCGGATGGATAAACTCCGTTTAAAAACATCAGAAATCGGGCATTAGTCAACGTACGCACGGGCGTAAAATTATCGCGGCGATTTTTTTTCGCCCACTGGATATTCAACGCTCTGCTTAGCGCCGAGAGTTGAAAATCCAACAGTGTGCTTTTTCGACGCGATAAAATGCACCCTGTTAGGTAGTACCTACGGGCTGGTATCCGCAACTCCACGACAATGGGCGTATTTTGCGTATATCTCTGTTATTGTTAAGTTGGATTCTCAACGCTCGGCTCAACAACGAGAGTTGAAAATCCAGTGCGCGATAAAATCCCGCCGCGATATTATTACGTCCGTGCGAACGTCGGCTTAGAGGTGTTTGTTATTGATTGAGACTGAGATTTGAATGCAAACGTTCTTAAAAATACGGGAATTGCCCCACAAGTATTAAGATTTGAAATAAATATGGGTACTGACTGATATGATTGAGAAATAATATTATTATCACAGTCTATAACATCATACGAGGGAGCTCGTGGCTAAGTAATAACAGCCGCACGGGTCGATCCATCAGGTTAAGCTACGCTTGCCGGGGTTGGTCCGTGGATGGGTGACCACCTTTACATACCGAGACTCCTCCGTGCCTCGGAAAGCAAGTTAAGCCGTTGGTCCCGGCTGTCATTCGTGGATCTTTGACAGTCGTTACGGGTCATCAGAAGCCCGAAAGTCTGACAATCAAACTTACCAAGAGGTATCGTATTACCCAGTTAATGGGTTATGGAGGTCAGATAGGCAGTCGCTCCATGTAAAATAATGGTATTCAGCTGCATTCGGTTAGACTGGAAGCCGACCCCAACATAGTTGGGAAAAGGCTAGGCAGATTGAGTCGTCCGACAAAGCCCGAGCGGCATACGAAGTTCGGCGAACTACGTAAGCAGCTCGGGCTCTCGTCGGACGACGGTATGATGTATATAGATTGTGTTATTAATATAATTTGGAAAAGAAAACCTTGCAAAATAGTTTTAGTTATAATCCGCGCGAGATCAGAATGGTATGGAACCTTGTCAAAGTAAATCGATAAATACAGTTCTCGAGAGAAGTAACGTTAGCAAAGAAGTGAAAAACACACGCCTACATTAACATAATCTGCTAAAATCATAAACCCCTTTTGGCTTTTCCAGAACTTCTTTGCTAACGCTACTTCTATTTACCTACTTGGACAACGTGCCATCTCACACTATTATGATTAAATTTGATTGAATTTTCGCGGTAATCAAATTATCAGTACTCATATTAATTACAAATAAAATATATACCAATACGGTTAAATACTAATCTAAATATTATTATACATGGTGATTTCTTTTACATACATTTACAAGCCCAAATGTGATTGTTTTAGATTCTGAGCTCAAGTCCCCTATATTTATTATTATTTAGGGAATAATAGTACTTATAGTGTTGTCAGACTCTATTTTTTTGTTATTATTGTAGTCTTTTGAATTATTGCATACAAAACTAGAAAGAGACGGAAGAAAATTTAACCTTTCATCTATGGTAAATAAATAATATCCTTAAATGTCAAAATTGACGGCTAAAAACAGTTTGACAGCTCTAAACCTCTATCTCTTTCTCGCTCTGTCTGTTAGAAAAGGATAGCAATATTCTTATTGCCAGTCTTCATAGCTCATTACATACATCACAAGGCCCAACACATATTAAAATCATGCATTTTGAATAATTAATAACGAAAAAAAAAAAACATTAAACATAAAAATATTTTTGAGTGGCACACTATCTAAAACGTTATTAATATAATAATCACTTTCGTTATAGACCAGTTATTATAACATTGTTACAGCGTAAGCACGATAACGGTTATTTCATAATTAAAATGCGTATTTTTGAAAATGAAACAAAAACTCGAATGTATGAGGTAAGACTCCTGTATGAATTACTCATAAACATGACATAGGGTCACGCGCTTTACATGTGGTTGCCAACACGCTGTGACCGTGTTCGTGAAGACGAGTAGCGTCAGCACACACTCATCCAACTTCACCATTGTCTCGGACGGTACCGAGAGCTCCTGCATTCACACACACATTCACAGCGTGTTTGTACACAGGTAAACACAAGTAAAGCGCTTGTCGCTTCGTTAAATAAAAATACTGTAGCAGAAGGAAATTCTAAATCCTGGCTCAAAGACTAAATAATCCTGGCTATTTAATTGCACCTGCGTCCATTAAGGGGGTGATTCTACTAGATATACTGAACGACTTCGCCTATGAAACAAATATACGATTCGTGAAAAATACTTTCAACGGGTACCTATACACGGTTAATTTTAGGTCGTTCTGGAACCTAAAGCCATGAACTCGATCATCGAAACCGAATCGATTGGGACTATTATTTTCAAAAAGTAACAATAAAAAATATCACGAAAAATTTAATTTATTGTTTTTTTTTTTGTGAAATAATGAGAACTCGAAGTAACGCTTCCTTGCGATCAATGCATATGTGTGTGTAAAACGTATCGACAAACGTCAACACATGCCAACGGTATCTATTGAAAAATCCATTCAACGATCAGACAGCGTAAGCCACGCCCCCGACTCCTTACCCCCCCCACCCCACGCTTACAGTCTAGCCGACCGCACAGCCGACCGCCCGCCCTTCGCTGTTCCGTACGATCTTGTGTTTATGAATGAAATACTAGAAGCGGTACTAAAATTTAACTCGAATGACAGAAAAAAAGTGATAAATTTCTAACTTCTTTATTAGATGTCTTACAAAAACAATATCAATGCCAATAGTAACTATTACTCGTCTGAAGTTACTGTGTTTGGGCTCCAGAACGATGTAAAATTAACGCGACTGTCATGCGTAAGAGCGACTGTCATGAAAATCTATAATTTTCACCAGTATTAAAATTGTCTATTAAGTGCTAACGCTCTGTATTTAGAGAGACGTTATATTTTATCGGGAAACCAAAGTTTAACTAAGTAAATTCACGGATCGAAAAGGTTAAGCAATTTATAATTACTTACTTCCTTTCCTGCATTGCGCTCACGTGTCACTACTATGGACGCTGTTACAAATGGGTAGTCAAATCATTACTTTTTTACACAAAAGTATATTTATTAAATAAAATGCTTTGCATTCTGAAAATGTTTTTTGGTCAAATTGTTGATAGATGTGCATGGTACGATTCTGAACTATAAATATAATTTTAAAAAGAGACATTTTCTCTATAAATGTACCGAAGTAAAAATTTTCACTCCGGTACATTTATTGAGAAAATGTACCTATTTAAAATTAAATATATAGTTCAGAATCGTACCATGTACATCTATCAACAATTTGACCAAAAAACATTTTAAGAATGCAAAGCATTTTATTTAATAAACATACTTTTGTGTAAAAAAGTAATGATTTGACTACCCATTTGTAACAGCGTCCGTAAGGAGGATGCGCTAAGGCAGCCCGCGAAATTCAAATTTTCTTACGTTTTTTGCAATTTGCAGGTCAGTGGCAGGTTGCATGTTGATTAGAATATGATTCGCGGCCGTAACTAATATGGCTTTACAGAATTATAATCATTAGAATCAGCAATACAACTCTATAAGTTAGAATTGACCTCAAATCTAGCGATTTCATGAAATCATGAGGTTTGAGGTCAATTCTAACTCTTGGTGTTGTATTGCTGATTCTAATGAATATAATTCTGTAAAGCCATGTTAGTTACGTCCGCGAATCATATTTTAATCAACATACAACCTGTATGAAAATTTTATTTTCGCGGGCTACCTCAGCTCATCCTCCTTAAGGCTTATCCTTCCGTAAAATCGCGGTCACTGTCGGATTGCATAGAACGGAAAGAGAAGCGCGAGTACACAACGCTGGTATTATATTGCAAAATATGAAGCAATTATCTATTTACAAAAATCAATAGATTGGACTAAAAAAGTAATGACATGAAATCATTCCTTATTATTTTGTAGAGAACTGTATAAATTTATGTACAGCCAACAAAAGAGATATCTAGACAGGGTATATTAACATATTTGTGTGTGAAATGCTTCATGTTCAATTTTATACACTACTATTTTTTAATTAGTACAAAAAAAAATGGGGCTCTATCCGTACCCGTTACTGATCATATTTGTGTAGTCAAAAATAAAAAAAATGAAATTCCAAAATTGTCCACGAAAATTTGGCATAATTGGTAAATTCATAAATTTCATAATTGAATCAATCACTCATAACAATTGCAACTAGAAAATGCTACGCGCAGTGCTTTTCCATGATTAATGAATAACTACTATGTAGCCTGTACAATATTTCCATAAACTGAGTGACATTTTGGGATATAAACAAACGCTAATAACTTTGCTGTTTATGAATATTATTTATTGGGACTTTACATATATAATAACAAGACCTTTTCTAATAAGCTCTTTAAGTATTTGTACTAATTAAAAATTAGTGGTGTATAAATTACTTTGTTTTTGCAATACTCCTATATTGTATCTTCTTATGTATTGTAGATTACTGTGTATTTTTTCCTATCAAAAAGATGCTTTAGTTACTGTAAAAGATGGACACAAATTTACTTAGTTTCGCCGTATTTTGTGAGGACAAGCCTTATACTGTAATTTTCATTGCACTCACAATGTGAATACAGTACGACAAGGCTCAGAGGTTCCTTCGTTTATATTCGGAAAACCGAACTTTGCCGAAATAAATATGACTGGTCCAATAAGGGAGTGACGGAATTAGTGCGTCAATCTAACATGACACTGAATTCATGTGCAGCCTTTCAAGGGGTCATTGTACTCATCATTATGAACAACTTTTACTATGGGACCAAACCTGAAATCGTGAAAAAAAATGGAAGTGTATAGATTTGTATCAGTATCGGTTATAGTGCCTTCAGCTTGCGGCATATAGTACATTATTTTAAAATGCCGCAAGCGGTAATATAGTACGATCAGTTGTAGTGCCGGCCGTGGCATCCCGACCAAACGGGTTAGGTTAGGTTAGAACTGTGACCAACCTCGGACGAGCCGAGCGAGCGAAGCGCTTGAACACGAAAACGTTATATTATAGTGTCTATAGTATTGTAATTCTGGATTATAATTGGCCAATTTATGTGGACATACTTTTTTAATTATTTCTATGTTACGTGTCACGCTTCCACTACTGCTTACGGCAATTTAAACGGTCGCGTTATTTTGCCGTGCATACTCTTTACGGTAAAATACTGGTATTCAGCTGCATCCGGCTAGACTGGAAGCCGACCCCAACATAGTTGGGAAAAGGCTAGGCAGATTGATTGACTCTTTACGGCAATCTAGACAGCGCCACTATTATGCCGCGAGCTGACGGCACTATAACCGATAGTGATACAATGCCGCTTGCGGCACTCTATCTATACACTGCCAAAAAAAATCTGCTGTTACGTAAATTTTGACGACTTATGCGAACATAAATGATTATGATATTTTTTCGCGATTTCAGGTTTGGTCTCATAGTAAAAGTTGTTCATAATGATGAGTAAAATGACCCCCCTTAACAATAATTTAGGTGGGAATATAAATCAATTTCTATTGGTCGATAATCAATTTCAGTTTCCCCGAAGGTAAACGATGGAACCTCTGAGTTCTGTGGTATAGTGCGCGCGCAAGTGCTATTCACCGCCTTAGGTATGTGAGCGGTGAGACGGGGAGGGCGCGATTGATAAGATTGGTAGACTGAGTGAGCTTCACCAAAATCAAAATAAAAAAAATCAAAATATTTTATTTCACATAAACCTACATGAGCACTTATGAAACGTCAGAAGCTAGGTGCACGGTTCCAAATTGGTCGTTTCCTATGGAGAAGAGCCGGCAAGAAAGTCCATGGTTACTCTTTTAAAAATAATTGCCTTTTACAATATTTTCAAATAACAGTGTTAATAGGTATGTATGGCACCTTTGCCTGCATCCCCGGTCTCACCGCTCACATACCTCAGGCTGTGACTAGCACTTGCGCGCGCACTATACTGTACGTTGTCGGTAATGGACCCAAAAACCATTCCACTTCGCGACTATACCTACATGATATTCGTCTACTTTTGCATTGTAAAATATATTTTTTTTTACGAAATTGGCCCTCCGCCTTACTCCTCATGAATAAGACAGAAGTAATATTTTGTTTTACAGAGTCTAATACCATCTCTGAAACTTTAATCTGGGTGGCCGAAGTTCCTTCTGCTTTATTAATATTCGTCGAATAATTAAATAGACAGTCATACATAAGTAATCATTTAATACAATAGACATAAGGAAAGTGATTATTTTTGAATTAATGAAAATGTTAGTGAGTTTAATGCGAAGCATAGATGGAAAAAGACGTGGCATGAAATTATTGTGGCAACATTACGGTACACCGTAAGCAAATCGCTACTTGTCCTTATTAAACAGGGTGCATCAGGTGTGGTCAAATTTAAAGGTGTGGTACAGACCAACAAACTGAATAACTTTCTCCATGAGACCAACATCGTAATCGAGAAAATATTATCAGCTGCCCCGTACAAAGCTTCAAATACCTACTCGACCTAAATGTATGGGACGGATGATATTTTTTCGCGATTACGATGTTGGTCTCATGAAGAAAGTTGTTCAGTTTGATGGTCTGTACCACACCTTTCTGATACACAGGTGTTAAAAAATTAACTCTACCAACTTTAAGGAGTGCTTTAGACTATCGAACTGAATAACTTGTACAATGGTACCAACTTTGAAATCACGAAAAAAAAAATCTGCTGCTACCTACATTTTATGTTCGGAACAGCAGATTTTTTTCCGCGATCCACAGGGATAAGGCCACAGGGCCTTAGTGCGAGTTTTTATACTTACTCGATCGCGTTTACGCTAACGTTAACGTACGTCAATTTGTATGGAATAATTGTGTTTCCCATCATAGTTACCAGACGGCGCTTATTCAGTTTCAGTACAAATTGAAGTTTACGTTAACGTGATCGAGTAAGTATACAAGACTCGCACTAAGGCCTCTGTTATAGAAGCAAGCCTAGCGACCATCAACCGGGCACAAACTACCAGGATACTATACTCCATTTACAATAAGATTTAGACATTTAAACAAGCCTTTTTTACATACCGTTCAACCAATTTTGACTTCTATTGCGTTGGTGGCATGACAAATGGCAGCTGCAGTAAACAGTTGGTATTGTAACCACTTTTTTGCCTTTAATGCCGTCCTTAAGCCTACGGAATAGAAGTCAAAATCGGTTGAACGGACCGTAAAAAAGGTTTGCTTAAATGTCTAATCTTATAGTAAATGGATTATAGGTACCTACTTATTTTGAAATTAATGGATGTTGAACCCAAAAGTTTTCAATAAATTGTATTGAATAACGTTCCTAATGGGTAAGGCGAAATGGTATCGTAACGGGGTTTGGATCATTGGTATGACCAAACGGAGCAAATAGAATTATTAAAATTCTATAAATTAAGCTCTGTTACATTAAGGAGGATGCGCTCTGGTAGCACGCGAAATTCATTTTTTTTGGGATTTTTGCAATTCGCAGGTCCGTGTCAGGTTGTATCTTGATCAAAATATGATACGCGGCAATAAAACATATGTATTTACATAATTTTAACCACAAAACTCATCAATACAATACATCTCTCTAAGTTACGATTTCGTGCAGAGTCGTTCGTTCGACGCATTTGCACGAAATCTAACTTGGAGATGTATTGATAATTTTAATGGTTAAAATTATATAAATACATACTTATGTTTTATTGTCGCGTATCATATTTTGATCAAGATACAACCTGACACGGACCTGCGAATTGTAAAAAACCCAAAAAAATTTGAACGCATAATCCCCTGATGACTTTAAAGGTGACGTGTAGACGAAATTTTATTAAAATTGATTTAATTAATTACAATCGATTAAAAAAGTTTGTTCTCATAAAAAATGTTAACTTTGAGGAAACTGCGATGTTTTTGTATCGAGCCAAAATGTTTCAATCGTGTTTTGGCCCTCATAATTTATTAAAGAAAATCATAAATTTTATTGAGGACAAAAATTGATTTTGCGTGCAGCCGAAATGCGTCAAAATATCTTCATTGGGTCCCATTTCGCCTTAAACATTACGCAATGTTAGTGTCTCTTCTTTGACCATAACAGAGAAATATTGTCACTAGGATTCGTCAGGGGCAGGGTCATATACAGGGTGAAAGGGACAGCCCTCCGCAGACTGATGAGGGTGAATTCAGTATATCACTAAGATGACTGATACATGAAAATTATTTCGGGAACGTTATGGGATTCGAATAAACCTGATTTGTTTGTGTTTTTGTGCACAAATCGGAGCGTCTGTTACAGGTTGGGAGGGGCAGGTAATAGGTATGCAGCTACGCAGAAAGTGAATAGCTGATTTCACGCGTCGTTCATTAGAGAATTTCAAAATCCATTCCTGGTTTTTTTTTACATAAATGGAGTGCTGCGTACAGAGAATGTAATTTTACATTGAAATAAAGGAAGCAACTGAAAAAACGGTAAAAAAGAATCCTGAGATATCCGGTGGAATATGATTCAAAATAAGGAGCTGAATGCACCCTGTTAGCACAGTCTACATCATACAGTCGTCCGACGAAGCCCGAGCCGCATACGAAGTTCGGCGAACTACGTAACCAGCTCGGGCACTCGGTCGTCCGACGAAGTCCGAGCTGCATACGAAGTTCGCCGAACTACGTAAGCAGCTCAGGCTCTCGGTCGTCCGACGAAGTCCGAGCTGCATACGAAGTTCGCCGAACTACGTAAGCAGCTCGGGCTCTCGGTTGTCCGACGAAGCTCGAGTGGCATACGAAGTTCGGCGAACTACGTAAGCAGCTCGGGCTCTCGGTTGTCCGACGAAGCCCGAGCGGCATACGAAGTTCGCCGAACTACGTAAGCAGCTCGGGCTCTCGTCGGACGACTGTATGCTGTATAGACTGTGCTGTTAGTTTGCGGAGGGCTGTATTTCACCCTGTATTATAACTCATTATAAGACATTCTGATGCATTGGGGCACTGCAGCCCCATATCAGGACTAGACGGGGGACCCAAGATACGTTTAATATTCTAGAAATTTATAATCATGTTAATTCACATCCACAAATAAGAAACACCCCACTGTACTCAAACCATCTCTCCTCTCACTCTCACGGAAGCGATGAAACGAGACAGCATTAGGAACATGAAGACTAAAGATTTGTTAGTAATAGTAAATCTGTGTAACATCAAATACTAAGCTAAGCGACTACAGACGGACAAACATAAATACTACGAACAAAACATAGAAGGTCACAGTTTCTCAAAGCAATTTTAAGAAGAAGAAAAAAATTGTTTATTTCTCACCATTAAAAGTTGCAACCCCTTTTTTTTGTGGATCAGAAATCATCAAATGACTTCACCCGCTCTGGGTGGAGCAGGAGGGCGTGTCAGACTTACTGACTAAAACCCACCCGTGTTCCTTCAGTTGCCTGTGCCAGGGCCACGGTAGCTTTTTCGAACAACCCGCGACTCCGGCGGCATCGGCCCTCTCGGACCCCACCACACTGCTGACATCTTTTTGAGGCGCGCGTGGATCACGACACGCCGTCAACAGTTGCAACCCTAGCCCCTGAACTAGGCGGGAACCTCATAAACACCCCAAGAACCCCAAAAGTTGACACGAATGTGAAAATAAAACCCTTAAAAATACATAATTTACTATCTTCTGCAAACTACGGAAGGTATTTTTAAAGCCCCAGACTTTTACTCAATACTGAACTAAAGCCAAAGAGACGAGATTTCATGCTTTGGGATTAAAAACTTTAACTTAATGGCGTATGGTTTAGTTTCCATTGCAACTGAAATAATGATTTTATGACGTTTATCAATAGTTTTTTTTTATTCAAAAATAAACTGAGACTACTTGAGGTTAAAGTTGATATCTGTATGTGGCAATTTTATGTATTTATCTCGTATTGTTGGAGTTTATTTAGTATTTATTTTATAATCCACATACGAGAAACCAATATATTGTGTCATTGGCTTTCTCATAAACGAAAATTTAAATTTAAAGTTAATTGATTGAATGAATATTGCTTACATTTTTTTTCCCAATCTTTGCAAGTAAGTAATCTTAATTTTTTTTTATTTGCAAAGTCTTCCCCGATTTTCGTTATGCCTAAAAAGCCAGAAAAAAAGAGTGTGTTCTAATGCTCATACGCTAGAAGTGAAAACTTACTACTGGAGCCGAATATATGCGATTCAGGGCCGAGTATACACGATTCAGCGTCACCGAGCGACTGGAGCCGAGTATACCTGATTCACCATCACCTACCCGAGCGTGACGGTTCAGTTTTATTCACAAAAGAAGTTTTCACTTCAAAAACCATAAACCTTGCACTACACTATTTGCGAAGTTGCTTCGACAAAGTACTGGTCAAAATTGACCGAAGTCCGAAGTATAGTCACGTATACACTTATGCTAAGAACTACAGGACACTTCGAGTCCTTTGACTCAGGCGCAAAAACCGACAACGATCGGAAGTCGCCCGAGGTGAGCCGAGGTTGCACGAAGCGAACCGAAGTGTCCTTCTACACACGTATACTTCGCGAGTAGTGTAGTGCAGGCTTATAAACTATCGCGCTTGCCTATTGTGAAACTATGACCAACATATACACATATAAACACATAATAAAAATGAATTGCTTACTTTATGTTTGGATGCCACCATGAAGAGCTCAATGAGAGCAAGTTTCATTTTCAAAAAGACACTTTTTTTTTTCTTAAAAAATATATCGAAAAGTCGCGGTTTTCGGTTAAAATTAGAGTATTACGGACAAAAGCGTTCTTTTGATGCTGCATTAGGAACTAGTCTTCCCCATAATGTTTTTCATTTTTAGATCAGCCAGTACATTTTTTATGCCCACAGTTTCTAAAAGATTTTCAATTTATTCTTTTTTCAAATGCCATTTAATATTGGGATTTTTTTTTTTGGTATACCAATGACACAGTAAACATGACATTTGGAATTTAATTAAATCGATCAGAACATCAGAGGAGTACCTAGATTCACCCATATTTAGCCAGTTATGTTTAAGCCCCATGTAACAGGGGGCGCGCCTATTGTTATTAACCGGGCACAAATCCAGACTCCGGGCTGCTACTGACAAATTCCTCATGGAAAAACCCAATAACACTGCCCGACCTGGGAATCGAACCCAAGCTTAATCGGGTGCTAAAATAAATATACCACGAAATGTAACGAATGCCATTTTGTGACATTTCGTCTTGTCAATCGAAATCAAAAGTTCCTTTGTCGATGGTGAATAAACTTGTTTAATAAACTTTGATGTATAGTAAGATTAATTTCAATGCAGCACGCAATCGTAAGAATCGCGAAAATATCAGTAATTATTAACACAAATAAATTATGGAGTTAAAATGGGGGGCTGATAAAAAGTTTGACAGTCACTGTCTCTGCATTCAGCCCCCTAGATAGACAGAGAAATAAAAATGCCATATAGATCCAAAAATATGGCTGTTGTCAAAAGAAAAACATTTGATGTCCGTAAAAAATTAAAACTATTCTCTATGGAAAATACTGCGAGTGTTGGCAAAGTTTGAATCCACTGAGTCGAAAGTTACCCAAATATTAATAATTCTAAAACAAATGTTGGCAAAATTGGACAACGTTCTTTGGTCATTTTTCACCAAAACCATTGGTCTCATTGGAAATTACCAAAACACATCACCTAACGTTTCCAATTTGGAAGAAAACCGTCAACTTAGTTCCGCGTAGATGGCGCTATGTGTTTGTAACTTTTCATTCAGCTGCCAAAGGAGAAAACTTTACCTCGAGATGACGCCAAGTGTCGGTTTTCATTGAAGATCGCTTTGACAAGAGACAAACACTCAGCGCTCTCTCGCAGCGAAGCTTCCAACAGAACTGGAAACTTCACCAAACCATTTCCAACTTCACCAAAACCCTTTCCAACTTCGTCAAAACCTTCAAACTTCGCCAAAACCATCATAATCAACTGACCTGTGGTCCGTCCTCATCCTCTTCAGGCTCCTTATACTTCCTCACCATATGTTCTTCAACCGGTTGGAATAGCAACGCGGCTGCCCAAACGTTAAGCATTATACCGCCCAGTATTAGTACTGCGCCTCTGGAAAGAGAGAGAGAGATTGTGGGTTAGAATCTATTTCGGAAAACTACTGAGAAAACCTCCTCATGAATTGGCTAGAAGAAGCATAAAATCGAGCGATTTTTAGGGTTCCGTAGCCAAATTGCAAAGAACGGAACCCTTATGGATTCGTCATGTCTGTCTGTCTGTTTTTCCGAAACTATAAGAACTATACCTACTGTTGAAACTTGGTAAGTAGATGTATTCTGTGATTTTCACACAAAAATAGAAAAAAAAAAACAATAAATTTTAGGTGTTCCCCATACTTAGAACTGAAACTCAAAAAATTTTTTTCATTAAACCCATACGTGTGGGGCATCTATGGATAGGTCTTCAAAAATGATATTGAGGTTTCTAATATATTTTTTTTCTAAACTGAATAGTTTGCGCGAGAGACACTTCCATTGTGGTAAAATGTGTGTGTCCCCCTGTAACTTCTAAAATAAGAGAAGGATAAAACTAAAAAAAATATATGATGTACATTACCATGTAAACTTCCACCGAAAATTAGTTTGGACGAGATCTAGTAAGTAGTTTTTTTTTAATACGTCATAAATGGTAAGCCGCAATTTACCTTTCATTCAATCAACTCAATTATTAAAACATCGATCAAAGTTACAACGAAGTACAAGAACTTTTATATTATGTTACTTGCTGCTACGGAACCCTTCATGGGCGAGTCCGACTCGCACTTGGCCGCTTTTTTATACTTACTCGATCGCGTTACGTTAAGGTGATCGTGTAAGAGCGTTCCAAATTGCACTGTAATCGATTTGAGCGTGCTTAAACCCGTTCCGAATTAGCGTGAGCGCAATAACGATGTCCCGTGAATCATAGATGACGTCATGACATGCGCCATCTTGCAATAACGCTGACCATGCCCTAAATTAATATCACCGTGAGCGCTGTCAAAAATGACAGTTGTACTGTTTTGTTTTGAGTCGCATATATCCCATAGCATAGCATATATAGCATTTTCCCAACTATGTTAGGCTCGGCTTCCAGTCTAACCGGATGCAGCTGAATACCACTATTTTACATGGAGCGACTGCCTATCTGATCTCCACAACCGAGTAACTGGGTAATACGATACCCCTTGGTAAGACTGGTTGTCAGACTTTCGGGCTTCTGACGACCCGTAACGACTGTCAAAGATCCACGAATGATAGTTTGTTTTGAGCCGCATCATATCTTTAAACTAACGTGGCATTTTCGAAATTGTGTTTCTGGCTACAATCACCACCTAACCAAAGCAGAGGAAGAAATTTTTGGTGTATACACAAACAGAATACTGTAACCCAACCATGAGTATAAGTTTTAAGGAGGATGCGCTGCGGCAGCCCGCGAAATTCAAATTTTCTTACGTTTTTTGCAATTTGCAGGTCAGTGTCAGGTTGTATGTTGATTATAATATGATACGCGGCCGTAGCTAACATGGCTTTACAGAATTATAATCATTATAATCAGCAATACAACTCCATAAGTTAGAATTGACCTCAAATCTAGTGATTTCATGAAATCATGACCCTTAGCGCATAGCACTGAGAGCGCGTTCACGAGCGAATAGAATTTTTGACAGCTCTTAGCTGTCATAATAGTGATTATCTAAATCGGAACGCAAATTATTGATGTGAGCGCTGTGAGCGATTATGGTTTATTACAGAATGTAGCCTAAGTATAAAACTTCGCACTAAGACTACTGCAGTGCTATTCTGTACAAATCTCACACCGTGAAAACCTAGGTGAAGTGAGTTGTCATTCTACCTGATGCTAGGGATTGACACTATTGATAGCTCACTCCAAGCTCACTTCACCTAAGTTTTCACGGTGATATTTATACAGAATAGCACTGCTGGTCTAGCTCCTGTACTATGACTATTTTGGGAAGGTGATGATGATGGTCTTCAGCTCGTGCGAGTCAACTATACACCTGGCGCTGTGACGTCACACATACAATAATGTTCAGTAAAGTACAGGGCCGCATTCCAATGAGGTGTTTGTTAAGAGGATACATTGAAGCGTGGTTTAGCTCGGTGTGTAAGTAAAATGGCGTTATGGCTGTCTAGTTTGACGCGCGAGATAGAAGACTCTCACGCGCACCGGAACTAAATGCGCTTCGTTTAAACGTAGATTTATGACAAAATGCTATACTTAAATCAATTTTTAGCTTAGTAAAGTTTTTAACATATTTAATTAAAACCTTCGATTTTAAATTTTACTGCACAATAAGGAACTGTTTACGTATAATCGTATGAATCAGAAAATAGACGGTGCTGCTTTGGATTTTTTTTCTATAGAAAAAATTTCGAGTAGGTAAATATCATGTTTCGGTTTTAGTACAGCAGTAGACAATATAGTCAAATAACGCGTAAATGAAAAATTCAAATGATTTAACCATATACATTTGGTTTTATATGAATTTTAAAAACACAAAGTTATCGATGTATCCCCTTAAGTCGCACGGGGTATCCATACTCCTCAAGCAAAGCCATATTTTTGGAAGTGCCATATTAACCGATGAGCATACTCACTTGTATCCGTACTCCTCCAGGAGATACCTCAGCACGGGCGGCAGTATGATACTGCCGAATGCGCTGCCCGACATGCAGATGCCGTTCGCGAGCCCGCGCAAGCGCACGAAGTACGATGTCACTATGTACACGGTGGGGGGGAACGCTAGTCCTGCGCCCGTGCCCACCATCGCGCCGAAACTGGAAGGAGAAAATGAAATGTGAATATTTTTTTTTCAAAAAAGGAGGTTCTGTATTCGACCCGTATGTATGTCTGTATGTATGTTTGTCCGCGATTTTCTCAAAAACTAGTAAACCAATTTTGATGATTCTTTCACTACCGTGATCTGCATACTTTCGGGAAGGTTTTAGTATATAATACATTATGTATTTATTCTTATATACGAAGTTATATGCATAAATGTCCTGTATCTCCGGCATTTCTCAGCCGATTTTGATGATTCTTCTTTTCGTTCATCTTGGGCTTACTTATTTAATTGTTTAATCAACTAAAAATGGATAAATAAATTTACTTAAAAAAAGTAAAAAACCGACTTTAAAAACCAAAAACTACTAAAATAACTTTCATAAAAAACTTAACAGCTTCTGAAGTCGGTATGTTCAATTCTTCAATGCACTTTAGCTTGACACCGACTTCAGAAGCTGTTAAGTTTTTAATGAAAGTTATTTTATTCGTTTTTGGTTATTGAAGTCGGTTTTTACTTTTTTTTAAAGTAAATTTATTTAAATCCTAATCTTAACAAATATTATAAATGCGAAAGTGAGTTTTGTTTGTTTGTTACGATTTCACGCTAAAACAGCTGAACGGATTTGAATAAAATTTGGCGCACGGGTAAAACATGACCAGCACCCTAATTGCGTAACACATTATCGATCGGAGTTGGTTTCATTTTGAAACAAATTGCTAATCCATTGCTTCATACGTTCGAAAAATTTGTCAGCTCGACAACTTAAATAACACAATGAATGTTGTTGAACTGTCAAAATCCAGTGCTTGCTGCATTCCCGGGTGTCACCATTGTGTGGATCACCCGGAGGACACGGTGGAGCATACAGTGGAGGTCTGCCCGGCTTGGGCGGAGCACCGCCGTGTTCTCACGGAGGCGATCGGCGGCGGCGATCTCTCGCGTCCAAACCTGGTCCAGGCCATGGTGCGGAGCGAGAGTGTATGGGAAGCCGTCACCTCCTTCTGCGAAGCAGTAATGCTCGCGAAGGAGGAAGCGGAACGCGTGAGGGAGAGGCAACAGCCGCGCCCTCGCGCCCCTAGCCGCCGTAGGAGACGCCCTGGGCGGCGGGAATCGATTGCCGATTCCCGGCCACCGTAGGCGCGGGCTTGCGGACGACGAGTAATGGGCAGCTCGCCGTCCGGTAAGGAACAGGCCCGGGTCGACGGCGCGTTGTGTTCCACGCGCGCCTCAAAGAGATGTCAGCAGTGACGGGGTCAATTGGGCCGATGCCGCCGGGGTCGCGGGTAGTTCGAAAGAGATACCGTAGCCCTGGCACGGGCAACTGAAGGAACACGGGTGGGTTTTAGTCAGTAAAAGTCTGACACGCCCTCCCGCTCTGCCCAGAGCGGGAGAAGTCATTTGATGATTTCCCATCCACAAAAAAAAAAAAAAGTGCTTGCTGCATTGCTGGATGAGCTCCCTAGATTATCAAAATATAGCAAAAAGCTGTCTGCCTATGTGTGTACGTGTTTATAATAAATTACCTAATGAAATAAAATGATTAAATTGCAGATTATTCAAAATTAAATTATATAAATGGCTAAATGATAATAATTTCTATACTATTAAGGATTTTTTTGAACATAAATTATAATGTTTGTTAATAATTCGTTTATTCGTTAAGTTTGCATGCTTTAATTTTAAGCAAAACATGTATGATCTCATAAGCTGTAATAACACCAACGTATACCATGCTTTACGCAAATAAATTATCTTATCATATCTTATGTTCTAATTTGTCTGCTCGACAACGTAAATAACGCAATGAATGTTGTTGAACTGTCAAAATGAAACCGATTCCGATTGATCGTGTGTTATGCAATTAGGATGGAGGTTAGACATTAACAAAAAAAAAAAAAAAAAGATAGAAAGATCTCAAAAGAACTCATATAAAACTCACCTAAAATACAGATAGCTGATAGAAAACGCACAGCTGCTGAAGATCATGCCGAACGCCGCAAAACTGCCGCCTATGAGAGTCACCGTTCGATACGACCATTTTACTGATAGTATGGATGATAATGGACCTGGAATTTAGAAGTAATTGCATTAGCTATAAGTGATATCCTGTAATCCTTTAACTCCTCGCTTTTACGAACTAAAATACGCTTTGACCCAGTAGATCGCCATGGTAAACGACTTACTACTATGTTCTCCAAACGTTTCTTTTGTTACCTTGGTCGCTTTTTCTACAATAAAATAAATCGGACACTTTCGATTTATGAACTTACCAAATCTAAGTGTAAATTGAGGGTTGGGAGCTGGCTCCAGGAATTAAGTTATGAAGCTACAGAAAAACTTCTAGCTACAACTGTATAACTTGCTTGTTTGAAAACTAAACTTACTTTTGTATTATTTTAGTTTTTATTGAACTACTATTCATATGCGACTGAAATATGCACACTTAGTTACCAAAAGCACTAACTTGATAAACAGAAATATAATATAATATAATACCTATATATGTATATTTATATATATCACCTTTCTGTGAACTCAGCCCCTTACATTTTCTATCACATTTCCCTACTTACACAACACGACACACACACACACACACATACACACACACCCTTACTAACCATAGAATTACAAATAATCATTAGTATAATGTTTTTTCTGGTTTTATATAACTTGCCGCATTTGTGTACGAGTGCATAATTCTATTTAAATGTCCTCCGAAGGGGTGGAGACCTGGTGTCCTGAAATACAGGCCTTACGCCTAGCTTAGGCACCAGTGTCCCACAGTATAATTAAAAATATTATTATGTGTTTTTAATCATATTTTGAAATGTTGATTTATATTGTGGTGAGAAATAAACCTTATCTTACTCGTATCTTATCTTATTATTATTATAATATAGCAAAGCCAAAATTCGCAATGGCTGTGACAAAATAGGGTAGGTATTGTTGTGAATAAATTATACTAGTAGTATTAGGGTTGCCAACTTTTTTTATATCAAATATAGTATTTTCGTAGGCATTGCCTGTAAAAATATAGTAAATGGCAAAAAAAATATAGTAGGTATCTGTGTTTCAAAAATATTTAATTTTTTTAAATGCATATTTTTCTACTTTGTGCGTTTTTTAACAATTTTTTTTGTTGTCTCATAAAATCATAACTATTATACTCTATTACGAAATACCGTTAATTCAGCTTTTATGAGATTAATACTGGCCCTATTGCGCTCATCTCGCCGTTTTGTATTATGCGTTCAGTAAAAGATGCTTCAAAAACAGATAACGGCTGCGTTTCGTTTTACTCTTTTTAATTTTTCATTAAAAATATAGTATATAGCCTTAAAAAAAAAAAAATTTGAAACTATTTCATAAAAACTTAACATGGACATTATCGTTACACCCCCTACTATATTTTTTATCAGAAATATAGTATTTAGGTCTCTAATGTAGTAGGATATAGGTATATAGTAGGGTTAGCAACCCTAAGTACAAAACGCGCCACGAAAGATGAGACTTGACCGCGCCTCCCGCGCTTTTTTCGCCGCTCCGATGACGCCCGATCTCTTCCCACGCTCAGACCTCATACCGCTAAGAAGAGACCTAAAGTCGTCTACTGCGCAAGTCAAAACACGTCTCGTCTTTCATGGCGCGTATTGTAAGTACTCAGTATTTAACAGCTCTAATTTACGAGAGGAAAAGTTAGCATAAAAATAAATAAATAAAAATGTTTATTGCATCAGCTTAAATAACTTATTCTAGTTACAATATGGGGAGAATCCTTTTAAGCAAATAGTTTGCTTGTGTTAGGATGCTCCGCCCTTCCCCAGGTTATGTAATTGCTATTAAGTTATTGTAATTAAACTTATACAAAAATAAATAAATAAAAAAGTTTATTGCATCAGCTTAAATAACTTATTCTAGTAACAATATGGGGAGAATCCTTTTAAGCAAATAGTTTGCTTGTGTTAGGATGCTCCGCCCTTCCCCAGGTTATGTAATTGCTATTAAGTTATTGTAATTAAACTTATACAAAAATAAATAAATAAAAAAGTTTATTGCATCAGCTTAAATAACTTATTCTAGTTACAATATGGGGAGAATCCTTTTAAGCAAATAGTTTGCTTGTGTTAGGATGCTCCGCCCTTCCCCAGGTTATGTAATTGCTATTAAGTTATTGTAATTAAACTTATACAAAAATAAATAAATAAAAAAGTTTATTGCATCAGCTTAAATAACTTATTCTAGTAACAATATGGGGAGAATCCTTTTAAGCAAATAGTTTGCTTGTGTTAGGATGCTCCGCCCTTCCCCAGGTTATGTAATTGCTATTAAGTTATTGTAATTAAACTTATACAAAAATAAATAAATAAAAAAGTTTATTGCATCAGCTTAAATAACTTATTCTAGTTACAATATGGGGAGAATCCTTTTAAGCAAATAGTTTGCTTGTGTTAGGATGCTCCGCCCTTCCCCAGGTTATGTAATTGCTATTAAGTTATTGTAATTAAACTTATACAAAAATAAATAAATAAAAAAGTTTATTGCATCAGCTTAAATAACTTATTCTAGTTACAATATGGGGAGAATCCTTTTAAGCAAATAGTTTGCTTGTGTTAGGATGCTCCGCCCTTCCCCAGGTTATGTAATTGCTATTAAGTTATTGTAATTAAACTTATACAAAAATAAATAAATAAAAAAGTTTATTGCATCAGCTTAAATAACTTATTCTAGTTACAATATGGGGAGAATCCTTTTAAGCAAATAGTTTGCTTGTGTTAGGATGCTCCGCCCTTCCCCAGGTTATGTAATTGCTATTAAGTTATTGTAATTAAACTTATACAAAAATAAATAAATAAAAAAGTTTATTGCATCAGCTTAAATAACTTATTCTAGTTACAATATGGGGAGAATCCTTTTAAGCAAATAGTTTGCTTGTGTTAGGATGCTCCGCCCTTCCCCAGGTTATGTAATTGCTATTAAGTTATTGTAATTAAACTTATACAAAAATAAATAAATAAAAAAGTTTATTGCATCAGCTTAAATAACTTATTCTAGTTACAATATGGGGAGAATCCTTTTAAGCAAATAGTTAGCTTGTGTTAGGATGCTCCGCCCTTCCCCAGGTTATGTAATTGCTATTAAGAGCGCTATCACAATTTCTCTTGTATTTGAGCGTTTGACTCGAGTTTTGATATGTGATTGTGGTTTTGTTAGAGCCACAAAATTAAAAAAAAAACATATGCCCAAGAAAGCTTGATTATTTCTCTTGGGAGTGTTCTAAATAAATATTTCAATTTGTTTACAAAAATCAGTAAAAACCTTGTCTCTGCAAAGGATGTTTCATAAAATTTAACTTTTGGACATGTTTTGATGCTTTGTTACATCGAAGATATAATAATTTAATCATTTAAAAAATGTCCTTGGAACAACTGTATCTTCAACTTTGGAGTGCTCAATTCAGTTTTTTGTTTCATACAGTAATACACCAAAAATAATTCCGTAAACCAGAGAGTTACTGACAATTTTTCGTCCGAAATTATATTTTTTATCGACGAATGTATAATCCAAATTCATACAAAATGTATTTAACTCTTAAAATGTCGATTGTACACCATGTGTACAGATAACAATAGAATTTCAATTGTGTCTGCTAATTGGCGCGCGACGGGTTAATAAATAAGGTTACTATGTTACCTTGCTTAATAAAAAAAAAATAGTATATTTAGAAGTAAAATAATATGTTTAATTAATTATTGTATGCAGTGCTAAAAATCAATGTAAATCTCGGGACACGCGGTCTTTAGCTTTAGACGCCGACGCATCGCATTATGTAGCAATTTAGCAGTTGTGATTACGTTTATTTTGAGTCATATAATAATATTTTTTTTGTTTATAGTGTGCAATTTCAATTTATGAAAAAATCACGGTCAAAATGTAATAGCGCCCTTAAGTTATTGTAATTAAACTTATACAAATAAAAACAAAAAAAAAAGGAATGAAAAAGAAACACAATATTTTTATGAATTACAAAAAAACGCGCTAGCATGTGTGTGTTATGTGTGTGAAATGGTGTGGAGGTGAATGTGTGAGTGAGTAGTGGGTGTAAGTTAATTAGAGAGACGGCTGTACCTACACAATATACATGGTGGTGATTAATTATCTAGGTACTGTAAAATGCAGATAAATGCTAGCTAACACTACGACTAAGGAGTCTTGGGATCGGAAAATAATGTTGGACATTGGTGCCGATTCTGTTGTGCACAAACTAAACTTAATTTAGGATATTGCTAACTTTTTCTCTCTATTATGACAAGAAAGGGACGGAAGTAAATTAGAGCTGTCAAATTAGTTAGAACTAATTTTTCCATAGACATTTAGACGACACGTAAAAACATGTCGACTAAAAAACACGGTGAAGCGCAAGGCGTGAACTAGTTTGATATCTCCAACTTAGTTCATAGCTATAGCCGTCCTTTTCTCGCGCTGCCTGTTAGTAAAAGATAGCGATTCTCTAATTTTAGTTTAGTGCGTTCACAAGAGAATCGGCACCATTATCTTCCATTAGCGGCAGAACTATAATAACGTAATATATTACCTATAAGTAAATATTATAGTCTCATCGATTGCGCCATATTTTCCACCTCGTCATAGGTCTTTGACTTAAGCCATTTACACAAAGCGTTTTTGCATTCGCGGTAGGTTAGTGGGTATATGTCAAGTTCTTTATTAAGAAAATTGTATAAATGGGATGATTGACTAGGATATTGTCTTTTTGCGAATGTAGACTTTACTGAGACAGTGGGAGCAACCGTGTTTTTTCTTCTGCCTTTTGTCTTCTGTGGGTTGAACGATAGAGTTTTATGCTTAGTTAGAATTGTATTTAGTACATAAAGCTTCCTAACGGTCAGAAGATTTGAAATCCGGTAAATGTTCTCCGTTGAAAATCTGATGGGTTTAAAAAACATAACTTTCAGTAGGGACCTCTGAGCCCTCTCAAGGTCTAGAAATTTAATTTTTGTGGTACCTCCCCAGATAGGTAGGCAATATGCCAGGACGGACTGAGCAAGAGAGATGTAAATCTGTAGCAGGAGTTTTTTTTGAGGTTACATGACGTAATTGTTATCGTATTTTGTTATCTTTACTCGTTTTACCAAAGCGGAATTCCCGCTGTGTGAAAGGGCGGCTAATGAGAAGTGCATGTTTGCAAGTAGTATTTTTTTTTATTTTTATTGACTGTTTGTTTCATCTGCTTGTTAATTACGTTAAGTTTTAGACTGTTGTTGGTTGAGCGGAAAATACTTTTGTATTAATTTGTTTAAAAATGCCTCGCGGACGATACAACGTTTTACGTAGGCAAGCCAGAAAAATGGTTTATAACGTCATGCAATCTATGAAAAAAGGAGAATAAAAATGGCGTTCAAATTCCTTTGGAGCTAGTGCAGATAAATGTTTTTGAGGAAATACAGTCATTATCGTAAATACAAAATAAAAACATTATTCCTTATTTCATAAAATCTATTTTATTTTTCATTGAACCCTACCCGTACTTGACAAACTGACCAATAAGTAGGTACCATACACTACTTAAAACATTCAAACAACTTTCAGTTATGAAAATAATTACATGAAGCCTAAATTATTGTCGCCTTTACTGTACCTACTCAACTAACTTGCGATCCGCCACTCACTCTAGTTTCACTCTCGCTAGTTTAAACCACGTGGCGCGAGAATTGACCCCGTGGCGGATGGGGCAGCCGAAGACTCACTGCGCTACCGTTCGCTACGTGCGTTTTGCCACGGATGCAATACATTGCGTGCGAGGTAATAAAACAAATCAGGTTTATTGGATTCCCATAACGTTCCTGAAATAATTTCATGTACCGGTCATCTTAGTATGATGTACTGAATGCACCATATCAGTTTGCGGAGGGCTGTCCCTTACACCCTGTATATGAACTGAATACCAGTACCTACTTGACATGGGGCGACGGACTTTAGGGACAGATAACAATAAAAAATAAAAAATTCTACTCACCCAAACTACTGTACAAAAAGTAACAAAGCGCGACTATCCCCGAGGAAGCCGACGCACTGGACTGGAACACATCGTTGAACTCAACCAGCAGCACTCCGAAAGACTTGATCGTTCCAGGGATTAGAATGTTCACGAGCGTTGCACCTGTGGATGTTTTGGTCATGTATTAAAACTGCCTAAAAATAAAAAAAAATAAAAAAATCTTGTAACAAACATACAGCACCATCTAGTATAATTTATGCAAAGCTCTACGATGAGCGGCTTCATAGACTCGAAGATAACAACTACAGACGGCTACGTGTAGATAATGTACACACACATGTCAACTGTCCGCCTTTATAAGCAGAGCCGTCTTCGAAAAAATCGTCATTCACTAGCTAGAGGTTCAGAGTTCGGTAGCCCCGCAGCCTTCTCTGTTTCCTAAGTAAGCCTGGTTCCTGTTCGATAGCCCCGCAGTCTTCAGGAACTAGACAGCTAGGGAAGGTTTGATTGGCGATAGCCCCGCAGTCCCTTTCATTCCTTCACTTAGGGTTGCCACATGGTGGTGGTGGTTGTGACGTGTAACATAATTTAAGTTAAAGTTGCCAATAAATTATCATCAAGTTCAACGGGGCTTTATTTTCACAACCTGCAACCCTACAATCTTTATTTTATTATATACAAAAACCTTCAACAATGCCTCCTTCCTTCCTAGGATTGGAGGGAATATTATCGAGTTTAGCGGCCTAAACCAGGGGCCGTATAACCCCGGTTAAGAAAGGGTAAGCCGTTAATGAGGTTACTTTTATCATGTTACCCTGAATGTTTTTTTTAAATAAATTATTTGATTTTGAATAAAAATGATAACTCCGAAGACAGACGAAGGTCAGCTGGACGCCACTTATACAATTTTTAAAGGGTCTAACTCTAGTGTTATTCCTTGGAAACTCAGCTACTGTTGGAAATAGCTAGACCTCTACCACAGATTAATACTCGTACAGATAGGACACTCCGCAGTTTAGGTATGAAGCTACAAGTACGCGGCGGACTCATCTCACTGGGTCAACTCAGTGTGGGCTGCCGCGCACCGGCCGGCTCGCACGTTAGTTCGATACTCACTCACGCGCCGCGTCGTAAAAGAAGACAACCCTAACGAGCCAGAAAGTATAAGAGTTACGCGATAGAAAGAGGGGCAACTTATAGGTGAATATAACTGTAGGTAATGAAGTGTTGTGCGACCTGAATTGCACTTTATTGTGTCGTAGCAAGAGTCGCTTTTTATTTAAATGATTTTGTGGAGTGTCTCATCTGTATTAATCTGTGCCTCTACCCAGATCTTCCGCTCGAGCTCGATCCAGAGCTTCAAGTCAGGAATACCACGTTTAACTTCTAATTCAAATTCAACAATTATGGTATCTTATTGTTGGACACATGTTGGTCCAAAGTTTGTGTTGTAACCTTGCGAGCCACCAACATGGCGCTCGCTAGATTGCATGTAGAATACTTATCACTTATTCGGCACCTAGACAACATTTTTTGTTGTCCTGTGTTAGATAGCATGCCTTGAGCCAAGTCCAGGAATATTCGGCAAGTCTTTCTGAGAACGTGTGATACTTATTGTAAAATAAAATGTCATCAAGACTACGCCCATAGAAATATAAAAAACAGCCACCACCTGTTTCGACTGTTTACGTTCCGGTGCTATCCAGTTCTAGTTAGAGGATATTTTTTCCGCACTTAGTCCTTCATGTGGACCATTGTGCGAGGGCCATAGCGGCCGTCGGGGGTTATTCCAACCAGCCCACCTCATTCCAGAAGTCGATTAAGTCTCCTAGTCTGTTCAGAACATCTGTGAAAGATCTGGGTGTTCCAAGAGTTCCTGTTTTAATCTGGGTGACGCCTGTGCATTCAAAGAGCACATGCGTTACGGTTTCCTCAGCCTCCATGCAAGCCCAGCACAGAGAACTGTCCGTTATTCCCATTGTGTGGAAGTGTTTGTTTAGTGAGCAGTGTCCTGTGATAGTCCCCGTCACCGTTCCGGTGCTATTGTAGCTGACCTCTCGAATTGACTGACCTATGTTTTAATACCAATACTACCAATGTATCTTAATATTCCTTCAACATAATAAAGACTCGTTACTATAAGGTTACAGGGGCCACGGGTGGCAGACTACCTACGAGAACGCACCAGCCCCACTTTCCGTCAGGAGGCACCATCTCCTAGTCCCGCTCCGACACCGGACCGATGTAAACCGGTCCCATATTATCATAGACAGGCACCATCATTCGTTAGTCTAAGGTTACAGGGGCCACGGGTGGCAGATTACCTACGAGAACGCACCAGCCCCACTTTCCGTCAGGAGGCACCATCTCCCAGTCCCGCTCCGACACCGGACCGATGTAAACCGGTCCCATATTATCATAGACAGGCACCATCACTAGTTAGTCTAAGGTTACAGGGGCCACGGGTGGCAGATTACCTACGAGAACGCACCAGCCCCACTTTCCGTCAGGAGGTACCATCTCCCAGTCCCGCTCCGACACCGGACCGATGTAAACCGGTCCCATATTATCATAGACAGGCACCATCACTAGTTAGTCTAAGGTTACAGGGGCCACGGGTGGCAGATTACCTACGAGAACGCACCAGCCCCACTTTCCGTCAGGAGGCACCATCTCCCAGTCCCGCTCCGACACCGGACCGATGTAAACCGGTCCCATATTATCATAGACAGGCACCATCACTAGTTAGTCTAAGGTTACAGGGGCCACGGGTGGCAGATTACCTACGAGAACGCACCAGCCCCACTTTCCGTCAGGAGGCACCATCTCCCAGTCCCGCTCCGACACCGGACCGATGTAAACCGGTCCCATATTATCATAGACAGGCACAATCACTAGTTAGTCTAAGGTTACAGGGGTCACGGGTGGCAGATTACCTACGAGAACGCACCAGCCCCACTTTCCGTCAGGAGGCACCATCTCCCAGTCCTGCTCCGACACCGGACCGATGTAAACCGGTCCCATATTATCATAGACAGGCACCATCACTAGTTAGTCTAAGGTTACAGGGGCCACGGGTGGCAGATTACCTACGAGAACGCACCAGCCCCACTTTCCGTCAGGAGGCACCATCTCCCAGTCCCGCTCCGACACCGGACCGATGTAAACCGGTCCCATATTATCATAGACAGGCACCATCACTAGTTAGTCTAAGGTTACAGGGGCCACGGGTGGCAGATTACCTACGAGAACGCACCAGCCCCACTTTCCGTCAGGAGGTACCATCTCCCAGTCCCGCTCCGGTGCCGGACCGATTGTAAACCGGCCGCTGCATACTGCGTTCGAGTCTTCCGGCAACTTTACTGTGGACAAAGAGAGAGGATTATTAGAAAACGTAATTTTATACAAATATATTTATGACTGAGCCAGTTGATGTCCAAAAAAACTTTTTTACAAAAAAAAAACAACGCAACTTCGAAATAAATACTACCAAGTGAAAAATAACTTTATTTTCGGAAGTCAGGGTCTTTGGATCTGTATTTTAGATTTTTGCCACCGACTTCCAAACCAATCTAATCTTCCTAAAAAGGAAATATTCAAGTCGCTACATTTGGCAACTAGACCACTGACCGCAAAACTTGCGGTGATATGACTCAGAGCTCGTTCCAAATGACCAAGCGTCGTCTACAGTTTGACCACAATTTATTAATGATACAGTAGTTTATCTTCATAGGAAACTCAAATTCTGAGGTCACTTTGCGTTAGGATTGCCAACCGTACTCTAAAATAGAGTATTATACTGACGCCAGCAGGTCAAGCCACCCGAAACTGAATTTTCCCAATCAACCTTCAATCAACCTTGCTCTAGCGATAAAGATGAAAATCGATTAAAGAAATTTGACTTGTTGTAGCTTGATGTGCTGGCGTCTGTACTTTTTTTCTTCTTGCAGGTGTACTTTAAAATCTATAACACTAAAAGAGTACGCTAAACTTACACACGTACATTAACTGATATTTTTGTCATTATCATTTGGAGTTTAACTGAAGGGCGCTTTTATGCAAAAAAATTCTGCAGAAATATGCCAGTTTATTTTCCCGCCACTGCAGCATTCACAGTCTTTTCGGTCATGAATTCACATTCAATGGGGAGAAGACAGGAATAGGGCTTCATTAAAATTTAATAAAAATGAGCTCCTTATCTATTTAACTCAGAATTAGGATGTTTGGAGTTCTAGGATTCTTTTAAAAACAATAAAAAAAATATGTACCGGATAAAGTGCTAAAAAATACATTTAAAAAACTGAATAAATGATACTCTATTTTATTAATCTGTACTTTTTATTTACCCTCTCTGAAATCAGATATACTCTACTTCTTCTAGAAAAATTTGGCAACCCTACTCTGTATGGCTAACAAAACAAAAACCATTTCATTCAAATAGCAATCATTACTATTCTGTTCTATTTGGCAATCACTTCAAACGCTAACCTATTGACCCGAATCCCAAATTAAGAAATCGATCTTCTGCTTTTTAGTGCTAACTTCTCTAGACTCATTCCAGGCTCCCACAGACAGCCGCGACACAACTCCGGTAGAACAATTTTAATGAAATCTTCATAGAAATTTTTCGAACCGAGTAGCGTCACGCCTGTCTGCTGGTGCCTTTAGGCTGCGTCTCCACCAGAAATGAGCGAGGATGCGTAGCAAGGGTTGTGTGTAAAAACTTTTTTACAAAAAAATACAACCGACTTCCAAAAACAACACTACAAAGTGAAAAATAACTTTAATTTCGGAAGTTGGTGTCTGGTTAAATGTATTTTCGTTTTTTGCCACCGACTTCCGAAATTAAAGTTATTTTTCACTTAGTGTTGTTATTCGAAGTCAGTTGTATTTTTTTAACCGACTTCAAAAAGGAGGAGGTTATCAATTCGTCGGAACCTTTTTTTTTTTTTTTTTATTTTTTTTTTTTTTTTTTTTTTTTATGTATGTTCCCCGATTACTCGAAGATGGCTGGACCGATTTGGATTATTTTTTTTTTGTTTGAAAGGGTATACTTCCCAGGTGGTCCCATGATCATCAAGTCAGGATCTGATGATGGGATCCTGGAGAAATAGAGAGAACTCTTCCAATTTTATAGGCACACTTGAAGCGATTTGGATAGTTTTTGGAAGAGTACTTTCTTGGAGTGGTCCCATTTCAATTTGGTGAAGATCTGATGAAGAACTTCTGAGGTAGGCAACGGAACTCCTCAATAAATGATAGCAAATGGACTGGGATTTCTGAAATCTCATGTCTGTTTGTTGTTCACACCAGTTCATAACATAACATCACGCCAGTACGCTGTGAAGGGGTAAGCACATGTGAACCACTAAAAAGTGAAAAATAAAAACTTTTTTACAAAAAAATACAACCGACTTCCAAAAACAACACTACAAAGTGAAAAATAACTTTAATTTCGGAAGTCGGTGGCAAAAACGAAAATACATTTAATCAGACACCGACTGCCGAAATTAAAGTTATTTTTCACTTTGTAGTGTTGTTTTTGGAAGTCGGTTGTATTTTTTTGTAAAAAAGTTTTTATTTTTCACTTTTAAGTTGTGGTACCTACCCCCACACAAATTCTAATACCGCTACCTGCAAAACAAACTAGAACATCATCCATATAAAAGTGGGGAAAAAATACGTATTATTGAAGCTAACTCAAAAGCTACACAAGCAAAGTTAATCAATTTTATATGGGACCAACTTTGAGGTATACCCTCTCGAATAAAACAAAAAAAAATTCAAATCGGACGACTGTAAAATTTATGTTAAATTTATGTAGTTATGCGTGATCATACATAAAGACCTCAAGCTTAATACAAGCTATGAAAATGAAGCGATGTTATTCGTTAGTTTTACACACATCCCTCGCTACGCATCCGCTCATTTTTAGTGGAAGCGCAGTCTTAGTCTGAATTTCAGGAGGACACTGCCTCGTTGGTCTAGTGATCGCAAGCTCTACTGCTGATCATGAACTTCTTTCTTATATCTATGCCATGAATGGTTCTGGTTTCGTTTTTCCATTAGGATGGATTTGCCCGGTTGGTGGCAAGATTCGCCCCCTATTTAATGGGACATAACTGGCGAAATGTGTGCTGCTTTTTTTCCGTTTAATTGTTAAGAGTTAAGTTCTTAAAATTTTAAGTACTTCTGTTCCGATTTGAATAAAATTTCGCTTAATAATTAAGATTAAAAAACTGCAAGTGTTGATCGACTTTTGTTGCTGACTGTACCTAACCTACTATGGGTACACCTCTGCTTAAGGCGCCAAAGTAGCACAGGAAACTCAAATTTTCTTACGTTTTTTGCAATTTGCAGGTCAGGATCAGGTTGTATGTTGATCTGAATATGATTCGCGGCCGTAACAAATATGTATTTATATAGAATTATAAACATTAAAATCATCAATGCAACTCTTTAAAATCATATAACCCTAATGAATGACTATTTCATGAAATCTTGACATTTGAGGTAGTTGCATTAATGATTCTAAGATTCAATCAATCTACCTAGCCTTTTCCCAACTGTGTTGGGGTCGGCTTCCAGTCTAACCGGATGCAGCTGAGTACCAGTATTTTACATGGAGCGACTGCCTATCTGACCTACACAACCCAGTTACTGGGTAATACGATACCCCTTGGTAAGACTGGTTGTCAGACTTTCGGGCTTCTGACGACCCGTAACGACTGTCAAAGATCCAGGAATGACAGCCGGGACCAACGCCTTAACGTGCTTTCCGAGGCACGGAGGAGTCTCGGTATGTAAAGATGGTCACCCATCCACGGACCAAACCCCGGCAAGCGCAGCTTAACGTGATAGATCGACCCGTGCAGCTGTTATTACTTAGCCACGAGCTCCTCCTGAATACGATTGAAAGTCCAAGTGGGAAACAAGACAAGTTCTGTTATGTTCAGGAGGGCATTGCTCGATGCAATAATCTCCCATAATTATTCAAAAGCGCGCCATTAGTAAGCCAAGTTAAAAATATAGTATGTATAGTCTGCACCCACGGGTTGGCTGAGAGCCAATTTTGGAACTGGAGGTATGAAATATACGGGAGAGGAATTGAACAACGGCAAAATGTGGTATTTGATTGATAATGATATTGATCAAAGGGGCTTGTGGCTAAGTAATAACAGCCGCACGAGTCGATCGATCATTGCCGCAGTTGGTCCGTGGATGGGTGACCATATTTACATACCGAGACCCATCCGTGCCTCGGAAAGCATGTTAAGCCGTTGGTCGTGGTTCTTTGACAATCGTTATAGGTCGTCAAGACAGAAACCTGAAAGTTTGCCAGCCAGTCTTATCAAGGGGTTATCATGTTACCCAGTAACTGGGTTACGGAGGTCAGATAGGCAGTCGCTCCATGTAAAATAATGGTATTCAGCTGCATCCGGTTAGACTGGAAGCCGACCCCAACATAATTGTGAAAAGGTTCATCACTGCAGCAACTCGCACTGTGTGGACGTATCATACGAGTTACTTGCAATTGCGAGTTGGACAGTAGCTCGCAGCCGAGTAACTTCAACATTTTTTGTTTTCGTGCGAGCTAGCGTGCAGGTCGGCCTATCGAGTAGCTGCAGTGCAGCAAGCTCGCACTGTGTAAACAGCCAAGGCAAGCCGAGCTATTGACATGGGAGTACGCAATGCGAGCAGCTGTCTACTGTCTAGTCAGCAGCTTGCACTGTGTAAACAGCCAAGGCAAGCCGAGCTACTGACATGGGAGTACGCAATGCGAGCAGCTGTCTACTGTCTAGTCAGCAGCTTGCACTGTGTAAACACCCAAGGCAAGCCGAGCTACTGACATGGGAGTACGCAATGCGAGCAGCTGTCTACTGTCTAGTCAGCAGCTCGTAAGCCATTAGTTACAGTTAGTTAGATTAAAGACTACGTTTGAAGACCAGAAAGTTTGGCAATAATTCCTTCTGCACATGTGGCGTCCCTGGTAGGTACCTCATTAACGGCATAATTATGTACTTCTATTAACTGCTCCCCAATTACGATGCTTATTTTTTTATATTATTTTTTACATTCTTCCTTGAAATAATAGATTATTATTAATCATCTCATTATTTGACATTATATAACTACAATTCCAATTGTGAACATGATATTTATTCAGATTTCCGACTACCGGTACCTCGGGTCGCTTGTCCAAGGGGATGGCGAAGTAGACCGAGACGTAACGCACCGGATCAACTCAGGATGGATGAAATGGCGACAGGTTACAGGAACAACTTGCGACCCACGGATGCCCCTCAAGTTGAAGGGGAAAATTTACAAGTCCGTGATAAGGCCTGTCGTACTTTATGGATCGGAATGCTGGGCAGTGAAGAAGACGGATGAAAACAAATTGCATGCAGCGGAGATGAGAATGTTGAGATGGATGTGTGGAGTGACGAGAATGGATAAAATGAGAAATGAGTATATAAGAGGAAGTTTGAAAGTAGCGCCAGTGACAGAAAAGTTGAAAGGAAATCGTTTGTCTTGGTATGGGCATGAAATGAGGAGAGACGAAACGCATGCGACTAAAAGAGTGATGAATATACATGTTGATGGATGGAGAGCCAGAGGAAGGCCAAAGAAAAGATGGATGGATTGTGTGAGGAATGATATGAAAGAGAAGGGAGTGAATGATAGCGTGACGATTGACAGGGGAGAATGGAAGAAGAAAACGTGTTGCGCCGACCCCAAGTAATATGGGATAAGGGCAGGAAGATGATGATGATATTTATTCAGATTTGTTACTGTAGTTGTAATGGCAATCATGTCATTTGTGTCTGGTTTTTATTTTTATTATTTTATTAATCTTCTAAATAGATTATTTTCTATTTTGAGAATGTGAGAACGTTGCAGGCCTTGTTGAGTGTAGCTACATTTGTTGGCTATTTTTTATTTTGTTGAGTACCAAGTAGTTGTTGAAAGGCCTGCATTGTCCTCCCATAAGTACCTATTAACACTGTTATTTGAAAGCTTTTACAAAAAAATACAACCGACTTCCAAAAACAACACTACAAAGTGAAAAATAACTTTAATTTCGGAAGTCGGTGTCTAGTTAAATGTATTTTCGTTTTTTGCCACCGACTTCCGAAATTAAAGTTATTTTTCACTTTGTAGTGTTGTTTTTGGAAGTCGGTTGTATTTTTTTGTAAAAAAGTTTTTATTTTTCACTTTTTAGTTGTGTACCTACCCCACACAAATTCAAATACCACTACCTGCAAAACAAAATAGAACATCATCCATATAAAAGTGGGGAAAAAATACGTATTATTGAAGCTAACTCAAAAACTACCGAAGCAAAGTTAATCAATTTTATATGGGACCAACTGTGATGTATACACTCTCGAACAAAACAAAAAAAATCCAAATCGGTCCAGCCATCTTCGAGTAATCGGGGAACATACATAAAAAAATAAAATAAAAAAAAAGGTTCCGACGAATTGAGAACCTCCTCCTTTTTGAAGTCGGTTAAAAATAATGTAAAAGCCAATTATTTTTAAAAGAGTAACCATGGAGTTTCTTGCCGGCTCTTCTCCATAGGAAACGACCAATTTGGAACCGTGCACCTATGGCTTCTGACGTTTCATAAGTGCCCATGTAGGTTTATGTGAAATAAAATATTTTAATTTTGAGTTTGTGACTCATTTAAAACACTCAATGGAGCGTATCTGAGTAGGTAACCTCCTTTTGTAAATGCCTCGCTTCTACGAGAAGTTAATAGCGGTAATAAATATGAGACATAATATGTACATTCACAGACGTAATCACTGCAACTACTTGGCGTCATTCCAAATTATGGAAGTAGATTAAAAAATCTGATGGGAATGGACTCAGGGGCACGATTCCACATCAATATTAATATGTCTAGTGTGAAACTTAGACGATTTTCCGAAAAGGTAAGGTAAGGTAAGGGGGTAGGTAAGGTAAAGGGGGAGGTAGGTAGGTATAGGTAACCTGGATAAGAACATAGGGAATCCATTATCAAGGAGTTAAAAAATTTTTCATGATGGTGAAAAAGGCACTACAATTGCGTGTGCCATCATAATCAGCCTATAACGTCCCCACTGCTGGGACACAGGCCTCTTCTCCAAAACCAAAAGACCAAAACCAAAAGTTTTGTAAAAGGAGCTCTAATCCTGCCGACAAACCGTGACGTCCAAATAAATGATTTTTTCTTTTTTTTCTTTTTAGAGCTCCAAGGAACCTACGTATTTGATATTTATCTCAACTTGATATCACCAAGCGTTTCTGAGAAAAAGGGTCTTGACAGACAGACAGACGGACAACGAAGTGATCCTATAAGGGTCCCGTTTTTTCCTTTTGAGATACGGAACCCTAAAAACATAGAATTCCCACCAAATACAGAACACTATAGGTACCAACTTTCTGCCCCAAAACTTCTTCATTATTTCACACAATATCTTCAATCTAACCTCCAAGCATATTACATTGAAACACGCGACCGTGAATACTAACACATTATAGGTAGTACCATACATTTATATCTACTTTACTGATGTAAAGATTATATTTCATAGCCGAGAAGCAACCTTCGAGTCTTCTCGAAGGCAGTAAACTTTTCTATTTCATTGAATCTCTACATTTATCAATCAGCCTAGCCTTTTCCCAACTATTTTGGGGTCGGCTTCCAGTCTAACCGGATGCAACTGAATACCAGTATTTTACATGGACCGACTGACAATCTGATCTCCACAACCCAGTAACTGGGTAATACGATACCGCTTAGTAAGACTGGTTGTCAGACTCGGGCTTCTGAGGACCCGTAACGACTGTCAAAGATCTATGAATGACAGCCGGGACCAACGGCTTAACGTGCTTTCCGAGGCACGGAGGAGTCTCGGTATGTAATGATGGTCACCCATCCACAGACCAACCCCGGCAAGCATAGCTTAACCTGATAGATCGACCCGTGCGGCTGTTATTACTTAGGTACTATAACTCTATACTCAAATACATACAGCCTGATTGAGCCTGTAAATTGCAAAAAAACGTAAGAAAAATTGAATTTCGAGGGCTACCTTTTTTTTTTGTGGCTGGGAAAGCGTCAAATGACTTCTCCCGCTCTGGGCGGAGCGGGAGGGCGTGTCAAACTGCCTAAAACCCACCCGTGTTCCTTCAGTTGCTTGTGCCAGGGCCACGGTATCTCTTTCGAACGACCCGCGACTTCGTGGGTTACCCTGGCACTTTAGCTGTGCTCCGTGCTGCTGGGCACTTTGTTGCACTTTTCGTCTTCCCAGCTAAATCACTAGGAAGTGGTGAAGGGCGGGCGTTTTTGGGTTACTGTCATACGTAATTTTTACGTTCAAAAAGTGATGATTCTCAGCCAAGTTGGAACAATTGAATTTTGATTTCGATTGTTGGAAAAAAAATAGGCAGACGATGACATAAGCCGTTGGCTTATTTCATTATCAAGAGCCCTTAATCACTTGGAACTAAGTTTATAACAGTACAAATAATCACAAGAATACTAAATAGTATACAGTACGAATAGGAATCTAGTAATAAACTGTTTATGAGCAGTTACCGGAGACGAAACGTGAAGACGTTTTAATGGCCCGTAGAAGACGCGTTTAATTATTTCATCTATGTTTTATGGTTATTGTCAAGGTCTTCTGTGACACATTCCTCTGCTATATTGTCTATGACATTTAGAGCTTGTTCGCGTATACATTGTAATATGAAAATATCATACCTACGTATATAGGTAGGTATAATATATGTACCGATACATCAATCTGCCTAGCCTTTTCCCAACTATGTTGGGGTCGGCTTCCAGTCTAATCGGATGCAGCTGAATACCAGTATTTTGCATGGAGCGACTGCCTATCTGACCTCCACAACCCATTAATTGGTAATACGATACCCCTTGGTAAGACCGGTTACCGGGACTGTCAAAGATCCACGAATGACAGCCGAGACCCGTGCTTTGCGAGGCACGGAGGAGTCTCGGTATGTAAAGATGGTCACCCATCCACGGACCGACCCCGGCAAGCGTAGCTTAACCTGATGGATCGACCCGTGCGACTGTTATTACTTAGCCACGAGCTCCTCACTATGCACTACTAATACATAAGGTGTTAAAAAATAAAATCTACAACTGTAAGGAGTGCTTTAATTTAGACCATCGAACTGATTATGACATGGGACCAACCACAGAACCAACTTTGAAATCGTGAAAAAAAAAATCAGCTGTTCCCTACATTTATGTTCGCATAACTCGTCAAAATGTGAGAACAGCTGATTTTTTTTTTCGCGATTTCAAAGTTGGTCCCATAGTAAAAGTTATTCAGTTCGATGGTCTAAAGCGAGATCATTTTTTAACACCTTAAAGAGGAAATGAGTTTGTAGTTTGTAGGGGGTAATCTTCGGAACTACTGGTCCGATTCCGAAAATACTTTCTCTATTAATAGGAAGCAACATTGCGGACGTAACAGTGGATATATTTTATGTTGAAACAAGAAATTTCACGCGGACGAAGTCGCGAGCAGTATCTACGCTAGTATTTCATAACTGTAATAGAGATGATGTCTTGGTAAAAAAAAAAGCGGCCAAGTGCGAGTCAGACTCGCCCATGATGGGTTCCGTAGCAGCAAGTAACATAATATAAAAGTTCTTGCAGTTCGTTGTAACTTTGATCGATGTTTTAATAATAGACCGATTTATGACGTATTAAAATAAAACTACTTACTAGATCTCGTTCAAACCAATTTTCGGTGGAAGTTTACATGGAAATGTACATCATACATTTTTTTTTTAATTTTATCATTCTCTTATTTTAGAAGTTACAGGGGGACACATATTTTACCACTTCGGAAGTGTCTTTCGCGCAAACTATTCAGTTTAGAAAAAAATTATATTAGAAACCTCAATATCATTTTTGAAGACCTATCCATAGATACCACACACGTATGGGTTTGATGAAAAAAAAAAATTCGAGTTTTAGTTCTGAGTATGGGGAAACCCCCAAAATTTATTGTTTTTTTTTCTATTTTTGTGTGAAAATCTTAATGCAGTTCACAAAATACATCTACTTACCAAGTTTCAACAGTATAGTTCTTATAGTTTCGGAAAAAAGTGGCTGTGACATACGGACGGACGGACAGACAGACAGACAGACAGACATGACGAATCCATAAGGGTTCCGTTTTTTGCCATTTGGCTGCAAAACTTACTGAGATGTGTAGGTCAGATAGGCAGTCGCTCCATGTAAAATACTGGTATTCAGCTGCATCCGGTTAGACTGGAAGCCAACCCCAACATAGTTGGGAAAAGGCTAGGTAGATTGTATCGCTGTAATCTTTTGGTTACGTAAAAAAAGAAAAAATACGTGTCCAATATTGTTATTATAATCTATCAGGACAAAAAAAAAATGTCATAATTTTTTGAACCGTCATAAAAGAAGCTCGACGTACAGCTCGACATCCTTGGCTCCCGTATGTTTACAAATATGAAATGACTATTATTTTTAACCTTGATTTAATTGACTGGATCGCCCCAGACCTCTTTGTCTTATCGTCTGAAATACCAAGCTCTTTGTGAAGTAAACGGTTCTTTGTTTACATTGCTGATTTTCGTCGTGAAATAGAGAAACTTTTGTTTATTTGATATGGCGATGACTTTACAAAGACAAAAATGTTTTAACTGCATTATACGTAGTCGTGACATAAAGACCTACTGTCATTGGTTCCGAATTTTGAATTTGGAATACAGACAAAAAAATCAATAAATTAATTACGAATTTCGAATGTTCACAGTAAGCCTTTCATTTGAACCTTTTTTTCTTTTTCACACGGTACAGTTTGAAAACATCTTTTTTTGCCAGCCAAAAGTGTCGCCCATATTCAAAATTAATTTATTTACGTTACACGTTCGTGTTTGGGTCACAGAAATTCATATACTTATGTACCCTAACAAAATAGTCACTTTGAAAACACCATACTAACTTATTAACTCATAATGATGTTGTAAAGATAAACTAAAGGGTCTTTCAAATAGAGCGGGTCGATGTTAATAATCTGTGGCGGCCATTTTGTTTTGGCGGCAACTGTCAAATCTGTTTTTTCTTATTCAGTCACTGATGCCAAATCACCATGGCAAGTTACACGGTTGAGCAGCATGTGCAAATGATAAAACTTTATTATCAAAATGAGTGTTCGTTAGTGCAAACGTTGCGCGCATTGCGCCCATTTTACGGCAGACGCGGTGGCCCTTCAAAGTCCACTCTCCAACGATTGGTGACTAAATTTGAGACGACCGGTTCGGTAAACAACCAACCAACACCTTTACGTCAAAGGAACGCCAGATCGGCCGAGAACATCGCCGCTGTACGTGAGAGTGTTCAGGAGACTCCGACGCAGTCGATTTCTCGCCGTGCTCAAGAACTCGGCCTTTCGCAGACCTCAACTTGGAGAATTTTGCGTCGGGACTTGGGTCTGCATCCGTACAAGATCCAACTGACCCAAGAGCTCAAAGTTAATGACCATAGACAACGCCGTGTGTTCGCTGAATGGGCATCGGAACGCTTGGAAGAGGACCCCGATTTTGGCCGAAAAATAATCTTTAGCGACGAGGCACATTTTTGGATGAATGGTTTTGTTAATAAGCAAAATTGCCGTATATGGGATGACCACAACCCACATGAGGTTCACCAGGTGGCAATGCATCCACAAAAAGTTACTGTTTGGTGCGGATTTTGGTGTGGCGGCGTCATTGGTCCGTACTTCTTTGAAAACGACGTTGGCGAGGCCATCACCGTCAACGGCGAGCGCTACAGATCAATGATAAACAATTTCTTTTGGCTTGAATTGAACAATATGGACGTGAACGACATGTGGTTCCAGCAAGATGGCGCTACTTGCCACACAGCGAACGACACAATCGACATTCTGCATGAACGGTTTGAGGGTAGAGTTATCTCTCGCAGAGGTGACGTGAATTGGCCACCAAGATCGTGTGATTTGACTCCGCTAGACTTTTTCTTGTGGGGTTTTCTGAAGTCGCAGGTCTATGCCAATAAACCACATTCGACCGTTGCCCTGAAAGCCAACATAACGCAGGCCATCGCTCGGATTCAGCCAGATCTATGCAGCAGAGTCATTAAAAATTGGACCTCTCGGATTCGTGCCACCATACGAAGCCGCGGCGGACATTTGAACGATGTCATATTCCATCCATAATGGCATAAATGGGCCTTTTAAATAAAAAATAAATTTCGATAATATCTCACACACATCTTGTTTTATTCAATTTTAACATCGACCCGTCCTTGTTGAAAGACCCTTTATATCATTTCATCTTCATTCTCCTGCCCTTATTCCAATCTCAATCCATTAGATTCGGAGCAAATTGTCTGTGGCAGACGGATAGACAGACAGACACACGAGTGATCCTATAAGGGTTCCGTTTTTTTCCTTTTGAGTTACGGAACCCTAAAATGTAAAAAACAAACTAGGTAGGCAAACCTGTATCTTAGGTACTGTAGAGGTTTGATGCTTTGGTCAAGCCTCGACAATGTTATACTGGCTGACATTCAATCATTCAAATATTGAATGTGTTCTACAAAGAAAAACGAACCTCGTTTTTCTTTGTAGGATGACTGATAGATTCTGGTAGGGCTCCTCCGCGTAGAACCAATTTAGTTAAGGGCGCTATTACATTTTGACCGTGATTTTTTCATAAATTGAAATTGCACACTATAAACAAAAAAATAATTATTATATGACTCAAAATAAACGTAATCACAACTGCTAAATTGCTACATAATGCGATGCATCGGCGTCTAAAGCTAAAGACCGCGTGTCCCGAGATTTACATTGATTTTTAGCACTGCATACAATAATTAATTAAACATATTATTTTACTTTTAAATAGACTAATTTTTTTTATCAAGCAAGGTAACATAGCATATTATAATATTATTATTATATTATTATTATTGGTATTTATTAAATACATTTTGTATGAATTTGGATTATACATTCGTAGATAAAAAATATAATTTCGGACGAAAAATTGTCAGTAACTCTCTGGTTTACAGAATTATTTTTGGTGTATTTACTGTATGAAACATAAAAAACTGAATTGAGCACTCCAAAGTTGAAGATACAGTTGTTCCAAGGGCATTTTTTATTATATCTTCGATGTAACAAAGCATCAAAACATGTCCAAAAGTAAAATTTTATGAAACATCCTTTGCAGAGACAAGGTTTTTACTGATTTTTGTAAACAAATTGAAATATTTATTTAGAACACTCCCAAGAGAAATAATCAAGCTTTCTTGGGCATATGTTTTTTTTTTTTAATTTTGTGGCTCTAACAAAACCACAATCACATATCAAAACTCGAGTCAAACGCTCAAATACAAGAGAAATTGTGATAGCGCTCTTAAGGAGTCCGAATTATAATTTATCCGAAGCTTATAAATTATATCGGTCTTCAGCTCCATTCAACTAAAGTCCCTCTCGTTTCATTCTTAATATAGTAAATCTCCTACTGTGAGGTTCGAGATCTCACAGTACAGCAGCAGGTCAAGTTACTACAAACTCATAAATTTTCTTATTCGATTTTGAACTTAACAACCAACATTTTAAGGTTTAAAATCATTTGGACAAATTTGACAGTTTGGTTTAACCTGCGCTGTTGTCTGTACCTTAATCATTTATTTTAAAAACTCGACACACATTTCATAATCCTAGTGCAAACGGGAACCCAAATCTACCCACTTAGCAACAAAGCCCCCGTGGCATAGATATGGAAATGACAAAAACAGACACTTACATACAAACAAAGACACGCCCCTCCCACTGTGTTATCAACAGCTGTCTATGCGTATGAGTCAGACGAAGTCAATGTACGCTTTGAGCAATATTTGAGCGAGAGAGACACAAGGTGAAACAGGGTACAAATTATAATTTGGCGACCGTGAATGTAGCTTTAGGTAAAGGAAAAAAATACCGCAAAAGACACACTGTAGTAGTTTGTCTAGTATCACCCGGTCAATGTGGAGGTCAGATAGGCAGTCGCTTCATGTAAATACTGGTGTTCAGCTACATCCGGTTAGACTGGAAGCCGACCCCAGCACAGTTGGAATAAATTTACTTTAAAAAAAGTAAAAACCGACTTTAAAACCAAAACCAAAAACAAATAAAATAACTTTCATAGAACACTTAACAGCTTCTGAAGTCGGTGTCAAGCTAAAGTACATTGAAGAATTGAAGACAGCGACTTCAGAAGCTGTTAAGTGTTTTAAGAAAGTTATTTTATTTGTTTTTGGTTTTGAAGTCGGTTTTTACTTTTTTTAAAGTAAATTTATTTTTCCATTTTTAGTTGAATATACAATTACATAAGTAGGTAAGCCCAAGTCAAACCAAAAGAAGAATCATCAAAATCCGCTTAGAAATGCCGGAGATACAGTGCATTTATGCATATAACTTCGTACATAAGTATATTTACATAATGTATTATACACTAAAACCTTCCTGAAAGTATGTAGATCACGTTAGTGAAAGAATCATCAAAATCGGTTCATTAGTTTTTGAGAAAATCGCGGACAAACATAGATACATACATACGGGCCAAGTACAGAACCTCCTTTTTTGAAGTCGGTTAAAAAGGCCAGGTTTGTTTGTTTATCAAATCAGAAAAAACATTCTGTAGTATATTTATGATCAAAAACAACTATACTTTTTATCCAAAAAGGAAATATCAAAGTGAACGTTCTTGGCGTGGTTTTATTTTAAAAATGTCTTCGTACTCATTCTGGTTTTAAATTGAAGTTGTGATATTAACAACGGCTGCAGCTGGTTTAGACTAGGTCAATGCACTTGGTCAATAACTTTGGGAGTTAGCTACAAATCTACAATGTATACTTAACACTATCACTACATAAAATATTATAATACAAAGTCCCCGCCGCGTCTGTCTGGAAGTTCGCGATAAAGAAAAAGAAAATAAATAAATAAAAATGTTTTATTTCATCAACTAAAGAATTTTTTAATAGGAAAATGCTATTATTCAATCACCGAATATTTGAATGACATGCTGTTATTAAATTTCTGATATTTCGTAAGTACCAATTATTGATTTTCTTATTGACATTTAATTTTAATATATTAGGTTGGGGAAAAAGTCTTTTCGCATTATAGTATGTATGAACTTAAAATAAAATCTCTTTGGCTATACTATTTGTATCTGGCTGGTTTTGGTATCATTGAAAGTTTAAATTTTAAAGAACATAATTACAAATTCAAATTAGGAAAATGTGTGATTTTCATTTGTTTTTCGTACTGTCAAGATGAGTGAATCTAATGTAGAAATTCGATACATTTTAAAATTTTACTACAAAAAAGGTAAAAATGCAACGCAAGCCGCGAAAAAAATTTGCGATGTTTATGGACCCAGTGCAGTGTCTGTGAGAGTAGCACAAATTTGGTTTAAGCGTTTTCAATCCGGAAATTTTGACGTCAAAGATGCACTATTACGGATAAAATGGATGCCATTTTTAAAAAAAGTGGAGCAAGATCGGCATATCAGTAGTTACGACGTAGCTGAAGAACTGGGAATTGACCACAAAACAGTTTTGGCGCATTTGAAAAAAACTGGGTACACAAAAAAGCTCGATATTTGGGTACCTCACGAGCTCACTGAAAGAAACCTAATGAACCGTGTACACATTTGTGATTCTTTATTACGACGTAATGAAACCGAACCATTTTTGAAGAAGCTGATAACTGGTGATGAAAAGTGGATCACGTACGACAAGAACGAGCGAAAAAGGTCGTGGTCAAAGGCCGGCCAGGCTTCACAGACTGTGGCGAAACCCGGGTTAACTCGCAACAAGGTGATGCTGTGTGTGTGGTGGGATTGGAAGGGCATTATTCATTATGAGCTGTTACCACCAGGCAGGACCATCGATTCTGAACTCTACTGCGAACAACTGATGAGATTAAAGCAAGAAGTTGAGAGAAAGCGGCCGGAATTAATCAACAGAAGGGGTGTGGTTTTTCATCATGATAACGCTAGACCTCACACATCTTTAGCCACTCAGCAAAAATTAAAAGAGTTTGGCTGGGAGGTGTTAATGCATTCGCCGTATAGTCCTGACCTTGCACCTTCAGATTTCCACCTGTTTCAGTCTCTTCAAAATTCTTTAGGCAGTGTCAGGTTAACATCACGAGAGGGCTGCCAAAACCACTTGTCGCGGTATTTTGATCAGAAGTCCCAAAATTTCTATAGCTATGGGATCATGTCCCTACCCAAGATGGCAAAAAGTTATCGATCAAAATGGTACCTACATACTTTAGATAAATGTAGGTAAATAATGTATATTTAAAAATGTTTTGAATTTTCTTAAAAAATGCGAAGAAACTTTTTCCCCAACCTATTATGACATCACAATGACAATTTCTTTGACATTCTTTAAATAAGTAATTGCGGACATTTTTATTTTATTTTATTTTCTTATCACACTTATCTAATTATATAATTGACATTGTTCAGTGTGATCTAATTTATTTAAATGTTTATTTATAATTCATATGTCTATACTAATTCTCTTGTTGTTAATTATATAGCATGTGCCACTTTTGTATGCCCTAGAGGCAAAACATAGCGCCCTCAATGTACGAGTAAGAACTTATAATGTACCTATGTTTTACAATAAATAAATGAGTCAATCAATCTGCCTAGCCTTTTCCCAACTATGTTGGGGTCGGCTTCCAGTCTAATCGGATGCAGCTGAATACCATTATTTTACATGGAGCGACTGCCTATCTGACCTCCACAACCCATTAACTGGGTAATACGATACCCCTTGGTAAGACTGGTTGTCAGACTTTCGGGCTTCTGACGACCCGTAACGACTGTCACAGATCCACGAATGACAGCCGGGACTAACGGCTTAACGTGCTTTCCGAGGCACGGAGGAATCTCGGTATGTAAAGATGGTCACCCATCCACGGACCAACCCCGGCAAGCGTAGCTTAACCTGATGGATCGACCCGTGCGGCTGTTATTACTTAGCCACGAGCTCCTCCAATAAATAAATGAGTATGAATAGGAATATGAACTTATGTAAATTACATTATTAAGTTTGGAGGCACATATTACGAGTACAAGCAAAGATTTGCTTGTATTAGGTGGTCCAACTCTTCCAGTTTACATAAACTATACATAAAGAAACATGCCAAAGGTTTTTAACAAAACGAAAACAATAAAAATATTTAAATAAGGAATGCGCACAGTGTTGTGTGTGTGTGTGATGTAGGGGATGTATAATGAACTCAAAAACTACTGAACGGATTTTCATACTGTGTTCACCAATGGACGGAGTGATTCGTGAGGAAGGTTTAGGAGTATAATTCTAATTCATTGTTTTTTTTTTTGTAAATTGGCTGAAATATGACGATGATTGTTGAAAATGTCGGAAAAAATCATGCTGACTGGGAGCTTTACTGGCGTGTGCGTTACGATCATTGCTTTTACGTAGTATAATATACAGGATAAGTTTTTAAGCAGTGCGTAAATTTTCACTGGATGTTCTACCCATTAAATATGAACAACTTTCACTATGGGATGGGCTGTTCAGTACATTTATCTACACCAAACTCGTCAAAATGTAGGGAGCAGCTGATTTTTTTCGCGATTTCAGGTTTGGTCCCATACCAAAAGTTGTTCCTATTCATGGGTAGAACACCCTGTGAAAATTTGCGCACTGCAAAACTTATCCTGTATTAAACAATGGTTACGACAGTACCCGGCTACATATCAAGCTATTCATTTCCAGTTTATGCTGACCTCTCGTTGTACGGAAATCTTATACAATGATGGTGTCCCAAGTGCCAACTTTGTCGGGGTCGGCTTCCAGTCTAAAAAAATGCAGCATTCAGCTGCACGGAGCGACTGCCTATCGGACCCCCACACTGATACTGGGCAACATGGCACCCCTTGATAAGAACCGACCTGCCTATAACATATTAAGATGTTATAACCAGGGACCGTACAACCCCGGTTAAGAGTCTTTCGAAGGGGTAAGCCGGCTATGAGGTTATCTTTATCATGTGTGTTACTCCTTGAATGGGTTTTAATCTTGAAATCCAGTAAAAGGGTTATCCCTTCAATATGAATAACCCATTGATTGGGGTCTATACTTGAAACCCAGTAAAAGGGTTACCCCTTCATTAAGACTACCTATATAATACAAGGGTTTTGTACGGGTAACCATATTAGCAATTTGCAACGTATACCCATCATCGAGAGATCATATTACATTGCTCCGAGTCGGAATGCTACGCTGTTACCGTTTTAAAGAGAGTTGAAGCTTAACCCTTTTGAACGGCTCAATTTAAGCCGTTCAAAAGGGTTACCCAGATCGTATGGGTTTTTGTTTAACTGCTTAGAAAACCCCTATCGAAATACCGTTCAATGGATAACCAATATGGTCCCTGGTTATAACATCACGCCTGGAATCCCGGAAGGGGTAGGCAAAGTTGTATTGTACCTGTAGCGCTATCGCCATAGTACACACGGCTACACATCAAACTATACATTTCCAGTTTACACTGACCTCTCATTGGAAGGAAATCTTATACAATGCGTGATCAGCTTATACTGGAAATGTATAGCTGCATCTGTAGCCGTGCGTACACCCACATTTCGCCAGTTATATTTTATTTTGTTTGGGTGGCTTACAGCTATCAATACAAAAGTAACAATGAGGTTATTCACGACAAGCTATTTACAAGCCTCCACAGTTAGCATTTAAGTCCCATTTAATATGGGGGGAGCCTATTGCCGCATATATGTTTAGAAGGTTTTCAACCAGTGCGTCCTGCCCGTTATTATGACATATGGTGCTGAAACGTGGACACTGACAGTCGGACTGGTCTGCAAATTCAAGGTCGCTCAGCGCGCTATGGAGCGGGCTATGCTCGGAGTTTCTTTGAAGGATAAAATCAGGAATGAAGTTATGCGGAAAAGAACCGGAGTAACCGACATAGCTTGCAGAGTAAGCAAACTGAAGTGGCAGTGGGCTGGCCATGTTTGTCGAAGGACCGATGGCCGGTGGAGCAGACAGTCCTGGAGTGGAGACCGCGTATCGGCAAGGGTAGTGTGGGACGAGCCCCAGCTAGATGGACCGACGACCTTAAGAAGGTGACTGGGACAGAATGGATGCGGAAGGCGGAGGACTGGGTGTTGTGGCGCAGCCTGGGAGAGGACAGCGTTAGGCTGAGTTGTTGTTGATTGAGCCTATAGCCATCACCCGCGCACAAATCCAGTCTCCGGACTGCTACTGAGTAATTCCTGATGGAAACACTCAATAACACTTTGCCCGACCTGGAAATTGAACCCATGACGTCATGCTCACTGGCATGCAAAGTAAAAAAGAAAATCCCAAATGCACCTTGCACATCTACACTCAAACTCATTGTTGACATACGTGGTACGTTGACTTGCATAGTTATACCGACTCATCTCTTGGCTAAGTAATAACAGCTGCACGGATCGATCCATCAGGTTAACGCTTGCCGGGGTTGGTTCGTGAATGGGTGTCCATCTTTAGATACAGAGACTCCTCCGTGCCTCGGAAAGCACGTTAAGCCGTTGGACCCAGCTGTCATTAGTCGATATTTGTTCGTCAGGCAGTAGGTGGGTCAGATCAGGTGGTAATCAGCCGACGACGCAGCCAGTTTCCGAAGTATCTGGAGTTCCTACAGCACCGGCAGCCAAGGATCTTTTTGTATATCGAGTGTAAGTTCTAGAAAGTTCGAGGACATAATTCGAGAACATTCTAGTACTTACGGGAACGATCTAGAATGCTGCAAAGCGACACTAAAACATCTACAAAATTCTAGAAGGGTTTAGAATGTTCTAGAAACATCTGCCACGAATTGACGTATCGTGTAGTTCTGCTACTCGATAACAGATGGCATTAGCGTCTACGTAATACGTATCGTGTAGATCCCCTACTCGATAATAGATGGAGTTAGCGTCTACGTAACAGTACTACCCAGTAACTGGGTTGTGGAGGTCAGAGAGGCAGTCGCTCCATATAAATTAGTGATATTCAGCTGCATCCGGTTAGACTGGAAGCCGACCCCAACACAGTTGGGAAAAGGCTAGGCAGATTGATTGTCTAACTTGATTTGTAGCCGTGTGTGCGCTGACTTGCACAGTTCTACTGACTCATACATACCATATGGTCATAAATAGACTGTTTACTGGGAAATACCCAATGCATTTAATCAAGATAGCCAACTATGCTGTTCAGTTACTGTGGCCCTTTTGATTTATTTACGAAAGCGTAGTGCCTGTATTACATTACATTGAGATTTCTTCATTAAATGTTAGTTAAATATTAATGTACGAGTATTATAGACAATTTAACAATTATTTATTTATTTATAGGGTGACATTTTAATTATTGTTTTCCTCTTAAAGGGTCATTGTACTCATCATTATGAACAATTTTTACTATGGGACCAAACCTGTAATCGCGAAAAAAAAATCTGCTGTTCAGTACATTTATCTACATCAATCTCGTCAAAATGTAGGGAGCAGCTGATTTTTTTCTCGATTTCAGGTTTGGTCCCATAGTAAAAGTTGTTCATAATGATTGTCTCTATTTAGACGATACTTTCTTATTGGCTTACTGGATTGTCTCAGCTAATGGTCTCGTGTAAATGCTCATAAGGGCACGTCTTCCCTACCATTATCGCGCCCCCGGTCCTCCTTGATATGCAATGGTGTCTGTTGCACCATGTAACATGAGGCAACAGGGGGCAGTGTGAATCTTTGGGTTCATTCGAGTAACCGAGTCTGGTCAAACCACGGTGGGGTCGGTGTATTTCATTAATTAATTAATTATTCCAGAAGGTGAGGAGCTCGTGGCTAAGTAATGACAGCCGTACGGGTCATTCCATCAGGTTAAGCTACGCTTGCCGGGGTTGGTCCGTGGATGGGTGACCATCTTTACATACCGAGACTCTCCGTGCCTCGGAAAGCACGTTAAGCCGTTGGTCCCGGCTGTCATTCGTGGATCTTTGACAGTCGTTACGAGTCGTCAGAAGCCCGAAAGTCTGACAACCAGTCTTACCAAGGGGTATCGTATTACCCAGTAACTGGGTTGTGGAGGTCAGATAGGCAGTCGCTCCAAGTAAAGCTGCATCCGGTTAGACTGGAAGCCGACCCCAACATAGTTGGGAAAAGGCTAGACATTGAATTATTCCAGAATCTTTACAGTCGCATGTCATGCAATTTCTAAAATGTTTCTTTTTAAGCAATAATTTTGTTATGTTATATTTTTATATAAGTTCAAGGTTGTGTCTGTCATCAGCTCGCTAACTCCTATAATACAAGCTTGACTTAGTGTAGGAGTGAGAGAATTCCATGTTTTCTATGTGACAGCGTACAATCTCACAAAGATTTAAACTGTTATTAGTTTAAGAAATTGTTGTACCTACTTTGGAAATAAATACTTATTATTTATTATTATTATAATTGTAAACATTCTGGTATAAATTCTTCAAAAAATGTTGAAAACCGCATCAAAATCCATTGCGTAGTTTATAAGAACAACACACGAAAAGCGACTTGAATTTATAATAATGTACACTCCCACCAACTTATCTGTGAAATGGCGAAAATTGGAACTACGGCCGTCATGTTGAAATGTCTTCGATTGTGCCGACGCATGTCATTCGATTGTGTCGACCATAGAAATATAAAAAACAGGAGAAGTGGCATGGGGGCGTATCTGTGTCCACGCGTTATGCGCACGCTGCGCCTTTACTCGCCAAATGGCCGTCTCCGCGAACTAGTACGATTTCGACCGTGGTCACGATAAATTATAAAAATGCCGTGTTGTTCAGTGGTTTCCTGCAAAAACCGAAGTGATATTAAAAACTTCGTATCTCACGGAATCACTTACCATATGTAAGTAAAAGTATTTTACTGTATTTATCTTTAAAATCATAAAAAACAACAAATCGTAAAATATTTCTTGCTTTTACTACGTTATTTTTGTTTTCAAATATCGCAGCGGCTGTACTATTTTTGCAGCAAGTACATTGCTCCTTAACCACTACCTTAAGTATGTCGCTAAGCGACTGAACAAGCAATGTAAGAATAACAAAACGATACTTTATTTACGCGGAGCGTCGCATAGTACAGCCGCTGTGTCTTGCGGCGAGATAGTGATGAGGTTAAGATCCACTAAAGTAGGCTATCGATAATAATGTCGATTGCCCAACGAATATTATATTGCTATTATAGTTTATTTTTCAATTTGTCAACCGTTTTAGCCCGGTTGGAACACTTGAAAAGATGACGTTTATGTACGGTTGGAAAACCTTTGAGAATGTAAAATAATCTTTTTTACTGTTTTTGATTATTTTACAGCGTACCTAGTTGAGAAATGCATAACCAACGGTCGTAAAGTAAGTTTATTAATGTTTAGGTGGAGTGTTTTTGGGTTTAAATTATCGCATCTTCGTGATATTTCCTTACTTTTTTTTGGTTTTGGTATTTTACTTCCGCTAAAGTCTTTAACTATGCACCATAAGATTCGAATGCGTTGTAGTAATCGGTATGGTTCAGATAAAATATTAGTGATTTTTGCTTAAAATAAGTCAACATATTCATGCTATTTATTTGTTATGCATGAGTATGGTATGTGTTTGTTTTCATATATTTAACTATTTCTTAACTAAGGGTTTTTTTTTTAATAACAAAAGCCTATTCGCCTGTTGCCTGCTACCTGCTTACTCATCGTGAGGGAAGTATAGACCGCGCGGAACTAGTTGACCGCGCCTTAGGTATGTGAGCGGTGGGATGGAGGAGCGGGGGCGCATTACTCAGTACATGCGTTGCGAACCGCCACCTCACTCCTGTCTCAGCGGCCAATTAGTTCCTAGACTATAGACTATAGCTTAAGATATTTATTTTGTATATGATCGTTAAGTTCTTATAGTATCTTTTTAGCTTATAAGATACAAATACAAAAAAAGAATGGATTGATGCCACATGAAGGCCACCTAACTGGTTCCCAACAAAATATAGCACCATATGCTCAATTCACTTTAAGGCAGAAATGTTCCAGCCTCTAAAGAAAACTCGCAGGCTTTTTGAATGGGCAATCCCAAAATTAAGAGTACGTCAAGTACTGAACAAATACCTCCACTTTACAGATCAGTGAGTAAACACATCATAACAGAGTTCAACAATTCCTATGGTTTCACAGCCTAAACCAACTTAGCCGGATTGATTTAATTTATTGATTCGCGTTTTTCTTAAAAAAAAAAAATTTTTTTTATTTAAAATATATAATACTTACTGGACATTTAATTTTTTATTTTATTTTCAGGGCCCCAAATTTTTCTTGTACAGTAATAAATGGAAGTATCGATAACTTTCTGATTTAGTCAATCACTAGCGTATATGTAAAATAAATTGCTTTTTGCACAACACAATAATAGCGCCAGATGTTTTTGTGTGAGTAAGTTGTACGGTGCATGGTAAATGCACGCTGTGTGTGACGAGTTAAGGTTTATAATTGATTGTGTAGTATGTTCTGATTTATGAATTGCAAGTGTGTGCGCGACTTTGTATCTATTGCTTTTATTGAACTACATGTGTAGTAGTGGCGCGGTGGTGGGGCCAACCTAGCGACATCGGGTTCTGATACATTTTCAACTACCGGGCATATCTCCTTCTTTCATATATCTATGGTGTCGACGCATCGACGGTGGCGTCCTCTTTCAGTTCACAGATAAGTTGGTAGGACTGCACTTATACACATAGATACATTACATACCCTCTTTCTGTTCACATGTACTCTGTTTATCACACATGGCACTAAACGGTACACAACTGAGCACATTCTGATGAAATCTAATGAAACTAGCCTCATCTTAAACATTGCGTGTGCGCAAACTATTTTGTATGATATCCTTGCGTGCTAATGGTAAGGGCTGGCGCAGACGGCGTTATTACTATACGAAATCGTTGAATTTTTTAACCGACTTCAAAAAAGGAGGTTCTGTATTCGACCTGTATGTATGTATGTATGTTAGATTTTCTCAAAAACGAACGAACCAATTTTGATGATTCTTTCACTAACTACTACTTTCAGGAAGATTTTAGTATATAATACATTATGTAATTATTCTTATGTATGAAGTTACATGCATAAATGTAATGTAATCTCCGGCATTTCTAAGACGGTTTTGATGATTCTTCTTTTCGTTCGGCTTGGTCTTGTAATTGTATATTCAACTAAAAAAACTTTTTTACAAAAAAATACAACCGACTTCCAAAAACAACACTACAAAGTGAAAAATAACTTTAATTTCGGAAGTCGGTGTCTAGTTAAATGTATTTTCGTTTTTTGCCACCGACTTCCGAAATTAAAGTTATTTTTCACTTTGTTGTTTTTGGAAGCCGATTGTATTTTTTTGTAAAAAAGTTTTTATTTTTCACTTTTTAGTTGTGTACCTACCCCACACAAATTCTAATACCATTACCTGCAAAACAAACTAGAACATCATCCATATAAAAGTGTGGAAAAAATACGTATTATTGAAGCTAACTCAAAAACTACCCAAGCAAAGTTAATCAATTTTATATGGGACCAACTGTGATGCTCTCGAATAAAACAAAAAAAATCCAAATTCCAAATCGGTCCAGCCATCTTTGAGTAATCGGGGAACATACATAAGTTTCCGACAAATTGAGAACCTCCTCCTTTTTCAAGTCGGTTAAAAATGGAAAAATAAATATACTTTCTATGTGAGCGGTGAGAAGGGAGAGGTGGACAAAGGCCAAAGTTAACTCAGTCTGCCGATCCTGTCAATCGCGCCGTCCCCGGTCTCACCGCTCACATACCTCAGACGGTGACTAGCACTTGCGCGTGCACTATATCAGCTTTATGAATAAGGGCGAGAATACACATGCCCATAACTTGCACAAAAGTATGCAAGTAGCTTGCATGCCGTGTGCCATAACACTGATTGGTGAATATCACAACGGCATGCCAGCTTCTTACATAGCTTTGTACAAACTACAGGCATTATATGTATTCTCGCCCTAAGCACAGAATTGGTAATCATTTCTTTGTTCTTCAATTAGACTAGCAAGTCTAGACTAGGCAGGAGTGGTGTGTTAAACCACAGTATACTAATGATACAGTAGTTTATCATCATAGAAAGCGGCTGAAACGACGCGCTTCGAAATCTCATTTACGTACGGACGGACACGTATTTATCTACCGAGCGGTCATAGGTAATTAATTCAAGGTCACTGCCCAGTTACAACTACTGTAGCTTTGTTATACTGTGGTTAAACTGTTAACAATAATAATTATATGAAATCCTTACATGCAATCGTGTAAGGGTCGACACAGACGGGTTAGTTGTAATACTTAGTTGTGTGAATTAACCTGTCTAGACGTAGTGAAGTTAAGTCAGGGCACTGACCTAAATAGAAAAAACAAACAAATACTATGAGTCACTCATTAGTTCGGTAGTTGCAAATCGTTTGGAACTGTGAAGCTAATGTCCGTTTTCACTAAAGGCTCCTAAAATAGGCGCGACACGCGATATAATCGCGCGCGACACAAAGTCACCGCTCGTCACGCGACACACGGTATCATTGTATCCTTAACACTTAGCGACATCTAAATGAATGTCTAAATAAAACCGCGCTATTGCATTTGACGCAGAAAGTTGAAAATTCGCCTAGTTAGTGAATCCGGGTGCCGCCGGGGTCATGATGTATTTATAACTAGCTTTTGCCCGCGGCTTCATCTGCGATCCGGGATGAAAAGTAGCCTATGTCCTTACCCAGGTCATGGTCTACCTGTGTGCCAAATTTCATCCTAATCCTTTCAGCCGTTTTAGCGTGAAAGCGTAACAAAGAAACAAACTCACTTTCGCATTTCTATTTTTTTCTTTTTTTTTTAGGATACGTCATTGGCAGGGGTGCGATACAGTAAAATAAATGGTTGGTAATATGGTGTATGATAAAGATAATATATGTAAAATAAAGTTAATAAAGTCTGGATAGCAAATACACACAGTAAACCTGGTATTCCTTGGTTCCATACTTCGTCCCAACTCTCACCGATCCCATCTCTACACGATTTACAATTACCTAATAAAAGTCCACAGTATAAAAATTTACTTTAAAAAAATGTAAAAACCTACTTCAAAACCTAAAACGAATAAAACAACTTTCATAGAAAACTTAACAGCTTCTGAAGTCGGTGTCAAGCTAAAGTGCATTGAAGAATGGAAGACACCGACTTCAGAAGCTGTTAAGTTTTTTATGAAAGTTATTTTATTCGTTTTAGGTTTTGAAGTCGGTTTTTACTTTTTTTTTAAGTAAATTAATTTTTCCATTTTTAGTTCAATATACAACTAGAACACAATTACATGAGCCAAAGATGAACGAAAAGAAGAATCAACACAAAATCAACTTAGAAATGTCGCAGATACAGTACATTTATGCATGTAACTTCGTACATAACAATACTTACCTAGTTTATTATATACTAAAACCTTCCTGAAAGTATGCGTAATACGGTAGTGAAATAATCATCAAAATTGGTTAATTAGTTTTTGAGAAAATCGCGGACAAACAAACATACACACATACGGGTCGAATACAGTACCTACTTTTTTAGATGTCGATTAAAAATATGGTCAGTATGGAAACCAGGCCTCGACCCGATGGGATGTGGGAGTAGTAGGGTGAGGAACACCACGTCTCCCAAACTCTACAACTTTATTATTAGTGCTAGCTTCTGCCCGCTACTTCGTCCGCGTGAAATTTCTTGTCCCCCCGACCCACCCCGTCGCATCGCATCGCCTGCTCGCGCTAATACTTCGTTCTCTTTTACTTTTTTATTTTTGCTCAGCTCCTAAGGGTCATAGCGTGATGTTAAATAAATAGCCTTATAATAATAAAATATCAATCTGCCTAGCCTTATCCCAACTATGTTGGGGTCGGCTTCCAGTCTAACCGGATGCAGCTGAATACCAGTATTTTACATGGAGCGACTGCCTATCTGACCTCCACAACCCAGTAACTGGGTAATACGATACCCCTTGGTAAGACTGATTGTCAGACTTTCGGGCTTCTGACGACCCGTAATGACTGTCAAAGATCCACGAATGACAGCCGGGACCAACGGCTTAACGTGCTTTCCGAGGCACGGAGGAGTCTCGGTATGTAAAGATGGTCACCCATCCACGGACCAACCCCGGCAAGCGTAGCTTAACCTGATGGATCGACCCGTGCGGCTGCTATTACTTAGCCACGAGCTCCTCGAGCTAAATAGCCTTATAATAACCTTCCTCAAGAATTGGGCTATCAAATGCAAAAATATTTTTTCAAGCCTTGTTGCTATATTATAAGTTATCTTCCATTTGCCACCTACAACCATATATAATATATTCAGGTGCCCTAGATCGAAAAGATACGTATGAGTAATGATAATATTGTACCTATTTCATTTATTGTAACTTTCTTGTTTATATCATTAGCTACTGATAACTACGCAATGGAAAGGAATCAGGCAAAGATAATTATAGATGGCGCCATTATCGCTGGTGACCGTCAGCTGTCTATCTGTTGAAGGTTTTCAAGGATATTAAAAACTTTTTTACAAAAAAATACAACCGACTTCCAAAAACAACACTACAAAGTGAAAAATAACTTTAATTTCGGAAGCCGGTGTCTAGTTAAATGTATTTTCGTTTTTTGCCACCCACTTCCGAAATTAAAGTTATTTTTTACTTTGTAGTGTTGTTTTTGGCAGTCGGTTGTATTTTTTTGTAAAAAAGTTTTTATTTTTCACGTTTTAGTTGTGCCACAACTAAAACGTAACAAAAGAAACATCATCCATATAAAAGTGGGGAAAAAACACGTATTATTGAAGCTAACTCAGAAACTACCCAAGCAAACTAAAACAATTTTATATGGAACTAACTTTGAGGTATACCCTCTCGAATAAAACAAAAAAAAATTAAATCGGACGACTCTGTAAAAACCTATGCGTGGTGAAATGGTGGAAAAAAAAAATAAAAACAAACATACGTGTCGAATTGAGAACCTCCTCCTTTTTTGTCGCCGGTTAAAAAGTAAACAAGCTCTCTCTCACTCTAAAAAAAAATATGGTGTTTGATAGGTAAACAACACCAGCGACGATGCGACACCTAGCGGGATAAATTGGCAGTCTCTCCCCATTGATCGACAATGAATGGTGTAACCTTTCCTAAAGAGTTCCGATTTAATATGTAATACGTAAATGCGTGCGTTTTGATATCACATGAAGTCACGGCTGCGCCAAATAAGTTTTGTCGACGAAAGAATAGACAAAATGACACATAGCCATGCATAGACGCGTAGAATGCGTAGAAATAATTCTACAATCTGTCATTTTGTCTATCCTTCCGTCGACAAAACCCGTTTCCATGGTGAACATGCTACGCGTGCATTTCACTTAAGGTTACCATTTCGAAATTTGAGAAGTCCTGATAAAAAACCGGACATTTTACTTTTCAATGCTTATTTCTTTTTTCAGAAAACTTTTTAGGTTACTAAAACCGTTCCCTTTTTTCGATAAGTCCGGACGGATGGTAACCCTATTTAGCAAAAAGTCGGACAGTAACTGTAGTAACTGAGGCTGGTTTTCAACTAGACCTGAAGTTGAAGATATCGGATGCAAATCAGTTTTAAAAATATGTGTATGCAAATTAAATATGTCAGGTGTAAAGGCCCCCGATGACCTGACCCGTCGCAGGGGGACAAAGGGTGCCCAGACACGGGGCCGTCTGGCGCCCATGTGCTGGTCACTGCGTGCAATGTGTTCTGATAACGGACATCACTCCCCAGAGGAGGGTCCGATGACGGACAGCCGCAGCGGGTTCACGGATTAGTGCTAACGCGTGCCCGTGTTCAGCCATAAGCGGCAGAGAGGAGTACACCGTGAAGTTTTAGTGAGTTAGAGTCCCACATAACTGCACTATCTCCCCGTGGTAGTGCAGTATGCATGAGCATTTCTCCACGATAAAAAAAAAGTTGTCAAGGCCCCTACAGACAGGCGCGATTATATCGAGTGTTGCCTGATCGTACTTGCAAGACCACGCATTAAAAACGTGACACTTGCACCCAAAAATTATGTGTCAGTTAACTATCAAACTTTGTGTCACAAATAAAGTTAGCAGGCCACTAATAGAGTGTGAACAAGACATTATAACCAACGAGCGTACTCGGTAGAACGCGTTGAGTGTTCACTTAGCGCCTCATTGCTTAATAAATACATGAACATTGAACATTATCATCACGATTAAGCCATGTCATAATAGAAGCGATCGTCCCACGAGATCGACGCGATATACCGGATGACTTTTTTTTACCGTCTTGAAAAAAATAGGGTTTATTAGATAATCGGAGTAGAAGCGTATGGCATAGCAATAATATGAATGATGATCAATTACTAACCTCGTGCCAACGAAGGTTGTATCTTGTTGTTACGGCGTGTTCGCACGTGGGCAGTGGCTTGCCTTTTTACTGGACTGGCCTAAACTCAAGCCTACTGGCACAGTACCAATGAAAGCGAGCAAAAGAGGAAGAAGTAGGGTTACGGAAGTATTTTTTTTTTTTTTTTATTAAATTATTTTCTTCAGTCACTTTCCAACTTTTTTTGAACAGCAAAAAAAGTAACAAGGAAAAATTTACCTATTTCATAAGATTCTTGTTCCCCCGGAGCATACAAACAAACAAACATTCTTGTTCCCCCGGAGCATACAAACAAACAAACATTCTTGTTCCCCCGGAGCATACACACAAACAAACAAACGAAAAACCAAAATAATTTGTAAACCAAACATATTCTTCGGGGCCACACCAACGGGATATGCCGTTGATGATGGACGAAGGCTGTAGGTGTAGCCACAACTTATCGCGATAATTCGACAACGGCATTGACACTGCCGATTGACGTGGCGGCGTTTAAGTGTGGCCACACATTTTATCGCGATAATTATCGTATGGTGGGCATTGACGTTAACGTTGGTTTGGCCCCGACATTAAAAGGTAGTGTGTATTTATTCCGATAGGATTACAGAACATCTAGTTTTCCAAATATATATTTTGAAAGGGCACTTCATGGAAATCATGGGTGGCCCCCCTTATATAAATTTAGTAGTGAGTATAGTATAGTCTGTTATGTACGTAAATAACGTTACACCAAAGAATCCAAGGATAACATTATGTACAGTCAACAAAAGAGATATCTAGGCAGGGTATACTAACATATTTGTATGTGAATTGCTTTATGTTCATTTTCGTGACAATATACAACTTTGTGTTGGTGTGTTACATTTACAATATAGGAGTATTGCAAAACCAAAGTAATATACCGGATGACTTTTTTTACCGTCTCGATAAAAATAGGGTACAGTAGGTGAACGGAGTAGAAGCGTATGGCATACCTAGTTTTTTTTTTTTTTTTTATAGCTTAGAAAAAAATATCCAAGTATCAATAAATACTACAAATTCGATGTAAACTTTTCATTTTAGAACAATAAAAACATAAATTTTGAAAAAAAATAATAAATCCTTTAAAAATATCGAAATTCAAATCATATGCAACCTGCATTATAATTTGAATTTTGATTTTTTTTAAATTTAAAAAAAAAAACTAGACATGCCACAGGCTTCTACTCCGTTCACCTATTACAGCCTATTTTTTCAAGACGGTAAAAAAAGTCATCCAGTATATAAAATTGAACATGAACCAATTCACATACAAATATGTTAGTATACCCTGCCCTAGATATCTCTTGTTGACTGTACCTATGTAAGTTATTGTATGTATGTAATTACGTCATTTCGTAAACTTCCACTGATTTACTTGGTTACAAATAACTACAATATTAATAACTGTTCCCACTGACAGCGATGCGGATGAATATTTTAATGTCCTATGAGCTCTTCCCCTTTTTTTATTATTATTATATACTTGTACATGAGGAGCTCGTGGCTAAGTAATAACAGCCGCACGGGTCGATCCATCAGGTTAAGCTACGCTTGCCGGGGTTGTCCGTGGATGGGTGACTATCTTTACATACCGAGACTCCTCCGTGCCTCGGAAAGCACGTTAAGCCGTTGGTCCCGGCTGTCATTCGTAGATCTTTGACAGTCGTTAGCGTCGTCAGAAGCCCGAAAGTCTGACAACCAGTCTTACCAAGGGGTAGCGTATTACCCAGTAACTGGGTTATGGAGGTCAGACAGGCAGTCGCTCCATGTAAAATACTGGTATTCAGCTGCATCCGGTTAGACTGGAAGCCGACCCCAACATAGTTGGGAGAAGGCTAGGCAGATGATGATGACTTGTACATAGTTTAAATAATTTAGTGTTAACTTGTATATTTTAATTAAGTTTTGTTTATAGCAGAGAAATAAAGATTCCGATTTTGTTTTGAAAAAAAAAACTTCAATGGGTAATAGAATAGAAATTGTAAAAAAAAAAAAAAAAAAAATATATAAGTACCTGTAATGACTTGCACACTACAATATTAAAATCAATCTGCCTGGCCGTTTCTCAACTATGTTGGGGTCGGCTTCCAGTCTAACCGGATGCAGCTGAATACCAGCAGGGCTATTCTGTACAAATCTCACCGTGAAAACCTAGGTGAAGTGAGTTGTCATTCTAGCTGATGCTAGGGATTGACACTATTGACAGCTCAATCCACGCTCACTTCACCTAAGTTTTCACGGTGATATTTATACAGAATAGCACTGCAGTATTTTACGTGGAACGACTGCCTATCTGACCTCCACAACCCATTAACTGGGTAATACCATACCCCTTGGTAAGACTGGTTGTCAGACTTGATGGTCTGTACCAAACCCTTAAATTTGACCACACCTCTCTGGTAAACTCATGTATGTAAGGTTCGTAGCAGGTGGCGTTATAAGTCGATGTATGTAAGAAGTAAGCTGGTCAGCTTATACTAGTTTTGATACCAATGACGTAGGGCCTACTGCTACTAAGAGCAGTGGTGGCTCAGTGGTAACGGCTGCGACTTACGATTTATAGGCCGTCGGTTCAAACCCCAGCACTCTGAAAACGGTGAAGGAAAACATCGTGAGGAAACCGGCATGTCCTAGAACCAAAAATTCGGAGACATGTGACATCTACCAACCCACACTGGGCCCGCGTGGTGGATTACAGCTCACTCCCACTCACCGAGAGGAGGCCTGTGTCCCAGTAGTGGGAACATCATAGGCTGCTTATGCTAGGGTCTACTGTACCTAATAACCTAAAGCAGAGCGATTGTATACAGGCTCCTACAAACAGCCGCGACACAACATGTCGCGCGACGAGCGGTGCTTTTGTATCGCGCACGAGTCGCACCTGTTTGTGCCTTATAAAACATGATGTTTGTAAAGATGTTGCATAGGTAGACTTAGGTAGGTACAATCAATCTGCCTAGCCTTTCCCCAACTATGTTGGGGTCAGCTTCCAGTCGAACCGGATACAGCTGAATACCAGTATTTCACATGGAGCGACTGCCTATCTGACCTCAACAACCCATTAACTGGGTAATACGATACCCCTTGGTAAGACTAGTTGTCAGACTTTCGGGCTTCTGACGACCCTGACGACTGTCAAAGATTCACGAATGACAGCCGGGACCAACGGCTTAACGTGCTTTCTGAGGCACGGAGGAGTCTCGGTATGTAAAGATGGTCACCCATCCACGGACAACCCCGGCAAGCGTAGCTAAACCTGATGGATCGACCCGTGCGGCTGTTATTACTTAGCCAAGAGCTCCTCGTAGGTAGGCACAGACTTGGTAGGTACAGTTAAAGGAAATACACATCAATTATCTACGATAGACCGGTGATTACATATCGCTCCATAATTCATCATAATGAGGGGCTCGTGGCTGAATAATAACAGCCGCACGGGTGTATCGAACGCGTTACGCTAGTCGCGGTCAGTTTGTGGATGGGTTACATGTAACCCTCCGCCCGGCCATCATACGTGGATCTTTGACATTCGTTACGGTTAGTCAGAAGCCCGAAAGTCTGACAACAAGGTCTTAGCAAGGGGTATCGTGTTACCGTACAGTACGACACAACTTAGATGTAGCATAGATTTGAAAACTTGCATGCTTTCATTTCAATTTTACGAATTTATTTGGTTACTTATCTATGACTTTATATGAAGTTTACCAAACCCTTAAATTTGACCACACCTTGATACACCCTGTATAAATCCCATGAATACTATAGCTTCCCATAAGTGAAAGAATTTTCGGAATCGGATCAGTAGTTCCGAAGGTTACCCCTTACACACAATCAATCTGCCTAGCCTTTTCCCAACTATGTTGGGTTCGGCTTCCAGTGTAACCGGATACAGCTGAATACCAGTATTTTACATGGAGCGACTGCCTATCTGACCTCCACAACCCATTAACTGGGTAACACGATACCCCTTGGTAAGACTGGTTGTCAGATTTTCGGGCTGACGACCCGTAACGACTATCAAAGATCCACGAATGACAGCCGGGACCAACGGATTAACGTGCTTTCCGAGGCACGGAGGAGTCTCGGTATGCAAAGATGGTCACCTATCCACGGACCGATCCCGGCAAGCGCAGCTTAACGTGATAGATCGATCTGTACGGCTGTTATTATTTAGCCACGAGCTCCTCATACAAACTTCCATTATCACCTCTCTATAATATTAAATATGTAATTACATGAATTATACATTCTAATCCTACCTTGAAGTCTCTTGTATCTGCATTTACCCATTGTTTAACACTGAACACAACACTTCACTGCAAGCCACAAACTGAATAGAAAAATTTATTACTAGCAAAAAAGTGTGAGTATGAATTAAAATTAGATGTACTTACCCACATTTTTTCGTTTGTGAATGTTACGTGTTTTATAATCGGAATACGAGTCTTTTAGGCAATGACAATTAAATATACTTAGGATAGACGGGATAACGCGAGCAACATCAAAATCCACTTGGTAGTGCCTACGAGGCCTACACACACTGACACACCTCGCTCAGTTTAATTATTAGTTCTTTATATGGAGATGGCTCATCGTGACATACGCCTAGGGTTGCCAACATTTTTTACAAGAAATAAAGTATACTAAGGTCAAAGTGGGAAAATAAACAGTATTTCGGAAAATTAAACAGTCTAATAATTGTTTTTTTAAATGTTTTAGTACATAATTCATTAGGACCACTAACTCGCGTAACTCATCAATTTAGCACCAATTTCAAAGGCTTCGTAAGCCTCACGAAGAAACAATTTTTTTTTTTTTTTTTTTTTTTTACATAAGGTTACATCAAACTGTCAAATTTCTCCAAATGATTTTAAACCTTAAAATGTTTATGGTTAACTTCAAAATCGAATGAGAAAATTTAACAGTAACTTGACCTGCTGCTGTGTGTGATAACAATTATCCATTTACTATGTCCCTAAGACTCGAGACATTCGTTTATTCCCGTTGTCCCCGTATGCCATATCCCCTTTATGGGGACAGCGGGACGTGATTAAATGTATTTCCCGCTGTCCCCATAACGTACATTCGGCTAACGGGGACAACGGGAAGCAAACTTTTCACGAGTCGTTGTCCTTTAACTAACTAGTTCGGTTCTTGATAGCCTGTTAAAAATAATCTCTTTTTTTCCACATTTTTTTTTTCTGTAAAATCTAGTCGTTTCTGGCACTCGCCGGCCGCTGCCGCGGCACCGCTCGCTTCGCTCGCTCGGCTCGTGCGTAGAAGGTCACAGTTTTAGCCTAACCTAACCTATATATTTTTTGTCATAGCAAATCATTTGACCAAAAATATCAAATGTTTATTGTCTAAAGATTGTTTGCTGTAATAAATCATTTGATTAAATAGGTACCAAATAAAAAACTTTGTTTGATGGGTAAAAGATGCCGACTCACACATAATACTACACAAAAAAGAAAAAAACGGGGACTGTGGGCAATAATTTTTACTTATTTTATTCAACTATATCAACGGGGACAGTGTACGGGGACAACGGGAAGTATTTTTAAATATTTAATTGAAGTACCGCTGTCCCCGTAGGACGGGGACACTGCGTACGGGTGACAACGGGAATAAACCGAGACATGACAGTTTTAGGAAATCACCGCGCCCATGCCCAGGTACACGCACGATGTTCCACGTAGTAGATGAAACTTTTTATCCTGACTTATCCTAACTAAAATGCGAAATTAAGTTTGTTTGCTACCTTTTTACGCCTTTTCACTGAACCGTTCATCCTGAAATTTTGCACATACGTTGTCAGGTGTACAGAAACGGACATAAGGTACCTTTCAAAAAAAAGTACTGTTCCCGAGGAAAACACCAATAACGTTATTATGATAATAGATGGCGCCACGTGTCTTTCGAATCATGATTGAATTATAGTTATTACAAGCAGAGTACAACCCGAATTGATTGTCAAATTTTAAATTAACGCGAGCGAAGCCGCGGGCAAAAGCGAGTAATATAAAATTAACAATTTAATTAGTCTTGTCTGCCTCGTTGGTCTAGTGGTCGCAAGCGCTACTGCTGAGCATGAGGTCCTAGGCACAGAGTACATTTGTATATAGGAGGATAGAGACGTCACTCGAACATTTCATAGCGCCCTCTAGCAACAAGTAAAAACAACAATATATGAAGCCTACTAGGTTTAGTATAGCTAGCTTCAAATCTATTCTGCAGACCTGCAGTAGGCCCTGTCCTATTTTCCTATTAATAAAACATTAGATACACTGCCAAACACTTTAATTCAATCTTTATTTACATTAAATGAAGACCAACTCCTGAATTTTTGTATTCTACATCATAATCTTTACGTAATCAACATAATAATTTATTTGTATCTTTACACCGATTATATATGAATAAATTAATTGCTCGCGTTCATGTTTATAAACAACACAACACAATAGGTATCACTGCGTTTCACAAACAAGTAAACAGTCCAGATTTTCGTGTAAGGGTCAATCACATAAAGTGATGTCGTCGGTATCCAATACTTTTCCGTCAATGTTTAGAAGCAGAATCCAAGTCAAGAAAAATCCACGAAATACATAATATAACGAAGCGCATCCATTCACTCGAAAAACTTTTTTACAAAAAAATACAACCGACTTCCAAAAACAACACTATAAAGTGAAAAATAACTTTAATTTCGGAAGTCGGTGTCTGATTAAATGTATTTTCGTTTTTGCCACCGACTTCCGAAATTAAAGTTATTTTTCACTTTATAGTGTTGTTTTTGGAAGTCGGTTGTATTTTTTTGTAAAAAAGTTTTTATTTTTCACTTTTTAGTGGCTCAAATGTGCTTACCCCTTCACAGCGTACTGGCGTGATGTTATGTTATGAACTGGTGTGAACAACAAACAGACATGAGATTTCAGCAATCCCAGTCCATTTGCTATCATTTATTGAGGAGTTCCGTTGCCTATCTCAGAAGTTCTTCATCAGATCTTCACCAAATTGAAATGGGACCACTCCAAGAAAGTACTCTTCCAAAAACTATCCAAATCGCTTCAAGTATGCCTATAAAATTGGAAGAGTTCTCTCTATTTCTCCAGGATCCCATCATCAGATCCTGACTTGATGATCATGGGACCACCTGGGAAGTATACCCTTTCAAACAAAAAAAAAATAATCCAAATCGGTCCAGCCATCTTCGAGTAATCGGGGAACATACATAAAAAAAAAAAAAAAAAAAAAAAAAATAAAAAATAAAAAAAAAAAAAAAAAAAAAAAGGTTCCGACGAATTGATAACCTCCTCCTTTTTGAAGTCGGTTAAAAAGAGAAAAACTGGGTCAACGGAATAATTTTTTTAACAACAAATTTGACATTTACGCGAGTTGCGATCCTTTTTTTCCACTTCAATTGAAAACAGTTTCAAAAATTATCGTTGCGTTATTGGATGATTTTATACATATAAACAAACGTTCTAAGTTAACACAATTAATTAAAAAGATGTCTCAACTCCTTAATTTTTTTATTTGTAAATATAAATTGTTGTTATTTTAATACAATCTGAGTAAAATGGATCATAATGTTTAAACTAAACCCATGAACAATTTGAGAACAGCGCCATCTATCAATTAGTAAGTTTAACTTTTGATATTATTATACGAGTAAATTAAAAATCGATTGAATTGAGTAGTGTACCTCCAAAAGCAGAATCCTACCTAAACTGGCCGGTTATGTTACCCTTACTTTTGTTCTAAGCTATGGCACCGTGGTCCTAGGTTCGATTCCAGGGTCGGGCAAAGTGTTATTAGGTTTTCCATCTGGTATTTCTCAGTAGCAGCCCGGAGTCTGGATTTGTGCTCGGTTGATGGCAATAGGCGCGCCTCCTGTTACATGGGACTTGAACATAACTAGCGAAATGTGGCTGTACTATAGGTACACCTCTGCCGGACCCGTCGGGGATTACAGGCGTGATGTTATACAAGATGTAAGTGTTAACAGTGGCAACCTTTTAAGGGGTCATTGTACTCATCATTATTATTATTAGCCGCACGGGTCGATCCATCAGGTTAAGCTACGCTTGCCGGGGTTGGTCAGTGGATGGGTGACCGTCTTTACATACCGAGACTCCTCCGTGCCTCGGAAAGCACGTTAAGCCGTTGGTCCCGGCTGTCATTCGTGGATCTTTGACAGTCGTTACGGGTCGTCAGAAGCCCGAAAGTCTGACAACCAGTCTTACCAAGGGGTATCGTATTACCCAGTTACTGGGTTGTGGAGGTCAGATAGGCAGTCGCTCCATGTAAAATAATGGTATTCAGCTGCATCCGGTTAGACTGGAAGCCGACCCCAACATAGTTGGGAAAAGGCTAGGCAGATTGATATTTGTACTCATCATTATGAACAATTTTTACTATGGAACCAAAACTGAAATCGCGCAAAAAAAAGCTGTTTTCCCTACATTTATGTTTGCATAATTCGTCAAAATGTAGGGAACAGCTGATTTTTTTGCACGATTTCAGTTTTGGTACCATAATGATGAGTAGGTACAATGACCCCTTAAAATCTGCCTAGCCTTTTCCCAACTACGTTGGGGTCGGCTTCCAGTCTAACCAACTGAATACCAGTATTTTACATGGAGCGACTGCCTATCTGAGCTCCACAACCCAGTAACTGGGTAATACGATACTAGACTATAAGACTGGTTGTCAGACTTTCGGGCTTCTGACGACCCGTAACGACTGTCAAAGATCCACGAATGACAGCCGGGACCAACGGCTTAACGTGCTTTCCGAGGCACGGAGGAGTCTCGGTATGTAAAGATGGTCCTGACCAACCCCGGCAAGCGTAGCTTATCCTGATGGATCGACCCGTGCGGCTGTTATTACTCAGCCTCGAGCTGCTGTATTTAAAAAAAAATACCAATACCATTAATGCGGTGTTATCATAAACTGTACATTATGTAGGTAGCTATGCTATGTTTAGTATTTGACGTTTTATGACCTACTAATACAATGTATACACTGGATATTTCTGGAGTTTATACACGTTTGAGTCATTATAACGAATACCTAAAGCATATTTAGAACAAAGAGAAACTAAACACGGATTCGTACTTACATACTTCTATGCTAATATAATAATATTTAAGAGTTTGTTTGAACGCGTTAATCTCTGGAACTAGATACATAAGTATAAACTTATCTCGCATTGTATAGGATTTCCGTACAATGAGAGGTCAGCTTATACTGGAACCACGGCTAAATATCAAGCTGTGTACTTCCATTATAAGCTGACCTCCCATTGTACAGAAATCATATACAATGCGAGATCAGCTTATACTGGAAATATATAGCTTGACATGTAGTTTGTACGCACGGCTAGATCAAGCTATAAATTTCCAGTATAAGCTGATCTCACATTGTATAGGATTGCCGTACAATGAGAGGTCTGCTTATACTGGAATAACGGCTACATATCAAGCTGTACACTTCCAGTATAATTGATCCTCTCATTGCACGGATTTCCTTACAATGAGAGGTCAGTGTAAACTGGATATTTATAACTTGATGTGTAGTGTAGCCGTTTGTACCAGTCGGATTTGAAAAAATCTTTTTGCTTTTGATAGCCAAAAGCAAAAAGATTTCCCCAAATTGCCCAATTTTTAAGGAAGGTTATAGTAATAGGGTATTTATCATCACGCTAAGACCCTATGGAGCCGAGCAAAAAGAAAAAAATGTCAGAAAGAACGCTAAGCGAAAACGAAGTAATAGCGGGGGCGGGCGGGCGATGTGATTCGTTGCGATGCGACACCGTGTTGAGGTCCGAGGGAGTTATACATATGTATATGTTGTTAAAAAAAAATCTGCTGTTGCCAACATTTTATGTTCGCATAACTCTTCTAAATGTACGGAACAGCTGATTTTTTTTTCGCGATTTCAAAGTTTGTCCCATAGTAAAAGTTATTCAGTTCGATGGTCTAACTAAAGCACTGCTTAAAGTATTTAGAGTTAATTTTTATATGGCTGTTATTATAATATATTGTGTATCTTACGACTTCCACGCGAACAAAGTCGCGGGTAAAAGGAAGTTTCGTATATTATTATGAGTATGACTCCACAAATCAAACGGCTTATGATTTATCAAATAAATAATACCTCCTTTGTTTCAAATAACATTTTGTAACACAAATCATTAGAGTATACTTTAATTGTTGACTTTTCATTTTATCACCTAAGTGTTTATGAAATGTATGTAGTTACTTTAGAAAAGCTAACATTAAACAATGAGTAAGTTTTGTTAGTAATATGCTGTTTATTCGGTTAGCATAGAAAATTTCGTAGACATGTGTCAATTAATCATTCATCTTCTCAAACGTCGAACGTACATCAGTGTCACAGATTAATACAGATGCGACACTCCGCAGTTTAGGTATGAAGCTACAAGTACGCGGCGGGCTCATCTCACTGGGTCAATTCAGTGTGGGCTGCCGCGCACCGGCCGGCTCGCACGTTAGTTCGATACTCACTCACGCGCCGCGTCGTAAAAGAAGACAACCCTAACGAGTCAGAAGGTATAAGAGTTACGTGAAAGAATGAGAGGCAACTTATAGGTGAATATAACTGTAGGTAATGAAGCGTTGTGCGACCTGAATTGCACTTTATTGTGTCGTAGCAAGAGTCGCTTTTTATTTAAATGATTTTGCGGATTGTCTCATCTGTATTAAGCTGTGCCAGTGTACGTAAGAGAAAACTCTATATAATAATTTTGATTATTGGTAAAACACTAACAACCTCTTAAAGAGTCATTGTTCTCATCATTATGAACAACTTTTACTATGGGACCAAACCTGTAATCCCGAAAAAAACGAAAATACATTTAACTAGACACCGACTTCCGAAATTAAAGTTATTTTTCACTTTGTAGTGTTGTTTTTGGAAGTCGGTTGTATTTTTTTTTGCATGGAACATTTATTCTTTCTGTATCTGGAGAAGGGCGTTGTTAGCCGCTCTACAGTTTATACTTTTGCAGCTATCATCGTTTTACTTGTTCTACTTAGTCTTGTGTTATTGTTTCTAAATATTTTTTATTTTTTTATTTGACTAGTTAAGAGATTATTTTCAAGACTTAAGAATTTGAAAACAGAAAAATCATTAACTACCTAAATTGAATAGGAATTGTGAAATGAGTGAATTGTATGCCTTTTCCCAACTACGTCGGGGTCGGTTTCAATTCTAGTCGGATGAAGCGACTGCCTATCTGACCTCCACAACTTTATAATGTTATGTTTATATGATAATACGATACCCCTTGGTAAGACTGGTTGTTAGACTTTTGGACTTCTGACTACCCGTAACGACTGTCAAATTTTTACGAATGACAGTTGGGACAAACAAACCTCCATTGTCCGTCACCTTCACAAAACTTAAAACAACACAAAAAAGCTCACCTTTTTTCGAAGACTTAACAGAAACGAGGCCTCCATCTGGATGTTGCACCGAAGACGGTACAATCAGAACCTGATTATCCTCCAACAACTTCTCATTCGCATCGTCTCCTTCGTTCTCTTCCTTAACCGATTTGACAGGTGACGCCATCTTGTTTTCGTCGCGCTACACAAAATGTCGGCCAATTCTCATAATACTAAGTACTGATGCATTGGAATGTTTAATATCTAAGTTATGTATACGTTGCTACATAGTTTTATGTAGATTCAGTCTTGTTTGATTGGCTGGCTTTGAATCTGGAACAAAGGAAAAATGGCGGTTAGAAAAATTGTACGTACAGCTACAGTCACGAGCATAAATAAATTAACTATGGACTTGGACAGCTCGACAATAATATCTGATTACAAGATTCATCCATTAATATCTGTCGTCAAGATGTCGGCAAATATATGTTACATGATAATTTTTTGAAGACATAATATAATATACAAGTGGCAGCACAAATGTGACATCGAAGGAACACCAAATCTAAAACATAGGATGCTGCTTCGCCTAAAAAAAGATGTGTCACTTTATAGAATGTAGAAATATCTAACATGTCTTGCGTTAAGTATAAATATCTGCCTACTCAGTTAAACTCAGAATAATGTAGTGATCAAAAATATCTGACAGCATAAAAACCTGACAGTATAATGATTCAAGTTTTCTTCTATATCGTAAACGCAATCAGTACCGCTCATACTGCAATAAAAAGTGACATCCCCCTGGCACCATAAATATCTGATGTTAATGTTTGGACATTTACCACGTTAATAACGACTTGTTTTATCTAGTGAAACACTCATGTCATGATTTCCAAATAATAAGTTTTGTTAATTGCGTAGCAAATGAAGGAACACTTCGCTAAGCGAGCATAAGTTGTGTCTATAAAGACTACGCCTTCCCCAGGATCGGTTTAGTAAAACCCTGAGTCTCCACAATTAGCACCCTATATTTTTCTACCTTAAGGCTTCCACAGACAGGCGCGACGGACTCCAGTAGAACAATTTCCATGAAGTCTTCATAGAAATTGTTCCATCAGAGTAAACTATTCGCCAGTCATAACTAAGCATTTAAAAAACTCAAGAAAGAATTGTCTGATCTTGTTAACACCCAATCCGGATAGTAACTGCAGAATTTAATCAACAGAATTAAATCACATGAAAAAAGCTATTAAAACAAATACAAATGCTCATGGCAGTTGATAATCAGTAATTGATGTTTCACGGTACGCCGGCTTTTGCTGGCAAGTTTTAAATCAAGGACATGGTCGTGTAATGTAACTCTCTTCCATATTAAGGCGCGTAGAACTGCTAACTAGCGGCACCATTGAGAAAAAATAATAAGTCTGGAGATATGGAACATTTTGAAATTTCCTGTGCTGTCAGATGAGGTAGAATATTTTGTATCACAGGCCAAGTGCGTGTCGGACCACGCACAATGAAGGGTTCCGTAGTTGGGATGACTTTATCCCAAGAACAAACTTAACACAGTAGTTGAAAAACATGGTCTGGCATACATTCCAATTGCAAATGTAAGTTGGTTGACTATTACTCGTAAACTTGAAAAGTCTACTTAGCTGTGATAGTTTTCCTTTTAATTTCGTTATATATACTACTACCGTGAATTTTTTCACCCATCCAAAACTAACCGTTTAGCTGGCAGGGGGGGGGGGGGGGGCACACTTGACTCTAACAAAAATTAGCACTAAGCTTAATATTTCTGAAACGGATCCCTAAATCGAAAAATTGTTTTCGCAAACCCGCATTATTTTTAAAAGGCCTATCCAACAACGCCCCACACCATTGGGTAGACGAGAAAAAAAAAAAACATCCCAACTTTACGTGTACAGAAGGTCCCTAAAAAAATTTTTTTTTCATGATTTTATGTTACCACTTTGTGGGCGTGATGAATATGTATATCCAAGCCAAATTATAGCTTTCTAGTACGAAGAGTCTCTGAGCTAAGCTGCGGTCGGACGGAGAGACAGACGGACGGACATAGCGAAACTATAAGGGTTCCTTGTTGACTACGGAACCCTAAAAATGGATGTGGAAACTCTTGCACAGCCGCGGCAATTTTTTTATGCAGTACACACCGTGTGCCCGATGGGATTTCCCATGAGTAAAAATTACGAACTTCCATCCCCTACTTAACCCCTATGTTCTATGTTAAGGATTTGGTTTCCGCACCTAGTTCTTCATGTGGACCATTGTGCGTGGTACAACCCCTTTCGGGAATACATTTTCGAAATTCCTCCCTTAGTGATCACCTTCGTTATTTATTTATTTTATTTATTTATATATACTTTATTGTACACCACAAAAATACATAACAAAAAAAAAGACACAAACTACAAAATATACAATGGGCGGCCTTATCGCTTTCTGCAATCTCTTCCAGGCAACCATAGAATGGACAGTGATTACAAGTGTTATTACAACGAACTCATATGCAAAATTTCATGCTTCTAGACACAGCGGTTTAGGCTGTGCATTTGTATTAAAATCAGCCTGTAATGTTCCCAATGCTTGGACACAGGCCTTCTCTTGGTGAGAGGGACTGGGCCGCAATCCACCACGCTGGCCCAGAGTGGTTTCGTAGATGTCACAACATATCTTCGAATTTTTGGTTCCAGGACATGCCGATTTCCTCACGATGGTTTCCTTCACCGTTTTGAGAGCATTGGTGATGAAATAATTTACACCAAGTAAAGCGCCTGTTAAGGTTTGAACCTAGGACCTACAACACGTAAGTCGCGGCGATTACCACTAGGCCATCGCCGCTCTCATCTCGTTTTCAAAAAAACTCTTGCGCACAATTTCATGCTTCTCGCCGCAGTGCTGAATAACGTATAGATCTGGGTCTCAGATCCGAACTATACGAAGGAACTGAGGATAGAAAACGTTCCCGTTACATTTCGCCGATCCCGTCTCTTCGCGGATCCTGTGCCAGGAGTCAAGCGTCGGACGGTGAGTAATGGGTAACTCGCCGTCCAATAAGGACCAAGCCCGGGTCGACGGCACGTTGTGTTCCACGCGCGCCTCAAAGAGATGTCAACAGTGACGGGGTACAATAGGGCCGATGCGGGTTGTTCGAAAGAGATACCGTTGTCCTGGCATAGGCAACTGAAGGAACACGGGTGGGTTTTAGTCAGTAATAGTCTGACACACCCTCCCGCTCCGCCCAGAGCGGGAGAAGTCATTTGATGATTTCCAATCCACAAAAAAAAAAAAAAAGGAGTCAAGCATGCCATATTTGGATATGGCCCACTTTAGGCACATCGAGATTACTCGTTAACGTTGGACCTTGATTAGAGATCGCCATGTCGCCACTCACAAGCCCCCCACTTCCTTATTTAGACTAATTACTTTAATTAGTCACAATTTCCGATTGTTCGGGAGGTCTTAAAGCAGGAAATTGTGAATGCCGATTGAATAAGGTTATCAACTAATAAGGAAGGATGTACTAAGATAGTCTTTTTACCAAACAGACCAGAGACGTGAGGACTCAGGGAAAAATATTAGCCTCCTGGTCATATTTTTCCCCTGAGTTCTCTCGTAATCGCGATCGCAGCGGTGATGCGGTATTTTACTCTAGATGAGAAAAAATCTAAAAATATATTATTTAGATAGCTTGGAAAATGTTAGTTTTAGTTCAAATTTTAAAATTCAATTCACAGTTTTCAGTTTATTTAATGTTTTCTAACACCATGAAAGTAGCCGCCATGTTATTACGTCATACGGCTGTTTAAATTAAAAAGTGTCAATGTCAACTGTCAACTGATTAGCGTATATAAAGTCTTTGTTTACTCAGCGAACTGACGTCATGACCACAGTGCAATATGGCGTCCACTGCGTCCAGCGTTTTCGCGCGAAATTTGAAAATGTAAAATTTAAATGCATTTCTATGGCACATCGATTGAATAAAAATTTTTTTTTTTTTAGTGCCTTATTAACCTATATATTTTCAAAAATGGGTGTAATACCCTAATATGAACCTTTCGTCCACCGCAGCAGTGATCGATAAACTCCGTTTTTAAGATTCCGTACCTCAAACGGAAAAAACGGAACCCCAATACGTTGTCCGTCCGTCAGTCTGTCTGTCACGACCCATTTTCTCAGGAACGCGTGGAGGTATAAAGTTGAAATTAATATGACAAATACGTAGGTCTACGGTCCCACGGAGCTAAAAAAAAAACCAGCTTCTAAATCAACACAATGGTGATGAAATAATTTACATAAAGTAAAGTCGATCACATACACACGCTAAACTTATAAACATCCCTCTGTTTCCATCGAGGGTTAAAAAAGAGGAGCTCGTGGCTAAGTAATAACAGCCGTACGGGTCGACCAATCAGGTTAAGCTGCGCTTGCCGCGTTCGGTTCGTGGATGGGTGACCATCCAGTACATATCGATACCCGTTCCACGTATTAACCCGTTGGTTCCTGCCATAGAAATATAAAAAGTCTTATATCTATGGTTCCGGCTGTCATTCGTAGATCTTTGACAGTTCTTACGGATAGTCAGAAGCCCAATAGTCTGACGGCCTATCTCTACGGGTATCGTGTTACCCAGTAACTGGGTTGTATAGGTCAGATAGGCAGTCGCTCCATGTAAAATACTGGTAAGTTTTCAGCTGCATCCCGTTAGACTGGATGCCGATAGCTATAGAGAGGGTCCATCAAACTGAACAACTTTTTCCATGGGACCAACATCGTTATCGCGAAAAAATAATCAGCCGTCCCATACATTTGGGTCGAGTAGGTACTAGGTATTGAAGTTTTGTATGGGACAGTTGATAATATTTTCGCGATTCCGATGTTGGTCCCGTGGAGAAAGTTGTTCTGGTCTGTACCACACCCTTAATTATAACCACACCTTTCTGTTACACCCTGTATAATATCTTCAAATAACGCTCCGATTTTTAACCACTCGACTGCCGGAAACGCAAGAGCTCGTGGCTAAGTAATAACAGCCGCACGGGTCGATCCATCAGGTTCAGCTGCGCTTGCCGGGGTCCGTGGATTGGTGACCATCTTTACATACAGAGACTCCTCCGTGCCTCGGAAAGCACGTTAAGCTGTTGGTCCCGACTCCCGGCTGTCATTCGTGGATCTTTGACAGTCGTTACGGGTCGTCAGAAGCCTGAAAGTCTGACAACCAGTCTTAGCAAGGGGTAACGTATTACCCAGTTACTGGTTTGTGGAGATCAGATAGGCAGTCGCTCCATGTGAAATACTGGTATTCAGCTGCATCCGGTTAGACTGGAAGCCGATCCCAACATAGTTGGGAAAAGGCTAGGCAGATTGATTGATTACAATACAACTTAATATCACAAACAGCTGTTTTCTTTCTTTATTTCTAAAATAAATAATAAACACCTCATTCTTCACAGTGACATGTTTTCACAGTTAAACTGCAAATATTATCTCTACTATCATTGTACAAAGAAATTATTACATACTTTGTAATTGCCTGATTATATGTATTTAAGCGTAGGCTTCAATGCGATACTGATAAGATATATAATATAAGTTAGGAAAATACCGAGGTGATGTAATATTACGATGAAAACCTGTTGAATGCCGCCGTAATTACAGAAACAATTAAAAAACCTTCGTGTCTCGCGTAGACCTGCGTTTCCGGCAGTCAATCAATCTGACTAGCCTTTTCCCAACTATGTTGAGGTCGGCTTCCAGTCTTACCGGATGCAGCTAAATACCAGTATTTTAGTTTAGTTTTTTTTTGTGTTTTTTTGAAGAATGATGGAAGTCACAATTACAGGGTGTCCAAGAACCTGGCGTCCAACTGGATTCCCACGATGCCCCAAGTTCTAACAGTACTCAGAAAAATATTTTAAAAAATCCACCCCATGTACTTACAGAATTATACTGATTTCAAAAAAAAAGGGGAAATGAGCACCCTGTGACATACTTTTGAATGCTGTGACTGCTAATGCTGATAATTTCGATATTTCTTGGAGGTTTTGTAATCTAGGGTATTGCTGTGTCTAAATAGAATGTAAAAATAATGTACTTATTGTACCATTTTAAAATAAAATATTATTTTAACTAAAGGTGATATGGAAAACTATTGAATTTCGCAACTTTGACCGACTGTAGTGTAAAAAAAATGTACCAAAATAGTATGGCAAGTGACGTCAAATTTTGACGCGTTTATTCCTCTTTTTAAAAAGGTATAATACTTACACATTAATTTGAAAAAAAAAATTTTTGATAATATTTTTACTCAACAACCCAATTTTTACGATGTCTAACAGAATTCTTAGAAAGAAAAATTTACGACGAATTGAATCTAACCTCTAAAGAATTACTATTGTATGCTCATAAAAATAACAACAGGCCTCTCAAAAAACAGGTTAGACCGTAAGGGACGGTATGTGCATGCATCTCACCATAGTGATTCGTTATTACAACAGGAGGGAGCAAGACAGAAACTATCTTTGCGATTTGCTGGTTCTTCTTTATGGTACCCCATTATTCAGGTAAGAGTGAGGGAGAAAAAGGTTAGAGGTGCGAGTGAGATAGATAGTGACGCTATCTGGGATCGTGCTATTTAGGATAACAGTACGGTCAGTACGCGTCACTGCCTCCTGCCGTTACAACGCACCTCTCTCTTATTGTTACCATTGATCACGTACTACGATTTAAAGCTTTGTTTATTGGACTCGATTACTCTTTGTGCTCTGGACTTTGAAACGAACTCTTTACGACGACCTTTGCCTGTGTTTGGACAGTTTGTGTTTTGTGTGTGCTACCATGGCGACCTACACTCCGCAAGAATACGCAAATATGCACTACATTTATGGAGAATGTAGAGGTAATGGACGAGCTGCAGCGAGACTTTACAGAGAAAGGTATCCGAGGGCTACGCGATATCCCGACCATCGAGTTTTTCGAGAGTGCAAAGTCTTTTACCTCGAGACTATCCGAGCCGAGTCGCGTTTTGTGAAACAATCCTGCAAAAACATCGAGAAGACGAAAACTTTATCGACAAAATTTTGTGGTCAGATGAATCAACATTTAAGAAGGATGGCTACATGAACCTACACAACTTGCACGAGTGGCATGTGGAAAATCCGCACTTGATGCGAGAAGATAGATCCCAGTACCGGTTCAAAGTGAACATGTGGACCGGTATTCTCTGTGGGAATATTATTGGTCCATTTGAGATGCCCGAGAATTTGACTGGCGAATCATATTTAAATTTTCTTCAAAATGATTTGCCAAACTTACTAGAAGAGACCCCACCAGATATGTGGTTCCAACACGACGGCTGTCCAGCACATTTTCGCGTATCCGTTAGAGAGTTTTTGGACGAGCAATACCCGAACAGGTGGATTGGGCGATCAGGAACAATCCCGTGGCCAGCCCGCTCACCTGACTTAAATCCGCTGGATTTTTTTTTTCTGGGGAACTATGAAGGAGCTCGTTTATGCGAAGCCCATTAATGACATCGCTGACCTTCGTGAGAAGATAACACAAGCAGTGCAGGTGATACGTCAAAAAAGTTACTCGCGAAACATAAAGCGGTCCTTTTTAAGGAGAGTGAGAGCTTGTATTGCCGCGGGTGGTCAACATTTTGAACATTTATTGTAATAAAATATCTTTAAACTAACATTCTTTGCTTTTATTCTACTGGGAACCCATCTACCTGTGTGTATTTCCTTCTTGCTCACTCTTGGAACCGAAGTAAATAATAGTAGTAACATAACAGTTTCTAAGATAAGAAAGGGTCCGACAGTTACCGTTAGTAGGTAGGCACTTCGTAAAAATTGGGTTGTTGAGTAAAAATATTATCAAATTTTTTTTTTTCAAATTAATGTGTAAGTATTATACCTTTTTAAAAAGAGGAATAAACGCGTCAAAATTTGACGTCACTTGCCATACTATTTTGGTACATTTTTTTTACACTACAGTCGGTCAAAGTTGCGAAATTCAATAGTTTTCCATATCACCTTTAGTTAAAATAATATTTTATTTTAAAATGGTACAATAAGTACATTATTTTTACATTCTATTTAGACACAGCAATACCCTAGATTACAAAACCTCCAAGAAATATCGAAATTATCAGCATTAGCAGTCACAGCATTCAAAAGTATGTCACAGGGTGCTCATTTCCCCTTTTTTTTTGAAATCAGTATAATTCTGTAAGTACATGGGGTGGATTTTTTAAAATATTTTTCTGAGTACTGTTAGAACTTGGGGCATCGTGGGAATCCAGTTGGACGCCAGGTTCTTGGACACCCTGTATATGTATAGCTAATAACTCCATTCTTATCACTAAGGAAACAGACAAGAATCAACAATCAACTAGAAATAATGTGTGTCTAGTGTGTTGATAAACTCAGAACATTTTCAAATGATCTTATTATCTTTGCTAGCCTTTTGTTCAAAAACAGCAGAGCGGATTTGTATGACACTAGCTTTTGCCAGCGGCTTCGACCGCGTGGATGACGGAAAATATCCCACGGGAACATACCACCGGGAATTCGTTAAATAAGCCATTCAATCAATCTGCCTGCCTTTTCCCAACTATGTTGGGGTCGGCTTCCAGTCTAGCCGGATGCAGCTGAATACCATTATTTTACATGGAGCAACTGCCTATCTGACCTCCACAACCCATTAACTGGGTAATACGATACCCCTTGGTAAGACTGGCTGTCAGACTTTCGGGCTTCTAACGACCCGTAAGAACTGTCAAAGATCCACAAATGACAGCTGGGACCAACGGCTTAACGTGCTTTCCGACGCACGGAGGAGTCTCGGTATGTAAAGATGGTCAACCATCCACGGACCGAACCCGGCAAGCGTAGCTTAACCTGATGGATTGACCCGTGCGGCTGTTATTACTTAGCCACGAGCTCTTGCGTTTCCGGCAGTCGAGTGGTTAAAAATCGGAACGTTATTTGAAGATATTATACAGGGTGTAAAGGTGTCGTTATAATCAAGGGTGTGGTACAGACCAGAACAACTTTCTCCACGGGACCAACATCGAAATCGCGAAAATATTATCAACTGTCCCAAAACAAATTCAATACCTACTCGACCCAAATGTATGGGAAGGCTGATTATTTTTTCGCGATAACGATGTTGGTCCTATGGAAAAAGTTGTTTAGTTTGATGGTCTGTACCACACCCTTAATTTAGACCACACTTTTCTGATACACTCTCTATAGCTATCGGCTTCCAGTCTATCCGGATGCATCTGAAAACTTACCAGTATTTTACTTGGAGCGACTGCCTATCGACCTACACAACCCAGTTACTGGGTAACACGATACCCGTAGAGATAGGCCGTCAGACTATTGGGCTTCTGACTATCCGTAAGAACTGTCAAAGATCTACGAATGACAGCCGGAACCATAGATATAAGACTTTTTATATTTCTATGGCAGGAACCAACGGGTTAATACGTGGAACGGGTATCGATATGTACTGGATGGTCACCCATCCACGAACCGAACGCGGCAACCTACGATCGAGCCGTGCGGCTGTTATTACTTAGCCACGAGCCCCTCAAACTTAATAAAGTTGAATAACATCAATCTCAGACAGTGAACAAAAAGTCTCATAAAATTTTTGTTGTCAACTATAAAAAATATGCTCACACTAAAAATAGGTTAAATACAACTCAAATATTGATATAAAACATATTTATGAAGTGAACGTACTTGACATTTTTTTTTTTATCAGTTAATAAAATAAAAGGTGTTTGCTGTTTATAGTGCAAACGCATAATCATGTGTTCACGTGCCGAATATACCTTTTTATTTTGTAGATCAATGACTTCTCCCGCTCTGGGCGGAGCCGGAGGTCGTGTCAGACTTTTACTGACTAAAACCCACCCGTGTTCCTTCAGTTGCCTATGACAGGGCCACGGTATCTCTTTCGAACAACCCGCGACCCTGGCAGGCATCGGCCCTAACAGACCCCATCACTGCTGACATCTCTTTGAGGCGCGCGTGGAACACAACGCGCCGTCGACCCGGGCTTGGTCCTTATCGGACGACGAGCTACACATTGCTCGCCGTCCGCAAGCCCGCGCCTACGGTGGCCGGAAATTGGCTATCGATTCCCGCCGCCAGGCCGTTTCCTGCGGCGACTAGGAGCGTGAGGGGGCGCAAAGGTTGCCTTTCCCTCGCGTTCCGCCTCCTCCTTCGGTGCCGAATATACCTAAGAGGTGATTGCACCTGGTAATGTATACAGGTTGTCCAGTAATTAATAAACCACCTAAGGGGTAAATGTACTCATCATTATGAACAATTTTTACTATGGGACCAAACCAGAAATCGCGAAAAAAAAATTAGTTGTAACATTATATGTTCGCGTAACTCGTCAAAATGTAGGGAACAACTGTTTTTTTTTTTTTCGCGATTTCTGGTTTGGTCCCATAGTAAAAGTTATTCATAATGATGACCCCTTAGGTGGTTCATTAACCCGTCGCGCGCCAATTAGCAGACACAATTGAAATTCTATTGTTATCTGTACACATGGTGTACAATCGACATTTTAAGAGTTAATTATGGGACACCCCGTATAGGTATGACAAAAGGACAACGGAGGATTTACACACGGGATCCATGAGGAGGTTGGAGGTCGTGTTATTACGCCATGTAGTTATCAAAATACGCCAGCGCTTTTTGCACGTTTTTATTGATATTCAAATTGTTTTTTAACAATCATCTAGGTATGGATAGTAAAAGTTGTTGGATTTACACACGGGATCCATGAGGAGGTTGGAGGTCGTGTTATTTACGCCATAGTTATCAAATACGCCAGCGCTTTTTGCATGTTTTTAGTAATATTCAATTTTTTTTTAACAATCATCTACGTATAGTTTATCCTCAATCCGATTTTTTCACTGACTGGTAACTCTTGAGCTAGCTAGACCTTTTTAGGGTTTCGTACTCGAACGGTCCAAACACAGCCCTATTGTTGTCACTCACGTGTCCGTCTGTCCGTCGTCTGTCACACAGGTGTTACAGCCAAATGGTTGGAGTAACAGTCTTCAAATTTTCACAGCATAAGTATATTGCTGACCCAAAGCCATACAAATTGCCAAAAAAATATTTTAAATGCTTTTAAGGGCTCCCATACAGATAAAGGGGGGCGCGAAAACAAAGCTTTGACCTACCCCATCCAGTGGGGTAATGTTGTTTAGAGCTCGTTGAGTAGATAAATACTGTATTTTTTGTTTTAAAAAATATTGGAAACAAAGGAATGAGAAGCCACCAAAGTCAGCTTTTTTTACAAATGTTCCGAAGAATTTTTTAACGTTTTATCCGACGAAAAAAAAGGAGGTTCTCAATTCCACACTTTTTTTTTATGTATGACCACGCATAACTTTTTACAGAGTCGTCCGATTTGAAATTTTTTTATTTCTTTCGAGAGGGTATACCTCAAAGTTGGTCCCATATAAAATTGATTTAGTTTGCTTGGGCAGTTTCTGAGTTAGCTTCAATAATACGTATATTTTCCCCACTTTTATATGGATGATGTTCTAGTTTCTTTTGCAGAAAGTGGTATTAGAATTTGTGTGGGGTAGGTACCACAACTAAAAAGTGAAAAATAAAAACTTTTTTCAAAAAAATACAACCGACTTCCAAAAACAACACTACAAAGTGAAAAATAACTTTGACTTCGGAAGTCGGTGGCAAAAAACCAAAATACATTTAACCAGACACCGAATTCCGAAATTAAAGTTATTTTTCACTTTGTAGTGTTGTTTTTGGAAGTCGGTTGTATTTTTTTTGTAAAAAAGTTTTTTAACCCATGAACTTGAAAGGTGATAATGTTTATTATTACCTACGTATATTTTACTAACAAATGCCAAATCAGATTTGGTACGGAACCCTAAATGTGCGAAGTTCGACACGCACCGGTTTTATTTCTTGGCTACTAACTACTTTATGTTTTTTTATAAAAACTTATCCAAAATCCATAACACGATTTCCTAGTGCCGGACAATGTCTCCACTTGAACAGTTTATGTCGGTCGTATTTTTAAGCGCACTATAAAAAATCACTCAGCAGTATTACGACAATTTGGGATAGGTCATAATCCTACTTGATTCTTTGTCATAAAATTAAAGGTTGAATCAATTCCTTTCCAAAATGATTACGTCGACAGGACGCGAGCGCGCTTCCTACGCGTAATATATCCGGTCGTCAATCGCCTAATTTCAACAAATTCAGACAAACAGAATATTTTAACATAATTTTATTACTCCCTGTGATGTTTTATATTCAGCCATAGTAATATTATAAATCAAACTCAAACTATTATTTCAAATAAACCAATTACAGGCACTTTTGAACTGTCAAAGAGTCAGTCAATGAGAAACATGTGACATTTAGCAAACCGCACTGGGCCCGCGTGGTGGACTACAGCCCACTCGATCCCTCTCGAAGAGAGGAGGTCTGTGTCCCAGCAGTGGGAACATTATAGGCTGATTATGGTGTTACCGGACAAAAATCCAGAATCCAGGCTGCTACTGAGACGGCGGGAATCGATAGCCGATTCCCTGCTACCGTAGGCGCGGGCTTGAGGACGGCGAGCTACCCATTGCTCGGTAAGGACCAGGCCTGGGTCGACGGCGCGTTGCGTTCCACGCGCGCCTCAAAGAGATGTCAGCAGTGATGGGGTCCAATAGGTCCGATGCCGCCGAGATCCCGGGTTTCCGAAAGAGATACCGTGGCCGTTAAAAAAAAAAAGGCTGCTACTGAGAAGTTCCAGATGGTAAAACAATAATTTTGCGCAACCTGGGAATTGAACTCAGGTCCTCTTGCTCAGCAGCAGCAGCGCTTGCGACCATTACACGAACGAGGCAGTAAAGCAGTTCAGCTATCGATAAATCTGTAAAACACTTACAATAGGAATCTATTTTGATACAACTACGAGTATCATTATTTTCAAGCATAGTATAATCAGCCTATAATGTTCCCACTGCTGGGAGTCAGGCCTCCTCTCTCTCCGAGTAGTGGGCTGTCCACCACGCGGGCCCAGTGCGGGTGAGTAGATGTCACATGTCTTCAAATTTTTGACTCTACGATATGACGGTTACCTCACGATGTTTTCCTTTAACGTTTTGAGAGCAGTGGTGATGAAATAATTTTGAGGAGCTCGTGGCTTAGTAGTAACAGCCGCATGAATCGATCCATCAGGTTAAGCTACGCTTGCTGGGGTCGATCCGTGGATGGGTGACCATCTTAACATACCGAGACTCCTCCGTTCCTCGGAAAGCACGTTAAGCCGTTGGTCCCGGCTGTCATTCGTGGATCTTTGACAGTCGTTACGGGTCGTCAGAAGCCCGAAAGTCTGACAACCAGGTTTACCAAGGGGTAACGTATTACCTAGTTAATAGGTTGTGGAGGTCAGATAGGCAGTCGCTCCATGTAAAATACTGGTGTTCAGCTGCATCCGGTTATTCTGGAAGCCGACCCAACATAGTTAGGTAAAGGAGCGGCTGCCTGGTTCGAATCCACGACCTACAATTCGTAAGTCGGACTGTATTTTCAAGTAGCAACTGTTATCTGTCTGTAACCTCTTGGACATAATCATTGATAGAGCTATCTTAGTCGGTATCACATAATATCCATAATCAAATGAGCATTAGACATCTGGCACTTAAGATTGTGGAGTACCTGACTTCTTATCTTCCATTTTAAAACTGTTTAGGTACTCAAGCACTTCAAAGTTTATTTCTACCAGCTTATTCGGGGTATCGTAATTCGTGTTACCCAGTAACAAGGTTGTAGAGGTGGGCTAGGCAGGCAATCCATGCAAAATAGTTGTGGCAGCATCTACATTGCCACATAAGAACTACGCATCACAATGACATGATGCCACGCAATCCTGCATCGCGCAATTAGAGTTTACCGCGCGACTAGCATATGTACAACGTCCCGACATCAACCGTCGGGCAGTTGCTCACCAGACACGACACCCGTCTGGTCGGAGGATCCACCCTTTTCAATAGAGGATGAGTGAACTTTACACCCTGTTCCTCATGCCTCTATGTAATTATTGTAGTCTTCTTCTACTTCTATACTTCTCTATTAGTAAGTAGTCATTCTCTTTCTAGCCATATCATCTTTCACACAGTCCATCCATCGTTTCTTTGGTCTTCTCTCTCTTGCCCTCGTGGTATGTCGATAAGAAGTAGCCTATGTCCGTCCCCAGAGTTCAAAGTATCCCCATACCACATAATCAGCCTATAATGTTCCCACTGCTGGGACACAGGCCTCCTCTCTGTGAGAGGGAGCGGACCGTAATCCACCACGCGGGCTCAGTGCGGGTTGGTAGATGTTACATGTCTTCGAATTTTTGGCTCTATGACATGCCGGTTTCCTCACGATGTTTTCCTTCACAGTTTTGACTTTGAGAGCAATTTGCCTAGCCTTTTCCCAACTATGTTGGGGTCGGCTTCCAGTCTAACCGGATGCAGCTGAATACCAGTATTTTACGTGGAGCGACTGCCTATCTGACCTCCACAACCCAGTTACTTGGTAACATGATACCCCTTGTTAAGACTGATTGCAAGACTTGGGCTTCTGACTACCCGTAACGACTGTCAAAAATCTACGAATGACAGCCGGGACCAACGGCTTAACGTGCTTTCCGAGGCACGGAGGAGTCTCGGTATGTAAAGATGGTCACCCATCCACGGACAACCCCGGCAAGCGTAGCTTAACCTGATGGATCGACCCGTGCGGCTGTTATAACTTAGTCACGAGCTCCTCCTCACCCTGTATACATTACATTATAAATAATAATAATTACCTATTGGCGTATCAGAAAACTTTTACTATGATAAAGCCATAATTATCTTAACGTTATCAGTATCAAATTATCACGCAGGAGTGCGAGATAAACAAATCGATATCTTGAGTTAATTACTGAACTACCATTTACTTGTAATCACATTCTTTTACTCCGATACAAATGAGACCACACCTTTTACTTTTATTATTATGACGGTTACAAAATACCTACTGCCAAAAAACTGTTTTACAAAAAAATACAACCGACTTCCAAAAACAACACTACAAAGTGAAAAATAACTTTAATTTCGGAAGTCGGTGTCTAGTTAAATATATTTTCGTTTTTTGCCACCGACTTCCGAAATTAAAGTTATTTTTCACTTTGTAGTGTTGTTTTCGGAAGTCGGTTGTTTTTTTTTTTTGTAAAAAAGTTTTTATTTTTCACTTTTTAGTTGTGTACCTACTCCACACAAATTCTTATACCACTATCTGCAAAACAAACTAGAACATCATCCATATAAAAGTGGGGAAAAAATACGTATTATTGAAGCTAACTCAAAAGCTACCGAAGCAAAGTTAATCAATTTTATATGGGACCAACTGTGATGTATACCCTCTCGAATAAAACAAAAAAAATCCAAATCGGTCCAGCCATCTTCAAGTAATCGGGGAACATACATAAAAAAAAAAGGTTCCGACGAATTGAGAACCTCCTCCTTTTTGAAGTCGGTTAAAACACAAAAACGCTACTTTTCTATTGGCATCATAGAAATATAAAAAACTTCTTTCATATATCTATGATTGGCATTCTGAGTTGGAAATTGAAAAAAATATGAAGGGTTCCGTAGTTATACTTGGACTTTTAAACGTATTCAGTAACTTGACAGTTGAAGTTCCTAACAATAAAAAGGAAATAAGGTGAAAAAAGAATTAGCGAAACTACCTTGATGTACAGACGCTAGCACATCAAGCTACTAAAATATGTCAAATTTCTTTAATAGATTTTTTTCTGGTAAAAAAACACTTCCTCTCTCTTTAAACGTCATTATTACATATATATGTAGTTCCTTGCTCTTGTTTCATGTTTATTATTGTATAAGTATATATATATATATATATATATATATATATATATATATATATATATATATATATATATATATATATATATATATATATATATATATATATACATCTTGAAGGACATGTTGCGTCCTACATGGCGTTATTTACCGATGATGCTGCGTCCGACTGACTTTGTGCGTCCGGAATACGGACGCAAGATTGACCGACCCTCATTTTTAGCCCAAGTGTCCCATATAATCATTAGAATGCAAGGGCGAAAAATTGGCATGGACGTAATTTCAGCACTACAATGTCTTTTAGTGTATAATATAGTTCCGCCATCGTCCGACTGAAATTTGGAGGGAGCTAGTGTTCAGCGTATAATTTACCACGTATACTTTGAGTTCAGTTCACCTATCTTATCGTGTCCATTGAATATCGTACTTAATTTGTAAAGTTTTTATCATGTTTTCGTGACAACAATCTTGCGTCTCTTAAATATCCTTAAACGGGCACTAGGTACGGTGTCTGAGGGGCCTATTCGGGGTTCACGAGGGACGCATGGCGCGGGGCGCGGGGCGGCGGGCTTCAGCGCGCTCGCGTGCCGAAGTTTGTAAACAAATAGACATGTGTCGGCCGTGATGTAAGCTTGTCACCAAAGTGAATTATTTGCAAGTGTGTTAAAAGTTATTTTTTTGGTCTATTATTATAGTTAGTGATTATAATAATATATGAATGAACAATGAAAAGAAGTGCAAGGATTCTTAAATTGGCAAACCGTAAGTACTTACTTTTTACTACTTAAATGAAAATTATAACACGATTTATCTTATTATAATACCTATAACATCTAGCTAGTAAGTACCTACTTACATTTAAACATGTTGTCTGTTTATAATATTATGATGAGCTTAGTTTGCGTTAAATTGTCTGTGAGTGAACGTGTGTAGTCTGTAAAAATGGTTGCTGTGATTGATGTGGATACTTTTTTTAAAAGAAATGATTTTATACATTTTTATAAAGCTAAACTGCAATGGCCTTGGGATTCAACGCATTTCATTTTGCAAAATTGGTGCATACATTGTTATACGAGTATTAATATTACTAATTCAATAGTTGAACACTTTGTACTACCCATGAATTTCGATGACTTTAAAAGGCTTTATAGCTCTTCTTTCATGTGGTGTAAATTTTGCGAATATGCCATTTATGATCATTTTCCAGAAGACGAATGTTTTTGTAATAACCAGTAATAATCAAAAGTAAGTAGGTACATGCTTCTATATTACTTACCTACCTATTTGATTCTTATATCGTAATAACATCCTACTTCGTACTAATACCTATTATAAACGCGAAAGTTTGTATGCACTCATGGCTGTTATGCCAGAAGGGGTAGCCAGAGGCTTTTTTTGCGACTTCACACAGTTCTCAGGGCGAGTGCGTTAGCCACTGCGCCTCGGAAGTTTAGGTATGATGTTTGTGAGTATGGATGAATGGATGGATGCATGTTACTCTTTCACGCAAAAACGGCTGAACGGATTTGGATGAAATTTGGTATGTAGTTACATTACATCAGACAACGTCATTACAGTTAGGTATATTAAATCTTTTTAACCCCTGACGCAAAAAGAGAGGTGTTATAAGTTTGACATGTTTGTGTGTATGCGTGAGTGCGTGTGTGCGTACCTGAGTGTGTGTCTTACTTTTTATAGGTTTTCTTGTTTTTGTTTGCTTTTGGGTCGAGGGTATTTAAATTTTTATTGTTTTATAATAATATAAATATATCTGTTTTGTTTTCAGAGAGACAGGAAGAAAAAGAAAACCAACCAGAAACCTTACATGAGGTACGTGTGTTTTAACTTACATAAAACACGACTTACGTACAGACATTATTTTATAGGTACATACTTATCTGTCCAACTCCGGACTTACCTGTTCACACCAGCCTGTGCCTCTGAGCTTACCTGTTTATACATACTTACCAATCCGTCTCTGATTTACCTATGTAGACGTACTTACCTATCCAATTCTGACTTTATCTGTTCACATCAGCCTGTGTTGGTTCGAGTTTTTCCCAGCTGAATACCTAATAGCTACTGCTGTCTATTCATTAACTTTACATTAGTCGCTCTTAAAAAAAGAATAAAGTACCTATGATATCTCGTTCATCTTCAATTTCTTCTTTTAGTGTTGTTAATCATGTATTTTATTGTATGTATCTCTGTTTACAGGAATTATCTGATTCAAAATCTGGTTCAGTATCGGATTTTTCTGCGACATGTTCTAATTACACTCCACCGAGACTCGAAGTAAGTTTAACTAAAATACTTCATTAATTCATTAATAATAATATGCTTACGGCTGTTATCCCAACAGCGGTAGCACTCTAAGCCGAAGCAGTCCTTAAGACATGTCAGAAACCTTCTAGGTGGCTTAAAAATATCTGCGAGCGAAAAATATATATATTCAGGATTGAGATCGGGAATAGGTAATTTTGATGTTCAGCAAGGGATATACAACACTTATATCACTAATCAAGTTGTTACCTTCATATTAACGAAGCAACAATAGTAAAGTACAACAAAATATAATAAGCTTTTTTTTGTTTCAGACCAGTTCCGATGATTCTTTTCGCAATGAATTTGGAACTTCGAATAATTTAACGCCATTAGAATGTGTTTCGAACTTCGATTCATCGGTCAAGGAGCCTATTAATCTTAATTATAGCGAAATTAGTCACATAAGCGGTTCTGAATGTAGTGTATTTGTAGAAAGGAAACTTCTTCAACCTTATAAAGCAGATGAATTCGTACCAAATCAAGGAATACCTCTCGATGTTAATAATTCCTTGTCTAATGTATCTTTCAAGCCACCTAATAACATAAGTTTAAGTGAAGTTAGTTGTAAAAGCAGTTCTCCTTACAATGTAATTGTAAGTAGGGAATTTCCACAGCCTTACAATGAATCAGAACCAAATGAAGAGATTATTTACGATATTAATAGTGAATCTCAAATAGAAGATAATTCTAATGATAGTACAACAATTATCCAAAGGCAAAAACCCAAAAGTTCAAAGGTTCGAGATAAAGATTATTGCTTTTACTGTGAGTCATTTGTTTTAAATTTTGCTCGTCATTTACTCCGACACCATATTTATGAAACTGAAGTCCAAAAAATTGTGTCAAAACCTAAAAAAAGTCTTGATAGAAAACAATTAATTGCAGCTCTACGTAAAAAAGGAAACTACCTTGTAAATTCAAAAGAGGTCACTAAACCGATGCGAAAATTCAAATTTACTGATTATTTGCCGTGTACAGAGTGTCTGGGATTCTATTCTAAAAAACTATTGTGGAAACATAAAAAGAAATGTAGTGGTAAATCAGGAAGTAAAAACATTCAATCTGAGGCTCAAAATCTACTGATACGTCATCTTAAAATCGACGAAAAACTAAAGGAAACTGTATTTCCCCGAATGCGGGCGGACAAAATATCACTTATTGCAAAAAAAGATAACCTTATATGTGCTTTCGGATCTCAATATTTAAAAACTCACCGAGAAAAACATTTCGTAAACGTAGTGTCGAGAAAAATGAGAGAGCTTGCAAAATTATTATTAGAATTAAAAAAGATTGATCCATCCATTAATGACTTCTTTTCTGTCTTAAGACCAATTCATTATGATATCATTGTACAAGCAACCAAAATACTGGGAAATTATGACATAGAAAAAGATAGGTATGAGACACCTACGTTCGCAATGAATCTGTCCACCACCTTGAAACAATGCTGCAATATTGCAATAATGTGTGCATTAAAAAAGCAAGGGCCTTACACGGAAGTAGATACTGGCAAAATAGAAGCCAACTTAAAAACTTTGATTCAACTTATTGAATCAAATTGGAAATATGATGTGTCTACACAAGCTGCAACAGATTTAAACAAGAAAAAGTGGAATAAGATAACTATTGTGCCTTTAGCAAATGATTTGAAAATTCTTAAAGAATACCTAAATAAAAAATCCTTGGATGCTGCTATAAAAATTAAAGAAGGCTTACAAACTACTGAAACATATACACAACTTTTAGAGACTGTGTATTGTAGGGTTTTATTATTAAATAGGCGCAGGCCTGGAGAACTTCAAAGAATTACAGTGCACGATTATTTAGAAAGCGACAATAATGATAATAATAAGTATGAAGAATTTGATCGTGCGCTTACTGCCTCAGAAAGGATTCTGGTAAAGAAATTTAAACGTGTTGTCATTAGAGGTAAACGCGGCCGCGGAGTACCAGTCTTGTTTAATAAAGAAGTTCAAGATGATATTAAATTATTATTATCGATTAGGCATATTTTTTTTGCTTCGACACCAAATCAATTTTTGTTTGGTAATCCCGGTTTTAACAATACAATTTATGGCTACAAAGTTTTGGAAAAGCATGCCAAATTATCAGGGGCGAAACAGCCTAAAGCAATATCCTCTACAAGGCTAAGAAAACATTTAGCCACCTTATCACAGATTTTTAGCATGTCTGAAAATGATATGGAGCAGCTGGCTACATTCATGGGCCATACTAATGAAGTACATAAAAAGTCTTACAGGTTGCCAGATGACGTATACCAAACTGCTAAAATATCAAAGCTTCTCATTCTTATGGAAGATGGAAAAGCAGACGCTTACAAGGGAAAATCTCTCGAAGAGATTGATTTAGATTTGAATGAGGAGCTAATTGAAGAGCCCGTGGGCAACAACGAAATTATAGACTATGATCCTGAACCTGAACCTACTTTAGATGCTAATTCTGATTACGTACAAACATATTGTAATTTAAATGACTTATCTCAGGCTGGACCATCTGGTATGCAAAATGATTCTCAACGACTTATTAATGAACCCGTGTCTCAATTAGGTAACGAAAACAAAATACGAAAAGGAAAAAAAAGGACGTTGGTACCTTGGACAAAGGAACAAAAGGACGTAGTTACAAAATACTTTAAATTTCACATAAAAAATCACCAACCGCCTAAAAGAAATGAATGTGAGAAACTAAAAGAACAACATGTAGATTTACTTAAGAATAAAGACTGGCTAAAAATAAAGGTATTCGTCCAAAATATTTACTCTAAGGCTAAGAAATGAGAGAAGAAAATTTATGTTTTAAAATAGTATGTTTTGTTTCAAATATTTTTACTTTGTTAACCAATGATTAAGATACTTATGATTATGTTTGAATTGATGATTAATACCCGGTTTCTGAGGTCCGTATCAGCTGTTTATTTATTCCATAACTTTATCTGAGGTTTAGCTGTCATTAAACTTTGTTTAAAAACGATTTTACTGACATAACTGCAATTACATAAGCAAATGCCTTTAAAAGCATTTTTAAACAAAAGACTTAATAAAGAATTAAAAAGGTTGTCTGTTTATCGAAATAATAATTAATGAAGAGATATCTAACAGCACCTCAGAAACCGGGCATGAGACTTTTAGTTGTAGCCACTGATTTATTTTAATTATAATATAAAAATACATGTTCCATTGTAATGAAGACTGATTGATGTTCATATTTAAGTTTATTTTGTTAGTAGGCAAAGGCAGAGCCCGTTTATGTTTAATTATTTAGTACAAATTGTTAAAATGTCAGTTAAAATGTTTTGATTTTTATGTTTGGATACCCATTTTTTTTACAAAATTTTAAATTGAAAGAGAAGCTGCAGATGGAGTTTAGGTTGTAGATGGAGTTTACATTTCTTTTAAGTAGATGTCTAAAACAAGAATGACAACATTGGGTTGATAAAAACCCTACTGATTTCTTTTAATTATAATATAAAAAAATATACATGTTCCATTGTAATGAAGACTGATTGATGTTCATAATTCAGTTTATTTCGTTACTAGGCAAGGCGGAGCAAATTTATGTTTATTATTATGTCAATGTTAAATTGCATTGATTTGTTGATTGAAAAGTTTTTATGTTTAGATACACATTTTTTGTAAAATTTAAAATAAACATTAGATATTTTATATTACGATATGCCTTTTATTCCGTATATTCACCTGCATAAATTTGACTACTATTATATTATTCGTATCATGAAACTTCCTCTTTCTAACTTTGAACTTACATGTTCACACCAGCCTGTGCATTTGAGCTTGCCTATTTATACATACTTACCTGTCCAACTCCGGACTTACCTGTTCACACCAGCCTGTGCCTCTGAGCTTACCTGTTTATACATACTTACCTGTCCAACTCCGGACTTACCTGTTCACACCGGCCTGTGCCTCTGAGCTGTTTATACATACTTACTTGTCCAACTCCGAACTTACCTGTTCACACCAGCCTGTGCCTCTGAGCTTACCGGTTTATACATACTTACCTGTCCAACTCCGGACTTACCTGTTCACACCAGCCTGTGCCTCTGAGCTTACCTGTTTATACATACTTACCTGTCCAACTCCGGACTTACCTATCCACATCAGCCTGTGCCTCTGAGCTTACCTGTTTATACATACAAACTTACCTGTCACTCGTCAAAAATTAATATATTGCTTTTTAAGATTTTGTAGACCACCAAAGTGAAAATACCTACGCTATACATAAGTATTGTCACTTTTGAATGCTAACTATTAATTATTTATTATCTGTGCCTGGAGTCATTATAAGCCCTTATATAGGTGGAAGCCTCTTGGCTGATAAGCTGGATACAATAATTCAAAAACAGTATTCGGAACCAATCTGAATTCAATAGTAGATGGATGTAATTTAGTTATTATAATCATTATGATATATGCAAAGCATTATACGGAATTGATTTAAACATACATTCGGATGGAGGCAAGAATGTGCATGCAGTGTTTTGAACGTATACGGAGATATTCAGTGTGCAAGAAAGATTTAAGAGTGAACGGACGCACTAATTCAGTTATTCGGAACCATTCTGAATTCAATAGTAGATGGATGTAATTTAGTTATTATAATCATTATGATATATGCAGAGCATTATACGGAATTGATTTAAACATACATTCGGATGGAGGCGGGAATGTGCATGCGGTGTTTTGAACGTATACGCAGGTATTCAGTGTGCAAGAAAGATTTAAGAGTGAACGGACGCCCAAATTCAGCTAGAAATATTTAATTTGAATATCACCATTTAACGTTTAAATGAAATTTGACGTCGACTACTGATATGATACTGATTAAAACATCTTACATACACAATGAAAACATTAAAAATCTCACTACATTCAGTGGACGCCGCAGGGTGGTAGTTTGTAAAGACGCAAGAAGACCTTCGCGATTTATATATATATATATATATATATATATATATATATATATATATATATATATATATATAAATTTATTAATGTATGTATATGTTGTATATGTATATGGTACACCACGGACTACCTACAGAATTGTCTCTCCTTGTCCCCATACTCCATCCAAAGGTTGTCTGTAAAAGATCGCTTTTAGCGATAAGACCGCCCATTGTGTCACTCGTATGTAAAATTTCAACATTGTAAAATTGTAACAGTAATTTAAATGGTGTGCATAATAAAGAGTATTCTATTCTATTCTATTCTATTTTCATATTTATCACTAAAACATTAGGTTCAATGTTGATTGGGAAAATTTGACAGTTTCGGGTGGCTTGACCTGCTGGCGTCTGTACTTAGTTTTAATATTGAAACTTCGATTATACCATAATTTAAACGATAAACTTAATTTATAAACAACGAAAATTATTTTGCTTCGCACTGTCAAGTTACTGAATACGATTTAAAGTTCAAGTCAATCAATCTGCCTAGCCTTTTCCCAACTATGTTGGGGTCGGCTTCCAGTCTAACCGGATGCAGCTGAATACCAGTATTTTACGTGGAGCGACTGCCTATCTGACCTCCACAACCCAGTGACTGGGTAATACGATACCCCTTGGTTAGACTGGTTGTCAGACTTTTGGGCTTCTGACGACCCGTAACGACTGTCAAAGATCCACGAATGACAGCCGGGACCAACGGCTTAACGTGCTTTCCGAGGCACGGCGGAGTCTTGGTATGTAAAGATGGTCACCCATCCACGGACAACCCCGGCAAGCGTAGCTTAACCTGATGGATCGAGCCGTGCGGCTGTTATTACTTAGCCACGAGCTCCTCCTCAATTTAAAGTCCAAGTACAGGATGAATATTTACGGTTGTAACCGAAAACATCCTATGATATTATCTCACAAACTGTTGACTTAAATGGAATCCAAGGCCAACACGCTTATGAAAGTACAATGAATTTTTATTTTCACCTGTCACTTCCATGTATGGGCACCGGCCCTGGGTAGTGCCACCCCTATTTTTTTTTTTTGTTATTTCTCTTCACCATTGTCTAGCGGTGCATATAGTGCCAATAATCTCCGAGAATGGCTGTTTGACTTTCGCACGGACGGACGGACAGATTTTCGCGATTTCATATTTGATCCCATAGCAAAATTTCATAATGATGAATACAATGACTCCTTAAGAGGCCCAACTGGCTTCAGGGAAACACATTCTACAATAGACCAGGAACACAGAATAACAAACATTATTCAAAAACACTCGAAAACAAGCAAGTCTACGCCACCGTATTCCTAGATGTCGCGCAAGCTTTTGACAAAGTTTGACATGAGTTTTTAAACTCGAAACTCAGACGCTTGCTACCACCAGAATTTGCAGATAATATTCTAGTCTTATATAAGTAACAGAATGTTTAAATTAAGGCAAGAGGATGCATATTCCGAGCAAAAAAATATAGAAGCTGGGGTACCACAAGGAAGTTGATCTTTCTGAATTAGGAGCTCGTCGAGGCTAATAATAACAGCCGCACGGTTCGATCCATCAGGTTAAAAGATACGCTTGCCGGGGTTAGTCTTCCGCGCCTCAAAAAGCACGTTAAGCCGTTGGTCCCAGCTGTCATTCGCGGATCTTTGACAATCGTAACGGGTCGTCAGAAGCCAGAAAGTCTGACAATCAGTCTTAGGGGTATCGTGTTATCCAGTAAGTGGGTTGTGGAGGTCCGATAGGCAGTCGCTCCATGTAAAATACAGGTATTCAGCTGCATCCGGTTATACTGGAAGCCGACCCCAACATAGATGGGAAAAAGCTAGGCAGGCTAGGATGACATCTCCGCCGCGAAACAGCGAAACCGCATGATGTTCCACTGCTGTTCTGCTACTTGAGTAGCAGAACAGCATGCGAGTCAGTTGATTTTATTTATTTAGGATCTCCAACAAAAGATGTACACAATACATGAAACATAAATAAAGGGAACATCAGGTATTAAGTAGGTGTACTCCTTCACTTATAGGAGACCACAGCATGCACAAAAATGTTAACAACTAAGCTAACAAAGTTAAAATATTATTAATAAGTAAAATTTGGAGAAAATTAATACATTTTTAAAAGACAAAAAACATAAGAAATTAAAATATAACACTTACGGTCTTGTTACAAAACGAGGTTTTTCTTCGTCATGGTTTAAACCATCGAGCCAGTTTTTGTAAAAAGAACCTAGCTGTGATAGAAATACAGTTCTTTATACAAAACTGACAACTTAGTCCGGTACTAAGTTGTCAGTTTTGTAAAACTGACATCTTAACGTGTCAGAATAAAGCTCGTAATTCAAAAAAGGGTCCATGGTTTAAACCTGGGTTTGAAGATGAACCTTGTTTTGTAATAAGACGGTTAGAGACACCTAAATTATATCTATTAAACATTTTTTATATTTAGAGAGACTCGCAGATGTCTAAATTTGTAGTTTTAGCAAATTCGTTATACTGTCTACAAAGTCTTGGCACAGCGGCGTAATGACCGAGGTTAGTTTTTGATCCAGGGATGTAAAATAATTGAATTAAGTACTGCGGTTTCGCTATGCCAAGGCCCTCAACAATTATATTTGGACGCACGCATTAATACATTGTGTTGTGGCCTCTTCAATAAAATGGTACCTAAATACGCTGACTTGCGGCCAATTTCGGACTTGTGACTGATACACAGATACAGGTTCTATAGCAAAAACCACGGAACAGATAATATCTATTCCGTGGCAAAAACTATGTATTTTATCGGCTAACTTATGCATGCATTTTGCATTCTGGGCCACCACACCACAATTCACACTAATATTGTTACGTAGACGCTAACGCCATCTATTATCGAGTAGCAGAACTACACGAAACGTCGATTCGTGACAGATTTTTCTAGAACTTTCTAAACCCTTCCAGAATGTTCTAGATGGTTAAGTGTCGTTTTGCAGCATTCTAAATCATTCCTGTAAGCACTAGAATGTTCTCGAATTACGGCCTCGAACTTTCTAGAAGCTTACACTCGTCATATAAATAGAGGGTTTCCATCGGTGTATGGCAGTCGTCCGAGACATATTCTCACCGACCCTGATGACCCCATAACCCTCCTTCAGGAGAGTAGTAAGGCCACCAGTACGGTTTGCAAACACAAACCACCTAGAAATACATTCCGACCTCGCCGCCAAGGTCGCAATCGTAACCCCCCCCCACCCCCTACTCGGTGAAGCTGTGCCTGCTGGGGGCACAGCTGAGCCAGTAGCTATTAACCCCCCCATTATGATCCAGCCTGCCCCGTCTGGCTGCTCTATTATTAGCGACGCTCAGTCGCCTAATATTTTACTTTAGTTTTTAAGCCTGGCCGGAGGCATTAAGTTCGCTTAAAGCACCCACAGGAAACGCTCGGTTAAGCAGTCTCGACCCCCCAGTGGTCAACTACGAGATGCCAATCACCAAAACTGTGTAAGGCAGTTCAGCTAGGAATGCGATACAGTGAACTACAGCGAACTAACAGTGAACTACAAGTGATACAGGTGATTCTGTTTAAAGTTTCTGATTACTGTATTAGTGAGTCTGTTTTTGGTGTGAACTGGTATATACTTATTTATCCCAAACCCCAGCTCGTAACAATATTATAAAGGCGAAATTGTTTGGTACTTCTTCACGCTCAAACGGCTGTACCGATTTGGATGAAATTTGGTATGTAGATAGCTTATACCCTGGATTAACACATAGGCTACTTTTTATCCCGTAAACAAATATATACATATATATAAATAAACGTGTTAGATCTTTGAGCATAACATAAATTATCTTTTTTCTTACCCATTCGTTTTGTTTTGACTATTCTCTCTTCACATATTGATATATCTAACGCTTGTTTACACAGATAATAAGTAATATTTCATAATTATATAACTCAAAGAAGTACTTCTTATCTGGTCGTTAAAGACACTGTAGGTACTAAACTAATATCGTATGACAGATAAATGTGTGTATAGTCTATTCCAAAAGTGCCTGATGGCAGTGTAAACAATCCCTGTTCAGGTTAAATTCTTATGCAATCTCTCACTAAAGGGAATTTAGTAACTCTTAACACTGCCATCTGTATTTAGAAGATTTCAACATTCTATCTCATAATTTTTTCAACAATTTTTGTTTGAATAACAGTATTAAATTGTAATTGAGAAATCATCGACGAATATTGAGGTTATAAAATTTTCCTCAATTGTCAAACATCTTTAAGTTGATTTAAAATTAGAATTTTGGGTTTAAGGCGATTGCGCTGTGGTAGCCCGCGAAATTCTAATTTTGTTGCATTTTTACCCGACTACGGCAAAGCCAAAAGGAAGGGTTATGATTTTAGCAGTCTATTATGTATTGTAAGTATGTATTTACGTGTGTAGGTACTAAAGTAACATCGTATGACTGATAAATGTGTGTATAGTCTATTCCAAAAGTGTCTGATGGCAGTGTAAACAAACCATGTTCAGGTTAAATTCTTATACAATCACTCACTAAAGGGAATTTAGTAACACTTAACACTGTCGTCTGTATTTAGAAGATTTCAACTTTATATCTCATCATTTTTTCCAACAATTGTTGTTTGAATAACATTATTAAATTGTAATTGAAAAATCATCGACGAACAATCAATCTGCCTGCCTTTTCCCAATTATGTTGGGGTCGGCTTCCAGTCTAACCGGATGCAGCTGAATACCAGTATTTTACATGGAGTGGCAGTCGCTCATGATAATGTTTTATAATCCCGCGGCTTTGCCCTCGTGGTATGTCGATAAGAAGTAGCCTAAGTCCGTCCCCAGAGTTCAAAGTATCCCCATACCACGTAATCAGCCTATAATGTTCCCACTGCTGGGACACAGGCCTCCTCTCTATGAGAGGGAGCGGACCGTAATCCACCACGCGGGCTCAGTGCGGGTTGGTAGATGTTACATGTCTTCGAATTTTTGGCTCTATGACATGCCGGTTTCCTCACGATGTTTTCCTTCACAGTTTTGAGAGCAATCTGCCTAGCCTTTTCCCAACTATGTTGGGGTCGGCTTCCAGTCTAACCGGATGCAGCTGAATACCAGTATTTTACGTGGAGCGACTGCCTATCTGACCTCCACAACCCAGTAACTGGGTTATACGATACCCCTTGGTAAGACTGGTTGTCAGATTTTCGGGCTTCTGATGACCCGTAACGATTGTCAAAGATCCACGAATGACAGCCGGGACCAACGGCTTAACGTGCTTTCCGAGGCACGGAGGAGTCTTGGTATGTAAAGATGGTCACCCATCCACGGACAACCCCGGCAAGAGTAGACCAACCAACCTGACCCCCTGGCCCTGACCTGGGCAACCTGATGGATCGACCCGTGCGGCTGTTATTACTTAGCCACAAGCTCCTCATCAAAAATCATCGACGAACGTTGAGGTTATAAATTTTTTCTCAATTGTCAAACATCATTAAGTTGATTTAAAATCAGAAGTTAGGGTTTAAGGTGATTGCGCTGTGGTAGCCCGCGAAATTCAAATTTTCTTGCGTTTTTTTGCAATTTGCAGCCCAGTGTAATATGTATTTACATAATTTTAACCATACAATATATCAATACTTACATGTCTCTAAGTTAAGATTTCCTCCAGATTGGTCTTATTTCTAAAATCAAACGAATCCGGAGGAAATTTAAATTAGAGAGCATCATATTTTGATCAAGATACAACCGTACACTGACCTGTAAATTTAGGTTTACTAAGATTTAAAGCTCCCAAGACAGACGAAACACAACTCTATCACTCAATTTGCATGAAGTTCTCATAGAAATTTTTCTACTAGAGTCTACAGATGATATGGCTAGAAAGGGAGTAACTACCGAGATGACGACTAATAGAGAAGTATGGAAGAAAAAGACATGTTGAGCCGACCCCAAATAAATTGGGACAAGGGCAGGAGAATAACGACGTTCTGCTAGAGTCGCGTCTCTCTGACGCGTCGCGCCTGACTGCGGGAGCCTTTAGGTGTACGTAGGGAGGTCAAATATGTAGTCGTTCCATTTAAAATACTGGTATTCAGCTGCATTCGGTTAGACTGGAAAGCCGACCCCCACATAGGTATTTGGGAAAAGGCAGGCAGATTGATTTAGGTGAACAATGCAACGCATTGTCAATGCGTGCCACGAAAGATGAGACTTGACGAGCGTCGTACCGCGCCTCCCGCGCTCTTTCCGCCGCCCCAATGACGTCCGGTCCCTTCCCATTTCAGACCTCACACCGCTAAAGAGACCTATAAATCAGAATAATCAGAATCAGAGAATTATAATCTACTGCGCAAGTCAAACTACGTGGTGTGTCAAGTCTCAACTTTCGTGGCACGCATTCTAAGTAGTTTGGCTACTTTGTACCTATTTACTCTAACTTCATCATCATCTTCCTACCCTTGTCCCATGTTATGTGGGGGCGGCGCACCACGTTTTCTTCTTCCATTCTCTCTGTCAACCGTCACGCTATCATTCACTCGGTTCACTGCTTTCTCTTTCATATCATTCCTCACACAATCCATCCATTATTACATATTTGAATCATCATCTTCCTGCCCTTATCCCATGTTACTTGGGGTCGGCGCAACACGTTTTCTTCTTCCATTCTCCCCTGTCAACCGTCACGCTATCATTCACTCCCTTCTTTCATATCATTCCTCACACAATCCATCCATCTTTTCTTTGACCTTCCTCTCCCTCTCCATCCATCAACATTTACTCATAACTTACATGTTATAAAGAAACCTCGATGTTTTGTCAACTGGTAAATACCGTGTGAAGCAGGGGCGGGTTGCTAGTTTAGTACAAGGAAAACATTATTTACGTAAACAACTTATCTCCGTTTCACTAATGATGTTCGACTAAAATAGATTAACACTAACTTTGTTTACAACTCCTGAATACACGCAAGAATTGGGCATTACACCCATTTTTGAAAAGTGTCTCATTTAGATTCTATACTGCTAATAAGCCACAAAAAAAAACAACGTTTTTATTCAATCGATAAGTGCCATAAAAATGCATTTAAAATTAAAAATTTTACATTTACAAATTTCGCGCTTAATTTGTCGAAAACGCTAAACGCAGTGGACGCCATATTGCTCTGTGGTCATGACGTCAGCTGGCTGTGTAAACAAAGCTTTATATACGCTGATCAGTTGACAGTTGATATTGACACTTTTTTAATTTACTCAGCCGTATGACGTAATAACATGGCGGTAGAAAACAGATTAAAGAACGGAAAACTTTGAATTGAATTTTAAAATTTATATTATTATTTTATGAACTAAAACTAACGTTTTCCGATTACTTTTTGCCTAAGCTATCTAAATAATACATTTTTAGATTTTTTCTCCTAAAGAGTAAAATACCGTATTGTTATTATTTTATTAATTCCGCAGCTGACTAACAAAGTTTCAAGAAAACTTTTCTTTTTTTCTATTAGCCATAACTGTCCCACAGCTGGGCAAAAGCCTCCCTACTCTCTTTCCACCTCTCTCTATCCAGAGCTGCCAAGGACCGATCTTTATAAAAGGAGTCCAGCTCATCCCACCATCTCCGCCTGAGCCTGCCGCGATGTCGTTTGCCATTATGCGGGACCCACTGGCTCGTAAGTTTGGCCCATAAGCCCATTGATCGGCTCACATGCGGCAGATGTGTCCAGCCCAACTTCATTTAAGGAGTATGCAAACTCAAAGCATTTATTTCAATTAAACCAATTACAGGCACTTTTGAATTGTCAAGGCATTTTGAATTGTCATGCACTGTGGTAGCCCGCGAAATTCAAAATTTCTTGCGTTTTATGCAATTTGCAGGTCCGTGTCAGGCTGTATCTTGATCAAAATATGATACGCGGCAATAAAACATATGTATTTACATAATTTTAACCATAAACATCATCAATACTCTAAGTTAGATTTCGTGCAGAGTCGTCGAACGAACGAAATCCAACGACTCTGCACGAAATCTAACTTAAGAGAGATGTATTGATGATTTTTATGGTTAAAATTATATAAATACATATGTTTTATTGCCGCGTATCATATTTTGATCAAGATATAACCTGACACGGACCTGCGAATTTGCAAAACACCCAAAAAAAAAATTGAATTTCACGGGCTACCAGAGCGCATCCTCCTTAAGCGTGGCAACTTTCCGAGTGACATCAGTTAGTTTAGTGATGGAACCTTCGATCAATAATAGCACTAGATACAGGATCAGGAACAAAAATAAGTCGCTGTAGTGGCCACGTTTACACACACATAAACATTTACATTTGTTGCTACGAAATATAGAAAAAAGTTTTATAATATTAACAACTTCAATTCATTATAAACCTTAACAATCAAACATAAAGTTTAATTATGATTGCAAAATATTTATATTTAAGTCCTTCTATCATCGGAGAAAGGTAAAAGCAATAAATTAAAAATGTCGCTTGAAAATAAAAAGTAATTTTTATAATAAGTACAAAAATATTTATTCTAAAATGAAACTTAAATCTTGAGCACTAAGGTTAAAAACATTTTGTTGCCAATTTCGTGCTTACTCTATTTTGGAACTAGACATAGTTCTTGGTATTTACATTTCAATGCTCAGAACACAGTAAGTATTGACGGACGTAGAGTAGCAGAATAATAATATATTTTTTAGGCCATGGTTCGTTTTATATGGTAGCAAATATTTTTGACCGATTTATAAAAGTAGAAGGACTAAATTAGTACAATAGTTATTTTTTTAAGACATTGCTATTAACTGTTTGCGGGTTGGCTCATTGTAATCAACCCGTATTAAAAAATGGGTGCGTCTACTTTTGTACGCGATTTTGAAGTTATAAAAAATATTTGTATTATATCGTATACTTTTTTAGGGTTCCGTACCCAAAGGGTAAATCGGGACCCTAATACGAAGACTCCGCTGTCCGTCCGTCTGTCAACAGGCTGTATCTCATGAACCGTGATAGTTAGACAGTTAAAAATTTCACAGATGATGTATTTCTGTTGCCGCTATAACAACAAATACTAAAAAACAGAATAAAATAAATATTTAAGGGGGCTCCCATACAACAAACGTGTTTTTTTCTTGCTCGTTTTTGCTGGATATTGGTAACGGCAACAGGTAGACGCTTGAAATATTAACAATATTTTTTTTGTATTGTTTTGCCACCACTCATGCGAAGAAAATTGCGTATAACTCGTTCGGTTTTCATGCATACGTCGAACACGTCGTTTGAAGCATAACATAAACCACCCATGTCTCTTAAATCGATTAATTTATGAAACCATAATTTTTGTTTAGCCCGTAGATCCATTTTACAGTCCTCGCAATTAATTTTCTTAACAAGGCTACTGACTACAAAACCAGAAATGTAACCTACTATTTGCGTAACAATATCTGAAGTTGGATTATGATCTAGTTTTAGCTGAGTTTATATGTTAATAAGAAAGCAAGTATATCACTAGGAAATCTACAAACAAAAATAACATGTAAAGTAACAATACTACTCCATGCATTTTCCTGTTCCAGAACAGTCGATATTTGAAATAAGACCACAAAAGTATTTGTGTTTTTATTTTTCGGGCCGTTTTTGAAGCGCTTATCGGGAATCTAGTACTATTATTGATCGAAGGATGGAACGGATTGTTGTTTTCTTAACCCGGTCCACAAGTTTAAGGAAACTAGTGAAAGAAAATTTAAAAGAACATTCTAGATGGTTTGGTGATGGTCATGATTAGAGAATGAGTGAAAGGCGACTAACAAAAGGTATTTACAAGGCAGAAGTAAGTGAAAACGCCGGCAGGGGACGCTCTAGGAAGACATTATAGTGACCTTATTGGTGATGTTCTTCAGAAAGGTCAGGTGCGTAGTACTCGCAACCGGAGTACGTGTATGACCAGATGTATGATCGCAAACGAAGCAAAAAGAGTATGTAAGGGTCATAGTAGGTGGCGTTCTGTAGTTTCTGCCTACCCCCATTGGAAGAAAGCGTGAGTTTATGAATGCGCGTGGGGGTGTATGTGCGGGAATAAGAAAGTGACAGAGTCAATTTACTTCCACATGCGAAAAAAAGAGAGCGCAACAATGCGCTGGAACCAAAATAAAAGCGCCAAATCAAATAAAAATTGTTTAAAAATAAATTAAGCTATCTATCAAAAATATTTTCAGCCAGAGTCAATTACATAATACATTTTGAATGTAATGAAGTTACTTAGGATTTTAGAATTACAGAAAAAAAACATAAAAAAGTAGAGGTCTTTTCGGGATTAAATACTATCGAGGAAATTTAACCCAATTGTGTTTTCCTTCAATCAGAGTATTAATGAAATAGTCAATAAACATATATCCAAAAATTAAATCCATAGTTACAGACAACAAAAGGATATCTAGGCAGGACACACTAACATATTTGTAAGAGTATTGCTTCATGTTCAATTTTATTTTTGCAATACTCCTAAATTGTAACACACTAACACAAAATTGTATATTGTCACGAAATTGAACATGAAGCAATACACATACAGATATATTAGTATATCCTGCCTAGATATCTCTTTTGTTGTCTGCATACGCTGCAATAGTGAAATAAATGGTTACAAAAAATCCCCCAATTTATTTTGGTATCGCCTTAACTCCTAAATACAGAAACTTCGCAAGAATTGTTATTATTTCATTATTTTCGTAGCTGACTAACTAATTTTCAAGAAAACTATACATTTGATCTTACGTCAGATATAATTACTTGCAAAAGTTTACACAACTGGTTTAAAAAACACGCATTTCTTAGAAGTTTGTTGGAAATAAATATTTGTTTTTCTAGATCTGTCAAAGAGGTGCGCAAAATCTACAGCACACGGTACTATGGTACATGGTTCTATGATTCGTGGCTAAGTAATAACAGCCGCACGAATCGATCCATCAGGTTAAGCTATGCTTGCCGGGGTTGGTTAGTGGATGGGTGACCACCTTTACCTACATACCGAGACTCCTCCGTTCCGTGCCTCGGAAAGCACGTTAAGCCGTTGGTCCCGGCTGTCATTCGTGGATCTTTGAAAGTCGTTACGGGTCGTCAGAAGCCCGAAAGTTTGACAACCAGTCTTACCAAGGGGTATCGTATTACCCAGTTACTGGGTTGTGGAGATCAGATAGGCAGTCACTCCATGTAAAATACTGGTATTCAGCTGTATCCGGTTAGAGTGGAAGCCGACCACAACATAGTTGGGAAAAGGCTAGGCAGGTTGATTGGTGGTTCTATGATTACTGTAATCCACAATCTTTTTGGCCGGGCTGAAGTTAGCGCGGCCGCCATCTTGTGCATCCTGCGTGCCTCCATCGGTTGCTCCATCGTCCTAACCGATCCCTTAATTTTGCATTCTGCTCATCGGCTCGCATACGTTCAACCCGACCAAAAAGATTGGGGACTACTGTATGTATTTTCTGGCATAAAGATCTCATAAAAATACTGGTATTCAGTTGCATGCGGTTCGACAGGAAGCCTATCAGCTTTCAGTCTGACCGGGCCTCTGCCTTCCTCTTCATACAGGCTTTTGAATCCTAACAAATCACACTAATATTATAAAGCCGAAAGTGAGTGTGTGTGTTTGTATGTTTGTTACTTCTTCACGCTCAAACGGCAGGACCGATTTGGATGAAATTTGGTATGTAGATAGCTTAAACCCTGGATTAACACAAAGGCTACTTTTTATCCCGGTCTACTCAGGTGAAACTGCGGGGCGCAGCTAGTAATAAGTGTTATAAATACGAAAGTGAGTTTGTTTCTTTGTTACTCTATCACGCTAAAACAGCTCAACGGATTTAGATGAAATTTGGAACACGGGTAGACCATGACCCGGATTAGGACAAAGGATACTTTTAATCTCGATAGTACGTTCCCGTGAGATAATTTCCGGCATGCAGTCATTGCGAAGCCCCTGGCCCCAAGTATGTTACATTCTACGAAGGCAAGACTTCATACACAGACATACGTCATACACATAGAGCTAGTTCGTGTGATAACAACATTGAGTCCGTCACGTGGTCTACACCTGTTGTAAATGTAACGCGGTTGAGGATAACGTGATCAGGGAGTGACGTTATGTACGTATCAATGTCATCTACTGTTGCTACCGCATAATGTACGTTATGTATGTCATAGGTCATAGGGCTTTCGGTATCTCGGTTCAATCGTGCAAAGCGATGGCGAAGTAGATCGGACGGTTAAGCATAGGATTAACACTGGATGGATGAAATGGCGGCAGGTCACGGGGACAATCTGCGACTCCCGCGTTCTCCTTAAACTTCAGGGGAAGATATTTAAAACAATGGTTAGACCTACTGTCTTGTATGGATCAGAATGTTGGGCCACAAAAGGGATGAATGAAAAGCAGTTGCATGCAGCTGAGATGAGAATGCTAAGAGGGATGTGTGGTGTTACACGAATGGACAGAATAAGAAATGAGTACATAAGAGGAAGTTTGAAAGTGGCACCGGTGACTGAAAAGTTGTACGGAAATCGGTTGTCATGGTATGGGCATGTGATGCGGAGGAGTGAGGAAAATGACTTGAGGAAAGTTTTGAGTATAAATGCCGATGGCTATAAGAGTAGGGGAAGACCAAAGAAACGATGGATGGATTGTGTGAAAGATGACATGGCTAGAAAGGGGGCGACTACCGAGATGACGAATAATAGAGAAGTATGGAAAAAAAGGACATGTTGCGCCGACCCCAAATAGATTGGGATAAGGGCAGGAGAATGATGAAAATGATGTATGTCATAGGGCGTGACCCTATTTCCAGCCTCATAATCTGCCTGCCTTTTCCCAACTATGTTGGGATCGGCTTCCAGTCTAACCGGATGCAACTGAATACTAGTATTTTATATAGAGTGCCTGCCAATATGACTTTCACTACTGGATAACACCAAAAAAAAATACCAAAAGAGTACAAAGATTTAAAACACAATTACGTTTAAAAAAAAAAAAACCGGTCAAGTGCGAGAGGGACTCGCGCACGAAGGGTTCCGTATATTGTACATTTCTCTAGTGTTCCTTGCTGCTGTAATGTAAAACTATCTTTTCTATTCTGTCCGACTTTTACTTTATCAATATTGTCTTTGTCTTTTTGTGTAAGTATCTGTGGAGAACAGTTAGTTCAGACCTGCAGAACCTGTGTCTAGTGTGTTGATAAACACAGAACATTACGACCCCCCTACGATACCCCTTGGTAAGACTGATTGTCAGATTTTCGGGCTTCTGACGACCCGTAACGACTGTCAAAGATCCACGAATGACAGCCGGTACCAACGGCTTAACGTGCTTTCCGAGGCACGGAGGAGTCTCGGTATGTAAAGATGGTCACCCATCCACGGACCAACCCCGGCAAGCGTAGCATAACCTGATGGATCGACCCGTGCGGCTGTTATTACTTAGCCACGTGCTCCTTTCCTTAAATAAGCCATTATTTCTCATAAAAAGTAAAGGATAAAAAATGGTTATTGTCGGTTATCCCTAAGAGATAGACATATACCACCGCCTACTTTTTTGTAGACCTTTTAAAGGTGTACAATACTGAAGTACTTACATTATTTTGATCTATCTCGTAGGGTTCAGCCAGCATTTGCAATGTAAGCTCAAAAAAAGTGTTTATTTACGACATCACATTAGAAACCTCTAAAATTATCAGTGTTTCTCTACTATATTATACATGTATTATAAATAATAAACCTTCCTCTTGAATCACTATCTATTAAAAACCGCATGAAAATCCGTTGCGAAGTTTTAATGATCTAAGCATACATAGGGACAGAAGGACAGCGGGAAGCGACTTTGTTTTATACTATGTAGTGATTTGGCACTCAAAATAGACTGTGTCGTGGATTAACACACAGGGCACTTTTTATCCGGGGATATATTAGGGAGGAGCTCGTGGCTAAGTAATAACAGCCGCACGGGTCGATCCATCAGGTTAAGCTGCGCTTGCCGGGGTCGGTCCGTGGATAGGTGACCATCTTTTCATAACGCGAGGGTTTACTGCGAAAACCAACTAAGTGCAGTCAACTCAGTTATGAGTTACTGCGTTTTAAAAGTCTATAACTAATTAAAATACTATATTTTAGTAAATCCATGAAGTATCTTCTAAACCGTTTAACGTAGCGCTTAGCCGGTTTTACCCGTATAAAAAGCTCAACAAGATGAGAATCTTAATGCATTTATCTAATTTTTGTCAAAAATGTTGGTTAGAAGGTTTTCGCAGTACACCCTCGAACGAGACTCCTCCGTGCCTCGGAAAGCACGTTAAGCCGTTGGTCCCGGCTGTCATTCGTGGATCTTTGACAGTCGTTACGGGTCGTCAGAAGCCCGAAAGTCTGACAACTAGTCTTACCAAGGCGTATCGTATTACCTAGTTAATGGGTTGTGGAGGTCAGATAGGCAGTCGCTCCATGTAAAATACTGGTATTCAGCTGCATCCGGTTAGACTGGAAGCCGGCCCCGACATAGTTGGGAAAAGGCTAGGCAGATTGATATTAGGGAGGGGTAGAGGGTCGAGCCGAATCTCACCCAACAACTCCGAACCTAGGTTCGAAGGCGTTTATAATTTCAACGCCAAAATTTTGGCGTTAACTGCTAAGGCTTCAACCCTAGGAAGTTTAGTATTGATTTTTTGACATCACCTGACCTACCTCACCTGACTAAAAATGTGAACATAGGAAATATGAAATTTTTAAAATGTTCCATATCTCCAGACTTACGATTTTTTTTTCTCAATGGTGGCACTAGTTGGCGTTACAGCTCGCCTTTAACTCTCTATTTGCGACGATCATTGAGCCAAAACAACCGTCATTAACCGAAAGACATATGTTTTTCAATTTTAAGACATAATTATGTTTTACAAGTAAAGATTTATTAGACAAATAATCTGTAGGTATAATGAAGGCTCCTTTCATACGACATTAATTTTATTGCCAATGACGCCAGCGCTTATCAAGACACAAATTAGGTCGGCAAGCATTAGATGATGTTCGCAAATGTCTGTGAAGTGTATGTGTTTGATATTTACTTGTTTAGATAATTATTGTTCCGCTCAGTAACGCGGAATTTTACTGGGAATTCTATTAAGGCTGTCGTGTTTTCTTAAATGATCTACGTTTTGGTTGTTTAAATCTAGTGCGTTGACTGACGAATTTCGCCAATGAAAATGAAACTGATGATTGTCATCATTGTTGTGAAATATTAACACTGACAGCCTTGAACTGTGTTTAAATGTGCTGATCGAATTCAGTTTTATTGGTGCAATTCGTCCTTAGTACCGCAACTAGCTGTTAGTTTAGAGAAATATCTCCTATTGGCAAATATTATGTCTGTTGTGAATCAACAGATACAACATTTGCAAATAGGAGATTGTAAAGTGGTCAACCAATAATACGATATTTTACTCTAGATGAGAAAAAATCTAAAAATATATTATTTACATAGCTTAGGCAAAAAGCAGTCGGAAAATGTTAGTTTTAGTTCATAAAATAACAACATAAATTTTAAAATTCAATTCAAAGTTTTCAGTTTTTTTAATCTGTTTTCTAACACCATGAAAGTAGCCGCCATGTTATTACGTCATACAGCTGTTTAAATAGTGTCAATGTCAACTGTCAACTGATCAGCGAATATAAAGTGTTTGTTTACTCAGCGAACTGACGTCATGACCACAGAGCAATATGGCGTCCACTGTTTTAGCGCGAAATTTGAAAATGTAAAATTTAAATGCATTTTTATGGCAATTATCGATTCAATAAAAATTTTGTTTTTTAGTGGCTTATTAGCAGTATAGAATCTAATTGACACTTTTCAAAAATGGGTGTAATACCCTATTATGACAACGACCAATAACGTTAGTCGAAAACTCTGAAGACGTGACATCCACGAACCCGCACTGGGCCCACGTGGTGGATTATGGGTATCGTATGGCCCACTCCCTCTCACAGAGAGGAGGCCTGTGAGACACATCTCAGCAAAGGGATGGGAAACTTTATAGGTTGATTATGCTACAGGCCTCGTCTCTGTGAGAGGGTGTGGGCTATAATCCGCCACGCGAGCCCAGTGTGATTTAGTAAACGTGACATGTCTTTGAATTTTTGGTTATAGGACATGCCAGTTTCTTCACGATGTTTTCCTGAACCTTTTTGAAAAAATCTTAAATTCATTCACTGACAGACAATGCACAGCTGGGTCTAGACTCTAGAACATAGACATAAGATTTAGTAAGAGTTCCTTTTATAACAGATGTGAAGACTGTTTTTTTTTTAATACTTTTTTTAATCACAATAAATACATTTTCATTCTTTTCCTTCATTAAGAATTTTTGCCGATGTGAAATCCCATAGTGCACACACGGCATGTGATGAAATAAATTAGTACACTTAATTTAGCTAATATAAACAAACAGTACTTCCTAGAAGCCAAATTCAAAGCCAACGAATACAGATAAAGTAACCAAAGGAAATTCTCATAGAATAACAAACAGGAAAAACATTTGTGAATGAATCTTCGAGCCAGCGCCATGTTGAATGTTGAAATTCTAATTACGATCTAGAATAATCTAGATCCAATAGTGCTTTTCTACGAATGCAAATAGTATGTGACAATGTACTACGTGACTGATTTAAGGGGGTATAATTGAAGCGTAAACTACGCTTCAATATATCCTCCCGTCCCGTGATCGGTGAAAATGAGCCAGCTGGTGGCGTAGCTGAGCCTGTAGCTTTAAACTCCCCTGATAATAATAATTACCCTGATTTGATCCAGCCTGTCCCTCCTTGCTGTCTTTCCGCCAGCGAAGCCCTAAGCCGAGGTCTGTACCCCACAGGAGGTGCCCTTAGCGTGCAGTCGCTTAGTTTATTTGTAACCGACTTCAAAAAGGAGGAGGTTATCAATTCGTCGGAACCTTTATTACTCGAAGATGGCTGGACCGATTTGGATTGTTTTTGTTTTATTTGAGAGGGTATACATCACAGTTGGTCCCATATAAAATTTATTAACTTTGCTTTGGTAGTTTTTGAGTTAGCTTCAATAATACGTATTTTTTCCCCACTTTTATATGGATGATGTTCTACGAGTACTTTGTTTTGCAGGTAGTGGTATTAGAATTTGTGTGGGGTAGGTTCCACAACTAAAAAGTGAAAAATAAAAACTTTTTTACAAAAAAAAAATACAACCGACTTCCAAAAACAACTACAAAGTGAAAAATAACTTTAATTTCGGAAGTCGGTGGCAAAATACGAAAATACATTTAACTAGACACCGACTTCCAAAATTAAAGTTATTTTTCACTTTGTAGTTGTTTTTGGAAGTCGGTTGTATTTTTTTTTGTAAAAAAGTTTTTATTAGCTGGCAGGCTTTGAGTTCGCTTAAGGCACTCACAGGAAAGTCCGGTCAAGTAGCCGAGACCTCTCATGGTCAAACTACGAGATGAAAAAAAAAAACCTCGGTGTGTAAGTGAAATGTCGTTATGGCTGTCTAGTTTAACGCGCGAGATAGACGACTCTCACGCGCTCAATAAATGTTTAGCTTAGTAAGTTCTTAACATATTAGGTCTTTACCTATGAAATTGCCGTTCTGCAGTACTGGCCATTTCAAATCAAAATAATTTTTGTTTGGCTAAGAATTCTAATTTCAAATTAATTTTATTTTAAAATCATGGATTTTTTTTCCCAAAAGTTGTCATTTGTTTATTGATTAGTGTTACATTTTCATCGCATTTCAATCTTTTTCGTCATCATGGATACGTTAAAAATTCGAGTAATTATGGAATATGAGTACCGTCGTGGCAGCAACGCGGCACAAGCGGCACGCAACATCAACGACGTTTACGGAGCTAACACTACTAAATTAGAAATTAACTATTTAATAACAAATACTCCATCACTGGATGCAGTTTGGCATTTGAAATTTTATGGTATATTTTTAATTATAATTGTTAATGAAGGGATAAATTGCTTTTAAAGATTATTAAGAGGTATGTTTGAAGATTTTTTTGGTGCATTAAAGTATGTTTAATTATGTTTTGAGTTCCATCACTGTATGCGAAAAGGACTTGAAAATATCATATTTGTTTCATTTGTCAAAACTATTTACGGTTTATGATACATACACTGCTTTTAAAAACTACCTTTTTGACCGTTGTCAAGAAATATCCACCTTAAAAGGCTTTTAATACATCAATGGGTCCACCCATAGAAACATTAAAAACAGGAGAAGTGGCAAGGGGGCGTGTCTGTGTCCGCGCGACGAGATCGGTATGAACCATTCCTAGTCAAATGGCAGTCTCCGCGAACTAGTGCGCTTTCGACTGTGATCGTGACAAATTATAAGAATGCCGTGTTGTTCAGTGGTTTCTTGTAAAAACCGAAGCCAAAACAAAAACTATAGAAATCATGGAATCACTTTCCATATGTAAGTACAAGTATTTTACTATAGTTGTCATTAAAATCATGAAAAACAACAAATTGTAAAATGTTTCTTGCTTTTACTACGTTATTTTTGTTTTCAAATATCACAGCGACTGCACTATTTATGCAATAAATACATTCAAACTCAAACTCAAAGCATTTATTTCAATTAAACCAATTACAGGCACTTTTGAATTGTCAAGGGGTCGGTCAGTCAGAAAGATGAAGCTAGGCGCCCATTCCAAAGCATAGTAGGTACCTATGGAGAAGAACGGGCAAGAAACTCCACGGACACTCTTTTAAATCAAGATATGGTTACAAAATAATGGTTACATCATTCATGTTGAAATTTCATATGTGAGAACGATGCAGAACGTTAAAAGCGTCCTTAAAAAAAACAATTCAAATATTTAAATTAAATTAAAATAAGCCCTGACCGCTAAGGTATGCCCAGCCTTCACTGACAGCGCTTATTCACGAACCTGACGCATGGATTGGCTAAATGATCCAACACGCGCCACCATCAGCGAGACATTAGTGTGAGCGTCACATACTCTCAGTCGCCAGGGCACATTCAAGTCAAACAAAGACGTACCCAGTAAATGGTAGCTTTAGAGTATGTACATAGTACTCACACATGTGCTATGCAATTATATAATACAAAGGAGATTGAGTCTATACAATGCAATGATAGTCTTACAATCTTCAGCATCTCCAACAGTATCTTCAAATGTTAATTAATTAGTTGTGGTTGTGGAGCAGGACCAGCATTGAGCCAAGCATTTTTATCGGTTATGTAATCCCCAAACTTATAATATGCCTGCCTGCATAGTGTGCGTTTTATACAAGTTTTGAATTTAGTCTCATTGAGCTGAAGTATGTGTGGAGGTATTTTATTGTAACATTTTAAACAGTATCCCATGAACGACGTGTCTACTTTAGCTAGTCTGAAACCTGGTTGAGCTAATAGGTCCCTTTTTCTAGTACTATAATTATGCCTTTCACCTCTTTTACTAAAAAGATGTAAATTTTTCCTTACGTACATGATATTTTCGTAGATATATTGACAAGGTACCGTCATGATGTTAATTTCCTTAAACAGTTCCCTTAGAGAATCGCGCTTGCGGAGATTATATATGGCTCTAATGGCTCTTTTCTGCAGAATAAAAATTGACTCGATGTCTGCAGCCCGTCCCCAAAGTAAAATACCGTAAGACATGATACTATGAAAGTAACTAAAATAGACTAGCCGCGCAGTATCTACATCAGTAAATTGACGGATTTTTCTGACAGCATATGCTGCTGAACTTAGCCGTCCTGCAAGTGATGTTAAATGAGGACCCCATTGTAGCCTAGAGTCGAGCGTGATCCCCAAGAAAACGGTTTTATCGACGAATTCTAGTTTCTCTTGATTCAATACTATCTCACAATCACTACTTTTTACATTTGGTAAAGAAAATCTAATGCACTTAGTTTTTTTCCCATTTAATACTAAATTATTAGCAGTGAACCAATTTTGGACCTGCAGTAGGGCGTTATTAACTTCGTCAAAATTTGTATCACGTCTACCTACCTTAAAAATCAAGGAAGTATCGTCAGCAAATAACACCATTTGTGGTTGATTTTTTAATAAATGGAGTAAATCATTAATATACACTAAAAAGAGGAAAGGACCCAATATTGAGCCTTGTGGAACACCCATTTTTACATTTAAACCAAGTGAAGTGATACCATTTATTTGAACTTGCTGTTGTCTATCATTTAAATAAGATTTTACTAAACTGAGCGCAAGTTTTCCAAGTCCGTAATGCTCAAGTTTCAAGAGTAGGGTTTCGTGATCAACGCAATCAAATGCCTTGGAGAGGTCACAAAAAATTCCTATGGCGTCTTGGGCCTCTTCCCACGCGTTAAAAATGTGTTTTAATAAGGTTACACCGGCGTCGGTCGTACAACGTCCTTTGGTGAAACCAAACTGTTGATCGTGAAGTATTTTATTCGTGTTAAAATGATTGAGCATTTGATTAAGCATTACTTTTTCAAAAACCTTGCTGAAAACTGGCAACACGGATACGGGTCTATAATTATTTGTGTCCTTACTGTCCCCGGATTTAAAAAGTGGTATTACCTTACTGTATTTCATTAAATCCGGGAAAACTCCCTGATCCACACACAAATTAAATATTAAGGCTAAGTAAGGCGCTATAGTCTCAATTATGGAGGTACAGACTTTAATAGACATTCCCCAAAGATCTTCGGTCGGTTTGATCTTAATTTGCTTAAAAGCTTTTATTACTGTTATGGGGTTAATGTGCTTAAAGTTAAATTCAATCGGGCAGGCCGAAACGTTCGCCTTTACTAAATTAAAAGAAAGTGAGGGCGAGGAGTTTAATATTTCAGTAGTTTTAAGTGGGATACTGGTAAAGAAATTTACAAATTCTTGAGCAACTTCTTTGCTATCGCAAATGAGACCACATGACGTCTCCAGTGTGTAATCAAAATTATGCTTTTTGATCCTATTAGTTTCATTATTGATAATTTTCCAAACTGTCTTAATTTTATTCTCTGCTGATTTAACCTTGTTGCTAATGTATAAAGCTTTAGCTGCCTTACAAGTATTCTTAAAAATTCTAGAGTAAGTAGAAACATACTTATTAAAAGATTCCGTGTTAATATAAGGCTTAAGGCCATACAGCTCGAAAAGTCTTTCCCTACTTTTCCTGAGTCCTCTAGTTGCCCAGTCACTAAATAAAAACTTAGGGCTTATAGTTTTTGTGATCTTCTTAAAAGATTTATCGAACTCTGTTTGGACTACCGAAAAGAATTCTTCATACAAAATATTAACATTGTTCATTGTTAGTTCTTGGTCATTTAACTTACCAATTAAAGTGCTATTAAATTTTTTTAAATTAGCAGATGTTATTGGTCTGGATTGTATCTGCACTTTTTGTATTGGTATGTTGGACTCAAAAGTTACAGTTTGACCGCTGTGATCAGAAGGGAGATAATTAACGATGGATTTATCTAAATAGTCACAGCAACAAAAAACATTATCAATACATGTAGCAGTAGTCGTAGTAATTCGGGTTGGTTCTACAAACACATTTGACAAATTGAATGATTTAAACAAATTTAACAATCTACTGGTATTTGAATTGTTTTCTAAAATATTAATATTAAAGTCACCACAGATAATTACTGACTTATTACCAGCTGCAAGTTTTGCCAAAACTTCTTCCATTACTGACTCGAATATGTAGTAGTTTTGATAATTTGGAGGTCTGTAAACGCACACTATGACATGCTTATCCAGCTCAACAGCTCATTGCCCCTTAACCACTACCTAAGTACGTCGCTAAGTGACTGGACAAGCAATGTAATAATCACAAAACGTTACTTTATTTATACGGATGGTCGCGTAGTACGGCCGCTGCGTCTTGAAACGAGCTAGTGGTGCGCTTGTGCAGATCCACTAACGTATCCTATCGCCTAAAATGTCGATTGGCGAATGAATATAATATTGCTTTTATAGTTTATTCTTCAATTTGTCAATCGTTTTAACCCGGTTGGAAGATCGATGTGAAATAATGATTTTACTTATTTTGACTATTTTACTGCATAGTAGAGAAATGCGTAACCAACGTCGTTCGTTAAGCAAGTTTATTAAATTTTAGGTTAATAATCGGTGTATTTTTGGGTTTGAATGATCGTATATTATGCCTAATCCTCGTGCTATTAATCATACGATATAATTATTATCAATACGATATGCTAGCCTAAACCAACTTAACCGGATTTTTTTTATTTACTTATTGATTTTTATTTTAGCTACATATTGTTTATTTTTATTATAATATTTTCTAGACATATCCTTATTTATTTATTTTATTTTAAGGACAACAAAAAAAGTTTTAGTATATTAATAAATAGAAGAGTCGATAACTTTCCGATTTAGTCAATCACTAGTGTATATTATGTAAAATAAATGTCTTTTGATTGATTTGATTTTTGATTTGATTTGCCACAGTACATTCAAAGGGACCGATGTTTTTGTGTAAGTAAGCTGTACGGTGCATGGTAAACACGCTGTATTTGATGAGATAAGGTTTATAATTGATTGTGTAGTACGTTCCGATTTTTGAAATGCGGGTGTGTGTGAGATTGCGTATCTATTGCTTTTACTGAACTGCATGTGTTGGTCAGTGGTAGGGACAAACTCAAACTCAAAGCATTTATTTCAAATAAACCAATTACAGGCACTTTTGAATTGTCAATGGGTCGGTCAGTCAGAAAGATGAAGCTAGTTGCCCATTCCAAAGCGTAGTAGATCCCTATGGAGAAGAACGGGCAAGAAACTCCACGGACACTCTTTTAAATCATAATATTTTTACAAAATATTGGTTACATCGTTCAAGTTGAAAATATACATGTGAGAACAATGTAGAAAGACGTGCACGTTAAAAAGCGTCCGTAATAAAAAGATAATAACTAAAACAACTAAATTAAATATTAAAATTAAAAATAAGCCATGGCAGCTAAGAGACGACCAGTCCCAACTGACGGCGCCCGTTCACGAACATGACGCATGGATCAGCACCAAACAAAGTGGAGACACAGTGTTCCGATACATTTTAACTTACTGGGCATATCTCCTTCTTTCTTATATCTATGGGTCCACCCCATGCTCTCACCTGTTAATACTTTTAAACGAGAATAAATCCCTGAACTTAAGAGAAATATCCAAAGTTGGCAACAATTTTATGGTGGTAGGGATGCGGGCGCATCGCTGAATCTGACGATGTCTTCCAAATTCGTCTGGCAAGTACCTACCCAAGTACTTCCCGAATTCGTCCGGCGATTCGTCCGATTCGGCGCGGATAAGTGTGGGTTCTATAGGATTTCATAGAAGTAATTTATTATAGAATTCGATTCTTTCGGCTCCTTCGCTTCCTTCGGGTCTGATAAGTGTGCATTTATTATTATTATTTATTTATATTTTAAAATGTCTTTCATACCTCGGGACCCTGGGGTTCCGGACCATTGGAAGACGTACGAGGGGTCGAAGCCAACTCGCAGAGGCCCCTTAGACAATTTTAAGTTATGAGGAGGCACCAACCGACAGTTATCCCTGTATGCACTATACAAGTGCACCCAAAAACAACCCTCGGTTGGTGCAGGACTATTGCAGAACATGGAAACAAAACATATTGGGCTATGGGTTTGGGTGGCTGTGGACTGGTTACCTAGAACTATGGAAACACTATGGCCCCTGCCTGACTAATGTTTTGTATATAATATACAGATAAAATGATTATTATTATTATTAAATTTTACAAAAAAGCAAAGCAAGCATCTGTTTTATCTTTTAGCATCGTCACATGTGAAGGCTAGCTATCTTGCCTTTTGAAAAATCTTCAATATCATTTCAGGTGAAAGCCGGCCACTGTTGAACGTACAGGCCTCCCCGAATCATACGGTCCTGTGCCCCTCGCATCCATCTTTAAAAAGGACCAAGTTCACAAGGTGAAAGACGAAAAATAGCTTCAAAATTGTCAAAGACACGACAGCTAACCAATAAAATTCAAATAACACATAAAGAAATCAAATATTATGGAATTGTACAAGCCTCCAAGCATTGTTTTGTTAATACCATCATATGCAAGCAACAAGTCAATTGAGTAAAATTGGCTGTTATGACGCTCTGGAGTCATGATTAACTTTAACTGTCCTGACCTACTTTGCGTTTACTTGTAACTGATTACAATGTTTAGTATTTTAAATACTTTTTTTTATTTCCAGCTTTTTAGTTTACAAATGTGAAAGATTTCGCAGACGATTTAGTTCTTGCAAGGACGTGAGAGTAATTTTTTTGGATCAAGTGCACAAAAATAGCCAAGTTTTTTTTTTTATGTGTTTTATACGATTTGTCACTCTGAATTACTTGTAACCATATAAGTTGCATATATTTATGTAATCACCTTTTAAAACCCTTCATTTTGATATCCCACTCGATTGTATTAGAAGAAAAAAAAAATTCGATCTCCACAATATGGCACCCCAAATCCGCCATTTTACTTTGTTTTTGATTTTAATGTAGCCAGTGACACTCGCGCTACCAAGACAAAACGAAAGATGTATATTTTATCCAAATCCATACACAAATAGATACATACATACATACAGGTCAAACACATAACCCTCCTTTTGGGCTTCGCCGCAGTCGGGTAATAAATTACATCTAAATCATAAATTTTTACGTGAATAATTCACATTGCAAGTGCAATTGAAGCGACTGACAATATTATTACAATAGAAATTGACGGCAATTGATCAATTGCGATTGATCGTTTCAGGGACAAATTAAGGAAGGAATAAAACCATTGGGGGTAATAAAAGTTTGATGGTACGGAAGTATTGATGGATACAGCGGCGTTTGATTGGTGCGTAAATGGAGAATTTAATTAAAAGGAGACCACGAATGACAACCGGGACCAACGGCTTAACGTGCTTTCCGAGGCACAGAGGAGTCTCGACCCGTTCACGGACCAACCCCGGCAAGCGTAGCTTAACCTGATAGATCGAACCGTGCGGCTGTTATTACTTAGCCTCGAGCTCCATTCGTTCAAGCTTCATAGCACCTAATAAAGTTATTGAAAACTGTGACATAAGAACACAATGTGACTCTGGTAAAAAAATGTGGATGGATTGTGTGAGGAATGATATGAAAGAAAAGGAAGTGAATGCTAGCGTGATAGTTGACAGTGGAGAATGGAAGAAAAAAACGGTTTGCGCCAGCCCCACGTACCATGTGACAAGGGCATGAAGATAATGACTATGCGATTGGTAATTCTAGGCGTAGGATTATACCCATACCCGGCAGTACGCTACAAAATAATAAAAATAACGATACACTTATCGTAATGCGTATTCAACGCATATCAAGTATAATGTACTCTTAATAACATACACATGGTGGGTGTGTGCCTACTCGTTGATACACTCGCGTGACTGATGATGACTCATCGAACGAGATCAGTATGCGATGCGTACTCTGTTGTAACGCGACATACGGAAGACAGAATTAATAAAAATGGTCGGATATTTTACTGTTATTGATTGATATAAAAACTTTTTTACAAAAAATTACAACCGACTTCCAAAAACAACACTACAAAGTGAAAAATAACTTTAATTTCGGAAGTCGGTGGCAAAAAACGAAAATACATTTAACAAGACACCGACTTCCGAAATTAAAGTTATTTTTCACTTTGTAGTGTTGTTTTTGGAAGTCGGTTGTAATTTTTTGTAAAAAAGTTTTTATTTTTCACTTTTTAGTTGTGTACCTACCCCACACAAATTCTAATACCACTATCTGCAAAACAAACTAGAACATCATCTATATAAAAGTGGGGAAAAAATACCTATTAGTGAAGCTAACTCAAAAACTACCAAAGCAAAGTTAATCAATTTTATATGGGACCAACTGTGATGTATACCCTCTCGAATAAAACAAAAAAAATCCAAATCGGTCCAGCCATCTTCGAGTAATCGGGGAACATACATAAAAAAAAATAAAAAAAAAAAAAAGGTTCCGACGAATTGAGAACCTCCTCCTTTTTGAAGTCGGTTAAAAAGGCCATTACATGCAGCTTAGATGAGACTGCTAAGAGGGATTCTGTGGGTGGTGTTCAAGCTAATAGATCGTTCAGGGACAAAATGTCCAATTCTCAAAATATCCAGCGGTGTCAAAATGTTCAAATCCCAAAATGTCCAAATCTCAAAATGTCCAATTGAACCAACAAAAAAACTACATATCCACGGAGTCTTTACTTACATTCATAGTATAATCCCTTTTATCATTACACTACCCAACTCACACTCTATAATTGATCACTCATTTATCTATTCAAGCCTGGTCCCTGCATACGCACCTTCTCTCTCTTGCCCCTTAGAGGTACACACACACCCCCATACTCACCAATCATACTCTTACACTACACTTACTTTCTCTCTCACGCACACACTCACACACATTACACACCGGCACATAAATGTGTGACTTGGCCTCCCTCGCGCTAAACACTCTGGCTGCAGCTATACCTTTATGATAAACTGCCCTGTATGGCCTAACACTGTCTCCTAAGATACAGGACTACCTAGTTTAGGAGACAGGGTTACATGATCTGTGTAGATTTATGTAGATATCTGTGTTTTGTTGTTTTGTACATCTGCTTTTGTGTACCTATCATGAATCTTGTGTGTGTAATAAATATTATTCTTATTCTTTCTTCTTAATTGTCAACTTACTGTATTGTATGTATTCGATCTTTTATATTCCTATAATAATTTTAGAATTATAGTAGGCATCTAATTTATTTGAGTTTATTTCTCTAAAACATTGCAAGTTTTGTTTGTGTAGTGATAGCTTCTTTTTGTTTCTGCTATTTGACGATAGATGGTGTTTAATTCAGTAAAGAAAAGACTTTAATTTTTAAGTGAACAAATTAATTTTTACTTTATTGGTGAGTATGTAAGTTGAAACCGGCTTCTCTCTTACTTTTGTTCACACCTCGCCACTGATGACAAACAATAAATTCAAACTACTGAAAGAACTTCGTAAAGGTAAATAAGCTATGTTGTCATATACCTATAACATATATTTACCTTTACGAAGTTATTTCAGTATTTTGTATTTATTGTTTGTCATTCATAACTTCATAAGTCTTAAAAAAGCGCTTTAAACAATCCTTTTTTACAGTCCGTTCAACCGAATTTGACTTCTATTGCGTTGGTGGCATGACAAATGGCAGCTGCAGTAAACAGTTGGTATTGTAACCACTTTTTTGCCTTTAATGCCATCCTTAAGCCAACGGAATAGAAGTCAAAATCGTTTAAACGGACTGTAAAAAAGGTCTGTTTAAATGTCTAATCTTATTGTAAAAATGAAGTATAGGATTTCTCGAAAACAGTTCAGGCCTATTGGTTTTTAGCTTAGAGTATAGTACAGTAATTACAGTAGTATACTCTAAGGTTTTTAGGTGGAGGAGCTCGTGGCTAAGTAACAACAGCCGCACGGGTCGATCCATCAGGTTAAGCTACGCTTGCCGGGGCTGGTCTGTGGATGGGTGACCATCTTTACATACCGAGACTCCTCCGTGCATCGGAAAACGCGTTAAGCCGTTAATCTTGGCTGTCATTCGTGGATCTTTGACAGTCGTTACGGGTCGTCAGAAGCCCGAAAGTCTGACAGCCAGTCTTACCAAGGGGTATCGTATTACCCAGTTACTGGGTTGTGAAGGTCGAACAGGCAGTCGCTCCATGTAAAATACTGGATTCAGCTGCATCCGGTTAGACTGGAAGCCGACCCCAACATAGTTGGGAAAAGGCTAGGCTGATTGATTGATTGGAACTGTCAGGGGTCAAGAACGAAATATCTCGACGGCCTGACTGTAGACATTTTACCGCTTTATTATCGCAGCTAATAAAAAAAGATCAATCCTACGCCTTTTTTTATTATTACCACAAAAAATACACGCCCACTTTTTCCAGAACCATCTCATCAGCATGGAAACATAGTATTACCAGTCTGCATACTCCTTTGTTTGACTCAACGACCATATAGCCCATAGACGCCTAATGCTTGATTTAACGCATCAAAACAATTCTGTCAACTAGCTGAGGTATGAGGAAGCGGGGTACTGCGTTCTGATTGGCCCTTCCAAGGTCATTACGTATCACTAGGGATGGGACAGGTTTAAATAAAACACGAAGGTATCGATATTTTTTTGATAATAATTGTACTTTATAACTCAAACTCAAACTCAAACTCAAAGCATTTATTTCAAATAAACCAATTACAGGCACTTTTGAATTGTCAATGGGTCGGTCAGTCAGAAAGATGAAGCTAGTTGCCCATTCCAAAGCGTAGTAGATCCCTATGGAGAAGAACGGGCAAGAAACTCCACGGACACTCTTTTAAATCATAATATTTTTACAAAATATTGGTTACATCGTTCAAGTTGAAAATATACATCTGAGAACAATGTAGAAAGACGTGCACGTTAAAAAGCGTCCGTAATAAAAAGATAATAACTAAAACAACTAAATTAAATATTAAAATTAAAAATAAGCCATGGCAGCTAAGAGACGACCAGTCCCAACTGACGGCGCCCGTTCACGAACATGACTAACATGACTATAAAATGTTAAATGGGCTTTTTCACCTTCCCATTTATTAATACTCCATCCATTCATCCATTTATTTTTTTTCGAGTACTTCGTAATTGGCGTAATGTTTGGTATAATAATTTGTGTTTGCTTACTGTCAGCTGTGAAGTTACCTCATATAATAAATAATAAATAAATAATAATAATTAATATTATTTTAACATGTAATTACTTAAACATAAAATGTAAAAAATAAAAACAACATACGAGTATCAAAATTCTTTCCGTATTTATTTAAAAAGATATCATACAGTCATACTTTTTTCGGAGGTTGGTAATAGTTAAACAAATGTCTTAATTAATAAAACAATTGGGAAACAAACAAAAACAAATCTTGGGAAATCTCCTTTCCAATAAAAAAATAATCATCAAAATCGGTTCTTAAACGACGAAGTTATCCGCGAACACACATAAAAAAGTCCAATTGAGAAACTTCCTTTTTTTGAAGTCAGTTAAAAAGATTTTCAAATTTCGTTTAGATAGTATAGGTTTTTGCTTTCTCGATAACTTTGGTCATATGATTTGGTGCATCACTATTATTCGTTAGGTATGTTTACCAAATAATAGAGGAAAAGAGATAGCTAAAAAAATACTTTCAGAAGAAAGGGACGCAAACATGAAAGACATCAACGAGAGACCTTGCACCTTTCGTCCACCTACAAGTTTGACCAGTGTAGGATGAACTCCGATAAATAATAACGGAACATAAATGTAATCTAATTATGAATATATAACTATTTACTTACCGATGAAATGTTATGCCATCTTTTCGGAAACTCGAAGTCTGGCTGTTGTTACCACACCAACGTATTGTGCAAGGGGCCATTATATTATTTTGAACAATTTTTAATCGACTAACGCGGAAGTGTTTACAGCTCACAGAAGTGGTTGAAACTGAATCGAAATTGTTGACTGGCGACCTATATCAGATCTATAAGTCTGATGTGTTGACAGACATCGGTCGCCTGTTATTAGGCGTCTATGGGCTATATGGTCGTTGGTTTGACTAAAGGTAAATAAACTTTACTATAACACTCCACAAATGACAAAATCAACCCTATCTTCAACACAATACGGCTCAAATCTATCCTTAGTCTTTAACGACATGTCACAGTTACTGAAAATTCACCTCTATGTAGAAGAAAATAAGGCCAATAATTGTGTGTTTATAAGTTAACTCATATACAAACAACAGTTGACTTCCGAAGTGTTGTGATAGAGATCAGTATCGTTCGTTATCGATATGACGTCACGTATTAATTGGAACAGCCATGCAATGTTTACTGAATAAATAAAGGAAGTTTTATATTACTGAATAGTGAGCATTTTATATTGGCACGTCGGCGTCGTGAAAAAGGGAATTAAATAAAAACGAAGCAATCAATCTGCCTAGCCTTTTCCCAACTATGTTGGGGTCGGCTTCCAGTCTAACCGGATGCAGCTGAATACCAGTATTTTACATGGAGCGACTGCCTATCTGACCTCCACAACCCAGTTACTGGGTAATACGATACCCCTTGGTAAGACTGGTTGTCAGACTTTCGGGCTTCTGACGACCCGTAACGACTGTCAAAGATCCACGAATGACAGCCGGGACCAACGGCTTAACGTGCTTTCCGAGGCACGGAGGAGTCTCGGTATGTAAAGAATGGTCACCCATCCACTGACCAACCCCGGCAAGCGTAGCTTAACCTGATGGATTGACCCGTGCGGCTGTTATTACTTAGCCACGAGCTCCTCTAAATAAAAAAATAAAAAATTAAATAAAAACGAAGCACGGATTAGAAAAAAAAAGAAGGACTCCGCGCCACGCATATCGAAAGTGAAGCACAGTAAGTATGCCGGGACCGTTTGTACAAACAACATGCGCCTCACGCACACATTTACACCATAGTATGCCGACCGCCATTATGTGACATGACAGCGTCTTTGTCAAATCACGCACACGTAGATCGGTAAGGTGCTTCACTTTCGATACGCGTGGCGCGGAGTACTTTTTTTTTCTAGTCCGTGAAACGAAGGTATATTTGTTTTAAATTACGTAAATAATTTCCCTTAGTTATTTTCCGTCAATTCAAAAGGATGTGTTTGAAGAACTTAGTATTCGTCATCGTCTTTCTGCCCTTATCTCATGTTACGTGGGGGCGGCGCACCACGTTCTCATCTTCCATTCTCCCCTGTCAACTGTCTGGTACTCTTTAACTAACTTTCTTTTTTTTTCATATCACTCAAACTCAAAGCATTTATAATACCTTTAATACTAATAAATAACCTATCATATGGGCAGTAGTTTAATTTTTTATTACACGCTAAAGTAGTCTACTATGATTGAAATCTTGCAAAAACTTACCAGCTATTATGACTGGTTATGTATTAATTTTTAAGATACTACAAGTTGCTAATAACACAGATGATAATAATAGGTGACAATACTGAAGTCTGGGCAGGTTAGGCGCATTCCGTATTTTAGGTATGAAGCTAAAAGTACGCAGCGGGCTCGACTTGTCGAGCTAATTGAAGGCTGCCGCGAGCCGGGCGGGACGCACGTTATATCGATACTCACTCACGCACCGCGCCGTAAAAGAAGACAACCCTAACGAGTCAGAGGGTATAAGAGTTACGCGACAGAAAGAGAGGCAACCTATAAGTGAATATAACTAGGTAATTAACGCTGTGCGACCTGAATTGCACTTTATTGTGTCGCAGCAAGAGTCACTATTTATTTAAATGATTTTGCGGAGTGAATCTACTGTACTTGTACTATTATGTATTCTGTGGTGTGGGGAAGATTTATAAAACAAGGGTGAGACCTGCTGTCTTGTATGGATCAGAATGTTGGGCCACAAAAGGGATGAATGAAACGCAATTACATGGAACTGAGACGAGAATGCTAAGAGGGATATGTGGGTTATGCGAATGGATTTAAAAGAAATGAGGATATAAAGTGGCTCCAGTGACTGAAAAGTTGTGTGGATGTCATGGTATGGACTATGGAGATATGATGCGGAGGAATGAGGAAAATGTCGTGAGAAAAGTTTGGCTATAAGAATAGGGGAAGACCAAAGAGACAATGGATGGACTGTGTGAAAGATGATATGGCTATAATGGCGGAAACGAGTTGACGGCTTTTAAAGAACTATGAAAGAAAAAGACGTGTTGCGCTTGCGCCGAACCCCAAATAAACTGGGATAATAGCAAGAGAATGATGACTAATTAAAGTAAGTTTGGAGCACACTGGAATGTCAGTAAAGGCTCCCGCAGACAGTTACGACGCAACTCTAGTAGAACAATTTCCAAGAAGTTTTCATAGTCTGCGAGAGCCTTAAACGCTACCAAACTTGGTTACAGACTAATAATTGCGCTATAGAATGAGCTATTTATTATCCTATAGTTGGTGCCATCATGAAGGAAGAAGTTTACCTCTGATGCTATTACATTATTCCCTATAATCTTAAGAGTTGGGTGGCAGTAGTCATGGCACAGCACATTTGTAGGTAAAAACCAATGAATGAAGTAACATAAAATTGACAGTACCTTCTCTAAAATCCTATTTATTGGACTTTATTTTAAATAAATAAAATAAATATTTTTTTTTTTTATTAAACCATGCGTATACAAAAATAGTATGAACTCTGGTATCCAAAAAAATATTTAACTTGTGTTAAGGATACCAGCATTCTCACATAAATGAAATTTCCATTGGTTGCAACAGACGACGATGTCAAGAGTGGCGCAGTATACAGGAGAGGAAGCCTTTAATAGAGTGTGTGTAAGTGTAGTGTTAGTCACACTAATATTTTAAAGAAGAAAGTTTGTAAGTATGTGTGTGTGTGTGTGTGTATGTGTGTGTATGTATGTTTGTTTTAGTTACAAATTATTGATTTGGAGAATGATATTATTAAATTTTTTAGGGTTCCGTACTAAAATTGTGTCAAATTGAGTTTTGTTTTCTTGGCAATTAATTAATGGTGTCAACGATAGTGTCACTTACATTAATATTCAAGCTAAGGTATGCTACCAGTGTGTTTTAAAAGGTGATTTTATAACCTTACAATTGCACTGAAAATATTTAGGGAAGAAACCAAAAAGATTTTACTCCCCATCGTCATCAGCATCCCGACTTCACCCACTGCTGGATCTGGCTTTACGTTATCCCTCAGTATGGCATACATCATTGTGAGTCAACATCATGAGAAAACCAGCATGTCTTAGAACTAAAAATTCAATGACATGTGACATCCAGCAACCTGCACTGTGCCCGCGTGGTGGAATATGGCCCACTCCCTCTCACAGAAAGGAGGCCTGAGTCCCAGTAGTGGGAATGGTATAGGTTCATTATGAAAATTTTTGATAATGAATTTTATAGATAACTAGCTGCGCCCAGCGGTTTCACCCGCGTAGACCGGGAAAAAAGTAGCGGTATGAAAAATAGATGTTAGCCGATTCTCAGACCTACTCAATATGCTCACAAAATTTCATGAGAATCGGTCAAGCCGTTTCGGAGGAGTACGGGAACGAACATTGTGACACGAGAATTTTATATTATATAAGATAATCTATAAAATTCATTAGCAAAAATTTTCAAAGAAAGTGTAATAACATACAGGGTGTCCCGTAATTAATGGATAACCTCTTAAGGGGTCATTGTACTCGTCATTATGAACAACTTTTACTATAAGCACAAACTTGAAATCGCGAAAAAAAATCAGCTGCTCCCTACATTTAAATGTTCACATAACGTCAAAATATAGGGAATAGAAGATTTTTTTTTCACGATTTCGAGTTTGGACCTATAGTAAAAGTTGTTCATAATGACGAGTACAATGACCCCATAAGAAGTTATCCATTAATTACGGGACACCCTGTATATAAAAAAATAATCATTAAGTACTTAATTTATACTTCTAATTAAATTATGGACTTTAATGGCATCTGTACTTATTACTTTATACAAAATGAGGTACCTATTAATTAATGAGTAAGTGCCTTAGGTGTCATTAGGAAATGTTTAAACATGATGAGACAATGGAATATTCTGACTAACTACATATTTAAATATTATAAATTATTATTTCTATTTTCTAGCAACTCCATTGAAATACAGTTTCATTGTTTTTCTATGTTTGGTATGTTCTATATATGCTGTGTTTTCTTGGTTGAACAGTAGATTTAGGCTAAAACTTTTTTACAAAAAAATACAACCAACTTCCAAAAACAACACTACAAAGTGAAAAATAACTTTTATTTCGGAAGTCGGTGTCTAGTTAAATGTATTTTCGTTTTTTGCCACCGACTTCCGAAATTAAAGTTATTTTTCACTTTGTAGTGTTGTTTTTGGAAGTTGGTTGTATTTTTTTGTAAAAAAAGTTTTTATTTTTCACTTTTTAGTTGTGTACCTATCCCACACAAATTCTTATACCACTATCTGCAAAACAAACTAGAACATCATCCATATAAAAGTGGGGAAAAAATTCGTATTATTGAATTATTAATCAATTTTATATGGGACCAACTGTGATGTATACCGTCTCGAATAAAACGAAAAAAATCCAAATCGGTCCAGCCATCTTCGAGTAATCGGGGAACATAAATAAAAAATAAAAATAAAAAGGTTCCGACGAATTGAGAACCTCCTCCTTTTTGAAGTCGGTTAAAAATTACCGTGAAGTTAATAGAGATTGATGCTTGAGCATTTTAAAGCACCTATTTTGACCTAACTTTAATTTTGCCAAATAAAGATTTGATAGACTAGCAAATGGGCCAAAGTTTAAATATTAGAACTGTGATGCAATTAAAATAAGTTTACATAAAAGTTATGGTTATGGGTAGTTGAAGTGATATTGGTATAAAGAGACACATTGGTTTGTGTATAAAATTATTTGAAAATAATCCAAACAATATTTTGACTATGAAGTATGTAGTATTCTTAAAGAAAAAAAAAATTGTCTATGAAAGCAGCCTTGAGCCTACTTTATATCTAGCAATGGTCATAAGTTTGCTTGAATGCATTTTAAAAGTAGAATGAGCATGACTACAAGTCACATAGTCCAATATTTCTGTGTCTGTCTTCAGTTGTATAGTTTAAACAGACAGACAGAGCAGTGACCAAGACAAAGAGCATGGAACCTTTAAAATTAAACAAAGTTAGTTCACCATACAGCATATGTATTTGGAGTAAATACATAATTGTCATGTTATTCACTCATTTATATTTGCCATTTACAAAGGATTGGCTTTGTGCCAGTTTCCTTTTAGTCATGTGCCCCAAAAATGTGAACTCAAAAAGTGTTACAAATATAAAGAAGTTTTTATTCAGGCTGTATGTGTGTAGTGCTTCTGCTTAGTTCTTGTTAAGTATTTATGTAAATTAAAAATATTACAAAGAATAAAATTGTCTTTAGTTATGTTGTCATAGTTAAAAGTTTCAACTGTTTCAACACAATAAATTTATTCAATGTTCATTGGTGCATTTTGAAACTCAATGATACTTTTGAATGAATGAAACAATGAAAGTTGTTGAGTATTTCTCTTAGTACAATGATAAAGATCAAATAACTGTAGTAATTACCATCATATAAAGTTACTTAATTGAAAATAGGTACAGCTGGTAACAGTAGTACATAAACTCTAAGTTGCACATACAAGTTTGCCATGATTAAATCACAGCATTGCTATTGCCTTGCATGCCAAGTCGATGTTATGCCAATGCATAACTAGTAACATAGTTTTAAAATAAATATTTTAAAACTATAACTACAAACAATCACTTTGTTCTAAATTATGTAGGCCAAATTAACTTCCATGCTCATATCCTGGAAAGTCCATCCACTAACTACAGGAACCAAGAACCACGCCAGATTTTTTTTTTAAATTAGCATTAATATTTTTTTCCAAGACTTCAAAATGTGGCTGTGGTTATTTATCACAGTAAACGGGCGTGGTATTCAATACAAATTACTGATTGTATAATTAATTACAATAGATGATCTTTGTCGAACCAAATAGGTCTATGAATAACAGAACGCGAAACTAACTTTCCATTTCAAATCAAGAATATTAAATTTAACAAAGGGTCCCAACAAAAGTTATTTAAATAAAATACATACCAAATTACGTTGAGCAGCGAATACAGTAAAAAACTTTGTTCAAAATGAATAAAAACACACAAATCAAACACAGACACACACGCGAACTCACAGAGTCTTGTCACAAAATGTTTTCGTAACTAAAATAGTTGAACAAAATGGGTATTTTTGTGAAATTACGACAGACACCCGTCATCTCCCATCACTTTATGAGGAATGAAATGAACGAAAAAGAATGAATGAAACGTCCATCAACAATACTCACGGAGTTTTTTTCGCCATTCATCATTGCGTTCCAGCGGCACGATCGTTTAATTGATTAACATTTTGATGTTTTACTGTCCGCTTAATAGTACTTCATAATACCATGTTGTTCGCACTTTTTGTCGACACAGACGCAGTACTTAGCGGACAGCTACGGTTTCCTAGAAGAGCAGTCACTGGTAGTAGCCCGCGAAATTCTTTCTTGCGTTTTTTGCAATTTGCAGGTCAGTGTAAGTTTGTATCTTGATCAAAATATAAACGAAAAAAAATATGTATTTACACAATTTTAACCATAAACATAGGTACAGAGGCCAGCACATCAAGCTACCCCAATCTGTCAAATTTCTTTGATGAATTTTCAACTTTATACCAAAGGAATAAGGTTCATATTCAGTTGGGAAAATTTGACAGATTGGGGTAGCTTGATGTGCTGGCCTCTGTACATACCGGTCAAAATCATAATCCTCCTTTTTGCTTCGCCGTAGCCGGGTAAAAATCATCAATACATCTCTAAAGTTCGATTTCCTCCGGATTCGTCTGATTTCCGAAATCCGACCAATCCTGACGAAATCTAACCTAAAATTAGTTTAAAATTATAAATACATAATTATTGTTTATTGTCACTTATCATATTTTGATCAAGATACAACCAAGACCTGCAAATTGCAAAAACCGCAAGAAAATTTGAATTTCGCGAGCTACCACAGCGCATCCCCCTTAACAGCCGCAGTGACTGCTGTCATGAAAATGATGGCAGTGGCAAAGATTTAAATCGTTAGATTCGCCCTACCGCGTTAAAAGCACTGACATATATTTTCTGAGTATAAATCAAATTATTTTTAAGTCAGTGGTTAAAAGATAGTCGCATTTCCTTATATATTAAGCGCATTTCTGATTCGTTTTGACATCTCTGACACAAAATGACGCAGTGACTTCACTTAATTGTCATGGAAACGCCATTCAATAATGTGTGAGCTCCATAGACCTATTAAAAAAGTGAGCTCAATATTCTCATTTTTCTTGTGAATATGTATGTCGGTGAGGGCAAATCTAGCGATTGAAATCTTTACGCAGCGGGGTTTGACTTAATGTTAAATACTGGTGAAAATTACAGATTTTCATGGCAGCCGCTATAATATGATGGCACTGCTTTCCTAGGAAACCAAAGCGTTAGCCTGTCCGAGGCGCACAGAGTACTTTTACTTATAGGGGACACTGAGGCGGCAAAACTAAACGGAGGCCAACCGGCACCGTATACAGAAAAGTTCAAAAATAGGAAAATGTTCTTTTGAGCATTCTCCTATTTTTGAACTTTTCTGCATGGTGGTGGTTTCACCCACGTCGACTGGGTTAAAAGTAGCATATGTGATAATCCGGGGCATAAGCTATCTACATCCCAAGTTTCATCCAATTCGGTTAAGCCTTTTGAGGGTGAAGAAGTAACAAACATACAAACACACACACACACACACACATACACATTCACAAACTTTCGCCTTTATAATATTAGTGTGATGTGATTGCGAGAGAAGCGAGTTCGAAAATGTTGCGCCCGCCTTGGAAGGTCAGATTTTATTTTGATAATTCCTAAAGAACTAGGAGATTGAGGTACTTAGTCTAAAAGCGAGTATGCATGATGGATGCGATTAAATCTGTAACTTGGCGAAAAATTGCGACTAATTTGCGACAACATTTGGGAGAAAACAGATCTTCGCTAGATGACCTAGTTTTTGAGATATAAATGTGGCCAAGCTGGGGAGATTCTCGCCAGGTCAGCCACCTAAAAACGCTTATAACTTTTGAACCAGTGACCGACAGATTCTGATATTTGGCGACAATTTCAACTAATTAGCATTTTTTGTGTTATCAAAATTAAACTCCCTGATGATGGCCATGCCAGTATCAGTCACTCGAAAAGTTGTGTGTTTCACTCGGCAGCAAAGTTATTCTGCGTCTCGTACGCACGGCTACAGATCAAGCTATACATTTCCTGATCTCGCATTGTATAGGATTTCCTTGCAATGAGAGGTCAGTGTAAACAGGAAATGTATAGCTTGATGTGTAGCCGTGTGTACCTTTGAAACCCTCGCTACGCTCAGGTTTCCATACAAGTACTCGTGCGAAAGAACAACTGTACGGCTCGTACACCTGCAGTCCTGCAGAGTTAGTTGTTGTTCAGGTTGAAACGCGTAGCTCCAGGAAAAGATCACTTAGTTCCCGTTAGGCTTATCAAGTATAGTGTTTAATACTGTTGACGATTCTTTCTCTAATGTTAGTCACCGCGTAGCAGTAATCGCGCTCGCTCATTTGTTGTAATAATATCAATATGTCGGAACGTCAGGATTTACTCAGTTAGATTTAGACAGACATGTGGGCAGAAGATGGGTTTCGTGCAATGAAAACACACTGGGTGCGATACACGGTGTTTAAAATCACAATCTAACACAATCACTAAGCACAACGAATCGAACACAGTTCCGTGGCGTAGTAACCCCGATGCGATCCGACACTAGACTGTCCTCCTCGCCATGAGGTTAACATCACAACTCTGTAAAAGCCCGCTGTAGGCGTGGGTACCTCACGTGATGTCGCCTGTGGCGCGCCTGCGATTCGTTACGCGTCCGTACTATTGACCGGATCCGACACGGCCATCCTACGATACACACGTCCTCGTGTGTTACTCGGAAACAATATTCATCGCACAATATCACATAGCTCGGTCACTCCTGACCTAAACCATAAAAATCAGTTTGTAGACGTCTAATTTATCACAATTTAATACTCGTAAAGTCGAAATTTGCCAGAATTCCTAGTTTAAACTAAACTATCCCTTTATGACATATTAGAAGAAAATTTACATCTTATCGATAATCAGGAAATTCAAAGTACAACTAACTACACATTTATCGTGCTATCTCACAAAAGACAATCAAACCAAATAAATCAACACACTTAAGTTCTGCATGTGATCTCTGGCTACGCATAGCCCAGTAACCTCCAGTTACTCATCTTTCCTTTATGCGAACCCCCACGGGAGCGCCGAGTCTCGCCTGGACTCTATGGTTTTCACTGAAACCTGCTTACCGCGTACTCACGGACTACTTCAGTAGTAGACGCCGATTTCTATTGAGATACGGCTAAAAATTCCACATTAAATTAAACAAAGAAAATAAAACCTCAGGTATCTCATTCATGGTCAACAACACTCACACACTATTCCCCACGGGAATACCGAGTCAACCCTTGACTCTACTCTTGTCTTTGCTTCTAGACAAAACCCGACTATACCATCCAGAGCTACCGTCTACTACGATACTCTGGTATAGTCTCCAACCCTCTGAACCGAGAACCTGTTTACACAAACTAAAGTGATGCCAACTCATCATCTTTTTCGTTTACAATTTCAATGGGTACTTGGCCGTCGGGCATCTTACGAAGACGGTCATGAGCGTATTTGTAAGCTTGTTAACTAGGGATTTTAAAACGTAACGATCGCCATCTAACACACAAAAAAAATTGAAATTACCCTCTATACTTCACGTCAAGCTTAGTTTGATTACGCTCTTCGTTCTCAATAAGCAAGAATTCACCGACAGAAAACCTACACGCTTGCCTTTGTACTATCAAAACGACTTTTATCGTAACGCGACTTCTCAATGCCTTCAGATACTAATCTCATAACGTCGTCAAAGTTTATAATATCGTCATTGTTGTTAAATAAAATGGACGTGCTACCTTACCTATAAAAAGTTGTAATCGGAATTTTAGAGGAATCGAGTTTTTAGAGATTGTAAAAAGTAACCGCCACTAATTGTTATATTCACTATCACCGCGTGTGATCTCATTAGCACGATTTGATCCCAATTCTGATGTCGGAACGTCAGGATTTACTCAGTTAGATTTAGACAGACATGTGGGCAGAAGATGCGTTTCGTGCAATGAAAATACACTGGGTGCGATACACGGTGTTTAAAATCACAATCTAACACAATCACTAAGCACAACGAATCGAATACAGTTCCGTGGCGTAGTAACCCCGATGCGATCCGACACTAGACTGTCCTCCTCGCCATGAGGTTAAAACATCACGACTCTGTAGAAGCGCGCTGTAGGCGTGGGTACCTCACGTGATGTCGCCTGTGGCGCGCCTGCGATTCGTTACGGGTCCGTACTATTGACCGGATCCGACAAATATTTATACCTAATAATAAAATGTCGCACGTTGGGATCAAACCACCGCGTCAACAAAACCTGCAGGTACAGTTTAAGACTGTACCTAGAACAACTTTGCAGCCTTGCATAACAAATAACTATGTATTATCTTCGGGTGTGTGTGAAGCCTTTAAGGCGAGTTTTAGCTCTGCTAAAAATTAATAAGCCTGGAGATTATGGAACATTTTATATTAAAAAATCAACACTAAACCGGCCGTTTTTAGCGTTAACTGCTATAACTTCGAACATTGAAAACCGCCGTCAAGTAAGTTCTAAGGTGGTGACGTGATATGCGATCTATTTCCTCGTCATGTTTATAATAGCGACCTTCTTGGTAATTCAAACTCAAACTCAAAACTCAAACTCAAAGCATTTATTTCAATTAAACCAATTACAGGCACTTTTGAATTGTCAAGGGGTCGGTCAGTCAAAAAGATGAAGCTAGGCGCCCATTCCAAAGCATAGTAGGTACCTATGGAGAAGAACGGGCAAGAAACTCCACGGACACTCTTTTAAATCAAGATATGGTTACAAAATAATGGTTACATCATTCATGTTGAAATTTTACATGTGAGAACGATGCAGAACGTTAAAAGCGTCCTTAAAAAAAAAAAAAAAAAAACAATTCAAATATTTAAATTAAATTAAAATAAGCCGTGGCCGCTAAGGTATGACCAGCCTTCACTGACAGCGCTTGTTCACGAACCTGACGCATGGATTAGCTAAATGATCCAACACGCGCCACCATCAGCGAGACATTAAGAGTGAGCGTCACATACTCTCAGCCGCCAGGGCATATTCAAGTCAAACAAAGACGTACCCAGTAAATGGTAGCTTTAGAGTATGTACATAGTACTCACACATGTGCTATGCAATTATATAATACAAAGGAGATTGAGTCTATACAATGCAATGATAGTCTTACAATCTTCAGCAGCACCAACAGTATCCTCAAATGTTAATTAATTAGTTGTGGTTGTGGAGCAGGACCAGCATTGAGCCAAGCATTTTTATCAGTTATGTAATCCCCAAACTTATAATATGCCTGCCTGCATAGTGTGCGTTTTATACAAGTTTTGAATTTAGTCTCATTGAGTTGAAGTATGTGTGGAGGTATTTTATTGTAACATTTTAAACAGTACCCCATGAACGACGAGTCTACTTTAGCTAGTCTGAAACCTAGTTGATTATGTTGGTTCTATGTAATTGACAGAACTATGACATTCGTAATGTCTCTGCGTTTTCTCTCCTAAAATAACGTACAATTTTATGTTAATTAAAACCTATATTCTGTAGGTTTTGTCTTTATTTCAATTTAATTAACATAAATGGAAAAGTACCCACGACCGAGCTGTTCGACGAGGACTCATCATCGAAAGTTACCAAAGGATGGCTGCACTGGAAAAAACGTTTGTCAACTTCCTCGCTCAGTCAAAACCCGCAAGCGAATTGTCAATTGTCAAGAGGCCGCGAATTGGCAAGAAACTAAGCTGCAGCTCTTGGTAAACCATATCTCGTCCAAAGTTTATGCGCACGTGAGTGAGTGCAACACATATGACTCCGCAATAGCTCAACTTGACAAATTATACGTCAAGGCGAACAATATAATCCACGCTCGACACCTATTAACTACAAGAAGACAGCAACATGATGAGACGGTCGACATTTATCTACAATCTCTTAAACAATTAGCCAAAGACTGTGAATTCAAGAGTGTAGATGCTGAAACCAATAAAAATGACAGCATTCGTGGCGCGTTCATTGCTGGTATGGCATCTAACAAAATACAATCACGCCTTCTAGAAAATTTGTCACTGACGCTAGATGAAACATACTATAGGTGGGATGTGAAAATAATAGGGTGTGTAACGTGGTTCTCAGAGGGTTGGTAATTAAAATTCAACTCACGGTTACAAGCAATATATTGTTCCACAATCCTCACACACTATAGGACACAGAAGGCACAATGGAGATAAGCACAAGCACAGCGTTAGCACAATAATAAGTGAATATGAAAGATAGACAGAGTTCAGAGGAGAAGATGAAGATGAATCGAATACAGTAAAAACAAATCACAAGCAAGTCATAGCAGTTCGCGACAGTATAAATATGCGAGCGAAAGGCATGCGCTCTGCGCCGAAGATAAGTCTCGACTGGTTTGACATTGCGCGGTGACCGCTGCGCCTACATGCGCAAGCGACGTGTAACAATACCGTTAGGTTAGTGATGTCCAGCGAGTCGATAGTTTATCGCACTAAGTATCGATTATCGACATCAACCAACCGGTGGTATATTCTGTGATGTAATAAATGAATGTAAATAAATATCAATGTACATATAATATTAAATAGATACTTTTATGTGAGTAATTGTTAATTAGTGTTGTAATATATGTAAGTTTTAGTTTTATTTATAGTAAGTTATTATTAAATAAATAAATTGGTAAATAGTAGCCTACACCACCCCCCTCCAGAGACCGTCAAGGGCGATAAAAATCTGTAAATTTCACTCGCCGCCCGGAGCGGGTTACGTAATTTTGTGATTCTTCGGGAATGGCTTTTGTATCCTGAACGGACAGTATGAAGGCCGGCTTGAGCCGGTCTATGGACACTGTCATTTCCTTATTTCTTACATTGATTTTAAATACTTTATCCCCTCTAGAAACGACCTTGTGTGGGCCGGAATATGCTAATGTGAGTGAACCCCGTGATGCGTCTTCTCGTAGGAAAACGTGATCACAGGTTTCAAGTTCTTTGAAAATGAACACCTTGGCGTTGCCATGACGGGAAGCTGGTACCGGACGCAACTTTTCAGCAAAATTCCTGAGTCTTGCGATAAATTCTGATATATCTGTGGTTCCGCTAACAGTAGGCTCAAAGAACTCGCCAGGCAACCTCAGTGACTCCCCATATACCAGTTCTGCCGAGGAAGCTTGTATGTCTTCCTTAAAGGCAGATCTTACGCCTAACAAAACCCACGGCAGTGACTCAGTCCATCTATCATTTGCATGGCATACAATTGCGGCTTTGAGTTGACGATGAAACCGTTCAACGAGTCCGTTGCATGCCGGGTGATAAGCTGTTGTCCGCTTGTGCTCGAAAGCGGCAATCTTGGACAGACATTGAAATAAAGCCGATTCAAATTGACGGCCGCGATCAGTCGTAATGTCTGTCGGGCAGCCGTACCGAGATATCCACGCTGACAACAAGGCTTTGGCGACCGTTTCTGCCGTAATATCTGCTATCGGTACTGCTTCTGGCCAGCGGGTAAATCTGTCCACAGCAGTTAAGCAGTACCGGTAGCCCTCAGAAAGAGGTAGAGGTCCTACTAGGTCGATATGTATCTGTTTGAATCGGGCACGCGGTAAATTAAAGGTGCCAAGTGGGGAAGTTACGTGACGAGTAACTTTTGCCTTTTGACACGAAATACATGCGCGTGACCATTCCCTACAGTCTCTTCTAACCCCTGGCCAAACGAATCGCTCAGCTACTAATTTAGCCGTTGCGCTAGCGCCAGGATGGCTCAATGAGTGCAGGCTATCAAACACCTGTTTTCGAAAATGTTTAGGTACATAAGGCCTGGAAGCTGAGGTACTGACGTCGCAGTACAATGAAATTCGACTTCCAGGGACATGGAGTTTTTTAAATTCTAAAGAAGTACCCCCACTCAAAAGTATTTCGAGTTCAGGGTCGTCAACTTGGGCTTGGGCTATCTTTTCAAGGCTAATTGGATCCGCCAGTTCCTCAATGCGCGACAAGGTGTCGGCAACCACATTATCCTTACCGGATATGTGGCGGATGTCAGTAGTAAACTGAGCAACGAAGTCTAGGTATCTGTACTGCCTTGGCGAACAATTTTTCTTCCTTTCGTGGAAGGCAAAACTGATGGGCTTGTGGTCAGTATATACTATGAAGTGCCTAGCTTCCAGCATGTGGCGGAAATATTTAATTGCCTCATAAATGGCGAGCAGCTCCCTATCATAGGGTGAGTATTTAGTTTGGGATGGATTTAATTTCCTTGAAAAGAATGCCAAAGGTTGCCAAGCGTCCCCATTAAATTGTTGTAAGACTGCCCCTATTGCTTTGTCTGAAGCGTCTGTAACTACTGCGAGCTTAGCGGTGCAGTCCGGGTGGGCCAACAGTGCAGCGTTGGTGAGGCTATCTTTACAGGCCTGAAACGCTGATAAAGTTTCCTCTGTCAGAGTGATTGGCTGCGTTCCTTTAATCGATCCCGTCAATAAGGCATGTAATGGTGCTTGGATCTCAGCTGCTTTAGGAATAAATCTCCTATAAAAATTGAGCATGCCCAAGAAACCTCTTAGTTGCCGCACGTTCTTTGGTGCGGGAAAATCTTTCACTGCCTGAACCTTTGACTCAACCGGCCTGGTACCGTTTTCAGATATGCGGTAGCCTAGAAAGGTTACCTCTTGTGCTCCAAAAATGCACTTTGAAGTGTTGACTAACATACCATACTCGTTCAGCCTCTTGAATACTTCACGTAGGTGCTGCTCGTGCTCTGAGTCACTTTTGGAGAATATTAAAAAATCGTCAAGAAAACTGTATACGAAATCAAGCCCCCTCGTCATCTCGTCAACAAATCGTTGGAACGTTTGTCCCGCATTCCTAAGACCGAACGTCATATATGGAAATTCAAATAGACCGAAAGGGGTCGTGATGGCGGTCTTAGGAATGTCCTCCGGGCTGACAGGTATCTGGTTATATGCTTTTTCAAGGTCCAGAGTGCTGAAAACTTTACACCCTGCTATACTTTGGGAAAAGTCATGGATATGCTTAATCGGATACCTGTCAGGCACAGTACGGGCGTTGAGCTGGCGATAATCGCCACAAGGACGCCAGCCGTTATTTTTCTTCGGTGCCAAGTGCAAGGGTGACGACCATGGGCTCTCAGAAGGTCTAGCTGTGCCAATGGCCAGCATAGACTGAAACTCTTTCTGGGCAATCTTGAGCTTGTCCGGAGCTAAACGACGGGGAGATGAACAAACTGGTGGGCCTGGTGTCGTGCGTATGTGGTGTACTGTTTGGTGTGGTGTAGTGTGATGCTTACCAGCCGGTCGTGTGATCTCGGGAAACTCATCTAAAATTTTATGAAACCGAGTCTCACCAGTCACGACTTTAACAGAATGAACATTCTTACAATTTGCCAAAGAAGCAACAGCTGTCACTGATGTTAAATTATCTATCAAGCGTTTGTTACGGCAATCTACTACAAGGTTGTAAAAATTTAATAAATCTACACCAATTATCGGTTTCGTGACATCGGCAACTACAAAACGCCATTGAAATGTTCTACGTAAACCAAAATCTAATTCTAAATTAACAAAACCATATGTAGCAATGTTTGAACCATTAGCGGCACACAGATTATAACCAGTCCGAGCACGACGATCGTGAAGCATTGACCGTGGGAAAACGCAGAGGTCACTTCCAGTGTCGACTAGGAATTGCGTTTTCGATGAACGGTCCGTGACGAATAGGCGACCAGTTGTATTTGAAGGGCAATCGCCGGTCGTCATTATCGACCGCCCTTCGAGTTTTCCGACTTGTAGTCGCAGGGTCGAATACACCTATGAGCTTGGTCTGCGTACTTGGCGTGGTACCAACAAAGCGGAAACTTCCGGTAATTGGACTGCGAGCGCTGCCTAGACTTACTTCTAGTGTCTCTGGTGGAGCGTGAGCGTGACCTGCTGTTTCGACTGGACGCCAGCTTCTGGAACTGCTTCCTGAGTTCTGCTACTTCCTTGGTCAGATCGCTGAGAACTGAACCAGGGATAGCGTCGTTAACTGCAGCGACCGTTGGAGTTGTAGCAGCCAGATCGTTTACCCGATCGGCTAAGTCGGCTAGGTCTTCTATCGAAGTTGCACCTGGTTGACCTGCGAGCACCGTCTGTATGCCATGAGGAAGACGACTAGTCCATATGGTCTTCAAGAAGTCATCTGGTACGTCCTGGCCCGCGAGACTTTTAAGGTGGCGGAGAAACTGGGATGGTTTTCGGTCCCCGAGTTCCTCATGCATCAAAAGTTGCTTGATTTTCTTCTCGTGAGACGCGCTGAGTCTCTTAATCAATTCCGTCTTCAGTTTTTCATATTTGTTTGTTGCAGGCGGGTTGATGATAATATCTTTGACCTCCCTGGAGTACTGATTGTCAAGATGCCCAATGACGTAATTGAACCTGGTGAGGTCATTTGTGATCCCGGCGATGGCAAATTGGCCTTCGACTTGGGCGAACCAGATCTCCGGCTCTTCAGGCCAGAACGGTGGCACACGTACTCCGACTTTGTAAACGTTACCCGGATCTATCGACATATCGTTCCCTTCACTAGTGCTGGGCGGAGATGACGTATCCGTGCTCCGTGCGTCTTTATAAGAATCTCCTCCCATGTTCTTACGGGGTCACCAATATAGGTGGGATGTGAAAATAATAGGGTGTGTAACGTGGTTCTCAGAGGGTTGGTAATTAAAATTCAACTCACGGTTACAAGCAATATATTGTTCCACAATCCTCACACACTATAGGACACAGAAGGCACAATGGAGATAAGCACAAGCACAGCGTTAGCACAATAATAAGTGAATATGAAAGATAGACAGAGTTCAGAGGAGAAGATGAAGATGAATCGAATACAGTAAAAACAAATCACAAGCAAGTCATAGCAGTTCGCGACAGTATAAATATGCGAGCGAAAGGCATGCGCTCTGCGCCGAAGATAAGTCTCGACTGGTTTGACATTGCGCGGTGACCGCTGCGCCTACATGCGCAAGCGACGTGTAACAATACCGTTAGGTTAGTGATGTCCAGCGAGTCGATAGTTTATCGCACTAAGTATCGATTATCGACATCAACCAACCGGTGGTATATTCTGTGATGTAATAAATGAATGTAAATAAATATCAATGTACATATAATATTAAATAGATACTTTTATGTGAGTAATTGTTAATTAGTGTTGTAATATATGTAAGTTTTAGTTTTATTTATAGTAAGTTATTATTAAATAAATAAATTGGTAAATAGTAGCCTACAATACAATATAGCGCTCTCTGTGGAGACGGCGGAAACAAACACAAAACTTCATCAACCCAGTTGTCAGTGCTGTGCCTTAAACGCAAAACATCATCGCTGATCCTAAAACTCCTACTGCAGCCGCTACAACATCACTCATAAATAAACCTCCCACGCGCAAATGTTGGTACTGTGGAGGAGCACAACATGCCAGAAAGAATTGTCCAGCAAGAGACATTGCTTGCAATTCTTTTGGCAAACAAGGACACTATAGCAAGGTATGTCGCTCGAAACCCAACACCAGTGCTTCGACGTCCCCGCCCATAGTGCTGCCTCTGCTCAGCCATCCTTGCTGCCGCACCTGCCTCTCTCTCTAAAGCAATGATTCCTGCTGTCATTAAGGGCATCAAAACGCAAGCACTTATAGACACCGGTAGCTCGATTAGCTTCATCAATGAGAATTTCGCCAACCTTTGTCGTCTCAAGAGAAAACCATGTACTCAGACAGTCTCCATGGCTTCTTTGTCACACACGTCTCAAGTAAGCGGTTCGACCTTTCAGAACATACAAATAAGTGACCACTTTTATGAGAAGGCCAATCTGCTGATAGTAAAGAATCTTTGTGCTGACTTGATAATCGGCCATGACTTACTAGCGTTCCACTCGGCTCTGCAGTTTAACTTCGGTGGTCCCAAAGATACATTCAAAGAATGCAGCGTCGCAGAGGCCTCAGTACCTGCTCTACCACTATTTGCCAATATTTCTCCGGACTGCAAGCCCATAGCGATACAATCACGTAGATACAGCCCTGAAGACCAGAGTTTTATAGATGAAGAAGTAAAAAAACTCCTGGACAACGGAAACATTGAAGAAAGTCATTCGCCTTGGAGGGCACAAGTACACATAACTAAAAATGCTACTCATAGAAAGCGTTTAGTCATCGACTACTCTCAAACTATCAACCGGTACACCCAATTAGATGCATATCCACTGCCTAATATGGAAGAAATGGTGTCAAGAGTGTCTAAATATGCAATCTTCAGTACCATCGATCTACCAAGCGCCTACCATCAAGTTCCTATACATGACAAATCTTTTACAGCCTTCGAGGCTTGCGGCAACTTGTACCAGTTCTGCAGAATTCCGTTTGGTGTTACTAATGGGGTAGACAGTTTTCAAAGAGTGGCTCATCAGAAAAGAAAATATTCCTGGAACTTATGCTTATCTCGATAATATAACCGTATGTGGCAATAGCCAAGGCAAACACGACCAGAATTTGGAAAGATCCATGAAGGCAGCTGACAAATTTAGTCTAACTCTAAACAAGATCAAAAGCAAGTTCAGTCAAAGGACTATTAATTTACTTGGATATACTATAGAGGACCACGTCATTAAGCCTGATAGTGACCGATTACAGCCCTTTTTGAATTTGCCACCGCCAACCGATCTAGCCACCTTGAGAAGGACATTGGGTATGTTCGCCCACTACTCCAAATGGTTTCTTAACTTTTCTGAAAGAGTCCATGTCCTTGCTCACGCTATTACCCGCTAAGTGAGGATGTTAGTTATAACATCCTAAACAAGTTATTGTTTCGAAAGTTTAAAAATTACAATCGCCAAGTCCTCTGTCCATGCTATCGATGACAACAGTGGAAACTGACGCATCCGAACATTCGATTGCCGCTACGCTGACCCAAGACTCACGTCCCGTCGCTTTTTACTCCAGAACTTTGAACCACAGCGAACTCAATCATTCAGCCATCGTGAAAGAAGCGTACGCCATAGTAGAATCATTGAAAAAGTGGCGACACTTCCTCATCGGCAAACCCTTCAAGCTAATCACGGACCAGAGATCTGTCTCATTTATGTTTAATGCCAAACACGCCAGTAAAGTTAAAAATTACAAAATTCAAAGATGGCGTCTTGAACTAGTGCCATTTAAATATGATATTGTGTATAGACCGGGGAAGGACAACAGAGCAGCTGACGCTCTATTGCGTATATGTGTTTGCACTATGAATTCAACGATTAAACTCGAATCGCTCCACGCATCACTGTGCCACCCAGGAGTAACTAGAATGTACCATTGGCTCAAAAGTAAGAATCTACCCTACTCCATCGATGAAGTCAGAACGATGACCCGAAATTGCCACTTCTGTGCTGAAATCAAACCAAGATTCTTTAACAATCCCACTCCTCTTCCAAAGCTTATAAAGGCAACATCTGCTTTCGAACGTTTAAGTATTGACTTCAAAGGGCCGCTCCCAACAATCTCCAACTATTGTTGTTGTTGTTACTTATTAGTACATTCTCACCGACATTGACGAATATTCACGATTCCTTTTTGCCTTCCCATTCAGCGACATGACTGCAAAAACCGTCATCAAACACGATACCGTCGTGGCTAGCAGGCTCAGGACAGGTGCTGATGAAAGGATTCGATCGAAAGAACAAATACCAGCCAGTTGTAGAGGAAGTCGAGCTATTTCAATCAAATCCGGACTACTCGTTTGTCAGATTATAAGATGGACGAGAGACGACAGTATCAAATCGACACCTTGCTCCTATTGGTGATAATGTCGGTGAAAGACTTTTAGATTCAGAACCAGAGATGGAAGAAGAATATACGACTCCACCTAGCTCGCCGTCTCCGAGTTCGCCAATACCCTCTCCATCTATTATCCCGCCAGTATTCGCTCCGTCTCCATTGCGGAGGTCCCTACTCCACGCTCTTCTCCTCCTCATGTCGCCTCACCTCCTGTTTTGAGAAGATCAGGCAGAGCCCGAAACCCACCTCGATATCTACAAGACTATAGTGTGGGAGAACGACGTGATATGCGATCTATTTCCTCGTCATGTTTATAATAGCGACCTTCTAGGTAATTATGTTGGTTCTATGTAATTGACAGAACTATGACATTCGTAATGTCTCTGCGTTTTCTTTCATAAAATAACGTACAATTTTATGTTAGTTAAAACCTCTAATGAGGTTTTGTCTTTATTTCAGGTAGCGAATGCACCTGATCTTTATCAACAATATCGAACAAAACCACTCGCTAAAAGCGATAACAAAGGAAACGTTTCACTTTTATTTTCTAAAACTTAGCCATTATTTGAAAGTAGTCGCGTCTTAAATTGAGAATGTTTTTAACATCATACATTATTTTGACCTCATCTCTTCATAACGTAGTGATGAGCGTCCATCTGGATTTTCGGGAACGATTTTTAGAAAGAAAAAGGCTGAGGTCGTTAAAGGACCAAAGAATAACGGTCTTAAATAATTATGTATTAAATAATACAGAGATTTTAGATGGCATAGCGCATTATAGGAAAATAAAGGGCCGTCCTTCGCAAACATGGAAGAAAATTCGTGCTACAGAGAAAGATTTCCGAAGGTTACTGGCGATGAATGGAATGAAGTATACTTATAAAAGGGACCTGTTTTGGCGGACGTGGAAGAGTATACCACCAGTGAATGGTGCCACTGAGCAGATAGTCAGCTATAAGTGTAATAATCCAATACATGGTAATGCTAAGGAGCGCCAAAATTGCGGGATGTGGGTGAGTCTGGTGTGAACATTATTTAACGGACTTCTTTTGTTTTCTTTCGTTTGACTGCCTCATCAGTCTAGTGGTCACAGCGCTACTGCTGAGCATAAGGTCCTGTGTTCGATTCCCAGGTCGGCAAAGTGTTATTGGGTTTTTCCATCAAGAATAGCAGCCCGGAGTCCGGTAAGAAGATATGAAACGGGGCATTGAAAAAAAGACTTGGAAAAATTTCACCAAAAACCATCGCCTAATCAAGCCTTCGGTACCCGGTGGGATGTGAGAGTTATAGGGTGGGAGAACACCACGGGCACCTCAAGAGCCTTGACCTTGACCCCAGGGTCGTTGACCAAGACCGCAAGGACAATGACCCTAAGGTCAAAATCCGCGATTCTCCTAAGGTCACTCACCCTGAGTGCTAGTTGATGGCAAATAGGCTAACCTAACCCTTCGGGGCATCCAGGCGTGACGTTGCTATGAATGATATTGTATTGTCCCCAGCCTAGAAGATTTTTACATCACTAATACATAAACCTTTCTTTCAATAGACGATCGAAGAGGGCCCTCCACCATGTCCCTTCGAATTCTTCTCAGTCCTGTCCGAAGAGAATCTCTGCGGAGCAAACTATACACAATACAAAGATGTGAACAGTTACTGTCCTTCTATCATTAAGTTTTCGGAGTTGACAGCGACTTGTGACAACCCTATTGAGACGCAGTGGCAGTTTAGCAAGATGTATGGCGTAACGGAGAAGTATGATGAAGTTATTTGTGAGAACAAAGATTATTGCGAGATTTTTACGTCTTATGAGGTGAGTTTTCTAATAAATATCAAAGAATAATTAACTATTACTACGTAAAGAAGTGACAGTCACTCGCCCCATCGATTGCGTAGGCCGCTGCTAACATAATCTGACGAATTGGGGCATTATCGATTCATCCAACATCCAGTGCGAGTGCGGTGCTCCTGAACAGAGTATGTCCATGTCTGACATCTGCTAAATGTCCGTTCACGTTCATCAAATAGTATAACTAAGCAACCGTACCGAGGAGCTCGAGGTTAAGTAAAAACAGCCGAACGGGTCGATCCATCAGGTTTAGCTACGCTTGCCGGGGTCGGTCCGTGGATGGGTGACCATCTTTACATACCGAGACTCCTCCGTGCCTCGGAAAGCACGTTAAGCCGTTGGTCCCGGCTGTCATTCGTGGACCTTTGACAGTCGTTACGGGTCGTCAGAAGCCCGAAAGACTGACAACCGGTCTTACCAAGAGGTATCGTATTACCCAGTTAATGGGTTGTAGAGGTCAGACAGGCAGTCGCTACATGTAAAATACTGGTATTCAGCTGCATGCGGTTAGACTGGAAACCGACCCCAACATAGTTTGGAAAAGGCTAGGCAGATTGATTGAGATATAGGTACCGTCGAAACGGAAAAAAGGAGAAGCGCCCGTAAATGAATCCGTCCCTCAAACAGCAGCTTTGAATTCCGCGGGCTACCTGGAGCTTTCGCCATAAATATTTAAATCCGACTAAAGGTCGCGGTCTATGTAATGTTTTGGCATTTTGATGTTGAATTATTCAACTGTTTTGAAGCATTCCCTGTTTAAAACTAATAATAATGTTTTTACGCAATTCCCAGATAAAACCAGAACACGTTGTATTCAGAATAATTAACTCGACAAACCATGTAATATACTCAAGAATAATGAAAGCAAAAAACAGAAACTACATTTGTGTCGAAGATTGTGGCCGCTTCAATCCAAACACAAGAAAAGTTGAAAAACCCGATAAACCTTTGAAATTGGACCTCCTTACTGTACGGAAAAAGAAAAGAGAAGACGTTTTGAATCAAATAAATGATAGCGTCCCGAAAAATGAAATGAATGAAGGCTTGCATTTGCCAATGGAAGTCACGAAATCAGAAGTTTTGAATAACATTTTACCACCATCTCAAGAAAATATGTCACAATCAGATTTAGGCGCGGATGAATATATTCGTGTTAGCATTGAAGAAACTCGGCCTCAGGATAGTGGCAAGATAATGATGAGTATTGAGGAAAACTCCCAGGAAAGACAGCTAAGTAACATGAATTCTGTAGACGAGAAGTTTTTACTCAAAACGACTGTTACTCCTTGTCAGAAACTGGTAAGGGCAGCAGATCACATATCGTATGAAGATGCAAACTTAGAAATTGAATAAGTATTACTAAAGGATTTATATAAAAAAATAAAGAGTTTTGTAGTAGGAAAGTTTAATGAAAAAAAAAATAAGTATAATAATGGGAGAGTACAATACGGCCGATGAATCATGGCTGAAATGGTGACATGAGGCGAGTGTGACTAAAAGAACATGCACGTAGAGTCTGCGCCACCACTCAAGTCCGATAGATGCGGCGCTACTGTCTACGTCATTGCATCACATTGCATACAGAAAAATGTAGTTCCACAATTTTCCGCGGGCCTTCTTTCGAGACGCGCACTTTAAGTTTGTAGAGCTATGTTCAGACCGGTAATAAATTCATGATTAATCGGCCGTATTATAAACTGCCGAGTTTCACCACTAGTGTCACTTTCACTAACAGCACAAACAGTAAAAAAAACAAATATTGCTATCACATAGTCATACCACGTCAATTATATACATTTTTCTCAATGATTTGTGTAAATCTTAACATTACCATTAATTTCCTCGTAATTAGAAAACTGGTTTCAATAGAATAGGAGGCCAGCTTACAGACAGTTCGCCAATTTATCCCGCTAGGTGTCGTATCGTCGCTGGTGTTGTTTACCTATCAAACACCATATTTTTTTAGGGTGAGAGCACGCTAGCTTTTTAATATCCTTGAAAACCTTCAACAGATAGACAGCTGACGGTACCAGCGATAATGGCGTCATCTATAATTAGTTTTGCCTGTTCCTTTCCATTTATTGTTTTTTTCTCAATGATTTTTGTAAATCTTAACATTATTGCAAGTGCTGCGTGTTTTGGTGTTCAAAAGCCTACCATTCATTTCCTCGTCATTAGAAAACTAGTTTGAAGAGAATACGAGGTCAGCTTAATTTTACCTCTGATTTTGTATCATTGTCAAAATCACAGTGATCTTTATTCTCGTTGGAATAAAGTTGCTGCTGTCACGAGCTATCAGAGGTAAAATAACTGTGAATGATCTGTACAATCCGGCCGTCGAAAGAACGCGTTCTTGATACTGTCAGTTTATACTAACGAATATGTGTTTTGCGAATTTGATCCTTATTAAATTACTAATAGAAATTGTCCAACTGACAGGTGTCAGAAACGCATCCTCTCGACGGCCGGTTAGTAGACTGGTTTTATGCCACTGACGTGCGTTCCAATGTACGCTATTCTATTTCGTAAACATTGTGCTCAGTATATTTTGTTTGCTTAGCGCTTAGCGGTTTAAACATAGCGCCGCCCGCTGCCTGCCAAGGCAGTAGGTTTAGCAGTCACTCAATCGCACGACTTTAGTTTGTAGTAGTGGTTTTCATAGTTACTCGTGACCAGCATTTGACATGACATGATATATTGAACTTAAAATAACTACAAAATCTTTACCGTCATATTACAAAACAAGGTTCATCTTCAAACCCAGGTTTAAACCATGGACCCTTTTTTGAATTTCGAACTTTATTCCGACACATTAAGATGTCAGTTTTACAAACTGACAACTTAGTACCGGACTAAGTTGTCAGTTTTGTATAAAGAACTGTATTTCTATCACAGCTAGGTTCTTATTACAAAAACTGGCTCTAAGGTTTAAACCATGACAGAAGAAAAACCTCGTTTTGTAATAAGACCGTTATAGTTTTTAGACTTGGGATGGTCAACAGGCGCTTTGTAAAACATTTAAATACTTTAGTTACAGTCAAAGGTGAGTGAGAACGGGATAACTGAGAAGACTGCAAGTGGGAGTGATTGCCAGGTCCTGTCATTTTAACTCTCCAAAACCTCTATAAGAGAAAGTGGTTTTTCGCTCGTCGTTCTCCATAACCGAGACTGGAACTTGAATTCCTAGTTTTTTAGCAGTCTTTAAATTTTTCTTTTATCAAGGGTCCATCTATGGGAATGTTCTTATCGACAGATGTTAGGAAATTCAGAAAAGCAACTCATTTTAATATTTCCGTAACCCTCAGAGCACTGAGACTTGTAGCCTATATCCTTTTCCAGGTCCCGGTCTACCTATCTGCTAAATTTTATTACGATTCGTCCAGCCGTTTTTGCATGAAAGCGTAACAAACAAACAAACAGTTTCACATCTATTGAATGGCTAAATGTCTTGCTAAGCGCAAAACTCGAGAAAGGCTGGACAAATTCGGCAATTTTTTTTGCAAGTTTTCGGTGCAGTCCGAAGGAAGGTTCTTATGAAGAGAAAAATTGGAAAGGTTGCCGGGAAACTGAAAGTGCATTTCCACGGGAATTTTGTATGAATGTTTGAAATTTGAACAGTACGTCTGTCGTATCAGCTAGTTTATAATATTAGTTGGGTTTACCAGAATCCACCTTTTATCCTAACAGACTATTTTATTTCGCGATTTCCCGCTCTCGAATCACATTCGCAAGTTTATCGAGGGGCTTGTCGCTAAGTAATAACAGCCACAGGTTGAGCTACGCTTGCCGCGGTTGGTCCGTTGATGGGTGACCATCTTTACATACATACGCCTCCGTGCCTCGGAAAGGTGATTGCGCTAAGGTAGCCCGCAAAATTCAAAATTTCTTGCGTTTTTTGCAATTTGCAGGTCAGCGTCAGGTTGTATCTTGACCAAAATATGATTCGCGACAATAACAAACATGTATTTACATAATTATAACCATAAAAATCATCAATAAATTTCTCTAAGTTAGATTTGCCCCGGATTGGTCTAATTTCGGAAATTATGGTTCTTCTTATGGATTCTTATAAATGGTTTAAAATGACAACCTGCCAATTACTCTCACTTGTAGAGTTTTCCCACTTATCCAGTTCTCCTCACCCAGGTTTGACTAATTTTAAGGCACAATGTATTTACTAAGGTAATTAATTAAAATTAAATGTATAAGTATAAATATAACATGCAACATTTTTTGTATACAAATATTATATTTCGAAATAAAAATATTTAAACATTAAAGGCATTTTAAATTTTGACACAGCTTTTGAGGGTAGGTAAATATTTTTTTAACAAAGTTTTGCCAACACATTAGTTAATTTAAATATATTCTCATTCGATTTTGAACTTAACCGTCAACATTTTAAGGTTTAAAATCATTTGGAGAAATTTGACAATTTACATACAACATAATTACGCATGTAGTGCCCGAAGGGTTAGGCAGAGGTGCACCTTCAGTACACCTACATTACGCCAGTAATATAAGGTCCCATTAAAACATCATTCAGACCACCAAAATAAGGATAATCGTAAAAAATATAATACGAAAAACGCAATAGATAGGTACAACAAAAAAAAAACAGCTAACGAAAGTACACTAAAAATGTTGGTTACCCAATGCATAAACACATCCATGTCTTTCTTATCACATAATTCTGATACTACAAATATGCAAACGTGACCACGTCACCGCCCGCGCCCGCCGCGTTTTTTAGGTCAAAATAAAATCACTTTAATCAGTGATTTTTTGCTTGGATATCTTTAGCTGTGTTAAAATTTGGCAATCTATTTTAAAGGGACCTTATATAATAATTATAAACATTGTCTTAATTTAACATGACAGCAAGAGATGACTTAATTAAAACTATAGTAATAAACACGAATATGTAATTACTTTTACATAAAACATCAAACCACAACAATCCACTTCTTTATTTTCTTTCTTATGCATCATATTAAATAAAGCAAAGACATTAAATATTACTTAACAATAGATGGGACATAGCGAACAAAATTATAATCCGATACTTATGACCAGTGGACAAAAGACTACGCCCACATATGTCGCATGCGTGATGACAATGCGTGTCTACCAAAAGTCACTGACACGTGGGATCACATTTTTTCTATGACATTTCTTCTGATAGCCTCTCTCTATTTATCTCTTTGAAATAAAGTAAAAATAATTATGGAGAGGGTCTGGTTTCCTTGGAAAGCAGTTCCGATATACCTATTATAACGGCCGTCATGACAATCTGTCATTTTCACCAACGTCTGACGTTAAGGTGACAAAAAACACTCTCCACTCACGCGTCCCGAGCCACTGAAGTGGTCCTGAAATATTTTTTGTGGACAGCGCGCTCTTTTTTCTTTTCTTTGACAGAAAGTCAATTAAATTTCTGATATTTTTGTTAGGTGGCGTTGGTAGTAAGAGGCCTAACAAAATATTGTGTATTTCAAAATATTCCATGAACAATGGTAAATATTATGATGTCATTTCATGCAAACTGACTTGGGCTATATTTTAGGTAAAAAGAAATAGGTTTTTTTTACCTAAAATATAGCCCAAGTCAGTTTGCATGAAATGACATCATATTATGTTTATCGCGATAGATTTTGAAATAACGAATTAATTGTTATAAAAAAAAATTATAAACCAAATATAAAAACAAATAAATAAACCAAAGAAAAACAAAGTCACTTAAGGGGGATGAGCTAAGGTAGCCCGAGAAATTCAAATTTTCTCATGTTTTTTGCAATTTGCAGGTCAGTGTCAGGTTGTATGTTGATTAAAATATGAGACGCGGCCGTAGCTATATATAGGTCAATTCTAACTAATGGAGTTGTATTGCTGATCCTAATGATTATAATTCTGTAAAGCCATATTAGCTACGGCCGCGTCTCATATTTTAATCAACATACAACCTGACACTGACCTGCAAATTGCAAAAAACTTAAGAAAATTTGAATTTCGCGGGCTACCTTAGCGCATCCTCCTTAAAGTTATACCTATTAATACAACAAATAACAGTTCAAAGTTTGACACTGGTGCCGATTCTGTTGTGCACAAACTAAACTTAATTTAGGCTATTGCTAATTTTTTCTCTCTACTAAGACAAGAAAGGGACGGAAGTAAATTAGAGCTGTCAAATTAGTTAGAACTAATTTTTCCATAGACATTTAGACGACACGTAAAAACATGTCGACTAAAAAACACGGTGAAGCGCAAGGCGTGAACTAGTTTGACATCTCCAACTTAGTTCATAGCTATAGCTATAGCCGTCATTTTCTCGCGCTGCCTGTTAGTAAAAGATAGCGATTCTCTAATTTTAGTTTAGTGCGTTCACAAGAGAATCGGCACCAATAGTATCCATTGCTTGATGTCAAGGCAGGTCACAATAGGGAAGATGACTAAAATTTTTTTTTGGTAAAACGAGTTGTGTAGCCTGGTCTGTCCACATGATGAAACAGCCGTGTATAAGTGGGTCGAAACCCCACCGCACGGCGAAAAAAATGTTCCGGGACAATTCACCCGGGCATGCGTAGGGGGCGGGACGCGTGGGTGGCAGACGTTATGTGACAGTTCATCCGCGCTTTTTTAGAAACCAAAACTTTACAGGCATTAGCCAAAATACTTGTCAATTGCCTAACTATTTAAGCCAACTTAAATTAGGAAGTCAAATAGTAAAATGCTACACTATGTACAAATAAGTAATTAAAATAGAAGGCATACTTTGCTTCAGTCTTCAGTTGCAGTTTTAAACCTAAATAAATGTCCAAATCTTAGGGATGCCAGTATGCCACACAAGTTCGGCTAGGCACATGCAACTCGGCAGTATTCGTTGAAAACAAAGCCGACCTGAAGCAATGGGGATAAAAACTACCACTTGCTCATTTCAGATGTCGCTACTATCCAGCGTCTAAGAATTTGACAGCTAGCTGTCATTATCCATACATTGCTTGTACACAAGCGACTTCTTTTACGCATAGTTAATTAATTATCAACGTTGCGCAGCTGTTGATTGCAAAACGGAACGGACGGAAGAAAACTGTGAGAGAAAGCTCTCCGAAAAAAAATTGGAAACCCGGTATTTGGTCGAGACTATGTGCTTTTTAAACCTAAAAACTTTTATGGTTTTCATTAATCATACTAGCTGCCCGCGGCTTCGTTCACGTGGAGGTCGGAAATTATCCCACGGGAACGTACTACCGGGATAAAAAGTATCCTATGTCCTAATCCAGGTCATGGTCTACCCATGTGCCAAATTTCATCCAAATTCGTTCAGCCGTTTTACAAACTCACTTTCGCATTTATAATATCAGTTATAGTATTGTTAAAATCTCGCTGCAGACTCGGTCATAAATCATTCGAGTGTTTCGCTCTCTTTCCCACTCACGGGCCTTATAGGCAGGCCACGCCCACACGTAGTCCTGTGCATTACTGCAGTCGATGAGTGATATCGATAGTTTTATATATTTATAAATGGGTGATAGAAATAAATACACATTTTTTTTTATTTTATTACCAAATTTACTACAAAGCATATTAAATATATAAACAAAAGAACGTATTTAAAAAACTAAAAATAGAAAATTAAAATTCTTCGTCTGAGTCATCGTCATCATCATCCACATGAATGATGAAGTCTTCGCATAAATGTGCTTTTCTTAAGTCTCCATCTTGCAGCAATTCTGCATGTTCCACACATTTTTGCCAATTTTCAATGGAGACATTGGAAATGGCTTCATCGACTAACTTCTCGACATCAGCTATCTTGAAGGTTTTGTTTTTCTTTGCAACTTCAATTTTTACTTGAGCCCACACCAACTCGATGGGATTGTACTAACAGTGGTAAGGCGGCAAGCGGATAACTTCATGACCATGCTCCAAAGCCTTTTGATGTTTACGTGATAACCTTAATGATTCTGTTATCGATAATGGCCTTGAGCGCGCGCAACTAGCGCACATCCCTACTCCGATTATGATTTATGACCAAGTCTGCAGCGAGATTTTAACAATACTATAGGATTAGATCAATGCTAGAATTAACATCTCTGAAGCTCAGACTTAATAAAAAACCAAGACAGCGCTGCGAACAATACAGTGAAGCATGCGCAAAACTACACCTCGCTCTGTGCATACACGCTCACACGCACACATTTACACCAAACTACAAATAACTACAACTCATTAAGTGCACACAATCATGTTTACGAAACCGGCCTCACATTACTGTTGACAGCGCTATGTCTTAATTTTTTATAACATAAAATAACCTATAAATTATAAAATGTTAATATTTTATTTACTTTTCCGCTAAAGCTGCTTTTTTACCAGTGATAGACGCTTCTCTTTTCCCACGGACTAGAAAAAAAGGAAGGACTCCGCGCCACGCGTATCGAAAGTGAAGCACCTTACCGATCTACGTGTGCGTGATTTGACAAAGACGCCGTCATGTCACATAATGGCGGTCGGCATACTATGATGTAAATGTATGCGTGAGGCGAATGTTTGTACAAACGGTCCCGGCATACTTACTGTGCATCACTTTCGGTATGCGTGGCGCGGAGTCCTTCTTTTAGCTCGTGTTTTAATAGTGCTACACTCCATGTCGCATACATATATCAAGTTTTCGTTTAAATGTGATCGACAGAAAAGTAAACATAAGCAAAACACTAGCGGCTTGTAGACGCTGAGCAGTGCTGCCATCTATGACGAGCTTTGAGTTTTTAACCCCATTACTAGTTACTACCCATTCGGGTGTCCCTTTAGAGCGCAAGTACGCTTAAGTACGCACGCGCAAACGTCATTATTATTAAAAATCAATCAAACAATCATTAATAATCAATTATTTCTAATACACTATACACCGTCATCTCGTATAAATTTTAAGTGTTATCTAATAAAAAACGTAAAAACACGTTTTAAATTGAACATAACAGGCAGCTCTAGTGGCCTGGACGTTTACGTTTTGGGCGGCTCTAATCGTCGCCTGGACGCGCGAGTGGATAAAGAATATTCGGCTTTCGTTTGTCTCGCGCCGATCGGCAATCTCCGTACGGCATCTACACTCGCTGAATCATGATCGGTTCGGCTAACACAATTCGAGCTGAGCTGGGATGCTTTTCCCCGAACATATCTATATTTTTGCTTGCCGTCTATGTTGAATCACGCCAACCCGAACAGATCGCCTCAGTCGTAACAATTTTTTTTTTGTTTTTTACATTCTACATAGTAATTTTGTTATGTACAATCTTCATGCAATTGTTAAGTATAGGATAGGTATAGTTCGCGTTATGTACGTTTGCCGCTGTGAAGTAGGCTACAAATGACTGCGCAGTAGTCAATATCTACAGCAGGGGTAGCCAACTTGGTTAGACCCAAGATCTACTGTTCACTGACGACACCTCGATCTACCAATTACATACTTCTTGAAATCTTAGATGAAACAGCATAGGTCCAATACACCATTATGTAGAATTTTTTATTTTATTAAGAGGGAAAATATAAAACTGGAAATTATTCTTACTAACTACTTATTTATATTAGTGTGAGCATTGCGTTTGAGCATCTTTCAGTTCGTGATTAGGTACGCTGCGAAGTCTGTTCCACGCACAGAACCTGTTCTGTGGTTCTACGTGTTTATATTTTTTGCCTTGCCACGATGGTAACTTGCTCCACGAGGAGCTCGTGGCTAAGTAATAACAGCCGTACGGGTCGATCCATCAGGTTAAGCTACGCTTGCCGGGGTTGGTCCGTGGATGGGTGACCATCTTAACATACCGAGACTCCTCCGTGCCTCGGAAAGCACGTTAAGCCGTTGGTCCCGGCTGTCATTCGTGGATCTTTGACAGTCATTACGGGTCGTCAGAAGCCCGAAAGTCTGACAACCAGTCTTACCAAATAAAATATTTTTCTTTCTTTCTTTCTACCAAGGGGTATCGTATTACCCAGTTACCTACTGGGTTGTGGAGGTCAGATAGGCAGTCGCTCCATATAAAATACTGGTATTCAGTTGCATCCGGTTAGACTGGATACCGACCCCAACATAGTTGGGAAAAGACTAGGCGGATTTGTATTTATTGTACCGTGTTTTTTTTTTTCTGAACTGAATAAAGTTTTTTATTTATTTTTTTTATTGATTGCCTTGCCACGATCAACTGTACTAATAGTCGCGATCGACCGGTTGAGCACCCCTGATCTACAGGCTGTCACAAACGTAGTAGTCGAAAGGCAAATGGGGTAAAGCGGAGGTGGCCAGTCATTGAAAAAATTCAAATTTGGAATATTCTCAACTGTTCAGAAAATTTCGCTAATTTAATCATTTTCAAGAAATGTTACACTATCACTTGTATGTTTCGACCCTGTGAACAAAATTGTCGCCGCAGCAAATTCAAATCAGGCTGAAAGATGCTTTTTTTTTTTTTTGTGGATGGGAAATCATCAAATGACTTCTCCCGCTCTGGGCGGAGAGGGAGGGCGTGTCAGACTTTTACTGACTAAAACCCACCCGTGTTCCTTCAGTTGCCCATGCCAGGGCCACGGTATCTCTTTCGAACTACCCGCGACCCCGGCGGCATCGGCCCTATTGGACCCCGTCACTGCTGAAGTTGAAAGATGCCTTGATAGTGGATTATGACAAGATTATGTTTCTATTTACCTTCAGTGTGGCTCTGTAAGGCTTCAGGTTTTATTTTCTCTTGTCTTTTCTAACATTTTCCCTTTCCCTTACCCTCGTCAATCAAATATTACAGTATGAAGAGACGCTTGATGCCTTTGCAAGTACCGAACTGAGTTTCCTGCAAACTGCTAATTCTTACATGGAGGCTATTGCCACTCCTATAGTATAGTTAAAAACTCGCTGCAGACTTGGTCATAAATCATCATCGGAGTAGGGATGTGCGCTAGTTGTGCGCGCTCAAGGCCATTATCGATAACAGAATCATTAAGGTTATCACGTAAACATACTGCATTCATTTTATATATACGTTCTTTTGTTTATATATTTAATATGCTTTGTAGTAAATTTGGTAATAAAATAAAAAAAAATGTGTATTTATTTCTATCACCCATTTATAAATATATAAAACTATCGATATCACTCATCGACTGCAGTAATGCACAGGACTACGTGTGGGCGTGGCCTGCCCTTAAGGCCCGTGAGTGGGAAAGAGAGCGAAACTCTCGAATGATTTATGACCGAGTCTGCAGCGAGATTTTAACTATACTATAGCACTATCTCTGCGTCGTAAATTTAATTTATGTTTTGTTATGTGTATTAAATCTGTTGTCTTTTATTTTGTTTTTTAATGTATGTTATATTAGTGCTATAGTTTATAACTTATTTGTATGTATGATCTATAACTTATATATGTAGTATTTTACTGTTAGTATAAGTTGGTCAATCAAATAAATAAACAAATTTTATTAAACTTTAAAAAAAATAAAACCTTTTTACAAAAAAATACAACCGACTTCCAAAAACAACACTACAAAGTGAAAAATAACTTTAATTTCGGAAGTCGGTGTCTGGTTAAATGTATTTTCGATTTTTGCCACCCAATTCCGAAATTAAAGTTATTTTTCACTTTGTAGTGTTGTTTTTGGAAGTCGGTTGTATTTTTTTTTTTTTTTTTGTAAAAAGTTTAAATTTTTCACTTTTTAGCTGTGGTACCTACCCCACACAAATTCTAATACCACTACCTGCAAAACAAACTAGAACATCATCCATATAAAATTAGTAAAAAAATACGTATCATTGAAGCCAACTCAAAAACTACCCAAGCAAAGTTAATCAATTTTGTATGGGACCAACTTTGATGTATACCCTCTCGAATAAAACCATTTTTTTTTAAATCGGACGACTCTGTAAAAGTTATGCGTGGTCATACATACAAAAAAAAAAAAAATACCCGTGTCGAATTGAGAACCTCCGCCATTTTTTTTCGGTTAAAAAAGAGCCCAGATTTAAAAAAATTACTACCTAACATCCCGAATTTAAAATTTTTAAACGATAGGTGTCCACTTTCGCTTTACCCCATATGCCTTTGGACCACTAAAAAGACACCCTGAATACTAAAACAGCCGCTCGTAATGCCATGCTCTTTGAAAAGCCTGATTTAAGAGCGGCAAACTTATATGACGCGACCTATACCTATTTGCCAATATTTTCTAGTAAGGCACTTTACATAAATAATATAAATATATCTACTTACACCAACAACTAGGTTGTCACGCCATAAAAATATAAATAAAATAGTAGGATAATTTTATAACAATATGCGTTGGTAAGGGGCTTGGCGCCAAGAAGTATGGCTCAATATACACCATAACTTTACAACCGGGCCCAACTCTCGACTCCGGGCTGCTACTGAGAAAATTCTGATAGCAAAACATTTTGCCCGACCCGGGAATCGAACCCAGGACCTCATGCTCAGCAGTAGCGCTTGCGACCGCTAGACCAACGAGGCAATAGACCTCTTCATATATTCTAATTAAAAGGCACTTCTTAATTTATAATTTTATCTATCTGGAAGACAATATTGTGCTTAAAAAGTTAACAATTTACTAACACATAATGAACTTGTAATATTTTTAGTATATGCGAAACCTGAATATAGTTTGTTCAGAATAAATAACTGAATCGATTCCAATAGTTTTTATACCGTGTTATATTTTGCCCCAAAAGTCTTTAAAAAAGGTTACAACATGGACACCGCGCGACGAACACAAGTTACTGCAGGTCATAGCGGCACTAGGCACGGGCGCGCAGCGGGCGCCGCGTGGTGATCATGTTTTTGTACGGACAACCAGGTAACATAACAAGCTTATAACTTTGTGATTTTTCATGATACAGTTTTGAAATTTTGTACATAAATTCTTTACATAAAAATACTAGACACGTGTTTCGGGTTTCGCATATACTAAAACTGATATTGTACACAGGATGGATTTTTGAGATGCGGCAGTAATGCCCGAGACACCCGAAACCAGTTTTCCAAAGCTAGGATAGCAAGCTAGAACCTCGGTTTACTATCCTGGCTTGGCACAAGGCAGCGTTGTTTACATAAAGCCAGATAATTTTAAGCCAGTACAGTAAACCACGTGATTGCTGTCAAAAAATCAAAAATAGGTAGTTATTGCACACTCCCACACTAGCCAATCAAATACTTGCTTCGCCGGCCACATGAAGCTAGTACACAAGATAGGATAGCAAAATCCGTGGTGGTGATCCTACTGGGTCAAACAATACAACCCTATCCTAATAAACTATCCTAGCTGGAAACGCTAGCTTACTAGCCTAGAAATGAAGCTAGTTAGTTCATTACTAGCTTGCCAGCTTACTAACAATAGCTTCGTATCCTGGCTTGAAAACCTAGCCTGGTGTATCTCGGGCATGGGGGCAGTTTTGCGATTTCTGACTTCTATATTAGCCAGTCTATCCATAGTAAAAACCGGCCAAGTGCGTGTCGGGACACGCGCAGTAATAGGGTTCTGTAGTGCACGCCGCCGACCGTCGTTATTCGAGCGTAAATATTATTAATTTAGAAATCATTATTAATAAGAATGTTATGATTTTATTTTTGTATATTTTTACATGGTTCATAAACTTATATTTACTACCTGTTTTACACAACTAACAACGTTATATAAGTAATTTTTAATGGAATTTGTACGAAATTTTTACTGTTCCAAGTACATTTTACAAGTTGGTTGTCTATTACTCGTAAACTTGAAAAGCCTACTTAGATGTGATAGTTTTCCTTTTAATTTCGATATATATCGAAATTAAAAGGAAAACTATCACACTATAGACCCATTTCACTATTACCAGTATTCTCTAAAATATTTGAAAAGGTAATGAAAGATAGGCTTGTCAATACTACTACCATGAATTTTTTCACCCATCCAAAACTAACCGTTTAGCTGGCGGGGGGCGGGGGGGGGGGGGACTCTTGACTCGAACGAAAATTCGATTAAATTTTTCCTAAATCGAAAAATTGTTTGTACAAACCCGCAATATTTTTGAAAAACCTATCCAACAACACCCCACACCATGGGGTAGACGAGAAAAAAAAAACATCCCAACTTTACGTGTACAGAAGGTACCCTACAAAATTTTTTTTTTCATGATTTTGTTTTACCACTTTGTCGGCGTGATGAATATGTATATCCATGCCAAATTATAGCTTTCTACTACTAAGATTCTCTGAGATAAGCTGTGGACGGACGGACATAGCGAAACTATAAGGGTTCCTTGTTGACTACGGAACCCTAAAAAGAAAGTTGCGTGTGTACAATACATTTCCTATGAAATGTATGGTAAACGTATTTTACGATTTATTATTTTTCTAGTAACCTCAGTTGACGCCAATCGCCATGGAGTTTTTTTGATCCTTAGAAGAATCAGGATCGATTGGCATTACTAAAAGTTTTTGTGAAAATTGCCCATTGTCTTACTGACTAATTTTTAGGGTTCCGTACACAACGGCTTCCGCAGTCCATCTGTCCGTCTGTCTGTCACAGGGCTGTATCTCATGAACCGTAACAGGTAGACAGTTGAAATTTTCACAAATTGTGTATTTCTATTATGGCTATAACAACAAATAATAAAAATTAAATTAAATTAAAAATTAAAGGGGTTTCCCAAATAAACATTTCATTTTGAAAAAAAAAATCTTACCCTAACATGTGGGGTCTCATTGTCTAGAACTCATCGAGTAGAGTACCAATATATATATATATTTTATTTATCTTCAAAAATGAAGAAATAGGGGGCCGTAAAAGTTGTCAATTTAAGACCATTTTTGTACGAGCTCTATCGCAACAATTAAACAAGTTAGGAATTTGAAACTTCTGTATATCATGTACCATAATAATTTTACTGTATTCAACAAATACTAAAAACGCCGATTCATAAGGTATTTTGTTTAAATATGGGCGTTTTTCTGCAACTGCAGAAAATAACCTTGTAATTCATATTATCATTATTAAATACAAAGTTATTGTTGCGATTGTTAAACATATATGGTACGGAACCCTTCGTGTGCGAGTCCGACTCGCACTTGACCAGTTTTTTTTTTTAATCTGTGAATACCGATCGAAATTTCTCAAAAAAAAAAAAAATTGCCTTTTTCTGTAGCTACAACAGTTAAAGTACCTATCTTTACTGCCCCGTCATAAGAATCCACCCCATATTTTTTATTAATAATAACTTTCATACAAGTATGTGTCTATTTTATTTGATATGTCATGGCATTAAAAGCTCATGATTATGGAGCAGGTAAAAACCTTTAAATTCATAGTGTTCCAGAAAGTTGTGGTAGAGACACCAAAAAAAATATCAAATGTCCCATAAGTACAAAACTTCAATACCTACTCGACCGAAATGTACGGAACAGTTGAATATTTTTTTGCGATTATGAAGTTGGTCCCATGGAGAAAGTTGTTCAGTTTGATGGTTTGTGCCACACCCTTAAATTTGACCACACCTTTCTGGGACACCCTGTATAAAGAAGCAATAGACTTACACTCATAAAAATCTAACATAAATAACAAGAAAAAAAACATAATTAACATATTGACACCTTGACACCTTGATTTAATGGATACCCTAAAAGTTTGAAATCACTTGATTTACCCTCACCATACTTAGTCACGACGACCATACTTACGAGTTGTAGGTCGTGGGTTCAAACCCAGACAGGCGCTTTACTTTGTGGAAATAATTTCATCACCACTGCTCTCAAAACAGTGAAGGAAAACATCGTGACGAATCCGGCATGTCCTAGAACCAAAAATTTGAAGATATCTACCAACCCGCACTGGGCCCCTCCCACTCGAGGAGTGGAGACCGTTGTCCCAGCAATGGGAACATTATACGCTGATTGAAGTCAGAAAGAATGTAATAAATACAAATACATACTACCTATGTGCATACTCTGAGTTTTGATAATCGAGGACTTACTAAGGCCTCTTATGTCAAGATTTTCAGGCCTTACTTTGACATTCTCTCATTTGAATGTGAACTATGTTGATAAGAGTTTAATGGCCATTTTCATATAAAACATTTATTCACATTTTCATAAACAAATATGAACATTAAAAACTCAAATACAAAGGTCACATTTGTATGAAACACTTACTTAAAAAAGTAAAGCCAACATGCACTATAAAAATCTCACCCCTAAGTCTTAGGAGTTAAGATCATTTGCTAAAACAGTTCAAAGTACTTACTGTTATTTCCTGACCCTTGTTCTAAATTTACCGCAAATATGATTGACTAATTGGTAGTGCCGACTAAAAGCTTGTTTACAAACAACAGAAGCATACACCAAAATCTATAAGGAACTTCAAAAACGAGAAACTGAATTCTATACCTACAAACCCAAAGAAGATAGGAGCTTCCGAGTAGTCCTCAAAAACATCCACCCGTCAACTGACACTAACGAAATAAAAGTGGCTATTGAAGAATTAGACCACAAGGTTACAAATATCTGGAATATAAAGGACAGAAAAACCAAAACACCTCTTCCACTGCACTACGTAGATCTCAAGCCAAACCTAAATAATAAAAACATTTATAACGTTAAGCGACTTCTCCATTGCTGCATTGTGTTTGAACCTCCAAGACCAAAAAGAGAGATCCCGCAATGCTCCAACTGCCAGAGATATGGACACACGCGTAGGTTCTGTCACTGTCAGCCCAGATGCGTTAAGTGCGCTGGAGCACACGCTACTCTTGACTACCCAAGGAAAGAGCGTTCCGATAATGTGCGGTGCATCCTTTGTGAAGGAAACCACCCCGCAAACTACAAGGGATGTTCGGTATATAAGGAATTGCAAAAAGTTAAGTATCCCCCGCTAAGACCAAAAACTCAACACAGCAAAGTCACACTGGCAAAAAATAGCGGAACAGTCAAACATAGCCGACATGATAGTGTTGGCGATAAATCATACGCAAAAATAACAGCCGGTATACCAAATAAAGAAACCCAACCAAAACCAAACCAGTCACCTGACATTAAGGAATTTATGCAGTCACTCATGAACCAGATGATGCTAATGACTAAAATGCTGGGAGATCTCATGTCCATGCTTCCAAATTTAATGCATTAACATTATGCATCTGGAACGCAAATGGCCTGTCACACCATTCGGAGGAGTTAAAACTTTTTTTACACGAGCACAATATTGACATAATGCTAATATCTGAAACACATTTCACTTCAAGAACCCACATGGAGTTCCCTGGATATAATCTTTATCATACCACACATCCTGATGGAAAAGCACATGGTGGATCAGCTATAATTATCAAAAGCAAATTAAAACATTATGAATCAGTATCATACTGCAAAGCACCAATTCAAGCAACATCTGTCATAGTTGAAGATTGGCTAAGTCCCGTCACTGTGTCAGCTCTCTACTGTCCACCGAAACACATAATCAAACAGGAAGAGTTTAGTGAGTTTTTCAACACCCTCGGCGATCGTTTCATAGCTGGCGGGGACTTCAATGCAAAGCATAGCTATTGGGGCTCAAGATTGACCCTCCCTAGGGGCCGGGAGCTACTTAAGACTGTTGAGAAACTAAAAATGGAAATTATATCAACAGGTGAGCCCACGTATTGGCCCACCGATAGGAAGAAAGTACCTGACCTGATAGATTTCTGTGCTGTCAAAGGTATCTCGAAAAATTACTCTCAGTGCCAGAGCAGCTATGACCTATCTTCGGACCATTCACCAGTATTAGTAACATTATTAAGTCGTTTCAAAGAAACTACAGAAACTTGCGTCATTCACACCAAAAAAACAAATTGGGAAATCTTCAGATCAATGGTCGATCAGGCTTTAACGCCCACAGTCAGACTAAAAACAGAAGATGATATAGTAGCTGCAATAGAATATTTCAATAAGTCGGTCCAAACTGCTGCCTGGCAATCTACTCCTTCCAACAAATTAAATAATAACAAGAAATCTATATCCCATAATATACTGGATAAAATATCGGAAAAGAGAAGGCTTAGAAAACAATGGCAACAATTTAGATGTCCTGATGATAAAAGTAAATTAAACCATGCTGTTAGGAAACTCAAAAAACTTCTGGATAAGGACAGAAATAATAGTGTTCAGGCGTCCCTGAGAAACCTTGATGCTACTGCTGCTACTGACTACTTGCTGTGGAAAGCTACCAAAAAAATCAAGCGGCCTAAAACGGTGTCTCCCCCACTTCGGCAAGCCAATGGGAACTGGGCTCGAAGTGATGAAGAAAAATGTACAACATTTGCCGAACACTTAAAAGGCGTATTCCAGCCTCATTCCTACGAAGGGCCTCCAGAACACAAAGAAGAAGTTCTGCGAGAAGTTCTACTAGATAGTGATCCATCTTCCAGCCCCGTCACAACGTTTACGAAGCAAGAGCTAATTAGAGCTAAGCCTTCTCGGCTTAGAAAACAATGGCAACAATTTAGATGTCCTGATGATAAAAGTAAATTAAACCATGCTGTTAGGAAACTCAAAAAACTTCTGGATAAGGACAGAAATAATAGTGTTCAGGCGTCCCTGAGAAACCTTGATGCTACTGCTGCTACTGACTACTTGCTGTGGAAAGCTACCAAAAAAATCAAGCGGCCTAAAACGGTGTCTCCCCCACTTCGGCAAGCCAATGGGAACTGGGCTCGAAGTGATGAAGAAAAATGTACAACATTTGCCGAACACTTAAAAGGCGTATTCCAGCCTCATTCCTACGAAGGGCCTCCAGAACACAAAGAAGAAGTTCTGCGAGAAGTTCTACTAGATAGTGATCCATCTTCCAGCCCCGTCACAACGTTTACGAAGCAAGAGCTAATTAGAGCTATAAATAACGTAAAACCCAAAAAAGCCCCTGGCTACGATTTAATTACTGGCATGATTCTCCGCCACCTTCCAGATTCTGGCCTAAACTTCCTGTTGTCTATATACAATGCAATGTCACGACTTTGCTTTTTCCCCCCCCAATGGAAAACAGCTAAAATCCTAATGGTTCCTAAACCAGGAAAACTTCTTGAAGATCCGAAGTCATACCGGCCTATAAGTCTACTTCCAATAGCATCAAAGGTTTATGAATCGCTCCTTCTATTACGTTTACTGCCTATAATTAAAGAAAAACATCTAATACCCGACCACCAATTTGGGTTCCGACAGAGACATGGCACAATAGATCAAGTTCATAGGCTCGTTAGTAAGATTCACAATTCATTTGAGGATAAGGAATATTGTGCTGCTGCATTTCTTGACGTCTCTCAAGCGTTTGATAGGGTTTGGCATGAGGGTCTCCTCAACAGCTTCCCAAGCAACATCTTCCTAATCTTGATGTCGTACTTGAGGGATAGGCATTTCTTTGTGCAGAGTGGTGAAGCTTTATCAAAACTATACCCTATTACGGCTGGGGTTCCTCAGGGCAGTGTGCTTGGACCGATTTTATATTTGATTAATACTGCTGACCTCCCAATATCAGAATTAGCGACTACAGGAACCTTTGCGGATGACACAGCTGTGTTAGTTACCCATACTGATCATAAAGTAGCATCAGCCATGCTTCAAACCTGTTTGGACGACATAGCCCTCTGGCTCAAAAAGTGGAGGATAAAAGCCAACGAGACCAAGTCAGTAAATGTCACATTCACTAAGAGAAAGGATACCTGCCCACCAGTAAAGTTGAATGGAATACAAGTGCCTCAAGCTGAACATGTCAAATACCTTGGTGTATACCTCGACAGACGTCTTACTTGGACAAAACACATTTTCACGAAACGGAAGCAACTTGGACTAACATTCCGAAAGTTCTACTGGATAATTGGCCGAAAGTCACAATTACACCTGGAAAATAAAATCCTCTTATATAAAGCTATAATTAAGCCCATATGGACCTACGGCATTCAGCTATCGGGAACAGCATCACACTCTAACATAGAGATCATACAGCGATTTCAGAACAAGCTTCTAAGAACAATCACAAACGCCCCATGGTTTGTACCAAATGAAGCACTACACCATGATTTGAAAATACTGACAGTAAAGGAAGAAATAAAAAGCTACATCAACTCATATAAAGAAAGAATTACTTGTCACCCAAACATCCTGGCAAACCACCTCATGGATGAAAAAGGAACCCGCAGGCTAAAACACAAAATTCCTCAAGATCTCATCGAACAAACTTAGCTTTATGCTTTAAAAGTAATAGGATGTGTCACAGGACGCATACCTAGCAAGACATCTAACAAGACATACAAATTACTTAATGTCCTAATACATAGTGACAGATTGTAATAAAAAGATACAAAAAAAAAAAAAAAAAAAAAAAATAAACAGTTCAAAGTACTTACTGTTATTTCCTGACCCTTGTTCTAAATTTACCGCAAATATGATTGACTAATTGGTAGTGCCGACTAAAAGCTTGTTTACACTCTTCACAAGAAAATTTCTTTAATCTCAAATGTCTCTCTCTAATGTGATTAAGCAAACTCTTTTTTATCATCTCCTTTTTACAATAATCACATACAGCCTTGGAATATTGTGACTTGTCTTTGCTTGCGATAACCGAAGACATGTATTCTTTAAATCTAGATGTCTCTGAATTGTCTTTCATTTTTATTTCTTTTGAACTCTTTTTTATGTTAATAATATTGTTGTTTACTTTAGTCATTTCGACGCAAACTTCAGATTCTAAAACGCGTTCCACCCAAGTGTCATTCAGCTGCTTTTGGACGTAAGTAGGCTCAGTTTCTTGAAAATTAAAGTGTTTCTTCCTTATATGGTATTTTAGCAATCTCTCCTCACAGTAACTGACCCTACAGGCGATACAATTGTATTGTACTTGTTGTTCTGTGAAGAATTCGTCGTGAACTTTTAGGTGGAGTCGTAAGTTGCGTTTTTCGACGAAACCTCGATCGCAATGGTCACAAATAAACATTTTCTTGCCTCCAGTGTGTACTCTAAGATGTCTCTCATAAACATCTCTCCTGTAATACTCATTTGAGCAATATCCACATTGAAATCGAGATTTCACAGCCCTATGCTGGTGGTACAAATGAGCTTTAAATTTATAAGAATTGCCGATTACAACTTTGCTACATATTTTACACTCGTGTTTCTTTTTGTAGCTTATCACTGGTTTAGTATCCGTGTTCATTTTGAACTGAAATAATTAAATCAGAATAACTGAAAAATGTGGTTTTACAAACTAAAAACAAGGAAAACAAACGAAAACAAAACACTGTGATGTGACAAATTGACATTGCTTTGCTGTCATCATGTCATGGCGGTCCGTCAACGTCAGCTGTCTATTGTCAAATCAGAGAGCAGGAAACAAAATTCAAGAGTAAGAGAGACTAAAGCTTAAATGTAAGGTTGAGTGTGTAGTTGGAACGCGTTTCTTGACGTTACTTGCGTCTAACAAGTACAATTATTATCTGTTAGCTTGCTACAAATACCTGTGCTACATACACAGTGGCACACAGAGTACATTTGTATATATATGTGCTATGTGTGTATGCTCATGAGCTGTGGTTTCCTGCCTGTTGTTTGTTTCACCAAAACAGTCTACAATGTCTAATTTACCGTCACATATGCAGATTAAAGAATGTGGTCATAAAGAAGATGTAGTGGAGACATCACCAAATACAACATTATTCTGCATTTGTTGTCTGGAAAGGGAAGTTCCGGTGGTTAGCTTGTTGACATGTTCACATGCTGATTTCCTGTACAGTTTGTTGATGCCTGAGGTATGTAGGTACCTATTGTTGTTTATTAAATTCAGTATCATTCTACCTAGCCTTTTCCCAACCATGTTGGAGTCGGCTTCTAGTCTAACCGGATGCAGCTGAATACGTATTTTACGTGGAGCGACTGCGTAACTGACCTCCACAACCCAGATAGCAGATACTGGGTATTTGGGTAACACTGGGTCTAAGATCTATGAATGACAGCCGGGATGTAATGAGTGTGTGTAATCAAAAAGCCAAATATTTATTTGCGACGTTAACAACTTTCGGTATGCACACTCTTTTAAAAACCACAAATCTTATTGGCAAATAGCAAATGTAATAACTAGTGATGGGTCAAAAGAATCTCACAGAAAATGTTCTGTGATCAAGAATATTCTGCAATATTCTTTTCGACAGAGATTAAACGAGAATTGAAAATTTAAATAATTTAAAAATTGTAGTTTAACATCAATTACAATACCTAATGAAATACGAGAATTTAAGAGAACTTATGAGAATTTATGTAAATTTTCTTGGAAATATTCCCGAGAATGTATGTGCTGAGGAGAATTTACTGAGCATTTAAGTTGTGAAGTAGATTATTATGACCTCAACTTCGTAAAACGTTCATAAAGATGCACTCAAAACTATTAAGTACAACAAAAATAGATTGATACAATAAAGACACGCAATTTTTAAATTCTCGTAAATTGTCTTCAAAGGATTATTCTTGAGAAATTAAAAGCAAAGTTGTTGCAAGGAGAATATTCTCTGGAATTTACCATCACTAGTGGTGCCTATTAAAAAATCGCCATTTATCTAAGAAACTTTAAAGTTTTCATTATTTCATAACATGATAATACACCTGTAATCCCCGAAGAGTTAGGCAGAGGTGTACCTATACTACACCCACATTTCCCCAGTAATGAAGTCCCATGTAATAGGGGGCGAGCCTATTGCCATAAATCGGGCTAAAATCCAAACTGGGCTGCTACTTAGAAATTCCTAATGGAAGCTCCTTATTAAGTTTTGTGTTGAGCTACACAATTACTGACAAATGTGTGCACTGACTAGTCGGGTTCACTCAAATTCATTCATTCATTCCTCATTCCTCAAAAGACCATTTTAGACACTCTATGAGGTACATGGTCTCCACATGATCTGACCAAGATTATGTCTTGACTTAAAAGAGACTTTGACCCATGTGTTTCGCCATTTCTTCTCAGGGGTAGTAGTCAGATAGATAGGAAATGTCAACTGCATCTACAGTCTGATTTTTAATTCGATGGAATTGTGACATTTCAGAAGTGTTGCCAATAATAAAACAGTCCTACTAAAAACGGAACGCATTTAAGCAAAATTAAAAAAAAATCTTTCTTGAATGTACGGTCTCAATTAGAAAAACTGAAATTTAAAAATTGACTGATAATTTTAAAATGGTATTCAGATTTTTTATTATCAAATTCAGGCAAGCCAACTCACATATATACATACACAGCTCACGCACACACATACACAGATTACACACAAACATATCACACACACACACACACACAACACACACACACACATCTCACACACACAGCGCACACACTCAGATACTCTCGCGCACAAACATACAAATATACCCTCGCGCAAAATTAGAAATTATAATAGTTTTTTGTATCATAAAACCTTGTGTGCTTTTTTATTACGGGAGGACACTGGCTCCTGCAACACAGTTTTAACTAGTGCAGGAGTCAGAGAATTCCATATCTGATGTAACATCTGTTTTATGACAATAAATAATTTTAATTTTTTTTTTTTTTTTTAAATTATTGAAGTTACATTAATTAGTAAGGTAATTATTTTTCTTTCACAGGAATCCCTGTCCACTAATCCATAGGTTACAAACCTTTTTTTAGAATACCTTTTTGTTTGTAAAATCTTCGCCTCTTGCACAAGATGCGAAGATTTACAGTTGCAGACAAACAACTATGATGATATTAGTGATAATGATACATAAATAAATATTAAAATTAAAAAAAAAAATTGTTCTTTTACTCTTCTTTTCCATTTAGCCATATTAAATTAATGTTTTAGTTAGTGTGCATTGAATGTACAGAACAAACACTATTTATATTATTATATAGTTGATCTCATTCTGTTTCATATTTTTTGTTATTTTATATCCAAAAAAAATCTAGTCATAAAAATAACTTATAAAAAGGACAAGACATAAAAGGTTTATGATATCTGGAGTGTCAAAAAATTACAGCTGTCAGAATTCCGTCGAATTAATAATCAGACTAAGTTATTTTTTTTTTATATGGCATGTCGCTCTGTGTAATCTATTATTATTATTAACAAGTTAAAAACTGAGCTGAGTTTATTAGATAACACAATACAAATGTGTTCTTAATAATTACCTATTAAATTAATATATATACACTTCTGGACACATCTATTGGCCCACCTTAGAGTTTAGGTTTCGATGGCCCCTACCGAAATATGATTGCTAGATTGAACAAAAACTGTTGATGCAGTTTTAAACCTGATACATTTTACCATCTTTTTCGATCGTATTGTTTTAAATTTGAATTCAGAATACCATACGACATGGAGCTACGCCTAACAAGTCGGATATGCGCCTTGTTGTTGGCAATTGATTTTTGAATAAAAAACATGTTTTATCAAATAAAGGTTTAATTTAATAACGCGTGTTGCCTCCATGGGCATCTACCACAGCTCTCATACGATTAGGCATAGAGTTTATCAACCGCTCTATGAAATTTTGAGGGATCATCTCCCATTCCTCTTCTATGGCAGTTTTCAACTCCTGCATCGTCTGGGCAACTGGCTGACGAGCCCTAACACGCCTTTTTAGCTCGTCCCACATGTGCTCAATGGGGTTCATGTCTGGGCTTCTGGCTGGCCAGTCCATAACTGTGATGTTCACATCCCGAAGATATTCCCTGACGATGCCGGCCGCATGGGCTCTTGCATTATCATGCATAAAAAGGAAATTTGGGCCCACATAGTCCGCGTATGGTATCAAGTGAGGTTCTAAGCACTCACGAATGTACCTTTCAGCATTTAATGTTGGCAGCCGTGGTCCTGTAACAACCTCAAGTTGAGTTTTGCCGCTCGCGGATATACCGCCCCAGACAGTCCATGAGCCACCGCCATAAGCAACCCTCTCTTCAAAGCAGCATTGTGCGAAACGCTCTCCCTTACGTCGGTAGACCTTCTTCCTTCCATCATTGCCATGTAACACAATTTTAGACTCATCAGAAAAGAGTACACGGCTCCAATCTTGCTGTGTCCAATTTAAATGACTGCGTGCGAAATGAAGGCGCGCTGTTCGGTGGGCTCGCGTTAGTTTGGGGCCATTAGCTGGCTTGTGTGGTACCATATCGCGTTCTTTTAACCTTCTCCGAACAGTTCGAGCGCTCACAGATACTCCGTGGAAGTCGCGAAGTTGGTTTTGTATCTCAATGGAGGTAAGGTGACGATTTCTCAAGCTGGTCGTCACGATGAATCGATCCTGCCTTTCAGTTGTGACCCGAGATCGTGGCCTTCCTTGGCGACGAACAAAGCCGCCAGTCTCTAGGTACCTCCGATAAACATTTCGGACCGCAGATTGACTTAAATTAAGTTGAGCACTCACGTTTCTTTGGCTGTGTCCGGCCTGAATAAGTGCCACAGCTTGGGCGGCGACTTCAGGTGAAGTATCTATAGATTATTGATAGAACCTCACCTTAATGTTAAGAATAAGTAATGTTTGTTGCAAAACCAAAGATATCAATCACTTTTTCAAGAATTGAATCCAAGTAAACCAATAAAACCAAGTTTTCTTAGTATTCGATTGTTTGATATCAACAAACAGGCTCCAAATTGTCTTTTGTTTCTTTAAATTCTGTGTTCGAAATTCAAAAAAAGACTATTGAATGAAATTGTGAATGTGCCAGGTTCAAAACTGCATAAAAACTTTTTGCTCGACCTAATATAAAATTTTACCTAGGACCAAACGAAACTGAAAATACAAGGTGGGCCAAAAGATGTGTCCAGAAGTGTATAATAAATAATAATATATAATTTATATTAATATATATTTTGTAGTGTTTGTGTCTTTTTTTTGTTATGTATTTTTGTGGTGTACAATAAAGTACATATAAATAAATAAATATTATTTATTAACAGTAATAATAGATTACATTTTTCAAAAAAGCATCATTCTTAAAAATTCAGTCTCGTGTGAGCGAGAGAGGTGATAAAATGTGAGAGGCCTCTTAAAGTGATTCCACTTGCCTATTTACATAAACAAACAATTTCATTACATTTCAGATAAAGCCACAGAACCAAGTAATATGCTATCAGTGCCACGAAAAGCTGAAGAAAATTAAACTGTTCAAGCTGCAAGTTGAGGAGAGCTTCAAACTGTTATCAGATACTAGCACAGTAAGTTAACCACCAGTTAATCTAAGTTCATAACCATAATAAGAAAATGAACCTTATTTGTATGTTTTTAATGTACATATTCCTATAAGAGTTTATGATCAAGCGCTTCATACAAATATGAATGCTAAACTTATAGGAATACGGTTCATTTTCGTATGAAACGCTACGGTACTTAGCTTGAGTAAAATCGATTTTCATTCTAATTTTGGCAGAAAAGTGTTCTCTAGTTTTATATTATTTTAGTAAAAAACGGTTCGCCACCGCTTGGATATGACAGAAAAAGAAAACGCGGAGTTCATTCTGTAGATCTCAGCCTCAGACCGAGACTAATAAATGTTACTAAGACATGTTCCTGTCTCTCTCTTGCACTTGTAGCTTGACAGCAGTGGTGCGACGGTGACAGGCTAAGCCAAAGTACGTGCTAAGTAACGTATATGTCAGCTTTAGAGTTTGTTTAAGCTAAGTACAGTAAGCGAATATAGACCTAATTGGTATAAGATTAATGTTCATATTAAAGGCGTAATCACATTCGCTTAAAGGAATATGAAGATTATCGGCATGTGAATAAGGTTCATATTCTTATGACACGCTTCCTTTACCCTCTTATTCTAAGGGCTGATTGTTCAATAGTCAGATAATTTTTATCAGAGGAATAAATATGGCGGTTTGACAGCTTTTGTATAGAAAATATGTGAAACTGTCACATTTATTCTTCAGCTAAAAGTTATCAACCTATTGAACAATCAGCCCTTACAAAACTAAAACGCTTTATAAACATATTTTAGTTAAAAACTGTTTTGTCAATTTCTTTCGAATTATGATTTGAGTTTGAAAGAAGAAAACAAAACACTTTTTTGAATAAAATCACACTAATATTATAAAGGCGAAAGTTTGTGAGTGTGTTTGTGTGTGTTTGTTTGTATGTTTGTTTGTATGTTACTTCTTCACGCTCAAACGGCTGGACCGGTGTGGATGAAAGGTATGTAGATAGCTTATACCCTGGATTACTACTTTTTATCCCGGTCTAGGCGGGTGAAACCGCAGCTAGCAGGTTTATAAAGCGTTTTTTTTTTTTTTTTTTTTATTAATAAGGGGGTTAGTCTTTAGTGGCCTGAACCAAATCTGTTGTTAAATAATATGTTAGCTGCTGTGATTGGTTATGATCTACTTATTATTTTTTTTATTTATTTATTTATTTTTTTTTATTACCCTACATTGTGTCCCACTGCTGGGCAACGGCCTCCCCTATTATTTTAAGTATATAAAATAGTATCTAAGTAAAAAACCAGCCAAGTGCGTGTCGGTCCACGCACAATGAAGGGTTTCGTAATTGGGATGAATTTATCCCAAGAACAAACTTAACATTGTAGTTGAAAAACATGTTCCCCCATACATTCCAACAGCAAATGTAAGTTTGTACGTTAAATATTGAGTGATTTATCATGTTATTTTACCGGAGACCAGCCCCGACCAGTCCAGGTGTTAGGATAGGCGCTATCCAAATGTTCCTTCACATTAAGGCATGAATTAAAGATGTTTTCTTAGAATTAAAACTACTCTTTCACTCTTAGTTTTTTTTTAAACGTAGTTCAAAGTTGGGCTTTCGGTATATTTTTTAAATTGGTTCGTAATTTAAGGGCTCGTAGTTAATTTTCTAGTAATCATCTGCGTCAAATTCGAATTTTATAACATTCTAAAATTATTAGAAGAAAATAAAAATGTTGCCAGTTTTGTTATTTTTAAATGAAATTATTGACGTTTGAAATAAGAGCAACGATGAATTTCGAATAAAATTTTACAAAAGTAATTTTAAAAAATGCGTGTGGTCTGGGTCTTGTTATTGGGCCTAAACACGTAGCAGACGGCCCCGCGGATCCGCGATTATCGTATGTTCAACCGTCTGCCTAACATCCTGTATAGTTCTCGCTACATACACTAACCGACGCGAGATCTGACTGTTCGTGTCATGTATTGTTTTAATGATAAGGAACTGACGCGACTATTAGCCTCAGTTCTTGAACACCTCCACACAAGTATACTCTGTCCACTAGGTTATTCACTTTTTGACACCTATCAGTTTTTACCCGACTACGGGGAAGCAAACAGGTGGGTTATGATTTTGACCGGTATAGAGGAGGAGGAGGAGGGGGGGGGGGGGAGGTATTTCATCTGTTCCCTCATAACTTCTAAACTGCTTATGACAATTTGACAAATGAGGTGTTGTTAGAAGCATCTTGGCCGTCCACCGGTTATAGGCTATAATGACGTCACATAAATTTTAATACAGCGCCATCTAGAGGACAGTCATGAACTAAAAAAAAACATTTTTTTTTAATTATGCCGTGTGGGGTATCGAATGAAAGGGCTTAATTGGCACATTTCATAAATATATATATTGTTAGCTATTGATTGCGGCTTTGCTTGCATGCACCCGATAATTGGGAATAATTTCTAAAATCACGCCTCAGATGTGAGCCAAACATATTTTTTTTCCAAACCTACCCAAAACACATACCTATAATTATTCTTCTTTAAAAATGTAAAGTGGCTCTGCAAATACTTTACCACAAAATGATAACCCTAAAATAAGTTATATACTAATGAATATGTGTTTTGCGAATTTGATTCTTATTACGACTACAAATTGTCCAACTGGCAGGTGTCAAAAAGTGAACCTCACTAGGTTCACTTTTTGACACCTGCCAGTTGGACAATTTGACAGTGACAGTTGACACAAGTGGCGTGAGGGAATTTTGTCCCGCATCAATTGAAATTCAAATATTCGTACGTTTTTTTTGCAATTTGCAGGTCAGTGTCAGGGTGCATGTTGATTAAAATATGAGACGCGGCCGTAGCTAACATGGTTTTACAGAATTATAAACATTAGAATCAGCAATTATACAACTCCATTAGTTAGAATTGACCTCAAATGAAGCGATTTCATGAAATCATAAGGTTTGAGGTCAATTCTAACTTATGGAGTTGTATTCCTGATTCTAATGATTATAATTCTGTAAAGCCATATTAGTTACGGCCGCGTCTCATATTTTAATCAACATACAACCTGACACTGCTACCTTAGCGCATCCCCCTTAATACATTTAGAATGAGAAAATTAATCGTGTCTTATATTTTCAGGAAAACAACCTAAAATGCAGTAATCAAAAACATAATTTTAAAATACGTCAAGTATTTAAAATAGACATTCCACAGACCATACTAGAAGACGGTAATACAGACTTAGATGACATAATCAAAGAAGAAATAGTTGACAATACAGAAAAGATACTCCCAACAAATAGTTTTCAAAAAACTAAAAACATGAAAAATATTGAAGAAGCAATAAGAATTATTAATAACAATCAAAATAGTGATTGTATTAACTTCTTAGCTACTTCTCTACAAAGTCTCTCTCACTCTTTACTAAGTGACATATATACTAATTTTGAATTAGGAAGCCAAAATGATACAAATCCTACTGAATTAATAATGAATGTTAATACGGCTCCTACTAATAATATTTCTACAGCTAAATCTACAGAAAATATTACAATTCCACTTCATACAAATCCTATAGAAAATAGTGAAATTATAAATGAAGAAATTGATAGAATGATAAGTCAAAATGCTAATGTGGTTGAAAATGTTGCAAGCGAACAATTGAATCAACCGGTAACAGAGAAGGAATCTGTAGATGTTGGTGAAAGTAATAATATAAAGACTGATGAAACTTTTATAACTGATAGTAAGTACTTTACTTTGACTTTTTAACCGACTTCAAAAAGGAGAAGGTTCTCAATTCGTCGGAACCTTTTTTTTTTTTTATGTATGTTCCCCGATTACTCGAAGATGGCTAGACCGATTTGGATTTTTTTTGTTTTATTCGAGAGGGTATACATCACAGTTGGTCCCATATAAAATGGATTAACTTTGCTTCGGTAGTTTTTGAGTTAGCTTCAATACTACGTATTTTTTCCACACTTTTATGTGGATGATGTTCTAGTTTGTTTTGCAGGTAGTGGTATTAGAATTTGTGTGGGGTAGGTACACAACTAAAAAGTGAAAAATAAAAACTTTTTTACAAAAAAATACAACCGACTTCCAAAAACAACACTACAAAGTGAAAAATAACTTTAATTTCGGAAGTCGGTGGCAAAAAACGAAAATACATTTAACTAGACACCGACTTCCGAAATTAAAGTTATTTTTCACTTTGTAGTGTTGTTTTTGGAAGTCGGTTGTATTTTTTTTTACTTTGAAGATGGGCTCGTGGCTAAGTAATAACAGCCACAAGGATCGATCGAAGGTTAAGCTACGCTTGGATTGACCCGTGTGGCTTGTTATTACTTAGTCACAAGCTCCTCGAATTAAATCCTAACATTGAAATGAAATAGTGTTTTTTTCAAACAAACTACTACGACTATGGGTTTCGACAATCTTTGACTATCAAATAGTGAATAAACTATTGAATAGACAGGGTGCACCAGAAAGGTGTGGTAGAGACCATCAAACGGAACAATTAATAATAAAAAATAAAGAACCGAAAATAATAATAATAGTCTTCGAATACATTTGGACTGAGTAGATATTGAGGTTACTGACTGTTTTTTTTTTCGCGATTACGAAGTTGGTCACTACACCCTTAATTTTGGCCATACCTTTCTGATACATCCTGTATATTCAATAGTTAAGTCACTATAGAAAAATGTTTATATTCTGTTTTCCGATTTGATGTCGAATGATTCCAGATAATTTTGTGTATGAATTATTTGATATGGTTATGACATTTATTTTATTTGACATTTGAGTTGGCATCTAATTTTATTGACATGTAATTTGCATATGATTGACATTTAATTTGCATTTAATTGACACTTAGATTGCATTTAATTGACATTTAATTCATTTTGACTGGTATTTATTTTTATTAAATTATCTTATATTGTACGCAACATGGAATAGATATTATGTGGTTGGATAATTACCGTAAGGTCGGGTTACTTTGACTCTAGGGCATAACTTTGGCCCAAATCGAGACAACTGTATAAACTGCCCGAAGTGTCACAACCACACAACCGAAGGTCGTATGTCCTTCAGTAACTATTACATGGTGATATAGACGCGTACTTGCGGAACCTTGTGTGGATTTAATGACAGTAAACATCTGTCTCGATTTGGACCAAAGTTATGCCCTAGAGTCAAAGTAACCCGCACTTACTGTATGTAAATGGTTTTAATTGGCATTTAACTTATATGTTTTTAGTATTTCATTTTCATTTAAATTTAGTGTAAATGTAATTATTTTATTATTGTTATTTGTACCAATTATTTTGTAAAATTCGAACACAATGTAAATTATTTCATGAATAATAAATAAAAATAAATAAATTGACATTCTAAGCTTGTCAAAACCGATAGTCGGCCTGTGTATTTAGTTTGTTTGATCCTTGTCAATCTGCCTAGCCTTTTCCCAACTATGTTGGGGTCGGCTTCCAGTCCAACCGGTTACATCTGAATACCAGTATTTTATATGGAGCGACTGCCTAACTGACCTCTACAACCCAGTGACTGGGTAATACAATACCCCTTGGTAAGACTGGTTGTCAGACTTCCGGGCTTCTGACGACCCGTAACGACTGTCAAAGGTCCACGAATGACAGCCGGGATCAACGGCTTAACGTGCTTTCCGAGGCACGGAGGAGTCTCGGTATGTATAGCGACGCTTGCAGAGGTTGGTCCGTGGATGGGTGACCACCCATCCACGGACCAACCTCTGCAAGCGTCGCTTAACCTGATGGATCGACCCGTACGGCTGTTATTACTTAGCTACGAGCGCCTCTGTTTGATCCTTGTATCTTTTACATATCGAAACCCCTTCGTGCCTCGGAAAGCACGTTAAGCCGTCGGTCCCGGCTGTCATTCGCTGGATCTTTGACAGTCGTTACGGGTCGTTAGAAGCCTGAAAGTCTGACCACCAGTCTTAATATGGGGTATTATGTTACCCATTAACTGTGTTGTGGAGGTCAGATAGGCAGTCGCTCCATGTAAAATACTGGTATTCAGCTGCATCTGATAAGACTGGAAGCCGACCCCAACAGTTAGGAAAAGGCTAGGCAGATTGAGTAAGTTCCTGACTATTCAAAGTCCAATTATATGGGTGTAAATTTAAGCACCGTTAACGGTGATTAAAATTACACCCCGTATTAACTGTTGAAACTACACAGACGTACACTTAACCAGAAAAGTAATATTCGTGGCTCTGAAGTAGAACGAACATCGCAACACAGAGGCAAATCTTGCAAGTTTTGTATTAGTGCGCTTTAAGAGCGTTAATCGCGCGCGGGCTGGCAACGTCGCCATTCTAAAGGTTTTTCGTGATTATGTTAATAACTTTAAGGGCTGAATTTTCAATTGTGAAGAATAAATGTGACGGTTTGAGTTTGACATATTTTCGATACAAAAGCTGTCAAACCGCCATATTTATTCCTCTGATGAAAATTATCTGACTATTGAACAATCAGCTCTAAATCAAACGACAAAATAACAATGATCTATTTCACGATATCCGAATAGCCACTACACACCAAATAAATTCCAAAATGGAACAGAATTTGTATGAAATTATCTGCTAAGTAAGTTAATACGAACTTAATCGTAGGTGTTGAAACAGGTACAGAAATAAATTAAAAATATATTATTTGGAAACGTTAACTACAGTGCTACCTAAGTCCTAAAGTAAAGAGTTTAAGATTTTAATGTGTAAAGTAATAATAATAAAGACTCGCCAGCCCCCACAGTCAAACTACTGACATGGTTTTGTGGGGCTTAATATATTTATAAGCTAAGTAAATCATTGTAATAAATAAATAATATATGCTATTTTTGACTATGTTGGTTTTTATCCTTAGAAAATGACATAATGTCAATTATTTTCTAAGAATAAATATCAAAATAACTGTCCACTAATTATTTTGTTTGACAAAATTGAGTAGTTAAATGTGGGTCAAAAACATGAATATGTTAAAAATCAAGTACATCTGTAGACACCTTAACGTACCCATTTTTCAACTTATTTACTTTTTTAGCCCTACGCAAGAGACCGTCGCTCGGTTCAAATATAAAACAGCTGACTTTGACCAGAGAACAGCTAATGCAAGAAAGAGAAAAGATAGCTACCTCTCAGTCTTACCTCCGCGCACCGCATCGCTGTGGCTCCTGCCTCATTGGGTTCCAGTTCCAAGAGAATTTAGAAGACCATGTTAAAAGGAAACATACTTCTGGAGTGAGTATAATGAGATAAATACCTTTGAGGAACTCGTCGTGGCTAAGTAATAACAGCCGCACGGGTCGATCTATAGGTTAAGCTATGCTTGCCGCGGTTGGTCCGTGGATGGGTGACCATCTTTACATACCGAGACTCCTCCGTGCCTCGTTGGCCCCGGAAAACTGGAAATTATTCTTACTAACTACTTATTTATATTAGTGTGAGCATTGCGTTTGAGCATCTTTCAGTTCGTGATTAGGTACGCTGCGAAGTCTGTTCCACGCACAGAACCTGTTCTGTGGTTCTACGTGTTTATATTTTTTGCCTTGCCACGATGGTAACTTGCTCCACGAGGAGCTCGTGGCTAAGTAATAACAGCCGTACGGGTCGATCCATCAGGTTAAGCTACGCTTGCCGGGGTTGGTCCATGGATAGGTGACCATCTTTACATACCGAGACTCCTCCGTGCCAAGGAAAGCACGTTAAGCCGTTGGTCCCGGCTGTCATTCGTGAATCTTTGACAGTCGTTACGGGTCGTCAGAAGCCCGAAAGTCTTGACAACCAGTCTTACCAAGGGGTATCGTATTACCCAGTTACTGGGTTGTAGTGGTCAGATAGGCAGTCGCTCCATGTAAAATACAGGTATTCAGCCGCATCCGGTTAGACTAGAAGCCGACCCCCAACGGCCAACGGCTTAACGTGCTTTCCGAGGCATGGATGAGTCTCGGTATGTAAAGATGGTCACCCATCCACGGACCAACCCCGGCTAGCATAGATATATGAAAGAAGGAGATATGCCCGGTAGTTGAAAATGTATCAGAACCCGATGTCGCTAGGTTGGCCCCACCACCGCGCCACTACTACACATGTAGTTCACTAAAAGCAATAGATACAAAGTCGCGCACACACTTGCAATTCATAAATCAGAACATACTACACAATCAATTATAAACCTTAACTAGTCACACACAGCGTGCATTTACCATGCACCGTACAACTTACTCACACAAAAACATCTGGCGCTATTATTGTGTTGTGCAAAAAGCAATTTATTTTACATATACGCTAGTGATTGACTAAATCGGAAAGTTATCGATACTTCCATTTATTACTGTACAAGAAAAATTTGGGGTCCTGAAAATAAAATAAAAAATGATATGTCCAGAAAGTATTATATATTTTAAATTAAAAAAAAATGTATATTAAAAAAAAAAAAACACGAATCAATAAATTAAAACAATCCGGTTAAGTTGGTTTAGGCTGTGAAACCATAGGAATTGTTGAACCCTGTTATGATGTGTTTACTCACTGACCTGTAAAGTGGAGGTATTTGTTCAGTACTTGACGTACTCTTAATTTTGGGATTGCCCATTCAAAAAGCCTGCGAGTTTTCTTTAGAGGCTGGAACATTTCTGCCTTAAAGTGAATTGAGTATATGGTGCTACATTTTGTTGGGAACCAGTTAGGTGGCCTTCCTGTGGCATCAATCCATTATTTTTTTGTATTTGTATCTTTTGGGAAGCTAAAAAGGTACTTTATGAACTTATTTATTATTTACATAATAAGTATCTTAAGCTATAGTCTATATAGTCTATAGGAACTAGTTGGCCGCTGAGACAGGGGTGAGGCGGCGGTTCGCAACGCACGTACTGAGTAATGCGCCCCCGCTCCTCCATCCCACCGCTCACATACCTAAGGCGCGATCAACTAGTTCCGCGCGGTCTATACTTCTTAACCTCACGATGAGTAAGCAGGTAGCAGGCAACAGGCGAATAGGCTTTTGTTATTAAAAAAAAACCCTTAGTTAAGAAATAGTTAAATATATGAAAACAAACACATGCCATACTCATGCATAACAAATAAATAGCATGAATATGTTGACTTATTTTAAGCAAAAATCACTAATATTTTATCTGAACCATACCGATTACTACAACGCATTCGAATCTTGTGGTGCATAGTTAAAGACTTTAGCGGAAGTAAAATACTAAAACCAAAAAAAAGTAAGGAAATAGCACGAAGATGCGATAATTTAAACCCTAAAACACTCCACCTAAACATTAATAAACTTACTTTACGACCGTTGGTTATGCATTTCTCAACTAGGTAAAATAATCAAAAACAGTAAAAAAGATTATTTTACATTCTCAAAGGTTTTCCAACCGTACTTAAACGTCATCTTTTCAAGTGTTCCAACCGGGCTAAAACGGTTGACAAATTGAAAAATAAACTATAATAGCAATATAATATTCGCTGGGCAATCGACATTATTATCTATAGCCTACTTTAGTGGATCTTAACCTCATCACTATCTCGCCGCAAGACACAGCGGCTGTACTATGCGACGCTCCGCGTAAATAAAGTATCGTTTTGTTATTTTTACATTGCTTGTCCAGTCGCTTAGCGACATACTTAAGGTAGTGGTTAAGGAGCAATGTATTTGCTGCAAAAATAGTACAGCCGCTGTGATATTTGAAAACAAAAATAACGTAGTAAAAGCAAGAAATATTTTACGATTTGTTGTTTTTTATGATTTTAAAGATAAATACAGTAAAATACTTTTAATTACATATGGTAAGTGATTCCGTGAGATACGAAGTTTTTAATATCACTTCGGTTTTTGCAGGAAACCACTGAAGAACACGGCATTTTTATAATTTATCGTGACCACGGTCGAAAGCGTACTAGTTCGCGGAGACGGCCATTTGGCGAGTAAAGGCACAGCGTGCGCATAACGCGTGGACACAAACACGCCCCCATGCCACTTCTCCTGTTTTTTATATTTCTATGCCGGCTAGCGTAGGTTAACCTGATTTATCGAACCGTGCGGCTGTTATTCCTTAGCCACGAGCTCCTCTTCTATGTTAGTAGGTATACTTATCACAAAAAAAAAAACAAATTAAGATCTCAACATATTTAAAAAACTTTTTTACAAAAAAATACAACCGACTTCCAAAAACAACACTACAAAGTGAAAAATAACTTTAATTTCGGAAGTCGGTGTCTAGTTAAATGTATTTTCGTTTTTTGCCACCGACTTCGAAATTAAAGTTATTTTTCACTTTGTAGTGTTGTTTTTGGAAGTCGGTTGTATTTTTTTGGAAAAAAAGTTTTTATTTTTCACCTTTTAGTTGTGGTACCTACCCCACACAAATTCCTACACCACTACCTGCAAAACAAACTAGAAAATCATCCATATAAAAATGGGGAAAAAATACGTATTATTGAAGCTAACTCAAAAACTACACAAGCAAAGTTAATCAATTTTATATGGGACCAACTGTGATGTAAACCCTCTCCAATAAAACAAAAAAAAAATCAAATCGGTCTAGCCATCTTCGAGTAATCGGGGAACATACATAAGGTTCCGAAGAATTGCGAACCTCCTCCTTTTTGAAGTCGGTTAAAAATAACTAAGAACAATGACTTCTGTTTCAGAAACGACACACGATACAGTGCGACGTGTGTCTTCAGTACGTAGACAATGACGCCAGGAGCATGCACTTGTTCTGGCACCACACCAGGTAACATACCTTCCATTCTTAGTGGTATAACTACAAAAAAAAAACCGGCCAAGTGCGTGTCGGACCACGCACAATGAAGGGTTCCGTAGTTGAAAAGAATTTATCCTAAAAAAAAACTTAACATTTAAGTTGGAAAACATGTTCTCCCATACATACATGTTTATGTACATTGATATACGTCACAGTCAATTCTCCAACAACAAATTTCAGTTCCCAAAAAAAAAAAAAATTAACGATTTTGGGACTTTTTCCTTTACTTGTGCTGTGAGACCTTGCTTCTTGCCAAATTTCATGATTCTAGGTCAACGGGAAGTACCCTATAGGTTTTGATTTACTTGCGAGTATCAAAATGTGACGCATAAATGGCCGTATTTTTTTGTTGCGTTGACTTAGAAAGCTTTATTTTTTTAGAGCTCCGAGGGACCATAGGCCTACGTATTTTAATATTAATATCAGCTTGATACCTCCACGCGTTCCTGCCTGACAAAAAGGGCCTTCAGACTGACGGACAATAAGGGTTCCGGTTTTTCCTTTTGAGGTATGGAACCCTAAAAAAGAAAGGGTCGTCCTTTAATCACGTTAGGATCCAACAAGGGCTTAGAAAAAATATCACGATTTATCACGACTGTGGGATAGTGTGTATTTTTTCGTGCGACGAATCGAATTTCATCAATATTTATGGTTTTCAAAATCTAATTTTATGTTTTTAATTAACCTCACTCCTACTTCTCATGAAACAAACTACAGAACCTGCTTCTATCCTTACATACTCCTTTTGCCTCGTATACGTTCATACTATTTCATACTGTATCTAGTCATATACTCACCCGACCATTCTGAAGAATATCACCAATAAGGTCACTAGTACATACAGGGTGTCCCGTAATTAATGGATAACCTCTTACGGGGTCATTGTACTTATCATTATGAACAACTTTTACTATGGGACCAAACCTGAAATCACGAAAAAAAAATCAGCAGTTCCCTACATTTTGACGAGTTATGCGAAAATAAATGTAGGGAACAGTTGATTTTTTTTTCGCTATTTCATGTTTGGTCCTATAGTAAAAGTTGTTCATAATGATGAGTACAATGACTCCTTAAGAGATTATCTATTAATTACGGGACACCCTGTGTACAACATGTCCCGGAATTAACACACAATCTCTTGAGGGGGTCATTGTACTCATCATTATGAACAACTTTTATTATGGGACCAAACTTGAAAAATCTGCTGTTCCCTACATTATGACGAGTTGTGCGATTTTTTTATTCGCGATTTCTTGTTTACCTTACGAGGTTGTGCGTTAATTTCGGGACATGTTGTCTAGCTTCCAGGTTGGCCCCTCCCGCCGCCGGGGTCGCGGGTTGCTCAAACTCAAACTCAAAGCATTTATTTCAATTAAACCAATTACAGGCACTTTTGAATTGTCAAGGGGTCGGTCAGTCAAAAAGATGAAGCTAGGCGCCCATTCCAAAGCATAGTAGGTACCTATGGAGAAGAACGGGCAAGAAACTCCACGGACACTCTTTTAAATCAAGATATGGTTACAAAATAATAGTTACATCATTCATGTTGAAATTTTACATGTGAGAACTATGCAAAACGTTAAAAGCGTCCTTAAAAAAAAAACAATTCAAATATTTAAATTAAATTAAAATAAGCCGTGGCCGCTAAGGTACGCCCAGCCTTCACTGACAGCGCTTGTTCACGAACCTGACGCATGGATTAGCTAAATGATCCAACACGCGCCACTATCAGCGAGACATTAGAGTGAGCTCGAAAGAGATACCGTGGCCCTGGCACAGGCAACTGAAGGAACACGGGTGGGTTTTAGTCAGTAAAAGTCTGACACGCCCTCCCGCTCTGCCCAGAGCGGGAGAAGTCATTTGATGATTTCCCATCCACAAAAAAAAAAAAAAATTGGTCCCCTCCTGGCGATTTAACTCGCATCTGCCATGTAAATACTAACAGTGTTTTCTTGACGCGATAAGATGCGCTCTGTTGGATTCTCAATGCTCGGCTCAATACTGATAGTTCAAAATCCAGTGCGCGAAAAAAAATCTCCATGCTCTCCTCTCGTTCTCACCTGGACTGACATATTATTTTTGTCTTAGATATGAATGCGTTGCGTGTGCCGAGAAGTTCACCTCATACGACGATGCCGCCGTACATTATAGGAACAATCATCACAATGCCAGATCGAGCGTATTATTCAAATGTCTCCGCTGTCCGTACAAGACTGCGTAAGTAGATCATATTATTTTCAGTAATAACAGCCGCACGGGTTGATCGACCAGGTTAAGCTATGCTTGCCGGCGTTGGTCCGTGGATGGGTATCTTTACATACCAAGACTCCTCCATGCCTCGGAAAGCACGTTAAGCCGTTGGTCCCGGCTATTATTTGTAGATCTTTGACAGTCGTTACGGGTCGTCAGAAGCTCGAAAGTCGGACAACCAGTCTTACCAAGGGGTTTCGTATTACCCAGTAACTGGGTTGTGGAGGTCAGATAGGCAATTGTTCCATGTAAAAATACTGGTATTCAGCTGCATCTGGTAAGATTGGAAGTTGACCTCAAAATAGTTAAGAAAACGCTAGGCAGACGACTTCGATAATGGTGCCGATTCGCCTCTAAACTAGACTAAAAATCACTAAAATTTAGTTTATTCCTGTCAAACGATGATTTCCCATTCTGAAATTGACTAAAGTGACACAACTTAACTATATTTTAGTTTGACAGTACTAAGATTGTACGGAGTTATTAGTTTAGTGAAAATGGCAATTTTGCTATTCTAAATTTGGCTGTTTTCACCTAAAATTTTAATTGTCAAACTAAATCAGACTATATTTAATCGCGATTAAAAAGGTGTGGAATAAAATTAGTTGACATGAACTAAAATTCACACCGAGACCTTGACTTCGGATGCAAAAACAGTAGTGTATTTTTTTCTTTTCTTTTGCATATATCTCGAAAACGGTGAGTCCTATCGCAAAAATAATGAAAATTTGGCCCCCCTTTATAAAGCTCATAAACCCCTATCACTCAACATGTAGGTACCAAAAAAAAAAAAGGTACCAAAAAAAGGTACTTACCAAAAAAAAGGTACCTACCTACATTCCATATAAAACACGTTGAAGCTGCCCCCTCCCTTCGCCCCTCCAGCTCTAAAAGATATTTGACCCGGTAACGACAGCGATGTCGGTGAACAAAATATGACAAGCCTGTCACTTCATAGTGATTTCGTTAGTTCCAATTAAAGCCACCGGGTCAAATATACTACAGGCACTATACCACGTGGAGTCACGATTGTCAAACTCGATTTTAGTTGTTTCAAAATTGTTATTAAATTTAGAGGTTTTTTTTTGCAGAATAGCTCTTAAATTCTCATAGCAAAAAGTAGGGAATTTTAGTCATAGTTTAGTTCGGTGTACAACAGAATCGGCACCATTGTCAAATTAATCCTAAAGCAAGTCCTAAGCTGTAGCCGACAAATAATATTGTACTGGATTTCATTATGACGCTCTGGTGCATAATGTAATTTGAATTTGGAGCCTCAACTAAAAAATAAAACTTTTTTCTATTAAAATATAGAAATTAAAATATTATTTGTAAGACATAGCGTACTATTTTATATGTAAGACCTATTGTATACTTACCTATGTTTCACTAATAATGTTTATGATTATGATTATAAGAAGCTCACAGATCTTATTGATCTTCAAAAGATAGCTTAACGAGCGACTAAAAGCTATCGTCAAAAATCGAGCAAATCTGTAGGTACTATCGACAAAACGGACGCCTTTACACCTTTTTGTATACTGTAAATAATTTCATTCTTCATATTTTAACAATCATAGTTATCTTGAGCTAACATATTGATAAAAATAATTTAAATTATATAAATCAAAAGTAACCTTCATAGACTAAGCTAGTAATAAACTCTATGAGAGAAAATTTGGAAGAAAATGTAATGATAGTTTGACAGCCTGACATAAGTGTCATAACAATGAAAATTAAAGAAAACAAATCGTTTTAGATCGATTCGCAAAATATTAATGCAAAATCATAGAAGTATAATATATACATGTATTAATGAATGTAAAGTGTAAGTATATGATGTAAAATGTCTGTAGTACGTAGATACTATAATACACTGGTTCATTGAAGAAACCCTGCCCCTGTGGTCCTTTATTCTTGTAAAAAAATAGAAAGTTGGAACGGCTCAAAACATTAGAAGCAAAATTGTTTCAAAGTGAGGAAGGCAACTGTCAAAATGGCGCTGTCGTAGCTAGTTCCCCACACAAGCTAATAATACAAGGCGTGAGGTGGTTTTATTTTATGTTTGCGAAAATTACGTGTTCTTGTGTTCCTAATTACTCCGAAATTGGAGTCCACCATTTCCCGAGAGACCCTTAAATTTGAAGATGGTGGATTAAAACTATTCGTAAAGATTAAAAAAAAATAAAGAAACTTCGAAACATTTTGAAGAAAGTGATTACGAGGAAATATTTAAGGTTCTTATACTGACACTTTCCATGTCAAATACTTTGTTAAAAATATTGAAATAACCGAAAATAACGAAATAGTGAAATAAACCAAACTCAAGAATAAACGAAATGTCAAATTTATTGTAGGCCGTAGTGACCTAGCTATGATTACGCCATCCACAATTAGCTTTACCCAACTTTCCCCATTGGAAAGTCCTAGCTTTTGTCGATGGTACCTCTAGATAATCTCTGATAATTAACAGCCAAAGCTACAATTTGTTGAATTTCTGTACATTCAATCAATCTTCTTCTGTACTTTTTCAGCCGAAAGTCCTGTTTCGCGGATCACTTGAATGCATATACCAAGTGTAAGTTTTGTGGCGTTAAGCTTGGATGCGCGACGGGCATAAAGCTGAAGGTTCATATGAGGTAAGTATCGTTAGTTTTAATCTAAGCCCCTCAACTGTCGACTGCACCCCATGTGTGCATAAGGAAAAATCCTTTATAAAAAGGTGATCCAATCGAGGTTCCTATATTGTAATTTTGACAGCTGTTAGTAATGGCGCGTGTTTCAAACGTCAAATGTTAGTTTGTAACAATACATTTACAAAATGAATCGCTTTACCGTTGCTCAACGCATTAAACTTGCCACACAGCGCGTGAAACGCTAGATGTTATGAGTGAAACTTTCAGAGGTCGCATTATTTCACGTTACCGTGACGTCAACTGGCCGCCAAAATCGTGCGATTCAACGCCTTTGGATATTTTTTTGTGGGATTTTCTTAAGAGTCGTTTCTATACCAACACACCTGCAACGTTGGAGCACCTAAAAACTAACACCCGCCAAGTTATTGCCGAGATAACCCACGAAATTTGCGAAAAACCAACGAAAATTGCTTCAAAAGAATCAACTGCTGCAGAAGATCTAGATGTGGCCATTTGATTGACATAATTTTCCTTAATTAATGAGTAACACTGGATAACCGTTAAAAAAAAAATTATGATATTGTTACATTTTTTTTATTTTTTTGTAAATGAAAGTTAGGAACCTCGAATTGGATCACCCTTTATAATAGGTGTATAAGCTTATATCATAAGCGTAAAAAAACATCATCCGATGGCGACCGCGGGCTTACAGTAGTTGTGAAGCTATGGGGTTCGCAACTACTGGGTGTACACATTGACATGAACCTATGGGGTTCATAAATTAGTACATTATTTACAGCCTAAGGGGATAGGGTGACTGGTAATTAGTGACCGATACTTAAACACATGGTTGTACTCGTGATAACAAACAACTTTTACTACAGGACCAAACCTGAAATCGTGAAAATAAAATCAGCTGTTCCTTACAACTTGATGAGTTATGCGAACATAAATGTAGGGAACAGCTGATTTTTTTTTTCACTGTTTTGCGTTTGGTCTCTTAATAAAAGTTGTTTGTTATCATGAGTTTTATTTAAAAATTTCATGGTTTTAGGTAAACCGGAAGTACCCTATACGTTTTGATTTATTTGAGAGTATCATGATGAATAATCATCATTAATCAAAATCATCATCTTCGCATACAATACAATAACGCCTTTAGGGTTCTGCTGAGGCTCCCTCGATTCTGCAGCGCGTCGGGCACGTTTGCTGACGCAAGAGTCGATGACTTTTATGTCATTATGCGTAAGAAAACAGCTTCTCTGATGCGCCGGATTCGGGGGAGCACCAACGGAATCATAAGGATGATTGCTGTGAGGCCAGAGTCTGCAGTGCTGTGAAGATTCCTACAGCTTCATGTGACGAGATGACATTGTGAATTTGTGATAATTATTTTTGACATGAGTGATTTTATTATTTGTAGTTTAAATTATTTATTTTTTTATTTTATTTCACCTCGTTTTTTATGAATGATGCAATTACTAACACAGTTTTTAAGACCTTTGTAACTAACATAAAATATGGACATTAATTTAGTCTGAAATAAATTAATTTAATTAAAAAGATATCCCTACCATACCATATAAGATACCTAGAACCATGAAATTTGGCAAGAAGCAAGGTCTTACAGCACTAGTAAAGGATAAAGTCCGAAAATCGTTAATTTGAAGTTTTATCACATAATTGTTATGTTAACAGGAATTGTGCAGGGGCGAAACTGAAAACCGCCAAACTCAAAACTGTATTAAAAGCGAAGAAAGGCAAAGTTAAACCAATGTGAGTAAATAAACCATATTTTTAACAGACTTCAAATGTATGTTTGTTTGTGCGCGATTTTCTCAAAAACTAATGAACCAATTTTAATGATTCTTTCACTAAAGTAATCTAAATACTTTCAGGAAGGTTTTAGTATATAATACATTATATAATTATTCTTGTGTATAAAGTTATATGCATATATGCACTGTATCTCCGGCATTTCTAAGTGGATTCTGATAATTCTTCTTTTCGTTCGAATTTGGCTTACCAACTTATGTAATTGTATATTCAACTAAAACTGGAAAAATAAATTTACTTTAAAAAAAGTAAAAACCGACTTCAAAACCAAGTTCTGAAGTCGGTGTCTTCAATTCTTCAATGCACTTTAGCTTGACACCGACTTCAGAAGCTGTTAAGGTAGTTATGAAAGTTATTTTATTCGTTTTTGGTTTTGAAGTCGGGTTTTACTTTTTTTAAAGTAAATTTCTTCTGTTTTTTTTTTGGTTGTCGTGTTGGTCCGGTCTTTAAGACGCAGATATATGCCATTGGCCTTGAGTGGTTAGCTTGCGTGTTCCGTGCTGAGCTCACGCAACTCGTCGTACGTCCACCCAGTAATAGGACTCGCCCGTCAAGGAGCGCTGTCGCAAATTAGACGCATTGTTAATTTATTATACAGGGTTACTGCCTTACTGGTAATTCGACATATAATATATCCGCCAGGTGCTGATAAGGGGGCCAAAAAATGCAACAAATTGAACCCCCGTATGTATGGCCGAAATTTAATAGTTTTCGAGATATTTGAATTTTAAGAGTTTTTCGATATTTACCCAAAATTTGACATTTAATTCAAAATAAAAAAAATACATGTTTGAATGGGTACCATTAAAAATGATGTTGTAGCTGGCACTTTAATTAAGCTATTGACATAATTAAAACTACTTAATTTAACAAAATAATTAAAATAATGAGCGATTTAAGAGTAATATCTTATTAATATTTTCATTTTACGCTTCAAAAATGTTGTCTCGTCACAAAAATTACTATGACATTAATCGTACAAATAACTAAAACAACTTGCCTATTCTGTAAGCTGACATCCAGTCTTACCAAGGGGTATCGTATTACCCAGTTACTGGGTTGTGGAGGTCTGATGGGCAGTCGCTCCATGTGAAATACTGGTATTCAGCTGCATCCGGTTAAACTGGAACAAGATCCCAACATAGTTGGGAAAAGGCTAGACAAATTGACAGCAGGCAGGCAGGCACAGGAAGATCACCAACTAAGTAAAAAAGTTTAAAACCAAAAAAAGAAACAAAATTATATCAAAAAAAAAAAAAAAATTGTTTTTTTTGGTAGCCCGCGAAATTCAAATTTTCTTGAGTTTTTTGCAATTTGCAAGTCGAGTGTCAAGTTGTATCTTGATAAAAATATGTGCTTACATAATTTTAACCATATTATAAAATCATCAATACATCTCTTTATGTTAGATTTGCTCCGGATTCGTCTGATTTCCGAAATCAGACCAATCCGGAGGAAATCTACCAACTGGGTAATTGCGTAACTCACATAAAATGTCAATCATTCGCAATGCATTGTTGAAGGTTTTTGTATAAATAAAGTTTTTTTTTTTAAATGGCATTCTTTTTGACAAGACGAAACTTTCAAACCTTTAAAGCAGTGTTGGCCGGTGGTCAAAATTAAAGGCATTGCGATTGATCGCCATTTTATGTGTTATGCAACGACTCCACAGATCTACCGTTCTGCGAAGGGCCCCTTTACAGTCTGCTGGCGGACTGTAAATGTGTGGGACCCTTAAGTGTATGTAAATAATTGTTTTTTTTTTTTCTTGGTTGACAGAACTGGCCCAATCTTGAAAAACATGCAGCGGATTATTTGAAGAAAGAAAGTGTTACTTACTTACAAGTGCTAACAGTGATTACAACATAAAAACTTTATTGATTAAAAGTTTAATAATAATAATTTATTTCGTTTTATTATTATTTACACTAGCTGTAGGACCCACGATTCTGTCCGCATGAAAGTCTTAACAAATATACAGTTACAAGCAAGTCTATTCTGTAAAATGTCGTCGTGAAAACTCAGGTGAAGTGAGCTGTCATTCCAGACGCGTTAACGGCAGAGGCAACAGCACCCGTCGACGGCAACTCGAGCTAAAGCGACACTTGCAGTTGCAGTCAGTGGACTGCAAATAGTTCAGGAGTGACAAAATGGCAGACGCGACACGCTACAACTGTAAACGTCGCTTTAGGTCGGCAGCGGTCGACGGCGCATCACCATCGACGCGTGCAGTTGCCTCTGTCATTGACGCGTGTCACTCGTGTGTAAAAACATTAATTATGCTAGGGACTGACACGTTGATATCTCACTTCACCTAAGTTTTCAGCCGATCTATTCTGTAAATCTCACCGTGAAAACTTACGTGAAGTGAGCTGTCAATAGTCATTCTCTAGCATCAGGTGGAATGACAGCTCACTGCACCTCAGTTTTCACTATGAGATTTTTACAGAATAGATCTGCTGAAAACTTAGATGAAGTGAGCTGTCAATCACTAGCATCAGGTGGAATGACAGCTCACTTCATCTCAGTTTTCACGGTGAGATTTTTACAGAATAGATCGGCTGAAAACTTAGATGAAGTGATTGACAATCACTAGCATCAGGTGGAATGACAGCTCACTTCACCTCAGTTTTCACGGTGAGATTTTTACAGAATAGGTTGGCTGAAAACTTAGATGAAGTGAGCTGTCAATCACTAGCATCAGGTGGAATGACAGCTCACTTCACCTAAGTTTTCACGATGCGATTTTTACAGAATATTTATTAACCGTGATCGCTCGCACGAAGCTATTGGACATCTCCCGTGATTTCAAAATTATCAATACCTACGAGGGGGGACCAAAAAGTAGTGAGAACGACATACTCCTTGGTAAGAAAAAAAATAAATACTGGCAGGCATAGCTCAGATACATATTTGTAATATTAATAAAGAAAAAAATCTTCGATTCTCTTTTGTTTTTTTCTGAATGTAGTCATTTGTTTATTTTGTTTGCTTCGTGTCGGAACGTGTTCTCGAAAAACTTTTTTACAAAAAAATACAACCGACTTCCAAAAACAACACTACAAAGTGAAAAATAACTTTAATTTCCGAAGTCGGTGTCTAGTTAAATGTATTTTCGTTTTTTGCTACCGATTTCCGAAATTAAAGTTATTTTTCACTTTGTAGTGTTGTTTTTGGAAGTCGGTTGTATTTTTTTGTAAAAAAGGTTTTATTTTTCAATTTTTAGTTGTGTACCTACCCCACACAAATTCAAATACCACTACCTGCAAAACAAACTAGAACATCATCCATATAAAAGTGGGGAAAAAATACGTATTATTGAAGCTAACTCAAAAACTACCAAAGCAAAGTTAATCAATTTTATATGGGACCAACTGTGATGTATACACTCTCGAATAAAACAAAAAAAATCCAAATCGGTCCTGCCATCTTCGAGTAATCGGGGAACATACATAAAAAAAATAAATTAAAAAAGGTTCCGACGAATTGAGAACCTCCTCCTTTTTGAAGTCGGTTAAAAATGGAGAAAAACGAAGTGCGAGCCGTTATTAAATACCTCTGTTTAAAAAAGTTAACGACGCAAGAGATTCATTGCGATTTGGAGGCAAGATTAGGAGAGTCTGCTCCGCCTTATTCAACTGTTGCAAAGTGGGCTTCTCAATTTCGAGTAGGGAGAACGAGCACGGAAGACGAACATCGTTGCGGCCGTCCATCGACGTCAGTCACCCAAGAAAATGTTGCGAAAGTCGAGAAAATTGTATTGAGCGATCGAAGAGTTACCATCCGATACTTAATTCAAGAAACGGGCATTTCATATGGAAGTATTCAATCCATATTGTAACAAGCTTTGAATATGAGTAAAGTCTCCGCAAGATGGGTGCCGAGAATGTTAACCGACAGTCAGAAACAAAATCGACTTGACATTTCGAAGATATTGTTGGACAAGTTTCAAGAAGATTCTGAAAACTTCTTGTCTCGTTTCGTAACAATGGACGAAACATGGGTCCATCATTTTGATCCCGAGACAAAACAGCAATCTTCGCAATGGAGACGGCCATCATCACCGACCCCGAAGAAGTTTCGTGCCGTGGCATCGGCTGGCAAGGTTATGGCCTCAATATTTTGGGACTCAGAAGGGATATTGTTGATTGATTACCTGGAGCGTGGAACCACTATTACAGGCCAATATTATGCAGCTTTAATTCCTAAGTTGAGGAATGCCATCAAAGAGAAAAGGAGAGGGAAACTTCGAAGGGGCGTGCTGTTTCATCACGACAACGCACCCGCGCACAGGTGGGCAGTTGCGATGGCTGCCATTCAGCAAGCTGGCTTCGAATTGGTTGACCACCCCCCTTATTCACCAGACCTGGCGCCTAGCGATTTTTATCTGTTCCCCAAATTGAAAGAATACTTAAGGGGAAACAGGTACGAAGACGATAACGAGGTGATGGATGCCGTGGAGAGCTTTTTGCAGGACCAAGACAAAACTTTTTTTTTGAAAGGGATTGAAGTCTTGGAAAAGTGCTGGACTCGGTGTGTAGAGAGACTCGGAGACTATGTAGAAAAATAAATGATTAAGTTATCAATAGTCATTAGAATCTATCTCATTCTCACTACTTTTTGATCCCCCCTCGTACTTAACATACAGACGACGTTCGCACAGATGTAAAAATATCGCTCACTGCATTTTCAACTCTCAGCCGAGCATTGAGAATCCAACCTAACGACAACAGAGTGCAGAGTGCAGCTCGTCGGAAAAACACACTTGGATTTTCAACTCTCTGCGCTAGGCAGGGTGTAAAAAAGCCAGTGCGCGAAAAAAAAATCGCCGCGATATTGTTATAGTTAATTTAAAACATAGGTATTTGGGCATGACCCAGTGATTTTAAAATTATCTATAACATTAATAGTTAATTTAAAATATAGGTAAATTACCTAGATACCACCCTATTAAAAATCGGAAATTCTCACTCACTGAAAAGCAACGCAGCGCAGCTGGGTCTAAAACATTGAGGTTCAATGTAAACCAGAGCACACACCGGGCCTTTTGGACTCGTACAGGACTCCGTTTTTTTTTATTATTATTATTTTTTAAACCTATTTATTTTTTGTTTTTTATTTTCAAACTTTTATTATTGCGTTTTTAGTTTAGTTGGTGATCTTCCTGTGCGAGTCACAATAAATACTTTTTCTTTCTTTCTTTCTTTCACCGCGAAAAAAATTTTTACGCAACATATTGTTGTCCGGGACAGCAAACGTCAGTAAATCTTTAGTTTGGGACAGCAAACTGTTGCGCAAAAATTTTGTTCGCAGTGTCTGCTCTAGTTTACATTGAACGTCAATGGTCTAGCTAGAACATTGATATATTAGAGGAAGATATGTTACGCGCTAACATCGCAATCACTAAACCTGGATTCGGCGCACGACTACATACACCGAAACTCGCACATCTGTGATCACAGTCGCAAACCTACAGTTACCGATAGACATGGACAGAGATAGGAGCTGGCGCTGCTGCCGTGCAAGCAAAATAGTGTTAGTCGCAGAATGATGGCCGAATGTTTACGATTATGAATAACATTGCACGTCTATCTCGCTCTCACAAACACGGCGAAGTAAACATTAAATATTATTATAATTTTCAACAAATTAACATTTTTGGCTGTAGGTACCTACTTACGAGTGAAAAGTAATCCCGTGGAACTTGTTTTTGGTTTATGAACTATTTGTGCAAATTTTGAAAACACAGGAAGGCATTGTTGCTGCTTATTTAGACGATTACGGTAATTTTACTTAACGTTTTACACAAACGCCAGTTCGATTGTGACTAAAGTCAATTGTGTGCATTAGCAAAATTTATGCGGTGTACGTTGAGGAGCGCGAACCATAACTTCCTAATTTATACATCAAAGGTCTAGAAGCATGTAATTTTGCAAACTAGTTCCACGAGGTTGAGCACTCAGGAAGGATTTTCAACATATTTTATAAAAACTGACTTTTAGGAATTACAATTACCTACAAGTAAGTAGGTACAGTGGGTTGCATCAATTGGGTACTCCTGATTTTAATACAACTGGGGTACCCAATTGATGCAACCCATTGTACTAAGGTTTTGCTGAAAAACAATAATGGTTGCAAAAACAGCAAAACCTTTTGTATTTAATATTTAAACTTAGTTAAATTCGTAAAATACAAAATAGTTTTTTTTAATTTCTGGTGGTCTGTTTTCTCCGTGAACGTATCGTGAACATAGGGCTGCTATCAGCTAAATTATGGACCCAGGACAAAAACATCAAAAACCTCGGACATTTGGGTGAAATAAAGATTTTTCCCCGGACTCCCTCGAAAAAAAAATTACAATAAAATAAAAACATAGTTATCATAGTTTTATTTATCTATAGAAAATCAACTTAAACTCGAACAGGTATATTTCCCGCACCGAATTTTTAACTATGAAATGCTGTAATTTATTGCAAATCATTCCAATCTTGATAGATTCGAATAGTGAATCGGATAACCCCTGACATAAAAAGTGTCCGGTTTCGCACGGACACTTTTTAAACACCCCGCCCGGACCCTCCGCGGACGCCCTACAAACTAGGACATATCCGGGTAATCCCGGACGGACGGCAGCCCTACATGAACGTAATACATTCTCCACGTCTCTTAGCTGCCATGGCTTATTTTTAATTTTAATATTTAATTTAGTTGTTTTAGTTTTTTATCTTTTTATTACGGACGCTTTTTAACGTGCACGTCTTTCTACATTGTTCTCACATGTATATTTTTCAACATGAACGAAAAGAGTGTCCGTGGAGGTTCTTGCCCGTTCTTCTCCATAGGGATCTACTACGCTTTGGAATGGGCAACTAGCTTCATCTTTCTGACTGACCGACCCATTGACAATTCAAAAGTGCCTGTAATTGGTTTATTTGAAATAAATGCTTTGAGTTTGAGTTTGACATAATAAATTGCACCAGTGCGAAGCCGGGGCGGGTCGCTAGTGTTAATATTTATACAAAAGCTATAAAACCGCAATATATTAGAATTACCTCAGATTATCTGACCATTGAAGTTTCATCCTCACGCGACGACATACCTACTCGTAAAATCGTTATGGGTATTACTGTTGTATTGATCAGCGAACATCGTGTGATGTAAAGCAGATAATACAAAGTGCTTTAAGACATGTTATTAAATTAATAAACCGATGTTATATGAGATGCATAGATTAAGAATGAATGCAGAAAGGACACCGATGAAACAGCTAATACTGATAAAACATACCTGTCTAAACGTAACACCACGCCTGTATTCCTGTACTGGCTGTTGCCCGCGACTTCGTCTGTGGTCCAGGATGACAAGTAGCCTATGTGCGTCTCCAGGTCATCGTCTACCCATATGCCAAATTTCATCCAAATCCGTTCAGCCGTTTTAGCATGAAAGCGTAACAAAAAAAAAAAAACTAGCAGCGCTCCGCAGTTTCACCCGCGTAATTCTCGAACCCGTAAGAATATCGGGATAAAAAGTATCATATGTGTTAACCCAGCTTATAAACTATCTGTGTGCAAAGTTTCATCAAAATCCGTTCAATAGTTTTTGCATGAAAGAGGAATAAACATCCATCCATCCTCACAAATTTTCGCGTTTATAATATTAGTAAGATTAGTTAGGATCCCACCATGCCAGGATAAGGCAGACGCACGGCTACAGATCAAGCTATACATTTCCAGTATAAGCTGATCTCGCATTGTTAAGGATTTCCTTACAATGAGAGGTCAGTGTAAACCGGAAATGTACAGCTTGATGTGTAGCCGTGTGTACACCCAAACACTACCTATGTTTAAGTCCAATAGAGGCGAGCCTATTCATACTTATTTCATTGACATAGAAATATAATTCTTATATCTATAATCATAGAGCACAAATCCTGGATACTCCAGGCTGCAACTGGGATATTCTTGAGGAAAAACCGCTTATAAAATTAAATAAATAGATGATTATTTATTGCAGAATCATTTCATATTTAGTAACAAATGTAAAGTTATGAACTATCTGTGTAATATGTGATAAGTACCTATTATTGAGTATTCTACCTAACTACAAGTCTGTTTACCAACTCACTGACGTAAAGCGAGCAATGTTATCACTTCAATAATAATCCACATGAACACACACACTAGTGGTGCCCTTGACTTGGCCGCGAACAGCCGTGCGGTACCGTAGCATAATATTTTTATTGTTCTATTCAGCAAAAATGCAAGAATTTAAACCCACTGGTAAGTTAAATTGGCTTTTTAAGGTTTTTTTTAATGTTGTTTGTGTGAAGATAATTAATTATTACTTACCATAGATATAAGAAAGAAGAATTTATATTTCTATGGTAGGTTATTAGGTACAGACGCCAGCAGGTTATGCCACCCTAAACTGTCAAATTTTCCCAATCAACACTGAACCTAATGAGTTAGCGATAAAGATGAAAATCTATTAAAGAAATTTGACAGATTGTAGTAGCTTGATGTGCTGGCGTCTGTAGTCTGTACCTATATTGTTGTGTGAAAGTAGTTTTTTTGTTTTTCATTGATTAGGTATGTGTGCGTTATTTCCTTATGTTTTAATTAAACAATAAACTTTGTAAAAGTCGTATTTGGTAACAATTTCGCGCCTAGAGGCTAGTGGCTTTTGTCTACGCGCTCTCAATCTGCGGGGTTCAGCAGCTCGTTGGCAGCTATAGGTAGCCCGCGAAATTCAAATTTTCTTAAGTTTTTTGCAATTTGCAGGTCAATTTCAGGTTGTATGTTGATTAAAATATGAGACGCGGCCGTAGCTAATATGGCTTTACAGAATTATAATCATTAGAATCAGCAATTACAACTTCATTAGTTAGAATTGACCTCAAATGTAGCGATTTCATGAAATCATGAGGTTTGAGGTCAATTCTAAATTATGGAGTTGTATTGCTGATTCTAATGATTATAATTGTGTAAAGCCATGTTAGTTACGGTTGCGAGTCATATTTTAATCAACACACAACCTGACACTGACCTGCAAATTGCAAAAAACGTAAGAAATTTTGAATTTCGCGGGCTACGTTAGCGTTTCCCCCTTATGCTCTATTTTTGTCAAGCGTACCTACGGTCCACATATCCCGAAGGTTTATATTCGCTTTGCTGCCGCTTACCGGCAACCGGGCTTTGAGATACCTACCTACATAGTTTGGATTCGATTCCCATTGCATTTCAACGCATTCACGAAAAAATTAGAGTTCCGTACGTCCGAATACAAAAACTGAACCTTCACAGGATCACTCGTGTGTCTGTCTGTCTGACTGGCTGGCTGACTGTCTGTCTGTCTGTTACAGCACTCACAGCGGATTTCAGAATCTACTGGACCGATTAAGTTGAAATTTGCGTTCATTACCCTCCCTCCCATAGAGGAGCTCGTGGCTAAGTAATAATAGCCGCACGGGTCGATCCATCAGGTTAAGCTACGCTTGCCGGGGTTGGTCAGTGGATGGGTGACCATTCTTTACATACCGAGACTCCTCCGTGCCTCGGAAAGCACGCTAAGCCGTTGGTCCCGGCTGTCATTCATGGATCTTTGACAGTCGTTACGGGTCGTCAGAAGCCCGAAAGTCTGACAACCAGTCTTGCCAAGGGGTATTGTGTTACCCAGTTACTGGGTTGTGGAGGTCAGATAGGTAGTCGCTCCATGTAAAATACTGGTATTCAGCTGCATCCGGTTAGACTGGAAGCCGACCCCAACATAGTTGGGAAAAGGCTAGGCAGATTGATGCCCTCCCTCCCATAGTCGCTGTCCTGGTCCCTGGTCCTTTCCTGGTCGTATTATGGAGAACCGTACTTTCGTGACTTGTGTTTCTCGGAGGGACCACGGGTAAGAAAATTCCCCGAGGGATTCCAGGGACTGCGGGTACCTAATAAATGGTGGTACCTACACTACACCATATGAATTTCTGTGACCCAAACACGAACGTTTACCTACGTAACGTAAACAAAGGTAGTTTGGTGAATGTCAGGTTCGCGGGTGTATTTCTCAGAAGGGGGTGAAACATATCTCAAAAGAAGGACGGCCAAATCGTACCTGACGAAGAGGCGGTGGTGTACAGATATGCCATATATATGAAAAAATCCATTATTTTTTAAGGTCTTAAAAAACATAAGAAATAGATATTTAAGTCGCCAGAAAAAAAAGATATGCACATTTTTTTGTTTATAGCATATTTTGGAAATTATTTAGAATAACATGTTCAGAACGCACCTATTGACGACTCATTTTGCTTTAGAAATGATTTAGTACTCAAACATTATAATTATTCACGTTTTTTTTTAATAGTTATTATATGTAATTCAATTCTATATACTTTTCTATCAAATCAACTAGTGCTGTTTTTATTATGTATTGGATTCTTGTCATAAAAATAATTATGTTGGTTTATAGTAAGTATCAGCATTTTATTCAATTGCATACAACGGAACTTCATAATATGTCATCGACGCGCGCCATTGATTGACAGTTTCAATCACACGGGTGTTAATTTGACACCCGGCGATCATTCGCAATTTCGCATTGTTGTTGTTGTTGTTAGACACACAGAACGTATCATAATAGTCACACTATTGTGATACGTTCTGTACTCTTTTGGATTTCCTTCTGTTGTTTGACCTTGCATTGACTGTTTTACGGACTGATAACTACCGCTTAGCTTCGCCGCTGTCGGATAAAAACTGTGTCGTCTGCCTAGCATTAAATCGACTTAATTATTTATTCTAACCTCAAAAGTATTTTTTTTTTCAATAATAAAATATCTTGCTTAGATATTATTTTCGAACGGGATGGTGTTTACTACATAAAATCATCAAATCTCACTATAATTTGTTTCTGTACACTGAAAATAAAACTCAGGTCCAGCTTCTATAGAAATTTGGCCAATGTTCTTTAGTACCAATTTGTACCACTTGTTAAATAATTTGTACCTCGTGGGATCGCAAGTTATTGCAATAATTTCATACACCCGCCATTCTGACGTCAGCTTGGCGGGTGTATTTCTGTGTAGCCGAAACTACTGAGAAGCTAGATATAAAACATACATGGATATTAGTACCTAATTGGTACCTCTCGAAACGTACCGAACATACCGAATATGGGGCTCACTTTTGGGAGAAAAGTTTTGCAAATGTGATATATCAAATAAAAGGGCTTGTTATTATGAGAATTTCAAATACATATTTTTTATTTTATAATTTTAAAACAAATAGTTTTAACGTTATTAAAGAAAATTTATGAAATTGACCCCGTCTCCGAAACTGCTGAAACTAAAATTTTGAAAAACTACAGAGAATATTTATACACAAAGATTACTTACAGGAAAATTTATAAGTCTGTGGTCTAACTCTACATGGTAAATCACTCAATATTGTGCATACAAACTTACATTTGCAGTTGGAATGTATGGGGTGACATGTTTTTCAATTACAATGTTAAGTTTGTTCTTGGGACAAATTCATCCCAACTACGTAACCCTTCATTGTACGTGGTCCGACACGCATTTGGCAGCACTCTCTACATATTAGTGCATATCCCAAATGCAATTACGATCTTAGCCTTTCTCCTTGCAAAATTTCTGCTAATTAACTACCTATATCTACCTACTTATGAGTAATTATGTTTGTTTACATAGTTTATCAAAGGTCTCCGTCATTATCTAATTTGCTTCAGTTCGAGCAAAATAAGACGCTATATAGTCCCGGAAGTGTTTGAATAATAATATAATATAATAGAATAGAATATCTTTATTGCATAAAATATGGTACATAAAAGGTTTTAAATTTAAAATAGTTCCACATATTTTGCTTACTTTTTTTCAGCATGCAAAAAAAAAGCATTAAAATAAAAATATAACCAAAAACACTTATTACTAGGTAGGTACTGAGATCAATCAATCTGCCTAGCCTTTTCCCAACTATGTTGGGGTCGGCTTCCAGTCTAACCGGATGCAGCTGAATACCATTATTTTACATGGAGCGACTGCCTATCTGACCTCCACAACCCATTAACTGGGTAATACGATACCCCTTGGTAAGACTGATTGTCAGACTTTCAGGCTTCTGACGACCCGTAACGACTGTCATAGATCCACGAATGACAGCCGGGACCAACGGCTTAACGTGCTTTCCGAGGCACGGAGGAGTCTCGGTATGTAAAGATGGTCACCCATCCACGGACCAACCCCGGCAAGCGTAGCTTAACCTGATGGATCGAAAAGTCATCCGGTATATAACTCCTTAGTAAAATCAAACATTGAATATCTAATTGAAATATGGGGATCAGCTGCTAAATCGAATCTAAACTCACTACAACGATTACAAAACAAAATTATTAAAGTAAGTACCTACTATTTCATTATAACTATCTATATCCAACAAAAAAATTATACGAAAAAACTAATTTACTAAATCTCACACAACTTTATACATATGTATTACACCTGTATTCTCATAAAAAAAATCACTAAAAATTCCGTACAATCAAACATACAACTACATAAAAAGACAGCAACATACAACACAAGAAGTTGAAAACAAGTTTCAACTAATGACTGCACGGGCGCGGACGAATTACGGCAAAAAAACAATATTGGTTGAGCGAGCAGGGCTGTTCAACAATTTACCGGAAGATTTAAAGAAGTGTGTTAATATATTATATTTAAGAAAAAACACAAGAAACATTTATGTACCCTATAACATCACCAACACCACAGAGGCAAATATGATAATTTATTTTACGTAGATGTAGGTAAGCACTTTGTATTTTAAGTGAACTGTTATTTAAGTTCTTATGAGAATAAAATTCTTTAAACCTAAAAGTCTGACACGCCCTCCCGCTCCACCCAGAGCGGGAGAAGTCATGTGATGACTTCCCATCCACAGAAAAAAAGGTGGGATTATCAATTTCGACAAGTCGACAATCACATTTTGTTCGTTATATTTCGGTTTTTCCGAAACTAAACGATGAAACCTTTGAACTTTGTCGTAGGTGTAAGTAAAATAAAATTAAAAGGTTTCGCAGTATCTTCTGTTAAAAGCAAAACTTTTACATTTTAGTTTGTAGATTTTTATTTCCTTAACTTGCAGAGATGGATATTTTAATTACACAAAATTTTCATCATTAGTAAAAAAAACTACCATAATGAAAATATCCCATAATTCCTTCACTAATAACTCCACCACCACTTTCCTCAGAGCACCAGCACGTTCGCTATAACCCCCTCAAAGACGAATGGGTGCTGGTCTCCCCACACCGTTGCCTTCGACCCTGGAGCGGGCAGACGGAAGCGGAGCCTGAGGATCAGCCGCCAGATGCTCAGAATCCTCTTCTACCAGGCGCCACGAGGTCCAGTGGACAGGTAATCATTATAGGTAGCATCTTTGTAACATCATCATTTTCCTGCCCTTATCCCAATTTATTTGGGGTCGGCGCAACATTGTCTTCTTTGAATCATATTCCACCGGATTTCTCCGAAGCCGACCCCTACTATATTTGGGGACAGGCAGATTGATGATGATAAACATCAGGTCACGTCGGGGCCACCAGTATAGAGGCATGAGGAACAGGGTGTAAAGTTCACTCATCCTCTACAGTAAAGGGAGGATCCTTCGACCAGGCGGGTGTTGTGTCTGGTAGGCTGCTGCCCAACGGTTGATGTCGGAATGTTGTATATGGAGTCGCGCCGCAACGTCAACTTCAAGGCGTTCGTAGTTAGGGCGCTTTTCGTATGGCACGGGCCAGTGGCTAGCTCCACCTGCATTGCCTGCATTGTTTTCGTCCACCAATAGCGCTTCGGCGCACATTATAAAAAAAGTTTCTTACCAAGCTAAGAACTGGAAAAAAGAGACATTGTTAATTTTAGGGTCATCCTTATTACGCGACATTCTTTGTTCATTGGTCAAACAAATCAATGAACTTTTAAAAAACACGATTGCAAATTACGATTTCAACGTGCAGCCGAAAAAGTTTTGAAAGGGGTCAACCACAACGACCTCCGACTGTACCCAATGTATTTTTCAATGTTTTATCTTATCAGTAACAACATTAACTTTGACTACTTTCAGCGCAACCCTCCCTACACTTCCACCTATGTCTTCCCTAATGACTTCCCAGCACTACTGGAGCGCGTGCCAGACCCGCCACCGTCAGAGAACCCGCTGTTCCGCTCCGCAGCTGCTAAAGGGACTTGCAGGTAGGTATTTAGTCAACATCTTCATTGAACTTATGTGTTAAGAAAATCACCTTCTTTTTTTAAAATCTGTAGTGAAAAATTCTTGCGCGTTGAGCGATTTATCGTAGAGAAAAATCTTATGGGTTCGCGTCACGTCACGCGTTACCGACATGCTAATGATAACAGTAAGTAGGTACAGACGCCAGCAGCAGGTGGCTTGACCTGCTGCAGGTCAAGCCACCCGAAACTGTCAAATTTTCCTAATCAACCTTGAACCTAATGCTTTAGAGATAAAGATGAAAATCTTTTAAAGAAATTTGACAGATTGTAGTAGCTTGATGTGCTGGCGTCTGTAATCGTTTTTACTTCTGTCCACAGCTCCATGACTGCCTATTTTTTATTTACCTAGTTCCCTCACCGGAGCATAGCATAGCATAATCAGCCCACTGTTCCCACTGCTGGGACACAGGCCTCCTCTCTTCGAGAGGGACTGGGCCGTAATCCAGGATTACACACCACGCGGGCCCAGTGCGGGTTGGTAGATGTCCATGTCTTCGAATTTTTGGTTCTAGGACATGCCGGTTTCCTCACGATGTTTTCCTTTACCGTTTTGCGAGCATTGGTGATGAAATTATTTACACAAAGTAAAATGCTTGCCTGGGTTCGAACCCACGACCTACAGCTCGTAAGTCGGGGCCGTTACCACTGGAGCATTCGCCTCTAATGTAACAATCCAAGATGCGATGACATTCGCATTCATGTTAAAAATGCTCGGTTCTCCTTACTTACTGATGTAATTCTCGAATCTGAACTCTTACATTACAGGCGAATGCTCGCGGAGAGCTCAGAAAAGAAACTGTATGTCTGCGGCCAGCATTAAAAGAGTGTCCGTGGAGTTTCTTGCCCGTTCTTCTCCATAGGAACCTACTACGCTTTGGAATGGGCGCCTAGCTTCATCTTTCTGACTGACCGACCCCTTGACAATTCAAAAGTGCCAGTAATTGGTTTATCACACTTTTAAACTTATCACACTCATCATTCTCCTGCCCTTATCCCAATCTATTTGGGGTCGGCGCAACATGTCCTTTTTTTTCCATACTTCTCTATTATTTGTCATCTCGGTAGTCACCCCCTTTCTAGCCATGTCATCTTTCACACAATCTATCCATCGTTTCTTTGGTCTTCCCCTACTCTTATAGCCATCGACATTCATACTCAAAACTTTCCTCACGACATTTTACTCACAACTTTTCAGTCACCGGTGCCACTTTTAGACTTCCTCTTATGTACTCATTTCTTGTTCTATCCATTCGTGTAACACCACACATCCCTCTTAGCATTCTCATCTCAGCTGCATGCAATTGCTTTTCATTCATCCCTTTTGTGGCCCAACATTCTGATCCATACAAGACAGCAGGTCTAACCATTGTTTTATATAATTTATATAAATAAAAAGAGAAGTCCTGACTGACTGACTGACTGATTGACTGACTCATCAACGCCCAGCCCAAACCCTTGGACCTAGAATGCTGAAATTTTGCACAGAGGTTCCCTTTATAATATAGACAAGGAATAAGGAAGGAATTCCCGGTAGTATGTTCCCGTGGGATATTTTCCGACATCCACGCGGGCGAAGCCGCGCGGGAAGTGCTAGTCATACTAATATTATAAAGGCGTAAGTATGTGAGTCTATGTGTGTGTGTTTGTTACTTCTTCACACTCAAACGGCTGGACCGATTTGGATGAAATTTGGTATGAGGCTTAGACCCTGGATTAACACACAGGCTACTTTTTATCCCAGTATACGTGGGTGAAACCGCAGGGCGCAACTAGTTATATTATAAAGGCGAAAGTTTGTGAGTGTGTGTGTGTTTGTTACTTCTTCACGCTCATACGGCTGGACCGATTTGGATGAAACTTGCTATGTAGATAGCCTAAAACCTGGATTAACACATAGGCTACTTTTTATCCCGGTCTACGCGGGTCAAACCGCGGGGCTCAGCTAGTTTGAAATAAATGCTTTGGGTTTGGGAAGTGGTGAAGGGTATGTTTGTTTATAGGCTAACTTTTTAATTAAAAAACTACTTGTGTACTTACAAGTAAGTATTTTAAATAAATGTGTCTTTATTTGCTCTCTTCTACATTTCAGGGTGATGTGTTTCCATCCGAACTCCACGATGACCATACCTCTGATGTCTATAGATGAAATCATGGCCGTTATAAATGAGTAAGTATGACGGGCTCTTATTTTGTAACACGTAACGGAGTCCCGTTTATCTAAAGGGCAAAAAATACTTACCCGATTGGTCTTTAAGGAAAAACCACCAGGGTAGCCCACGAAATTCAAATTTTCTTAAGTTTTTAGGGTTCCGTACCTCAAAAGGAAAAAACGGAAACCTTATAGGATCACTTCGTTGCCCGTCTGTCTGTCTGTCTGTCAACACCCTTTTTCTCAGGAACGCGTGGAGATATCAAGTTGAAATTAATATCAAATACGTAATTCTATGGTCTCTTGGAGTCCTAAAAAACTCAAGATTCTAAGTCAACGCTATAAAAACATACGGCCATTTATGCGACAAATTTTGATACTCGCAAGTAAATCAAAACCAGGAGCTCGTGGCTAAGTAATAACAGCCGCACGGGTCGATCCACCAGGTTAAGCTACGCTTGCCGGGGTTGGTCAGTGGATGGGTGACCATCTTTACATACCGAGACTCCTCCGTGTCTCGGAAAGCACGTTAAGCCGTTGGTCCCGGCTGTCATTCGTGGATCTTTGACAGTCGTTACGGGTCGTCAGAAGCCCGAAAGTCTGACAACCAGTCTTACCAAGGGGTATCACATTACCCAATTACTGGGTTGTGGAGGTCAGATAGGCAGTCGCTCCATGTAAAATACAGGTATTCAGCTGCATCCGGTTAGACTGGAAGCCGACCCCAACATAGTTGGGAAAAGGCTAGGCAGATTGATTGAAGTAAATCAAAACCTATAGGGTACTTCCCGTTGTCCTAGAATCATGAAATTTGGCAAGAAGCAAGCTCTCACAGCACATAAAGGAAAAAGTCCGAAAATTGTTAAAATGTAATTCAATCATATGAAAAAAAATTCAACCCTGTCAGTCTGCCATGACCCTTTTTCTCAGGGACGCGTAGAGATATCAAGTTGAAATTAATATCGAATACGTAAGTCTATGGTCCCTTAGAGTTCTAAAAAAAACAAGGTTCTAAGTCAACGCAATAAAAAATTACGGCCATTTTGTGACACATTTTGGTACTCGCAACTGTCGCAAATAAATCAAAACCTATAGGGTACTTCCCGTTGACCTAGAATAATGAAATTTAGCAAGAAGCAAGGTCTCCCAGCACAAGTAAAGGAAAAAGTCCGAAAATTGTTAATTTGTACTTATAGGACATAAAAAAAAAAATTTAGGTATCCATTGTTAAGTTCGTTTTTGGGATAAATTCTTTTCAACTACGGCCAAGTACGTGTCGGAACACGCACAATGAAGGGTTTTCATTGTGCGTGTCCCGACACGCACTTCGCCGGTTTTTTTTCTTTCTTTCTCTATTTTTTGTAATTTGCAGATCAGTATGTTAATCTGAATATGATTCGCGACCGTAATAAAACTGTATTTATAGAACTATCGTCATGACAACTCTCTATAACCCTAACGAATGAATGCCCATTTGAAATCTTGACTTTTGAGGTCTTTATGTACTAACATAAGGAGTTACTACCTATTACCGATTCTAATGATTATAATTCTGTAAATATATTATATATTTGTCAGAACGTCAGGATTTACTCAGTTAGATTTAGACAGACATGTGGGCAGAAGATGGGTTTCGTGCAATGAAAACACACTGGGTGCGATACACGGTGTTTAAAATCACAATCTAACCCAATCACTAAGCACAACGAATCGAATACAGTTCCGTGGCGTAGTAACCCCGATGTTGCTCCGATGCGATCCGACACTAGACTGTTCTTCTCGCCATCAGGTTAAAACATCACGACTCTGTAGAAGCGCGCTGTAGGCGTGGGCACCTCACGTGATGTCGCCTATGGCGCGCCTGCGATTCGTTACGCGTCCGTACTATTGACCGGATCCGACATATTTGTTACGGTCGCGAACTACTGAGCTGCAAATTGTAAAAATCGTTAGAAAATTTGAATTTCGCGGGCTACGCGGGCGTTGCGCCGTAGTAGTCCGCGAAATTCAAATTTTCTTGCGTTTTTTACAATTTGCAGGTATGATATGGTATGGTTTTGCAGATGATTCGCGAGAATAGTTAGATTTGTTCCAAAATGTCTTGATTTGCGAAATCAAACTTAAAGAGAACAAAGCTAACCGATGACGCCCGGTCTCTTCCCGCCCTCAGACCTAATACCGCTAAAGAGACCTATAAATCGTCTACTGCGCATGTCAAACCACGTGGTGTGTCAAGTCTCATCTTTCGTGGCGCGTTTTGTATCTGTACTTATTCTTTCTTGCAGATGGGTGAACCAGTTAGCAGAGCTAGGTCGCCGTTACACGTGGGTGCAGATCTTCGAGAACAAGGGAGCTATCATGGGGTGCTCTAACCCTCACCCGCATTGTCAGATCTGGGCTTCGAGCTATCTGCCCAACGAGCCTAGGCTTAAGGAACGGTTAGTGAATGTTTTTTTTTTTTTTTCTATAAACGCGGGGTCGTCACGATGCTTATTACTACAGAAATGTACCAATGTGGACTCTTTCACACGTTGACGTCGGCGTCTTGACGTCGTCAAATGTCAAGCGTCACTACAACATGGCAATGACCGGCGCCGCTGTGCGTTGCGTTTAGATGTCAAACGGAATGTTGACGCTGAAGTCAGACGTTGCAAATAGCGTAAAATAGGAGACCAAAGAAAGAAAGAAAAGAAAGAAAATACGTTTATTTGCGGTAAACATGACGCAAAGGACAACAAAATAAAATAGACAAAGTAAAAAGCAAGTTTTGGGGAAAATATGCGTCACATCTACGCAAAACGGCTACCGCTCAGCATAATGCCGCGACCCCATGCGAAACGGAGCCCCAGCGCTGGTTTTCAGCGATAGCGATAATATGCAATTAAAAAATAAATAAAATATAAAGTTAATTCTATCGGTATAGATAAAATATACAGAAAAAGACAATATTCCCGCATTCCGCTCCGCGACAGCACCGACTCCCACGCCGCAGAATGCGTTATCTGTGCGCGCAGCTGTCAGCGGCAAAGCTTGTTTTGATTTGTACTAAGTCTCCTGTTTAGGAATCTGAGAGGTCTGGTTCCTGTCGGCGTGAAGCTGTAAGCGGCCGAAGGCGTTTGCCTTCAGCCGCTTACAACTTCCCGCCGTACGCCGCGTCACGATGCTTACTATAGAAACGTACTGTTGTGGTCTCTTTCACACGTCGACGTCGGCATCTTGAAGTTGTACGCGGCATTCAAACGCTTTCAGTCACGTTTCTACTTCTTTATTTATTTCGGACTAATGCAGCGTGAAGGTCGTGTCAAGTGTCAGACGAACTACGTATTGACCGCCAACGCTGAACGCTGCATTCAGACGTCTGCGTCGATGGGAATTTTAACGCTGAAGTCAGACGTCGCATAGCAATAGGAGACCAGCCTTAAAGTTTGCGTCGAATTTTAACCTGTTGATGGCCTGGCCAAAAAGGTTAGCGAGCTCATATCAGTAATCAAACTGGCCAACAAAAAATTGCAAACTTTTATATTTTTTTCTGTGTTCAGATTTACACACCCATCTGTACAATAGTCTTGTTTGATAGGAAAGCTATGGTGGTCCCACTACCTCCGGATAACTCTTTGTTAAAACACTAATCTGGCAGATAATTTCATTCGAATTCTGTACAATTGTTGAATATATTCTATTCATTAATTTCCAGAACTCAGAAGGAGTATTACATCAAATTCAAGCGACCGTTACTTGGGGACTACTTGGATCAAGAATTAATCAAGAAGGTAACAATATTTGTTAAGGGGCTTATTTCACCACCTACGATGAACTTCCTATTAAATTACTTGGCAGATAATTTCATACAAATTCTGTTCCATTTTTAAACGACTTCAAAAAAAGGAGGTTTCTCAATTCGACCGTATATTTTTTTTTTAACTTTTTTTTTATGTGTTCGCGGACAACTTCGTCGTTTATGAACCGATTTTAATGATTCTTTTTTTGAATTTATTCTATAAGTAGGTAAGTGGTGGCTATTCGGACATCGTGAAATAGGACTTAAAACTTTCAGTATGACCTACACTCCTACCAACATAACTGTGAAATGGCGAAAATTGGAACTACGGCCGTCATGTTGAAATGTCATTCGATTGTGTCGACGCATGTCATTCGATTGTGTCGACGCATCGACGGTGGCGTCCTCTTTCAGTTCACAGATAAGTTGGTAGGACTGTAAGTACCCCTTCTGCAAATAGTCAACCTACATGGGACTGACAGTACCTATGCTACAACGTTAGGTATTGTATCACCGTGCAAACACTAAACAAAAGATGTAAGTTAAATAACGCACAACCTCAGGTGTCATTGTACTCATCATTATGAACAACTTTTACTTTGGGACCAAACCGAAATCGCGAAAAAAAATCTGCTGTTTCCTATATTTTACTAAATATTTTTATTTTTTGGCTTGTGACTTAGTAATAATAACTGCCGATAAAGTCGATCGATCAGATAAGGCTACGCTTATACCGAGGAAAGTCCGAGGATGGGTGACCATTTATTTCATTCCGAGACTCCTCCGTGCCTCAGGCTGTTGGCCCCGGCTGTCATTTGTAGATCTTTGACAGTCGTTACGGGTCGTCAGAAGCCCGAAAGTCTGACAACCAGTCTTACCAAGGGGTATCGTGTTATACCCAGTATCCGCAGTATCTGGGTTATGGAGGTCAGATAGGCGTCGCTCGATGTAAAATACTGGTATTCAGCTGCATCCAATTAGACTGGAAGCCAACATAGTTGGAAAAAGGCTAGGTAGATAATGATTTTTTTGTTCCTTTTTACCATTTTCTAGGTAGAAAATGGTAAAAAGGAACCCACGCACGGGCGTAAAAATATCGCGGCGATTTTAAATCGCGCACTGGATTTTCAACGCTCTGCTTAGCGCCGAGAGTTGAAAATCCAACAGTATGTTTTTTCGACGCGCTAGAATGCACTCTGTTGTTGTTAGGTTGGATTCTCAATGCTCGGCTCAACAACGAGGGTTGAAAATCCAGTGCGCGATAAAATCCCGCCGCGATATTTTTACGTCCGTGCGAACGTCGGCTTATGGTGCGACTCAGTCTATCTGTCACAATTGGATATCTCAAGAACTCATAATGCTATCAACTTGAAATTTGGAACAGTTTTACATAAAACTGTTCTAAATTAAAAAATACTGTCGTCCTCCCCCTTATCTCCGAAAAATCTGAAATTATTCTATGTGCTAGAAGTTTATGTAAAGATCACAGAAAAAATAAAACGATCTCTCTATATAGCACACTTTTTCAGAAATCATCAACAAAAATACATAAGTATATGATGGTACCCTCGGTGCGCGAGACAGATACGCTCTTGACCGTCTTCATTTATTTTTCAGGAACGCATAGTAGTCCAGAACGCAGAATGGTTAGCTGTGGTGCCGTACTGGGCAGTCTGGCCATATGAGACCATGTTACTACCTATAAACGGGTTCCCGCAGAGGCTGACAGATTTGAACGACGCCCAAAAGAGGGCTCTAGCAGATATCATGAAAAAATTAAATATAAAATACGATAATCTGTTTAAATGCAGCTTTCCCTACAGTATGGGATTTCATGGTGAGTTTAATTTTTCTTTTTTACGGCTCCGTAGCGTAAATGACAAAAACGGAACCATTGTAATTTTTTTTGTACATGCGCCAGCACATCAAGCCACCCGAAAATGTAAAATTTCCCCAATCAACCTTGAACCTAATACTTAAGCGATAAAGATGAAAATCTATTAAAGAAATTTAACAGATTGTAGTAGCTTGATGTGCTGGCAATATGCGCCACGAAAGATGAAACTTGACGAGCGGCGTACCCACAGAACAGAAAAAACAGTTTTTAACCGACGAAAAAAAAATTCTCAATTTGAAACGTATGTTTTTTTTTTTTATGTATGACCACGAACAACTTTTTACAGAGGCGTCCGATTTGAAAAAAAATTGTTTTATTCGAGGTGGTAGACATCAAAGTTGGTCGCTTGGGTAGTTTTTGAGTCAGCTTCAATAATACGTATTTTTTCCCCTTTTTTATATGGATGATGTTCTAGTTGGTTTTGCAGGTAGTGGTATTAGAATATGTGTGGGGTAGGTACCACAACTAAAAAGTGAAAAATAAAAACTTTTTTACAAAAAATACAACCGACTTCCAAAAACAACACTACAAAGTGAAAAATAACTTTAATTTCGAAAGTCGGTGGCAAAAAGCGAAAATACATTTAACCAGACACCGACTTCCGAAATTAAAGTTATTTTTCACTTTGTAGTGTTGTTTTTGGAAGTAAGTTGTATTTTTTTGTAAAAAAGTTTTTATTCTGTTCTGTGGTCGTACTCCTCCGCTACGAGTAATAGTGTTCTGTGGTCGTACCGCGCTTGCCGCGCTCTTTTCGCTGCCCGGCCCCTTCCCGTCTCCGACCGCATACCGCTAAAGTGAGGTCTCTTATAATAAATCGTCTACTGCGCAAGTCAAATCACGTGGTGTGTCAAGTCTCATCTTTAGTGGCATGTATTGTATGTACCTATTCTTTACTTTTTGAAAGCCAGTGTTTAAATCTTAATAGTGATGCAGTTTCTTTCTGGGATCGGCAAACAGTAAACTTGAAAACATGTCTGTGGTCTTTGATAAGTCCAAATATAGTAATTTTGTGTTTTTACATCATCCATACTTACTCAATTTTTTTTTACTTACTTTTGGTATATTCTTTGTAAGTCTCCTGCTGATTTAAGTACACCCACGCACTATTACGCACACATACGCATTATTTTTCGTATATAGTCTTCTTCCAGTTCACAGATAAGTTAGTAGGACTGTACCTACACCTAAAAACAATATATTTTATGTCATTTAATTTACAAATAAAGTAAATAAAAGCATTTTTTTATTTTTTGAATATGGTAGTAGAGGTGGCCCGGCACCGCCAGTCTAAAAAATTTTGCTCACCTGGAAAATCTATTGGCCAGCCTTGGTTTAAATATTATATAAAAAATATTTTTGGATTAAACTTACTTGTCAATGCTTTAGTGCTTCGGCATGGTCTTACCTCAGACCAAATAAAAACCAAGACTGCGTAGCGAACAATACAGTGAAGGATATGCAAAATTACATAGGGGAAGTTGCTATCCTATGTGTGTTCAGATTTTTAACAAGATTCCTAACCAAATTAAAGAAGTTCCAATGGTCCCCTTCAGAAGGGCTTTACGCAGGTGGTTCATTGAGAATTCCTTTTATACTGTACAGAAATTCTTTCAGTTTAAATCTAAATGATCTAACTGTACATAAACAAAAATTTTCATGTCATTATGTTATGATTAAATACGTTAAGCTGCTAATAAACTAACGCTGCAAGAACTTTGTAAGGAGGAGGAGCTCGTGGCTAAGTAATAACAGCCGTACGGGTCGATCCATCAGGTTAAGCCACGCTTGCCGGGGTTGGTCAGTGGTAGGGTGACCATCTTTACATACCGAGACTCCTCCGTGCCTCGGAAAGCAAGTTACGCCGTTGGTCCCGGCTGTCATTCGTGGATCTTTGACAGTCGTTACGGGTCATCAGAAGCCCGAAAGTCTGACAACCAGTCTTACCAAGGGGTATCGTATGACCCAGTTAATGGGTTGTGGTCAGATAGGCAGTCGCTCCATGTAAAATACTGGTATTCAGCTGCATCCGGTTAGACTGGAAGCCGATCCCAACATAGTTGGGAAAAGGCTAGGCAGATTGATTCTAAGAACTTTGTAACCATATTTATCTGCAAATAATATAGCATATATTATACCCCTTCACTTAAGCGTTTGTTGAAAGAGAAGGCTAAATATCTACGTAAATTTAAATTGTATGGTAGACTCTCTGACGAAGTGACTTTCAAACATTTGCGTGAAAGGGTAAAAAATCTTGAACAGGTATGTTACTCCAATTACATCGCAGCTACCGAAACTTCAATTGAAAAAAACCCGAAATCTTTTTGGAGATTTGTTAAGCAGCGATCAAAGTCTAATGTCTTGCCAAGCTATTTTAAATATAATGACGTGACAGTGTCTTCCCCTGAGTCCATTTGCAATGCTTTTTCTTCTCACTTTTATTCTACGTTTCTCAGCCCTGGCAGCTACTCTGACCCATCCCATGGTAATTGTTCTTCCCAAACTACTTCTAATCCTAATTTACTCTCCGATATTCATTCCATTGAAATTAACATTGATGACGTAGGTAAGCTACTTAGTAAACTAGATCCCTCAAAATCAGCAGGCCCGGACCATTTATCATCTGTGTTCCTGATTGGTTGTGCTAAAACTATTGCCTTACCGATATCGTTATTATTTAAAAAATCCCTATCAACTTGTACGGTGCCTCATATTTGGAAGTCTGCCTTTATAACACCAGTCCATAAAAAAGGCCACAAAAACGAAATAGTTAATTATAGACCGATTTCCAAATTGTGTATACTGGCTAAAGTTTTTGAACGATTAGTCTATGATCAGGTTTACGCAGCACTTAGTTCATCTTTTAGTCCTTCACAGCACGGGTTTTTAAAGGGTCGTTCAACAGTCTCCAACCTAGCTTTGCTAAATGACTTTTTAACACTTAGTATGGACAAAGGGGCGCAGGTTGATGTCGTTTATACGGACTATAGTAAAGCGTTTGACAGAATTGATCATGACTTACTTAAAGCAAAACTATTTAACATTGGTATTAGAGGTGATCTACTTCGCTGGTTTTCGTCTTACTTGGATAACAGGTCTCAAGCTGTAGTTGTCAGCAACTACATTTCGAGCTGGGTTTCGGTTCCTAGTGGTGTTCCCCAAGGTTCCCTGATGGGCCCGTTACTCTTCATTATTTACGTAAACGATATTGACACGTGTTTCCATAACTCTAATCTTCTTTGTTTTGCTGATGATATGAAGATATATTCTTCTATATCATCATTTAGTGATATGGATGCTCTCCAATCTGACCTATCAAGACTTGATGAATACTGTCGCGTCAATAAATTAGACCTAAACCCTACTAAATGTTCAGTAATTTCGTTTAGCAGAAAACGCTTTCCACTTCATACCGCCTATAAGCTGAAAGGTCAGCTACTGCAGAGATGTGGCGGTGTTCGTGACCTGGGCGTATATCATGACTCTAAACTTCAGTTTAATGTTCACGTTGAGCAAATAGTGGCTAAAGCATCCAAAGCATTAGGTTTTGTTATGAGACTAGCTGCGTGTTTTAAGAAAGTAAAAACTATTAAGATTTTGTATTGCTCATTTGTGAGAAGTCATTTAGAATATGCTTCTCAAATTTGGAACCCGCGTTATGGCGTGCACATTGATCGCATAGAGGGTGTACAAAAAAGATTTGTTCGGTTTCTGTGCTATCGTTTGCGCATACCATACCACAGTTGTGAATATTTGGATCTCTGCAGGAAATTTCACCTACAACCACTTACTGACCGTCGTCGATTGGCAGATTGTACATTTTTGCTCAAAATTGTATCAAATGAGGTGGACTGTCCGCAGCTTCTACGTAAGCTGTACTTTAATGTTCCCCAGCGAACTCTCAGATTTAATCCTCCTATAGCTATTCCGTTGTCTTCTTCCAACTACAGGCAAAACTCATATTTAGTGCGAGTGAGTAAAGACTTTAATGACCTATGCAAGCAGTTCTCTTTTGACTTGTTTTCAACCAAAGGCTCAAGCGTACGCAATAGGCTGAACCTGGAATTTTTCAAAATTAATTCGTAGTGTTAATAATAGTTCTGTTTCTTATTTTACTTAATTTTTTTGTAATCTATTCCTTATGTTTGGCGGTGCCGATTTGACGATTGGTGCTCATCTTTTCTTGATATCTTGTCGTGTGTAAGATCTCTTATTATAATTACTGTATTGCTAGCCGTGAAAACCTGTAATTGGCTTCATGTTTCTTATTTCAGTATATTTATTGTTTATAAGTTAAGCTGTTGGTTTTCCACATGTTAAATAAATAAATAAATAAATCTTTGACTTTACACCTCGCTCTGTTCACACAGTTTGAAACCGGCCTCATGTCACTGTTGACAGCGCTATGGGGTCTTACGAACATGTCTGATTAATTACATTATAATTTTTCATTCTAGGAGCGCCAACAGGCCCCTCTAAAGCTACCGGCGACTCGCCTCACTGGCTACTCCACGCCATATACCTCCCTCCTCTACTAAGATCAGCGACTGTGAAGAAGTTCATGGTTGGCTATGAAATGTTGGCGCAGTCACAACGAGACCTGACTCCTGAACAGGCGGCGCAGAAGTTGAGGGACTGCGAGGATGTGCATTATAAGAATCAGAAGTAGAAAGAAGATATGTAGGGAAAAGATGTAGGCTGGGTTTAAAATTATTGTAGTACAGACGCCAGCAGGTCAAGCCACCCGAAACTGTCAAATTTTCCCAATCAACCTTGTACCTAATGCTTAAGATGGAACTAGTCGATATTTTTTCCATACAAATTTCGGGAGGGTATTACTCCACTGTTTGACATTGTGCCTCCAAAGTTAAACATAATATTGTTTTGTCTCATTATTAATGTTGTCTGTGTGGAAACAGAATAGTAAAATAAAAAGCCGTCAAAAAGTTATGAGCCAACAAAGATTCGTATTTCTTGCTAATTTAACGCAACTTTGGACGTAAATAAGTAACAAAAGGAGTGTAAAATCTCCAAAACAAAGTCGGTACCGACAAAGTTAAATTATCGAAGAGTTCAATAAACTTTATTTGTAATTGATTTATGCAGTGGTTTCATAAAACCCGATCTTTCAAAGGACTTTTCGTAAATTTTTGCGCACTCGTTTCACTATTAATAGTTTTGCTTTACTACTACTAACTATTTATTATTTTATTAGCGTCTAACTGCTCATCAATGGTCGGACATGATGCCAGGTGAGACTGTGCTTTTTGGCCAACCTCACTAGTGAGTTCGAGCGCGCGACTAGTTTAACCTTAAGCGATAAAGATGAAAATCTATTAAAGAAATTTGACACGATTGTAGTAGCTTGATGTGCTGGCGTCTGTACCTATGATCTATGGTCTGTTCCGACCTATCTGATGACAGTGTACACAAACCCTGGTTAAATTCTTACGCAATCACACACGAAAGGAAATTAGTAACACATTCATCTGTATTTAGGTTTCAACTTTATTTCTCACAACTTTTTCCAATATATTATTTTTAATAAGTTTGTTAATTTTTAATTCAAAAGTAATCGAAGAAACTAGGTTATAAAATTAAGTTGGATGCGCTGTGGTAGCACGCGAAATTCAAATTTTCTTGCGTTTTTTGCAATTTGCAGATCCGTGTTAAGTTGTATGTTTTTTATTAGTCATAACCAACTTTATTAAAATGTACAAGTTAACATTAAATTATTTAAACTATGTACAAGTATATAATAATAATAATAAAAAAGGGGGAGAGCTCATAAGGCATCAAAAAATTCGTCCCCATCGCTGTCAGTGGGATCAAAATGCCCAAAAGGCTGGCAGCATTGCCACGTTGGATGGCAATGCTAATTCTTTGAGCTAAAAATAGGCCAGCCCTCTGGTCCCGTGTGGAGTCGACCAACCGCTTGGTGATGTCCCGAAATACTCGATGAGCACTCGGACCCCAAGGCCCTAGTGTTTTAACCCCAAACGGTTTAAACATATAGCTCCCAATAATAATATATTTGCGCCGTTTGAGGTTTTCTGCACCTGCAGCAGCCGCTCCAACACAGCACGCCGTGCTAGGAAGATGGGATGGCGCGAGGGTGTCAACACAGGTTGCATCCCACACCAAAGGCCTACCCAACTTCCAAGGCATTATGGTCATTCCGTCTGGTCTCTTCCCATCGTCGCGTGCCAAGCCATTGGGATCTAAAACAGCTGGCACTCCGGCGGTGACAAAAGCCCGACGGATGATGTCGCTAATGCTGGCGTGCCGTGCCATGCGACCAGCGCTTTTGCTGCAGGATAGGTCATGGTGTCCGAGGCAGTCGACTCCTTCACCGCACTGACAGCGATGTGGAGCACTGCAAGGAGCCCCCAGACGCAAACATGTAGTTGTATCTTGATCAGAATATGATAAGCGACAATCTTAAGTTTCAAAAAATAATTTGTAAGTACTTATTGTTTGGAACCTAGTCAAAATGAAATAAGGGTTCCGTTTTTTCCTTTTGAGGTACGGAACCCTAAAAAGTACTAGGCTAAAACTTTGTATATTTGTTGTGAGGCTAATAATTTATTCATAATATTCGGGATTCATAGTCTATTGTTTTTTTTTTATTTTATTTTAAATTTTCATGATTTGTTAATGTATTAGTTCCTAAAATTATATAGCTCTATTTTGTTATAGTTTATTGTTTGATTACAGTGTATTTCCCCAAGGAACTAGGTGTATTTTGACACTCGCAACATAGCAGATTTTTTTTTTTATTAATTGACACCAGTGGGCCTAGCGCGAGTTAAAAATTACACTCCTACTAACTTATCTGTGAAATGGCGAAAATTAGAACTACGGCCGTCATGTTGAAATGTCATTCGATTGTGCCGACGTATGTCATTCGTTGTGTCGACGCATCGACGGTGGCGTCCTCTTTCAGTTCACAGATAAGTTGGTAGGACTGTACCTAGAATACCTAGTCGATCGCGTTAAAGTAAACTTCAATTAGTACCTACTGTAACTGAAGAAGCGACGTCTGGTGACAATAATGGGAACCAACTACAGTGTTCCATACAAATTGACGTAAGTAACCGTTAACACGATCAAAATCGAATAGAAACTCGCACTGTAGGCCCTCTGTACGATTTCTCGCTTAAGAAACGTACAGTCCTACCACCTTATCTGTGAACTGAAAAAGGACGCCACCGTCAATGCGTCGCCGTCGACACAATCGAATGACATGCGTCGGTACAATCGAAGATATTTCAACATGACGGCTGTAGTTCCAATTTTCGCCATTTTACAGATAAGTTGGTTGGAGTGTACAAAAGATTGTAGTTCCTGTGTCAGTAAAAGAGATTGTAGCTCTGACTGTTCACACCGCCGCCCGCGCCCGTCGAATACTCGTTTGTAGTGGTAGCAGCGAGAAGAGTCAATAAAGAAAGGACTCTTTCGAAACTCGATGGCGTCACACACGCAGAAGATAATATACTTAAAATATTTATTGTACAATTCAATGAAACACCTACACTGAAGATAATAGGTATCCGCAACTCCACGTAAATGCGCGTAATTTGCGTACCTACGGTAAGGTAGTTGTCGCTTTGGTAGCCCGCGAAATTCAAATTTTCTTGCGTTTTTTTTCCAATTTGCAGGTCCGTGTCAGGTTGTATCTTGATCAAATATGTGATACGCGACAATAAAAAATATGTATGTGAAACTGCAGGTGAGATCCGCTCACCATAATCGCACCTGTCATAATGCGTATAGTCATCATCAACCGTTACGATATCATTCACTCCCTTCTCTTTCATATCATTCCTCACACAATCCATCCATCTTTTCTTTGGCTTTCCTCTGCCTCTCCATCCATCAACATGTACGAGTATATTTATCACTCTATTAGTCACATGCGTTTCGTCTCTCCTCATCAAATGCCCATACCAAGACAAACGATTTCCTTTCAACTTTTCTGTCACTGGCGCCACTTTCAATCTTCCTCTTATATACTCATTTTTTATTTTATCCATTCTCGTCACTCCACACATCCATCTCAACATTCTCATCTCCGCTGCATGCAATTTTTTTTCATCCGTCTTCTTCACTGCCCAGCATTCCGATCCATAAAGTACGACAGGCCTTATCACGGACTTGCATATTTTTCCCTTTAAATTGAGGGGCATCCGTGGGTCGCAGGTTGTTCCTGTAACCTGTCGCCATTTCATCCATCCTGAGTTGATCCGATACGTTACGTCTCGGTCTACTTCGCTAGTACGGTCACATAAATGCATGTGATATTCAAATTATTAAGCCGCGTTTTCACTAGGGCACAATTGTCCCGCGACTCTGTTGCTCGACACGAAATATACGTGTCCCGCGCGATGACGATCATCACCATTTGACACGATCATCGTGTCAAATGGTGTCCCTCGACAGTCGCCCGACCAGCTTTGAATAGTGAGGACGTGTGTCGCTTTGTGTTCAACACCACTACCTCCTCGGGCGACATATTGTTCACCATTGGGTAGTGTGAACAAGACAAATGTCGAGCGACATTGTCCCACAAAGTCGCAAAGAATGAATGATACACGTGAATGTTGGGCGATATGTCTCCGTGACATGTCCTCTAGTGAAAACGCGGCTTTAGCTTTGCAATCCATTTTGATAGCTTTTAGTAAAATGTACTGCAATGGTGTCCTCTAGCGGGAGCAGTGTTGCCGTTTTAGCCACTTTTTGGCTAGATCTAGCGGATTTTCAACGGTTTTAGCCAAAAAATAATCCGTCTTAGCCACCAGAATGAATCTAGCTACTTCTGGCTACTTTTTAGATTATTACTACATACCTACTTCTATTACTGTTTTGCCACCTGAAAGTTTAACCAGTCACAAAAACGTCAAACCAATAAAACTAACTGAAATAGGTACCATCCACATCATCATCCATTAACGAATAGATTCCAGAAGACATTGTAAACATTCAAATTGATTTTTGATTTTGTACTAAAAAAAACAATAATTTTAATGTTTTTTAGCTATAAATTTGTAACCAGTTTCTAATATTTTTTTAACAACCCTATTAAATCCACTTATCCCCATCCCTATATATTATAATTTTTTTATTAACAATATTAATAGGAATAGTAAGCCAAAAATACTTTAGCCACTTTTAGCGGAATTTATTTACAAAACTAGCAACTTTTTTCTTTGATCTAGCCACAAACTAGATGGTCCTAACGGCAACACTGAGCGGGAGCAATCGGAGACGGACCGCTATCGCTGCACCGCACCACGCATTGAGATATAAAACCTCCACGCCATAACAAACATACGAAAACAAAAATAATTTGCTGCCATGGCATTAGCATGACATTCACAGCAAAGTGCTGGTCGTGCTGGTGCTGTCACATCACATTGTTTTCGTTTGTTTTGCCTTATTTTTAGTTTGTAAAACCACATTTTTCAGTTATTCTCATTTAATTTAAGTTTAAAATGAGCACGGATACAACACCAGTATTAAGCCACAAAAAGAAGAACGAGCGTAAAATATGTAACAAAGTTATAATCGACAGTAAGTTCCTATAGGTTCAAAGCTCATTTGAACAACCACAGGGCTGTGGAACACCGATTTCAATGTACATATTGCTATAATGAATATTTTAGGAAAGATGTTTATGAGAAACATCTTAGAGCACACACTGGAGGCAAGGAGGTGTTTATTTGTGACCATTGCGATCGAGGTTTTGTCGTAAAAGGTAACTTACGACGCCACCTACGAAAAGTTCACGACGAATGCTTCGCAACACGTCAAATACAACATAAGTGTATCGCCTGTGGGATCAGTTTCTGTGAGAGGAGATTTCTAAAATACCATACATATAAGGAAGAAACACTTTAATTTCCAAGAAAATGAGCCCACTTATGTCGAAAAGCAGCTGAATGACACTTGGGTGGAACGCGTTTTAGAATCTGAAGTTTGCGTCGAAATGACTAAACAATAATAATATTAACATAAAAAAGAGTTTAGGAGAAATTAAAATCAAAGACAATCCAGAGACATCAAGATTTAAAAAGTACTTAACTTCGGTTATCGCAAGCAAAGACAAGTCACAGTATTCCATGGCTGTATGTGATTATTGCAAAAAGGAGATGTTGAAAAAAAGTTTGCTACCTCACATTAGGGAGAAACATTTAAGATTGAAGCAGTTTTCTTGCAGACAGTGTAGGCAAGTCTATTATCGGCACTACCAGTTGGTAAATCACATTTGTGGTAGAAAAAAAGCTAGGAAATAAAATTACTTGAACTGTTTTAGCAAATTAGCCTGCGAAATTCAAACTTTCTTACGTTTTTTGCAATTTGCAGGTCAAATTTGCAAAATGTCATGATTTTCGAAATCAAACAAAGAGAACAAATCTAAATTAGAGAGATATATTGATGATTCATAAGGCTATATTTATGTAAATACATATTTGTTTTAGCCGCAAATCATATTTTGATCAAGATACAATCTATCACCGACCTGCAAATTGCAAAAAACGTAAGAAAATTTGAATTTCGCGGCTACTACTGCGGATCCCCCTTAACTCTTAAGGCATAAGAACAAGTTTAAGATAAGATAATAGTTATGTTATAAATAGAGACTTCCACCTGATGTGGTAAACCCGTTTTCCTAAATTATTTAATTAATATTATTTATATAAATGGGGGGATCCAATATGGTGGATCCGCAGTGGTATCCCGCGAAATTCAAAATTTCTTGCATTTTTTTACAATTTTCAGGTCAGTGACAGGTTGTATCTTTTTCTTCATCAAAATATGATTCGCGACAATAGCAAATAAAGTTAGATTTCGTTCGGATTGGTAGGATTTCGGAAATCAGACGAATCCGGACGAAATCTTACTTAGAAAGATGTATTGATGATTTTTATAGTTAAAATTCCTTATAGGTACTCACATATTTTTTATCTCGTCGCATATCATATTTTGACCAAGATACAACCTGACACGGACCTCCAAATTGCAAAAAACGCAAGAAAATTTTAATTTCGCGGGCTACCACAGCTACGGTTTCTTATTAGAGCGGTGACCGCCACAAATGACGTCATTCATTATTTATGAATGACGTCAGGCGTTATTTATGAAAGTCAGTTGGTGTGTTTTCCCACTGAGTTTTTCCTATCTCAATGTGTTTTCCTAGAGAGCGTTTTTTTTTTGACATCGTAAATTCAAACTCGCTGCCAACATTTTCATGATAGCCGTCACTTCGGCCACCGGTCTTCTAGGAAACCGTAGGTAGGTAGCTCAAGAAGAAGATCAAGGTGTCTGTATGTTACCCACAGTCGTCTATACATCATAATATAGTCGTCCGACGAAACCCGAGCTGCATACGAAGTACGGCGAACTATTTACGTATGCAGCTCATGCTCTCGTCAGACGACTGTATGATTTATAATTCTATTATTCTATATATACACATTTGTTACGGTCGCGAATAATAATTCAGATCGACATACAAATACTGACCTGCAAATTGCAGAAAACGTAAGCAAATTTGAATTTCGCGGGCCCTTTATCTTAGAATTCCTCATTTTTAACGGAAGTTTTTTGACGAATCCATTCATTCATTCGTCAACACAATGACACAAGCAAGCTTTCAAAAGAACGAACGAGATGAAATGTCAAATTAGTGCGTGATTTTACGATACTCGTCAACGTCGTTGTATTTACTAAAATTTATATTTTACACTAACTTCTACGGTACAAACTCAAAAGTACGTTATAGAGTTAGTGATTGCTCAATTTGTTTAACGAAATACGGTGCTCTAAACCAAGAAACATGGTTTGATAGAACTATTGGACATTGTTGTGCACGATATGGTAACGGAGTAAATTCACGTAGAGCGCAGTAAGTATTGTATTCTAATTGGCTTGAAGGTTGTCTCCTGCTAATTCTGTCAGCCTAGTACTTGCAATGACTAATCTTTGTCACATTTAGAAGACCTAGATTTGCTGAAAATTGCAGATTTTTTGGGCTTTGTTATGGATATGCTTGTTTTGAAAACATGCAAGTCTTGTTCAGTTAAAAGTTTGTTTACAAGTTTTTGAATTTTGAATCTTCTTGGTTTATGGTGAATGCTTAACACAACAACAACAAGAAAAAAACAACAATAAGAAAAAAAAAAGTTGGAATAATAACCTATGTAGTGTCTTTATGCATTGGAAAAATACAGAATACAGAAATAAAATAAATACTTTAGCTTATATGCAGGCAGACAATAGAAAGCCAAATATTTATTTTCTCTTTCTTTTCATTAAGTATTCACTTGTTTTAATAGCAAAACAATGTCTTAACAATTAAAGAATTATTATTATGAACTTTTGTCTTAAATTCATAGATTAGATTGCAGAGAGTAAAATAAAAACCTATTCTAACAATTTTTGCCTTGTTTTCATTCTCATGCATAGGAAACTGATGGATTATCTTATATGTACTAATATTAACTTTTTTACTTAGAATAGATCTTTTATATATTTTAGGTTCCTGTTTATCCATATTAGAATATTCTTTTTATTAAGTATTAATTAATTTTCTTACTTGTAGCACCAACCCCAAGTAACATGGGATGGGGCAGGAAGATGACGATGAATTCATTTTCTTACAAGCTTTTACATAAAATTTTTTTAATTAACCAATAGGAACATACTACTGAGATAAATAAACTGAATTATTTAAAAAAAAAACAAAAAACCCGACTGCAGTAAATAATAAAACTGTAATTATGGCCTCACTATTGTATTAGGAATATCCTGTAATGATGGTGATGATGAGTTAATAAATAAATAAATTAACTGAAAAGCGAAAAACAAGCTCTATAATCTATAGAAAATTGTAAGAGCAATGTCCTAATAAGTAATGCACCATGCAATTATTTTTTGTTTGATACCTTGTTAACAAATAATACTATTGATACTATTATTTAAATATAACTTGAATATTGGAAAAGGTATTCCAGACGGGGACAAGTCCAAATGTTACTTTTTTCATGAAATATGTTTTGTTGTTCATTGTTTGTCCCCCGCCTGCAATACCTTTTGCAATATTTAAGTTATATTTAAATAATACTATAAATTGTATGCCTAGCCTTTTCCCAACTATGTTGGGGACGGCTTCCAGTTTAACCGGATGCAGCTGAATACCAGTAGTTTACATGGAGTGACTGCCTGTCTGACCTCCACAACCCAGTAACTGGTATGATATAACAATACCCCTAGGCTTGGTTAGGCTTCTGACAACCCGTAACAACTATCAAAGATCCACAAATGACAGCTGGGACCAACCCCGGCAAGCGTAGCTTAACCTGATGGATCAACCCATGTGGCTGTTATTACTTAGCCATGAGCTCCTTCTTAAAACTGTATTAGAGGATAAACTATATTCTATTATCTCACATATTAAAATACCAGTGAGATTCATCATAGGCATGTAATTCAAATGGAACTGCACCCTAATTGCGTTAAACACTTGTAATCACAATTCAAGAGTTTTGAAAGATATTGCTAGTCCATTGATTCATAGTATGAAAAATTTGTCTGCTCAACAATGCAAAGAATGTGGCTGAACTGTCAAAATTGAACCCATTGTGATCAATTGTCATTTTATGTTTACCCTGCAGCATACATAGTCCTCATATGAGCTGACCAAGAATAAATCAGCATTTGAGCTTTAATCAGATTGGTTGTTTCTTCTTCACTGACAGTCTGAGATTGTTCACATGCTGCGATGCATCATCTCGTTATTATATTATTAGTGTTGGTTTAGATTGACGCTATTTGTTCTCTTTTAAGTCTATAGGTAGAGTCTGAGGTCTTTAAAAGTGTCACAGCAAGTTCATTTTTATGTTGTTGGAGTCTTCCCTTATAATTCTTGTAGGACTTTTCTACAAGGTTGTAGAGATTCTTGACAGTTGGGATTTGCAGTTACTCATGTACTTCAATATTTTTTATGAACAAGGGGCAACACTTAAGGTTTTTAGTGCTTTATTTTGGATGTGCTGTATTATCTCAATATTTGAGTGTCTTGCTGATCCGCAGAGCTCTATACCTGGACTTAGTTTGCTTCGGTCTTTCTTCTTAGAGTAGTTGGATAGGAAACACCAAGCTCATTTAATTTTAAAACATAAATTATTTTATTAAGGTCTATTAATCAAATCAACTCAGCCAATCGCAGTCCACTGCTGGACATAGGCCTCTCCAAGGTTGCGCCACAACACCCTGTCCTCCGCCTTCCGCATCCAGTCTGCCCCAGCCACTTTCTTCAGGTCATCGGTCCATCTAGCTGGGGGGCGTCCCACACTACGCTTACCGATACGCGGTCTCCACTCTAGGACTCGTCTGCTCCACCGGCCATCGGTCCTTCGACAACCATGGCCAGCCCACTGCCACTTCAGTTTGCTTACTCTGCAAGCTATGTCGGTTACTCCGGTTCTTTCCAGATAACTTCATCCCTGTTTTTATCCTTCAAAGAAACTCCGAGTATAGCCTGCTTCATAGCGCGCTGAGTGACCTTGAATTTTATTATGGTGTTATGTGTAAAAGTATTTTTTTTTTTTAATATTATTACCATGATTATTACCTATCAATTCAAATATTTTTATGTTAAAAAAGATAAACTGTAAGTAAATAGTTTATTTTTTTATTACTATTGTTATGACTCTCGTTAAGTCGTAAACCTTGAAAGGTAAAGGTAATAGGTGTACATATAGTCCGGCGTCGGCGTCGTCAAGAAAATGCGTTCTTGTATACAAGTTGTAACGTCCGGCCTAAATCGCGAAAACAAAATCAGCTGTTCCCTACTCAAACTCAAAGCATTTATTTCAAATAAACCAATTACAGGCACTTTTGAATTGTCAATGGGTCGGTCAGTCAGAAAGATGAAGCTAGTTGCCCATTCCAAAGCGTAGTAGATCCCTATGGAGAAGAACGGGCAAGAAACTCCACGGACACTCTTTTAAATCATAATATTTTTACAAAATATTGGTTACATCGTTCAAGTTGAAAATATACATGTGAGAACAATGTAGAAAGACGTGCACGTTAAAAAGCGTCCGTAATAAAAAGATAATAACTAAAACAACTAAATTAAATATTAAAATTAAAAATAAGCCATGGCAGCTAAGAGACGACCAGTCCCAACTGACGGCGCCCGTTCACGAACATGACGCATGGATCATCCTCCTACATTTTGACAAGTAGGTAATCTATATAAATAAAAAGAGAAGTCCTGACTGACTGACTGACTTATTAACGCCCAGCCCAAACCCTTGAACCTAGTAAACTGAAATTATGCACGGAGGTTCCCTTTATAATCCAGACAATGAATCATTGGAGGGATTTCCCGGTTGTACGTTCCCGTGGGAAATTTTCCGACATCCACGCGGGTGAAGCCGCGGGCAAAAGCTAGTGCGAACATAAAATAGGGAACAGCAGTTTTTTTTCTGCGATTTCTGGTTTAGTCCCATAGTAGAAGTTGTTCATAATGATGAGTACAATGACCCCTTAAGAAGTTGTGCGTTAAACACTTTGTAGAACATCATCAGATCGTCTCGATGGCCAGACTGTAAGTCACATCACAGTAATTTTATAAAGGCGAAAGTTTGTGAGTGACTGAGTGTGTTTATATGTTTGTTACTTCTTCACGCTCAAACGGCTTAACTGATTTGGATGAAATTTAGTACGTAGATAGCTTATGCTCTGGATTAACACATAGGCTACTTTTTATCCGGGTCTACTCGGGTGAAACCGCGGGAGTTGTAATAACAGCCGTATGGCTTGATCCATCAGGTTAAGCTACGCTTGCTGGGTTTGGTCCGTGGATGGGTGACCATCTTTACATACCGAGACTCCTCCGTGCCTCGGAAAGCACGTTAAGCCGTTGGCCCCGGCTGTCATTCGTAGATCTTTGACAGTCGTTACGGGTCGTCAGAAGCTCGAAAATCTGCCAACCAGTCTTACCAAGGGGTATCTTATTACCCAGTCACTGGGTTGTGGAGGTCAGATAGGCAGTCGCTCCATATAAAATACTGGTATTCAGCTGCATACGGTTAGACTGGAAGCCGACCCCAACATAGTTGGGAAAGAATAGGATTGATAGTGAGGGCAAGCCATCATCATCATCTGCCTAGCCTTTACCAACTATGTTGGGGTCAGCTTCCAGTCTAACCGTGATTTCTGCGTCGAATTTTATACTTAAAGTCAATACTGATATGAATACAATTACATATTCAGTGAAATTCAAAAAGTGCTAGAGCATCCGCGAGGATTTTTCCGTTTGGTGGAGTCTGACAAATCAACTTCAAGAAACATAACCACATCTTTGTTACTGCGCAGTTGGGTACAAAAGAAGGAAGTTATGCATTTGACACGGACTAGAAAAAAAAGGACTCCGCGCCACGCATACCGAAAGTGAAGCACAGTAAGTATGCTGGGACCGTTTGTACAAACACGCCTCACGCACACATTTACATCATAGTATGCCGACCGGCCGCCATTACGTGACACGACGGCGTCTTTGTCAAATCACGCACACATAGATCCGGTACGGTGCTTCACTTTCGATACACGTGGCGCGGAGTCCTTCTTTTTTTCTAGTTCTAGTCCGTGGCATTTGATGAGCTTTTTATGCGCACACCAAATTATTTTTATGTCAAAAGTTTTTTTAATTCACCTAGAATCCTAGTGAGATAATATTTCCAAGAAAAACAAGTCTTACTACTTATTTATTTCTGTAGTTGATATCTTTGACATTCATCATCTCTATTTATATTAATTATGTTATTATTGATATTTCAAGTTTAAGCTAATGCATTATTAATGTATTAGTTTGTTAGATAATGCATCAGGGTTAAAACTGATAACAAATGATGAATGTACAGTCAACAAAAGAGATATCTAGGCATTGTAATACTAACACATTTGTATGTGAATTGCTTCATGTTCAATTTTGTGTATATTACTTTGTTTTTCCCACCGAACTACCCACCTTAACTCACTCATTCATCGGTTTTATCACACACCTACACCACACATGTATAAAAATTACAATCACGTTCAAATTTAACTCACATAACATGTCAATTACATAGGTATTATGTTTAGTTAGACGATTGTTTTATTTATTTTTATTTTAGAAGAACATTCGATTATTGTACTACCTACTCATTATTACCTAATCTTGTAAGACGAAGCAGACTAGTCTCCACGACACAGGGAATCCTTATGTGGAGGCTAGTGTTATGTGAATATTGACTGCTTAGTTCATAAGACAATAAAGTTTTTATTATTATTTTGCAATACATAACACACCAACACAAAATTGTATATTTTCACGAAATTGAACATGAAGCAATTCACATACAAATATGTTAGTATACCCTGCCTAGATATCTCTTTTGTTGACTATACATACCATCGCGGACACCGCTCGTCGCTCGATACGCGGTGCCTTTGTGTCGCGTGCGATTCGCGTCGCGTGTCGCGCCTGTTTGTAAGAGCCTTTGCACCGTGCAGCATCCGCGTCACGTCCGAGTCTTGGCCCATACATATTGAGCAGACATGGACGTGCCTCGCGCCCGTGACGGTCTAGAGATATCATCCCTAAAGTTGGTCCCGGCTGTCATTCGTAGATCTTTGACAATCGTTACGCGTAGTTAGAAGCCCAAAAGTCTGACAACCAGTATTACCAAAGAGGTATCGTGTTACCCAGTAACTGGGTTGTGGAGGTCAGATAGGCAGTCGCTATATGTAAAATACTGGCATTCAGCTGTATTCGGTTAGACTGAAGCCGAGCCCAACACGCAGGCAGATTGGGGGGTGTTAGGACTAGGACACTGTGAACACTGAGCATTATTTGTACAGTTTCAAACTCATTGAAAAACATCACATAATTAAGTTTAATTTTTGTTTTAAATTATGCAAATAATATGTTTAAGTATTTATTTCTTAGCAATTACTGTTACTCACGTGGACTTTCAAAAGAAAGTAATTATCACTTTTTTTACTTTTTATGAATACAATGTGGGTCATTCTCTTAATGAAGAAAGTAGTACATTTATATAAGCCTAATTAGCGTATCGTATTATTACTAACTGCCTGCCCGCGACTTCGTCTGTGTGAAGTTTCTTGCTACCCCGACCCACCGCGTCGCATCGTATCGCCCGCCCGCGCTGTTACTTCGTTTTCGCTTAGCGTTCTCTCTGATTTTTATTATTTTGGCTCGTCTCCTAAGTGTCGTAGCGTGATGTTAAATAACTTATAACATTCCTCAAGAATTGGGCTAACAAAAAAAAAAAATTTTTTTTAATCCAACTTGTAGGTAGTTCCAAAGATTTGCGCGTTCAAACAAACTTCAGATTTTTTATATTAGTGTAGATTACAATATAGTATTCATATTTCAACTTAGTCCCTAGCGCCAACATCTATCTGCCTAGCCTTTTCCCAAGTATGTTGGGGTCGGCTTCCAGTCTATCCGAATGCAGCTGAGTAGGTACCAGTATTTTACATTGAGCGACTGCCTATCTGACCTCTACAACCCAGTTGAACTGGGTAAAACGATACTCCTTGGTAAGATTTTCAGGCTTTTGACGACCCGTAATGACTGACAAAGATCCACAAATGACAGCCAGGACCAACGGTTCGACGTGCTTTTCGAGGCACGGAGGGGTCTCGGTATGTAGATGGTCACCCATCCACGGATCAACCGCGGCAATCGACCCGTGCGGCTGTTATTAAATAGCTCGAACGCGCGATGTAAATTACAACGTAAAGTCGAACGATTTTAAAGTACTCGTTTCGCATAATAATATTTACTTAAATTTAAGGCTTTAAATCCCATATAGTAGGGGGCGCGCCTATTGTTATTAACCGGGCACAAATCCAGACTCCGGGCTGTTACTGAGAAATTCCAGATGGAATAACCCAATAACACTTTGCCAGACCTGGGAACCGAACCCAGGATCAACGAGGCATTGTCTTTGACCTTGTTATTTTCTTTTTATAGTGTCAATAGCAAAAGTAACACGAAAAAATATATTTAGAGTTTTTAAATTGGTCCGAAGTAAAACAAATGTTGGCGCCACTGCTTCCGGCGACCAAAAATAGCGCCAGTATCACTAGTCAAGCGACGCACCGTGGGTCGAGTGCTGCCATCTACGTCGGACCTGATGTTGGAACGTTGCTGGCGGGTTACTGGCTACGGTTCGGCGGGAGAATTTTATTTAAAAACCCCGAGCTGAGCGGGCTGGGGCTCTTGATTCGCTCGCGCTTCGTCGTGGAAACACCATAATTGTATCGTTATTTATTTGTACCTAATTGGTTGTGAATTAAAAGTGATCAAAGTCTATCTATCCATTTTATTTCTGCTTGAAGTAGATTTAACTTACACAAACAAATATAAAATAAATAAATCTCTTACTAACACCACAATTTTCTCTTTCCAGAAAACCAAACAGTACAAAAATGGACATGGTACAAACTTCAAGCCTTCATCGAGACGGTATGAATAATGAAGTATCTTCAACATCCAGTGAAGACACACACGAGCCAGTCAAACTATTCACTACTAAATTATACAAAAAACACTACAATAATGAGACAGCTATGTCTGACAATGAAATTGAATCGCGTCACAGAAACCTGCCCACTAGCAACCATTATAAAAGCATGGGGAACTTGAATGAAGGTTACAGGGACTTCAGATCAGTTCAGAACAGTATAAGCAATATAGATTTGAGTTTACACAGAGATGACATAAAAAAATTCGAGTCCTTACAGATACCAATAGTAGGTTATGAAATTATGGAAGAACGCGCCCGATTCACGATTTACAAGCTGAAAGTTGAAGATGACAATAGTGATCAGTCTTGGCTAGTATTTCGCCGGTACACAGACTTCGTCAGACTCTACTCGAGGATAAAGTCTGAGCAGCCAAATATAAGTCTTCCGTTGCCAGGTAAAAGATGGTTCAGAGATAACTTTGAGCCAGCATTTTTAGAAGATCGGGTGAGAGGACTCCAAATTTTCGTCAACGCAATTCTGAGCAAGTTACCCAATCATCCCGTGATTCGGGAGTTTTTCTGTCTCGATGAACCTCCTCAGGTGTTCAGTTATCAACCTGAAGTTCAAGCAGTGTATGGGGCTCTAGAGGATTCGATAACAACATTAAAGATGCAATTGAAACAAAAAGATGCAACTATAATGCATTTACAGAAGAGACTGGCGCAGTTTGAGGCACAGGTCAAAAGTTGTGGTAATTGTAGTTCAAAACTTTCAGTGTAAGAATTTGAGTAGATTTATTGTACAAATGTTAATGTTTTTCTGGCTGGAACTAATCTGTTAAAAGTTAGGTTTGTATTACACCAATTTAGAGTTAGTTTGTCAAAGTTAGAGCGTTTTTTAAAAAGGGTACTTAACGCCTCTTTACAAAATGTACCGTGTGGAAACTCCGCATAGGGTTTTGGTCTGGTATAGTTAGCACGAGGCTTTCAACATTTCTAACTACTAAATATACCCGAGTTGGAGTATCATAATCGGGTATATTTAGGACCTAGTAGCTACTGCGTGACTACATACTACTAAATATATCCGGCCAGCGAAAGCGTCTGCAATGAATTATGAAGAAAGATAAGCTACTTTTTTAAATAGTAAAGCATAGTCGAGGAGTCACGCGCTCAATAGTTTAAAATAAAATAACCACGAAGGGGACGGCGCGGCGGGGTCTATGTTCACTCGCTTCGCTCGCTTACTAGATCCAGCCATCCCCTTCGAACCTAACCTGTCCGAGTCGGGGTGCCCACAGTCCCGAGCTCGCTTCGCTCACTCTTGCAACCAAGTGTTTAGTGTCGAAATAAGGTATATTTAGTAATTATTTATTTTAAACTGTTGCTGCTAAATATACCTGAGTAGCGGTGTCTTGGTGAGGTACATTTAGCGGTGGTCACTCTAAATGCTATCTCCTAACTATACCCGAAGTCAGTCAGGGTTCGTGACGTCACTGGCGTCCCCACAAGGTACATTTAGTAAAGAAGCGTACTTGACAGGCTTTTTTGATTAGAAGAAAAAAGATAATAATACCAGCATGTACCACTGCTGGACAAAGGCCTCTTCTCAGACAGAGAAGGCACTAAACTTTCGTATTCAGTAACTTGACAGTTGAAGGGATAAATTCCTGTCAATAAAAAGGAAATGAGGTGAAAAAAAGAATTATCGAAACTACCTAGAAGTGCTTATAGTTTTAATTGAAACATGTTATATTCGTTTATACCATAACATATACGATAAATAAGGAATTTAAATACGAAAATTATTTTGCTTCGAACTGTCAAGTTACTGAATACGATTAGTTTGTGAAGTGAGTGCAAGTTTCACTCATTGTATATTTTTGATAGGAGGCAAATACCCTTTTGTCACAGGATTGCCCACAAATGTTAAAAATGCAGCTGTATTCTATTCAAATCCTTCTTTGCAATGGGGAGGCAACTGTCAAAATGTCGCTGTCGTAGCTAGTTCCCAAAATAAGCTACTAATACAAGGCGAGAGGTGGTTTTACTTTTGCGAAAATGAATGAGTGTTCCTAATTACTCCGAAATCGGAGACAACCATTTTCCGAAAGGCGCTAAAAATAGGCAGATTGTGGCTTAAAGATTTTTTTAAATTAAACAGTGTTTGAGTTAATGTCGAAACCATTTTGAAGAAAGTGATTAGGAGGAAATTTTTATGGATTTTTCCATGTCAAATTCATAATTGATTTAAATACTTAGTGAAATTAAACCACACTCATGAACGAACACGAAATGGATAGAATGGACGAAATGTCAAAATTATTGTAGGGCGTAGGTCCGTAGGAACCGAGCTATGGTCACGCCATCTACAATTAGCTTTGACCGACCTTCCCATTGATGTAGTTTCTGCTTTATCAACTTCATGCTACTGTAAATTAAGTCTACTTTAGAATGACTGTTACTATGTTTGTATTTCTTTTAAGTTATTTTGTGTAACGTGCGATATGTTTAACCCCAGCTAATAATTTCACAAGTGGCCTAAACATAATTAAATGAATTTTAGTATAAAAACCAAAAAATGTATTGTTCTCTATAGTCTATAGCATTTGTCAGGAAGGCGTGGTAATGTGGTTATAACATGGTGTGGTACAGACTACAGACCATTGAATCTCCATGGAAGCAGCATCGTCAAATGTGACCACAGATTTCTTATACACGGTGTATATTCTGGTAGTTAAAACATATTTTTATATACATTATTACATAATAATAAATAGGTGCTAAGTGTGTCACTTTTGCATTTAAACATGAAAGGTACAAAGATTTCGAGTTATTTTAGAAAAAATTTCTATATGTATATTAGTAAGGATATTAATTTAATTATAAGATTAGAGTTTATACTCAACGGTTATCCGTTGTGCTGCTGTTCAAACTAAAATTTAATATACATGGCATGCAAACATTTTTTAATAATCAGAGATGGTAAGGTACAACGTGTCGTTTTGCATCCTCGTCAAATTTGAGGGTGTGGTATAGACCATCAAACCGAATAACTTTCTCCCTGGCACCAACATTGTAATCGCGAAAAAATAATCAGCCGTCCCCAACATTTCCGTCGAGTAGGTATTGAAGTTTTCTATGGGACAGTTGAATTTTTTTTCTCAATTACGATGTTGGTCCCATGGAGAAAGTTGTTCGGTTTGATGTTCTGTATCACACCCTGAAATTTGACGACGACACATTGTATATCTATAATATATAAACAGGGTGATTTTAACCGTTATTTTAGTAGTGTTTTTAGTGACTTGATTGGAAAACACAAACATGCATTTTATTTAAAATTTGGCCCCCTTCACAGTTCCATTTCGATTAAGGATGTGACTTATCGGGTTTTGATATTTAACTATACAATTTCATGCTTTGGGATTAAAAACTTTAAATTAATTGCCTATGATTCAGTTTCCATTGCAACTAAAATTATTTTATGACGTTATTGACAGTTTACTTTTTTTTTCAATTAAAAAATTTACTTCCATTTTTGTGAGTTTAAAGTTGATATTTGTACAAGTTGCAATTTTATTTATTTATCTCTTATCGGCCTGAGTATAAGTAACACTATGTATTGGTCAAAATAGAAAGAAATACTGAAGCCAAGAAATTAAATACCTTTTGTAAACAATAAGTTCAATGATGATTATTTAAACAAAATGTTTCACGACAGGTCATCGTTTTCTGTGATAAATAATAAAACATTGATTTATTATAAAAATAGTAATAATTACTAAGCAATAATAGTGCCTTAATTATTGGCATGTGGACCACGTTGTTAAAATATAAGACGTCTGTTAAAATTATGTATTAACTGTGGTTTTCAAATCACATAATTGTTATACACAAATCATAGCTGTTCGTTTGTCTCGCTAAAACTCGAGAACGGCTGGGCCGATTCGAATATTTTTTTTTGTTTTATTCTCTTTACTGGGGTAAAAGAAAAAAAAAGAAATTAAAATTTTAACAGGACCACGTCCGGCGGGTCAGCTAGTTATAAATAAAGTCGCTTTTCACGTCTGTCTGTGTGACCGCGTTATTCTTCTAAACTACGCAACGGACCTTGATGCGGTTTTCACCATCATTTCGAGAGTTTATCCCGGAAGGTTTATTATGTGTACAATACACTAAAACTAAACATACACAACAACATATTACAACAACAACAAACAACAACAACAAACAACAACAACAACACCACAACAACAACAACACAACATACACAACCAACAACATATTAGGTTGGGGAAAAAGTCTTTTCGCATTTTAGTATGTATGAACTTAAAATAAAATCTCTTTGGCTATACTATTTGTATCTGGCTGGTTTTGGTATCATTGAAAGTTTAAATTATAAAGAACATAATTCCAAATTCAAATTAGGTAAATGTGTGATTTTCATTTGTTTTTCGTACTGTCAAGATGAGTGAATCTAATGAAGAAATTCGATACATTTTAAAATTTTACTACAAAAAAGGTAAAAATGCAACGCAAGCCGCGAAAAAAATTTGCTATGTTTATGGACCCAGTGTAGTGTCTGTGAGAGTAGCACAAATTTGGTTTAAGCGTTTTCAATCCGGAAATTTTGATGTCAAAGATGCTCGTCGCTCTGGTCGCCCTATTACGGATAAAATGGATGCCATTTTTGAAAAAGTGGAGTAAGATCGGCATATTAGTAGTTACGACGTAGCCGAAGAACTGGGAATTGACCACAAAACAGTTTTGGCGCATTTGAAAAAAACTGGGTACACAAAAAAGCTCGATATTTGGGTACCTCACGAGCTCACTAAAAGAAACCTAATGAACCGTGTACTCATTTGTGATTCTTTATTACGACTTAATGAAACCGAACCATTTTTGAAGAAGCTGATAACTGGTGATGAAAAGTGGATCACGTACGACAAGAACGTGCGAAAAAGGTCGTGGTCAAAGGCCGGTCAGGCTTCACAGACTGTGGCGAAACCCGGGTTAACTCGCAACAAGGTGATGCTGTGTGTGTGGTGGGATTGGAAGGGCATTATTCATTATGAGCTGTTACCACCAGGCAGGACCATCGATTCTGAACTCTACTGCGAACAAATGATGAGATTAAAGCAAGAAATTGAGAGAAAGCGGCTGGAATTAATCAACAGAAGAGATGTGGTTTTTCATCATGATAACGCTAGACCTCACACATCTTTAGCCACTCAGCAAAAATTAAGAGAGTTTGGCTGGGAGGTGTTAATGCATCCGCCTTATAGTCCTGACCTTGCACCTTCAGATTTCCAACTGTTTCGGTCTCTTCAGAATTCTTTAGGCAATGTCAGGTTAACATCACGAGAGGACTGCCAAAACCACTTGTCGCGGTATTTTGTACAGAAATCCCAAAATTTCTATAGCAATGGGATCATGTCCCTACCTACAAGATGGCAAAAAGTTATCGAACAAAATGGTACCTACATACTTTAGATAAATGTAAATAATGTATATTAAAAAATGTTTTGAATTTTCTTAAAAAATGCGAAGAAACTTTTTCCCCAACCTATTATAACAACATATTTAAGCAATCCCGATTTTTTTTTTTCAAATCGTAAAAACCGTGCGAAGCAGGAGCGCGCCGCTAGTATTAAATACTTAAAGCTAAAATCAAATTCATATGTATCTATATTAAAATGAAAAGCACAGTTTCGTTGGCAATGCTTTACTGAACTATGATCGTTGCTTTAACTCGGCATCAATCGGTGTACCTACACGCGGTTCCAGTGCGGCACCTGTGCGGTTTTCATTCGTATGTCACAAACATGCGGTGCGGCTGCGAATTCGTGTACATGAAGCCTTAGGATCGTAGAGGTGGCGTTCTGTAGTTCCTCCCTACCCCCTTGGGAAGAAGGCGTGTGTTTGTTACGCTTTCACGCTAAAACGGCTGAACGGATTTGGATGTTTGGCACACGGGTACACAATGACCTGGAAAAGGACATACTCGTAAGACTACTTTTTATCGACATACCACGTGGGCAAAGCCTCTGGCGGAAGCTAGTGTTTTTATAAAAATAATCCTGTATTTCCCAAAGGGGTAGCAGAATGTAAAGTCCATCATATAATGAAATAATTTTAAAACCACAGTTTATACATAATTTTTAAAATATTTTTTGTAAATAGTATTACTAATTCTGTATTGTTCAATTTTGATTAGTAACCTTTAGCATGTTTAAAATAATATGTACCTAATTGTTTAAATTTTCAATAAAATTTTTACACTATTTTCATTGCGATTTTATTTTGATAGCTTTAAAAAATATATTAGGTGTGTTCATGTTTGACCGAGGCACAACGGGGAATTTTAGTGCCCGTGGTCCCTCCGAGGAATTCTGTATGATTCGCGACATTATCAAATATGCATTTACATAATAAAACCATAAGAATCATCAATACACCTCACTATGTTAAATTTGCCGTGGTTTGGTCTGATTTCGGAAATCGGACCAAACGACGGTAAATCTACATTTGATATTGTCGCGAAGCATTGTATTTTTCGAAGGGACCACGGGCACAAAAATTCCCGGATATCAACGATTTTCTCGCTCAAGAAACCTACAAGTACGCGCAAAACTTAATGAGCCCTCTGAACGTAGACCCGAGTACGAAACCAGGGCAACATACATGGTAAGGTATCATTATTGATTTAATCGTCACAAAAGAATTAGCGCTATCTACTACTACTACTAGCGTTGTAAACTGTTACGTAGACGCTAACGCCATCTATTATCGAGGAGCAGAACTACACGATACGTCAATTCGTGACAGATTTTTCTAGATTCTAGAAAAATCTGTCACGAATTGAGGTATCGTTCTAGCTAGAACATTCTGAACCCTTCCAGAATGTTCTAGCTAGATGGTTAAGTGTCGTTTTGTAGCATTCTATATCATTCCTGTAAGTACTAGAATGTTCTCGAATTATGGCCTCGAACTTTCGAGAAGCTTACACTCGTCTTGTAAACAGAGGGTTGCCAGCGGTGTATGGCAGTTCATACAACAAGTGATTCAGATGACTCTCCTTAAAGTTTCTGACTACTGTATTTGTGATTATTCAAATACAGTGTGTTTTTGGTGTAAATTGGTATAAATTTATTTATCCCGAACCCCAGCTCGTAACAGTACTTTAGGCCACTCGCGTGACTGACACAGGCATGGCCGCCATCAGGGATTTTAGTTTTGCGATAACACAATAAAATAGACGTTTATTGCCGATTATCGGAATTTGTCGGTTACTAGTTCAAAAGTTATGAGTTTATACTTCGATCAATAATAGCACTAGATACAGGATCAGGAACAAAAATAAGTCGCTGTAGTGGCCACGTTTACACACACATAAACATTTACATTTGTTACTACGAAATATAGAAAAAAGTTTTATAATATTTACAACTTCAATTCATTATAAACCTTAACAATCAAACATAAAGTTTAATTACGATTGCAAAATATTTATATTTAAGTCCTTCTATCATCGGAGAAAGGTAAAAGCAATAAATTAAAAATGTCGCTTGAAAATAATATGTCATTTTTATAATAAGTACAAAAATATTTATTCTAAAGTGTACTTAAAACTTAAGCAATAAGGTTAAAAACATTTTGTTGAAAATTTTGTGCTTACTCTATTTTGGAACTAGACATAGTTCTTGGTATTTACATTTCAATGCTCAGAACACAGTAAGTATTGAAAGATGTAGAGTAGCAGAATAATAATATATTTTTTAGGCCAAGGTTCGTTTTATGTATGTTTTATGTATGTATGTTTTATGTATGTTTGTATGGTAGCAAATATTTTTGACCGATTTTTAAAAGTAGAAGGAGTAAATTAGTAGAATAGTTATTTTAATTTTGATTATTAATTTGATAATTAATTATTTTAATAAAAATATTAAAACAAATTGTTGAATTTTTACAAGGTTTATATATTTCTTCTCCTCTTTCTTTCGCGACAATAGATACCCATTCTGCATTGCGAAATGGGTCACTAGGAAATCTACAAACAAAAACAACATATAAAGTAACAATACTACTCCATGCATTTCCCTGTTCCCGAACAGTCGATGTTTGAAATAAGACCACAAAAGTATTTGTGTTTTTATTTTTCGGGCCGTTTTTGAAGCGCTTATCGGGAATCTAGTACTATTATTGATCGAAGAGTTTATAGGTGTGACCTATCTGAGGAGCATCTCCCTAGCTTGGCCCAATTTGAATCTTAAAAGCTAGGGCACCTAACGTCTCATATCATATAAAGATAGTTGGTATATTTTCATTTCAATAACGTTCACAAGATGTAATAAACGTGAGATATAATATACCAACTGTTGACATAATTTCTTTATATAACATGTATATACCTACTCTAAAACTTATTTCGTATAACGTTTATCGAAAATCATTAGGTCTATCGTTTATAATATATTGATACCATCATTATTATAACACCCCGATTCAGAGCAATCCGACGTTTAGGTTAGGTTAGAACAGTGACCATTACCTCTATTGTTGGGGAATCATTTGGGTTAGGTTAGAACTGTGACCATTAACGCGCGAAGGTGAGCGACCGAGCGCCAGATACCCTCTATTGTTGGTGAATCTTTTGGGTTAGGTTCGAACAGTGACCATTACCTCTTTTATTGGGGAATCATTTGGGTTAGGTCAGGTTAGAACAGTGACCATTAACGCGCGAAGGCGAGCGAGCGAGCATGCCGCAACAGCGGCCGCCGAGCGCCAGATACCCTCTATTGTTGGTGAATCATTTGGGTTAGGTTAGAACAGTGACCATTACCGCTATTGTTGAGGAATCATTTGGGTTAGGTTAGGTTAGAACAGTGACCATTAACGCGCGAAGGCGAGCGAGCGAGCATGCCGCAACAGCGGCCACCGAGCGCCAGATACCCTGTATTGTTGGTGAATCATTTGGGTTAGGTTAGAACAGTAACCATTACCTCTATTGTTGGGGAATCATTTGGGTTAGGTTAGGTTAGAACAGTAACAATTAACGTGCGAAGGTGAGCGAGCGAAGTCAGCGTGCCGCGGTAGCGGCCGCCGAGCGCCAGATACCCTCTATTGTTGGTGAATCATTTGGGTTAGGTTAGAAAAGTGACCATTACCTCTATTGTTGGGGAATCGTTTGCGTTGGGTTAGGATAGGTTAGAACAGTGACCATTACCTCTGTTGTTGGGGAATAATTTGGGTTAGGTTAGGTTAGAACAGTGACCATTACCTCTATTGTTGGGGAATCATTTGGGTTAGGTTAGGTTAGAACAGTGACCATTACCTCTATTGTTGGGGAATCATTTGGGTTAGGTTAGGTTAGAACAGTGACCATTACCTCTATTGTTGGGGAATCATTTGGGTTATGTTAGGTTAGAACAGTGACCATTACCTCTATTGTTGGGGAATCATCTGGGTTAGGTTAGGTTAGAACAGTGACCATTACCTCTGTTGTTGGGGAATAATTTGGGTTAGGTTAGGTTAGGTTAGGTTAGGTTAGAACAGTGACCATTACCTCTATTGTTGGGGAATCATCTGGGTTAGGTTAGGTTAGAACAGTGACCATTACCTCTGTTGTTGGGGAATAATTTGGGTTAGGTTAGGTTAGAACAGTGACCATTACCTCTATTGTTGGGGAATCATCTGGGTTAGGTTAGGTTAGGTTAGAACAGTGACCATTACCTCTATTGTTGGGGAATCATCTGGGTTAGGTTAGGTTAGGTTAGAACAGTGACCATTACCTCTATTGTTGGGGAATCATCTGGGTTAGGTTAGGTTAGGTTAGAACAGTGACCATTACCTCTATTGTTGGGGAATCATTTGGGTTATGTTAGGTTAGAACAGTGACCATTACCTCTATTGTTGGGGAATCATCTGGGTTAGGTTAGGTTAGAACAGTGACCATTACCTCTGTTGTTGGGGAATAATTTGGGTTAGGTTAGGTTAGAACAGTGACCATTACCTCTATTGTTGGGGAATCATCTGGGTTAGGTTAGGTTAGGTTAGAACAGTGACCATTACCTCTGTTGTTGGGGAATAATTTGGGTTAGGTTAGGTTAGAACAGTGACCATTACCTCTATTGTTGGGGAATCATCTGGGTTAGGTTAGGTTAGGTTAGAACAGTGACCATTACCTCTATTGTTGGGGAATCATCTGGGTTAGGTTAGGTTAGGTTAGAACAGTGACCATTACCTCTGTTGTTGGGGAATAATTTGGGTTAGGTTAGGTTAGAACAGTGACCATTACCTCTATTGTTGGGGAATCATCTGGGTTAGGTTAGGTTAGAACAGTGACCATTACCTCTATTGTTGGGGAATCATCTGGGTTAGGTTAGGTTTGAACAGTGACCATTACCTCTATTGTTGGGGAATCATCTGGGTTAGGTTAGGTTAGAACAGTGACCATTACCTCTATTGTTGGGGAATAATTTGGGTTAGGTTAGGTTAGAACAGTGACCATTACCTCTATTGTTGGGGAATCATCTGGGTTAGGTTAGGTTAGAACAATGACCATTACCTCTATTGTTGGGGAATCATTTGGGTTATGTTAGGTTAGAACAGTGACCATTACCTCTATTGTTGGGGAATAATTTGGGTTAGGTTAGGTTAGAACAGTGACCATTACCTCTATTGTTGGGAAATCATCTGGGTTAGGTTAGGTTAGGTTAGAACAGTGACCATTACCTCTGTTGTTGGGGAATAATTTGGGTTAGGTTAGGTTAGAACAGTGACCATTACCTCTATTGTTGGGGAATCATTTGGGTTAGGTTAGGTTAGAACAGTGACCATTACCTCTATTGTTGGGGAATCATTTGGGTTATATTAGGTTAGAACAGTGACCATTACCTCTATTGTTGGGGAATCATCTGGGTTAGGTTAGGTTAGGTTAGAACAGTGACCATTACCTCTGTTGTTGGGGAATAATTTGGGTTAGGTTAGGTTAGAACAGTGACCATTACCTCTATTGTTGGGGAATCATTTGGGTTAGGTTAGGTTAGAACAGTGACCATTACCTCTATTGTTGGGGAATCATTTGGGTTAGGTTAGGTTAGGTTAGAACAGTGACCATTACCTCTGTTGTTGGGGCATAATTTGGGTTAGGTTAGTTTAGAACAGTGACCATTACCTCTATTGTTGGGGAATCATTTGGGTTAGGTTAGGTTAGAACAGTGACCATTACCTCTGTTGTTGGGGAATAATTTGGGTTAGGTTAGGTTAGAACAGTGACCATTACCTCTATTGTTGGGGAATCATTTGGGTTAGGTTAGGTTAGGTTAGAACAGTGACCATTACCTCTGTTGTTGGGGCATAATTTGGGTTAGGTTAGGTTAGAACAGTGACCATTACCTCTATTGTTGGGGAATCATTTGGGTTAGGTTAGGTTAGGTTAGAACAGTGACCATTACCTCTATTGTTGGGGAATCATTTGGGTTAGGTTAGGTTAGGTTAGAACAGTGACCATTACCTCTGTTGTTGGGGAATAATTTGGGTTAGGTTAGGTTAGAACAGTGACCATTACCTCTATTGTTGGGGAATCATTTGGGTTAGGTTAGGTTAGAACAGTGACCATTACCTCTATTGTTGGGGAATCATTTGGGTTAGGTTAGGTTAGGTTAGAACAGTGACCATTACCTCTATTGTTGGGGAATCATTTGGGTTAGGTTAGGTTAGGTTAGAACAGTGACCATTACCTCTGTTGTTGGGGAATAATTTGGGTTAGGTTAGGTTAGAACAGTGACCATTACCTCTATTGTTGGGGAATCATTTGGGTTAGGTTAGGTTAGAACAGTGACCATTACCTCTATTGTTGGGGAATCATTTGGGTTAGGTTAGGTTAGGTTAGAACAGTGACCATTACCTCTGTTGTTGGGGCATAATTTGGGTTAGGTTAGTTTAGAACAGTGACCATTACCTCTATTGTTGGGGAATCATTTGGGTTAGGTTAGGTTAGAACAGTGACCATTACCTCTGTTGTTGGGGAATAATTTGGGTTAGGTTAGGTTAGAACAGTGACCATTACCTCTATTGTTGGGGAATCATTTGGGTTAGGTTAGGTTAGAACAGTGACCATTACCTCTATTGTTGGGGAATCATCTGGGTTAGGTTAGGTTAGGTTAGAACAGTGACCATTACCTCTGTTGTTGGGGAATAATTTGGGTTAGGTTAGGTTAGAACAGTGACCATTACCTCTATTGTTGGGGAATCATTTGGGTTAGGTTAGGTTAGAACAGTGACCATTACCTCTATTGTTGGGGAATCATTTGGGTTAGGTTAGGTTAGGTTAGAACAGTGACCATTACCTCTGTTGTTGGGGCATAATTTGGGTTAGGTTAGTTTAGAACAGTGACCATTACCTCTATTGTTGGGGAATCATTTGGGTTAGGTTAGGTTAGAACAGTGACCATTACCTCTGTTGTTGGGGAATAATTTGGGTTAGGTTAGGTTAGAACAGTGACCATTACCTCTATTGTTGGGGAATCATTTGGGTTAGGTTAGGTTAGGTTAGAACAGTGACCATTACCTCTGTTGTTGGGGCATAATTTGGGTTAGGTTAGGTTAGAACAGTGACCATTACCTCTATTGTTGGGGAATCATTTGGGTTAGGTTAGGTTAGAACAGTGACCATTACCTCTATTGTTGGGGAATCATTTGGGTTAGGTTAGGTTAGGTTAGAACAGTGACCATTACCTCTGTTGTTGGGGAATAATTTGGGTTAGGTTAGGTTAGAACAGTGACCATTACCTCTATTGTTGGGGAATCATTTGGGTTAGGTTAGGTTAGAACAGTGACCATTACCTCTATTGTTGGGGAATCATTTGGGTTAGGTTAGGTTAGGTTAGAACAGTGACCATTACCTCTGTTGTTGGGGCATAATTTGGGTTAGGTTAGTTTAGAACAGTGACCATTACCTCTATTGTTGGGGAATCATTTGGGTTAGGTTAGGTTAGAACAGTGACCATTACCTCTGTTGTTGGGGAATAATTTGGGTTAGGTTAGGTTAGAACAGTGACCATTACCTCTATTGTTGGGGAATCATTTGGGTTAGGTTAGGTTAGGTTAGAACAGTGACCATTACCTCTGTTGTTGGGGCATAATTTGGGTTAGGTTAGGTTAGAACAGTGACCATTACCTCTATTGTTGGGGAATCATTTGGGTTAGGTTAGGTTAGAACAGTGACCATTACCTCTATTGTTGGGGAATCATTTGGGTTAGGTTAGGTTAGGTTAGAACAGTGACCATTACCTCTGTTGTTGGGGAATAATTTGGGTTAGGTTAGGTTAGAACAGTGACCATTACCTCTATTGTTGGGGAATCATTTGGGTTAGGTTAGGTTAGAACAGTGACCATTACCTCTATTGTTGGGGAATCATTTGGGTTAGGTTAGGTTAGGTTAGAACAGTGACCATTACCTCTGTTGTTGGGGCATAATTTGGGTTAGGTTAGTTTAGAACAGTGACCATTACCTCTATTGTTGGGGAATCATTTGGGTTAGGTTAGGTTAGGTTAGAACAGTGACCATTACCTCTGTTGTTGGGGAATAATTTGGGTTAGGTTAGTTTAGAACAGTAACAATTAACGTGCGAAGGCGAGCGAGCGAAGTCAGCGTGCCGCGGTAGCGGCCGCCGAGCGCCAGATACCCTCTATTGTTGGTGAATCATTTGGGTTAGGTTAGAACAGTAACCATTACCTCTATTGTTGGGGAATCATTTGGGTTAGGTTAGGTTAGAACAGTAACAATTAACGTGCGAAGGCGAGCGAGCGAAGTCAGCGTGCCGCGGTAGCGGCCGCCGAGCGCCAGATACCCTCTATTGTTGGTGAATCATTTGGGTTAGGTTAGAAAAGTGACCATTACCTCTATTGTTGGGGAATCGTTTGCGTTGGGTTAGGATAGGTTAGAACAGTGACCATTACCTCTGTTGTTGGGGAATCATTTGGGTTATGTTAGGTTAGAACAGTGACCATTACCTCTATTGTTGGGGAATCATCTGGGTTAGGTTAGGTTAGGTTAGAACAGTGACCATTACCTCTGTTGTTGGGGAATAATTTGGGTTAGGTTAGGTTAGAACAGTGATCATTACCTCTATTGTTGGGGAATCATTTGGGTTAAGTTAGTTTAGAACAGTGACCATTACCTCTATTGTTGGGGAATCATCTGGGTTAGGTTAGGTTAGGTTAGAACAGTGACCATTACCTCTATTGTTGGGGAATCATTTGGGTTAGGTTAGTTTAGAACAGTGACCATTACCTCTATTGTTGGGGAATCATCTGGGTTAGGTTAGGTTAGGTTAGAACAGTGACCATTACCTCTAATGTTGGGGAATCATTTGGGTTAGGTTAGTTTAGAACAGTGACCATTACCTCTATTGTTGGGGAATCATCTGGGTTAGGTTAGGTTAGGTTAGAACAGTGACCATTACCTCTGTTGTTGGGGAATAATTTGGGTTAGGTTAGGTTAGAACAGTGACCATTACCTCTATTGTTGGGGAATCATTTGGGTTAGGTTAGGTTAGAACAGTGACCATTACCTCTATTGTTGGGGAATCATTTGGGTTATGTTAGGTTAGAACAGTGACCATTACCTCTATTGTTGGGGAATCATTTGGGTTATGTTAGGTTAGAACAGTGACCATTACCTCTATTGTTGGGGAATCATCTGGGTTAGGTTAGGTTAGGTTAGAACAGTGACCATTACCTCTATTGTTGGGGAATAATTTGGGTTAGGTTAGGTTAGAACAGTGACCATTACCTCTATTGTTGGGGAATCATTTGGGTTATGTTAGGTTAGAACAGTGACCATTACCTCTATTGTTGGGGAATCATCTGGGTTAGGTTAGGTTAGGTTAGAACAGTGACCATTACCTCTGTTGTTGGGGAATAATTTGGGTTAGGTTAGGTTAGAACAGTGACCATTACCTCTATTGTTGGGGAATCATTTGGGTTAGGTTAGGTTAGAACAGTGACCATTACCTCTATTGTTGGGGAATCATTTGGGTTGTTAGGTTAGAACAGTGACCATTACCTCTATTGTTGGGGAATCATCTGGGTTAGGTTAGGTTAGGTTAGAACAGTGACCATTACCTCTGTTGTTGGGGAATAATTTGGGTTAGGTTAGGTTAGAACAGTGACCATTACCTCTATTGTTGGGGAATCATTTGGGTTAGGTTAGTTTAGAACAGTGACCATTACCTCTATTGTTGGGGAATTATCTGGGTTAGGTTAGGTTAGGTTAGAACAGTGACCATTAACGTGCGAAGGCGAGCGTGCCGCGGTAGCGGCCGCCGAGCGCCAGATACCCTGTATTGTTGGTGAATCATTTGGGTTAGGTTAGAACAGTGACCATTACCTCTATTGTTGGGGAATCATTTGGGTTAGGTTAGGTTAGGTTAGAACAGTAACAATTAACGTGCGAAGGCGAGCGAGCGAAGTCAGCGTGCCGCGGTAGCGGCCGCCGAGCGCCAGATACCCTCTATTGTTGGTGAATCATTTGGGTTAGGTTAGAAAAGTGACCATTACCTCTATTGTTGGGGAATCGTTTGCGTTGGGTTAGGTTAGAACAGTGACCATTACCTCTATTGTTGGGGAATCATTTGGGTTATGTTAGGTTAGAACAGTGACCATTACCTCTATTGTTGGGGAATCATCTGGGTTAGGTTAGGTTAGGTTAGAACAGTGACCATTACCTGTGTTGTTGGGGAATAATTTGGGTTAGGTTAGGTTAGAACAGTGACCATTACCTCTATTGTTGGGGAATCATTTGGGTTAGGTTAGGTTAGAACAGTGACCATTACCTCTATTGTTGGGGAATCATTTGCGTTAGGTTAGGTTAGAACAGTGACCGTTACCTCTATTGTTGGGGAATCATTTGGGTTATGTTAGGTTAGAACAGTGACCATTACCTCTATTGTTGGGGAATAATTTGGGTTAGGTTAGGTTAGAACAGTGACCATTACCTCTATTGTTGGGGAATCATCTGGGTTAGGTTAGGTTAGAACAGTGACCATTACCTCTATTGTTGGGGAATAATTTGGGTTAGGTTAGGTTAGAACAGTGACCATTACTTCTATTGTTGGGGAATCATCTGGGTTAGGTTAGGTTAGAACAGTGACCATTACCTCTATTGTTGGGGAATCATCTGGGTTAGGTTAGGTTAGAACAGTGACCATTACCTCTATTGTTGGGGAATAATTTGGGTTAGGTTAGGTTAGAACAGTGACCATTACCTCTATTGTTGGGGAATCATCTGGGTTAGGTTAGGTTAGAACAGTGACCATTACCTCTATTGTTGGGGAATCATCTGGGTTAGGTTAGGTTAGAACAGTGACCATTACCTCTATTGTTGGGGAATCATCTGGGTTAGGTTAGGTTAGAACAGTGAGGGGGATCCCCCACAGCGCATACTTCCTCGCAGTATCCCCTAGGCAACGCCGTGTCTGACCACCGTAACGGAGTGGCAGACCGGCGGCTAAAGTGCGCTGTGTTGTCGTAGCTATTTTATCTATTTTAATCCATTTTATTGTTAATGTCGGAACCTACGGCACCCGCGGAGGCCATGCCGAAACCCTTGCGGGACGCCTCCGGGCGTTTTCGAAAAGGCCCTTCTCAGGGCCAACCAAAAGGCCCTTCTCAGGGCCAACCAAAAGGCCCTTCTCAGGGCCAATCCAACGGCCCTTCTCAGGGCCACGCCGGCGACGCTTCGGCGTCAGAGGCTGACCGCGCACCATCTGCGGCCAGCCTTTTCCTCAGGCCAAGCGACTGTTCGGACTCCGACGAGTCCATTATGGAGACGTCGGCGGCCGACCAGTCGTGTCGCGTCAAGAGGAAGAGGGCCGACATGAGGCGTGGGTCCGAGGGCTCCTCGGAGTCGGTCGAGGAGGGGCCGGGGAGGAAACCAAAGCCAAAAAGGGCTTTGACTCCTGCCTCGGCTTCTGCTGACGATGTGGGCTTGGTGGACGCTGAGCGCCAGCTAAACCTGGCAAAGAGGGCGCAGCTCCAGGCAGACCTGGAGGAGAGGGTCGCCGCCAAGGAGCAGCAGGCACAAGCCGCCCGGTCGAGGTCTGGTTATGGGGCATCGACTGTTCTATATGCTGACCACTCCCTGGCGGAGTTGGAGCGCATGGCGCAGGAGGACAGGGAGGAGGTTCTGGAGGTCGCCTCAAAGTCCTCCAATTTGAAGGGGACCTTCCAGAAGGCCCTCAAATGCCGGGCCGTCAGCATGCACGGCATCGTTATGGAGCTGGTAAAGCGGACGGCCACGGACGAGACGCGGCAGCTCCAGGCGAAGGTGGATCGCCTGCAGGCGGAGGTCAGCCAGCTACACCAGAAGCTGGCTGAGGCCACGGCCCGGCCTGCCCAATCTGGACCAGGTCCGATAGTGGGAGGCTCCTCCTCCACTGCCAGCCTCGAGGCAATAATCCGCGGGGTGGTCATGGAGGAGAGGGCCTTCATCAGAAGCTGCCTCGCAGGCATCGAGGACCGGCTCTTGCCGGAAAGGCGGCTCCGCCCGCCGCTAGCGGCGGATAAGAGTACGCCGCCGACGGAGCCGGGACTTGTGCCTCTGGGAGGCCCGGCATCGGGTGCGCAGCCCCAGGCCTCGAAGCCCTCCAAGGGCAAAGGCAAGGGCAAGAGGACCAGGGTGGCCTCTCAAACGCCAACCACGAGCGCAGAGGGAGTGCCTGGGCCGTCTGCCACCCCAGCGGCCCCCCGGAACTCGCAGGAGGAAGACGCCCTTCTTCCCTCCACCACCCCGTCCAACCGGGCGTGGACGGAAGTGGTGAAGAAGGGAAAGGGGAGGAAGGCGACCCCCAAGCCCGCTGCCGCAGAGAGTGTTCCCGCAGCCAAGAAGCCCCAAGCCGGTAGGAGGAAGCTGGTTCCTCCCAAAACCGCGGCCGTCGTGGTGACCATCACCGCGGAGGCCATGGAGCGGGGGGAGACGTACGAGTCCGTCCTGAGACGGGCTCGTGCCACCGTCGACCCCACCCAGCTGGGGCTGGGCAAAATTACTTGCCGACGAACGCTGGCCGGGGCTCGAATCTTCGAGTTCTCGGGGGAGCAGCGCAACACCAGCGCGGACCTCTTCGCAACAAAGTTGCAAGAGGTCATCGCGGATGCGGCAGCGGTCGTCAGGCCCGTTAAGACCACAGCCTTGGAGGTGGCCGATTTGGAGGACTCGGTCACCAAAGAGGATGTGGTGGCGGCCGTTGCGGCGGCTGGAGGCTGCGTCGCTGGCGCGGTGAGGGGCGGAGCCATCAGGCTCGGTCGCCGCGGCATGGGCACCATCCGCGTCGAGTGCCCAGTGGCCGTGGCTGGGGCCGTCCTTGCCGCGACCAAAGGGAGACTGCCTGTGGGGCTCAGCTCGGCTGTGGTCCGGCCGCTTGAAGAACAGCCGCAGCGCTGCTTCAAGTGCTTCGCGCCCGGCCACACCCGGGCCACGTGTCCCTCCAAGTCCGGCTTGGGTAACTGTTGTTATCGATGCGGGCAGGAGGGACACAGGAGCGCCGCCTGCGGCGCCACCACGCTGCGCTGCGCGGCGTGTGCCGCCAGTGGTCGCCCCGCAGACCACAGGATGGCGGGCAAGGGCTGCAAGGCTCCCGCGAGGAAGGGCGTGGTGCCGGCGCAGGTGCGACCTGTCGCTGCCACCGCCGGCGCCGACGTCGCCGCTGTAGCTCCAGCGGCGGTATCAGAGGTGGGGGATGCGATGCTGGAATAATGGTGCAGGTCATGGCCGAGTGGTTGGTGAACGTTGCGGTGGTCGCCGAGCCCTACTCGATCCCCGGCAGCTGGCTGGGTGACGAGCACGGCTTGGTGGCCCTAGCGGCGCGGTCTTCCACAGACTCCCCTCCTCTCTCGCTATTAGAGAGGGGACCGGGATACGTGGCGGCCGCGTGGGGAGAATTAGCCCTTGTGGGCGTCTATTTCTCCCCAAACCGCCCTCTTCAGGACTTTGAGAATTTTCTCGGATTCCTGGCCGCCGTGGTCGGCAGGGTGGCGCCGCGTCAGGTCTCCGTATTGGGAGACCTGAACGCCAAGTCGGTAACCTGGGGCAACCCGGCCACCGACGCTCGCGGGCGGGCGTTGGAGTTGTGGGCAGCCTACTCTGGACTCTCTCTCCTAAACAGAGGAAGCGTCCAGACATGCGTGCGGCGGCGGGGTGGCTCAATAGTGGACGTCACATTCGCCACCCCCGCGTTGGCCGCGCGCGTGCTGAACTGGCGGGTGGACCTGGTGGAGACCATGTCGGACCACCGCTACGTGCGGTTCGACATCTCCACCGGTGCTCCCGGAGAGACGCGGACCACCTCGGGGCGATCATCGTTCCCGCGGTGGGCTCTCACCCGCCTGGACAGGGAGGCTGCGGTGGAGGCGGCATTCGTCCAGGACTGGCTTTCGCCACCGTTTGTCGGCCTGGACGTGGACGCCGCGGCGGAGCGCCTGAGGGGGTCTCTGACCGAGGTATGCAACTCTAGCATTCCTCGGTCTGGCCGACCGTCACCCGGGCGCGCCGTGTACTGGTGGTCGGTGGAGCTGGCGGGGCTGCGGGCGACGTGTGTGGAGGCAAGGAGGGCCTACACACGGAGCCGGCGGCGGCGTCGACGAGACCGCGCCAACGAGTACCGCCTCTATGAGGTCTACACGGAGGCGAAGGCGGTCCTCGGCAGTGCCATCGCCGCCGCCAAGGACTCGGCGAGAGCCGAGATGCTGGAGGGTCTCGACAACGACCCTTACGGGAGGCCATATAAGGCGGCGCGCAACAAGCTGCGCCCCTTTGGCCCCCTGGTTGCCGAGACCCTGGAGCCCTCGTTTCTGGATGGGGTGGTTCGGTCCCTGTTTCCGTGCAGGGACAGCTTCACCCCACCAGTGATGGACCCGCCGCGGGGCAGTGCGGCTCTGCCAGCTGAGGAGGAGGAGGAGCAGGCCCCCCCTCCTGTCACGGAGCCGGAGCTTGGTGCGGCGATTCTCCGCATCCGCGCCAAGAAGACGGCTCCGGGCCCCGACGGGGTTCCAGCCAGAGTGGTGGCGATTGCCGCCACTGAAATGGAGGAGCGGTTTCGGGACCTCTTCAGCGCGTGTCTTGCGTGCGGGAGGTTCCCGAAACCGTGGAAGGAGGGGCAGTTGTGCCTCCTCTGCAAGGAGGGTCGCCCAGCGGACTCCCCCTCGGCATACCGGCCCATCGTTCTGCTCGATGAGGTCGGGAAAATGTTCGAGGGGATAATCGCTGCCCGCCTCAAGAGCCATCTGCGGACCATCGGGCCGGACTTGTCGGACGCTCAGTTCGGTTTTCGGGCTGAGCGCTCGACGGTGGACGCGCTGACCCGCCTGAAGGACCAGGCGAAGGAGGCGATGGAGGCGGGGGACGGGTTGTTGGCCGTGTCATTCGACATAGCCAACGCCTTCAACTCTGTTCCCCACTCCACGATCCTGGAGGCGCTCCGATTCCACGGAGTGCCTCGGTACATGCGGCGTCTGCTGGCCAGCTACCTGGACGACCGGGCGATCGTCCTGGTGGACAGGACTGGCCAAGTCCGGCGATACGCCGTCGGGGCCGGCGTTCCGCAGGGCTCGGTCGTGGGACCTCTCCTGTGGAACGTCGGCTACGACTGGCTCTTGAGGGGAACTCTCCTCCGAGGCACGAGTGTCGTCTGCTACGCGGACGACACTCTCCTCACCGCCCGGGGAAGGAGTTTCCGGGAGGCGGCCAACTTGGCCTCGGCGGGCGGATCCTTGGTGGCAGGGAGGATCCGCCGCCTGGGTTTGACGGCGGCGCTGCACAAGACCGAGGCCGTGTTTTTCCACGGACCTCGGCAGCGCCCCCCATCTGACGCCCACATCTTCGTGGAGGGCGTCAGAATCGAGGTAAAGGCCCAGATGAAATATCTGGGCCTCGTACTCGACAGCAGGTGGCGCTTCGGCCCGCATTTTAGCGGGCTGTCGTCGCGCCTGCTGAAGACTGCAGGGGCGCTCTCGTGGCTGCTGCCCAACTCGGGCGGGCCCAGCGCGCGATGCCGGCAGCTCTACGCCGGCATCTTGAGGAGCATGGCCCTCTACGGTGCCCCCATCTGGGAAGACTCCCTCCGAAGGAGGGAGAACGCCGCCGCATTGCGGGCGCCTCAGAGGGCCATAGCCCAGCGGGTCGCGCGGGCCTACCGGACGGTGGGTTTTGCGGCGGCCTGTGCTCTGGCCGGCACCCCCCCTTGGGAACTCGAGGCGTGGGTGCTCGCCAGAGTATACGAGTGGACGGCGGGGCGGAGGGCGAGAGGAGAACGCCCGGCCCCGGAAGAGCGCGAGGCCCTCCGACGGGAGTCGCGAGACGCCATCGTCGTCCACTGGACGGGAGAACTCGCCACTGCAGTCTTTGGCCGCCGGACCCTCGATGCGCTCGGGCCAGTGCTGCGAGACTGGCTCGAGCGGTCGCACGGGTTCCTCTCCTTCCGTCTGACGCAGGTGCTGTCCGGACACGGCTGTTTCGGGTCGTACCTGCACCGAATCGGACGGGAGGAGACGCCGTCGTGCCACGGTTGCGGCGCGGCGGAGGACACGGCGCAGCACACCCTCGTGTCGTGCCCGTCGTGGTCCGGGACGCGCCGCGATCTGGTCGCGGTGATAGGACCGGACCTCTCGCTCCCCGGCGTGGTTAACGCCATGCTGGCGGATGAGAGGTCCTGGGCGGCGGTCGCCTCCTTCTGCGAACACGTCATGTCCCAGAAGGAGGCGGCGGAGCGGGCGCGGGAGGATGATCCTCACGCGGCGCCGCTCCGAAGGCGGAGGAGGGGTCGAAGAAGACGTGAGTTTGATACTCATCTCCGACTCCTCCCAGGTGGAGGCCAGCAGGCAACGGGTGCGGGGGCACCCTTGCCTGTATCGCACGGACCTCCACCAGTGCCGGACGGGAATGGTCAGGTGCTCCCGGCCATTCCCGTAGCCCCTCAACCCGCTGGGGGGCAAGCGGGGCCCGCCAGCTAGGCGGGCATGCGCCGGGAGGGTTGTGGATGTAAAGGCTGAGCCAGTTTCCCATGACCCTCCCGTCACGGCGATGCGGGAGCGCCGCTGGGTCGTTTAGTGGGTATACCGGATTTACCGGGGAGTCCCACATACCCCACCCGTCCCCCAACGGGTGGGCATGCGTAATGCATTTTTCCCAGCGTCAACACAAAAAAAAAAAAAAAAAAAAAAAGGTTAGAACAGTGACCATTACCTCTATTGTTGGGGAATAATTTGGGTTAGGTTAGGTTAGAACAGTGACCATTACCTCTATTGTTGGGAAATCATCTGGGTTAGGTTAGGTTAGGTTAGAACAGTGACCATTACCTCTGTTGTTGGGGAATAATTTGGGTTAGATTAGGTTAGAACAGTGACCATTACCTCTATTGTTGGGGAATAATTTGGGTTAGGTTAGGTTAGAACAGTGACCATTACCTCTATTGTTGGGAAATCATCTGGGTTAGGTTAGGTTAGGTTAGAACAGTGACCATTACCTCTGTTGTTGGGGAATAATTTGGGTTAGGTTAGGTTAGAACAGTGACCGTTACCTCTATTGTTGGGGAATCATTTGGGTTATGTTAGGTTAGGTTAGAACAGTGACCATTACCTCTATTGTTGGGGAATCATTTGGGTTAGGTTAGGTTAGAACAGTGACCATTACCTCTATTGTTGGGGAATCATCTGGGTTAGGTTAGGTTAGGTTAGAACAGTGACCGTTACCTCTGTTGTTGGGGAATAATTTGGGTTAGGTTAGGTTAGAACAGTGACCATTACCTCTATTGTTGGGGAATCATCTGGGTTAGGTTAGGTTAGGTTAGAACTGTGACCATTACCTCTATTGTTGGGGAATCATCTGGGTTAGGTTAGGTTAGGTTAGAACAGTGACCATTACCTCTATTGTTGGGGAATCATCTGGGTTAGGTTAGGTTAGGTTAGAACAGTGACCATTACCTCTGTTGTTGGGGAATAATTTGGGTTAGGTTAGGTTAGAACAGTGACCGTTACCTCTATTGTTGGGGAATCATCTGGGTTAGGTTAGGTTAGGTTAGAACAGTGACCATTACCTCTGTTGTTGGGGAATAATTTGGGTTAGGTTAGGTTAGAACAGTGACCGTTACCTCTATTGTTGGGGAATCATCTGGGTTAGGTTAGGTTAGGTTAGAACAGTGACCATTACCTCTGTTGTTGGGGAATAATTTGGGTTAGGTTAGGTTAGAACAGTGACCATTACCTCTGTTGTTGGGGAATAATTTGGGTTAGGTTAGGTTAGAACAGTGACCGTTACCTCTATTGTTGGGGAATCATCTGGGTTAGGTTAGGTTAGGTTAGAACAGTGACCATTACCTCTATTGTTGGGGAATCATCTGGGTTAGGTTAGGTTAGGTTAGAACAGTGACCATTACCTCTGTTGTTGGGGAATAATTTGGGTTAGGTTAGGTTAGAACAGTGACCGTTACCTCTATTGTTGGGGAATCATTTGGGTTATGTTAGGTTAGGTTAGAACAGTGACCATTACCTCTATTGTTGGGGAATCATTTGGGTTAGGTTAGGTTAGAACAGTGACCATTACCTCTATTGTTGGGGAATCATCTGGGTTAGGTTAGGTTAGGTTAGAACTGTGACCATTACCTCTGTTGTTGGGGAATAATTTGGGTTAGGTTAGGTTAGAACAGTGACCATTAACGAGCGAAACGTGCGTGCCGCGGTAGCGGCCGCCGAGCGTCAGATACCCTCTATTGTTGGTGAATCATTTGGGTTAGATGAGGCGGTGAATGTCTCGTATATTAGACGATGAAAGCTTTTGCTTTGTGTCTTTTACTAGGCGTTTTATCATATTAGACTAAGTAGGTTTTATGTATTTTAAGTGGTTTAACAAACGATTTTATATTCAATGTATGTTATGATTATAACAATTAGTTACTTTAAAATTATATCAATTGTTTATAATATTAACTGATATTATATGAAATAAAATTATAGATTCAGTTTTTATATCTTGTAAATATTAGAGATTTTGTAATTATATCATATACTAGCTTTTGCCCGCGGCTTCGCTCGCGTGTAAGTCGGAAATTATCCCAGGGGAACGTACTACCGGAATAAAAATTATCCTATGTCCGAACCCATGCCATGGCCTATCCGTTAAGGCGTGAAAAAGTAACAAATAGACAGACAGACAAATAATAATCAAATAATCTTTTTAGGGTTCCGTACCTGGAAGGTCCAAACGGAGCCCTATCGCTATTCAAATTCAAAACATTTAATTCAGACTTTTGGTCCATAGAGTGTTAGTAGTACATCAAAATGACTTAAAGCTATGTTAGTAATTCACACATACAACAAATAGAAAAAACGCCAGTCAGCCTACAATATGTGCAGACCAATCCAATGCCTCCACATAGGACTATGGATGTAGTCTGCAATTACCCTCAGGTAGCTGTTGGGACTGCCCCTAACCCTTAGCATCAGCGATGCTGCTCTCTTACGTATAATGGCGTGAAAGCCGTCCACTTGAGCCTCAGCAAACATCGCTGATGCACTGCAGCAGCGAGGCAATCCCATCAGCAACCTGAAAGCATTGTTATATTGGACCCGCAAGGCACCGACGGTTCGCTGCGTGTAGCTAGTCCACAGACTACACGTATAAAAGGACTGGCAATATGCCCTAAATAAAGTCCTCTTTACCGCATAAGAGCACCGTGAAAATCTGCGTGCCAGCATACTACAACGAACCGTCAGCGCCCTGCGTTCCCTCTTTAAGTCTGCTTCATCAGTCAGGTCCTCATTGACTACATGACCTAGGTACACAAATTGAGTAACTCTGCTTAATGCCACACCCGCTAGTGTCACGGGCGGAACGTGAGAGGGAATCCTACGCCCAGCCCGAAACACCAGCAGCTCACTCTTCTTGACATTGTACGCCAGGCCATGAGTCTCCGCAAACACCTCACACACGCTCACCAGTTTTCTCAAAGCACTGATCGATGGGCTCAACAGCACCATGTCATCAGCGTAACTAATGTTATTAACTATTTTACCATCAATTGAGCAGCCTACTCCGGTGCTGTTGAGCTCACGGATCAGCCCGTTTATATAAATGTTAAAAAGTGTAGGGGAGCTCAACCCCCCCTGCCTCACCCCACATTTCAATTGGTATGGGTCAGAAGATGAGCCCGACCACTTCACACGATTGGTTTGATGGTTATACCAATATTTAAATATATTTATGATTCCGTCTGGTACACCATTAATCTGCAGCTTATCCCATAGTCTCTCATAATCTACCCGGTCAAATGCCTTTGAGAGGTCCAGAAAGGCAGCATACACCGGCGTTTTGCGATCGGTATAGTATTTGACGGTGTGTTTCAGGACCAATATTGCACTCTCAGTCGAAAAACCGGTCCTAAACCCAAATTGAGCATCTTCAAGGTTAGCTGATTGTGCGAGATAGCCATTTAACACACCGTCCAACACCTTGGCGGTTACAGTAGCCAATGTAATAGGTCTGTAGTTACTTATTTCACTGATATCCCCTGTTTTGTTTTTTACAATCGGTACCACAACCGCCTGAGCAAGATCCTCCGGCAGGTAAGAAGGCCTAATGCAAAAGGTGAAAAACATCGCCAAGACTCTACACAGGTGTGGACCCCCATGCTTCAGATGCTCCACGCTCAACCCGTCGTGCCCAGGAGACTTACCCTTACGCATACACCTTAGAACCTGTGACACCTCCCTTGTGGTTACTCTCACTGGTTTATCCGACAACGGAACACCCACCTGGCGCATGTCCCTATTTGCTTCCCGTGGTATCATTCACGTGTTCGTCTGTCCGTCGTCTGTCACACAGGTTGTGCAGCCAAACGGTTGAAGCTACAGTCTTAAAAGGGAAATGCCCATTTGATAAAGAGGTTTTGGCCAAGTGACGCCCACGAAAGAAACAAATTAGAGGCATTACGGTTGACATCATAAATAAAGATACAAACACTATTTTTTACATAGAACTCGGTTGGACTTTTAAAAATCAAAGTATAAAAATTCAAGGTAAAAAAAGGTTTCAAAGACATACTTAAAGATTTCCGATTTTTTATTCGTTCTCATTTAAATATATGACGAGCACTTCATCTAGAAATTGGGCTGGGGGATTTATATTTGATTGAAACCTTGCCCAGCCCAAGAACCCAGGTTCCATATTCGCGTCAGGTCCTTCATGAGAAACAGGTACGGTATCCATTGGCAAGCCGGTGTCGTCGAGAGAGGCGGGTACAGAATCCAATATAAAGCCAAGGTCGTCATCGGAAGTGGTTACAGGGTCCATAATCGTAATCAAAGTCGTCGGAATATTAAATAGAAAAACGCAGTAGAGAAAAAAATCACGAGTCGAAAACAGCACCAAACAAAATGTGAAATGTCAATGTCAATCAGTTGTCAATTACGATTATTATTGACGTAGGGATGTCTTTAAGAAATCGATTTATCGAAAAATCTATAGTTTTGTAAAACTTGAAACACGGAATCGGGTAAATGGATCGTATTTAGAAGCCCGAAAATAGACGAAACATTTTTTTTGTCTCTAAAGAAAATAAAAGCGAAACAACTATATAATGTCAAAAATAGATTTTCCTAAATACGTATTTTTGGTAACCGGTTTTAGTGTATCGTTTTTTCAGTAAATGTTGTCATCCCTACTTTGACAGGTTTGACCAACGACCGGAAGTGTAAATACGATTGAGTTTCTTGATTAAATCGGCTTATAATTCCGGAGGTTTCAATACAAATAAGTACTAGCAATATTTTAGTTACTAAATGGGTATTTTTTTTGTATTTGTCACATTGATGGGCAAAACATGGCCAAGAATAGGCGTTTCCCTTTTTTTTGTTGCATAGCTTTGGGTCAACGTGATGCTTATAATGTGAAAAGGGAAACGCCTATTCTTGGCCATGTTTTGCCCATCAATGTGACAAATACAAAAAAAATACCCATTTAGTAACTAAAATATTGCTAGTACTTATTTGTATTGAAACCTCCGGAATTATAAGCCGATTTAATCAAGAAACTCAATCGTATTTACACTTCCGGTCGTTGGTCAAACCTGTCAAAGTAGGGATGACAACATTTACTGAAAAAACGATACACTAAAACCGGTTACCAAAAATACGTATTTAGGAAAATCTATTTTTGACATTATATAGTTGTTTCGCTTTTATTTTCTTTAGAGACAAAAAAAATGTTTCGTCTATTTTCGGGCTTCTAAATACGATCCATTTACCCGATTCCGTGTTTCAAGTTTTACAAAACTATAGATTTTTCGATAAATCGATTTCTTAAAGACATCCCTACGTCAATAATAATCGTAATTGACAACTGATTGACATTGACATTTCACATTTTGTTTGGTGCTGTTTTCGACTCGTGATTTTTTTCTCTACTGCGTTTTTCTATTTAATATTCCGACGACTTTGATTACGATTATGGACCCTGTAACCACTTCCGATGACGACCTTGGCTTTATATTGGATTCTGTACCCGCCTCTCTCGACGACACCGGCTTGCCAATGGATACCGTACCTGTTTCTCATGAAGGACCTGACGCGAATATGGAACCTGGGTTCTTGGGCTGGGCAAGGTTTCAATCAAATATAAATCCCCCAGCCCAATTTCTAGATGAAGTGCTCGTCATATATTTAAATGAGAACGAATAAAAAATCGGAAATCTTTAAGTATGTCTTTGAAACCTTTTTTTACCTTGAATTTTTATACTTTGATTTTTAAAAGTCCAACCGAGTTCTATGTAAAAAATAGTGTTTGTATCTTTATTTATGATGTCAACCGTAATGCCTCTAATTTGTTTCTTTCGTGGGCGTCACTTGGCCAAAACCTCTTTATCAAATGGGCATTTCCCTTTGCCCACCCCATCGAGTGTGATATCGTTGTTTAGAGCTCGTTGAGTAGATAAATGGGCATTTTTACTTAGAAATGCACCCGTCTGAAAACTGAGGAGATTTTTTACACGTGTGTTTTTGAGTTGTTTGAGGTTTTCACAATATTTTTGTTAGTATTACAAACTGAAAATTACACTTTATTTCTGACAAATAGCTTAATTTCTATGTAAAAAACAATTTTTAAGTGGACACTATAGCAAAATAATGGTCAGTTTGGTGACATTGAATTGGGACAAGTAAAAAATGGCTTCTTTTAGTATTCGAATTGTTCATAATTAAATTAATTTAGTATATACGCAATGATTGTTGATCAAAAACAAATTTAATACATTTGGGATCGATTTATGAAACTCACTCACTCTCACATTAAAATACAATACAACTTCGAAAACGTGGGACAGCGTAAAAGTGAAGGGTGCACGTTTTAGTGAAAATGCCCAAATACTGTATTTTTTGTTTTTAAAAAATATTGAAAAACAAAGGAATGAGAAGCCACCAAAGTCAGCTTTTTTTTTTTACAAAATTTTGTTCCGAAGAATTTTTCAACTTTGCATTGACCTATGAACTTGAAATTTGGTGCTAATGTTTATTACTACATACATTTTATTAAAAACTACCAATATATTGATAAATCAGATTTGGTACATACGAAACCCAAAACGTGCGAAGTCCGACACGCACTGGGACGGTTATAGATTCATAAAACAGGTTTTAATTACTCTAAGCTCGCTTGCACCAAAAACAATAAATACAGTTAGCGCTGAACATGTTTTAAAACATAATTTCATCCCTCACAACTTCAAAATGGACAGAAATAGAATAATGTTTTAAATTCGTTTAGCACTCAACGTATTTAGTGATAGCGGCGTGCTAGTGGGCCTAAATGTCTAACTTATAATTAATAATTATTCATTTCACCGTTGACCGTAGCCCGTAAGTGATTGTGTACATATTAGCCAAGTTATTTTTAAGACTTTAAATTGTAATAACTTTTATCCGAGTGAACCGATTTTAATAAAATAAAGTCTAAATGTTATCTCAAGCTACGTACTATGACTATATTTACAATCCTTTAAATCTCTTAAAAATAAGTACACAAAAATATCAATATTTTTCATACAAACAATATCCCCCCTTTTCACCCCCTTAAAAGTTGAATTTCCAAAAACCCCTTCTTAGTGGATGCCTAGGTCATAATAGCCATCGGTGTACGAAATTTCATCCCAATCCGTTCAGTGGCAGCTGTGTGTTGATAGATCAGTCAGTCAGTCACGCTTTCCTTATGAACAGGGTGTCCAGTAAATAGCACGACACTGCAGGAGGTGATAGCTTGGGTTAATACCTATCAAATCAACACAATATATGTTCAGCAAAATCTTATGGATTTTTTTTCACCACTGTAGGTTAAAGTTATGCGAAAAGAAAATCGTTATGTGAAAATTTAAACAAAAATACAATTTCTTGAAAACATTCTTGTTTTTGATAGAAAAAAGACTTATCAATGAGTAAAGTAACTATTCACGAATAATTTGATGTAAAAAAAAATAATATAAAAGGAATGTTTCATTACGAGATGCTTAAAAATCTGTTTCAAGGTAGAGATTTTTCGATATTTCGGAAAATTTTGTAAAACTGTAAATCCGTAAGATTTTGCTGAACATAATATATTGTGTTGTTTTGGTAGGTATTGACCCAAGCTATCACCCCCTGCAGTATGTCGTGCTATTTACTGGACACCCTGTATATATAGATTACTTACCCTCTGTGTTTTCTCCCCAATTTTGTCACCATGAACGAGTTAATTCGTTCATGTTTGTCACTAATTAGTCACAATTCGTTTCTTTGGTAGTCATGCTACGTGTGCTTTAACGACTGTCAGAGATAGGTGTGGGGAAAAAGATGATTTGAAATGAAACATCTAAAAATATCAATCATTACTTTATTTGTAAATAAAATATATCTCATAAGTTGCACTTGATTTATTATAATATTCCCTAAAGCAACGATTATATTATTACTGTTTCGAGACATTACATGGTGAATTTAGTCAGCAACATCCTTCAATAGCATAATCAGCCTAAAACATTCCCACTGCTAGGACACAGGCCTGCTCTCTGTGAGGGACAGGGTCGTTTCCACCACGCGGTCCCAGAGTGGGTTGGTGGATTCATCCACCGATTCTAGTAAAAATTCTCATAGATTTAATAAATGCACTACAGAGCGATTTCATTCAGTAATCAAAGGGGACAAACATCGTGAGGAAACCTGGACTTATTACTATTCATCATCGGCATCTCATCTGTTGGGCTCGGCTTCCAGTCTAACCGGATGCAGCTAATACCAGTATTTTACATGGAGCGACTGCCTATCTGACCTCCACAACCCTGTTACTGGGTAATACGATACCCCTTGGTAAGACTAATTGTCAGACTTTCAGGCTTCTGACGACCCGTAAAGACTGTCAAAGATCCACGAATGACAGCCGGGACCAACGGCTTAACGTGCTTTCCGAGGCACGGAGGAGTCTCGGTATGTAAAGATGGTCACCCATCCACGGACCAACCCCGGCAAGCGCAGCTTAACCTGATGGATCGACCCGTGCGGCTGTTATTACTTAGCCACAAGCTTCTCTTAAAATTACTACTATTATAAATGCGAAATTTTGGATGGATGGATGTTTGTTACTCAATAACGCCAGAACGGCTGAACGAATCTGGATGAAAGGCACAGAGAAGCCTATAGTCTGGAATAGCACATAGGCTACTTTTATCCCGGAAAAGTGTACGATTCCTGTGGCATAATTTCCGACATCCATGCGGGCGAAGCCGCTGGCAAAACCTAGTAGTCAATCATCTTCCTGCCCTTATCCCATATTACGTGGGGGCGGCGCAACACGTTTTCTTCTTCCATTCTCCCCTGTCAACCGTCACGCTGTCATTCACTCCCTTCTCTTTCATATCATTCCTCACACAATCCTACAAAAGCTAGTAGTCAATATAAGTCTGAAATCGCCATCCCGTCTTGAGCTAGCGCGTGGTGATCAATGCTCGTGCCTTTTCTGCATGAGAAGAGGGCTTTGCCCAGCAGTGGGATTATAATAGGCTGGTAATATTTACTTTTAATCAGAACGGGTAGATATTTTATCCCAAAAAAAATACCAGTATCATGTAGAATCGCCCTTAAAGCTGACGTTGCCGACTAAATCCACACCACATACAGGGTCAAATTAAATTAGCTAGCGAAACTCAGACGTGATGAATAACGATATCTAACTAAAAATTATAAAACAAAAAAGAAATTAATTTGATGGGGTCATCATTTCATCAAACACCCGGTAGTGTAGTCACTTAGGTGATTGTACGGTAGTAGCCGCGAAATTCAAATTTTCTTAAGTTTTTTGCAATTTTTAGGTCAGTATCAGGTTGTATGTTGTTAAAAATATTATTCGCGACAATAACAAACATTTATTTACATAAATATAACCATAAGAATCATCAATACATGTCTCTAAGTTAGATTTGTTCTCTTTAAGTTAGATTTCGGTTACCATGACATTTTGGAACAAATTTAAGAGCGTTGGCTCCGTACGGCATTTCATACAAACTTTCAAGTCATTTTTTATCGAAACGAATGAACCGATTTTAATGAAACTTCATACGCATAAGCAGGAAACATAGGTCAAAAAAGATAGTTAAGAACATTTTCGAAAACTAATGTTGCAGCTAAATTCGGCCGATTTTAAATATTCCATAGAAACTGAGATTTCCAATTATCTTTTTTTGAAAAAGACATTTGTAAATGTTCTTAACTAACTTTTTAGACCTATGTATGCTATTTATGCGTATGATGTTTCATTAAAATCGGTTCATTCATTTCGATAAAAAAGAACTTGAAAGTTTTTATGAAATGCCGTATGCTCTTAAATTTGATCCAAAATGTCATGATAACCGAAATCATACAAACAGACATAGACAGATGTATTGATGATTATTTTGATTACAATTATGTAAATAAATGTTTGTTATTGTCGCGAATAATATTTTTATCAACATACAACCTGATACTGACTTGCAAATTGCGAAAAACGTAAGAAAATTTGAATTTCGCAGCTACTACTGCGGCTCCCCCTTATTATCAGTTTAACAATCTGCTTGTTTTAGTAAACTTCACAGACGTAACGGATATCGATATCTCAACACGATAAAACAGATTTCATCAACTCACGCTTCAAGTAACAAAACTACCAGCGGTCATTGACCCCCAAGAAAATCATCAAATCTTTTTATTTTGTCATATTTATATATCACGTCTGCAGTTTCGCTAGCTAATTTAATTTGACCCTATATACTGACGAAAATACGACAATAAATTAAACTACAATCAAATACATCTAATAGTTTAGTCACTATAGCTTATCAAAGATTGGCAAAACCCGTAGTTTAGCCCATTCGATTCTAGTTGTCTTAAAAAATCACGTTTTACATTTAGATGAAAATATGCATTAGTACGAGTATTGTGTTTTTATTTACTGTCGTATTTTCGTCTCTACGTTGTATTTTAATTTTAGTTTACATTACAATGAAAACATTAAGAGGATACATCGAAACGTGATTTAGTTCGGTGTGTAAGTGAAATGGCGTTATGGCTGTCTAGTTTGAAGCGCGCACCGGAACTAAAAGCGCTTCGTTTAAATGTAGATTTATGACAAAATGCTATACTTAAATCGATTTTTAGCTTAGTAAGTTCTTAACATATTTAAATACCTTCGATTTAAAGCAAATTTTACTGCACAATAAGGAACTGTTTACGAATAATCGTATAAAACAGAAAATAGACGGTGCTACTTTGGAATTTTTTATGATTTATCATCATGTTTCGGTTTTATTTATTATTTTATTTTATTATTCGTAGGAAGGCTTACAGGCTAATTACAAATAATAGTTTACCACAACATGTTATAAAGTTGCTAAAATAACAAGCCTCCACAGATATATAACACGATTAATTTAAGCTGAACAGAGAAGAGTTTAAGTAGGTTGGGCAATGATATTTTATTAAAAATATCATTGTGTTTGGGTACAACAGTAGACAATATAGTCAAATAACACCTAAGAAAAATCCAAATGATTTAACCATATACACTTGGTTTTATAGTAATTTTGGAAACACAAAATTTATCGATGTATCCCCTTAACAGCGACCTTATTTTACGAGACTTAGTGCCCGATCACACGTACTACAAGCACATCACAACACAACGACGACAGTGTGCGGTCGAGTCCCGCCTGCGCCCTCCCCAACATCCATTCTGCGTTGTGGAAGCCACAACGTAACCACATCGAAATTTTTTAGTCACCACAACGCAACTGCAAGAAACTATCTATCTGTCTATATGTAAGAATCTATTTATTTATTTATTTATTTATAAAGGTACACCAACAGCTTCTGTATACAGCATATCAAATAAAAGTAGGTAAAAAGTCATAGACTTATACAGTTGCCAATAACAGGTGAACCAACATTCACAAGTAATGATAACAAGGTAAAAACAAAAAGTATAAAAATTTAAATGGTAACAAACTATATAAACAGAAATTTAAAATGCCAAAAGAAAAAAGTTACAGAGGTTGCAAGAAATACCTACATACTAACACAATTAACCTTTAGATGGCGTGTGTTGCGAACTTAGGGACTCCAAAATTCTGGTTTTAAAGATGTTTACGGAGTCATGATATACGTCAACATCAGGAGCGGATTTTATATAAGAATTCATCTCTCGGCTGAGCCGATTGAGAGATGAGTTTACTCCAATATTTGTTCTGGATGCTTTAGTGTGGAATAATATGAATAATAATAATAATATAAATAATAAATAATATAAATCTATATGGGTCGGAAGGTTGGAGTCGCGCCACGACGTCAACTTTAAGTCATTCGTGGTGCGAGTTCCAACACAACATCTGCAAACCTGCTTGAAAGAGGACTTTTGGCCGAAAGGTGTCGTGTTTCGACGTTTCCGAGGACGGTTAAGCGACTCCGTGCAGCGCAACACGACGCTGACGACATTACGTGTTTAATTGTAGTTATGTAGGTATATAAATGAATCCCTATGTTCCTTGGTCATCGCATCACGCGTGAACGGATGGAACAATTTCGCTAATATTTTTTTTTTCTTGTGTTTATGATTGTCAGGAAGTTTCTATGAAAGAAAAAATTAAGATAATTACGCAGAAATTTGGAAAATTTTAGAAAAAAAAAAAAACATTTTATCTTCACGCGTTTACATTAGAATATTCATAGCCAAGATATAGGACAACGTCTGTCGGGTCAGCTAGTTAGTTTATATTAATTTGTGTATTTTTTCTATGGGCTTTCAATTGCCTGAAAATAAAATGATTGATTGATTGACTATTCACATTTTGTCGCTGCAATGTGGTGTGCTTGTGATACGTGTGATCAGACCCTAATTTCAAGATCAAAAGAAGATATTTATTGCACCTAATACACTTTTAATGTCAGAATAAAAATAAAAATAAAACACGTTTATCTTCTTTCGAAAATGATTAACAACGACATAATTAGAGAATCAGGACTATTTAAAAATAAGTTATATTGTTGTCATGCTTTTTAAATTGCAGCATTAAAGATACGTAAGAATCTAAAATATCAAAATTTTCCTTAATGTATTTAAAAACGGTGAAATTAAATTAGGTGGCGAAAATTCACAAGCGCGATGGGTGTGAATATCTAATGACTTTATAACAAACATACTATTGTATATGTAGAGGGGCTCGTGGCTAAGTAATAACAGCCGTACGGGTCGATTAGGTTAAGTTACGCTTGCTGCGGATAGTCCGTGGATGGGTGACCATCTTTACATACAAAGACCCCTCCATGCCTCGGAAAGCACGTTAAGCCGTTGGTCCCGGCTGTCATTCGTGGATCTTTGACAGTCGTTACGTGTCTTCAGAAACCCGAAAGTCTTACCAAGGGGTAAGGGGGTCAGATAGGCAGTCTCTCCATGTAAAATACTGGTATTCAGCTGTGCTGCTGGGCAGTTTATTGCGCAACTTCTTCCCGGCTTTAGTTATCGATTCCCATCACGACTGCGGAGTTTCGCTTAATAATTTAATTTGCTCCTGTACATGTACGCACGGCTACCGATCAAGCTACACATTTCCAGTATAAGCTGATCTCGCATTGTACAGGATTTCCTTACAATGAGAGGTCAGTGTAAACTGGAAATATATAGCTTGATGTGTAGCCGTGTGTACCTCTCTCCACTTTACAATGCCGTCTATATATTCCACCAGTCGCTTCGCGGAGAACATTTTGTGAACGCGCTCTGTTCTAAGTAATCAAATGATTCGTACGAATATGAACCTTATACAGAAGCCAGATAAGGTTCATATTCGTATGAAACACTTGATGACAGCCATTTATACGAAAATGAACATTATTTTCTCACAAAACAAGGTCGATATTCGTATGTAAGGCTAACTTTACTTAGTACACAGAATACGTAGTTTTTATGGCCGCATACCGTATTGTAGTTATTCCTTTAGAAGACATATACCTGTCTCTCTCACACAATAAACCTCTCCACCTTACAATGCTGCATGTTATCGTCCATATACTCCACCAGACGTTTCGCGGGGAACACTTTGTGCACGCGCTTCCTGTGTGTGTATAAGGACGCTTTTTGCTTGAACGTCTGTTGGCAAATGTCGCAGGATAACGGACGCTCGCCTGAGTGGATAACTTCGTGTTGAGTTAATGCCTTTTTATCCTGTAATATAGATAATAGTATTATAAAGGTGAGATAAAACATTTCATAACTTTTTCAGCGCGGGTTCAAACCAGTGAGATACAGCGCAGATGTCAGACGATCAGAGAAAAAATAAATGCCGTCTTATTTTATTAGAACCTACTACCGGGATAAAAAGTATCCTATGCGTTAATCCAGGTTATAAACTATCTGTGTGCCAAATTTCATCCAAATCCGTTAAGCCGTTTTTGCGTGATTGAGTAACAAACATCTTCACAAACATTCACATTTATAATATTAGTAGGATAAGACTAGCTTCTGTCCGCGACTTCGTGTCCGCGTGGAGGTCGGCAATTATTCCACGGTAACCAAATTTCATCCAAATCCGTTCAGCTGTACTAGCGTGAAAGCTTAACAAACAAACTCACTTTCGCATCTATACTTATTATAAAACTAGCTTTTGCCAGCGGCTTCGCCCGCGTGGATGTCGGAAAATATCCCACGGGAACGTACTACCGGGAATTCCTTCCTTATTCCTTGTCTACATTATAAAGGGAACCTCTGTGCAAAATTTCAGCATTCTAGATTCAAGGGTTTGGGCTGGGCGTTGATCAGTCAGTCAGTACTTCTCTTTTTTTTTATTTAGTTTGATGATAAAGTCGCTTTCCGTGTCTGTCTGTGTGGCCGCGTTGTTCTTCTAAACTACGCAACGGATTTTGATGCGGTCTTCACTATCATTTAGAGAATTTATTCCCGAAGGTTTATATTAGGTTGGGGAAAAAGTCTTTTCGCATTATAGTATGTATGAACTTAAAATAAAATCTGTTTGGCTATACTATTTATATCTGGCTGGTTTTGGTATCATTGAAAGTTTAAATTTTAAAGGACATAATTCCAAATTCAAATTAGGAAAATGTGTGATTTTCATTTGTTTTTCGTACTGTCAAGATGAGTGAATCTAATGAAGAAATTCGATACATTTTAAAATTTTACTACAAAAAAGGTAAAAATGCAACGCAAGCCGCGAAAAAAATTTGCGATGTTTATGGACCCAGAGCAGTGTCTGTGAGAGTATCACAAATTTGGTTTAAGCGTTTTCAATCCGGAAATTTAGATGTCAAAGATGCACGTCGCTCTGGTCGCCCTATTACGGATAAAATGGATGCCATTTTTGAAAAAGTGGAGCAAGATCGGCATATCAGTAATTACGACGTAGCTGAAGAACTGGGAATTGACCACAAAATAGTTTTGGCGCATTTGAAAAAAACTGGGTACACAAAAAAGCTCGATATTTGGGTACCTCACGAGCTCACTGAAAGAAACCTAATGAACCGTGTACTCATTAGTGATTCTTTATTACGACGTAATGAAACCGAACCATTTTTGAAGAAGCTGATAACTGGTGATGAAAAGTGGATCACGTACGACAAGAACGTGCGAAAAAGGTCGTGGTCAAGGCCGGTCAGGCTTCACAGACTGTGGCGAAACCCGGGTTAACTCGCAACAAGGCGATGCTGTGTGTGTGGTGGGATTGGAAGGGCATTATTCATTATGAGCTGTTACCACCAGGCAGGACCATCGATTCTGAACTCTACTGCGAACAACTGATGAGATTAAAGCAAGAAGTTGAGAGAAAGCGGCTGGAATTAATCAACAGAAGGGATGTGGTTTTTCATCATGATAACGCTAGACCTCACACATCTTTAGCCACTCAGCAAAAATTAAGAGAGTTTGGCTGGGAGGTGTTAATGCATCCGCCGTATAGCCCTGACCTTGCACCTTCAGATTTCCACCTGTTTCGGTCTCTTCAGAATTCTTTAGGCAGTGTCAGGTTAACATCACGAGAGGACTGCCAAAACCACTTGTCGCGGTATTTTGATCAGAAGTCCCAAAATTTCTATAGCAATGGGATCATGTCCCTACCTACAAGATGGCAAAAAGTTATCGAACAAAGTGGTACCTACATACTTTAGATAAATGTAAATAATGTATATTAAAAAATGTTTTGAATTTTCTTAAAAAATGCGAAGAAACTTTTTCCCCAACCTATTATGTGAGTCGTAAAAACCGTGCGAAGCAGGGCCGGGTCGCTAGTCTATAATATTAGGTACTTACAGTAAAACCCTTCCCACATTCCTGACAGACATGGTTCCTTGGTTTCTCTTTCTTCTGACCATGTACTCGCATCATATGTTTTTCTACGTTCGCTCTTGAGGCTATGGGCTGAAAGAAAAAGAGTATTTTTATTACCATATGAAAATAACAAGAAATTGCGTAGCACTCGGAACCGGCGCGCCGCGTGTGTATGACCAGATGTATGAACGAAAACGAAGCAAAAGTAGTATGAGGGTATAGCAGTTGGCGTTCTGTAGTTTCTGCCTACCCGCATGTGAAGAAGCAGATGTAATACATTTCACCAGTTGTGTATAATCCGACGTTTGCACGAACGTAAAAATATCGCGGTGATTTTTTTTTCGCGCACTGGATTTTCAACGCTCTGCTTAGCGCCGAGAGTTGAAAATCCAACAGTGTGTTTTTTCGACGCACAGGTTGGATACTCGAAGCTCGGCTCAGCCTTTTCCTAATTATGTTGGGGTCAGCTTCCAGTCTAACCGGATGCAGCTGAAAACCAGCATTTTACATGGAGCGACTGCCTATCTGACCTCCACAACCCATTAACTGGGTAATACGATACCCCTTGGTTAGACTGATTGTCAGACTTTCGGTCTTCCGTCGACTCGTAACGACTGTCCGAATGACAGCCGGGACAAACGGTTTAACGTGCTTTCCGAGGCACGGAGGAGTCTCGGTATGTAAAGATGGTCACCCATCCACGAACCAACCGCGGCAAGCGTAGCTTAACCTGATGGATCGACCCGTGCGGCTGTTATTACTAAATAAATAAATATAAATATAAATAAATATGTTTTGGACATATCACACAACGCCATCTAGCCCCAAGCTAAGCAACCTAATGCTTGTGTTATGGTAACGAGATGGCTGATAAACTACTTATATACATTTTTTTTTTTTTGTAAATACATACATATTATAGATAGAAAAACACCCAGACTCGGAACAAATACTTGTAGGTCGTACAAATATTTGTTCCGTGCGGGAATCGAACCCGCGACATGCTGCGCAGCAGTCAATCGCTCAACCACTGCGCCAACCGTGTCGTCAAGTATAAATTAACATATAATAAAGTATTAAAAACGTACCTTTTCACACATAGGACACTTGTGCACAGTTTTGCCAAGATGTTGATAGTTGAAATGGTCTTGCATCGCCTCCTTAGTCGGGTAACCTTTATTGCACATCGGACACGGGAATCTGGAAAAAACATAGAATAAAAAAAAATAAATATGTAACATAACTTTGCTGCTGCACGGCAAAAGTTTTTTTCTTAAAATTAAAGAAAAAAAAAAAAAGAAAGAAAGAAAGAAAATACGTTTATTTGCGGTAAACATGACGCAAAGGACAACAAAATAAAATAAACAAAGTAAAAAGCAAGTTTTGGGGAAAATAACTAGGAAAAAAAACTAACTAGGATAAAAAACTAGGATTAAAATATTAAAATTAACTAGGATTTAAATATTTAATACTAGCTTTTACTCGCAGCTTCGCTCGCGTTAATTTAGAATTTGACAATCAATTCGGGTTGTACTCTGCTTGTAATAATAATAATATAAGTGTCAGTGTCAACCGTCAACTGATCAGCGTATATAAAGTGTTTGTTTACTCAGCCAACTGACGTCATGACCACAGAGCAATATGGCGTCAGAGTTCTGACCGCCGGTAGCTTGGACCCAGTTCCCGATACCGGTGGGCTACTATTTTTAACCGACTTCAAAAAGGAGGAGGTTCTCAATTCGTTTTTTTTTTATGTATGTTCCCCGATTACTCGAAGATGGCTGGACCGATTTGGATTATTTTTTTTTTGTTTGAAAGGGTATTATACTTCCCAGGTGGTCCCATGATCATCAAGTCAGGATCTGATGATGGGATCCTGGAGAAATAAAGAGAACTCTTCCAATTTTATAGGCACACTTGAAGCGATTTGGATAGTTTTTGGAAGATTACTTTCTTGGAGTGGTCCCATTTCAATTTGGTGAAGATCTGATGAAGAACTTCTGAGATAGGCCACGGAAGTCCTCAATAAATGATAGCAAATGGACTGGGATTGCTGAAATCTCATGTCTCTTTGTTGTTTACACCAGTTCATAACATAACATCACGCCAGTACGCTGTGAAGGGGTAAGCACATGTAAACCACTAAAAAGTGAAAAATAAAAACTTAAAAAAAAAATACAACTGACTTCCAAAAACAACATTACAAAGTGAAAAATAACTTTAATTTCGGAAGTCGGTGGCAAAAACGAAAATACATTTAATCAGACACCGACTTCCGAAATTAAAGTTATTTTTCACTTTGTAGTGTTGTTTTTGGAAGTCGGTTGTATTTTTTTGTACCTAAAAAAGTTTTTATTTACATTTTAAATGTTTTTTATATATTTTTTAAGAAATATTTAAAAATGTATTTGATAAGAAGAAAAATTAATAAACTAAATAATATAATATATTACACCCATTTTTGAAAAGTGTCTCAATTACATTCTATAGTGCTAAATAAGCCACTAAAAAAACACAAAATTTTTGTTCAATCAATATGTGCCATAAAAATGCATTTAAATTTTACATTTTCAAATTTCGCGCGAAAACGCTGGACGCAGTGGACGCCATATTACTCTGTGGTCATGACGTCAGTTGGCTGAGTAAACAAACACTTTATATATGCTGATCAGTTGACAGTTTTTAATTTAAACTTTTTAAACTTTCGCGATATTCCTTTTTACGAGGTAAACAGGTACAAGTACTTTTTAATTTATACATCCGTATGATGTAATAACATGGCGGCTACTTTCATAGTGTTAGAAAACAGATTAAAAAAACTGAAAATGACAGAAGAAAAACCTCGTTTTGTAATAAGACCGAATGTGTCGGAATAAAGTTCGAAATTAATAAGAAAAGGGTCCATGGTTTAAACCTGGGTTTGAAGGTGAACCTTGTTTTGTAATAAGACGGTATGCGTGCAACCTCTGCGGATCTTTAAATAGTATATGAGACAAACTTAGATTTTGAATTGAAGTCAGTCAGGCGGCCACGGACCGAAAAGCTATATAGAAAATATTATGTATGGAATATATTAACGACTAGCTGCGCCCCGCGGTTTCACCCGCGTAGACCGGGATAAAAGTAGCCTACGTGTTAATCCAGGATATAAGCTACCTACATACTAAATTTCATCCAAATCGGTCCAGCCGTTTGAGCGTGAAGAAGTAACAAACATACTAACACACATACACTCACCCACAAAAATTTGGAAAAAAATATTGAAATTCAAATCATATGCTATGAATTTCGATTATTTTGAATATGATTTAAATTTCGATTTTTTTTAAATAAAATTAAAAAAAAAAAAACTAGGTATGCCATAGGGTTCTACTCCGTTCATCTATTTTTTCAAGACGGTAAAAAAAATCAAATTTACTTACTTAAACACTTGATCGGAGGCATGCGCTCTAGAGTACTTGAGATGTGCCTGGTAGGTCGCGAGGTGAGAGAACGTCTTGTTGCACTCTTCACACTCGTAGCGCGACTTGTTCTGATGTCGTTGTATGTGGTATTTGAGTTGTATCACGCGCACCATTTTGTGACAGATCGTACATTCTGCTCTAGGTAGGGGACCCTCGTGTAGTCTGGAAATAGAGAAAGTAGTGTTAAACTTAAAATAATATACAATTGAAATTATGTATTTCTACTTAATAAAGGCTAGTATTTAAACGAACATCAAATATTACCAATCTTTCCCAACAGACTACGTACAGTCAACAACTTTGTCCCTCACCCCCATAAGGTCGCTTTTCGTATGCACGGGCCTGTGACTAGCCCCGCCTGCGTTGTTTTCGTCCACCAATAGCGCTTCGGCGCAGGTTATAAAAAAAAGAGTTCTAACCAATTTAAGAAAAAAAAAAACTGAAAAAAAGGGACATTGTTAATTTTAGGGTCATCCTTCTTAGACGACATTCTTCGTTCATTGGTCAAACAAAAACAATTAAATTAAAAAAAAGACTCGTTTTAATTCATTAGTCAAACAAAAAAGGGCATTGCAAACTACGATTTCAACGTGCAGCCGAAAAAGTTTTGAAAAGGGCACAACGACTTTCGATTGTACATCAAAAATACTGGTTGCACATCAAAATTTGCATGTCTAAATAAATTAAACGTAACTTTAGGTCGACGGTGTGGCTCCTATTTCTGTCTGCAGGGTTTAAAGGAACCTAACCAAACCGAACCTCAGGGTACCCAATAATTATAATTTGTACAAGTTTTGATATTCACTTAGTTAACTAAATAATACGTTTTTTTTATTTTTGATCGATATATTACGTGTTTTTAAAATTCCTATAAAACCAAATGTATATGCTTAAATCATTTGAATTTTCCGTATGTGTTATTTGACTATATTGTCTACTGCTGTACTGAGGAGCTCGTGGCTAATAACAGCCGCAAGGGTATCGGGCGAGCCACGCTTGCCGGGGTTGGTGCGTAGATCGGTGACCATCTTTACATGCCGAGACTCCTCCGTGCCTCGGAAAGCACGTTAAGCCGTTGGTCCCGGCTGTCATTCGTGGATCTTTGACAGTCGTTGCGGGTTGTCAGAAGCCCGAAAGTCTGACAACCAGTCTTACCAAAGGGTATCGTATTACCCAGTTCCTGGGTTGTGGAGGTCAGATAGGCAGTCGCTCCATGTAAAATACTGGTATTCAGCTGCATCCGGTTAAGACTGGAAGCCGACCCCAACATAGTTGGGAAAAGGCTATTGATTGGGACACTCCGCAGTTTAAGTACGCGGCGGGCTCATCTCACTGGGTCAATTCAGTGTGGGCTGCCGCGCACCGGCCTGCTCGCACGTTAGTTCGATACCCACTCACGCGCCGCATCGTAAAAGAAGACAACCCTAACGAGTCAGAAGGTATCGCGATAGAAAGAGAGGCAACTTAAAGGTGAATATAACTGTAGGTAATGAAGCGTTGTGCGACCTGAATTACACTTTATTGTGCCGTAGCAAGAGTCGCTTTTAATTTAAATGACTTTGCGGAGTGTCCCATCTGTATTAATCTGTGGTATTAGTGTGGATACAAGGCTTACTTGAGATGTGTAGCTAAAGTTGTTCTGTTAACGAAACGTTTTTTGCAGTGGTCACATTGCAGGCCTTCTCTGTGAAAGCGGGCCACGTGGTTCTTGCGAGCGCGGGAATTTCTGGAAGAACACAACATTTATGATAACTCCACAGACAACAGTGATAATATTTTAGTGCATAACTATACCCCATTTTTTTTACAGTCCGTTCAACCGATTTTGACTTCTATTGCGTTGGTGGCATGACAAATGGCAGCTGCAATAAACAGCTGGTATTGTGTAACTACTTTTTTGCCTTTAATGCCATCCTTAAGTCAATGGAATAGAGGTCAAAATCGGTTGAACAGACAGTAAAAAAGGTTTGTTTAAATGTCTAATATTATTGTAAATGGATTATACGTGTGTGCGCATCTTTTTATTTCGTGCGTTCATGTACGCACAGAAGCAGGTCAAGTTACTATTATAAACTGTGTAACAAACATACAGCGCCATCTAGTGTAATTTATGCAATGCACTACGATGAGCGGCTTCATAGACTCGAAGATAACAACTACAGACGACTACGTGTAGATAATGTACACACACATGTCAACTGTCCGCCTTTATAAGCAGAGCTGTCTTCGAACAAATCGTCGAATTATGTCGTGACGAGCTTACGGACACAAATAGAGACACTATTTTCATGGGCGCGAAAATGCAGCGCGCCCAACCTTTCATTCGCCAGTGGCGACCATGATGAGGGGCCCGTGGTTACGGGCCGCCGTACAGCGTCCGCGGGAGGGGGGCTACGCCCCGAAACCGCACGTCACGCCCCTTACGGGGCGTAGCGATATCACACTTGTTACAAATCGTCATTCACTAGCTAGAGGTTCAGAGTTCGGTAGCCCCGCAGCCTTCTCTGTTTCCTAAGTAAGCCTGGTTCCTGTTCGATAGCTCCGCAGTCTTCAGGAACTAGACAGCTAGGGAAGGTTTGATTGGCGATAGCCCCGCAGTCCCTTTCATTCCTTCACTTAGGGTTGCCACATGGTAAATCAATATTGTAACATAATCTAAGTTAAAGTTGCCAATAAATTATCATCAAGTTCAACGGGGCTTTATTTTCACAACCTGCAACCCTTTATTAATTTTTTTTTTTTCAGTTTGTTCATGTACACATACGTTAAAAAATTCTGACCCAAAGGTGTTGATTGATTCATTTTCTTTTTTTTTACTTCAAGCTTCAACTCAAATACCTACTCCGCAAAAAGACGCACTAAAAACACGTAAACAGTACTGGTAGGTACAGCACGCATGACGGTCTCCCTGCTAATGTATTTCCTAATGCCAACAAATTGCCGGCATTGCGATATTCTGTTTCTTTCTCGTAATCAAGGTCATTTTTAGGTAACCGGTATTAAAACGGTAACTTAAATAAAGGTAACATGTTTCTTCTTCTTAGGTTACCCAGATAGCGGTTACCTTAACCGTAGAGGTAACCAAAATTCTTCGATACCTGTACCGTAATTCATAAAGGTTTTCGGTCCCTGCTTATAAATACCAACGATCTAAGAATTTGTATTGTCCTTAGATTTAAATTTAATGAAATAATCACGAAAAACCTCTAGAAACGCGACGTTGCCAGCCCGCGCGCTATAAACGCTCTTAATATAACTTACTTGAAGAACATGTCACACTCTAAGCACTGGTAAACTTCTATGGAAGTCTTGGAGAGCAGCTTACGAAGATCGCCAGGCTTGGGAGGAGACGCGTTGGCTTCCTTTTCTTTTTCTTTCTTTTTTCTGCCCTGGAAATAGATGTTTATCTTATAAGAAACTAGATATGAATATGATTATTACTTATTTTAATTAAATAATTTTGTTTCACAGCTAAATCATGGATAATTTATTTTTGGTAGAATTATGGCGAAGTTTAAACCATGAAAACTATGAGAAAACGGCGCGGCGTGCGTGTTGAATAAAGTTAGTTTCCCAGTTTTTTTTTTTTTAATCTTGGGAGCATAGGGACCTTATTACTAACGCAATAAGGTTGAAAAGTGGTTCACCGGAAGGTTTGCCGATGGTACATACACCACCAGTCACCTGTATAGAAAATACATCACGTTAGTGCATCGTAAGGCAGTGATGAGCGAGTGGCGTCAAGTGCTGGTCGCCCGGCAGCATTAGGGTAGCGTTACAGATTAATACAAATGGGACACTCCGCAAAATCATTTAAATAAAAAGCGACTTGCTCCGACACAATAAAGTGCAATTCAGGTCGCACAAAGCTTCATTACCTACAGTTATATTCACCTATAAGTTGCCTCTCTTTCTATCGCGTAACTCTTATACCTTCTGGCTCGTTAGAGTTGTCTTCTTTTACGACGCGGCGCGTGAGTGAGTATCGAACTAACGTGCGAGCCGGCCGGTGCGCGGCAGTCCACACTGAGTTGACCCAGTGAGATGAGCCCGCCGCGTACTTGCAGCTTCATACCTAAACTGCGGAGTGTCCCATCTGTATTAATCTGTGGTAGCGTTCGGATTCTAGCGGCAGACACGACCGACTGCTGCAACCTTAATGCTCGCATTGTTAGTCTGCTTGCTCATGTGAACAGACACGTGCTGTCTGCTCAGTTCTGATGACTGCTCATGGAATGACAAATACACAATAACATCTTTCATCAAGCCCAATGCAACAAGTGCTCAGATTCTTAACAGCTGCAATGACGACTTCGTAAAGACGTTGACCAGAGACGATGTTATAGTTTTAGTGATCGGATCTAATGACAAAAACCCTTACTCTTTGATAACTGAGCTGTGTAATGTCCTTTGTAAACTACGGAACAATACTGTATTTATTACTAACGTACAATATAATGCTTACTTAAACGAAAATACAATTAACTACAACCTAGAATTAATAATACAAAATTATACAAATTGTAAATACATAAAAATACACAATTCAGAATACATGAATAGTATCAACGACAGGTCTATGAAAAGTTACCACCAGTACTATGTATCACATTTATGTTTGAAGTTGAACACAAGAATTGACTTCAAAGAATATCAGACTGAATTTCTTAATCGATTTAAAAATAAACACATTATACAGAACATAACAAACACACATACGACACCGCGAAAAACCACACAAACAAAAATTACTGCCTTCTTTGGAAAAATAAAACAAGTCGGTGATGACACGAAAAATCGGTTTTTTCGTAAACAAAACTAAATATACTACAATCACGGTAATTCACCAAAATATTGCTGGGGTACTGAACAAACAGGAATTAATAGAGGTGGCCATTTCAAATTTACAAAAGGAATTGGGTTCCGTAGATGTTATATGTTTAACTGAAACTTTCCTAAAAAGTGGTTGTGAACCAAACCTTAGACTTAATAACTATAAACTGGTATCCTTCTTCTCTCGATCTAACCAACGACGGGGAGGCTCGTGTATATTATTAAAAAATAACCTACAATTCAAAGAAATAAAAAATCTACCTTTCCCCACTCTCTTTCAATTCGAATGCTGTGCCATCGAAATAAGTAAATTTAACCTAATCATAGTGTGCATATACAGGGTTACAGGAAAAGTCGACCTAGATCCGTTAAGGGCGTGTAGTACACATCATTTCTGAATGATTTTACTATGGAACCCCTCATCCTAAACTTAACCGTTTTCGAGATATTCGAGTTTTAATTTTTTTTATGAAAATGCCCAATTTTTCGGCTATTGAATTGAATATTTTGTATTTATTTGACTCTTATGATTATTTTTTTGGTTTTTTACATGAAGAATGAGATGCTTAATGACCTCAATGACTAAAATTGCACGTAAGTTAACTAAATAGGTCATTGTAGACGATCGAAACTTAAGAAAAAAAGTAAAAATTATAAAAACATATTTTTCTTTTCTGGATATCTCAAAAAATAATTATCGCACTTGCTCTGCAGGTGTGCTTAAAAACATCTACATTTTATCAGCTATCCAACGAGGTATAACAACCTAGGGTTGTATTTAAACTCATATAAAAAAACATAGTTGAAAAGGTTCAGGTAGTAGGTCTAACGGGTCCCTCGGCTATTGTCCTTCAAGTTAATCCGGTGCGTGTGAGCGAGACAACTTACGATTTATGCAGGTGAGAGTGAGAAAAATAATGTGCAAAAACAAGTTTGGGGATACAACATGCCCATTGTTTTGTATTTGGTCGTTGGTTTGCTTGCCATCCATTTTAGTCTGCTCATGCGATTCGTCCATGGTAGATGCGAATTATTGTGCTTTCGGATTCCCACACGGCTTGGCTTTGTTTCTGGACTGATTTTTCTAACTGTGACTACTGTGCTTGTTTACTGGACTCTGATTTGTGCTTGTGATACTGGACTATTGAAAATGGCAACATACTCGAACGAAGAATATGCGGATATGCTTATCTGCTACGGATACTGCAATTGCGTGTCCGCACAAGCTCGGACTGAGTACATACGACGCTATCCCGACCGTCGAGTACCTGATGTGAGCGTTTTCGACGGAGTTTACCGACGACTTCGTGAAACTGGCTCTGTTTCGCGACGACGTTCGGACTTAGGAAGACCACGTGTCATTGATGACGACGAGGAACAAGACAACGAAATCGTAGAACGGTTCAGAAGAGACCCAACCACTTCGACCAATATTGTTGCCCGTGAACTGGGTCTAACTCAGTGGAAAGTGTGGTTTACGGTTCATACGGCAGGCCTGTATCCATACCACTACACGCCGGTACATGTAATTGAAGAAGGAGATCCCGCGAGACGCATGGACTTCTGCAGATTCATGCTCAATGCAGATATCGAGGACCCGAATTTCCTAAAATTAATATTGTGGACAGATGAATCCAAATTCGATAAGGACGGGATTACTAATTACCATAACGCACACTATTGGGCTCCTAAAGAACTAGGCAATCCAAATAAGAAAAGAGTAAAGGGGTCACAACGACGATTTAGTGTAAATGTGTGGATGGGCATCATTTCCAACCATTTGATTGGGCCTTACTTTCTTCCAGACACCCTCAATGGTGAAACTTATGAAAATTTCTTAAGAGGTGACTTAGGTGACCTACTAGATGATCTCCCATTAGAATTACTGCGGGACATGTGGTTTCAACATGATGGCTGCCCTGCTCATTTCAGAAGAAGCGTTAGGGAATGGTTGGACATTAACTATCCTAACAAATGGATTGGACGAGGTGGGCCTTTACCCTGGCCAGCCAGATGTCCTGACCTGACCCCCATGGATTTTTATGTATGGGGGCACATGAAGAGCCTCGTTTACAGTGAGCCCAACCCCATATCGTCAGTGGAAGTTCTCAAAGAAAGGATAATTAATGCTGCTAACGACATAAGAAGAACATTAACCACTGGTGTAGTGAAAAGTGGACTACGTGAAAGAATGAGAAAATGTGTGCGAAAAAGAGGTGGACACGTAGAACATGAACTATAAAATGTTATTCAAAAACATTAGGTGAATAAATGTTATTTTGAACTGATTTATTGTTTCATTTAGCTTACTACAATCACCGACGATCTGTACGCCAACTATGAGATTTGAACTATGAGATGATTTATTCTGACTGCCATGTAGCCTTAGAAACTAAGTTTCACCTTTGAGGTTAATAAATACCCTAGAGTGTTATACCTCGTTGGATAGCTGATAAAATGTAGATGTTTTTAAGCACATCTGCAGAGCAAGTGCGATAATTATTTTTTGAGATATCCAGAAAAGAAAAATATGTTTTTATAATTTTTACTTTTTTTCTTAAGTTTCGATCGTCTACAATGACCTATTTAGTTAACTTACGTGCAATTTTAGTCATTGAGGTCATTAAGCATCTCATTCTTCATGTAAAAAACCAAAAAAATAATCATAAGAGTCAAATAAATACAAAATATTCAATTCAATAGCCGAAAAATTGGGCATTTTCATAAAAAAAATTAAAACTCGAATATCTCGAAAACGGTTAAGTTTAGGATGGGGGGTTCCATAGTAAAATCATTCAGAAATGATGTGTACTACACGCCCTTAACGGATCTAGGTCGACTTTTCCTGTAACCCTGTATAGAACACCTACACGTGATGTCACAACTTTTTTGGATAATTTGGAACTTCTAACCAATAAACTATGCCAAAAAGGTAAGAAAAAAATTATCATCTGTGGCGACTGGAATATTGATACTCTGAAAACAAATAAAACAACGAAGGACTTAAATTCTATACTTATTAATAATAATTTATTAAACCACATAAAACTGCCTACGAGAAAAAACGCATGTTTGGACTTAATAGTAAGTAACATACACGACGCCAAATCTGCAATTCACTATCTAGCGCTTTCAGACCACGAATCGGCACAATCAATAACGGTTAGCTTAGAAACGGATTTTCAAGTTAAAGACATTCATAGCTTTTGGTTTAAAAATGTAAGAGAGCTCAGTAACGAAAATATAATAAAATTTAATAACTGCATCTCAAGTCTATCCTTTTCTGAAGTTTACGAAGCTCAAACAACAAACAACGCCTTCGATAGACTACACGATATAATTACCCTTTTCTACAATTTATGCTTTCCTATAGTTAAAGTTAAAAATACTTGTAAACAAGTGAAAAATAGAGGTCTAACCAAGGGTATAAAAAGATGCTGCGTTAAAAAACGAACATTATATTTAAAATATCATCTCTACAAACATAACAAAAAACAAAACAAAAAGAAATATGACGACTACACTCAAATACTGAAAAAATGCATACACAAGGCTCAGCAGATTAATAGCTTAGACTACATAAATAAGGCCAAGAATACAAGTAGAGCGGCCTGGAACGTGATTAAAACAAACACAAATAATATGACAAGTAACTCTGAAGTTGACGCAGTGAATGCTAATAGTAAAGTTTATGACAATCCAAACCAAATATGTGACTTATTTAATGACTACTATATATCCCAAACAAAGACGACCAATACTGCGCATAAGGACTCGAAATATGACATGAAAATAAACACTCCTCAAAATCCTAAAAGCATTTTCCTAACACCAGTAGATGAATCGGACATTTATAAAATAATTCACAGTCTAAGAAACACTAACTCGACTGGATATGACGACCTGAGCACTAAAGTGTTAAAAATATGTGCAATGAGTTTAGTGTCTCCCTTAACCTACATTGTAAACCTATCTCTAACAGAAGGAGTATTCCCAACACGTCTGAAAAGGTCAATTGTCAAACCTCTTTATAAAAAAGGTGTAAAAACTGACATGAGCAATTATCGCCCAATAACTTTGATACCAGTACTATCTAAAATCTTTGAGAAAGTTATGTGCATTAAAATAGAGAACTTTTTATTATCATGTGATGTTCTTAAAAAAGAACAATTCGGTTTTAGGAAGGGAAGTTCCACTGCTTTAGCATGTTTTGCGCTAGTAAAATACATAACTGAAAGCTTAAATCAAAAATCTAAGATAAGTTGCGTGTTTCTAGACATGACAAAAGCCTTTGATTTTGTTTGCCATAAAACACTACTCTCAAAGCTTGAGCATTATGGAATCCGGGGTAAGGCCAACGACTGGGTCAAAAGTTATCTTTCTGAAAGAGTACAATGCGTGGAAATAACAAAAACGTGTCAAAATGAACAAAAAACCTATAGGTCGGAATACAAACAAAATAACTATGGCACGCCACAGGGAGGAATCGTATCCCCACTACTCTTTCTAGTTTACATCAACGACATTCCAGAGGCCATAGGTAAAGATTGCATACTGTTCGCGGATGACACTACAATAATGATTAAGAGTGACAGTAACAAAAATTTAGAAAAAGAAATCGTCCAAGCTCTGGATAATGCAATTGATTGGCTAGAAAAAAATAATTTAAAAATAAATATGACTAAAACAAACATAATACAATTTCATACATACAATGCAAACATAAATAAACTAGACATTAATTATAAAGATTCTCAATTGACTACTGTCGATAATTGTGTATTCTTAGGTATAACGATCGACAAAAATTGCAACTGGAAAACGCACATAGATAAAATCCTGGTAAAAATAGATCGTTTTATTTATGTCTTGAAACGAATTAGGCAAAAAGTAAACTGTGATACTGCAACGCTGGCTTACCATGGTTATGTATCGTCCGTGCTTAGATACGGCATTGTAATATGGGGTAACTCAGTAGATTTTGACAGAGTTTTTAAAGCTCAAAAAAAATGTATTCGAGCAATTTGTGGAGCTCACTTTTTAGACAGCTGTAAGCCACTATTTCAAAAACTTAAAATTCTACCTTTGCCGTGTTTATATATTTTTGAAATTTGTATTTTTGTTAAAAGAAATTACGATTTATTTGAAGTTAGCACTGAAAGGCCAAATAGCCGAACAAGGCATAAAGACAGACTTCGGCTGCCACAAATAAAACTAAAATTATTTATGAAAAATGTATACTGCATGTCGATTATTATCTACAATCATTTACCAAATAGTATTCAAGATTTACCGCTGACAATGTTTAAAAAAATGCTTTTCAAATTTTTACTATTTAAACGATATTACACCATTAGGGACTATTTAGAAGACAAGTCAATAGACTCTGTAATTTGTAACTTAGATTAATTTTGACATCGCATGACTTTTAAATACATTTGCACGCCATGTTATGGCAGGATACGCTGAACTAAACAAATTAACACCTTATGTACCGTATTCTAGCAAATAAATATTTTGATTTGATTTGATTTGATTTCAGTTTGTTGCTCATCTGGCTGTGAGCACATAGTTTGCTTACCTTTTTAGTCCGTACGTCACCAATCTTAATGCTCGCGTTGTTAGTCTGCTTGCTCATGTGAGCAGATACGTGTTGTCTGATCCCTTTGCTGCTATCTCGCTGTGAGCACATAGTTTTCTTACCTTGTTAGTCCGTATGTCACCAATCCTAATGCTCGCAATGTTAGTCTGCTTGCTCATGTGAGCAGACACGTGCTGTCTGATCAGTTTGTTGCTCATCTCGCTGTGAGCACATAGTTTGCTTACCTTGTTAGTCCGTACGTCGCCAATCCTAATGCTCGTGTTGTTAGTCTGCTTGCTCATGTGAGCAGACACGTGTTGTCTGATCCGTTTGCTGCTCATCTCGCTGTGAGCACACAGTTTGCTTACCTTGTTAGTCCGTACGTCGCCAATCTTAATGCTCGCGTTGTTAGTCTGCTTGCTCATGTGAGCAGATACGTGTTGTCTGATCCGTTTGCTGCTCATCTCGCTGTGAGCACACAGTTTGCTTACCTTGTTAGTCCGTACGACGCCAATCTTAAAGCTCACATTGTTAGTCTGCTTGCTCATGTGAGCAGACACGTACTGTCTGATCAGATTGTTGCTCATGTCGCTGTGAGCACATAGTTTGCTTACCTTGTTAGTCCGTACGTCACCAATCTTAATGCTGGCGTTGTTAGTCTGCTTGCTCATGTGAGCAGACACGTGTTGTCTGATCAGTTTGTTGCTCATCTCGCTGTGAGCACACAGTTTGCAGTTGTAGCGAAGATAGTGAGAGTCTGTGTGGGTCGGTAGTTTACTATCTTCTATGTATATATAGCATACTTTGCATGGTACTTGGCCGGGTTTCTGTGAAAGAAGGAAGTCTTTAAGAGGGTTGTCGCATTTTGTCTCCTCACACAAAATCGATCTGCCTAGCCTTTTCCCGACTATGTTGGGGTCGGCTTCCAGCCTAACTGGATGCAGCTGAATACCAGTATTTTATATGGAACGACTGCCTATCTGACCTCCATAACCCGGTAACTGGGTAATACGATACCCCTTGGTAAAACTGATTGTCAGACTTTCGGGCTGCTGACGACCCGTAACGACTGTCAAAGATGACAGCCGGGACCTAAAGCTTAACGTGCTTTCCGTGGCACGGAGGGGTCTTGATATGTAAAGATGGTCACCCATCCACGGAGTAACCGCGGCAAGCGTAGCTTAACCTGATCGATCGGCTCGTGTGGCTGTTATTACTTAGCCACATTGCTTTTATATCGTAGCTATTATAACGATTCTCGTAGTCCAAGATAAATCACTGACGTACCGTTGACTGTAAGTTACCTAAGATTAAATTAAATCCTAACCAGAGAAGAAATCTATGAATTAAAGCAAAAATCTCGTAACTTGTAGCTCGTCACAAGCGTTAGCACGGTTCTCAAGTTATGTACAGTACAACTATATTCTTGATGTCCCTAGACAAACTTCGTGTTTCGCCAGACTTTAGTAGCTTTCCTCCCATTTTTAAAATAATATACAACGTGTCGTTTTGCATCCTCGTCAAATTTAAGGATGTGGTATAGACAATCAAACCGAACAACTTTTTCCATGGCACCAACATCGTAATCGCGAAAAAATAATCAGCCGTCCCATACATTTGCGTCGAATAGGTATTGAAGTTTTCTATGGGACAGTTGAAATTTTTTTCGCCATTAGATTGTATTGTATCCTACAAAATGACACGTTGTATACTTCATAGTCGATTGAGAGCGTCCGGTATGCACCAAGTGCAAAGATCAACTGATAGAAATCCGACGACTGGCAAAACACGAAGTTTGCCGAGGGACATTAAGAAAATAGTTGTACTGTACTATAGTTTGACCGATACCGCTGTACCGCGGGGGGCGGGTCACCGTGAGCGTTGACGAAACGCTCATTCGTCCTGCACTGCATGTCGCCGCGCACATACCTAAAGCGCGGTACAGCGGTATCGGTCAAAATATAGCAGACAGAGTAACGTTGCAATTTACATGTTAGAATAGGGATACTTACCGCTCTATGCGCCGACACAAAATGGTCTTCGACCTGCTGCTGCGTGTAAAATCCAATAATACACAGCTCACATTTGTACACCGAGCTCGCGTATTGTACTTTCTGCTTAGCCTCTTCTCTGAAAGAAACGTCGTGATGTTAATTTTTGAAAGCAATACACTCATAGATGTAATAAGAAAAGTTGTATGGAAATCGGTTGTCATGGTATGTGAAGCAAAGGACTGAGATAAATGAGAGGAAAGTTTGAATGTGGATGGCTATAAGAGAAGGGGAAAAGACCAAAGAAACGATGGATGGATTGTGTGAAAGATGATATGGCTGGAAATGGGGTATAGAGAAGTATAGAGTAAAAAAAGTAAGTTTAAAAACTAAAACCCGACTACTGAAAAATCACACTCTAAAAAGTACGAAACAAAAAGATATTCTCATCTGAAATTAGAAAAAGGTAGACAAATTAAAAATCCGGAGTGACACGTAATCTGTTTGATTTATGCCCTAACATGACGTGCGACTCCTGATTTTTAATTTGTCTGTCTTTTTCTAATTTCAGATGAGAATATTTTCTTGTTTCGTACTTTTTAGAGCGTGATTTTTCAGTAGTCGGGTTTTAGTTTTTAAACTTACTTTTTATTTAAATGATTTTGGGGTTATAGTTTCGTGACAAGTATTTGCAGAGCCAATTTACATTTTTTAAGAATAATAATTATTATGTATTTTGGGTAGGTTTGGAGAGAAAATATTTTTGGCTCACATCTGAGGCGTGATTTTAGAAATTATTCCCAATTATCGGGTGCATGTAAGCAAATCCGCGAGCGATAGCTATCAATACACATATTTTTGAAATGTGCTAATTAAGCCCTTTCATTTGATATCCAACATATCATTAAAAAAAAATTTTTTTTAGTTCATTATTTTATGTCCTCTAGAGGGCGCGATGTTCTATTTAATGTGACGTTACATAGCCTATAACCAGCGGACGATGAAGACGCTTCTAACGATACCTCATTTGTCAAATTATATTAAGGAGGTTAGAAGTTACGAGGGAACAGATGAACATACATACATACATAAATACCGGTCAAAATCATAACCCTCCTTTTTGCTTCGCCGTGTCGGGTAAAAAGAGCCTCTTTCCCTCGGCCCGCCATCTGGTGTAAAAGTGTCTAGAATCCGTATTTCTTTATTCTAATAACAATTAAATTTCAAAGTAAATTGCTTTTTTATTTATCTTAATTACAATGTACAAGCTAACACTAAAATATATATATTATGTACAAGTATATAATAAAAAATAAAAAGGGGAAGAGCTCATAGGGCATCAAAAAATTCGTCCACATCGCTGTCAATGGGAAAAGTGCCCAAAAGGCTGGCAGCATTGCCACGTTGGATGGCAATGCTAATTCTTTGGGCTAAAAATAGGCCAGCCCTCTGGTCCCGTGTAGAGTCGACCAACCGCTTGGCGATGTCCCGAAAAACTCGATGAGCACTCGGACCCCAAGGCCCTAGTGTTTCAACCCCAAACGGCTCAAACATATACACTTCTGGACACATCTATTGGCCCACCTTAGAGTTTAGGTTTCGATGGCCCCTACCGAAATATGATTGCTAGATTGAACAAAAACTGTTGATGCAGTTTTAAACCTGATACATTTTACCATCTTTTTCGATCGTATTGTTTTAAATTTGAATTCAGAATACCATACGACATGGAGCTACGCCTAACAAGTCGGATATGCGCCTTGTTAAAGGCAATTGATTTTTGAATAAAAAACATGTTTTATCAAATAAAGGTTTAATTTAATAACGCGTGTTGCCTCCATGGGCATCTACCACAGCTCTCATACGATTAGGCATAGAGTTTATCAACCGCTCTATGAAATTTTGAGGGATCATCTCCCATTCCTCTTCTATGGCAGTTTTCAACTCCTGCTTCGTCTGGGCAACTGGCTGACGAGCCCTAACACGTCTTTTTAGCTCGTCCCACATGTGCTCAATGGGGTTCATGTCTGGGCTTCTGGCTGGCCAGTCCATAACTGTGATGTTCACATCCCGAAGATATTCCCTGACGATGCCGGCCGCATGGGCTCTTGCATTATCATGCATAAAAAGGAAATTTGGGCCCACATAGTCCGCGTATGGTATCACGTGAGGTTCTAAGCACTCACGAATGTACCTTTCAGCATTTAATGTTGGCAGCCGTGGTCCTGTAACAACCTCAAGTTGAGTTTTGCCGCTCGCGGATATACCGCCCCAGACAGTCCATGAGCCACCGCCATAAGCAACCCTCTCTTCAAAGCAGCATTGTGCGAAACGCTCTCCCTTACGTCAGTAGACCTTCTTCCTTCCATCATTGCCATGTAACACAATTTTAGACTCATCAGAAAAGAGTACACGGCTCCAATCTTGCTGTGTCCAATTTAAATGATTGCGTGCGAAATGAAGACGCGCTGTTCGGTGGGCTCGCGTTAGTTTGGGGCCATTAGCTGGCTTGTGTGGTACCATATCGCGTTCTTTTAACCTTCTCCGAACAGTTCCAGCGCTCACAGATACTCCGTGGAAGTCGCGAAGTTGGTTTTGTATCTCAATGGAGGTAAGGTGACGATTTCTCAAGCTGGTCGTCACGATGAATCGATCCTGCCTTTCAGTTGTGACCCGAGATCGTGGCCTTCCTTGGCGACGAACAAAGCCGCCAGTCTCTAGGTACCTCCGATAAACATTTGGGACCGCAGATCGACTTAAATTAAGTTGAGCACTCACGTTTCTTTGGCTGTGTCCGGCCTGAATAAGTGCCACAGCTTGGGCGGCGACTTCAGGTGAAGTATCCATAGATTATTGATAGAACCTCACCTTAATGTTAAGAATAAGTAATGTTTGTTGCAAAACCAAAGATATCAATCACTTTTTCAAGAATTAAATCCAAGTAAATCAATAAAACCAAGTTTTCTTAGTATTCGATTATTTGATATCAACAAACAGGCTCCAAATTGTCTTTTGTTTCTTTAAATTCTGTGTTCGAAATTCAAAAAAAGACTATTGAATGAAATTGTGAATGTGCCAGGTTCAAAACTGCATAAAAACTTTTTGCTCGACCTAATATAAAATTTTAGCTAGGACCAAACGAAACTGAAAATACAAGGTGGGCCAAAAGATGTGTCCAGAAGTGTAGTTCCCAAAAAGGTTTTTATATTTAATTATTTAATTCAAAATTCGACTCAGTTAAATCTCATATAAAATAAGAGTGCACAAAAGAGTCTTGATTTGTTCTCTAGTACATGACACTTAAACATACCAGTCGAAATGTGGGTGTGCTATACATCTGCCTACCCTTTAGGGTAATACAGGAGTGATGTCATGTTTTTTTGAGGAATTAAATATCTATAATCTTGTTCAAGGGGATGGCGAAGTAGACCGAGACGTAACGCACCGGATCAACTCAGGATGGATGAAATGGCGACAGGTTACAGGAACAACTTGTGACCCATGGGGCTTCCGTGGGTCGCAAGTTAAAGGGCAAAACATGTAAGTCCGTGATAAGGCCTGTCGTACTTTATGGATCGGAATGCTGGACAGTGAAGAAGATGGATAAAAAAAAATTGCATGCAGCGGAGATGAAAATGATGATTGAGATGGATGTGTGGAGTGCAAAGAATGGATAAAGTAAGAAATGAGTATATAAGAGGAAGTTTGAAAGTGGCGCCAGTGGCAGAAAAGTTGAAAGGAAATCGTTTGTCTTGGTATGGGCATGTGATGAGGAGGGACGAAACGGATGTGACTAAAAGTTGTTGATGATGATGATGTTGATGGATGGAGAGGCAGAGGAAGGCCAAAGAAAAGATGGATGGATTGTGTGAGGAATGAGATGAAAGAGAAGGGAGTGAATGATAGCGTGACGGTTGACAGGGAGAGTGGAAGAATAAAACGTGGTGCGCCGCCCCCACGTACCGTGGGACAAGAGCAGGAATATGATGAAATATATATAATCTTACCTGCAAGCCAACATATCAGCTTCGCTCATATACTCCGTTATATAACCTAATTTCGCAGAAGGCTTCTCTTCCTTAATCTTCGTATTTTGACACATTATAACCGTCTCAATCTTAGAAGATGTCAATGGCCTGAAATAGAAGAAAACAAATTGAAAAGATAGTGCATGACATACATATAGCTATTTTATCATGGGTCGTACCTAAAATGAAGAAATAAGGGGTGTAGGGGCGCGACCTAAGTGGTACCTGGTAGGATTCGCTTCGCTACTAAGTCAAACACTCAAATAACTTCGAAGGTTTATTGCTGATTAAGAGAGTTGACAAGGTAACGTTTAGGCTAAGCTAAATAAAATAAAAATAAATATCTTTATTTCCCAATACATACAGATAATTGTGATTGTAGTTTACAACTTTGAAGATATGTGATTTACATAAAAACATCTAAACGCTGCAAAATCTGTACACAAAAGATTAAACTCTGTCTCTTAAACTAGGGTATCCTGTATCTTAAGAGACAGTGTCTCACAATGAGGTTCCAATTAATATAGTTATGTGTGAGTGGACTGTGTCAGTATTTGAAGGGGAAAAAAAAAAGAAAGAAAAATGTTTTAGTTTACATCTGCTATTAAATTATGTATGAGTATGAAAGAGTACAAAGGTGAGGGTGAAAGAACGTGATTGTAGGTGTGTATAGGTGTTTATGTGTGAGTATGTATGAGTAGGTGATGAGGTGTTTGGAGTGTAAGTGAGTAGGGGAGTTGTATTATATTCAAGTGTGTTTGGTTGCGAGGAAAGAGTATTCATGCACGCATGCATAAAGTTGGGTGAGTACTTATTAGGCGATGTAGGTAAGTAAAGTCTCCGTTGCAGCATAGTCCTGTTTAAGAAGCCATTCCGTCACTTTTAATTTTAGGTTGTGTTTGTTAAGGTCTAAGATATTCAGTTTTTTATTAATCTTTTTGTAAATGTAAGCGCTAATTACGTAATACTCATGCTGTGCGAACGAGGTCCAGCTAGCGAGGTTTAGCTATCGCTAAAATGGGAAAATGACGGAAACGAGTGCAGGCGAATGCACCCGGTTGCTGTCCGAATATGCACTGAGCTCGCGGCGCATTTAGTGCGACCGTGCTGTATCGCTAGGTCAACAAACGTGGTCGATTGCAATTATTGTATCGAACAAGGGGCCATAAAAGTTGTCAATTTTAGAACATCTTTATAAGAGCTCTATCGCAACCACTAAGTAAGGAATTTGAAAATTTTGTATATCATGTACTGTATTTAATCAACAAATACTAAAAACGCCGATTCATAAAGTATTTTGTTCAATTAAGGGCAATTTTCTGCAACTGCTTAAAATAACTTTGTAATTCATAGTATCATTACGAAATACAAAGTTAACTAATTTGCGATTGTTAAAATTTAAGATGAAAAATATTCTTCGATTAGGATTTTGATTTATCTGTTCTAAAAAAAAACTTAAAGTACGGAACCCTCGGTGCGCGACTCCGACTCACACTTGGCCGGTTTTTTTTTTATATAGATTAATCATTCACAGGCACTTTTGATTTTTCAAGGAGTCGGTCAGTCAGAAAGTTGACGAACAGACAAGAAACTCCATGAACACTCTTTTAAATAACAGTGCACAACTCAGATAAACAAAAAAAAATAAAGATGGAGCGCCGCGAACATCAAAAGTGAAGCCACCTTTTTTATCTATGTGTGTCGAAGGGTTGCCATTTGTTAAATTGTTTCCCTGTAATTTGAACTTTTTACAAATTTTCACTACACAGGAAGGCATAATTCTATTTTTTTTTTTTTTAAACTTTAACTAGACGGCAACTCCTAACGTACTAAGAGCGGTGAGCATGGTTTTAGTTGTATGTGTGTGCGTGAGCGTGTATTTTACTTACAGGAGCTTTGTTTTGTGGCAAAATTTTTGATGTTCGCGGCGCACCATCTTGCTTTTTTTGTTGATCTGAGAGTGGATAGCTCACCCTATAGTAAGATGCGGCATAGACCCCTGGACAGTGTGTAATTGATTCTAAAAACACTAAAGCGTGTGCACAATAAGTAGTAATAACTCACCCTATAGTAAGATGCGGCATAGACCCCTGGACAGTGTGTAATTGATTCTAAAAACACTAAAGCGTGTGCACAATAAGTAGTAATAACTCACCCTATAGTAAGATGCGGCATAGACCCCTGGACAGTGTGTAATTGATTCTAAAAACACTAAAGCGTGTGCACAATAAGTAGTAATAACTCACCCTATAGTAAGATGCGGCATAGACCCCTGGACAGTGTGTAATTGATTCTAAAAACACTAAAGCGTGTGCACAATAAGTAGTAATAACTCACCCTATAGTAAGATGCGGCATAGACCCCTGGACAGTGTGTAATTGATTCTAAAAACACTAAAGCGTGTGCACAATAAGTAGTAATAACTCACCCTATAGTAAGATGCGGCATAGACCCCTGGACAGTGTGTAATTGATTCTAAAAACACTAAAGCGTGTGCACAATAAGTAGTAATAACTCACCCTATAGTAAGATGCGGCATAGACCCCTGGACAGTGTGTGCCATTGGTTCTGGAGACACTAAAGCATCAGTCCCAACCACTATATGTGACATCACACCTGTTACTGGATTCTCTAGTACTATCTCTGGCACTGAAACAAATAGAACTCGTTTATTCATAACATCACGCCAATATTCACCGGAATAAGCAGAGATGTATCTATAATACACCCACATTTCGCCAGTTATGTATTAAGTCCTATGTGGTCGCCTAATGTCATCAACCAGGCAGCTACTGAGAAATAGCAGATGCAAAAAACCAATAAGACTGCCCGACCCGTGAATCAAACCCAGGACCCGAGTAGCTCATGCGACACAGGGCAGACAAATAAAATATATATATATATATAAAAAAAGAAAAAAATAATAAATATATATATATATATATATACAGGGTGTCCAAGAACCTGGCGTCCAACTGGATTCCCACGATGCCCCAAGTTCTAACAGTACTCAGAAAAATATTTTAAAAAATCCACCCCATGTACTTACAGAATTATACTGATTTCAAAAAAAAAAAGGGGAAATGAGCACCCTGTGACATACTTTTGAATGCTGTGACTGCTAATGCTGATAATTTCGATATTTCTTGGAGGTTTTGTAATCTAGGGTATTGCTGTGTCTAAATAGAATGTAAAAATAATGTACTTATTGTACCATTTTAAAATAAAATATTATTTTAACTAAAGGTGATATGGAAAACTATTGAATTTCGCAACTTTGACCGACTGTAGTGTAAAAAAAATGTACCAAAATAGTATGGCAAGTGACGTCAAATTTTGACGCGTTTATTCCTCTTTTTAAAAAGGTATAATACTTACACATTAATTTGAAAAAAAAAATTTTTGATAATATTTTTACTCAACAACCCGATTTTTACGATGTCTAACAGAATTCTTAGAAAGAAAAATTTACGACGAATTGAATCTAACCTCTAAAGAATTACTATTGTATGCTCATAAAAATAACAACAGGCCTCTCAAAAAACAGGTTAGACCGTAAGGGACGGTATGTGCATGCATCTCACCATAGTGATTCGTTATTACAACAGGAGGGAGCAAGACAGAAACTATCTTTGCGATTTGCTGGTTCTTCTTTATGGTACCCCATTATTCAGGTAAGAGTGAGGGAGAAAAAGGTTAGAGGTGCGAGTGAGATAGATAGTGACGCTATCTGGGATCGTGCTATTTAGGATAACAGTACGGTCAGTACGCGTCACTGCCTCCTGCCGTTACTACGCACCTCTCTCTTATTGTTACCATTGATCACGTACTACGATTTAAAGCTTTGTTTATTGGACTCGATTACTCTTTGTGCTCTGGACTTTGAAACGAACTCTTTACGACGACCTTTGCCTGTGTTTGGACAGTTTGTGTTTTGTGTGTGCTACCATGGCGACCTACACTCCGCAAGAATACGCAAATATGCACTACATTTATGGAGAATGTAGAGGTAATGGACGAGCTGCAGCGAGACTTTACAGAGAAAGGTATCCGAGGGCTACGCGATATCCCGACCATCGAGTTTTCATTAATGTGCACAGATCACTATGTGACGGGCGGTTCCCCAATCAAGTAGCTGGTGAAGGACGACCCGTAAATGACTTCATACGCGATGAAGTTTTAGAGGCGGTGTCGGCAAATCCAAGCATCTCTGTGCGAGGAATAGAAGCTGATACGGGGATACCGAAGAGCACAGCACACAGTATTCTCCAAAAAGAAGAATATCATCCGTACCACGTACAGCGAGTGCAAAGTCTTTTACCTCGAGACTATCCGAGCCGAGTCGCGTTTTGTGAAACAATCCTGCAAAAACATCGAGAAGACGAAAACTTTATCGACAAAATTTTGTGGTCAGATGAATCAACATTTAAGAAGGATGGCTACATGAACCTACACAACTTGCACGAGTGGCATGTGGAAAATCCGCACTTGATGCGAGAAGATAGATCCCAGTACCGGTTCAAAGTGAACATGTGGACCGGTATTCTCTGTGGGAATATTATTGGTCCATTTGAGATGCCCGAGAATTTGACTGGCGAATCATATTTAAATTTTCTTCAAAATGATTTGCCAAACTTACTAGAAGAGACCCCACCAGATATGTGGTTCCAACACGACGGCTGTCCAGCACATTTTCGCGTATCCGTTAGAGAGTTTTTGGACGAGCAATACCCGAACAGGTGGATTGGGCGATCAGGAACAATCCCGTGGCCAGCCCGCTCACCTGACTTAAATCCGCTGGATTTTTTTTTCTGGGGAACTATGAAGGAGCTCGTTTATGCGAAGCCCATTAATGACATCGCTGACCTTCGTGAGAAGATAACACAAGCAGTGCAGGTGATACGTCAAAAAAGTTACTCGCGAAACATAAAGCGGTCCTTTTTAAGGAGAGTGAGAGCTTGTATTGCCGCGGGTGGTCAACATTTTGAACATTTATTGTAATAAAATATCTTTAAACTAACATTCTTTGCTTTTATTCTACTGGGAACCCATCTACCTGTGTGTATTTCCTTCTTGCTCACTCTTGGAACCGAAGTAAATAATAGTAGTAACATAACAGTTTCTAAGATAAGAAAGGGTCCGACAGTTACCGTTAGTAGGTAGGCACTTCGTAAAAATTGGGTTGTTTTACTCAACAACCCAATTTTTACGATGTCTAACAGAATTCTTAGAAAGAAAAATTTACGACGAATTGAATCTAACCTCTAAAGAATTACTATTGTATGCTCATAAAAATAACAACAGGCCTCTCAAAAAACAGGTTAGACCGTAAGGGACGGTATGTGCATGCATCTCACCATAGTGATTCGTTATTACAACAGGAGGGAGCAAGACAGAAACTATCTTTGCGATTTGCTGGTTCTTCTTTATGGTACCCCATTATTCAGGTAAGAGTGAGGGAGAAAAAGGTTAGAGGTGCGAGTGAGATAGATAGTGACGCTATCTGGGATCGTGCTATATAATAATAAAAAATAATAAAAATAAATAAATAAATATAAAAAATATAAAAATATTAAGTCAGTTAGAAAAGATGCAGATGTATCTTACCTTCCAAAATATGATCATCAATATCCAGTAAATTATTATCCCTCACAACCTGCGCCACGTCATAGTGCTCTTCGCTCTTAACGTTCTGTGGGTGGCTATTTATAATGTAGCCCTGGTCTTCTGGGGCCGCTGAGAAATCAAAGTATATCTTGTCGTATTCCACTTTAGTCTCCATTTCCAGGCAGGACAGGGATTGAGACATGTATGTGTGGTCCATGCTCTGTAATAAACAATAAAAACATGTTTTTGTTTTTGGAAAAAGGCCTAATAGTAGAAAAAGAATTAAAAAAATAATTGTAGGCGCAATTCGAGGCCGCGCCATTTGTTTTCGTGAAAACACGATTTAAATTTTACTACGGTTTCCGATACTGCCAGTAGCTATTGTATTTGCTCGACCGGCGCTGGACTTAGTCGGTCTTATTACAAAACGAGGTTTTTCTGCTGCCATGGTTTAAAGCATCGAGCCAGTTGTTGTAATAAGAACCTAGTTGTGATAGAAATACAGTTCTTTATACAAAACTGAAAACTTAATGTGTGTGAGTCATCATTCTCCTGCCCTTATCCCAATCTATTTGGGGTCGGCGCAACATGTCCTTTTTTTCCATACTTCTCTATTATTCGTCATCTCGGTAGTCACCCCCTTTCTAGCCATGTCATCTTTCACACAATCCATCCATCGTTTCTTTGGTCTTCCCCTACTCTTATAGCCATCGACATTCATACTCAAAACTTTCCTCACGACATTTTCCTCACTCCTCCGCATCACATGCCCATACCATGACAGCCGATTTCCGCACAACTTTTCAGTCACCGGTGCCACTTTTAGACTTCCTCTTTGTACTCATTTCTTATTCTGTCCATTCGTGTAACACCACACATCCCTCTTAGCATTCTCATCTCAGCTGCATGCTACTGCTTTTCATTCATCCCTTTTGTGGCCCAACATTCTGATCCATATAAGACAGCAGGTCTAACCATTGTTTTATATATCTTCCCCTTAAGTTTAAGGGGAATGCGGGAGTCGCAGATTGTCCCCGTGACCTGCCGCCATTTCATCCATCCAGTGTTAATCCTATGCTTAACCGTCAAAGTTCGAAATTCAAAAAAGGGTCCATGGTTTAAACCTGAGTTTGAAGATGAACCTTGCTTTGTAATAAGACGGGTAGGTTCATTGCATTTCTTATGTCGCGGCCACATTAACGGGATATGCCGTTGATTATCGCGTTGAAGGGCGTTAGCCGTGTAGCCACCACGTACCGCGATAATTTAACCGAATCTTGACCGAATTTAACTATCGCGACGTTTATGGCGATGATGGGCAATGACGTTGACGTTAGTGTGGCCCGGGCATGACAAAGACCAGAATAACTGATCTAGCTAAACAAGTTTTGTGACACACAGTGAAAAGTAGAGGGTCGCGCACATGCGCTTGCACTCGCAGTATGACGTCTTTTATCCCGGTAGTACCTACGTTCCGTGGGATAATTTCCGAGTTCCGACGCTAACGCGGACAAAGCCGCTGGCAAAAGCTAGTTTATTTATAAAATTAATTTACTTTTTATGACCATATTAAACAAATCAATTTTGAGGAGCTCGTGGCTAAGTAATAACAGCCGCACGGGTCGATCCATCAGGTTAAGCTACGCTTGCCGGGGTCGATCCGTGGATGGGTGACCATGTTTACATACCGAGACTCCTCCGTGCCTCGCAAAGTACGTTAAGCCGTTGGTCCCGGCTGTCATTCGTAGATCTTTGTCAGTTGTTACAGGTCGTCAGAAGCCCGAAAATCTGACAACCAGCCTTACCAAGGGGTTTCGTATTACCCAGTTAATGGATTGTGGAGGTCAGATAGGCAGTCGCTCCATGTAAAATACTGGTATTCAGCTGTATCTGGTTAGACTGGAAGCCGACCCCAACATAATTGGGTAAAGGCTAGGCAGATTGATTAAACAAATCAATTTCCCAGTGAAATCATTACCTAAGCCATTTTGTAGTGCACTAAAACCCTCAATGAGCATCAATTTCAACTTTAAGTATCTCTGGCACATCCTGGGCCCTGCTATCATTTTGCTCACTTATTGAATTATTTTTACACAACAGGAGCTGTTCATGTATCTCTCTGCTCAATCCTTTCTAACTGCTGACAATTGTGACTGCGTATCAAATTGTGTACGGTCTTTCTCCATCTTACAATGAGTGGCCTGTTGCAGTGCGGCACTTATACGTATCGCCAATGCTCGGATATTTGATCCGACCACCTTTTTGGGCTTCGGCTTCTATACTCCATCGGTTTAGGTAATTAAATAAAAGTAAACAGAAAAAAAAAAAACACGTGTCTGGTTAACCGACTAAACGTAATAGATACCTGTCACTTCAGACGCATGCTACGACACAGTTATACTCTTGAATTTAGTAGCGTTATACAACGAATTATAAAGTTGCTAAATTGAAAAGTACAACTGAACTGAAGTGACAGGTACCTATTACGTTTAGTTGGTTAACCAGACACGTGGTTTTTTTGTTTACCTTTATTTAATTACCTAAACCGATCTTTTGCCCTCTATTTTTTCAGTCACCATTAGACGTTCCATGTTGTTGGCACCTCTTCGGGCAACGTGAACAAAGTATCTATCGTCACGTTGCAGGCAGGTGGAGGACAGTTGTTGTGCTTTCTCTAAAAAGTTGTTTAAGGAGGATGCGCTGTGGTAGCCCGCGAAATTCAAATTTTGTAGCGTTTTATGCAATTTGCAGGTCCGTGTCAGGTTGTATCTTGATCAAAATATAATACGCGACAATAAAACATATGTATTTACATAATTTTAACCATAAAAATCATCAATACATCTCTCTAAGTTAGATTTCGTTCGTTCGACGAATCTGCACGAAATCTAACTTAGAGAGATGTACTGATGATTTTCATGGTTAGAATTATATAAATACATATGTTTTATTTCCGCGTACTTATCATATTTTAAAAAATAATAATTTCGCGGGCTACCACAGCGCATCCTCCTTAAAGATCGAGACATTAGCGCAGTCCATGGTATCCTTAATGGTTCATGTATAATTCCTGCCAATACAAAAGAAGCAGAATATATTAAGGCTACATACCTCCTGAGTTCTGCTAAGTGCCAACACTCTCAAATGCTCCTGTGCACTGTGCACTTGCCATTTGAACTTGTGGAACCTCTTCATCAGAGCCAGACACTCCCAGCAAACCAGCTGGCCTATCTCAGGTGTAGACTCTCCAAACTGAAAAAGAAAGCATTTTATAAAGGTAAATAAACTTTTTGGACATAAAATATGTATGTTTAATAAGATGTAAAAAAATCCATCGCAAAGCCGTCAAGCTACTACAATCTGTCAAAATTCTTTAATAGATTTTCATCTTTATCGCTAAATCATTAGGTTCAAGGTTGATTGGGAAAATTTCAGTTTCGGGTGGCTTCATGTGCTGGGGCCTCTACAATGCGTGCTACGAAAGATGAGACTTGACACCTCGTAGTTTGTCTTGCGCAGTAGATTATAATTCTCTGATTCTGATTTATAGGTCTCTTTAGCGGTATGAGGTCTGAGATGGGAAGGGACCGGGCGGCATCGGGGCGGCGGAAAGACCGCGGGAGGCGCGGTACTGCGCTCGACAAGTCTCATCTTTTGTGGCGCGTATTGTAACTTTGCGCAAAAGTAATTGCTGGGAAACAACTTTTATTATTGGTGTGAAAATTCGCTGTGTACGGTAGTGTGGAATGTGATCCACGCAAAACATTGCTCATAGGGGTGCACGCAATGGTACAGGGATCGTGGAAGCATTTAAAGTTAAGTTATAACATTGTAAACTTGTCTTTGTAAAAAAAAACCGGCCAAGTGTGTTGGACCACGCACAATGAAGGGTTCCGTAGTTGAAAAGAATTTATCTCAAAAACAAACAACATTGTAATCCCAATTATTTTTTATGTGATATAATTAACAATTTTCGGACTTTTTCCTTTACTTAGTGCTGTGAGACCTTGCTTCTAGTCAAATTGCATGATTCTAGGTCAACTGGAAATGGTCTTAGGTTTTGATTTACTTGCGAGTATCAAAATATGTCGCATAAATGGGCATATTTTTTTATTTCGTTGACTTAGAAGCTTGATTTTTTTTGGAGCTTCAAGGGACCATAGACCTAAGTATTTGATATTAATTTCAACTTGATATCTCCACGCGTTCCTATGAAAAAGGGCCATGACAGACTGACAGACAGACCGACAACGAAGTGATCCTATAAGGGTTCTGTTTTACCTTTTGAGCTACGGAACCCTAAAAAATCCAAAAAAGTTGGCACTTTAACCTTTAATATATACCTATCTATCTATCTAATATCAATAACCAGCTTTCCAGGTATGCTCCAGTAAAAAAAAAATATCATAATAATGTGAAAAACAAGTGACTCTCGGCTTTGTTAAGGGAATTTTTGCACCCGTTTCTTTAGTCATTTGATACCAGTTTTAATGGTTTTCTGTGGGCTGATGGGATAAATAGTCTATTGTGGCAGTAAGTATGCATTCAGTAGTAAATATAATTTTCAGGTTTGAAACAAAGAAAATACATTTATTTAGAACAGACTAAAAAGGCATGTTACTGAATGTGAAAGAATGTAACTACAATAGATAAAAAACAAATAAAAAGTGTAAGTGCAATGTAAGAAATTAGCAGGAATGTGGGCCTCACGGCATGGCTGCGCTAAAAAGGCCCAGTTCATCAGAAATGCCAGACAACTAGTGCCCGATGCTGCTTTTCAACTGGACCTGAAGTGTGAGGTGACGGATCTAAAAGAGCTTTATACAGCAACGTGTATTTGCATACTTAAATAAATAAAATTTGTGTCAGATAAAAATAATGACGAGCTCGTGGCTATGTCATAACAGCCGCAAGTGTCTATCCATCAGGTTAAGCTACGCTTGCCGGAATTGGTCAGTGGATGGGTGACCATCTTTACATACCGAGACTCCTCCGTGCCTCGGAAAGCACGTTAAGGCGTTGGTCCCGGCTGTCATTCGTGGATCTTTGACAATTCTTACAGGTCGTCAGAAGCCTGAAAGTCTGACAACCAGTCTTACCAACCACCAACCAGTATTACCCAGATATTGGGTTGTGGAGGTCAGATAGCCAGTTGCTCCATGTAAAATATTGGTATTCAGCTGCATCAAGTTAGACTGGAAGCCGACCCCAACATAGTTGGGAGAAGGCTAGGCTGAATTTTGTGTCAGATAAAAATAATAGCAAATATGTACATAACTGGTGTGAATTTGAATAAAATTGTAAAAAAAATATGATGTTCAAAAGTGCCTATTTGAAATAAATGATTTCACTTTGAAGCTATTTCTCTAGGGGTGCTTGGCGATTAAGTTATCACATTAATTGAAACAATGATCCATGATTCTGGATCCCCCTGCATTGAAATTTATAGTTCTTTGGATATTAAAAAAAAAAATGCTTTCCCATACATTTTGACCGCATAGGTATTGCACTTTTGTATAAAACAGCCGATTTTTTTTTTAATAACTGACAAATAATTTCAACTGTGGGGTCCAGAATCATGTACTAATAAAATTGTGATAACCTAATCGCAACACGGTATTTCTACTCCAGCAATTATTCATGTAATTTTAAAAGAATTAATGTTTTTTCAAAACTATTTTGATAGATCTTAAGATGTCAAGAAAGTTTCAGATCGATTCCCGCATCCTTTTATATAATAATTTATAGTAATGGAATTTTAAACGCCAATTAATAGCGGACACTATAAATTATAGTTTGACCTTATTATTTACGTAATACATGTAACTTAGCTCAAGCTTATAAACTAAAAAAGTAAAAATACGTTTGAACTTACCCTGTCGCCCGCGAAATCATACATCAGCAAACGAAATATTTGATAAACTTGAGGTAAATTATTCAAATCATATAAATCTCGATCGCTGCTCAAGCAGGCGCTGCACACCGTTCTATATCCTGTGTCCACGTCTTGCTCCATTTTGTTTACTTTAAAACTTTTCAATAACTAATTCAAAACTAATCATTTGTTGTGATTAATTTTCGTATCACAACAAAAAGTAATACTCCCATGTAAAATAGACGAAAATTGATGAAGAACGATTCTCTGCACTGCGACACCACAAAATGGCTTCCTTACCAAGTCTTGCTATACCAAAAAATATTTCACGTTTACGTCAACAGCTGAAACCCAAAAGACTAATATCTCGATTATTCTTTGCCAATAAAAACCGTTAATATGGCTATATTGGGATCGGTTCTAGTCTAACTGGATGCAGCTGAATACCAGTATTTTTACATGGAGCGACTGCCTATTAAACCTCGACAACCCAGTTACTGAGTAATATGATTCCTCTTGGCCAACGTCTTAACGTGCTTTCCGAGATACAGAGGGGTCTTGGTATGCAAAGATGGTCACCCATCCACGCATTAACCGTGGCAGGCGATGGCAATCTATGGCTCTCTCTCTCTTTACCTTATTTAAGTATACCACTGTCCAAAGGCGAAAGCTCCAGGTAACCCGTGAAATTCACGTTATCTTAGGATTTTTGCAATTTGCAAGTAAGAGGTTGTAGGTATGTTGATCTGAATATTAGGATTCGCGATCGTAACAAATCTGTATAATCAATATGTACAAAACTAAAATATTACACAGTGTTACGTTAGACTTTTTATATAAAAAACTTTAAAGTAAAATGAGGATTCAGAATAACATTTAACTCAAAACCTACCAAAATTTCTATTACTGTACTTTAGGCTCAGGTAGGCAGAATTAATAGTTATATAAAAACTGTCGGAGTGACCTAAATGCTATTGCAACCAATTTCAACGTAGTGTTCGCCGGCCGCTGTCACGGCACCCCTCGCTTCGCTCGCTCGGCTCGCGCGTAGTCACAATTTTAATCTAATCTATTTAGTCGGAGTGCTCTAACACTTATGTTACTAGTAAGATAGTTAAGAACCGCTTTCATACAACTATATCCCTGTAGATAACTATATCCCTAGAGTTATAACTACATTATGGCTACAATCATCATATACACATGCGGACGCAGTCGCACAAGGATCTATCTATATATATCTGTGCACTCGTATGTACAGAAGCCAGCACATCAAGCTACTACAATCTGTCAAATTTCTTTAATAGGTTTTCATCTCTATCGCTAAAGTATTAGGTTCAAGGTTGATTGGGAAAATTTTACAGTTTCGGGTGACTTGACCTGCTGGCGTCTGTACACACACACACACACACACACACAGTCCTACTACCTGTCTTATCTGTGAACTGAAAGAGGCGGCACTGTCGATGCGTCGACACAATCGAATGACATGCGTCGGCACAATCGAATGAAATTTCAACATGACGGCTATAGTTCCAATTTTCGCCATTTCACAGATAAGTTGGTAGGAGTGTACAACACACTGACAGATGATTCCGATGCGATGACCTTTCAAACACAGGCATATTTTGGTCTGACCTTTCAGACTATTGTTACTAACTTTCAATGGCCAAAATTTAACTAAATGAAGTTCTGTGTAGATTATTTACCTAATGTAAATGTGAAAAATAAAAGACCATTATCCGGATAAAAAAAATATAATTAAGAATAAGAAACCGTAAAATTTGCTCATCATTTGGTAGGAACAACACTCGAGTCGAGAAGTAATGTCAACTTAAGGAAGGAGTCAGCCAGTACTGTCAGAGTGGCAGTCAGACTCAGTAGTGTAAAACAACGAGCGTCAAACTCAAATGTAAAATGTATCAAAAGGTCTTGTTTGAAACGAAAAAAAGATAGTGTGTCCATTGAAAAGTTATTATAAAAATGAGTCAATTAAGATGTTACACATGCCTACAGCTGGACAGGAAATTGAGCCCATTAAAAGCTCAGGATACATTTCTTTTTGCGTTGCTGTGTCCAGAAATGTTTATTAAAACTAAGGTAAGTAGTTTTGTTTCAATAGTACTACTAACGAAATAGTATCTAAGTAAATGTCACTAATATCATTAGAAAACCCACCCCCAAGATGATCATCCAAACAAAACTATATATAGTATAGTTAAAATCTCGCTGCAGACTCTGTCATAAATCATTCGAGTGTTTCGCTCTCTTTCCCACTCACGGGCCTAATGGGCAGGCTACGCCCACACGTAGTCCTGTGCATTACTGCAGTCGATGAGTGATATTGATAGTTTTATATATTTATAAATGGGTGATAGAAATAAATACACATTTTTTTTTTATTTTATTACCAAATTTACTACAAAGTATATTAAATATATAAACAAAAGAACGTATATATAAAACTAAAAATAGAAAATTTAAATTCTTCGTCTGAGTCATCGTCATCATCATCCACATGAATGATGAACTCTTCGCATAAATGTGCTTTTCTTAAGTCTTCATCTTGCAGCAATTCTGCATGTTCCACACATTTTTGTCAATTTTCAATGGAGACATTGGAAATGGCTTCATCGACTAACTTCTCGACATCAGCTATCTTGAAGGTTTTGTTCTTCGTTGCAACTTCATTTTTTACTTGAGCCCACACCAACTCGATGGGATTGTACTGACAGTGGTAAGGCGGCAAGCGGATAACTTCATGACCATGCTCCAAAGCCATTTGATCCAAGTGATATGTTTTTTCCGGTCAATGTCGACGCACCTTTTGTAAGAGCTCTGGTTTGAACTCTTTTGATGTAAATTCAATTCCATGCTCTCGAAGCCACTCTTGAATTTCGCTCTTTCTGGTGCTAGATGTTGGTACAAGATTTATTTGCTGGGAATGGTAGCTAGCATTGTCCATTATAATAACAGACTGTTCTTCTAGACCTAGCAGCAATTTCTTAAACCACTCTGTAAAGCCTTCGGCATTCATTTCGGAATGATAATCATCATTTTTTGACTTTACAGCACGAAATACCCACTTTGCTTCTTGTAAAAGGCCATATTTGGCGCAGCCAGCATGACAAACAATGAGCCTGCTCCCCTTTCCAATTTTAGTGTTCAAGCCGCCATTACCATCTTTATCGACCCAAACATGCTTACGGCTGTGATTCTGGTTCACCCAAGTCTTGTCTAAGTAAATTCTTGGGCGAACATCTACACTATCTTTTAATGCCTTGAGCTTTCTCAAAAACTGAAGGCGAGCACAAACAATGTCTCTTCTTTCCATCAATTGCTTACGTCCATCCGGAGCCACTTTATACTTGTATCCAAGTTCTAAAAGTATATTGCGCATTGACGAAACAGAACATTGAAACCCGTCAATCCTCTCCTTTGCTCTACACAATACTCTAGCCGTAGAGGGGTATTCGCCAGCTGAGTAAAACGATGTCACGATTTGTTTGATCACAGTTTTGTCAAAGTCATCTAATGCAGTTACTGGAGAAGGCTTGCAGATTGATTCTCGCGGAACGCTTGGCACTCCATTTTTGCACTCTTGCTTAATAGTGTCTACCTTTCTTAAACTCACATTACACATTGCTGCAGTAAGTCACGGGGGCGAGAGAAATTAATAGTCTTCAAAGTTTCAGGATCTTCTTTTATATTTGTCAGAAAAGTTAAAACATTGTTGATAACAATACGCGCTTGAACAAACAATGCTGTCGCCAACAGGTAAAACGTTACTTTGAAAAGCCATTGTGTCACTTGTAATCCAAAATAGGAATGATCTAATTTATTTTTGTAGCGATTTATATATACTTAATAGCACGGCGCAACTAGCGGGTAGCAAAGGAGACAAAAACATATTTGTTAATTACCCTCTTCTTATGTAATTAAGAACGTAAAAACATATTAGTTTTTATATAATTACCTTCTGTTTATAGAATTAACTAATGGATACTAATGTGTTCTTACGAGAAGGAAGTCTCGTAAAAAGACATTAGTACTCATTAGTTACCCTGCATACTTAATGAATGCAGTATGTTCACGTGATAACCTTAATGATTCTGTTATCGGTAATGGCCTTGAGCGCGCGCAACTAGCGCACATCCCTACTCCGATTATGATTTATGACCAAGTCTGCAGCGAGATTTTAACTATACAGTCAAATTCAACATTACGAGGGTGGATCAAAAAGTAGTGAGAACGACATACTCCTTGGTAAGAAAAAAAATAAATACTGGCAGGCATAGCTCAGATACATATTTGTAATATTAATAAAGAAAAAAAATCTTCGATTCTCTTTTGTTTTTTTCTGAATGTAGTCATTTGTTTGCTTCGCGTCGGAACGTGTTCTCGAAAATGGAGAAAAACGAAGTGCGAGCCGTTATTGAATACCTCTGTTTAAAAAAGTTAACGACGCAAGAGATTCATTGCGATTTGGAGGCAACATTAGGAGAGTCTGCTCCGCCTTATTCCACTGTCGCAAGGTGGGCTTCTCAATTTCGAGTAGGGAGAACGAGCACGGAAGACGAACATCGTTGCGGCCGTTTATCGACGTCAGTCACCCAAGAAAATGTTTCGAAAGTCGAGAAAATTGTATTGAGCGATCGAAGAGTTACCATCCGTTACTTAATTCAAGAAACGGGCATTTCATATGGAAGTATTCAATCCATATTGAAACAATCTTTGAATATGAGAAAAGCCTCCGCAAGATGGGTGCCGAGAATGTTAACTGACAGTCAGAAACGAAATCGACTTGACATTTCGAAGATATTGTTAGACAAGTTTCAAGAAGATTCTGAACACTTTTTGTCTCGTTTCATTACAATGGACGAAAGATGGGTCCATCATTTTGATCCCGAGACAAAACAGCAATCTTCGCAATGGAAACGGCCATCATCACCGACCCCGAAGAAGTTTCGTGCCGTGGCATCGGCTGGCAAGGTTATGTCCTCAATATTTTGGGAATCAGAAGGGATATTGTTGATTGAACCACTATTACAGGCCAATATTATGCAGCTTTAATTCCTATGTTGAGGAATGCCATCAAAGAGAAAAGGAGAGGGAAACTTCGAAGGGGCGTGCTGTTTCATCACGACAACGCACCCGCGCACAGGTCGGCAGTTGCGATGGCTGCCATTCAGCAAGCTGGCTTCGAATTGGTTGACCACCCTCCTTATTCACCAGATCTGGCGCCTAGCGATTTTTATCTGTTCCCCAAATTGAAAGAATACTTAAGGGGAAACAGGTACGAAGACGATAATGAGGTGATGGATGCCGTGGAGAGCTTTTTGCAGGACCAAGACAAAACTTTTTTTTTTGAAAGGGATTGAAGTCTTGGAAAAGCGCTGGACTCGGTGTGTAGAGAGACTCGGAGACTATGTAGAAAAATAAATTATTAAGTTATCAATAGTCATTAGAATCTATCTCATTCTCACTACTTTTTGATCCCCCCTCGTATCTATTTGCCAAAAAGGTAAACAAATCTGTCTGACTGTCTTCCATTTTTAACCGACCTCACAAATCACAAATGGAGAATGTATTTCAAAAGTTTTTGGCACTGCGTCACGCCAGACCTGAATGGGTAACAGCCAATTAATACAATACACAATAATACAACAATCACAATTATATTTTTCTTTTTTATTCAGGATGCTGCTCAATACCTTATATGCTGGGAGTGTGAGTTCATGGCTGATAAGATTAAACGGTTTCAAACCAGATTGAAAAAAGCAAATGAGATTCTAGAACTGTCTTTTAAAGGCAAACCAACTGTGAGTACTGCTCATCATTTAATTTCAATTCATCAATTTGTTTAATATCTTTTTTTTTGTTTGATTTCCATAGTTGGGCAAGTGTCATGTATGGTGCATTTGAAAAAGGTTAACATGAAAAGGATAAGCTTTTTATTCTGCAACTGCACATAGTATAATCAGCCCATAAGTTCCCACTGCTGGGACACATGCCTGAGCCAGGGAGTGGGCGGTAATCCACTACACAGGCCCAGTTTGTGGATGTCACATCTCTTGGAATTTTTTGTGTGCAACTGCACATGCTTGTTATCATTAATTAGTTGATGTCTAGCAAATTTTGGCATGGCATTTGTTTTGGTGTGGAAACCAAAATATTTGCACTTGACCACTAACACACATAATACTGCTGTTGATTGGCTGACTGAAATAAAAACTGCCAACCAAATCTCTTTTCAAGTGACAGTTCTTTAGATTTTTTTTTTCTATTTAGTGCATCAGTCTTAATAAAAAAAATGTTAGACATGCATTTTTTGCTTTATCATATTAATAAAAAAATAATTACATAAACACATTACAGTTGAGAGAGTGGGGGCTCGCTACGACACAACGACGTATAAAATATAGCAAGGCGTGTCGTCATGCTACATTTTAACTCAATATATCGCCGTTATATTTTGTTTATGTAAATGAAGAAAAAATACGAGTCCAATATTATTTAATCTGTATTCTATATATACACTTCTGGACACATCTTTTGGCCCACCTTGTATTTTCAGTTTCGTTTGGTCCTAGCTAAAATTTTATATTAGGTCGAGCAAAAAGTTTTTATGCAGTTTTGAACCTGGCACATTCATAATTTGATTCAATAGTCTTTTTTTGAATTTCGAACACAGAATTTAAAGAAACAAAAGACAATTTGGAGCCTGTTTGTTGATGTCAAACAATCGAATACTAAGAAAACTTGGTTTTATTGGTTTACTTGGATTTAATTCTTGAAAAAGTGATTGATATCTTTGGTTTTGCAACAAACATTACTTATTCTTAACATTAAGGTGAGGTTCTATCAATAATCTATGGATACTTCACCTGAAGTCGCCGCCCAAGCTGTGGCACTTATTCAGGCCGGACACAGCCAAAGAAACGTGAGTGCTCAACTTAATTTAAGTCGATCTGCGGTCCGAAATGTTTATCGGAGGTACCTAGAGACTGGCGGCTTTGTTCGTCGCCAAGGAAGGCCACGATCTCGGGTCACAAATGAAAGGCAGGATCGATTCATCGTGACGACCAGCTTGAGAAATCGTCACCTTACCTCCATTGAGATACAAAACCAACTTCGCGACTTCCACAGAGTATCTGTGAGCGCTCGAACTGTTCGGAGAAGGTTAAAAGAACGCGATATGGTACCACACAAGCCAGCTAATGGCCCCAAACTAACGCGAGCCCACCGAACAGCGCGCCTTCATTTCGCACGCAGTCATTTAAATTGGACACAGCAAGATTGGAGCCGTGTACTCTTTTCTGATGCGTCTAAAATTGTGTTACATGGCAATGATGGAAGGAAGAAAGTCTACCGACGTAAGGGAGAGCGTTTCGCACAATGCTGCTTTGAAGAGAGGGCTGCTTATGGCGGTGGCTCATGGACTGTCTGGGGCGGTATATCCGCGAGCGGCAAAACTCAACTTGAGGTTGTTACAGGACCACGGCTGCCAACATTAAATGCTGAAAGGTACATTCGTGAGTGCTTAGAACCTCACGTGATACCATACGCGGACTATGTGGGCCCAAATTTCCTTTTTATGCATGATAATGCAAGAGCCCATGCGGCCGGCATCGTCAGGGAATATCTTCGGGATGTGAACATCACAGTTATGGACTGGCCAGCCAGAAGCCCAGACATGAACCCCATTGAGCACATGTGGGACGAGCTAAAAAGACGTGTTAGGGCTCGTCAGCCAGTTGCCCAGACGATGCAGGAGTTGAAAACTGCCATAGAAGAGGAATGGGAGATGATCCCTCAAAATTTCATAGAGCGGTTGATAAACTCTATGCCTAATCGTATGAGAGCTGTGGTAGATGCCCATGGAGGCAACACGCGTTATTAAATTAAACCTTTATTTGATAAAACATGTTTTTTATTCAAAAATCAATTGAATTTAACAAGGCGCATATCCGACTTGTTAGGCGTAGCTCCATGTCGTATGGTATTCTGAATTCAAATTTAAAACAATACGATCGAAAAAGATGGTAAAATGTATCAGGTTTAAAACTGCATCAACAGTTTTTGTTCAATCTAGCAATCATATTTCGGTAGGGGCCATCGAAACCTAAACTCTAAGGTGGGCCAATAGATGTGTCCAGAAGTGTATATCACGCCCACACTCATCAACGCCCAGCCCAAACCCTTGGACCTAAAAAGCTGAAATTTTGCACAGAGTTTCCCTTTATAATGTAGCCAAGGAATAAGCAAGAAATTCCCTGTAGCATGTTCCCGTGGAATATTTTCCGACATCACGCTGGCGAAGCCGCGCGGGAAGTGCTAGTAATCTACAAGACACTAAAAATTATTTTTTAGTCTGTCATTCCTATTGCCATATTAGTTGCCCTGTCATGAAATAAAGATCTTTCTGTTCTAGATCATCGAAGGACTATCTTGCCTGAAAATAACTGCAATAGAAACAATTAGCTTCACGCTACCACAAAGTGCACCAATTCTACCACAAAATGCGCCAATTCTACCACAAAATGTACCAACGCTACCACTAAACGTACCAATGCTACCAAACATTGTACCAAGTATACCACAAAATATACTAGAACTATCGTTAAAAGATATGTTAGCTATACCGTTAAAGCGGGGCACACAAGCTGAGGTTAAGATAGAGGAGGAAGAGGGAGGACATTGTAGCAAAGACTTTGATGAACTGATTCAAACTACTACCATAATGCAAGTTCCCATTAGTGAGTCAGGTAAGTTTACCATCTATTTTGTTTTTACGACTTTACAAAACATAGAGATTTACTTATTATATTAAGGCGAGTAGTGCTGCCAACTAGCGGCACCATTGAGAAAAAATAATAAGTCTGGAGATATGGAACATTTTGAAATTTCCTGTGCTCACATTTTTAGTCAGATGAGGTAGAATTTTTTGTATCAAAAAATTCAACACTAAATCTCCTAGGTTCGAGGCAAACAGCAGCAGTCGTTTTTGGCGTTAACTGCTAAGGCTTCGAATTTATTTATTTGTTTTATTTACTTATATGCTTAACACAACATTTCTATCATGACAGGATATCACATAGCGATAGGGTGGTACTTACGGCGGATGCGCTGTGGTAGCTCGCGAAATTCAAATTTTCTTGCAATTTATGCATTTACAGGTCCGTGTCAGGATGTGTCTTGATCAAAATATGATACACGGCAATAAAACATATGTATTTATTAGGTCTTGCCTACCTATGAAATTGCCGTTCTGCAGTACTGGCCATTTCAAATCAAAATAATTTTTGTTTGGCTAAGAATTCTAATTTCAAATTAATTTTATTTTAAAAACATGGATTTTTTTTTTTCCAAAAGTAGTCATTTGTTTATTGATTAGTGTTACATTTTCATCGCATTTCAATCGTTTCGTCATCATGGATACGTTAAAATTTCGAGTAATTATGGAATATGAGTACCGTCGTGGCAGCAACGCGGCACAAGCGGCACGCAACATCAACGACGTTTACGGAGCTAACACTACAAACCAACGCACCACTTGTTATTGGTTTGCTCGCTTCCGTTCTGGAAATTTCGACCTGAAAAATGAACCTCGCGGTCGTCCAAAGACTTTGGTTGACAATGACGAATTAAAGGCGATTGTGGAAACTGATGATACACAATCTACGGCTGAATTAGCAGCAGCTTTCGACGTTAGCGTCAAAACAATATTGGTCCATTTGCGTCAAATTGGCAAGGTAAAAAAGCTTGACAAATGGGTGCCCCACGAACTCAATGATCGCCAGCGCGAAGTACGCGTCGAGACGTGCCTTGCACTGCTCAACAGACACACAAATGAAGGAATTTTGAACCGCATTGTTACCTGCGATGAAAAATGGATTCTGTTTGATAACCGCAAGCGCTCAGCAAGTTGGTTGGATCCTGGTTCAGCACCTAAACAATGCCCTAAACGAAAACTTACCCCTAGAAAAGTGATGGTCACTGTTTGGTGGTCTAGCGCCGGTGTGATTCATCACAGCTTCTTACCAAACGGGGTGAGCATTACTTCAGATGTGTACTGTGAAGAACTGAACACAATGATGGAGAAGCTGGCACATCTCCAACCAGCATTGGTCAATCGCTCGTATCCGCTGCTCCTGCACGACAACGCGCGACCTCATACTGCACAGCAGACGGTCTCCAAGTTGCAAGAACTGGGGTTGGAAGCTCTCCGTCATCCGCCCTACTCACCAGACCTTGCGCCTACAGACTACTACTTTTTCCAGAATTTGGATAACTTCTTGGCGGGAAAAAAATTCAATACCCGAGAGGCAGTACAAAATGCCTTTGAAGAATTTGTTGCCTCCCGTCCAGCTGATTTCTACAAACTTAAATTAAACTTAAATTTTTTCATACAAAACGGTAATTTCATATGTAAAGACCTATTATATAACTTTAACCATGAAAATCATCAATACATCTCTCTAAGTTAGATTTCTGCAGATTCGTCGAACGAACGAAATCTGACTTAGAGAGATGTATTGATGATTTTTGTGTTTAAAATTATATAAATACATATGTTTTATTTCCGCGTATCATATTTTGATCAAGATACAACCTGACACGGACCTGCGAATTACAAAAAACCCAAAAAAAAAAATTTATTTCGCGAGCTGCCACAGCGCATTCCCCTTACGTTAACTTATACCTACTTATTTTACTAATTGTCACACAAATGGTATGCAATTATTCTTGCGAATTCATTCAACGAACAGGAAAAAATTCCAATCCTTTCGACGACTTCATTGAGTGTACATACGTATGGCGCGAGTAACTGGCGCTTTTAGAAGCAAATTAGTCCTGCCGCACGGCACAGCCAGCAAATCAATTAGGGTGGAGTTCGCCGACTTTTAAAACGGCTGTTTAGAGTTTTATTCTTTCCTTAGTAAATTTGACATAAACCAATTGTTTAAATACCTAACCGGTGGTTTGAATGTTGGTGAATACAGTCAAACTCCGCCCTTAATGTGATAATCTTTGTAAATAGCTTTTTAGAAAATAAAAATGTAAACAATATGTATATCAAAATGAAATACTTACTTAAAGAGAATATCAATAATAATTTTATAAACATATTAACATTTTTAGATCCTCTGCTGATACCAAGACTAAAACAGCCGGCCGAAATAGAAGTGCTTCCCCAAAAACCGGTAAAAGATGAAATCATAGATCCTGCAATCAACTACGTACCTCAAAAATTATTTATTAACCCACCAAAAGACCAAGTAAAGCTCCAAGGGTTCAGAAAAGATGTCAAAGTTACCGTCGAGGTTCCAAATTTGGCGGCGAGTACAGAAATCAACCCGGTTTTAGTTCATGAACACCCAGTAAATAGTAAAAAAAGCGACAAACAACTCACAAAGCTACTATTAACTCCTTCAAAATGCGAAGAATTTTTTTTAATGAGACAACGCATTCCAAATTCCAAACCACAAAAAGAACCAAAATGGTGCGAAAGATCTGGTATTGACAGACAACGCGTTCCAAATTCGAATCCTCCAAAAGAATCTGAAAGCAGCAAACAAAGTTCTGGTGTTGCCTGTGAAGAAGATGAGACCAAATTGATAATTTTGAACAGAACCGAGCTAAACGCGCTTAGAGACAAAAAGAGGCAAAACAATGCATATATAGCAACTTCGCACAAATGTGAGAGATGTATTGAATGGTTTCTGAGTCAAGAAAAACTGGACGAGCATAATTTGAAACATGATATGGTATGTGTGTGTGTAAAGGCTTTAGACATAGCACAGAATAATAAAGGCCGGCGCTCACTGCCGGCATGGCACGGCAGGTTGCGCTGCGGCATGGCGCGGCATTCCGTGGTATCTCGTGGCATCGTACTGAAAGCCACTAATCTCTTGCTTATCTCTTGCCGCGCTCGATCAGTGTGAGAGACTAAAAAACGCGCACGCAAGTGCGTCTTCTCCCTCCCTTGCCCCGCGCACCGACCGGACCACATTAACAGAAATGACTACTGCGCAAGTTTCAACCATATTTCAACTAACTTAACAATCATAATTCCTCGACACCAAGTGACCCATTACGTCTCGCGGGATGCAATGGCGCGCCGTGGCATCCCGTGGAATGAAACGGCATGATACGTCATGCCGCAGCATGCCGCGGCGCGTCGCGGCATCGTGGTATCGAAATAAAGTAACATGAATTCTGAACTCATTGAAATAAGATTCAAAATAACTTGATTAGTAATAAAATCCTTTACCATGACACGCGTGCCGTGCCGGCCGTGAGCGCCGGCCCTAAAGATACAGTAGTTTATCTGGGCAGTGACCTTGAATTAATTACCTACGGCCGCTCTACGTGTCCGATCTTGCGTAACTGCCGCGCGCTCGAACTGTACTGGTACTGACTGAGATTTCGAAGCGCGTCGTTTCGGCCGTTTTGTATGAAGATAAACTACTGTATCATTATTATACTGTGGTCATATAAACTACTGTATCATTATTATACTGTGGTCAGAGTGAGGTGACGTGCAGTCGCGGAATGAAAAGTTTAAGCACCTGCTTTCGTCTTAGTACGGTTCGTTTTGCTATTCGTACCTACCCGAAACATGTGCGGGTGACGTCACATTTGACAGGTGCCTATACTCCATTTGCAATAAGATTAGACATTTAAACAAACCTTTTTAACAGTCCGTTCAACCGATTTTGACTTCTATTCCGTAGGCTTAAGGATGACATCGAAGGCAAAAAGAGGTTACAATACCAACTGTTTACTGCAGCTGCCATTTGTCATGTCACCAACGCAATAGAAGTCAAAATCGGTTGAACGGACTGTAAAAAAGGTTTGTTTAAATGTTTAATCTTATTGCAAAATGGTGTATAGTTGGCTTGGTGGAGTTATAAAAAATACATCTTATCTGTAATAAATGATTTCAATGAAAATGACATTTCATAAAGGAAACTTAAACTTTTGCCCGGGAATGTATTTAAAAATTGCTTATTCTTTTCGTTCCGCAATATTTTTTTTTTTTTTTTGTATGTCAGCGAGTAGTGTTTGTGTCCTTTCATAACTCTCCTGCCCTTATCCCATTTTACTTGGGGTCGGCACAACATGTCTTCTTCTTCCATACTTCTCTATTAGTCGTAGGAGGAGCTCGTGGCTAAGTAATAACAGCTGCACGGGTCGGTCTATCAGGTTAAGCTACGCTTGTGGGGTTGGTCCGTGGATGGGTGACCATCTTTACATACCGAGACTCCTCCGTGCCTCGGAAAGCACGTTAAGCCGTTGGTCCCGACTGTCATTCGTGGATCTTTGACAGTCGTTACAGGTCATCAGAAGCCCGAAAGTCTGACAACCAGTCTTACCAAGGGGTATCGTATTACCCAGTTACTAGGTTATGGAGGTCAGATATGCAGTCGCTCCATGTAAAATACTGGTATTCAGCTGCATCCGGTAAGACTGGAAGCCGACCCCAGCATCCTAGTTGGGAAAAGGCTAGGCAGATTGACTTCTCTATTTGTCGTCATCTCGGTAGTCAACCCCTTTCCATATATCGTTTATTTGGTCTTCCCCTACTCTTATAGCATTCCAAATTCATACTCAAATATACAAATAAATATTTAGTAACAAACATGTACCTACCTATTAATTTCAGTCACGAGGTAATTCAATTTGCGAAATCTGTGAACAAAGATTTGCCGACGACAATCTTCGAAATAAGCATTACAGGCAGCATTTTATGTAAGTGTGTTTTTACATTTTACGTCCTCTTTCACGCGGTTTGGCTGCGGGAGACTCGGGTGGTGAATGCATAGAACCAACTAGATCTTACATCAAGAAATGAAAATGTTATTGGGTTCACAAAATTACAAAAAATAAAAAAGTAACGCGCGCGCTGTCATCGTTCGTTCAGGCTCACTTTCGTGCAATTGTCGCGTGAGTGGCTAGGAATTTCTGAGAAGTCTGGATCTGTGTCCGCTTGGTGGCAATAGGCTCACCCCTAATGTGACTAAAACCACAGATTAATACAGATGGGACACTCCGCAAAATCATTTAAATAAAAAGCGACTCTTGCTACGACACAATAAAGTGCAATTCAGGTCGCACATCGCTTCATTATTTACAGTTATATTCACCTAGAAGTTGACTCTCTTTCTATCGCGTAACTTTTATACCTTCTGACTCGTTAGGGTTGTCTTCTTTTACCTTTTTGTGAGTGAGTATCGAACTAACGTGCGAGCCGGCCAGTGCGCGGCATCCCACACTGAATTGACCCAGTGAGATGGGCCCGCCGCGTACTTGGAGCTTCATACCTAAACTGCGGAGTGTCGCATCTGTATTAATCTGTGACGAAACCAACATTAGTTTAACGGAGATGTTGGGGAGATGAAATAAGGTACTCCTTTTTTTAACTGTTGCTTGATGATTTCATCGGTATTTAATTGGTTTTATAATGAATAAAATACAATATTGCAATAATACAAGGTAACGCGTGTCAAAGTTCTTGCGGAAGTGAACGAGAGGAAAAAAAACCGCCGGCATTCGCTCGACAGATGACAGTGACAGATGACAGATGACAGTGACAGATGACAGTGACAGATGACAGTTACAGATGACAGATGACAGTTGGCGAGTCGTGGCGCCAACAGGAGACTTTAGGTTCATGCCATCCCTTAAATTTTGTATCAATAAGAAAGTGACAGCATGAGTCTCCCTTAATTCAATAAAATTTTAATTCAATGCCAAATACACATAAACATAATAACATAACCAAGACTCGGATACCAGTTAAATTTTCAAACCATCATTACGAGTATGTACTTGATGCAAAAACCTTTGTATTCAGTTTCGTTCGAATAAACCGTTTTTAAACCAGTTTTGGAGGAGTTTCTATATAAAGGTTTTCTCGCATTAAAAACCGGTTAATACGGTCACACAATAAACAAACGCCGTTCAGTTTTTATTCAGCAGTAAGAATTGTTTTGTTTGGGGACGGACAACGTATTTACTGATACGCCGCACGTCGAATAAACCGGTTAATTTAGGTTAAGATAAAGTGCTTAAAACTTTCATGTCCTTATACCGGTCACTCACATTCGCACGAATACGCGAACCCACAAGTGTAGGAAGTCAAATGATTATGCGAAGTTATTCGCTGCAATTTTTCAACATGCGTGCGAATGTTTGCGCGCATGTGAGTGACCGGGGTTAAGAAAAGTTCAGAGCAAAACCGAAATAAATCGGTATTAACCGGTATTTTTAACCGGTTCTAAGCCTTGAACATGACATCACGCCTGTAATCTCTGAAGGGTTAAGCAGAGGTGTACCTTAGTATACCCACATTTCACCATTTATGTTTTAGCACAGATTAATACAGATGGGACACTCCGCAGTTTAGGTATGAAGCTACAAGTACGCGGCGGGCTCATCTCACTGGGTCAATTCAGTGTGGGCTGCCGCGCACCGGCCGGCTCGCACGTTAGTTCGATACTCGCTCACGCGCCGCGTCGTAAAAGAAGACAACCCTAACGAGTCAGAAGGTATAAGAGTTACGCGATAGAAAGAGAGGCAACTTAAACCGCGCTTACCGCTAATCACTTAGGCGTTTTTTTTAAATAAATAAAACTTATAGGTGAATATAACTGTGGGTAATGAAGCGTTGTGCGACCCGAATTGCACTTTATTGTGTCATAGCAAGAGTCGCTTTTTATTTAAATGATTTTGTGGAGGGACTCACCTCTATTAATCTGTGGTTTCGTGCAACTCAATGTTAGTGATTGACCAAAGTTATGGTTTCGACATATAGCGGTTACTTAGCGCGAGTCAGGCTAGCGCTCTAACGCGCGCTAAGACGCGTTCTATTTGTCAAAGCCTTTTTAATGTCTTTTTCCGAGGCTGGCGTAATCTCGACTTATTTGAAAAGATGACTAAAATATTAAAACTTTTCAGCGTATACGAATGCCATAAGTGCCCGTGTAGGTACAGCAACCGAGTCCAATTGTCCACCCACTGTCGGAAGAAACATGAGGAGTCCTCGTTCGTTTGCAAGAAATGCTTTGTAGTTTTCAAGTAAGTACCTGTCACTGTGGCTAAGTAATAAGGAGGGGCTTGTGGCTAAGTAATAACAGCCGCATGGGTCGATCGATCAGGTTAAGCTACGCTTGCCGCGTTTGGACAGTGGATCATCTTTACATACCAAGACCCCTCCGTGCCTCGGAAAGCACGTTAAGCCGTTGTTCTCGGCTGTCATTCGCGGATCTTTGACAGTCGTTCGTTGCGGGTCGTCAAAAGCCCGAAAGTCTGACAACCAGACTAAAATAAAATAAATAAATAAATATGTTTGGACATATCACACAACGCCATCTAGCCCCAAGCTAAGCAACCTAATGCTTGTGTTATGGTAACGAGATGGCTGATAAACTACTTATATACATTTTTTTTTTGTAAATACATACATATTATAGATAGAAAAACACCCAGTCTCTGTGAAAAAAAATAAATAAATAAAATAAATCGCCCTTAATTGTTGATAATGCAGCTGAAGCAGTATATCACATGGAGCGACTGCCTATTTGATATTCACAACCCAGTTACTGGGTAACATGATACCCCTTGGTAAGCCCAGGTTCACACAGGCGATTTTTCCCGTGGCGATTTTTTTTCGCACCTTGGTAAGTCTGGCTGTCAGGCTTTCGGGCTTCTGACGCCCCGTAACGACTGTCACAGATCCAAGAATGACAGTCGAGTTTTTTTTTTCTTTCTAAATAACTGAATTGTAATAAAGAAGGCGTACACCGTTTTCCTGCAGATAAGGAAAGAAGAAAACTGTGGGTCTATTCCTAAAAGTTGGAAACCAAGTTCAGCGGCCAGGTTATGTTGCGTGTTTATTCAAAACATTAAACAGACCGACAGCACCTGACAGTTACCAGCGAGGGTGGCTACATCTGTAATTAGCTTTGCTCGTCCCTCCCCATTAAAAGTTATTTATTCAAACTAGGCTAGAATCAGTACTTTTCGAACGTCTAAATGACATGCGGCAGCCCCCCGGCTCGCCCGCTATTCACCACTTCCTAGTGCTCTAGCTGAGGAGACGAAGTGGCGCAACAAACTGCCCAGCAGTACAGCTGTCTGTTCAATTAGAAAATTTTATTGTATGCGCAAATTATTTACATTACGCAACACAAAATATTGAATTAAATTATTTGCCTTAAGACAGCTAACACACGCCGATGTACAATCAACAAAAGAGACATCAAGGCAGGGTATACTAACCTATTTGTGTGACTTGCTTCATTTTCAATTTCGTGACAATATACAATTTTGTGTTGGTGTGTTACAATTTTGTGTTGGAGTATTGCAAAAACGAAGTAATATATATAAAATTGAACATGAAGCAATTCACATAAAAATATGTTACTCTACCCTGCCTAGATATCTCTTTTGTTGAGTGTACCAACAAAAAACTTCGAAAACAGACAGACCGATACTACCGAATCACATTGTACCCATATAATATGTAACATTTTAATAGTTAGACTTTATTTATTTGTTTAATTTTCAGGACATTTAAAGAAAGGAGTACACATATGTTTCAAGCACATCATCAGAGAAAACGTTGTGACGAGTGCGGCAAAACCTTTTCAACTGCCAATATGTTGAGGACGCACGTGTTGTAAGTACGGCTCTTTTTGAACGACTTCAAAAACGGAGGGGTTTCAATAAAAAATGCAATACTTCATGGACGCTATGATGTTCCTTATTTATTGACAGGCAACCTTAGACGAACAAATGCAATACTTCATCGACGCTATGATGTTCTTTATTTATTGACAGGCAACCTTAGACGTAAAAATGCAATACTTCATGGACGCTATGAAGTTTCTTATTTATTGACAGGCAACCATAGACGAAAAAATGCAATACTTCATGGACGCTATGATGTTCATTATTTATTGACAGGCAACCATAGACGAAAAAATGCAATACTTCATGGACGCTATGATGTTCCTTATTTATTGACAGGCAACCATAGACAAAAAATTCAATACTTGATGGACGCTATGAAGTTTCTTATTTATTGACAGGCAACCATAGACGAAAAAATGCAATGCTTCATGGACGCTATGATGTTCCTTATTTATTGACAGGCAACCATAGACGAAAAAACTAAATACTTGATGGACGCTATGATGTTCCTTATTTATTGACAGGCAACCATAGACGAAAAAATGCAATGCTTCATGGACGCTATGATGTTCCTTATTTATTGACAGGCAACCTTAGACGAAAAAATGCAATACTTCATAGACGCTATGAAGTTTCTTATTTATTGACAGGCAACCATAGACGAAAAAATGCAATACTTCATGGGCGCTATGAAGTTCCTTATTTATTGACAGGCAACCATAGACGAAAAAATGTAATACTTCATGGATACTACAGTAAAATAAACGGTTGGAAAGATAATGAAGGGCTTTTTCACGATTTCAGGGTTGGTCCCATGGTAAAAGATTTTTAAGATAGAAGAGATTTCGATTTTATGTTATTACAATTTTTACACCTTATAAAATATCGCTTTGTTTTCAGAAATATACATAAATCAAAACCGGTAGAATGTCCTGTTTGCAAGAAGATAGTCAAAAAAAAGTCATTGAAAAATCACATAAAAACACACGACGAAAAAGTAAGTTGACAAGTTTTTATTAGTGAACTAGATGTGCCCCGCAACTTCGTTCGCGTGGAAGTCATAACATACACAACATACTAAAATGACAGTCACATTTTAATAAAACTCCCTCGTCCCTCGACCCGCCGCATTGCATCGCCCACCCCGCTGTTACTTCGTTTTCGCTTAGCGTTCTTTCAGACTCCATCTCCGCCATATGAGATCCGATTTCGACGGTTATTTTAAGGGTTCTGTACCTCAAAAGGAAAAAACGGAACACTTATAAGATCACTTCGTTGTCTGTCTGTCAGACTATCAATACCCTTTTTCTCAGGAACGCATGGAGGTATCAAGTTAGGTATCGTGGAGTATCTGTGGTCCCTTGAAGCTCTAAAAAAATGAAGCTTATATGTCAGCGCAATAAAAAAATACATATACGAGAGGGGATCAAATAGTAGTGAGAATGAGATAGATTATAATGACTATTGATAACTTAATAATTTATTTTTCTACATAGTCTCCGAGTCTCTCTACACACCGAGTCCAGCGCTTTTCCAAGACTTCAATCCCTTTCAAAAAAAAAGTTTTGTCTTAGTCCTGCAAAAAGCTCTCCACGGCATCCATCACCTCGTTATCGTCTTCGTACCTGTTTCCCCTTAAGTATTCTTTCAATTTGGGGAACAGATAAAAATCGTTAGGCGGCAGATCTGGTGAATAAGGGGGGTTTGTCAACCAATTCGAAGCCAGCTTGCTGAATGGCTGCCGACCTGTGCTCGGGTGTTTTGTCGTGATGAAACAGCACGCCCCTTCGAAGTTTACCTCTCCTTTTCTCTTTGATGGCATTCCTCAACTTAGGAATTAAAGCTGCATAATATTGGCCTGTAATAGTGGTTCCACGCTCCAGGTAATCAATCAACAATATCCCTTCTGAGTCCCAAAATATTGAGGCCATAACCTTGCCAGCTGATGCCACGGCACGAAACTTCTTCGGGGTCGGTGATGATGGCCGTTTCCATTGCGAAGATTGCTGTTTTGTCTCGGGATCAAAATGATGGACCCATGTTTCGTCCATTGTTACGAAACGAGACAAAAAGTTTTCAGAATCTTCTTGAAACTTGTCCAACAATATCTTCGAAATGTCAAGTCGATTTTGTTTCTGACTGTCGGTTAACATTCTCGGCACCCATCTTGCGGAGACTTTTCTCATATTCAAAGATTGTTTCAATATGGATTGAATACTTCCATATGAAATGCCCGTTTCTTGAATTAAGTATCGGATGGTAACTCTTCTATCGCTCAATACAATTTTCTCGACTTTCGCAACATTTTCTTGGGTGACTGACGTCGATGGACGGCCGCAACGATGTTCGTCTTCCGTGCTCGTTCTCCCTACTCGAAATTGAGAAGCCCACCTTGCGACAGTGGAATAAGGTGGAGCAGACTCTCCTAATGTTGCCTCCAAATCGCAATGAATCTCTTGCGTCGTTATTTTTTTTAAACAGAGGTATTTAATAACGGCTCGCTCTTCGTTTTTCTCCATTTTCGAGAACACGTTCCGACACGAAGCAAACAAATGACTACATTCAGAAAAAAAACAAAAGAGAATCGAAGATTTTTTTCTTTATTAATATTACAATTTTTCTTACCTTGGGGTATGTCGTTCTCACTACTTTTAGATCCCCCCTCGTATTTATGCGACATATTTTCATACTCGCAAGTAAATCAAAACCTATAGGGTACTTAGCGTTGACCTATAGAATCATAAAATTTGGCAAAAAGCAGTCTCACAGCACAAGTAAAGGAAAAAGTCCGAAAATTTTTAATTTTAAACATGATCACATAATTTTTTATTTTTTAGGATTACTAACTTAAATTTTCAACTGGAGAATTGACCGTGACGTTTATCAATGTATGGGAACATATTTTTCAAATACAATGTTAAATTTGTTTTTGGGATAAATTCTTTTCAAATACGGAACCCTTCATTGTGCGAGGTCCGACACGCACATGGCCGGTTTCTTTTATTTGAAAGGTAGTTATTTTAGGTTGGTCTCTTAAAAATTTGGAGAAGATGTGATGGAAAAAAAATCATGATAAATATCCAGTTTTAAACAACTTCAGTGGTATATTAATTGTTGATTGTGCTCGCGAGGTTTTCTGTTCCCAGAACTACTACTTAGTATTTAGTCTTATTATTATTTTTTTTTTTGCGTAAAACGTGATTATTGTAATAAGTACTCAAATAACGTGAGCGAGCAGTGGTGGCCCCGTTGTAACGGCCCGACATACGTGTCGGAGGTCGTGAGTTCGAACCCAGGCATGTTTTTCAACTACAATGTTAAGTTTGTTCTTGGGTTAAATTCATCCCAACTACGGAACCCTTTATTGTGCGTGGTCACAGTACGGCTCTTAGTGTGATTTTATGTATGTAAATTATTCTTATTTCAGAGGGAGGATGGCGCTTACTGCGTAGATTGTGGGACTATTTATAAGTCGAAGCGCATATATGAGCTTCACCTCAAAAATAGTCGTAAACATAACTCGATTAAAAAACTGGGGTATGTATTGCAAAGAGTATGTGTATATGGTTTGGTCATGTTGAGAGGATGAGTGAAAGGCGACTATAAAAGGTATTTGCAAGACTGGGGGTCTACTCTCTAAATCCGTACGTCCGTCAGTCTGTCCGTCTGACATAACGATCCATCACAACAAGTGTAAAAGTTAAATTTATCGGACGGGCAAAAACATCGGGAGTAGGGACAACTGTCAAATCGTTTTGTCATTCATACTTCAATCGGGCCCTTTTTTTTTTTTTTTTTTTTTTTTTTTGTGGATTGGAAATCATCAAATGACTTCTCCCGCTCTGGGCAGAGGCGGGAGGGCGTGTCAGACTTTTACTGACTAAAACCCACCCATGTTCCTTCAGCTGCCCGTGCCAGGGCCATGGTATCTCTTTCGAACTACCCGCGACCCCGGCGGCATCGGCCCAATTGACCCCGTCACTGCTGACATCTCTTTGAGGCGCGCGTGGAATACAACGCGCCGTCGACCCGGGCCTGGTCCTTACCGGACGGCGAGCTGCCCATTACTCGTCGTCCGCAAGCCCGCGCCTACGGTGGCCGGGAATCGGCAATCGATTCCCGCCGCCCAGGGCGTCTCCTACGGCGGCTAGGGGCGCGAGGGCGCGGCTGTTGCCTCTCCCTCACGCGTTCCGCTTCCTCCTTCGCGAGCATTACAGCTTCGCAGAAGGAGGTGACGGCTTCCCATGCACTCTCGCTCCGCACCATGGCCTGGACCAGGTTTGGACGCGAGAGATCGCCGCCGCCGATCGCCTCCGTGAGAACACGGCGGTGCTCCGCCCAAGCCGGGCAGACCTCCACTGTATGCTCCACCGTGTCCTCCGGGCGATCCACACAATGGTGACACCCGGGCGTTTCCTCCCGCCTTATCCGAAACAGGAACCTCCCGAAACAACCGTGTCCGGTGAGGACCTGCGTCAGGCGGAAGGTGAGGACGCCGTGGCGCCTCTCCAACCACTCCTCAAAGAGGGGACTTATCGCCGCAATTGTGGCGTGCCCAGCGGTGGGTTGCGACAATCGCACTCTCCATGCCGCCATGAGATCCCGCCGGTTCAATCGGGCCCTGAACCAATCATCCTTCCGTTGGTGATACGGAGTAGGAAACGCCCGTAACGAAAGCCAAAAAAACTGGGCTTCGTGCCTAGGGAGTAGACCCCCAGATGTGAGTAGAAACGCCAGAAGGACGCCCTTAAACCTAGATTTGTTCTAAAATGTTATCGATTTCTGAAATCAAGCTTAGAGAGAACAAATGTAACTTAGGGTGGGTTGCACCAAAAGCTACGATAAAGTTTCCGTTAACGTTAATTTTAACAGTAATACCTTCATGTTGTTGCACCGTCATGTTAAATGAGTTCCGAGCAGCGGGTCTACTCCCTAAGCACGAAGCCCGTAGTTTCGCCCTTCGTTACGGGCGCTTCCTACTCCGTATCACCTACGGAAGGATGATTGGTTTGGGGCCCGAATGTAGTATGAATCACAACACGATTTGACAGATGTCCCTACTCCCGATGTGTTTTTGCCCGTCCGAAAAATTTAACTTTTACTTTTGTTTTAATGGATCGTTATGTCAGACGGACGGACGGACGGACTTAGGGAGTAGACCCCCAGGGACATGTTATTGGATGCGTCTGACAGAAGTGACAGATATTAGGTCTTTACCTATGAAATTGCCGTTCTGCAGTACTGGCCATTTCAAATCAAAATAATTTTTGTTTGGCTAAGAATTCTAATTTCAAATTAATTTTATTTTAAAAACATGGATTTTTTTTTCCAAAAGTAGTCATTTGTTTATTAATTAGTGTTACATTTTCATCGCATTTCAATCTTTTTCGTCATCATGGATACGTTAAAAATTCGAGTAATTATGGAATATGAGTACCGTCGTGGCAGCAACGCGGCACAAGCGGCACTCAACATCAACGACGTTTACGGAGCTAACACTACAAACCAACGCACCACTTGTTATTGGTTTGCTCGCTTCCGTTTTGGAAATTTCAACCTGAAAAATGAACCTCGCGGTCGTCCGAAGACTTTGGTCGACAATGACGAATTAAAGGCGATTGTGGAAGCTGATGATACACAATCTACGGCCGAACTAGCAGCAGCTTTCGACGTTAGCGTCAAAACAATATTGGTCCATTTGCGTCAAATTGGCAAGGTAAAAAAGCTTGACAAATGGGTGCCCCACGAACTCAATGATCGCCAGCGCGAAGTACGCGTCGAGACGTGCCTTGCACTGTTCAACAGACACACAAATGAAGGAATTTTGAACCGCATTGTTACCTGCGATGAAAAATGGATTCTGTTTGATAACTGCAAGCGCTCAGCAAGTTGGTTGGATCCTGGTTCAGCACCTAAACAATGCCCTAAACGAAAACTTACCCCTAGAAAAGTGATGGTCACTGTTTGGTGGTCTGGCGCCGGTGTGATTCATCACAGCTTCTTACCAAACGGGGTGAGCATTACTTCAGATGTGTACTGTGAAGAACTGAACACAATGATGGAGAAGCTGGCACATCTCCAACCAGCATTGGTCAATCGCTCGTCTCCGCTGCTCCTGCACGACAACGCGCGACCTCATACTGCACAGCAGACGGTCTCCAAGTTGCAAGAACTGGGGTTGGAAGCTCTCCGTCATCCGCCCTACTCACCAGACCTTGCGCCTACAGACTACTACTTTTTCCAGAATTTGGATAACTTCTTGGCGGGAAAAAAATTCAATACCCGAGAGGCAGTACAAAATGCCTTTGAAGAATTTGTTGCCTGTTGTCCAACTGATTTCTTTAAGAAGGGCATCAATAAACTGCCACTGCGTTGGCAAAGATGCATTGATTGCATGGGTGATTACTTCGATTAATACAAATAAAAAATGCATTAAAAAAATTCGTTTAATTTTTTTCATACAAAACGGCAATTTCATAGGTAAAGACCTATTATTACTTCGTTTTTGCAATACTCCTACATTGTAACACACCAACACAAAATTGTATATTGTCACGAAATTGAACATGAAGCAATTCACATACAAATAGGTTAGTATACCCTGCCTTGATGTCTCTTTTGTTGACTGTACATCGGCGTGTGTTAGCTGTCTTAAGGCAAATAATTTAATTCAATATTTTGTGTTGCGTAATGTAAATAATTTGCGCATACAATAAAATTTTCTAACTGAAAAGACAGCTGTACTGCTGGGCAGTTTGTTGCGCCACTTCGTCTCCTCAGCTAGAGCACTAGGAAGTGGTGAATAGCGGGCGAGCCGGGGGGCTGCCGCATGTCATTTTGACGTTCGAAAAGTACTGATTCTCAGCCTAGTTTGAATAAATAACTTTTAATGGGGAGGGACGAGCAAAGCTAATTACAGATGTAGCCACCCTCGCTGGTAACTGTCAGCTGCTGTCGGTCTGTTTAATGTTTTCAATAAACACCAGCGAAGCGTGGGCGGTTTAGGTTACAGTTAAAGTTATGACGTCAGCTAACAAATTGTCAGAGATGTATTGATGATTCTTATGGTCATAATTAAGTAAATACATATTTGTTATCCTATTCAATGTGACGGCCATTTTGTTTTTGTGGGTTTTTTTGTGTGAGAGTATTTCTGGGTGATATATGAAGTTTCTTATTTATTGACAGGCAACCCTAGACGAACAAATGCAATACTTCATGGACGCTATGATGTTCCTTATTTATTGACAGGCAACCATAGACGAAAAAATTCAATACTTGATGAACGCTATGATGTTCCTTATTAATTATAATTAAATTATAATATATATATATATATATATTTCCGAACTCACTAGCCACATATAAGCCTTCAAAGGCTTCTGTGGTTTTTAGCGTAAGATTTAAACTCTGCGATATACATTTTGAACATTATTAAAAAAAAAAAAAAAAAAAAAATTGACAGGCAACCATAGACGAAAAAACTAAATACTTGATGGACGCTATGAAGCTCCTCATTTATTGACAGGCAATCTTAGACCAAAAACCCTAATACTTGATGGACGCTATGAAGTTTCTTATTTATTGACAGGCAACCATAGACGAAAAAATTCAATACTTGATGGACGCTATGAAGTTTCTTATTTATTGACAGGCAACCATAGACGAAAAAATGCAATACTTCATGGACGCTATGATGTTCTTTATTTATTGACAGGCAACCTTAGACGAAAAAATGCAATACTTCATGCACGCTATGAAGTTCCTTATTTATTGACAGGCAACCATAGACGAAAAAATTGAATACTTGATGGACGCTATGAAGTTCCTTATTTATTGACAGGCAACCATAGACGAAAAAATTCAATACTTGATGGACGCTATGAAGTTTCTTATTTATTGACAGGCAACCATAGACGAAAAAATGCAATACTTCATGCACCCTATGAAGTACCTTATTTATTGACAGGCAACCACAGACGAAAAAATTCAATACTTGATGGACGCTATGAAGTTTCTTATTTATTGACAGGCAACCTTAGACAAAAAAATGCAATACTTCATGCACGCTATGAAGTTCCTTATTTATTGACAGGCAACCATAGACGAAAAAATGCAATACTTCATGCACGCTATGAAGTTCTTTATTTATTGACAGGCAACCATAGACGAAAAAATGCAATACTTCATGCACGCTATGAAGTTCCTTATTTATTGACAGGCAACCATAGACGAAAAGATTCAATACTTGATGGACGCTATGAAGTTTCTTATTTATTGACAGGCAACTATAGACGAAAAAATGCAATACTTCATGGATACTACAGTAAAATAAACTGTTGGAAAGATAATGAAGGGCTTTTTCACGATTTCAGGGTTGGTCCCATGGTAAAAGATTTTTATGATAGAAGTGATTTCGATTTTATGTTATTACAATTTTTACACCTTATAAAATATCGCTTTGTTTTCAGAAATATACATAAATCAAAACCGGTAGAATGTCCTGTATGCAAGAAGATAGTCAAAAAAATGTCATTGAAAAATCACATGAAAACACACGACGAAAAAGTAAGTTGACAAGTTTTTTAAGTGAAATAGATGTGCCCCGCAACTTCGTTCGCATGGAAGTCGTAACATACACAACATACTAAAATGACAGCACATTTTAATAAAACTCCCTCGTCCCTCGACCCGCCGTATTGCATCGCCCACCCCGCTGTTACTTCGTTTCGCTTAGCGTTCTTTCAGACTCCATCTCTGCCATATGAGATCCGATTTCGACGGTTATTTTAAGGGTTCTGTACCTCAAAAGGAAAAAACGGAACACTTCTAAGATCACTTCGTTGTTTGTCTGTCTGTCAGACTATCAATACCCTTTTTCTCAGGAACGCATGGAGGTATCAAGTTAGGTATTGTGGAGTATCTGTATTCCCTTGAAGCTCTAAAAAAATCAAGCTTATATGTCAGCGCAATAAAAAAATACATACACGAGAGGGGATCAAAAAGTAGTGAGAATGAGATAGATTATAATGACTATTGATAACTTAATAATTTATTTTTCTACATGGTCTCCGAGTCTCTCTACACACCGAGTCCAGCGCTTTTCCAAGACTTCAATCCCTTTCAAAAATTAAGTTTTGTCTTGGTCCTGCCAAAAGCTCTCCACGGCATCCGTCACCTCGTTCTCGTCTTCGTACCTGTTTCCCCTTAAGTATTCTTTCAATTTGGGGAACAGATAAAAATCGCTAGGCGGCAGATCTGGTGAATAAGGGGGGTGGTCAACCAATTCGAAGCCAGCTTGCTGAATGGCAGCCATCGCAACTGCCGACCTGTGCGCGGGTGCGTTGTCGTGATGAAACAGCACGCCCCTTCGAAGTTTCCCTCTCCTTTTCTCTTTGATGGCATTCCTCAACTTAGGAATTAAAGCTGCATAATATTGGCCTGTAATAGTGGTTCCACGCTCCAGGTAATCAATCAACAATATCCCTTCTGAGTCCCAAAATATTGAGGCCATAACCTTGCCAGCCGATGCCACGGCACGAAACTTCTTCGGGGTCGGTGATGATGGCCGTTTCCATTGCGAAGATTGCTGTTTTGTCTCGGGATCAAAATGATACAAAAAATACAAATACAAAATCTTTATTGCAACAACAAGTATTTACATTTCATGTGCAAGCCCTGTTTCCCAAACTAGCGTGAGCTGTATGTTGGGAATCAGTTCCTTCCAGATAAATATGTCGAGCTAGTGTTACAATCATAACTTATAATAATTTATCTACTAATTAAGTTTATAACCAAAAGTTTACAATCTGCGAACTAAAAATAGTGTGTGTGTGTGTGTGTTTAATGGTTTCAGCCATAATTTTATTTTATTTTTAAACTGATAGTTAGATAATTGTTTGGTTTTATGAGCTATACTAAGTTTATTGTACAATCTAGGTGCTATGTTGTTATAATGATGTTGGGCAAATTTGCTTTTTACTCTAGGGATTGGGCATTCGTCTCTTATTTTGCCAGAAGGTATTAGATAGGGTACTGTGTTTTTATGATATTTACGTAAACATTGATACACAAACAACTTTCTGACAGACAGAACATCGGCCTTATCATAAACAGAATCTGTAGGATGTTGAAACGGTAGCGAGAGAAGTACTTTGAGCACAACACGCTGCGCCCTCTCAAGTTCAAGAAGATGTGTTTTGGCTGCCGAACCCCAGGAACATATCAATAGGTTATTACGCATTCTGCCAAGGCTTTGTAGGTGTGAATCAAAAGTTTTAAATCTGATATCAATCTCAAGTCTTTAAAAAAGTAAATGAGTTTCCTTAGTCGGTTGCTAACTGCAGTTATGTGCTTCTTCCAACATAGTTTGTCATCAATATTTACTCCTAAGTATTTAATTTCTGTGGATCTAACTAACGTGGCGCAGTTACAGCGTGGCAAAAGAGTATTGTAAGATCTGTTACAAGGGTAGGAATGTATGCGAACTAGGAAGTTTTTTGGTGAAGATGCTTTGGTTTTGCTGAAGCATAGAACTTTTGTTTTGTCAGTGTTTAGCGTTAATAAACTATCTTCAAGCCAAGAGGTGACCACAGACATGCCTTCCTCAGCAATTTGTTTAACACTCTCCCAAGTGTCACTATGAAACAGTATGACAGTGTCATCAGCAAACATTTGAATATCAGCACCCATTATTTGACATTTACAGAGTTCGTTAATGTAGGTTAGAAACAATGTCGGGGCTAGCGTACTGCCCTGTGGCACGCCATATGATCCCCCACTAAAATTACTGAAACAATCTTCAACTCTAACGCATTGTTGCCTTTCTACAAGGTAATCCTCTAACCACAAAAGAGCATTCCCCCTGATACCAACGTTCTCTAATCGTGTTAGGAGGATTGGAATAGATACAGTATCGAACGCCTTTTGTAAGTCTAGAAAGACTCCTATACATTTGCTGTTCTTATCAAGATGAGCCGTAATCTTAGATGTAAGCTCTAAAACAGCATCATCTGTGGAACGATTGGCACGAAATCCATGCTGATTTTCGCTTAGGAATTTATTGCTTTCCAGGTAGTTGATTAGTCGTTTGTTCATAATTTTTTCTATTATCTTAGAGAGGGTACTTAATAGAGAAATGGGCCTATAGTTGGTGGCCAAAAACTTATCCCCTGATTTGAAAATAGGGCAAACTATAGCACGTTTAAATATTTTAGGGAAAACTCCGTGTTCAAAGCTCAAATTAGTTAAGTAAGCTATTGGCTCAGCAACGACAGTACGAAAAGTTTTAAGGATAGATGCTGTGATTTTGTCTTGACCTGGAGCGCTATGCGTCTTAAGGCTACTGATAACTTCCATCACTTCAGCTGGGTCTGAAAAGCGTAGTCCCATGGAGTTTATGGGAACCTTCTGTGTTTTGGCTTTTTGAGACAGAGTTACCTCATCCGTGCCCATTTTTTGTAGGGTCTTATTAGCAAGATTGGCTGCCACCGACGTAAAGAACTCATTTACTTCGTCTAGAGACTCAGTAGCATTCGTTTTTAAATTGAGTAGTTCTTTGGCTGATACATTGGACTTCTTCATATTGCATAATTCCTTAATCGTATTCCAGGTTTCTTTAAGATTATTTTTACTTTTTTGTAGTTTGTCAGTGTAGTAGTTTTTTTTCAGTGCTTTTTAATTTTTTTTAAAGTATTTCTGTAAGCTGTGTATTTATCTCTAATTTCTATAAAGAAATTTGAGATAAATAATAATAATAAACAAATACAATAACAATAAAACAAATAATAATAATAATACAACAATAATATTAGCATTAGTTTTTAAGGTTTTATGCATTTTATTTCGTTTTCTTATAGATTTTACAACTCCTATAGTAATCCATGGTTTTAGTGGACTGTTACGTCTAGAAATTTTTCTTACTTTAGTGTTAGCATTTATCACGTTTTCAAGTTTTGTTGTTAACACTATAGCTGCCTGGTTAACATCTGTTGTCGAATATAATTCGTTCCATGATTCATTTGCCAGGTCGTCATTTATACCGTCAAGATCGATATCAATCTTACGAACGAACGTATTTTTTTTGCAAATAGAACCATAATCTATACGTAATAAAATCGGTGAGTGATCCGTTAGTTCATCAAAAACAAAACATTGTGTCTTAGCAAATGATTTTATCATAAAATGATCAAGACATGCATTTAATCTCGTGGGACAGTCAACCCCTTGCCTTAGGCCATGACTGGCCATTAGATTGAGGTATTTAGCAGAATTGGCATTTATATTATTAGGCATGATATCCAGGTTTAAATCACCAGTTAGAATGACATTGCTAGTTCCAGAGCATTGGTTTAATATATTATCTAGCGAATTTAGGTAGTTGAGTGTGTTTTTGAAACTGGGTGGACGATAAGTACATATTATAATATTTATCTCATCCTTGATGTTAACTACAATACAGTTTGCTTCAGAACATACTGGTTCAAACGAAGTCGCCTCAAGTTCCTCACGGACATACACCACTACCCCGTCATTCTGATTTAGAGAGACACAAGATTTAAACAGCTCATAGTTATTTATATTTGGTATCAATAGGTGTTCATTTGTCCAACATTCCGTTAAAACTAGGGCATCAATCATATTGTTAAATTGTGTAAGAAAAATAAGAAATATATCAAGATTGGCTTTTATACTTCTTATGTTAACAGTCAGAATTGAAAACGATTTATTACTAGAACAAGGTATTAGTTGCGAATATTCAGCAGGATCTTTTAGCCGTTTGCACTCAATACCTTGGCTATCAACGTCTTGAATAATTGTAGAATTAATTGTATTGAATTTTTATACAAAAAAAAAAAGTTCTGTGACACAGTTAATTTTCAATGAAATTGATTTAGCTTTGTTCTCAATAAACAAGATATTTTCTTTGCAAATCAAAGTAATTAGAGTTTGTTTACAGTACTTAGTTTTAATGGACTTTAAGTTATAAAAAGTATTCACATAAATGCTAGGTAAATAAATACAGTAATTAAGGTTTGGTTGCGAATTAATTGTGTTTGTGTTGTTAGGTGATTTGATTAGGTGATAGGTACGTGTTTCGTGTGATATTGTTACTGAATGTATGATTAAGAAAAATGTTAGCCGGTGTGAGTGGTGTGAATAGTGTGAATGTGTTGACGTATGCGAAAAAATGGAGATTGCAAACTTGAATAACAGTAAATCAAAAAAATATAAAATAATGTAAAAAAAATGAAAGAGAGTACAATATGCAGCAGGATCCCGTCGTGTTTATTAGAAATATACTCACTAGTCATTCCTTTTTAGCGAGATTATCTAGGTCTGCTTCAGTTTTTATCATGACATATCGGTCTCCATCAGCTTTCTTGATTAAGATTTTTCCAAAAGAGGTCCAACAATACTTGAAATTATTATTTTCAGCAAAACAGCGCGCTAGGTAGGTGGGTTGTGCTTTCGGAGTGAGTTTTTCAGATAAAAATATAGGTTTCGGGGGTCCTTCAATTTTAAGATGCGTAGTGTTTAGCTTGTTGTTCTTGTTAGTGTTGTTGAATTTACGTGCCTTTTTTATTATTAGTTCTTTAGTTACCGTGCTTATAAAGTCGACATTTATTGTCGAGGAGTTGTTTTTGTTTTTAACACGGTATACCTCCTTAATTTCATTTGGTTTCAGGGTGTGGCCAATTACATTGGCTGTTTTCTCTACAAGCGCGCACAGGTCTTCCCCACTTTCGTCTTGTTTTTGAGGCACATTTCTTATTTCTATCCTGGTAGAGAATAGTTGACGTTCCATATTATCAACTTTTTCTTCTAATTGACGAATGTAGCGACGCTCATTCTCACGCTCTGTCTCCAAGCTGGAGATTTTTGTTTTTATGTCATCATATTCCTTTGACATGAAACTGATTGATTCTTTTATCTCAGCATTCTGAGCCATTATTTCGGTAATGGCCTTTTGTAAATCCGAGAACTTGCTATCTGCTTTCGTTGTAGATGTCGACAATAAAGAACGTATTTCGTCCAAACGAGATAAACAGTCGCACTCATAGCGCTTTTTCTTTAGTCGAACAGTAACATTCTTGTCATGACCAACAGTGCTGAGATCAGGTGAGGATCCAGACTGCACAAGTGCTCTTGGGTGAGAAGAAACGGTGGAATTTACATTGCGATCTTCTGTAGGTGTACTTGGAGGAGTACGTTTCAGTGGCATTATTAAAAATTAAAAATATCTTGTATTTATATTAACTTGGGCCACGCTCCAAAATAATCCGCTAATCGCTGTCGTTCTTGAGTCGCGGCAGCGGCTACCACTGGGATGTACTTGCCGCGTGCGCAGAGTAGCTCGCGTAACACCTTGCGTCTCGAGTGTTGCTGTCCCGTTTCTTCGCCGACTCAGCGACCTGCGCTCACTGCTGCAGTATCATGCGCTCCTGGTACTTCGCGGAATTTATTTTGTCGTATTTTTAGTTAAAAAATAGATAATTTAAATAATTTTGACAACTTTTAACACGGGTGGCTCACGTCCATACGCTTTCGCGGTCCGAGGGGAAGGGATGGACCCATGTTTCGTCCATTGTTACGAAACGAGACAAAAAGTTTTCAGAATCTTCTTGAAACTTGTCCAACAATATCTTCGAAATGTCAAGTCGATTTTGTTTCTGACTGTCGGTTAACATTCTCGGCACCCATCTTGCGGAGACTTTTCTCATATTCAAAGATTGTTTCAATATAGATTGAATACTTCCATATGAAATGCCCGTTTCTTGAATTAAGTATCGGATGGTAACTCTTCTATCGCTCAATACAATTTTCTCGACTTTCGCAACATTTTCTTGGGTGACTGACGTCGATGGACGGCCGCAACGATGTTCGTCTTCCGTGCTCGTTCTCCCTACTCGAAATTGAGAAGCCCACCTTGCGACAGTGGAATAAGGTGGAGCAGACTCTCCTAATGTTGCCTCCAAATCGCAATGAATCTCATGCGTCGTTAACTTTTTTAAACAGAGGTATTTAATAACGGCTCGCACTTCGTGTTTCTCCATTTTCGAGAACACGTTCCGACACGAAGCAAACAAATGACTACATTCAGAAAAAAACAAAAGAGAATCGAAGATTTTTTTCTTTATTAATATTACAATTTTTTCTTACCTTGGGGTATGTCGTTCTCACTACTTTTAGATCCCCCCTCGTATTTATGCGACATATTTTCATACTCGCAAGTAAATCAAAACCTATAGGGTACTTAGCGTTGACCTATAGAATCATAAAATTGGGCAAAAAGCAGTCTCACAGCACAAGTAAAGGAAAAATTCCGAAAATTTTTAATTTTAAACATGATCACATATTTTTTTTTTTTTTAGGATTACTAACTTAAATTTTCAATTGGAGAATTGACTGTGACGTATGGGAACATATTTTTCAACTACAATGTTAAGTTTGTTTTTGGGATAAATTCTTTTCAAATACGGAACCCTTCATTGTGCGAGGTCCGACACGCACTTGGCCGATTTCTTTTATTTGAAAGGTAGTTACTTTAGGTTGGTCTCTTAAAAAATTGGTGAAGATCTGATGGAAAAAAAATCATGATAAATATCCAGTTTTAAACAACTTCAGTGGTATATTAATTGTTGATTGTGCTCGCGAGGTTTTCTGTTCCCAGAACTACTACTTAGTATTTAGTCTCATTATTTTTTAAATTTTTTTTTTGCGTAAAACGTGATTATTGTAATAAGTACTCAACGTGAGCGAGCAGTGGTGGCCCCGTTGTAACGGCGCAACATACGTGTCGGAGGTCGTGAGTTCGAACCCAGGCATGTTTTTCAACTACAATGTTAAGTTTGTTCTTGGGTTAAATTCATCCCAACTACGGAACACTTCATTGTGCGTGGTCACAGTACGGCTCTTAGTGTGATTTTATGTACGTAAATTATTCTTATTTCAGAGGGAGGATGGCGCTTACTGCGTAGAATGTGGGACTATTTATAAGTCGAAGCGCATATATGAGCTTCACCTCAAAAATAGTCTTAAACATAACTCGATTGAAAAACTGGGGTATGTATTGCAAAGAGTATGTGTATATGGTTTGGTCTTGTTGAGAGGATGAGTGAAAGGCGATTAATACTCGTAAAAGGTATTTGCAAGACTGGGGGTCTACTCCCTAAATCCGTCCGTCCGTCAGTCTGTCCGTCTTCTATAACGATCCATCACAACAAGTGTAAAAGTTAAATTTATCGGACGGGCAAAAACATCGGGAGTAGGGACAACTGTCAAATCGTTTTGTCATTCATACTTCAATCGGGCCCTGAACCAATCATCCTTCCGTTGGTGATACGGAGTAGGAAACGCCCGTAACGAAAGCCAAAAAAACGGCTTCGTGCCTAGGGAGTAGACCCCCAGATGTGAGTAGAAACGCCAGAAGGACGCCCTTAAACCTAGATTTGTTCTAAAATGTTATCGATTTCTGAAATCAAGCTTAGAGAGAACAAATGTAACTTAGGGTGGGTTGCACCAAAAGCTACGATAAAGTTTCCATCAAAGTTAATTTTAACAGAAATACCTTCATGTTGTTGTACCGTCATGTTAAATGAGTTCGGAGCAGCGGGTCAACTCCCTAAGCACGAAGACCGTAGTTTCGCCCTTCGTTACGGGCGTTTCCTACTCCGTATCACCTACGTTTGGATGATTGGTTTGGGGCCCGAACGTAGTATGAATCACAATACGATTTGACAGATGTCCCTACTCCCGATGTGTTTTTGCCCGTCCGAAAAATTTAACTTTTACTTTTGTTTTAATGGATCGTTATGTCAGACGGACGGACGGACGGACTTAGGGAGTAGACCCCCAGGGACATGTTATTGGATGCGTCTGACAGAAGTGACAGATATTTAACAATAACATTAACCAGCGAAGCGTGGGCGGTTTAGGTTACAGTTAAAGTTATGACGTCAGCTAACAAATTGTCAAATGGAACAAGCCATTTTTGGTCTAACAGGTACTTTAATAAGAGTGCTTTGTTTGTTATTGTTACAGTAAGATGGTACAACCCACCCTTAGAGATGTATTGATGATTCTTATGGTCATAATTATGTAAATACATATTCGTTATCCTATTCAATGTGACGGCCATTTTGTTTTTGTGGGTTTTTTTTGTGCGAGAGTATTTCTGGGTGATATCGCGCGGTAGACGATATCTCTTAAAGTTTTGTATGGGAGCTGTATATAAAACTGTCGTTGGAATTGTTATGAAATAAGCTACCACATTCAAATGGATTAGTCTTGTTACAGTTTATGAATACAAAAACAGTCAAAATAAAATGTAATGTTGCCGTTCAAAAAGTGCTGATTCTAAGCCTAATTTGAATAAATTTCTTGATTCACAAACTTTCGCCTTTATAATATTAGTGTGATTGTCCACAGCTTCAAATGTGATCATTGTGACACATATTTTGCAAATAATTTCGCATTGAAGAATCATACCGAAGAAATTGGAGGAGTTAAATATACTTGCGACATTTGTAAGAAGGTGAGGCATCTACTAGCTGGAGAAGACAATGTGACGATAAATTAAACTGTGTTTATCTAATAATGTTCCCACTCTGCATACGAAAATGCAATAAATACGAACAGCCAGCGTCAATAATATCGGGACGAACAGATTGTTCGACAGACATCGGGTTGTGCCGAGCTGTCGAAATTCTCCAAATGATTTTAAACCTTAAAATGTTGATAGTTAAATTCAAAGTCGAATGAGAAAATTTGCGAGTTTTGTAGTAGCTTGACCTGCTGCTGTGTGTACGTAAGGTGGTTCATTGTTTTTTTTTTTAATGTTGTTAGGTATTGGAGATGATTAAAAGAGAAGACACTGAATAGTACTGAGTTTATTTTAGGTATGCTTAGCTATATATACTCTTTTATAAAAATTAAAAATATTGTTGCGGGTGAATTTAAAACATTGCAAATTAAGTAAACCAACCACGGCACTGCACGTATTGCCTTTAGTTCACACTATGCACGAACGGGAGCGCCACCATAGTGGTGGCGATAGCCATGCGCCAGCAGAGTGGTCGGTCACTCGGCCGGCGCGCGCGGCGCGTTTTCCTCTGTATAGGGGTACGTATCGAAATCCCGAATTTTAAAATACCAATGGACGAAATCCCGAAAATTGAAACGCCGAATGGTTGTTTGGTCGAAAGTTTAAAATCCCGAAAGTTCATTTGCCCGAAAGTTTAAAATCCCGAAATTGTCAAAAAATTGAATTGTCAAATTGTTGAAATTCTGTGTAAAGGGTTTAAAGTAACCTTACCAAATCTAACCTCGGGGTGCCCATCTATGAGTAATCGCGGGAACTACGTCGCCGCTCTTTGGGATTTCATCCATTCGGGATTTCGTCCTTTCGGGCATTTCAACATCGGTATTTTGTGTTTCGATATAACGACTATCGACATTTAAAACTTTCGGTATTTTGAATTTCGGTGTTATGGACGTCGGTATTTCAATCATGGGTATTATGAACTTTCGGGATTTTGATACGTACCCCTGTATAGGTATGCATATGTTGATGCAGCTACAATGTAAAAGAGCGCCTCTCGCCTTTAAACGTAAAAGTTTGGCGTGTTTAGATTTAAAAAACATCGCTGTATTGTAAATTCAGTAAATAAATAATAATAAAAAAAATGATCTCAACAGGAAAATTAAATTTTATCTCAATGGCAGGATAATTTGACACGAAAAGTATTTTGACAGGTCTATATCTACAACAGCGATCCCAAGCGGGATAAATTACGAGAAACGTAATCCGTTCAAAAATTAACGAACGGAAATTGTATACCTATCTCTTTTACTCTACATTACATATTAATATTTTCTTGTCTTTGAATTTTATAACATGACATTTCATTTTAATCACATTGTACTAAATTGCCACGGAAACTATGTATGTGGTTTCCATGGAGATTTAGTTTATTGATTGATGAAAATGGCAGGATAATTTGACAAGAAAAGTATTTGACAGGTCTACATTACAACAGCGCCCCCAAACGGGATAAACTGCGAGAATTGCTGCCATTGGATAAAGTTCTTCTCAGAATGACAGTTGTTGTGTACTGTCTTCATTCTGAAACATTGCTTGTGTCATTGAGTTAATATTTAATTTTCATAGTTGTTTAGATCATTTTGAACAGGCTGTTCGTCCCGATATTATTGATGCTGACTCTACCTAAATTTTTCATAACAACGACTTACCGTCAGAGGCGGCGTAAGGCGTGTACAAAATTAAGGGTGTGGTACAGACCATCAAACTGAACAACTTTCTCCATAGGACCAACATCGTAATCGCAAAAAATAATAATCAGTCGTCCCATAGAAAACTTCAATAACTACTCGAGCCGAATGAAAGGGACGACTGATGATGATTATTATTATTTTTTCGCGATTACGATTTTGGTCCTATGAAGAAAGTTGTTCAGTTTTATGGGCTCTACCACACCTTTCTGGTGCATCCTGTATATTCATTAGTTAAGTCACTATTTGATAGTTTTAGATTGTCAAGACCCATAGTCAGCCTATGTATTTAGTTTCTTTGAAAAAATCACTGTTTCATCTCGATGTTAGGATTTAATTCGAGGAGCTCGTGGCTAAGTAATAACAGCCACGTGGGTCGATTCATCACGGCTACGCTTGCCGCGGTTGGTCCGTGGATGGATGACCATCTTTACATACCGAGACTCCTCCGTGCCTCGGACAGCACGTTAAGCCGTTGGTCCCGGCTGTCATTCATGGATCTTTGACAGTCGTTACGGGTCATCAGAAGCCCGAAAGTCTGACAACCAGTCTTACTAAGGGTATCCTATTACCCAGTTACTGGGTGGCTCCATGTAAAATACTGATATTCAGCTGCTTTCGGTTAGACTGCAAGACGACCCCAACTTAGTTGGGAAAAAGCTAGTCAGATTGATTTTAACGACTGTCAAAGATCAACGATGACAGCCGGGACCAACGGAGTCTCGATATGTAAAAAAAACTTTTTTACAAAAAAATACAACCGACTTCCAAAAACAACACTATAAAGTGAAAAATAACTTTAATTTCGGAAGTCTGTGTTTGGTTAAATGTATTTTCGTTTTTGCCACCGACTTCCGAAATTAAGTTATTTTTCACTTTATAGTGTTGTTTTTGGAAGTCGGTCGTATTTTTTTGTAAAAAAATTTTTATTTTCAACTTTTTAGTTGTGGTACCAACCCCACACAAATTCTAATACCAGTACCTGCAAAAGAAACTAGAACATCATCCTTATAAAAGTGGGGAAAAAATACGTATTATTGAAGCTAACTCAAAAACTACCGAAGCAAAGTTAATAAATTTTATATGGGACCCTCTCGAAAAAAACAAAAAAAGTCCAAATCGTTCTCACTACTTTTTGATCCCCCCTCGTATTGTAGCTAACTCAAAAACTACCCAAGCAAAGTTAATCAATTTTATATGGGACCAACTTTGAGGTACAGCCTCTCGAATAGAACAAAAAATTTTAAAATCGGACTACTGTAAAAAGTTATGCGCGGTCGGATACAAAAAAAAAAACATACGTGTCGAATTGAGAACCTCCTTTTTTGTCGTCGGTTAAAAATGGACCAACGCACCGGCAAGCGTAGCTTAACCTGATGGATCAACTCGAACCCAATAATACTTCAGAATCTCTTGCTTAGCACTTGCGACCCCTAGATCATTCCAACGCGAGGTAGTCATCAGTAGGTAACCTTAATTACTATCTGTTTTCATTTAAGGACAGTAAAACCAAAAGGAGCCTCACCAGACACATTCAAGTCATTCACGAGGGAAAGAAGCCGAAGAGAAAGCTTTGTGAATTTTGTGGAAAATCATTTACAGTAAGTAATAATAACATTTACAGAATTCGAGAAGCACTTGTGGCCCAGCTGAGAGGCGCTTTACTTTTGTGTAAATTATTTCGTCACCACTGCGCTCAAAACGGTGAAGGAAAACATCGTGACGAAACCGGCATGTCCTAGAACCAAAAATTGGAAGACATGTGACATGTACCAACCCGCACTGGGCCTGCGTGGTAAATTACAGCTAGGGTTGCCAACCCTACTATATAATATAGTATCCTACTAGTTCTCTAGTTAGAGGATATGGTTTCCGCACTTAGTCCTTCATGTGGACCATTGTGCGTGGGCCATGGCGGCCTGGTATCCTACTATATTAGAGGACTAAATACTATATATCTGATAAAAAGAAATATACTCTTAGTAGGCGAAACTACTATATTTTCGTTGAAAAAATTAAATAACATTATTTCTCTAAAATAAGTGTTAAACGAAACGCAGCCGTTACCTAAAAGATTAAAGAAAAAAAAAGAAAGAAAAAGAGAAAGTTTAAAGATTTTATTAATTGTATCGACAATAACGCATACATACAAAATGCATCATTGTATAGTTCGATTTTGAGACAGACTAATGATAGCACAAGTTTAAACCTTAGTGGTTTTTGGTTGCTACATAATTTAATCCTGTAAGTAATTCTTTTGTATAAACGTTAAATAAATAAATTTTAAAAAAAAACTGTTTATGAACGAAACTTGTCATGTTTCGTTTCAGCAGCCAGCAACTTCAGCTTTTACTGAACGCATAATACAAAACGGCGAGATGAGCGCAATAGGGCCAGTATTAATCTCATAAAAGCTGAATTAATGGTATTTCGTAACCTTAGAGTATAATAGTTATGACTTATTAGACAACAAAAAAAAAAGTTGCAAAAAATATGCATTAAAAAAAATATATTTTTGAAACATAAGTACCTACTAAGTATATTTTTTTTACAGGCAATGCCTTCAAAAATACTATATTTGATATTAAAAAAGTTGGCAACCCTAATTACAGCCCACTCCCTCTCACCGAGAGGAGGCCTGTGTCCCAGCAGTGGGAACATTATAGGCTGATTGTTTATGCTATTGTAGCGGAATAGCATACCTACCACAAATTTATCTTATATCTATGATACCTACTCATTTGATAAAATGTCGCACGTAGGGTATTATTGTTCTGTTTTAACAAACTTTTTATATGTACCCACATGTATTAATTATGGCAGCAGAAACTGTATATAAGAGACCGATTGCACGAAATATGTTCGTCAGTGTCACCGCTGCCAATTGCATGGTCACTCGCAGAGGAATTGCCATGCAAAACCCAGGTGCGTCAAGTGCCTGGAGGACCACGGCACTTCGGACTGTTCGCGTCCGAAGGATCGTACCTTGTGCACCGACCTGCCTAGCTGTGTGCTATGCGGCGAATCTGAGCACCCAGCCAACTACCGTGGCTGTCCCAAAGCCCCCAAAGCCCTTCTCCTCCTCGAAGCTGAACAAGCGTGCAGACGCTCGTCAGCAGAGAGAACGCCCTTTGCTACTCCCCATCCCATCTTCCCAGATGCCGACCCGGCTAAGTCCGCAGCGACCTAACCCGTGATTTCCCCTACACCACCAGCAGGCGTTCCCTGCCTTGGCGTACTCCCAACCCCCTCCCCCTCCCCCTCCCCCGCTCGCTCCTAGGGATCCGAAAACCCGCGCTCCCCCAACCGTTCTCTCTCAGCCCCCTAAACCCGCGTCCGCGCCCGCTCCTAAAGCCACCCAACCCGCCGCTTTGGACCCCCCCCCCCCTCGCCGCTTTGCCCCCCCCCCTGCCATACCCCCAACCATGCCAGTGCTCAGCCATAATGTTGACTCGTTCAGCATTACTGCTGGCACTTTTATGGCTTTTTATACCCCCCGCGCTAGACAAATGGCTCTTGAGCTAACCGCCGCCAGAAATGAAGGCGATTTGCCCAGGATCATTGATATATTCAAAGCGTATCCCGAGATTACGCAAGCTTTGAATTCCTTTTCCAACAATTCAAATCAATAATGGATAGAGGAATCATAGCTAGGATCAAACCCCGATCATTAAACTTAGGCTTTTTCAACGCGAATGGCTTTGCAGGCCAACGCGATGAGATCGCCACTTTTCTCCGCGATCACCATATCGACGTCTTCCTCTTACAGGAAACGTTCTTGAAGCCCCATCACCGAAATCCGTCGATTGCCAACTATCGCATAGTTCGCAATGACAGGTCTCGGTGTCACAAGGCTGGTACTATGATTTATTATAAATCGTCCCTATACTGCATCCCTATGGACCCTCCCCCTCTCTCGCGATTAGAAGTGTCTGTCTGCCGCTTAGGCATGACAGGTCACCAGCCGATCACTCTCGTATCGGTCTACCTCCCCCCCCGCGACCCCCGCACTTCAGAGGATTTCCAATCCCTCTCTGACGACCTGACCATTCTGTTCGGCTTGAGTGATTCCGTTATCATAGCGGGCGATCTCAACGCCAAACATACCTCCTAGAATAGTTCCACCACCACTTCTAGAGGAAGACACTTGTTCGACCTCTGTCCCATTTTGGGTTTCGATGTCATTGCCCCAATGACTCCCACTCACTATCCCCATGACCCCGCTCATTCCCCCGACGTACTTGATGTAGCGCTTCTAAAGAATGTCAACCTTCGGTTGGACTCTATAGAAGCGATACATGAACTAACGTCCGATCATCGTCCCGTGATCCTAAATCTGGCCCCCCGCATAGGTCTCCGCGATCCCTCTCAACCTCTTCCCACCCGGATGGTGACGGACTGGAGGAAAGTAAGCGAATGTCTGAAATCCTCCTCATCCCCCCACCTAGACTCTATTCCTGATCAGTTTGACTCTCGCTGGCACGACAGCTGCGATCGACTCATTCACGGAGCACGTACAATCAGTCCTGAACGATTGTTCGAGGGAGGTTCCAGCGGTGGATGACCATCGCTGGAAGCTGCCTGACGATGTGCGTGCCCTGATGAATGAGAAGAACGCGGCTGTCCATGCCTAGAGCAGCTTTCCCTGCCGCTTGAACAAAGTCCATATGCGCTATTTGCAGAAATCTGTAAAGAAACGCATAGAGGAGCTGCGTTCCGCCGGTTGGGACAAGATGTTGAGTGAGTTCGAGCCAACTCATCAGGCCTTCTGGCATCTCCAGAGGAAACTTAGGTCCTCAGAGACAGTCTCTATGCCCCCCCCTAGTACGCCCAGACAATTCCATCGCTTTCGATGATATCGACAAGGCTGAATGCCTTGCCGATAGTCTTGAGGCCCAGTGCTCACCCAGCTCTCAACCAGTAGACGAAGCCCATCTCTCTGAGGTTGACGCTGAAGTCGAACGTAGAGCCTCCCTTCCCCCCGTTGAGGACCCTGATTATCCCTTGCCTCCCGTCACTCCAGACGAGGTGCACGAGATAATCAAGGGTCTAAAACACCGTAAAGCCCCCGGCTCAGATGGAATCACCAATAGGGTGTTCCAACTTTTCCCTGCCCGTTTGATTATGCTCATGACCATCATCTTCAATGGTGCCATGAGTAATAATATCTTTCCTCACGCCTGGAAACAGGCTACCGTTATCGGTATCCCTAAGCCCGGCAAGCCTAATAGCGAGCCCTCTAGCTACCGGCCTATCAGTCTGCTCAACGTTTTCGGCAAAATCTATGAAAGGCTTATTTATAAGCGTCTCAGAGATTATGCCGAGACAAAGGGTCTCATTCCCGACGAGCAATTCGGTTTTCGAACCCAGCACTATTGCGTGTAACAGGTCCACCGTATTGTCGAGCACTTCAGCGTTGGGTTCCAACGCGGTGCGATGACTGGTGCTGTATTCTTTGATATAGCGAAAGCCTTTGACAAAGTCTGGCACAACGGCTTATTATATAAGCTGTACCAACTCGGTGTGCCAGATCGTCTCGTGCTCATCTTACGAGACTTTTTGTCAAACCGCACCTTTCGCTATCGCATTGAAGGAGCACTTTCCTCCCCCCGCCCTATTCGCGCAGGAGCCCCTAAGGGTTCTGTGATTTCCCCCCTTATCTTCATCCTCTTCGCCAGCGATATCCCGAAGAGTAAAAAGGCGCAGTTTGCGCTGTTCGCAGACGATACGGCCATTTTCTCCAAGGGAATTCGCCCTGACTCGATCGCTCGCACCCTCCAAACCGCAGTCGATGCCCTCGGCAAGTGGTTTCGAAAGTGGAGAATCGAAGTCAATCCCGATAAAAGCCAAGCCATTCTCTTTACGAGACGGCGTAATCGGCTCACCGCCCCTCCTCGGCCGATCACCATGTTTGGCAAGCAGATCCCTTGGGAAAAGCGAGCCAAATATTTAGGTGTGACGCTCGATAGTCATTTAACATTTTCAGAGCACATAAAGCAGGTTCGTTCGCGGGCCTACTTTGCTCTCAGCCGTTTACACTCCGTTCTGAATGCACGCAGCAAATTGTCCCTTAAGTGCAAGTTGCGTATTTACACAGCGTGCATTCGACCTATCATGACCTATGCGGGCCCAGTCTTTGCGCACGCAAAGCCCCACCTCATCCATAGGATGCAGACCCTTCAGAACCGTTTCCTCCGAAAGGTAACGGGAGCCCCTTGGTTCGTTCGGAACGCGGACCTCCACCTTGACCTTAAAGTCCCGACCATCCGTCAGTACTTGAAACACCTTTCCAAGCGTTTCTTTGATTCCGCCGTGAAACATCGCAACCCCTTGGTTGTCGAGTCCGCTAGCTATGTCCCCAGTAGAATCAGTAGTATCCGTCGTCCGCGACATGCCCTCACTGAACCCGATGACCCTATCACCCTCCTCCAGGAAAGTAGTAGGGAAACTAGCACCGTCCATAAACACAAACACAGATCTACATTCCGGCCTCGCCGCCGAGGCCCATCGCGTTTAAGAAAGACCATTTAACGTAAATGTAAATGTAAATTCATGTCCCTTGATCGGTTTAATCGAGCCAGCTGGTGGCGTAGCTGAGCCTGTAGCTTTAAACTCCCCTGATAATAATAATTCCCCTAACTTGATCCAGCCTATTGCTTTGCCTTGTTTATCAATGGTCAATGACAACGACTCCCTAAGCCGAGGTCCGTACCCCACAGGGGGTGCCCTTAGTGCGCAGTCGTTTAGTTTATAAGTTTAGTTAGTATTTTATGCCCCTGGCTGGAGGCTTTTGAGCTCGCTTAAAGGCACCCACAGGAAGTCCGGTTAAGTAGTCGAGACCTCTCATGGTCACACTACGAGATGCCATTCCAAAAAAAAAAAAAAAAAAAAGGAAAGAAATATGTTCATTCCACACTCAACCTGCATTTGCGTCTCATTCCATATCCAACACTATTCTACATTTTAAATTTTAAAGCATTAGTATTTCTTTTTAATTTTTCAGGTAAGAAAAAGTTTAAAGGAACATTTAAACGTACATCTAGGCATTCGGCCACATGTATGTAAGGATTGTGGAGATACATTCACATATTCAGCTGCCTTGTTTACGCACCGGAGACTCAAGCACAAAGTTAAGAGGAAATTTGAAATGGCGAGTGAATGTGCGGTCAATGAATGAAAAGATTGAGCACCTTTAGGTATATTTTTAAGTTGTCGACATATTTATAGGCTTCATGAATACATTTGAGTTTTTCAAAGTCAAAGTCAGATCATTTATTTCAAATAAAGGCACTTGAATGTCAAAATTTACAAAAAAAAATAGTTATTGACTCTAGTCTCCCCTTCAAAAAGGTAGTTTCGTATGGAGAAGAATGGGCAAGAAACTCCACCGTTACTCTTTTAAAATGTTTTACAATGTTTTTTATACATTATGCTTATGTGAAGACGATGGCACCTAGAATAAAATTACAATACAACAAAAGGTAATGAATTAAACATGAAGTAATGACAGATAAATTAATTGGTTTTAAAGTCATCATCATCTTCCTGCCCTTATCCCATGTTACGTGGGCCGGCGCACCACGTTTTCTTCTTCCATTCTCCCCTGTCAACCGTCACGCTATCATTCACTCCCTTCTCTTTCATATTATTCCTCACAGTCCATCCATCTTTTCTTTGTCCTTTCTTCCCCCTCTCCATCCATCAACATTTGGGTCGTTTTTTAGGGTTCCGTAGTCAACAAGGAACCCTTATAGTTTCGCTATGTCCGTCCGTCTGTCCGTCCGCAGCTTAGCTCAGAGAGTCTTACACCCAGTTTCTGAATTGAGAATTTGAAGCTGAGAACGTCCTAATCTGTACTTAAGTATAACTTAAACATTTTTTCGTTTCTGAATTAAGTTTTTTTAAACTCTAATCAAGATTTGAGTAATATAACATCATTTACTCAATTTTGAAAGAAAACATGCTTAACTCATGCTTAAGGCCGTCAGTTGCGTTTCTGAACTAAGAAAAATGTGTTTGACAATACTCAAAGCATAATCAACGTCAAGTTGAGCAGTTGAAAGTTGACACACCAATTTCGGCTATTCAAACTATAATCAGCTATATAATAACTAGTGATTTTGATCATAATGAGTGACGACGATACTTCCTTGTCGTTTGTGGAGATGCCTCAACGCAGACAACCGCGCAGAAGAATAGCAGGACATCGGCCTAACTTGTTTATCACGCTAAGCGATGAACAATTTAAGAGTCGGTTCCACTTTACGAAGGAGTTGGTTCGGTTTATTTTTAACAAAATAAAGCCTAAACTTACCTGTCGTATTTGACGGCAGGACTGTATTTCTCCCATATTACAGCTACTAATAGCTCTTAGGTTTTATGCGACTGGTCGCTTTCAAGCTGTTGTGGGGGACACCGTGAATGTGAGCAAGGCGACGGTGTGCCGCGTGGTAGAGAAGGTGACTAGTGGCATAGCATTGTTGAGACGGCAATATGTTCGTATGCCCACTGCGCAGGAGAGACCATCAGTGGCGGCATGATTTTTTGACATAGCTGGATTTCCTAGAGTCATAGGTGTTGTAGACTGCACTCATGTAAAAATAAATTCACCAGGAGGGAGCAGAGCTGAGCTGTATAGGAACAAAAAAGGTTTTTTTCTATAAACGTTCAAGCCATCTGTGATGCCAATTTACAAATAACTACTGTCATTGCACGTTGGCCAGGCTCCGTACACGACACTACTATTTGGAACGACTCACCACTTGCAGCTCAGTTTGAAGCTGGCAGATTTGGGTCATCCCTTATTCTCGGAGATAGTGGTTACCCATGCCTTAGGTATCTCATGACGCCCTTCTTGAACCCTGCCTCCCCATCCCAAGAAGCCTATAACAGATCCCAGATAGCATCACGAAACACAATTGAAAGGTGTATTGGTGTTCTTAAAAGAAGATTTCCATGCCTACATGCAGGAATGCAGATAAAACTTCCAAAAGTATTGAAGGTGATTGTGGCGTGTGTTGTTTTTCATAATATGACTGTTCATCTTGATAACTACATCATGGAATATGATGAACATGTACAAGAAGAAAGTGATGAACCATTACCTCAAGTGTCAAATACACAAAATTTTGCTACCAGAACATCCATAGTACAAAATTATTTCACCCAATAAAAGTTTAAATATTACAATAGTATTACAATAAAAAAAAATGTAGGTATTGTAATATTTTTAATTATTCCTAATTTAATCAGTTACATAAAACCCATTAAGCCCCATTTCATATCCAGGCAAATCACTGTCCATTCTAAGGTTGCCTGGAAGAGATTGCAGAAAGCGATAAGGCCGCCCATTGTATATTTTGTAGTGTTTGATTATGTCTTTTTTTGTTATGTATTTTTGTGGTGTACAATAAAGTATATATAAATAAATAAATAATAATAAAAATTAAAAAATACAGCTTTGCTCTAAAATACAGCCTTGTACAATCGGAAGTGCAGTAAATAGGTATGTGCCCGACCCAGTTCTCGAAAATGGAAATATCACATTGTACTGGGATCGATCCATCATCACTGCCATGACTATTGTTGCCAATAAGCCTGATATAGTGGTGTACTCACCGATCACTGTGCCGATAGTCGTATCGATGTATTTCTGTTGCCGCTATAACAACAAATACTAAAAAACAGAATAAAATAAATATTTAATATTTTAATATTTATTTATTTATTTCATACAACAAACGTGTTTTTTTTTTGCCGTTTTTCTAGAAAATGGTACGGAACTCTCCGTGCGCGAGTCCGACTCGCTCTTGACCGGTTTTTGATTCTATAGGGAAGCTTCCCAAACGCTCTTCGAACGAACGAGTGTAGTGTCTCAGATCTTTATGAGAGTGGGAGCTACATGGGCATTTGCCATGACTTTTGTCTTATCCATGTTCATTTTAAGACCCACTCTTTCGGAAGCTCTGCTGAGGTCATCGAGCATTGTACTGAGCTCCTCCATAGTCTCAGCCTTGGATTACTATATCGTCGGCAAATCGAAGGTCAGTGACGTACTCGCCATTGATGTTGATGCCTAGCCCTTTCCGTCCAGAACCTTGAAAACATCCTCGTGATGCTGCCAGATAGATTATACCGTTGCCGGATGGATTGTGGTGTTAATATTATGTGAATAATGTTCAGCTAAGTACACTCAACGAACTTCCATGTTATTTCATTTAAAATATGTATATATATATGAAGAGTATTAGACGACCGCCGTGGCAACAGTGAGATTGCGGCAGTTGGTGACGTTGTCAGATAGTTTGTGAGGTTGTCAAGACGGGCAATATTTCTTCACACTTGTGCTTTGTATAGTGAACTACGAGTGACATGAATTGAAAAATAAAACGATATAATTCTACATCAAAATATAGTTTTATTTTATAAGATATTCATAACATTAAGGCGAGGCTTTCCGGGCCTGTAGGCTTTTGTAACGCTGTCTCCGCCTCCCCCAAATGCAGCCCGACGTATTTATTTACGATGCGCTGCCCACCATTTCGCGAAAATCCATGCCACAGTATAAAATATTTGCAGTTGATCAACTGATTTAGTTTTCCTTAGGTTTACATTTTATGGTACCCACGCTGCAGTGAACTAAAATTATTATTTACTAGCTTTCGTCCGCGTGGTATGTCGATAAAAAGTAGCCTATGTCTTTGTCCAGGGTTCAAAGTATCCTCATACCAAATTTCATCAAAGTCGGCTCAGCCGTTTAGCCGTGTAAGCGTAACAAACAAACATACAAAAAGAATTCTCTTAATAATATTAGTTTAGAAGTTAAGATATTGATAACCATCGAGACGCACCAAACGACCACAGTAGTAGGTACGGTCAGCAACAGAAGTCGGTTAACACTGCTACTTTTTGACATCATCTAAAATTATAAATTAACACAAAATGATTCGATAAACTGCTTTTTTTTCGTTTAACTGTTAAGAGTTAATGTTCTTAAAATTTTAAGTACTTCTGTTCCGATTTGAACTAAATATTTCGCTTAATAATTAAGATGAAAAAACTGCAAGTGTTAATCGACTTTTGTTGCTGACTGTACTATTTCTAGCACGCACAAGACGTTTGAAGTGCTCAACGACCATATAGCCCATAGACACCTAATAACAGGCGACCGATGTCTGTCAACACATCAGACTTATAGATCTGATATAGGTCGCCAGTCAACAATTTCGATTCAGTTTCAACCACTTCTGTGAGCTGTAAACACTTCCGCGTTAGTCGATTAAAAATTGTTCAAAATAATATAATGGCCCCTTGCACAATACGTTGGTGTGGTAACAACAGCCAGACTTCGAGTTTCCGAAAAGATGGCATAACATCATCATCATTCTCCTGCCCTTATCCCAATCTATTTGGGGTCGGCGCAACATGTCCTTTTTTTCCATACTTCTCTATTATTCGTCATCTCGGTAGTCACCCCCTTTCTAGCCATGTCATCTTTCACACAATCCATCCATCGTTTCTTTGGTCTTCCCCTACCCTTATAGCCATCGACATTCATACCCAAAACTTTCCTTACGACATTTTCCTCACTCCTCCGCATCACATGCCCATACCATGACAGCCGATTTCCGCACAGCTTTTCAGTCACCGGTGCCACTTTTAGACTTCCTCTTATGTACTCATTTCTTATTCTATCCATTCGTGTAACACCACACATCCCTCTTAGCATTCTCATCTCAGCTGCATGCAACTGCTTTTCATTTATCCCTTTTGTGGCCCAACATTCTGATCCATACAAGACAGCAGGTCTAACCATTGTTTTATATATCTTCCCCTTAAGTTTAAGGGGAATGCGGGAGTCGCAGATTGTCCCCGTGACCTGCCGCCATTTCATCCATCCAGTGTTAATCCTATGCTTAACCGTCCGATCTACTTCGCCATCGCTTTGCACGAGTGAACCGAGATACCGAAAGTCGGAGCAGACTGGGAGAAGCGCGCCATCGAGCGCTATGCCTCCAGAACTGGAGATACCGCCGAAATCGCAGAACATATATTCAGTTTTGGTTCTGCTGATTTTCAAGCCAACATTCTCCAGTTTCTGTTGCCATTTCTCCAATCTGCTCCGAATCTCAGGTAAATCTTCACCGACAAGAACAATGTCATCGGCAAACAGCATGCACCAGGGTGCCTCTTCCTGTAGATTCGACGTCAGAGCATCCATAATCAACAGGAAGAGGTAAGGACTTAAAGCCGACCCTTGGTGCAATGGCATAACATTTCATCGGTAAGTAAATAGTTATATATTCATAATTAGATTACATTTATGTTCCGTTATTATTTATCGGAGTTCATCCTACACTGGTCAAACTTGTAGGTGGACGAAAGGTGCAAGGTCTCTCGTTGATGTCTTTCATGTTTGCGTCCCTTTCTTCTGAAAGTATTTTTTTAGCTATCTCTTTTCCTCTATTATTTGGTAAACATACCTAACGAATAATAGTGATGCACCAAATCATATGACCAAAATTATCGAGAAAGCAAAAACCTATACTATCTAAACGACATTTGAAAATCTTTTTAACCGACTTCAAAAAAAGGAAGTTTCTCAATTGGACTTTTTTAATGTGTGTTCGCGGATAACTTCGTCGTTTAAGAACCGATTTTGATGATTATTTTTTTATTGGAAAGGAGATTTCCCAAGATTTGTTTTTGTTTGTTTCCCAATTGTTTTATTAATTAAGACATTTGTTTAACTATTACCAACCTCCGAAAAAAGTATGACTGTATGATATCTTTTTAAATAAATACGGAAAGAATTTTGATACTCGTATGTTGTTTTTATTTTTTACATTTTATGTTTAAGTAATTACATGTTAAAATAATATTAATTATTATTATTTATTATATAAGGTAACTTCACAGCTGACAGTAAGCAAACACAAATTATTATACCAAACATTACGCCAATTACGAAGTACTCGAAAAAAAATAAATGGATGAACGGATGGAGTATTAATAAATGGGAAGGTGAAAAAGCCCATTAAACATTTTATAAAGTACAATTATTATCAAAAAAATATCGATACCTTCGTGTTTTATTTAAACCTGTCCCATCCCTAGTGATACGTAATGACCTTGGAAGGGCCAATCAGAACGCAGTACCCCGCTTCCTCATACCTCAGCTAGTTGACAGAATTGTTTTGATGCGTTAAATCAAGCATTAGGCGTCTATGAGTGCTCTAGTGCGGCTGCGTCCCGCCAGCTTACACCTGATACAGCCTACCCGATTAACTAACATAGAGGGACTCATTAAAAGATAAACAATGTGTTTAAGCAAGCAAGCAAGTTTACGTCAACAGCTGAAACCCAAAAGACTAATGTCTCGATTATTCTTTGCCAATAAAAACCGTAAATAGGATGGCTATATTGGGGTCGGTTCCAGTCTAACTAGATGCAGCTGAATACCAGTATTTTTACATGGAGCGACTGCCTATTTAACCTCGACAACCCAGTTACTGAGTAATATTAGGTCTTTACCTATGAAATTGCCGTTCTGCAGTACTGGCCATTTCAAATCAAAATAATTTTTGTTTGGCTAAGAATTCTAATTTCAAATTAATTTTATTTTAAAAACATGGATTTTTTTTTACAAAAGTAGTCATTTGTTTATTGATTAGTGTTACATTTTCATCGCATTTCAATCTTTTTCGTCATCATGGATACGTTAAAAATTCGAGTAATTATGGAATATGAGTACCGTCGTGGCAGCAACGCGGCACAAGCGGCACGCAACATCAACGACGTTTACGGAGCTAACACTACAAACCAACGCACCACTTGTTATTGGTTTGCTCGCTTCCGTTCTGGAAATTTCGACCTGAAAAATGAACCTCGCGGTCGTCCGAAGACTTTGGTCGACAATGACGAATTAAAGGCGATTGTGGAAGCTGATGATACACAATCTACGGCTGAATTAGCAGCAGCTTTCGACGTTAGCGTTAAAACAATATTGGTCCATTTGCGTCAAATTGGCAAGGTAAAAAAGCTTGACAAATGGGTGCCCCACGAACTCAATGATCGCCAGCGCGAAGTACGCATCGAGACGTGCCTTGCACTGCTCAACAGACACACAAATGAAGGAATTTTGAACCGCATGTTACCTGCGATGAAAAATGGATTCTGTTTGATAACCGCAAGCGCTCAGCAAGTTGGTTGGATCCTGGTTCAGCACCTAAACAATGCCCTAAACGAAAACTTACCCCTAGAAAAGTGATGGTCACTGTTTGGTGGTCTAGCGCCGGTGTGATTCATCACAGCTTCTTACCAAACGGCGTGAGCATTACTTCAGATGTGTACTGTGAAGAACTGAACACAATGATGGAGAAGCTGGCACATCTCCAACCAGCATTGGTCAATCGCTCGTCTCCGCTGCTCCTGCACGACAACGCGCGACCTCATACTGCACAGCAGACGGTCTCCAAGTTGCAAGAACTGGGGTTGGAAGCTCTCCGTCATCCGCCCTACTCACCAGACCTTGCGCCTACAGACTACTACTTTTTCCAGAATTTGGATAACTTCTTGGCGGGAAAAAAATTCAATACCCGAGAGGCAGTACAAAATGCCTTTGAAGAATTCGTTGCCTCCCGTCCAGCTGATTTCTTTAAGAAGGGCATCAATAAACTGCCACTGCGTTGGCAAAGATGCATTGATTACATGGGTGATTACTTCGATTAATACAAATAAAAAATGCATGAAAAAAATTCGTTTAAATTTTTTCATACAAAACGGCAATTTCATAGGTAAAGACCTATTATATATCTGTGCACTCGTATGTACAGAAGCCAGCACATCAAGCTACTACAATCTGTCAAATTTCTTTAATAGATTTTCATCTTTATCGCTAAAGTATTAGGTTCAAGGTTGATTGGGAAAATTTGACAGTTTCGGGTGACTTGACCTGCTGGCGTCTGTACATACATACGTACAGCCCTACCAAATTATCTGTGAACTGAAAGAGGCGGCACTGTCGATGCGTCGACACAATCGAATGACATGCGTCGGCACAATCGAATTAAATTTTAACATATAGTTATAGTTATAGTTCCAATTTTCGATATATTTAGCATATTTTTTCTTATCCATGAATATTTACATAATTTAAAATCTAACAATCATAAAAACAAAAAATATGTACAAGTATATAAAAAAGGAGGGGAAATAATCATAGGGCATCAGAAAATTCGTCCGCATCGCTGTCGACAGGAAAAGTGCTCAAAAGGCTGGCAGCATTGCAATGCTAATTCTTTGGCCAAAAATAGGCCAGCCCTTTGGTCACGTGTAGAGTCGACCAACCGCTTGGCGATGTCCCGAAAAACTAAAACGGCACTCGGACCCCATGGCCCTAGTGTTTCAACCCCAAACGGCTCAAACATATAAGTCCCAATAAGATTAGAGTATTTGCGCCGTTTGAGATTTTTCGCACCCGCAGCAGCCGCCCCAGTATAGCCCACCGTGCTAGGAAGATGGGATGGCGCAAGGGTGTCAATACACGTTGCATCCCACACCAAAGGCCTACCTACCTACCCATCGTCGCGTGCCAAGCCAATGGGTTCTAAAACAGCTGGCGCCCTGGCGGTGACAAGAGCACGACGGATGATGTCATTAATGCTGGCGTGCCGTGCTATCCGGCCTGCGCTCTTACTGCAGGATAGGCCATGATGTCCGACGCAGTCGACATCTACGCCGCATCGGCAGCGATGCGGAGCCACGCAAGGAGCGCCCAGACGTAGACAGGTAGCGAGCCGGAAGGTGGTGTCACCCAGCATAGTTCCTATGTTGGGTGACGGTAGTGCCTGAAGCCAGAGGCCCGACTCCCACTCACCTACAGCCAGCATGCGGGCACGCTCAGCAGTATTGGTAGACGTATTAATACGACTATTCCGTACCAACCTGCAGAGCGGCTCATCCCACTGCCTCTGGGAAGATGGGTTCACGGGCCGAACTGTATTCGGGCAAGCCACATTCCAGGCGTTCACTGCGTCGGTCAAGCACGGCACTTCAGAGTGAACCAGAGAGGGGGCTAAAATTTTCTCGGTCAACTTTTCAGTGCTGTGGACAGAGGAGAGGAACGCCGGTAAGCTAATACTGGTAATTTTGCGGACGCCGAGGCCTCCAAAACGGATAGGTAGTGTGGCTTGCAACCACGCCCGGTCGTCCAAGGCCACATTTAAAATGGATGTTAACGTGCTGCGAATAATTTGGTAACAATTTTGTCCATGAGGTGTGGCTGCTTCCATAAAGGGGAAGAACGTAGAGAGTATATAAAATTTGGGCCAAAACAACAGTATCTTAGCAGGGTGAATGCCGAATTTTCGCCATTTCACAGATAAGTTGGTAGGAGTGTACTACACACTGACAGATGATTCCGATGCGATGACCTTTCAAACAGGCATATATTTTGGTCTGACCTTTCAGACTATTGTTACTTACTAACTTACAATGGCCAAAATTTAACTAAATGAAGTTCTGTGTATATTATTTACCTAATGTAAATGTGAAACCTAAAAGACCATTATCGGGATAAAAAAATATGATTAAGAATAAGAAACCATAAAATTCGCTCATCATTTGGTAGGAACAACACTCGTTACACTCGAGAAGTAATGTCAAGTTAAGGAGTCAGCCAGTACTGTCAGAGTGGCAGTCAGTAGTGTCAAATCAAACTTAAATGTAAAAAGTATCAAATGGTCTTGTTTGAAACGAAAAAAAGATAGTGTGTCCATTGAAAAGTTATTATAAAAATGAGTCAATTAAGATGTTACACATGCCTACAGCTGGACAGAAAATTGAGCCCATTAAAAGCTCGGGTTAAATTTCTTTTTGCTTTGCTGTGTCCAGAAATGTTTATTAAAACTAAGGTAAGTAGTTTTGTTTCAATAGTACTACTAACGAAATAGTATATAAGTAAATGTCACTAATATCATTAGAAAACCCACCCCCAAGACGACCATCCAAACAAAACTGTTAACAATATTGTCAAATTCAACATTATCTATTTGCCAAAAAGGTAAACAAATTGTCTGACTTCCATTTTTAACCGACCTCGCAAATGGAGAATGTATTTCAAAAGTTTTTGGCGCTGCGTCACGCCAGTCCTGAATGGGGAACAGCCAATTAATATATTTTTCTTTTTTATTCAGGATACTGCTCAATACCTTATATGCTGGGAGTGTGAGTTCATGGCTGATAAGATTAAACGGTTTCAAACCAGATTAAAAAAAGCAAATGAAATTCTAGAACTGTCCTTTAAAGGCAAACCAACAGTGAGTACAGCCCATCATTTAATTTCAATGCATCAATTTGTTTAATTTCTTTTTTTTTATTCTATTTCCAACGTTGGGCAAGTGTCATGTATGGTGAAAAACGTTACATTAAAAGGATAAGCTTTTTATTCTGCAACTGCACACAGTATAATCAGCCCATAAGTTCCCACTGCTGGGACACAGCCCTGAGCCAGAGAGTGGGCTCCACTACACACTAGACACACACACACATCCCCCCCCCCCCCCCCCCACACACACACTACACAGGCCCAGTTGGTGGCGAAATAACAACTGCCAATCAAATCTCTTTTCAAGTGACAGTTCTTTAGATTTTTTTTCTTGTCTTTTTTTCCAGAAATCAGTCGTTAGTGACAGTGACCAAAGATTGAATTTGTTAGATTTGCCCTCACCATACATAGCCGCGCGAAAAGATGCCATACTGAGAATAGTAAGCTCGCACAATAATAATGGCATTTACATGACATTGTGTGTTCTATATGTTCTAAGTTATCAGGTTTGGTTTCCGCACTTAGTCCTTCGAGTGGACCATTGGGCATGGGCCATGGCAGTCGTCGGTGGTTATTCCAATCAGCCCACCTCCCTCCAGAAGTTAATTACGTCTCCTGGGTCTGTTGAGAACATCTGCAAAAGATCTATGTGGCCTGGAGTTTCTGTTGTAATCTGGGTGACGCCTATCCCCGCCATCAGGCGCAGGCCGTTTCTAGCATCTAAGAATGGCATGGCTTCCCTGGACTACCTACAGCATGGTGTCCTGTAGCACCTTGCATAGCTAGTTGAAGGGGATGGGCACGATAGGTTCGAGTTGTGTGTCAGAGATGTCAAAACGAAACAGAAAAGCAACCATTTGTTGACGCGGCAGGGCGAATCTACGAATGAAATCTTAATATTAATATGGATGATGCCTGGGTAAAAAAAAAAAAATCTAATTAGTGCGTCAGTCATATTAAAAGAAATATTAGACACGTATTTTTTGCTATAGCATATTAATAAAAAATGAATTACATAAACGAGGATTCCCGTGGGATATTTTCCGACATCCACGCGGGCGAAGCCGCGCGGAAAGTGCTAGTAATCTACAAGAACAGACAAAAAAAAATTTGTAGTTGTCATCCCTATTGCCATTTTAGTTGCCGTGTCGTGAAATAAAGTTCTTTCTGTTCTAGATCATCGAAGGACTATCATGCCTGAAAATAACTGCAATAGAAACAATTAGCCTCACGCTACCACAAAGTGCGCCAATTCTACCACAACATGCGCCAATTCTACCTCAAAATGTACCAACGCTACCACTAAACGTACCAATGCTACCAAAAATCGTACCAAGTATACCACAAAATATACTAGAACTATCGTTAAAAGATATGTTAGCTATACCGTTAAAGCGGGGCACACAAGCTGAGGTTAAGATAGAGGAGGAAGAGGGAGGACATTGTAGCAAAGACTTTGATGAACTGATTCAAACTACTACCATAATGCAAGTTCCCATTAGTGAGTCAGGTAAGTTTACCATCTATTTTATTTTTACGACTTTACAAAACATAGAGATTTACTTATTATATTAAGGCGAGTAGTGCTGCCAACTAGCGGCACCATTGAGAAAAAATAATAAGTCTGGAGATATGGAACATTTTGAAATTTCCTGTGCTCACATTTTTAGTCAGATGAGGTAGAATTTTTTGTATCAAAAAATTCAACACTAAACCTCCTAGGTTCGAATCAAACAGCAGCAGTCGTTTTTGGCGTTAACTGCTAAGGCTTCGAATTTATTTATTTGTTTTATTTATTTATATGCTTAACACAACATTTCTATCATTACAGCATATCACATAGCGATAGGGTGGTACTTACGGCGGATGCGCTGTGGTAGCTCGTGAAATTCAAATTTTCTTGCAATTTATGCATTTACAGGTCCGTGTCAGGATGTGTCTTGATCAAAATATGATACACGGCAATAAAACATAATTATGTATTTATATAACTTTAACCATGAAAATCATCAATACATCTCTCATCATCTTCCTGCCCTTATCCCATATTACTTGGGGTCGGCGCAACACGTTTTCTTCTTCCATTCTCCCCTGTCAACCGTCACGTTATCATTCACTCCCTTCTCTTTCATATCATTCCTCACACAATCCATCCATCTTTTCTTTGGCCTTCCTCTGCCTCTCCATCCATCAACATGTATATTCATCACTCTTTTAGTCACATGCGTTTCGTCTCTCCTCATTACATGCCCATACCAAGACAAACGATTTCCTTTCAACTTTTCTGTCACTGGCGCCACTTTCAAACTTCCTCTTATATACTCATTTCTCACTTTATCCATTCTCGTCACTCCACACATCCATCTCAACATTCTCATCTCCGCTGCATGCAATTTTTTTTCATCCGTCTTCTTCACTGTCCAGCATTCCGATCCATAAAGTACGACATCATCAATACATCTATCTAAGTTAGATTTCTGCAGATTCGTCGAACGAACGAAATCTAACTTAGAGAGATGTATTGATGATTTTTATGGTTAAAATTATGTAAATACATATGTTTTATTTCCGCGTATCATATTTTGATCAAGATACAACCTGACACGGACCTGCGAATTGCAAAAAACCCAAAAAAAAAATAATTTAGCGTGCTACCACAGCGCATTCCCCTTACGTTAACTTATACTTCTAGTTCTAGTTCTAGTTAGAGGGTATGGTTTCCGCACTTAGTCCTTCATGTGGACCATTGTGCGTGGGCCATAGCGGCCTTCGGGGGGAGTGGGGGGTTATTCCAACCAGCCCACCTCATTCCAGAAGTCGATCAAGTCTCCAAGTCTGTTCAAAACATCTGCGAAAGATCTGGGTGTTCCAAGAGTTTCTGTTCTAATCTAGGTGACGCCTGTGCAATCAAAGAGCACATGCGTTACGGTTTCCTCAGCCTCCAGGCAGGCCCTGCACAGAGGACTGTCCGTTATTCCCATTGTGTGGAAGTGTTTGTTTAGTGAGCAGTGTCCTGTGATAGTTCCCGTCACCAGGCGCAAACTATGTCTGTCCAGGCGTAACAGACGTCTGGTTAGCTTGCCATCTATAGATGGCATAGCCTCCCTAGACTGCCTGCATCCTGGTGTCGAGGACCACCAACTCTCCGCCTGTGTATGAGTGGACTCCTGTAGCCACCTGCGTAACTGGTTGAAGGGGATGGGTACAATTGGTTCAGGTCCACAGACTGACGTGCTAGATGCTCTCCTAGCTAAATCGTCAGCTGCGTCGTTACCCAGTGATCCGCTGTGTCCTTTTATCCATTGCAGTGTCACAGTATTGCGGTTAGATACCGCTATACGCTCCAGTGCAATGTGGCATTCTAGTGTAAGTCTCGAGGAGATGTGTTTTCTCTGTAAGGATTGGAGTACGGAGGCACTGTCGGAGAGTATACGTATACGAGTATCCGGAACTCTCCTTGCCTCTATGGCGTAAGCCGCTTGTATAATGCCCACACACTCTGCCTGGTAGACAGTGTTGAACATTCCCAGCGGGCTGGATATGTTTATGTTGAGGTCGTATGAGAAGACTCCGACTCCGGTTCCGGAGTCGGTCTTAGATCCGTCGGTGTATACTCTCAGCTCTTGCGGGCCTGAGTAGTCACACCGTTCTTCTGTGAGTATTATGTTATAGTTCTTTTGAAAGTAGTGTTGTTTCGGTGCTCTATCGCATGGTGACGCCATCATTGGTTGTCGTTTGATCGCATCCTCCTTTATGCGTGTATGCTTGATTCTAGAATCATTACTCAAGGTTCCTGCTATATGGAGCCTAAAGGCAGCCAGGGCTGCCTCCTCTCGCACGATAAGGTGCAGTGGCGGCAATCCTAGCATTGCCTGTAGTGCGGCCGTGGGTGCCGTTCTTATGCAACTAGTGATCGCTACGCATGCGAACCGCTGCAGCTTTTCGAGATCTCTCCGGGCTGTGCTCAAGTCTGTCCTGGGCCACCAGACTAGTGAGCCATATGTGATGATTGGTCTGATAACAGTGGTGTATAGCCAGTAAGTGACCTTGGGGCCGATCCCCCAATTCCTGCCGAGCAAACGCTTGCATTGCCACAGGGATATACTGGCTTTTGTGGTGATGTAGTTGGTATGTTTTGCCCAATTCAGCTGTTTGTCCAAAAAGATGCCCAGGTATTTGGTTTCAGTTGATAGGCTTAGGGCAGTTCCAAAGAAACGTGGTAGTTGTAATGTTGACAGCTTCCTCTTTTTTGTGAAGAGAATCAGCTCGGTTTTTGTGGGATTCACTGATAGTTGGTGTTTGCTGCACCAGTCCTCTACTATTTTCAAAGCTTGGCGCATAAGATTCCATAAGGTATTTTCGTGGGTGCCATTTATTATTATGGTTAAATAATCGGCGTAGCCTACGGTGTAGTATCCTTTGTCATTGAGGGTTTTAATGAGGCTGTCAACAACCAGGTTCCATAACAGCGGAGAAAGGACTCCCCCTTGCGGGCATCCCTTTGCCACAATGGCAAATAACTTATACTTATTTTACAAATTGTCACACAAATGGTATGCAATTATTCTTGCGAATTCATTCAATGAACAGGAAAAAATGCCAATCCTTTCGACGACTTCATTGAGTGTACATACGTATGGCGCGAGTAACTGGCGCTTTTAGAAGCAAATTAATCCTGCCGCACGGCACAGCCAGCAATTCAATTAGGATGGAGTTCGCCGACTTTTAAAACGGCTGTTTAGAGTTTTATTCTTTCCTTAGTAAATTTGACATAAACCAATTGTTTAAATACCTAACCGAATGTTGGTGAATACAGTCAAACTCCGCCCTTAATGTGATAATCTTTGTAAATAGCTTTTTAGATAATAAAAATGTAAACAATATGTATATCAAAATGAAATACTTACTTAAAGAGAATATCAATAATAATTTTATAAACATATTAACATTTTTAGATCCTCTACTGATACCAAGACTAAAACAGCCGGCCGAAATAGAAGTGCTTCCCCAAAACCCGGTAAAAGATGAAATCATAGATCCTGCAATCAACTACGTACCTCAAAAAGTATTTATTAACCCACCAAAAGACCAAGTAAAGCTCCGAGGGTTCAGAGAAGATGTCAAAGTTACCGTCGGGGTTCCAAACTTGGCGGCGAGTACAGAAATCAACCCGGTTTTAGTTCATAAACACCCAGTAAATAGTAAAAAAAGCGACAAACTACTCACAAAGCTACTATTAACTCCTTCAAAATGCGATGAATTTTTTTTAATGAGACAACGTATTCCAAATTCGAATCCACAAAAAGAACCAAAATGGAGCGAAAGATCTGGTATTGACAGACAACGCGTTTCAAATTCGAATCCTCCAAAAGAATCTGAAAGCAGCGAACAAAGTTCTGGTGTTGCCTGTGAAGAAGATGAGACCAAATTGATAATTTTGAACAGAACCGAACTAAACGCGCTTAGAGACAAAAAGAGGCAACACCATGCATATATAGCAACTTCGCACAAATGTGAGAGATGTATTGAATGGTTTCTGAGTCAAGAAAAATTGGACGAGCATAATTTGAAACATGATATGGTATGTGTGTGTGTAAAGGCTTTAGACATAGCACAGAATAATAAGGGCCGGCGCTCACTGCCGGCATGGCACGGCAGGTTGCGCTGCGGCATGGCGCGGTATTCCGTGGTATCTCGTGGCATCGTACTGAAAGCCACTAATCTCTTGCTTATCTCTTGCCGCGCTCGATCAGTGTGAGAGACAAAAAAACGCGCACGCAAGTGCGTCTTCTCCCTCCCTTGCCCCGCGCACCGACCGGACCACATTAACCGAAACGACTACTGCGCAAGTTTCAACCATATTTCAACCAACTTAGCAATCATAATTCCTCGACACCAAGTGACTCATTACGTCTCGCGGGATGCAATGGCGCGCCGTGGCATCCCGTGGAATGAAACTGCATGATACGTCATGCCGCAGCATGCCGCGGCGCGTCGCGGCATCGTGGTATCGAAATAAAATAACATGAATTCTGAACTCATTGAAATAAGATTCAAAATAACTTGATTAGTAATAAAATCCTTTGCCATGACACGCGTGCCGTGCCGGCCGTGAGCGCCGGCCCTAAAGATACAGTAGTTTATCTGGGCAGTGACCTTGAATTAATTACCTACGGCCGCTCTACGTGTCCGATCTTGCGTAACTGCCGCGCGCTCGAACTGTACTGGTACTGACTGAGATTTCGAAGCGCGTCGTTTCGGCCGTTTTGTGTGAAGATAAACTACTGTATCATTATTATACTGTGGTCATATAAACTACTGTATCATTATTATACTGTGGTCAGAGTGAGGTGACGTGCAGTCGCGGAATGAAAAGTTTAAGCACCTGCTTTCGTCTTAGTACGGTTCGTTTTGCTGTTCGTACCTACCCGAAACATGTGCGGGTGACGTCACATTTGACAGGTGCCTATATTCCATTTGCAATAAGATTAGACATTTAAACAAACCTTTTTTACAGTCCGTTCAACCGATTTTGACTTCTATTCCGTAGGCTTAAGGATGGCATCGAAGGCAAAAAGTGGTTACAATACCAACTGTTTACTGCAGCTGCCATTTGTCATGTCACCAACGCAATAGAAGTCAAAATCGGTCGGTGTTTAAATGTTTAATCTTATTGCAAAATGGTGTATAGTTGGCTTGGTGGAGTTATAAAAAATAACGAGTATCTGTAATAAATGATTTCAATGAAAATGACATTTCATAAAGGAAACTATTGCCCGGGAATGTATTTAAAAATTGCTTATTCTTTTCGTTCCGCAATTTTTTTTTTTTTCTGTATGTTAGCGAGTAGTGTTTGTGTCCTTTCATAACTCTCCTGCCCTTATCCCATTTTACTTGGGGTCGGCACAACATGTCTTTTTCTTCCATACTTCTCTATTAGTCGTAGGAGGAGCTCGTGGCTAAGTAATAACAGCTGCACGGGTCGATCTATCAGGTTAAGCTACGCTTGCGGGGTTGGTCCGTGGATGGGTGACCATCTTTACATACCAAGACTCCTCCGTGCCTCGGAAAGCATGTTAAGCCGTTGGTCCCGACTGTCATTCGTGGATCTTTGACAGTCGTTACGGGTCGTCAGAAGCCCGAAAGTCTGACAACCAGCCTTATCAAGGGGTATCGTATTACCCAGTTACTAGGTTGTGGACGTCAGATAGCCAGTCGCTCCATGTAAAACACTGGTATTCAGCTGCATCCGGTAAGACTGGAAGCCGACCCCAACGTCCTAGTTGGGAAAAGGCTAGGCAGATTGTCTTCTCTATTTGTCGTCATCTCGGTAGTCAACCCCTTTCTATATATCGTTTCTTTGGTCTTCTCCTACTCATATAGCATTCCAAATTCATACTCAAATAAATAAATAAATATTTAGTAACAAACATGTACCTACCTATTAATTTCAGTCACGAGGTAATTCAATTTGCGAAATCTGTGAACAAAGATTTGCCGACGACAATCTTCGAAATGAGCATTACAGGCAGCATTTTATGTAAGTGTGTTTTTACATTTTACGTCCTCTTTCACGCGGTTTGGCTGCGGGAGACTCGGGTGGTGAATGCATAGAACCAACTAGATCTTACATCAAGAAATGAAAATGTTATTGAGTTCACAAAATTACAAAAAATAAAAAGTAACGCGCGCGCTGTCATCGTTCGTTCAGGCTCACTTTCGTGCAATTGTCGCGTGAGTGGCTAGGAATTTCTCAGAAGTCTGGATCTGTGTCCGCTTGGTGGCAATAGGCTCACCCCTAATGTGACTAAAACCACAGATTAGTACAGATGGGACACTCCGCAAAATCATTTAAATAAAAAGCGACTTGCTACGACACAATAAAGTGCAATTCAGGTTGCACAACGCTTTATTACCTACAGTTATATTCACCGATAAGTTGCCTCTCTTTCTATCGCGTAACTCTTATACCTTCTGACTCGTTAGGGTTATCTTCTTGTACAACGCGGCGCGTGAGAGTAACGTGCGAGCCGGCCGGTGCGCGGCAGCCCACACTGAATTGACCCAGTGAGATGGGCCCGCCGCGTACTTGTAGCCGTATACCTAAACTGCGGAGTGTCCCATCTGTATTAATCTGTGCTAAAACATAAATGGTGAAATGTGGGTATACTAAGGTACACCTTTGCTTAACTTTTCAGGGATTACAGGCGTGATGTCATGTTCAAGGCTTAGAACCGGTTAAAAATACCGGTTAATACCGTTTTATTTCGGTTTTGCTCCGAACTTTTCTTACTTGCGCGCAAACATTCGTATATTGTACGAATGTTTGCACTCGTGTTGAGAGATTGCAGCGAAAAACTTCGCATAATCATTTGCAAATGTCCTCCTACACTTGTGGGTTCGCGTATTCGTGCGAATGTGAATGACTGGTATAAGGACGTGAACGTTTTAAGCACTTTATATACCGGTTTATTCGTCGCGTGGCCTGTTGGTAAACGCGTTGTCCATCCCGAAACAAAACAATTCTAAGCCGACGCCGACGTTCACACGGACGTAAAAATATAGCGGCGATTTTTTTTAGCGCACTGGATTTTCAATGCTCTGCTTAGCGCCGAGAGTTGAAAATCCAACAGTGTGTTTTTTCGACACACTGGAATGCACTCTGTTGTTGTTAGGTTGGATTCTCGAAGCTCGGCTCAACACCGAGAGTTGAAAATCTAGTGCACGATAAAATCCCGCCGCGATATTTTTACGTCCGTGCGTACGTCAGCTTACTGCTGAATAAGAACAGGAGCTAGACCACCACCTCTTAAAGCAGTATTATTTTAATCTTACATGAGTGTGGGAAAGAGATGGAGCTAGACGTCCTGTATAGCTCCATCTCTTTCTCACACTGAAGTAACATTAAAATAATACTGCTTTAAGAAGTGGTGGTTGGCCCCCTGAACGGCGTTTGTTTATTGTGTGACAGTATTAACCGGTTGTTATTGCTCTAAACCGTTTAGTGCGAGAAAACATTTATATAGAGACTCCTCCAAAACTGCTTTAAAAAACCGGTTTATTCGAACAAAACTGAATGCAACGGTTTTTGCATGAAGTACATAATGACGGTTTGAAAATTTAACTGGTATCCGAGTCTTGGTTATGTTATTATGCTTATTTGTGTTTGGCACTGAATTAATATTTTATTGAATTAACAGTGAGTTGCACGTAATCAACATTAGTTTAACGGAGAATTTAAATTGATGCTGTCACTTTCTTTTAGATACAAAATGTAAGGGATGGCATGAATTTGAAGTCTCCGTTAGGGCCTTACATCCATGCGTGATTTAGTTCGGTGTGTAAGTGAAATGGCGTTATGGCTGTCTAGTTTGACGCGCGAGATAGAAGACTCTCACGCGCACCGGATTATGTCGTAAAAGTATAAATAAAATCGTATAAAATTAGAAATTAACTATTTAACAATAAATAATCCATCACTGGATGCGGTTGGCATTTGAAATTTTATGGTATATTTTTAATTGTAATTATAATTGTTAATGAAGGGATAAACTGCTTTTAAAGATTATTAAGAGGTATGTTTGAAGATTTTTTTAGTGCATTAAAGTATGTTTAATTATATTTTGATTTCCATCACTGTATGCGAAAAGGACTTGAAAATATCATATTTTTTTTATTAGTCAAAATTATTTACGGTTATGAGATACACTGCTTTAAAAAACCATCTTTTTAACCGTTTCCAAGAAATCTCCGCCTTAAACTAATGTTGGTTTCGTGCAGCTCAATGTTAGTGATTGACCAAAGTTAAGGCTTTTTTTTTTTTTTTTTTTTTTTTTTTTTTTTTTTTTTTTTTTATAATTTGTTAGTATTACTTAAACTATGTTAGTATAATCAATTTAGGACACAAAGATAAACAAGAAAGAAACAATACTAATAAAATAACACAACTTATGTTAAATATCTATACCTGTTCTGCCATCTGCCGGAGACACCTGGCAACAATACATGCACTGCGCACAAGTGCCCCATCAGATGGCCTTCAGTCTTACTGGCAACAATAAATAAATAAATATGTTTGGACATATCACACAACGCCATCTAGCCCCAAGCTAAGCAACCTAATGCTTGTGTTATGGTAACGAGATGGCTGATAAACTACTTATATACATTTTTTTTTTTTTTTTTTTTTGTAAATACATATATATTATAGATAGAAAAACACCCAGACTCGGAACAAATACTTGTAGGTCGTACAAATATTTGTTCCGTGCGGGAATCGAACCCGCGACATGCTGCGCAGCAGTCAATCGCTCAACCACTGCGCCAACCGTGTCGTCAATGCTCAGGAGACTGTTGTCGCTGTCTCGCATCCTACGCAGCAGTGACGCGGATCTTTTACGCATGATCGCAAAGAAGTCATCTGTATGCGCTGCTGCGAACATCCCAGATGCGCTACAGAAACGTGGCAGCGACAGCAGTACCCTAAAAGCATTGTTGTATTGCACCCGCAGGGCTTGAAACGTTTTTTGCGTGTATCTGGTCCACAGACTGCAGGTGTAAAAAGCCTGGCAATATGCCCTAAACAGTGCTTTGACAAATAAAACGCGTACTTAGCGCGAGTCAGGCTAAGTACGCGTTCTATTAAGCGAAGCCTTTGATGTCTTTTTCCGAGGTTGGTGTAACCTTGACTTATACTTACTTACTTGAAAAGATGACTAAAATATTAAAACTTTTCAGCGTATACGAATGCCATAAGTGCCCGTGTAGGTACAGCAACCGAGTCCAATTGTCCACCCACTGTCGGAAGAAACATGAGGAGTCCTCGTTCGTTTGCAAGAAATGCTTTGTAGTTTTCAAGTAAGTACCTGTCACTGTGGCTAAGTAATAAGGAGGGGCTTGTGGTTAAGTAATAACAGCCGCACGGGTCGATCGATCAGGTTAACTACGCTTGCCGCGTTTGGACAGTGGATGGGTGACCATCTTTACATATCAAGACCCCTCCGTGCCTCGGAAAGCACGTTAAGCCGTTGGTCCCGGCTGTCATTCGTGGATCTTTGACAGTCGTTCGTTACGGGTCGTCAGAAGCCCGAAAGTCTGACTACCAGACTTACCAAGGTGCGAAAAAAAATCGCCACGGGAAAAATCGCCTGTGTGAACCTGGGCTTACCAAGGGGTATCGTGTTACCCAGTAACTGGGTTGTGAATATCAAATAGGCCGTCGCTCCATGTGATATACTGGTATTCAGCTGCATCCGGTTAAACTGGAAGCCGACCCCAACATAGTTGGGGAAAAGCTAGGCAGATTAATTGTATTGCAAAAACAAAGTAATGTATATAAAATTGAACATGAAGTAATTCACATATAAATATGTTACTCTACCCTGCCTAGATATCTCTTTTGTTGACTGTACCAACAAAAAACATCGAAAACTATACCATTACAAACCGATACTACCGAATCAAATTGTACCCATATACTCGTATTTAATATAATATGTAACATTTTAATTGTTACACCTCATTTATTTGTTTAATTTTCAGGACATTTAAAGAAAGGAGTACACATATATTTCAAGCACATCATCAGAGAAAACGTTGTGACGAGTGCGGCAAGACGTTTTCAACTGCCAATATGTTGAGGACGCACGTGTTGTAAGTACGGCTCTTTTTGAACGACTTCAAAAAACGGAGGGGTTTCAATGAAAACTGCAATACTTCATGGACGCTATGATGTTCCTTATTTATTGACAGGCAACCTTAGACGAAAAAATGCAATACTTCATGGACGCCATGAAGTTTCTTATTTATTGACAGGCAACCTTAGACGAAAAAATGCAATACTTCATGGACGCCATGAAGTTTCTTATTTATTGACAGGCAACCTTAGACGAAAAAATGCAATACTTCATGGACGCTGTGAAGTTTCTTATTTATTGACAGGCAACCTTAGACGAAAAAATGCAATACTTCATGGACGCTGTGAAGTTTCTTATTTATTGACAGGCAACCTTAGACGAAAAAATGCAATACTTCATGGACGCTATGAAGTTCCTGACATTATGAAGTTCCTTATTTATTGACAGGCAACCTTAGACGAAAAAATGCAATACTTCATGGACGCTATGAAGTTCCTGACATTATGAAGTTCCTTATTTATTGACAGGCAACCATAGACGAAAAAATGCAATACTTCGTGGACGCTATGATGTTCCTTATTTATTGATAGGCAACCATAGACGAAAAAATGCAATACTCCATGAACGCTATGAAGTTCCTGACATTATAAAGTCTTTATTTATTGTCAAACAACCATAGACGAAAAAATGCAATACTTCATGGACGCTATGATGTTCCTTATTTATTGACAGGCAACCATAGACGAAAAAATGCAATACTTCATGGATACTACAGTAAAATAAACGGTTGGAAAGATAATGAAGGGCTTTTTCACGATTTCAGGGTTGGTCCCATGGTAAAAGATTTTTAAGATGGAAGAGATTTCGATTTTAAGTTATTACAATTTTTACACCTTATAAAATATCGCTTTGTTTTCAGTAATATACATAAATCAAAACCGGTAGAATGTCCTGTATGCAAGAAGATAGTCAAAAAAATGTCATTGAAAAATCACATGAAAACACACGACGAAAAAGTAAGTTGACAAGTTTTTATTAGTGAACTAGATGTGCCCCGCGACTTCGTTGGCGTGGAAGTCGTAACATACACAACATACTAAAATGACAGTCACATTACCCAGATTAGAACAGAAACTCTCGGAATATCCCGAACTTTCACAGATGTTCTTAACAAACCCGGAGATTTGATTAATTTCTGGAGGGAGGTGGGCTGGTTGGAATAAACCCCCGACGGCCGCCATGGCCCACGCACAATGGTCCACATGAAGGACTAAGTGCGGAAACCAAATCCATTAACATAGAACATAGACAGTCACATTTTAATAAAACTCCCTCGTCCCTCGACCCGCCGCATTGCATCGCCCACCCCGCTGTTACTTCGTTTTCGCTTAGCGTTCTTTCAGACTCCATCTCCGCCATATGAGATCCGATTTCGACGGTTATTTTAAGGGTTCTGTACCTCAAAAGGAAAAAACGGAACACTTATAAGATCACTTCATTGTTTGTCTGTCTGTCAGACTATCAGTACCCTTTTTCTCAGGAACGCCCATGCGTTCCTGAGAAAAAGGGTATTGATAGTACCTCCATAGGTATCAAGCTAGGTATCGTGGAGTATCTGTGGTCCCTTGAAGCTCTAAAAAAATGAAGCTTATATGTCAGCGCAATAAAAAAATACATATACGAGAGGGGATCAAATAGTAGTGAGAATGAGATAGATTATAATGACTATTGATAACTTAATAATTTATTTTTCTACATAGTCTCCGAGTCTCTCTACACACCGAGTCCAGCGCTTTTCCAAGACTCAATCAATCCCTTTCAAAAAAAAAGTTTTGTCTTGGTCCTGCCAAAAGCTCTCCACGGCATCCATCCCCTCGTTATCGTCTTCGTACCTGTTTCCCCTTAAGTATTCTTTCAATTTGGGGAACAGATAAAAATCGCTAGGCGCCAGATCTGGTGAATAAGGGGGGTGGTCAACCAATTCGAAGCCAGCTTGCTGAATGGCAGCCATCGCAACTGCCGACCTGTGCGCGGGTGCGTTGTCGTGATGAAACAGCACGCCCCTTCGAAGTTTCCCTCTCCTTTTCTCTTTGATGGCATTCCTCAACTTAGGAATTAAAGATGCATAATATTGGCCTGTAATAGTGGTTCCACGCTCCAGGTAATCAATCAACAATATCCCTTCTGAGTCCCAAAATATTGAGGCCATAACCTTGCCAGCCGATGCCACGGCACGAAACTTCTTCGGGGTCGGTGATGATGGCCGTTTCCATTGCGAAGATTGCTGTTTTGTCTCGGCATCAAAATGATGGACCCATGTTTCGTCCTTGGTTCCGAAACGAGACAAAAAGTTTTCAGAATCTTCTTGAAACTTGTCCAACAATACGAGGGGGGATCAAAAAGTAGTGAGAACGACATACTCCTTGGTAAGAAAAAAAATAAATACTGGCAGGCATAGCTCAGATACATATTTGTAATATTAATAAAGAAAAAAATTCTCTTTTGTTTTTTTTCTGAATATAGTCATTTGTTTGCTTCGTGTCGGAACGTGTTCTCGAAAATGGAGAAAAACGAAGTGCGAGCCGTTATTAAATACCTCTGTTTAAAAAAGTTAACGACGCAAGAGATTCATTGCGATTTGGAGGCAACATTAGGAGAGTCTGCTCCGCCTTATTCCACTGTCGCAAGGTGGGCTTCTCAATTTCGAGTAGGGAGAACGAGCACGGAAGACGAACATCATTGCGGCCGTCCATCGACGTCAGTCACCCAAGAAAATGTTGCGAATGTCGAGAAAATTGTATTGAGCGATCGAAGAGTTACCATCCGATACTTAATTCAAGAAACGGGCATTTCATATGGAAGTATTCAATCCATATTGAAACAATTTTTGAATATGAGAAAAGTCTCCGCAAGATGGGTGCCGAGAATGTTAACCGACAGTCAGAAACAAAATCGACTTGACATTTCGAAGATATTGTTGGACAAGTTTCAAGAAGATTCTGAAAACTTTTTGTAGCGCTTTGCCAAGACTTCAGTCTTGGAAAAGCGCTGGACTCGGTGTGTAGACTCGGAGACTATGTAGAAAAATAAATTATTAAGTTATCAATAGTCATTATAATCTATCTCATTCTCACTACTTTTTGATCCCCCCTCGTATCTTCGAAATGTCAAGTCGATTTTGTTTCTGACTGTCGGTTAACATTCTCGGCACCCATCTTGCGGAGACTTTTCTCATATTCAAAGATTGTTTCAATATGGATTGAATACTTCCATATTATGAAATGCCCGTTTCTTGAATTAAGTATCGGATGGTAACTCTTCGATCGCTCAATACAATTTTCTCGACTTTCGCAACATTTTCTTGGGTGACTGACGTCGATGGACGGCCGCAACGATGTTCGTCTTCCGTGCTCGTTCTCCCTACTCGAAATTGAGAAGCCCCACCTTGCGACAGTGGAATAAGACGGAGCAGACTCTCCTAATGTTGCCTCCAAATCTCAATGAATCTCTTGCGTCGTTAACTTTATTAAACAGAGGTATTTAATAACGGCTCGCACTTCGTTTTTCTCCATTTTCGAGAACACGTTCCGACACAAAGCAAACAAATGACTACATTCAGAATAAAACAAGAGAATCGAAGATTCTTTTCTTTATTAATATTACAAATATGTATCTGAGCTATGCCTGCCAGTATTTATTTTTTTTCTTACCAAGGAGTATGTCGTTCTCACTACTTTTTGATCCCCCCTCGTATTTATGCGACATATTTTCATACTCGCAAGTAAATCAAAACCTATAGGGTACTTAGCGTTGACCTATAGAATCATAAAATTTGGCAAAAAGCAGTCTCACAGCACAAGTAAAGGAAAAAGTCCGAAAATTTTTAATTTTAAACTTGATCACATAATTTTTTTTTTTTTTAGGATTACTAACTTAAATTTTCAATTGGAGAATTGACCGTGACGTTTATCAATGTATGGGAACATATTTTTCAACTACAATGTTAAGTTTGTTCTTGGGTTAAATTCATCCCAACTACGGAACCCTTCATTGTGCGTGGTCACAGTACGGCTCTTAGTGTGATTTTATGTATGTAAATTATTCTTATTTCAGACGGAGGATGGCGCTTACTGCGTAGATTGTGGGACTATTTATAAGTCGAAGCACATATATGAGCTTCACCTCAAAAATAGTCTTAAACATAACTCGATTGAAAAACTGGGGTATGTATTGCAAAGAGTATGTGTATATGGTTTGGTCAAGTTGAGAGGATAATAATAATAATAATATATATCATCACTGACAGGACTATTGTTGCCAATAAGCCTGATATAGTGGTGGTGGATCGAATAGAGCGGCGCGCAATGATTATTGACGTAACAGTCCCACATGACGGGAACCTCGTGAAAGCCGAGAAAGATAAACGAATCAAGTATCTTGACTTGGCTCGCGAGGATGTCGACATGTGGGATGTGGACTCAGCAATCATTGTGCCGATAGTCGTATCAGCCAATGGCTTAATTGCCAAGAGCCTCAACCAACACCTAAGGAGGCTCTCGTTGGGAAGCTGGATCAAGGGCTTGATTCAGAAAGCAGTACTTCTGGACACGGCCCGCATTGTAAGGAGGTTCCTTTCTCTGGAGCCCTGACCGCCGGTAGCTTGGACCCTGTTCCCGATACCGGTGGGCTACTATTTTTTATATTTTTAAATGTTTTTTATATATTTTTTAAGAAATATTTAAAAATGTATTTTATAAGAAAAAAAAAAATTAATAAACGAAATAATAATATAATAATAATAAGTTTATTGTACAAAGAGATACACATTAGCAGATACACTAAACATGGTAGTACAAGTGGTAGTCAAAAAACCAGGTTGAACAGCTGGCTCCTGAACTAAGTAAAAAGATACTTGTATCTCAGGAGTCAAAGTTCCTCTTAAACATTGAAAATTACAACTAAATGCAAAATCTGGCTCAGTAATTACTATGAATTTAAATTTGTGAACATTAACATTATTTTATGCAAATATTAAATAGAAATAAAAATTACAAATTGAAAGAATACACGGCCTACACGTATTATAAAAATATCCCAACGACACAAAACACACTCCAATGATCACCCTACGAATACCTTTCTCAGGTAATCATAAGGCGACCGCTAGAATATCCTCGGTATCGCCGTAAGACAAACTCTGCAACCAAGTAGTTAGCTTTGCTTTCAGCGCAAACTTGGTCAAAGAATAAATATCAATGAACCTATGTACTCTATTATAAAGACGGAGAAAAGAGGATGAGTGAAAGGCGACTAATAAAAGGTATTTGCAAGACTGGGGGTCTACTCCCTAAATCCGTCCGTCCGTCAGTCTGTCCGTCTGACATAACGATCCATCACAACAAGTGTAAAAGTTAAATTTATCGGACGGGCAAAAACATCGGGAGTAGGGACAACTGTCAAATCGTTTTGTCATTCATACTTCAATCGGGCCCTGAACCAATCATCCTTCCGTTGGTGATGCGGAGTAGGAAACGCCCGTAACGAAAGCCAAAAAAACTGGGTGCTCGCGCAAGTTTAGTAATAAGTTTGTTTTTAATCTCGGCAAAGAGATATGCGTCTTTACTATAATATTTCCGACCGCAGTTTTGAGCTATATTTCCTTCCCCCCCAATTCCCATACAACAGAACGAGAGGGATGTATATCGCACGCGCCGAATCAGAGGCATCTCCGCTGCAGCGATAGCCAATCGCCTCACACATCCATTGTGACTTGAGAGAAATTATTGCAATGTTGAATCGCTGTTCTACCGCAACCGCACCGCAAAGCGCCGCGCCGCAAATTAATCCGCTACATTATCAAATACTCTGAAACTTTTTTTATATAAGTGTTGGCCGACACAAGTGTACCGATTAAAGTCCTCATGTAAAAGTGCACCACAGTGAAAGGAAGAAAATCAGTAAAACGAGGGACGTCAGATATGGCCGTCCTTGAGTCAACGCGTGTCATCCAGAAGGTTCTCAAGTAAGTCCATCCATCCCTATTTTCTTACTCATAACCTCATGTTTCCTTTTGCTCAATTCTGTGTGTCGTCTAACATTCCACTCCGCGAATGGTCCTTCGAAAGCCGCTTCAACTTATACTTACACCAAGTGTAAAAGTATACGCACACACACACACTCACTCACACACACACACACACACACACACTCACACACACACACACACACACACACACATTTAATTAGTTAGTCTTTTATTTTATTTTGTATTTTATTTTGTACCTTGCTGTGAAAGAGCGGAGTCTCCTAATACAGGCATTGTTTGCTTACAAGGAGGCTCCAATCACTAATTGTGTTTTTTATTTATTATGGTTACGAAATAAATATTTTTTTTTTTTTTTTTTTTAAAGTTAAATTTATCGGACGGGCAAAATCATCGGGAGTAGGGACAACTGTCAAATCGTTTTGTCATTCATACTTCAATCGGGCCCTGAACCAATCATCCTTCCGTAGGTGATACGGAGTAGGAAACGCCCGTAACGAAAGCCAAAAAAACTGGGCTTCGTGCCTAGGGAGTAGACCCACAGCTATGTGAGTAGAAACGCCAGAAGGACGCCCTTAAACCTAGATTTGTTCTAAAATGTTATCGATTTCTGAAATCAAGCATAGAGAGAACAAATCTAACTTAGGGTGGGTTGCACCAAAAGCTACGATAAAGTTTCCGTCAAAGTTAATTTTAACAGAAATACCTTCATGTTGTTGCACCGTCATGTTAAATGAGTTCGGAGCAGGGGGTCTACTCCCTAAACATGAAGCTCGTAGTTTCGCCCTTCGTTACGGGCGTTTCCTATTCCGTATCACCTACGTTTGGATGATTGGTTTGGGGCCCGAACGTAGTATGAATCACAACACGATTTGACAGATGTCCCTACTCCCGATGTTTTTGCCCGTCCGAAAAATTTAACTTTTACTTTTGTTTTAATGGATCGTTATGTCAGACGGACGGACGGACGGACTTAGGGAGTAGACCCCCAGGGACATGTTATTGGATGCGTCTGACAGAAGTGACAGATATTTAACAATAACATTAACCAGCGAAGCGTGGGCGGTTTAGGTTACAGTTAAAGTTATGACGTCAGCTAACAAATTGTCAAATGGAACAAGCCATTTTTGGTCTAACAGGTACTTTAATAAGAGTGCTTTGTTTGTTATTGTTACAGTAAGATGGTACAACCCACCCTTAGAGATGTATTGATGATTCTTATGGTCATAATTATGTAAATACATATTCGTTATCCTATTCAATGTGACGGCCATTTTGTTTTTGTGGGTTTTTTTGTGCGAGAGTATTTCTGGGTGATATCGCGCGGTAGACGATATCTCTTAAAGTTTTGTATGGGAGCTGTATATAAAACTGTCGTTGGAATTGTTATGAAATAAGCTACCACATTCAAATGGATTAGTCTTGTTACAGTTTATGAATACAAAAACAGTCAAAATAAAATGTAATGTTGCCGTTCAAAAAGTACTGATTCTCAGCCTAATTTGAATAAATTTCTTGATTTTGATTTATTAATAATTACTAGCTGTGCCCCGAAGTTTCACCCCCGTAGACCGAGATAAAAAGTAACTTATGTGTTAATCCAGAATGTCAGCTACCTCCATACCAAATTTAATCAAAATTGGTCCAGCCGTTTGAGCGTGAAGAAGTAACAAACACATACACTCACAAACTTTCGCCTTTATAATATTAGTGTGATTGTCCACAGCTTCAAATGTGATCATTGTGACACATATTTTGCAAATAAAGTCGCATTGAAAAATCATACCGAAGAAATTGGAGGAGTTAAATATACTTGCGACATTTGTAAGAAGGTGAGGCATCTACTAGCTGGAGAAGACAATGTGACGATAAATTAAACTGTGTTTATCTAATAATGTTCCCACTCTGCATACGAAAATGCAATAAATACGAACAGCCAGCGTCAATAATATCGGGACGAACAGATTGTTCGACAGCAGCACATCGGGTTGTGCCGAGCTGTCGAAATTCTTCAAATGATTTTAAACCTTAAAATGTTGATAGTTAAATTCAAAGTCGAATGAGAAAATTTGCGAGTTTTGTAGTAGCTTGACCTGCTGCTGTGTGTACGTAAGGTGGTTCATTGTTTTTCTTTTAATGTAAAAGAGCGCCTCTCGCCTTTAAACGTAAAAGTTTGGCGAGTTTAGATTTAAGAAACATCGCTGTATTGTAATTTCAGTAAATAAATAATAATAAAAAAAAAATGATCTCAACAGGAAAATTAAATTTTATCTTAATGGCAGGATAATTTGACACGAAAAGTATTTTGACAGGTTTACATCTACAACTGCGCTCACAAGCGGGATAAATTACGAAAAACGTAATCCGTTCAAAAATTAACGAACGGAAATTGTGTACCTATCTCTATTACTCTACATTACATATTAATATTTTCTTGTCTTCGAATTTTATAACATGACATTTCATTTTAATCACATTGTACTAAATTGCCACGGAAACTATGTATGTGGTTTCCATGGAGATTTAGTTTATTGATTGATGAAAATGGCAGGATAATTTGACACGAAAAGTATTGGACAGGTCTACATCTACAACAGCGCCCCCAAACGGGATAAACTGCGAGAATTGCTGCCATTGGATAAAGTTCTTCTCAGAATGACAGTTGTCGTGTACTGTCTTCATTCTGAAACATTGCTTGTGTCATTGAGTTAATATTTAATTTTCATAGTTGTTTAGATCATTTTGAACAGGCTGTTCGTCCCGATATTATTGATGCTGACTCTACCTAAATTTTTCATAACAACGACTTACCGTCAGAGGCGGCGTAAGGCGTGTACAAAATTAAGGGTGTGGTACAGACCATCAAACTGAACAACTTTCTCCATAGGACCAACATCGTAATCGCAAAAAATAATAATCAGTCGTCCCATAGAAAACTTCAATAACTACTCGAGCCGAATGAAAGGGACGACTGATGATGATTATTATTATTTTTTCGCGATTACGATGTTGGTCCTATGGAGAAATTGTTCAGTTTGATGGGCTCTACCACACCTTTCTGGTCCATCCTGTATATTCATTAGTTAAGTCACTATTTGATAGTTAAAGATTGTCAAAACCCATAGTCAGCCTATGTATTTAGTTTTTTTGAAAAAATCACTGTTTCATCTCGTTGTTAGGATTTAATTCGAGGAGCTCGTGGCTAAGTAATAACAGCCACGTGGGTCGATTCATCACGTTAAGCTACGCTTGCCGCGGTTGGTCCGTGGATGGGTGACCATCTTTACATACCGAGACTCCTCCGTGCCTCGGAAACCTTTGTTCGCAACGAGTCACATAAGCCGTTGGTCCCGGCTGTCATTCATGGATCTTTGACAGTCGTTACGGGTCATCAGAAGCCCGAAAGTCTGACAACCAGTCTTACTAAGGTTATCCTATTACCCAGTTACTGGGTGGCTCCATGTAAAATACTGATATTCAGCTGCTTCCGGTTAGACTGCAAGACGACCCCAACTTAGTTGGGAAAAGGCTAGTCAGATTGATTTTAACGACTGTTAAAGATCAACGATGACAGCCGGAACCAACGGAGTCTCGATATGTAAAAAAAACTTTTTTACAAAAAAATACAACCGACTTCCAAAAACAACAATATAAAGTGAAAAATAACTTTAATTTCGGAAGTCTGTGTTTGGTTAAATGTATTTTCGTTTTTTACCACCGACTTCTGAAATTAAAGTTATTTTTCACTTCATAGTGTTATTTTTGTAAGTCGGTTGTATTTTTTTTGTAAAAAAGGTTTTATTTTCAACTTTTTAGTTGTGGTACCTACCCCACACAAATTCTAATACCAGTACCTGCAAGAGAAACTAGAACATCCTCCTTATAAAAGTGGGGAAAAAATACGTATTATTGTAGCTAACTCAAAAACTACCCAAGCAAAGTTAATCAATTTTATATGGGACCAACTTTGAGGTACAGCCTCTCGAATTAAACAATTTTTTTTCAAATCGGACGACTCTGTAAAAAGTTATGCGTGGTCATACATAAAAAAAAAAACATACGTGTCGAATTGAGAACCTCCTCCTTTTTTTTTCGTCCGTTCAAAATAGACCAACGCCCCGGCAAGCGTAGCTTAACCTGATGGATCAACTCGAACCCAATAATACTTCAGAATCTCTTGCTTAGCACTTGCGACCCCTAGATCATTCCAACGCGAGGTAGTCATCTGTAGGTAACCTTAATTACTATCTGTTTTCATTTAAGGACAGTAAAACCAAAAGGAGCCTCACCAGACACATTCAAGTCATTCACGAGGGAAAGAAGCCGAAGAGAAAGCCATCAGTTTGTGAATTTTGTGGAAAATCATTTACAGTAAGTAATAATAACATTTACAGAATTCAAGAAGCACTTGTGGCCCAGCTAAGAGGCGCTTTACTTTTGTGTAAATTATTTCGTCACCACTGAGCAGTGAGCACCGTTTTGAGAGCTCAAAACGGTGAAGGAAAACATCGTGAGGAAACCGGCATGTCCTAGAACCAAAAATTGGAAGACATGTGACATGTACCAACCCGCACTGGGCCCGCGTGATAAATTACAGCTAGGGTTGCCAACCCTACCATATAATATAGTATCCTACTAGTTCTCTAGTTAGAGGATATGGTTTGCGCACTTAGTCCTTCATGTGGACCATTGTGCGTGGGCCATGGCGGCCTAGTATCCTAAATACTATATATCTGATAAAAAGAAATATACTCTTAGTAGGCGAAACTACTATATTTGCGATGAAAAAATTAAATAACATTATTTCTCTAAAATAAGTGTTAAACGAAACGCAGCCGTGACCTAAAAGATTAAAGAAAAAAAAAGAAAGAAAAAGAGAAAGTACATACAAAATGCATCATTGTATAGTTCGATTTTGAAACAGACTAATGATAGCATAAGTTTAAACCTTAGTGGTTTTTGGTTGCTACATAATTTAATCCTGTAAGTAATTCTTTTGTATAAACGTTAAATAAATAAATTAAAAAAAAAACCAGTTTATGAACGAAACTTATCATGTTTCGTTTCAGCAGCCAGCAACTTCAGCTTTTACTGAACGCATAATACAAAACGGCGAGATGAGCGCAATAGGGCCAGTATTAATCTCATAAAAGCTGAATTAATGGTATTTCGTAACCTTAGAGTATAATAGTTATGACTTTATTAGACAACTAAAAAAAAAGTTGCAAAAAATATGCATTTAAAAAAAATAAACATTTTTGAAACATACCTACTAAGTATGTTTTTTTTACAGGCATTGCCTTCGAAAATACTATATTTGATATTAAAAAAGTTGGCAACCCTAATTACAGCCCACTCCCTCTCACCGAGAGGAGGCCTGTGTCCCAGCAGTGGGAACATTATAGGCTGATTGTTTATGCTATTGTAGCGGAATAGCATACCTACCACAGAAATTTATCTTACGAGGGGGGATCAAAAAGTAGTGAGAATGAGATAGATTATAATGACTATTGATAACTTAATCATTTATTTTTCTACATAGTCTCCGAGTCTCTCTACACACCGAGTCCAGCGCTTATCCAAGACTTCAATCCCTTTCAAAAAAAAAGTTTTGTCTTGGTCCTGCAAAATGCGGCATCCATCACCTCGTTATCGTCTTCGTACCTGTTTCCCCTTAAGTATTCTTTCAATTTGGGGAACAAATAAAAATCGCTAGGCGCCAGATCTGGTGAATAAGGGGGGTGGTCAACCAATTCGAAGCCAGCTTGCTGAATTGCAGCCATCGCAACTGCCGACCTGTGCGCGGGTGCGTTGTCGTGGTGAAACAGCACGCCCCTTCGAAGTTTGCCTCTCCTTTTCTCTTTGATGGTATTCCTCAACTTAGGAATTAAAGCTGCATAATATTGGCCTGTAATAGTGGTTCCACGCTCCAGGTAATCAATCAACAATATCCCTTCTGAGTCCCAAAATATTGAGGCCATAACCTTGCCAGCCGATGCCACGGCACGAAACTTCTTCGGGGTCGGTGATGATGGCCGTTTCCATTGCGAAGATTGCTCTTTTGTCTCGGGATCAAAATGATGGTCCCATGTTTCGTCCATTGTTACGAAACGAGACCAAAAGTTTTCAGAATCTTCTTGAAACTTGTCCAACAATATCTTCGAAATGTCAAGTCGATTTTGTTTCTGACTGTCGGTTAACATTCTCGGCACCCATCTTGCGGAGACTTTTCTCATATTCAAAGATTGTTTCAATATGGATTGAATACTTCCATATGAAATGCCCGTTTCTTGAATTAAGTATCGGATGGTAACTCTTCGATCGCTCAATACAATTTTCTCGACATTCGCAACATTTTCTTGGGTGACTGTTGTCGATGGACGGCCGCAACGATGTTCGTCTTCCGTGCTCGTTCTCCCTACTCGAAATTGAGAAGCCCACCTTGCGACAGTGGAATAAGGCGGAGCAGACTCTCCTAATGTTGCCTCCAAATCGCAATGAATCTCTTGCGTCGTTAACTTTTTTAAACAGAGGTATTTAATAACGGCTCGCACTTCGTTTTTCTCCATTTTCGAGAACACGTTCCGACACGAAGCAAACAAATGACTACAATCAGAAAAAAACAAAAGAGAATCGAAGATTTTTTTATTTATTAATATTACAAATATGTATCTGAGCTATGCCTGCCAGTGTTTATTTTTTTTCTTACCAAGGAGTATGTAGTTCTCACTACTTTTTGATCCCCCCTCGTATATCTATGATACCTACTCATTTGATAAAATGTCGCACGTAGGGTATTATTGTTCTGTTTTAACAAACTTTTTATATGTACCCACATGTATTAATTATGGCAGCAGAAACTGTATAAGAAACCAATTCCACGAAATATGTTCATTCCACGCTCAACCTGCATTTGCGTCTGATTCCATATCCAACACTATTCTACATTTTAAATTTTAAAGCATTAGTATTTCTTTTTAATTTTTCAGATTAGTAAAAGTTTAAAGGAACATTTAAACGTACATCTAGGCATTCGGCCACATGTATGTAAGGATTGTGGAGATACATTCACATATTCAGCTGCCTTGTTTACGCACCGGAGACTCAAGCACAAAGTTAAGAGGAAATTTGAAATGGCGAGTGAATGTGCGGTCAATGAATGAAAAGATTGAGCACCTTTAGGTATTTTTTTTTAGTTTTTAAGTTGTCGACATATTTATTGGATTCATGAATACATTCGAGTTTTTCAAAGTCAAAGTTAGATCATTTATTTCAAATAAAGGCACTTTTGAATGTCAAAATTTACAAAAAAATAATTATTGATTCTAGTCTCACCTTCAAAAAGGTATGGAGAAGAATGGGCAAGAAACTCCACCGTTACTCTTTTAAAATGTTTTACAATGTTTTTTATACATTATGCTTATGTGAAGACGATGCACCTAGAATAAAATTACAATACAACAATAGGTAATGAATTAAACATGAAGTAATGACGGATAAATTAATTGGTTTTGAAGTTATCATCATCTTCCTGCCCTTATCCCATGTTACGTGGGGTCGGCGCACCACGTTTTCTTCTTCCATTCTCCCTATCAACCGTCACGCTATCATTCACTCCCTTCTCTTTCATATTATTCCTCACAATCCATCCATCTTTTCTTTGTCCTTTCTCCCCCCTCTCCATCCATCAACATTTGGGTCGTTTTTAGGGTTCCGTAGTCAACAAGGAACCCTTATAGTTTCGCTATGTCCGTCCGTCTGTCCGTCCGCAGCTTAGCTCAGAGACTTAGTACTAGAAAGCTATAATTTGGCATGGATATACTTATTCATCACGCCGACAAAGTGGTAAAATAAAATCATAAAAAAATCATTATTTATGCGATTGCCTATGGAATTTGGGCGAAGGACAAAATGTAAATGAACGGGCTCGAGTACGCCCGTCTTCAGACAATCTAGTACAGCTTAGTAGTAGCGATGACCACACTACTCGAATTCGGGTACCGGATGCATTAATTACTTAATGCCCGAATTCGTGTTTTGAACACCGGTTATGGGTTTACAACCAAGTGTATTGTTCGCGTCATGTGAGTTAGCCGCTGTGAAGTAGGCTACAAATGACTGCGCAGTAGTCAATATCTATACTAAAACAGCAGCGTGCCATGCCATGCGCATTGGAAAGCCTGGTTTTAGAGCGGCAAACTTACATAATGACTCGGAACTATAATTGCGCCTTTTAAAGGTTGAGAACATTGGAGCTCTCAGGCATTCGAACACCGACCACTGAGTCAATCCACAAAGTCATCTCTGGATTGAAATATTCTCTGAATCTGTGGTACTTTGATGATGGCATTATTGGTGGATCACTGGAAGAAGTTTGCCAGGACCTAGAGGTTCTTGTTCCTCAATTTAAGGAGTTGGGTCTGGAGGTGAATCCCTCCAAGTGCGAATTTTTTCCCTGTGGCATTTGTGCTCGTACACACTTCTCACTCTTTGGTTCTCATTTACCTGTCCTCAAGGAACTTTCTCCTCCATTTTGGGATCTTCCATTTTTCTTGACGGAGTGCCAGAAGCCATTTCCTCCCGTAAACAGCTTCTCTGCAATGCTCGGGAACGTCTCAAGGATCTCTGCGCACGTTGCGATATTGTTATTGCGCATGTGTTTTGACTTACTCAAAATTACATTTCTCTTGCGGACCGCTCCTACCTGGCTTTGTCCTGAGGAGGTATGTCCTTTTGACTGTGCTCTAAAATCAACGGTTGAGTCGATCCTGAATGTGTCTTTTAATGATGCGCAGTGGAGGCAGGCGACTCTTCCTATCTGGCACGGGGGGCTTGGTGTGCGGTGCGTGCATGATGTAGGCCTGCCGGCTTTCGTGGCGTCGACACATGGGGTGGCTGTCCTCGTCACTGTAATTCTGGATTCCAATGGTGACGCGGCAAACGTACCTTTTATGTTGGATGCCGATGTCTATCCTCAACATGGGTGCTGCAAGGCCTGACGCAACACATGTTCAGCGCGCTTGGGATGACAGGAACAGATGTTGGTGGGTTCTTCGGGGCTGATCTAGCCAGACTCAGGGCTGTATCGCAGACGGAATCGGGGGCATGGTTGCACGCGCTTCCTTCGCCTCACCTGGGCACGTTGCTTGATGACGAGTAATGACGACTCTTTGCGAGTGGCGGTGGTCTAGGCTGCAGGGTGTGTGAACCCTACAGATGCACCTGTGGTTCCATGGTGGAGGCCGATGGCCATCACGCTTTGAGTTGTTGTCGTTGCTTGGGGAGGTTCCCTCGTCACCATGCGCTCAGTGATATTGTGAGGCATTCGTGTCGATAGATGTCCCCTCCGGGACTTTGCAGGACTGACGGTAAAAGGCCGGATGGGAAGTGCCTTGGAGGAACGGCAAGTGCCTAATATGGGACGCAAACTGCGTCAGCACTGTTGCCGCCAGCCACCTTGGTCGCACGGTCCTCTGACCGTCAGCAGTAGCGGAAGATGCCGCTGAAAGGAAGAGGGTGAGGTACGCACTGTTGGCGACCCGTTAACATTTTGTGCCCATTGCCGTTGAGACCATGGGTTGTTGGCCAAGAAGCTCATTAGTGAGATAGGGCATCAGCTCCGTAGACAAAACGGGTGACTCCCGCTCCGGCTCGTTCTTGGCGCAAAGGTTAGACATTGCCATCCAACGTGGCAATGCAGCAAGCGTTATGGGCACCTTTGCGCCAGAAACAGGGGCTGGTTATTAGACCTGTTGTTGTGACTTATTTAAGACCTGTGGATGAAACCCATTCATTTGAAATATAATGTTGACGTTGTGGTATTAAAAATATATTCCTAAAGGTAATATTAAATTATGGCCGCTCTGAAATTGCCAACAAACAGTGGGACCACAGAGAAGTAAGCTGTAAGTTGTATAAGTGGGACTAATAAAGGCCTTATAAAAGGTTTAATAGAAGGTGAAGACGACTATATCCAGATAAACCAAAAATTCAAATTATTGGGCTAACATTTTATTCTCTGGCAGTATTGTGATTTTTTTTATTATGTGTAAGAAATATCTTGTAGGTCTTGCCTGAAAAATTTTTTTTTTCTTGGAAATGCCCTACTGTAAATCGATCTACTTGAAATACTTACTATTCTTTAATCATACTAAGTTATAAACTGTGGCCATTATAAATGTTGGGTTTTATTGCGTAACTATTGCAGGTTTTGGACTTTATTTGGCAAGTAGGTGAAATGTTTTATATTCCAAAAATACTCGGTATTATGTGTAAATATTGTAAGTGATAAGGTTATGTGAAATCATAGTATGATAATAAATGTGTAATTTGAATGTTAACGTTTTATTTACTTTGTTCCTTCAGGCTTATAGTAATACTAGCAATATCGACCCGCCCCTATTTTGCACGGAGCGCTACGTATCGGGTGTAAAACTCCTTATCTTTCAAGCTGGAACCAACCATACACATTAATAAAATTTCATTGAAATCGGCTGGGTGGTTTTTGGAGATTAGTGTGACACACGGCTACATAACAAGTACAGAGGCCAGTACATCAAGCTACCACAATCTGTCTAATTTCTTTGATAGCTTTTCAACTTTACCGCAAAGAATTAAGGTTCATATTCAATTGAGGGAAAATTTGACAGATTCGGGTAGCTTGATGTGCTGGCCTCTGTACAATGAGAGGTCAGTTTATATTGGAAATGTATGCTTGCTTTGTAGCCGTGTATACGATATGACAAGACTGAAAGCCGACCTCAACATAGTTGAGCTAGGCAGATGATGATCCCCCCCGGAGGGTTCCCGCATTGTCGAGGCGGGGGGGCTCAGTAGCCGTGGCTTGGTCACCCACGGTGAAGCGAAGAGGAACCCGAGGCGGGGGCCGCTCGTCAGGGCTTTTACGGGAAAGCCGACGACGTAGCGGCCAGCGGGTAGGTTGCGGTGGCCGTATGGGCGACACCGCAACTGAGGCGGGCCGCGGTGTCTTATGGCAGGCATCGCGGCTGAGGATTGGAGGCCGCGGAGGGAGAGGAGTGCCGGTATTGCGGTGCGCCGTTCTCCCTACCTTCCGCGGCCTTGACGGGGCCGCCACCGTTTGATGGCGGACGCGGTGGGGCCGCAGGGGAAGAGGAGTGTCGGTATGACGTTGGCCGCTCTCCCTATCCTCTGCGGCCGAAATTGGGCAGGCGGCGGAGCGCGCGCGGGAGGACCGCTTCGAAGGCGGAGGAGGGGTCGGAGAAAACGTCAGTTTGATAGTCATCTCCGACTCCTCCCAGGTGGAGGCCAGCAGGCAACGGGTGTGGGGGCACCCTTGCCTGTATTGCACAGGCCCCACCAGTGTCGGACAGGAATGGCCAGGTATTCCCGCTCATTCCCGTAACCCCCCAGCCTGGGGGGCATGCGGGGCCCGCCATCCAGGCGCCGGGAGGGTTGTGGAAGTAAAGGCTGAGCCGGTTTCCCATGGCCCTCCCATCACGGCGATGTGGGAACACTGCTGAGTTTTAGTGGGTATACTGTCATTCCGACAGGAGTCCCACATACCCCGTCTCGTCCCCCACGAGCGGGGATGCATAAAGCATTTCTCAGGGTCAAAAAAAAAAAAGTCTAAAAAGCCTCGAATCTAAACAAAAGTTAAAAAAAAACATTAGATGACATTGATAACTTAAATGCCACTGTCAGTGTCATTCCTGCTGTCGTGAATATTGTAAACAATAGTTTTCATATTTATTGAAAAACTAAACAAAAATGTATGAAATAGAAGAATTAAAGTACGAATTTGCTGTTAAAAGCAGTGGTTCGTTCTGCCAGGCCTGTTTAAGCTCTGACCGCAGCCTTTCTTCGATCGGCGAATATCTTGATGTATTTAGGAATATTTCAAATAATGTAAGAATGTGTACTAACTGTTTTTGGTAGAAATGTTTGTCTCCATCAGTCGTTTATTTTGTGACTATAAATCCCACCCATTGCTACTTTAAACTTTGGCCTATGATTAAACAGTCAGGAAGCGGAGATTCGATTCGATTTTACAGAGAAACCCAGAGTATAACCTATTCAAAAAATAAATCAAAGACATAAACTTATTTTCAGATATTGCCTCAACAAATATTCTTATGTTGGGAATGTATGGCCTTTCTTAAAAAGATAAAACTGTTTAAAGACAAATTAGAAGAAGCTCAGCGGATACTGACATGTTATTATCATAATAAACAGGTATATAATCTATACATATTTTTAAATTAAAGTCGTGTAATAATAGTCAAAACCTAAACTGTAGGTTTTAATTAGCAAAACGTGACATATTGTTAAGACAGTGACAACACACCGGAGAAGATATCCCTGCAATTGATGAGTTTGTGGACGCCGAACTCCAAAGATCGCAGTCACCATCACCATCATGTTCACCACCGACAACTTCGCCTTCTTCACTGACAACATACTCAACACCAGTCTCGCTGCCGGCGACTCCCTCGTCACCGCCACCATCAGAAACTTCGGCGGATTCCGTGATCTGGCTGACCTCCGGGGTGGCTCCGAGACTGGAGGCTCGATCCCATCCCAGTTCATTCGCTCCGGTACTCGCAAATCCACGCAAAACATGCCCCGCCTTCAATGTCACGTTTTGCTAATTAAATTGTAATAATAGTCAAAACCTAATCTGTAGGTTTTAATTAGCAAAACGTGACATATTGTTAAGACAGTGACAACACATTCTTAAGATAAATGAGATTATGACAAAATAGAAGATCTATGGTCACAGAAGAATAAAGTGGTAAAAAGGTTCACCACAAGTCACTTTTGTCTCTGTCTGTGTGACTCCGTTGCCCGTTGTTCTTATAAACTACTCAACAGATTTTGATGTGGTTTTCACCATCATACAGAGAATTTGTTATTGAAGGTTTATTTTATTTTATTTTGTTTGGATGGCTTACAGCTATCAATACAAAAGTAACAATGAGGTTATTCGCGACAAGCCATTTACAAGCCTCCACAGTTAGCAAGTTAGTTAGTTTATGTGTAAGTACCTATAATACTTTGATACTTTCATATTAAGGGGGATGCACTAAGGGTAGCCCTCGAGATTCAAATTTTCTTACGTTTTTTGCAATTTGCAGGTCAGTGTCAGGTTTTATGTTAATTAAAATATGATTTGCGGCCGTAAGAAACATGGCTAACTCCATAAGTTAGAATTGACCTCAAATCTAGCGATTTCATGAAATCATGAGGTTTGAGGTCAATTCTAAATTGTATTGCTGATTCTAATGATTATAATTCTGTAAAGCCATGTTAGTTACGGCCGCGAATCATATTTTAATCGACATACCACCTGACACTGACCTGTAAATTGCAAAATACATAAAAAAATTAATTTTGCTGGCTACCTTTGCGCATCCTCCTTAAACTTAAACTTAAATATATTAAACTTACAGCCACACTCAGAAAGGTTCATTAAATTACTCCTAATGAGTACTTAACTAATTAGCATTAAATCTGTTAATCAACAGTACATCCCAGAGACATAATTTAAGGGTTCATTAGCTAATGACAGTTCTAAGTATAAGTAGAGCAAAGCATCTTAGAATCATCATATTGATTGCGTATCGATAAAGCCTTGGTGTTGCCACATTTAAAAAGTGTTGATATTAAATAACATTCAAGTTTATTTATACACGTTGAAAACTACTATTCATAGTAATATAAATGACAATCAGTTCTTTTCCTGTAAGTTTTTACTGAATTGCAAAGCGAAACAGCTATTTTCAATAAAATAAGCGATTACGATCTTTTTTCTATGGCATCAACTGTCAATGTTATAATAAATCATATATTTTTTTTTTATTTCATTTCAATTATTATTTTTCATATTCAATTTCATTTAGATGTTTTATTTACTGATTTTGTTTGTGCTTCATTCACCGGGCGAGAAAGTTTTGTGTTGTGAATTTTTTAACCAATTTCAAAAAAAAGGAGGAAGTTCTCAATTCGGATGTTTATATTTTTTTTATGTATGTTCGGACATAACTCCGATATCTAAAGATGTGTCTATTCATACACGAAATCTCTTAAGGGGTCATTGTACTCATCATTATGATCAACTTTTACTTTTACTTTTTTTTTTTTTTTCTTTTACTTTTACCTTAAATCGCGAAAAAAAATCAGCTTTTCAGTACATTTATATTTAACAAACTCATCAAAATGTAGGGAGAGAAGAGAGAAGTCGGTGGCAAAAAACTAAAATACAGATGCAGACACCGACATCCGAAATTAAAGTTATTTTTCACTTTGTAGTATTTTTTTTTGGAAATCAGTTGTTTTTTTTTTTTTTTTGTAAAAAGTTTTTATTTCATCTGTACCTACCGCCTCGGTCCTACTTCTCTATATCTTCTGACATAATCCACAAACTCAATAATGTTTGCCTAATCAGACATTATTGCTTATAAACGTGTAGGTAATGAAACTAATTGGTCTGTGAGGTAATGCAAGCAAATTCACTGGTAATAATAAAAGTATAACCCCAAACGAAAATTTCAAAATCATCATTAAAATGTTAAGCAAAGGTTTTGCTGTACTTAACTTTAATTGTCATTAAGGGACGCTAATGAACCGTTAACTGACTCTGAGAGTGAACTTTTTTAATTTTTACTAAGGAGCGCTTTAAGTAACCATTAGACGTCTCTGAGTGTGGCTGTTAATATCACACCTGTAGTATTTCCTGATGGGCTAACCCATCAGGAAATACTACAGGTGTCTAAACATAGGTACAATTTCGCCAGTTATGTATAAGTCCCATGTAGTAGGGAGCTGCATCTGGTTAGACTGGAAGCCAACCCCAACATAGTTGTGAAAAGGCTGATGATTATGATGTGAATATTTTGAGCCCAGTCCAAGCAAAAGTGTTTTTATTTATATTTAAATTCAGAATCATAGATAATTTTACATTACTTTGACACTTTCTGAATATACTTTAACATAATACAGTGTACCTAAGTAGATTCTTGACTGACCATTAAAGGAAATATGAAGGTTTTTTTTTTATTGCTTACTAGGCCAGCTCTTGACTCAAAGGTCCTCAATGAATTTTGGTTGTAATGGAATTTGAACTTTGTAGAAAAGCACAAATATTATAGACTACTATAATAAATTATTGTGAATGTGAGGACAATGTGTGTAATTTTTTTCTCAATGTATTAACACAGAAAAAATGCTAACTATCATTAGATAGTTTGGCAGTGAGTATGCAGCCTACCCGAATGTCCTTTCTTTGGTATTGTTTGTCGAATTGTTGAGCTTCGTTGAGCTACATAATTACTGACAAATGCTTGCACTGACTCGTGGAGGAGCTCGTGGCTAAGTAATAACAGCCGCACGGGTCGATCCATCAGGTTAAGCTACGCTTGCCGGGGTTGGTCAGTGGATGGGTGACCATTCATTACATACCGAGACTCCTCCGTGCCTCGGAAAGCACGTTAAGCCGTTGGTCCCGGCTGTCATTCGTGGATCTTTGACAGTCGTTACGGGTCGTCAGAAGCCCGAAAGTCTGACAACTAGTCTTACCAAGGGGTATCGTATTACCCAGTAACTGGGTTGTGGAGGTCAGATAGGCAGTCGCTCCATGTAAAATACTGGTATTCAGCTGCATCCGGTTAGACTGGAAGCCGACCCCAACATAGTTGGGAAAAGGCTAAGCAGATGATGATGCTTGCACTGACTGCACTCAAATCTGTGTGCATGGTTCTTTCCTCAAAAGATCATTTCAGACACTAATCTACATGGCCCTCACATGATCTGACCAAGTTTATGCTTGAGTATGTTTTGGCATTTCTTCTCAGGGGTAGTCAGATAGGAAATGTTGACTCGATTTAGCTTATTTTTTTTTTAATATCACTTGTAAAAGTTATTCTGACTGTTTAGTATTCTATGTAGTTATCCTAACTGTCAATTCTGTTATCTTGTAAAAGTTATTCCAGTCTATTTTCAGCTGCATCCGGTTAGACTGGAAGCCGACCCCAACATAGTTGGGGAAAGGCTAGGCAGATTGATTGTAAAAGTTATTCTGATCTACTATTTACAGGATAAACAATTTTATTTAATATCTTGGATATTTAAATAAATATTGTGGTTTTGTTTTTTGTTTTCAGAAATTGCTTCTACAGACCCTGTCAAAATTGACGAAGACACACACGGATCACACAATATTCATCGCACATACTGATGAAGAAGAAGATTGCAAGCAAAAAGTAGTTATCAAACAAGAAAATGAACATTCCAACGATTCTTTTAATAATTATGATGAAAACAATGACTTTTCCCTTCAAGAAATTAAAAAAGAAAATGAAATTGACATTAAAGCAACAAAAAAGAACAAATCACTGCATTATAGAATAGTCTATGAAAAGAATGCCAAAAAGGTTTTGAGAAAAAAGTTTGCTATACAACCTGGTGATTCAAAAATATGGTTGGACAGAGAGAGGAATAGTGATTTCTTTAAGAAGTTTAAATATAAATGCAAGTTGTGTGTCAATGGATTTAATACTAAAGAGAAATTGAAAAGACATATCTTAAAATATCATGATGAAGTAAGTAATTTTATCTACAGTAACATAACGTCGAGGGGCTCCTAGGCTAAATAATAACAGCCGCACGGGTAGATCGAAAGTACGCTACGCTTTCCGCGGTCGGTTCGTGGATGGGTGGTCATCTATTACATAATAGGGAATATGCATGCAATTCAAAACTCTTCCATTATTTAAATATACATTGTCAGTATAGGCGTCAAGAAACAAATTGCAATTTTTTTTACGTTTTTTAACGCATTACTTATTTTACAGTTCATTATTTTATGTTACATATTTTTAGTGGAACAGAACGCAAACTCGAAACGCGTCGTCTTCGAAAATGCCGGAAGTGACCTCAAAGCTATGTGAATAAATCTATAAATACTTAATATTTTCTTAGCAAACTGTTTGAGTTCCTACTGAGGTAAGTTAGTAGAGCATTTTTTGCTTGAATAAAGTACAAAAATAATTTAATATAAATGATTTGTGGCTAAAAAAGATGTAAACAAAGCAGTGTCGTGAATTATGACGTCACATGGCACAGCCGCGACAGCAGCGTTTGTTTGAACTGCAGTAGAAAATTGTTGGAGATAAATGTTTCTATTATTAATTACAACGCAATGAAGCACAGAAAATAATTAAGTAAATTACGATAATTTTACTACTTCATTATTTTTTACTAGCTGCGCCCCGCGGTTACCTACGTAGACCGGGATAAAAAGTAGCCTATATGTTAATCCAGGGTATAAGCTATCTACATACCAAATTTCATCGAAATCGGTCCAGCCGTTTGAGCGTGAAGAAGTAACAAACTTACAAACACACAACAACACACTCACAAACTTTCGCCTTTATTATTAGTATGATAATAATTACCAGAGTACCAAGTTTTGTTCTCTTGCAATTTCACAATGTTAAAAAAAATTACGTGATACTTACCGAGACCTCCTCTTCACCATGTGAGATTGGGTGAGCTCGACCCCTCCCCACAAACGCCTCACGTTGTTAACGGACGCCCCCTTAATAATTGGCGAAATCTGGATGTGTTAAAGGTACAGTCAGCAACAAAAGTCGATTAACACTTGTGTTTTCTAAATCTTAATTATTGAGAAAATTACTTCATTAAAATCGGAACACATAAGAAAATTAACTCTTATCTAATAAATGAATTTTGTGTTAATTTAGATGATGTCAAAAGTAGCAGTGTTAACCGACTTCTGTTGCTGACCGTACACCTCTGCCTAACCCTTCGATGAAACAAGACGACATGTGTGTAAATATAACGTATGTTTGTTTCAGTCAGCAGGCTCCCACGTATGCCCAACATGCAACATACGCTTTATCAGCGAACCCTCTCTAAGCGCACACATAGAAGCGCATGAGTTTGCGTGGGAATGTGCGCGCTGTGGCTTTCAATGTTATTCTGTGAGGAGATTGACCGCGCATATAAGTATGCATAATGCGGTCCAGTGTGTGCATTGTGAGGCGAAGTTCCAGTAAGTTGTATGTAGTATTTTGTTTATTTTTCTCCAATACTAGGTATTGTAACGTCACTAGCTTTTGCCAGCGGCTTCGCCCGCGTGCATGTCGGAAATTATCCCACGGGAACGTACACATAGCAGCAGGTCGAGGTACTAGCCGCCGGGGTCGCGGGTTATTCGGAAGAGATACCGTGGCCCTGGCACAGGCTACTGAAGGAACACGGGTGGGTTTTAGTCAGTTAAAGTCTGACACGCCCTCCCGCTTCGCCCAGAGCGGGAGAAGTCATTTGATGATTTCCCATCCAAAAAAAAAAAAGGTCAAGTTACTACAAACTGCCACATTTTCTCATTCGATTTAGAACTTAATCATCAACACTTTAAGGTTTAAAATTATTTTGAGAAATTTGACAGTTTGGTATAACCTGATGTGCTGTTGTCTGTACTACCAGGATAAGGAGTATCCTATGTCTTTATCCAGGTCATGATCTACTCGTGTGCCAAATTTTATCAAAATCTGTTGAGCCGTTTTAGCATGAAAGCGTAACAAACAAACAAACTCACTTTCGCATTTATAGTATTAGCACAGTAAAAAAACATACAGTAGGACGACGCCTTTGATCTCGTGGTAAATGCTAACAACGTCTAGACATTGTCGCAACAGCAAGGGTTGTCCCAAGTAAGACATTAACTAATTAATTTGTTTATTTGAGATCAACATCGTCATCAACATTATTAGTATTATAAACGACATTTGAGTGCCTGCTTATTTCTTAAGTTTTTTTTTAAATTATTTTATTATTTTCTCTTTAGTTTATTTTTGTTCGACATGGATGTAATTTTCATGGTTTTTGAGGTCGCTGTTAACGATAACGGGGTTAAAATCAAAATTCAAGATGGCTGCTGCGAAAATTTTCAAATTTTTCTTCATGGGTATCGTTTCCATGGTTTTTGAGGACGGTAAAGCCGAAATTGAAGTCAAAAAAAAATCCAAGATGGCGACTGTGAAACATTAATTTTTTTTTTTGTCAAAATCCATTTTGATTTTGAGCTTATTATGACGAAAAATTTTTAAATTTTCGCAGCCGTCATCTTGGATTTTGACCTCATTATCGTTTTCAACGACCTCAAAAACCATAAAAATGACACCCATGACAAAAAATTTAAAACTTTCGCAGCAGCTATCTTGGATTGTCATTTTGACCTCATTATCGTTTTCAGCGACCTCAAGAACCATGAAAATGACACCCATGACGAGAAATTTTAAAATTTTTGCAGCTGCCATCTTGGAACTTCATTTTGACCCCACTATCGTTTTCAGCGACCTCAAATACCATGAAAATAACACCCATGTCGAAAAAAAATAAAAATAAACTAAAATTAATAAGATAATTAGAAAAAAAAAAAACAATAAAATAAGTAGGCACTCAAATGTATTTTTTTGTATACACAAATAAGAAAAAAAAAATTAAAAATGTACTGTACATCACTGCCCAACCCTTTGAAAGAATACAGGCGTGATGTTATGAAGAAATCTCATTTCCGCAACTTTTTCGCGCAACTATCCTGACGCGCAAGTGGATTCGCGCAAGTGTCTTTCGCACAAGCGGATTCGCGCAAGTGTCCTTCGCGCAAGTGTCTTTCGCGCAAGTGTCTTGCGCGCAAACGTCTATGCGCGCAAAAGTCCATTCGCGCAAAAGTCCAATCGTGGAAATGTCTTGTCGCGCAAGTGTCCTTCGCGCAAAAGTCCGTTCGCACAAAAGTCCATTCGCGGAAATGACTTTTCGCGCAAGTGGGTTCGCGCAAGTGTCCTGCTACCCTCAAATGTTACTATGTCGTACTTATCTCTGTATTTTTCCGTCTACATAAATTAATAAGAAATTAAAACAATAATATAAAATCAACACGATAGCCCTGAAAATTATGTACCGAGCTACTAACACGGTGGAAGTATGCAGCTCGGTCTCGCGCCTCCCGCGTCTCGCCCCTCACACCTCGCACGATTGCTCTGTCTAGACGGCTTCGTCGGACGACTGTGGTATTAGTTAGGAATGTTAGGAATTTAGGATAGGTTTTAAATCCATGCCAAAACGAAACAATAAAAAATAAATGAGGCGATACTCATGTTGTCTCACTCACACATTCAAGACGGGAGTAAGGTCGGGAATACACATGCCTGCAGCTGGTACAAAACTGTGCAAGTAGCATGCATGCCATTGTGACGTTGACCAATCAGAAGTTGTTATGGCATGCAAGCTACTTGCATACTTTTGTGCAAGTTATTTTTTCTCGATTACGATGTTGGTCCCATGGGGAAAGTTGTTCAGTTGGTCGGTACCACAGCCTTAATTTTGACCACACCTTTCTGATACACTCTATATACTACATCTACATTTTGCCAGTTATGTGTAAGTCCCACGTAATAGGGGGCGAGCCTGTTGCCATCAACCGGGCACAGATCCTGACTCCGGGCTGCTACTGGTCGAAGCGTGGTTTAGCTCGGTGTGCAAGTGAAATGACGTTATGGCTGTCTAGTTTGACGCGCGAGATAGAAGACTCTCACGCGCACCGAATTTAAACTTGCTATACTTAAGGCGCGGTATTAGCTCAATATTTACATAAAATGGTTTCTTGGATTGTCGAGTATGGTGTAACGCAATGAAACTATCCGAGGCAAAAAATACAGTGGACAAAGAAGGGTTTAAAGAAAGATTTTAACCGAATATAATTGTAAAAAATTGTTTCATATACCCAATAAAAAATTTGGAAGTTTCTCTACAAAAATAAACTTTGACGTCGAACACCTCTGTATTTTCAGCGATAACGACATTCTATGTTTAAGAATTTAATATAATTAGCATTTTTTTAAAACTTTAACAGGATAAATATTTGATATATTGTGTATATTCTGAAAAATCTAAAGAAAACCGGGAAAATAAGTGCAAATTCGCAGCTTAGTCACATCTCGGCAACACAAATATTATTTTCAATTTTCAATCTTATTTCAAGCCACCTAATGGTGACAATAGATTACGCGGTTGTGGGCCGTTTAAAATCGTAGTCAGTCCGTGCCTTAAATAAATTTTTAGCTTAGTAAGTTCTTAACATATTTAAATATCTTCGATTTAAAGCATTTACTTATAAAACAGAAAATAGACGGTGTTATTTTGGAAAAAAAAAATTATCGCAAATTTTTTTTAAATCAAGTTTCGGTTTTAGTACAGCAGTAGACATAATAGTCAAATAACACTTCAGAAAACTCCAAATGATTTAACCAATACATTTGGTTTTATAGGAATTGTAAAAACACAAATTTATCGACGTATCCCTTTAACTTTGCACAATTCTAGACTCCGTGCTGCAGATACTGCTATTTTTTTAAAATTGTATTTGTTTACTAGCTGACCCGCTAGACGTTGTCTTGTTAAAATTTTCAATTTAATTTTTTCCCCTATTTTTTTTTTTTATTTCTTAAAACCACCCCAGTAAAGGGGAGAATAAAACAAAAAAAAATATATATTCAAATCGGCCCAGCCGTTCTCGAGTTTTAGCGAGACCAACGAACAGCAATTGATTTTTGTAAAAACACAAATTTATCGACGTATCCCTTTAACTTTGCACAATTCTAGACTCCGTGCTGCAGATACTGCTATTTTTTTTTTAAATTTTATTTGTTTACTAGCTGACCCGCCAGACGTTGTCCTGTTAAAATTTTCAATTTATTTTTTTTCCCTATTTTTTTTATTTCTTCAAAACCATCCCAGTAAAGGGGAGAAAAAAAAATATATTCGAATCGGCCCAGCCGTTCTCGAGTTTTAGTGAGACAAACGAACAGCAATTGATTTTTATATATAATATATATCGATTTATTTATTTACTTAAGACTACACTTCTATCATCACAGGAATATCCCAAAGCGATAGGGTGGTACTTATGTAAGCTTATACTTATTTTACAAATTGTAACACAAATGGTATACAGTTATTCTTGCGAATTCATTCAATGAACAGGAAAAATTGTCAATCCTTTCGGCGACATCATTGAGTGTGCGCGAGTAATTGGCGCTTTTAGTCGACGTTCGCACGGACGTAAAAATATCGCGGCGATTTTTTTTTGCGCACTGGATTTTCAACGCTCTGCTTAGCCATGAGAGTGCAAAATCCAACAGTGTGTTTTTTCGACGCGCTAGAATGTACTCTGTTATTGTTAAGTTGGATTCTCAACGCTCGGCTCAACAACGAGTTGAAAATCCAGTGCGCGATAAAATCCCGCCGCGATTTTATTACGCCCGTGGGAACGTGGGCTTAGAAGCAAGTTAGTCCTACCGCGCGGCACAGCCAGCATCTGCGACCGTCTCCGCCTCAGCACCTAGTCGGGCACGCACAGATTCACTTCCTTTAACACTAGGGATGCCAGGTTTTTTTTGATCCCGTAAGGGAAATGCTTAGTTTGGTTAAAAAAAACGGGAAATCAAATTTTTCCCCGGAACAAATGAAAAACATGTATTTTACGTTCTTATTTTTATTTATTTATTGCTACTTATACTTTTACGAAGTTCATGTACATGGTAGGTTTTGTAGGTAAGTTTCAATAAGTCTTTGTTTAATTTCACATATTTGTAAAAGTCAATGCAGTTATAGTTGAAAATGGTAATTAATTCACTCTTTATCAAATCCGGGGTACATTTTTTTGCGCACATCAGTCCATTTGAATGCCAACTGCGAAAAAATCCTTTCTACAAAGCAATTGGAACTAGGGATATTGAAGATAAACGATTTATGTAGGTAATTACAAAAATGTTAGGGATTTTATTCTTGGAAAATCCTTCCCTGATTTTCTTCCACTTCTCAATCGCACTCATACTTTAAAAGACGTCAGTATTTTTTTTTATTTTTTTTATTTTTTTCTTTACATACTTAAAATACTGACAGTTAAGGAAGAAATAAAAAGCTACATCAACTCATATAAAGAAAGAATTACTCGTCACCGAATCATCCTGGCAAACCACCTCATGGATGAAAAGGAACCCGCAGGCAAGATCTCATCAAACAAACTTAGCTTTATGCTTTAAAAGTAATAGGATGTGTCACAGGACGCATACCTAGCAAGACATCTAACAAAACATACACATTACTTAGTGTCCTAATACATAGTGACAGGACAGATTGTAAGAAAAAAGAGACAAAAAAAAAACGTAGCAATGTCTAGGTCAATCAACTGGTAGTGCGATAGATTTCTTAATAATAAATCAAAAAAGGTTTAAATACGGGACACAGTCTGTCCCGGCGGGACGTTGAAAATTCCCGAAACCCGGGAAACACCGGACCACCGGGCCGTCCTGAAACACGGGACGTCCCGGGAAATACGGGACGTCTGGCAACGCTATTTAACACCCCCTGATTTTCAATTATACCATTGATTAATTTAAAAATATAAATAATAATATTGTCTGAATACATTGTCATTGTTTTCCAGAGAGCTGGCGACCTTCTACATACACTATAAATCCTTACACAGCATATTTCTTTGCGATCACTGTGGGAAAAAATGCAAAACGAAACATATGCTTGAAAAACATATGAGGTAAGAAAATCTAAATTATATTTTTATTTATTTATTTTATTATTTATGTAGGTACTTACACACAGTAAAATACTCGGAGGAGCTCGTGGCTAAGTAGTAACAGCCGCAAGGGTCGATTCATCAGGTTAAGCTACGTCTCCGGTGTTGGTCAGTGGATGGGTGACCATTTTTACATACTGAGACTCCTCCGTGCCTCGGAAAGCACGTTAAGCCGTTGGTCCCGGCTGTCATTCGTGGATCTTTGGCAGTCGCTCCATGTAAAATACTAGTATTCAGCTGCATCCGGTTAGACTGGAAGCCGATCTCAATATAGCTGGGAAAAGGCTAGGCAATGATGACACAGTAAAATACATAGAGATAGAACATAATTAGTAATTAATTAAATTATAATTTTATTATTATTTATTATTGGCAACACTTATTTAACAGCATGGCAAGACTAGTATGACCACACCATCCACGAGTCCAAAATTCTGAAATGTACGCTATCTGTGCAGTCAGTCCTGCTGCCACTCACTGCTCACTGAGAAATCTTCTCATAACCAAAATCATACAGTTTTGTTATGTGATGATTTCTCAGCGAGTAAGCTTTTATAACAGCTGTTATAGACAGAATAAGGGGCTCGTGGCTAAGTAATAACAGCCGCACGGGTCGATCGATCAGGTTAAGCTACGCTTGCCGAGGTTAGTCCGTGGATGGGTGATCAACCATGAAAAATCATAAACCCTTTGTGCCTCGGAAAGCACGTTAACCGTTGGTCCCGGCTGCCATTTTTATTTAGATCTTTGACAGTCGTTACGGGTCGTCAGAAGCCCAAAAGTCTGACAACCAGTTTTACCAAGGGGTATCTTGTTACCCTATAACTGGGTTGTGGAGGTCAGATAGGCAGTCGCTCCATGTAAAATACTGGTATTTATTTTAATCCGGTTAGACTGGAAGCCGACCCCAAAATTGTTGGGAATAGGCTAGGCAGATTAATTAATCAAAATTTTGTCAAAATTTTGAATGAAAATGTTCGAAAAGAATGGCAAAAGTATTCCACACTTTGTGCATGTAATATGTATGTATATATTATATGTCATCTTGGCTAATTTCCGTCAAGACTTGAGATTGGGACTTGGGAGGATAATATTGTTACTACCCCGGTCACTCACATGCGCTCAAACATTAGTGCACACAACAGCGGGTCACGTTACTACAAACTGTCAAATTTTCTCATTCGATTTTGAACTTAACCATCAACATTTTTAACCGACTTCAAAAAGGAGGAGGTTCTCAATTCGTCGGAACCTTTTACTCGAAGATGGCTGGACCGATTTGGTTTTTTTTTTTTTTTTGTTTTATTCGAGAGGGTATACATCACAGTTGGTCCCATATAAAATTGATTAACTTTGCTTCGGTAGTTTTTGAGTTAGCTTCAATAATACGTTTTTTTCCCCCACTTTTATATGGATGATGTTCTAGTTTGTTTTGCAGGTAGTGGTACTAGAATTTGTGTGGGGTAGGTACACAACTAAAAAGTGAAAAATAAAAACTTTTTTACAAAAAAATACAACCGACTTCCAAAAACAACACTACAAAGTGAAAAATAACTTTAATTTCGGAAGTCGGTGGCAAAAAACGAAAATTCATTTAACTACTCGTAGACACCGACTTCCGAAATTAAAGTTATTTTTCACTTTGTAGTGTTGTTTTTGGAAGTCGGTTGTATTTTTTTGTAAAAAAGTTTTAAGTTTTACAATCATTTGGAGAAATTTTACAGTTTGGTATAACGTGACCAGCTGTTGTCTGTACATTGTACGAATGTTTATTACTTGCATTAGGAAAAACTAATACTTTGCATACACATAATCAGCCTATAATGTCCCCACTGCTGGGACACAGGCCTCCTATAGATGAGAGGGAGTGGGCCATAATCTACTACGCGGGCCTAGTGCGGGTTGGTAGATGTCACATGTCTTCGAATTTTTGGTTCTAGGACATGCCGGTTTATGTTGTCCTTCACCGTTTTGAGAGCAGTGGTTATGAAATAATTTACACAAAGTAAAGCGCCTGTCTGGGTTCGAACCTACGACCTACAACTCGTAATATTATTATTAACCCAAACGGGATATTTACCATGTTTACTGTTATATTCAAGTTCCAGATATTTCGGCACTGTTGCAAGCACCATGATCACGGCTAAATTTTGCACTTAGTACCACTGTCACTGTCACTCGCAACTCGATTCTGTTCCCGACACACGAAGCTCACTGTGTCCGCTCACGAACTTTTTTCGGCACTTTTTCGGATTTTACACAGCTGAACCACTGGATTCCAGGCTCTCGAAAGTTGAAACCCATCATCCTGGTTGAAGTTCCTATAATTGGTAATAATGTTAGTGACCATACTAACAATACCGAAGACCCATGTAGAAACCTATTAAAGGATATATTATATATCGCTTTGGTGCAGTCTGTCTTAGTGTACTGCTTCCCTATTTGGGGAGGTGCAGCTAAATCTAAATTTATTGGAGTGGAACGAGTGCAACGAGCCCTAATAAAAATAATGTATTTTAAAAGAATTCGATACCCCACCGACTTTATCAGATAAGTGATTTGCTATCAGTTAGAAAACTGTATATAATTCATACTGTGTTGAAAAAACACAAAGAACTGCCTTATGATACCGCTATATTATCAAAAAGAAGGAAAGATATTATAGCACCAATTCCACAAACAAAAACTAGGTTTTGTAGTGGGCAATACGAGAAACGGTCATCTCAACTCTACAATAAAATAAATAGGGAAATATAAGTATACACCAAACAATATTATGAATGTAAAATTCTTATAACTAAATGGATAAAATCACTTGATTATGAGGACACGGAGGCCCTCCTGCAGCACACATCATAACACACTCATTCAAGCGTACACTTACTCATATGTTCAAAATGTTGACGTACACACCACACATACACATACACCCCTCATACTCACATACATCCCTCACACACACACACACCACACACACATACAGCCCACACACACATATATCCCTACACACATATATCATACATTCCCAACTCATATAACTATAACAATTATTTCGTAATAAGCTGATATAAAAATTTAGTCTTCTACAATTCTTTGTTTGGAATAATTTTAATTTACTTTATTTTACTTTAGTTTTTCAAAATTGTATAAATAGTAAACATTGGCTTAATTTTGTTTGTGAATGTACATTACGTAAATTTAAGTTGCGGAAGAGCGGAGTGTCCTAATACCTACTGGCATTTATTTGCTTAAAAGGACATTTCTATCACTAGCTATGTAGTACATACCATGTTAAAGAAAATAAACTATTTGTATTTGTATTTGTACCATAACAGTTTAAAAACTTATACAACTCGTAAGTCGCGGCCCCACTGCTCTCACTCAAAACTCAAAACTTTGCATAATCATTTGCAAATATCGTCCTACACTTGTGGGTTCGCGTATTCGTGCGAATGTGAGTGACTGGTATTATGCTGTTCCTTACAGCCGTCACCTGGACACGCACACCTGTACTACTTGCTCTCGGCACTACAAGTCGCGCGCCGCACTCCGGAAGCATTTCACATTGAAACACAGCTCTTGTGTGGCCGAGCAGGCTTACTGTGTCTTGTGTGATAAACAGTATGAGAGCGAGCATGTTTATCGAAGGCATGTGCACACCAGCGCGGCGCATCGACGGGAGAGGGAGAGCCAGTAAGTAGAACAGAACTTATAATTAACTATACCTTTTTAGGGTTGAGGTACATAGTAGGCATACACGCACTCCGGTTGCGAGTTCTACGCACCTGACTTTTCTGGTGAACATCACCAATAAGGTCACTATATTACTAGCTGACCCGCTAGACATTGTCCTGTCAAAATTTCAATTTCTTTTTTTCCCCTATTTTTTTTTTCTTTTAAACCACCCCAGTAAAGAGGAGAATAAAACAAAACAAAAAATATTCAAATCGGCCCAGCCGTTCTCGAGTTTTAGCGAGACAAACGAACATCAATTGATATTTAGGGTTCCGTACCTCAAAAGGAAAAAACGGAACCCTTATAGGATCACTAGTGTGTCTGTCTGTCTGTCCGTCTGTCACAGCCAATTTGCTCCGCATCTAATGGACCGATTAAGTTGAAATTTGGTACACATATGAATTTTTGTGACCCAAACACGGACAGGTAAAGTAAATAAATGAATTTTGAATATGGGAGTCACTTTTGGATGGCAAATAAGAAAATTAAAAAAAAAGTTTTGCAAACTATACTAAACATATCAAATGAAAGGACTTACTATGAGGGTCTCAATTTTTTTTTATAATTTTAAAATAAATCGTTTTTAAGTTAATTAAGAAAATTGACCATACCCCCCCTTATCTCCGAAACTACTGAGCCAAAAATTTTGAAAAAAATACAGAAAATAGATCTTTATCTGTAGATTACAGGAAAACCTATGGAAAGTCTGTGGTCTTAAAATAACATGGTAAATCTCTCAATATTGTGAGTACAGACTTACATTTACAGTTGGAATGTATTCAAGAACATGTTTTTCAACAACAATGTTAAGTTTGTTCTTGGAATAATTCATCCCAACTACGGAACCCTTCATTGTGCGTGGTCCGACACGCACTTGACCGGTTTTTTATATATATAGATTAACTTTTATTTTTTTATTTGTTTTACGACTTGACAGAACATCATTTTTTTATTTCTTTATTATTGTAAGTTAATTTAATGAATAATTTAGTTAATTTAAGGAATAAATTTTCCAATTAATTAATTTTTTTTTTTGTACAACAGAAAATACGTAAGTTTTAATAAATAAATAAAATACGTAGCAAAAAAAAAAATAACATTACAAAACATACTACGTCGGCGGCCTTATCGCTTACTTATGATTTTGTTTTTCAAATTAATTATCATTGAACATTGTTTTCGTGTTATTGCTGGTCTACATAATTAGTTAACATTAGTAATAGTTTAGCATTTTGATAGTTAATAGTTTAATTTTTTATTGACTTTTAATTTTTTTTTTGTTTGTTTTTTTTCATTGTTTTTTTTCTTTGACATAACTCGGGACCCTGGGGTCCCGGACCTTTGGAAGGAGTACGAGGGGCCGAAGCCAACTCGCAGAGGCCCCTTACACATTCTTATTTTAGGAGGCACCAACCGGCGATTATCCCTGTATGTGCAAGTGCACCCAAGGACAACCCCCGGTTGGTGCGGGACTATCGCAGAACATGGATGGATGTGGATGGATGGCATTGATTATATTATTGTGATTTTTTTAAATTAATTTAATTTGAGATAGTGATGGTATTTATTTTTTTCTAATTTTATTAATTGAGTTATGTTATTTTTTTTTTGTTTATTTAACTATATTTTTTTAAATTTTTTGTAACACATTCAGACACAATGTAACCTTGATATTGAATAAAGGAAATGAATAAAATTAAATACTGAGATCTCTTCCAGGGAACCTTGGAATGGATAGTAATTGCGTGGACATAAAAATGTTATAATTAATTAAGGTCCCCCTTCGTAGCTGTCTGTGTGACCGCGTTGTTCTTCTAAACTACGCAACGGATTTTGATGCGATTTTCACTACCATCATTAATTGGAAGGTTTATGGAGGAGCTCGAGGCTGAGTAATAACAGCCGCACGGGTCGATCCATCAGGATAAGCTACGCTTGCCGGGGTTGTCCGTGGATGGGTGACCATCTTTACATACCAAGACCCCTCCATGCCTCGGAAAGCACGCTAAGCCGTTGGTCCCGGCTGTCATTCGTGTATCTTTGACAGTCGTTACGGGTCGTCAGAAGCCCGAAAGTCTGACAACCAGCCTTACCAAGGGGTATCGTATTACGCAGTTACTGGGTTGTGGAGGTCAGATAAGCAGTCGCTCCATGTAAAATACTGGTATTCAGCTGCATCCGATTAGACTGGAAGCCGACCCCAGCATAGTTGGGAAAAGGCTAGGCAGATTTTTATATGCATATATAATACATTAAATTAAATTACAATAATAAAGGAGTTTAGATGTTCTGTCAAGATGTAAAAAGCATGTGAAGCAGGGGCTGGCCGCTAGTCTAATTATAAACCTAACATAGTTGAGAACTCTCAGTAGTTTTTATTTAATTTCAGAGTAAAGAAGAAGTTCCCTTGTCCTGAATGCAGCAACACATACTCCAGGCGAGCATACATGATGAATCACTACCGACACGTGCATATGAACCAGTCCAATTACTACTGCTCGGAATGTGATCGAGTTAGTATTTTTTTTAACCGACTTCAAAAAAGGAGGTTCTGCATTCGACCCGTATACAACATCAGTTTTAGTGTATGCGAAACCCAAAACACGTGTCTAGTATTTTTATGTAAAGAATCTATGTACAAAATTTCAAAACTGTATCATGAAAAATCACAAAGTTATAAGCTTGTTATGTTACCTGGTTGTCCGTACAAAAACATGATCACCACGCGTCGCTGTGCGCCCGTGCCTAGTGCCGCTATGACTTGCAGTGACTTGTTCGCGCGGTGTTCATATTGTAACCTTTTTTAAAGATTTTTGGGGCAAAATATAACACGGTATAAATTTTTTTTCTGGACAAACTACATATATTCAGGTTTCGCATATACTAAAAATAATGTTGTATATGTATGTATGTTTGTATGTCCGCGATTTTCTCAAAAACCAATGACCTAATTCTGATAATTCTTTCACTAACGTAATCTACATACTTTCAGGAAGGTTTTGGTATATAATACATTAGGTAATTATTCTTATGTACGAAGTTATATGCATAAATGTACTGTATCTCCGATATTTCTAAGCGGATTTTGATGATTGTTCCTTTCGTTCGTCTTAAGCTTCAGTATGGGTACCTAATTGTATATTCAACTACCTAAAAATGGATAAATAAATTTACTTTAAAAAAAGTAAAACCGACTTCAAAAACCTAAAACGAATAAAATAACTTTCATAAAAAACTTAACAGCTTCTGAAGTCGGTGTCTTCAATTCTATAATGTACCTTACCTTGGCACCGACTTCAGAAGCCGTTAAGTTTTTATGAAAGTTATTTTATTCGTTTTAGGTTTTTGAAGTCTGTTTTTATTTTTTTTAAAGTAGATTTATTTTAATAAGACTGTTTACTGACTTCGATTTTATAACAACGAACCCTAGCCTATAACAATCGCACGACCTAGCGAGTCCAATTCCAGTAGGGAATAGGACAGGGATGGATGGGATAGGATGGGGAGGGGATGGGGGTAGGAAGGTAGGGGGTAGGGTGGGAGTAGTTATCTGAATCTAAATCTGAGGGCCAAAATGCCTTAATTATGGTGGATTTGGCGATAAAATTGATCATATTGCTTCGCCTTAACGGGTCGGACACTGGTGACCAGACACTGTATAAGTAAACTAGCTTTTGCCCGTGTGGTCGGAAATTACTCCACCGGAAAGTACTACTGGGATTAAAAGTATCCTATATCCTAATCCAGGTCATGGTTTACCCATGTGCCAGATTTCATCTGAATCCGTTCAGCCGTTTTAGCGTGAAAGCGTAACAAACAAACTCACTTTCGGTTACAGTTAGTATGCGAAAGTGAGTTTGTTTGTTTGTAACGCTTTCACGCAAAAACGGCTGAACGGATTTGGATGAAATTTGGCACACTGGTAGACCAAGACCTGGAAAAGGATATAGGCTACTTTTTATCGCATACCACGCGGGCGAAGCCGCGGGCGGAAGCTAGTGTATATATATTATAGGTATTGGTGACCTTAGCGGAGTCTTGTGTTCCTAGCAGCATGTTTAACTTTGAACGCTTTGTTTTTTCACTCGGTGATTGATTTTTTTTTTTTTCTTCCGACTTACACAACACAACACATTCAGTTATACACTCAACAATACTTTATATTATTTATTTGCACCATTTTCTTGTCGTATTTATATTTCACTCATTGTTTTATTTGTGTTAAGACTTTACTTCCTTTTTTACATTAATGCACATTGACAGCCAGTCGCCTGCGCCCGCGTCTCATGCATGGTCTCATCGCTTGTCATAAATATAGACAATAGTCTATAGCATAGACTAGTGAGGTTGGACCGTCGGGCGTCAAGCGTGAGTCGAACTTTACACCTTATTGACGGTTTTTGTTTTTTTTTTTTTTCTTTTAAAGTATTCTAGTATTTGTATTTTATTTTATTTGATTTTATTCCCCTTGCTATTTTTAATTGATATCCGTGGGTATGTCCGTGGCATCACACAGGCCCTATCAGAATACCAGCGTTGCGGTATTTATTTTGTAAATATCGCAGCTTTATGCTGAGATGGGAGCCTTTTTGGCCTCGCACAGGTCTCTTTTTTTTTTTAGTCTGATTTCTTTTTTTTTTGTTTTTTAATGTTTATTTTGTTACTTTTATATGCTCTTTTTTAACTGTATTTCCTGTGCGTGTCCCAAATAAAATGTTTTTCTTTCTTCTTTCTTTTCTTTCTTTCTATATTTGTAATGACGTTCTCAAAAACGGCTCTAACGATTTGGATGAAACAATGAATGAATGAAAGGGATTTACGGGGGCGAAAAATCGATCTAGCTAAGTTTCATATCTGGGAAAATTCGTTTTCTCTGTTTTCACCCGAGCAGAGCTCGGTCGCCTTAGATACTAAACATAATATTCTATTCTATTTCACTCTTAACTATCTGAAGATCGAATATTGTGACCGATTACTTTCCATTTTCTGAGATCCGATGGATTTGAAGTTTATTGCACCCGGTTACAATACATAATCAGCCTATAACGTCCCCACTGCTGGGACACAGGCCTCCTCTCTGTGAGAGGGAGTGGGCTGTAATCCACTACCCGGGCCCAGTGCGGGTTTGTGGATGTCATGCCTTCGAATTTTTGATTCTAGGACATGCCGGTTTCCTCACGATGTTTTCCTTCAACGTTTTGAGAGCAGTGGTGAAGAAATAATATACTCAAAGTAAAGCGCCTGTCTGGGTTCGAACCTCCGCCGACAGACTCGTAAGTCGCGGCTGTTACCACGGCCGGTCCGAACTTCGCGCAGAACACTGCGCAATAACATTTTTTTGGAACCAAATGGTGACACGAGCCGAATGTGAGTGAGAGAAAATGCGCGAAGTTCGGAGAGCCTATATTCAGACCGGCCGTATGGTATCTAGGTGTCGTATAGTTGATCATGATGGAAGCGAATAAAAATGTTTTGTTCTGTAATTGCCTCGTTGGTCTCCAGGTTCAGGGTTCGATTCCCGGGTCGGGCAGTGTTGTTGAGTTTTTCTATCGGGAATTCCTCAGTGGCAGCTCGTAGTTTGGATCTGTGCCCGGTTGATGGCAACATGCTCGCCCCTTATTACATGGGACTTCAACATAACTGGCAAAATGTGGGTGTACTATAAGTACAGCTAAGAAAGAAAAGAAAGAAAGAAAAATATTTTATTTGGGACACGCACAGGAAATACAGTTAAAAAGGAGCATATAAACGTAACAAAATAAACATTAAAAAACAAAAAAAAAAAAAAAATAATAAATTAAATAAAAATTCAGACTAAAAAAAGAGACCTGTGCGAGGCCAAAAAGGCTCCCATCTCAGCATAAAGCTGCGATATTTAAAAAAAATAAATACCGCAACGCTGGTATTCTGATAGGGCCTGTGTGATGCCACAGACATACCCACGGATATCAATTAAAAATCGCAAGGGGAATAAAATCAAATAAAATAAAATACAAACACTAGAATACTTGAAAAGAAAAAACAAAAACCATCAATAAGGTGTAAAGTTCGACTCACGCTTGACGCCCGACGGTCCAACCTCACTTGTCTATGCTATAGACTATTGTCTATATTTATGACAAGCGATGAGACCATGCATGAGACGCGGGCGCAGGCGACTGGCTGTCAATGTGCATTAATGTAAAAAGGAAATAAAGTCTTGACACAAATAAATACGACAAGAAAATGGTGCAAATAAATAATATAAAGTATTGTTGAGCAGCTCTGCCTAGCCCTTCGGGGATTACAAGCGTGATGTTATGTTTAAATAACATTTTGATTATTTTAATGTTACAGCACTTCCTGAACAGAACGCGGTACGTAGACCACATGAGGTTCAATCACGAAGGAGTTAAAAAAGAGAAGAATAAGTTGTGTAATATTTGTGGAAGAGGTTTCGCTGTAAGTATTATTTGTACCTACATGTCTGGTCACGTTAAGAGTGCGTTTCGACTGACGCGGAGCTGACCCTGAATTGACCAATCACAGTGCTCGAAACCTACACTCCGCCACAGATTAATACAGATGGGACACTCGGTAGTTTAGGTATGAAGCTACATGTACGCGGCGGGCCCATCTCACTGGGTCACTTCAGTGTGGGCTGCCGCGCACCGGCCGGCTCGCACGTTAGTTCGATACTCACTCACGCGCCGCGTCGTAAAACAAGACCTAACCAACCCTAACGAGTCAGAAGGTATAAGAGTTACGCGATAGAAAGAGAGGCAACTTATATAGGTGAATATAACTGTAGGTAATGAAGCGTTGTGCGACGTGACTTGCACTTTATTGTGTCGTAGCAAGAGTCGCGTTTTAACCGACTTCAAAAAAAGGAGATTTCTCAATTCGACCGTGTGTGTTCGCGGATAACTTCGTCGTTTATGAACCGATTTTGAAGATTCTTTTTTTGTTGTAAAGTAGATATCTCAAGGGTTGTACCATGATAAGGAAACTAGGATCTGATGATGGCATCCCAGAGAAATCGAGGGGAACCTTCAAATTTTATAGGCACACCTATAGCGATTGGGGTATTTTTTATAGTAACTCGTGCATTTGCTCCCGGAAAGCACCATTTGATGAAGTGGAACTGAAGGAAGACCATCGCCACTACCAACCATCGGAACTACTCAATAATACGTATTTCACGGGTTGCGATTTGATTATTGCTTAGCAATTTATGCTCGTCACAATATAGAATAGAATACTAATACATATGTTGAAGTGGAGCTGATGGTGACTTCACCTGTTCCTGTTCTCCTGTTGCCTTACTGGGAAAACTCCTCAGCAATTAACGTCCTTGTATCGGGAAAAGCAATATTTTGTAAAAGGTGATGAGCAGTTGACATTAGGCTATCGTAACTTAGATAAATTACAGATTGACCCACTAATAAGAGAAAAATAAAAAACTTTTTTACAAAAAAAAAAAAAAACAACCGACTTCCAAAAAATACTACAAAGTGCAAAATAACTTTAATTTCGGAAGTCGGTGGCAAAAAACTAAAATACAGATATCCAAAGACACCGACTCCCGAAATTAAAGTTATTTTTCACTTTGTAGTATTTTTTTGGCAGTCGGTTGTTTCTTTTGTAAAAAAGTTTTTTTTTTTAATTTAAATGATTATGCGGAGTGTACCATCTGTATTAATCTGTGACTCCGCGTTAAAGTTGACACGCTCGGTTTTCATACTATCTTATGAACATGCGGTATCTAGCCTACTCTAAATCTGTGGGTACACCTCTGTCTACCTTTCTTCGGGCAATATAATGAAATGCACTAAAAACGGTAATCTTTCTTTTCCAGGCAAACCGTACTCTACTAAACCACATGCGAACGCACTCGGGCGAGCGGCCGTACGAGTGTGAATACTGTTCAGCGAAGTTCACTCAACGAACTTCCATGTTGTCACATGTCAAGTATATACATATGAAGAGCAAGAGACGGCCGCAGTGGCAACAGTGAAAGTCTAGCAGTTGGTGACGTTTGTGATGTTGTCAGATAGTTTGTGACGTTGTCAGATAGTTTGCGAAGATGGCAAAAGGATTGTGATGTTGCCAAACTGTGAGTGATGCTGCCAGATAGATCATACCGTTGCCGGATGGATTGTGATGTTATGTGAATAATGTTCAGCTAAGTACACTCAAAACATCCATATTATTTCATATATGAAGAGTATTAAACGACCGCAGTGGCAACAGTGAGATTGCGGCAGTTGGTGACGTTGTCAGATAGTTTGTGAGGTTGTCAAGACTTGCAATATTTCTTCACACTTTGCTTTGTGTAGTAAACTACGAGATATAACTAATATAAACTACGAGTCACATGAATTGAAAAATAAAACGATATAATTCTACATCAAAATATAGTTTTATTTTATAAGACATTCATAACATTAAGGTGAGGCTTTCCGGGCCTGTAGGCTTATGTAACGCCGTCTCCGCCTGCCCTAAATGCAGCCCCACGTATTTATTTACGATGCGCTGCCGACCATTTCGCGGAAAATCCATGCCACAGTATAAAATATTTGCAGTTGATCAACTGAATTAGTTTTCCTTAGGTTCGATTTTTCCCCCTAAGTCGATTAACACTTGCAGTTTTTTAATATTAATTATTAAGCGAAATATTTCATTCAAATCGGAACAGAAGTACTTAAAATTTTAAGAACATTAACTCTTTAACAGTTAAACGAAAAAAAACTCAGTTTATCGAATTATTTTGTGTTAATTTAGATGATGTCAAAACGTAGCCGTGTTAACCGACTTCTGTTGCTGACCGTATATACGGTGCAGTGAACCAAAATTATGATTTAGTAGCTTTCGCCCGCGTGGTATGTCGATAAAAAGTGCCCTAGAGTTCAAGTATCCTCATACCAAATTTCATCAGTCTAGCCATGAAAGCGTAACGAACAAACATGCAAAAAAAATCTCTATAATATTAGTTAAGATATCGATAACCATCGCGACGCACCAAACGACCACAGTGGGTACGTGTACTAATTTTAACACGCACAAGACGTTTCACGTACTCCACTGCGGCTGCGTTCCTGATACAGCCTACCCGATTAACTAACATACGAGGGTCATTCAATAAATACTTAGCCTACAAAAAGTAAACGAAAATTTTGGAAAAGTGGCAATTTATTTTTCAACATAGTCTCCTTTTAGTTCGATACACTTAGCCCAGCGATGCTCCAACTTTTTTAACCCGTCCGAAAAATAGTTTTTGTCAAACTCTGCAAAATAGGCCTCCGTGGCGGCGATGACCTCCTCATTCGATCCATATCTATTCCCGGCGAGTGATTTTTTCAGATTAGGAAACAGAAAGAAGTCACAAGGGGCCAAATCTGGAGAATACGGTGGATGGGGCAGCAATTCGTAGCGTAATTCGACCAATTTGGCCATGGCAACGGCAGACGTGTGAACCGGTGCGTTGTCGTGGTGAAACAGCACTTTTTTCTTCGCCAGATGGGGTCGTTTTTTCTTTAATTCGGCGTCGAATCGGCCCAATAAATCGGCATAGTAAAGCCCTGTAATTGTTTTACCCTTCTCGAGGTAATCGATGTAGATCACACCTTGTGAATCCCAGAAAACGGTGGCCATAACTTTTCCGGCCGATTTTACAGTTTTCGCCTTCTTTGGAGCACGTTCCCCGGTCTGGATCCATTGTTTTGATTGCTCCTTGGTCTCTGGTATGTACCAGTGGATCCAGGTTTCATCGACGGTCACAAAACGACGCAAAAACTCCGCTGGATTCCGCTTAAACAGCGCCAAACACGTCTCCGATGTGTTCTCACGGTTGCGCTTGTTTTCTGGTGTGAGTAAACGCGGCACCCATCGCGCCGACAGCTTTCTCATGCCGAGTTCCTCGTGAAGAATATGATGCACTGTTCCTTTTGAAATGCCTACAGTCTCAGCTAGCTCCCGAACCTTCAATCGGCGATCTGCCAATACGAGATCATGGATTTTTTTAATGTTTTCCTCCGTAGCAGCTGTTTTCGGTGCACCTGGACGTGGTTCATCAAAAACCGACGTACGGCCACGTGCAAACTCGTTGAACCAATTCTTGACGGTGGCCATCGATGGAGAAGTCACCGTACACAGCATCCAAGCGCTCTTTGATTACGATGCGCGTTTTCCCTTCCAAAAATAGGAATCGAATCACCGAACGATATTGCTCTTTTTCCATTTTTGTAAAACCGATCGACACGTTCGCTTCCAAAAGTTGTCAAATTAAAAGAAATGAAGGGATTGGAATGAAAATTTGGAAAAAGAATTAAAAAAGAATGTGCTACACTGTGGTAAAACTCTTTGAAACTACACCGCCCTCTGGCGATGAGGCTAGGTACTTATTGAATGCACCTCGTAGAGGGACGCAATAAAAGATAAACATTGCAACGCAATATTCTTTCTAATTTATAGAAAAAAATAAAATCTCTTGTAGACTTATAGATTAAATGTGACTGGGGGCAACTTATGTAGCTCCTTCGCCACAAAAGTGGACACATCGTCCGGGTCGGTACTCTTCATCAATGTGATGATGTCCTGCACACACTTCTGGCCACCATCCTTCCGTCGGGACTGCATCTGCTCGACTTTACCGAGCGATTAGAACAGCAGCAGCTTGACATTGCTGAACTCCTCCTTGAAAGTGGACTTGCAGATCTACAAGATGCTGACTTCGTCCATGTAGTCGATGGCATGGTTGATAAATGCTAAGACCTCGTTGGCTATGAGCGGTAGCTTGCTGTATATTTGTGTAAATTAAGAACTGAAGACCCAAATAACAGGATAGCTTCATTGTTTAACTAGTTAGGAAAATACGCAAAGTGAGACATTATTTGTCTTCTAGAAGATTTTGTCCCAATTCACCTGGGACTGGATGACGTAATCAGAGAGCAAGTCATAGAACACAATCTTGTTTTACTAATCACCTCTTGGGGAATGTAGCATCGCCGAAGACTATAAGCCGACGTTCGCACGGACGTAAAAATATCGCGGAGGGATTTTATCGCGCACTGGATTTTCAACTCTCGTTGTTGAGCCAAGCATTGAGAATCCAACTTAACAACAACAAAGTTCATTCTAGCGCGTCGAAAAACACACTGTTGGGTTTTCAACTCTCGGCGCTAACAGAGCGTTGAAAATCCAGTGCGCGAAATAAAATCGCCGCGATATTTTTACGTCCGTGCTAACGTCGACTAATGGTCTGCCACCTAACTATTTATCAAAAAAAATCTCCAATTTCACCTTCCAACGCAAAACTTACAGCATATCTTAACATAATCAGCCTATAATGTTCCCACTGCTGGGACACAGGCCTCCTCTCTTTGAGAGGGAGTGGGCTGTAATCCACCACGCGGGCCCAGTGCGGGTTGATGGATGTCACATGTCTTCGAATTTTTGGTTCTAGGTCATGCCGGTTTCCTCACGATGTTTTTCTTCACCGTTTTGAGAGCAGTGGTGATGAAATAATTTACACAAAGTAAAGCGCCTGTCTGGGTTCGAACCTACGACCTACAGCTTGTATGTCGCGGTCGTTACCGCTGCGCCACCACTGCACTTGTTTCCTACAGCTTGCATAAATACAGCAATGTCATGCTCATGTATGCAGACGGTTACATTCTAGACGTAATAGTCCCCATGCCGCGTGGACGACAGACGCTAGCACGAGACAAATTCTTGAAAATCATGAGGAGCCGCATGAGGATGGTGCATTCAACTATTTTTTTGAACAAGATGTATTTATTTTAGACCCCCTGTCTAAAATAAATACAGATTCTTCTTTCGAGATTCTAAGCCGACGTTCGCACGGACGTAAAAATATCGCGGCGATTTTTTTTCGCGCACTGGATTTCATATTCATATTAATTTATTAATTGTTTGTTACAGGTGAAGACAGTTCTTACAATTAGCATTTTTGTATCACTGAAATATACCCATGGGGTATACAATATTTATATGTATGTCAATATAATTGGCTATGTTAAAAATAATTTATAAAAATACAATTACACTTTTAATTTTTGTTGGTTATTTTCAACGCTCTGCTTAGCGCCGAAAGTTGAAAATCCAACAGTGTTTTTTCGACGCGCTGGGATGCACTCTTGTTGTTGTAAGATTGGATTCTCGAAGCTCGGCTCAACACGGAGAGTTAAAAATCCAGTGCGCGATAAAACCCCGCTGCGATATTTTTACGTCCGTGCGAACGTCGGCTAAACCACTAATAGAAAGTCACGGCTATGTTGCATATAAAGGGACAAATTAAATTAGCTAGCAAAATTCCGCAGACGGGATGGGTATTCGTATCTAAACACGATAAAACAAAATAAAAATAGATTTCTTAACTCATACTTCAGTAAGTAAGAACACTACCAGCGGTCGTTGACCCCAAAAAAATCATCAAAACTTTTTTTTGTCGTGTTTATACTCCAGAATAAGATTTGACATTTAAACAAACCTTTTTTACAGTCCGTTCAACCGATTTTGACTCCTATTGCGTTGGTGGCATGACAAATGGCAGCTGCAGTAAATAGTTGGTATTGTAACCACTCTTTTGCCTTTAATGCCATCCTTAAGCATACGGAATAGAAGTCAAAATCGGTTGAACGAAACTATAAAAAAGGTTTGTTTAAATGTCTTATCTTATTGTAAACTTTTCAAACCTAACGTATTCAATAAAAATGTGCCCTACATATTTGATGGCTTTCGAGTTGCTGCAGCAATTATTAAAGTGGATCCGCAAATGGTAGTCCGTGAAATTCAAATTTTATTGCGTTTTCGAAAATTAAAAATAATTGAATTTCGCTGGCTACCACGGCAGATCCACCTTCACTACTTCCAAGAACCGTACGGCAACGGATGCAGTTGAGGTAGGTAGCTGTGCTCATGTCGTAAGTGTGATTTATTACATAGGATGGGCTTTAGGTGATTTACGATGTCTACATCGAGATGACTTCCAGCATGCCCCACATTGAGTAAAAATGTTAATAAGCAGATGTATGTACAGTCAACAAAAGAGATATCTAGGCAGGGTATACTAACATATTTGTATGGGAATTGCTTCATGTTCAATTTCGTGAAAATATACAATTTTGTGTTGGTGTCTTACAGTGTACAAAGTAATATATATAAAATTGAACATGAAGCAATTGACTTAAAAATATGTTAGTATACCCTGCCTAGGTATCACTTTTGTTGACTGTACATGAATAATTATATAATTTCAACATCACAGTGAAACATCGTCAAGTTAAATATGTACTTTATTTCATTAATTATAAAAATTATAGAAAGTCTTAGGCAATTTAACTAGTTAGCATCCAGAATTAACATCACTGTGATGCAAAATGAGATGTATGTGTATGTGATGTGATGTGTGTGTGATGTGTATGTGTGTGTTGTGTGTGTGTGTGTGTGTGTGTATGGTGTGTGATGTGTGTGGTGGTGTGATGTGTAAAGTAGGCTAACGAAAATCGGGATGATTTATTTATTTATTTTACTATTTACGTACACACAGAAATAATATATAGAGATACATCATAATTTATAATTAGAGTACAAAGGTACTGCTTATTTCTCAAGAAATTTCTTCCAGCAGACCTGCGAAAGGAGAAGTGAAAAATATAAATATGTAGTCTTGAACTATAATTACGATGATTTATCAGAAACGTTCGAACAAATAATTTACAACAAATAATTCAACAAACAAGTAATTTCAAAGAAGGCATATTGAAATGAGATAATCAAATAAATCTGTAAAATCGATGGTAATACGGAGAAGCTTCGCGCTTTAGAAAGAATTTTGGAAGGGATTATTTCCGTCCTTGTCGCGCGATACGGACAATGTATGACGCTAGTATGAAGTTACAGTCGTGACGTCACTCCTGTGATAGTGCCGTCTTTGTCTAGCAGTTATTTTAAAACGTTTATAATGATAGGCTCGCCCGTCGTCACGGCATTTTGCTGAGCAACGACCTTTTCTTGCACATATTAATTTGTTCTTGTTGTTTTTGTTATAAAATTATTATTTTTCCACTTTTTATTGCATGTTTGTTTTCATTTCATAGTGTCACAACACAGAGCAGAGGCAATGTGGAGTTGTAAAATTGAATTTGTCTTTGGTCTCATATCAATCAAAATTGAATATGAGGCTTTCGCTCACATTGCTTTCGAGTGTATTTTATATTTTATTATGTGCATTTTATTTGTGCAGAATAAACAAGTTTTCTTTGCACTATTTGCAAACGAACATTTTTTAAATTTTCAATAAATAAAATGTCATCATCCCTTCCCTATTACGCAGATATTGTGGCGCCACTGTCGCCGAAAACTCGCTCAACAAGCCTGCTTCCTCTTCCGCTCAACATCTCTGTGCTTCAGCCGCGTGTGTGTGTACAAGCAGGCTGATTGCTTGAACGTGTCGCCACAATCTTCACACATGTATGACCGCTCGTCTGAATGTATTTGTACGTGCCTACGGAGCACAGACATACTCTGCAAAAAAAAAAACTGACATCATACATACTACATACAGGCCTAGGGCTTCGTGGCTAAGCAATTACAGCCGCATGCGCCGTACTTGCCGGAGTCGTTCGTGACGGTTAAGCATATTTATAAAGTCGAGACCCCTCCGTGCCTCGGAAAGCACGTTAAGACGTCCCAGCTGTCATTCGTGGATCGTTGACAGTCGGTACGGGTCATCAGAAGCCCGAAAGTCTGCCAACTAGTCTGTTTTTTTAACAAACGAGTACTGAGTTGTCTCTCTGAAACTACAAATCCAAGTGTTACTAGAAATGCTTATTTTGGAAATGTGTACCCACTGTTAACTTATGGTGTCATTTATTGGGGGAACTCGACAAACGTACAATCCACATTCATTCTCCAGAAGAAATGTCTTAGGACAATATAATAGGTCTTTACCTATGAAATTGCCGATTTGTATGAAAAAATTTAAACGAATTTTTTTCATGCATTTTTTATTTGTATTAATCGAAGTAATCACCCATGCAATCAATGCATCTTTGCCAACGCAGTGGCAGATTATTGATGCCCTTCTTAAAGAAATCAGCTGGACGGGAGGCAACAAATTCTTCAAAGGCATTTTGTACTGCCTCTCGGGTATTGAATTTTTTTCCCGCCAAGAAGTTATCCAAATTCTGGAAAAAGTAGTAGTCTGTAGGCGCAAGGTCTGGTGAGTAGGGCGAATGACGGAGAGCTTCCAACCCCAGTTCTTGCAACTTGGAGACCGTCTGCTGTGCAGTATGAGGTCGCGCGTTGTCGTGCAGGAGCAGCGGAGACGAGCGATTGACCAATGCTGGTTGGAGATGTGCCAGCTTCTCCATCATTGTGTTCAGTTCTTCACAGTACACATCTGAAGTAATGCTCACCCCGTTTGGTAAGAAGCTGTGATGAATCACACCGGCGCTAGACCACCAAACAGTGACCATCACTTTTCTAGGGGTAAGTTTTCGTTTAGGGCATTGTTTAGGTGCTGAACCAGGATCCAACCAACTTGCTGAGCGCTTGCGGTTATCAAACAGAATCCATTTTTCATCGCAGGTAACAATGCGGTTCAAAATTCCTTCATTTGTGTGTCTGTTGAGCAGTGAAAGGCACGTCTCGACGCGTACTTCGCGCTGGCGATCATTGAGTTCGTGGGGCACCCATTTGTCAAGCTTTTTTACCTTGCCAATTTGACGTAAATGGACCAATATTGTTTTGACGCTAACGTTGAAAGCTGCTGCTAATTCAGCCGTAGATTGTGTATCATCAGCTTCCACAATCGCCTTTAATTCGTCATTGTCGACCAAAGTCTTCGGACGACCGCGAGGTTCATTTTTCAGGTCGAAATTTCTAGAACGCAAGCGAGCAAACCAATAACAAGTGGTGCGTTGGTTTGTAGTGTTAGCTCCGTAAACGTCGTTGATGTTGCGTGCCGCTTGTGCCGCGTTGCAGCCACGACGGTACTCATATTCCATAATTACTCGATTTTTTAACGTATCCATGATGACGAAAAAGATTGAAATGCGATGAAAATGTAACACTAATCAATAAACAAATGACTACTTTTGGAAAAAAAAAATCCATGTTTGTAAAATAAAATTAATTTGAAATTAGAATTCTTAGCCAAACAAAAATTATTTTGATTTGAAATGGCCAGTACTGCAGAACGGCAATTTCATAGGTAAAGACCTAATATATAACATGTACAGTACCGAATCATTAAGAGATGTCTTTAGAACGGAGGATTTCTTGACACTGACTGGTATTTATATACCCGAATTATGTTTATTTGTTAACAATAATATGGAATATTTTAATTTCAAAGCAAATTCTAAAAGAAACATTCGGAAACAATATAAAATGACATTAATTTACCGGTTATTAACAATATGATGTATTATAAAAGTACCTATGTTACTGCTATTCGTGTGTATAATCAGTTACCGCCAGCCATTAAACAATTAAATGGAAATATGTTTAAAAATAAATTGAAAAAATGTTAATTAATAATGTATTTTATAATCCGCATGAGTTTTTTGATAAAAATCATATTTGCAAGTACCTAATTTCAAATAAAATACTATTGCATATCCGACTTGGGTACACTGTTGGTACTATAAATGTAATAAGATCTTAATTAATGTACACAGTTATGCAATAAATATATCTTTATCTTTATCTCCGCACATTTCCGATACTGACAGAGTTAGATGGGCCATTGCTCGGCGTGGGGCCAACGCCTTTGTTTTGTTTTGAAATTGTTAAGGCCCGTTCATATTGAATACTTCTAAAATTTACTGTACAGGAGACATGTCCGCCATGTCTCACGCACAAACAATATCATCTGGTTCACTCGCTAAAACACGTGCGACGCGCAGATAGTGGATGACTCAACTGAATGTACATGTAACTACAGCGTTTGGTTTGTGTGGAACAGACTTTATGTTGATTACGTGGACCAATAGCATCGCAGTCAAAATTTTCGATACTAGTTTGTTAAAAAAACGGACTATAATCTCACCAAGGGGTATCGTATTACCATGTTACTGGGTTATGGAGGTCAGAAAGGCAGTCGCTCCTTGTAAAATACTGGTATTCAGCTGCATCCGGTTAGACTGGAAGCCGATCCCAACATAGTTGGAATTAGGCTAGGCAGATTGACATACTACATACTTACCAAATTGCGTATCCACCGTAGATTTTGACAAAAGTGACCAAGACTAAAGAGTTAACTTGTATCGCTGGGTAAATTGATATTTATGTTACTTTATTCATTCGCCAAACCTTATTTGTGCAATATCATAACAAAAGAAGTGATACTCAACAACCAGACAACCAGTCTTACCGCGTGGTATCGGTTACTGGGTTGTGGGGGTCAGATATGCAGTCGCTCCACGTAAAATACAGGTATGCAGCTGCATTCGTTTATACTGGAAGCCGACCCCAACAGATGGGAAAAGGCCAGGCAGATGATGTCCGATAGTGGAATAGTGATTTGTGGCGGCATCTACATCGCCACATACGAACTACGCATCACACTGACGTCACGCAAGCAGAGTTTACCGCGCGACTAGCATAATGTACAACGTCCCGACATCAATCGTTGGGCAGTTGCCCACCAGACACGACACCCGTCTGGTCGGAGGATCCTCCCATTTAAGTGGAGGATGAGGAGGATGGAGGATGTTCCTCATGCCTCTTTACATACTTACAAAGAACATTTTGCTACATATGTTGCAGGAATATTTTCTTGGTCTGCCCAAACCAAGGTGTGAATCATGATGTTCTTTTAAAGACGATTTTGACTTGAAATTCTGGAACAAAATAGAAGAAAGCTGCACTATGTTTTGGAACTGTAGCTCAATTTTGTTTTTCAAATAACACAAGGCTTCAGCAGAAAATTCAGTTTTTACTCAAATACAATACAAAAAAACTGGCCAATTGCGAGTCGGATTCGCGCACGAAGGGTTCGGTACCATTATCTATAAAAACGGCAAAAAAAAAATCACGTTTGTTGTACGGGAGCCCCTTAAATATTTATTTTATTCTGTTTTTTAGTATTTGTTGTTATAGCGGCAACAGAAATACATCATCTGTGAAAATTTCAACTGTCACGGTTCATGAGATACAGCCTGGTGACAGACGGACGCACGGACGGACAGCGGAGTATTAGTAATAGGATCCCGTTTTACCCTTTGGGTATGGAACCCTAAAAAGGTAAACTCAATCTATGGTTATACCCTGGATTAACACAGGCTACTTTTCATCTCGGTCTACGCGGGTGAAACCGCGGGGCGTAGCTAGTTATCTATAAAAACGGCAAAAAAAAAATCACGTTTGTTGTACGGGAGCCCCTTAAATATTTATTTTATTCTGTTTTTTAGTATTTGTTGTTATAGCGGCAACTGAAATACATCATCTGTGAAAATTTCAACTGTCCGACTGTCACGGTTCATGAGATACACCCTGGTGATAGACGGACGGACAGACAGCGGAGTATTAGTAATAGGGTCCCGTTTTATCCTTTGGGTACGGAACCCTAAAAAGGTAAACTCTATCTATGGATACTGGTTCAGCAGAGGTGTACCGATAGTACGCCCACATTTCGCCAGTTATGTTTAAGCCGCATGTAACAGGAGGCGCGCCTATTGTTATTAACCGGGCACAAATACAGACTCCGGGCTGCTACTGAGAAATTCCTGATAGGAACACCCAATAACACTTTGCACGACCTGGGAATCGAACCCAGGACCTCATGCTCAGCAGTAGCGCTTGCGACCACTAGACCAAAAAGTTATTTCAAATTAAATAGAAACGTCATTAATTTCACGCGGTAAGTATTTCTACTATTTGCTGCACAAATAGGCGATTAAGGTAGAAATCCAGTCTTACCAAGGGGTATCGTGTTACCTAGTAACTGTGATTTGTAAGTCAGATAGACAGACGCTCAGTGAAAATCGGTTGTCATGGTATGGGCATGTGATGCGGAGGAATGAGAAAAATGTCGTGAGGAAAGTTTTGAGTATGAATGTGGATGGCTATAAGAGTAGGGGAAGACCAAAGAAACGATGGATGGATTGTGTGAAAGATGATATGGCGGAGTGACTACTGAGATGACGACTAATAGAGAAGTATGGAGGAAAAAGACATGTTGCGCCGACCCCAAATAAATTGGGATATGGCATTTTAGAAACGTACCTTATTGCATATTTCACATTTATATTGCGATTTCTTTAAATGATAGAAGTCGTAATGTTGTTTCATGTAACTTTTCGCCGTGAATATTTTATTACATTCTATACATGTGTATCTGAAAATTGAGATAAAGTTTTAACATAACATAACGCTTATATTAGGCAGAGGTGAGTTATGTTCAAGTCCCATGTAACAGGAGGCGCGCCTATTGCCATCAACCGGGCACAAATCCAGACTCCGGGCTGCTACCGAGAAATTCCGGATGGAAAAACCCAATAACACTTTCCCCGACCTGGGAATCGAACCCTGGACCTCATGATCAGCAGTAGCGCTTGCAAAAGCTGAGCTTTGCATTGGACGCACCGCGCCTCAGGCCGATTGCCAAAAAGCAGTATAAACCGGTTTTAAACCAAGCAAAGGACGCGTCGCGCTCTAGGCCGAATGTCACACCTACACTATCTACGCGCATTCACACAAATGCAAAGCTCAGCTTGGGCCTCGCGGACTGTACCTACTTTCAATTGCTTTTTTGGCGTTGAATATTTTTTTACTATTATATGGCGACGAAGTTGGATGAGAGTTGCCGGAAATAGAGTTGAATGGCGTGCATTAGGAGAGGCTAATGTCTAGCCGTGGACTGCTGTAGGCTGGTGAGATCGATGAAGATGAAGATGATGATAAGGCGATCTAAACTATTGAATAAAAATATTTAAAATACATGCATTCCCTATCGCTGCTGTCGCGCTTGCGGCCACTAGACCAACAAGGCAGTACAGGTAGGTAGGTAGTTCGTTAAGTGGGTTTATATTTAAGTGCGACGTTAAAGCTACGTGCGACGACTGCACTCTAGCTCTGGACGAAATGCGCTCGCGCTGATTGTAGTAAAAAAGAAAGAGAAAGAGCGAAAAAAGAGATTCCGAACTTACCCCTCCGAATGATTAGCCGTATTCTTCAAATGCATCCTATATGTCAATATGTTCTTGAACTGAATATTACATTCCTGGCAATAAGACAGCTTCTTCGCAATATTATCATTATGTCTGACCAAGTGAGATTCTAACTGCATCTTCGTTTTAAAACCTTTTTTGCAAATGTCACACTTGAAGGCGCGTTTTGCGGCGTGAGTTCGACTGAAATTAAATTTAAATTTATTTATTTCAATAGACAACAATGATCCATTTATTTTATTTATATATACTTTATTGTACACCACAAAAGTACATAACAATAAAGACATAATTAAACACTACAAAATATACAATGGGCGGCCTTATCGCTTTCTGCGATCTCTTCCAGGCAAACTTAGAATGGACAGTGATTTACCTGGACATGAAATGGGGCTGTGTTTGGTGCAAATAATTTATGTTAGTTAGTTAGTACAAAAGAATGTGTGGTGTACAAAGGTATGTGGTGTTACACGAATGGACAGAATAAGAAATGAGTAGGTACATAAGAGGAAGTCTGAAAGTGGCACTGGTGGCTGAAAAGTTGTGCGGAAATCGGTTGTCAAGGTATGGGCATGTGATGCGGAGCAGTGGGGAAAATGACGTGAGGAAAGTTTTGATTATGAATGTCGATGGCTATAAGAGTAGGGGAAGACCAAAGAAACGATGGATGATTGTGTGAAAGATGACATAGCTAGAAAGGGGCTGACTACCGAGATGACGAATAATAGAGAAGTATGGAAAAAAAGGACATGTTGCGCCGACCCCAAATAGACTGGGATAAGGGCAGGAGAATGATGAGTTAGTACAAAAGAAACTAAAACGCTATGTTAGTGTGTTATTATAACTAGGTACTAAGCTCACAGAGTAAGTATTTAAAGTTAATTAATGAACATTACGAGGTGATCCGACAAAGAACCAAAGTTGTCGACATAGCTCAGAATAAGCAAGCTGATGTAGTACAGTTGATAAATTTTTCACGATTACGTTGGTCCCATGGAGAAAATTGTTCAGTTTAATGGTGTGTACCACACCCTTTAATTTGATTACACCTTTCTGGGACACCCTGTATACTACACCCTCATTTCAGTAGTTATAAGTTACATATATTGCTGTTGTTGCTAAGATTGGCGGCATAGTTAAGTGCGAAGTCTCGAAGGACGATAGTACATTTTGATACAAGTGGAGAATTTTTGTTATTGCATTCGAGGCGGAATTAACACCCGAGCCGTAGGCGAGGTTGTTTTTGAGACGAGAATTGCAATAACAAATGTCCACGTGTATCAAACGACGTTTTTAGGGTTCCGTACCTCAAAAGGAAAAAAACGGAACCCTTATAGGATCACTCGTGTGTCTGTCTGTCTGTCTGTCCATCTGTCACAGCCAGTTTGCTCCGAATCTAATGGACCGATTAAGTTGAAAGGATCATGGGCAAAAATATATGAAGCCTGGTACTCGGTCCAATAGCCATAATATATATATCATTGGAAAGGTCTTTTTACAAGGATTAATGATAACCGAGTCGCTTGTCTCCATTTGCTGTCGGAACGGAGTTATTTTGTGTTAAGTATTTTTTTTTTGTTTTTGTTTCATTTTGTTAAGATAATGGTGATATTATATATATTTCTTCTATAGAATCCTGTGTTTGTTGATTAATAGATACTAAAATGAATAAACACTCAGGAATAAAAAAAAAATTGAAAAAGTAAGAAACGTTATTTATTTTTTTAAACATTATTATCAACAATAATGACATCGTTGAGGAACGCTGCAGGAGCAGTGAAGCCTACATGTCTGGCATATCCTAGATACCAAACGATTGAAACTATATGAGCACAAGTGCCGATTGTTCGTCGTCCGGTCAAACACGTGCAGTAATAATTGCATAAAATGTTATGGATATTGGTTTCGTTTTCATTAACATTGTTTTTTACTAATACATAACAATAATAAGTTCTTGACCGTACGTGACGCGACTGTATGCGTCCGCGTAAAAGCCAGGCATCTTCGTTTATACCATATTCATTTAAATCTTGGAGTGCGCTTTCTCTATATACTTGTAGAATGTATAGTCCATTTGATAAATGCTCGCTGCAGTAGGATCGGGCTAGCTTCAGTTGATAGGTGCCCAATGAAAGTAAAATAATCTGTTCTTCCGTCAGTAGTGGGAAGTTCTGTATTTCGTGACTTTCTATTCTTTGAAAATCCGCTCTTCGGTTATTCAAATGTTTTCTTTCAACATAATCATAAAGTAGATTCGGGGAATCTATTTTCTCCCTGATTATGTTTAGGAAGGCCTCTGCGTGAATGTTGTCATCGATGGGTATGTGGAAGTTATTAAACATAGCTGCGGCGATTTTAAAATCAATGAACATTTTTGGTAGTGTTTTATTAAAATATTTTTGCCGCAAAAGCTTGAAATCTCGTTTGAACCTCCCGTTCACCACTTCCACTACCCACCGGCATAGTGTAACTGATCGAGCTTCATTACCTTGCTCAGTAGTTAGCTGTGTCTCCCATCTGTCTTTAGATGGTGGAACGTAGGATTCATATCCCCATGCTTCGATAGCATCTAAGCTGTCCCGGAAGCCGCGATCTAATATGAAGACATCGTTCGGTTGAAGAAAGCAATGCAATGGGTTTTCTCCATCATTCATTATATCGCTCATGATGTTCGCATCAGTCTTAGTGGCAGCGTATGGTCCCAAAACATCGATTATATAGCCATTGGAACACACAATTAAAAACGGCTTCAGCAAGTTCTGGAACTTATGCAGGCTATAAGATAGACGCTGGAACAAAAAGTTCGAGCTTTTATTGATATATATATAAGTCCCATCGCATATAACGATAGCTTTATTGTTTTCTTCATTGCCAAATAACCCTCTTGGTATAGTGAGGTTCTTTTCTAAAACGTCGTTTCTATTCATATGGTCCACTCCCAAGTGTAATATTACATATTCATTCATGAGGCATTCGCGCACAATAGTTAGTAAACGTTCCAGCTTTCTTCGTGACATATTAAATAACGTCGCTAGTCTTTCATCTGAGTCTCCGGTACGTAGTTTCGTCAGATATATGCCTAACGCAGTTCGAGGCTCCTTGCACCTCCCACTTAGTGAGGGTGTTTGTTCTAATATGGAATCAAACTGTTCGCATTTGCGTCCTGTCCAAAAGTACATATCCTCGTTGCTTAAAGCACCTCTTGTGTTGAAATCTAGCCTAGGTCCACGATTTAAAGCCATTCTCAACATGTCACAAACGTCGCTAAACTGTTGCGCATTGAAGTTATGTGTGACATTGCAGAATTGAGGCAGCTCTTCCCAAGCATTGCTCTCAAGGTGTTGTCCACATACTCTAGCACCGTCAGGAATATATAACTTATATTCACAGAAAATGTGAATCTTGATCGTCTCTGGTATTCGATGGCGGGTTGCGTTTTGGCAAGTGTTAAAGATACAATGCCCTGGAGTGTTTGGAGCTCGAGTGTAGTCTGGAACCTGAAGCTCTCGTACATTCTGTTCTACTTCTGGTATGACAGGTGGTCTTCCTACAACGTTGTCAATTCTCTGCCAACATCGGTGACACACACGTCGTGTGTTGTCGAACTCTACCTGAAAATGGTAGAATACGATCTTGCTGATGTTATGTTGTATTTTTATGAAAACATTTAAAACAATGCGGTATGTAGGTGTTCAGGTCTAAAGTCATGGCATACTTGTATTGTTTTCATATTTTAAGTAATGCAAGTAAAAATATATCTTATGTATAGCCGATGTGACGGCTTAGTGAATAGATAACAATAGCAAACACACAATAGGTGGTCAGAGAAGTGTTTTAATAAGAAGAACTATAAACGTGCGAACTGAGTCATAAAAGGATTAAAGGATTGTGAGAAAGCTGCACAAGTCATTACTGATATAAAGGGATGCCGCTCGGAAGCAGGTAGCTAGTACTGCACGTGTTTTTTTTTTTCTATGAAGCGAACACCCTTAGCTACGGACCATACAGCCGCGCTACATAGAAAATAAACACGTGCAGTTGGTAGTTTGCAGCTCGGTTCGGAAACGCACTTTTACACACAACACTAGAGTAGTTCAATAAGACCTGTAAGTGCGAGCAAGAGGTCCGATTAAAATGATTTAGGGCTCAATTCGCATGTTTGTAATAGCTCAGGTATAAAAATATAACAGACAATAATAATATAAACAAACCGCTTCTAAAAAGAAAAACTGAAGCTGGTGAAGTTCGAAATAGTTTAATGAAGTATGTACTAACCTCCAAAATGGCATGTTCTCGTATGTAAGCCACAAACTCGGGGTGCATTCTTGGAAGATCATCAGTTAAAACATGCTGTTGGTATCTAGCATGATGTAGGCCTCGCCGACACATCACACAGTTGCGATTTTCTTCCATAACGATGTTCCAAATCGATAAGCACTACAATAGTCCACAACACTAGCCAAGATAAACGTTTGTAGCGGGTAACAATGTCCAAAAGGGGCGCCGGGGTCAGTGATGAAAACGGTATAACAAAGTACTAGGTAGAATAAACAGCTGCGGAACGTCGTTTCACGCACAGAACGATACAACGACTAGTGAATGTCGCGGCACGAAAGGCTGTCCACTGGCACAGCGCACCACCTACCCCACCCCGCGGCTGGTTCCCTATCCCCGAGGTCTATAGTCACCGTTGTAACAAAAAACAGAAATGTTAAAGATAATACTACTTTTTTATGTAAAAAAACATATTTTCAAAAGTGTTCACCATTATCATATCATATCACGATATAATGCATGAATAGTAACACAATAGACGTATAAAAAAAAAGAAGGACTCCGCGCCACGCATATCGAAAGTGAAGCACCGTACCGATCTATGTGTGCGTGATATGAGTACCTGCAAAGACGCCGTCGCTTGTGTCACGTAATGGCGTCCGGTTGGCATACTATGATGTAAATGTGTGCGTGAGGCGTGTTTGTACAAACGGTCCTGGCATACTTACTGTGCTTCACTTACGATATGCGTGGCGCGGAGTCCTCCTTTTTTTATGAGTCTATGAGTAACACAATACATTTCTCGTTTTAAATAATGTTGTTTTACATTGTTTTTTTCGTATTTCAACCATGATAGGTATGTAATATTATCGTACTTGCAATTATGATATTAACTAAAACTGGAACTTTGGGGGCTTGCCGTGGTTTTCAGACAAGGATTTGGGACATGTCGCCATAGTAAATATTTTTCCTGATTAAAAGACCTATCCAATGACACCACAATGATTGCTATTGGAGCGAGTACCAAAATGCCCATTCTCCTTTGGTACACATATGAATTTCTGTGACCCAAACACGGACGGGAAAGGGAAATAAATTAAATTTGAATATAGAGGTCACTTTTGGGGGCAAATAAGAAAATAAAAATAAAAAGTTTTGCAAACTACACTATGTGGCATATCAAATGAAAGGGCTTACTATGAGGGTCTCAAATATATATTTTTTTTATAATTTTAAAATAAATTGTTTTAAAGTTATTTAAGAAAATAGACGAAAATTGACCATTCCCCCCCCTTATCTCCGAAACTACTGAGCCTAAAATTTTGAAAAAAATACAGAAAATAGATCTTTACCTGTAGATTACAGGAAAAACTATAAGAAGTCTGTGGTCTTAAAATAGCATGGTAAATCTATCAATATTGTGAGTACAAGCTTACATTTACAGTTGGAATGTAAGGGAGAACATGTTTTTCAACTACAATGTTAAGTTTGTTCTTAAGATAAATTCATCCCAACTACGGAACCCTTCATTGTGCGTGGTCCGACACGCACTTGGCCGGTTTTATTCAATATACTTTTGAAGAAATAAAATAAAATAACGAAAAATATTTTTCTCATGAATTATTAGGAAACTATGATTTAAATTTTCTTTTTTTTTTCCGCGCTTTGCTTTCGCCAGGTTGAAGGAGAAGCAAATGTATAAAGCCGATAAACATCCTAATATGAAAAATTGAAAATTCAAATATTTTTGAGTTAGAACACAAATAAATGTTAATTTGTTTATAAACGTTTTTTTTTATTGTAATAATCATGGTTTTTGATATTCTATTCATAAACATTATTTAAATATTCAAAAAATATAACGCCGTAAAGACGCATATCTCTTTGCTGAGATTAAAAAAAAACATTCACCTCCGAATAGAGACCTGTGTGAATAGAGGTATTGAACCAATTTGGACTAAGTAAAGGTATAAGTTATCATCATTCTCCTGCCCTTATCCCAATCTATTTGGGGTCGGTGCAACATGTCCTTTTTTTCCATACTTCTCTATTATTCGTCATCTCGGTAGTGACCCCTTTTCTAGCCATGTCATCTTTCACACAATCCATCCATCGTTTCTTTGGTCTTCCCCTACCCTTATAGCCATCGACATTCATACCCAAAACTTTCCTTACGACATTTTCCTCACTCCTCCGCATCACATGCCCATACCATGACAGCCGATTTCCGCACAGCTTTTCAGTCACCGGTGCCACTTTTAGACTTCCTCTTATGTACTCATTTCTTATTCTATCCATTCGTGTAACACCACACATCCCTCTTAGCATTCTCATCTCAGCTGCATGCAACTGCTTTTCATTTATCCCTTTTGTGGCCCAACATTCTGATCCATACAAGACAGCAGGTCTAACCATTGTTTTATATATCTTCCCCTTAAGTTTAAGGGGAATGCGGGAGTCGCAGATTGTCCCCGTGACCTGCCGCCATTTCATCCATCCAGTGTTAATCCTAAAGTTATATGTGGCAATTTTTATTCCCGCACACGTGTTGGAAAATGAAAAATCGCACGCGTGTGAAATACTTTGCATTGTGAACCTAATCGTAGTGCGATATGAACCAGTTTTCGAGGAAGTGTATTGAAAAATAAATTATGTTGCCAGGGTTCCCCAACGTAACAATAAAGATGCTAAAAACATTATTATGACCATGCACAATCGATATTTGAGGGACGATTTCATAGCGGCGGCGGCTAAAAAACACAAGTCAGTAACAGCATCTGGGGGTCTAGTCCCTGAGTCCGTCTGACATAACGATCCATCAAAACAAGTATAAAAGTAAAATTTTTCGGACGGAAAATAACACATCGGGAGTAGGGACAACTGTCAAATCGTGTTGTCATTCATACTTCGTTCGGGCCCCGAACCAATCATCCATCCGTAGGTGATACGGAGTAAGAAACGCCCGTACGAAGCCCGTAGTGTCGACGAAGGCCGACACTACGGGCTTCGTGCTTAGAGAGTAGACCCCCAGATGTGACTGGAAACACCGGGAGGACGCCCTAGAACTTAGATTTGTTCTAAAATGTCATGATTTCCGAAATCTAACTTAGAGATAAAAAATCTAACTTAGGGTGGGATGCACCACGAGCTACGATAAAGTTTCCGTCAAAGTTAATTTTAACAGAAATACCTTCATGTTGTTGCACCGTCATGTTAAATAAGTTCAGAGCAGTTTTGGGTCATAATGGTGTCAGAAAGATTTTTGTCAATGATCACCTAACATTCGAAAATAAGCAGCTGCCCAACAAGGCGAAGACTTTGTCTAAGGAGAGGGATTTTTCTTATATTTGGGTAGAAAACTGCAAAATTCTACTTCGCCCACATACGCAATTATAGCAGAACTAGACTTGAAAAAAATATGTTAATTTTTCTATTACTCGTAAAAAAACCCAATAACACTTAGCCCAACCCGGGAATTGAACCCAGGACCTCATGCTCAGCAGTAGCGCTTGCGACCACTAGATCAACAAGTTATTTCAAAAATAGAAACGTCATTAATTTCACACGGTAAGTATGTATTTCTACTATTTGCTACACAAATAGGCGAGTATGGTAGCAATCCAGTCTTACCAAGGGGTATCGTGTTACCCAGTAACTGGGATTTGTAAGTCAGATAGATAGTCGCTCAGTGAAAATCGGTTGTCATGGTATGGGCATGTGATGCGAAAGAATGAGAAAAATGTCGTGAGGAAAGTTTTGAGTATGAATGTGGATGGTTATACGAGTAGGGGAAGACCAAAGAAACGATGGATGGATTGTGTGAAAGATGATATGGCGGAGTGACTACTGAGATGACGACTAATAGAGAAGTTTGGAAGAAAAAGACATGTTGCGCCGACCCCACGTAAATTGGAATATGGGCTGGAAACTGATGATACACAGTATACAAATACTTTCAGATTATTTTAGAAACGTAACTTATTGCCATCAACCGGGCACAAATCCAGACTCTAGGCTGCTACTGAGAAATTTTGGATGGAAGACCCAATAACACTTTGCGCGACCTGGGAATCGAACCCAGGACCTCATGCTCAGCTGTAGCGCTTGCGACCACTAGACCAACGACTACGACGATTTATGGAAGTGAAGAAGAAATCCCTTCGGGCGCAGGATTGTCGAATGATATAATGTACTCACGTCATATGAGTTCTAATATTCTTTTTTAGTTTGAATTTTTCTCCACATTCGTTGCACCAGAACTGATGTTCCTTTTCCATGTGTTCTTCTAAGTCTTGTGGGTTTCTGGGAACGATATAAACATGTTTCGTTAAATATTTTATAGAGAGTGAATTTTGTGAGTTTGTGTATATGTGGAGGGTAATCTTCGGATCACAAATCCTATTTGAAAAATTCTCTCACCATTTCAAAGGTACATTCTTCCAGATGGACACAGGCTTAGGTCGGGGAAGAAGTTTTTTCGTATTTTATAGGTATTACGAGCTCGTGGCTAAGTAATATCAGCCGCACGGGTCGATCCATCAGGTTAAGCTATTCTTGCCGGGATTGGTCCGTGGATGGGTGACCATCTTTACATACCGAGACTCCTCCGTGCCTCGGTAAGCACGTTAAGCCGTTGGTACCGGCTGTTAATTGTGGATCTTTGACAGTCGTTACGGGTCATCAAAAGCCCGAAAGTCTGGTAACCAGTCTTACCAAAGGGGTATCGTATTACCCAGTAACTGGGTTGTGGAGGTCAGATAGGCAGTCGCTCCATGTAAAACACTGGTATTCAGCTGCATCCGGTTAGACTGGAAGCCGACCCCAACATAGTTGGGAAAAGGCTGGGCAGTGATAGGTAGGTATTACGAGGAAATATTTAAAGTTTTGAATTCCGACACTTTCCATGTCAAATACTTGATTAAAAATATTGAAATAACTGAAAATAACGAAATAGTGAAAAAAAACCAAACTCATGAATGAACTTATGAATAAATTTGACATTTCGTTACTTAACGAGTTGATCATTGTCATTGTTTATTGTTAATTAAAACGGTAACACCAATTACATTAATTAACATAGACATTCAAACAGATACACACAAAAAAAAGTATTTCAAATACTAACATAATATAATAGAGGACACCCTAGCATACTTTCTCTCACAAAACATCAGACACACACGCATAATTCTACTCCATTCATCAGCAAATAGATCACATTCAGGATTGGTGGTCAGGAGGGCGTTAAGCATCCTTAAAGTACAACTCGGCTCCGGCGACAGTTTTAAAGACGGCGGCGCAAACAGATTGCGTCGACGGCTTTGGCGTTGTCCGATATATTTGTCGGGAACAAATAGCCGACAGAAAAGATCGTGGAGTTCGGGACTGTCAATGCGTCCTCTAAGAGTTTTACAGGCTACTGTGAGCTGTAAAAAGCCTCGTCTAACCTCCAACGAGTTGAAGCCCAAAACTCCTAGGAGGTAATTAGTGAGGTACATGAAAAGAAAGAAGTGGTACGTTTTTTTATACAGAAATCTCAAAAAAGCTTTCTGTACCTTTTCCAACATTAACGTTTGAGTCGCTGTGTAAGGATGCTAGATACAAGCTCCAGCTTCAAGTTTGCTACGAACTAAAGTGCTGTACAGAAGCTTAATTACATTTGGGTTGTGAAACCCAAACGCCTAAAAGATTCCTTGGCAAGAATGGAGACTTGATCTCTAAATGTCAGACCAGTATCAAAGTTGATGATGATGCCTTGGGTACCTAGGCATTTGGATATTGTGCTGTGATGACAACTTACTTGGCCACAAAATAACACTGCGTACAGCGTATGCTATCCGGTTTATCAGCTGCGTGCTTGATCTTACAATGGTTGACCGCTGAGCGCAAGTCGTTCCCCTGATATTTACATAGCCTGCACCTGTAGACCACATAGTGCTTTCTTTTATGTTTATTTAACGCTAATTTGTGAGGAAATCTAACGGTGCATACTTCGCAGATGTGGTTGCCGATTTTCTGGAAAAAAAAAAATTGCCAATAAAACTAAATCAATCTGCCTAGCCTATTCCCAACTATGTTGCGGTCGGCTTCCAGTCTAACCGGATGCAGCTGATTACCAATATTTTACATGGAGCGACTGCCTATCTGACCTCCACAACCCATTAACTGGGTAATACGATACCTCTTGGTAAGACTGGTTGTCAGACTTTCGGGCTTCTGACGACCCGTAACGACTGTCAAAGATCCAGGAATGACAGCCGGGACCAACGGCTTAACGTGCTTTCCGAGGCACGGAGGAGTCTCGATATGTAAAGATGGTCACCCATCCACGGACAACCCTGGCAAGCGTAGCTTAACCTGATGGATCGACCCGTGCGGCTGTTATTACTTAGCCACGAGCTCCTCAATTTGAGGCCCACCTCCTCAATTGCCAATAAAACTAGTAGGTACTTAAATAAAAAAATACATGGCAACATTTATTTTCCAGCCAGGTTTTCCTGCCTACTTGTAATTTGCAAGTCTGAAAATGTTTTTTTTTTCATATAACAACATTGTTACATTTTTATTGTTTGTGGTACAGTATCCACCAAACAAATTAGACGCGACCAATCACGCAACAGGATACCGTACTGCGCATCCCCACTTTTTTGCCAATTTTCGTTGCGATTGGAAAGAATATAACTACCAACTTAAAACAGACCGTAAATTCAAATCACAACAACAATTTTTTGATAGTTGTATAAAATGGCAAATATATCACGGCAAATAGGGATGACAATTTTTTTTTTCTCTGTCATTCAGGTGGATTATTAAAAAATATTGGACACGTATTTTGTCTTTTTTTATTTAGTCAAAAGATTACGGCGAAACATTCAGTTAAAATGTGGCATGACATCACTAATTGCTAGATTTCATACTGAATTGAGACGTAGCATGCCCCCACTTCCCAACTTTAATGCGTTTTATCCTAGTATTTTTTTTATTAATTTGCTACAGCAAAAATACGTGTCTAATATTTTTTTTATTATCTGACTGATGGACTAAACAGAATTTCTTTTTTTTACCCAGGCATCATTAATTTGATGACCTGTCTATATATTACATACCTCATCATGCTTCTTCCTCATATGACTTCTATATTTCTCCTCTTTTCGAAACCCAAGCACACAGCCATGACATATATGAGGTAGCTTCCTAAATGATGGATGATTTCTTCTCTCTTCTCTGACTGCTACCATCTCTTGCTCACTCAAGATAACTTGTACAAACTTCTCTTGAAATTCTTTATCATCTGTATCTTCAACTTTTTGTAATATTTTTTTGATAACTCTGATATCATCTTTTTTTTGTCTATCAACAGTCAATGTTGGTAAATACATGTTAAGTTTCTTTTCTACACTTTCGAAATTTATAGTTCTTTGATTAATGATTTCATTTGTCTCATTAAAGATATATTTTTCACCTTGAGACAAGTTTTCTTGTTTTCCAAACAAATTATCATTGTATTTATTTTCTACTACATCAATTTCTGAATAACTATTTTCGTATTTTTCAATTGGAATTTCATAAAATTGGTCTAAATTATCATCAATTTTTTCTAAATTCTCACCAATTTTGTCTGAATTTTCATCAACTTGGTCTACATTTTCTTGTTTAATAGAATCATTGTCAACTTTGAGTTCTGTGTCACAGTTGGTTTTACAAACAAAAATATTGGTTTTAGAAAGTGTTGTTAAAGATTTTATATTGATATGCTGGAAAATTATTGTCATTCATTTTATATTCTGTTAATACAGCGCCACCACTACGCCACCAGCCACCAATACGAAATAAATACTTAAAATTTCAACATATACAAATATCAACTTTAAACTAAAGTAATCTAAGTTGATTTTTTTACAAAAAAATTATAGATAAATGTCATAAAATAATTTTAGTTGCATTATAAACTGAACCAAATGCAATTTTAATCCCAAAAGCATGAAATTTAACTCACCTCATGGGCAATAACAATATAATTTGGCATTTGTAGCAGTACGAGTGGCTTTCGAAGTAGGTACAAGTGTTAGGGTTAGGTAGCAACAAGATGTTTGAACAGTTCTAATTGATAATGAACTTAAAATGGTTAGCTCAAGCATGCCCGCTCCACTATGTCTGAGCTGACCATTATAGAGCCACAAAGTTATCTGAACCAGGGGTTGTAATTGGAACAAACAAAATCAGTATGACAAGTGACAACGTCTGTTATTTTTTATACACAAACAGCAGCACTGTCACCAGTCTAATGGGAATGTACTATTGTTGATCCATAGCTGCCTGAGTCGGGTAATATCATAATGGTTAAACAGAACTGTTGATTTTATAGAAATGTAAGCTTTATTACCTCTTTAGTTTGTGATAAGGTCTCCTGTGCTATCTTAGCTTTATTCTTAAAGTTATAGAACTTTGCCAGGATACTCCGGCATTCCCAACATACTCCACCTGGGGACTCTTGTAGCTGAAAATACAGTTTTTTTTTTCAGTAACTCTCTTACACAAGCAAATAATACCACCACTCAAAATAAAAATATTACACTGCTTTTGTTATTGATTTAAACTTTCTTGAATTTTGTGATTAGTTTTTACAACCTAATACTATGGTAGGTACTGAAGAGACGAAACAGTTATTATTTCGCGAAATAGTTAAAGGTTTGGATTTTTTATTTTGTTTTACCCAAATCTATTATAGTATTTTGATTACAAAAACTTACCTCTTCGAAATGTATTTCGTGTAGCAAAACTACTAGTTTATGCACAGGGACTAGATGGCGGTCCGTGCTTAGACATGTCACGCATATATTTATTTGTTCTTCCATTTTTGTTAGTGTTATACGTAAGCACTCGTCATTTTATTTTATAGAATAAATTGTTCACAAAATTCAGCAATCCAGGAATCAAAACAAACCACAGAGCATGAAAATATACAAACTACACTTTCACTGTCAGTGTCACGGAGGAAAATATATCCACAGACTACTTAGGGGATACTACGTATGAATATATCAAAGAGTACAGTTTTTTTTTTCATAGTTTCATGTCGTGCTCATGGTTCGCTCATGGGTCGAGCTTGCTAGTTTGACAATATTTTCTTATATATGTATACGGTAAAATTAGTTGGGAAAAGGCCAGGCAGATTATGGTGATGACCCTGTCTTTTATGACCGGTTTTTGTTTTATGATTCGTAATTAAATTTTTACCAGCACTAATAAATAAATAGTCCGTCTCACGATCACGAGAGAAGTCCCGCGGCAATAAGTGGAACTAATTATAAGATGTTTAGATAAATAAATAAAAACATTGGCAGTCATGGGGACTGCCATCGTGGTAACGCGAACCCTTAAGATGTCCCCTACTAAAAACCGCTCAACGCGTATATAGAAAATTTCACTTTAAAAACGTGTGCAGGCGAGGTACCCTTCGTCAGGAGCTCCCCCCGCCGTCACTCGGCACCTTCAGCGCGCTGGGTGTTCAGCTGCACATAGCCGGCGCGGTCATAGACTTATACGCCTGCTACAAGCCGCCCTTGACTCACCTGGACCTGTCAGAGTTGAGGTCCTTGTTGAGCCTCTCTTCACGCGCCACCATCCTCGCCGGGGACCTCAATTGTAAGCATCCAGTGTGGAACAGTTACACCACGAATACCGGTGGGAGACGACTCTTCGCGGACGCGGAAGCCTTCGGTTACACGGTGTCCGGCCCGGACACGCCGACCCACTACCCAGAGGTTGCGTCCCATATGCCAGACGTGCTGGACTACGACTACGACTAGTCCACCGAGGGCTACACCGTCAGATCACGCAGCAAGTGATCGACGACGAGCTACAGTCGGATCACCATCCTGTACTCGTCGTCTTATCGGGTATGCCCGATTGAAGCCACTGGCGCCACGTCGATCAACGGACTGGAAGGCGTTCACAGAAAAAGTAGAGACCACTACGCCGACTCGGCCTATTGCCACCGCCGCGGACGTAGACCAGATGGCGGATGACGTCACTGCTTGTATACAGAGCGCCTTAGAAGCGGCGACTACAACAGCACAACCGCGGGGGAGAGGGCTATTGCCGCCCTTGCCGGCTCATTTAACAGCAATAATCGCCGCGAAGAGGCGCATACGCAAGCAGTGGCAACAGCTAAGATGTCCGACGCTCAAGACGCAGCTAAACCGTCTCGTGGAGAAGGTGAAGGCCGAGCTCCAGGCGCACACCGCCGCGGGTTGGGAGGAACGTATCGACGCCACTACGGATAGTTGGCCGTCGGTACACAAACTCTGCAGCCAGCTCACAAATACTCCAGCCCCGGTGCGGCCGCTACTGAATAGCGACGGGGCGCTCAAGTAGGTGTGTATCGGAGGACCGGGCGGAGGTCTTCGCCGAACACCTGGAGCGTCAGTTCCAGCCGAACCTAACCAGCGACCGCGAGCATGTCGCGGCAGTCGAGAATCACCTTGGAGACTACTTCGCTACGCTGATAGCTCCCGATGAGGACCCAGTCTTCTTCTCGCCGGGCGCAGTCAGACGCGCCATCCTGAGAACGAAGCTTAGGAAGGCCCCCGGAGCCGACGGTATCTCCAACACAGCGCTGCGCCACCTGCAGTTCCGAAAGGTAGCGGCGCTGGCGCGCCTGTTCACGATGATACTGCGCACAGGGGCCTTTCCCGCACTCCTGCTGCGACACCACGAACTACACATAGCGCCACGACCGGAACAGTTCGAGTTTCGGTCGGAACATAGCACGACGCTCCAGCTGTCGAGGGTACTGCACCACCTCGCAGCCGTAATGTTCATTGCTCCATGTCGAGGAATACTGCCACCGAGTATTCCTGTTCAGGAAGGCCTTCAACCGTGTGTGGCACGAAGGCCTCGTATACAAGTTGGCCACATCTGACGCGCCCCGTCGCGTTGTAAAAGTGGTCTCTGCTTTTCTGTCCCACAGGTCCTTCAGGGTGGCGGTCGACGGAGCGCTCTCCAGCGCTCGCCCGGTGCGCGCCGATGTGCCGCAGGGAAGCTGCGTTTCGCCGGCGTGTTACTCGCGTTACACCGACGACATCCCCACAACCACAGAAGCCATGCTCGCACTGTACGCTGACGACGCCGCGTACATCACTACTTCGCTTAATGCGAGGCACGCGGCGGTCAAGATGCAGCGCGCGCTCGACATGCTTCCCGAATGGCTGTCCAAGTGGCGGTTGTCGGTTAACGTGGGTAAGACGCAGGCGATGGTCACCGGCGCCGCGCCTCTTCTGCCACCCTTGAAGCTGCAGGGAGCCGACGTCGAATGGTCGCCCCGGGTCAAGTACTTGGGGGTCACTATCGATTGTCGGCTCTCAATGGTCACATGTCGGCGCGGTCGCCGCGCAAGGTAGGGTCGCCCGCAACCTCCTGCGACCAGTGCTCTCATTCTGCATTCCGGCGCGCGTCAAGTTGGGCGTGTACAAATTGTACGTGCGCCCGATATTGACGTACGCCGCCCCTGTGTGGTTCGCCCTCACGAGCGAGACCAGTCGCAGGCTTCTCCGCGCGCAGCAAAGTGCTGCGCTGCGGACCATTGTTGCTACCCCTCGCCACCCCTCGCTACGTGAGGAATGACATCATTTAGCGGGACCTCGGGATTGAGAGCCTGGACGAGTTTGTGCTGCGCCTCGCGAAGGGGAAGTTCGCGCGTGCCGGCGCATCTGATTGGCCACACGTCAAGCAGATTGCGCCCTGGCATACGCGCCCCCCTGACGCGAGGAGACCTTTGCCCCGCGACCTGGTCGCGGACAAGTGACTCCATCCCCGGACTGGACTTCCGAGTGAGTCGCTCTCAGTTTACACGCTCATTTGTGACAATAGACTCCACACATAACATACATCTGTTGCGTGACGCGTGCTAGGATAATTTAGGCGTGTCACGTAGCAAACATCAGACATCATCCACCTCTATACAGGCGCATAAAAACACACGCGAATGCACAGTGTGGGCGTGCGTTTCGCGTAGACACCGGGTGGCGTCACTCAGTACAATGCCACCCACACACTCATGACACGGTCTCCCTACCCCGTGCCAGGCTCGGCTAGCTCTGAAAGTGGGGCGGGCGGGAGCCAGTCACCCTTCTGTAGGAACGTCGAGTCCGTATCTCTGTCGCTGGTCGCCTCCTGCTGGGCTTCTCTCATGTAGGTGATAGTTCCACCTGGTAGGGGTTGACTGCCGGGATACGGTGAAGAAAGCGGCGCTGATTAGCAGCGTCGCGGCGTGCCTACAGACACAGATATAGCAACCATACACAGGGACGCGCGTATTCGCGTCCCATCATCTTTTGGCCGCAGTAGGCCAACACGACGAGGGGCCCGTAGTAACGGGCCAACGTGTTGCATCCGCGGAAGGGGGGGCCATGCCCTGTGACCGCTGGCCGCACTCCCTGACGGAGGTGTAGCGAGATCCACTAGATGCCATTGATCAGACGAAGTTCGTTGCGCGAGCGAGTATCGCGTAAGCACCCTTTCACCAACTGTTCCAGTAGCAATTCCTAAAACCATAAAATAGAAATGAGGTGAGAATAGACTCTTGCTAAAATGACACTGACAGCCGACATATTTAAGGGTGAATAAGCAAACGTACAGTCCTACCAACTTATCTGTGAACTGAAAGAGGACGCCACCGTCGATGCGTCGACACAATCGAATGACATGCGTCGGCACAATCGAAGACATTTCAACATGACGGCCGTAGTTCCAATTTTCGCCATTTCACAGATAAGTTGGTAGGAGTGTAGCCCGCGAAATTCAAAATTTCTTCAGTTTTTTTGTAATTTGCAGGCACGGCGGGTCAGTGTCAGCCGTGTCAGAGTAGACCCTGAGAGCCTAGACAAAATGGCCTTCGCTTCCTGAGCGATTCTATTTCTACAATCGCTACAGCACAGATTAATAATATGTAGCAAGCTACGCTACAGCTTCAGTGACATTCGTTAGCATATCATATGTCAACCAGTGTCAAGCCCGTACATTTTTTGGCTTTTCTACTAGAGTCTGTAGCGTCATCGCCATTTATATATAGGTAGTCTATGGTCATCGCTAATTGGATGTTACTTGCCATATCGTATAAAACATTTTCTTCCAGTCACAGACAGTCCTTTCCTTACGATGTTTTCCATCAACGTTGAGAGCAGTGGTGATGAAATTATTTACACAAAGTAAAGCGCCTGTCTGGGTTCGAACTCACGAGGCTCACGACCTACAAAACTCGGTAACCGACTTACCGAGTTTATCGTTACCGCTGGCCCAACACTGCTCATTAGGATAGAAGATTATTCCAAAAATCTACAATTTGCTAAGCGTGGGAATTATTAATAAAACATCAATTAATTACAGTCCAAATTTTTTATTTAAATAATGCACTGCTTCGCACGGTTTTTACGTCTTAACAAAACGTGAAGGTTTCTATATTATATATAAGTTAAATATTAATGTATACATATAAACCTTCGGGAATAAATTCTCTAAATGATAGTGAAAACCGCATCAAAATCCGTTGCGTAGTTTAGAAGGACGACGCGGCCACACAGATAGACACGATAGATATAGATAAAACGACTTAATTTTATAATAAGTAAACATACATTTACAGATTCGTTATTTATAAGGAAACACTATTGTCGCTCAACAGCCGCGCTTCTTTCGTGGCCCTCCACCTTTGTGCACAAGCCGTGTGTGCGTGTACAAAGTAGCGCTTTGTTTGAAAGTGTCGCCACAGTCTTCACACATAAACGACCGCTGGTCTGAATGTGTGAACTGATGACTACGAAGCATTGCTGAAGTCTGTGAAATAAAGAAATAAAAACAGTTACTTAGATGCAATAAGAGGAAGTCTGAGAATGACACTGGTGACTGAAAAGTTGTGGGCATGTCATGCGAAGGAATAGGAAAACTACAGTCTAACATCATACAGTCGTTCGAGGAAGCCGTCTAGACAGGGCAATCGTGCGGGGTGTGAGGGGGCGAGACGCGGGAGGCGCGAGACCGAGCTGCATACTTCCACCGTGTTAGTAGCTCGGTACATAATTTTTAGGGCTATCGTGTTGATTTTATTATTGATTTAATTTATTGTTATTATTTAATTTGTGTAGACGGAAAAATACATAGATACGACATAGTAACATGTGAGGGTAGCAGGACACTTGCGCGAAAGACATTTCCGCAAATGGACTTTTGCGCGAACGGACTTTTGCGCGAAAGACACTTGCGCGACAAGACACTTGCGCGAATCCACTTGCGCGAAAAGTTGCGGAAATGAGATTTCTTCATAACATCACGCCTATATTCTTTCAAAGGGTAGGGAAATGATGTACAGTACATTTTTTTTTCTTATTTATGTATACAGAAAAATTCATTTGAGAGCCTATTTATTTTATTACGTTTTTTTTTCTAATGATCTTATTATTTTTAGTTTATTTTAATTTTTTTTTTTCGACATGGGTGTCATTTTCATGGTATTTGAGGTCGCTGAAAACGATAATGGGGTCAAAATGAAAATCCATGATGGCGGCTGCGAAAATTTTAAAATTTTTTGTCATGGGTGTCATTTTCATGGTTCTTGAGGTCGCTAAAAACTATAATGAGGTCTAAATGACCATGAATGAATGATGAAATGAGGGAAAACGTTGTGAGGAAAGTTTTGGGTATGAATGTGGATGGCTATACGAGTTGGGGAAGACCAAAGAAACGATGGATGGACTGTGTGAAAGATGATTCCCATCAGACGAGATCGAGGTCAAGAGTAGGCCCAGCCCACAATAAACAAAGAAAAAATATAAAAAAGTCGGGTTGTCGAGGAGTCGTGGGACACCCGGTTGGAACGAAGTTCCTTTCGCTGTATGTGATGTGTATGTCGCAACCAACTGGTTTAATTAGCCGTTTGGTCAACCGCCTAGCCTTTTCACTAAACAGCGCCGTTCAAGTAGCGGCCTGAATGATATGAACCGACTGGCTGATGCTCAGGCCATTTATATTATACAATAGGGCTATCTGCTTCTGCAACGTCTCCGGCGCTGCGGGAAGTGCAACCCCTTCGCCCTTACGTAACAAAGGATAGGCAGCCATGCTCGCCTCCGCAGCTTCGGCTTGAGCTTTGTTACAATGGGTGGGGGCTGCCCTCCTTTTGCGCCTCCGGATTTTTATATACGCTCTAGGGGTAGCTGGCAAAAGACTGGAGTCGGGGTGCCCCAATTCGGTTTTGCATAAACGCGTTTAAACTGGGAGAAACACCAGAAATGTTGTGGCTTGTCGACGCCATATTGACAGTATGGATTTCAGCGCCAGGTGACAGAAAATGAAACTAAATTTCTATATCTGAGCAAGTAGTTACGTTAAGTAAGTAACGTTATCAATCTAAATAATTTACCTAGTTGTTTGATTGAATGTCTGAATATCATTCAGGTTGCTATTTGAACGGCGACGTTTAGTGAAAAGGCTAGGCGGTTGACCAAACGGATAATTAAACCAGTTGGCTGCGACATATACAGAGCCATCTAGTATGGTCTCAAGTTTCAAAAGTTTTTGTTTATTTGAATAATAAAGAGCAATCTAAAAAAAAAACAAAAATATTTGACACATGACACTGACGTCATAACGCTTTTTCGCTACGTCACAATTTCTGTCAGTTCACTCCTACCACAAGGCGCGTGAAAGAACTTCGTTCCAGAAACAAAAAGTGGTACTCACAAAGAATTTCTTGCCACATGTGCTGCAGGAATGATTCCTAGGTCTGCTCAGACCATGGTATAGTTGTTTGTGATTACGTAAACGCCAATTTGATATGAAAAGCTGGAACAAATAACATGGAACATCTAAGACGCAGATAACTGCCAATGGCTTTGAATGGTTAGTTTGCGTGTTCTGCGCTGAGCTCACGCAACGCGTTGCATGTCCACCGATTAATAGGACTCGCCCATCAAGGAGCGCTGTCCCAAAGACGTATTATTAATTTATTATACATAAAACAAAAGGTATTTTATTAAAACACGTATTCTAAAAGATAAATAATTGAATTATCTTTAAAATTGTGAAGGTTTCATAAAAATACGCTTGACAGTTTTTGCGTGATTCTCAGTTTTTAATCCGCGTTAGAAAATTTGTTACACTATGTAATATACACAAAAATCAATCAATCAATCTGCCTAGCCTTTTCCCAACTATGTTGGGGTCGGCTTCCAGTCTAACCGGATGCAGCTAAATACCAGTATTTTACATGGAGCGACTGCCTATCTGACCTCCACAACCCATCAACTGGGTAATACGATACCCCTTGGTAAGACTGGTTGTCGGACTTTAACGACTGTCAAAGTTCCACGAATGACAGCCGGGACCAAAGGCTTAACGTGCTTTCCGAGGCACGGAGGAGTCTCGGTATGTAAAGATGGTCACCCATCCACGGACCAACCCCGGCAAGCGTAGCTTAACCTGATGGATCGACCCGTGCGGCTGTAATTACCTACTTAGCCACGAACTATGTAATATAAACATAATCCAAAATATTCATAGATTAATTTATTAACAAATGCTCTAAATTGACATAGTATATCTTCCAAATCATTAATATGACTCGTTTAGACGCGATATTCAGTATAAAATCATAAAAAGTCGGTTACTGTCGCCATAAGGCAGATTAAAATAGTGTAATTCAAACTCAAACAAAAGGCGCGGACTGACTACGATTTTAAACGGCACACAATCGCGTAATCTATTGTCACCATTAGCTGGCTTAAAATAAGGTTGAAAATAATATTTGTGTTGCCGGGTTTTCCGTAAATTATTCAGAATATACACAATAAATAAAATAATTGTCCAGTTAAAGTTTAAAAAAAATGCTAATTCTATTAAAGTCTTAAAAAAAAGAATGTCGTTATCGCTGAAAATACAGAGATGTTCGACGCCAAAGTTTATTTTTGTGGAGCAACTTCCAAATTTTTTGTTGTGAATTTCAAACTATTTTTTACTATTCTATTCGGTTAAAATTTTTCTTTAAACCCTTCTCTGTCCACTGTATTTTTAGCGTCGGATAGTTTCATTGCGTTATGTCATACTCGATAATCCAAGAAATCAATTTTTTTGAATATCGAGCCGCGCCTTAAAGCATTTATTAGGCACTTTTGAATTGATAAGGGGTCGGTCAGTAAGAAAGATGAAGCTGGTTGAAAGTCATAAATCTTTAACACGTAACCCAGATTGACCGCTAAATGGTTTAGAGCCTGACGACAGAAACAGATAACATTGCTTTTCTTCAGTGTCATCATTTGCCTAGCTTTTTCTCCAACTATGTTGGGGTCGGCTTCCAGTCTAACCGGATGCAGCTGAATACTGGTCCTGCTCCACAACCACAACTAATTAATTAACATTTGAAGATACTGTTGGAGCTGCTGAAGATTGTAAGACTATCATTGCATTGTATAGACTCGATCTCCTTTGTATTATATAATTGCATAGCACATGTGTGAGTACTATGTACATACTCTAAAGCTACCATTTACTGGGTACGTCTTTGTTTGACTTGAATGTGCCCTGGCGGCTGAGAGTATGTGACGCTCACTCTAATGTCTCGCTGATGGTGGCGCGTGTTGGATCATTTAGCTAATCCATGCGTCAGGTTCGAGAACAAGCGCTGTCAGTGAAGGCTAGGCATACCTTAGCGGCCACGGCTTATTTTAATTTAATTTAAATATTTGAATTGTTTTTTTTTTTAAGGACGCTTTTAACGTTCTGCATCGTTCTCACATGTAAAATTTCAACATGAATGATGTAACCATTATTTTGTAACCATATCTTGATTTAAAAGAGTGTCCGTGGAGTTTCTTGCCCGTTCTTCTCCATAGGTACCTACTATGCTTTGGAATGGGCGCCTAGCTTCATCTTTCTGACTGACCGACCCCTTGACAATTCAAAAGTGCCTGTAATTGGTTTAATTGAAATAAATGCTTTGAGTTTGAGTTTGATACAGATAGTGCAATCCACGAAGACGCGCCCCACTATTCCTCCTAACCGTTTATAGCATATGTGTGCAAGCTTCCGCCAATGTTTGAGTGTTATTTATTATTATTTATTTATTTATTTAATACTTCAAGCACACAAATGTACAGAGTCGGACTTAATGCCATGGGCATTTTCTACCAGTCAACCTTTGGGTTTACCTTTGTTATCGGTACACACTAATTACCGTGTACTAACTAATTAGTGTGTACCGATAACATTCAAACATTGGCGGAAGCTTGCACACATATACTATAAACTGTTAGGAGGAACAGTGGGGCGCTTCTTCGTGAATTGCACTATCTGTACCAGTATTTTACATGGAGCGACTGCTTATCTTACCTCCACAACCCAGTTACTGGGTAGTATGATACTCCTTGGTAAGACTGGTTGTCAGACTTTCGGGCTTCTGACGACCCGTAACGACTGTCAAAGATCCACGAATGACAGCCGGTACCAACGGCTTAACATGCTTTCCGAGACACGGAGGAGTCTCGGTTGGTAAAGATGGTCACCCATCCACAGACCAACCGCGGCAAGCGTAGCTTAACCTGATCGATCATCCCGTGCGGCTGTTATTACTTAGCCACAAGCTCTTTTCCTTCAGTATAACATCTATAAATTCGAGAATCAGTATATTGAAACATACCTTGTTGCACAGTTCACATTTAAACTGCGATTTTCGTAAATGATAGAAGTCATAGTGTTGCTTCAAATATCCTTTCGACTTGAATTTCTTATTGCACACTGAACACGGATATCTGAAAATTGTAATAAAGAACATGTTTAATTTTTGTAAGAATTTCCGGTTACAACGTATACACGGCTACATATCAAGCTATAAATCCTATACAATGTCAGATCAGCTTATACTGGAAACATACAGCTTGAAATAGAAAGGTCTCACAGTCAACATTTTTATAACAATAAAAAAAATCAATCTGCCTAGCCTTTTCCCAACTATTAGGTTGGGGAAAAAGTCTTTTCGCATTCTAGTATGTATGAACTTAAAATAAAATCTCTTTGGCTATACTATTTGTATCTGGCTGGTTTTGGTATCATTGAAAGTTTAAATTTTAAAGAACATAATTCCAAATTCAAATTAGGAAAATGTGTGATTTTCATTTGTTTTTCGTACTGTCAAGATGAGTGAATCTAATGAAGAAATTCGATACATTTTAAAATTTTACTACAAAAAAGGTAAAAATGCAAAGCAAGCCGCGAAAAAAATTTGAGATGTTTATGGACCCAGAGCAGTGTCTGTGAGAGTAGCACAAATTTGGTTTAAGCATTTTCAATCCGGAAATTTTGATGTCAAAGATGCACGTCGCTCTGGTCGCCCTATTACGGATAAAACGGATGCCATTTTTGAAAAGTTGGAGTAAGATCGGCATATCAGTAGTTACGACGTAGCTGAAGAACTGGGAATTGACCACAAAACAGTTTCGGAGCATTTGAAAAAAACTCGGTACACAAAAAAGCTCGATATTTGGGTACCTCACGAGCTCACTGTAAGAAACCTGATGAACCGTGTACTCATTTGTGATTCTTTATTACGACGTAATGAAACCGAACCATTTTTGAAGAAGCTGCTAACTGGTGATGAAAAGTGGATCACGTACGACAAGAACGTGCAAAAAAGGTTGTGGTCAAAGGCCGGTCAGGCTTCACAGACTGTGGCGAAACCCGGTTTAACTCGCAACAAGGTGATGCTGTGTGTGTGGTGGGATTGTAAGGGCATTATTCATTTGAGCTGTTACCACCAGGCAGGACCATCGATTTTGAACTCTACTGCGAACAACTGATGAGATTAAAGCAAGAAGTTGAGAGAAAGCGGCCGGAATTAATCAACAGAAGGGGTGTGGTTTTTCATCATGATAACGCTAGACCTCACACATATTTAGCCACTCAGCAAAAATTAAGAGAGTTTGGCTGGGAGGTGTTAATGCATCCGCCGTATAGTCCTGACTTTGCACCTTCAGATTTCTACCTGATTCGGTCTCTTCAGAATTCTTTAGGCAGTGTCAGGTTAACATCACGAGAGGACTGCCAAAACCACTTGTCGCGGTATTTTGATCAGAAGTCCCAAAATTTCTATAGCAAGGGGATCATGTCCCTACCTACAAGATGGCAAAAAGTTATCGAACAAAATGGTACCTACATACTTTAGATAAATCTAAATAATGTATATTAAAAAATGTTTTGAATTTTCCTAAAAAATACGAAGAAACTTTTTCCCCAATCTATTATGTTGGGGTGGGCTTCCAGTCTTAACCGGATGCAGCTGAATACCATTATTTTACATGGAGCGACTGCCTATCTGACCTGACTGGGTAATACGATAACCCTTGGTAAGACTGATTGTCAGACTTCCGGGCTTCTGACGACCCGTAACGACTGTCAAAGATCCACGAATGACAGCCGGGACCAACGGCTTAACGTGCTTTCCGAGGCACGGAGGAGTCTCGGTATGTAAAGATGGTCACCCATCCACGGACCAACCCAAGCAAGCAAGCAAGCGTAGCTTAACCTGATGGATCGACCCGTGCGGCTGTTATTACTTAGCCACGAGCTCCTCTATTTTTATAACAGTTTAGTCAAATTAAATGTTTTGTTGTTATTGTTGTGTTGTGTGAGTACCGTACCCAAAAGATGCCAATATAGGGTCTCCCTATTACTAAGGCTATGCTGTCCGTCCGTCCGTCCGTCTGTCACAGGGCTATACCTATCTTTTGAACCGTAACAGGTAGACACACGAAATTTTCACAGTGTGTACGACTGGCCGCTACACCGACACACATGATATAAAATATATTTTTTAAATATTGTACGGTGGTACGGAACCGTTCGTGTGCGAGTCCGACTCGCACTTGGCCGCTTTTTTAACCGACTTCAAAAAGGAGGAGGTTCACAATTCGTCGTCCCCGATTACTCGAAGATGGCTGGACCGATTTGGACATTTTTTGTTTTTTTTTGAGAGGGCCCCATATAAAATTTATTAACTTTGCTTCGGTAGTTTTTGAGTTAGCTTCAATAATACGTATTTTTTCCCCACTTTTTAACCGACTTCAAAAAGGAGGAGGTTCTCAATTCGTCGGAACCTTTTTTTTTTATTTTTTTTTATGTATGTTCCCCGATTACTCGAAGATGGCTGGACCGATTTGGATTTTTTTTTGTTTGAAAGGGTATACTTCCCAGGTGGTCCCATGATCATCAAGTCAGGATCTGATGATGGGATCCAGCAGGGCTAACATGACAAGCACGAGAACACGAGATATCACGATTTGTCGAAATTTGTCGTTGATACTGACGTTATTCTAATGCCTAACATGAGCGTTAAGTTCCGAGTAAATTAGAAAAAGGCACTTTGACACTTCTCTGCCTCGAGACGAGAGAACGATGTAGCAAGTTATTAAAAACAAATCATTTTTATCATAGCAACATCGGCTTGTTACGTTTCATTCAATCGATTTTTTAGTTTTTTGCATGGAATTAGAATGTACTATAACGATTTTACGTGCACCTCTTTTAATATTTATGTTTGTATCTTTGGTATGCCGAAATTAAAATGTTCTCACTGCTGAGACACAGGCGTAGGCGTCCACTAGGTGAGAGGGAGTAGGCCGTAATCCATCACGCGGGCCCAGTGCGGGTTGGAAGATGTCACATGTCTTCGAATTTTTGGTTCTAGGACCATGCCGGTTTCCTCACGATGTTTTGCTTCTGAAAGTAAAGCGCCTGTCGGGGTTCGAACCCACGACGATCTACAATTCGTAAGTCGGGGGCATTACCACTGGGCCACCACTGCTACACTACACTCACTTGATAATCACCACAAATGACATGGGCTGAAAATCACAATTTGACAAAACGAAGGTACAAAACCGATTATGTTTCAAATTTTTTCAATCACCTCTCTTAGGAAATGAACTGGAGATTTTAGTAAATGTGGTGCTAGATTTCGAGATTTCGTTAATCATCATAATTGACAAAGTGACTCGTTATTACCTACTGAAAGTGATGCTCATCCAATTTTCATTATTAGTATAAATTAATTATGCGACTGCCATGTCATTTTAGTTTTATTTTTTTTGTATCATAATTTTGTCTACACGTCTCGTCGTCAAAATCGAGGACGACTAAACGAGAGAAGAATCGGAGATTATCCCGTGTTGAATTGTCAAATTCGAGATAACTTAGGTGTCATGTTAGGGTTTGTCGAGAAAACATCAAGATTGACAGAACATTGTATGGCAGCGCTGTCAGAAAACGAGAAAAGTGTTGAGCTGACATAAAATTACTCACGCGAGAGCGAGTAATTGTCGTGTGTGTCATGTTAGGCCTGCTGGACAAATAGAGAGAACTCTTCCAATTTTATAGGCACACTTGAAGCGATTTGAATCGTTTTTGGAAGAGTACTTTCTTGGAGTGGTCCCATTTCAATTTGGTGAAGATCTGATGAAGAACTTCTGAGATAGGCAACGGAACTCCTCAATAAATGATAGCAAATGGACTGGGATTGCTGAAATCTCATGTCTGTTTGTTGTTTACACCAGTTCATAACATAACATCACGCCAGTACGCTGTGAAGGGGTAAGCACATGTGAACCACTAAAAAGTGAAAAATAAAAACTTTTTACAAAAAAATTCAACCGACTTCCAAAAACAACACTACAAAGTGAAAAATAACTTTAATTTCGGAAGTCGGTGGCAAAAACGAAAATACATTTAATCAGACACCGACTTCCGAAATTAAAGTTATTTTTCACTTTGTAGTGTTGTTTTTGGAAGTCGGTTGTATTTTTTTGTAAAAAAGTTTTTATATGGATGATGTTCTAGTTTGTTTTGCAGGTAGTGGTTTTAGAATTTGTGTGGGGTAGGTACACAACTAAAAAGTGAAAAATAAAAACTTTTTTACAAAAAAATACAACCGACTTCCAAAAACAACACTACAGTGACAAATAACTTTAATTTCGGAAGTCAGTGGCAAAAAACGAAAATACATTTACCTAGACACCGACTTCCGAAATTAAAGTTATTTTTCACTTTGTAGTGTTGTTTTTGGAAGTCGGTTGTATTTTTTTGTAAAAAACTTTATTCTTTTTCATTTGATAAATATAAAATTAATTATTGTTTTACTCACCCCTCTGAATGATTAGCACTAGACTTCAAATGAATCCTATACACTTGTATGTTTTTATACTGTACATTGCACTGTTGACAATATGCCAGCCTCTTCGCATTGTTGCCGCTATGCCCCACCATATGAGTTTCTAGCCGCGTCTTAGTTTTAAAAGTTTTCTTGCAAATATCACAATTAAAGTTGCGTAGTACGGAGTGGGCTCGGCTGTAAAAAATACATTAACTTGACAACAAGATTAAGGCGCTAGAAGGTTCTTTTGGCGCGTGGCCGAAATCGGAACTAAATCCGCCATCTTGTTTTGTGAATACGTTTCAAGTGACATTTCACAAAACAATTACACAAATGTTTACCAACAGCGCCCCCTGTCAACGTCATTCGAGCGCCAAAAGAACGTTGCAGTTGTTTTCAGTCCCTTCACAGTTATTTTGCTTAAGGCCTGTTTCACCACATACGATTAAGTTCCTATTAACTTACTTGGCAGATAATTTCATACAAATTCTGTTCCATTTTTGAATTTATTCGGTGAGTAGTGGCTACTCGGACATCGTGATACCCTTAAGGACGCTGTTACAAATGGGTAGTCAAATCATTACTTTTTTACACAAAAGTATGTTTATTAAATAAAATGCTTTGCATTCTTAAAATGTTTTTTGGCCAAACTGTTGATAGATGTGCATGGTACGATTCTGAACTATAAATGTAATTTTAAATAGGTACATTTTCTGAATAAATGTACTGAAGTAAAAATGTTCACTCCGATACCGGTCCGGTATTTATTGAGAAACTGTACTTACCTATCTAAAATTATATTTATAGTTCAGAATCGTACCATGCACATCTATCAACAGTTTGGCCAAAAACATTTTAAGAATGCAAAGCATTTTATTTAATAAACATACTTTTGTGTAAAAAAGTATTGATTTGACTACCCATTTGTAACAGCGTCCTTAAGGTGATTGCGCAGTATTAGCCACTACTTATTCGGTAACATTTATCCCGCAAAAAAAACGTGTAGTACAGGGTGGCCCATAAGTCCTTAGACATATAAATAATTAATAAATAAAAAACTAATAACAATAATAAATATCTTTTTATTTCGTATTAATCTTTACATAATGGGAACTATTTTTTGAAAATAACATTCAATCTGCCTAGCCTTTTCCCAACTACAACAGTCTAACCGGATGCAGGTGAATACCAGTATTTTACATGGAGCTACTGCCTATCTGACCTCCACAACCCATCAACTGGGTAATACGATACCCCTTGGTAAGACTGGTTGTCGGACTTTCGGGCTTCTGACGACCCGTAACGACTGTCAAAGATCCACGAATGACAGCCGGGACCAGCGGCTTAACGTGCTTTCCGAGGCACGGAGGAGTCTCGGTATGTAAATATGGTCACCCATCCACGGACCGTTCCCGGCAAGCGTAGCTTATCTGATGGATCGACCCCTGCGGCTGTTATTACTTAGTCACAATGACATTATCGAAATGTAATACGTTACGAGCACGGCACTCATGTAAGCGACGTCTAAAACTATCGATGTCCGCGCGGCAAGTCAGTTCTATGATGTTAGCCATTTCTCTTTGATTTTCTTTTAGGGCTTCAATTGACCGCGGGTTTTTGTCATACAATTCAGATTTCAGATAACCCCATAAGAAAAATCAATCTGAAATCGGAAGTGTATAACACAAACCCGCGATCAATTGAAACCCTAAAAGTAAATAAAAGAGAAGGCTACTCTAATCGCTTACAGGAGTGCCGAGATCGTGATGGATAAAGTAATTAAAAAAAAAAAAAAACCATTTTGTAAAGATTAATACGAAATAAAAAGATATGTGGTGTTACAATTAGAAAAATTTAACTCTGGTCATACAAAAGTTATTGATTAGTATTTATTCTGTTGCCACCTGATGGCGCCTTCTGTTTGGTTTTATAATCTGTGTCATGTATGCTTTTCCGGTCTTGCTGAATGTTAAGTAAAGTAACAAATGTAATGTGCATCTTATTAATAGAAGAAATATTAGAATACATACATTGTTTTCGTTTCCAAACCCATATTCCAATAGGTTATGGGCCCAGTGTACTCGGCAAATAGAAGTTTCACAAGAAAACAGCAAGGAAAAGTTAAAATATTTATCGAAAAATTAGCGACGCCATAGTTGAGAAATTGTAAGATGGATCCCACGCGGTCTATGAGTTTAGAAAAGTTTGATGGAAATAACTTCAGACAATGGAAGTTCCAGATCAAGTGCGCCTTGAAAGCTAAAGGAATTGATATTTCAATGTCAAAACCAGAAACAAACAGTACTGACTGGTTGAAAAATGATGGTATGGCGATGTATATCATCACCTCGTCGATGGATTTCAAGCAAATAACACTAATAGAAAACTGTGAAACAGCACAAGAAATAATGACAAAACTAGAATCTATCTATGAACAAAAGAGTGAATTATGTAAAATGCTAATTCATGAAAAGTTTTATCAGTATAAAATGTCAGCCAATGACAGTGTAGCACAACATATTTCGAAGGTCGAAATCTTAGCAAAACAGCTAAAAGAAAGTGGAGAGGATATCAGCGAAATGGCCATACTTACAAAAATACTTGGAACATTGCCACAGAAATACAGATCATTGCGTCAAGCATGGATGTCATTAGATCCCAAACAACAAACTTTAAATAACTTAACTGCTCGTCTATTAGACGAAGAAGCAAGTTTGGCTTCTGTTGAAGAACAAGAGACAGCTCTTCTTGTTACCAATAAGGGATGGAAGAATCGGTCAAAGCAAAATGAGCCAAAGGCATCTGGTAGTGATATAAATCAAAATAAAACTACTAAACATAGATTTGAATGTTATAATTGTGGAAAGAGAGGACATTTTTCTAAAGAATGTCGATATCCAAAGAAAAATAAATCAAGAAAACCTCAACAAGAAGGTTTAGATATGTTGGCATTTAATGTAGAAGACAGTTCCTGTAATCCTGAAGAAGACACTTGGATATTGGATAGCGGTGCCTCTGCGCACATGACATTTAGAAAGGACTTCTTTTATGAATTATTTGAATGCAACCAGAAGTCACTGACATTAGGAAACAAACAATCTGTGGAGGTGTCAGGCATCGGCAAAGTGTCAATAAAAAGATACGTCAATGGCCAGTGGGAGACTGGTGAACTGCATGGTGTATTGTATGTTCCAAGTTTGCGAAGAAACTTATTCTCAGAAGGTGTTATAATACGGAAAAACTACATTATAATTAAGAAAGATACAAGTGCTCTAATATATAAAGAAAATAAAGTTGTAATGAGTGCAAAAATAACAGAAAATAACTTGTATGAGTTGAAGATAAAAGTAGTGGTTCCAGAGACCTGTAATTTGGTTCAAAATGATCAAAGTGATATCAAAATGTGGCATGAACGGCTGGGACATTTAAACCTAAAACAAATAAAAAACATGTGTACTAATAATGTGGTTGAAGGTTTGAGAATTAATGACAGTGATCAAAAGAACTTTATTTGTGAGGCATGTGCATATGGGAAGCAGTGCAGGTTTCCATTTCACAAATCTATAAGGGGAGAACTACAGCCTGGTGACTTGGTGTACAGTGATGTCTGTGGACCAATGAGCTGCACATCAGTTCAGGGTATGAGATATTTTGTGTTATTCAAAGATGCAGCTACAAGTTACAGGCATGTATATTTTATTAAAAACAAAAGTGATGTCATGGATATGTTCAAGAAATATAACAGCATTGTTAAAAATAAATACATGCATAGTGTTAGAATATTACACACAGACAATGGAGGAGAATATGTCAACAAAGTTTTTAAGGAATATTTGGACAAAGAAGGGATAATTCATGAGCTTACTGCTCCATACACACCAGAACAAAACGGACGGTCAGAGAGAGAGAATCGAACCATAGTAGAGAGCGCTCGCTCAATGTTGTATGCAAGAGATGTGCCACTATACCTATGGGCTGAAGCTGTGAACTGTGCAGTTTACATATTAAACAGAACATCCTCTAGCCAGACTCCTAATAAAACTCCTTTTGAGTTATGGAATGGTACCAAACCTCAGTTAGGACATGTGAAGGTGTTTGGTAGTGTCGGATATGTTCATATTCCTGATCAATTAAGAACAAAATTGGATAAGAAAAGTGTGAAAATGATACTAGTTGGTTATGACAACACCAATTACAGAATGTATAATATAAATAAAAAGACAATACAAATATCAAGAAATGTCATCTTTGATGAACATCAAGTTACAGAAATAAGAAAGAATATTTCACAAATATACATTGGTGATGATGATAATAATGAGACAGTAATGCAGAATAATGAAACAGAAGTAAGCAAGACAGATAGTACATTAATTGAATCTTCAACGTCTGAGTCTGAAGATAGTCTGTTGAGTTGCAACAGTGATGATCCGTCATATGAACCACCTCAACAAAAAGGGAACAGATCAAATAAGAACATAACTTTCAGGCCAAGAAATAATAGACGTATGGAAGCAAACCTAGTTGAGCTGTCAGTGCCTCAAACGTATGATGAAGCATTAAAGTGTCCACAGAAGAATGAATGGTCAGAAGCCATCAAAGAAGAATTATCTGCACATGAAGAAAACAAAACTTGGAGTATTGTTGAAAGATCTGGTCAGCGAACTCTTACTACTAAGTGGGTTTTTGCGTTCAAGAGGAATGAGAATAATCAAGTATGTTATAAGGCTCGCTTATGTGCACGAGGGTTCACTCAGATTAAAGATGTTGATTATCAAGAAATATTTTCCCCAACAATCAGGTATGACTCTATAAGAATTATTCTTTCTATTGCAGCAAAATATCAGTTAGAAATTCAACAATTTGATGTGAAAACTGCTTTTCTAAATGGGTACCTAGAAGAAAATATTTTTATAGAAGTACCTGAAGGTGTGTTATTGGACAATAATTGTGTGTTAAAATTAAATAAGTCACTGTATGGTTTAAAACAGGCTTCTCGTTGCTGGAATAAAAGGTTTACTAAATTTTTAAAGAAATATGGTTTTGTACAATGTCAGGCTGACAATTGTGTATTTACAGGCTTATTTGATAAGATTAAAGTATATTTAATCATTTATGTTGACGATGCCTTGGTAATATCTTCTAGTAAACAGCTTATTCAAGAAATAATTGAATATTTAAAACAAGCTTTTAAAATCAAAGAATTAAATTTGAAATACTTTGTGGGCATGGAAATAGAAAGAATAAATAATTATATCTGTATTCAGCAAAGGGACTACATAGAACAAATTATTAAGAAGTTCTGTATGGATAGTGCAAATCCTGCCAGTACTCCAGCAGACGTCAATGTTATTATTACTAAAAATGTAGATGAAAATACTGTTAATTTTCCCTACAGAGAAGCTATAGGCTCCTTATTGTTTTTGTGTTCTGTTTCTAGACCTGACATATCTTTTACTGTGAATGTATTAAGCAGATATGTTAACAATCCATGTCAGCAACATGTAAATGCTGTGAAACGTGTCCTTAGATACCTAATTAATACAAAAGATTTGTATATAAAGTATGGAGAAAGTAATGATCTTATTGGTTATTCAGATTCAGATTTTGCAAGCGACATAGATACGCGTAAGTCTACAACAGGTTATATTTTTAAAATGAATAATGGTCCAATCACATGGTCTAGTCAAAAACAAAAGACTATTGCTCTCTCCACAACTGAAGCAGAGTTTGTGGCTGCTTGTGAAGCTGCAAAAGAGATAGTGTGGTTGCAGCTGCTAATGTTAGAATTAGGTGAAAGTTGTGAATGTGTTATGCTTTGTGTTGATAATCAGAGTGCAATAAACTTAATTAACAATCCTGTTTATCACAAAAGAACAAAGCATATAGATGTTAAATATAATTTTATAAGGGAAAAGGTTGAGTTGGGTTTAATAAAAATTAAATATGTTCCAAGTAAAGTTCAACTAGCTGATATTTTAAAAAAAGCTTTGCCCACTCAAACTTTTAACTGTCTGAGGAATCAGATGTTATTTAATTAGTTCTCCAGTTCTCCTATATATTTTCTTAAAGTGTTTTTGTTTTAGTGGGAGGGCTGTACTAGATGAAATGATAAGATGTACTAGATATATATATTTTAAAGTGGGTTAAATTTTAGTGGGAGTGTTACAATTAGAAAAATTGTAACTCTGGTCACACAAAAGTTATTGATTAGTATTTATTCTGTTGCCACCTGATGGCGCCTTCTGTTTGGTTTTATAATCTGTGTCATGTATGCTTTTCCGGTCTTGCTGAATGTTAAGTAAAGTAACAAATGTAATGTGCATCTTATTAATAGAAGAAATATTAGAATACATACATTGTTTTCGTTTCCAAACCCATATTCCAATATGTGGGAATTAATGGTAAAGTGGCAACACACTTTTAAAAAATAAAAAAGAAGTTTAAGAAGTTTTGCTTTTTATTCACAACAATCCCTACATGTGGGTATCATCCGGGATCAAACAGTGAATAAAAAGCTAAAATAGCTGGTGAGTGCATGCCTGAGCCCGAGGACAGCCATCATGAATGTCAGAATGAATGATAAAGTGGCAATACACAAGGTACGACGTATGTGAGAGATGGTTATGACAATACTGTGCGAGCGGGACGGTATGAGACTGAGACAAGATGGACGACGAATATTAACGACGCATGCAAACGGATTTGAGATAACAAGTTTAAGAAGATCTTTTGATTCACAACAATCCCTATAGATGTTTCTAATCACTAGTAGTTTTTTATTTATTAATTTTTTACATGTCTAAGGACGAGCCACCCGGTACAGTGCCGTGTGAACTTAGCCTTACAACGATAATAAATTGGACTCACGTAATATGTTTTCTAATAGTATTTTTTAGTTTGAATTTTTCTCCACATTCGTTGCACCAGAACTGATGTTCCTGTTCCATGTGTTCTTCTAAATCTTGTGGGTTTCTGAGAACGAAATAAACATGTTTTGTTAAAAAACTATAAAGCACTAGCTCAACTCAGTCTATCGCAGTCCACTGTTGGACATAGGCCTCTTCCAGGCTGCGCCACAACACCCAGTCCTCCGCATTCCGCATCTGTTCAGTCACCTTTTTTGGGTCGTCGGTCCATCTGGCGTCCCATACTGGACTTGGCGATACGCGGTCTTCACTCCAGGACTCGTCTGCTCTACTGGCCATCGGTCCTTCGACAAAAATGGCCAGCCCACTGCCAGCCAGAGACGGATTTGCAATCTTGGCCGCCCTAGGCCCCAGGCCATGTAGTAAAAATAGGTACCAGCCGCCCCTTTCTCAGCACCCATCTTATAGACTGCATAAATAAATTCAAGTTGATGCTGTTGAATTCAAGTTTGGTTCCATAGTAAAAGTTGTTCATAATGATGAGTACAGTGACCCCTAAGAGGATATTGGTCAATAACCAGTAACCCTGTATAAAGGAGTGATTTAGGAAGATTATTGTTAAGTATACGATGCGATGCAGTGCGGCCCGCCATAATGTGCGGAAGTCTAGAGTATTTAGGTACTTTCAGTTATTTCTTGTTACATCAGTTTTTTGTCAGATTGGCCGCCCTAGGCCCGGGCCTAATGTGCCTTAGGGCAAATCCGCCTCTGCTGCCAGCCACTTCAGCTTGCTTACGCAGCAAGCTATGTCGGTAATCCCAGTGCTTTCCGCATAATTTCATTTTTTATTATGTCCTTCAAAGAAACTCCCAAGCACGTAGATGTTAGCCCAAAAGTCTGACAACAAGTCTTACCAAGGGCTATCGTATTACCCCGTAACTGGGTTGTGGAGGTCAGATAGGCAGTCGCTCCATGTAAAATAATGGTATTGAGCTGCATCCGGTTAGACTGGAAGCCGACCCCAACATAGTTGGGAAAAGGCTAGACAATTGATGAAATCAGTTATTGTCTATGAGTATAAACAGGTAGATAGGTTATACACGCTCCACAAGTGGCACTTTTAAGAGTCCCCTTAAAAGTGCCAATTTTTTTTTGTGTTTTTAAAATTCCTATACATTGAGTGATTGCCTTCAGTCTTGGTTTATTTCATAGTTAAGAAAATGCCACCAGTGAGGCGTCAAAATATCGGAAAGAAGTAAATTAAAAGTTGCCGGGAAAATTGGATAATTCGGGAAACTGAAAATGAATTTCATTAGGAATTTTGTATGAATTATTGAAATTTGGCCAACGTCTGTCGGGTCAGCTAGTTTATTATATAATTGGTTATGGTGCTGTGATGACAACTTACTTGGCCACAAAATAACACTGCGAACAGCGTATGCTATCCGGTTTATCAGCTGCGTGCTTGATCTTACAATGGTTGACCGCTGAGCGCAAGTCGTTCCCCTGATATTTACATAGCCTGCACCTGTAGACCACATAGTGCTTTCTTTTATGTTTATTTAACGCTAATTTGTGAGGAAATCTGACGGTGCATACTTCGCAGATGTGGTTGCCGATTTTCTGAAAAAAAAAAAAATAATAATTTGCTAATAAAAGTAAATAAAAAAAAACATGACAACATTTGTTGCGAGATTTTCTTGCCTAAACCTTTTTACTTGTGATTTGGAAGTCTGAAAAGAAAACGATTTTTTTTCATTTAGTATTCGTATTCGTTGCATCACTACATTTTACTACGCCGAATACCATCAAATTACCGAATATTCGTATTCGCCGAATACTTTCATGATATTCGTAATTAGTGACTTCCTATTAATCCCATATCTTCCTAGATATTGCTTTGCGACCGAGTTGACAGACACAGATTAATTTATAAAATCATAAATCTTTCTTATCTTTTGTCTGCATCCACATATTTGATCAGCAATTGTGGCGACATTTTAGTTTGTAGCTATGTTGGTAGGAGTGGGACGTAGCTAAGCTATTTTCAACAGCAGGAAATATACAGACAGAAACAAGGACTCGTTTATAGCCAAAAAACTGACAACTATTGTTTTTAAATAAAAAATTACCTATAATTAACTTTAAATATTTAAATTACATGTAAATATTTATATTGCTTAGCGTTTTTAATTTGACCTTCTATATAAATAATTGTGTGCAGCTATAGTAGAATCAGGTATCCGTATTCGATGAATAGTGTATTCGGTATTCGTATTAAAAGTAGTATTCGTTGCATTGCATCACTAATAAAAACGTCTATAACACGGCAAATAGGGATGATGACTATTTTTTTTTGTTTGTCAAGTAGATTATTAAAAATATTGGACACGTATTTTTTCTTTCTTTACTTAATCAAAAGATTACGGCGATACATTGAGTTAAAATATGGCATGAAGTCACGCCTTGCTAGATTTTATACTAAATTGATACGTAGCGAGCTCCCACTCCCCAACTTTAAAACGTTTTATCTAAGTCACTTTTTGTTAGTAATGCTACAGCAAAAAATACGTGTCTAATATTTTTTTATTATCTGACTGACGGACTAAACAGAATTTCTTTTTTTTTTATCCAGGCATCATGTCTAATGGCATAGGGTGTCAATTTGATGACCTGTCTATATATTAGGTCTTTACCTATGAAATTGCCGTTCTGCAGTACTGGCCATTTCAAATCAAAATAATTTTTGTTTGGCTAAGAATTCTAATTTCAAATTAATTTTATTTTAAAACATGGATTTTTTTTCCAAAAGTAGTCATTTGTTTATTGATTAGTGTTACATTTTCATCGCATTTCAATCTTTTTCGTCATCGTGGATACGTTAAAAATTCGAGTAATTATGGAATATGAGTACCGTCGTGGCAGCAACGCGGCACAAGCGGCACGCAACATCAACGACGTTTACGGAGCTAACACTACAAACCAACGCACCACTTGTTATTGGTTTGTTCGCTTTCGTTCTGGAAATTTCGACCAGAAAGATGAACCTCGCGGTCGTCCGAAGATTTTGGTCGACAATGACGAATTAATGGCGATTGTGGAAGCTGATGATACACAATCTACGGCTGAATTAGCAGCAGCTTTTGACGTTAGCGTCAAAACAATATTGGTCCATTTGCGTCAAATTGGCAAGGTAAAAAAGCTTGACAAATGGGTGCCCCACGAACTCAATGATCGCCAGCGCGAAGTACGCGTCGAGACGTGCCTTGCACTGCTCAACAGACACACAAATGAAGGAATTTTGAACCGCATTGTTACCTGCGATGAAAAATGGATTCTGCTTGATAACCGCAAGCGCTCAGCAAGTTGGTTGGATCCTGGTTCAGCACCTAAACAATGCCCTAAACGAAAACTTACCCCTAGAAAAGTGATGGTCACTGTTTGGTGGTCTAGCGCCGGTGTGATTCATCACAGCTTCTTACTAAACGGGGTGAGCATTACTTCAAATGTGTACTGTGAAGAACTGAACACAATGATGGAGAAGCTGGCACATCTCCAACCAGCATTGGTCAATCGCTCGTCACCGCTGCTCCTGCACGACAACGCGCGACCTCATACTGCACAGCAGACGGTCTCCAAGATGCAAGAACTGGGGTTGGAAGCTCTCCGTCATCCGCCCTACTCACCAGACCTTGCGCCTACAGACTACTACTTTTTCCAGAATTTGGATAACTTCTTGGCGGGAAAAAAGTTCAATACCCGAGAGGCAGTACAAAATGCCTTTGAAGAATTTGTTGCCTCCCGTCCAGCTGATTTCTTTAAGAAGGGCATCAATAAACTGCCACTGCGTTGGCAAAGATGCATTGATTGCATGGGTGATTACTTCGATTAATACAAATAAAAAATGCATGAAAAAAATTCGTTTAAATTTTTTCATACAAAACGGCAATTTCATAGGTAAAGACCTATTATTACATACCTCGTCATGCTTCTTCCTCATATGACTTCTATATTTCTCCTCTTTTCGAAACCCAAGCACACAGCCATGACATATATGAGGTAGCTTCCTAAATGATGGATGATTTCTTCTCTCTTCTCTGACTCCTACCATCTCTTGCTCACTCAAGACAACTTGTACAAACTTCTCTTGAAATTCTTTATCATCTGTATCTCTAACTTTTTGTGAATTTTTTTTTATAACTCTGACGCCATCTTTTTTTTGTCTACTGACAGTACTTGTTGGTAAATACTTGTTATGTTTTGTTTCTATACTTTCGAAATTTATAGTTATTTGATTATTTTTATCATTTGTCTCATTAAAGATATATTTTTCACCTTTAGAAAAGTTTTCTTGTTTTCCAAACAAATTATCATTGTCTTTATTTTCTACTACACCAACTTCTAAATACGTTTTTTCGTATTTTTCAATTGGAATTTCATAAAATTGGTCTAAATTATCATCAATTTGGTCTACATTTTCTTGTTTAATAGAATCTTTATCAACTTTGAGTTCTGTGTCACAGTTGGTTTTACAAACAAAAACATTGGTTTTAGAAAGTGTTGTTAGAGATTTTATATTGATATGCTGGAAAATAATAAGTCATTATTTTAAAATTAATTTTATATTCTGTCTAGTATAGCAAACCATTATACTCAGGCCACCGATACGAAATAAATACTTACATAAAATTGCAACGTATACAAATATCAACTTTAAACTAAAGAAAAAAACTATAGATAAATGTCATAAAATAATTTTTGTTGCAATGGAAACTGAACCAAATGCAACTTTAATCCCAAAAGCTTGAAATCTCGTCTTGTGGGCTTATTAAAGGTAACATATACAATGCATTTGTATCAGTAAGGGTGGCTTTCGTAGTAGGTATAAGTGTTAGGGTTGCCCGGGTGTCACCACTGTATGGATCGCCCGGAGGACACGGTGGAGCATACAGTGGAGGTCTGCCCGGCTTGGGCGGAGCACCACCGTGTTCTCACGGAGGCGATCGGCGGCGGCGATCTCTCGCGTCCAAACCTGGTCCAGGCCATGGTGCGGAGCGAGAGTGCATGGGAGGCCGTCACCTCCTTCTGCGAAGCAGTAATGCTCGCGAAGGAGGAAGCGGAACGCGTGAGGGAGAGGCAACAGCCGCGCCCTCGCGCCCCTAGCCGCCGTAGGAGACGCCCTGGGCGGCGGGAATCTATCGCCGATTCCGTAGGCGCGGGCTTGTGGACGACGAGTAATGGGCAGCTCGCCGTCCGGTAAGGACCAGGCCCGGGTCGACGGCGCGTTGTGTTCCACGCGCGCCTCAAAGAGATGTCAGCAGTGACGGGGTCAATTGGGCCGATGCCGCCGGGGTCGCGGGTAGATCGAAAGAGATACCGTGGCCCTGGCACGGGCAACTGAAGGAACACGGATGGGTTTTAGTCAGTAAAAGTCTGACACGCCCTCCCGCTCTGCCCAGAGCGAGAGGCAAAAGTCCTCGCGCACGTGTAGGAGTGACGCGAGGAGGCGAAACGCCGGGCATAACTCCGCTGCCGCGACAAATCGCGGTACAGCGGACAGAGCTCCGGCGGGATCTCATGGCGACATGGAGAGTGCGATTGTCGCAACCCAGCGCTGGGCACGCCACAATTGCGGCGATAATTCCCCTCTTTGAGGAGTGGTTGGAGAGGCGCCATGGCGTCCTCACCTTCCGCCTGACGCAGGTCCTCACCGGACACGGTTGTTTCGGGAGGTTCCTGTTTCGGATAAGACGGGAGGAAACGCCCGGGTGTCACCATTGTGTGGATCGCTCGGAGGACACGATGGAGCATACAGTGGAGGTCTGCCCGGCTTGGGCGGAGCACCGCCATGTTCTCACGGAGGCGATCGGCGGCGGCGATCTCTCGCGTCCAAACCTGGTCCAGGCCATGGTGCGGAGCGAGAGTGCATGGGAGGCCGTCACCTCCTTCTGCGAAGCAGTAATGCTCGCGAAGGAGGAGGGGCAACGCGTGAGGGAGAGGCAACAGTCGCGCCCTCGCGCCCCTAGCCGCCGCAGGAGACGCTCTGGGCGGCGGGAATCTATCGCCGATTCCCGGCCACCGTAGGCGCGAGCTTGCGGACGACGAGTAATAGGCAGCTCGCCGTCCGGTAAAGTCCAGGCCCGGGACGACGGCGTGTTGTGTTCCACGCGCGCCTGAAAGAAATGTCAGCAGTGACGGGGTCCAATAGGGCCGATGCCGCTGGGGTCGCGGGTTGATCGAAAGAGATACCGTGGCCCTGGCCACTTGTTTTAGTCAGTAAAAGTCGGACACACCCTCCCGCTCCGCCCAGAGCGGGAAAAGTCATTTGATGATGTCCCATACACAAAAAACAAAAGGGTCAGCACAGACAAAGCAGCAAGATGCTTGAACTGTTTTAATTGATAATGAACTTAAATGAAATGGTTAGCTCAAGCATGCCCGCTCCGCTATGTCTGAGCTGACCATTATAGAGCCACAAAGTTATCTGACCCAGGGGTTGTAATTGGAACAAACAAAATCAGTATGACAAGTGACAACGTCTGTTATTTTTTATTCACAAACAGCGGCACTGTCACCAGTCTAATGGGAATGTACTATTGATGATCCATAGCTGCCTGAGTCGGGTAATATCATAATGGTTAAACAGAACTGTTGATTTTATAGAAATGTAAGCTTTATTACCTCTTTAGTTTGTGATAAGGTCTCCTGTGCTGTCTTAGCTTTATTCCTAAAGCTATAGAACTTTGCCAGGATACTCCGGCATTCCCAACATACTCCACCTGGGGACTCTTGTAGCTGAAAATAAGTTTTTTTTTTTTTCAGTAAAATGTAAGTATGTGTATTATCACAGAAAGGTGGGTTGGTCTTCGTCAGACACAAGGTGGTGTCCGCAACTCCATATGACCATGTCAATGAATGTATTTTGCGTATGAGCGACGCAATTAAGAAGGCTATTGGTGGCATCATGTACCTACGGAGCGGTCAACACTGCAGATGACTGCATAACTTAGAGATGCTTCGTATGGTTGCAATCCTCAGCATTGAGAGAAGTCGAAGAAGATGCACATACATATTGTAACTTTTACTGTATTTTCTGCAAAGAATCATTTATTTGCAGAAAATACAGTAAAAGATGGTGGTTTAATGTACAGTCCATATTTAGCCTGTTTAGAGCATGCACATTAATTTGGCATTATACCTATAATAGGTACTTTTTAAAAATAAAATATACAGATATAAATACCTATGTTCTTATAGAATTTTCAAATTCAACAAAACTGTGCACAAGCTAGGGAGAGCTCAGTATTGACAGAGCCAGAGGCACTCACAACCAAATAAGACCACTGTCTTCTATTTCATAATAAATTCAAAATAAAAATATTATACTGCTTTTGATATTGATTTTTTAAACTTTCTTGAATTTTTTTTTATTAGATTTCACAACCGTACATAGCTTATTTAGTTTTCTAAGTTTCTCGGGTAATAAAGAGACGAAACCATTTATTTCGCGAAATAGTTAAAAGTTTGGATTTTTTATTTTGATTTAATCAAATCTAGTATTTTTACAAAAACTTACCTCTTCGAAATGTATTTCATGTAGCAATGCTGCTAGTTTATGCACAGGGACTAGATGGCGGTCCGTGCTTAGACATGTCACGCATATATTTATTTGTTCTTCCATTTTTGTTAGTTTTACACGTAAATACTCGTCATTATGTAAAATAAATTGTATACAAAATAAAGCAGCAATCCAGCAAGTAAAACAAACCACTACAAACAGAAGTGAAGGAACTACTGACGTTCACTGTCATAACCACAGAACATATATACCACAGACCATATATTCAGATATATACCGACTGATACCCAAGGTGAATATGTGCAAAGGTAGCCCGCGATTTTCAAATTTTCTTAAGTCTTTTTTTACAATTTGCAGGCACGGCAAGTCAGTCTCAGCCGTGACAAAGTTATGGAGTAGACCCCCTGAGGGTCTAGACAACTGGCTTCGCTTCCGAGCGATTCTTTTTCTATAATCGGTATCGCTTCAAAGTGACATTGACACTTCGAGATTTCGATAGCTCATGTCAACCCCATACATTTTTTGGTTTTTCTACTAGCGTCATCGCTCGAATGTTACACCACTACTCCGTTGGGCCACCACTGCTCATTAGGGTAGGATTATATTCAAAAAATCTACAATTTGCTAAGCATCGGGGCGGTTTATTAATAAAACATCAATGAATTTCAGTCTAAAATATTTATTTATATAATTATTCATTCTAGTTACATAATTATAAGGAAACACTATTGTCGCGCAACTGTTGCCGAACAATCGCTCAGCCGTCGCGCTTCTTTCGTGTCCCTCCACCTTTGTGCACAAGCCGTGTGTGTGTGTACAAGGCAGCGCTTTGCTTGAAAGTGTCGCCACAGTCTTCACACATAAACGACCGCTGGTCTGAATGTGTGAACTGATGACTACGCAGCGTTGCTGAAGTCTGTGAGATAAAGAAATAAAAGCAGTTAGATGCAATAAGAGGAAGTCTGAAAGTGAAACTGGTGACAGAAAAGTTGTGGGCGTGTGATGCGAGGAATAGGAAAATGTCGTCAGAAAACTTTTGAGTATGAATCTGGATGGCTATAAGAGTAGGGGAAGACCAAAGAAACGATGGATGGACTGTGTGAAAGATGATATGGCTAGAAAGTGGGCGACTACCGAGATGACGACAAATAGAGAAGTATGGAAGAAAAAGGCATGTTGCGCCGAACCCAACGCCATGTTAGTATTCAGCTGCTTTCAGTAAGACTGGAAGCTGACTCCAACGTAGTTGGGAAAAGGCTAAGCAGATTGATTGCCACGATGTTTCTACATTATACATTTATATACATAGTACAGAACGAGTTCCAAGTTCAATCCATGGAAGCCCTAACTATCGAAACTGTTATTGTATTTTGAACTTTATTCCGACGATCATAAAGATCTTTACTTCAGAACCGAGTGAAGGTGTCAGTTTTGTATTAAGAACTTTACACACGTCAGAATAAAGCTCAAAATCCAATAACTAGCTCGAAGGTTCAAGGTTGAATAAAGTTAAAATCCATTTTGTAATAAAATAATATAACTAGCTGTTGCCCGTGACTTCGTCTGCGATCCAAGATAAAAAGTATGACCTTATCCAGGTCCCAGGCTACTTATCTGTCAAATTTCATCCAAGTCCATTCAGCCGTTTTAGCGTGAAAGCGTAACAAACAAACAAACTCACTTTCGTATGTACAATAATAGTGAGGATTAGGATACCAGCCTATTATAGTCCTACTGCTGGGCAAAGCCCTCTTCTCTTACAGAGAAGGCACGGGCATTGATCACCACGCTTGCTCAAGACGGGTTGGCGATTTCAGACTTATATTGACTACTAGGTTTTCAAGGTTACTGGGCTAGGTTACTAGGCGGTCTCTCCGGTCCTATGCCCATATCTCTTGCCGGAACGCCCTTACCGATCTGCTCCGACTTTCGGTACCTCGGGTCGCTTGTCCAAGGGGACGGCGAAGTAGACCGAGACATAACGCACCGGATCAACTCAGGATGGATGAAATGGCGACATGTTACAGGAACAACTTGCGACCCACGGATGCCCCTCAAGTTGAAGGGGAAACAGGATGGATGAAATGGCGACAGGTTACAGGAACAACTTGCGACCCACGGATGCCCCTCAAGTTGAAGGGGAAACAGGATGGATGAAATGGCGACAGGTTACAGGAACAACTTGCGACCCACGGATGCCCCTCAAGTTGAAGGGGAAACAGGATGGATGAAATGGCGACATGTTACAGGAACAACTTGCGACCCACGGATGCCCCTCAAGTTGAAGGGGAAACAGGATGGATGAAATGGCGACAGGTTACAGGAACAACTTGCGACCCACGGATGCCCCTCAAGTTGAAGGGGAAAAATTACAAGTCCGTGATAAGGCCTGTGGTACTTTATGGATCGGAATGCTGGGCAGTGAAGAAGACGGATGAAAAAAAAATTGCATCCAGCGGAGATGAGAATGTTGAGATGGATGTGTGTAGTGACGAGAATGGATTAAAGTGAGAAATGAGTATATAAGAGGAAGTTTGAAAGTGGCGCCAGTGACAGAAAAGTTGAAAGGAAAGCGTTTGTCTTGGTATGGGCATGTGATGAGGAGAGACGAAACGCTTGTGACTAAAAGAGTGATGAGTATACATGTTGATGGATGGAGAGGCAGAGGAAGGCCAAAGAAAAGATGGATGACTTGTGTGAAGAATGATATGAAAGAGACGGGAGTAAATGATAGCGTGACAGTTGATAGGGAGAATGGAAGAAGAAAACATGTTGCGCCGACCCCAAGTAACATGGGATAAGGGCAGGAAGATGATGATTGACTACTAAGTTTTGTCTGCGACTTCAACCGCGTGGAGTTTCGGCCTCCGACCCAGTTTTTTTTGCTCGGCTCCTAAGGGTCGTAGCGTGATATTAATATAACATTCCTCAAGAATTCGGCTATCAAATGCAAAAATAAATATCCAAATCCGACTGGTTCCAGAGATTACCCGGTTGGAATGAAGTTCCTTTCACTGTAATTATATTATTTATTAATATAGAGCCATCTAGAATGGCCTCAAGTTTCAAAAGTTTTTGTTTATGTTAAATAATAAAGAGCAGATAAAATATTTGACACATGACACCTTAGACAATATACCTATAGATCGACCACCGCGTGGCCGCTCATGGGATAGCTATATAATACTTTTTCTAGGTTATGTGGTATGAGAAATGAAGTTCAACGTAAGAAATCTTCCATATTTTGGACTGAAACCCATGTCAATACATACGTACTCGTACAATGCAAAAACTGTCCAAAAAATGTTAAATTAATCGACACAAGATAAATTTTGTAACAGTGAAAGAACGTTGTTTGGCTAACATTCAAAAGTTCGCCAAGCAAAAATACGGCACGCCGTAAGAGACGGAAGATACGATGCTTTGTCTCAATTTTCCTACTAATTTTGTCACTTCTACACTTCACACTGTAATCATGGCTACGTCTACAGGTATATAGTCTAAGCATGACACTGACGTCATAACGCTTTTTCGCTACTTGACAATTTCTGTCAGTTCACTCCTACCACAAGGCGCGTTCGTTCCAGAAACAAAAAGTGGTACTCACAAAGAATTTCTTGCCACATGTGCTGCAGGAATGATTCCTAGGTCTGCTCAGACCATGGTATAGTTGTTTGTGATTACGTAAACGCCAATTTGATATGAAAAGCTGGAACAAATAACATGGAACATCTAAGACGCAGATAACTGCCAATGGCTTTGAATGGTTAGTTTGCGTGTTCTGTGCTAAGCTCACGCAACGCGTCGTATCGTACGTCCACTCGTAGTAATAGGACTCGACAATCAAGGAGCGTCGCTGCTGATTTTGGCAATTGATTTTTATTTATATATATATAGATGAACCAATTACAGGCACTTTTGAATTGTCAAGGGAAAAAACCAGAAAGAAACAAAAAACCAAAGGAAAAAAAAAGAAAGATAAGCTTTAACACGTAACCGAGTTAGACGGCTAAATGGTTTGGAGCCTGACAGAAACAGATAAAATTGCTTTTTGTTCAATTAATATCTATAAATAAAATACAGAATCAGTATTATTTAAACACTAGTTTTGCCAGCCGCTTCACCCGCGTGAACATACTACCGGGATAAAAGTATCCTATGTGTTAATCCAGGTTATAAACTATCTGTGTGTCAAATTTCATCCAAATCCGTTCAGCCGTTTTTGCGTGATTGAGTAACAAACACCCAAACATCTTCAGAAACTTTCACATTTCTAATATTAGTAGGATACTGGCTGCGCCCCGTGGTTTCACCCGCGTAGACCGGCATAAAAAGTAGCCTATGTGTAAATCCAGGGTGTCAGCTACCTCCGTACCAATTTTTGTCAAAATTGGTCTAGCCGTTTGACCGTGAAGAAGTAACAAACATACAAACACACACACACACAAACACGCGCCTATAAATTATTAGTGTGATATATACATAGGTAAGATACCTTATTGCACAGTTCACATTTATACTGTGATTTTCGTAAATGATAGAAGTCATAGTGTTGCTTCAAATATCCTTTCGACCTGAATTTCTTATTGCACTCTGAACATGGATATCTGAAAATTGTAATAAAGTACATGTTTAATTTGTGTAAGGAATTGCGGTTACAACGTGTACACACGGCTACATATCAAGCTATAAATTTCCAGTATAACCTGACCTCTCATTGTACGGAAATCCTATACAATGCGAGATCAGCTTATACTGGAAGTATAACTTGAAACAGAGAAGTCTGACGGTCAACATTTCTATATCAGTTAAGTCAAATTAAATGTTCCATTGTTATTGTTGTGTTGTGTGGGTTCCGTACCCAAAAGTTGCCAACGGGACCTTATTACTAAGGTCTGTCACAGGGCTGTATCTTTTGACCCGTAATATGTAGACACTTGAAATTTTCACAGAGTGTGTACTGTAGAGGTTTGTTCAAGCCTCGACAATATTATACTGGCTGACATTCAATCATTCAAATATAGATTGGAGGATGACAGATAGATTTTGGTAGGGCTCCGCGTAGAACCAATTTAGTTAAGGAGTGTGATTTATAATTTATCTGAAGTTTAAAATACAGAGGGCTTCAGCCCCAGAGTCCCTCTCGTTTTATTAGTAATTCAGTAAATCTTCTATTGTAGGCGCGCGATCTGAGTGCAGTCGGGGTATGAGGAGCGGGGCGGGTGCAACTCCCCCCGCCTGTCGACACCTCGCCGCGGCCGCCTGTAGTTTAGTGCTGCGCTGACCTTGATGTCTCTCGCTCGCGCGCTTATCGATAGCGGATGGATTAATGGAAGATACCGTAGACCGATTTGTCATCGAGGTCGGCGATGACAGTGATGATAGTTTACAATAATAAACTTGTTTGATTAAGATTTCCGGCTTTCCCACAGTTTTCTTAAAGTAGGGAATATATGCATGATATTTTCTTTTTTTTATACCATAGCTTGTAATAAAAATATCTAGCGCAAATATAATAAATAAAACGTGTTAAAATACTAACAGATACAAGCAGTTGGAACGTCCACTTTTAAGGTGTCAAAGAAAAATATCGAACTCCGTTCATTGTCGCTAATTAGGTCACATCACTAGCGCATTCCTCAGAACTGCACTCAGATCGCGCGCCTACTGTACTGTGAGGTTCGAGCCCCCATAGTACTACGATGGTCGCTATAACAACAGATAAAATGTTAAAAATTAAAGGGGATACATGAAACAAAATATGTATTGTTAAATATTGTACGGTTCTACGGAACCGTACGTGTCTGTGGCCGGCTTTTTTCTTTTTCATTTGATAAATATAAAATTAATGATTGTTTTACTCACCCCTCTGAATGATTAGCACTAGACTTCAAATGAATCCTATACACTTGTATATTTTTATACTGTACATTGCACTGATGACAATATGCCAGTTTCTTCGCAATATTGCCGCTATGCCCCACCATATGAGTTTCTAGCCGCGTCTTAGTTTTAAAAGTTTTCTTGCAAATATCACAAATAAAGTTGCGTAGTACTGAGTGGGCTCGGCTGTAAAAAACATTCGACTTGACGACACGCTTACAGCGCTAGAAGGTTCTTTTGGCGCGTGGCCGAAATCGGAACTAAAGCCGCCATCTTGTTTTGTGAATACGTTTCAAGTGACAATTCATAAAACAATGGGAAAGGTCGGGCAAAGCGAATTGTAGATGGCGTGATCATACCTAGGTCCCTGAGGAATGTAAGACATCACAACACGAACATACGTTTTTGTTTTCAAGAAGACACTAGTCAATGGCCTTAGTGAGAGTTTTTATACTTACTCAATCACGTTAAGGACGCTGTTACAAATGGGTAGTCAAATCATTACTTTATTACACAAAAGTATGTTTATTAAATAAAATGCTTTGCATTCTTAAAATGTTTTTTGGCCAAATTGTTGATAGATGTGCATGGTACGATTCTGAACTATAAATGTAATTTTAGATAGGTACAGTTTCTCAATAAATACCGGACCGGTACCGGAGTGAACATTTTTCCTTCAGTACATTTATTGAGAAACTGTACCTATCTAAAATTATATTTATAGTTCAGAATCGTACCATGCACATCTATCAACAATTTGGTCAAAAAACATACTTTTGTGTAAAAAAAGTAATGATTTGACTACCCATTTGTAACAGCGTCCTTAACGTAAACTTCAATTTGTACTGAAACTGAATAAGCGCCGTCTGGTGACTAAAATGGGAAACACAATTATTCCATACAAATAATAAATAAATAATAATAATAATAATATATTTATTTAAGAAAAACATGGTATAAATAGGTCTTACAATTGACGTAAGTTAACGTAAACGTAAACGCAATCGAGTAAGTATAAAATCTCGCAATAAGGCCACAGTCGTTTCTTTTTTCATATCATTTAACATTTCGAATATTTATCTCTAAAGAGTTCTTAACCTACACTTGATGCTATGCAACCTTTAACATTTTCGACACGCTGGGATGCACTCTGTCCGGTTCTCAACACTCGGCTTAACACAGAGAGTTCAAAATCCAGTACGCGATAAAATTCCGTCGCGATATTTTTCGTCCGTGCGAACGGGGGCTTAGCTGATATTATGAATTGAAATATAGACCTTGTACACTCACCTCATATGTCTTCTAAGATTGTTCTTGTCTTTGAATTTAATACCACAGTCACAGAAAAGAGTATGTTCCGTCTGCATGTGTTTTTCTAAATCGTCTGGGGTTCTGAGGACAACATCTTAATATATATAATTCTTCTGTACGTGTGTTTGTCACCCAACTCCTCCTAAACGGCTGGACCGATTTAGATGAAATTTTGTGTGTATATTTCAATGGGTTCCTGGATGGTTCGAAAACACTATTAGACCCGGTAGGTGGCGCTGCAGTCGGGTTCAAGGATCGTTCAGACAGGACAACGTCTGTCGGGTCCCCTAGCATATACCACACCTGAATGATTTCTTAATTTTACTAAGCTTAAGGTGCATCCGGTTAGACTGGAACCCGAACCCGACATAGCAGGGTAAAGGCTAAGCAGATGATGATGACTAAGCTATAGATGTTTTTAAAAAAATAAATTCCAGCTATTCTTTTTTACGGTTCCGTAACAAAATGGTAAAAAGGAACCCTTATGGTGCGACTCAGTCAGTCCGTCTGTCACAGCTGAATATCTCAAGAACTACTAATGCTACCAACTTGAAATTTGGAACCGTTTTAGGTGACGTTTGCCCAACTATTTTGCAAATAAGAAAGAAGTAAAAAAATATACTTATATATATTTTTTTTTTGCAACAGGGACTGAAAGGGGGTCTTAAAAATTCGAAGTGGGGCATGTGGGGTATCATATAAAGACATTCTCAAACATTTTTTTTTCTTTTTTTAGGCCGCATAGTTTTCGACTTTTGATGAAAAATGTAAAAAAAAATACCTTATCTCCGAAGTTTGCATAGAGAAAAATCTGAAACTATTCAATGTGAAGTTTCTGTAAAGATTACAGGAAAAATAAAACGACGTCTCTAAATAGCCCACTTTTATAGAAATCGGAACGGAACTCTCGGTGCGCGAGTCCGACTCGCTCTTGACCGGTTTTTTTAAAGTAATAGCACGGGCAGGCGTTGCGATGCGACGGAGTGGCTCGGGGAACAAGAAATTTCACGCGGACGAATTCGCTGGCAGAAGCTAGTCAATTATATGATGGATGGCAGGTAAATTTCAACGCAGGGTGGTTCAGAATCATGTACTGCATCCATAGTAACAGGTTACGCGTCCATGTCCCTGCCATCCTGTATTCTATTTTATAAAACTTACTTGACCACAACACTATACTGTGAACAATGTATGCTATCAGGCTTGTCTGCTGCATGCTTAGTCTTACAATGATTGACGGCTGACATAAACTTACTTGACCACAACACTACACTGTGAACAATGTATGCTATCAGGCTTGTCTGCTGCCTGCTTAGTCTTACAATGATTGACGGCTGACATAAACTTACTTGACCACAACACTACACTGTGAACAATGTATGCTATCAGGCTTGTCTGCTGCATGCTTAGTCTTACAATGATTGACGGCTGACATAAACTTACTTGACCACAACACTACACTGTGAACAATGTATGCTATCAGGCTTGTCTGCTGCATGCTTAGTCTTACAATGATTGACGGCTGACATAAACTTACTTGACCACAACACTACACTGTGAACAATGTATGCTATCAGGCTTGTCTGCTGCATGCTTAGTCTTACAATGATTGACGGCTGACATAAACTTACTTGACCACATCATTACACTGTGAACAATGTATGCTATCAGGCTTATCTGCTGCATGCTTAGTCTTACAATGATTGACGGCTGACATAAACTTACTTGACCACAACACTACACTGTGAACAATGTATGCTATCAGGCTTGTCTGCTGCATGCTTAGTCTTACAATGATTGACGGCTGACATAAACTTACTTGACCACAACACTACACTGTGAACAATGTATGCTATCAGGCTTGTCTGCTGCATGCTTAGTCTTACAATGATTGACGGCTGACATAAACTTACTTGACCACATCATTACACTGTGAACAATGTATGCTATCAGGCTTGTCTGCTGCATGCTTAGTCTTACAATGATTGACGGCTGACATAAACTTACTTGACCACAACACTACACTGTGAACAATGTATGCTATCAGGCTTGTCTGCTGCATGCTTAGTCTTACAATGATTGACGGCTGACATAAACTTACTTGACCACAACACTACACTGTGAACAATGTATGCTATCAGGCTTGTCTGCTGCATGCTTAGTCTTACAATGATTGACGGCTGACATAAACTCATGAGCCTCATATTTACACAGTCGACATCTGTACACCACATAGTGCTTGATTTTATGGTTGTTCAAAGCCACTTTGTGACGTAAACGGATGCTGCATACATCGCAGATTTGCTCGCCGATGCTCTAGAAAAAAAATAATAATAATAATCTTTGGGAAAAGCATATGTTGTAACTTGCAACATTTGCGGTGAGAAAGTCTGGAAAGGATTTTTTTTAATGGCAATACTGTAATAGCTTATGGACGAAAGTTTTAATCTATGGTTGTAGTTGCACTGACTGTGCATAATTATTTAGTCTGAAAAAAAAATAAAATTGACTTAAATAAATAGGTTAAGAGAATTATGTTGATGGTAATGTATTTCTCAGTAGCAGCCTGGAGTCTGGCGTTGTGTCTTTGATTCAAAATCTAAAGTCATTTATTGCAACTAGGCTGAGGATCAGCAGTTTTTTAAATTTTTGTCGATTGTCTCGATTAATCCCGATTTTTTTTCTCGAAGTCGATAGCGACTAAAATACCTCGTCATTGCGCATAGCATTGTAAATGAAATGTCGGGTATCCTTAGAATAATCATTCTCGGTGGCTTATTATTTGAATCGATAATTATAAAAACCTACCATTCGACATTTTTACCAAAATTTAATTATGTAAGTAGGTAGGTATGGACTTTTATTTGTAAATTCTTTTACGAAATGTTTTTAAAATCATCGATTCTTTTTATGTCTCGGTTTTATTTACGTCGTTCATTAATGTCCGCGGGAAGTGACCGGTTAATTAAGCTAACCATCGAACGAACTAATCGAGCGAGCGTGAGCTTTCGGCTCTCGGCTCGATATTGTACTCGTAGAACTCATTGTCTCGAGTGAAGGAGCATATCTTGAAAAATGTCTCAGTCATTCAATCGATTACCATTATCTCTATTGTTGAAATATCTCGCAATCGCGCATCGCTACAACAAACTCTCCAGCAGCACAGCCTGCACAGCTGTCTGTTCAGTTAGAAGAACATGATTCTATCAATGATATTATATAAATAAAGAGATAGATATGGCACTAGCGCGCGCAAATTGTTTCGCACAAATTCAGACAATTGTTGTAATTCTATTTAGTCGGCTAATAGCAGCGAGCGAAACAAAGCGTGTCCGTGGCGTGACAATATATCTAAAATGCCATGCTATCTCTTTCTGTATCAAACGTTCCGTATTATCTATCGCAGTCGTAACTGAAACTAATATACACCTATAATATGTAAGTACATTTGTGATAACAAAGCAACAATATCCGAACGCCGCTCAGTATGAACGTAGCGTATCTTTCCTTTATAATATCATTGGATTTTATACAATAGTATGCAAAGTAATTCACAGTATTGCAATATGCTCTATTACCCTTTTTGCTAAGCTATATAATTTTGTGTCAGGTTTACGTACCTTATCATGCTTCTTCTCCAAATGTAAACTATAAGTATCCTTCCTTGTAAACCCAAGTACACAACTATCACATTTATAAGGAAGCTTCTTGAAATTGTGATGACTTCTCTTTTCTTCTCTTAGTCTAAGCATCTCTTCTTCACTTAATACAACTCGTATAAACTTCTCTTGGAACTCTTTAACATCTCTTTTTGCTTTTCTTTTTTGTAAATTTTTGTTACGTTTTTTTACAATAGTTTTTACGTAAACATCTACTGTTGGTTCTTCACTAAGTTTTTCGTCAGTATCACAAAATATTACTTTGGCAAAGTTAATTTTAACTCCATTTTCATATTGAGAACATCTTTTTTTTCTTAACAAATTATCATTGTGTTTATTTTCAACCACATCTACATACACTTTTTCAGGTGACTCAGGTAATTTTTCATCAAAGTCTGAAGGGTTGTCTATACTATCATCATCATTTACCATATGGTCTTTAATTTCTTGTTTCCTTAATAAATTATCATCGTGTTTTGTTTCTATTACATTATCATACACAATTTTAACTTCTTCATCAAAATCTGAAGTGTTGTCTATGTTATCATCACTTTGGTCTATGATTTCTTGTTTTATTGTTTCTGGTTCAGCCTTTAGTTTTGTGTTACAGTTGGTTATTGGATCTAAGCTATAGGTATACTTGTAGTCATAGAAAACACTGGTTTTTGATGTCAATGTTGTTAGTGGTTTTATATTTAAATGCTGGGAAAAAATGCTTTTAAAAGTTACATACATACTCACCACACCATGCCATTCACCCCTTTCCCATATTTTAAAGTTACTAAATTAAGTCTTAATAGCTAATGCTTTGTTTTCTATATTTAAGCTGGAATTGATCAGAATATGCAATCTGTCCAGATATTAGACCAATAGCAGCACTATTGAATAAGAAATAAGATCAAATTATATAGAAAATATAAGGTTTTAATACCTCTGTAGTTTGTGACAATATCTCTTGTGCTATCTTAGCTTTATTCTTAAACCTATAGAACTTCGCCAGGATACTCCGGCATTCCCAACATACTCCACCATGGAACGCTTTCAACTGAAAACCCAAACATATTTATTATTAGATATTTTAGAATGGACTGGACTGCCTCGTTGGTGTAGTGGTTGCTAGTGCTACTGCTGAGCATGAGATCCTGGGTTTGAATACTGGTTCGACCAAAGTGTTATTGGGATTTTCCATCTGGAAATTCTCAGTAGCAGCCCGGAATTTGGATTTGTGCCTGGTTAATGGCAATATGCTCAAACATAAATGAAAATGCGGAATGTGGGTGTACCTTAGGTACAACCTTGCCTAACCCTTCGGGGAATATAGGTGTGATGTAATCTAAAATTATGTGTCATCTAAAATTAGTAATTTATTATCCTTCAAGATATCAATAAATACCTATAAACTATATCAAATTGGACTTTAACTAATTGAATATTTTATGCATCATCTGGTAGTAAAGGAATAAAAGTGTCACAAACAGATTAAAAGAAAAACATTAATTTTTTTACATAGGAAAAGCCAATAGATATTTTAGGGAAATATATATGTAAGTATATACATATACACCACACCTATTTCACAAAACACACATACTAACACTTCGCACACTAATACTTGGACTTTTAATTGTATTCAGTAACTTCGACAGTTCAAAGCAAAATAATTTTCATTTTTATATTACTTAAATCTATACTAATATTATAAAGAGGTAAAATTTGTATGTTTGTATGTAGGGGGTAATCTCCCGAACTAAAGATCTAATTTTAAAATTTTTTTTACTGGTTGAAAGCTACTTTATTCCTGAGTGCCAAAGCCCACCCATGTTTTGGCATGAAAATCCACGCAGACGAAGTCGCGAGCAGAAGCTAGTTGCTTATTATTATGGTATAAACAAAAATATAAATTAAAACTATAACATCAAGGTAGGTTTGCTAATTCTTTCTTTCACCTAATTTCCTTTTTATTGTCAGGAACTTATCCCTTCAACTGTCAAGTTACTGAATATGGTTAAAAGTCCGAGTATAGTATAAGTTAGCATACAAGTGCACCCTAAAGTCCTAAGCAGTCACTATTTAATGTTTTGTAGTCCTTGGCAACCTGGGCTGGCCAACCCTTATAAAGTTTACCATGTCACCTAGCTAGGATGACAAATTCACTTCTGTAATCTGTTACTTCTTTAATTTTATGGTTGAGTTCTCATCATCCTCTTCCTGCCCTTGTGGTCAGGTGGTCTTGGTTATAAAATGTTTGTAATAGTCCGAATTAGGTTTTATGGAAAGAAAAGTTGGAAGTTTCCTAGAAAATTTTAAATATCGAGAAAAATGGAATGTCCTCTTTTCTATGGGAACAGGACAACGTCTGTCGGGTCAGCTAGTTGAATATAACTTCTGCAGCGCTCTTACAAGGTATTTTAAATTAATTAAATACATTTTTAAGTAATTTTGATTTTAATTGTAACAACCACTTACCTCGGCAAAATGTATTTCTTGTAATAACGTTGTTATTTTATGCAAAGGAACGAGGCAGCGATCCGTGCTTAGACATGTCAGGCATATATTTAATGTTTCTTCCATTTTTATTAATGTTTCACATGTATTTGTATACTTTAAAAAAATATTGCTACAAAAACTCAACCAAACAAACAATCAATCAAATGTACTCTGTAGAGTCTGTAGTCCATATCCACAGACGAAGTAGAGTATCTGTATTTCCCATGTACCTACCTATTTCCATCTCCATCAAAAAATTTTTTTTCATGGTTCGGTCGGTTTGACAGATATACTTATATCTGATACCCTGTCTTTTGTGACTACCCAACTGTGAGATCCCAAAAAACGTAAAATAATTAAATTGACGGTTAGCTCCATGGTAAAAGCGACGCATGGAATTATTATTAATAAATATGAAGCGAAGTGCCTAGAAGTGCCGATGCCGATGCCGTGCCTCGGAAAGCACGTTAACCGGTAAATGCGCGCTGGCACACCGGTCCAACCGTTGTTGGTCCCGGCTGTCATTCGTGGATCTTTGACAGTCGTTACGGGTCGTCAGAAGCCCAAAAGTCTGACAACCAGTCTTACCAAGGGGTATCGTATTACCCAGTAACTGGGTTGTGGAGGTCAGATAGGCAGTCGCTCCGCGTAAAATACTGGTATTCAGCTGCATCCGGTTAGACTGGAGGCCGACCCCAACATAGTTGGGAAAAGACTAGGCAGATGATAAAATATGAAGCGAAGTAACTATCATAGATTATCTGTGATCATACTAACGTGACACTGACAAGTGACAATATCAAAAAGAAAACAGCTGATTTTGATGTGGTAAACAATGTACAAAACTTGATAATTTCTTTCATTTGTTAAAAATGGCAGCAAATAAAAATACAAAAATGTGCCGCATTTGTTTAAAAAATGGCAGCGAAGATAACATTAGTGATTCGTCGTGTTACGCTAACTTTTTCATTCACGTTTTGTCATTGAAAGTAAGTAACATCTTTGTGAAATAGTTTTTTCATTTAAAGCTAAATATTGTGTCGTTGCCACGAGGCATAGAAGTAGATTTGTGGTACAGAACCTTCTTACAACACTGGTAGTAAAATTCCTTGATTAAATTGTACTATAGCAAAAAAAAAAACTTTCTTTTATTTTTTAATTTTACAGGACGTCAATGAAAAATTATTGTTGTGCATTTGGTGCAAAGCCGCTTTGAGACGAGCAATGGCTGTTTTTGCATTGGCATTAAAATCGGAAAAAACTCTACACAATAATAAGGTATAAATTTGTTAATTCTGCGGCTGTACTATTGAAGAAAGCCAAAAATTTTCCAGTGCGAGAGAGATAGCTATAGGTACATGACTACATGACTGATAGCACCATCCCTGTTTACCCGACTCCAAAAAAGGAGATGGTTATGCATTCTGCGGTTTTTTTTTCATGTTTATACACCAATTACTCAGTGATTACTGGGCTGATTTACGTGATTCTATTTCATTGGTAAAGGAAGCTTGCAAAGTGGTTCCATATAAATTTTTTTAACTTTGCTTTAGTAGTTTTTGAGTTAGGTTCAATAATAACTACCTACATATATTTTTTTCACTTTGTGTATGTTGATGATGTTTTAATAACTTCATGTCACTGTTATTTGCATAGGAAGTAGAGGTATGGCCCGATTTTTCTAAATGTGCGTCTGTTAACGTCAAAATATTACAGTAACAAATAATTTATAACTATGCAGGCAACACAAGTGTGTATTTAGACCGTAGCGAGGGGTCGGTAGGGCGCTGAGGAGGTAATCAGGCACCAAATTCATTAATTTACCTAACAATTTTGACAGCTCTAAGTGCACCGTTAAAAAATCGAGTTATACATGAATTTGTGCGGGTATAAACAACAAATAATAAGTGAAAAATGAAAAAAAATTACAAATAAAATTCCAAAATAATGTCTCCAAGATCCACTCTCTCTGGTCCTGATCTGATCTGACTGATCCTGATCCCTGATCTAACTAAACTTGAATTCACAGTGTTATTTTTTTGTCAATGGCTAATTACTAGATTTTTTCTGATTTTAAAATGAATGTACATAAATAACAACATACATGTACAATCTTAGATACTTTACATTTACAGCCACTTACTCAACTATCTACTGTAGCGTAAAGTAGTCTAAGTTGATTTTTGATTAACCATTTGTTATAAAAAGTTCTTAAACAAATTATTGGTTGCAATGGAATTTGAACTCTGTTATATGACTCAAAATCAATCTGCCTAGCCTTTTCCCAACTATGTTGGGGTCGGCTTCCAGTCTAACCGGATGCAGCTGAATACCATTATTTTACATGGACCGACTGCCTATCTGACCTCCACAACCCATTAACTGGGTAATACGATACCCCTTGGTAAGACTGATTGTCAGACTTTCGGGCTTCTGACGACCCGTAACGACTGTCAAAGAACCACGAATGACAGCCGGGACCAACGGCTTAACGTGCTTTCCGAGGCACGGAGGAGTCTCGGTATGTAAACATGGTCACCCATCCACGGACCAACCCCGGCAAGCGTAGCTTAACCTGATGGATCGACCCGTGCGGCTATTATTACTTAGCCACGAGCTCCTCAACTCTGTTATATGACTGAAATTGAGTTTAGTGTCGAAAAAACTGATAATTTTATTGGATAAGATTCTAAATTAAATATAATGTTTTTTTCAGCTTTCAGCAGACATTCCTAACAAGCCTAAAAGTTTATATTCACTGAATTATGTCCATAATTCACACATAGACATACCACCTCAATTAATAGAGTGGATAGATTATAAAACTGAAAATATTACAATAGAAATGGTAGAACTGACTAATCCTTTACTTGAACTACAAGATGATGAGATATCTTTAAAACGAAATAAAAAGACTGATATTACAAATGAAGAACCAATTTCAAATTTCGAACATGATTTAATCGAAAATGAAATTGCAATTACAAAAAGAAACAAAACACAATTAGATTTCAATGAATTGAAGTTTGAAGTAGAGTATTTGAATTTGGAAGAGCAGTTGAAAGAAGTCGAAATGAAAAAGATGAAATATAAAGAATTTAAGTTTCAGTGCGATGAATGTGGTGTAGGGTTTCTGACTAATGATGTCTTTAAAGAACATAATGTCAGACATACAGAGGTAAATCTTAACTACTCCTACTAATAATAAATGTAAAAATTTGTGAAGATGTTTGGATGTTTGTTACTCAATCACGCAAAAACGGCTGAACGGATTTGGATGAAATTTGCCACAAAGTTTATAACCTGGATTAACACATAGGATACTTTTTATCCCGGTAGTAGCTTCCCGTGGGATAATTTCCGACATCCACGCTGGCGAAGCCTCGGGCAATGGCTAGTATTATAAATGCGAAAGTGAGATTGTTTGTTTGTTACGCTTTCACGCTAAAACGGCTGAATAGATTTGGATGAAATTTGGCACCCAGATAGACCATGGCCTGGGACTACCTACTACTTTTCATCCTGGGTCGCGGGCAACAGATAGATGAATTTTATATTTGTATTACAGCTCTATGTAACTTCTGACACTGCTGCCTCGTTGTGGCCGCAAGCGCTACTGCTCATGAGGTCCTGGGTTCGATTCCCAGGTCGGGCAGTGTAAGCGGAACGCGTGAGGGAGAGGCAACAGCCGCGCCCTCGCGCCCCTAGCCGCCGTAGGAGACGCCCTGGGCGGCGGGAATCGATTGCCGATTCCCGGCCACCGTAGGCGCGGGCTTGCGGACGACGAGTAATGGGCAGCTCGCCGTCCGGTAAGGACCAGGCCCGGGTCGACGGCGCGTTGTGTTCCACGCCTCAAAGAGATGTCAGCAGTGACGGAGTCAATTGGGCCGATGCCGCCGGGGTCGCGGGTAGTTCGAAAGAGATACCGTGGCCCTGGCACGGGCAGCTGGAGGAACATGGGTGGGTTTTAGTCAGTAAAAGTCTGACACGCCCTCCCGCTCTGCCCAGAGCGGGAGAAGTCATTTGATGATTTCCCATCCACAAAAAAAAAAAAAAAAAGGTCGGGCAGTGTTTTTGGTTTTTCCATCTGGAATTTCTCAGTAGCAGCCCAGAGTCTGGATTTGTGCCCGATTGATGGCAATAGGCTCGCCCCCTATGACGAAATGCGGGCGTACATCTTTGACTAACTCTTCGGTGATTACAAGCGTGATGCTATATAATATTTTTTCAGCTATCCGGCCAGTACAAATGCACAATATGCTCTCTCCATTTCAAATCGCAAGACGTCCTCTCCCAGCACACGCTGGCACATAAGAGAAGGTTCAAATGCTTGCTATGTAGCAGTATGTTTAGAAGATGGTCGCTTTGTATAGCACATAGATACAAGTGTGGTGGGGTTGTCCAGCCAATCGCTTGCGGAGAGTGTTCTAAGATATTTAGGTAAGTGCTGAAGTGGAGTTTCCTAAGCCGACGTTTGCACGGACGTAAAAATATCGCGGCGGGATTTTATCGCGCACTGAATTTTCGACTCTCGGTGTTAAGCCGAGCTTCGAGAATCCAACTTAACAACAACAGAGTGAATCCCAGCGCGTCGATAAAACACACTGTTGGCTTTTCAACTATCCAGTAGGTACGTGAAAAAAAATTGCCGTGATATTTTTACGTCCGTGCGAACGTCGGCTAACCGTCGAATGACGTCACTGAAACGTTTTTGGGTAAGACCGCGAAAAATTGTACAATATCATTCATGACTTCATAACATACAGCTTAGCTCGGTTATTTATAACTGTAACGTAACATATTTTGTAACACACTGTTAAATAAAAAACTTTTTTACAAAAAAAAAAAAAAACTTCCAAAAAAATGCTACAAAGTAAAAATAATTTTAATTTCGGAAGTTCGTGTCTTTGGATCTGTATTTTAGCTTTTTGCCACCGACTTCCGAAATTAAAGTAATTTTTCACATTGTAGTATTTTTTGGGTCGGTTTTTTTTTTGTAAAATAGTTTTTTATTTTTCACTTTTTAGTGGGTCCGTCTGTAATCTAAGTTACAATAGCTTAATGTCAACTGCTCATCACTTTTTACAAAATATTGCTTTTCCCGATACAAGGACGTTAATTGTTGAGGAGTTCTCCCAGTAAGGAACCAGGAGAACTGGAACTGATGGTGAAGTCACCATCAGCTCCTCTTCAACATATGTATTGTGACGAGCATAAATTGCTTAGCAATAATCAAATCGCAACCCGTGAAATACGTATTATTGAGTAGTTCCGATGGCCATATCATCAGATCCTGGTTTCCTTGTCATGGTACCAAGCTTGAGGTATCTCCTTTCCAACAAAAAATAAATCGTCAAAATCGGTTCATAAACGACGAAGTTATCCGCGAATACACATAAAAAAATATATACATAGATACGGTCGAATTGAGAAACCTCCTTTTTTAGAATTAATGCGTGTGTTTGTACAATTTTTGCGGCATTCGGTTAGACTGGAAGCCGACCCCAATTTAGAACCCCGACCCCGAAATAAATTATATATTATTATTAATATAGTTGGGAAAAGGCTAGGCAGATTGATTGATTGTATGTTTGTACAAAAAACAAAAAAAAAATACTTGGTAAAGAAAAAAATAAAGAATATATGTTTATTTGGCATATTATAGGTAGGACACAGTATTGTTTACTTATATTAAAGTGTGTCCAAATATAGCGCGGCATTTGAGCGCTGCTACCGCGCGCGGCTAGCTACGCTCTTGATTGGAAGAGGGCCGCGTGCGGCATTCGCAGTCGGCAGTCGTTATTGTTCATGTCTGGACGTAATCTTGAAATGGATAACGAACAATGTCTTCGCTTATTGGAAATCTATGGATCCTATATGGATTTAAAAAAACCAATAAAAATAACCAACCAAGAAAACCAACCAAAAAATAACCAATGTACTCGAAACCTATTCTTCTGCAGCGAGGGGTGAGACAGGGAGACGTTATCTCTCCGAAACTGTTACCGCTGCACTGGAGAATGTCTTCAAGGTCTGGACTGGTGGACATCACTCACCTTCGGTTTGCCAACGATATACAGTCAGTAGAGCTTCCGTAAGAGTGGGTTCTAAAATGAGTATGGACAAAACGAAGGTTATGTCAAATGCCTATGTACCATCCACTCTCATGAAGATCGGAGACTACACTCGAAGAGATGGACATTTATGTAAAACTAAACAAAAAAGGGAAAAGAGAAATGAGGTCAATCGTCGAATCCGACTCGGCTGAGTAGGTTTCAGGAAGCTACGTAATATCTTCTCGTCTCACTTACCAGTGATGACCTAAGGCACTGAAACGTGCTCGCTCACAATGGGCCTCATTCATAATTAGCATAGAATGTTTCCATTGCTGGGACACAGTGACACAGGTCTCCTGTCTATGAAAGGGAGTGGGCCGTTATCCACCACGCGGGCCCAGTGCGGATTGGTATATGTCACATGTCTTCGAATTTTTGGTTCCAGAACCTGCCGGTTTCCTCACTATGTTTTCCTTCACCGTTTTGAGAGCAGTGGTGATGAAATTATTTACACAAAAAAAAAAGCACCTGCCTGGGTTTGAACCCACGACCTACAACTCGTAAGTCGGGGCCGTTACCATTGGCCCACCATTGCTCTCATGGGCCTAATTAGAAGGCTGAAAGTCACATAAAGGACAATAGAGAGGGCTATGCTTGGAGTTTCCCTAAGTGATCGAATCAGAAATGAAGAGATCCGCAGGAGAACTAAGGTAACCGACATAGCCCGAAGAATTGCCAAATTAAAGTGGCAGTGGGCTAGGCACATTGTTCACAGGACAGATGGCCGAGGGGGCCGAAAGGTTCTGGAGTGGCGACAGCGTTCCGGAAGACAGCGTTGGAAGGCCTCCCACATTGCGGACCGATGATCTTGTGAAGATTGCAGGATGCCGCTGGATGCGAAAAGCACAGAAACGAAGAAGAGTGCTTGGGGGACGCCTTTCAGCCTTTCGCCTCGCCAGCATTGGAAGTCTTTCAGCTGAAACGATGATGATGATGAACAAAGGTAAAATAGATCTCTGGAACGAGATAGTCAATGCACGGCATGTCCCGGTTTTGCCGCACAGCACACCGCGCGTAAATTTCTCCATACGACAGACATACCTAGCGCGGAAGAAATTGTGTCCTACGAATGCCGCGTGCGCGCTCTGTTCGGACACACCTTTATGTGTAGATACCTATGTGCCTCCTGAGCAGTAGTGGCCCAGTGGTAACGGCCCCGACTTTCCGAGTTGTAGGTAGATCGTGGGTTCGAACCCAGGCAGGCGCTTTACTTTGTGTAAACAATTTCATCACCAATGCTCTTAAAACATCCATCTGCTTACTTTTGCTGACAAGGGGTGGCGGGGGGTGATTTATAATTTAAAAAATCTGCTTACGTAATACTTGAACGGCCCCCCTGAAGCAAAATTATATAGCTTGTCAAAAAAGGGTATCTAATAGAGTGATGATTCTCAGCCTAGTTTGAATAAATTATTTTTGATTTTAATGTATATCGGAATATCAACATTCTTTTAACATTTTGTTTTAGCAATGAATATGCCTTGAAAATCCACATGAAGGTTCACAAGACTGAGAAGAAGTATTGTTGTGGTCAGTGCGACAAAAAGTTTGGTAGCAAACAGCGATTGACCGTGCATTTGAGGTAAGATAATAATAAAAACGTTTTTAGAAAAAAATACAACCGACTTCCAAAAACAACAGTACAAAGTGAAAAATATAACTTTAATTTCGGAAGTCGGTGTCTGGTTAAATGTATTTTCGTTTTTTGCCACCGACTTTCGAAATTAAAGTTATTTTTCACTTTGTAGTGTTGTTTTTGGAAGTCGGTTGTATTTTTTTGTAAAAACGTTTTTATTTTTCACTTTTTAGTTGTGGTACCTACTCCACACAAATTCTAATACCACTACCTGCAAAACAAACTAGAACATCATCCATATAAAAGTGGGGAAAAAATACGTATTATTGACGCTAACTGAAAAACTACCCAAGCAAAGGTAATCAATTTTATAAGGGACCAACTTTGATGTATACCCTGTCAAATAAAATATTTTTTTTCAAATCGGACGACTCTGTAAAAAGTTATGCGTGGTCAACATACGTGTCGAATTGAGAACCTCCCTTTTTTTTTCGTCGGTTAATAAAAGATGGGAGTATGACTTGGTGAGGACGTGGGAAAGACATGAACTGGACAGGCAAGCGGGCGTTCATTAATTACGTGAGGTTTCATGTACACGACGACAGAGTCGCACCGGCGGCGCCGGACTGCATGTACACAGTACAAACATGCGGTACCTACTACCTACACACGGCTACATATCAAGCTATACAGGGTTAGTTTTCAATGACCAGCCAAATTTTCATAGGGCTACCCATGACTATGAACAACTTTCACTATGGGACCAACTTTGAAATCACGAAAAAAAAATCAGCTGTTTCATACATTATGGTCGAGTAAGTATTGAACTTTTGTATGAAACAGCTGTTTTTTTTTCGTGATTTTAAAGTTGGTCCCATAGTAAAAGTTGTTCATATTCACGGGTAGAACGCCCTATGAAAATTTGGCTGGTCATTGAAAACTAAAAAAAAAAAAATTTCAATAACCCCTAAACTAACCCTGTATATTTCCAGTATAAGCTAACCTGTCATTGTACGGAAATTCTATACAATGCGAGATCAGCTTAGACTGGAAATATAAGCTTGATATGTAGCCGTGTGCACAAATTCGACATCAACGCGGTGGTCCGCGGTTCCGGCGCGGCTCCGGTGCGGTGCGCCGCCTGTGTGGTTTACATTCGTGTACACAAACATGCAGTCCGTCGTGTACATGAAGCCCGAGGCGATTTTGGCGATTTTTAGACCCCTCACACCCCTTGGTGATATGTCGTGAGATTTGACTCGACCCACACCCTCCCCCCCTAGTCTCTTGTGAGATTCTGTGCTTGGTTGCGATGGATTTATTTAAATAAAATTGTTTATACCCTTGCATATTGTTGTAGATCTCACTCCGGTATAAAGCCGTTCTCCTGTCATCAATGCGCGCGCAGCTTTGCGACGCAGTCTAATTTACGCGCGCACAATGCGGTACATGATCACAGCACACAGTTCTATTGTGTAGAATGTCATAGGTATTATAAGACTGCTAAAAGTTTGAAACGGCATTTCAATGAGTCGGCTAAGCATGTGGGGCTAAAGAGTGATATGTAAGTACTCGTTTTGATTTCATGCTGCACCTCCTTCTTGATACTATGATCTGTTCCTAAACTATTTGATGAAAATGTAAACAAACACTATTTCGATACAATTCGATTTCAAGAAAATTTTACTGCACAATAAGGAACTGTTTGCTTTACGTATAATCGTTTATAACAGAAAATAGACGGTGATACTTTGGATTTATTTTCTGTGGTAAAAATTTCAAGTACACTCCTACCAACTTATGAAGGAACACGGAGGGGTTTTAGTCAGTAAAAGTCTGACACGCCCTCCCGCTCCGCCCAGAGTGGGAGAAGTCATTTGATGATTTCCTGTCCACAAAAAAAAAAAAAAAGACGTGACGTTATGTCACATACACTCCTACCAACTTATCTGTGAATTGGAACTACGGCCGTCATGTTGAAATGTCTTCGATTGTGCCGACGCATGTCATTCGATTGTGTCGACGCATCGACGGTGGCGTCCTCTTTCAGTTCACAGATAAGTTGGTAGGACTGTAGATAATCATGTTTCGGTTTTAGTACATCAGTAGAATACAGGGTGTAAGTGTAAATAGTGGCAATCTTTTAAGGGGTCATTGTACTCATCATTATTAACAACTTTTACTATGGGACCAAACCTAAAATCGCGAAAAAAAATCAGTTCCATACATTTTGACGAATTATGCGAACATAAATGTACTGAACAGCTGATTTTTTTTACGCGATTTCAGGTTTGGTGCCATAGTGAAAGTTGTTCATAATGATGAGTACAATGACCCCTTAAAATATTGCCACTGTTTACACTTACACCCTGTATACTCAAATATCACATAATTATGGAAAATCCCGATGATTACCAATTGCAAATTTGTTTTTATTGGAATTTTTAAAAACACAAAATTATTGTTGTATCCCCACCCCAGACACCTAAATTTTTTTGGTTAATATTTTAAAATTAGATGCTGCCGGTGCGGTATTGTGTTCATCCCTCACTCTTCTAAAAGTCAGAAAACATTTTTGAAATATTCTTTTTTTCAGGTACTCGTGTAAGGAGTGTACCAAACAGTTTTCTACTGAGAAGTCGTTGAATTATCATATAAGTACCAGACACGGTACTGAACACCGCTGTACTCAGTGCGAAAAGGTTTGTACTGTACAATGTACATAATTATTTGTTTTCTAGATTTTGCTCGTCTCTGTCGCTGGTCGCTCTCTGCTGGGCTTCACGCATGTAGGTGTGTGTTCCACCCGGTAGGAGTTGACCGCCGGGACGCGGTGAAGAAAGCGGCAGTATGCATATGTCGTGACGAGCTTACGGATACATATACAGATTACTGTTTACATGGGCGTGTTATTGCAGCACGTCCAAACATATTATTGCCAGTGGCAAACAAAATGAGAGGCCCGTTGTTACGGGCCGCAGTACAGCCTCCGCGGAAACGGGGCAATGCCCCGGAACCGCACGCCACGCCCCTTGCGGGGGCGTCGCGACATCTCACTTCTAGATTTTGCCGATGGTCTAGCGTTGTCGCAAGTGCTACTCCTGAGCATGAGGTCCAGGGTTCGATTCGCAGGTCGGGCAAAGCGTTTTTCCAAAATAAATCTGCTGTTCCCTACATTTATGTTCGCAAAACTCGTCAAAATGTAGGGAGCAGCTGACTTTTTTTTCGCGATTTCAGGTTTGGTCCATAGTTGTTTGTTACCATGAGTACAATCATGTGTTACTAATTACCAGTCACCCTTATAAATATGCTAGTCGCGCGGTAAACTCTGATTGCGCGATGCAGGATTTTGCGTGACGTAAGTTTGATGCGAAGTTCGCATGTGGCGATGTAGATGCCGCCACATGCTTTCGATGCACGGAGGGGTCTCGATATGTCAAAAAGGTAACCCATCCACGGACCAACCGCAGCAAGCGCAGCTTAACCTGATTGATCGACCCGTGTGACTGTTATTACTTAGCTACGAGCCCCTAAGTCCAAAAGTGACTTTTAAAAAGTAATTATATGTCGTTCCAGGCTTCTATTAGACACCACAGTAACTTGGAATATAAGGTCCCATTAAAATAGATGGACAAACTTTTAGAAATAATAATTCAGACCATCAAAATAAGGGCAGTGGTAAAAATAATAATAAGAAAAGCGCATTAGTTACTTAAAAGAAAAAGAATCTGCTAACGAAAGTACACTAAAAAATGTTGGTTACCCAATACATACTCGTATAATAGGTACCTATGAAATTGCCGTTTTGTATAAAAAAATTTAAACGAATTTTTTTCATGCATTTTTTATTTGTATTAATCGAAGTAATCACCCATGCAATCAATGCATCTTTGCCAACGCAGTGGCAGTTTATTGATGCCCTTCTTAAAGAAATCAGCTGGACGGGAGGCAACAAATTCTTCAAAGGCATTTTGTACTGCCTCTCGGGTATTGAATTTTTTTCCCGCCAAGAAGTTATCCAAATTCTGGAAAAAGTAGTAGTCTGTAGGCGCAAGGTCTGGTGAGTAGGGCGGATGACGGAGAGCTTCCAACCCCAGTTCTTGCAACTGGGAGACCGTCTGCTGTGCAGTATGAGGTCGCGCGTTGTCGTGCAGGAGCAGCGGAGACGAGCGATTGACCAATGCTGGTTGGAGATGTGCCAGCTTCTCCATCATTGTGTTCAGTTCTTCACAGTACACATCTGAAGTAATGCTCACACCGTTTGGTAAGAAGCTGTGACGAATCACACCGGCGCTAGACCACCAAACAGTGACCATCACTTTTCTAGGGGTAAGTTTTCGTTTAGGGCAATGTTTAGGTGCTGAACCAGGATCCAACCAACTTGCTGAGCGCTTGCGGTTATCAAACAGAATCCATTTTTCATCGCAGGTAACAATGCGGTTCAAAATTCCTTCATGTGTGTGTCTGTTGAGCAGTGCAAGGCACGTCTCGACGCGTACTTCGCGCTGGCGATCATTGAGTTCGTGGGGCACCCATTTGTCAAGCTTTTTTACCTTGCCAATTTGACGCAAATGGACCAATATTGTTTTGACGCTAACGTCGAAAGCTGCTGCTAATTCAGCCGTAGATTGTGTATCATCAGCTTCCACAATCGCCTTTAATTCGTCATTGTCGACCAAAGTCTTCGGACGACCGCGAGGTTCATTTTTCAGGTCGAAATTTCCAGAACGGAAGCGAGCAAACCAATAACAAGTGGTGCGTTGGTCTGTAGTGTTAGCTACGTCGTTGATGTTGCGTGCCGCTTGTGCCGCGTTGCTGCCACGACGGTACTCATATTCCATAATATTACTCGAATTTTTAACGTATCCATGATGACGAAAAAGATTGAAATGCGATGAAAATGTAACACTAATCAATAAACAAATGACTACTTTTGGAAAAAAAAAATCCATGTTTTTAAAATAAAATTAATTTGAAATTAGAATTCTTAGTCAAACAAAAATTATTTTGATTTGAAATGGCCAGTACTGCAGAACGGCAATTTCATAGGTAAAGACCTAATATGTCTTTGTTATCTCATAATTCTGATACTACAAATGTGCAGGCGCACGTGACCACGTCACCGCCCGCGCCTGCCGCGTTTTTTTTTATTATTTTAGGTCAAAATAAAATCACTTTAATCAGTTTTTTTTTTTTTTTTTTTTGCTTGGATATCTTTGGTTAGACGTACTGAACGCTGTGTTAAAATTTGTCCATCTATTTTAATGGCACCTTAAAAATGGAAGTTAGAAAAACAACTGAAATATTAGAGTGCTTTACCTCTGCCTGCCCTTACGTGGAATACAGTCGTGATGTTATATATGTTATTTAAAAAATCAAATGAATTATTCCATGTCATACATAAACTAAGTTTCTTTAAGAAGACATGAATTTGCTTTTAATTTTCGACCTTATTTTAAAGGTGTCAATGTTAATTATCCCATGTCATAGAAATAAATGCCTTTACATGCAGATAATCAGTTTTGTTTTTTTTTGCTAAAGTATCAAATCGTGACGTCACAGTTTATCATGTAATTTAATTGCAGTTTTGTAGTTAATTCTCATGGCATAGCATAATAATGGCCATAATTTGCGATGATTATATCATCTGATTAAAGATTATTACTGAATGGCAGTCTATTGAAAATTATGAAATTGTTTTGTCATAAAACAGCATTACCTTTCCTCTCAAATGTGAGTATTAATGTGAGTATTATATATAGGGTGACTGGCAATTAGTGACCGATACTTAAACACATCTTTGTACTCATGATAACGAACAACTTTTACTATGGGACCAAACCTGAAATCGTGAAAAAAAGTCGGCTGCTCCCTACATTTTGACGAGTTACGCGAACATAAATGTAGGGAACAGTTGATTTCTTTTTCGCGATTTCAGGTTTGGTCCCATAGTAAAAGTTGTTTGTTAACATGAGTATAATCATGTGTTTAAGTATCGGTCACTAATTACCAGACACCCTATGTAGTATATAAATGTATGTTTATATATTTTAGCTTCATGTATTTATTTAAGTATATGTTAATTTTTGCATTATACGTGTAGGTATATTTAATATTTTAGTTTAAGACTTCACATTTCATATTTTTCTCTTCTCGTTCTCACACACTATTGTCTACATTTCTTTTTCACTTCTCCTTTCGCGGGTCTGCTGGAAGAAATTTCTTAAGAAATAAGCAGTACCTTTGTACTCAATTTTAGATTATGATCTCATTACTTATATGATTACTGGTAATTAGTGACCGATACTTAAACACATGATTGTACTCATGATAACAAACAACTTTTACTATGGGATTAAATCTGAAATCGCGAAAAAAAAATCAGCTGTTCCTTAAATTTTGACGAGTTATGCGAACAGAAATGTAGGGAGGAACTGATTTTTTTTTTCGCGATTTCAGGTTTTGTCCCATACTTAAAGTTGTTTGTTATCATGAGTACAATATTGTAAAATATCGTAAACAGTATCGGTCACTAATTACCAGTCACCCTATATATTTTTCTGTGTGTACATAAATGGTAAAATAAATAAATAAATAAAACATAATTATTGTAAATCAAAACGCCGCGCCATCAAACATAAAAGTTTGGCGAGTAAAATTGTTTAAATTAAAAATTAATGTAGGTACTTACCTATGTTGGAAAAAAAAAAAAAAAAATAGCTGACGAGGTATTCATTGTTCGCGCTAAAACGCTCACTGCCTGGATGTGAGGACGTGACGTCATGTCACATAAACGTTGATTGTAATGTACCGATGCCAGCACATCAAGCTACTACAATCTGTCAAATTTCTTTAATAAATTTTCATTTTTATCGCTTGTGCATTAGGTTCAAGGTTGATTGGGAAAATTTGACAGTTTCGGGTGGCTTGACCTGCTGGCGTCTGTACAATCCGGCCGTCGTGGTAGCCGCGTCGGTGTCAAGAGATTGCGTTCCTGACACCTGTCAGTTGGACAATTTCTAGTAGTAATAAGGATCATATTAACAAAACACATATTCGTTAGTATGAAACTGGCATGTGTCAAAAACGCATTCTCTCGACCGCCGTCGGACTGTAATACAGTTTGTCTTAGGAATTTGCACAAGACTCGAATCGCATATGTTAAATGTGGGTATCTGTATATCTAACGCACTTACCTCTAATATACAAGTACGCTGGACTTCATCATATCGATCTCAAAATTAGAAATTTGATTTTTGCCATTTTGGCGCTGATACCAACGGGAGCGTCCATTCAATCTGGCCTAGCCTTTTCGCAACTATGTTGGTGTCGGCTTCCAGTCTAACCGGATGCAGCTGAATACCAGTATTTAACATGGAGCGACTGCCTATCTGACCTCCACATCCCAAGTACTGGGTAACAATACCCCTTGGTAAGACTGGTCGTCACTTTCGGGCTTCTGACGACCCGTAACGACTGTCAAAGATCCACGAATAACAGCTGGGACCAACGGCTTAACGTGCTATCCGAGGCACGGAGGAGTCTCGGTATGTAAAGATGGTCACACATCCACGGACCAACCGCGGCAAGCGTAGCTTAACCTGATGGATCGATCTGTGCGGCTGTTATAACTTAGCCACGAGCTCTTCCATGGAACTTATGATGTTTGTACCACGGGATGACGTAATGAAACACGGGCACTCTGTTAGATCGTATATTGCGGACTGCCGGCTGCGGCCGGCGCCTGACCTACCTACCTTACATATTTATTTATCCATATACCTACATTACATCCCTCCACCACTAATTGACAACAAAGCCGACTAAACTAAATTACAACAAGTTACTGTACTTAATGCTAACAATATAAACACGACATAGTACTTAAGGATATAAATAGAAAAGCTAACAACTAATCATTCTTAACCCAGGGCCTATATACTTAACTAAATCTTATAGTTAACATTTAACCTACATTTCCTAATGAGGCGAGCCTGGGGCGGTACAGGCATAGACGGTGGTGTCGAGAACTCTTCTGCTACTTTATCTCGGTCGGTCTGTTCGTTTTTCTGAGGCGGTGACGACGCAGGCTCCCGCGCAGGCGACGACGACGCCACCGAGCCCTCCGGCCGCTCCGACCGGCTCTCGAGGGGCGATGTAGGTGCTACCCTAGGGGCTGAAGTTTCCGGCGAACGTGACAACTCTGTGGGGACTACCAGAGAACTCCTCGTCCTACGCCTAAGCTGATCGATGTGTCTGTGCACCTGTTTACCGTTACTGTCTAGTACCTTATAGTTGCTTGGCCCTGACGAGTTGACTATAGTACCGGGCAACCATTTCTCCCCCTTAAGATATTGTCGATACCAAATGTCGTCTCCTACTCTCACACTCCTTTCCGTCCCTCCCGCACTTTCAACCTGCCCTTGCTGCGCTCTTTGTACTCTAATTTCCATATCGGGTTTTAGCACGTCTAATTTGGTTCGCAACCGCCTCCCTATAAGTGCGACTGATGGGCTTACTCCAGTAGTGCAGTGTTCCGTATTCCTATAATATAGTAAAAATGTGTTTAAAGCCAGTTCTACACTTTTATTATCTAAGTATGCTTTTTTAATTACTCTTTTTAAAGTCTTAACAGCATTTTCCGCGGCTCCATTGGACGATGGGTGATAGGGAGCTGTAAAAATGTGCTGGATACAGTCACTTTGCGTGAATTGTTTAAATTCACTACTAGTGAACGGCGGTCCATTATCAGTGACTATTTGCTTTGGGACTCCCCACCTACTCCACAGCTCGCGCAATCTAACCATCGTATGACTCGCTGCCGTACTGGGAACTTGAAATACCTCTAACCACTTGGATGTTGCGTCTATCACTACTAAATAAGTTTTCCCGCATATAGGGCCCATAAAGTCCAGATGCAGCCGGGACCACGGCCTGGCGGGCCAAGGCCAAGGGCGGGGAGCAGCGCGCGGGGGGTCGTCCGCGTACGCGGCGCACACAGTGCACGCGCGGCACTCGCGCTCCACCGCCTCGTCGATGCCCGCCCACCATACGTAGCTGCGTGCCAATGCCTTTGACTTTACGATGCCCATGTGTGGCTCATGAATTATTTTTAAAGTCTTATCCCGGCATTTTTCCGGTATCACCACCCGGTGGCCCCACATTACACATCCTAACTCCTCGTACAGCTCCGCTTTCCTATTAAAATACGGTTGTAAGTTCAAGATCTCACACCTATCTGGCCAACCGTCTCTTAGGTAGTTTAATATTCTACTTAATAATGGATCCCTCTCCGTTTGTTTTTTAATTTCGGTATAATCCAGCATCAACCCATCTTGTGCGAAGTGCAGGTATGTTTGCTCAGGAATAGATTCCTCCTTCACATTTTTGACGATATTATTTTCTGGCAGACGTGATAAGCCGTCTGCGCAATTTTCATTGGTGCGGATATATTCTATGTCGTAATTGTATGCCGATAATATCACTGCCCATCGTAACATCCTACTAGCCGTCATTGTTGGTATTCCCGTTTGCGGGCCTAACATTGATACTAAGGGTTTGTGATCAGTACGTAAAATGAACTTTCTTCCGTAAATATATTGATGGAATTTCCGTACACAGAATATAATCGCAAGTGCTTCGCGATGTATTTGCGAGTAGTTTTTCTCCGCGTCGGTGAGGGAACGTGACGCATATGCTATCGGGCGCTCGCCCTTCGGCCCCGGCTGCGCCAACACGCCCCCCACGCCCCGCGCGCTCGCATCACACGTCATGATTAGAGGTTGGTTGGGATCGTAGTGCGCTAATACTTCGGTACCCATTAAAACTTGTTTTGTCTGCGTAAACGCACGCTGACACTGCTTATCCCAGTTCCACTCTACGCCTTTTCGTAGTAACCTGTGTAATGGTACTAACATGGAACTATAATTCTTTATAAACTTAGAAAAAAAATTTACCATACCTATAAAGGAACGTAATTCAGTGATATTATTTGGTGCTTCTAATTTACTTATAGCTTTAATTTTTGATTTGTCCGCTTTGACCCCTTCTTTAGAAACCACATAGCCTAAATAAGTTACTTCATCGACCAAGAAAACACATTTTTCTTGCTTTAGCTTTAGCACACTCTCAGATAGTCGCTGTAAGACTTGTTCGAGTGCAAATAAATGCTCACTTTTATTTTTCCCGCCAATTATGACGTCATCAAGAAACACTTGCACATTCGGTATATTACCTACCAAATTCGTCATTATACGTTGGAAAATTCCTACACTTGACGACAACCCGTAAACTAACCTATTATACTGGAATAGACCTCGATGTGTATTAATTACTGTGTACTTCTTTGTATCATCTAGTTCTACTTGGTTGTACGCACGGGAAAGATCAATTTTACTAAAAAACTGTGCTCCGTTCAAGCCTACGAGCACATCTTCAATCTTAGGAAGTGGGTATCGATCGATCAGCAAGGCGGGATTCAGAGTCGCTTTATAATCCGCACAAATTCGCAACGTACCGTCTGCTTTAGTCACTGGCACCAAAGGTGAGGCCCAGTCGGAGCAGTCGACGGGCTCGATGACGCCGTCGCGCAGCATGGCATCGAGCTCTGCGTCGATGCGCTCGCGCAACGCGTATGGTACGGGCCGCGCGCGTTGGAACACCGGCGTCGCCCCCGGCCGCACTCGCAGCGTAGCCTTGCCGCCCTTGTACCGACCCAGTCCGCCGCTGAATAAACCTTTATGTCTGTCGAGAATATTTACAATTTCTTCATTAATTTGCACACAATTCATGTTACTTATACCTTTACATGATAGCGTAGGTATTTTTATTTGTAGCTCCGCTAACCATTGCCTACCTAACAAAGATGTAGTACCGTTTTTTATTACAAACAATTCTAGCTGTTTTTCTTGCCCCTGGTATCGAACTCGTGGGCGAATTATTCCTAATGGTTTTATTTTAGTACCATCATAAAATTTTAAAATTGTATCGTCCTTCATAAGACACAGATGTGAAAAATAACGTTCGTAGGTGCAATTATTTATACATGAAATCGCAGTTCCTGTATCTATTTCCATATCTAATACGGTATCATCTATACAAATAGGTAAACTTACTGGCTTATAATTATTGAACCCAATATGGTTCAAACACTCTTCAATGTCCTCCACGTCGGACTCGCTTACGGCCTCCGCAGAAAATATATTCCCGTTCCGCCGACCGCGACGTTCCGTAGTTATTCCTTGCGACGATCGCTCAACATACTCCGGACACACCCGACGTAAGTGTCCCGTTTGCTGGCATTTGCTGCACACGAATTCCCTGTAGCGACAGCTTGCCACACTATGGTTAGTGGCTCCGCAAGCTGTGCAGTTGTTGCTGCGTCCCGATGTGCTAGTCGCGCGCGCCCCGCGGCTCGCGGCTTTCCCGCCGCCGCCGCCGCCACCGCCGTCGCCCGGTCCACGGCGCCCGTGCGGCCGCATCCTGCCACTGCTCCTGCTGCTACTCGCACCGCTGCTGTTCCCCTTATTCGTTGTGACCGAATGCACCGGTTCCGACTTGGGACTAGATGTGGACCATCCATCCACTACTGCCGCGTCTCTTTCTGCCGCCTCCAAAGCGTTCGCTAACTTTACGGCTTGTGTAAATGTTATTGAGTCATCCTCCGCAAACAGTCGTTGCCTGATGACGTCACTCTTGAGTCCGCATATAAACTGGTCACGCAAGCTCTCGCTTAAATTTGCTGCAAAGGAGAATGGGCATTTTGGTACTCGCTCCAATAGCAATCATTGTGGTGTCATTGGATAGGTCTTTTAATCAGGAAAAATATTTACTATGGCGACATGTCCCAAATCCTTGTCTGAAAACCACGGCAAGCCCCCAAAAGTTCCAGTTTTAGTTAATATCATAATTGCAAGTACGATAATATTACATACCTATCATGGTTGAAATACGAAAAAAACAATGTACAACAACATTATTTAAAACGAGAAATGTATTGTGTTACTCATAGACTCATAAAAAAAGGGAGGACTCCGCGCCACGCATATCGAAAGTGAAGCACAGTAAGTATGCCAGGACCGTTTGTATAAACACGCCTCACGCACACATTTACATCATAGTATGCCAACCGGACGCCATTACGTGACACAAGCGACGGCGTCTTTGCAGGTACTCATATCACGCACACATAGATCGGTACGGTGCTTCACTTTCGATATGCGTGGCGCGGAGTCCTTCTTTTTTTATACGTTTATTGTGTTACTATTCATACATTATATCGTGATATGATAAGATAATGGTGAAGACTTTTGAAAATATGTTTTTTTACATAAAAAAAGTACGAGTAGTATCTTTAACATTTCAGTTGTTTGTTACAACGGTGACTATAGACCTTGGGGATAGGGAACCAGCCGCGGGGTGGGGTAGGTGGTGCGCTGTGCCAGTGGACAGCCTTTTGTGTCGCGACATTCACTAGTCGTTGTATCGTTCTGTGCGTGAAACGACGTTCCGCAGCTGTTTATTCTACCTAGTACTTTGTTATACCGTTTTCATCACTGATCCCGTCGCCCCTTTTGGACATTGTTACCCGCTACAAACGTTTATCTTGGCTAGTGTTGTGGAATATTGTTGTGCTTATCGATTTGGAACATCGTTATGGAAGAAAATCGCAACTGTGTGATGTGTCGGCGAGGCCTACATCATGCTAGATACCAACAGCATGTTTTAACTGATGATCTTCCAAGAATGCACCCCGAGTTTGTGGCTTATATACGAAAACATGCCGTTTTGGAGGTTAGTACATACTAACTCAAACTAAACTAAAACTAACCAAACTAACTAACTAACTAAACTATTTCGAACTTCACCAGCTTCAGTTTTTCTTTTTAGAAGCGGTTTGTTTATATTATTATTGTCTGTTATGTTTTTATACCAGAGCCATTACAAACGTGCGAATTGAACCCTAAATCATTTTAATCGGACCTCTTGCTCGCACTTACAGGACTTATTGAACTATTCTAGTGTTGTGTGTAAAAGTGCGTTTCCGAACCGAGCTGCAAACTACCAACTGCACGTGTTTATTTTCTATGTAGCGCGGCTGTATGGTACGTAGCTAAGGGTGTTCGCTTCATAGAAAAAAAAACACGTGCAGTACTAGCTACCTGCTTCCGAGCGGCATCCCTTTATATCAGTAATGACTTGTGCAGCTTTCTCACAATCCTTTAATCCTTTTATGACTCAGTTCGCACGTTTATAGTTCTTCTTATTAAAACACTTCTCTGACCACCTATTGTGTGTTTGCTATTGTTATCTATTCACTAAGCCGTCACATCGGCTACACATAAGATATATTTTTACTTGCATTACTTAAAATATGAAAACAATACAAGTATGCCATGACTTTAGACCTGAATACCTTACCGCATTGTTTTAAATGTTTTCATAAAAATACAACATAACATCAGCAAGATCGTATTCTACCATTTTCAGGTAGAGTTCGACAACACACGACGTGTGTGTCACCGATGTTGGCAGAGAATTGACAACGTTGTAGGAAGACCACCTGTCATACCAGAAGTAGAACAGAATGTACGAGAGCTTCAGGTTCCAGACTACACTCGAGCTCCAAACACTCCAGGGCATTGTATCTTTAACACTTGCCAAAACGCAACCCACCATCGAATACCAGAGACGATCAAGATTCACATTTTCTGTGAATATAAGTTATATATTCCTGACGGTGCTAGAGTATGTGGACAACACCTTGAGAGCAATGCTTGGGAAGAGCTGCCTCAATTCTGCAATGTCACACATAACTTCAATGCGCGACAGTTTAGGGACGTTTGTGACATGTTGAGAATGGCTTTAAATCGTGGACCTAGGCTAGATTTCAACACAAGAGGTGCTTTAAGCAACGAGGACATGTACTTTTGGACAGGACGCAAATGCGAACAGTTTGATTCCATATTAGAACAAACACCCTCACTAAGTGGGAGGTGCAAGGAGCCTCGAACTGCGTTAGGCATATATCTGACGAAACTACGTACCGGAGACTCAGATGAAAGACTAGCGACGTTATTTAATATGTCACGAAGAAAGCTGGAACGTTTACTAACTATTGTGTGCGAATGCCTCATGAATGAATATGTAATATTACACTTGGAAGTGGACCATATGAATAGAAACGACGTTTTAGAAAAGAACCTCATTATACCAAGAGGGTTATTTGGCAATGAAGAAAACAATAAAGCTATCGTTATATGCGATGGGACTTATATATATATCAATAAAAAATAAAAGCTCGAACTTTTTGTTCCAGTGTCTATCTTATAGCCTGCATAAGTTCCAGAACTTGCTGAAGCCGTTTTTAATTGTGTGTTCCAATGGCTATATAATCGATGTTTTGGGACCATACGCTGCCACTAATAGCGATGCGAACATCATGAGCGATATAATGAATGATGGAGAAAACCCATTGCATTGCTTTCTTCAACCGAACGATGTCTTCATATTAGATCGCGGCTTCCGGGACAGCTTAGATGCTATCGAAGCATGGGGATATGAATCCTACGTTCCACCATCTAAAGACAGATGGGTGACACAGCTAACTACTGAGCAAGGTAATGAAGCTCGATCAGTTACACTATGCCGGTGGGTAGTGGAAGTGGTGAACGGGAGGTTCAAACGAGATTTCAAGCTTTTGCGGCAAAAATATTTTAATAAAACACTACCAAAAATGTTCATTGATTTTAAAATCGCCGCAGCTATGTTTAATAACTTCCACATACCCATCGATGACAACATTCATGCAGAGGCCTTCCTAAACATAATCAGGGAGAAAATAGATTCCCCGAATCTACTTTATGATTATGTTGAAAGAAAACATTTGAATATCCGAAGAGCGGATTTTCAAAGAATAGAAAGTCACGAAATACAGAACTTCCCACAACTGACGGAAGAACAGATCATTTTACTTTCATTGGGCACCTATCAACTGAAGCTAGCCCGATCCTAATGCAGCGAGCATTTATCAAATGGACTGTACATTCTACAAGTATATAGAGAAAGCGCACTCCAAGATTTAAATGAATATGGTATAAACGAAGATGCCTGGCTTTTACGCGGACGCATACAGTCGCGTCACGTACGGTCAAGAACTTATTATTGTTATGTATTAGTAAAAAACAATGTTAATGAAAACGAAACCAATATCCATAACATTTTATGCAATTATTACTGCACGTGTTTGACCGGACGACGAACAATCGGCACTTGTGCTCATATAGTTTCAATCGTGTGGTATCTAGGATATGCCAGACATGTAGGCTTCACTGCTCCTGCAGCGTTCCTCAACGATGTCATTATTGTTGATAATAATGTTTAAAAAAATAAATAACGTTTCTTACTTTTTCTATTTTTTTTTTATTCCCGAGTGTTTATTCATTTTAGTATCTATTAATCAACAAACACAGGATTCTATAGAAGAAAATTATATAATATCACCATTATCTTAACAAAATCAAACAAAAACAAAAAAAAAAAAAAAATACTTAACACAAAATAACTCCGTTCCGACAGCAAATGGAGACAAGCGACTCGGTTATCATTAATCCTTGTAAAAAGACCTTTCCAATGATATATATATTATGGCTATTGGACCGAGTACCAGGCTTCATATATTTTTGCCCATGATCCTTTACAGTGGCGAGCTAATCTTTTTAATTCCGTGACGTAGGTCGCCACGTTTTCATCCGCTCCTTGTCTTTTCTGTCGAAAACGATATCTTTCCGCTAATGAAGATGGCGTCGGTTGGAGGTGCTGACGCATTACACTAACAGCTTCATTGTACTTTAACTCCGACGGTTTCTTTGGACTCGATAGGTTGACAAGTAACTCGTACGCTTCATCTCCGATTGTTGAAATTAAAGTAGGCAACTTCAATTCCTCCGCCACTTTATTTACCAAGAAGTACATGTCCAACCTATCCACATAGGATGACCACTGACCCGTTTTCACGTCAAATTCGCTCAACTTCCCAATCGACATCTCGACAATGTTCAAATATGCACGCGATTTTCATATACTTAAAGGCATTTATCACTCGTCGCCACTATGATGTTTGTACCACGGGATGACGTAATGAAACACGGGCACTCTGTTAGATCGTATATTGCGGACTGCCGGCTGCGGCCGGCGCCTGACCTACCTACCTTACATATTTATTTATCCATATACCTACATTACAGAACTAATATTAGAGATGGGACATTGAAATTCACTTACTTATTGAACGTTATTCCGCTGCCTTTAAAATAGCGAATTTTACAACATGCGCATAATCTCATGATAAAAACGTTCTAAATATCATGTAGTAAACACAAAATTCACAAAACAAATCTTATTTCACGATTTAGACCTAAAACATCAGACGTACAGAGGCCAGTACATCAAGCTACCCCAATCTGTCAAATTTTCCAATTGAACATAAACCTTATTCCTTTGTGGTAAAGTTGAAAATTGGGGTAGCTTGACGTGTACCAAAATAACACATCGGCCATTTGCAACAAAGTGTCAATTTTAGTTCCTGTGACGCTCGAGTGGGGCGCTTTGAATCGGCACAAAAATCAACTGTCATTTCTTATAGTAGGTATAGGTAGGTGTAGGTATTTAGTCGAGCGTACCTACTTGTATATTAGGTCAGTGATCTAACGCCTTTGCCTATCCCTTTCAGCGAATAGAGGCTATTGAGACTCTTTTTTTAATAACTTGTTTTCATTTTGTTTCAGACTTTTTCCAACAATTCCAACCTGAATAAACATATTAAATGCATTCATACAGCAAAATAAATTGTTAATTAAATACTAATCAATAAATATTTTTCTACATAATTAATTTAATTATCATTTTTTACCTTGGTCTATTACCTCCATGATAGGTACACTCCTACCAACTTATCTGTGAAATGGCGAAAATTAGAACTACGGCCGTCAATGTTGAGATGTCTTCGATTGTGCCGACGCATGTCATTCGATTGTGTCGACGCATCGACGGTGGCGTCCTCTTTCAGTTCACAGATAAGTTGGTAGGACTGTACTGTCTGCTACCATAGTCTATACATCCTACAGTCGTCGGACGAGAGCCCGAGCGAGCTGCTTACTTAATTCGCCGAACTTCGTAAGCAGCTCGGGCTTCGTCGGACAACTATATGATGTATAGACTGTACTGCTACTAAGGTCGTGCCCTAGCCGCCGAGGTCGCGGGTAGTTCGAAGGAGATACCGTGGCCCTGGCACGGGCAACTGAAGGAACACGGGTGGGTTTTAGTCAGTAAAACTGACACGCCTTCCCGCTCCGCCTAGAGCGGGAGAAGTCGTTTGATGATTTCCCATTCACAAAAAAAAAGGGTCGTGCCCTACGCGTCATTTGCTTTACACCTGTCAGAAACAGACGCTGGATATTTGCGTCATCATCTTCATCGGTCTACAGCAGTCCACTGCTGAACATACGCCTCTCCAACTGCACGCCAATCAGCTCGATTCTCGGCAACTCTTATCCAGCTACTACCAGCCACCCTGCGAAGATCGTCGCTCCACCTAGCCGGAGGGCGTTCTACCTTACGTTTGCCAATTCGCGGTCTCCGCCCAAGAACTCGTCTACCCCAACGGTCATCGGTTCTACGGCTAAACAACCAAGCTTCTTGCCAAATTTCATGATTCTAGGTCAACGGGAAGTACCCTATAGGTTTCGATTTACTTGCGAGTATCAAAATATGTCGCATAAATGGCTGTATTTTTTTTATTGCGTTGTCTTAGAAGCTTGATTTTTTTAGAACTCCAAGAGACCGTATATATCTACCTACGTATTTGATATTAATTTCAACTTGATACCTCCACGCCTTCCTGAGAAAAAGGGCATTGATTTACTGATAGACAGACAGACGGACAACGAAGTGATACTATATGGGTTCCGTTTTTCTTTTGAGGTACGGAACCCTAAAAAAACTTTTTTACAAAAAAATACAACCGACTTCTAAAAACAACACTACAAAGTGAAAAATAACTTTAATTTCGGAAGTCGGTGTCAAAACAACACTACAAAGTGAAAAATAACTTTAATTTCGGAAGTCGGTGTCTAGTTAAATGTATTTTCGTTTTTTGCCACCGACTTCCGAAATTAAAGTTATTTTTCACTTTGTAGTGTTGTTTTTGGAAGTCGGTTGTATTTTTTTGTAAAAAAGTTTTTACTTTTCACTTTTTAGTTGTGTACCTACCCCACACAAATTCAAATACTACCTGCAAAACAAACTAGAACATCATCCATATAAAAGTAGGGAAAAAATACGTATTAATGAAGCTAACTCAAAAACTACCCAAGCAAAGTTAATTAATTTTATATGGGACCAACTGTGATGACCCTCTCGAATAAAACAAAAAAAAACCAAATCGGTCCAGCCATCTTCGAGTAATCGGGGAACATACATGTAGACTCTGTACTTTTACAGATAATCTAGTAATAGTTTAAATATGAAGAATTAACTATTATTCAGGTTCATGGCTTTTAAAAATAAGGCTTTTAGAAATAATAGACACATGTTAATGTACTTACTTATTGTATTTCCCAAACACGCAAAATCAAATATAGTACTTTTACAATCACCACTCGGTATCCTTAAAACACAGCTAGAGATTAGCACTCGTTTTTCGACGACTTATGCACGACTAAGTTTGCAGGATGGGCACGACAACCAAGATGGCGTTTTCCCGCCATTATCATTCCCGCCTTTTTTGGCGATACGCTGTGATTGGTTAGTCGTGCCATCTACAAACTCAGTCGGTACTAAAATAGTCAATACAATACTTTTAATATTAGAACAGATATAATTTAACATAGCTAATTGAATTAAATACGATATTATCTATTATTGATAACATACATAAAAAAAAAAATAAAAAAAAAAATGGTTCCGACGAATTGAGAACCTCCTCCTTTTTGAAGTCGGTTAAAAATTGTGAAAAGTGAGGCCGCTATAAAGTATAGGTACCTAGGTACTAATAACAGCTATTCTCCGCCACACAATAACTCGAAAGTTGTCCAAGTCTTTCAGTTTCTCATGCGTAGAAATGTATTACCTACTTAGGCTTCTTAAATTCATCACTAACCAGCCTGTCCCTTGCTGCCCTCCTCCAGCGACGCCCTAAGCCGAGGTCCGTAGGTACTCCACAGGGTTTATAAGTTAAATGCCCTGGCTGAAGAAGGCTTTACTTAACTTCCTAGGTTGACCTGCGAGATGCAATTTAGGTAGGTACCTACAACAATACTGTTTCACACGGAGCTCTTATTACCTAATTCAAAAAAGTAGTTTCGAGACAGGTTACAGATTTACAGACAAGATTCATAAAGTTCTAAAACTAGTTCACTAGCTCAGTCTAAAAAAGTCTGCTATTAATAGATATTATAATTTGAATTCTAAATGTGTTGAGCACATTTCTGAGACGAGACATTTTTTTTTCCTTATACGGAAGCATACCATCTGGCGAATGCGATGATCTCATTCAAGTTACATAGATAGATAGATATTAATAAGAGGGTTGGGAAGTGACGTATCGTGCGATAGAGAGAGTTGCAGGTCTTGGAGGCATTTACCTACATTTCCTTTTTGAAATACTCGTATTGTTTCGGGCGATAGCGTTTTACGAAATGAGACAATTTTGATCTCATTAGGTTACACCCTGTACGTTTTTCTTTTTTATTCATTCAGTTTAGTTTAAAAAAAAATAAAAACTCTCGAGGAAGTTTTTAAGTCAAAATTATAGATATTTTGATACTTAATAAGATTAACTTCTAACGTACGCAATATTGCTTTATGTTAAAAACTTACGAACCTAGTTTTTCATTATATCTACAACATTCCCAAAAATTTTGAACTATGTTCCACGTTGTTACCTACTATGTTCTCGGGGGAAAAACATCGCTTTATGTGATTTACAGCTTCACTAATCAATCTGTCTATCTTTTTCCCAACTTTGTTGGGGTCGCTTCCAGTCTAACCGGATACAACTGAATGCCAGCATTTTACATGGAGCGACTGCCTATCTAACCATAACCAAGTAACTGGACACGATACCGATTGTATTATATGGTAAGACTGGTTGTCAGACTTTGGGCCTTCTGACTAGGTACAGTCCTACCAACTTATCTGTGAACTGAAAGAGGACGCCACCGTCGATGCGTCGACACAATCGAATGACATGCGTCGGCACAATCGAAGACATTTCAACATGGTGGCCGTAGTTCTAATTTTCGCCATTTCACAGATAAGTTGGTAGGAGTGTACCTACTACTATACCTACCTGTGCATTCACCGCTCCCCTGGAAGGTCTTTGGCCTTCATGCACGATATAACGGGCCCTCTGTCATCTAACCTGATTGACTGACAATTGTTGGTACCTCAGTCGGAAGCTCGGAAGCCCTTTTCCGTTAATGCAGATAGCAGTTGATATTCAAATATGGTTTCGGATTTCCTGTTAATTCCTGCTACTAGCTATTTTTTTATTTCTGTTAGCACCGGTTTGTTGATATGACAGAAAAGTTGAAAGGAAATCGTTTGTCTTGGTATGGACATGTGATGAGGAGAGACGAAACGCATGTGACTAAAAGAGTGATGAGTAAGTATACATGTTGATGGATGGAGTGGCAGAGGAAGGCCAAAGAAAAGATGGATGGTTTGTGTGAGGAATGATATGAAAGAGAAGGGAGTGGATGATAGCGTGACGGTTGACAGGGGAGAATGGAAGAAGATAACGTGTTGCGCCGACCCCAAGTAATATGGGATAAGGGCAGGAAGATTATGACCGGTTTGTTGATATGATGGCCTCATTATGTTTCTCGACGACAAATTAGTGCCAAAAGGAGTAATCTTTCATCGTTTTGTGCATTTTAAGCCTAAGCGTGTTATTAACGTCACTGGCGACGGAACGGGCACAACAACTCAATGCTAATGGATGCACATCATGTACATAAGTTAGTTTCTTTCAATTGTAAGAATGTCAAGAGATCCATGCAATATATTCGTAGTTTATGTCAATTAGCAGACATAATAGCGCCACAGGAAACGTGGCTATTACCGGAGGAAATATCGCTCCTAAACACAGTTAGTGACGAGTTTAACTGTACCGGAGTATCTGCAGTAGACACATCGATGGGTATCCTACGTGGTAGGCCACATGGAGGAGTGGCCCTTTTGTGGAGACGTAGCTTATTTCATGACGTGAGTGTTATACAGTGTGACAACCCGCGGCTCTGTGGAATTAAAATAGTGCTAAATAATAAATCGCTACTTGTGTTTAGTGTTTATATGCCCACGGATTCAAATACTAACTTATCGGATTTTACGGACATTCTTAGTTCGGTAAGTGATTGGTGTCGGTGAGATTGGGGTAACTAGATGTGCTGGCCTCGGTAGCTAAGTATGGTCTGTATGGTCCTACTATAGCTATAGGTGTACTTACCTACTTTCGAGTTTAGAGGGACCTCCTGTCATTTGTACATTGTTTTCTCTGTTTTTATAGTTTTAAAGTGTTTCTTTTTAACCGACGAAAAAAAAAGGAAGAGGTTCATGTAATATTTTTTTTTATGTATGACCACGCATAACATTATAACAGTCGTCCGGTTTTAATTTTTTTGTTTTAATCGAGAGGACCTCAAAGTTGGTCCTCTAAAAAATGTATTAATTTTGCTTGCGTAGTTTTTGAGTTAGCTTCAATAGTGTATTTTTTCTGACATTTTATGTGGATGATGTTCTAGTTTCTTTTACAGGTAGTGGAATTAGTATTTGTATGGGGTAGGTACCACAACTAAAAAGTGAAAAATAAAAACTTTTTTACAAAAAAAATACAACCTACTTCCAAAAACAACACTACAAAAGTGAAAAATAACTTTAATTTCGGAAGTCGGTGTCTGGTAAAATGTATTTTCATTTTGCCACCGACTTCCGAATATTTTTTTGTAAAAAAGTTTTTTCTAAATGCAATAAACGCATTTTTCTTTCTATATTAAGATTACAGCCGTGCGGCTGTAAGTATATCTTTCTGTCACGCAAATGACATTCCCGTTTTATCCTGGGTATCTTAGCGAGGATAAAGAAAAAGACAACAATAATGAGACGACAAGGTTTACCCACATACCACACAGAGATGGATAGCGTGCGCACACAGATTTGACGTCACCCGCCAAGCCCCCGCGCACACCTCCAGGCTGTTTGCTAATGAAGCGGCTTTAACGCTTTATCCATTCTGTTTGTTTTAATAAAAATAAGTATGGCGTATCACGTATGCCACCGCTTGATGCCTGGCTAAGCTAATGGGTTCTGTGTTTTCTATTGCTTGTCGGAATTAAATAATTCGTACACTTTTCCGAAACTGTCAAATTTTCCCGATCAACCTTGAACCTAATACTTAGGCGATAAAGATGAAAATCTATTGAAGAACTTTGGCAGATTGTAGCAGCTTGATGTGCTGGCGTCAGTACTTGGCCCATATTATAATTGACCATGTAGGCGAAATATAATATTAATACAGTAGTTTATCTTCATCGAAAACGGTCGAAATGACGTGCTTCGAAATCTCAGTCAGTCTCAGATACGCAACAGTTCGAGCGCGCGACAGTTACGCGCGGATGGACACGTATTTATCTACCGAGCGGTCGGCCGCCCGCGGCCGTCGGTAATTAATTCAAGATCTCTGCCCAGATAAACCACTGTAGCTTTATTACTCTGTGATTTAGGTACCTAAATCACATTGCAGGAGGCTAGGGCACCTATGAATGCTCGCGTAAAATAGATCTATTTAATTTAATTTAATTTCCTTTATTTCAGGCAGCTGTGGCCCATACAAAATACAATACACAAAAACAAACAAAAAATATTACAACATAACAAAAATGATATACTAATACATATAAAATACAACTTATAAAATAAACTAAGACACACGAGGTGACGGCGTCGTGTTACGCCGCGCGGTGTCGCATAGCCTGCCGCGAAAACGTCGGTAGACTACACCCTTCGGCCAAAACTCTTCCTTTAGGAACGTGTCGAGATGGTGTGTCGGAACCCGCACCACAAACGACTTGAAGTTGGTGTTGTGACGGGGCTCTAACTTCTCGACCCTCAAGGTCCAGTTGGTCTTCACCTTCATGTACTCCACGATCTCCTCAACCTTCGTGGAGTGATGGAGTCGGGACACATACAGCAACGTCGTAGGTATCGCTGGACGTAGCAGCATATTTGTCCAGTTCCGCATTGATTGCGACAAGTAGGCTTCTTCTTCTTCTTCTGAACTTTGGTGAAGCCATCCTCATCACACTCTTGCTTTGCAGGACAGTGTTGTATCGGTTCCCTCGGAAGGGTTTCACAGCGGCGGTTCTGCTTTCCCCCTTTCTGCTGCTTAGTTCGACAGATCTACATCTTTATACATAGTTGACTGTTGAGTGTTGACGAGTCACTTTACTAAAATGATTTCCCAGCTTCAGGCTGACACTTCAATGAGAGCAGGCAGTTGTGGCACGGGAGCGGAGAAGAGCCCACTTCGTTGGACCAGCCGATCTATTCTGTAAAAATCTCACCGTGAAAACTTAGGTGAAGTGAACTGTCAATAGTGTCAACCCCTAGCATCAGATGGAATGACGGCTCACTTCACCGTTATCACTTATCACGGTGAGATGTTTACAGAATAGCAGTAATGGTTACAGCGGGAAGGAGATTTTGTTTTATGTAGGTACAGTCAACAAAAAAGATATATCTAGGCAGGGTATACTAACATATTTGTATGTGAATTGGTTCATGTTCACTGTAACACACCAACACAAAACCTACCGAAGGCCGCTGCAGCACCTGCTATTCGGGCTGGTATCTCCGATGCTAAGGTATTATCGCATCTTAATCTGCTGCCTAGGTATTTGAAATTTGGAACTTCTTCTAACACACAGCCATCCAAGGTGACAGGGGATTGCTCACCGCGACATCCTCGTGTAGGCTGTTTTAAAATTTGCGTTTTGCTGGTGCTTATAACCAGGCCAAACCTGCGGCATGTCGTGTGTAGAGAGTTCACATAGGCTTGAAGAGATTCTATTGAGTCGGCCATTAAGCATACATCATCAGCGTATAATATGTCCTGAATAGAGATTCTTCCAGATTAATAACATATAGGAGTCGCCATCGCCGGATACGGTGTGGACGACATGAATGAATGAAGGAATGAAGGTAAAAATACAGCATGTCTTGTGAAATGTGTGCGTGCCGGGCCTGTAGTAGTACTATTATTTATTCTGTGCCTGTAGGTACAGCGAGCTGGCTGACTCCGATCTATACAGTTTTTTATTAACAAGAATCTGTCCGCCTTCTTTTATACGTCTATGGTTAACGTTTTACCCGTTCCTATCCGCTCTGGACAGGCAGCACTAAAGCTGTCCAGCGCTTTATAGTTTAGTTACAACATTCTTCAACCGGTTTCATCCTGACGTCACACGCAATACAAACACCATTTCCACTGCGGCGAGCCGCGTCGCGCGTCACTTCATTTCAAATTCGGAGCCGAATCGCGCCGCGCATGCGTTGTGCGTACCAAGTTGCCGCGAACGAAAGTAAAATAAAAAAAAACATCGTGAATTTGTTGTTTGAACAAGTGAAATTATAGTGTTGTTGATTTAAATATTTAATTTTAACGAGTGCTCTAGTGTTATTTGTGAAAGGAGACTGGATATAAACAGCTATGGCGGTAAAGTTTACACGTTTGTTTTCGTTTCTTAAAATAAGTCGCGCATGCGTGCTTTCTAGGAGGAACTAGCCAACTATAAATTAACTTCCATAGAATAAATATTTACGTGGTATGGTGAATTTTAATTTTATTGTGTTTGGCGCATTTTTTAACGGATATTTGGTAGGTACCTTGTTCTTAGTTCAGTCAGACATAAGACGGCTCTAATTAATTCTGCTATAAATTTTAAAGCCGAGTCATTAGGCACTTATTACTCACTAGCTGCGCCCCGCGGATTCACCCGCGCATACCGAGATAAAAAGTAGTCTATGTGTTAATCCAGGGTATAAGCTATCTACTTACCAAATTTCATCCAAATCGGTCCAGCCGTTTGAGCGTGAAGAAGTAACAAACATACACACACACACAAACTTTCGCCTTTATAATATTACTAGCTGCGCCCCGCGGTTTCACCTGCGTAGGCCGGGATAAAAAGTAGCCTATGTGTTAATCTAGGGTATAAGCTATCTACCCAAATTTCATCTAAATCGGTCCAGCTGTTTGAGCGTGAATTAGTTACAAACATACACACACACACACACACACACACACACACACACACACACACACACAACTTTCGCCTTTATAATATTAGTGATTGTGATAGTGAGATTTATAATATTATGGTTTATGAGCTATGTTCGACATTTGCAAGATATTACTCCTCCAGCAATAATATTCTCTAATCCATTTTCCAATTCCAATCCATCCAATTTCTTTAAGAAGGGCATCAATAAACTGCCACTGCGTTGGCAAAGATGCATTGATTGCATGGGTGATTACTTCTATTAATACAAATAAAAAATGCATGAAAAAAATTTGTTTAAATTTTTTCATACAAAACGGCAATTTCATGGGTAAATTAGAGAATATTATAGAGAATATATATATATATATATATATTATATTACAGTGTATCTCTTCGAACTTCAGATAACCCTATCGTAACCTACTCAATTCTTCCTCGAGTTCAGTTATCTTTTCGCCGGTCCGGAGCGTACGCGTTTTATGTTGCCAAGTCCAGTTTGGTTTCGGTGATTCTGGTAGCTGGATCTCTCGTGGGGATATCATATAATATGTAATATAAAATAATATTCTCTAATTTACCCATGTAATTGCCGTTTTGTATGAAAAAATTTAAACAAATTTTTTTCATGCATTTTTTATTTGTATTAATAGAAGTAATCACCCATGCAATCAATGCATCTTTGCCAACGCAGTGGCAGTTTATTGATGCCCTTCTTAAAGAAATCAGCTGGACGGGAGGCAACAAATTCTTCAAAGGCATTTTGTAGGTACTGCCTCTCGGGTATTGAATTTTTTTCCCGCCAAGAAGTTATCCAAATTCTGGAAAAAGTAGTAGTCTGTAGGCGCAAGGTCTGGTGAGTAGGGCGGATGACGGAGAGCTTCCAACCCCAGTTCTTGCAACTTGGAGACCGTCTGCTGTGCAGTATGAGGTCGCGCGTTGTCGTGCAGGAGCAGCGGAGACGAGCGATTGACCAATGCTGGTTGGAGATGTGCCAGCTTCTCCATCATTGTGTTCAGTTCTTCACAGTACACATCTGAAGTAATGCTCACCCCGTTTGGTAAGAAGCTGTGATGAATCACACCGGCGCTAGACCACCAAACAGTGACCATCACTTTTCTAGGGGTAAGTTTTCGTTTAGGGCATTGTTTAGGTGCTGAACCAGGATCCAACCAACTTGCTGAGCGCTTGCGGTTATCAAACAGAATCCATTTTCCATCGCAGGTAACAATGCGGTTCAAAATTCCTTCATTTGTGTGTCTGTTGAGCAGTGCAAGGCACGTCTCGACGCGTACTTCGCGCTGGCGATCATTGAGTTCGTGGGGCACCCATTTGTCAAGCTTTTTTACCTTGCCAATTTGACGCAAATGGACCAATATTGTTTTGACGCTAACGTCGAAAGCTGCTGCTAATTCAGCCGTAGATTGTGTATCATCAGCTTCCACAATCGCCTTTAATTCGTCATTGTCGACCAAAGTCTTCGGACGACCGCGAGGTTCATTTTTCAGGTCGAAATTTCCAGAACGGAAGCGAGCAAACCAATAACAAGTGGTGCGTTGGTTTGTAATGTTAGCTCCGTAAACGTCGTTGATGTTGCGTGCCGCTTGTGCCGCGTTGCTGCCACGACGGTACTCATATTCCATAATTACTCGAATTTTTAACGTATCCATGATGACGAAAAAGATTGAAATGCGATGAAAATGTAACACTAATCAATAAATCGGTGTCTAGTTAAATGTATTTTCGTTTTTTGCCACCGACTTCCGAAATTAAACTTATTTTTCACTTTGTAGGTAGTGTTGTTTGTGGAAGTCGGTTGTATTTTTTTGTAAAAAAGTTTTTGTAAAAAAGTTTTAACCCCACACAAATTCAAATACCACTACCTGCAAAACAAACTAGAACATCATCCATATAAAAGTAGGAAAAAAAAACGTATTATTGAAGTTAACTCAAAAACTACCTAAGCAAAGTTAATCAATTTTATATGGGGCCAACTGTGATGTATACCCTCTCGAACAAAACAAAAAAAAATCCAAATCGGTCCAGCCATCTTCGAGTAATCGGGGAACATACATAAAAAAAAAAATAAAAAAAAAAGGTTCCGACGAATTGAGAACCTCCTCCTTTTTGAAGTCGGTTAAAAATCTTTTAAAACAACCCAAATGACGCATTATAAGTAAACTCGACGCATAATAAAAAAATAGCTCATTCATTTAATCCATAGAAATATAAAAAACTTCTTTCTATGATTAGATCATGAAATACAGTATTTTAACAGTAAAATCACGTAATTCAGCGAAATCGGCAACATTTCGTATACGGCCTCCTATGAGACTTTTTGCTTAGTACGAGTACTTCTAGTTTCTAAAACATTTTCAAAACTAAACAAATGTTACTTATTATCAAAGCTCGGTTGTGTCTGTCTAAGCCATAGATATATGTATATGTATTTCTATGGTCTACGCAGACAGACAGCACCATAGATATACGAAAGAAGAGCACCGAGCTTGGATAATAACCGTTTCGAATGCACAATCAGATAGTTAATGCGATTTGTGAACTTGAGCGAATACCGTTATATTCCTCCGTATGAGCGGGCGCTTCGTACTACCTACTTACCGAGGCATGCCAAACCCAAACGGTTAAATTACCTTCTACTAAATTTTATTAGCGCTTTGAATCACAAATACCTAGGTACTTATATTGTGCACTTACCGACAATACCTACTTTGTTAGATATTTTTTAGATGTTCAATAATGCGTAAATCGGTACAGACCTACGTCTTATTCTTGAGGTAGTTGGGTTGCTTGTGGTTCTTTTCTTACTTTAGTACCCCGCACCCATATTATATGGGACTTAGCCAATGTTCGCACGGACGTAAAAATATCGCGGCGATTTTTTTTCAAGCACTGGTATTTTCAACACTGCTTAGCGCCGAGAGTTGAAAATCCAACAGTGTGTTTTTTCGACGCGCTGGGATGCACTCTGTTGTTGTTATGTTCGATTCTAAATGCTCGGCTCAACACCGAGAGTTGAAAATCCAGTGCGCGATAAAATTCCGCCGCGATATTTTTACGTCCGTGCGAACGTCGAATCGAACGTTAGAAGTCTCATGTACTTACTAAGGAGCAAGCCTTTTACCGTTAACCGAACCGATCACAGTAGACTCCTGGATACTCGATACTACTGAGAATTTCACGCAAGACCCAGGAGGGTGAAATTCCGACTCTATCGGATAGTTACCATCGACATATAATATATGCCAGGCCTTCCAATTTTGAAACAATTTTGCTTGCAAGCTGCAATTGTACTTATGACAAAGTAAAACAAAGTTTCGATTATTCCCGATGTCCACCATTTGTTTGGCCACCACTGGGGGACAGCGAAACAACTTTAAAAAAAAATATTCTCGTTGTCCACCACTGGGGGACAGACTTAACTTCAAAACACATTAAAGTTGCTTCTGCATCGTCTCTGGCGCTGCGGGAAGTGCAACCCCTTCGCCCTTTACGTAACCAAGGATAGACGCATGCTCACCTTCGCAGCTTCGGCTTGCTGGTCGCCTCCGGCGATCAGCCTCAGCCACTACGGCTCGCACGGGAGCATGTATAGATGGGTGTTTGTTACTCTTTCACGCAAAAACTACTAAACGGATTTTGGTGAAATTTGGCACACAGATAGTTTATATGCTGGATTAACATATATAGAATGGATTAAGATATAGAATCCAGCTATGTATTGAAAACAATGGTCTTCATTTTGAACTGGGTAACATAAAGAAAAAAAAAGTATTTTTTTAAAAATGAGCTCTTTTCTTTAGGTTGCCATATGTCATTACTTCTCAGAATTCGATCCTTATTAGCGACACTATCGAATGGTGTAATAATACAGTGTTTTTTATTCAAAATCAACGGGTTCGGTTCCTGGCTAGAAATATTGATGTTTAAAAAATCCAATGATGCAGTTTTAGGCGACGTCGCACGGATGTAAAAATATCGCGGCGAGATTTTATCTCGCACTGGATTTTCAACTCTCATTGATGAGCCGAGCATGCAGAATCCAACTTAACAACAACAGAGTGCATTCTAGCGCGTCGAAAAAACACATTGATGGATTTTCAACTATCGGCGCTAAGCAGTGCGTTGAAAACCCAGTGCGCGAAAAAAAATCGCCGCGATAATTTCACGTCCGAACGTGCGAACGTTGGCTTATATTAAAGGCATAAATTATGCAGAGAAGGGACGAAAGACAAAAGAGATAGCCGGACATAATAATGTATTTAATTTCCGTTACATCGAAGCAGCATGTTTGACCTTGAATACGTAATGAATGACTTCCCATGCGTGCTCGATGATGCGTATACAATTTATTCTATGACTATACTCGTAGTTAGGTACGTCTTTGATCTGTCTTCACGCCTTGTTTTGAAGGTTTGGGCAGAGGTGTAGCTGTACACCGACATTTCGCCGTCCCATGTGGTAGTAGCAAGCCTATTGCTACGTAGTATCTGTGCAATTACCATCAACCGGGCAGAAAAGTAGACTCCGGGATGCTACTGAGAAATTCCTGATATAAAAAACTTTTTTATAAAAAAATACAACCAACTTCCAAATACAACACTATAAAGTGAAAAATAACTTTAATTTCGGAAGTCGGTGTCTGGTTAAATGTATTTTCGTTTTTTGCCACCGACTTTCGAAATTAAAGTTATTTTTCACTTTATGGTGTTGTTTTTGGAAGTCGGTTGTATTTTTTTGTAAAAAAGTTTTTATTTTTCATTTTTTAGTTGTGGTACCTACCCCACACAAATTTTGATACCACTACCTGCAAAAGAAACTAGAACATCATCCAAATAAAAGTGGGGAAAAAATACGTATTATTGAAGTTAACTCAAAAACTATACCCAAGCAAAGTTAATCAATTTTATATGGGACCAACTTTGAAGTATAGCCTCTCAAATAAAACAAAAATTTTTCAAATCGGACGGCTCTGTGTCTGTCTGGCTATGCGTGGTCATACATAAAAAAAAAAGTGTCGAAATGAGAACCTCCTCCTTTTTTTTCGTCGGGTAAAAAACCCAATATTACTTTACCCGACTTGGGAATCGAACCTCATACATGCCGCCGGGGTCGCGGGTAGTTCGAAAGAGATACCGTGGCCCTGGCACGGGCAGCTGAAGGAACATGGGTGGGTTTTAGTCAGTAAAAGTCTGACACGCCCTCCCGCTCTGCCCAGAGCGGGAGAAGTCATTTGATGATTTCCCATCCACAAAAAAAAAAAAATATTATAGTCAATAAAATCAATGCTGAATGACGTCACTCAAAGCAACTTCCAACTAAAAATAATACTATTATGTCATTTTCCTGTACCTACTTCCAATAGCAAACTTGCCCCAATGAACCTGTTTCCAGTTTATTGTAGGTACGTACTTATAACCACGTTTAGCGCGGCGGGATTTTGTCGAACACAGATTTCCAACTCACGGTGTTGAGCCGAGCATTGAGAATCCAACAGAGTGTATCCCAGCGCGTCAATAAATACACTGTTGGATTTTGAACTCTCAGCGCTAAGCAGATTATTAAAAATCAAGTGCGCGAAATATCGCCGTGGAAAAAAATCGCCCGTGCGTACTTGGGCTGCCCTCACCCGTAACCACGGGCGATTTTTAACGCGGCGATTTTCAACGCACTGCTTAGCGCTGCGAGTTCAAAATCCGACAGTGTATTTTTTTGACGCGCTGCAATGCGTGCCACGAAAGATGAGACTTGACGAGCGCAGTATCGTGCCTCGTCTGCGCTCTTTCCGCCTCGCCGCGCCAGCCCCGATGACGCGCGGTCCCTTCCTATCTCAGAGCGCATAGCCTATGAATAATCAGAATCAGAGAATTATAATCTAAGTACTGCGCAAGTCAAACTACGTGCTGTGTCAAGTATTCAAGTCTCATCTTTCGTGGCACGCATTGTAGGTAGGTACTCTGTCGGATTCACAATGCTCAGAAACACTGTGAGTTGAATACTTACCCAGTGCGCGATAACGGTGCGTACGGGCCATAGCCAACTTTACTAATAAAACATGTGTGTAGCCGGAAATTACGTCACAGGTTATAAATAACATACACGTGGTCTTTAGCTCGATAACTGTAAGTTGTAAAACGGAAGTGATATTTTTCCAGATGCGTGGAAAAGGAGGGTAATGTGTTTAAAAGGGTGTTAATTTGACACACTTATTTTTTGGGGACTTGAATAACACAAGTAATTGAAGAAACACCGTCATCTAGTGGTTCAGACATATTTTCCTGTACCCCCCCGGAGCAACTGGACAGGTTCGCAACTGGACAGATTCTGAGCTGGACAGTTTCTCAGCTGGACAGATTAGCAACTGGACAGAACGTGTACAGTCCATGACATAATTATAGTGGATGAGTTGGGAATATGGACGATATGAAAACTTGGTCAAGATAAGAAGTGGACGACTTGCTCCAGAGGACAAGGGCTGATTCCTTTCAAGCTTCGATTTGAACAACTAGACCCATCCAATTAGCATACCCTAGACTTAATTAAATTACTTACGTTTTATTTTATTTGATCTGAAATTGATTGATAAGTAGATACAATAGTACATTTTGATACAAGTGGAGAATTTTCGTTAGTGCATTCGAGGCGGAATTAACACCCGAGCCGTAGGCGAGGTTGTTTTTGAGCCAAGAACTGCAATAACAAATGTCCACGTGTATCAAACGACGTTTTTCAATACACTTTTGAAGAAATAAAATTAAATAACGAACAATATTTTAGTCATTAGGAAACTATGATTTAAATTTTCTTTTTTTTTCGCGCTTTGTTTTCGCCACGAGAAGCAAAGGTATAAAGCCGATAAACGGCCTAATATGAAAAATAGAAAATTCAAATATTTTTGAGTTTAGAACACAAATGTTAATTTGATCATAAACGTTTTTTTATTGTAATAATCATGGTTTTTGATGATATTTTATTTATAAACATTATTTAAATATTCAAAAAATAATAGCGCCGTAAAGACGCATAGCTCTTTGCCGAGATTTAAAAAAATATTCTCCTCCGAATAGACTATTGGACCAAGACCAATTTGGACTAAGTATGGGTATAAGTTATCTGTGGCAATTTTTATTCCAGCACACGTGTTGGAAAATGAAAAATCGCACGCGTGTGAAATATATTGCATTGTGAACCTAATCGTAGTGCGATGTGAACCAGTTTTCGAGGAAGCGTATTGAAAAATATATTATCAACGAAAACATATCAGTCATGCCATAGCATTCGTTAAGTATAGTCACAGAACAAATCTCAATGTACAACAAAGGAACAAATCTATCAGCCCCAGACTTGGATCCGAAGAAAGAACGACCTTCACGAGGCTGTAAGTCACTGACCTTCACTCTCACACATCTGTTTAACGGATTAAAATAAAGCATGAACATGTAGGTAACAATTATGTTGCCTGCCTTTTTCTGGTCCCTGGGTTGCCAACTATAAACAGGAGTTACAGACGCCAGCACATCAAGCTACTACTTACAATCTGTCAATCTTATTTAATAGATTTTCATCTTTATCGCTAAAGCTTTAGGTTCAAGGTTGATTGGAAAAATTTGACTGTTTCGGGTGGCTTGACCTGCTGGCGCCTGTACCTAATGGGGACCAGCAATCACAATAATAATATGAATGATATTGAAGCGCTTCCTTTTTTATATTTGAATTTGTCTGCCCAACACCGTAAATAACGCAATGAATATTGTTGAACTGTCAAAATGATACCGATTCCTACTTGGCTCTGCAGAAAAAGGTAAGCTAACCTAACTGCTAAGCAATTCGCATTACTGGTTTCTGGATGCACCCATCACGAAATGGATAAATCAATCAATCAATCTGCCTAGCGTTTTTCCCAACTATGTTGGGGTCGGCTTCCAGTCTAACCGGATGCAGTTGAATACCAGTATTTTATATGGAGCGACTGCCTATTTGACCTCCACAACCCAGTTACTGGGTAATACGATACCCCTTGGTAAAACTGGTTGTCAGACTTTCCCCGTATCGACTGTCAAAGATCCACGAATGACCGAGCCGGTACCATCGGCTTAACGTGCTTTCCGAGGCACGGAGGAGTCTCGGTATGTAAAAATGGTCCCATCCACCCATCCACGGACCAACCCGGACGGCTGTTATTACTTAGCCACGAGCTCCTTCCTCGAAATGGATAAATGAGGTATTTAAAATCCCAAATTTTTCTAAAACTTGTTCTGAAACAAAATGTTTTCTTTTTCGAATTTGATCCGTTCGACCCCAAAAGCTCGTTTCCAATTTAATGTGACGTATCTCTCCGGAGTCGTATCAATAAACTCCTACATACAGTATCGTGTTATTCGGATCCCGTTACGACAGTGCCGCTTCGTTGGACATAAGACATAACTGGCCACTGGCTCAGTGGCACTGAAGTGTGTTTATAAGTGCGGTCAAATCGAGTAACTTGAGACTTGAGAGTAGGTACAGTTCCGTTGCTAAGCGAAGTGTGAGAGATTGGGCAGAACCGAATATGCTTTAAACAAACTCAAGTACATTGCATTAAGAGAGCAGTGCTGCCCTCCCGAACCTAAAGTGGAGTTACAGGAAAAACACGAATTCGAAAAACAGACATTTCGATAAAACTTTGAATGCAAAGTGAAAGGATATACCTATACAAAACTAAAATACTAAACAGTGTTACGTTATTTTTTTTATAAAAAAACTATACATAAAACTTTTTTACAAAAAAATACAACCGACTTCCAAAAACAACACTACAAAGTGGAAAAATAACTTTAATTTCGGAAGTCGGTGTCTAGTTAAATGTATTTTCGTTTTTTGCTACCGACTTCCGAAATTAAAATTATTTTTCACTTTGTAGTGTTGTTTTTGGAAGTCGGTTGTATTTTTTTGTAAAAAAGTTTTTATTTTTCACTTTTTAGTTGTGTACCTATCCCACACAAATTCTAATACCACTATCTGCAAAACAAACTAGAACATCATCCATATAAAAGTGGGGGAAAAATACGTATTATTGAAGCTAACTCAAAAACTACCGAAGCAAAGTTAATCAATTTTTTAAGGGACCAACTGTGACCCTCTCGAATAAAACAAAAAAAATCCAATTCGGTCCAGCTATCTTCGAGTAATCGGGGAACATACTCCGACGAATTGAGAACCTCCTCCTTTTTGAAGTCGGTTAAAAATGGGTATTCAGAATAATATGTAACTCAAAACCTACCAAAATTTCTATTACTGCACTTTAGGCTCGGGTGGGCAGAGTGGTGGGTAGCTAGAGCTGTTAACATTTAAAAAATACCTCTCAAAACGATGAAGGAAGGCAAAGTGAGGAAGATTGCATCCTAGAACCAAAAATTCGAAGACATGTGACACCACACACGTGTGGGGGGGGGGGGGGGAGATACCGAGATTCCTCCGTGCCGTTGGTCCCGGCTGTCATTCGTGGATCTTAGCCGCCCTAGGCCCGCGTGGTGGATTATAAATTTATAATACAAAGCCCAATCCCTAACAAAGACAGGAGGCCTGTGTCCCAGCAGTGGGAACATTATCTTCAAACTTCAAGTCGTTTGTGGTGCGGGTTCCAACTTCCAACACACCATCTCGACACGTTCCTAAAGGAAGAGTTTTGGGCGAAGGATGTAGTTTACCAACGTTTTTGCGGCAGACTATGCGACACCGCGCAGCGTAACACGACGCCCGCCGCCCCGCCCGTGACTTTGTGTGTCTTAGTTTATTAGTTATATTTTCTATGTATTAGTATTTGTGTATTGTATTTTGTATGGGCCACAGCTGCCTGATATAAAGGAATAATTAAAATTTATTATAGGCTGATTATGCTTATGCTACTGTATTATAGAGTGTTATCATCACTTTCCATGTTCGGCATGTCTGTCACCTTTATCAGCCATTTTTTTTTTAGTCTGAATTTTTATTTAATTTAATTTCTTTTTTTTTGTTTTTTAATGTTTATTTTGTTACTTTTATATGCTCCTTTTTAACTGTATTTCCTGTGCGTGTCCCATTAAAATATTTTTCTTTCTTTTCTTTCTTTCTTTCAGCCTAATAACGGAATCTCAGTATTAAAACCTTTCTAGTGGTAGTGAGGGATTGTGTGAATGACTAATAAGTCATTCACACAATCCATTCTTGACTTTTTTTCCAAAGAAAGCATCTTAAAAGTTGTAAGTCAAAAACTGAGAGAAGTCGGATAATTTCGAGGTTTTTCGAGCACCACGCAGTTAGCACAGGTCTTACGATGCTGCAAACTTGGTTTTACACAGATGGGTGACCATTATTTAGATACCGAGACTCCTCCGTACCGTTGGTCCCGGCCGTCATTCGTGGATCTTTGACAGTGTTACGGCTCATTAGAAGTGCGATGACAACCAAGGGGTATTGTATTAAATTAGGTACCCAGTAACTGGGTTGTGGAGGTCATAATATAGGCAGTCGCTCCATGTCAAATACTGGTATTCAGCTGCATCCGGTTAGACTGGAAGCCGACCTCAACATAGTTGGGAAAAGGCTAGGCAGATTGATTGGTGCCTATCTATACTAAAAACATCCCAAAAAATCAGTACAGTGCAATTTTTTGCGACCGAACGCGATTTTTGTGTCTGCGGTGACTGGCATAGGTATATACATAGATAGCTAATTCCCCAGAAAAGGCATTCTTATTAACACTTCTGACATCCGAGACTAGCACGTTTTCAAAACTGAAGCGTCACTACACACTCATGTACTTATGTATATGAAATCATAATAATATGTACTATAAACATCATGTACTTTGCACTAGAATCATTACGTCATGAACAGAATACATAGAACAAGCATGATTGCACAGAAATGAATGAAAAAAACATCTGACTGTTGTTCTCTTTGACGTCATCGCGACTGTATGTGTATCCGTCGTGCTAATGATCTTCAGAAGGACACCAGGGCAAGGACATTGTCAGGTTACCCCCCTGTTTCACTCGCGTAGACCGGGATAAAAAGTAGCCTATGTGTTAATCCAGGGTATAAGCTATCTACATACCAAATTTCATCCAAATCAGTCCAGCCGTTTGAGCGTGAAGATGTAACAAATATACAAACACACACACACACAAACTCGCAGATTTTCGCCTTTATAATACTACTACTGCACCCCGCGGTTTCACCCGCGTAGACCGGGATAAAAAGTTGCCTATGTGTTAATCCAGGGTGTCAGCTACCTCCATAGCAAATTTGTATCAAAATTGGTCCAGCCGTTTGAGCGTGAAGATGTAACAAACATACAAACACACACTCAAACTTTCGCCTTTATAATATTAGTGTGATAATACCAACCTATTACTTATTGTCAGATGAGCAGTAGTGATGCTTTTAAGCAGTGGTGGCCCAGTAGTAATGGCCGCGACTTACGAGTTTAGGTCGTAGGTTCGAACCCAGACAGGCGCTTTACTTGTGCAAAATAATTTCATCGCCACTGCTCTCAAAACGGTGAAGGAAAACATCGTGAGGTAACCGGCATGTCCTTGGAACAAAAATTCGAAGACATGTGACATCTACCAACCCGCACTGGGCCCGCGTGGTGGATTACTGCCCGCTCCCTCTCACAGAGAGGAGGCCTGTGTCCCAGCAGTGGGAACATTATAGGCTGGGTTGTGATAATTCTTATTGGCAAAATTTACTTTATTCTTTTACAAACAATATACAAGTTAACATTATTTACACTAGGTACTAAATTAAATGACTAACTAACTAACTATACAAATAAATACAAAAACAAAAGGACACTTAGGCGTCGAAGTACTCGTCCGCATCGCTGTCATACGGAAACGTGCCCAGAAGACTGGCAGCATTGCCACGTTGAATGGCAATGCTAATTCTTTGGCCAAAGAACGAGCCAGCCCTCTGCAGTGCGATTCTGTATAACCATCTCACCGTGAATACTTAGGTGAAGTGAGCGTGGAGTGAGCGGTCAATAGTGTCAATTCCTAGCAAAAACAAACTCACTTCACCTAAGTTTTCACGGTGAGATTTTTACAGAATCGACCGGCAGGTCACGTGAAGTCTCGACCAGTCGGCGAGTTTGGATCATGGGCAAAAATATATGAAGCCTGGTACTCGGTCCAATAGCCATAATATATATATCATTGGAAAGGTCTTTTTACAAGGATAACCGAGTCGCTTGTCTCCATTTGCTGTCGGAACGGAGTTATTTTGTGTTAAGTATTTTTTTTTTTTGTTTTTGTTTCATTTTGTTAAGATAATGGTGATATTATATAATTTTCTTCTATAGAATCCTGTGTTTGTTGATTAATAGATACTAAAATGAATAAACACTCGGGAATAAAAAAAAAATTGAAAAAGTAAGAAACGTTATTTATTTTTTTAAACATTATTATCAACAATAATGACATCGTTGAGGAACGCTGCAGGAGCAGTGAAGCCTACATGTCTGGCATATCCTAGATAACAAACGATTGAAACTATATGAGCACAAGTGCCGATTGTTCGTCCGGTCAAACACGTGCAGTAATAATTGCATAAAATGTTATGGTTATTGGTTTCGTTTTCATTAACATTGTTTTTTACTAATACATAACAATAATAAGTTCTTGACCGTACGTGACGCGACTGTATGCGTCCGCGTAAAAGCCAGGCATCTTCGTTTATACCATATTCATTTAAATCTTGGAGTGCGCTTTCTCTATATACTTGTAGAATGTATAGTCCATTTGATAAATGCTCGCTGCAGTAGGATCGGGCTAGCTTCAGTTGATAGGTGCCCAATGAAAGTAAAATAATCTGTTCTTCCGTCAGTAGTGGGAAGTTCTGTATTTCGTGACTTTCTATTCTTTGAAAATCCGCTCTTCGGTTATTCAAATGTTTTCTTTCAACATAATCATAAAGTAGATTCGGGGAATCTATTTTCTCCCTGATTATGTTTAGGAAGGCCTCTGCGTGAATGTTGTCATCGATGGGTATGTGGAAGTTATTAAACATAGCTGCGGCGATTTTAAAATCAATGAACATTTTTGGTAGTGTTTTATTAAAATATTTTTGCCGCAAAAGCTTGAAATCTCGTTTGAACCTCCCGTTCACCACTTCCACTACCCACCGGCATAGTGTAACTGATCGAGCTTCATTACCTTGCTCAGTAGTTAGCTGTGTCTCCCATCTGTCTTTAGATGGTGGAACGTAGGATTCATATCCCCATGCTTCGATAGCATCTAAGCTGTCCCGGAAGCCGCGATCTAATATGAAGACATCGTTCGGTTGAAGAAAGCAATGCAATGGGTTTTCTCCATCATTCATTATATCGCTCATGATGTTCGCATCAGTCTTAGTGGCAGCGTATGGTCCCAAAACATCGATTATATAGCCATTGGAACACACAATTAAAAACGGCTTCAGCAAGTTCTGGAACTTATGCAGGCTATAAGATAGACGCTGGAACAAAAAGTTCGAGCTTTTATTGATATATATATAAGTCCCATCGCATATAACGATAGCTTTATTGTTTTCTTCATTGCCAAATAACCCTCTTGGTATAGTGAGGTTCTTTTCTAAAACGTCGTTTCTATTCATATGGTCCACTCCCAAGTGTAATATTACATATTCATTCATGAGGCATTCGCGCACAATAGTTAGTAAACGTTCCAGCTTTCTTCGTGACATATTAAATAACGTCGCTAGTCTTTCATCTGAGTCTCCGGTACGTAGTTTCGTCAGATATATGCCTAACGCAGTTCGAGGCTCCTTGCACCTCCCACTTAGTGAGGGTGTTTGTTCTAATATGGAATCAAACTGTTCGCATTTGCGTCCTGTCCAAAAGTACATATCCTCGTTGCTTAAAGCACCTCTTGTGTTGAAATCTAGCCTAGGTCCACGATTTAAAGCCATTCTCAACATGTCACAAACGTCGCTAAACTGTTGCGCATTGAAGTTATGTGTGACATTGCAGAATTGAGGCAGCTCTTCCCAAGCATTGCTCTCAAGGTGTTGTCCACATACTCTAGCACCGTCAGGAATATATAACTTATATTCACAGAAAATGTGAATCTTGATCGTCTCTGGTATTCGATGGCGGGTTGCGTTTTGGCAAGTGTTAAAGATACAATGCCCTGGAGTGTTTGGAGCTCGAGTGTAGTCTGGAACCTGAAGCTCTCGTACATTCTGTTCTACTTCTGGTATGACAGGTGGTCTTCCTACAACGTTGTCAATTCTCTGCCAACATCGGTGACACACACGTCGTGTGTTGTCGAACTCTACCTGAAAATGGTAGAATACGATCTTGCTGATGTTATGTTGTATTCTTATGAAAACATTTAAAACAATGCGGTATGTAGGTGTTCAGGTCTAAAGTCATGGCATACTTGTATTGTTTTCATATTTTAAGTAATGCAAGTAAAAATATATCTTATGTATAGCCGATGTGACGGCTTAGTGAATAGATAACAATAGCAAACACACAATAGGTGGTCAGAGAAGTGTTTTAATAAGAAGAACTATAAACGTGCGAACTGAGTCATAAAAGGATTAAAGGATTGTGAGAAAGCTGCACAAGTCATTACTGATATAAAGGGATGCCGCTCGGAAGCAGGTAGCTAGTACTGCACGTGTTTTTTTTTTCTATGAAGCGAACACCCTTAGCTGCGGACCATACAGCCGCGCTACATAGAAAATAAACACGTGCAGTTGGTAGTTTGCAGCTCGGTTCGGAAACGCACTTTTACACACAACACTAGAGTAGTTCAATAAGACCTGTAAGTGCGAGCAAGAGGTCCGATTAAAATGATTTAGGGCTCAATTCGCACGTTTGTAATAGCTCAGGTATAAAAATATAACAGACAATAATAATATAAACAAACCGCTTCTAAAAAGAAAAACTGAAGCTGGTGAAGTTCGAAATAGTTTAATGAAGTATGTACTAACCTCCAAAATGGCATGTTCTCGTATGTAAGCCACAAACTCGGGGTGCATTCTTGGAAGATCATCAGTTAAAACATGCTGTTGGTATCTAGCATGATGTAGGCCTCGCCGACACATCACACAGTTGCGATTTTCTTCCATAACGATGTTCCAAATCGATAAGCACTACAATAGTCCACAACACTAGCCAAGATAAACGTTTGTAGCGGGTAACAATGTCCAAAAGGGGCGCCGGGGTCAGTGATGAAAACGGTATAACAAAGTACTAGGTAGAATAAACAGCTGCGGAACGTCGTTTCACGCACAGAACGATACAACGACTAGTGAATGTCGCGGCACAAAAGGCTGTCCACTGGCACAGCGCACCACCTACCCCACCCCGCGGCTGGTTCCCTATCCCCGAGGTCTACAGGGTGTCCCGTAATTAATAGATAACCTCTTAAGGAGTCATTGTACTCATCATTATGAACATCTTTTACTATAGGACCAAACATGAAATAGCGAAAAAAAAATCAACTGTTCCCTACATTTATTTTCGCATAACTCGTCAAAATGTAGGGAACTGCTGATTTTTTTTTCGTGATTTCAGGTTTGGTCCCATAGTAAAAGTTGTTCATAATGATGAGTACAATGACCCCGTAAGAGGTTATCCATTAAATACGGGACACCCTGTATAGTCACCGTTGTAACAAAAAACAGAAATGTTAAAGATAATACTACTTTTTTATGTAAAAAAACATATTTTCAAAAGTGTTCACCATTATCATATCATATCACGATATAATGCATGAATAGTAACTCAATAGACGTATAAAAAAAAGAAGGACTCCGCGCCACGCATATCGAAAGTGAAGCACCGTACCGATCTATAAGTGCGTGATATGAGTACCTGCAAAGACGCCGTCGCTTGTGTCACGTAATGGCGTCCGGTTGGCATACTATGATGTAAATGTGTGCGTGAGGCGTGTTTGTACAAACGGTCCTGGCATACTTACTGTGCTTCACTTTCGATATGCGTGGCGCGGAGTCCTCCTTTTTTTATGAGTCTATGAGTAACACAATACATTTGTTTTTTTCGTATTTCAACCATGATAGGTACTTATGTAATATTATCGTACTTGCAATTATGATATTAACTAAAACTGGAACTTTGGGGGCTTGCCGTGGTTTTCAGACAAGGATTTGGGACATGTCGCCATAGTAAATATTTTTCCTGATTAAAAGACCTATCCAATGATACCACAATGATTGCTATTGGAGCGAGTACCAAAATGCCCATTCTCCTTTCCTTGAAAAGTAGACGCGCACTCGGGCCCCATGACCCGAGCGTTTCGACCCCAAACGGCTCAAAACTGTAGTTACCTATAAGGTTACAGTATTTGCGTCGCTTGAGGGTCTCAGTTATGATAATTAAATTGATTAAAATACATTGTCCTCCCATACCTATTAACACTGTTATTTGAAAATAATGTAAAAGCTAATTATTTCAAAGAGTAACCATGGAGTTTCTTGCCGGCTCTTCTTCATAGGAAACGACCAATTTGGAACCGTGCACCTAGCTTGTGACGTTTCACAAGTGCTCATGTAGGTTTATGTGAAATAAAATATTTTGATTTTTGAAATTTTCTGTCTGTGGTGGATCGGTGAACTGGTGAAGGCTGCAGGAATCCGCTGGAAGCGAGACGCACAGTACCGGTCGAAGTGATGGTGGTGCTTGGGGGAGGCATATGTCCAGCAATGGACGTCTTTCGGCTGAAATGATAATGGAAAGGAAGAAAGAAAGAATTTTTTTTTTTTTAATTGTGATAATTATTGTCTCACTGCATGGCAAATGCCTCTTCTCATATACAGAGAAGGCATGAGTATCACCACTCTTGTATCCTAACTAAATCCGAAAGTGAGTTTATTTATTACGCTTTCACGCTAAAACGGCTGTACGGATTTGCACGAATTTTGGCACATGGGTAGACCATGACCTGGGGCCATTTTATCGTGGTAGTACATTCCCGTGGGACAATTTTCGCGGGCGAAGCCGCGGGCAAAACCTAGTTAAGTAATTATAATACAAGATGACACGCAATCCTGAATCACGCAATTAGAGTTTACCGCGCGACTAGCATATATACAACGTCCCGACATCAACCGTCGAGCAGTTGCCCACCAGACACAACACCCGTCTAGTCGGAGGATCCTCCCTTTTCTATGGAGGATGAGTGAAGTTTACACCCTGTTCCTCATGCCTCTGTTCAGGTTTCCTCACGATGTTTTCCTTCACCAATGTCGACGAAGATAAATTCAGAAAGTACAATTTAAAAGTCTCTTTGGCACTTTCCCCGGATTTGAACCCACAACCTCGTGCGTGAGAAGCGAGGTTTTAACCCTCATTCGATTTTGAGCTTAACCGTCAACATTTTAGGTTTATTTTTAAAATCATTTGGAGTAATTTGACGGTTTCGGTATAATCTGATGTGCTGTTGTGTGTACAGTCGTACCAACTTATCTGTGAACTGAAAGAGGACGTAACCGTCGATGCGTCGACACCGGTCGACACAATCGAATGACATGCGTCGGCACAATCGAATGACATTTCAACACCGTAGTACCAATGTTCGCCATTTCACAGATAAGTTGGTAGGAGTGTACTCTACTACTTGGGATATTTATAATAGGTCTTTACCTATGAAATTACCGTTTTGTATGAAAAAATTTAAACGAATTTTTTTCATGCATTTTTTATTTGTATTAATCGAAGTAATCACCCATGCAATCAATGCATCTTTGCCAACGCAGTGGCAGTTTATTGATGCCCTTCTTAAAGAAATTAGCTGGACGGGAGGCAACAAATTCTTCAAAGGCATTTTGTACCGCCTCTCGCGTATTGAATTTTTTTCCCGCCAAGAAGTTATCCAAATTCTGGAAAAAGTAGTAGTCTGTAGGCGCAAGGTCTGGTGAGTAGGGCGGATGACGGAGAGCTTCCAACCCCAGTTCTTGCAACTTGGAGACCGTCTGCTGTGCAGTATGAGGTCGCGCGTTGTCGTGCAGGAGCAGCGGAGACGAGCGATTGACCAATGCTGGTTGGAGATGTGCCAGCTTCTCCATCATTGTGTTCAGTTCTTCATAGTACACATCTGAAGTAATGCTCACCCCGTTTGGTAAGAAGCTGTGATGAATCACACCGGCGCTAGACCACCAAACAGTGACCATCACTTTTCTAGGGGTAAGTTTTCGTTTAGGGCATTGGTTAGGTGCTGAACCAGGATCCAACCAATTTGCTGAGCGCTTGCGGTATCAAACAGAATCCATTTTTCATCGCAGGTAACAATGCGGTTCAAAATTCCTCATTTGTGTGTCTTTTGAGCAGTGCAAGGCACGTCTCGACGCGTACTTCGCGCTGGCGATCATTGAGTTCGTGGGGCACCCATTTGTCAAGCTTTTTTACCTTGCCAATTTGACGCAAATGGACCAATATTGTTTTGACGCTAACGTCGAAAGCTGCTGCTAATTCAGCCGTAGATTGTGTATCATCAGCTTCCACAGTCGCCTTTAATTCGTCATTGTCGACCAAAGTCTTCGGACGACCGCGAGGTTCATTTTTCAGGTCGATATTTCCAGAACGGAAGCGAGCAAACCAATAACAAGTGGTGCGTTGGTTTGTAGTGTTAGCTCCGTAAACGTCGTTGATGTTGCGTGCCGCTTGTGCCGCGTTGCTGCCACGACGGTACTCATATTCCATAATTACTCGAATTTTTAACGTATCCATGATGACGAAAAAGATTGAAATGCAATAAAAATGTAACACTAATCAATAAACAAATGACTACTTTTGGAAAAAAAAATCCATGTTTTTAAAATAAAATTAATTTGAAATTAGAATTCTTAGCCAAAGAAAAATTATTTTGATTTGAAATGGCCAGTACTGCAGAACGGCAATTTCACAGGTAAAGACCTAATATTTGTTTTTTTTTTTAACGACTTCAAAAAAGGTGGTTTCTCAATTCGACCGTATATATATTTTTTTAAATTTTTGTTTATGTGTGTTCGCGGATAACTTCGTCGTTTATGAACAGATTTTAATGATTCTATTCTTGTTGTAAAGGAGATATCCCAAGGGTGGTACCATGATAAGAACACCAGGATCTGATGATGGCATCCCAGAAAAATCGAGGGGAACCTTCAAATAGTATATATAGGCATACCTATAGCGATTTGAGTATTTTTTTATAGTAACTCGTGCATTTGCTCCCGGAAAGCACCATTCGGTGAAGTGGAACTGATGAGGAAGACCATAGATGGCCATCGGAACTACTCAATAATTCGTATTTCACGGATTGCGATTCGATTATTGCTAAGCAATTTATGCTCGTCACAATACATATGTTGAAGTGGAGCTGATGGTGACTTCACCATCAGTTCCAGTTCTCCTGGTTCCTTACTGGGAGAACCCTTCAACAATTAACGTTCTTGTATCGGGAAAAGCAATATTTTATAAAAGGTGATGAGATATTGACATTATGCTATTTTAACTTAGATAAATTACAGACTGACCCACTAAAAAGTGAAAAACTTTTTTACAAAAAAAAAAAAAAACCGACTTCAAAAAAAAAAAAAATACTTACTACAAAGTGAAAAATAATTTTAATTTCGGAAGTCAATGGCAAAAAGCTAAAATACCGATCCAAAGACACCGACTTCCGAAATTAAAATTATTTTTCACTTTGTAGTATTTTTTTTAAGTCGGTTGTTTTATTTTTGTAAAAAAGTTTTTTTTTTTTGAACGGACGTATTAAGATACTTAAAATACTATTTCAAGGTTATCCATTATTTACGGCACACAATATTAACGGGCATATTAATAGTGCCCCGTAAATAATTAATGTAAAATATGTAGAACAGGGAAGGAAAAAAAATTTTTTTTTCTACAAAAATAAACCTTTACAATAGAAGATACCGGAATGCGTGGTTGGGTGTGGTCCCACTGTTATAGTTAAGTAGGCACCTACTTGCTTTTTAGGGTTCCGTTCCCGAAGCCCGAAGGGTGCTAAACGGAACCCTATTAATAATAAATAATGTTTGAGCTCTAGCATGGTGCGGGTGACACATGTCAATATGGCGTGACTAGGTCAGTGACAATATGCACAATTCAATTTTATCGATGACGATTCTTACAGCAAAAATCTCGTTCTCCTAATAATTTTAAAAATGTCTTTGATATATCATATTATTATGAAATTTATTTTAAAATATGTATTTAATACAAAACATACAAAAATCACATCCAAAGCACTACCCGTATTTATTTGAAAAAAAGTTTTTTTTTCATGGTATAATTTTTTCGGCTAATTTAACTCTATAGATGTCTAACAACAAAATTTTTAAAATACATACAGTAAACCTCTTTTTCTATAAAAAATATCGACTGTCGACAAAAACCCATAATAGCAATACATCTCATCACTCAACATGTCTATGACGTTACGTTACACGCCTATCACTTTGCTTCATTTTTCTTTAAATTTGAGTTTATTTGTAGATAATAACTTTTTGGCAGGATGATTTATTTAATTTACTACAGTTATTATTGAATCCGTATATTACGGTTATGATATTTAGGGTGCAGCTAAAATATTAAATCATGATTGTAAATCGCGATAACGTTCAAGAGTGAAAAGGAACAGTTCGTCAATTAATGTCACCCGCACCATGCCAAAGCGCAAAAACTACAAGCCTCCGCTGTCCTTCTGTCAGTCAGCGAGCTATAATATGTCATGAACCGTAATAGGTAGACAGTTGAAATTTTCACAGATTGTGTATTTCTAATGCCGCTACAACAAAAAATAATATAAGGTTAAAAATTAAAGGGGGTCCCCATACAAGAAACGTTTTTTTTAAGAACTATATTAAAAAACGTAGCCAGTGTTAAATACTGTAGTGCGGAACCCTTAAGCTCCCGTTCCCACCACGGGCGTAATAAAATCGCGGCGGGATTTTATAGCGCACTGGATTTTCAACTCGTTGTTGAGCCGAGCGTTGAGAATCCAACTTAACAATAACAGAGTACATTCTAGCGCGACGAAAAAACACACTGTTGGATTTTGCACTCTCGGCGCGGCGCTAAGCAGAGACTTGAATATCCAGTGGGCGAAAAAAAATCGCCGCGATATTTTTACGTCCGTGCGAACGTCGACTTACGTGTGCGTCGTGTGACCAATTTTAATTTTTATTCTTCTAGTAAACTAGTTTCATCTGGTTAAACCGGTTTGGGTTGAATGTTTCCTTAGCGGAATACAAATGCTTATACAAATAAGTGCCTACAGTAAATAATGGTGGCATATGGGTTAGTTGGTTTGCTACTGTAAGTATAACAGCTTCGCAGTGCAGGATTTGGATAGCTAAGATAAAAACTTCAAATACTTTACCGTGCAAATAGCGTTAGTGCTGCCAACTAGCGCCGCCATTGAGAAAAAAATTACAAGTCTGGAGTTACGGACTATTTTGAAATTTCCTATGCTCACATTTTTAGTCAGATGTAGTAGGTACAATTTTTTGCATTACAAAAATAAACACTAAACATAAATATCATATCATTATTAATTGTATATCACGCATTCATTTTTTGTTTGTTACATCTTTTTAACCGACTTCAAAAAGGAGGAGGTTCTCAATTCGTCGGAACCTTTTTTTTTTAATTTTTTTTTTTATGTATGTTCCCCGATTACTCGAAGATGGCTGGACCGATTTGGATTTTTTTTTTGTTTTATTCGAGAGGGTAGGTATACATCACAGTTGGTCCCATATAAAATTGATTATTTTTGCTTCGGTAGTTTTTGAGTTAGCTTCAATAATACTTATTTTTTCCCGACTTTTATACGGATGATGTTCTAGTTTGTTTTGCAGATAGTGGTATTAGAATTTGTGTGGGGTAGGTACACAACTAAAAAATGAAAAATAAAAACTTTTACAAAAAAATGCAACCGACTTCCAAGAACAACACTACAAAGTGAAAAATAACTTTAATTTCGGAAGTCGGTGGCAAAATACGAAAATACATTTAACTAGCCACCGACTTCCGAAATTAAAGTTATTTTTCACTTTGTAGTGTTGTTTTTGGAAGTCGGTTGTATTTTTTTGTAAAAATGTTTTTAGAACTTCTTTTTCATTAAGGTAGCCCCGCTACAGTTACGTTTGCTAATAGCTTGTTTTTATTCTAAAATGTAGTAATCTGTGGAAAATGTTGTGGGTAGTATATTTGTAAAGTTTTAATTTTAAGACAACACTGTTTATGCTTAGTATACTACTGTTTGTTTTACCAAATTAAATAAATAAACGTCCTAGGTTAAAAACGGCCGTTTTCGAACCTAGGACGTTTAGTGTTGATTTTTTTACCTTACCTGCACCCTAATTGCTTAACACACTATTAACCCGTCGCGCGCCAATTAGCAGACACAATTGAAATTCTATTGTTATCTGTACACATGGTGTACAATCGACATTTTAAGAGTTAATCGGAATTTGAAACATTTTGAAGCAAATTGCTAATCCATTGCTTCATATGTTCGAAAAATATCTCTGCTCAACAACGTAAATAACGCAATGTTGTTGAATTTTCAAAATGAAACCGATCCCAATTACCGACCTAGGTACCTCATCTGACCAAAAATGTGAGCACAGGAAATTTCAAAATGTGCCATATCTCCAGACTTACAATTTTTTTCTCATTGGTGCCGCTAGTTGCCATTACTACCTACTCGCTTTAAAAAAAGAAAAACTCGGTTGCTAAGAAGCGAACTGATAAGACTGAAACAAGATGAAAAGAAAAACGAGAAAGTCGGTATCCTCTGGCTCCGTACGGCATTTCATACAAACTTTCAAGTCCTATTTTATCGAAATGAATGAATCGATTTTAATAAAACTTCATACGCATAAGCAGGATACATAGACCGTCTAAAAATTTAGTTAAGAGCATTTTCAAGTTTTAGGTATTTAAAAAAAGATAATTGAAAATCTCTGTTTCTATGGAATATTTAAAATCAGTCGAATTTAGCTGCAACACTATTTTTCGAAAATGTTTTTAACGAACTTTTTAGATCTATGTATCCTGCTTATGCGTATGAAGTTTCATTACAATCGGTTCATTAATTTCGATAAAAAAGGACTTGAAAGTTTGTATGAAATGCCGTACGGTACGGAGCCAACGCTCTTAAGTAAAAATAAAAATTACTAATATAAATAAATGCATTCGGATGCATCTAGCGGGACACATGCCTCCTCTCTGTGAGAGGGACATGCTTCATCCAAAATATTTGTCCTCATTGTTGACTTTGCACGCATTTTTCTTACGCGTAAAAATACCGCAGTACCGTGATTCAGAAGTAATTACAAAATATTTGTTTAATTTAATCTGAATTAAAATTAACCTGTCGCTTTGGGTAAACACTGGTTCATTGTTAAAATATTTACTAAATGACCACATAATAGATAGACGTACAGAAGGCCGACTCCATGTAACGAGCGAAAATAGGCGCACGCGCACATAGACCCAGTTTCTAAATTGAGAATATGAATTAGGTAGGTACTATGAAGTTGAGAACATGACGCCTATGTAAAAAAAAGAAATTCTATTTAGTCCGTTAGTCAGATAAGTTAATAACACGCATTAAAGTTGGGGAGTGGGGGCACTTCCATGTATAAAATCGCCACGTGACGTCACGCCTTGCTAAGGCGTGACGTCATACCACATTTTAACTCAATTTCAATCTGCCTAGCCTTTTCCCAACTATGTTGGGGTCGGCTTCTAGTCTAACCAGCACCCTAATTGCGTAACACATTATCAATCGGAGTTTGAATAATTTTGAAGCTTATTGCTAATCCATTGCTTCATATGTTCGAAAAATTTGTCTGCTCGACAACGTAAATAACGCAATGAATGTTGTTGAACTGTAAAAATGAAACCGATTCCGGTTGATAATGTGTTACGCAATCAGGGTGCTGATGCAGCTGAATACCAGTATTTTACATAGAGCGACTGCCTATCTGACCTCCACAACTAGTAACTGGGTAATACGATACCTCTTGGTAAGACTGGTTGTCAGACTTTCGGGCTTCTGACGACCCGTAACGACTGTCAAAGATCCACGAATGACAGCCGGGACCAACGGCTTAACGTGCTTTCCGAGGCACGGAGGAGTCTCGGTATGTAAAGATGGTCACCCATGCACGGATCAACCCCGGCAAGCGTAGCTTAACCTGATGGATCGACCCGTGCGGCTGTCATTACTTAGCCACGAGTTCCTCATTTTAATTATCGCCGTAATCTTTTGATTACTTACTTACGTAAAAAAAGAAAAAATACTTGTCCAATATTTTTTAATAGGTACTCCTTAATCTAAATGACGTACAAAAAGATTTTTGAATTAAAATGTTAATTACTTAACTCCGAGTTTACAAACTCCACATTTGTTCATTTAACCCACAGAACAGATACAGGACCTCTTTATCTGTTCTGCGATTTAACCCGACTAAACGTGCGAGTGGGCCTGCGCAATAACCCAAATGGTTTTGTTACCATTACCACAGATTAATGCAGATGGGACACTCCGCAAGATCAATTAAATAAAAAGCGACTCGTGTCGTAACTAGCGTTGCAAAACTTCGGAAGTATACGCAATTATTCAAAAGAATACTTCGATTTGAAGGAATACTATACTTACTATATTAATTGGAACCTCATTGTGAGACACTGTCTCTTAAGATACAGGATACCCTAGTTTAAGAGACAGAGTTTAATCTTTTGTGTACAGATTTTGCAGCGTTTAGATGTTATTATGTAAATCACATATCTTCATAGTTGTAAACTACAATCACAATTATCTGTATGTTTTGGGAAATAAAGATATTTATTATTATTTATTATTTATACTACTAGTAAAAACTTATTACGTAAATAAGTACTTGTCTAAGTAGATGAAAAGAAATATTCGGAAGTTTTCAAATCGAATAATACTCAGATTTATGAATGAACGCGTAGTAGGTTCATTCATAAATCTTTTTTTTTTTTGGTACCTACATGTTGAGGTTTAGAAGTTTATGAGTTTTATAAATGGGGGCCAAATTTTCATTATCTTTGCGATAGGACACACCGTTTTCGAGATATAAGCAAAAGAAAAAATAAACTATTTTATAAACTCGGTAATCTGCCTATGTATTTACCTCTCTATCACTTTCACACCTAAACCGCATACAAAAACGTATTACGTGAGTACATCTATCTAAGTAGATGAAAAGAAATATTCGGAAGTATTCAGCAGTTTTCAAATCGAATAGTACTCAGATTTATGAACGCGTAGTAACATAGTCACTGGCATTAACGCCATCTAGCGGTGAATATCAAACTAATAGATAAGTACTCTATACGTGACCGAACATGTACTTAGCTCGGCGAATAATTGCGAATACTACTCAAAACTTCCGAATGCTTCCGCGAATAATACGACGGGAATACTTCGGAATATTACTCTCCAGCAACGCTAGTCGTAACACAATAAAGTGCAATTCAGGTCGCACAACGCTTCATTACCTACAGTTATATTCACTTATATAAGTTGCCTCTCTTTCTATCGCGTAACTCTTATACCTTCTGACTCGTTAGGGTTGTCTTCTTTTACGACGCGGCGCGTGAGTATCGAACTAACGTGCGAGCCGGCCGGTGCGCGGCAGCCCACACTGAATTGACCCAGTGAGATGAGCCCGCCGCGTACTTGTAGCTTCATACCTAAACTGCGGAGTGTCCCGTCTGTATTAATCTGTGCCATTACCACTGATGTTGTGTGGTGGTCTACTGTACGAAGCGTGTCTGTGTGCGTGGAATTTCGCTCGACTTATGGAGCCGACCTTCTGTACCTAATTATCTGCTACTGTTTACACAATGTAATATATGAAAATGTTTAGGAAAAGATAAGAGAAGTGGAGTACGTGCCGTCTTTTGTCTATTTTGAGTCCACTGCTACTTGTTTTAATAAAGGCTACAAAGAATCAGTCGGTGACCCGTCTTTACAGACCCTTGTCTCTAAAAAAATATTTTTACAAAAAAATACAACCGCAAAAACAATACTACAAAGTGAAAAATAACTTTAATTTCGGAAGTCGGTGTCTGGTTAAATTGGTTAAATGTATTTTCGTTTTTTGCCACCGACTTCTGAAATTAACGTAATTTTTCACTTTGTAGTGTTGTTTTTGGAAGTCAGTTGTATTTTTTTGTAAAAATTATTTTTCAGTTTTTAGTTGTGGTACCTACCCCACACAAATTCTAATACCACTACCTGCAAAAGAAACTAGAACATCATCCATATAAAAGTGAGGAAAAAATACGTATTATTGAAGCTAACTCAAAAACTACCCAAGCAAATTTAATCAATTTTATATGGGTCCAACTTTGAGGTATACCCTCTCGAATAAAACAAAAATTTTTCAAATCGGACGACTCTGTAAAAAGTTATGCGTGGTCATACATAAAAAAAAACATACGTGTCGTATTGAGAACCTCCTTTTTTTTCGTCAGTTAAAAAGCGTGGAAGCTCTCGCCTCCTTTTACCAGCAGATTACGTAAGCCAAAGCACAACCGGCAACCGCCGACCGTCAGTGACAACCGTTAGACTCGATCCTGCAGATCTGGCAGTAAACATACTGATACCCGCTTTTTGAAGAATTCTTAATCGAAGTTTAAATTCTTACAGCCTTATTTATAAAAATCTCGCTAATCACTCATTAGCCACTGTTTAGCTAACCAATTAGCTCCTATGAATGCACAGGCGTCACCCAGATTAGAACAGGAACTCTTGGAACACCCAGATCTTTCACAGATGTTCTGAACAGGAATGAGGTGGGCTGGTTGGAATAACCCTCCCCCCCGACGCCCGCCAAGGCCCACGCACAATGGTCCACATGAAGGACTAAGTCCGGAAACCATACACTCTAACTAGAACTAGACAGCTCTTAATGAATGGTTAACTTAAATGCTAGTTAGCAAGTGATTAGTAGCGAAATGAAATTATGCGTTCGGCACAGATTATAATCATAATAATCGACTAAAAACAGAATTAATTGTCAAAACTACGATTTTTGTATCTCCTACATGGTCCTCGTCATATTTCTGATTCAGGTGACTTGTAAGGTCTTGGTTATTTTTTTTTTTTAAATAAATATGAAATAAATTGAACCACTTATCAGAATAGTTTTATATTTATGAGCTTTAAAATTTAAAGTAAAGGCAATCCCCTTATAGAGGCTTGACGACCCACATGTTGAAAAACACTGGCTAGGGGAAGGTGTAGAGTTCCAGCATGGTAGCTGAATGTGAAATAGGTAGTGACAGAGGCGGATTTGCAGTCTTGGCCGCCCTAGGCCCTAGGCCATGTAGTAAAAATAGGTACCAGCCGCCCCTTTCTCAGGACCCATCTTATAGACTGCATAAATGAATTTACTGTATTGCCAACTTTTTTCGCGTGTTCAGGTTTGGTTCCATAGGAAAAGTTGTTCATAATGATGAGTACAGTGACCCCTTAAGATGTGGTGCAGTGCGGCCCGCCATAATGTGCGCGAGTCTTTAGAATATTTAGGTACTTTCAGTTATTTCTTGTTACATCAGTTTTTTTGTCAGATTGGCCGCCCCTAATATCTGACCGCCCTAGGCCCGGGCCTAATGTGCCTTAGGGCAAATCCGCCTCTGGGTAGTGAGGAGTCAGAATAGAAAACTGACAAAATACCTACGCACTTCCCAAGCAGAGCCGCAGAGTGAACATCCATGAGGATTTCGAATAAAACAGACAAGGAGAGTCACTCTTTCATTTAGATATTAAATTAAATAAGTATTCAACGTATCATAAAATTTATTACCAAAACGTTTGGTAAAGATTATTTATAGCCTGGTGCTTTCGTAAATGATTCCAAAGTCTGAAAGACTTCAAGGTTAGACTGTTAACAAAAAAAAAACGGCCAAGTGCGTGTCGGACCACGCACAATGAAGAGTTCCATAGTTGGGATGAATTTATGCCATTGTAGTTGAAAAACATGTTCTCCCACACATTCCAACTGCAATATGTAAGTTGGTCGACTATTAGTCGTTAACTTAAAAAGCCTAGGTACTTAGCTGTGAAAGTAAACTACTTACTAAGTAGCTACTACTTCGTTTCTACTGCCGTGAAATTCTTCATATACTTGTCCAAATACAACCATTTAGCTGGCAGGTGGGGGGGTTTGGTAGGAATCGAAAACAGACCCGCAATATTTTGAAACGGCCTATCCAACGATACACCACACAATGAGATAGACGAGAAACAAAAAACATCCACACTTACCGTGTGCCTACCTACCCTATTTTTTTTAATCAAAATTTTATAAGTACATTACCTACTTACCACTTTGTCGGCGTGATTCTAGTACTAAGAGTCTCTGAGCTAAGCCGCGGACAGACGGACATGGCGAAACTATAAGGGTTTCTTGTTGACTACGGAACCCTAAAAATTGGAAAGTAAGACCATACGAGTAATAATTTTGTCTCTTACGGAGTTGCGGCTCAGTGCACGATGTAAACAAGGGCTAAAAACGGCTTCAATCGCTGAATGCAGTTCAGCCTTGCTTTTATATTTTAAAGCTGCTTTGTCTCTATGATGAATTGATGACATAGCAATAAACTAAAATAGTAAGCGAGTTCAAAAACTAAAACCCGACTACTGAAAAATAACCCTCTAAAAACTATGAAACTAAAAAATAAACATATTCTCAGACAGTATGGTGTCAGTCTTTCGGGCTTTGACGACTCGTAACGACCGACTGTCAAAGATCCACCAATGACAGCCGGGACCAACGGCTTGACGTGCTTTCCGAGGCACGGAGGAGTCTTGGTGGGTAATAAAGTAATACAAGCTATGGTATATGGCTATAATAAATAATAATAATAATAATAAATATGTTTGGACATATCACACAACGCCATCTAGCCCCAAGCTAAGCAACCTAATGCTTGTGTTATGGTAACGAGATGGCTGATAAACTACTTATATACATTTATTTTTTTTTTTTTTTGTAAATACATACATATTATAGATAGAAAAACACCCAGACTCGGAACAAATACTTGTAGGTCGTACAAATATTTGTTCCGTGCGGGAATCGAACCCGCGACATGCTGCGCAGCAGTCAATCGCTCAACCACTGCGCCAACCGTGTCGTCAAAGTCGGCTATGTTATGTGTTACTTATAGTTAATTTCACGAAGTCGTGTCTTGAAGTAGGTAGGTACCTATTTATTATGTCGTTAATCGTAAGATTTAAATTGCAATAACTAACACGCCTTCGTAAAATAGTTTAAAAGCCGAGGCGGATGCACGGACGTAAAATCGTAGCGATTTTTTTCACGCACATGGTTTTCAACGCTCTACTTAGCGCCGAGAGTTGAAAATCCAACAGTGTGTTTTTTTGACGCGCTGGGATGCACTCTGTTGTTGTTAAGTTGGGTTATCGAAGCTCAGCTCAACACCGAGAGTTGAAAATCCAGTGCGTGATAAAATCCCGCCGCGATATTTTTACGTCCGTGTGTACGTCGGCTTACTTTAGATAATACCTATTCCAACGGTTAAACCAGTCAGTCAGTGAGTCATCGCAGCATTCGTAGCGGACATGACCACTCACTCGTTTACAATAAAACCTTTTTTGTACAAGGCGTGACGGAATGCTGATGTAATCTATGGTCTACGCTTGAACTAAAACAAAAAAATAACGAGTACCCTCCAAAAAGCTCTCGGTATATTGACCTCTTATAACAAGCCATGCATAAATAAATAACGTTGTTATCTATGAACCTTGAAGGGTTTCTTCGGAAAGCGGCCAAAGATTTAAATCGCTAGATTTGCCCTCACCGTACTTTTTACGCAAAAAAGTATCCATACTGAGAAGGGCTCACTCTTCTCACGAAGCTAACACATTAATTAAATAGCGTTTCCATGATAATCAACTATAGTCACTGGGTCATTGTGTGTCAGAGGTGTAAAACCGGAACAGAAACGCGATTCTTTTGATGCGGCAGGGCGAATCTAACGATTTAAAACTATCGCTGTCATCATTTTCATGACAGCCGTCACTCACTACAGCGGATATTTATTTACTGTGTTACAGTCCTACCAACTTATCTGTGAACCGAAAGAGGACGCCACCGTCGATGCGTCAACACAATCGAATGACATGCGTCGGCACAATCGAATGAAATTTTAACATGACGGCCGTAATTCCAATTTTCGCTATTTCACAATATGTTGGTAGGAGTGTACCTAAGTGCAGACACCGCTCTTCTAGTTGTCAGTCTGTCGGGCTTCCCGTAACGACTGTCCAAGATCTACGAATGACAGCCAAGACCAACGGCTTCGCGTGCTTTCCGAGGCACGGAGGGGTCTGAATGTTATGTTATGAATGATCACCCATCCACAGTCCGACCTCGGCAAGCGTAGCTTAAGAGGATATATCGAAGCGTGATTTAGCTCGGTGAAGTGGAATAGCTTTAATTCAATTCAATTCAAATTCTTTATTGCAATCCATAATGTACATATGCAGGTGTTAAAATACAATTGGAAGAAACAATTATGGACCCTGTCGGGCACAGCAAAAATTATAAAAATAGGTAGGAGAGAGGAAGAGCGCTTTTATCCATAACACTAAAACAATTAAAATAGGTAGACTTTTCTCGTTGTAATCATATCATTAATTTATATAGAAATTAATTATTTTATTTGATTTTATCATTCGTTTTTTTTTTTTTTTTTTATTCTATCTAAAGGGTCTTTCAAATAGAGCGGGTCGATGTTAATAATCTGTGGCGGCCATTTTGTTTTGGCGGCAACTGTCAAATCTGTTTTTTCTTATTCAGTCACTGATGCCAAATCACCATGGCAAGTTACACGGTTGAGCAGCATGTGCAAATGATAAAACTTTATTATCAAAATGAGTGTTCGTTAGTGCAAACGTTGCGCGCATTGCGCCCATTTTACGGCAGACGCGGTGGCCCTTCAAAGTCCACTCTCCAACGATTGGTGACTAAATTTGAGACGACCGGTTCGGTAAACAACCAACCAACACCTTTACGTCAAAGGAACGCCAGATCGGCCGAGAACATCGCCGCTGTACGTGAGAGTGTTCAGGAGACTCCGACGCAGTCGATTTCTCGCCGTGCTCAAGAACTCGGCCTTTCGCAGACCTCAACTTGGAGAATTTTGCGTCGGGACTTGGGTCTGCATCCGTACAAGATCCAACTGACCCAAGAGCTCAAAGTTAATGACCATAGACAACGCCGTGTGTTCGCTGAATGGGCATCGGAACGCTTGGAAGAGGACCCCGATTTTGGCCGAAAAATAATCTTTAGCGACGAGGCACATTTTTGGATGAATGGTTTTGTTAATAAGCAAAATTGCCGTATATGGGATGACCACAACCCACATGAGGTTCACCAGGTGGCAATGCATCCACAAAAAGTTACTGTTTGGTGCGGATTTTGGTGTGGCGGCGTCATTGGTCCGTACTTCTTTGAAAACGACGTTGGCGAGGCCATCACCGTCAACGGCGAGCGCTACAGATCAATGATAAACAATTTCTTTTGGCTTGAATTGAACAATATGGACGTGAACGACATGTGGTTCCAGCAAGATGGCGCTACTTGCCACACAGCGAACGACACAATCGACATTCTGCATGAACGGTTTGAGGGTAGAGTTATCTCTCGCAGAGGTGACGTGAATTGGCCACCAAGATCGTGTGATTTGACTCCGCTAGACTTTTTCTTGTGGGGTTTTCTGAAGTCGCAGGTCTATGCCAATAAACCACATTCGACCGTTGCCCTGAAAGCCAACATAACGCAGGCCATCGCTCGGATTCAGCCAGATCTATGCAGCAGAGTCATTAAAAATTGGACCTCTCGGATTCGTGCCACCATACGAAGCCGCGGCGGACATTTGAACGATGTCATATTCCATCCATAATGGCATAAATGGGCCTTTTAAATAAAAAATAAATTTCGATAATATCTCACACACATCTTGTTTTATTCAATTTTAACATCGACCCGTCCTTGTTGAAAGACCCTTTATTTATAATTTCTTTATGGCTGTCTAGTAAGTGTAGACTTATGACAAAATTAGCTTAGTAAGTTCTTAACATATTTAAATAAATACCTTAAATTAAGAATTTTTACTGCACAATAAGGAACTGATTAAGTATAATCTATAAAAGAGAAAATAGGTAGTGAAAGAAAGAAAGAAAGAAAGAAAATACGTTTATTTGCGGTAAACATGACGCAAAGGACAACAAAATAAAATAAGAATGTAAAAAGCAAGTTTTGGGGAAAATATGCGTCACATCTACGCAAAACGGCTAGTGCTACTTTGGATTTTTTTCCTAAAAAAAAAATCCCAAGTAGATAATCGTGTTTCGGTTTTAGTGCAGCAGTAGACAATATAGTCAAATAACACACCTGGAAAATTCAAATTATTTAACAAATACATTTGGTTCTACAGGAATTTTAAAAACACAAAATTATCTATGTATCCCCTTAAGCTACGATCGACCAGTGCGGCTGTCAGTACATACCTACAAGCCCTTTGTAAAAAAAAGAACTCTAAAATACAAGATTTGGCCTGAAAATTAAATATATCAGAACTGCAACACGTTCTAGCGGTAAAAATAATGCTTTACTAGTTCCACGCAAATCTGTCGAAACGTAAACATCAGCGTCTGAAAGTCGGACCTATAAATAAATACTCCTTTATGTACACACGGCTACATGTAGCATCATTCGAGCTTGATATTTCAAGCTATACATTCCAGTATAAGCTGACCTGTCATTAAACGGAAATCATATACAATGCGAGATCAGCTTATACTGGAAATTTACCTATAGCTTGATTTGTAGCCGTGTGTACTAAAGTGAGTCAAAAGCCAAATCTTTGGATTCACATAAATATAACTATGTTTGAAAGCAAACTGTGTGTTATTATTATTTCTTCCCAGAATTCGATCCTCCTAATTAGTGACACTGTCGGACTTTTTTTTTTTGCTTTTTTTGACTGTTTTTTTTTTTAAATCTACGATTTCAACTCCTAGCTCAAGAAATTGATTTTTCAAAAATCGAATGCCGCAGTTGTAATTTTCATCAAAATCGGTCCCGAGAATCCATATATCCTTAAGTTTCGCTATTACCTACCTATAGTTTCGGATTTGGCCATCCATGCTGATTTGAAACATTCACCATGTTCATTCACACTTCACACAGACGACACCATAAAGTCAAATAAATACTGGTGAAAATTAACATACTTACATTTTTTCATAATGACTGTTTAACAAAGAATAACCTACCTACTCTTTTTTTTTTTTTTTTTGATAATAAATAATAAAATAATAAATAATAAATATGTTTGGACATACCACACAACGCCATCTAGCCCCAAGCTAAGCAACCTAATGCTTGTGTTATGGTAACGAGATGGCTGATAAACTACTTATATACATTTTTTTTTTTTTTTTTTGTAAATACATACATATTATAGATAGAAAAACACCCAGACTCGGAACAAATACTTGTAGGTCGTACAAATATTTGTTTCGTGCGGGAATCGAACCCGCGACATGCTGCGCAGCAGTCAATCGCTCAACCACTGCGCCAACCGTGTCGTCATGATAATGGCATCTCGTAGTGTGAAGCGAACTCAAAGCCTCCAGCCAGCTAACTAATAAACTAAGCGATTGTACGCTAAGTGCGCCCCCTGTAGGGTACGGACCTCGGCTTAGGGCTCAGTTAGGGCGTCGCTGGGAGGAGGACAGCAAGGAGGGACAGGCTGGATCAAATCAGGGTACCTAATTATTATTATCAGGGGAGTTTAAAGCTACAGGCTCAGTTACGCCACCAGCTGGTTCATTTTCACCGATCAAGGATAACCTACTCTCTAACGAGAGCTGTTGAAATATGACGGAACCGCTTTCCTAGAAAACCCAAGCCGTTCGCACGGACGTAAAATTATCGCGGCGATTTTGTTTCGCGCACTGGATTTTCAACGCTCTGCTTAGCGCCGAGAGTTGAAAATCCATCAATGTGTTTTTTCGACGCTCTATAGAATGCACTGTGTTGTTGTTAAGTTGGATTCTCAATGCTCAACAACAAGAGTTGAAAATCCAGTGCGCGACAAAATCCCGCCGCGATATTTTTACGTCCGTGCGAACGTCAGCTAAGCGTGCAGGGCCGTACTCCACATTGCCAAATTCAAAATTAGTCGACGTTCGCACGGACGTAAAAATATCGCGGCGATTTTTTTCGCGCACTGGATTTTCAACGCTCTGCTTAGCGCCGAGAGTGCAAAATCCAACAGTGTGTTTTTTCGACGCGCTAGAATGTACTCTGTTATTGTTAAGTTGGATTCTCAACGCTCGGCTCAACAACGAGAGTTGAAAATAAAGTGCGCGATAAAATCCCGCCGCGATTTTATTACGCCCGTGGGAACGGGGGCTTTTAGAGGCCTTGCAAATAAACTTTTTTATTAAATGGATTGCATGCGTTGTAATGCATTTAAATTGGATGCATTATAAGTAATTTTTATATTTTTTCTTCCACAGGGCATGAACATACGGCTCGCATTCGCCATCATCTCATCAGCATGCTGGTCAGCCTTCCAACATGGATACAATACCGGAGTCCTGAATGCACCTCAAGCTGTAAGTCATCATCTTCCTAGCCTTTCCCCAGCAAATACCTACGTTATGTTGGGGTCGGCTTCCAGTATAACCGGATGCAGCTGAAGACGAGTATTTTACATGGAGCGACTGCATATCTGACACTAAGCGCGGTTTAAATATAAAGATTTTGATATTAAATGCTGCGCTATTCCCGAATAACAGATGCTGTATTAAAATATTCGCGTTTTTTTTTTAACATAGCTCTGCTTATTTACTTGGGAACAGCGCTGCATTAAGTATAAATAATATCTAAATCTTCATGTTTAAACCGCGCTCGGACTCGACTTGTCGCGCAGAAAAAACCGGCCAAGTGCGTGTCGGACCACGCACAATGAAGGGTTCCGTAGTTGAAAAGAATTTATCCAAAAACAATCATAAGTAACATTGTAGTTGAAAAACATGTCCTCCCATAAATTGATATACGTCACAGTCAATTCTCCAACTGCAAATTTAAGTTTGTAATCCCAAATTTTTTATGTAAGTAGATGTGATAAAATAACAAATTAACTATTTTCGGACTTTTTCCTTTACTTATGCTGTGAGACCTTAGGTACTTCTTGCCAAATTTCATGATTCTAGGACCACGGTAGGTACTGGTAAGTTATAGATTTTGATTTACTTCCGAGTATTATAAAAACTTTGTTACAAAAAAATACAACCGACTTCCAAAAACAACACTACAAAGTGAAAAATAACTTTAATTTCGGAAGTCGGTGTCTGGTTAAATGTATTTTCGTTTTTTGCCACCGACTTCCGAAATTAGTGTTGTTTTTGGAAGTTGGTTGTATTTTTTTGTAAAAAAGTTTTTATTTTTCACTTTTTAGTTGTGGTACCTACCCCACACAAATTCTAATACCACTACCTGCAAAACAAACCAGAACATCATCCATATAAAAGTGGAAAAAAAACACGTATTATTGAAGCTGACTCAAAAACTACCAAAGCTAAGTTAATCAATTTTATATGGGACCAACTTTGATGTATACCCTCTCGAATAAAACAAAAAAAAAATCCAAATCGGTCCAGCCATCTTCGAGTAATCGGGGAACATACTACATAAAAAAAATAAAGGTTCCGACGAATTGAGAACATCCTCCCTTTTTGAAGTCGTTTAAAAATACGTCGTATTAATGGCCGTATTTTTTATTGCGTTGACTTAGAAGCTTGATTGTTTTAGAGCTCCAAGGGACCATAGACCTACCTATTTGATATTAATTTCCACTTGATACCTCCACGCGTTCCTGAGAAAAACGGTCTTGACAGACAGACAGACGGATAACGAAGTCATCCTTTAAGGAATAGAATAGAATAGAATAGAATACTCTTTATTATGCACACCATTTAAATTACTGGTTACAATTTTACAATGTTGAAATTTTACATACGAGTGACACAATGGGCGGTCTTATCGCTAAAAGCGATCTTTTACAGACAACCTTTGGATGGAGTATGGGGACAAGGAGAGAAATTCTGTAGGTAGTCCGTGGTGTACCATATACATATACAACATATACATACATTAATACATTTATATATATATATATATATACTTATACAATAATTAACATGAAACAAGAGCAAGGAACTATATACATATGTAATAATGACGTTTAAAGAGAGAGGAAGTGTTTTGAGGAAGGGTTCCGTTTTGTCCTTTTGAGGTAGGTACGGAACCCTAAACACAAGATGGCGGCATTGATTCCTATTTTGGCCGCGCCAAAGTTCCTATAGGTATTTGAAGGACATGTAAATAAAACATAAAGTTGTTTAAAAAAATTTAAAAACGTTTACTGAAAAAACTAATGTCTGTTTAAACTCTCAACCTCCATGCTTTGAACTTCATTGAAGTTTAGAACTTCACGTGCAGAGTCCCTCTCAAGTCTAGCTTTAATGAAATTCATCTCAGCTACCTTTTCCGCCCATTCTTTCTCAGATTTAGCTCTATGGTAATTCTCCTCAGCTGTCTTCACCATCCACTCTCTCTCAGCTATTTTAAGTTTGTGTAGCTCCTCCTCTCTTTTTTCGGCTCTTTCATTCAATCTTTCAGGGATAGACAATTGCTCTTGGGTCACTTCAGTCTGTGTACTCGATTCTGTAACAAATGAAACCTATACAGGGTTACATAAAATTCGACGTAGGTATTCCTTGCAGGACGTCATAGTAGGGTTAAAATGCAACAAATTAAGCCACCAAATTTTCTATCGAAATTCAGTAGGTCTTTTTTTAGAGCTCCAAGGGACCATAGACCTACGTATCCCTATCCTTAATACCTCCACGCGTTCCTCTGAAAAAGGGTCTTGACAGACTGACAGACAGACGGACAACGAAGGGTACCTATAAGGGTTCCGTTTATTTCCTTTTGAGGTACGGAACTCTAAAACAATATCTAAGTATAGTTGTTTATTTTTTTATTCATGTCTGTATATTTGTCGATTTGTCCGTGTTTGAAAACGCATCAAATCCAAACAGCCCCATTGATATAGTAATTGGAAAGAAATTCTTAGGTCGCATCTTGAAATCTTTCATTTCTTTAAAATCAGTCCACTCTATCTAATAAAAGTTATTACTAAGCATTGATATGATACGCGGTAATATACTCGTATAAGTCAATGTTACTAAGTATATAAGGCATCTATCCCACCGCCCACCTAAGAGGAAGCGACTATACGACTCAATTTGCAATAAGATTAAACATATAAACAATCTTTTTTTAGAGTCCGTTCAACCGATTTTGATTCTATTACGTTGGCGGTAACTGCAATAAACCGTTGGTAAATCTACGGAATAGAAGTCAAAATCGGTTGAAAGGACTGTAAAAAAGGTTTGTTTAAAAGTCAAATCTTATTGCAAATGGAGTAGGTATAGCTATCAACGATTTTCTCGCTCAAGAAACGTGCAAAAGATTGTAGTCCCGTGTCAGTAAAAGAGATACATATCGCTAACTGTTCACACCGCGCCGCACTGTGTTTCATCTAGAACAAGCTAGCTGGACAAATTATTTTTCTACAAACTCTGACTAATTCTAATCTCCTGGATCCCTACGAAGTGGGTACATGATCAAATCAAATCAATCTGCCTAGGCTTTTCCCAACTACGTTGTGGTCGGCTTCCAGTCTAACCGGATGCGCAGATGAATACCAGTATTTTATATGGAGCGGCTGCCTGTCTGACCTCCACAACCCGTAAGTAAGTAACTGGGTAATACGATACCCCTTGGCAAGACTGGTTGAGACTTTCGGGACCAACGGCTTAACCCGCTTAACGTGTTTTCCGAGGCACGGAGGAGTCTCGGTATGTAAAGATGGTCACCCACCACGGACCAACCCCGGCAAGCGTAGCTTACCCTGATGGATCGACCCGTGCGGCTGTTATTACTTAGCCACGAACTCCTCGAGCAAAAGTAATTAAGACTTACTACAAGACTTTCATTAAGCCACTAGAAGATAATCATTACCAGGATCCTTGCATTTGACCTAATTACCGACTAATTTCGGTACATTTAACCTAATCTGTTACAAAATTTTAACAAATGATGTTGCAACTCTTATTTGAATTTGTCTGAGGAAGTAATTCGTAATTCACTCGTCTTCTCATCACTGAGGCCATCATCTTCCTGCTCTTATCCCATATTACTTGGGGTCGGCGCAACACGTTTTCTTCTTCCATTCTCCCCTGTCAACCGTCACGCTATCATTCACTCCCTTCTCTTTCATATCATTCCTCACACAATCCATCCATCTTTTCTTTGGCCTTCCTCTGCCTCTCTATCCATCAACATGTATATTCATCACTCTTTTAGTCACATGCGTGTCGTCTCTCCTCATTACATGCTCATACCAAGACAAACGATTTCCTTTCAACTTTTCTGCCACTGGCGCCACTTTCAAACTTCCTCTTATATACCTACTCATTTCTCACATTATCCATCCATCATCACTAAGGCCATCATCAGATGAATTCTCTACACAATAATCGTCCAATGTATTGGACGATTATTGTGTAGAGAATTCGTCGTGCACGTGCGCTGAAATCAAGCTTCAAGCTGTAGCTTGAAGCTTGATTTCAGCGCACGTTTCAGTTATTACCACATATTCTTGTGGTAAACAAGCCTTCTTGGCATTTCGTAAGCTATAAAATGACGGAAATACTTTATGGCCAGCAAGCATGCTCCATCTCAGTGTATGTTCGTAGGCGTGACTCATTGATTTGGACTTATTCGATCTTATTACAAAATGAGGTTTATCTCTGTCATAGTTTAAACCATCGAGCCAGTTTTTATTGTTCCGTAGTCAACAAGGAACCCTTATAGTTTCGCTATGTCCGTCCGTCTGTAGCTTAGCTCAGAGACTCTTAGGCCCGTATTTATAATCAAGTAAAAGTAATTAGAATAGAATAGAATAGAATACTCTTTATTATGCACACCATTTAAATTACAGGTTACAATGTTGAAATTTTACATAGAGTGACACAATGGGCGGTCTTATCGCTAAACGCGATCTTTTACAGACAACCTTTGGATGGAGTAATAAAAAGTAATTGGTAAAAGTACTCAAGTAATGATTTTTATTCTATAGTTTAGTAATTGCTTGAATTTGTAACTGTCAAAAATTAGAATTCTTAGCCAAGTAATAGTCACCATTTTCTTTACTTAAGCATTGAGAAATCGACCATTTTGCAATTAAATAAATAAATAAATAAAAATAAATAAACAATAATATAATAATTTATTTTACCATTTTGCAATTGATTGATTTTGCGGATTTACTTAATAATGGAAAGCATCGAAGCTACTTTTGCTGTTATAGATGATATTGATAACGATATACTACCGGATATTGTAGTTGCTGAGCCCAGAAATCGCAAAGTTTACTTTCGTGATGAGGATCCAATTCATGATTATACAGAAGATAGTTTTAAAAAAAAATTTCGGTTTTCCAAAAGTGTTGTGATTAATGTGATTTTACCGAGAATTATGGACTCAAGTCCACTGTGCCAATTACTAACGGCCTTACGTTTTTATGCCACTGGTAGCTTCCAGATTGTATGTGGAGACATCATGCATATTTCACAATCGACAGTGTGTCAAATAGTGAAAAGAGTTACTCGTGGGCAAGCCTTGCTAATGCATGATTACATTAAGTTTCCAGTAAATTTAAGTAAAACCAAGAATGACTTTGAAAACCTTGGTTGTATAGGAAGAGCACCTGGGCTGAAAAATATTGTAGGGGCAATTGATTGCACCCATATTTAAATCACTAAACCTAGAGGTATTGAGCATACAGGACAGTACCAGAACAGAAAAGGCTATTTTTCATTAAATTTTCAAGTAGTTGGTGGCCCTCTCATGATAGCCGAATCTTTAGGAATTCACGAATAAATATGAGGTTATGCAATAACGAAATTGATGGGGTATTTCTTGCAGATGGAGGATATCCTTGCACCAGGTAATTTAAGCAATAAATAATTATGAACACATTACATACAAATTGAATATATTTATTCTATTGTATATTGTTTTAACATGGATTTTTTATTAATTCCTATATAAATAGTTTATTTGCAATGAAACATTATTTATTTCAGACATTTATTGACTCCAATTTCAAATCCCACAACTCTACAAGAGGAAAGATATAATAAGGTGCAAATAAGATCCAGAAATACAGTGAACGTTTATTTGGATTATGGAAAAGACGGTTCCCATGCTTACAAAATGGTTTGGCAACTATCAACAGCAGCCAATGTTATAGTGGCTTGTGCAGTGCTACATAACATTGCAGTGGAAGTCAACGACATTTTTGAAGATGACGATGATATGGACAATCACTCTCAGCCTTCTAGTATGAGCACAACACGAGTACCAGTGATGGTTTGGTACTTCGAGCGAATATTATTTCTCGCTTTTATACATTTTAAAGAAATAAATGCTTACATATAAAATTAAAAGAGTATTTAACTAATTATTATTTAATTCTTTTAACTTAATTTCTAATTCTAATTTATACAAATTTTCTTTGTGTTCCCTCTCTAATACTTTAATTTTAAGTTCTTCTTAACCGACTTCAAAAAGGAGGAGGTTATCAATTCGCCGGAACCTTTTTTCCCCGATTACTCCCAGGTGGTCCCATGATCATCAAGTCAGGATCTGATGATGGGATCCTGGAGAAATAGAGAAAACTCTTCCAATTTTATAGGCACACTTGAAGCGATTTGGATAGTTTTTGGAAGAGTACTTTCTTGGAGTGGTCCCATTTCAATTTGGTGAAGACCTGATGAAGAACTTCTGAGATAGGCAACGGAACTCCTCAATAAATGATAGCAAATGGACTGGGATTGCTGAAATCTCATGTCTGTTTGTTGTTCACACCAGTTCATAACATAACATCACGCCAGTACGCTGTGAAGGGGTAAGCACATGTGAACCACTAAAAAGTGAAAAATAAAAACTTTTTTACAAAAAAATACAACCGACTTCCAAAAACAACACTACAAAGTGAAAAATAACTTTAATTTTGGAAGTCGGTGGCAAAAACGAAAATACATATAATCAGACACCGACTTCCGAAATTAAAGTTATTTTTCACTTTGTAGTGTTGTTTTTGGAAGTCGGTTGTATTTTTTTGTAAAAAAGTTTTTATTTATGTAGCTCTTTTTTAAATTCTAACTCTTCCTCCAATATTTTACATTTCAATAAATCTATTTTGTTCGTTTTTACATTTTCATAATTCTTCGTGATGAGAGTTTTGTGCTCCATGTTATTTTTTTCTTTCTCCATTGTCTCCTGTGTGACTTTCATAGTTACATCTCGTGTTTTACACCATGCTTCATTATTACTGTCTCCTAATATGAGAACACTTTAAAATTTAAATAAGTTTCTCATTATTAAAAAAAAAAAAGCTTTGCAATTGCATATCATAGTTGCACAAAAATGTTCCGTATATGAAATTAAAGATTAAAATATCAAAATGCAACTTAATAAACGATTTTTTTATAATTAGGTGTGACAGATAGACTGACACCAAAGTTATTCTTTCCTTACGTGTATGGTTTTCCAAATTCGGTTTAGTAAGAAAAACTAAAAATCTAATACATGCCCACATCTTTGGATGGATGGACATGGATGGATCTAACCTAGATCGAGTGGTACAAACTGATCTAATTCCATGCCAAATTACATCTGAAGGAAACATTGTGATAATGTAGGAATGATAAAGTAATAAAGGATAATCTCTTACCATCAACGTCACAATCGATTTCCACCTCAACATTAGTAAGGATATTTTTATCTATATCATCACCTTGGCATCAATAGGATCCATGTCTATGACAGATGGCCCACCACCAGTTAAGTGGCGAATATTTTCCTTTGTTTTGGACTCCCTCGCTTTTGCTTTCATGTTGTACCATAATTTTATTAATTGTTTTGTAGATGCCTGAAAACAAACTAAATAATTAGGTACTTACCTATAAAAATAATATATGATAAAAGCATAAAGCTGAGCGGTCACTGGTCCGCGCCGGCCGCAGCGCACGCACGGCACGTAACGGATTTTGGTTTGTTTGTATGTATAAAGAAATAAAAATGCGGGCGGTACCGGTAGTGGACGCAGTGCTATATAAATTCATACAAAGCAAACCGAAATCAGTTGCGTGCCGTGCGTGCGTTGCGGACGGCGCGGACCAGTGGACGCTCACCTTAAGGCCTCGTTTACGGAGTCGCGGGGCGTCACGCGCGCGTCGCGTTGAGCGGGCGGCCCGCACTAAATTCAAACAGGGCGTTCTATGAGAGCGTTTACGGAGAAGCGATTTTATACGCGTTTGTTTGAATTGTAGCGTCGCATGTGGCGGGTGAAGCGGCGGGCGACGCAGCGGGTGACGCAGCGGGTTTCTTCGGTTTAATTTCTTTATAACATACTTAATGACACGGCGCGCGCCGCCGCGTGCGACACCGCGAGCACCACCGAGTGCGCCACTGCTTGCGCCGCCGCGTGCGTGCCATAAACAGAGAAAACGCTTGAAGCACCGCAGCCCGCTCCGCGCACCGCGCCGCCTGACGCCCCGCGTCTCCGTAAACGAGGCCTTACACTCCTGTTTGGGCAGTTGTGTAAAAAAACCATGCTAGACAACGAAATTATAATAAATCATAGTAGGTTAGGTATACAAAATAATTACCCTTTGACTAACAATAGAGGCCTCATTGAATTCCTCTTTTATTTTCTCCCATGAATTTTTCTTCTTCAAAGCACTCGTAGCGTTGGTTTGTTTAGATGTTAAAATAGCATCATATTTTTTAATTATATTTAGGAATAAATCCTTTTCCAGACTCGAGAATGGTTTTTTCCTGTCTATTTCAGACATAATTATAATTTTTGAAAGAATTTAAAACAGATCTTGAAACCGCCAAAATGACACCTGACATGCACCTGACTTCAAACAAAACTTCAAAATCGGTACAACACACAGTGAGATACAAGCTATGAAATTAAAAATCACATGTGAGTAACTATTTCATGTCTAAAAAGATACTTTCCATGTTTGTTTTGTTTCTCCCAAGAATCACTTCTTTTCTTTAGAAATAATTAAATGAAATCACGAATTATAATTAGTTTTTTAAAATTAGTTTTATCACAATAAAAAAGTAAAATAAAATTTAAGTAAAATGTTAAAGTAAAATAATCTACATCTTACGTATGCCTTCTAATGAAACAAAACGCAGTAACTGAGTGTTACCAGAACGAAACAATTATCAAGCGCATATTCTTACTTAAGCATTTACTCAAGTAAGTAACGTACCTACATGCCTTCGCAAGATCGTAAGACACGAAAAGTTAAGTCCCCTTGTAGCCAATTCGTGTTAGTCGCTAAGAAGCGGTTCGCCTTCTATAAGAACTCTCCCATTTTTTCGAGAGTTTTGAAGAAAACCGGGTTGTCTCCATCATGATTTTTCATCTTTTTTACCCGACTGCCCCAGAAGGAGGGTAATGTTTTTCAAGAGTAGGTATGTATGTCTAGCTTTCTTTGGCAAGCTCTGTAGCCTAAACGGCTTGATGGATTTTAACATATGAGGTGTCGTTAGATTCGCCTTAATTGTGAGAGTGACATAGGCTATAGTATAATATTTATATGTTGTATCTGGATTAATACAAAAAAAAAGAGGGCAAGGTTTTTTTTAAATTAGATACAACAATATTGGTATCAAATAAGCTAGTAATGAGTCAATTCCAAATACTTACTATAGTATTAAAACTAAAAAGATTGAATTAAAAAAAGATTTAAAAACCGGCCAAGTGCATGTCGGGACACGCGCAGTAACAGGGTTCCTTAGTGCACGCCGCCGCCCGTCGTTATTCGAGCGTAAATATTATTAATTTAGAAATCATCATTAATAAGAATGTTATGATTTTATTTTTGTATATTTGGTGGTGGTGGTTCATAAACTTATATTTACTACCTATTTTACACAACTATTTTTAATGGAATTTGTTCGAAATTTTTACTGTTCCAAGTACATTTTACAAGTTGGTTGACTATTACTCGTAAACTTGAAAAGCCTACTTAGCTGTGATAGTTTTCCTTTTAATTTCGTTATATATACTACTACTGTGAATTTTTTCACCCATCCAAAACTAACCGTTTAGCTGGCAGGGGAGGGGGGACTTGACTCTTAACAAAAATTAGCATTTTAAAGCTTAATATTTCAGAAACGGATACCTAAATCGAAAAATTGTTTCCACAAACCCGCAATATTTTTTAAAGACCTATCAAACAACACTCCATACCATAGTATGGGTCCCATAGGACAGAGGAGAAAAAAAAACATCCCAACTTTACGTGTGCAGAAGATACCCTAAAAAATTTTTTTTTCATGATTTTATTTTACCATTTTGTTGGCGTGATGAATATGTATATGACATATGATAATCTATTAGGGCTTCCAATCAAATGTACACAATTTTTATAGGTGTATATGTAAGTATATAGAAATATAATACACTTCTGGACACATCTATTGGCCCACCTTAGAGTTTAGGTTTCGATGGCCCCTACCGAAATATGATTGCTAGATTGAACAAAAACTGTTGATGCAGTTTTAAACCTGATACATTTTACCCTCTTTTTCGATCGTATTGTTTTAAATTTGAATTCAGAATACCATACGACATGGAGCTACGCCTAACAAGTCGGATATGAGCCTTGTTAAAGGCAATTGATTTTTGAATAAAAAACATGTTTTATCAAATAAAGGTTTAATTTAATAACGCGTGTTGCCTCCATGGGCATCTACCACAGCTCTCATACGATTAGGCATAGAGTTTATCAACCGCTCTATGAAATTTTGAGGGATCATCTCCCATTCCTCTTCTATGGCAGTTTTCAACTCCTGCATCGTCTGGGCAACTGGCTGACGAGCCCTAACACGTCTTTTTAGCTCGTCCCACATGTGCTCAATGGGGTTCATGTCTGGGCTTCTGGCTGGCCAGTCCATAACTGTGATGTTCACATCCCGAAGATATTCCCTGACGATGCCGGTCGCATGGGCTCTTGCATTATCATGCATAAAAAGGAAATTTGGGCCCACATAGTCCGCGTATGGTATCACGTGAGGTTCTAAGCACTCACGAATGTACCTTTCAGCATTTAATGTTGGCAGCCGTGGTCCTGTAACAACCTCAAGTTGAGTTCTGTGTTCGAAATACAAAAAAAAAACTATTGAATGAAATTGTGAATGTGCCAGGTTCAAAACTGCATAAAAACTTTTTGCTCGACCTAATATAAAATTTTAGCTAGGACCAAACGAAACTGAAAATACAAGGTGGGCCAAAAGATGTGTCCAGAAGTGTATAATACTAAAACATTTATTGGTCCAAAGGTACATAGACACATTTTGTATTCATATTACATCCTAAGACATAGTAAACTAACAGTGGCCACAAGGGGTGAAAAATAATTGTCTATAATACCAAAATTAAATCCTGTCTCCTAAACTAGGGATGGCCTGTATCTTAGGAGACATTCAACCAAGCTGAACTGTACTTAATGAAGGGCCTTAGGTTTCGAGTGTCTATGTTAATCTACCACAAGGCAAAAATGTGAGTCCATGATATCCATGCCAAATTATAGCTTTCTAGTACTAAGAGTCTCTGAGCTAAGCTGCAGACGGACGGACATAGCGAAACTATAAGGGTTCCTTGTTGACTGCAGAACCCTAAAAAACAAAAAACCCGACTGCAAAAATACATAACTACTTAACTGAAAAGAGAAAAACAAGCATTTTATTATTTTACTCTATTGAATTTTGCATGCCCAACAAACAAAGGTTATACACCATATTTCAGGTTCTTTGTTGGTCCCCGCCTGCGATTCCAAAATTCAATAGATTATAATATAATACAATGCTTGTTATTTTCTGTTTTTCCAGTCGGGATGTATTTGAAGACGCTTGAAAGTGAAACTGCCTCATAGAAATATGCAAATATGGGCAAGAATGTAAGATAAGTATAGATTTGTTTTGTCACAAAAATCTTGAAGGTTGTGACTAGCCAAAAAAAAAACTAGCTTGGTAGAGGGCGGGGTATTGGGTATTTTAGATATTGTCCATTTAATTATCATTAATTTATTATCAACAAAATGTCCAAGCGGCTGGTTGACAATTCCCGTGTTCCAAGGACTGCCTTTTACCTTGGCCAGAGGCTTAGCATTGCCATACAACGTGGCAATGCCGCCAGTCACTTGGGTACTTTACCAGTCGACAGCGATGCGGAGGAATTTTTCGATGCCATATTTTAGTTTTTTAATTACTTAATTGTTTGTGGAGGTCAGATAGGCAGTTACTCCATATAAAATACTGGTATTCAGCTGCATCCGGTTAGACTGGAAGCCGACCCCAACATAGTTGGGAAAAGGCTAGGCAGATTGATTTTGATTTTAGTGTTTTAATAGTTTTAGTTAGGCTAGAATTTTATTATTTTTAGGTTATGTTTATATTACAATAAATTATTCAAAATATGTTGTAAGTTTTTCGATTTTCTGCGATTGCGACATACTTTAATCTAAGCTTTCCTGACTAAAATAGGTACCGATTGTCCGAATGTAATTTAAATTTAACAATTTAAAAACAGTACACACCCGTAGTTACCAAATCCATCTTCACTTATTCACCGAAACGTTTAAAAACCACTTAAGATCGCTTTATAAGCTGAAATGCTACTAATTTAGTATACTTATTTATCCCGATTGTTTTCCTCATTTTTTTTTTTTTTTTTTTTTTTTTTCTTTTGGCTTCGCACGGTTTGTGCATTTAGCCAATGTCACGTTTAGTTCATAGGTCAAGGTAGGGAAACGAAAATATTATAATGATTTTTAAACGGGATTTAGGATAGGATGAATTTATAGGATCAGTATAATAACGGTGATAAATTAATGATAATGATCAAATTACAACGACGAAAATCTACAACTTAATATTATTTAAAATAATGAATGAGACTATACATTTATATACAGGGAAGCTATTTGTACAAAGTAAAGAAAGTATTGAGGTAGGAAAAGGAGTATTGAGGGACAAGAGTTTACTGAAAAAAGAAGAACGGTCATATAAAGGACAGGAGAAAAAAATGTGGTTTAGGTCGCCTACGTCTGTGCCACACAAGCACATGGGGTCGTCGATGATATGAAGTTTGGCAAGATGGGCTGGAGAACAAACATGACCCAGTCTCATCCGTATTAATACAGAGGTCTCCATCTTGCCAAACTTTGCCCTGCCAAACCACGGTTTTTCCGGAACATCGGGTTGAATTAATGAAAAATAACGACCCTTTGACTTGCTTCCGATATCCCAAGCTACCCTCCAGGTGTCCCAAAGAAAAGTCTTTGGTAGGATCATAAGATCAGTGCTGAAATTTGTATAAGGAGCTAAGTCCCCACACTGCACCGCATCACCGGCGAGTGTATTAGCCACTTCATTGCCATGGATTCCAGCATGAGCCGGAATCCACGCAAATTCCAAAGTATTACATTCAGAGATAGTTCTGAACGCAAATTCTCTTATTAAATAAATTATTGGCAACTGCGATTTGTGTTCGAAAGGGGATTTGTTGATGGCTAGAAGAGCACTTTGGGAATCTGTAAAAATTATAGTTTTTTTGAGCTTAAAAACACGAGTATATTCGATGGCTTTTAAAATACCGAAACATTCCCCCGTAAAAACCGAAGTCTCCGGAGGCAGTTTTATTTTTTGTACGATGTTGTATTGAGAATGGTAAGTACCTATCCCAACACAACCCATCGGAGAACGCTTGGCAGCATCCGTAAATATATGGTGATATTCTAAGTGATCAGCAAGGATATTGTTAAAACTTTTAGGACAATCGGGATCTAATTTATTACGTACACAGTTAAATTTAATGATGGGGCTGAATTGTAAACTCTCATAACTACAGTTAAATATGGGAAGTTTATTGGAACGGTGAATAGGAGAAGAAAGTGAAAGGAATTTTTTATAGCTTATAACTAAACAAGGCGCACGTTTATGGGACCAGTAATCCGAAGATTCAATCTGCAACACTAAAGAGTCTAGTTTAGGAATGAGAGGATGAGTTGAGAACTGAAGAATCCGGAACAAATATTTGTCTGATAAGAATTGTCTTCTAAGATGTAAAGGAGCTTCCCCACATTCAACTTGGAGAGCATTAATAGGACTAGACTTCATGGCACCCGAAATAATGCGTAATGCTTTAGACTGAATACGATCCAATTTTTTAAAAGCCATGATACTACCAGGTTCTAAAACGAACAATCCATAATCCAGAGTGCTTCTGATAATTGCGTTGTAAATAAGTTTCAACGAAAACGGATGTGCACCCCACCACACACCAGAGAGGCATCTAAGCATGTTTAGGTGATTTTCACATTTGTTGACAATATAATCACAATGAGGAACACTACTTAATTTACAATCAAGTATTATACCTAGATATCTGAATTTATCTATAACTGGAATAGGTATATCCTTATAAAAGAGGTTAACTAAGGGAATATTTCTCTTCCGGGTGAATAAAACAGCCGCGCTTTTAGACGTGGATAAATCCAAACCGTTTAGATGTAACCATAACTCCAAATTAGATAAAGCAGAATTGATGGCACAGCGAGCTTGTTCAACAGATTGGCTTGAAGAATATAATAATAAGTCATCGGCATATTGAAGAACTTTAACATGGTTAGTAATTAAAGACGAGTCTAGATCAAAAGTGTAAATATTGTATAAAAGGGGACTGAGCACAGAACCCTGTGGCAGACCCCTCCATACAAGATGAGATACCTCGTGATCTCCTATTATCATGTTAACAGAGCGTTCAGTCAGGATATTAATAATAAAATTCGACAAAATCAATGGAACCTGCAAGGCTTTTAATTTATTTAGTAAAACTGATAATACAACATTATCATAAGCTGCATTAATATCAAGGAAAACTGCAATGGTGGAATGGTTATTAGAGAAGGATAATCGAATATCCGATGTTAAAATACTTAAACAATCAGTTGTACTTTTACCTTTTCTAAAACCATATTGTGATTCTGCCAAAAGACTGTTACTTTCCACATACCATTCTAGGCGATTTTTAACTAAGTGCTCCGCTAATTTCATCAGGATTGATGACAAGACTATGGGACGGTATGAAGAAACGTCAGATGGAGTTTTATTTGGTTTAAGGAATGGCAACACCATTTGACGTTTCCATTCAACAGGGATGTTTCCTGAATTCATGATAGAATTAATAAGCTTTAAATAATAAATGAGGACGTCATCATTTATATTAGCAAAAAAGGAATACGGGATGCCATCAATGCCCGGTGCAGAATCCTTAGTTTTATGAATAACACCTTTTAATTCAGTGAGAGTGAATGGAAGATTTAGTGTCGTATGAGTATCTTGGATATTGGATACGAGAGGCAGGCTAAGGTTAATAACCTCATCCGGTACCCATGGCGGTGCTAATTTATCTAAAAATTCACTGGCTAAAGAATCAGGAATGGGACAAGGGTTGTTATAAATGGACCTAAATCTACGAATATTGCGCCAGACAGTGGTAGGGTGAGTATTTGGAGAAATTGATGAGCAAAAATTACGCCAAGACTCAAATTTTTTCTTCTTAAAAAGTTTACAAGTTACATTAATTAAGTTGGTGACTATTTCAAAATTAATATCAGACATATCAAGGTTATAATTGTATTCAGCCTCTTTCCGTTTTTTAACCAATTCAGTGCACTCTGAATCCCACCATGGAGGCGAAGGAATTGTACTAATATTGTTATTTTTTTCAGGAAAAACTTCATCTGCCGCTGCGATTAATATAAGTGCTAAAGCTTCAGCACAACTATTTTCATTGCCATCAGAGATAACAGGCAAAGAGCAAAGCTTACTGTCAACAATGTTCCTAAATTTGTCCCAGTCATTATTATTTCTATTAGGTAGTTTATGCTTTAAGTTTGATCTCCTTAATGGTGCGTTTGGTTTTGAAAGAGGATAAGAAATAACTATTGGAAAATGATCACTGCCATAAGTAGAGGTCAAAGTATGCCAAGTTAATGAAGAGGCTAAGTTTGGAGAACAGATAGAAAGGTCGATTGCACTTTGGTTTTGAGTGGGATCTGAGCGACGTGTGGCAGCTCCCGAGTTCAAGATGCATAAGTTATGTAAGTCTATTATATCAAGTAATTCATCGCCATAACAATTAGAAGTTGAACAACCCCATGATTGGTGATGGCAATTAAAGTCCCCCAATATTAAGAAAGGCTTTGGAAGAGAAGAAAAGAGATTATTCATCTCTTGAAGGACAGAAGAGGAAGGGTGAGGAATGTAAATAGAAACAAGACAAGTGTGATGCACTTTAATAGCTACAATTGAGATTTCCTCACTATGAGGAGGTAATGTAATGATAGAAAAAGGTATAGAATTCTTGATGAGTATAGCTACTCCACCATACCCATCAGATCTATCCTCTCTAATGGTTAAATAACCGTTGATTTTAAAACTATGATTAGATTTGAGCCAAGTCTCTGCAAAGGCAAAGACAAATGGCTCATATTTGTTTATAAGATATATAACATCACTCTTTTTGTTTACTAGACTGCGGCAGTTCCACTGGATTATTTTGGATGTGTTGTCCATTATGACTGGATTGAGATACATTGAAAGACGGGGCAACGTTGGACGGTGAAATGTTGAACTGAGAAAGAAGATTGTGTAATGCAGAAAGAAAATCATTTATGGAAAAATTTGTGTCGTTTTTTCCATTATTATTAGAAAGAGCACAACCATTTGATGGTTGGGGAATGTCATAATCTTTAATAATGGCATTGTGAGCCTCTTTATTATATCCTTGTACAGATTTGGGAGGGGAGCGTGGTTTGAGGAAGACAGTCTTTTTATAGCTACTTGAAGCAGGCATTCTATTAGGTGAAGAGATTGATGGGGTATGTGCAAAGTTTTTGGAAGGAGAAGATAAAAGTGTATCAGCATATGATTTAGTTACTGGTGGATATAGTTTTTCCGCTTCAGCATAAGATACTGAACTTTGTGCCATGTATGTTTTAATTAATTTTTGCCTAGAAAATTCTGGGCAAGACTTATTCGTAGCATAGTGAAAACCAGAGCAAAGGCAACACGATGCACTTTCTTGTTCTCTTTCACAACTGTCCCCAGTGTGGCCTTGGCCACATTTATAACAACGAGGCTTGGACCTACACTGAATTTTAGTATGACCAAAACGACAGCAATTAAAACACTGTACAGTAGGGAAAATATATAAATCTACAGGTAATGCATTATAGCACATAAAAATTCTCTTTGGTAGAACCTGCCCATCAAATGTAACAACTATGGATTGGGATGGTTTCCAAATTGTTGTACCATCAACAGTGGTTTTAAAATTGAGGCGTCTGACTTTTAAGATTGGCCCGCAACCTATAGGTACTGTTATGTTATCAATAACCTCCTCCGGAGACCATTCCGCAGGAACACCACGCACTAAACCCATTCTAGTAACATTAAAAGTAGGTATAAAAGCTTTGTAATTATATGTTTCAAGACTATTGTGTGTAATAAAGGAATTTGCGTTCAGAAAATTCGAAAACGATAAAGAAATTTTATTGCGTCCAATTTTTTTGACACTCCCGTTGATAATGTTTTGGAAGGCATTATGTTTTAGGAACTTGCCAAAAGTGATTGGGTGCAGTGTCGATCCATCATCTGGTGAAATAATATTTTTTTGTACATGAATGACAAAAGGCGCGCTGTCCGTTTTGTCGTATGTTTTCCGACCTATCTGAGATTGAACAACTGAGGGCAGAGTAGAGATATCGGGCATTTTGTTAGAAGTATTAGTTGTTTCCTTAGGGACGATTATTTCAGAGCAGCTAGGCTCTGATGCAGTAGGTTCTAGAGTAGAGTCCATGCAACCACAACCCGAAGACGCTGAACCGTGGTTTTTCCGGATACGGCGACGCTTATTACAGTGCTTGCACACATGAACACGGCTTCTTTTCAAATGTCGAGCTGAAGACGACCCATCGGTATCCATGCCCGATTCATTGGAAATAGTAACAAAATTGCCTGCCGGGGGCACATCCCCCGGATCAGGCGGGTCTTTCATTATCAGTTCAAATAGCTAAAAAAAACTTACCACTACCGATGAAAATATATAACACTAAAATTAAACTACAAGTAAAAGAGAATAGAACACTAAAACTACGACTACTGATCTTATATTTAGGGTTTTTAAATTTATAAATATTATATCAAAAAAGACGCGTCCGCCAAGTACGAAGTTTCCCGCGCTTTTCTTTTCCTCATTTGTTAGCAGGGGAAAAGTGATGGATGTGGATGGATGTCATTCACTCATGTCATCACAGCATGTCATTGATGTCAATTTTTTTTTATTTTTGGCAACATTTGAAAGTCCATTGAAAATAGTTTGTTTTCTTCATAATAGGTAGGTACAGGCACAGATAATATAATACTACGTAGTACGGGCAAAATTCGCTTCTTGTAGGCACAGCCAGCACAGGTTAAAAACCTAAAAACGATGAAAGTTTTCTGATACCGGCGAAAAATGATGGATGTCAGTCAAAAAATGAAGGGTGTCTATGGTAGCTATGGCCACAGAGTACATTAAAATTTGTATATGCAATGGCGTGATTTTGACTGTCAGTGTCAAAGCTATTTTGCAGCATTACGATTTTTATAAGTATCCCTATACTATTAAACGAGAAAAATTTGTATATATATACCTATATACAGGGTTACTGGTAATTCGACGTATAATCGTCAGGGGCTGAAAATGCAACAAATTGAACCCCCCATATGTATGGCCGAAATTCAATAGTTTTCAAGATACTTATTTGAATTTTAAGAGTTTTTCGATATTTACCCAAAATTTGACATTTAATTCCAAATAAAAATAAAAATACATATTTGAATGGGTACCAATAAAAATCATGTTCTAGCTGGCACTTCAATTAAGCTATGGGCATAATGAAAACTACTTAATTTAACAAAATAATTAAAATAATGAGCGATATAAGAATAATATCTTAACAATATTTTCATTATACGCTTCAAAAATGTTGTTTCGTCACAAAAATTTCTATGACATTAATCGTACAAATAACTAAAACAACTTGCCTATTCTGTAAGCTTTCCAAAAAGGTATAAAAGTTAATTTTAAAATACATAATTCGTGGCATGGCATGTGTTTGAATCGGCGCGGGGAGAGAAAGGGTCATTTGTATTTGTATGAAATAAAATGCATTATAAAATTTACGTCAAATTTTATAAAAAATTTTACACATCTTGTTCAAAACGAGCCCCTCGATTACGAATGCAGGTTCGAATCCTCTTCCTAACTTCAGTTTTCGTCATTGCGCAACAATTGTCCTAAAATTGAAGATAAAAAGACTGTTACTGCAGATTGGTATGTCAGTCATTGTTTACCAGTTGTCTTGGAAAATGTTAGACAGCAGCGCCCACGAAGCAGGATCATTCTCCACCACGACAACGCTTCAGCTCACGCCGCCAGACGGACTATCGAAAATTTGTCTATCGCTCAGACCAATATAGTCTTTATATGTCTATGGTCTATCGAAAGTGTGGAGTTAGTGAGTCAGGCTCCTTACAGTCCTGAGCTGACCTGGCACCTTGTGACTTTTATTTATTTCCAAAAATAAAAGATGAACTTAGAGGAATTCGTTTTATGAATTCTGAAAAGATGCCGTAGCTGCGTTTGAAAAAAGCGTGGAAGAAATCCTTAGAGAAGAGTGGGCCCACTGCTTCAGTCAGTGGTTCCATCGCATGCGACGGTACAGACGCCAGCAGGTCAAGCCACCCGAAAGTGTCAAAATTTCCCAATCAATCTTGAACCTAATGCTTTAGCGATAAAGATGCAAATCTATGCAAGAAATTTGACAGATTGTAGTAGCTTGATGTGCTGGCGTCTGTTCATAGAAAAGAACGGAGACTACTTAGAAAAACAATAAAAATATTAATAGGCTTCTACATCATTCCGTTTTTTATTTTCTAAAAACTAAGTGTGACCCACGTTCCTTGTTTATTATGAGATCCTTGTCAATTTATGCAGAAAATGGTGAATGCAGAATGCAAGGCCGAGCGAAGCAAGGTAGATGCTCGGACATGTTAAAATTTTCTTTTGAATTAGGAAAACGCAGGATACAAGAGCGAGCAAAGCGAGCTCGAAAATTTTAGCACCCCGTCACGGAAAGCTTAGGTTTTCTTTTGACCATTCTTACAGAATAAAAAGTGCCTACTTTGTTGACTTATGCAGAAAAGTTGAGGTCGTAGGATGCCAGAGCGAGCGAGGCGAGATCAAAAATTGTTGGCATCCTGCCTCGGCTAGGTATTCTTTTGGCCATTCATATAGAAATAACACTTACTTTTTTCGAGTTGTTCAGAAAAATTAGAGAATTAAGAAAGGGTGCGAGAGCGAGCGCAGGGAACTCGTAAATTTTTGTTCCCTTTGTGGATGGGAAATCATCAAATGACTTCTCCCGCTCTGGGCAGAGCAGGAGGGCGTGTCAGACTTTTACTGACTAAAACCCACCCGTGTTCCTTCAGTTGCCCGTGCCAGGGCCACGGTATCTCTCGAACTACCCGCGACCCCGGCGGCAAATTTTTGTTCCCTACGTTTATATTTTGCATTACGTACGGGGTATTCTAATGGCTAACTCAAAACTCGATGCAGTTGAAACCATAGATATAATTTCTATGGTTGAGACAGACGAGACGGGAAGGTTGGTCACCCAACCGCGTCCTGCCCTAACGCCGCTACTGTGAAACATAATCACACTGTGAGTGGCTACTGCGCGCGTCAAAACTCTGTACTCTAAGCACAACTCTAAGGGCTTATTTCACGATGTCTGAAGAGCCACTAATACTCGCCGAATAAATTCAAAAATGGAACAGAATTTGTATGAACTTATCTGCCAAGTATGTTAATAGAAACTTAATCGTACCTATATAGGTGGTCAAACAGGCCAATGTCTTAATACGTTGCATATTTGCGGATCTAATTATATTTGTGACTTTAAAAGCAATGGGATGAAATGTGTTATGTAATAAGTTTGTAGATTTCACGGTTGTCGATTATTTTATTTGATTGAAACTGTTTTGTGTGAAGTTATCTAAGTTTTCAGGCTAGAATTTCGACTCGGTAACCAAATATTCTGGGTTGGGCACACCTCCATCTCTGCTCGCTTCTCGACAATCGCCGGCGGTGGGATAGGTGTAGTCAGTTTTGAAGACTGCAAAGAATGTGCGCAATGGATGGAGTTATGGCGTGAGCGTGAGTGATCCTGTCCCGATCGATGTCCACTGAGCACAGGATGGATGGAAAGCAGCACATGAAGTAATTTTTTGCTCCGTTAGTGTACAGACGCCAGCAGGTCAAACCACCCGAAACTGTCAAATTTTCCCAATCAACCTTGAACCTAATGCATAAGCGATAAAGATGAAAATCAATTAAAGAAATTTGACAGATTGTAGTAGCTATTGATGTGCTGGCGTCTGTACCTAATTGCTGTATGGCGTTTCAGTGGGAGGATAAATAAATAAATGAAAACTTTTTTCCAAAAAAATACAACCGACTTCCAAAAACAACACTACAAAGTGAAAAATAACTTCTAAATAGTTTTTATTTTTCACTTTTTATTGTGGTACCTACTACTCCACACAAATTCTAATACCACCACCTGCAAAAGAAATCAGAACCTCATCCATATAAAAAGTGGGGAAAAAATACGTATTATTGAAGCAAAACTCAAAAACTACCCAAGCAATGTAATTTTTTTTTTTCGGATCGGACTGCTCTGTAAAAAGTTATGCGTGGTCATATATATAAAAAAAAAATACGTGTCGACTTGAGAACCTCCTCCTTTTTTTTCGTCGATTAGAAACAATGATATTATATAAATAAAGAGGTAGATATGGCACTAGCGCACGCAAATTGTTGCAGACAAATTCAGACAATTGTTGTAATTTGATTTAGTCGACTATAAGTATAGTTAAAATCTCGCTGCAGACTTGGTCATAAATCATAATCGGAGTAGGGATGTGCGCTAGTTGCGCGCGCTCAAGGCCATTATCGATAACAGAATCATGGCAGAGCATGGCCATGAAGTTATCCGCTTGCCGCCTTACCACTGTGGGTACAATCCCATCGAGTTGGTGTGGGCTCAAGTAAAAAATGAAGTTGCAACTTAAAACAAAACCTTCAAGATACCTGATGTCGAGAAGTTAGTCGATGAAGCCATTTCCAATGTCTCCATTGAAAATTGGCAAAAATGTGTGGAACATGAAGAATTGCTGCAAGATGAAGACTTAAGAAAAGCACATTTATGCGAAGAGTTCATCATTCATGTGGATGATGATGACGATGACTCAAACGAAGAATTTTAATTTTCTATTTTTAGTTTTATATATACGTTCTTTTGTTTATATATTTAATATGCTTTGTAGTAAATTTGGTAATAAAATAAAAAAAAATGTGTAAGTATTTATTTCTATCACCCATTTATAAATATACAAAACTATCGATATCACTCATCGACTGCAGTAATGCACAGGACTACGTGTGGGCGTGGCCTGCGCATAAGGCCCGTGAGTGGGAAAGAGAGCGAAACACTCGAATGATTTATGACAGAGTCTGCAGCGAGATTTTAACTATACTATAATAGCAACGAGAGAAACAAAGCGTGGCCAAGCAATCTCTTTGTGTATCATACGTTCCGTATTATCTATCGCAGTCATAGTTGAAAACTACTGTTTATGTAAGTACCTACAATTGTAATAACAACACCAACGATATCTGAATGCCGCTCAGTATGAACGTGCGTATCTTTCCTTTATAATATCATTGATTAGAAATAAAATATATTAAATATCATTTTCAAATTTTAATTTTTAGTTCTAAATATTGCCAAACGCAATTCAGCCTCTTTTCTCTTAACTCTATTACATAGTAGAAGTTCCTCTGCAGCTTCCCTCTCAGCTTTAGCTTTAAAGTAATTCTCCTGAGCTGCCTTCACCATCCACTCTTTCTCAGCTATTTTGAGTTCGTGTAGCTCCTCCTCTCTTTTTTGACATCTGTCATTCAGTATTTGAGGGATAGAGAATTCCTCTTGGGTCACTCCATTTTGTACATTTATAGATACTGTAATGTAACAATAAAATACATATTAAACAAATATTTCGATAAAATATTTTTAAAGAATGGGTAAATAACGTTTTAGAAAAAAAAAAGAAAAGAAAGAAGAAAAAAGAAAGAAAGAAAGAAGAAGAAAACAAAAATTTCAGATTTAAGTAATTTTTTGAGACATCTCTTTTCTTCTGAACAATAATACTTACTTTGCTGATTTCGCGTTGGCAACTCCAGCTCCAGTGCCTCAGGTGACATTGAGGGGGAGCAACCTTCAAGTGGATCGGCAGGTGTTGCAGCAGACGTATGGGCGGGTGAGATGGCTGCTGGCTCTCTTACAGGTGGACCCTGTACAATAAAAACTGAATATCATTAACTGATACAATTAATCTGTAATTTATTATCTACTAGTTGCTCCCCACGGTTTCACCCGCGTAGACCGGGATAAAAAGTAGCCTATGTGTTAATCCAGGGTTTAAGCTATCTACATACCGAATTTCATCCAAATCGGTCCAGCCGTTTGAGCGTAAAGAAGTAACAAACATATAAACACACTCACACACACACAAACTTTCACCTATTAATATGTATGGCTGTAAGCAAGTTTTCTTTCTTTCTTTCTTTTACTGATGCGATTTCGAAAATTATTTCACTAATGGGAAACTAGGAAGCTACGTAACTAGCTACAATACGTAGCTACTGTACGTAGCCTAGCTTCCCATTAGTGTGACGTAGCTTTTAGAACTTGCAATTACCGTAGATTTTAAAGATGACTCCTTGCGAGAGTGAGATAGTTTGTTACGCTTTCACGCTAAAACGGCTGAACGGATTTGGATGAAATTTGGCACATGGGTAGACCAAGACCTGGATTAGGACATTTTTATCCCGGTAGTACGTTCCCTTGGCATAATTTCCGCACTCCACTTGGGCGAAGCCGCATGCAAAAGCTAGTATGATATATTTTATGTTAAAACAAGAAAATTCACGCGGACGAAGTCGCGGGTAGAAGTTAGGTATTTAATAAAAAAATATCACGACAGACTTCATGCAAACACAATCTGCCTAGCCTTTTCCCAACTACGTTGGGGTCGGCTTCCAGTCTAACCGAATGCAGCTGAATACCAGTATTTTACATGGAGCGACTGCCTATCTGACCTCCACAACCCAGTAACTGGGTAATACGATACCCCTTGGCAGGACTGGGTGTCAGACTTTCGGGCTTCTGACGACCCGTAACGACTGTCAAAGATCCACGAATGACAGCCGGGACCAACGGCTTAACGTGCTTTCCGAGGCACGGCATTATGTTGCATGGACAGACTCCATGGAACATAATTATAAATACAATATTGCTGTTGTTGTTTTTTACCATTGAAATAAACATACCATTATAGAGGCATGAGGAACAGGGTGTAAAGTTCACTCATCCTCCATAGAAAAGGGAAGATCCTCCGACCAGACGGGTGTTCTGTCTGGTGGGCAACATCATCTGCCTAGGCTTTTCCCAGCTATGTAGGGTCGGCTTCCAGTCTAACCGTATGCAGCTGAATACCAGTATTTTACGTGGAGCGACTGCCTATCTGACCTCCACAACCCAGTTACACGTTTATTACCCGTGGAAGGGACCTCGGGGAATTTTTGTGGTCCCTCCGAGAAATACAATGCTGCCGAATTAAAATGGTAGTCGACGAATATACCAAACGACGACGACGACAAGAAACATGTATTTACATAATTATAACCATGAGAATCACCAATACACCTCTCTAAGTCAGATTTGCTGTGGTTTGGTCTGATTCCGGAAATCAGTCCAAACGACGGCAAATATATATACTATGTTGGAGGAAGTAAACGGAGAATTGATTGGTGGTCGCATACGAATAAATAAGATTGATTGCTAATTAAATGATTAATTGCTAATTAAAAATAACTTGTAAAGTCAATTTAATTTGATTTATTGCATTTTAATGTTGTGTAAAATCTAACAAACTTATTAAAAGTCACTGCATTGAATAACGTCCAATCAGAGCAGAGGATAGGCCTAGAGTGGGGTCGAGGCGCCATCTTAACGTTCGCCGGGTGGAGCATTCATTCTGGTAACGGTGGTTGATCGAGGTGGATCACAAGTGGTGAAGTTAGATCGGTGCCGCGAACCTGCTGCTCCTTTATAGTTAAAATTACCTAGTGATTTAAATAGTAGAGCCATAATAAAATCGTGTGTGTGTGTGAGTAAATAGTGTTTTGTGCTCGCATGTCCCAATGACGCCCACTAGACCCGACGTGAATTCTAAAAACGATGTCGAGTAAGATGGTGTTTCTCCGACATATATTTGTTATTGTCGCGAATCATATTTTCGTGACTACAATTTTAATTCGGCAGCATTGTATTTCTCGCAGGGACCACGTGCACAAAAATTCCCCGTGGCGCCTTCCAGGGACCACGGGTAATAACGCAGTTACTGGGTAACACGATACCCCTTGGTAAGATGGTTGTCAGACTTTTACTTACTATCATAACTGGCTACAACAAAAAAAACTACACATTCACGGAGTCTTTACTTACATTCATAGAATAATCCCTATTATCATTACACTACCCGACTCACACTCAATAATCGATCACTCATTCATCTACCAAGCCTTATCCCATTCACTCTCACTCGAACCCTTAGAGGTACACACACACCCCCATACTCACCAATCACACACTTACACATACTTGTTTTCTCTCTCAGACACACACACACACCGGCACATAAATGTATGACTTAACCTCCCTCGCGCTAAACACTGGCTGCAGCTATACCTACATGATAAAGTGCCCTGTATGGCCTAACACTGTCTCCTAAGATACAGGACTACCTAGTTTAGGAGACAGGGTTACATGATCTGTGTAGATTTATGTAGATATCCGTGTTTTGTTGTTTTGTACATCTGATCTTGTGTACCTATCATGAATCTTGTGTGTGTAAGAAATATTATTCTTATTCTTAAATTATAAATGTAATTATTACCGATGGAAAAGCTGGCACTCTTGCCTCAGTTTGCGGCTCTCCGAAACCCTCACCCATAATTGATAGAATCCTCAGTTCCACTGGGGAGAGGGTTGCTGCTACCACTCCACCAGCGCATGCTGACCGTCTGGCAGCTCCAGCAGCTTTTTTAGTCAAATGTTTCTTATCTGACCACACCTACAATTTGGTTATTTAGTTAATTGCATAAATACTATATAAAAACTAGTAGGTCTACCTCCTCAATCAATCAATCAATCAAAGTTGATTGATTGATTAATATTAATATGCATTAGTAATGGTAATATATTTTATTTATTTTATTTTATTTATTTTCGGAAGGCTTACAGACTAATAACATTATAATAACAATAATATAAAACTAAATTGCTATTTACAAGCCTCCACAGATAAAAAATAAAATAAAAATAATCGACACACTTTCATTCACTCTTGTAAGTTTTTAGTTTTTACTCAATTTAAATTTTGGCCGATCACTGTCTCTTAAGATACAGGTTTCTTCCTAGTTTAAGAGACAGGGTTCACTATTTTTGTATGCATAGACCTTTTTTGCAAACCTAAATCTCCTGTTCACAAGCTATGTTTTTATGCTTATTCTATTGTATTGATTTGTTTTGAACTGTGTCTGTGTGTATTTATTTTGGATAAATAAACAATTTTTTTTTTTTTTTTTTTATTGATTGAGGAGGTAGACCTACTGGGTACTGGTAGGCTAAGTAGCGTATTGCAGTCCACGTCTGAACATAATACAGGGCGACTTTGTAAACATGCGACAAAATTTAAGGGGGTATTCTACCCATCAATATGAACAACTTTTACTAAGGGACCAATATCAAATTGTAAAAAAAAAAACAAGAAAATTTGAATTTCGCGGGTTACCACAGCGCAATCACCTTAATATTGACGAGTAATGTATATGTAACTCACCCTTTGCCACTGCTCCACAGACTTTATACAACTTCCCATAGAATTAAGGGAGACGCACAGGCGTTCCCACAGCTGTTTTGACCGCATTCTACCTTCCGTATTCCTCAACTGTCCGCGAGCCAACTCTTTATTTTCACTCATAAAATTGATGAGAGCGTCTATTTGATCGTGAGTAGCTGCTGGAGCTGCTGAGGGCATTAATATTAATTAATCTGTGTATTAATTAATCTGTGTATGTAATTATCTGTGTAAAAGTGGTGTCCCACTGTATGGGACCACCATAGTAATCGTAAAGAAAAAATAATCAGCCGTCCCATGCATTGCCAACTCTTTATTTTCACTCATAAAATTGTTGAGAGCGTCTATTTGATCGTGAGTAGCTGCTGGAGCTGCTGGGGGCATTAATATTGATTAATCTCTGCCCATCAGTGGTGTCCCACTGTATGGGACCAACATAGTAATCATAAAGAAAAAATAATCAGCCGTCCCATTTTTATGGGACAGTTGATATTTTTTTCGCGATTACGATATTGGTCCCATGGGGAAAGTTGTTCAGTTTGATAGTCTGTACTTACCACACCCTTAAATTTGACTGCACCTTTCAGATACATGCTGTATAATTATTTTCTTTCATTAATTTAAATCAAAGTTCTAGTTAAACTTAACAAAAATCAATGAATATAGGTGTTATTTATTTATTTGTGAACAATTTATTACCTCTTAAGGGCGCTATTACAATTTGACCGTAACTTTTTCACAAATTGAAATTGCACACTTTAAACAAAAAATAATAATTATATGACTCAAAATAAACGTAATTACAACTGCTAAATAGCTACATAATGCGATGCGTTGGCGTCTAAAGCTAAAGACCACGTGTCCCGAGCTTTACATTGATTTTTAGACTGCATACAACAATTGATTAAAAATACTATTCTACTTTTAAATAACACAATTTTTTTTTAAGCAAAGTAATATAGTAACCTTAGTTATTAAATACTTTTTGTTTGAATTTGGATCATATATTCATAGATAAAAAATATAATTTCGGACGAAAACTTATCAGTAACTCTGGATTACGGAATTATTTTTGGTGTATTACTGTATGAAACATAATAAATTGAATTCAGCACTCCAAAGTAAAAGGACCTAGGACATTTTTATAAATGATTAAATTATTGTATCTTTGATGTAACATAGCATCAAAACATGTGCAAAAGTAAAGTTATATGAAACATGCTTTACAGAGACAAGGTTTTTACTGATTTGTGTAAACAAATCGAAATATTTATTTAGAACACTCCCAAGAGAAATAATCAAGCTTTCTTGGGCATATCTTCTTTTAAATTTGTCGCTATATCTAAACCATAATCACACATCAAAACTCGAGTAAAACGCTCAAATACAAGAAAAATTGTAATAGCCATCTTAATTATACCTACCGTTGACATAACATACAGGGTGTATCAGAAAGGTGTGGTCAAATTTAAGGGTGTGGTATAGACCATCTCACGTGAGAATTTTTGTAAAAAAAAAAATTTGGTCGAGCCAAATCTCACGACATCTCACCAAGGGGGGAGGAGGGGGGGTCCGAAAATCGCCAAAACCTCCTCACGTAGTTTAATAATTTTAACAAATCTGAACAGTACCTTGTGTTGTAGCTACACCAGAATCATTCAGACGGACCTCTGAAAGATGCGCAGGAGTTGTTGTATGCTCTGTAAATACATATTTTAAAAATCTACATAACATAACTTAACATCACGCCGCATGTAATCCGCGAAGGGTTAGGCAGAGGTGTACCTACGGCACACCGACAGTTCGTTTAAGGAGGATGCGCTGTGGTAGCCCGCGAAATTCAAATTTTCTTGCGTTTTATGCAATTTGCAGGTCCGTGTCAGGTTGTATCTTGATCAAAATATGATACGCGGCAATAAAACATATGTATTTATATAATTTTAACCATGAAAATCATCAATACATCTTTATAAGTTAGAATTCGTGCAGGGTCGTTAGATTTCGTTCGTTCGACGAATCTGCACGAAATCTAACTTAGAGAGATGTATTGATGATTTTCATGGTTGATAAATACATATGTTTTATTGCCGCGTATCATATTTTGATCAAGATACACCTGACACGGACCTGCGAATTGCAAAAAACCCAAAAAAAATTGAATTTCGCGGGCTATCACAGCTCATCACCCTTAAGTCGAAGTTCAAGTTATGTTTAAGTCCCCTGTAACAGGACAAAAATCCAGATTACGGGCTGCTACTGAGAAATTCCAGATGGAAACACCCAGTAATTGTTTATCCAACCTGAGAATCGAACCCAGGGGCTGCAGTCTCGACATACATAGCGGCAAACTCCGATACGGATGTAATGGCAGTTTCGACACTCAAAGTTATCGAGTGTCATCGGTAATTACCAAAATTTGTCGCAAACTTTAACGAGTTTCGTAATGTTTGATATCACTCATCGACTGCAGTAATGCACAGGACTACGTGTGGGCGTGGCCTGCCCATAAGGCCCGTGAGTGGGAAAGAGAGCGAAACACTCGAATGATTTATGACCGAGTCTGCAGCGAGATTTTAACTATACTATAATATAGTTTGCGACCATTTTTGACAGCCCGCAAAGTGATTCGGTAGCATCGTAAAGTATATTTTTTTTGGTGTTTAAGGTCATTATAAACAAAAATTATGCGGAACAGGCTCGAAGGTCTGTGTGTCTTTAACTCTGTACCAATGAGGCTTTTAAGTCCACCTAAAGGTTCGGGACATACTACGTGCAAACAAGCGTCCGTCGCTGATATTCACTGCATTAGATGGGAGCCAGATTTAAATCTCTTTGCAGGGAGCGAATCGTGCGATTTTCTATAAATATAAATTAAAGTAGCCGCGGTTTTTCTAAACAACACAACAGATTTTGATGCGGTTTTCACTATTATTTAGAGAATTTATTCCGGAAGGTTTGTCTATAAAATATGAATATTTAACTTACATAATTATAATAAAGAAATATTGATATTTGTCATGTCGTAAAAACCGTGCGAAGCACTGGTATATAAATAACTTTAATTTCGGAAGTCGGTGACTGGTTAAATGTATTTTCGCTTTTTGCCACCGACTTCCGAAATTAAAATTATTTTTCACTTTGTAGTGTTGTTTTTGGAAGTCGGTTGTATTTTTTTGTAAAAAAGTTTATTTTTCACTTTTTAGTTGTGGTACCTACCCCACACAAATTCTAATACCACTACCTGCAAAACAAACTAGAACATCATCCATATAAAAGTGGGGAAAAAATACGTATTATTGAAGCTAACTCAAAAACTACGCAAGCAAAGTTAATAATCAATTTTATATGGGACCAACTTTGATGTATACCCTCTCGAATAAAACAATTTTTTTTTCAAATCGGACGACTGTAAAAAGTATGCGTGGTCATACATAAAAAAAAAAAACGTGTCGAATTGGTTAATAAATAACACAAAACAGCAAATCATGTTTTCAACATTATTAATTCCCCATTATCACAATCATCTAAGTTCACATATGTTAATAATCTAGGCACTGTTTATACGCCACATGTTGCATACAGACACATGACACTCGGCAGTGCAGCGGTTCCGAGATACCGAGATCGTTATGTCAAGATAATATACTATTTTTCTCGGTATCTCGGGTGGAGTGACTTGCATTTGTCGTAATCATCGTTAGCTATCGGTAGTTTGCGCGGCAGCGTCGCTATTTATTTCGATACTGCAGGCCTAGTAGCAGATTTGGGTTAATGAATTTCTGTCTCTAAACAGAATAAATAAAGAAACTTTCAATGAACTCGTCAGTGGAGTTCAGCCATGTCTGCAGAGACAACGACCTTACGGATTTTTGGTGGAGTGCGTTCCTGACAGACAACTGTCAGTTGAACAATTTCTAGTTGTAATAAGGATTAAATTAGCAAAACACATATTCGTTGACATGAATCTGACAGGTGTCAAAAACGCATTCACTCGACGGCCGGGTTGTATATTATTTTACTTTTACAAATGACACATTTTTGATAAATCAATTATTGTTTTATTACTTATTCACATTTTTTTTAGTTTTTCACAATTTTTATTAGGGCTTCTGCAATTTTGTGTGCAGTATATGCCATCACGAGGGATGTCTCCGCTTGTATCTTAGCAGCTTCTGCAATTTTGTTTGCAGCGTTTGCGAACGTAATGGACGCCTCCGCTTGCGTTTTTGCAGCTTCTCCTTGCAGTTGAGCTGCAGCTGCAAGCATCTGCAATTAAAAACACAGGAAATGTTTGCTAATATTCTCTGTAGCATGCTGTTGGATTTTCAGAATACCGTAACATTACATACACCTGTTTTCCCTGAAGGTTAGGGACGGGATAAATGTTTAGGATAATTAAATGTATGCTAAAACTTACCCTCTTCGATTCAGCATTGTATTCTGCAACGGCCATGAAATCCCGCGCTGAGCTATACTCCTCATCAACGCTGCGGCAAGGTGTCAAATCTGAATAACCAAAATGAATGTTACTTTAATTCAATTTATTTAATACTAGCTGCACCCCGTGGTAAGTAATAACAGCCACACGGAGAGGAGCTCGTGGCTAAGTAATAACAGCCACACGGGTCGATCCATCAGGTTAAGCTACGCTTGCCGGGGTTGGTCAGTGGATGGGTGACCATTCTTTACATACCGAGACTCCTCCGTGCCTCGGAAAGCACGTTAAGCCGTTGGTCCCGGCTGTCATTCGTGGATCTTTGACAGTCGTTACGGGTCGTCAGAAGCCCGAAAGTCTGACAACCAGTCTTACCAAGGGGTATCGTATTACCCAGTAACTGGGTTGTGGAGGTCAGATAGGCAGTCGCTCCATGTAAAATACTGGTATTCAGCTGCATCCGGTTGGACTGGAAGCCGACCCCAACATAGTTGGGAAAAGGCTAAGCAGATGATGACTAGCTGCACCCCGTGGTTTCACCCGAATAAGTCTCGATCCTGTGAAAATATCGGTATATAAGTATCCTATGTCCCAACCCAGGTCACAGTCTACCCATGTGCCACATTTCATCCAAATTCGTTCAACCGTTTTAGCGTGAAATCGTAACAAACAAACTCACTTTAGCATTTATAGTATTCGTTAGGATAGGATTGTCGGTATGAGGTAATAAAAAAATAATATTTTCGATTGGACTTCTATCGCTTTAGTAGGTGCAGGTTGTTCTGTGCTGAAATAATGAAATACGCACTGAAACACATATGCACTGCCGCAGTTGGGTAAAGTTGTAAATGAAAAAAAGTAAGTACTGAAAAAAAAATATAAAAACTTTTTTATAAAAAAATACAACCGACTTCCAAAAACAACACTACTAAGTGAAAAATAACTTTAATTTCGGAAGTCGGTGTCTAGTTAAGTGTATTTTCGTTTTTTGCCACATACTTCCGAAATTAAAGTTATTTTTCGCTTTGTAGTGTTGTTTTTGGAAGTCGGTTGTTTTTTTTTGTAAAAAAGTTTTTATTTTTCACTTTTTAGTTATAGTAGCTACCCCACACAAATTCTAAGACCACTACCTGCAAAACAAACTAGAACATCATCCATATAAAAGTGGGGAAAAAATACGTATTATTGATGCTAACTCAAAAACTACCCAAGCAAAGTTAATAAATATATGGGACCAACTGTGATGTATACCCTCTCGAATAAAACAAAAAAAAAACCAAATCGGTCTAGCCATCTTCGAGTAATCGGGGAACATAATAAAAAAAAAGGTTCCGACGAATTGAGAACCTCCTCCTTTTTGAAGTCGGTTGTAATTTCATTGCAAAATTGCATTCGGTAATTGAAAACTGGCTGAAAATATTTTTGATAGATAGCTTAATTTATTTTTAAACAATTTTTAATTGGTTAGGCGCTTTTATTTTGGTTCCAGCGCATTGTTGCGCTCTCTTTTTTCGCATATAGAAGACTTATCACTTTCTTAGGCAATAAGGTTGAAAAGAGGTTCACAGCAAATGTCCGCGATGGGCCATTTGTTGTGAGCACATTTTAAAAACTTACGTTGAGATTGAGGTAGGCTGATAACCTCACTTGTGGAGCCCCCTTGTTTCCATCTCACATTGCATCTGTAAATAAGAGTAAAATTATTTGGTTTCAGTATTATTTATATCCCGGAAGATAAACTATTGTATACAGGGTGTCCAAGAACCTGGCGTCCAACTGGATTCCCACGATGCCCCAAGTTCTAACAGTACTCAGAAAAATATTTTAAAAAATCCACCCCATGTACTTACAGAATTATACTGATTTCAAAAAAAAAAGGGGAAATGAGCACCCTGTGACATACTTTTGAATGCTGTGACTGCTAATGCTGATAATTTCGATATTTCTTGGAGGTTTTGTAATCTAGGGTATTGCTGTGTCTAAATAGAATGTAAAAATAAAGTACTTATTGTACCATTTTAAAATAAAATATTATTTTAACTAAAGGTGATATGGAAAACTATTGAATTTCGCAACTTTGACCGACTGTAGTGTAAAAAAAATGTACCAAAATAGTATGGCAAGTGACGTCAAATTTTGACGCGTTTATTCCTCTTTTTAAAAAGGTATAATACTTACACATTAATTTGAAAAAAAAAAATTTGATAATATTTTTACTCAACAACCCAATTTTTACGAAGTGCCTACCTACTAACGGTAACTGTCGGACCCTTTCTTATCTTAGAAACTGTTATGTTACTACTATTATTTACTTCGGTTCCAAGAGTGAGCAAGAAGGAAATACACACAGGTAGATGGGTTCCCAGTAGAATAAAAGCAAAGAATGTTAGTTTAAAGATATTTTATTACAATAAATGTTCAAAATGTTGACCACCCGCGGCAATACAAGCTCTCACTCTCCTTAAAAAGGACCGCTTTATGTTTCGCGAGTAACTTCTTTGACGTATCACCTGCACTGCTTGTGTTATCTTCTCACGAAGGTCAGCGATGTCATTAATGGGCTTCGCATAAACGAGCTCCTTCATAGTTCCCCAGAAAAAAAAATCCAGCGGATTTAAGTCAGGTGAGCGGGCTGGCCACGGGATTGTTCCTGATCGCCCAATCCACCTGTTCGGGTATTGCTCGTCCAAAAACTCTCTAACGGATACGCGAAAATGTGCTGGACAGCCGTCGTGTTGGAACCACATATCTGGTGGGGTCTCTTCTAGTAAGTTTGGCAAATCATTTTGAAGAAAATTTAAATATGATTCGCCAGTCAAATTCTCGGGCATCTCAAATGGACCAATAATATTCCCACAGAGAATACCGGTCCACATGTTCACTTTGAACCGGTACTGGGATCTATCTTCTCGCATCAAGTGCGGATTTTCCACATGCCACTCGTGCAAGTTGTGTAGGTTCATGTAGCCATCCTTCTTAAATGTTGATTCATCTGACCACAAAATTTTGTCGATAAAGTTTTCGTCTTCTCGATGTTTTTGCAGGATTGATTCACAAAACGCGACTCGGCTCGGATAGTCTCGAGGTAAAAGACTTTGCACTCGCTGTACGTGGTACGGATGATATTCTTCTTTTTGGAGAATACTGTGTGCTGTGCTCTTCGGTATCCCCGTATCAGCTTCTATTCCTCGCACAGAGATGCTTGGATTTGCCGACACCGCCTCTAAAACTTCATCGCGTATGAAGTCATTTACGGGTCGTCCTTCACCAGCTACTTGATTGGGGAACCGCCCGTCACATAGTGATCTGTGCACATTAATGAAAACTCGATGGTCGGGATATCGCGTAGCCCTCGGATACCTTTCTCTGTAAAGTCTCGCTGCAGCTCGTCCATTACCTCTACATTCTCCATAAATGTAGTGCATATTTGCGTATTCTTGCGGAGTGTAGGTCGCCATGGTAGCACACACAAAACACAAACTGTCCAAACACAGGCAAAGGTCGTCGTAAAGAGTTCGTTTCAAAGTCCAGAGCACAAAGAGTAATCGAGTCCAATAAACAAAGCTTTAAATCGTAGTACGTGATCAATGGTAACAATAAGAGAGAGGTGCGTAGTAACGGCAGGAGGCAGTGACGCGTACTGACCGTACTGTTATCCTAAATAGCACGATCCCAGATAGCGTCACTATCTATCTCACTCGCACCTCTAACCTTTTTCTCCCTCACTCTTACCTGAATAATGGGGTACCATAAAGAAGAACCAGCAAATCGCAAAGATAGTTTCTGTCTTGCTCCCTCCTGTTGTAATAACGAATCACTATGGTGAGATGCATGCACATACCGTCCCTTACGGTCTAACCTGTTTTTTGAGAGGCCTGTTGTTATTTTTATGAACATACAATAGTAATTCTTTAGAGGTTAGATTCAATTCGTCGTAAATTTTTCTTTCTAAGAATTCTGTTAGACATCGTAAAAATTGGGTTGTTGAGTAAAAATATTATCAAAAATTTTTTTTTTCAAATTAATGTGTAAGTATTATACCTTTTTAAAAAGAGGAATAAACGCGTCAAAATTTGACGTCACTTGCCATACTATTTTGGTACATTTTTTTTACACTACAGTCGGTCAAAGTTGCGAAATTCAATAGTTTTCCATATCACCTTTAGTTAAAATAATATTTTATTTTAAAATGGTACAATAAGTACATTATTTTTACATTCTATTTAGACACAGCAATACCCTAGATTACAAAACCTCCAAGAAATATCGAAATTATCAGCATTAGCAGTCACAGCATTCAAAAGTATGTCACAGGGTGCTCATTTCCCCTTTTTTTTTGAAATCAGTATAATTCTGTAAGTCCATGGGGTGGATTTTTTAAAATATTTTTCTGAGTACTGTTAGAACTTGGGGCATCGTGGGAATCCAGTTGGACGCCAGGTTCTTGGACACCCTGTATAAGTACACTCGGCTAAACATCAAGCTATACATTTCCAGTTTACACTGACCTCTCATTATAAGGAAATCCTATACAATGCGAGATCATCTTATACTGGGTATCTATAGCTTGATCTGTAGCCGTGTGTACACTATCAACAGAACTCACGTCTTCCTCCGGCATACCGTCCGGGCACTCGATGTCTGAAGTGTACTTTGAATAAACAAGGGACACAATCCTACGTTCCACATCAGTCAGAGGAGCAGTGCACGGCATGGCAACCGAGCCGTCATCGGCTCGGTTGCCAGCCTGGACCCTTTCTTTTCGCAGCCGGCCTGCTTTACTGCAGTCCCGGCTTTTAAAGTCCCTCCAAACCTACAGAAAGGATAAAACATTTTAAGGACGCTGTTACAAATGGATAGTCAAATCATTATTTTTTAACACAAAAGTGTGTTTATTAAATAAAATGCTTTGCATTCTTAAAATGTTTTTTGGCCGAATTGTTGATAGATGTGCATGGTACGATCGTGAACTATAAATATAATTTTAGATAAGTACATTTTCTCAACAAATGTACCGAAGTAAAAATTTTCACTCTGGTACATTTATTGAGATCTGCACCTATCTAAAATTATATTTATAGTTCAGAATAGCACCATGCACATCTATCAACAGTTCGGCCAAAAAACATTTAAGCATTTTATTTAATAAACACACTTCTGTGTAAAAAGTAATGATTTGACTATAGTATAGTTAAAATCTCGCTGCAGACTTGGTCATAAATCATAATTATCGATAACAGAATCATTAAGGTTATCACGTAAACATACTGCATTCATTAAGTATGCAGGGTAACTAATGAGTACTAATGTGTGTGTGAAAATTGGCAAAAATGTGTGGAACATGCAGAATTGCTGCAAGATGAAGACTAAAGAAAAGCACATTTATGCGAAGAGTTCATCATTCATGTGGATGATGATGACGATGACTCAGACGAAGAATTTTAATTTTCTATTTTTAGTTTTATATATAAATAAATATAAAATAAAATAAATTTTTATTAAACCATGCGTATACAAAAATAGTATGAACTCTGGTATCCAAAAAAAGATTTAACTTGTGTTATGGATACCAGCATTCTCACATAAATGAAATTTCCATTGGTTGCAACAGACTTCGATGTCAAGAGTGGCACAGTATACAGGAGAGGAAGCCTTTAGTAGAATGTGTGTAAGTGTAGTGTTAGTCACACTAATATTTTAAAGAAGAAAGTTTGTAAGTATGTGTGTGTGTGTGTGTGTGTGTGTATATACGTTCTTTTGTTTATGTATTTAATATGCTTTGTAGTAAATTTGGTAATAAAATAAAAAAAAATGTGTATTTATTTCTATCACCCATTTATAATTATATAAAACTATCGATATCACTCATCGACTGCTGCAGTAATGCACAGGACTACGTGTGGGCGTGGCCTGCCCATAAGGCCCGTGAGTGGGAAAGAGAGCGAAACACTCGAATGATTTATGACCGAGTCTGCAGCGAGATTTTAACTATACTATACTCATTTGTAACAGCGTCCTTAAGTAAATATTATTGGTAATATTGACACTGTATGCAGGTACCAAATTAATGGGTATAAACGTTACCGTCATCCACTGCTCTGGTGTTTTTACAGAACCATGTCCGACCTGGTTCAATTCCGCGGCAATCTCCCTCCAGCCCGCGTCAAAATGTTCCCGGCTCAGAGGGCCGGCAACCTTCCGGTTGTGCAGGTGTGGTCGGGCTTCTAAACTTGTTAAGAGGGCATATGCTTGGCCACCCGTAACACGCGGTGTACGCTTACGCCTGAAATATTTAAGTAAACTAGAATATAAGATCGCTTTTAGCGATAAGACCACCCATTGTGTCACTCGTATGTAAAATTTCAACATTGTAAAATTGTAACAGTAATTTAAATGGTGTGCATAATAAAGAGTATTCTATTCTATTCTATTCTAATATATTCAAAATCTTTACAATTAATTTATTAGAATAATTTAAAGAAAAAGCGTTCAATATTGAACCGACAAATTGAATTCGAAAATAGGTTTTGTAGGTTGAGGTACTTACTTGACGCCGGGCCTGCAGTTGTACCTGCTTCACATTCTCCTTCAAACATTTTATTTTGTGAGAAACACGAGCCAAGAATGAATACAGAAAATAATAATCAGATATTCTAATCAAGTCTTATTTTGTTTTTATGTCAAAAAGTTGTCTTTGATACCGACGTAAAGTGTTGCAAGGAGGCAAACTTTAATTCCCTTAGCTATTTAATTACTACGTTTACACTTGCGTGCAATAAAATCGATCCACCCCATTCTCCTCGATTTGAAACAAGATAATTCAACAAGTTTAATTAACTATAACTTAATATATTTTGTACTAAAACCTTTCTGTATTTGTGTAGATTACGTTAGTATAAAAAGTAATCAAAACTGATTCATAACTTTTTGAGAAAACCGCTGACTTAAAAACATACAGATCTAATGAAGAACCTCCGTTTTTTCAAGTCTGTCAAAAATATGATCAATAAACGAACAGGAATAAACAAAATTAAGCTTATGTCAACTTTACTGACAAAAAAAAGAAAGCGCAGTTTTTTTCAAACAAAAGTGAGTGATGAGAACATCTGAAGAATCGAGTCGATCTTGTCAAGAATATTGCTTTTATCAAATTATAGGGTATGTTTAAATAAACTTTATCTTACCTACCTTCCTATAATACAATATAAAACAATTAAAATATACATTAACATCTTTGAGCTATCGTCGCTCAAATAGAGAGCATGGGGTGGGCCAATTTTTTTGCAAGCAAGTGTAGTTACCATAAAAAAATTGTGTTTTCAAGAAAAATAATTATTTTTTATTAAATCCAATTCTCCCTGTATTCAATATTTTGTTATGGCCAATAATTGTCTTCTAAAAACCGAACTATGAATACGCTTTTCGCTAGCGTACCGACATCGTTATGTCAAGCTGATATATTATACGACTTTGCACGGTATCTCGGATATAGAGACTTGCATTATGTTGGTAGCATCGTTACGGCAAGCTAATTTTTTCGTTATATTAGTTTGCGACAGCGTCGCTATCTACATCGAGACTGCAGGCCCAGAACCTCACGCTCAGCAGTAGCACTTCGCCCACTAGACCAATGAGGCAGTCTTCTGAGATTTGGAAGTCTAAAATATCATATAATCGATATTTTTTTTATAAAATGCTGGTGTATGTACCTGTTCCTATGGCAGACTCATTTAAAACTTGTGTTCTGCTCTCACTTGCAGCTAACGGAACTTGAGTTGCGTTTGTTAATACCTCAGAATCAAGTAGCATCTCTGTCATCTCTGTAAAAAAAAAACAACAAATTCAAAATCAGAAACTTGAAGTACCTCGGCACAAAACTCAAACTCGAGCATTAATTTCAAGTAAAACCAATTACAGGCACTTTTGAATTGTCAAGGGGTTGGTCAGTCAGAAATATGAAGCTAGTTGCCCATTCCAAAGCATAATAGGTTCCTATGGAGAAGAACGGGCAAGAAATTCCATGGACACTTTTTCAAATCAAAATATTGGTCACAAAACAAGTGATTTAATTTTTGAAAATATTACAGTGAAGCGTATTGCTTGTTTTTATGGTTTTTTCCAGTTTTTTCTGAAACTATAGGTAATTTATAAAATGTAATGGTACTGTTTGGTTTGGAAATGATATTTTTTTTTAACTACATACTTAAAAACAACTTTGTTGATACTTAGTTGCTTGAATGCATCTGAGTTTTTACCGTCGAAAACAGATACCAGAAAACTGTTTTCATGAATAACTCTGTAATTTTGTGGTTTTGTTTGGAAATGATATTTTTTTTAACTACATAGTTAAAAACAACTTTGTTGATACTTAGTTGCTTGAATGCATCTGAGTTTTTACCTTCGATAACAGATACCAGAAAACTGTTTTCATGAATAACTCTGTAATTTTGTGGTTTTGTTTGGAAATGATATTTTTTTTTAACTACATGCTTAAAAACAACTTTGTTGATACTTAGTTGCTTGAATGCATCTGAGTTTTTACCTTCGATAACAGATACCAGAAAACTGTTTTCATGAATAACTCTGTAATTTTGTGGTTTTGTTTGGAAATGATATTTTTTATTAACTACATAGTTAAAATAACTTTGTTGATAAGTACTTAGTTGCTTGAATGCATCTGAGTTTTTACCTTCGATAACAGATACCAGACAACTGTTTTCATGAATAACTCTGTAATTTTGTGGTTTTGTTTGGAAATTATATTTTTTTTTAACTACATGCTTAAAAACAACTTTGTTGATACTTAGTTGCTTGAATGCATCTGAGTTTTTACCGTCGATAACAGCTACCAGAAAACTGTTTTCATGAATAACTCTGTAATTTTGTGGTTTTGTTTGGAAATGCTATTTTTTTTTAACTACATACTTAAAAACAACTTTGTTGATACTTAGTTGCTTGAATGCATCTGAGTTTTTACCGTCGATAACAGATACCAGAAAACTGTTTTCATGAATAACTCTGTAATTTTGTGGTTTTGTTTGGAAATGATATTTTTTTTTAACTACACTATCAACAAAGTTGTTTTTAAGTAAAAAACAACTTTGTTGATACTTAGTTGCTTGAATGAATCTGAGTTTTTACCGTCGATAACAGATACCAGAAAACTGTTTTCATGCATAACTCTGTAATTTTGTGGTTTTGTTTGGAAATGATATTTTTTTTTAACTACACTATCAACAAAGTTGTTTTTAAGTAAAAAACAACTTTGTTGATACTTAGTTGCTTGAATGAATCTGAGTTTTTACCGTCGATAACAGATACCAGAAAACTGTTTTCATGAATAACTCTGTAATTTTGTGGTTTTGTTTGGAAATGATTTTTTTTTAACTACACTAAGTATCAACAAAGTTGTTTTTAAGTAAAAAACAACTTTGTTGATACTTAGTTGCTTGAATGCATCTGAGTTTTTACCGTCGATAACAGCTACCAGAAAACTGTTTTCATGAATAACTCTGTAATTTTGTGGTTTTGTTTGGAAATGATTTTTTTTTTAACTACACTAAGTATCAACAAAGTTGTTTTTAAGTAAAAAACAACTTTGTTGATACTTAGTTGCTTGAATGCATCTGAGTTTTTATCGTCAATAACAGCTACCAGAAAACTATTTTCATGAATAACTCTGTATTTTGTTACAACATTTCAGAGTAGAGATGTGCGCCATTACATAAGGATCAGAAATACACTTTTTTTTCACAAAAGTGTATTTCTGATCCTGTAAGTACTTGATTTCAAGTTTGAGCAGCTGGACCTAGTAGTTTAGTAGTTAATCTATATACGAATACATCTATAATAATAATACAGCTGAAGAGTTTGTTTCAACGCTTTGAGTTTGATTGAATCTCTGGAACTACCAGCCAGATTTGAAAAATTCTTTATGCATTAGTTAGCCCAATTCTTGAGAAAGGGATGCGGTGTGTCGGGGGCCAAGGGCTTTTATAAAAATGTGGCTGTTATTTTAGTATATTTTCTATGACATCCACGCGAACGAAGAAGCTAGTAATTAATATAATTATGATTTACCTACCAGTAGATGTGTCATCATCACTATAAAGTACTTCTAACAACTTGAAATCAGTTTGGTCTGCTAGGGATACTTCCAGTACCTGGAATTGGTTAGAGGTACTACGCAAATTAGGGTTAATAGATCCACCCTCTGTCGTCGTCCCTTCCCTTTTTTCTTGAGTCAATCTCACACTTTTCCGCCGGGTTTTCAAATTCTCCCAACATTTTTTAAGCTGAGCTTCAGTTCTCTGAGAAAAGAATGTTATAAACTTTTAGAATAGAATGTTTTATTGATATTACACCTAATTTTTCCCATGGGGATAGGCAGAAACTAAAGAACACCACCTATACTACGATCCTTGCATACTCCTGCTTTGTTTACATTCATAAATGTGGTCATAACCACACACCGGTTGCAAGTACTACTCAACCATTCTAAAGATCATCACCAATAAAGTCCCTATATGTCCTTCTATGGCGTCCCCTCCCGACGTTTCCACTCGCATCCGTCTTGTTCATACCCCTTGTTATAGTTGTTGTATGTAGTTAGCAAATAAAGTTGGTCAAAATTAAAATTATCTCTACAGGGATGGGGAACCTTTATACATATACGTGCCATTTTATCCAAATAAATATTGAATTGTTGGCATGTCATGGCCATATGACATGCCAACAATACGTAGTACGGGCTGGACAATGCGCGCATTTTGCGTATACGTGCGTTGTCTTGACTTAGTGACTACTGGACAAACTCTATATAAATACCTCAGATTATAGAAGAAAGGCAGATAGAGCGCGCGGAACACTGAAAGTGAAGCCAAAAAAGCAAATACAAATTCAAAAACGAATTCAATCTCGAGTCAAATGTACATATGTATAACTGTTCTCTGCATTTTTCTGAGACAATAAATCATTTATTGTCTCAGAAAAAAAAACAAATATTGTCTCAGAACAGTTACACTGACTAGAGATTGAATTCGTTTTTGAATTTGTATTTGCTTTTTTGGCTTCACTTTCAGTGTTCCGCGCGCTCTATCTGCCTTTCTTCTATAATCTGAGATAAATACAAAAACATTTATTTTAACTGACATTGTCTAAATAAATACTTTCACAATAATACTCTTTACTACACAGTAATGTTAACATTATCAGTTTTATATTTATTTAATTGAATTAGTGCAACTTCTGCTGCATACTAGATAAGTAATTTAGTTAGATATTTAAATGGCTCAATTGATGCCGTGCCTAAATTATTATTTTACGCAAACCATTTTTTCGACATCACTGCTCTAGGGAGTACACTAACAAAATTAATAAAAAGAATATTCTTACGTGGACCTAAAGTAGAAGAAGAAATACTTTTGATCTGCACATAAACTTACTTTTGAATTTGTTTCGATGGAATTAAAATCCTCCGTTAGGCGGGCCCATGCAGCTTTTTTAACTGGTATGCTCCGCGTTGTTGTTGCAGAGTTTAATTCATATTTTAATATTAGCTCTTGAAGTATAATATTTTCACTTTCTTTAAAAAGCGGTCTTCCAGTTCCAGCCATTTCGGGCAAAGATAACAAATAATGACACAATACTAAAGAAGCAATAATTTCTATTGATGTAAAGTAGTATGCTCCCAATCCATCCACATACACTGCAGCGAAGTGAAGTGAACAAAATAATATTTGATTCTAACATAAACTGTATACTTTATCAGTCTTTCTTTTCTTTGAATAAACTCTCACCGTTGTGTTTGTTTGTTACAGCTTGTCAGCTTGTTTACAGTTTTAAAGTTTCTATAAAAACCACAGAATATAATACTAAATGTGACACTTCAAGTTTTTTATTCATGGCAATGGAGCCGCGGTATCGACTATTCTGCCAACGTCGCGTTGGGCCGGCAGCGTGGGTCGGTGGCGGGCCGTTGAACTTTATTCTTTGTGGTAGTTAATTTTTGACGTGAAAACTTCTCTTCCGCGTTGAGCGATTTTCGGTAGGAGAAAATCTTATGGGTTCGCGTCACCGACACGCGACATGCTAATGTTAACAGTATCTATAGCTAAGTATGACGTGTTGCGCTTGGCCAGCAGTTATATATCAATTTTAAGTTTTTGAAGTGACAACTTCTTTAGGCACGTTGAGCGATTTTTATTAGGGGAAAATCGTATGAGTTCGCGTTACGATATAATAGTAATTCCATGGCGTTACGTCACACGACATGCTACAATGATTCCATGGTGGCACTTTATTTAGGATGACATATTTGTTGTGACGTATCACCTCGACTGGTTCGACGATTTTGAAAACGTTTTTGAGGGTCTTTTGAACCACGACTTGAGGTCTCCTCGACCGAGTTGTGAGCAGTTGTGAGTCGAGGAGTATTCGAGCTTAGAATATGGGTGCTAGTTAGTTTAAATGTGCTAAAATGCTAATAATTCATTAAGAATGTTCAAGAGTTTATTTACAAACCCACGTTAAATAAGCACTCACGATTTTAAAACATTCATACTTTCCTTATGACATTTTTTATTAATTTTGCCCACGAAAAAAAATTAACAATGTAGCCTGTATGTATGACAACTGCCAACGCATATTTTTCTGCCACCATCTGCCACCAAGCAGTAGGTATCGGAGAACAAAAGAGTGCGTTTCATAAAATAGTTCTCCTGCCGAATTGTTGATAGATGTGCATGGCACAATTCTGAAATATGAATATAATTTTAGATAGGTACATTTTCTCAATAATGAAAGCTCGTGGCTAAGTAATAACAGCCGCATGGGTCGATCGACCAGGTTAAGCTACGCTTGCCGGGGTTGGTCCGTGGATGGATGACCATCTTTACATACCGAGACTCCTCCGTGCCTCGGAAAGCACGTTAAGCCGTTGGTCCCGGCTGTCATTCGTGGATCTTTGACAGTCGTTACGGGTCGTCAGAAGCCCGAAAGTCTGACAACCAGTCTTACCAAGGGGTATCGTATTACCTAGTTACTGGGTTGTGGAGGTCAGATAGGCAGTCGCTCCATGTAAAATACTGGTATTCAGCTGCATCCGGTTAGACTGGAAGCCGACCCCAACATAGTTGGGAAAAGGCTAGGCAGATGATGACATTTTCTCAATAATAGTACCGAAGTAAAAATTCTCACTTCGGTACATTTATTGAGAAACTGTACCTATCTAAAATTATATTTATTGTTCAGAATCGTACCACATCTATCAACAATTCGGCCAAAAAACTTTATTAATTTTTGTGGTTTATAAACAATATACAAATTAACAGTAGGTACTAAAATAAATGATTAAATAACTAACTAAACAAATAATACAAAAACAAAAGGACACTGGCGTCGAAGTACTCGTCCGCATCGATGTCATCCGGAAACGTGTCCAGTACGCGGCCGTAGCTAATATAGCTTTACAGAATTATAATCGTTACAATCGGCAATACAACTCTATAAGTTAGAATTGACCTGAAATCTAGCGATTTCATGAAATCATGAGGTTTATTTATTTATTTAAATACAGTTTACAGTAAATCATGAGGTTTGAGGTCAATTCTAACTTATGGAGTTGTATTGCTGATTCTAATGATTATAATTCTGTAAAGCCATATTAGTTAGGGCGCGAGTCATATTTTAATCAACATACAACCTATTAGGTACTGACTACCGCTGACTGGCGCTTCCCCCTTAAATACTGTAGTGCAATTCTGTAAACATCTCACCGTGATAACTTAGGTGAAGTGAGCCGTCATTCCACCTGATGCTAGGGGTTGACACTATTGACAGCTCACTTTAAGATTACTTCGCCTAAGTTTTCACGGTGAGATTTTTACAGAATAGACCGACTGAATATTACGAATTACGTCATTCGTTTGATTTCACCGGCTATCTTAACCTTCAAACCAAAACTACCCATTTGTGACAGTCTATACTTACGTCATCGAGATATAAGTACTAACGTACAGGGGCCGTATTATGAACAATTAATGCCATCATTTTTCCAGTGCTAGAGAGAGACGGAGCTATACATGACCTATATCACCATCCCTTTTTCGCAACGGAATCATGATGGCGTTAATACTTCATAATACTTATATCTCGATGACTTACGTCTACTTTCCAGAACAAAGTCTTTCACTACCTACAGGCCTATCATTAAACTAAGATGGCGCCTGAGGTAGCTGCGCGTTGGGGGAGAGTTTTTTACGATCCTCGGCGGGAGAATGAACGAGCTCTTGCGACACATCACCACACCACACCCCTCCCGCACCGCGCAGCTACTCAGGCAGGCTGCTACATACTCAATCTTTACATCATTCTTTACAGATAATGTCAGAATGGCTACAAAAAGAAGCTCTTACCGGTACCAACACATCACTAGCGGCTGTGGACGACCCTAAAGTGACCACAGTGATGTCTATAGCTGTCGCGATTTACTGCGTGGGGGGCATGGTCGGGGGCATCATCACCGGAGTCGTGGCTGACAGGTGAGCTAAGAGATTAGGAGCAATAGACACAAGGAAGGACCAAAAGACACTAGCACTTATAAACACTAGGAACAAAAGACATTAGGACCAAAAGATGCCAACGAGAACCAAATGACAACTACTAGGACCAAGCGTCACTCCTAGAACCAAGCGACACTACAAGCTAGTACGCACGGCTACAGATCAAGCTATACATTTCCAGTATAAGCTGATCTTGCATTGTGTAGGATTTCTTTCCCATGAGAGGTCAGTGTAAACTGGAAATGCTGGCTTGATGTGTAGCCGTGTGTACCAAAACATACTTAAACATACATACTATTACAATGAGAGAAAAGGCCATTGACTGACAGGGATGTTCTTGTTAAGTGAACCAGTGTGTGTCAGAGTTTTATTTATGAATGGGCCTCTGACTTGGCTTCTTAAGCCGTCGAGAAGGACCAGCACTAAGACCAATCCAGGACACACTGACTGATTAGGACCAAAAACTCAAAAATGCACAAAGAATTCAATGTGTTATTTGCAGTAGAAAACCTAAACGAATGTTCTCATGTTCTCGTTAGAAATTTTTCTAACCACACGAAAACAGATTCACTTAACAATTTTGCTATTCGTTTCAGGTTCGGCAGAAAAGGCGGTCTACTATGGAACAACGTACTGGTCTTCGTAGCAGCATTATTGGAGGGGCTCGCGAAAGTGGCAAACTCTGCCGAGATGCTTATTTTAGGAAGGTAAGACAAGAGAAAACTTGTTTACTACTTAACCACTTCCTTATTTCATAAAGAGACCTTTTTAGCTAATGAAAGGGTTTGAAACCTGTAGGTACATACCTAACTATGTTAAACAATCAATTCACAACTGCAGCAAGTCGAAATAAAAAAGGTAGGCTTACAGACCCGCACCCAGAGGCGGATTTGCCCTAAGGCACATTAGGCCCGGGCCTAGGGCGGCCAGATATTAGGTGCGGCCAATCTGACAAAAAACTGATGTAACAAGAAATAACTGAAAGTACCTAAATATTCTAAAGACTCGCGCACATTATGGCGGGCCGCACTGCACCGCATCGTCTAACAAAAATCTTCCTAAATCACTCGTATATACAGGGTTAGTGGTTATTGATCAATATCCTCTTAAGGGGTCACTGTACTCATCATTATTAACAACTTTTACTATGGGAACAAACCTGAAATCGCGAAAAAAAAATCAGTAACTCGATTTCGATAAAAGTTGCCAATACAGTAAGATGGGTGCTGAGAAAGGGGCGGCTGGTACCATGGCCTGGGGCCTAAGGCGGCCAAGACTGCAAATCCGTCACTACCCGCACCCTAAATGCCTAATACACTATCAATAGAAATCTGAATCATTTTGAAGCAAATTACGAGTACCTACTAATCGATTGCTTCCTCAACAATTTGACTGCTCAACAACGTAAATAACGCAATGAATTTTGTTGAACTGTCAAAATGAAACCGATTCCGATCGACAGTGTGTTACGCAATTGCCCCGCTCCTTGTTTAGTTGGAAACTGGGCAAAGTTATGCCTGTGGCGGAATCTACATCGCTACATACGAACTACGACGGACGATCCTCCCTTTTCTATGGAGGATGAGTGAACTTTACACCCTGTTCCTCATGCCTCTAAATGCCCATCAATTGCTCAATTTTATTAGTCCCTGACATCGACATTGGACCTCTCTTCATGTAGACTATCACGTTACTATCGTTATTATTCTACTTCCCTCATACTTTCCTTACATAAACACTGTATTGTTTCAGACTTGTAATCGGCGTGAACAGCGGTTTGAATGCGGGCTTAGCGCCCATGTATCTAGCTGAAATATCGCCTGTTTCGCTCAGGGGATCGGTGAGTTTAGCGCATTATTTAAGTCTATCTTTGAAGGATTTAGGAAATTAGATTAAGTATACAATTTAGCTAGCCTAGTTTCAAAATCGGGCTTTATAACCATAACACATAGCATGTGTAATGTTACAGGCGCCAGCACCCTAATTGCGTAACACATTATCGATCAGAGTTGGTTTAATTTTGGAACAAATTGCTAATCCATTGCTACATATGTTCGAAAAATTTGTCTGTCAACAACGTAAATGACGCAATGAATGTTGTTTAACTGTCAAAATGAAACCAACACCGATTGGTAATGTATTACGCAATTAGGGTGCAGTTCTGTTTTTAAAAATCTTTTTGTGAGGCGAGCCTGGCCTATTAATCGTCAACCAGGCACATCATCCTAATTGAAAACTATCAATCGGAATCGGTTTCATTTTGACAGTTCAACAACATTCATTTTTTTCATTCACGTTGTCGAGCAGACAAATTTTTCGAACATATTTATTTATTTTAGTAGGAGGAGCTCGTGACTAAGTAATAACAACCGCACGGGTCGATCCATCAGGTTAAGCTACGCTTGCCGGGGTTGGTCTGTGGATGGGTGACCATCTTTACATACCGAGACTCCTCCGTGCCTCGGAAAGCACGTTAAGCCGTTGGTCCCGGCTGTCATTCGTGGATTTTTGACAGTCGTTACGGGTCGTCAGAAGCCCGAAAGTCTGACAACCAGTCTTACCAAGGGGTATCGTGTTACCCAGTTAATGGGTTGTGGAGGTCAGATAGGCAGTCGCTCCATGTAAAATACTGGTATTCAGCTGCATTCGGTTAGACTGGAAGCCGACCCCAACATAGTTGGGAAAAGGCTAGGCAGACTGAAAATTTATTTATTTTAGTAGGTACATGGTTGACTTGTTTGTTTTACAAAAAAGGAAGCCATAGTCACCAAAAACCCAATTACATATCCTCACGTTTAGATTTATAATAATAATTTATGGTGTGAGCACAAAAACAAAAAAGGTTAAAAAACTAAAAAACACACTTCAATGAAGCAATGGATTAGCAATATGCCTCAAAATTATTCAGATTCCGATTGATAGCGTTTTACACAATTATGGTGCAGATCAAGAATACTCCGGGCTGACGGAAACACCCAAAACGCTTTGCTCGACCTGCGGATCGAGCCCCATGCCATAATATAGATCTATTCTATTCCCTTCTGGATTCATGCATGTCGTGGCCAGACTTTAGAATTGATCATTTCATGCAGTGTTTGTTCATTTCATGAAATGGCCATGACATGGCCATATGCTCAACAAAAATTAAGCGACATCAACGCCCCTACCGGTGGTTAATTAAATTTTATGATATAACCACTAATGTTTGGTCACATCATGAAGTCAGTTCATATCGTCAAACGTTGAACGGAGTTTTCAATGATCAGGCCAGACCACAGCATGACGTGACCAGCGGTCGATGTTCTATTTCATAAAACTCAACCATTTCATGAAATTACCGAATACTTCATGAAATGAAGCTGATGAATGCTTGAAGTATTAAATAAGTAAATAAATGATCAATTCTAAGATATGGCTACGACATATTACATAATACTTAGCAAGTTCACGCGCGGTAAACTAGACACAATAGAAGTTTTATTGTTATGACGGCTATAGCCGTATACCTACTGTCTTTGAAAGTGCTAGGGCCAATTTCACGATGTCCGAATAGCCACCACTCACCGAATAAATTCAAAAATGGAACTGAATTTGTATGAAATTATCTGCCAAGTAAGTTAATAGGCACTTAATCGTAGGTGGTGAAACAGGCTCTTAGTATTACATACTGGCACAATATAAATGTACAAATGCCAGCACATCAAGCTACCAAAATCTGTCAAATTTCTCTGATAGATTTTCAACTTTACCGCAAAGCATTAGGCATTAGCATTATTTAGGTTCATATTCAATTGGGAAAATTTGACAGATTGGGGTAGCTTGATGTGCTGGCCTCGGTACCAAATGAATCGGGGAATGCTGGCAAAGATATTATAAGTAAAAAAAGCTAGATACATGCTCCGCAAGTGGCACGTCAAAATCTGGCTAACTAGCCACAGTTTCGTCCCCTTGTCTCTTTTTCGCTCCCGATAAATGCGATCTGCCGTCCTACTTCCACGTGTCATCTAAATGTTCGACATTGTGCCGTTTTTGAACATCGAACTCTAAGTACCTGAAACTTATCTACGTCTTTTTACTTATAATATCATTGTATACTGTCATGATATACTTTTTTTCTTCCAGATAGGCACAGTCTACCAACTAGTGATCACGATGACAATCCTCCTCTCGCAAGTGCTAGGCCTAGAGTCGGTGTTAGGCACTCCCGAAGGTTGGCCGTACCTATTAGCGGCCACCGCGATACCGGCAGTGCTGCAGATATGCACTCTGCCTGTATGCCCTGAATCGCCTAAGTTTTTGCTGCTGAATAAGGGGCAGGAGTTGCATGCACAGAGAGGTAAGTCGAATTCTCGTTAGAGCAGGCCAGGCGCACTCCGCATTTTAGGTATGAAGCTACAAGTACGCGGCGGGCTCGACTTGTCGAGCTAATTCAGTGTCGGCTGCCGCGCACCGGCCGGCTCGCACGTTAGTTCGACACTCACTCACGCGCCGCGTCGTAAAAGAAGACAACCGTAACGAGTCAGAAGGTATAAGAGTTACGCGATAGAAAGAAAGGCAACTTCTAGGTGAATATAACCGTAGGTAATTAACGCTGTGCGACCTGAATTGCACTTTATTGTGTCGTAGCAAGAGTCGCTATTTATATAAATGATTTGGCGGGGTGAATCTTCTGTAAGTCTTGTACTATTAAGTATTCTGTCGTTAGACCGAGCTCTAGTTAGATTCTCTTCCTGCACTTACAATACCAAGTATCTAGCGACCGAGCTCTGCTCTGATGAAAATAGAGAAGACGAATTTTCCCAGAAATGAGACCTAGCTAGATCGATTTTTCGCCCCCGTAAACCCCTTTATTGCAACTTTCATCGAAATCGTTAGAGCTGTTTTCGAGAACGGGATTACAAAGCATACCTACAGGTGTCCCAGAAACCGACCGACATAACGTAGGTGGTGATAGATTTGGTCAAGCCCTCCCAAAATAACAAAACATATGTTCCGCAAAATCTTATACTTACCTAATTTCAAAAAATTTAAATGTATTAAGGAACAAAAAAATATTTGAGGAAAAAAATCAAATAATAGTGAATTAATGTTTTATCAAAGGTAACGGAAAGTTATTAATAAAAAGATTATATTTTTAAGTACGCACGGCTACAGATCAAGCTATATGCTGATCTCGCATTGTATAGGATTTCCTTACAATGAGAGGTTAGTGTAAATTGGAAATGTATAGCTTGACGTGTAGCCGTGTGTACCTACATGAGTTTTTTTAATTTATTTTGAAAATCTAGTAAGTACATCTCAAAAACTATAAGATTTTGCGGAACATAATGTTTTGTTATTTTGGGAGGGCATGACCAAAGCTATCACCTCCTACAGTATCTCGGTATGTCAGTAAAGCTATATGTAGATCGATTTCTGAGACATCCTGTTTACAAATATTGCTCATCTAATAGCACAGGATTTATTTGGGGTCGGTGCAGCATGTCGTCGTCTTAATATTATAAAGAGAAAAGTCCTGACTGACTGACTGTCTCATCAACGCCCAGCCTAAACCATTGGACGAAAGCTTTGTTAGTAACAGGTTTGAACTTAAAACACTATTGTTAGTACTTAACTTAAGCCGCAGACAGTACGACAGGTGTCGTAGCAAGAGTCGCTTTTTAACCGACTTCAAAAAGGAGGAGGTTCTCAATTCGGTATGTTCCCCGATTACTCGAAGATGGCTGGACCGATTTGGATTTTTTTGTTTTATTCGAGAGGGTAAACATCACAGTTGGTCCCATATAAAATTGATTAACTTTGCTTCGGTAGTTTTTGAGTTAGCTTCAATAATACGTATTTTTTCCCCACTTTTATATGGATGATGTTCTAGTCTAGTTTGTTTTGCAGATAGTGGTATTAGAATTTGTGTGGGGTAGGTACACAACTAAAAAGTGAAAAATAAAAAAATTTTTACAAAAAAATACAACCGATTTCCAAAAACAACACTACAAAGTGAAAAATAACTTTAATTTCGGAAGTCGGTGGCAAAAAAACGAAAATACATTTAACTAGACACCGACTTCCGAAATTAAAGTTATTTTTCACTTTGTAGTGTTGTTTTTGGAAGTCGGTTGTATTTTTTTGTAAAAAAGTTTTTTATTTAAATGATTTTGGGGAGTGTCCCATCTGTATTAATCTGTGCTTATGCTAAGACAAAATAATTAATGACGAGACTAGACACAATGAAAAATGGACATTTTGGTATTAGCCTTCCCACAAATAGCCTTATTATAGCAGAGGAACTGTCTGCCGCCAAAGGGCCTTCATAAAATTGAACCTATTTATTTCAGCTCTCAACTGGTTGAGAGGCGACGTGGCTGTTCATGGAGAGATGGAAGAAATGCATCAGGTGAATATAATAATCATTTTATCATATTTCACCACTCCATGCTTTAAGTCTGGCGTTGGTCTATCTATCATAGGATAGGCCTCCGAAGACGCTTCACATACGCGACGCTAACGCAGCGTTATCGTCTCGTAATTTACGCCTTCCCTGGATATACGCACTGACAAGTTTTCGTCGCTAAAAACCGCGAATGCGCCAGGGTAGCCCGTGCCTGTGAAATTCAAATTTTCTTACAGTCCTACCAACTTATCTGTGAACTGAAAGAGGCGGCACCGTCGATGCGTCGACACAATCGAATGACATGCGTCGGCACAATCGAATGAAATTTCAACATGACGGCCGTAGTTCCAATTTTCGCCATTTCACAGATAAGTTGGTAGGTTGGTAGGAGTGTAGGTACACACAGCACTGCTGCTGTCAAGTTACTACAAACTGTCAAATTTTCTCATTCGATTTTCAACTTAATCGTTAGCATTTTAATGTTTAAAATCATTTGGAGAAAGGTCATTGGGCATTTTGTTCGGACATTTGACCCACGGCGTACACTAACAAAATAGGGCAAGGTATTTAGATAAATGTATCTGCACCCCAGTGGTACGGGTCGCATTCTTGTGGGCCTTGGGAGAATTAAGAAAAAAAATATTTTATTTATAATTCTTATGGCATTTTTAAAGCATTTTTGTAACGAATTAACTCAAAACTACTGGACTGGTTTAAAAAATACTTTTACCAGTCGAAAGCTAGTCATCCCTAAGTGGCATTGGATAATTTCCCATGGGGAAATTCCCACGGGAAAGAATGTAGAATGTGCTAGTTTTATCAAAAGCAGTTGTTTTAAACTATTTAAGGGACATAAAAATAAAATCCAGTTCTACTTAAATAATATTTTTATTCTGCTTGATCAAAATCTATTGTTATTTCATCTAAAAAGGCTGCAGGTGCATCTATTACATCTTGATGCCTGGCCCATGATAAAAAGTAAACTATGCATACAACATGCGCGCAGCTTCCAACAGTGCGGCGGCCGTGTATACACGAGCAGTAATACTGATCAATGCCATTTCTTCCAATTCGATTGGGATCTACTAATATATACGTATAGTATCGTTTACTACGGACGTGTCGCGACTGAATTCGGCCTCTTATTAGTATCTTGTTTTCGATAATTTCTTGGTGTTGGTATATTTCGATGTGGTAAACTCCATTAGAACGCATGTGCTCGTGGCAATATGACCTCGCGATTCTTAAGTGGTACGATCCCAACGTAAATAACATTAATTCTTCATATGTTAGGCGCGGAAAGTCTTCTAAATCCGGATTGTTTCCGTCGAGTTGCATGAACGCTACTCTCTGCCCGTTCAAATTATGCCTTATCACATAATCTGACAGCTCATTGCGTTGATTCATCCGCTCATTTATTATGGATATGAACTGTTCAGCATACATATGGTCTTCATATGGATTTCGAGTGGCATTAATTATTGCCGCAGTTATTCTGAAGTCGACCATCATATGTCTCATAGCAACATTAAAATATACATGGCGGAAGATTTTAAAATCTTTTTTAAATCTGCTGTTAATAGTTTCTACTACCCAACGGATCATAGTTATTAACCTAGATTTATTGGCATCTAATGTCGTCAGTTGTTCTCCTCTTGCTCTCGTTGGCGGCATGTGAGGATTATATCCGCATTCTTCAATAGTATTGATCGAATCTCGAAATCCACGATCCAATATAAAAATGTCATCAGTTCTCAAGAACCCATGAATCGGAGAATCTGGTCGCATCAGGTCGAGCATAATTCTTGCGTCCGAAGTATTTGCTGTATATGGTCCCATAGCATCTAGTATGTAGCCATCGGTACATACTAATAAAAAGGGTTTGACTAAGTTCCGAAACTTATGGAGACTGTAAGTTTTCCACTGAAAAAGGAAATTCGCACTCTTCTGCAGATAAATATATGTTCCGTCACATACGACAATGGCTGCGGGATCATTTTGGTTACCACCAAAAAAATGACTTGGGATTGAAAGGTTTCTGGCTACCACATCTTCTCTTGTAATATGATTTAAATCCAAATGCTGTGGCACAAAATCATTAATTAAGCATTCTCTTGCTATCACCAATTTCCTTTCTAATGTTCTCCTCGATATATTGAATTTAGTTGCTAAGCGCTCATCTGGTTCACCGGTTCTTATTTTAGTTAGGTAAATTCCAAGAACCGTGGCAGGACGTTCTGATCTATCACGCAGAGAAGGCGTTTGGTTTAAAATCACATTAAATTGATATTTTGTAAGACCCGTCCAAAAGTGGAATTCGTTGTCATCTATTTGTTCGATATTTTCATAATCAAATTGATTTCTCCGTTCGAAACCCCATTTGTACAGCTTCATCATGCCAACAACATGAGTACCATTAAAGTTTTCGAGTGAAGTGGTATTAATTAAGTCTTCCCAATCATTTCTTATAAAATGAGGATTGCAAACCCGAGCTAATTCCGGTATGTAAAAATTATAATTATGCAAAAGTTGAAACTTAGCATACGGTGGAACAATGTGGGCCATCACATTTCTGCAGTTTGGAAAAACACAATGTCTGGCTGTATCTGATGCTCGCAAATATCTACTAGGCGCAACAAAACCGGGACCCAATTGTGGATCCGCAACATCTCTCTGGTCTGCCTCTCCTTCAACTTGATGGGGTACATGATCTTGAACTGCTTGATCTTCCACTGGTTGATCTTGTACGGGTTGGTCATCCACTGGTACATGTGGTATATGTTGATTTAGTACAGGCTGGTTTTCCATGGGTTGGTTGTGCAATTGACGATCAAATCTCACCCAGCAAGCATGGCATATGGCCCTTGAGCCATCAAAACGAATCTGAAACAATTGATAAAAAATTGCATATACTGAGAAATATTTACATCATCATCTTCACATCAACCGGAGAACTTCCACTGTCAGCATACAAAGATCTCTGCCAATCGCCAATGACACTCACACACATCGCTTTACGACGACGCGTGCGGCGTTGCCGTCCCGTGCATTAGCGCTTCATGGCAACGTGCCGCACCTGGATCTTTCCATCGTTTATGACCAAGCACTATACATTATATTAATTAGCAATTATAAATAGTTTCATTTTAGTAAAAACGATTGTAATTCTTCACAAACAAAGAAAACGTTTGCGATAACTACGACTATAATCACGGTGAAGGCTGCAATACCAAATAAGCGTACCTATAATGACAAAAGCATGGTTAAAAGTATTTCTTTCTATCGCTATTTAAGGATAGTGATAGAAAGAAATACTTTTAACCATGCACCACCACCACCATTTTACTTTTTACCGTACTTACCGGCTCACCAAACCTCGACTATGAAGTGTTTGGTGAGCCGGTAAGTAGGTACAATAATTGTGTAGGTTACTTACCTCGTGTGGAATAATTTCTTGCAGTAATAATACTGCATGACCTCGGTATCTTTCTAAAAAGAGCGTTGTCAATGTGTTTTCGTCGACGTAACACAGATCGATTACACGACACACAACTATTTTGTCTTTCCATTTCAACGTAAAACCAATCATCAAACAAAGCCAATAGTCCATAAAACGCGCACAGGTAGTCGATAAAATGAATAAATAACAGAAACACAGGTGTAAACGCACAGATCGAAACGACGGATGACGTACGACTGCGACGTGGTCTATGCGGCGCTGGCGCATGCACACTTCAGTACTGTTTTTATCTACCTGCTAAGTGTGCGAGCGAGAGAGAGATATTTCGTAGAGCTATACAAACATTTATAGTGACTGAACGACACGTTTCCACAATGCTAAAAGTAAAAACTTTTGTTTTATTAACAAAAGTATATTAACTTTTTAAATGTTAAATAACTTTATTTTCCCATTGGATACATTAAAAAAAAATACATATTTTGAAAAGTGGGATTGAATTCTTTAATTTAAAACTGATTTGGTTTCTGTACGCAAACTTTCATAAAGTGGGTCAGAAACGCCCAATGACCTTTGACAGATTGGTATAACCTGATGTGCTGTTGTCTGTACGTTTTTTGCAATTCGCAAGTCGGTATGTATTTACAGAATTATAATCATTAAAGTCATCAATACAGCTTTTTAAGACGAGGGGCAATTCCCGTATTTTTAACAACGTTCGCAATCTCATCTCAGTCTCAATCTGTCAAAAATTGTATAGCGATTACACTCCTACCAACTTATCTGTGAAATGGCGAAAATTGGAACTACGGCCGTCACGTTGAAATGTTATTCGATTATGCCGACGCATGTCATTCGATTGTGTCGACGAATCGACGGTGCCGTCCTCTTTCAGTTCACAGATAAGTTGGTAGGACTGTACCTACATTTTTGACATTTGATTGTCGCTGGCATGAGATTGCGACTTGAATTTGAACGTACGAGTACGAGATTTGGCCTTCAAGTAATCCTATTGAATTGTATGACGTTTTGACATTTTAGAATTATAAAACTAACTTAAAGAATTGTATTACTGATTCTAATGTTTATAATTCTGTAAATACATATTTATTACGGTCGCGAATCATATTTTTACCAATATACCTACTAGTAAATTGCGAAAAACGCAAGAAAATTTGAATTTCGCGGGCTATCCTGGAGCTTCCCCCTTGTCGTTGACATTTTCCGTAAGGAAAGCATCTCTTTGCCTCACCTAATCCTTTCATCCTCAAATTACAGGAAGCAGAAAAAAATAAAATCAGCAAAAAAGTGACCCTCCGTGAGTTGTTCAGCAACCGTCAGCTTCGCCAACCGCTCCTCATTGCTATGGTCGTGATGGTAGCGCAGCAGTTCTCAGGGATCAACGCCGTCATCTTCTTCTCCACTGACATCTTTAGCAGGGTGCAGCTGACCAGGAGTCAGTCGCAGTATGCTACGTTGGGTAAGAGAGGATTTTGATGCAATTTTTTATGATGTGAGATCTGATTTCAATAATTTATTTATTTATTTATTTATTTATTTATTATTACAAAATCCACAGCTCTTTAACAATTTTACTTAAATAGATAAAACCAATCTTACAGCCAATTATGGATTTACAATTTATAGCAACACTGGTTACATGCATCAGAAACAACAGGATGACATGCTACGAGTAGAACCATCTAAGCAAGCATTTCAAAGTGTGTGCGGGGATGTGTGTGTGTGTGTGTGTGTGTGTGTGTGTGTGAAGTGTTATAGTAGTGTATGGATTCTTACATTTGAAAGTAAGAATGGTAATAGAGTTGACTCTATTTAGAAATATTAGTCAAATCGTCGCATACAGAAGCTACCATTAGTTTCCTGAATGTACCTTTTTTGGTGTTAAATATATCAAGATGAGAAAATTTCTTATTAAAGTTTCTTAATATCCTACTAATGACAGAATTTTGAGCGTAGTTTGTACCACTGCGCGGTACATCGAATAACTGTGTGTGCCTAGTCCGTCGAGACGGAACACTCAATCTCAGAACTAGATCACTTAAAGCGGTACTCTCAATCTCCCCACTACATATATTATAAAGAAAAAGCATGTCCAGAATCATACGTCTGTTCTCCAGTGGCAGCATACTATGAAGTTTGCATGCTTGCAGATAATCCTTGGGCTTGAAACCAGTGCGATAGTTAATATATTTCATGAATTTGGATTGTATAGATTCTATTTGCTGTACATAAATTAAGTAGTGAGGATTCCAGATGTTACTGCAGTACTCTAAGATACTGCGTATGTACGCATAATAAAGTATTTTGATACAATTTATGTCAGTGAATAATTTACACGTACGCATAATAAATCCAAGGTTTTTGTATGCCTTGCCGACGATATAGGACACATGCTCCGAAAACAGAAGTTTTGAGTCCAGGACGACACCAAGATCCCTAATAACATTACAACGCACCACATTGCCACCACTCAAATTATACGTGTAGTTAATGAAGTTTCGCTTCCTAGTAAAGGTTACAGTCTGACATTTACTTACGTTAACATTGATTCTATTCATACTATAATAATTAGATAATCTATTTAAGTCGCTTTGTAGCCTCTCACAATCATGCTTATTTCCAATAGTCATAAAAATCTTGGTGTCATCAGCATACATCAGAAACCTAGCATCAAGAACATGTGTTCCTATATCGTATAGGTAGGCAGAGTATAACAGAGGTGCTAAAATTGAGCCCTGTGGTACCCCAGATGGTATGGTTACACAATTCGATCTTACTCCGCCCAATGTAACAATTTGTGATCGATTCCTAAGGTACGACTCAAACCATCTGAGCAAGTTGCCGCGAATTCCAAGTTCTTGCAGCTTACGCAGGAGGATGACGTGATCCACACGGTCAAAAGCTTTTTCAAAGTCCGTGTAGATCACGTCAACCTGTCCCCCACCATCCATATCACGGACAATAGTTTCGAGAAACACTGCCAAATTGGTATTAGTAGAGCGACCTCTAATAAACCCGTGTTGTTGTTGAGGAATTAATTTAGATATGGTAGGATAAATAACGTTATGGACTATTTTCTCCATTATTTTCCCCAAGACATTCAAAATTGATATGGGACGATAATTTTCTATTGAATTTCTACAACCTTTTTTATGAATGGGAACAATGTGAGCAGTTTTCCAAATAGTTGGACAATATCCCTCACGAAAACACCTGTTAAAAATATAGCTAATTGGAGAAGAGAGCGATTCAGCACATTTAACAAAGAAAAAAGGGGGTATATTGTCACTTCCTGGACCCTTTGACGTATCTAGATTCTGCAGGAGTTTCAGGACACTCGCACCATCAATGGTCAGGTTGTGTAGTGTGTCGCCGTATGATTCACAGTCAGTAGAGAAAGGAGTGTACGCTCCGAGCCTACTGCTAAAATTCCTATAGAAAAAATCATTAAATGCATTACATATTTCGGTCTCGTTATTCAATTGATTATTTTCATACGTCATGTGTTTAGGATAACTATTTTTTGTCTTCTTTCTAGATTTAACGTACGCCCAAAATTGTTTCGGTGAAGTTTTTATGTTCTCTTGTGATCTATATAAATAATTTTTATGACATTTCTTTTGCAACATTTTTTGTCGATCCCTTAATAAAGCGAAAGTAGCGTAATCATGGGGATTTCCATATTTTTTCCATTGCCCGTGCACTTTAGACTTTTCCTTAATAACGTTAATTAGTGCTCGACTGTACCAGACAGGGTAGCTATAGGTACCTCCGATAGTGATCTCTGGCACATATTTATCAATAAGTGTATTAATTACTGAGTAAAACATGTCTATTATATGATCAAGCTGTATATCACTACTGCAGACTTTACCCCAATCATACTCTAATAATTCGTTATTAATGGCTTCATAATTCCCTTTCCTATAAACATGTTTTTTAAAAAACCTCAATTTCAAGGGAGGAGTTAAGATATCTGTAGCGTTAATAACAATAGCAGGGTGAAACGCGTCTTCCGGTACCAATGTACAGTTCGATTTTATAACAGTGTTAGGGAAATTGGCAAAAACTAAATCCAGAGTATGACTGTGAGAATTAGTGAAAAAGTTAGATTGATTGAAACCGCAGTACAACATTGCATTAATTAAGTGAGACGCGGAGTTTTGTACCTCAACGGCGCCTTTCTTTAACACTATAGGCTGTTTACTTGTCCAGTCAATACAAGGTAAGTTAAAATCGCCCGATATGAGGAAATAATCATTAGGGTTCCGATCAATTACTTCAGATAAAGCCTGTGTTAACAATTGAATACGTTCCGGTATCGCACGATCTGGCGGCAGGTAAACAGTCGCGATGTGCAAATTACGCTTTATACCCAGCACTCGAGCGGGAATAGTTACCCAGATGCATTCAAGGTCAGTACGGTCCCACTCGCTGCGTACGCGCGCTTGCAGACGTGAAGCACAGGCAATCATTACCCCGCCGCCTAACGAGCCGCGATCGCGTCTAAACAAATCATAAGTATCATTACTTAGCTCAGAGTCTGAGATGCCGTCATGTAGCCAGGTCTCGGTAAACATTAAGATGTCACTATTTGATAACAAAATATTCTCATAAAAAGTATTGGTTTTAGTGCGCAAACCCCGCACATTTTGATAGAAAAATTGTAAGTAATTAGTATTACGCTTCGCCATTGCTAATTTTTGTTTGCCGCAATGATTCATAAAATATTATAGTGACATCTAATTTCGCGTGACCGACACGACTGAGTACATTACGACACCTATGTATACCAATTAAACGTATGTATCCAGATGAGTATAGTGATAGTAATAAACTTTGAATGAAGGCGACGTATGCTAAGTATGTTATTATTATTGATAAAATAATTTGTAGTGTGTAAGGTTTTGTAAAGTGTTGTGTTAAGGTTAAGCCACAGAAATGAGTAATCATGAAGTAGGTGTTTGAGTATGGATGATAATAGAAATGCAAAGTGGTATTTATCTTAGTTAAAACAAAACTTGATAGAAAATTAATACAGAGTAACAAGAAAACAATGATTATTCCTAAACAACATTTTTTAGATCTGCCTCTGACAAAACAAGAATATGCTGAGAACCATCTTCCCTCCTTACATAAATTCGACAGTTTTTTGTCCATATGTATTTGTAGTTGAGTTCGTTAGCTTTGACCTTGCATTGTTTCAATAGATTTTTGTTATATTTGGTCAAGTGTTCATTGATATATATCTTAGATTTCGGGGATGTCGCTGTCTGAAAACCTAAGTCATGCAGATTGATACCTCGCAGCTTCCGTGCTGCAGCCACTATTGCGTCTTTAGTGCTGCGTTGCTTGAGTCTTGCGACGATATTCCTCGGCAGTTTAGAGTTATTATGCTGCTGTGTTTGGACTCGGTGAGCGAAATCGACGTCATCGCTTTTTATAGGAACTCCAACATGTTCGGCCATCTTCAACACCACGTCCACAGTTTGCTCCTCCTTATTCTCAGGTAGCCCAGAGATCTCAATGTTTTGTAGGCGAACCCATTGATCTTGACGCACCTGCTCGATCTCCAGACGACGCAGGCGCACCTCAACGTTGTGAAGGCTGTTATGGAGTGCCTGGTTTTCCTCTCGCAATGCCTTTAGCTCAGCATTATTGGATACAATATGTTTCATGACGTCATCATATTGAGAGCTAATAAACTTAACCGACTTTTCGAGTTCAGTCATTTGTGTTTGCATTTTGTGAAACTCGGGCGTTAACATATCGCGAATGATAGTAGGTAGTTCTGTACGTATAACATCAAGCAGTTCAATTGAAACAGCAGAAAGACTGCATTGAGGCAAGTCCAAAGGCGTACTTGCTTTCCTTACGGTCACGTTTTGTGCTTGACTACAATCCGCTACTTGCTGTTCCATAGTTTTAGCTGCTGTATCCTGACTCTTTGATTGACCCTTGTTGCATTTGGAACATGTCCAGGACTTAAGGGTAGACGCAGCGGCATCAGCTGTTAAGTTAGCACAAAGCAGATGATAGTGATTACCGCAGAGTTTCTTTGAGCACGTTACCTTATCGGCCGCTGCTATAGAGGTTTCACATTCGCTGCATTTATTCATTCTTTTACTCATGATGGGAAACGGGTAAGTTTGTTGGAGATGGTAGGTAGGTTGAAAATATTTCTTCGTCGAAAATGATATGCAACCGGTACGAGTGTCCGCGACGCCTCCCGAACTCCTCGCTGTTATATTCGTTGTCAAGACAAGGAGAAAAAATATGTATCCGTTTCTTTTACTCGCGGGGGTGAGGGGCCACACACTGCACTACGAGTGCTCACGAATCTTCCCGATCTCCGCGCTGTTATAGTCGTTGCCAAGACAAGGATGAAAAATATGTGTCCGTTTCTTGTACACGCGGGGGTGAGGGGCCACGCACTGCAGCAGCTGCCAGATATGCTTGCGATCAACAAACACTGCACTTTAGAATTTATGTACTCAGGAATAATGTTTATAATTGCGTTAACGGAGATGCACAAACTATAAGCGAAATCGACAACACGTCTGTATTCTGAGCAATATCACCGTTGAATCACCGTTGAATAATTGACCGAGCGAGCGAAGCGTCTGCTTCAAGTCTAACAAAATTTTCTTTCCTCTGTCAGTTTGTACTTGTGTGTTTTTAAGTACCTACTCTTAAGGGGGATCCGCTGTGGTGGCCCGCGAAATTCAAATTTTCTTGCGTTTTTTGCAATTTGCAGGTCAGTATCATATTGTATCTTAATTAAAGTATAATTCGCGACAATAAAAACTATGTATTTATATAATTTTAACCACAACAATCATCAATATATCTTTTTAAGTTAGGTTTCCTCCGGATTTGTCTGAATTTCGAAATCAGAGCAATCTGTAGGAAATCTAACTTAGAAATTGATGATTTGTATGGTTAAAATTATGTAAATACATAGCTTTTACTATCGCGAATCATATTTTGATGAAGATGCAACCTTACACTGACCTGCAAAATTGCAAAAAATGCAAAAAAATAATTTGAATTTCGCGGTATACCACACCGCAATCACCAAAAATTTGGTGAGGCTTACGAAGCCTTCAAAGTTGGTGCTAAATTGATGAGTTGCGCGAGGAGCACTAATGAATTATGTACTTATCTATTTAAAACACCGAAATACTGTTTATTTTCCACTTTGACCTTAGTACACTTTATTGTTGTACTTAGTACGCAATTGAATTTCGCGGTCCACCACAGCGCAATATGTAAGTATATTAAATGATTATTTTTTATGTTTTTTATAGGCATGGGAGCCATGAACGTGATAATGACAGTAATAAGTCTGCTATTAGTGGAGGTGGCTGGTCGCAAGACGTTACTACTGTCAGGATTCGCAGGAATGTTCGTCTGTTCAGTAGGCTTGGTCGTTGCCTATATGTATGTGAGTACCGTTTAGACATAACATAACATCACGCCTTCTCTCCTCGAAGTGCTTGGGCAGAGGTGTGTGCACACGGTTCTTTACTAAATGTACCTTGTGGGCACGCCAGTGAATGACGTCACGAACCCTGAACGACTTCGGGTAGAGTTAGGAGATAGCATTTTGGAGTGACCACCGCTAAATGTACCTCACCAAGACACCGCTACTCAGGTAAATAATTATTAATATACCCTATTTCGACACTAAACACTCAGGATGCAAGAACGAGCAAAGTGAGCTCGGGACTTTGGGCACCCCGACTCTGACAGATTAGGTTCGAAGGGGATGGTGGGGTCTAGTGAGCGAGCGAACATAGACCCCGCCGTCCACTTCGTGGTTATTTTATTTTAAACCATTGAGTCCCGCGCAGCGTGGCTCCTCGACTATGCCTTACTATTTAAAAAGGTACTACCTTATCTTCATAATTCATAACAGACGCTTTCGCTGGCCGGATATATTTAGTAGTAGGTACTTATGTAGTCACGCAATACTAGGTCCTAAATATCGGGTTTAAATATTGCGTGATGAAACTCCAACTTGGGTATATTTAGTAGTTAGAAATGTTGAAAGCCTCATGCTAACTATACCCGACCAAAGCCCTATGCGGAGTTTCCACACGGTACAGAGGCCAGCACATCAAGCTACCCCAATCTGTCAAATTTTCCCAATTGAATATGAACCTTATTCCTTTGTCGTAAAGTTGAAAATCTATCAAAGAAATTTGACAGATTTTGGTAGCTTGATGTGCTGGCCTCTGTACATTTTGTAAAGACGCAGTACACCCACATTTCACTAATTATGTTTAAGTCCTATGTAACAGGAAGAAAAAAAGTTTATACGAGTGAGCGAGTTTAGGCGAGCCTGTTGCCATCTACCGGGCACCAATCTAGGCTCAGGGCTGCTACTGAGCAATTCTAGATGGAAAAACCTAATAACACTTTATCCAACCTAGGAATCGAACCCAGCACCCTAATTGCGTAACACATTATCGATTGGAGTTGGTTTCATTTTGAAACAAATTGCTTCATATTTTCGAAAAATTTGTTGATTGCTTGCTTAATGTGACATGACTATACTCTTATTATCAAAAACAAATTAGCAAATTTATTATTATTTACCATAATTTTCCATGTCGCTTCTAATCTAGTTATAATAAACACCGCACTGCGACTACTGACTGCTACAAATTGCCGCCATCTTTTTAGACGTTCGGCCATCATCGGCAAATTCACGAAGGCACCTGAATAAACCTTATTACAGCTGTAATCAAATTAGTCGCAATTTGTTAGACTTGTTCACGATAGCTCTATTTCGTTATAGTTTTTTTATTGGGTCGTAGTAATTGAGATAAACTCCTAAGAACTTTTAATATTGAAGTTGTATTTTCGTTGATTCAATTTTCTCTGATAGAATACCGAAATGAAACTTTCTCACTGCGTTAAAAATTAGAACAACGATTGCCGCATTGATGGAATTTCTTTATAGAAATATTCAATAAAACGTTTTCTATAAGAAGCAATGGATTAGCAATTTGTTTCAAAATGAAACCAACTCCGATTGATAAATGTGTTACGCAATTAGGGTGCGGGGCTGCAGTCTCGACATTCATAGCGATCGCTTTACGACCGAATTCGGTCGCAAAGTTCTAAAACTCAAAGTTATTGATTGTCATCGGTGTTTTACCGAAAACTTTTCGCAAACTTTACGATTTTTGTAATGTGTTTTTGTGAACCGTAGTTTTTTCTGAAATAAAAAATTTAGGTATTATTATTTATAACGTCATGTTTTTCTCCCCCAGGCTTATATATCTTGGGTATCATACCTGTGCATAGCGTTGGTGATCCTCTTCGTCGTGATGTTTGCTGTCGGACCAGGCTCTATACCATGGTTCTTAGTTACTGGTAAGTACTTATGACGAAAACTCCAAGCTAGCCCTCGAAATTCAAATTTTGGAATTTTGAATTTTTTTTTTTTTTTTTGTTTTTTTGCAATTTGCAGGTCAGTACCTATCAGCCAATGATGTATTACCTTCGTCATTGGTATCAGCACCCTAATTGCGTAACACGTAACGCGCGCGTTGCGTAATCGGAGTTTGAATTATTTTGAAAGAAATTGCTAATCCATTGCTTCATATGTTCGAAAAATTTGTCTGCTCGACAACGTAAACGCAATGAATGTTGTTGAACTGTCAAAATTAAACCAACTCCGATTGATAATGTGTTTCGCAATTAGGGTGCAGGTTGTATTTTGTTTTGAATATGATTCGCGACCGTAAAAAATCTGTATTTGGATGGGAAATCATCAAATTACTTCTCCTGCTCTAGGCGGAGTGGGAGGGCGTTCAGACTTTTACTGACTAAAACCCACCCGTGTTCCTTCAGTTGCCTGTGCCAGGGCCACGGTATCTCTTTCGCGACCCCGGCGGCACCCGCGACCCCGGCGATTAAGTTCCTATTGACTAACTTGGCAGATAAATTCATACAAATTCTGTTCCATTTTTGAATTTTTTCGGTGATTAGTGGCTAGGTATTCTTCATGAAATAGGCCCATAAAATAATTAAAATCATCAACACAACTCTCTGAAGTTTATTTTACCCGGTTGTGTTGAATGACTATATTTTCATGAAAATCATGTCTTGTAATCTTGACAGTTTGAAGCCAATTCTAACTTATGATGGAGTTGTATTACTGACTTTTACGGTCAAGTTTGTTACGGTATTTTACCCGGTTGTGTTGAATGACTATATTTTCGTGAAAATCATGTCTTGTAATCTTGACAGTTTGAAGCCAATTCTAACTTATGATGGAGTTGTATTACTGACTTTTACGGTCAAGTTTGTTACGGTCGTGAATCATATTTTAATACTCAATACTCAATATCTATATTGCTTTACCATAATGTGTACTTAGGTGGTAAATTAATCAACATAACGCCGTGAGCTACACATATGTAATCTCTTTTTGTTCTCACTAAGTACTTGTTTGCTATGATATTTGTGTAACTGTTTGTTTTCCCGAAATAATTAGATAAACATACACCCAGACACTGAACTGCACTTCACAATCGTAAGAAAATTTTAATTTCGCGGGCTATAAGCAAAAAAATGTAGAATTTAAACTATTAAAACAACAATTACTTAATCACATTGTGTATTCTAAAAAAAAAAAAACTCACGTGTAAAAAATAGTTGTAAACCAATGGGCGGTCTCCTCTTTAAGTATTATCTCATTTATTTACAGAGCTATTCAACCAATCGTCGCGGCCCGCGGCGTCTTCGGTAGCAGTGACAGTGAACTGGACAGCCAACTTTATTGTTGGACTGAGCTTCTTACAGCTGTCTGTAAGTATGCATACAATACACCTGCAATTTTCAATCCCTGTTTTCGCAATGTCAATTCGCAGCAGGCAATTTTAACGTCTTTGTCTGTTTGTTATGTTTTATCGGCTAAACCGCTGAACCGATTGTGATGGAATTAGGAGGACGGCCGTGCGTGTTTAAGTTTGTGGGGAAAATCCAAAATCATTATTGGGGGTCAATCGCCTCGAGGGAAGCCAGTACCTAATCGTCAAGCTGGTCTATATTGACGATCATTCAGATGATGTGCCCACCCGCAAGGGCGGTTAATTGGTACCTAATGAAAATAGCGGGTATTTGGTACTTACGTTTTGAGTAAAAAAGTTAGGTATGTTTATACAGGGTCAAATTAAATTAGTTAGCGAAACTCCGCAGAAATAATGGGTATTGATTTCTAAACATGATTCTATGTACTATGTTAAGGATTTGGTTTCCGCACCTAAGTGCCACATGAAGGACTAATCCATCATGTGGACCATTGTGCGTTCTAAACATGATTAGACAAAAAATCATGTTTAGATACTTATCGATAAATTTGCGGAGTTTTGCTAGCTACCTACTTAATTTAATTTGACCCTGTATAAACTGTGCACACGGCTACACATCAAGCTATACATTTGCAGTTTACACTGACCTCTCATTGTAAGGAAATCTTATACAATGCGAGATCAGCTTATACTGGAAATGTATAGCTTGATCTGTAGTCGTGCGTACCAAACTTTGCACAAAGAGAGTACTCTACCTACACTCCTACCAACTTATCTGTGAAATGGCGAAAATTGGAACTACGGCCGTCATGTTGAGATTGTCTTCGATTGTGCCGACGTATGTCATTCGATTGTGTCGACGCATTGACGCGGTGGCGTCCTCTTTCAGTTCACAGATAAGTTGGTAGGTACGTTATAATTAATAATTTTATTTCTCTTTTGAACGATTGTCACTGCCAAATTGTTTCTCTTCCATATTTAAATACATAATCATTTTTCTTGTCCTTTACAGATGGCTCTCGGCGCGAACGTATTCATAATATTCGCGGTACTCCAACTAATATTCATATTCTTCATCTTCTTCAAAGTTCCTGAAACGAAGAACAAGACTGTTGAAGAAATCACCGCTATGTTCAGACAGCAGATGTAAATTAATCGTGTGTTTGACAGTACTAGTGTAAACGGCTGCATATCAAGCTTTACATTCCAGTATAAGCTGATCTCGCCTTGTATAGGATTTCCGTACAATGAGAGATCAGCTTATACTAGAAATGTATACTTTGATATGTAGCCGTGTGTACGAGTATTTTTACCATCCAATCGTGTTTTTATCACTTCATGTAAATTTTATATCTCGTGACGGCGAAATGGATTTCGTCAATTAGTCAAGACGTCGAATTACGTAAATTATGTTGTATGTAGGTTGTATGGGACAAACTCGAGTGCAACAATAGAATTAAAGATCTTTTGGCGCCTGAATGACATTGACAGGGGGGCGTTGTTGGCGAAAATTTGTGAAATTGTCACAAAAACAGTATCGAAATATTGTACAAGATTCAAACGGCGTTAGTTCTATTTTGGGCCACGTGCCAAAATATACTTGTATAACTTTAATAAAGTGCAATGCGTATTTGGCCCGGTGAAGGCATCGCTGTCAGCATGGAATTACTATTAATGGCTGTCAGTGAACAAAAAATGACAGACTTCGCCACTTTCCCACCGGCCACCGGCACCCTAATTGCGTAACACTTTCAATCAAAATCTAAATGATTTTGAAGCATATTGCTAATCCATTGCTTCATATATTCGAATTTTTTTTCTGCTCAACAACGTAAATAACACAATGAATGTTGTTGAAATGTCAAAATGAAAGCCATTGCTACTGTTGTTTTACGCAATTACCCCGCAGTTATATAGATACTTTAATATGCACACCATAAAAATTACGATCTAAATGTTGAAATTTTACATAAGATAAGTTTGTGGGGCTATATGAGTATTTTGACTATTCAATCATAAGCTTTATCCATAGTCTCACGTTAATATTTTGTTTAGAAAAAACAACGACGAAATGGTTTTGTTTGTTCACTATTTCTCCAGCAGTCAAGTTACACCAGGAATACTGTACTTTGTGGGAGACAAACTCGAGTGCAAGAACAAAAGAACGACCTATCTACCTACCTACCTAGTGAGTTTTTCATTATGTACAGAGCCCAGCACATCAGTCTACCTCAATCTGTCAAATTTCTTTGATAGTTTTTAAACTTTATATCAAAGGAATAAGGTTCATATTCAATTGGAAAAAATTGACAGCTTGGGGTAGCTTGATGTGCTGGCTTCTGTACCTACCTAGTGTGTTTTTCAGTTTTGTCTTGGTAAGAATGACGTGTGTATTTTAATATGTAAATCGAACAATATTTTTTAGAACAAATTGTTAAGTACTTACTATAACAAAAAGATTCGTATTGTTATTAAGATTTAGATCAAGACCGATGTCCATTTTATTTTGTACGCACGGCTACAGATCAAGCTATACTTTTCCAGTATAAGCTGATGTCGCATTGTATAGGATTTCCTTACAATGAGAGGTCAGTGTACACTGGATATGTATAGCTTGATGTGTAGCCGTGTATGAATTCTTCTGGAGAAAGATATGCTTTACGGCACTTTAATAAAAATGTGTTTAATGCTTGTAAAAAAATTATTGAATTGTTTTTCTAAGTTTTTTTTAGTCTTATTTATCTAGGAAAAACAAAGGAAATGAAATCAATAACTATATCTTAGTTTGCATTTTTATATAAATCTTGTTTTTATTGTAATACTTTAAAGGTTGTCCATTATATTGACATAATGTTTCGGTGTAGTTTAAAAATACATAAAGCAAAAACACAGATTTTTTACTTAATTGTAACTATTTTATGAAGACTATGTACTAGAATAGTGCTAAGGAAATAAAAATACTCAGTTAATTTAGACAGTGTATTTATTCCTTTCCCGTATTTAGCCATTAGGAGGAGTTCCAAAGCGTGGTTAAAAAGCTTCCACGAGGGGAATGTAGGTACTTTCAGCGTACCCTGGGAGGTTTCCCCTACAACCATCTTGCTGATTTTCAGTAAACTAACATGTACTCTGTGGCTGACTGGCTAATATTCTACCATGGCAACTATTCATATGCAAGACTGTGCAAGACAATGCGTTTGGCATTGGGTTGTTTCTCGGAAAAAAAAAGTACTGGTCACACTGTTCATGCCTAAAAAGGGCAGAACCCAAAATAAAGATGTTAGTCAACCTCTTTGGACGCACAGATAAGTAAGAGTAACAACGAGTTAGGAGTATAATGTTCTGTGGTAACAAGTAACAACTGTCAATGTCAAATTCGATTTAACACGAATTCACGAAATCCGTCTACCGAAAACAAAAATAAATTTGTAAAATACAGATTTATCTATTACAATGGATATAAAAGATGAATCTAAAAGTATTTTTCCGCTATGCCAAGGTTGTTTAAGCGCTGATAGAAAGCTTAAATCCTTAACTGGTCAGACGAAAGCGCTATTTATAAAACTGAGAGAAGATGTGATACAAAATGAAAATGTGAGTGTGGTTGTTGTTTTCTTCCTTTAATTATCATAACATAGTTAGTTTTTTAAACGGTTGGAATCCAGCAATAGTCCAGTATGTCCATATGACCACTGACAAGTTAAAAAAAAAATTAATCGCCCATTGTTTTATTCAAAATCGTTAGAACGAGGGAATATTGTTTGACCCAATATATGTTTGATTTTTAATTTTTTTTTACTACATCTATGTGTACCTATTCCTACTATATATAATCTATTTTTCCCTGTGGTGTGTGGTTCCGTCCCTCAAAAGGAAAAACGGAACCCCTATAGGATCACTTGTGTATCTGCCTGTCTGTCCGTCTGTCACAGCCAATTTGCTCCGAATCAAATGGACCGATTAAGTTGAAATTTGGTATACATATGAATTTCTGTGACCTAAACACGGATGGGTAAAGTAAATAAATGAATTTTGAATATGGAGGTCACTTTTCGGGGCTAAGTAAGAAAATTAAAAAAAAAGTTTTGCAATCTATACCGTGACATATTAAATGAAAGGGTTTACGATGAGGGTCTTAATATATTTTTTTTATAATTTTAAAATAAATTGTTTTAAAGTTATTTAAGGATATAGACGAAAATTGACCATTCCTCCCCGCTTATCTCCGTAACTACTGAGCCTAAAATTTTGAAAAAATACATAAATTAGATCTTTACCTGTAGATTACAGGAAAACCTATAAGAAGTCTGGTCTTAAAATAACATGGTAAATCTATCAATATTGTGAGTACAAACTTACATATACAGTTAGAATGTATGGGAACATGTTTTTCAACTACAATGTTAAGTTTGTTCTTAAGATAAATTCATCCCAACTATGGAACCCTTCATTGTGCGTGGTCCGACACGCACTTGGCCGGTTTTTTTTTTTTGTAATACTTAGTTCTCGTTCATAGTTAAGTTTTCTGTTTATCCTATCCATGTGAGAATATTCTTTTCTATCTATTTTAGGACACAAGAAGCCTACTGCTTTGCTGGGAATGTATTGCTTTACTAAACAAGATGAAATACTTCCAAGCTCGCATCAAAACAGCTCAATACAGGCTGGCCCAGTATCTACAAACCTTTTATGACAACAAGGTAATAATAATAATTTAAATCTCTATTGCAGACCCACAAAATCCTTAAAAAACAATTTTTAATGGTCTACCTGGCCACTGGATGTTATTATAATGATAAAGTGTGTCAATGTCTGATCGCGACGATAGGTCGTGGTAGAGGTAATTGAAATAGAGCGGACAGTATAACATGTGTAATATGGTTGAAATAAGTGAATACAACAGTGTTGGTTTAATGCAAACAAGATAATAGGTATGACGCTAAGAAAACGCGTAAGCGCAGCCGTGCGTGGAGGCGTGCAACAGCTGACTCCCTGACTGGTGTGTGGTGCGGTCGCTCGGCCGGCTGCCTCGCCGCTGCCCCACATCCCTCGTTCACTGCCGCCAGCGCGCGGCGATGTTGAGAGGAGCAGTCTCAACAATGTCATCTAATTTTAAAATATGATAGACGTGTGTATAAAAGTGTTTGTACAAAACGACTTAAAGAAGTAAGAGCCTTATTTATGAGAGCAGTGGTGTTCCAGTGGTAACGGCCTCAACTTAAGAGTTGCAGGTTGTATGTTAGAATCCAGATGGCCAATTCTCGTACTTAAAAACAATCAAATTCAAGTCGCAATCTCATGCCTGCGACAGTTAAATGTCGAAATTGTAGGTAAACCTATACAATTTTTGACAGACTGAGATGAGATTGCGAACCGAATCAAAAATTCGAAGTTATGTGACATCTACCAACCCGCACTGTGGCAGCGTGGTTGGATTACGGCGTACAGTCCATTCCCTGTCATAGAGAGGAGGCCTCTGTCCTAGCGCTGGGAACATTATAGGCTGATTATGCTATTTATTATATATTAGTAATTTCAACTATTACTCGAAAAATGTCAAAACAGTCTCAACTATTTTTAAGATCTGTTCATATTTATTTATTTTAAGCCTTATTTCAGAGTGATGGTTGTAGTTCAAAATGCATTTAACATCAGTTCTGAGCCTGAGCGGCCTCCTCCAACCCCTTCCAATTCTCCCTGTTCCTTGCCTGTCCAGTCCATGTTTTTCCAGCTATCCTCACCAAGTCATCCTCACATCTTTTCCAGGCTTCCTAATCATATATATTTATTTCATAAAGCCAATTTACCTGTCCATCTATATAAATAAAAAGATAAGTCCTGACTGACAGACCAACTCATCAACAACCAGCCCAAACCCTGAACCTGGAAAGCTGAAATTTTGCACAGAGGTTCCCTTTATAATGTAGACAAGGAATAAGGAAGGATTTCCCGGTAGTATGTTCCCGTGGGATATTTTTCGGTATCCACGTGGGCGAAGCCGCGGGCAAAAGCTAGTCAATCATAATATAACAATATTTTGCTTCTCAGCTAGTTTCAGAAACCTCTACTTATAAACACAGAACAATATAGAGCACTAATTCAGACACAGGGCGGTTAGTGGCTTGGGTGGAGCACTGCCGCGTTCTCGCGGAGGCGATCTCTCGCGTCCGAATCTGGTCCAGGCCATGATACGGAGCGAGAGTACATGGGAGGCCGTCACCTTCTTCTGCGAAGCAGTAATGCTCGCGAAGGAGGAGGGGAGGAGCAACTGTCGCGCCCTCACGCCCCTAGTCGCCGCAGGAGACGCCCTGGGCGGCGGGAATCCGTAGCTGATTCCCGGCCACCGTAGGTGCGGGCTTGCGGACGGCGAGCAATGGGTAGCTCGCCGTCCGGTAAGACCAGGCCCGGGTCGACGGCGCGTAGTGTTCCACGCGCGCTTCAAAGAGATGTCAGCAATGATGAGGCCCGATAGGGCCGATGCTGCCGGGGTCGCGGGTTGTTCGAAAGAGATACCGTGGCCCTGGCACAGGCAACTGAAGGAACACGGGTGGGTTTTAGTCAGTAAGTCTGACACGCCCTCCTGCTCCGCCCACAGCGGGAGAAGTCATTTGATGATTTCCCATCCACAAAAAAAAGGGGCGATTAGTGGAATATGGTAAAATAATGCAAAATATTGGGTCATGTGTCATATTTCTTATTTCAAATACAATGAATTTAATGTTCTTATTTTTGAAATTTCAGAGAGACATCCCTCACACATTATCACTACTAATAAAAACCAAACACAAAGAATATGACTACAACTACAAATACATCAATGAAGAGGATCAAAAAGATCTATTATTTGAACAAAACAACCTTATTCTTGAACAGAAAAGCCTAATTCTTGAACAAAAAGACCTAATTCTTGAACAAAAAGACCAAATATTTGAACAAAAAGATGAAACGGACGACGAAAGAGTTCTCACAGATATAAAATTAGAAAGCAATCAAATTATTAAAGAAGAATATGATAACGACAATATAAGTTTAAACAATGATACGGATTACTTTGAACCGGAATTGAAACACGAAACAGGTGATGATTTTACATTGCTGTACACAAACCCAAAGAAAGGCTTTCGTAAGCTAAAATCCAGGATTAAAAAGTATGAAGAACTTGCTTCTGTCACTAAAATTAATGGTAGATTTCCAAAAAATGTGAGTCCGTACTACGATACAGTATTTGTAAGTTCAAAAGATGTGGAACAAAATTACAGAGAGAAAAAAAATCGTCGGTGCGATAAGAATATGCCATATAGGTGCAAATTGTGTGATATTGGGTATAATGTGCGTTTGGACTATATGAGGCATAAGACTTTTAGTCATAGCGAGGTTGGTATTATTTTTATTTATGAAAACAGTTTTTTTTTTTCATTATTTTAAAGTTATATAGGACTAATAAGGAGCTAGCTTGCTTCACATATGGAAGCAATAAATATATTGAGTTTCACGTGGAAGTCGTAAGATACACAATAGGTACACTAAAATAACAGCCACATAAATAGCAAATGGCCTATAACCATCCTCGAGAATTGGGCTATCAATTGCAAAAAAAATTTTTTGTTCACAATTTCAAGGGCTTTTTTGTTTTTTTGCGCGGAACCCTAATTCTTTTTCCAAAATAAAAGTAGCTTACGTTACTCCTTATAACACCAGCTACCTGCTAGTGAAAGTCCCGTCAAAATCGATCCAGCCGTTTTGGAGATTAGCCGGAACAAACAGACAGACAGAAAAAAAATGAAAACTTTTTTATGTGATGGGTACCGTATATACTTTCATATGTGTTTTGAAAAGCTGTTGTTTTGAAGACACTAGAATTTTATTTATTTATATAGATGAGCTTATAAAGTGCTCTAGGCAATGTTCTAAATGAAAGTCAAATAATTTATTTCTAATAGACTTGACTCTAGTCGCCCCTTCCAAAAGGTAGTCGTGTGGACAAGAACGGGTAAGAAACATCACTGTTCTGTGTTTATTATCCATAGTTATAAATTTATTATATCCAAGTAGACAAATGTTTTCATTATTCTCAGATCATCAAAAATGTACATGATCATTTGAATAAAATAGTTAAAAACTAAATATTTGTATTTGTATTGAAATGAGAAAAAATTGCAAAAAAATGCGTATTGTTATGATATTGGTATTCCATTGAGTTGTTAATCCATTAATTTGTAATTATGGTAATACAAAATGAGAGAGGAGCTTGTGGCTAAGTAATAACCAGCCGCACGGGTCGATCCATCAGGTTAGGCTACGCTTGCCGGGGTTGGCCCGTGGATGGGTGATCATCTTTACATAACGAGACTCCTCCGTGCCTCGGAAAGCACGTTAAGCCGTTAGTCCCGGCTGTCATTCTTGGATCTTTGACAGTTGTTACGGGTTGTCAGAAGCCCGAAAGTCTGACAACCATTCTTACCAAGGGGTATCGTATTACCCAGTAACTGGGTTGTGGAGGTCAGATAGGCAGTCGCTACATGTAAAATGCTGGTATTCAGGTGCATCCGGTTAGGCTGGAAGCCGACCCCAACATAGTTGGGAAAAGGCTAGGCAGATTGATTTGCGAGTATCAAAATGTGTCGCAAAATGCCCGTATGTTTTTATTGCGTTGACTTAGAAGCTTGAGTTTTTTGGACTCCAAGAGACCATAGACTTACATATTTGATATTAATTTTAACTTGATACCTCAACTCGTTCCTGAGAAAAAGGGTCTTGACAGACTGACGGACAGACAGACAGACGGACAACGAAGTGATCCTATAAGGGTTCCGTTTTTTCCATTTGTGGTACGGAGTCCTAAAAATGTCAAAAATATGCGTATTTTTATGATGGTTACTTTTTACTTACTTTCATGGTTGTAACCTCTATATTAAAATCTCATCATCACGCGTTCATATTTCCGAAGATAGTCGATGTTTCCCGAAGTGCGTATTTTTCTTGGATTGTCTGTAAGTGACACCTCATGTCATTCTCCTGCCCTTATCCCAATCTATTTGGGGTCGGCGCAACATGTCCTTTTTTCCATACTTCTCTATTATTCGTCATCTCGGTAGTCACCCCCCTTTCTAGCCATTTCATCTTACACAATCCATCCATCGTTTCTTTGGTCTTCCCCTACTCTTATAGCCGTCGACATTCATACTCAAACTTTCCTCACGACATTTTCCTCATTCCTCCCGGTAGTTCCCGTTGTCCCCGTACGCAGTGTCCCCGTCCTACGGGGACAGCGGTACTTCAATTAAATATTTAAAAATACTTCCCGTTGTCCCCGTACACTGTCCCCGTAAATATAGTTGAATAAAATAAGTAAAAATTATTGCCCACAGTCCCCGTTTTTTTCTTTTTTGTGTAGTATTATGTGTGAGTCGGCATCTTTTACCCATCAAACAAAGTTTTTTATTTGGTATTTAATCAAATGATTTATTACAGCAAACAATCTTTAGACAATAAACATTTGGTCTTTTTGGTCAAATGATTTGTTATGACAAAAAATATATAGGTTAGGTTAGGTTAAAACTGTGACCTGTGACCAGAAACGACTAGATTTTACAGAAAAAGAAAGTGTGGAAAAAAAGAGATTATTTTTAACAGGCTATCAAGAACCGAACTAGTTACTTAGAGGACAACGACTCGTGAAAAGTTTGCTCCCCGTTGTCCCCGTTAGCCGAATGTACGTTATGGGGACAGCGGGAAATACATTTAATCACGTCCCGCTGTCCCCGTGAAGGGGATATGGCATACGGGGACAACGGAAATAAACCACTTTTCCGCATCACATGCCCATACCATGACAACCGATTTCCGCACAACTTTTCAGTCACCGGTGCCATTTTCAGACTTCCTCTTGTGTACTCATTTCTTTTTCTATCCATTCTTGTAACACCACACATCCCTCTTAGCATTCTCATCTCAGCTGCATGCTTTTCATTCATCCCTTTTGTGGCCCAACATTCTGATCCATACAAGACAGCAGGTCTAACCTACTCTAATAAAATTTATTTTCACAGCTTCAATTTCCAACCAACTGCGCAGCTTGTAGACTTGAGATACTCTCAGAATCTCATCTTGAAGAACACTGGAAGAACTACCACAATCCCATGCTACGGTGTACTTTTTGCGGAGAACTATCGAGAACTAAGGGAGAGTTGAAGAAACATCTGAACAGGTCGCATACTAAAACGTTTACTTGTAACAGCTGTTCTTTGGAATGTAGGTAAGTCACTTTTTAGCACCGTAAAATGAAGATGGGGTTACTTTGACATTACGGGTTTAGGCTCCACTGTACTTTAGCACCCGCGCGTCCGAAACCTCACCGGAACTTGTAGTTTTTGAGAAAAAAAATTGAAAAGTTTCAGAAAATCAAACTTAGTTACACATTAAAATTGAACACACGCGCGTCCGAAACTTCACAATTTTATAGCGTGTTGATGTCTTCGAGCAAAACACTTTCGCAAAATATTACACTGCGCAAACTACTAGTTTTTGAGAAAAAATATTCAAAAGTTTATGTTAACCTATCACACTAAATATCAGGTCTTTACCTATGAAATTGCCGTTCTGCAGTACTGGCCATTTCAAATCAAAATAATTTTTGTTTGGCTAAGAATTCTAATTTCAAATTAATTTTATTTTAAAAACATGGATTTTTTTTCCAAAAGTAGTCATTTGTTTATTGATTAGTTTTACATTTTCATCGCATTTCAATCTTTTTCGTCATCATGGATACGTTCAAAATTTGAGTAATTATGGAATATGAGTACCGTCGTGGCAGCAACGCGGCACAAGCGGCACGCAACATCAACGACGTTTGCGGAGCTAACACTACAAACCAACGCACCACTTGTTATTGGTTTGCTCGCTTCCGTTCTGGAAATTTCGACCTGAAAAATGAACCTCGCGGTCGTCCGAAGACTTTGGTCGACAATGACGAATTAAAGGCGATTGTGGAAGCTGATGATACACAATCTACGGCTGAATTAGCAGCAGCTTTCGACGTTAGCGTCAAAACAATATTGGTCCATTTGCGTCAAATTGGCAAGGTAAAAAAGCTTGACAAATGGGTGCCCCACGAACTCAATGATCGCCAGCGCGTAGTACGCGTCGAGACGTGCCTTGCACTGCTCAACAGACACACAAATGAAGGAATTTTGAACCGCATTGTTACCTGCGATGAAAAATGGATTCTGTTTGATAACCGCAAGCGCTCAGCAAGTTGGTGGGATCCTGGTTCAGCACCTAAACAATGCCCTAAACGAAAACTTACCCCTAGAAAAATGATGGTCACTGTTTGGTGGTCTAGCGCCGGTGTGATTCATCACAGCTTCTTACCAAACGGGGTGAGCATTACTTCAGATGTGTACTGTGAAGAACTGAAAACAATATTGGAGAAGCTGGCAAATCTCCAACCAGCATTGGTCAACCGCTCGTCTCCGCTGCTCCTGCACGACAACGCGCGACCTCATACTGCACAGCAGACGGTCTCCAAGTTGCAAGAACTGGGGTTGGAAGCTCTCCGTCATCCGCCCTACTCACCAGACCTTGCGCCTACAGACTACTACTTTTTCCAGAATTTGGATAACTTCTTGGCGGGAAAAAAATTCAATACCCGAGAGGCAGTACAAAATGCCTTTGAAGAATTTGTTGCCTCCCGTCCAGCTGATTTCTTTAAGAAGGGCATCAATAAACTGCCACTGCGTTGGCAAAGATGCATTGATTGCATGGGTGATTACTTCGATTAATACAAATAAAAATGCATGAAAAAAATTCGTTTAAATTTTTTCATACAAAACGGCAATTTCATAGGTAAAGACCTATTACTTAAGATGCAAGAGCGAGCAAAGCGAGCTCGGGACTTGGCGCACCCCGACTCAGACAGGTTAGGTTATTTTTTTTTAAACCACCCGTCAACCACGCCTTACTACGAAAATTTTATATTTATATGACCTTGACCTTCAAGACTTTTGAAAATGACATTAAAAATTTTTTTTTCTCGGCAATTTTTTTTTCGTTTGTGCACTTTTTGGTTTTCAAAAATACATTAAAAAAGGTCTATTCTGCCCAAAAAAAAAATAGCTACTATACAAAAGCTTGGGGTGCTAAAGTACAGTGGTTCCCGGGGTTACTTTGATAACGACTTACGACTTATGAAAAACAATTTTTATTCGGTCTGTGAATAAGGTTTTCTTGGTGTTCCGGTTACTGGGCATTTTTAAAATTAGAAAAACTTTTGATGCCTCCAAAAATATATAAGGTGCTATAAAAATATCTGCCACGGCTGCAATGGGATACAGTATTGTGTATATAGATTACAATAGTGAAGATAAATCATTGATCTTATGCCATAAACTTTTTCATACAGAAAAATGTGCGTATAAATTTGAATTGATTTATTTGTATGAAACCGTCCTGTATGAGCACTAATTACTAGTGTTCATTTACAGAACAGTTAGAAAGAGGTAGCAATTGTTTGCATTGACGAAGCGATATATCGCGCGTTTTTTGTGAACCACGTTATGCAGAATAAAGTAAATGTATATTTAATTACTTTCATTTTCTCAATTTGATTTATCTATTCCGGGGTACGAAATTCCTTCACTGTTGTAATCTATATACACAATACTATTTCCCATTGAAGACGTGGCAGATATTTTTATAGCACCACACATACATGGTTGATATGAGCAAGAGGCATTAAATTAAACCACATATACTTTGTATAATTTAAGCCTCTTTACTAAAAATCAGATAAAGAAGTAATAGTTTAGTCACAGGATTATTTTTTAGTTTTTTCTTTGTTGAAACACGACGTATCTGCCCTAACAGCTGACTAAGTATGTTGTTGAAAACTCTGTCGTTTAAAGGTGTATGTCCCTAGCTAACTATGCGTATGTACCAACACATAGTTATCTAGGGTCATACACCTTAAAACGACAGAATTTTTGACGCGACGTTGCCGTTTTATTACGCACGTCAGTGGAAATGTCTACAAAGGAGTTTACATTATAATTAGATCATTAAGCTATTTTATTAATTCGAAAAAAGTTTTTTCTTATTTTTCTTCTAAACTTTTTTTTAATAGTTCCGAGTTAACACTATGCATCTATAGTATATGTGGTTTAATTTAATGCCTCTCGCTCATATCAACCTTGTATGTATAAACTTTTTCATAAGGCGAAAGTTGTTATCAAAGTAAACCCGTAGTATCAAAGTAAACCCGTAGTATCAAAGTAAACCCATTTTACCAAGTAAAGACTGGCCGTTGAGAGAATGCGCTCTTGACACTTATCAGTTTCATACATTAATGTGTTTTGCGAATTTGATTGATACGATCTACGGGGGTGGTGTCAAAGGGAAAACATCTCAAAACCTTGGTTAAATTTTAGTGCAATAATTAGAACAAAACTATTAACTACTTATTGCAAACAAATATTCCAGTTTTTACATAAAACTAAAAATTACGAAATAAAAAGTAATTTAAAAAAATTAAATTGACTTCAAAAAAAGATTAATAGATTAGTTTTTCGGGACATCGCCAAGCGGTTGGTCGACTCTACACGTGACCAAAGGGCTGGCTTATTTTTTGGCCAAAGAATTAGCATTGCCGTACAACGTGGCAATGCTACAACCCTTTTGGGCTCTTTTCCTGTTGACAGCGATGCGGACGAATTTTTTGATGCCTTGTGATTATTTCCCTTCCTTTTTTTATATACTTGTAAATACATATTATTTATTTTTTTACTGTTGGATTTTAAATTAAGTGTAAGTATTTTGAAAATTAAAAGGTTGCACCAAAAAAAAATACTCAAATAACTTTAATTTAGAATGTCGGGGCAAAAAAACTAAAATACAGATCCCGAGACACCGACTACTGAAATTAAAGTTTCCATCATTTTTTAGTTAATTTCATTTTGAAGTCGGATTTAATTTTTTTATTAAAATTACTTTTTATTGTTTACATATCTCGAAATATTTGTTTTTGTTACAGAACTCTCGGAGAATTTAGCAAACACTATGTAATGGCACACGAGAGGGTCACCTGCGATTATTGCAATAAAAACGTATGCTCAAAACGGAAACTCGAGACGCATATTAAGTAAGTTCATACTAGTTTTAAATATCTTATTAACACAACCCGAATAGGCAGGTAGGCAATGATGGTGGTAGATCCACATTTCGCCAGTTTTATTTAAGAGGATATATCGAAGCGTGGTTTAGCTCGGCCAATCAGTCTGCCTAGCCTTTTCCCAACTATGTTGGGATCGGCTTCCAGTCTAACCGGATGCAGCTGAATACCATTATTTTACATGGAGCGACTGCCTATCTGATCTCCACAAACCATTGACTAGGTAATACGATACCCCTTGGTAAGACTGGTTGTCAGACTTTCGGGCTTCTGATGACCCGTAACGACTGTCAAAGATCCACGAATGACAGCCGGGACCAACGGCTTAACGTCCTTTCCGAGGCACGGAGGAGTCTCGGTATGTAAAGATGGTTACCCAGCCACGGAGCGACCCCGGCAAGCGTAGCTTAACCTGATGGATCGACCCGTGCGGCTGTTATTACTTAGCCACGAACTCCTCTTGGTGGTTTAGCTCGGTGTGTAAGTGAAATGGCGTTATGGCTGTCTAGTTTGACGCGCGAGATAGAAGACTCACGCGCACCGGTATTTGAACGCGCTTCTTTTAAATGTAGATTTATGACAAAATCAATTTTTAGCTTAGTAAGTACTTAACATATTTAAATACCTTCGATTTAAAGCAAATTTTACTGCACAATAAAGAACTGTTTACGTATAATCGTATAAAAAAGAAAATAGACGATGCTACTTTGGATTTTTTTTCTATTGAAAAAATTACAAGTAATCATGTTTCAGTTTTAGTACAGCAGTAGACATTATAGGTAAATATGTATTTAACACATATGGAAAATCCAAATATTTAACAGTTATCGATGTATCCCCTTAAATCTCAAGTAACAGGACGGAAGCCTATCACCATTAATCGAGCAATTAAAAACACCAAGTTGGTAATGAGAAGTTTGCAATAACACATACGGCCGAGCCCAATAACCTACTGTCAGTAAAAGGCAGATAGCTACTGATGATAGACAATATAATTCTATCTGTCCTTACATTCCTTTTTTTCGTTCGTATTCTTTTGTTTTTCCGTCTTAGATTATTGGGACGTTAAAACCCCAGATAGATAGATAGGTTTTTCTAATTTTAGGGTCTCTCGGAAAATGCTGGACTCCAATTTCGGAGTATTTACGAACACAACGCGTTATTTTTGCAATAATAAAATCACCTCACGCCTTGTATTATTAGCTTGTGTTGGGAGTTCCCAACACAAGCTAATAATACAAGGCGTGGCAGGCGTGGCGTGGCGTGGTAGGCAATTGTCAAAATGGCGCTGTCGTAGCTAGTTAGCTACGACAGCGCCATTTTACCCCATTGGAAATGAACTATATTCGGATGGATGGAATTTAGATCTCGTGCCGATGTTATTTTCTCGGATTCAAATCGCAAACGCTCTAAAAGCTACGAAATCCGGCTTACAACGTCTATAGAACATCTTTTTGAACACATAAACCAACTACTTTCAGGAAAAAACACCTTCCCGGCCACTGTACCTTTTGTAACAAGGATTACCCATCATACCACATCCTAGAGATACACCTTAAAAGGGTGCACCCCGAGTTAGTACCGCATTTGATAAGGAATGAGACAAGCAAAGAAATGCGCTACTGTGTGGAGTGCGACAAACAGTATCCTACTATAACGAAGTACAAGAGGCATTTGCAGCAGTCCGTTAGACATAGGCCACAGAAGAAAGTCAGGTATGTGTATAAAAAGTGACGACACTAAAAGTTGTCTGATTGAAAGTTGATAGATTAAAAGTTGAACTAAAGAATGACAGATTACAAAGTGTTCCATTGAAGTGACTAAAAAGTGAGATAAATAGGTGACTAGACTAAAAGTTGTCAGACTAAAAGGTGACTGACTAAAAGTAGTTACATTGATTACGTGACTCGTTATTAGTACCACATTTTATAAGAAATGAGACAAGCAAAGAAATGCGCTACTGTGTGGAGTGCGACAAACAGTATCCTTCTATAACGAAGTATAAAAAGCATTTGTCCGTTAGACATAGGCCTCAGAAGAAAGTCAGGTATGTGTATAAAAAGTGACGAGACTAAAAGTTGTCTGATTGAAAGTTGATAGATTAAAAGTTGAACTAAAGAATGACAGATTACAAAGTGTTCCATTGAAGTGACTAAAAAGTGAGATAAATAGGTGACTAGACTAAAAGTTGTCAGACTAAAAGGTGACTGACTAAAAGTAGTTACATTGATTACGTGACTCGTTATTAGTACCACATTTTATAAGAAATGAGACAAGCAAAGAAATGCGCTATTGTGTGGAGTGCGACAAACAGTATCCTACTATAACGAAGTATAAGAGGCATTTGCAGCAGTCCGTTAGACATAGGCCTCAGAAGAAAGTCAGGTATGTGTATAAAAAGAGACGAGACTAAAAATTGTCTGACTGAAAGTTGACTAGACTACGGAATGACAGATTAGAAATTGTTCCATTTAAAAGTGACTAAAAAGAGACAGATCAAAAGGTTACTAGACTAAAAGTTGTCACATTAAAAGGTGACTCACTAAAAGTAGTTAGATTAAAATGTCACTTGTCAGTTAGTACCACATTTGATAAGAAATGAGACAACAAACAGTATCCTACCATTACGAAGTATAAGAAGCATTTGCAGCATTCGGTTCAGCATAGGCCTCAGAAAAAAATCAGGTATGCCTGTGTCAGGTAGGTGTGTCGACTGCACCCCATGTGTGCATAAGGAAAAATCCTTTATATAATAGGTATATGAGCTTATATAATATAATATATATAAACGTAAAAAAACGTCATTCGATGGAAAAAATCATCATCAGTAGTTGTGAACCTATGGGTTCGCAACTAACCACCCCTCCCCTCCCCCTGGGGTTTTGGGCTTATAAATTAGTATATGATATCGATTAAAGGGCTAATTTAAGGGTTTAATAAATTATAGACTAATGGTTGAGAGACAATTACGGACGAATGTTTCTTATTAAAAGACAGACTTCACAACAGATACACTATAAAATGATACACTAAAAGTTTTATTTTTTATTTTTATTAGCCTACATTGTGTCCCACTGCTGGGCAAAGGCCTCCCCTTTTTCCTTCCAAACCTCCCTGTCTTGTGCGATCTCTGGCCATGTTGGCCCTGCAAACCTTATCAGATCGTCACACCACCTTCGCCGTGGCCTGCCTCGACAGCGATGACCTCCCTCAGGCGTCCAGTGGGTGACGATCTTTGCCCATCTCTCCGGGTGCATTCGTGCGACGTGTCCGGCCCACTTCCACTTCAGCCTGGCTGTTTTTTCTCCAACATCTGCTACTTGAGTTATGGATGGTGTTTCTAACTCAGTTTGTACGCTTGACGCCCATTATGCTGCGCTCCATTGCCCGTTGGCAAATCTTGAGTTTGGACTTTTGTTGTTCAGTAAGTGACCAACTTTGTGCACCATAGGTTAGAACGGGCAGGATGCACATGTCGATGAGTTTCCTAAAAGTTATTAGACTAAAAAATGACAGACTAGAATTTACAGTCGAAAGACTGACTTAAAAGTATCAGATAGAAAGGTGACTGACTAAAAATAGTCAGTAGTAATAGTCGAATTCGAAGTTGGGAAAATTTACAAGTCCGTGATAAGGCCTGTCGTACTTTATGGATCGGAATGCTGGGCAGTGAAGAAGACGGATGAAAAAAAATTGCATGCAGCGGAGATGAGAATGTTGAGATGGATGTGTGGAGTGACAAGAATGGATAAAGTGAGAAATGAGTATATAAGAGGAAGTTTGAAAGTGGCGCCAGTGAAAGAAAAGTTGAAAGGAAATCGTTTGTCTTGGTATGGGCATGTAATGAGGAGAGACGAAACGCATGTGACTAAAAGAGTGATGAATATACATGTTGATGGATGGAGAGGCAGAGGAAGGCCAAAGAAAAGATGGATGGATTGTGTGAGGAATGATATGAAAGAGAAGGGAGTGAATGATAGCGTGACGGTTGACAGGGGAGAATGGAAGAAGAAAACGTGGTGCGCCGACCCCAAGTAATATGGGATAAGGGCAGGAAGATGATGAGTAGTCAAATTCAAAAGTGTCAAACTAATTAGCGGCAGACTAAAAAAATTGAGTTTTTAATTCATTCTATATATTAATTCATTCTATTTATTACCACAAATACAAATTATACATCAGTTACCTGCTCAATATGTATGAGTTTGAATGTGGGCACCTTTTCCAAAGGCTTTGGTATTATAACAGCGAAGTAACGAACATTAAAAAACTGACAACATAACAAATTATTATTATTTATTTATTTCAGGATACCTTGTCCGGCTTGTGACAAAATATTCAGTCGCGTTTCATACAAAAACAATCACTACAGATTGGTGCACATAAAGGAAAGTAAACACTATTGCGATTTATGTGATAAGGTATGTATCTAAAGACGGGTACAGACTTACGATATGTAACGTGCAATGTAACACGCAATAACAGGATTTTCCGTCCACATTGTCGCAATGTATCATGCAATGTAACAGAATCCCCATAGTGTGGATACTGTGGACGCCTTGCGCACACGAACCGTGCACACTACGCGCACGTAGTGATGGATTAATTAGCATGCGAATGATCATTTAGCATTTAGCAAATGAAATGTAGTTGCGAAATTCTGTGAAATGTGAATTGAATTATTATTCATCGCTTCGTACTTCATAGGTCAACAGCACGAAGCTGCAGTGCGCGCTCTCTGTCGCACCCACGAAAAGTCGGAACTACTAAATCTATCTGTTTCACGTGACCCAGACCTCTAAAATTATTAGCAATTTAGCAGGTGGTGCGAAGAATGAGGTCAAGCAATTATTATCTTATTATCTTCGATTAGCTCATACTTAAGATCGTATATTGAATGAATGCGTGTGATAGTATTGTTAATAATAATTTGTGATTTTATGTGGCACGTGCGTGGCGCGCGATTATTATTACATCGTCAAAGTTCAGTACGTTTTGGCAAGTGACAGTGAGAGTATAGTTTATGTATTCGATGTACAAGAATTACATTCTTTCGTCATAAAAACGCCAGTTTATAACATTTTAATGCCAGTACTAAGCCTGGATAAAGTATGAAGGAAAGTTAATAAAATCTTAAACAATAAAAGGTTTTAAATTGTTAAAAACGCACGCTAAGACGCTAGCCCCGGGCTCTTTAATTCATATATTAACAAAATTCACATACTTACTTGATTATTATTAATTATTGTCATATTAGCACATAGCATAGCAATTGCATTTAGCATGCTAAGACTCGAGAATTCGCATGCTGATGAAATTATGCTAAATCGCATTAATTGCCATCACTACGCGCACGAACAGAGCATTTCAACTCCATTTGTTGGTTTTTTAACCGACTTCAAAAAGGAGGAGGTTCTCAATTCGTATGTTCCCCGATTACTCGAAGATGGCTGGACCGATTTGGATTATTTTTTTTTTTTTTTGTTTGAAAGGGTATACTTCCCAGGTGGTCCCATGATCATCAAGTCAGGATCTGATGATGGGATCCTGGAGAAATAAATAAATAAATAATAATAAATTTATTGCACAAAAAAAAATCACATTGCACTACATGCATTCAGTTGACATAATCCAATATAAGTTTAACCTATAAGTACAATAATTTTACACTCTATCCCTTAAACTAGGTCTGGCCTGTATCTTAAGAGATAGGGTTCAGCCATTGTGTAGGACTAAATTATATTTACTATAAGACAAGTGAAGCCAGCGACGATGTGGTACCTAAAACCGTGCATAAATAAAAATAAAAGAAACAAAAAAAAAAAAAAAAAAACTAAACTAAAAGTACGGAGGTGTGAATCGGTTGCGTATTTCTGTTTGGGTGTGTGTGGTGTTGAGTGTGGTGTATGTGTATAGTATGATGTAAAAATAGAGAGAACTCTTCCAATTTTATAGGCACACTTGAAGCGATTTGGATAGTTTTTGTAGTTTTTGGAAGAGTACTTTCTTGGAGTGGTTCCATTTCAATTTGGTGAAGATCTGATGAAGAACTTCTGAGATAGGCAACGGAACTCCTCAATAAATGATAGCAAATGGACTGGGATTGCTGAAATCTCATGTCTGTTTGTTGTTCACACCAGTTCATAACATAACATCACGCCAGTACGCTGTAAAGGGGTAAGCACATGTGAACCACTAAAAAGTGAAAAATGAAAACTTTTTTTTACAGAAAAATACAACCGACTTCCAAAAACAATATTACAAAGTGAAAAATAACTTTATTTTCGGAAGTCTGTGGCAAAAACGAAAATACATTTGATCAGACACCGACTTCCGAAATTAAAGTTATTTTTCACTTTGTAGTGTTGTTTTTGGAAGTCGGTTGTATTTTTTTGTAAAAAAGTTTTTATTCGCCGAACAAAGGGGCGCGCAGTGTGCACGGAGCGCCAGTGTGGACGGGTTCTGTGTGTGTGTACTGCGGAACAGTCGTCTCGGCAGATTGAACTATGATCGCCGCGTGCGTGAAGCAGACGCGAGTAGGTACGGTCAGCAACACAAGTCGATTAACACTGCTACTTTTTTACACATTATGTAAATTAATACAAAATGATTTGATTATCTCCTTTTTTCCTAAAATTCCTAAGAGTCTATAGGAGTAGGTCCCGGCTGTCATTCGTGTATCTTTGACAGTCGTTACGGGTCGTCAGAAGCCCGAAAGTCTGACAACCAGTCTTACCAAGGGGTATCGTATTACCCAGTTACTGGGTTGTGGAGGTCAGATAGGCAGTCGCTCCATGTAAAATACTGATATTCAGCTGCATCCGGTTAGACTGGAAGCCGACCCCAACATAGTTGAGAAAAGGCTAGGCGGATTGAACTTCTAATGTACTTAAGTCTATAATAAATTGTACTTCTTGCTTTTTATAATTTCAGTATTTTTCGAATGGATACGGCGTTCGCAAACACATCAAGCACGTACACCAAAAGATACCGAAGCCGAAAGACAAGATATGCGATCTATGCGGAAGAGGATTTAGTGTGAGTATTGCGTTTGAACTCATGTGTGCCTGGTACGAGAACGCGGAATAACCCGCGTAAACTAATGTACAGAGTCCAGCACATCAAGCTACCAAAATCTGTCAAATTTCTCTGATAGATTTTCAACTTTACCACAAAGAAATAAGGTTAATATTCAATTGGGAAAATTTGACAGGTTGGGGTAGCTTGATGTGCTTGCCTCTGTACTAAGGACAAAACTTAAGCATGCTCACTTAAGAAAATATTCCTGTGAGAGCGTAGCTAATAACAAACGAACATTGTGCGATCGAGTCGTGAGCCGTGCATGCGATTATCGCCTTTGAGGTGGTCATGCGGAACTTTGGCCCATAGTACGTTAAGATTGTTTATTTGAGGTTCCAAAATTTTTGTATGGGAGCTGGCATACCTAAGTACCTACCGCAGCCGTTACTGGCGGCCAGTGATGAAACAAGTGTCAGTCGATAGAGTAAGGAGGAGCTCGTGGCTAAGTAATAACAGCCGCACGGGTCGATCCATCAGGTTAAGCTACGCTTGCCTGGGTCGGTCCGTGGATGGGTGACCATCTTTACATACCGAGACTCCTTCGTGCCTCGGAAAGCACGTTAAGCCGTTGGTCCCGGCTGTCATTCGAGGATCTTTGACAGTCGTTACGGGTCGTCAGAAGGCCGAAAGTCTGACAACCAGTCTTACCAAGGGGTGTCGTATTACCCAGTTAATGGGTTGTGGAGGTCAGATAGGCAGTCGCTCCATGTAAAATACTGGTATTCAGCTGCATCTGGTTAGACTGGAAGCCGACCCCAAAATAATAGGGAAAAGGCTAAGCAGATTTAACTGATTGCAAACAAAAAATATGCAGTGATGAATCTCGTAACTTTCTGAGATATTTGAGTTCAAAAACGTGAAAAAATAATGCAATTTTTTGTTTAGTAAGTAGATCACAAATGAGTCGGCGAAGTTCATCCGTGCTGTATATAACCGGTTCGGTGCGCCACCGCCAAATAAAGAATTTTGATTTGATTTGAAATAAACTGTATTCACCAAAATAACTTAATTATTTGATTTTATTTCAAATACCTACCTGTTGTTACTAAATCGACTATGCAGCATACATTAGCATAATATATTTGCCAATGGTGCCGATTCTCTTGTACACCGAACTAAACTAACTAAACAATCACTAAAATTCCTTACTTTTGGCAATGGAGAATATTAGAGCTATTCTGCAAAAAAAAAAAACTCAAAATTAAAAATCTATTTTGACACAACTAAAATCGAGTTTGACAATCGTGACTCCGCGTGGTATAGTGCCCGTAGTATAATATGACCTGGCTCTAATTGGAACTAACGAAATCACTATGAAAAGTGACAAGACTTGTCATATTTTGTCCACCGAGCAGGGAGGGGGTAGCTCAACGTGTTTATGATGGATTTTTTTTGGAACCTACATGTTCAGGTTTAGGGGTTTAAGGCTTTCATAAAGGGTGGCCAAATTTTCATTATTTTTGCGATAGGACACACCGTTTTCGAGATATAAGCAAAAGAAAAAAAAAAAGTACAGTACTGTTTTTGCACTTGAAGTCAAGTTGTTGGTGTGAATTTTAGTTCATGACAACAAATTTTATTACACACCTTTTTAATCGCGATTAATAATAGACTGATTTAGTTTGACAATTAAAATTTTAGGTAAAAACAGTGAAATTCAGAATAGCAAAATTGCCTTTTCACTAAACTAATAACTCCGTACAATCTTAGTCCTGTCAAACTAAAATATAGTTAAGTTGTGTCACTTTAGTCAATTTCAGAATGGGAAATCGTCGTTTGACAGGAATAAACAAAGTTTTGGTGATTTTTAGAGGCATTTGTGACAAGAGAATCGGCACCATTATCAACTAAATTGATAAAATTAGTAATTTTCATGTTTTATTTTTACATTTTTGAACTCAAATATCTCAGAAAGTATACCACTTACGAGATTCATCTCTGAATATTTTTGTTTATGATCACTTACTCTATCGATTGACACAAGTTTCATAGCTGGCCGCCAAAACCGGTTCTTTTCAAAATAGCGGACGGTTAGGTATGCCAAGGAGGTTGGATGTTCTTTGAAAAGCGAACGATTTTAAAATTGAAAATACTCGTTTCGCACATAATACAGGCTGGCAGGGACATCGACGCGGAAACTGTAACCATGAATGGGGAAGGCAACTGTCAAAATGGCGCTGTCGTAGCTAGTTCCCAACACAAGCCACAGAGTACATTTGTATATAGGAGGATAGAGACGTCACTCGAACATTTCATAGCGCCCTCTAGCAACAAGTAAAAACAACAATCCAAGAAGCCTACTAGGTTTAGTATAGCTAGCTTCAAATCTATTCTGCAGACCTGCAGTAGGCCCTGTCCTATTTTCCTATTAATAAAACATTAGATACACTGCCAAACACTTTAATTCAATCTTTATTTACATTAAATGAAGACCAACTCCTGAATTTTGTATTCTACATCATAATCTTTACGTAATCAACACAATAATTTATTAGTATCTTTACACCGATTATATATGAATAAATTAATTGCTCGCGTTCATGTTTATAAACAACACAACACAATAGGTATCACTGCGTTTCACAAACAAGTAAACAGTCCAGATTTTCGTGTAAGGGTCAATCACATAAAGTGATGTCGTCGGTATCCAATACTTTTCCGTCAATGTTTAGAAGCAGAATCCACGTCAAGAAAAATCCACGAAATACATAATATAACGAAGCGCATCCATTCACTCGAAAACAGAAAAACTGGGTCAACGGAATAATTTTTTTAACAACAAATTTGACATTTACGCGAGTTGCGATCCTTTTTTTCCATTTCAATTGAAAACAGTTTCAAAAATTAGCGTTGCGTTATTGGATGATTTTATACATATAAACAAACGTTCTATGTTAACACAATTAATTAAAAAGATGTCTCAACTCCTTAATTTTTTTATTTGTAAATATAAATTGTTGTTATTTTAATACAATCTGAGTAAAACGGATCATAATGTTTAAACTAAACCCATGAACAATTTGAGAACAGCGCCATCTATCAATTAGTAAGTTTAACTTTTGATATTATTATACGAGTAAATTAAAAATCTATTGAATTGAGTAGTGTACCTCCAAAAGCAGAAGCCTACCTAAACTGGCCGGTTATGTTACCCTTACTTTTGTTCTAAGCTATGGCACCGTGACACAAGCTAATAATACAAGGCGTGAGGTGGTTTTATTTTATTTTTGTCAAAATGACGCGTTGTTGTGTTCCTAAATACTCCGAAATTGGAGTCCACCATTTCCCGAGAGACCCTAAATTAGCAGATTGTGGATTAAAGCTATTCGTAAATGTTTTAAAAAAATTAAAAGAGTTCGAAACATTTTGAAGAAAGTGATTACGAGGAAATATTTAAGGCTTTAAATTCCGACACTTTCCATGTCAAATACTTGATTAAAAATGTTGAAATACCCGAAAATAACGAAATAGAGAAATAAAACCAAACTCATGAATGAACGAAATGTCAAATATATTGTAGGCCTTAGCGACCTAGCTATGATCACGCCATCTACAATTAGCTTTGCCCGACCTTCCCATTCAGCACATCATTCTGGAAACCCTAGCCTAGAAAAGTTACATAGCCTACCCCTTTATCAAGAATTGGGCTATCGAATGCAAATTTTTCAAATCCGACAGGTAGTTCCAGAGAGATGTGCATAACTCCAGCTTCCTCATAGGCGATAGAAGAATTCTACCTATGCCAATATTTAAAGCATAATAGCTGCCATCAAAGTACCAAGTCTTAATTTAGCTGCCGCAAAAACTTCGTCAATACGAGTCATTTAGTGTGTGTCAGCTGGTGGCGAATGACACGAAAGGCGTGCCATTTTTAAATCTAATAAAACTCCTTCAAATTAAATTTTATAAGGGTTTACTCAGAACAAAACTAGCATTATTTTCCACGTAGAACAAGCTTGTAGCCTTCGTTTCTGGATATTGTTGAGATTTAAAAAAATCAGGTGCTAACAACCTTTTCAAGTTGCATTATTTTTACGATTTTTTTTAAACTCGTGTCACGAAATATTTGTTCGCCGCCACAGATAGAAGTGTTCGAAAATGGGCGTCGCAACGAATCGGTTAATCACTTCTAGATGTTCAGTTCAAATAAAATTTCGCCATTGTTCTTTAACCTCTGAACCTCAGAGGTTTCCATTACGATTTATACAAGGATTTGTCAATTAACAATATATGTTCTCTACCTTACAGTCAAACAGAATTCTTATCAACCATCGCCGCACCCACACAGGGGAGCGCCCGTTCAAATGTCCGTATTGTCCCGCCACCTTCGCGCAAGTAACCGCCATGAAGACTCACCAGAAGACTCAACACAAGAATATGATAATGTCCAGTTAAAAGTAATAAATTACCATAGACGTATAAAAAAGGTGGACAGATTCTCGCTAACAAAAAACTGTGTCTATCTGAGTCAGCCAGCTCGCTGTACCTACACCCACGCACACATTTCGCAAGACATTCTGTATTTTTACCTTATACCTTACCATATTACGAATGATTGACTGATGTGTGAATGTGTGCGTGCCTGTAGTAACAGCGAGCTGGCTGACTCCGATAGACCAGTTTTTTATTAGCGAGAATCTGCCCGCCTTTTTATACATCAATGTAAATGACTAATAAAATACTTAGGCGGGGAAGCGCTTAGGTAGCCCGCGAAATTCAAATTTTCTTACGATTTTTGCTATTTGCAGCTCTGTCTGTGGTCTGGGTTTATGTTGATTAAAGTATGATTAGTGACCGTAAAAAAAAATATTTACATAATAAGGCTGTTTCCTGGGTAAAAAAAAAATCTATTTAGTCCGTCATCAGTCAGATAATAAAAAAATATTAGACATGTATTTTTTGCTTTAATAAAAAAAAAAATGCCTTATATTTCTCTAAATTATTATTTAATTATTGGACAGTGATATGACGCGTTTAGCAACTATTTTCCAGTACTTTCTTAAGGCTAGTTTACACAGTGCAAGCTAGCGTGCGAGTCGGCCTACCGAGCAGCAACTTGCACTGTGTGGACGTATCATACGAGTTACTCGCACTTGTAAGTTGGACAGTAGCTCGCAGCCGAGTAACTTCAACATTTGTTGTTTTCACTCGCATGGCGAGCGAGTGAGTACAGCGGTTGTGCCCTCAATTCTGGGACACTTACTACGTTGTACTTAATTCTACAAAATATTTGTGTTTATTTTATTTTCACATGGCAAATGAGTGTACCTACTTTATTTTTACAAATAATTTTGTTAAATTGTAATAACAAATAACAATTCTAATCATTGCAATACTTAACTATAATATGGATGTCGAATACATTGTATTTTGTAAATAGTATTTATTCGTGTTCTAATAAAACATGCTCAAAGATATTACATGAAGTGTTTTATTTCAGTTTAAATGAAATTACATCATGCGGGAATATTGTCATTTTCTGTATATTTTATCTATACCTATAGAATTAACTTTATATTTTATTTATTTTTTAATTGCATAATATTTATTATATGCTGCACCGGTCGACGTCATCGCGTCAACGCCGGCTATCGCTGAAAACCAGCGCTGGGGCTCCGTTTCGCATGGGGTCGCGGCATTATGCTGAGCGGTAGCCGTTTTGCGTAGATGTGACGCATATTTTCCCCAAAACTTGCTTTTTACATTGCTTATTTTATTTTTTTTTGTCCTTTGCGTCATGTTTACCGCAAATAAACGTATTTTCTTTCTTCTTTCTTTCATCATCATCCTCTCCGACTTCGCCCAATGCTGACCATAGGCCCCTCTTTTCTTGTGCCAGCCTCATCCAGGTTTTATGATAGGCGACGATGGTGACAATGTCGCCTGCCGGTCTCGCCGCTGGACGACCGACACTTCCGTCTTCTAGTCCTTGGACGCCACTCACTCCACACGCCAAAATATATTTACGACTTCAAAATCAACTGCCTGCTGGGCTAGTGGGAGAATCACTAATATTAAAAAGGCGAAAGTTTGTGAATGTGTTTGTATGTTTGTTACTTCTTCACGCTCAAACCAATTTTGATATTTGGTATGGAGGTAGCTGACACCCTGGATTAACACATTGGCTACTTTTTATCCCGGTCTAGCGGATGAAACCGCGCGGCGCAGCTAGAAAAATAAAAATAAAACATCATACTGGATGTACAGTCAGCAACCAAAGTCGACTAACACTTGCAGTTTTTTAATCTTAATTATTAAGCGAAATATTTAATTCAAATCGGAACAGAACTACTTAAACTTTTAAGAACTTAACTCTTATTATTTAAACGAAAAAAAAGCAGTTTATCGAATCATTTTGTGTTAATTTAGATATCAAAAAGTAGCAGTGTTAACCGACTTCTGTTGCTGACCGTACAGTGCAACAACGCTCAAGGTTCCATCGTTTATCTTCGGAAAAACCGAACTTTGCCGAATTAAATGTGACTGTTCCATTAGGAGAGTGACGGAATTAGTGCGTCAATCTCACAGAAGTCAATCTATAATAATTTAAACCAAGAAATCGAATTCGAGATTAAAAATGTAAACAAAGGTGTTTCCAATTTTAAATAATATCTAACCTCAATTGTGCAGTTTGCCGAAAAGTACTACAACATAGTGCTAAAATTGTAGACACAGTTAAAATATAATATTGCACACAGTTTTCAACTTTAAAGTGACGTAAACTAAGATCCAAGAATAAAATATAAATATAAAAAATAATAATAATAAATATATATATTTCTGTTTGAAATAGAATCCTGCAAATTATTTATATGCTACTGGCAATATGTGCTTTTTATTAAGTAATTAAATAAATGAGAATTTTCTTACACACAAACCTTGTCCTGACAATTATGGACAGAACAAAAATAAATCGGCCAGATCGGTCGAACTGTTCTCAAGTGATTAGTTATACAACGAAAAAATTCTTAATTTGAATTGCCTACTAGGGAAATGTTGACTACCCCTGAACTGTTACTTTGACATTTCTTTGTTTACATTTTTGATCTCGAATTCGATTTCTGGGTATAGGTGGGAATATAAATCAATTTCTATTGGTCGATAGTCACAATTTATTGGGTATGTTTCGGTTTTTCCGAAGATAAACGAATGGAACCTTTGAACGTATTTGTACTGTAACATACGCCAAGAAGCAAATTGAGAGAGCAGTGTCATCCAAACCTTTGTTATTGGGCGACCAACAAGCAAGTGGCCCTTCTGATATAGTGTGCGCGCAAGTGCTAGTCACCGCCTGAGGGATGTGAGTGGTGTGACGAGTGAGGAGGCAGGTCGCGATTGACAGACTGAGATAGCTTGGTCTTTGTCTCCCCCGTCTCACTGCTCTCACATACCGTAGGCGGTGACTAGTACTTGCGCGGTCACTGCAGTAAGTAGTCACTACCGTGCCAACCACAGAGTACTTTTATATACACTTCTGGACACATCTATTGGCCCACCTTAGAGTTTAGGTTTCGATGGCCCCTACCGAAATATGATTGCTAGATTGAACAAAAACTGTTGATGCAGTTTTAAACCTGATACATTTTACCATCTTTTTCGATCGTATTGTTTTAAATTTGAATTCAGAATACCATACGACATGGAGCTACGCCTAACAAGTCGGATATGCGCCTTGTTAAAGGCAATTGATTTTTGAATAAAAAACATGTTTTATCAAATAAAGGTTTAATTTAATAACGCGTGTTGCCTCCATGGGCATCTACCACAGCTCTCATACGATTAGGCATAGAGTTTATCAACCGCTCTATGAAATTTTGAGGGATCATCTCCCATTCCTCTTCTATGGCAGTTTTCAACTCCTACATCGTCTGGGCAACTGGCTGACGAGCCCTAACACGTCTTTTTAGCTCGTCCCACATGTGCTCAATGGGGTTCATGTCTGGGCTTCTGGCTGGCCAGTCCATAACTGTGATGTTCACATCCCGAAGATATTCCCTGACGATGCCGGCCGCATGGGCTCTTGCATTATCATGCATAAAAAGGAAATTTGGGCCCACATAGTCCGCGTATGGTATCACGTGAGGTTCTAAGCACTCACGAATGTACCTTTCAGCATTTAATGTTGGCAGCCGTGGTCCTGTAACAACCTCAAGTTGAGTTTTGCCGCTCGCGGATATACCGCCCCAGACAGTCCATGAGCCACCGCCATAAGCAACCCTCTCTTCAAAGCAGCATTGTGCGAAACGCTCTCCCTTACGTCAGTAGACCTTCTTCCTTCCATCATTGCCATGTAACACAATTTTAGACTCATCAGAAAAGAGTACACGGCTCCAATCTTGCTGTGTCCAATTTAAATGACTGCGTGCGAAATGAAGGCGCGCTGTTCGGTGGGCTCGCGTTAGTTTGGGGCCATTAGCTGGCTTGTGTGGTACCATATCGCGTTCTTTTAACCTTCTCCGAACAGTTCGAGCGCTCACAGATACTCCGTGGAAGTCGCGAAGTTGGTTTTGTATCTCAATGGAGGTAAGGTGACGATTTCTCAAGCTGGTCGTCACGATGAATCGATCCTGCCTTTCAGTTGTGACCCGAGATCGTGGCCTTCCTTGGCGACGAACAAAGCCGCCAGTCTCTAGGTACCTCCGATAAACATTTCGGACCGCAGATCGACTTAAATTAAGTTGAGCACTCACGTTTCTTTGGCTGTGTCCGGCCTGAATAAGTGCCACAGCTTGGGCGGCGACTTCAGGTGAAGTATCCATAGATTATTGATAGAACCTCACCTTAATGTTAAGAATAAGTAATGTTTGTTGCAAAACCAAAGATATCAATCACTTTTTCAAGAATTAAATCCAAGTAAACCAATAAAACCAAGTTTTCTTAGTATTCGATTGTTTGATATCAACAAACAGGCTCCAAATTGTCTTTTGTTTCTTTAAATTCTGTGTTCGAAATTCAAAAAAAGACTATTGAATGAAATTGTGAATGTGCCAGGTTCAAAACTGCATAAAAACTTTTTGCTCGACCTAATATAAAATTTTAGCTAGGACCAAACGAAACTGAAAATACAAGGTGGGCCAAAAGATGTGTCCAGAAGTGTATATGGTGCCAACTATGGACTTTGTAATACCAGAGGCATCGCAGACGTATTTTCTGCACCCATACATACCCTTGGTCGGCGCCAGAAATAGATATGGTGGACTTCTCATGTGAAGTACAGTCCGGCCATTAGGTATACTCTATGGTCAAGCCGTCCGTCAAAGGAATGCGCTCCTGACACGACACCTGTCAGTTGGACAACTTCTAGTTGTAATAAGGATCAAATTCGCAAAACGCATTCTCTTGACTCGACGGCCAGACTAGCTCTGGAAATTAATAAAAGATACAAAAAAAAACTTAATTTTCATTTTATTCGATTAAAAATACATAAAGTAATACTCAGCCTTATGATACATTATCTTAATTCTAGAAATTATAATCATTAATATAATGAATTAATGTACTGTACATAATATTAACATTCTGATGTTCACCAACTAAACTTAACTAAAAGTATACCTATCTCTTTCTAGCAGGTAAAACTAGAAAGTGACAGTAAGTAGTAGTATATGTTTATTATTTAGCTTAGTTGGCGCCCTATAGATTCTACGTCAGTTTTTCTTAGCATAAAACTGTAAGGCCGTGTCTTAACCGAAAATGATTGCGGCGCGCGAACGCGATTGTCGCGCGAGTACGCGATTCGCGGTCCATTATAATCTATATCAATAATAAAGGTGAAGAATTTGTTTGTTTGTATATTTGAATGCGCTCTAATCTCTCGAACTACCAGTCGGGTTTGAAAACAATGTTTTTGCGTATGGTAACCCAATTCATGAGGAAAGCTACAGACTATTTAACATCACGCTAGGGGGCTCTTAGGAGTCGAACAAAAAGAAAAAAAAAATCTGAAAGAACGCGAAGCAAAAAAATTAAACAATAGCGCGGGCAGGCGATGCGACGCGACGGGGTGGGTGGGGGAACAGGAAATTTCACGCGGACGAAGTCGCGGACAGAAGCTAGTATATGAATATGATGTACTCGCGCGATCAATCAAGTCGCGTTTTTACGTCCTAATTCATACAAAAGATCGCGTTCGCGCGCTACGGCTGCTTTCGATTAGCACGCGGGGTTTAACATTGAATTATTTCTTATTCATAAGATAAGCAGAGTTTGTATTTTGACATTAGCCAATTGTTTTATACAATTTTATAATAAGAAAAATTACTGATTTATTACAACAAAAATATTGAAATACCTACTTATTCGTTTCTTTACAATTTTAATTTACACCTACCCTCCTATTTAAGATAGTTAAGGTAAGTTTTTAACACTGCGGGACAGTAAACGCTATTGTGTCTCGCTGAGTGTCCATGAACCAATTATCAAGAATGAACAGAAACCTAATTTTAGATGAAAAACTAAAATCTTACATATTTTACAAATTGACAATCAAAGACTCATAATATATATTTTTTTCTATTGGCCGTTTCTTAGGGCATCAACTAAAATAAAAATAATTTGCTAACTTTGCAGGCAGAGATGAAAGAAAATTAGTTTGAACCAAAACTTGCAAATTGGTTTATACAAAACTGCAGAATATACCATTTAAAAACAATAAATTGTGTGCAGGTCACTTTAACAGTTCTTTACTCATTTATTATGGGAGTATTATGATTTCTCTAAGAAAGCTATTGCATATTTTACACTTAGCAAAGTGAGAATTTTCAAAATTTAACTTGGTTGGTGTTATTTAATTTATTTATTGTAAGAAAACACCTATATCATGTTTGGGAAGACTTCACATGAACAATACTTCCCTGTTTCTTGAATATAAACCAAACAACAAAACAATTAATTAAGTGGGTAGTTTTACATTTTAGTGTCTCGCTTAAGAGCAGAGGAAGACCAAAGAAACGATGGATGGATTTCATGAAAGATGATACCTACATTATGCCTAGAAAGGATGGTGGTATTCCTGTTCGTCCCACTGGTGGCACGGACGAGAATTTAATAAATAATATTAATAATTCCCGTTCGTCCAACTAACAAAATCAGTGCGACAAACGGGAATAGATTATAAATTTAATATTATTTTTTTAAATCCCCTTGTGCCACCAGCAGTGGGACGAACGGGAATACACTGAAAGGAGGTGAGTTCTGACATGAAGGCTGATAGTTGTAGTATAGAAGACGAAGACATGCGTCATGCTGCGCCGATTCGAGATAAGGGTAGGAAGATGCTATTTTGCTTCCATGTTTATTTTTGATTTGCAGTTGTGTAATATCTATACATATCATAAATTAAGGTCGCTGTTCGTGTGTGTGAATGCATTGTTCTTCTACTGCCGTGTCTCCTGCGCGTTTTTACGAAACATAACACAAAACCATCGAAACAGAGGCGTGGCCATACACATTTGTGTATCATAAATTAATGTCGCTTTTCGTGTCTGTCTGTGTGAACGCGTTGTTCTTCTACAGCCGTGTCTCCTGCGCGTGTTTTTACGAAACAACACAAAACCATCGAAACAGAGGCGTGGCCATACACATTTGTGTATCATAAATTAAGGTCGCTTTTCGTGTCTGTCAGTGAGAACGCGTTGTTCTTCTACAGCCGTGTCTCCTGCGCGTGTTTTTACGAAACATAACACAAAACCATCGAAAGAGAGGCGTGGCCATACACATTTGTGTACGCAAACACGATGTTTTTGTTATCCGAGCTGCATGGAAAATTCCCCGCGCGGGGGAAGAGGGAAGGGTTTGTTTCATTGTCGACTGCCGCGCGCACCGCGCATATCTGTCCTAAAATTAATGATAGCACGTCTCGTTCGTCGAAACTCATTACATCTTCCTACACGAAATGTCATCTACGGACAAAAAATGTGTACTTAACTATAAATTATTTGAATACGCAGGAGACAGCTTGTATATGAAAACAAATGTTTACTTATATATAATAAGGTTTTTTGTGTAATGTTTCGTAAAAACTCGCGCAGGAGACACGGCTTGGACTACGCCAGGGGGTTTGTGTATAAAACACTAATAATAATAAATAAATCTCAATGTTTTGTCAAGTCGTAAGAACGATGCAGAGGGGGGGGGGGGGGGGGGGGGGGGGTCGCTGATTCTAAGTATAATAATAAATTAAACCACTATGGCTAAAAACAATTTTGTAAAAAATAAGTCTGAAAAAGTCAGTCAGAATTCCGAATCGATATTTTGAAACGGAATTCCGACTGTACGTAGCCAACTTAAGGGTCAATTTGGCATAAAAGTTGTGTGCTTATTGCACTTTCGGCGCCACAAATTTTATTTATACTGCCGATGCCGTCTCTAGCCGCTGCCGACGCGGCGAATCCGTGCTGTGTATATAAAAGTATTGCTAAAAATGCTCACAAAAAAAAAAAAAATATGTAGTTAACAATCCTGCTCTAAATAATTGATCTTTTTTTATAAAAAAAAATTATTCAATACCTTTTTTAAATTTATACTATTTTGTCTAGGAACCTATACCAACAAACCTACGCAGGTTGATGAATATTCTCTTTGCTTTTAACACAAGACACTTTCTTTTCTATTATAATGTACTTTCGAGAAAATCTGAATTTGACCAATTTGAAAACAAAATTTCCACACAATGACCACATCCGTTAGCAAATGTTACTATAGCGGCTGAGCGCTGCAAGCAAGAATAGTCCTTACGGTGTATAGATATAAGTTTCCTCGATAGTACATGATATATACAACATTATTTTTAGTATATGCAAAACCTGAATATAGTTTGTTCAGAATAAATAACTGAATCGATTCCAATAATTTTTATACCGTGTTATATTTTGCCCCAAAAATCTTAAAAAAAGGTTACAATATGGACACCGCGCGACGAACACAAGTCACTGAAGGTTATAACGGCACTAGGCACGGGCACACAGCGGGCGCCGCGTGGTGATCATGTTTTTGTACGGACAACCACGTAACATAACAAGCTTTTAACTTTGTGATTTTTCATGATACAGTTTTGAAATTTTGTAATATGGACAAAACTTTATCATGCTCCCTTAACAATATATTCCTGTGAGAGCGCAGCTAGTGACAAACGAACATTGTGTGATCGAGTCGTGAGCCGTGCATGCGATTATCGCCTTTGAGGTGGTCATGCGGAACTTTGGCCCATAGTACATAGATTCTTTACATAAAAATACTAGACACATGTTTCGGGTTTCGCATAAACTAAAACTGATGTTGTATATGGTTGGAGCTTGATTAGTAAGGTACCTACCTGTCCCATCAACGATGTGAAAAGCTATCAACAATTTTCCCGTTCAAGAAACGTACAAAATATTGTAGGTTGCGTTTAAATAAAAGAGATAAATAATATATTAAAAGTTGATAGCTGACTGTTCAAACCGCCAGTGAGTACTCATTTATCGCAGCAAAAAGAGCTATCAAAGAGAGTACTCTTTCAGTGTCGCTTGGTAGGCAGTACACTCGCTCAAAAACTTATGTTTGGTACATACACATACCAGTGAGTAATGGCTTGTTGCCAGCACTCGCTCTGCTTGTTGCTAGATCTACTCGCTTCTCTTTATCGTCGACAGTGAGACAGGTGCCTTAGGCAGATCATTTTGCAGTTTCTCTTAATGTATATATGTAAGGTTTTAAGACAAAGATGCATTTAAAACACAGTCATCAAAATGTAATCGTCACTTTTTAACTCTTCCGGGGCACTTTCGTAAAAACAGCAATTTCATGTGTTTATGCATTTCCTAGTTATGTTTAGGGTTGGACTATAAAAATAAAAGAAAACAAATTACAATTGGCTTTTGAGGATTGATTCAAAACAATTGATAGCTCATTGATAACCGGCATCACTTGAATCATAATATTTAGTTAAACAACAAGATGTGGTTCCAAAAATGTGATGAAATTGATCAATTTTTTTTTCCTCTCATTATCTGCAATCGGCTTTCTAGCCATAATCAGATAGGGTCTTCGTGTGAGATTTTTTTTTTGTGACGTTCCATTGAACATTCACATTATGAGTTCAGTACTAAGTAAACTTTAAATTTTCACTGTCTCTGTCTCAATCCAAGTTTAGGATTTGCCATCTCTTTAAACGGATTTTATCCCCTTGTCTGTTTAGAAGGTTCTGGGCTACATTGCTGTTCTTGCTCAGTCTCTGTTTGTATGTTTTGCATTTTGCGCATAATTCTTCTTTCACTGTTCGAATCTTTAGGTGTTTGTGTATTTCTGAGTTTCTGGCAAACCAGGGTGCACTTGAGATTGTTTGAAAGGCTAAATTTTGGAACCTTTGTAAGAAAATGATCACTGGATAGCAAAGAAAAATAACCCCAAATATATGGTAAGTGTAATGCACAATGGTCCACTTGAAGGACTACGTGCGGAAACCAAACCCCCATAACATAGAACATGGTTAGCGTACCACTCACCCTGAAAGAGTTAAGATGAAAAGCAGAAATTCAATGCAATATTCTTAGAAAATAACAAATTTAAAATGATTTCCTAATACTGTACTTACTGCAAAATGATCCACGAAACGTACTCTCGTCCCAACATAAACATAACAACAATATCTTTGATTAATCAGTTTCTAATGAAATTCAATAGGACACTGGCGGTACATGCTGCGGCATCATCGTAGTATACACACACTGGTTGTCATTCATCGTCGGCTTCATCACTTGATGCATCTGCTGATGCTGCATAATATTCTGAAGTTGCGGCTGTGGCTGAGGAGGAGGCATTGGAGGTTGTTCTGGTTCTTCTTTTGGCTTCTTATTCTTTTTCTCACATTTCTTAAACTTAATACCGAGTTTGTTCAACAGTATTAATCTTAGAGACTCTTTTCCTCCACGGTAATTAAGTTCGTGTTTAGCTGCAGCTAAAATTTTACCCAGTGTAGGAACCTCTTTTCTGACTGAGTAACTGTTTACAATGCCTCTTAGAGCACATAACTGGAAATAATCAAGCTGTACCTTAGTTTTTCTTACGCGTTTTTTCTTTGGACCAGCGATTTTTGTTTGAGTTGCCTCCGCGCGTAAACCGTCCCTCTTTATTCGTTTTATCGTGCTTTCTGACAACCCTGTGGCCGCGCACGCTCTTTTAACAACGTTTTCTACTGGGTACGCGTAGCCTCTGTTCTGCTTTTCGCTCTCAAAGAACTTTATTACCTTAAATATAATTTCTCGGGCTTGGCCCTCAATCGCCTCTTTTTTCTTCTTTTCCAATTTTTCGATTTTGGGTTTTCGCTCGACCAGCAATGATGGTATCGTTGGCTCGGGCTCCTGCTGGTGTGTGTTCACCTGCGGTTGAGGTTGTTGCTGTTGGACATGGTTTTGAAGCTCTTGGGGCCCCGGTTGGTGCATAATAACAGCACTAACAACAGGCACCTCATAAACATTGACATTTATATTCATTTTTGTTATAAGCAATTTATGTTTTTTGCAAGATGTGCGTCCTTCATTAATGTATCGCTTAATTTTGTCGTTGCTTGTTAGGAGAAATACATTATTTTGTGTTTATTTACGATTAAATACACAATAGAAACAATAAATTATCAAATACGGTAGCCATAGGCCATTATTTACCATAGACAAAACTATTATGTTTTCAATTTCTCATTTCGAATGACACCTTTAATTTAAATTTTCCCAGGAACATCTACTTGATTCACGTTACTTTCGTCCATAAAAAAATTATACAGCTTCTTTTCAAACCAATGGGTAATAATATAGAAAATTTTCAAAGATTTCTACAGTTTGTTTTGTATTTTATCAATTTAAACAATATTATTGATTAGCGTTAGCAAAAATCTTCCCGATTTCATGGGTAAATTATTTCAATAATCATTCCATAGACAAATGTTACAAATGTAAATGAAAAGTTCCACGATTCCGTCCGTTTGAATGAGTTCTTCAAGTACCACTATGACAGATAGTTGCCAAATAAATATTTTTCCACGATTACGGGACTGTTAAACGTAAGAAGTTCATGACTGGTACAGCCCGATTCAATCTTTATGGCGGCTCAGGAACAGTACATGAGGCGAGTTGCTGCGCGCAGTAACAATTTCTTAATGAGTCAGCGGGAATGAGTGGTGGGGGAGTGCGCACTTCAGAGCCGCCATAAAGTTTGACGCGTTTATCTAGGTTGACTGGTAATTAGTGACCAATACACATGAACACATGATTATACTCATGATAACAAACAACTTTTACTATGGGACCAAACCTGAAATCGCGAAAAAAAATCAGCTGCCTCCTATATTCATGTTCGCATAACTCGTCAAAATGTAGGGAGCAGCTGATTTTTTTTGCGCGATTTCAGGTTTTTCCCATTGTAAAAGTTGTTTGTTATCATGAGTACAATACAATGTTTAAGTATCGGTCATTAATTACCAGTCACCCTATATACAGGGTGTAAATGTAAACAGTGGCAATATTTTAAGGGGTCATTGTACAGAGGCCAGCTGGTCAAGCCACCCGAAACTGTCAACTTTTCCCAATCAACCTTGAACCTAATGCTTAAGCAATAAAGAAGAAAATCTATTAAAGAAATTTGACAGATTGTAGTAGCTTGATGTGCTGGCGTTTCTGTACGTACTCATCATTATGATCAACTTCTATTATGGAACCAAACCTGAAATCGCGAAAAAAAAAATTAGCTGCTCCCTACATTTTGACGAATTATTCAAACAAATGTACTGAACAGCTGATTTTTTTTCGCGATTTCCGGCTTGGTCCCATAGTAAAAGGTGTTTATAATGTTAAGTACCCCTTAAAATATTGCAGCTGTTTACACTTATACCCTGTAAAGATTACAATTTAGAGGTCGGAATAGTTAAAGCAAAATAAATTCTTAAAAAGTTGGCTGGTTGGTGGTGTGAGTATTTACTTGATTATAAAGCTAAATATCTAATCAAATCAATACCTACATACAGAGTGGTGATTAAGGGGGATCCGCAGTAGTAGCCGCGAAATTCAAATTTCCTTACATTTTTTGCAATTTGCAGGTCAGTGTCAGGTTGTATGTTGATAAAAATATGACACGCGGCTTAATTATTATAGAAAATTACATACTTTTGGCTTTTGCTACAGAATAAAATTATTTTATTGGAAAACAAAATATTGATGGACTCTCGGACCTTGGTTCATCATCATCATCATTTCAGTCGAAAGCCGTCCACTACTGGACACAAGCCTCCCCAAGCACCGTCGCTTTGGCCGATTCTGTCCTCCGCTAAGGAGTAATAGAATACTGTCCTGTGGGTTCTGTACATACATCTCGCATGGACAAGCGGATTCCTGCGGTCTTCATGGACCTTGGTTGCTAAATGGTAATTTTACACTAGTAGTAGCAATACTCAATAACTGTTACCACTTTTACGTCTGTGCTTTCCTAAATCATAATCTGTAAAAGTGTCTGTACTTTATATAGTCTATTATCTATGGTAGTTTGTTTATGTCAAACAGTGCAGTGTTCTTCAGTGTTCACAGCATTACTTACATTACTTACTTGATTGTCAACTAATTGTTTCATAAGTAAATAAATCTAAATTTATGAAGTCAAATGGATTTTATTCATTACGATCTCCAATTCTAATACTCGTGGGTGCGTGGGTGGGTCGGTTAAGTGGCTTAAAAGGCTAGTATTTAGACTTTTCTGGTCTCGACACCCTTAGCAAAAAGACTCTGATTCATAACACTGCGAGTTTCAACATTTTTGTGTGATAAAATTTAAAAAAAAACATACTTCACTTTCTAGAAATCAGATTCGTATAGCGATTTTTAATTTTATTTTATTCTATGGGAGATCACCATCTGAATACTACTTCGTCTGTGGTTCACAGAGTACATTATAATATACTTGCAGTGCACTATGCAAAAATTATAACTAACAAACAGTTTATTCTAATTTTTCAATTACTTTATTGTTTTATACGACTAATAAGTTTGGCTAAAATGGACGACTGTCCAGAAATAGAGTTAAAGAAGCTGTGTTGTACGTGTTTAAGTCGGGATAGAAAGTTGTTTCAACTGTGCAGACTACCTGACGGCGTTAATAATTTATATTTGCTGCTATCCTTTGATTCTGAAGCTTACAGGGTAATTATTAATTATTACTTGTATAGGATAGAGAGTCGTCGTAGGGGCGAACTGTATGTTAAAATTTAAATAATTAATATGTCGAGATAATCAGTTAAAAGTTGTTTGTTGTTAAGTCAATGTTATGTATTTGCCATAAAAGCGGTGCAAAATATGGTAGATAAAGTTTGTTAGTGCGATGAGTGCTATTACACATTTCGTGATAAATTGGCATGCATGATGTAAATATTTAAAAGATGCTGGTTTCAATAAGCAAATCTCTACACAAATGAATGCACTAGTGTTCAACATTAAATTATTTACATTTTTTTGGTAATTAAGGTAGTTGGTGGATTGTGTAGTGTAAGGAAATCCTATACAATGTGAGATCAGCTTATACTGGAAATGTATAGCTTGATCTGTAGCCGTGTGTACAGCATAATTGACCGAGCAAGCGAAACGTCTCTGCTTCAAGTCTGGAAAAATTTCTTGCATTTGCATTCCTACGTGAAAACTTAGGTGAAGTGAACTGTCACACCGAGACATAGCTGTGAACCCTACTTCAAGTCGTTATAAATTCTTACGTTTCCGTCATTGTATATTTTGGAAATGGCAATTTTTTTAAAAGCAACGTAAAGCTATTTGCTGAAGTCTCAGACAGCAAGAGGGGTCCCGTTAGAAGTCAATACAAAAATCTTTTAACTGTCAGCAGCTATAAAACTGCACTACTTAGAAAAAGTGTTCTTTGCATGGGTCCAATTATATTTAATAAACTACCGGACAATATAAAAAATGACACCCTTCAACAATTTAAAAACAAACTCAAGGCATATTTGACTCAGAAATGTTACTATACAATAAGTGATTTTTTGAATGACCCTTTACTGTGACATTGCGGTTACACTATGAATTGAACATTGTATTATTGACATTATTTATAATTGACATTAAGTAGCTATTATTGACATTTTAATTTGAAAGTATTATATTATTTATTTTATTAGTTTTCCTTAATAGTATTGAAGTTTAAAACTTAATTTTGAAATTATTATATTAATTATTTTATTGGTGTTCCAACTGTATTTAAATTTGAAACTTCATTTGTTAAATTTTGCATGCCAATACTCAGGCAGACTGTGCAGGGGCCAATATATATTTTTTTACCAACTTTTTGTTAAACACCTACATTCTATGCAAATAAATGATTTGATTTGATTTTGATTTTTTGAATAGTGTGAATCCCTATGCTATGATGCTAGCATCATAGCATCAGGTGGAATCATTGGAATGACAGCTCACTCTACCTAAGCTTTCACAATGATATTTTTCACAGAATAGACTGGCAGAGGGGCGGAACTATTATGTGAAAAAAAATCATGGCTCCAATGTGAGAGAGAGACGGAGCTATATACAACCTATAGCACCATCCTTTTTTCTCAACGGAATCATGATTGATCCATGATCTTTTTTCACGTCATAGTACGGCCCCTGTTTTGCAAAGTGGAAACACCACTGGGAAAAGTATCAATATTGCGTAAATAGGAAAATATATTCTTTTTAATATAGTTCATTGGTTAAATTTGGAACATACCTCGTAAAAAAAAAAAAATTAAATGATGTAATTTCTAATTTTTTCTACAAGAAAATAAGCTCTTGCACATAATAGCAAAATTCCACAAAAACAAGTAAAAACTAGGATAAAATATTATTTTTGTTGCTACACTACAGGTAAAAATAAAGCTGGTTAAAATTAAAAAAAGTGTCTCTGTAACATACCTCTTGGGTGTACTAACTTTTCTTCTATACAAACTACTGTTCTCATTACAGGAGGGATTCTATAAGGACACTGCTAGCTTATATATATGCTGGGAGTGTAGAGCTGTCATGTGCAGAATCACACGGTTCAGGAAACAGGCCTGCAGGGCACAGAGAGAGCTGACGAGTATTGCTGATGGGAGAACTCATGTAAGAATGTTATATATTAACATAAATTCAACCTGCCTAGCTTTTTCGCAAAAATTTTGGAGTCGGCTTCCAGTCTAACTGGATACAGCTGAATAGCAGTATTTTACATGGAGCAATTGCATAAATGACCTCCACAACCCAGTAACTGGGTAATACGATACCCCTTGATAAGATGGTTGTCAGACTTTCGGGCTTCTGACAACCCATAACAACTGTCAAGGATCCACGAATGAGCCAGGACCAACGGCTTAACATGCTTTCCGAGACACGGAGGAGTCTCTGTATGTAAATATCACCCATCCACGGACCATCCCATGCAGGCGTAGCTTAACCTGATGGATCAATCCATGGGGCTGTTTTTATTTAGCCACAAGCTCCTCCGAGAGTAAGTTAATGCACATAGTAGATGGTGAGATGTGATGTGTGATGGATTACATGGTTCTAATATTCGTAGAGTCAGCTGAAAACCTTAACTTCAGTTGACTTTTAAGAGCTGTAGAGTTGGCATGGTTAGTCTTGCTTAGAGGGGCTTGTGGCTAAGTAATAACAGCCGATGGTTCGCTCAATCAGGCGCTAAATCAGGTAGCTTACTACGCTTACCGCGATTGTACCATGGATGGGTGACCATCTTTACATACCAAGTCCTGCCGTGCCTCGGAAGGCACGTAAACAGTTGGTCCCGGCTGTTATTTGTAGATCTTTGACAGTTGTTGCCGAGTTGTCAGAAGCCCGAAAAGCCTCTTTTACCAAGGGGTATTGTATTACCCAGTAATTAAGTTGAGGTCACATAGGCAGTCACTCCATGTGAAATACTGGTATTCAGCTGCATCCGGTTAGCCTGGAAGCTGATCCCAATATAGTTGGTGATGGCTTGTCCTGCACACAGACGTTTGTAGGGCATTTGCGTAAATCACGAAACCTTACTCTTGAAACTTGAGCATTACGGACTAGGTAAACTTGCGCTCAGTTTAGTAAAATCTTATTTAAATTACAGACAACAACAAGTTCAAATAAATGGTGTCAATTCACTCGGTCTAAAAGTACAAGTGGGTGTTCCACAGGGCTCGATATTGGATCCTTTCCTCTTTTTAGTATATATTAATGATCTACCCCATTTATTAAAAAACCAACCACAAATGGTGTTATTTGCTGACAATACATCCTTAATTTTTAAGATAAATAGACGTGCATCAAATCTTGACGACGTAAATATCGCCCTACTGCAGATCCATAATTGGTTCACTGCTAATAATTTAGTATTAAATGGGAAAAAGACTAAATGTATAAGATTTGCTTTACGAAATGTTAAAAGTATTGATTGTGACATAGTATTAAAGAAAGAGAAACTAGAATTCGTCGATAAAACTGTTTTCCTGGGGATCACGCTCAACTCAAGGCTGCAATGGGGTCCGCATTTAACATCTCTTGCAGGACGGCTAAGTTCAGCAGCATATGCGGTGAGAAAAATCCGTCAATTCACTGATGTAGATATCGCGAGGCTGGTCTATTTCAGTTACTTTCATAGTATTATGTCTTACGGTATTTTATTATGGGGACGGGCTGCAGACATAGAGTCTATTTTTATTCTTCAGAAAAGAGCCATCAGAGCAATATATGGCCCCCGCAGGCGCGATTCTCTAAGGGAAAAAGATATTAACGTTATGACGGTACCTTGTCAATATATCTATGAAAACATCATGTACGTAAGGAAAAATCTAAATCTTTTCGGTAAAAGAGGTGATGGACACAATTATAGGACTAGAAATAGGGACCAATTAGTTCAACCAGGTTTCAGACTGGCTAAAGTAGACTCATCCTTCATGGGGTACTGTTTAAAATGTTATAATAAAATACCTCCCCACATACTCCAGCTGAATGAAACGAAATTTAAATGTTGTATAAAACGCACACTATGCAGCCAGGCATATTATAAGTTGGGGGATTACATCGCTGACAAAAATGCTTGGCTGAATGCTTGTCCTGCTCCACAAGGATGCATTAACTAATTGATTAGCATTCGGAAATATTGTTGGAGCTGCTGAGATTAAGATGAGAGAAAACTTTCTTTGCATTGTTTAAATTCAATCTCTTAGTATTATATAATTGCATAGCACATGTGTGAGCACTATGTAGCTACTATTAAGCTACCTTTTACTGGGTACGTCTTTCACTGACTTGAGTGTGCCCTGGCGGTTGAGAGCATGTCATGCTCACACAAATGTCTCGCTGATGGTGGCGTGTGTGTTGGATCATTAAGTTACCTTCAAAATGGTTGAGCTAATTGGTGCTGATTCATGCGTCATGTTCGTGAACGGGCGCCGTCAGTTGAGACTGGTCGTCTCTTAGCTGCCATGGCTTATTTTTAATTTTAATATTTAATTTAGTTGTTTTAGTTTTTTATGTTTTTATTGTTTGTATTTACATTGTTCTCACATGTATATTTTCAACATGAACGATGTAACCAATATTTTGTAAAAATATTATGATTTAAAAGAGTCTGTGGAGTTTCTTGCCCGTTCTTCTCCATAGGGATCTACTACGCTTTGGAATGGGCAACTAGCTTCATCTTTCTGACTGACCGATCCATTGACAATTCAAAAGTGCCTGTAATTGGTTTATTTGAAATAAATGCTTTGAGTTTGATTTGTATTTCCTATGCAATAATTTTTTTTTTTTTTTTTTTTTTTTTTTTTTTTGATACTCAAACTCAAACTCAAAGCATTTATTTCAAATAAACCAATTACAGGCACTTTTGAATTGTCAATGGGTCGGTCAGTCAGAAAGATGAAGCTAGTTGCCCATTCCAAAGCGTAGTAGATCCCTATGGAGAAGAACGGGCAAGAAACTCCACGGACACTCTTTTAAATCATAATATTTTTACAAAATATTGGTTACATCATGGTTACATCGTTCAAGTTGAAAATATACACGTGAGAACAATGTAGAAAGACGTGCACGTTAAAAAGCGTCCGTAATAAAAAGATAATAACTAAAACAACTAAATTAAATATTAAAATTAAAAATAAGCCATGGCAGCTAAGAGACGACCAGTCCCAACTGACGGCGCCCGTTCACGAACATGACGCATGGATCAGCACCAATTAGCTCAACCATTTTGAAGGGAACTTCATGATCCAACACACACGCCACCATCAGCGAGACATTTGAGTGAGCATGACATCTGTTTACTTCTTAAAGTGGAGATAAATAATAATAATAATAATAATATCGTTTTATTTATATAAAAATGGTTCAGATTTACAAAAACTTAGAAATTAAACATTTAGAGGACACACTTGCTCATTTGCCTGAACTAGGTAGAACCTGTGTTTCAGGCTAGAAAGGTGCATAGAGTATTAGATTATAAAATTAACAACCAAGACTAATTAAAACTAATATTAAATTAAAAGACTAAAACATGTTTTATTTACAGACAACGAGTAAATCCTCTGTCTCGACTGTATGATATACTAAGTAAAAATTGCAGAATAATCTTTTTACAGTCGTAATTAATTTAATTTATAGATACTTAATTTCCTATTTTAATTTATTGTACAAAAATGGGCCTAAAAATGTATAAAATCTGTTTACAAAGATATATTTAGAGGATGCATTTGACTCACATACAATATCATTCCGTCTCTTATTAGTACTTGCAATGTTATAGGAAAGCATGGTGTGCTGTTTTAATACCAAGTGCGATATGAAAAGCTGGCGAACAGTCAGCACGTTACAACGTTTGTATAGCAGATCTGTAGGATAGAGAAAGGGATGGAAGTTTGGCTACCTTTAAAATAGCTCTCTGAGCTCTTTCAAGAGGCAGCAAGTAAGTTTTTGGTGCTCCACCCCATGAAGTAATACAGTACTGTATTACAGATTGACCTAAAGCCAAGTAAACTTGTGACAATAGTTTTTTATCCGCAATGGCTCGCAATTTTTTAAAAACAAAAATTAACCTGCGCACTCTTGTAACCAAGCTGTCAATATAGTGGTCCTAAAAGAGAGCGACTCGTCTATTAATACCCCCGAGATATTTTATGTTACAAGTTTTGAGGATAAAAGGACACTTACATATGCTGACTGAGCGGAGTCCGCAATGATGGGCATACAGATGAGAGTTTAGTAATATTATAAAAAGCGGTTTGCGGATGGAGAAGTGAATATATTTTGTCTTGTCGGTATTTAATGTTAGTAAGTTGCTGTGAAGCCAATTAGACACAGTATTGAAACCTATTTGAGCATATTCGTACAATTCGCTGTTTGTTTTAGCGGTGATAATTAACGCTGTATCATCTGCATACGATATAATTTTGCCTTGTTCAATATTTAAACTACACAAATCGTTTATGTAAATCAGGAAAGGGTGGGGCCAAAATACTTCCCTGGGGAACACCAAACCCTGTGTTTTTTTGCTCGTCGCTAAAAATATTGTCAATTTTAACACATTGATAACGGATCGCCTAAGTAGTCAGCAAAAAGTTTCAGCGGCGTTCCCCTTATTCCTAAAGCCTCTAATTGTACAAAAGCGCAGAAACGGAGACTGTATCAAAAGCCTTCGCCAGATCAAGGGAAAATCCCCAGGGTCTGATTTCCTTTACCAAGTTCTTCTGAGACATAATCTGTTAAACTGTGCACTGCATCGGCTGTGGATAATTTGGCTCTAAAACCAAATTGCGCAGATGATAAAAATTCATTTTTCTCTAGATAGTTAACTAGTCTACTATTTATAATTTTTTCTAGTATTTTAGATATAGAGGGCAGTAGTGATATTGGCCGATAGTTGTTAACTAAGTCTTTGTTTCCGGATTTGAAGATAGGGATTACAATTGCTTTTTTTAGGCATTTAGGGAAAATGCCTTCAGAAAAACACATACGAAAAATATGTGTTAAGGGAGGTACAAGGATATGCTTAAAGAGTTTAAGTGTCTTATTGCTAATATTATCCCATCCAACAGCACAGTCATCTTTTAGTCCACAGATTATTCGGGTAATTTCGTCTTCGTCGGTGTCTAGCAAGGCAAAAGATTTTAGGGTACGCCTATTTCCAGCCTTTTGGGAAGAAGGTTGAACACAGTCAGGTTTTGGAATCTGCTCAGCAAGAGTTTTCCCAACATTTACGAAAAAATTATTCACTACGTTGGCTGACAGGATAGGTGAAGGATTAGAAAGCAGTAAACTCGAATTTGATTCACGCTGATTTGACATATAGGTGACGTTTTTGATATGTTTCCAAAGTTGCTTGCTATTGTTTCCCGCTCTATTTAATTCATTTTTATCGTAATTTCTCTTTAAATCCTTTAGGAGGTTGTTACAAAAATTCCTGTATCTGGTATAGGTGACTTTAGTGACGAGATTATCTGGGTCCTTCCTGTATCTTTGATGAAGTTTATCTCTCTGTCTTATGCACCGAATTAGGCCAGGAGTAATCCAAGGTTTAATATTATAATTTTTCTTGTTTACTGTAATAACGGTCGTGTTGCGTAATATAGCTGATTGGACATGTTTTATTAAAAACGATAAAGCAAAATTAGCGTCAGCTGTATTGAAAACTGGGTTAAAATCAATGTTGCATAAATCATATTCAAGTTTGTTTATGTTTAGTTGCGTTTTGGTCTGTGGGCGATTTTGCTTAGGCAGCGTTAAGTTAAGGCACAGTAAAACCGCGTGATGGTCGGTAATTGTAGAGTTAGTAACAAGCGTAATAAACGGAAAACTGGATTTGATTATCATATGATCGAGACAGGAACCGCTTTGATGAGTAGGCAGTGTATGTGCGGACAGAAAACCATGGAAAGAGTAGATATTAAGATAGTCTTGGATCCCTGCATTGCAGTTATCAGCGTTAATGTTTATATTTATATCTCCTGTTAGTATAACATTCTTAAAAGTGCCTACTGCTTGAAAAATTTGGTTTAAGGAAGCAAGAAAAGCATCCAAGTTTCTAGCAGAAGGGGATCTATATACAGCAATTATTGCTGCGGTTGTACCAATTTTAATAATTAAGCAATTACTCTTAAAGTCGTGTATATTAGGTTCCTCGACTGTGACCATTAATGAATCTTTTGAATAGACAACCACACCATCATTTTGATTGTTATTGATTCTGGTAAATGCTACGTTGTACCCTGGTATTACTGGGAGATTATCCTGGCGATTTGATAACCAGCACTCGGTTAGTATTATTATATCACAATTAAAGTTAAGTCTATGAAGAAAAATGTTAAAGCTATCCATGTTCTTATAAATACTACGAATGTTTTGGGTTAGTATGGTTAGTGACTTTTGATACACGGAAAGATATTGTCTGCAGTCCTCAACCTTACATGACTTTGAAACAGTCTGAAAACTGTTATCTATATCCGAAATTAAGGTACTATCCATAGTATAATAAAAAAAGTGTAAATAAAAAGTAAAGTCTAAAATAAAAACAGTTATGTGGCGCTCTTAGGCGCCTTCATAATCGATTGAGTTGATGTACCTGTTTTCGGCAGCCTTTTTAGCTGGACAATCTAGATCTCCCGTTTTGTGGCTCGCTGGTTTTTTGAAGCGCAGACATGTTGCACATTTTGGCACTTCGGCTTTCTTTGTGCAGTCTTGAGTGGTGTGCCCTTCTTCACCGCAATGACCACACGTAGGGGCAGTGACTTTGCAGAACTTGGCTGCGTGGCCGTACTGTTGGCACTTGTAACATCTGGTTACCAGAGTGAAATCACGTATTGGGCAGGACGTCCAATTAATAAATAGTCGTGCCTGGGTGATCAAGGCCTTGCGAATGACGGCTGGAACTTCTAGTACATAATTGCAGTATTCAGTACCTTTTCTCCCAGATTTGTGGCTTAGTTTTGTTGAGGTCATAAATGTATCTCGGGACATAGTCGGCAGTTTGTCAGCTAAATTTTGTTCATAGAGACATTTAAAGACCTCATTTTCAGTCATACATGTGGGCACTCCAATTACTACAATGCGAGGTTTGCGCTTTCTGGGTTCGTTGACGGTAAGCTCTGACGAAGCAGTTTGAACTGTTTGCTTGAGTTTGTCCAGGTCCTCTTTAGTCTCCGTGCTAATTATGAGACCTCCTTTTCCGATTTTGCGTACGCCTCGTACTTTCAGCTTCATTTCACCTGGGCATATGATGTTCTGGACCATGTTCCTAGTTTCGTCACTGGTCTTTGAGTTATCACATGGAAAAATTGCCACGGAGCTAAGTTGGTTTGGACGAACAAAGTTGCTGGATCCCTTCTTCACCATATCGGCAAAAGATGTATCACTCCTCCCAGCTCCTTGCTTTGTACAGGACTCCTGAAAGGTGCGGTTCATCTCTGTAAGACAGTCCGCTAGGTCTCGAGCTTCAGTCATGGTTTTAAGGGTGGTATGGGTTTGTATGGCATTTGATTTCAGCGACTGGTATCGCACGGCCATTTGAGAAACTCCGTGTCCAACTTTTCGGCAAAGATTGCTGATTTTTAACTTCTGCTCCGAATTGAGTTTTCCATCATTAGCAATAGCACAGACCTCATTCAAGCATTGTTCAATGGATCCCATCCAGTTCTGGATCTCCGGAGTGGGGATTAGTTCAGCTGGGTCCACAACCACTTCTTGGTTCTGCTTGGGTTGTTGAGGTGGTCTTGGTGTTGGAGTCGATGGAGGGCTGCGCGATGTCAACCCGCTCCGAGTAAAGGGGCTGCCTTCCATACTTCAGATTATAAAAATAGTATATTATTATAATCTAGTCAGAATCATCCTTAACATCACTTGATTTATAAAACACGCTACTACACTATAAAACTGGGTCAGTATTTATGCAAGTGTTAATTTATTTATTTTTATAATGCATTGATGTGCACGTCTGTATGCGTTGGCCGATCATCGGTCAATCCTATATATAATGATCCCTATATTCCCTATGCTTCACAGGATCTTGATGCCAGTATTTTTATCAAATGTAATCCCCTGGGCATGAACACCAGTCAAAAGAGATGTCGTTTTTATTCTCTATTGATTTTTTTAATTTTTTTTTTTATTAGCCTACATTGTGTCCCACTGCTGGGCAAAGGTCTCCCCCTTTTTAATTCCAAACCTCACGTCTTGTGCGATCTCTGGCCATGTTGGCTCTGCAAACCTTATCAGATCGTCACACCACCTTCGCCGTAGCCTGCCTCGACGACGATTTCCTCTCTCAGGCGTCCAGCGAGTAACGATCTTTGCCCATCTCTCTGGGTGCATTCGTGAGACGTGTCCGGCCCACTCCCACTTCAGCTTGGCTGTTTTATTTTTTTTATTATCAACTTGTTTTTCTTGTATTCCAGGTTCAAACTACCAGCCTATCCCGCCTACGTACCCACCACAGGACAACCTACCAAAAAGTAATTTCAGAATCAAACACTACTTCAACAGACAATTTCATAGACTGTGGCTTAACTACAGACATAAAAAGTGAAAGTGAAGAGGACATACCTCTATCAGAACTCCACAGCAACTGGGTTTCTGACAACGAGGCTGAAGCAGTCATTCCGACCATAGACTGTAAAGAGGAACTGTCAAACTCAAAAGATACCACAGACTACAAAGAGGATTTATTGTACAAATTGAAAAAGAAAAGAAAGAAAATTAAGAATGGGAAAAAGAAAAGTTATTTTTCTACTGTTTTGGTAAATGATAATGAGATGGAAGAAATAAGGAATAATAAGAAAATGGCAGTGTATTTCGTGGATGCAGAATATAAATGTGATAGCTGTATAGAAGGGTTTGGAAGTCAAGAGGAATTGGATGGGCATGATTCGTCTTTCCATGTTGAAGTGAGTTGAATACAACCACTGATGTGGTTGCCACTAATGTTTGTAACAGACTACACATAGAACTTAGTTAGAGCTACAATATTAAGCAGTGTTACACCTAATAGTATGTGACTACTTCATAATTTTAATGCGGTGTGGTAGACCGCGAACATAGACGTATAAAAAACGGCGGACAGAATCTCGCAAAAAAAAAAAAAGTCTATCGGAGTCAGCCAGCTCGTTGTTACTACAGGCCGGCCACATTCACACATCAGTCAACCATCCGTAATATGGTAACGTATTTGTAATATGGTAAGGTATATACAGGATTACTGGTAACTCGACGTATTCCTTGCAGAACGTCATAGTAGGGTTAAAATGCAACAAATTAAACCACCAAATGTTCTAACAAAATTCCGTTTTTTTTTGTCGTAATTTTTATTCTTGACAGAAAAAAATTACCAAAAATAAAATATTTAATTAGTGATCTTTGCCAAAGTTTTAGGCATTTTTGAACTTTTAATTATCAAATATCTGATACACTATAGTCGCGCCGCAAATCATTTTTTAAATTGGATTTTTCATAAAAAAAACTAAAAATCCTAATTAAAAAACTACTGAATTTCGGTAGAACATTTGGTGGCTTGATTGGTTGCATTTTAACCCTACTATGACGCCCTGAAAGGAATACGTCGAGCTACCAGTAACCCTGTATATAAGGTAAAAACACAGCATGTCTTGTGAAATGTGTGCCTGTAGGTAAAGCGAGCTGGCTGACTTTGATAGACACAGTTTTTTTGTTAGCAAGAATCTGTCTGCCTTTTTTTATACGTCTATGCCCACGAAATATAAATTTTCTTCGTTTTTTGCAATTTGCAGGTCAGTGTCAGGTTGTATCTTGATCAAAATGTAATTCGCGACAGTAAAAAATATGTACACATAATTTACATTATTTTAACCATAAAAATCATCGATACATCTCTCTAAATTATATTTCCTCCGGATACGTCGTGATTTTCGAAATCAGACCGCAACTAAACGCGCTTCATTTAAATGTAGATTTATGACAAAATGCTGTACCTAAATCAATTTTTAGCTTAGTAAGTTCTTAACATATTTAAATACCTTCGATTTAAAGCAAATTTTACTGCACAATAAGGAACTGTTTGCGTATCCTAAATAATATTATAAATGCGAAAGTAAGTTTGTTTGTTTGTTACCTTTTTACGCATAAACCACTGAACCGATCATCCTGAAATTTTGCATATACGTTGTCATGTGTACAGAAACGGACATAGGGTACCGTTCATCCCGATGAAAGTACTGTTCCCAAGGAAAACAACAATAACGATCTTTTGATAATAGATGGCGCCACGTGCCTTTCGAATCATGATTGAATTATATTATTACAAGCAGAGTACAACCCGAATTGATTGTCAAATTCTAAATTAACGCCAGCGAAGGCGCGGGCAGCTAGTAATTATATAAAACAAAAAATAGACGGGAAAAATGCTACTTTGGAATTTTTTTCTATCGAAAAAATTCAACTACTTACCTGATCATGTTTCGGTTTTAGTACAACAGTAGACAATATAGTCAAATAACATATTTGGAAAATCCAAATGATTTAACCATATACATTTGATTTTATAGGAATTTTAAAAAACACAAAATTATCGATGGTATCCCCTTAACACTGTAATTTGAAAACATTGTAAAAGCCAATATTTTTAAAAGATTAACCATGGAGTTTCTTGCCGGCTCTTCTCCATAGGAAATTACCAATTGGAACCCGTGCACCTATATTCCATTTAAAGAAACCTTTTTTACAGTCCGTTCAACCGATTTTAACTTCTATTGCATTGGTGGCATGACAAATGGCAGCTGCAGTGAACAGTTGGTATTGTAACAACTTTTTAACCGACTTCAAAAAAGGAGGTTCTGTATTCGACCCGTATGTATGTATGTATATAGTATGTATGTATGTTTGTCCGCGATTTTTTCAAAAATTAATTAACCAATTTTGATGATTATTTCACTATCGTGATCTACATACTTTCAGGAAGGTTTTAGTATATAATACATTATGTAATTATTCTTATGTACGAAGTTATATGCATAAATGTACTGTATCTCCGGCATTTCTAAGCCGAAATAAATTTACTTTAAAAAAAGTAAAAACCGACTTCAAACCAAAAACAAATAAAATAACTATCATAAAACACTTAACAGCTTCTGAAGTCGGTGTCTTAAATTCTGCAATGTACTTTAGCTTGACACCGACTTCAGAAGCTGTTAGTGTTTTATGAAAGTTATTTTATTTGTTTTTGGTTTTGAAGTCGGTTTTTACTTTTTTTAAAGTAAATTTATTTGCCTTTAATGCCATCCTTAAGCCTACGCAATAGAAGTCAAAATCGGTTGAACGGACTGTAAAAATGTTTGTTTAAATGTCTAATCTTTTTGTAAATAGAGTATAGCTTCTGACTTTTCAAAAGTGCCCATTTGGGTTCATGTGAAATAAAATATTTTGAATTGAATTCTTGCAGTATCACTGATATTCTTTTTTCTTTTCTAGAAATCAGACCACCTCCAATGCGACATATGCCTAGTCTACACTCCCATAACAACCTACCATGACCATAGAGAGGCACATTACCATAGACATGTTTGTCAGTTCTGTGTGTATACAGCCTTTAATGTAAATGATATGTTAACACACTTGAGAAGTGGACATGCTGTGAAGAATTTAGTTTTACCTGGTAAGAAGAAAAAGGTTGGTGAACTTGCTTTTTTTTTCTGGTTGAAAATTACTTGAATTGTTACTCAGTAACTGGGTTGTGGAGAACAGATAGGCAGTCGCTCCATGTAAAATACTGGTGTTCAGGTGCACCTGGGACCGGAAGCCGACCCCAAAGTAGTTGGGAAAAGATTTGAAAAAGGAAAGTTCCTGAAGGTTTACTTACTAATGAATGGAATTATTTACTGAAAAAATGTCAAGTATTTTATTTCTGTAGAAGTTCTTAATATTGAAAAGTCACAATGCAAGCACAGATTAATACAGATGGGACACTCCGCAAAATCATTTAAATAAAAAGCGACTCTTGCTACGACACAACAAAGTGCAATTCAGGTTGCACAACGCTTCATTACCTACAGTTATATTCACCTATAAGTTGCCTCTTTCTATCGCGTACCTTCTGACTCGTTAGTGTCTTATTTTACGACGCGGCGCGTGAGTGAGTATCGAGCTAACGTGCGAGCCGGCCGGTGCGCGGCAGCCCACACTGACTTGACCCAGTGAGATGAGCCCGCCGCGTACTTGTAGCTTCATACCTAAACTGCGGAGTGTCCCATCTGTGTTGCAATTAAAATCAATTTTCTAGCTGGATCCTCCAGCGGTAAATCTTGTATTTGAAGATTTCATAATTATTTAATACAATTTCCCATTACAAATTCACAAGAAAGTGTCCAGTTGTATATCATTAACTTTTAAAAGTATTGTCTATTCTATTCTTGTCTATTCTCCTTAATAGCTTATTTTACTTGTAGGCTCGCCACAAAACTGCAGAAGATTTAAACCCCGGTTCCAAACCTCGACGAAAACCCTCTATGTTGGACAAGCGTACACCCTACGGATACTTGTGCACTGAATGTAACAAATATTTTGAGTGAGTATCTTACATGACAAACAACTGACGCATCATCCACAGTACTACTCACGCAAAGTATCTAGGCATCACTTTGGATAGGTCCCTTAAGGACGCTGTTACAAATGGGTAGTCAAATCATTACTTTTTTACACAAAAGCATGTTTATTAAATAAAATGGTTTACATTCTTAAAATGTTTTTTGGCCAAATTGTTGATATATGTACATGGTACGATTCTGAACTATAAATATAATTTTAGATAGGTACAGTTTCTCAATAAATGTACCGGAGTGAAAATTTTTAGTTCGGTGCATTTATTGAGGAAATGCACCTATTTAAAATCTCCAACCTCCTTGAGAGGGGACGTGGCTTGCGAGGAATTTGAAAAATAGGTATTTGAAGAAACTATTTCTGTCGCGCTGCTCCCGAACAGTGATAAGAGAGTGCGATAGGGATGGCTGCAGCTCAGACCGATTATATCACAAAAATTTTGACGAGATCGACGTTTCGTATTCCCCTATTTTGTCCTCGAAAACTGAGCCGATTAAATTGTTTTATTCATTAAAATTTTGAGAAAGAGTGTTTAAGTTCCTATCATTTTCTTTTATGTTAAAAACTTTTAGAATTTGTCTGGTAGTCCTCTAATCACTGCGGTAAAAATGAGGCATTGTTTGTAATTTTTGAAGGGTCATATTTTATTTACTAATTAGTTTCTGAAATAAATTTACTTTAAAAAAAGTGAAACCGACTTCAAAACTAAGTGTTAGTGTTAGTGTGTTGTTAAGTGTTTTATGAAAGTTATTTTATTCGGTTTTGAAGTCGGTTTTCACTTTTTTTTTTAAAGTAAATTTATTTTTCCATTTTTAGTTGAATAAACTATTACATAAGTAGGTAAGCCCAAGTCGAACCAAAAGAAGAATCATCAAAATCCGTTTAGAAATAGCAGATCACGTTAGTGAAAAAATCATCAAAATCGGTTCATTAGTTTTTGAGAAAATCGCGGACAAACATACATACTTACGTGTCGAATACAGAACCTCCTTTTTGGAAGTCTGTTAAAAATGATTGCTCTAGAGGCATTATTTAGGAAGAAAAACGGGGAATACATTTGTATGGAGTATCGCAGGCCACCTTCCTTAACTTCTGCGTAAATTTCAAACAGAAAGAACACACCAGAAACAAGTTACTCCGTCGCCTAAAATCCACCAGATGTGAGGCATCTCCTCAAGTCCTGCAGACAAATTGTAATGGCGCTTTGTTTCGCCTCTGGTGAATATGCCTGTCCAGTATGGAGCCGATCTCGCCACGCTAAGTTAGCAGATACAGCTCAAAATGAGATATTTTTGATAATAACATAATCAGCCTATAACGTTCCCACTGCTGGGACATAGGCCTCCTCTCGGTGAGAGGGAGTGGACCGTAATCCACTACGAGGGGAGCGACTACTGCCTATTTGATCTCCACAACCCAGTAACTGGGTAATACGATACCCCTTGGTAAGACTGGTTGTCAGACATTCGAGCATCTGACGACCCGTAACGACTGTCAAAGATCCACGAATGAATCCGTAGCCCGCGAAATTCAAATTTTCTTGCGTTTTATGCAATTCGCAGGTCAGTGTCAGGTTGCATCTTCAGGTTCCATAAAGCATATGTATTTATATAATTTTAACTATGAAAATCATCAATACATCTCTATAACTTAGAATTCGTGCAGAGTCGTTAGATTTCGTTCGTTCGACGAATCTGCACGAAACCTAACTTATAGAAATGTATATATGATTTTCATAGTTAAAATTATATAAATACATATGTTTTATTCCCGCGTATAATATTTTGATCACGATACAACCTGACACGGACCTGCGAATTGCAAAAAACCCAAAAAAAATTGAATTTCGCGGGCTAACACAGCGCATCCTCCTTATCGTGCTTTCCGAGGCACGGCGGGGTCTTGGTATGTAAAGATGGTCATCCATCCATGGACCAACCGCGGCAAGCGTAGCTTAACCTGATCGATCGACCCGTGCGGCTGTTATTACTTAGCCACAAGCCCTTCAGAGCCCCGGAGAATACAGGTGAGATATTATGCTATTTTTAATTAATACAACAGTTATATTGTGTTTCCAGCAACAAGAATCAAAGATGGAAGCATGTGCAACGTCACCACAGAGAAGGTTACAAGTGTGCTACGTGCGGCAAGCGGTTCGCATTCAAGAACAACCTGACGAGGCATGAGCAGTGAGTATGTAAATATAATCATAAACTAACAACAAAAACTAATTATATACTAACAACCTTGCCTATGGACTTTTTGGTCTGAAGTAAATGTTTTTTTTTTTTATAAATTACTAGCTGGGCCACGCGGTTTCACCCGCGTAGACCGGGATAAAAAGTAGCCTATGTGTTAATACAGGGTATAAGCTATCTACATACCAAATTTCATACAAATCGGTCCAGTCGTTTGTGCGTGAAGAAGTAACAAACGTACAAACACACACACACACGCTCACAAACATTCGCCTTTATAATATTAGTGTGATTACTTTAGGATTTTGTGTGTCGGGGGGTTTTTAAATTTTTAATTTAACTTTTATTTTATCCTAGCTATTGTCCGCGGCTTCGCCCGCGCGGATGTCGCAAATAACCCACGGGAACGTACTACCGGGAATGCCTTCCTTATTCCTTGTCTACTATAATGGGAACCTCTGTGCAAAATTTCAGCTTTCTTGGTCTAAGGGTTTGGGCTGGGCGTTGATGAGTCAATAAAAAGGCAATAAAAAAATACGGCCATTTTGCGACTCATTTTGATACTCGCAATTGTCGCAAGTAAATCAAAACCTATAAGGTACTTCCCGTTGACCTAGAATAATGCAATTTGGCAAGAAGCAAGGTCTCCCAACACAAGTAAAGGAAAAAGTCCGAAAATTGTTAATTTGTAGTTTTATGATATAAAAAAATTTTTTTTTGGGATCCATTGTAAAATTTGTTTTTGGGATAAATCCTTTTCAACTACGGAATCCTTCATTGTGCGTGTTCCGACACGCTCTTGCCCGGATTTTTCTTTGTTATTCTGCTAAAATATGTATCAATTTGTAATTTTCCAGACTCCACCAAGGCCCACCTCCCCGGGAAGAATGCCCCGTCTGTCACAAGATGATCCGCACAGACCTCGTGAAAGTCCACGCGCGCATACACGCAGACCGACAGCGGTACACCTGCGCGGCGTGTGCCAAGTGCTTCGTGAGCCGCGCATCCTATGAACACCATCTGAAGTATACTCAAGCACATGCACAGACCGACTTACACAAGTGAGTAGTCTATACATATTATATGAAAAAAAAATTAACCCAACTACGGCAAAGCCATTTATGTAAAGAATCTATGTACAAAATTTCAAAACTGTATCATGAAAAATCACAAGGTTATAAGCTTGTTATGTTACCTGGTTGTCCATACAAAAACATGATCACCACGCGGCGCCCGCTGTGCGCCCGTGCCTAGTGCCGCTATGACCTACCGTATTGTAACCTTTTTTAAAAATTTTTAGTGCAAAATATAACACGGTATAAAAATTATTGGAATCGATTCAGTTATTTATTCTGAACAAACTATATTCAGGTTTCGCATATTCTAAAAATAATGTTGTATTTGGTATCAAAAGAAAGGTCTTGACGAGCACATTACAAATACATATGTATATATGTCATATTGTTTAAGTAAATAAATATGTTTAAATTGTGCGAAATAAGTAAAAGTGGAGGTAAATAATATTAATTTAATAGGTGACCGACCGCTGCGAGCGTGGTTTTTCAGTAGTCGGGTTTTAGTTTTTGAACTTACTTTTTATTTTGTAAAAACATGAATAAGTACAATACATGTGCATTGTGGATGGAAATAAAAAATAATAAAAAGGAGCTACATGTTTTGCCAGTTAAAGCGTACAAAAAACTCAGAATTTATTGTTAGGTACACACGGCTACACATCAAGCTATACATTTCCAGTTTACACTGACCTCTCATTGTAAGGAAATCCTATACAACACGTGATCAGCTTATACTGGAATTGTATAGCTTGATCTGTAGCCGTGCGTACCATGCTTATGCCTAACTACATTATTAACACAACAGTTTAGAAACAGCTAAACTAATTACTACCATACAGCAGTTTAAGAAAAGAACTTAAGGACGCTGTTACAAATGGGTAGTCAAATCAATACTTTTTAACCGACTTCAAAAAGGAGGAGGTTCTCAATTCGTCGGAACCTTTTTTTTTATTTTTATTTTTTTATGTATGTTCCCCGATTACTCGAAGATGGCTGGACCGATTTGGATTTTTTTTGTTTAATTCGAGAGGGTATACATCACAGTTGGTCCCATATAAAATTGATTAACTTTGCTTCGGTAGTTTTTGAGTTAGCTTCAATAATACGTATGTTTCCCACACTTTTATATGGATGATGTTCTAGTTTGTTTTGCAGGTAGTGGTATTAGAATTTGTGTGGGGTAGGTACACAACTAAAAAGTGAAAAATAAAAACTTTTTTACAAAAAAATACAACCGAATTCCAAAAACAACACTACAAAGTGAAAAATAACTTTAATTTCGGAAGTCGGTGGCAAAAAACGAAAATACATTTAACACCGACACCGACACCGACTTCCGAAATTAAAGTTATTTTTCACTTTGTAGTGTTGTTTTTGGAAGTCGGTTGTATTTATTTGTAAAAAAGTTTTTTTTACACAAAAGTGTTTATTAAATAAAATGCTTTGCATTCTTAAAATGGTTTTTTGGCCAAATTGTTGATAGTTGTGCATGGTACGATTGTGAACTATAAATATAATTTTAAATATGTACAGTTTCTCAATAAATGTACCGGAGTGAAAATTTTTACATCGGTTTCTTACGTTTTTTGCAATTTGCAGGTCAGTGTCAGGTTGTATGTTGATAAAAATATGATACGCGGCTATAAAAAATATGTATTTACAAAGCTCATTTTATTCAACAAACATATCAAACAGTAGAAATATTTTTTAACGTAAATGACTAACTAACTAACTATACAAATAAATACAAAACAAAAGGACTTAGGCGTCGAAGTACTCGTCCGCATCGATGTCATCCGGAAACGTGCCCAGAAGACTGGCAGCATTGCCACGTTGAATGGCAATGCTAATTCTTTGGCCAAAGAATGTATTATTGTATTATTATTTAATGTATTTACATAATTTTAACCACCAAAAATCATCAATACATATTTCTAAGTTAGATTTCCTGCGGATTGGTCTGATTTCGGAAATTAGACGAATACACAGGAAATCTAAATTTTGTTGTTAGTTGTAAAAGACAACCCTAACGAGTCAGAAGGTATAAGAGCTACGCGATAGAAAGAGAGGCAACTTCTAGGTGAATATAACTGTAGGTCATTAACGCTGTGCAACCTGAACTGCACTTTATTGTGTCGTAGCAAGAGTCGCTATTTATTAAAGTTTATTATTAAATGTCATTACAAAAATCTTACCCTCTTTGATCTATAATGAGCCCTATTCTCAACACTGTAAATATGTTTTTTGCCCAACAGATATAAGTGCACGATGTGTGACAAAGGCTACCGATCGCGCGGCGAATTGAGGGATCACGTTAACTATCAACATATGGGCAAGACTCAGCATAAATGTCCTGTTTGTGGGAAGGTGAGAATTTTAATACGTATTCATATTTTTAGGGAAGGTGAGAATTTTAATACGTATTCATATTTTTAGGGAAGATGAGAATTTTAATATGTATTCATATTTTTAGGGTAGGTGAGAATTTTAATATGTATTCATATTTTTAGGGAAGGTGAGAATTTTAATATGTATTCATATTTTTAGGGAAAGTGAGAATTTTAATATGTATTCATATTTTTATTAGCGTCTAAGATTAAGACTCAGCATGGCATAATAGTGCTTCCTTTAAGGTTAATTAATTTGGATCTGTACTGAAATAGAAATCATTTATTTTCTTATAATTTAGGTATAGAGATACGATTATATTCTTATATAAGGTAGTCTTAATGACAATGTTCAAATAATATAATTGATAAATATTAATAATAATAAACATAAGCATCAGTCACACGTTGACTGACACTGACAAGAGGAGCTCGTGGCTAAGTAATAACAGCCACACGGGTCGATCCATCAGGTTAAGCTACGCTTGCCGGGGTGTATCTTTACATACCGAGACTCCTCCGTGCCTCGGAAAGCACGTTAAGCCGTCGGTCCCGGCTGTCATTCGTGGATCTTTGACAGTCGTTACGGGTCGTCAGAAGCCCGAAAGTCTGACAACCAGTCTTACCAAGGGGTATCGTATTACCCAGTTACTGGGTTGTGGAGGTCAGATAGGCAGTCGCTCCATGTAAAATACTGGAAGCCGACCCCAACATAGTTGGGAAAAGGCTAGGCAGATTGATTGACGTGTGACTGACACGACTAGCACGGACACCATCAGGGATTTTAATTTTGATAACACAATAAATTAGTCGCTAATTAGTCGAAATTTATCGCCAAATATGGATAAAAAAGTGAAAACAACCTGACGTTAAGTTAAATTTATTTAGACATGCAAATTTTGATGTGCAAACAGTATTTTTGTTTTTTTATTGTTTGGAAAAAATTGGTAATTTTTGATGAGCGTTTAAATACTACCCTTTCTGTGCATTCAGCCCCTCACCTTTTCTATCACATTTTCCTACGTACGCTCACAATACCACACACACACTCCCCCCCCCCCCCCCACACACACGCGCACACACACACACACTAACCATAGAATAAGAAATAATCATTAATATAATGTTTTTTCTGGTTTTATATTATTATTAATTTTTAATTTTATAAATTACAAGTTCAACAAAGCACACATTTAGATCTCTGCAGTCTGTCTTAGCATGCCATGGCCTGATATTGATCAACGCGCTATTAACAGCTGTTTAACAGCACTAACTCGACTACAACACAACTAGTTAAGTTAAAATCGTATCCATGCAATGTTCTTTCAACTTAAGCTTTATGTTTTTAATATTCATTGAGTCTCTAATATATAACTTACGACATTTTTGTACGAGTGCATAATTCTATTTAAATGTCCTCCGAAGGGGTGGAGACCTGGTATCCTAAAATACAGGCCTTACGCCTAGCTTAGGCACCAGTGTCCCACAGTATAATTAAAAATATTCATCATATTTTGAAAATGTAGATTTATATTGTGGTGAGAAATAAATCTTTATCTTAAAGATGCTGTTAGTAGTAGGGTAGTCAAATCATTAGTTTTTTACACAAAAGTATGTTTATTCAATAAAATGCTTTGCATTCATAAAGTGTATTTTGGAATTTTAGACAGGTACAATTTGTCAATAAATGTACCGAACTGAAAATTTTTACTTTGGTACATTTATTGAGAAACTACCTCTCTAAAATTATATTTATAGTTCAGAATCGTACCATGCACATCTATCAACAATTCGTCCAAAAAACATTTTAAGAATGCAAAAAAAAAAGCATTTTATTTAATGAACATACTTTTGTGTAAAAAAGTAATGATTTGACTACCTTTTGTAACAGCGTCCTTAACTAACCCTTTTTTTTTTACAGGCCTTAGCTACTCGTCGCTGTGTGACTAGACACATGCGGCGCGCGCACGACGGCGTCAAGGAAAGCGTCAGAGACAAGATATGTCAACAGTGTGGGAAGGCTTTTAGGGTAAGACCTCAGACCAAATAAAAAACCAAGACATAGCGCTGCGAACAATACAGTGAAGCATAGTTAGTTAGTTAGTTTAGTATGGCATCTCGCAGTTGACCACTGAGGGTCGAGACTGCTCAACCGGGCGTTTCCTGTGGGTGCTTTAAGCGAACTTAAAGCCTCCGGCCAGGCTTAAAACTAAAGTAAAATATTAGTCGACTGAGCGTCGCTAATAATAGGACAGCCAGACGGGGCAGGCTGGATCATAATGGGGGGGACAAGTGCTACAGGCTCAGCTGTGCCCCCAGCAGGCACAGCTTCACCGAGTAGGGGATAGGGGGGGCGGGTAGTACAGTGAAGCATGCGCATAACTACACTTCGCTCTGTGCATACACGCTCACACGCACACATTTAGTTTTTTTTTTTCGGAAGTGATGCTGATGTCGTCACGCTGAACTAGCTGTTTGAAAGCTGCGCAACGTCCATGTTCGGGGTCACGTACGAGGAACAGGGTGTAAAGTTCACTCATCCTCCATTGAAAACGGAGGATCCTCCGACCAGACGGGTGTTGTGTCTGGTGGGCAACTGCCCGACGGTTGATGTCGGGATGTTGTGTGTATGCTAGTCGCGCGGTAAACTCTGCTTGCGCGATGCAGGTTTTGTGTGTCGTCAGTATGATGCGTAGTGCGCATATGGCGATGTAGATGCCGCCACAACCTCACTAAGTGCACACGTTTACGAAACCGGCCTTACGTCACTGTTGACAGCGCTATGTCTTGGTTTTTTATTTAGTTTTAGGGTAAGACAATCCTCTATTCACCTTTTGATCAGTTCCTCTAATCCATTCCACTCCAATCCACGACACGCACGACACAATAACGACGTATGCGTAATTATTAAATTACATCATTACTTTTCTTGCAGGACAAAAAAGGCCTCCGCGAGCACGAACTAATCCACACAGGAGAGCGGCCTCTCTCGTGCGAGATCTGCGGCTGCACATTCAGACAGAGCGCGTCCTTGTACACCCACAGGAAACGCGTGCACAAGATATACACTAGCGCTAAGAAGGTAACGCTGCTAGAATAAACCACGTTAATAGGGATCATCATCCCTAAAAAAAAATGTATACATCACTAAAAAAAAATTTTTTCTCCGTATTGTAGGTTGTTAAAAAATATTGGACACATATTTTTTGTTTTTTTACGTTATCAAAATATTACGGCTATACATTGAGTTAAAATATGGCATGACGTCACGCCTTGCTAGATTTTATACGTAGAAGCGAGCCACAACTCCCCATTTTTAATGCGTATTATCTAAGTAATTTTTTTTTTTTAATAAAATGGTATATCAAAAAATACGTGTCTAATATGTTTGTATTGTGTGACTTTTCAGACTACTTCGACTTTTATGACTACGTTGACTTTTATGACTTTGTCGACTTTTATGACTGGGTTGACTTTTATGACTATGTCGACTTTTATGACTGGGTTGACTTTTATGACTATGTCGGCTTTTGAATAAACGGTTTCGTTCTTGCATATACTACCTAATGGCACAACACTGCTTCACTGACTGATGCATTATTACAGATTATTCCTGACGAAAGGCTATCACTAAAATAATTGTATCAGTAGATTGTAAACACACCGGATTTCTCATTAGCAGTCAACTAACCATAGATATTTATTTTTTTATAACCATAGATAACAGAAGAGGCCTAAACTTTGTTTTTTTCTGTTTACGTTATTTATTTATCGCCCAGAAAACTATCATTACAGGTTTCATAAAATGCATTTAATATTAAAATTATTACGAACTTTAAGCTTTTTTTAAGCTATTGCAAGGGTGCCCTCTAGCGGGAGCAATCGACAGTATAGTACCTACCCTATTTAAATGGGGTCGGCGCAACTTGTCTTTTCCTTCCAAACTTCTCTATTAGTCGTCATCTCGGTAGTCACTCCTTTTCTAGCCATATCATCTTTCACATAGTCCATTCATCGTTTCTTTGGTCTTCCCCTACTCGTATAGCTATCGACATTCGTACTCAAAACTTTCCTGTCGACATTTTCCTCATTACCATGACAACCGATTTGGATTTTTCACAAGTATGTATTCGAATATGTTTTTTCAAAACATTCTTTAGTACGTACACACGGCTACAGATCAAGCTATACATTACCAGTATAAGCTGATCTCGCATTGTATAGGATTTTCTTACAATGAGAGGTCAGTGTAAATTGGAAATGTATAGCTTGATGTGTAGCCGTGTGTACCAGAATGAGTTTCACATGATCTTGATGATTTTGCATGCACTAGAATTTAAGATTACTTTTTTTATTTACTTAATTATTTTTCGATAATGTATGTGTTTTCTTTGTAGTAGTAAGTATTTAGTTTTTAGTAGATTTATAAGTATAACAATGAGATTTAAAAAAATAATAATAATTGAAATGATGATTTGTAAATGAGCGCAATGTTTTCAATATATGTATATATATTTTTTGTTTTTTGTTTGCAAATCGCTGTTAACAAACACAGTCAACTGAAATATTTGTATCTAGAAGTATACATGTGGAAGCTTATCATTAGCAAATTGTCCTGCCTATGAATGATTGTTAACTATGATATTAGTCTGAAAGCTTTCTGTAAGAATAAATAAATAAATAATTGATTTCAATAATGAAAATCGTATTCAAGATTTACATCTTTAAAAAGTTACTTTTTTTTCTTCTTCTTCTGGCAACACTGGTGACAGGTCATGAAAAAACGATCTCGTACTTAAATGATTTTAAATTATAAATTATAATTATTAATTAAACTGATGAGCACTGACTATACATACCTATATGTATTATTGATAAATAATAGCAAATAATATTACTATATTTTAACTAGCTTTTGCCCGCGGTTTCTACCGGGATTAAAAGTACCAGCCAGCTAGTTAATCCAGCCTTTGAAGACGTCTGGACGGAAGCGTGCTATTTTCGCTGCCAAATAAGCCCTCAAGCATGGTTCTTACACAAAATACATAGCCAGCTACACTCAAACCAGATTGAAACACCACTACAAAGATAATTAGATGCAATATTTCATTGATCAAATTAATTATGATGGAACATGAAAAATGTTAACAGAACGAAGGAGCCTGAATCTCACAACACAGGGAATCCTAGTGTGAGCTCCAGGAATTTCAATTCACCTGAATGTAATTTTAGTGAAATAAATATATTCTATTCTAACATGTACTCCGGATTTACCCCCAATGAGAATAGGGGGGGGGGGGGTACACTTGTCCCCCTATTCTGAAAACTGTATATATTCACTTGAATTTATTTGAATATATACAGTTTTTTACCAGTGTGTATACGAATATGTATTTTCAAATCGTTCTTCAGTATCTGAAGAACATTTATGTAAGTTTGGGATTACACTATCAGGACAATCGAGGACGGGGCCTGCGAAGGAGGCCAAAAAGCTCCTTCATCGCACAACGTCCGAGGAGACGTTGACGCTGCAAGCAAGAACTGCCGTCCTACCCAATAGAGGATGGAGGAACTCCAGAGAGAGCTCACTGCAGCAAGCGAAATTGACTTCCGCCAGTGTCCCTGGAACAAGACCAGCTGGCGGATAAATTGGCATGGCGTGTCACTGAGGTATTCGGGAACATCCTGACTGCAGAATATGGAGCCGAGGGCCGCTTGCAGCGGACAAACGGTGACGTCAAGTAACAATTGAGGACGGGGCCCACGCATGAGGCTAAAAAATCCAAAAAGGGAAATAAAAAGCCTGCGGGGGAGGCCAAAAAGCCTGTGGAAGGGGCCAAAAATACGTGGACGTGCGACCTGCTGCCGTAGGCTGATTCCAATGCCTGGACGATGGCTAACGGCCTTATAAAGAGAAGGAGGGGCGGTAAGGGCCGCCAAGGATGGCCAGACAAACACCTAAGAGCCACGTTCTTCGCTTCTCGGCCGTCGTGGAATCACGAATATGCACCAAATGAGAAAATATTCAAGTAAGTGCTGATAACTTCGTAAAAAGCGTGTTATTTGTACAGAAAGCGGTTGTTTGCCAGTGTGTATACGAATATGATTTTTCAAATAATTCTTCAGTACCTGCAGAACTGTGGTGACGTTTAAATTTGGGATAAAACAAACTAAGTTACCACAACCACCGACCTACCACCGCGCCGCGTGTTTCTTGCTACTACAACGCTTGCTAATTTGATTTGGACGGTTAGAGTCCTCTTTTACCGGAAAACGAGTGTAGAAAGAGCAGGCACAATTCCTATATCTGTGCTTATTAAAATTCGTTGGAATTTGTGTGTAGCACGTTCACACCGGTTCTAGAAGAGGCGGGGGAAGTCCTGCTAAATCGCACAACCTCTTTTTTATCTACTGCAGCCAAAGTACTGAAAAAGGTAAAACGCAACCTGGAGATTCAAATGGTGAACAGCCAAAGGAAACTACTACAACGCTTGCTAAATTGATTTGGACGGATTAAGTCCTCTTTTACCGGAAAACGAATGTAGAAAGAACAGGCAATTCCTATATCTGTGCTCATTGAAATTCGTTGGAATTTGCACCAATCATGTTGTTTTTTGAATTTTGTGGGCCAGGATTTTTAAAGATGAAGTATTTTGAACCATTTTTCTTCCGGAGCGGATAAACTGGTCACGGTATCATGAGTTCCGAAGAATATTGAGGTAATAGTCGATGAGGTGCCAATGGCCCACTTCCGAGATGAATGTTTTCACCACAACGGCATCGGCGCTCCTACATATGAGGGGTGCTATATTTAATGTTCTATGTAGATATATTAATAGGTCGGGGAAAAAGTTTCTTCGCATTTTTTAAGAAAATTCAAAACATTTTTGGTAACCCTTACGAAGTTTGCCGATCTTCACGTAAACAATAGTTTGGCAGATTCAGTACAAAACCTTGATCTACTTACTTCTTTTAATTCACTTTAAGTTCAATAATATTTCGGTTTTGGTCGACGGTTAATTAGATTTGTACGGTTTTTCACCAGTGTGTATGTCGGATATGCCATTTAAAAAAAAGTCCAATATTTAGAGAACCTTTCTAAATTATCAATGACTGTCATAGAATAGTATATTGACATTTTGATGACCGACGGAAAAGTCAAATGGCGGTTACGACTAGGGTGTGACTTTGTTGACTTTTACGACTGAAATGACTTAAGACTGTCAAACTATTGTACTTGCATGCCTAGCTGCAAGATATCCAAAAAATATAAAATTAATAAATAAATTGCAAATTAAAAAAAAAAACGCAGGATTGACTGGGTTGATTTCTACTTACAAAAATGATATTGGTTACAGAAATGTAATAGGTTTACTGTAAATAAAACAAGAAATGTTGTAATATTACAAAAAATGCTCATTTATTTGTATTATGCAATTTAAGCTTTAATTTTGTACTTATTATATTAAATAAAATAATTATTTATATAGATGTTGGATTTTATTTTATTTGTTTTACCAATCCGTGAGGTTACTTCAATAATAAATGCAGACAGACTTAAAGAGGTGGCACGTATTACATCCGTGCCTTAAGGCGAAAGCGCCAGGGTAGCCCGCGAAATTCAAAATTTCTTACGTTTTTTGCAATTTGCAAGTCAGTATTAGGTTTTATGTTGATCAAAATTTGATTCGCGACCGTAACAAGTATGTATTTCCAGAATTATAATCACTAAAGTCATCAATACAACTCTTTAAGACCAGGTATTCCTGTTGAATGACTATTTCATGAAATCTTGACATTTGAGGATTGTACTAACGTAAGGAGTTGTATTACTGATTCTCATGATTATAAATCTGTAAATACATATTTGTTACGGTAGCGAATCATACTTTAATCAACATACAACCTAAGACTGACTTACAAATTGCAAAAAACGTAAGAAAATTTGAATTTCGCGGGCTGTCCTGGCGCTTCCCCCTTAATGGGAGGACGTGCGGTCGTGGGATCGGCCGCATTTGGTGATGGGGCCCGCTAGGCATGGCGTGCTATTTACCAGTCGTGGATGCAGCGAATGTCCCGGGTCGACTCATGGTACTAGAAGGAACAGTGGGGTTTTAGTCGGTAGGAGTCAGAAATAATTTATTCTACATTCTCCCCAGCCATACGGAGTGGACTCGGAAAAAAAGATTACTTAAATAAAAATCAAAATTGCAATATTATGATTATTTATTCACAGATTCTAGCTAGATTTATAAATCAACTGTTAAAAAACAATATTCGAAAGTCGTACCTATGTAATATTACAAAAATATTGAGTAATCATCCGAGCAAAGTTAGGCCTCGTTTACGGACACGCGGGGCGTCAGGCGGCGCGGGGCGGGCTGCGGGGCGTCAAGCATTTTCTCCGTTTATGACACGCACGCGGCGACGCAAGCTGTGGCACTCGCGGTGTCATTATGTTATAAAGAAGTTAAATCGAAGAAACCCGCCGCGTCTCCCGCTGCGTCACCCGCCGCGGCGTCGCCCGTCGCTTCACCCGCCACACGCGACGCTACAATTCAAACAAGCGCGTGTAAAATCGCTTCTCCGGAAACGCTCTGATAGAACGCCTTAAGTTTGAATTAAGTGCGGGCGCCGCTCAACGCGACGCGCGACGCCCCGCGTCTCCATAAACGAGGCCTTACACACACACATCAAAAAAAGTTTGTGATCACTAGCAAAACCTGATATATTTTTAAAATTTAACTTTATCAAGAAAAAGTGTTTACGTTATATATTTTTTAAATAGAAATACAGTGTATTTTACTGTATGCAACGTAAACACTTTTACTTGATAAAGTTAAATTTTAAAAATATATCAGCTTTTGCTAATGATCACAAACTTTTTTTGATGTGTGTAGGTCAATGATAGATCATGGGAACTGCAATTGAAATTCGTGCTGTGGCGCGATGGGCGTACCCATGGGGGAGGGCAGCTGCCCCCCCCCCCCCCCCCCCCCGGATTTTGTATGCCTAAGTAATGTCGAAAAAAGTTATGTTACAGTCACGTCTGGCTGTGGTCGTCGTCGTCGTCGTGTACATTACTTGCTTTACATTTAAGTACAATATATTATGCATTACTTTTAGAAAAAACCGCGCTGCGCGGCCTGAAACCTGTGTTTATTAGTCTATGAATTAAGCGACTGCATACTAAGGGCACCCCCTGTGGTGTACGTACCACGGCTTAGGGCGTCGCTGGGGGGAGTACGCAAGCAGGGACAGACTGGATCATATCTGGATAATTATTATCTGATTATTATGATCGTAGCTGAGCCTGTAGGACTCAGCTACGCCACCAGCCGGCACTCCTTCACCGATCAAGGGTCGGGGGGAATTACGTGGGGGTCGTCATCGCAAGGGACCTCGGCGACGAGGTCGGAAAGTAGATTGTGTTTGAAAACTGTACTGGTAGCCCTACTTTTCTCCTGGAAGAGGGTTATGGGGTCATCGGGGTCGGTGAGAACATGCCTTGGACGGCGGACAACCAAAGGGGTTGCGATGTTTCGCGGGGATATCGAAGAAATGGTTGGAATTGCGTTTCAAGAATTGATGGTTAGTTGGGATTTTAAGGTCTAGGTGGAGGATTTAATTCCGAACGAACCAAGGGGATCCCGTAATCGTTCGAAGGAAACGATTCCCGTAATTGTTCGAAGGAAACGATTTTGTAAGGTCTGCATCATATGGATGTTTCGGGACTCTGCGTGTGCAAATACTGAACCCACATAGGTCATGATTGGGAGAATACACGCTGTATAGATGCACAACTTGCACTTAAGTGACAATTTGCTACGTGCATTCAGTACGAGACTGCTTTATGTGCTTAGAGGTGCTTATCGACGGTCACACCTAGATATTTGGCTCGCTTCTCCCAAGAGATCGGCTTGCCAAAAATGGTGATCGGTCGGTGGGGGGAGATCGATTGAGACGCGGTTTCAATAAGAGAACCGCTTGACTTTTGTCGGGATTGACTTCGATTCTCCACTTTCGAAACCACGCGCTGAGTTTATCGACTGCGGTTTGGAGAGTACGAGATATCGGGTCTTGGCGTTGGCTGGAATAGTAAATGGTCGTATCGTCTGCGAACAGAGCCAACTGTGCCTTTTTACTTTTTGGGATATCGCTGGTAGATAACGTGGAAATGAGTGGAGAAAGCACAGAGCCTCAGGGACACCTACGTGAATGGGGTGGGGAGAGGATAGCGCTCCTTCGATACGATAGCGAAAAGTGCGGTAGGACAAAAAGTCTCGTAAGATGAGCATGAGACGGTCTGGCACACCGAGTTTGTAAAGCTTGTATAATAAACCGTTGTGCCAGACTTTGTCAAACGCTTTAGCTAAATCGAAGAAAACAGCACCCGTCATCGAACCACGTTGGAAACCAACGCTCATGTATTCGTTGATGTGGTGGACCTGTTGTACGCAAGTGTTGGGTTTGAAAACGAAACTCCCCGTTAGGAATTAGGCCCTTTATCTCGACATAATCTCTGAGGCGCTTATAAATTGGTCTCTCATTGATTTCAAAAAAAAAACATGTGGACCCGGCTTAAGAAATTTCTAATTTGCCCCCCCGGGCCGGGTACGCCCATGGGTGCGACGCCTTCTCGACCCAGTTGTGGTCCAGCTGGTCTTCCTCGAACATACTCCACGATCTCCTCATCCTTCGTGGTGTGACGTAGCTGGGACACATAGAGCAGCGTCGTAGGTATTGCCGGGTGCAGCATATTGGGTCCTGCCAGCGTGGTCCCGCAATGGTTCCGACTAGGAGGCTAGGCTAGGCTTATTTTGCGGAGTGAATGTTCTGCACTTGTACTATTATATATTCTGTGGCATTACTGACATTGGTGAAGGAAAAACATCATGAGGAAACTGAGCCTATGATCTATTCTGTAAAAATCTCGCCGTGATAACTTAGGTGAAGTGAGCTGTCAATCACTATCATCAGGTGGAATGACAGCTCACTTCACCTCAGTTTTCACGATGCAATTTTTACAGAATAGACCGGCTGGAGCTACAGTCAATATAAGTCTGAAATCGCCAACCCGTCTTCAGCAAGCGTGGTGATCAATGCTCGTGCCTTCTCTGTTTGAGAAGAGGGCTTAGCCGTGTATTGTTCGTTTCAAACTTAATGGCGACTCGGAAGTTAGCTCGAGTGCAGACTGAATTCATATACATGGTTAGTTTTCAATGACCAGCCAAATTTTCACAGTGTGTTCTACCTATGATTATGAACAACTTTCACTATGGGACCAACTTTGAAATCACGAAAAAAAAATCAGCTGTTTCATACATTTTGGTCGAGTAGGTATTGAACTTTTGTATGAAACAGCTGTTTTTTTTTCGTGATTTTAAAGCTGGTCCATATTCACGGGTAGAACGCCCTGTGAAAATTTGGCTGGTCATTGAAAACTAACCCTGTAATATCGACAATAATTTTGGCTCCATTTAGTTAAGCTCGATTAAGTTTTTTTTTTCATTTTAGATAATTCTAACAGACTAATAAAAAAAAAGAGAGAGAGCTAAATCTTAATAGATTTAGCTCTATAGGGACGCTGTTACAAATGGGTAGTCAAATCATTACTTTTCTGCACAAAAGTATGTTTATTAAATAAAATGCAATGCATTCTTAAAATGTTTTTTGGCCGAATTGTTGAAAGATGTGCATGGTACGATTCTGAACTATAAATATAATTTTAGAAAGGTACATTTTCTCAATAAATGTACCGAAGTAAAAATTTTCACTTCGGTATATTTAATGAGAAATTGTTTCTTAAAAAGAATATATTTATAGTCCAGAATCGTACCTTGCACATGTATCAACAATTCGGCTAAAAAACAATTTATGAATGTAAAGCATTTTATTTCATAAACATACCTTTGTGTAAAAAAGTAATGATTTGACTACCCATTTATAACCTACCTCAGCTTATCTCGCTTGCACGATACAGCTCGCGGACTGAGTTAGGTAATTGCTTTTGACGGTTAAAATAATGGTAATAAAAAAAAAAATAAAAAAAACATAAGACCTTTATAGTTTGTTCAGTTAGTATGCAAAGTTTCATGATCTAATTTGAAGTATTTTTTGTACCAGCGGTTTATTGTTCAGTTTGGAGGTAACATTGTAATTTTTGTCGACATAACGGAGGATCATGCTAAGCCATTTGAGGTAGTATAGGTTCTTAAGGAGGATGCGCTAAGGTAGACCGCGAAATTAAAATTTTCTTAGGTTTTTTGCAATTTGCAGGGCAGTGTCAGGTTGTATGTTGATTAAAATATAATACGCGGCCGTAGCTAATATGGCTTTACAGAATTGTAATCATTAAAATCAGCAATACAAATCCATAAGTTTGAATTGACCTTATGAGTTTGAAATCATGAGATGAGGTCAATTCTAACTTATGGAGTCTTGTGGAGTGAGGAGCTCGTGGCCAAGTAATAACAGCCGCACGGGTCGATCCATCAGGTTAAACTACGCTTGCCGGGGTTGGTCAGTGGATGGGTGACCATCTTTACATACCGAGACTCCTCCGTGCCTCGGAAAGCACGTTAAGCCGTTGATCCCGGCTGTCATTCGTGAATCTTTGACAGTCGTTACGGGTCGTCAGAAGCCCGAGTCTGACAACCAGTCTTACCAAGGGGTATCGTATTACCCAGCTACTGGGTTGTGGAGTTCAGATAGGCAGTCGCTCCATGTAAAATACTGGTATTCAGCTGCATCCGGTTAGACTGGAAGCCGACCCCAACATAGTTGGGAAAAGGCTAGGCAGATTGATTGATTGGAGTCTGGTGGAGTCGAAAGAGACTGAATCCTGCGACACAGGGTATCCTAGTGCGGGATCCAGTGTCACACCAATTTTGTAAACATGTTTTATGTTATCAATAAACTTTTATACTTATTTTTTTTTTTTTTACACAAAAGCATGTTTATTAAATAAAATGCTTTACATTTTTAAAATGTTTTTTGGCCAAATTGTTGATAGATGTGCATGGTACGATTCTGAACTACAAATATTATTTCGAATAGGTACATTTACCGAAGTAAAAATTTTCAGTCCTGTACATTTATTGAGAAACTGTACCTATCTAAAATTATATTTATAGTTCAGAATCGTACCATGCACATCTATCAACAATTTGGCCATAAAACATTATAAGAATGCAAAGCAATCACACAAATATTATAAAGACGAAAGTTTGTGTGTGTGTGTTTGTTACTTCTTCACGCTCAAACGGCTGGACCAATTTGGATGAAATTTGATATGTAGATAGCTTATACCCTGGATTAACACATAGGCTACTTTTTATCCCGGTCCACGCGGGTGAAACCGCGGGGCGCAGCTAGTTTATTTAATAAACATGCTTTTGTGTAAAAAAAGTAATGATTTGACTACCCATTTGTAACAGCGTCCTTAAGTTTGAATCGTACTATAAGTGGGGCAATAATAAGCTGTAGGTATTACATTACTTAATATTATTTATTTGGCAGTATGTAACAGTTTATTATGCGTATAGAGAGCGGCTGAATGCGCGAACGTCGCAGTGCAGTGAGTGCAATGTAGCGGCCGTTCTCCGGTGTGCGTCCGGATGTGAGACTGTAGGATTGTTTGAGTCTAAAAATGACAAGAAAAAGATATATTATTACTTGTACAGTACATACATAAACTGCCTCATTGCTCTTGCAAGCGCTACTGCTGAGCATGAAGTCCTGGGTTCGATTCCCGGGTCGGGGAAATTGTTATTCGGTTTTCCATCAGGAATTTCTCAGTAGCAGCCCGGAGTCTGGATGTGTGCCCGGTTGATGGCAACAGGCTCGCCCCCTGTTACATGGGACTTGAACATAGCTGGCGAACTGTGCCTATCCTTCGAAGATTACAGGCGTGATGTTATCCTACTAATATTATAAATGTGAAAGTTTGTATGTTTGGATGTTTGTTACTCAATCACGCAAAAACGGCTGAACGGATTTGGATGAAATTTGGTATAAAGATAGTTTATAGTCTGGATTAAGACATAGGATACTTTTCATCCCGGTAGAAGGTTCCCGTGGGATAATTTCCGACATACACGCGGGCGAAGCCGCTGGCAAAAGCTAGTTTCGTTTAGACATACACGCACGCCGGCTGCGAGTACTACGCACCTGACCTTTCTGAAGAACATCACCAATAAGGTATGTCTTTCTAGGGCGTCCCCTGCCGGCGTATCCACTCACATCTGCTGGATTTGTGTCCGGTTTATGGCAATTATCTTACCCCGCGCCATTTTTATGGTCCCGTACCAAAATGATAAAAAGGAACTCTTATGGTGCGACTCAGTCTGTCTGTCTTTCCGTCACAGCTGGATATCTCAAGAACTACTAATGCTAACAACTTGAAATTTAGAACAGTTTTAGATGACGTTTGCTCAACTGTTTTGCAAATAAGAAAGAAGTAAAAATTTATGTATTTTTTTTTTGCAACAGGGACTGAAAGGGGGCCCTTAAAAATTCGATGTGGGGTATGAAAGAGCGCTGTTTACACATTCTCAAACAATTTTTTTCTTTTTTTAGGCCGCATAGTTTTCGACTCATCTCCGTAGTTTGCATAGAGAAAAAACTGAAATTATTCTATGTGATAGAAGTTTATGTAAAGATCACAGGAAAACTAAAACGATGTCTCTAAATAGCACACTTTTTCAGAAATCGGAACGGAACCCTCGGTGCGCGATTCCGACTCGCTCTTGACCGATTTTTTTTTTTCATAGTCTAAGTGAGTTTATTTGACAATAGGACTTTTAACATAAGGAGCTCGTGGCTAAGTAATAACAGCCGCACGGGTCGATCCATCAGGTTAAGCTACGCTTGCCAGTGGTTGTCAGTTGGTCAGTGGATGGATGACCATCTTTACATACCGAGACTCCTCCGTGCCTCGGAAAGCACGTTAAGCCGTTGGTCCCGACTGTCATTCGTGGTTCTTTGACAGTCGCTCCATGTAAAATACTGGTATTCAGCTGCATCCGGTTAGACTGGAAGCCGACCCCAACATAGTTGAGAAAAGGCTAGGCGGATTGAAGACTTCTAACATAACTGGAGAAATGTGGTCGTGCTATCACCTCAGCTTACTCTTACGGAGAATGTAAGTGTGAGTACGTATTATTATTGGAACGAAGTTCCTTATCGCGCGTTGTGAAAGGGGGCTAGACGGAAAAAATTCTCACGAAAAGTTGTAACGACACTTTTTGCTATAGTAAGCTATTGTAAGCTGTGCGACGTGCTGTTATAACCGGGTTCCCGATTTGGTTTTTAAAAAAAGAAACTACTTTATGCTAAAATAAAACTTGTATTAAAATAATACACGAGTGCAAGATACATGTGCACAGTAGGATGGTTGGGAGACGACTGAAGTGCTGGACTGTGAGGAAGGGGAGAGAGGAATGAATGGATGCTGCGTCAGCAGCAAGAATGCAGCATAGACTGCTGAGTAGGCCAGAAAGGGAACAGGTGAAGGATGTAACAGCCCCCCGGTTAGGAGGAAACTTACGGGTGGAAGGTAAGTTGACGGTGGAAGGAAAGGTAAGTTTTTCCAGGTTTTTAGGTTCGGAGTCGAGGAGCTGGAATATCTTCTACATCTATGGATGCCATTTCTATGGGAGTATCTGGTGTAGGGTTACATCTGGAAGTCTTAATTAACTTAAAATAGTAATACAATTTATAGCAAATAACTAGGATTATGATTAAGCATAAAATAAATGTAATATATGAATAGTAGTTACCGTAAAGGACAATATGAGGTTTGTCAACTACTCTGTCAAGGTCTGTTTTAATTTTATCGGTTACTTTATTATAGTTTGAGACAAGAGAGTCTAAATCATTTATGTTTTTTAAGTTAACGTAAGGAACTTTAACATTGTCTTTTAAATATGTAATAGAACTACAACAAGTATCGTTAATTAATTCGAAATGCAATACTATTGGTTTTATATTTATTTCAATATTACGTTTAGGTACTAACTTATTGTCATTGCAATAGGCAATACAATTGTCTGGTATAGTTAGTATACCAGTGCCGGAAATAGAAAATTCAGATAAATCTTGATTATTACATTCTATTGTAATTTTAGAATTTTGACTAATCATGTATATCCATTGGTTACTATGTAATTTATGAAAGGTTTCAAAATCACCATTAACGAATTCAGTTTTGCAAAGAGGCGGAACAGAAGTCAGAGCTTTTGAAATAACCTCAGTTTCACATATTGGTACAGCTGACGTGGAATACACATTGGAAATTTCACAAACATAATATTGCGTATCTATAACTTTACAGTTATCGAGTGAGTCTGATTTACAATAAGATGATTTATCTTTAGTTATGCCCAAATATTTAGTGGATGGTATTATTGTAGAATACAATGTATTGTTTACAGTCTTAAGGGCAATAGGATAAGGTACAGTATGATACAAGTCGAATTCTTTTGTGTTGACTAAAGGCATTTGTAACACAAATATTATTTTGTTATTTGCATAATAACTGGATACATCGGATATGTTTTCTAAAATATGGATATTATCTAAAATTAAGGGTACAGGTAATTGCTTAGAACTAGGAAGAAATCTATAGTTACTTACAAGATCTGAAAACAGTTGTTTAGGGGTAATAATAGATGGATATAGTATATTAGATTTACTAAACATAATAGCATTAATAATATCTTCTAACTTAAATGATAAGGTTAATAAACTACTTTCTAAAATATTCGACAGTCCCGATATTTTAGATCTCATTGATAGTTTATTGGAAACTAGTGTTAAATTCGCCATTTCCTGGTTCAAGGTATCAATAGCATAACTCAGACTAACTTCATTTGCATTGATTTTATCAATTATTTCTTTTAGGGACAATAGTGTGGAAGTTGTAACCATCATGTTTTCTTTCATGAGGGTTGCCAATTTTGTTTGATCATTCTCTAAAGTTTGAATGGCATTACTGTATTTTTCGGCATCATTTTGGTCCATGTTACCGAAAAGTTGTTTAATTACTGAACCGATTCCACCAAACCAAGCTGACCTTTTTTGAGATTTGGATATAAGATGGGAAATAGAATCAAAGTCTCTAACTATATCAGAATAGCGGGATGACAATGGTTGGAACAAATAGTGACATTCGCCTTCATAATATGCATTACTTTGATTACATAAAATTTTAGAATTTCTTAGGATATCCCTTATATTATCCAAATGTGGTTGAATGAAAGATATATCTATGGGAATGATAATATCTAGAGTATCGTCGGTTATTTTTAGAGAGCCAATAGGGTCAAAATATATGCCTGCGTTGTCTGATGCTGGCTGGATATATTCTTGACCATTCGACGCCAGGATAGGATAAATGTAACCAATTCTGGAAGAAAAGGTAATTTAAAATTAACTAAATTCTATATTAAAATACTATGTTTCGTTTATAGTAGCTAATTTAATTTCGTCAAAATGATGTTTGACGTGACGTCTATTTATTAAGAGTGACGCGGTGTTATTTCCATGAATTTTCACGATTTTAAACGGACCTTTCCATATAGGTGAAAGAGCTTTTCTAAGGCGTAAATGATTTTTAAGATAAACAAGGTCACCGACTTTATATTTAATTGGCCTCGTGTGAATATCATAATAAGTTTTGGAGTTTATCTTTGATTTCTGAATATATTCTATTGCCTTTGTTCGACAGTACTTAAGCCTATTTTGGAGTATGCGGACATACTCAGGGTAAGTAGCACCTGCTGTTTCTTCGTAAATGGAATTCGGAATGTATGGTTTGTTTCCAAATACAAGTTCATAGGGAGAAAAATGAGTGGTTGAATGGATGGCTGTGTTGTACGCAAGCATAGCTGTGTATACAAAGCGGGGCCAGTTATTTTGTTGCTCGTTTACATAGGATTTTAAGTACTCCTTTAAGGTAGAATGACTTCTCTCGAGAGCACCTTGAGTCTGAGGGTGATACGGGGTAGACCATAATTGTTTGATTTTTAGTAAATTACATGTTTGTTTAAATAATTCGGCCGTGAAGTTGGTGCCTTGGTCTGTTAGGATTGTTTTGGGTATTCCAAATAATGTGATAAAATGCACCAAACATTCACACGTTTCTTCAGCTGTAGTGTTAATGATTGGATAAGCAGCTGAGAATTTAGTAAGGTCATCTTGAAGAGTCAAGATATATTTATATCTATCGTTACCGGCTTCTGGTAGGGGTCCTACGATATCAAAAGCTACACGTTCAAAGGGGCGTGTGGAAAGAGATGTAATTTGCATAGGGGCACGATTGGTTCTTCTAAGGGCTTTGTTAATTTGGCATTGCGGGCATTTCTTTACGTAATTTTCGACGTCTGTTCGCATGTTTTTCCAGTAATATTTTTCTTGAATACGTTTCAGCATTCTACAAGAACCTAAGTGACCGGCTATAGGGAGATCATGATTTTCTTTCATGATTTTAGGAACTTCACTTAGTGATGGGTAGATAATTGTATTCTTATAAATGTGTATAGTCATTTCTGAGTTGTGAAATAAATATAGGATCATATTGTATAGTTTGATATACTGATGAGTATCAAAAGGATTATTGAAGTCAGATATAGCTATTTCGGGATTATTTTGACCTGTGAGACTGACAACTAGCTCATTTCTTACGGATTTAAGACACTTGTAGATATCTTCATATGTACAGGTGTCAAAGTGATTTACCTTGGTAAAAATGAAATAATAAATTTTATTTTGAGATTCATATTTAAGGAAAGAATGTAATGTTCTTTCTAGTAAGGAAAATTCGTTCAAATTAGGAATATTAGATATGACCTCTTGAGTATATGGGATGGATTCATCCATATCTATAGATGTAGGGATAATAATATATTTTTTATCAGTTTTGGATAGATTTTCATTATGTTCTATAATGGTTACATTAGGATTAAAATCCCTAGAAGTGGTTTTAAGGAATTCTGAGTAATTACCGTCTGGGGTACTGGAGCTGCTAGGGCTCAAGACATCAGGAGGTAATATTGGGTTTGGACGATTAGTGGGAGATGGAGTTAAGTTTTCATTTATTATATTATCTAGGTCATCAAGGTTGCCTAGTTCTGGAAGGCTTGTAGGTTGGATAATGGAATCTGTGAGATCTTCAAGTTCGATTAAATCATCCGGAGAAACAGCTGGAAGGACATCTGGATTCGACGTTTCATCATGATCAGGTAAGTTTAACTCCTGATTAGAAGTACTAGGTATAGGATTTATAGGATTGACAGATTTAGTTATAGGATAGCGCGATAATGCATCAGCGGCATTATTTAGTTTCCCTTTTCGGTATATTATTTCATACTCATATTCCTCCAATTTTAATCTCCATCTCTGGAGTTTACTACTGGGGTCAGTATGATTGAATAGCCAACGTAAAGGACGATGGTCAGTAATTATTGTGAACTTTCTACCATAGAGGTATGGACGGAAAGTTTTACAGCCGAAAATAATTGCAAGTAATTCTTTTTCAGTTGTACTATAATTGCATTCATTTTTGTTGAGTGTACGGGAAGCATAGGCAATAGGCTTATCCTTGCCTACTTCACCTTGAGAAAGAATAGCGCTGATCGCATAATTAGATGCGTCACAGCTGAGAAGGAATGGTTTGGAGAAGTCAGGATACGACAGTAACGGAGCTGTGGTTAATTTGTTTTTGAGGGTTTCAAAGGATAACTGATGTTCATTTGACCATACAAATTCAACGTTCTTTTTCAGTAGATTTGTTAAAGGTTTTGCAATGCTAGAAAACTCGGAGATAAACCTGCGATAATAAGAGACGAAACCAAGAAATGATTTGACGTCCTTGGGGGTTTTAGGTATAGGGAATTCATGAACTGCTTTTAGTTTTTCAGGGTTTGGTTTCACACCTTTGTCTGTAATGACATGGCCTAGATATGAAACTTCCTTTCGTAAAAATTCACATTTGTCCGGTTGCAATTTTAAATTAAATTGACGGAGTCTAGCAAATACGTTAGTTAAGTCATTTATGTGAGAAGGGATATCAAATGAATAGATGACGATATCATCAAGATATACGAAGCATTTAATGCCTTGGAGACCAGATAAAGCGGAGTTCATTAATCTTTGAAAGGTGGACGGTGCATTCTTTAGTCCAAATGGCATACGTGTGAATTCGTAATGCCCTGTTGGGACTGAAAATGCTGTTTTGGGAGAATCATCAGGAGACATATTAATCTGGTGGAAACCAGACGCTAGGTCTAATGTGCTGAAATATTTGCACTTGCCTAATTGGTCTAGGATTTCGGCTATGTTTGGGATAGGATAGGAATCGCCAATAGTCACGTCATTAAGTTTACGGTAATCGATTACGACGCGCCATTTTCTCTGACCGGAAGCATCAAGCTTCTTGGGTACTACCCAAATTGGTGAGGACCATGGGGACATAGAAGGTTTTATTATACCTTGTTTTAACATTTTGTCAACTTGGGAATCAACCTCTTTCTTATGGCATTCAGGAAATCTGTATGTCTTAACATGAATTGGGCTATCAGAAGTGGTTTTGATTTTATGTTCTATTGCATCAGTGCAGGTTAACTGATCGTCGGGTAGGTGGAAAATGTCTGAAAACTGAGAACAGACAGAGTATAATGCTTCTGTTTCTTCTGGATTAAGGTGGGACACGCGAAGCTGTTTTAAAACTTCTTCTGTACGTTCATGAATATGGGATTCGGTTATGCTACCGATAAAGACTGAAGCCTGTAGTTCAAAAGGATTTAAATATAGTCTAAGGTCTGACTCAATGGTTACAGGTTCTTCTGAGGTGTTAACAATGGAAATATTAACGCGGTTGTTATTCTTAACTTGAACTATACAGTTTGCTATTAATAGATCTTTGGATATGTGTTGGTCGATTACTAAGCCTTCTCCGATTTCTGGATTTGCTACAGTACATTCAATTATGGTTTCGCTACGTGGTGTAATAGTATAGACGGGATCGTTAAAATGCATTTTAAGTTTAATATCTTTTAAATGCAACATACCTTCATCATAGTTAATTTGGCCACTCATGGAATTGAATAGGTCGTTGCCGACAATACCATCGTAAGGTAGGCTTAACTCATTGACTAGATTGAATATATGTGTTAGGTATTTACAATCACTGTGAGATTTATCATGTGTAGAGATGGTTATAGGGATTTGTCCTAGTGTGCGTAGAGGATTATCAGTGGTTGAATCAATACCTTTGATTTTAAACGTTACTGATTCGTTAATTACCGGCATTTCGTCAATGGCTGATTTTTTTATTATACTTATAGATGCGCCAGTATCGACGAGGAGGGATAGACCATTACAGGATACGGGAGAATTTACTTGTATGTATGGTAAGTATCTAATTGGTATATTAGATGTGAATTCGTATATTTCTGTATTAATATGTTCTTTATTTTCAGGATTCTGGATGATGTCTACGGTTTGGGGCTGGTTACCCTGTTGCTTGACTTCATGAACTTTTAAGGATTTGGAGTCTACGATTTGGGGCTGGTTACCCTGTTGCTTGACTCCAGTGGGGTGACCTCGAATTTGGGGCTGGTTACCCTGTCCATGGGTCACTGGATGAGTTATGGCGTCGTCTATTATAGAATTTATCTGTCCCGTGCGGCGCCTATTCGGGACATTATTTAGTTTAAATTGTTGTCAACAGTATCATAACCTTCTACTTCGGTTAAGACATTAATTTGGGGTTTAAAAGTAGATGTGCTTGGCTGCGCGTATGAAGTGGAAGGTTTATGATTATTAAACTTTTTATTATTATATTCGCGGAGCTGGCATTTTTCTAGAATATGCCCTGATTTCTTGCAGTATCTGCAGAACGAATCACTTGAGGAAGGTTGATAAAGAGCAGGTTTTTGAGATTGATTATTGTTCGAATTATTAGGCTTATTTGGCTTAATATTTGGGTCATTGTGACGAAATGATTTCGCGGCAAGATTTTGTTTGTAAGAATACTGTTGCAGTTTTTCTTCGGAAATTGCGTAATTTATTGCGTCATTAAGGTTTTTCGGGTCCCTGCACCTAATAATATTAGCTATACGAGGAATAAGGCCTATCGTGAATGTATGGAGGGCAAGATCCTCCATTGCAGCTATTCTGCCTGGAATTTCACTCTTTTTGTGACTGGATACGGAAATTTCTGTAAGTAGTTTAGACAGACAGGTTTCTATTCTAAGTGAGAATTGGTTAACATTCTCCTGGGCGCCTTGCCTGCAATCCTGGAGCTCTGTAAGAAGGTGAGCGTAATGTTTACGTTCTCCAAATTGTGTCTGAAGGAAACTTTTTGGGGATGGCCACGAATCAAATTCTTTAATCGAGCATGCAATCTCGGCTTTACCGTCCAATTGGCTGATTATATCGTCGTCGTCTTCAAATGAAGACGATGTCAGTTTGGAAGACGGAGGCTAAAGAAATTGCATTATCGCAATTGTTTATAAATGCATTTAGTTTTTCTCGACTACCATCGAAGGGCTTAATGAATTTTAGGATTACATTTAAAGGTATGCCTTCTTTAGACTCCTCTCTCAAGGTCTTTCCTTCATGGGGCATGGTTGACAACAATAACAGAAAGTTTTATGGTTAAAATAATAAAATAAGTTAACTATACAAGTCAGGAAATAAGATTATTAGGCTTTGGTCGACAATGTAGGTATGTATTCAGAAGCCTTATCGCTTAAGCTGTGCGTTGAGGCTGGAATTGCGACGAGCGACGAGACATAACATCCGTTGATACGAGGTATGGATTGGAATGTTCAAGATAAGCCGTTGTATGTTGCTTATAAGTTGAACTTGGATCACTTTAGTATTATGGGAAAATATGTTCACAACTCACAGTATTATTAAGCACATTTTCTTCTTGTTTCCCCTGGAGCTGGAACTGGATTGACCTTGAACTTGGTCAGTACCGGATTTACCGGTGGGGTGAGTCGTCTCTGGAGGTTTTGAGGCACTTAAACACTCTCACTTTTGGCACTTATCACTTTTAGCTAATGATTTTGGAACTTTGCACTTTTTAGAAATATTCCAAGGATTTTTCAATCCCTTTTACGCTGCCACCAATGTTATAACCGGGTTCCCGATTTGGTTTTTAAAAAAAGAAACTACTTTATGCTAAAATAAAACTTGTATTAAAATAATACACGAGTGCAAGATACATGTGCACAGTAGGATGGTTGGGAGACGACTGAAGTGCTGGACTGTGAGGAAGGGGAGAGAGGAATGAATGGATGCTGCGTCAGCAGCAAGAATGCAGCATAGACTGCTGAGTAGGCCAGAAAGGGAACAGGTGAAGGATGTAACAGTGCGCATGTTTCTCTGTCTGTCTCTCTCTCTCTCTCTCTCTTATAGAAAGCAAGCCAGATATAACAAAAAAAAAAAAAAAAAAAAAAAAAAAATACAATTCCTTCACTAATTAATCGAAAGGAACTTCGTTCCATCCGGGTGTCCCTTGACACCTCTCAACTTTTTTTTTTATATTGTCTGTGGTGGAGGAGCTCGTGGCTAAAGTAATAACAGCCGCACGGGTCGATCCATCAGGTTAAGCTACGCTTGCCGGGGTTGGTCCGGGATGGGTGACCATCTTTACATACCGAGACTCCTCCGTGCCTCGGAAAGCACGTTAAGCCGTTGGTCCCGGCTGTCATTCGTGGATCTTTGACAGTCGTTACGGGTCGTCAGAAGCCCGAAAGTCTGACAATCAGTCTTACCAAGGGGTATCATATTACCCAGTTAATGGGTTGTGGAGGTCAGATAGGCAGTCGCTCCATGTAAAATAATGGTATTCAGCTGCATCCGGTTAGACTGGAAGCCGACCCCAACATAGTTGGGAAAAGGCTAGGCGGATTGATTGTCTGTGGTGTGAGGTTGTGATACTTACAGTGAAGGCTTTTCCGCAGTAGTCACAGATCTTGTTGCGCGGCGGTCTCTTCTTGTTGTGCACGTAGGTGACGTGGCGGTTGAGAGCGTTACGGCTTTTGAAGACCTTTAACAACAGACGATAAGGTAAGATTTTATTTGTTGTTTGATTTTTTTTTTTTTGAGGGTTAATGCCAGAGGCGGATTTGCAGTGTTGGCCGCCCTAGGCCCCAGGCCATGTAGTAAAAATAGGTACCAGCCGCCCCTTTCTCAGCACCCATCTTATAGACTGCATAATGTATTTACTGTATTGCCAACATTATCGAAATCGAGTTACTAGTTTTTTTTACGCGATTTCAGGTTTGGTTCCATAGTAAAAGTTGTTCATAATGATGAGTACAGTGACCCCTTAAGAGGACATTGGTCAATAACCAGTAACCCTGTATATACGAGTGATTTAGGAAGATTATTGTTATACGATGCGGTGCAGTGCGGCCCGCCATCGCCATAATGTGCGGAAGTCTAGAGTATTTAGGTACTTTCAGTTATTTCTTGTTACATCAGTTTTTTGTCAGATTGGCCGCCCTAGGCCCGGGCCGAATGTGCCTTAGGGCAAATCCGCCTCTGGTTATTGCTGTCACTCGTGTCCGTCTGTCTGTCGTCTGTCAAACAGGTTTTTCAGTCAAACTTGTGGAGCTATAGTCTTCTTCACAGTATAAGCATCGACTACAGCATCAAGCCTTCTTTTTGGTGTTATTAAGTCTCATTCTCCTTGTTACTTATATAACTGATGATATTGAGATTAATAATGATTTCTGATTATGTTGAGGTATGTTTTCACCTTGGTGCACTTCGTACATCGGTGCGTGTTGATCTTGAAATGTTCCCAGTTGATGTGGACTTGCAGATTACTTTTCGTTACAAACTTGGCGCCACATTCGTCACAGATGAATCTGTCAAAGAATAACATGATTTAGTTATAGGTAGTCCTATATTTGTATCTGGGCGCCGATAAGAGTTCATAATAGTTCCCTGCTCCCATTAATGAGCCCTTGTATTTGCCTACAACATTATTCCAACTCTTATGAAAATATATCACCATCGCCGACATTTACCCAAGAAAATGAAAATAACGAAATTATGAATAATACTTACCTACCAATACAAAAAAAAAAAAAAAAACTTAACTAATCTAACACTAATCTATAAAAAACTGTTCGTTATCATTTTGAGAACTGTTCTTTCACTAATTGTTTCAATATACTCGTAGTAGGTATTTTATGAAACTGTTGCATAATGAGGTGTATGCAGGTAGAAATTTCAATGAAATATAATTAGGTCTTTACCTATGAAATTGCCGTTTTGTATGAAAAAATTTAAACGAATTTTTTTCATGCATTTTTTATTTGTATTAATCGAAGTAATCACCCATGCAATCAATGCATCTTTGCCAACGCAGTGGCAGTTTATTGATGCCCTTCTTAAAGAAATCAGCTGGACGGGAGGCAACAAATTCTTCAAAGGCATTTTGTACTGCCTCTCGGGTATTGAATTTTTTTTCCCGCCAAGAAGTTATCCAAATTCTGGAAAAAGTAGTAGTCTGTAGGCGCAAGGTCTGGTGAGTAGGGCGGATGACGGAGAGCTTCCAACCCCAGTTCTTGCAACTTGGGAGACCGTCTGCTGTGCAGTATGAGGTCGCGCGTTGTCGTGCAGGAGCAGCGGAGACGAGCGATTGACCAATGCTGATTGGAGATGTGCCAGCTTCTCCATCATTGTGTTCAGTTCTTCACAGTAAACATCTGAAGTAATGCTCACCCCGTTTGGTAAGAAGCTGTGATGAATCACACCGGCGCTAGACCACCAAACAGTGACCATCACTTTTCTAGGGGTAAGTTTTCGTTTAGGGCATTGTTTAGGTGCTGAACCAGGATCCAACCAACTTGCTGAGCGCTTGCGGTTATCAAACAGAATCCATTTTTCATCGCAGGTAACAATGCGGTTCAAAATTCCTTCATTTGTGTGTCTGTTGAGCAGTGCAAGGCACGTCTCGACGCGTACTTCGCGCTGGCGATCATTGAGTTCGTGGGGCACCCATTTGTCAAGCTTTTTTACCTTGCCAATTTGACGCAAATGGACCAATATTGTTTTGACGCTAACGTCGAAAGCTGCTGCTAATTCAGCCGTAGATTGTGTATCATCAGCTTCCACAATCGCCTTTAATTCGTCATTGTCGACCAGTCTTCGGACGACCGCGAGGTTCATTTTTCAGGTCGAAATTTCCAGAACGGAAGCGAGCAAACCAATAACAAGTGGTGCGTTGGTTTGTAGTGTTAGCTCCGTAAACGTCGTTGATGTTGCGTGCCGCTTGTGCCGCGTTGTTGCCACGACGGTACTCATATTCCATAATTACTCGAATTTTTAACGTATCCATGATGACGAAAAAGATTGAAATGCGATGAAAATGTAACACTAATCAATAAACAAATGACTACTTTTGGAAAAAAAAATCCATGTTTTTAAAATAAAATTAATTTGAAATTAGAATTCTTAGCCAAACAAAAATTGTTTTGATTTGAAATGGCCAGTACTGCAGAACGGCAATTTCATAGGTAAAGACCTAATATTAGTTTCATTGCAATTTGATGAGCAGTAATTGCAATTTCATTGCAATTTGATGAGTAGTAATTGCAGTTTCATTGCAATTTGAATAGTAGTAATTGCAGTTTTATTGCAATTTGATGAGTAGTAATTGCAGTTTCATTGCAATTTGATGAGTAGGTAGTAATTGCAGTTTTATTGCAATTTGATGAGTAGGTAGTAATTGCAGTTTTATTGCAATTTGATGAGTAGTAGTTGCAATTAATTGTTATTGTCGCGAATCATATTTAAGTGACTACTATTTTAATTCGGCAGCATTGTATTTCTCGCAGGGACCACGTGCACAAAAATTCCCCGTGGTGCCTTCCAGGGACTACAGCAGGGACCACGGCAAACCGGAATACAGCAACGCTATTGGCGGCGCGGCGGCAGAAACATAATGGTGGTACCACTTCCCCGGTCGACTCTGGATAAAAACTGTAGGAATTTCATGGGAATTTGGGGATTTAAAACACAGGATATAGCATGCAGTGATTCCCTTTATAATTTTGACAAGTGTGACATTGAAAATGAATCCAAGGACAGTAAGAATAACGCCTGATAAAAAGCTTAATGTGTTACTGTCTACTAATTGCGCCGAGTTAACTGATAACAAACTCCTTCACAAAGAGCCCTACGCATGTTGCGCAACTTTGTTTCCTAAAAAATGACCGAAGAATGTTGAAGTTGAATGATGAGGCTGATGATGTTATGAATAACAATAAACTCACCTCTAGGTGTGGAAAGAACTTACCTCTAGAACCTCCTTATACAGTGAGGATGTTGAAGTTGAATGATGAGGCTGATGATGTTATGAATAACAATAAACTCGCCTCTAGGTGTGGAAAGAACTTACCTCTAAAACCTCCTTATACAGTGAGGATGTTGAAGTTGAATGATGAGGCTGATGATGTTATGAATAACAATAAACTCGCCTCTAGGTGTGGAAAGAACTTACCTCTAAAACCTCCTTATACAGTGAGGATGTTGAAGTTGAATGATGAGGCTGATGATGTTATGAATAACAATAAACTCGCCTCTAGGTGTGGAAAGAACTTACCTCTAAAACCTCCTTATACAGTGAGGATGTTGAAGTTGAATGATGAGGCTGATGATGTTATGAATAACAATAAACTCGCCTCTAGGTGTGGAAAGAACTTACCTCTAAAACCTCCTTATACAGTGAGGATGTTGAAGTTGAATGATGAGGCTGATGATGTTATGAATAACAATAAACTCGCCTCTAGGTGTGGAAAGAACTTACCTCTAGAACCTCCTTATATAGTGAGGATGTTCCTCTCTAGAGCCCTGACCACCGGTAGTTGAACCCTGTTCCCGATACCGGTGGGCTACTATTTTTTATATTTTTGAATGTTTTTTATTTTATGTTTTTATAAAAATATTTAAAAATGTAAATGCTATGTATGTAAAAGAAATAAAGGAAACTTACCTCTTATCAGTCTCACTGACATGCCTCGAATGTGTGCTCAAATGGTGCGCAAGGCCCTGTTGCGTTCTGTAGTGCGTCTTACATTGAACGCAGAAGGCTCGCGTGTCTGCAGTGCCGTGTGCAGAGCGCTGGTGCGATTCCAGGCCAGAGCGGGCGCGGTAAGATTTATTACATTGTTGGCATACGTACACGCGGGAGGATTGTTTGTGGACTGTGCTGTGAGAGAAAAAAGAGGTTTTAATATTGTTACGAGCTAGGGTTCGGGATAAATAAATTTATGCCAATTTACACCAAAAACACACTATATTTAAATAATCACAAATACAGTAATCAGAAACTTTAAGCAGAATCATTTGTAGCTCACTGTTCGTTCACTGTTTCGCATTCCTAGCTGAACTATTTTTAAACGCTGGCAATCCTCTATTTATATGACGAGTGTAAGCTTCTCGAAAGTTCGAGGCCATAATTCGAGAACAATCTAGTACTTACAGGAATGATCTAGAATGCTGCAAAACGACACTTAACCATCTAGAAAATTTTGGAAGGGTTTAGAATGTTCTAGAAAAATCGGTCACGAATCGACGTATCGTGTAGTTCTGCTACTCGATAACAGATGGCATTAGCGTGTACGAGTAAAACGTAACTATAAAAAAAAAATTCGGGACACCACGCTGCGTTCCAAAACAGGTATAATGGACATTGGCAAAATGGCTGCCAGGCTCAAATAGGATTAGGCGGGTCACGTCAGCCACATGCAAGATGACGGCTGAGCAAAAGTCTGCGCACAATGGGTACCTGAAGATGGACGATACCGCCGAGGCCGGCCCAGAAACAGGTGGCGGGATGACCTGGAAAAGGGTTCCTGGAGGGAGGCCTTTGCCCAGGAGTGGGACAATATATGCTAAGGAAAAAAAAACATAACATCACGCCTGTAATCCCCGACGGGTTCGGCAGAGGTGTACCTCTAATACACCCACATTTCGACAGTTATGTGTAAGTCCCATGTAACAGGGGGCGAGCCTATTGCCATCAACTGGGCACAGATCTAGACTCCGGGCTGCTACTGAGAAATTTTAAATCAAAGTGAAAGGTTTTAAAGTCACAAATAAGCTGGTCTATTTTGTTATTTTTCCTCTGACAGCAGCAACCCAACAGCAACCTTATTGCTATGAGAATAAAAACCACTGTTATTTTAATAGACTAGTCAAGGCAAAAAAACCCAAAAGCAAAATTGTTGCTATGAAAATAAAGACCATTGTGATTATAACAGTGATGCAAAATCAAACTATAGAGGCATGAGGAACAGGGTGTAAAGTTCACTCATCCTCCATAGAAAAGGGAGGATCCTCTGACCAGACGGGTGTTGTGTCTGGTGGGCAACTGCCCGACGGTTGATGTCGGGACGTTGTATATATGCTAGTCGCGCGGTAAACTTTGATTGCGCGATGCAGGATTTGCGTGACGTCAGTGTGATGCGTAGTTCACATGTGGTGATGTAGATGTCGCCACAAAAGGTAAAATTACTGTAAAAGTTATGTACACAGGTGAGGTGAGCTGTCCCCCGTCATGATCCAGCCTGCCCCGTCTGGCTGTCATATTATTATTAGCGACGCTCAGTCGACTAATAATTTACCTTAGTTTTAGGCCTGGCCGGGGGCTTTAAGTTCGCTTAAAGAACCCACAGGAAACGCCCGGTTGAGCAGTCTCGACCCTTAGTGGTCAACTGCGAGATGCCATATATAAATAACTATATAAATAACTGAGGTGAGCTGTCATTTTACCTGATGCTAGGGATTGACACTGTTGACAGCTCACTTTTTTCCCGCGACGGCCACGGAGACGGCATATGCGTTTGGGGTAAGAGGTGTTTGTGTGTATGTCTGTTACCATTTTTCTCGGAAATGGTTATTACCCGAATACGGCAAAGCAAGAAGGAGGGTTATGATTTTGAGCGGTATGTAACGGTTGGCAGTCAGACGTTACTTTTCCAAACCACATTGGAAAAGTAACGTCTGACCGCCAACCCCCTCATCGCGGCCGTAAGACAGACAGCGACAGCATGTGGGGGCGACATTGATTGCCACCAGGTGGTGGTGGCAACTGCGAATATTCGAAAATATCCCAAGAGGGAACGTTAATACTACCGGTATTAAAAGTGCTCTCTATACAATTTCATCCCAATCCTTTTAGCTGTTTTTGCGCCAATCCGGAACATACATCCAGACAATCAATCTGCCTAGCTTTTTCCCAACTATGTTGGGGTCGGCTTCATCATGGGGGGCACATACATCCAGACAAACGGACAAAAATTATTAAGTACTATTTTATTATATGTAAGTAAGTACCTATAGAATGCTTCAGTATTTAATTGTAATACTCACTACATATGAACCTTCAGTCCATTGCTGTTAACGAAGGTATTACCGCAGATGTTACAACTCTGCTTCTCTTTGTGCTTGTCCATATGGTAACGATATGCGCGGTTTGAGCTGAAACAACAAATTACATTGTATATTTATGACTTTGCTAAACGCCAAGACTCGTGAGTCGTGACACTAAGCCGACGTTCGCACAGATGTAAAAATATCGCGGCGGGATTTTATCGCGCACTGGATTTTCAACTCTCAGTGTCGAGCAGAGCATAGATAATCTAACCTAACAACAACAGAGTGCATTCTAGCGGTTGACAAAACACTGTTGGATTTTCAATTCCCGGCGCTAAGCAGACTGTTGAAAATCCAGTGCGTGTCTCGCTAGTTCATCAAAAAACGTATTTCCGACATTAAACTTATTATATTTGCTGATGACACAAATGCAAAAGTATGTGCGGATAACATTGACGATTTGGAATACAAAATTAACTGCGTCTTAAAAGCTTTTGAAAACTGGTTCGGTACAAACAATTTAAAACTTAATGTAGCTAAAACTAAATCCGTCTTATTACAAAACAAGGTTCATCTTCAAACCCAGGCTTAAACCATGGACCCTTTTTTGAATTTTGAGCTTTATTCTGACACGTTAAGATGTCAGTTTTACAAAACTGACAACTTGGTACCGGACTAAGTTGTCAGTTTTGTATAAAGAACTGTATTTCTATCAAAGCTAGGTTCATATTACAAAAACTGGCTCGATGGTTTAAACCATGACGAAGAAAAACCTCGTTTTGTAATAACACCGAATGTGTACTATTTAAGTCTACGGTATGAAACAGCGCCACTCTTCATGTCGTTTCTTGCGGCAATATTGTGGAAATAGTTGATAAGGTTAAATTTTTAGGTGTCCATATAGATGCATTGTTGAACTGGAAGGAAGAGATTTTATCGATATCGAAATCTATTAGCTCTGCATGCTATGCAAACAGAAGTTTGAGGGAGGAACTCACTTTGGCTCAACTAAGATTGGTATATTTTGCTTTGGTCGAGTCAAAGCTCAGATATAGTATCGAATTCTGGGGTAATAGTTATAACATCCACTCAGCATTTGTAATGCAAAAAAGAGCTGTCATGACAATGCTCCGACTGAATCAGACCAAATCATGCAGGGACCACTACATTGCACTCAAAATTCTGACGGTCCCATGTCTCTACATTCTAGTGTTGTTAACAAACTTAGTTAAAAATTTGCACAAATTTGAGACAAATGAGGAAAGGCAGGTGAGAGATAGTACTCGAAGGAAAGACTTACCTTCTACTATTCAACCGAAACTGAATGTGGTGAGGCATAGTCCTAGACTGCAATCAGTTAGTTTATACAACAAGTTGCATGTAGAATTTAAAAGTATACACATCATAAACTTATTTAAAAACAAATTTATTGAAGAAGGGCTTTTATAGTATTGATGAGTTCATAAATGACCAACGACGGACATGATAATGTATTCTTAAATTGTTATGTCGTTTATTTATTTTATTTCTTATCTATTTACATTTTTAAATATTTCTTAAAAAAAGGATACCTATATAAAACATTTAAAAATATAAATAAATAGAGGTCCGCCGGTGTCGGGAGCAGGGTCCAAGCTACCGGTGGTATGTGCGTTACCCCAGCAGAATGTTGTCGAAATTCGACATTCTAATAATACAGATATTTAGTCTGCTAGCTCCTGTAAATGTCTGAGTAGGTTTTGGAATTTGTCCGGTTATAATTTTCAAGATATTTCAAAAAAACAGTTTCTGCTGGCGTAACGTTACCCCAGCAGAATGTTTTTTTATTTAATGGGTATATTGAAAAAAACATTAGTTACATAATTAGTCCGCTAGACGGACTAAATGTTTCGATATATTTGGTAGTTCTACGGTTTAAGGTTGCGAAGATATTCAAGATTCTGCTGGGGTAACGTTTTCAGATTTTCTGGATCTCTGAAATGGTAAAGCGTAGACTATTAATTTTTTATACATAGCTTTGTCTGAATTAGTCTGTATTTGTCCGCGAATAAAATAGTAATAATAGTGCACCGTTTTCAAGTTATTTTAAATTATATAAATATCTTATTATGGGCCCTAACTTTTTAAATATGCACTCCAGAGTCTTACTTGAAACGTCATTTTGTAGCTTATAACTACCTACAGGTACGTGTGAATTTTCATTATTGTCCAGATAGGAATTAATAAGTTATCGCGAAATTCAGTTCAGTCCGGGCAGCAGGTTTATTTAACTGCCTATTAGTCGAGTTCTATGTCGATGTAGTTGCTAAATTCTATATAACTAGTTAGTCTGTTGTTTCAACTTTACACCTGTCAATTTTAAGCGTTATACACTCAATAGTTACAGAGATAAATGAAAAAGTATACTCACGGTAAGTATGGCTGTGGTAACCCGACCATGTTAAGATGGTCACAAAAAAGCGGCGGCTAGTACAAAATGCTGACCTTCTAAAATTTATAGGATAGTGTTTTTACTTTTGTACAGTTGCGTAGACAAGTGGTAAAAAAACAGTATTTTATTTTATTATAATTTTTATTTACGGGTAACAAATATTACGAAGTTCTTATAGAATACCCTGTAGTAAAATCACAGTTCAATAGGTACTTACCTGTGTCATGCCTATCTCAATGTTTAACAATAAAAATTAGATTAGGTATGTCACGTGTTTTTTTTAACATTTATTATTTAACAGTCTGATTTCAAAAAACACAGTTTCAAGCAAAGTTAGTGTTTAAAAATCACAGATTACGATAAAATCTCAGTCAAAATATGTATTAACAAATAAAGAAATATCAATAGCGTGTTTATATATTTAAGACGTACTTAACAGATATTGTCATAATCATATATTATTATCACTTTAAAAAAAATAACCATTATGCTAAAGATATAATATTGTAAAAATCACAGATCAATGAAAAACTTAACACTACTCGTATATTTATTTATGGTAACATTAAGTTTTTATCATAATAAAATGATTGACATTAGAATATTATGTCGCAGTAAGATAACTATAGCCGTGATCCCGTTTTTTTTGCAAAGGGGTGTAGTTATGTACCAGGACATAGCTATACGAAAGCAATTCAATTCAATTGTCTTAGGTACTAGGGATATAAATCATAAAGCTATCTTACTACGACATTTATACAAATCTCGCAAACATTGAGATAGTCATTGACTTCAGGTACCTGTAGTCAATGACTATCTCAATGTTTAAAAATAATTTTGTTTTACACTAAAATATTTATTGGTTTACCTACGTTCTGTTTTCAAAAATAGTAATCTTATAATAATAGTAATCTTGATACGTAAATAATTCTTTATGCATATTAGATAATTAAAAATCACAGATCAATCGCAATAAAATATAACAACAAGTATAACATATTGCAAAATAAAGTATACGCAAGTACCTATGGCGTGTTTATATTTAAGACGTAGTTAACAAATATGTTGATACTATCAGATATTATCACATTGTAGTGTATAAATTAGTGCATGTGGTACTAAATTAGTATTACTTTTCTGAATTTTACAATACAAGTCATCATAACATTGAAAATGTCCGTTCATTGTTCTATAGCAATGAGCTTTATAGTGTCCAATTCCTGCTGAACCAAGGGGCGGTTGAAATTCAATTATGGCCAAGACTTCATATAGTCTGTTATTGATTTCGATATTAATAGGTACATCATTGAAGTTTATGATAAGGTCATGAAACTCAAATATAATTAAATTGTTCAAATTATAACTGAAGTTGACTGTCCCTATTCTGCAAATAAAACAAATAGGAGGGAAATCGTTATTCATTCCTGATTCGACAGACTCTTGTAATTTTGCAATACCTTTCTGTTGTATAATTTCGATATTTAATGGCAAGTATTTACATTTAAAATTACTATTCTTTTCGTGCTTTGCGCAGTATTCGTTTGAGCATATTCTGTTTCTAGTAGCAGAAAACTGTAAAATACAGATTTCTTCGAGTATTTTTGCAATATTACATGCACAGTCTATAACATTGCATCTAGTTTTGTCATCGTTTAATAAGTCACTATTAAATATCTTAGATAAAAGTATTTCGCGTTTATTATATATTTTTTGACTAGACTTTTTTGCATTGGCAAAATCTACAATAAACGTTGTAAAAGCATCATTTCGCAATTCTGTACAAGAGTTAATCTCTTGTCGGAAGATAACCCTGTCCTTATAGGCTACAGCAAATGCTTGTGAGACGGCGTCAAATGCGCAAGTGTTGGTTAGAATAACCCTTTTATTATTAGACATGGCAATATTTCCATTTTGTAAAATGTATAAAGGCTTTATGCTGTTGTCTGATTTAGAGCGCGGAAGCGCTAAACCTCGCCAATTTTCTACTTCTACAGGTTTATCCTGAAATATAGATTCGATTTCAAAATCCGTATTGCATTTCACGTTTTGTCCTTTATGTATTTTGGTATCAGTTTCTGGGCTTTGTACTGATGTTCGCAGGGTAGGAGTATATTGTGAAGCTACATCACGGCAGGGTTTTTTATATTTTGTTTCGGAGTAATGTTTTATTTTTCTCTTCAATTTCATGTTTTCATTTTTTTCTGATTTTAAAATATTATCGGAAATACTTAATTTCACTATTCCATTTAAATAACTGAAATGTTGTACTAAAAACTCATCTAGTCGAATGCGCTCATCTTTGGTATTAAAATATATGCTTTTAAGATCTTTAAAATGATTCTCAACATTTGAACTACTTGGTGCATCACTTGCATGGTCAAAATGTTCTGTCATTATGTTACCCCACATAGGTAGTTTTCGCAACAATCTTTTCAATGTATCGTTTATAGCCGGTAAATAATACTCATTTCGTTGTTCATGCTTTGGGTCAAGTAACAACAAATATAATTGTTCAGTTTCAATTCTCTCTTCATAATATTTAATAAGAGGACAATCACTACTCCTGTTGATAATATCCTCACTATTATCATGAAATTGTTCGCTTATTTCATTTTCAATAACAACATTGTCAGCATTAATTAGATTTTTTGAAAGATTTAATAAACGCTGCAAAGCTGCCTCGTATTTCCCTTGCTGGCCATCTAAACCAAGGCTTACACATTCATGTAATGATATTATTACTATATCATCGATTACAGACTTAACATCTTTATAACAGTGCATTTGATGAATTGCTTTTATGCAGTCAATATAAAAATATTTGCATTTCTCCGAAGTTTGATTAAAACAGCTTTGTTTAGGTAATTTTTTAAAAAAATGGGATTTATCTAAACGAATGTAACAAACTGGTACACCTGTATCCTGACCTTCTAAAAGTGAAAAACACTGCGACAAATATCCATGAGTGTCCGTGTTTAAAAAACTACGACATATCGCTCCTAATAGGGCTGACGAATCGTCACATATTATTTGTTTGGGTAGGGATCGGTTTACTTTCCATGTATTTAACCAAGTGGCTATGGAGTCTATTGTGTGTGTCTGTGATGCCATGTAACTCAAAGGAATACTTGTACAGGAAGTATATGCCATAACAACGTATAGGAAAATATGTTTGGCGTCTTTAGAATCCACCCCGGGAGGTGCTATCGTTTTAAAAATTGAACCAGTTGCGTCGATAGATATAGTAATGTCCGTGTTTTTTAAGATTTCATCATAATATTTATTTTGCTCATTTGTCCAAAAATAAATAAAAAAAGGGACAAGAGAAAATTTTCGAATAAAGGTGTCAAATGGGGAACTCTGAGACATTGCATAAATGGATATTATTGTGTTTTTGTCAAATTGAAGTGCGCTTTTAGCTTCGTGTCGTATTTTTCTTAAATTATTTAAACTAGGCAAAGTTGGAGGTTCTATTATATTTTCTTTATCTATAAGTTTATCTGCTAACATAGTTCTAACTTTTAGAGCTTTATCATATTGTAACATTTGAGCGATTCTTTGTTTTCGTTTCGCTGTAAGTTTATTTTTGATGTTATGATCGTGGTCAAAGTTTTTTTTGTAGTTACTTATTTGACAAACAATATTTAAAAAATTTTCGGTTTTGGGACGTATGTACATCACAATATTTGCGCCACATTGAGTACAGCGTCCGTAACATTTAATATCATTAAATTGAAAGTGCGTGGGTACATAATTATTTTTAAAAGCAAACGTACAATCAAGATCTGTTTTTTTCCATATATGGTCTTGCAGCTCATTAGTCCAACTATTCTGTAATAACCTGTGATTTTTAGGAGCGAGTCGTTTGAACTCATAATAATCAATTTCAAACTTCAATTCAAAATCAGAATCCGAGTTACAATCATTAGCATCAAAATCACTGTCGTGCTCGACGTTTCTATTATTTGTGAAATAGGTTGATTCTGTCTGTCCATTTGTATCATCATCGCCATGAAAAATAAAATAAAAATTGCGTTTCACTGAAATTCTTATGGCATCTTTAGACATTGTACATTGGAACATTTCAATCAATTCCTTCTGTATGCTTTCATATACATCATGAGAAATTGAAGGGATTTTCTTATCAAATATATATCCATATTTAGAAACAACGCGTTTTAGATTATCTAACGATATGATACTTTTTCTGCCGCCCATTGTATAGCAACTTATATTGAACTTAAATAAAATATAAAAATAAAAACAATCACATTTCTTGATTAATTTACATCTAAGAACAGGTACTCGTAAACCAAAATCAGTTTTTCTAATAATAGATAATTATCTAAAAAAAATGAATAAAACAATATCTTCACAAAATAAGTATCAAATAACTAGGTATATACAAACAGGAGTTAATCACAGTCTTATAGATAAAGTTATTTTATTTATTCACGCGCAGAAATTCAGAAACAACAGTAGGTACAGCAGGTAGATGGAATTTGCATATTTCGTCGCGTCAGTGCCAACAAATTAGCTACAACAACAATTTCATTATAAATTTAATAGCTTTTAAACAATTATTTGATAATACCTATTACAATATACCTACTCGTATAAGTGTGGCACACTTAGGCCAGAAACTGCGTCAAGCGGAGGCCCGCGTCGGACACTCGCCGCGTGTTTATGCGCGGGGACACGCGAATGGGCGACGGACGCCCGCTACGGTCCCCGTCGCGTATACCAGACGCGGAGACCGGATTTCGCAGCGTCGCACTATGGTATAATTTCGTAAAAAGATGCCCATAAGTCCAAATTTGAAAAATGAAGAAACCACTGAGTGATTGGTACCAATTGACAGCTAGATAAATTCTTCATATGAAAGTACCCTCAAATGTAGGTATTATCACTTTATTTATTAAGTAATAACTCAGTAAAGTTCAACATTGTACACGCTTCAAACTGTTACTTGTTTACGCATAAAATTAGCTCACGTTTGTGATTTGTTCTTCGCTTATTTTTGTTTGAAACCGATTTGTTTGAATAATGCATAATGGCAATGAAGGTATGAAGGGTTGTATTAATATGTTTAAACATTCATCATCGACTTAAAATACTCGAATCATCAACATTCTCGAAGGTTTATGTTTATGAGTACCGCAAAGTGCGGCTATGAGTTTAATGTCATTCTATATGTTTAGTTATCAACTATATGATATTAAAATAAAATCTTGCTAATTTTTGCTAATCCGTATAATACACTTCTGGACACATCTATTGGCCCACCTTAGAGTTTAGGTTTCGATGGCCTCTACCGAAATATGATTGCTAGATTGAACAAAAACTGTTGATGCAGTTTTAAACCTGATACATTTTACCATCTTTTTCGATCGTATTGTTTTAAATTTGAATTCAGAATACCATACGACATGGAGCAACGCCTAACAAGTCGGATATGCGCCTTGTTAAAGGCAATTGATTTTTGAATAAAAAACATGTTTTATCAAATAAAGGTTTAATTTAATAACGCGTGTTGCCTCCATGGGCATCTACCACAGCTCTCATACGATTAGGCATAGAGTTTATCAACCGCTCTATGAAATTTTGAGGGATCATCTCCCATTCCTCTTCTATGGCAGTTTTCAACTCCTGCATCGTCTGGGCAACTGGCTGACGAGCCCTAACACGTCTTTTTAGCTCGTCCCACATATGCTCAATAGGGTTCATGTCTGGGCTTCTGGCTAGCCAGTCCATAACTGTAATGTTCACATCCCGAAGATATTCCCTGACGATGCCGGCCGCATGGGCTCTTGCATTATCATGCATAAAAAGGAAATTTGGGCCCACATAGTCCGCGTATGGTCTCACGTGAGGTTCTAAGCACTCACGAATGTACCTTTCAGCATTTAATGTTGGCAGCCGTGGTCCTGTAACAACCTCAGGTTGAGTTTTGCCGCTCGCGGATATACCGCCCCAGACAGTCCATGAGCCACCGCCATAAGCAACCCTCTCTTCAAAGCAGCATTGTGCGAAACGCTCTCCCTTACGTCGGTAGACCTTCTTCCTTCCATCATTGCCATGTAACACAATTTTAGAATCATCAGAAAAGAGTACACGGCTCCAATCTTACTGTGTTCAATTTAAATGACTGCGTGCGAAATGAAGGCGCGCTGTTCGGTGGGCTCGCGTTAGTTTGGGGCCATTAGCTGGCTTGTGTGGTACCATATCGCGTTCTTTTAACCTTCTCCGAACAGTTCGAGCGCTCACAGATACTCCGTGGAAGTCGCGAAGTTGGTTTTGTATCTCAATGGAGGTAAGGTGACGATTTCTCAAGCTGGTCGTCACGATGAATCGATCCTGCCTTTCAGTTGTAACCCGAGATCGTGGCCTTCCTTGGCGACGAACAAAGCCGCCAGTCTCTAGGTACCTCCGATAAACATTTCGGACCGCAGATCGACTTAAATTAAGTTGAGCACTCACGTTTCTTTGGCTGTGTCCGGCCTGAATAAGTGCCACAGCTTGGGCGGCGACTTCAGGTGAAGTATCCATAGATTATTGATAGAACCTCATCTTAATGTTAAGAATAAGTAATGTTTGTTGCAAAACCAAAGATATCAATCACTTTTTCAAGAATTAAATTCAAGTAAACCAATAAAACCAAGTTTTCTTAGTATTCGATTGTTTGATATCAACAAACAGGCTCCAAATTGTCTTTTGTTTCTTTAAATTCTGTGTTCGAAATTCAAAAAAAGACTATTGAATGAAATTGTGAATGTGCCAGGTTCAAAACTGCATAAAAACTTTTTGCTCGACCTAATATAAAATTTTAGCTAGGACCAACCGAAACTGAAAATACAAGGTGGGCCAAAAGATGTGTCCAGAAGTGTATAACCCATTTTAAGACAAAGGGTGAAAAATCATCTTTTTATTTTTTTAAATTAAGCGACTGGTTTATACCTTCCAAGATAGAAAATTTATACTAGAACTGGATTATTTAAGGTTATCATCGATGAAAAATATAAATAGTAAATTCGAGTTTTTATAATTTGGCCAACAAAAATAAATATTAACAAATATTTTTTTTTTAGAAATCAGTATTTTTTTTTCAATAAATATTCTAAATCACTACATAAATATATATTTCTATTCTAATACACCTTTATAACTAATTAAAGCAAAAAAATATTTTTGGGCAAGTTTTTATTAAATGAGACCATAGTGCGTCGCTGATTCAATTTTAGCTTTATGAATGTACAGTCGTGTCGATGGAGAACTGAAGAATGGAGATGGATACCCGCGACGGACGTCCGCGCGGGTATCCGCGACGGATCACTTTTGTATAGAACCGCGCGGGCTTCCGCTTAACCTAGTTTCTGGGCTTATACCATCCCAAAAAATACTTCTAAATTTTTTTTTTTTTTTAATTAATTCTCACTCACCACAGTGTTCCTGGTTTCCGACCGTGCGTGCTTTTTATGCTGTTGTAGTTATTTCCAGGCGCCTTCCGTCCTTCCGTCGAGACTCGAGTCATCGTGCCAACATTGATTCGCAACTTAATTGTTACTGTATGATGTAATTTTTTATAAGTACCTATAATAAAAATTAAATTAAAAATTTTAAAAACCCCCGACATTTACATTCATACTTCTTACGAAAAAAAACCGACTCCAAATATTACTTTAGTATACAGTATGGAATTGGCATCTTGGCAATAATTGAAAGCTCAAGGAATATTACTCCATAGAAGACGTATAGAAAAATTAAATAATAAATAAAAAACCGAAAATTAAAAAAGTTAAATTTTCAAACAAAATAAATATCAAAATAAATTCACTTAAAGTAAACACTCTGTTTAGACAACGTACCTTGACCCCAGGAGCGAAGAGTGGCAACGGTGCACGCGGGCGGCATGGCGGCTTTTTTGTCGGCGCCGGCACTTTGATTCGTTTGACAATGTGCGACGAAAATAAAATCCACTAAGTTCATTTGTACCGCCACTTGTTTATTTCGCGATAACTGAACTGAACTAAATACTTCAATATTACACATTAGTTCCAAAAAGAATAAACTTAAATTTTCTCATTTTCAAAGTGTCCACCACGTTTTTGAATGCACAAGTTACATCGCCGCACAATGTTATCCCGAAGCCTGCTCAGCAAATTTCGTTCAGGATCCAGAGCCATGGTTTTTAATTTGTCAAAGGCGGCGACAATACGATTGCGCAGTTCATCTTCGGTTTCGGAGACACGCGAATTAACTTCATTTTTAATAAAGCCCCATAAAAAGAAGTCGAGAGGCGTAAGGTCGGGTGACCGAGCTGGCCACCTGCGGGGGCCATAGCGACCAATCCATTGCTCGCCGAACATGGTGTTAAGCCGCTCTCTCGCGAGGAGTACGGAATGTGGAGGAGCTCCGTCTTACTGGAACCAAACCCGCTTGTAAGCTACCACAGACAATTCCTCTAGATAGTCGGTTATTGGGCCGTTAAGAAGATCCAGAAACTTCTGTGCATTGAGGTTTCCGTTGATAAAAACGGGGCCGATTATTTGGTCTCCGTGAATACCTGCCCACACATTAATGGAAAAGCGGTATTGATGAGCGGGAGTTAAGGCTGAATTTTGGCCGCATTCGCCATACAATAACACCATGTCTGTATACTCTGCAGCACTGTAAAAATGTTGTTGTCTTGGCATTTTGTTAAAAAGACACACGCGAACACAAAAGTCAAGTGTCAATTTCACCTTAAAAAATGTATACAAAAAACTTAAAAACACAATTTACACACACACAAAGTCAAATAACTAATAAACTAATAAGTGTCCATTCCACTGATAAAAAATTAAACTAACTAAGCACTAAATTTACTGGTATTTGCTATTCACGTTTTGAAGCAATGCGCGCAAGTAGACGAAATCTCTGCGCACACACACACTATCCCGAAAGACTAGCGGTGAACTGACAAAGCGGAACGCAACTTCCAAGATGGCGAAAAAATATTATAATGTAGGGCACATGGTGCAATTATCGTAATTAACGCTTATCGATAACTTTTTACACATAATTACTTTCTACCGAAACAAGGCATTAGAATACAAGTATCTTTGTGTAATTTGAATATTTATTTTTAACAATTAAAAATATTAATTGGACATTAAAAATACGATTGAACAGTTTACGAAACTACCGTTAAGTTAGTGACTTCCTGAGTAATCCTGAGTATCAATCGGGTCTGTCGATCAACCGGAAGCCGGTCGGTAACTAACTATGTAACATGCGAAAACAATTCATAAATTGTTGTTGTTTACTTTATGCATTTTATCTCTAAATCTACTTAATAATATTTAATAAGAACACACATAAACAAAAAAGCTGTTTAGCTTTAAATACTCAGGGCATAGTGGTTTTTAGAATTATGACAATAATTCTTAAAACACCATAGCACCACCTAAGTTTCCTTTTAACAGAAGCTAATAGTCGATAACAGGTGTGCTTCCCTACGTGGCGCGAGCGCACCCCGCACCCGCGCGCCCCCCGCAATATTATTTCGCTGAATCGTCTTTGAAGAAAGCCGCGTGGCTCGTGCCGCTCTGTGTAAAGAAGCCGCCAAAAGACACCGCTGCCGATGTACACCCGCAGGAAATGTTGGCGCGTCCCAGTGATGGATTATGTTTGTGTAAACAAAACAAAGTTTCGACCATGGCAGGCCAAGGAAGTTGTTCAATAGGAAATTCCAAGTACTAGTATACCGAAAAAAAAACCACATTAACATTAAATTTCATAGTCAGTCTGTACTGGTCTTGTGTCTGTGAGAGGTAGTGGGCCGTACCGTTACAGTATTAATCGAATGTGGGTGTCGTCGGGCGGCGCGGTCCGCGGCTGCGTCTCCCGTACACGCTTAGTTTTGCGCACGCACTCAAACGTTGAATTATTTTTTTTTTTACATTAAATTCCAGCCTGTCGTGCAGGTGTACTGATTTTACATTTCGGCAAATAAGTAGAATAGGTACGTAACAGCGTCGTGATAGATTGCACTGAGTGGCAACGTCGCATTTTAAAGGGTTCATTGAATCATTGACCTAGTGATCCAATTCTACAGTGTTTAAATTTGATCAAAATGAAAACTCTACTTTTTGACGTAATTACTGGACCGATTTCGTTCATTTTTTGTATATCGTCAGAAAAGGCGATACCAAATGTGTCCTAGAAATTATTGCATATAAGCGGTCCCCATACTGTATAGTTATCTCTTTTTTTTCGGAGTCGGTTAAAAAAACAAAAAATGGGACCACTCTGGAGGAATACTCTTTCGAACAAAAAAAGAATTTTTCAAATCGGGTCATAATTGACCGAGTTATGCAGTAACAAATATTACTTTTGCACCTCCTTTTTTTCGGAGTCGGTCAAAAAATTTCAAAAAAAAATGGGACCACTCTGGAGGTATATTCTTTCAAACAAAAAAAGAATTTTTCAAATCGGGCCATAATTGACCGAGTTATGGAGTAACAAACATAAAAAAAAAAAAAATACCGACGAATTGAGAACCTCCTCTTTTTTGGAGTCGGTTAAAAAAGTAAATAAATAATATAATAAACCTAATCTTAACGTACTTTTCTAATTACCTATGTATTAAGAATTATAAAAAAACTCGTCGCGTTGGGGGACCGCTCCATCCAATCGCTTGGCACGTTCCTCGCATCGTAGCGCGGGCGTGCGCTAATAAACCACCTTTAAAACAAAAAAAACTAAATTGAAATTGCTTCATCCGTTCGGGCGCTATGGTGCCACAGACAGACAAACACGTCAAACTTATAACACCCCTCTTTTTTCGTCGGAGGTTAAAAATATAATAAGTACATATACTCGTACATTCCAATAAATGAGTAGGTAGGTTTTCGTGAATTACGAAAGTCGATAACATAAATAAGTATCTAGGTTTCGAGAATTTCTAATCGTAAAACTAATTATTAGTCTAAGTTATTAAGTCCAGGGGTCTAAGTTATTAATAAATAAATGAACCCTAAAAAATATGTTTATAATTTTTACTTTCCAATTGTTGAAAATGTCAAGTTAAATACATAGTTAGGTAAATGGAAACTTACTTACTTTATCAATACACCATGTCCTGGTTGACTTTTCATTAAGTAGCACACAAAAAAAAAAAAAAACTTAGTGTGTCTGATTTCAATATTTCATAATGTTCCTGGCCCACTCGCTCAAACAATAATAATTACGAAATAAATATATGAGGAAGCGCGACGAAGCGAGACGCACTCTCTTTGTGTGACCTTGTGTGACTAGCGATGCAAATTGCAACTAGGATCAAGTTCAATGTAAACAACCCCTCCCCTTTCTACTCCATCCTGCGTTGCCGGCCGAGACGTAGGTATTGTAAAATTGATTTTGGAGAGTTTAAAATAGAGTTCATTATTGTTTGGCAGAAAGGTATTTGTATGGATTGTTTCTTGTTTTCCGAATTACGTATTTTCGTACCTACCTACTTTTAAGTGACTACTTACCATTTTTGCTGTCTCGTACTTACACAAAACAATGTTTTATTCGGTATTTTTTTATAATGTTTACTTTATGTGTGTTTTTATTTACAGTTACGGCAATCGTTTAAAGTATGAGGTTAATTAAGTAGTAACTATTTTAAGTATTAAGCCGGTAGGTAGGTACTTACAAAGACAGTAATGTAATTGGCTGACAGGTTATGGCTTTCATAATTTGAACATTGGAAACATAGGTGGGTACGTAGAAATGAACAAATTTTAAGTTGAAATTAATTGTGTACGCGTCTGTATCGAAATTTTAAGACTATTATGGTATAAATTTTAGAAGGTCAGCATTTTGTACTAGCCGCCGCTTTTTTGTGACCATCTTAACATGGTCGGGTTACCACAGCCATACTTACCGTGAGTATACTTTTTCATTTATCTCTGTAACTATTGAGTGTATAACGCTTAAAATTGACAGGTGTAAAGTTGAAACAACAGACTAACTAGTTATATAGAATTTAGCAACTACATCGACATAGAACTCGACTAATAGGCAGTTAAATAAACCTGCTGCCCGGACTGAACTGAATTTCGCGATAACTTATTAATTCCTATCTGGACAATAATGAAAATTCACACGTACCTGTAGGTAGTTATAAGCTACAAAATGACGTTTCAAGTAAGACTCTGGAGTGCATATTTAAAAAGTTAGGGCCCATAATAAGATATTTATATAATTTAAAATAACTTGAAAACGGTGCACTATTATTACTATTTTATTCGCGGACAAATACAGACTAATTCAGACAAAGCTATGTATAAAAAATTAATAGTCTACGCTTTACCATTTCAGAGATCCAGAAAATCTGAAAACGTTACCCCAGCAGAATCTTGAATATCTTCGCAACCTTAAACCGTAGAACTACCAAATATATCGAAACATTTAGTCCGTCTAGCGGACTAATTATGTAACTAATGTTTTTTTCAATATACCCATTAAATAAAAAAACATTCTGCTGGGGTAACGTTACGCCAGCAGAAACTGTTTTTTTGAAATATCTTGAAAATTATAACCGGACAAATTCCAAAACCTACTCAGACATTTACAGGAGCTAGCAGACTAAATATCTGTATTATTAGAATGTCGAATTTCGACAACATTCTGCTGGGGTAACGCACATACCGGTGGTTAGGGCTGCAGAGACAGGAACGTTCTCACAATGCGAGCCGTATCAAGGAGTACTGCCTTCTGAATCAGGCCCTTGATCCAAACGTCTAATGATAGCCTCGAGAGATGTTGGTTGAGGCTTTCGGCCATCAGGCCATTGGCCGTTACGACAATCGGCACAATGACAGCTGAGCTCACATTCCACATGTCAACAACATGATAAATAATAATAATAACAACAAATTGTTATTATTATTATTTATCTTCTAATGAATTGTAATTTTTAATGAAATGTTGGTTATTTAATTTATTGTTACTGAATTATTGACATACCTATAATTTATTTATTTAGTGATATTGGTACATTTCTGATGCGTAATCAATTTTTATATGAATTTAGTGTTTTTGTAGTTTTTTGTGACCACGTGCGTCGGGCGTCGTCTATTACCATGCCGGCCCGCGCCAAGAAATCTATACCCAACAGCATCCTAACATTGTCACCAGGTAACACTAAAAACTGACACATTACCCTGCAACCTTTAATTATGATATCTACCTCGGCTGACAACAGGTCTTTCCACCCTTGTGTACCATCAGCCAGGCGTAATAACCGTTTAGTTTCGCTAAATCTACTTCCTGAAACTAGTAACAATTGGTGTAATAGCGGGCTCGCAATGCTATGTGTAGCGCCGGTATCTAAGATAGCCACGCCGTTACGGCCCATAACACTAATATTTATCATTGGGTATTGTTCGCGCGCACTCATATTCGTTAGGTATTTGAACGCACGAATCAGTCCACGCCACCATACTGCGGCTTTACCTTCCAAAAGCATCGGTAATCCTCGGAGGGCGTGCTCGTCGCTTATGGCGGCACATTCCTTGAAGACCTCTACGGCGTCCAGGAATGCTTCCAGGACCTCAGCGTCCTGGGAGGTCCCGTTCGAATCTCGTCGTGCATCTTGTGAAATTGGCGTCAGCACGTGATGCAGCTGCCATAGCAGAACTCTCGCTGCTTGCGTGCGCGCTGCCGACTGGAGTGGAGGCCCTAAATTCGCCATTGGTTGACATCAGCGAGTTGATGAGGCTTCTATTGGCTTACACTTGCGCACGCGTTAATGTCTCTATCAGCGTGGATAGGAAGTCTGGGCCGGGAGACCTGGGGAGCTGGTTGCTGTCGCCCTCGAGCCGGCGGCGCTCGCGGTTGCGTCCGCGTGGCAACGCTCGATGACACTGTCGTCGTCTTTTTCGGTGAGCGTGACGTCCTCAACCTCTCCTCGTTGTTGACGGAGCGCTTCGCCTCTCTTCGTTCACTATTCTTCACACTCGTGATGACAACGGTAAGGTCGAATGTCCGTGCTTATACCTAACAAGGTGAGTAGGTACTCACGTAGGCAACTAGGCACCGGATAAGGCGGATAACCGTTCGCAACGGTTCGAGCATAGACTACCTATATAAATGAGATTCGAGCCACTAGTTTGGGCGCCAGTTTAAAGTCACTTCTCTAAAACATCTATTTATTAGCTCAATCACACACACGTACAGTTTGTCGTGGAAAACAATCAATTTATCATAATAAAACTATAAAACATCGCGAGTTTGAGATTCGCGGAGGATCGTTGTTTACGTCCGTTCTCGACTGGCGATTCGGCTACCTCTCTCCACCGCCCGCCGCCCGCCCGCGTCCCGTTCCCTGCGCTCCCGACATGAGGTGCGCGGGCGACGGGAGGGGGCGCGCACGGTATGGCACTGCGGCTGCGTAACAACACCACACCTACTATAAGCATAGACCCCGCGTTACAATACGTATTTTTTGCTTTATTTTTTTTTGTACTACGTATAAAATCTAGCAAGGAGTGACGTCATGCCATATTTTAACTCAATGTATCGCCGTAATCTTTTGATTACGTAAAAAAAGAAAAAATACGTAGGTATCCAATATTTTTAATAATCAATATGATGGATAAAAAAAAAATTAGTTATCATCCCTATTGTTAAGGGGCCGCTCGGTTAGTCAGAAAGATGAGCTACCCATTTGGGAGAAACTCCACGGATACGTGGGCAACTTTGTTAACGTCAAAAGTGACTGATGCTTGAGCGGTTTTAAATCAAAATATTGCTTAATGCTTACATCAGCTTACAACATTCATGTTGAAATTATACATGTTAGAACAATGCAGAAAGACGTGTAGGTACGTTAAAAAAGAAAAAATATTAAGGATTAAAAAAAATAGATAGAGTATAAATTGTTTGATTGACTCACGTGGTAGTGAACCCACATTCCTTGCAGGTATATCCCTGTTGTATGCCAGCGCCGGCGGGCGCGTGCTGTTCATCATAATGCTGCACTGCAGACTGCATGTGGTTGTATCTCTTACGACATATCATGCACTCCATTCTAGGACACAAAACAAAGCCACGTTAAAGCATAGATTGAATGCTGGTGATCCTAAATACTTACTACTATTACAGGCATCGTGCCGTCGTCCGACGAAGCCCGAGCTGCTTACGAAATTCGGCGAACTACATATACAGCTCGGGCTCTCGTATGATGTATATATAGACTGTGGTACTATCAACAAGTTCTTCTGACTGAACAGACAGCTGTGCTGCTGGGGAGTTTGTTTTTGGGGGTTAGGTTTGTTAGGTTCGAAGACCTGACTAAAAATGTGAGTACAGGAAATTCCAAAATGTTCCATAAAACCGGACTTATGATTTTTTTCTCAATGGTGGCGCTATGGTGGCCGCCACTTAAAACTGCACCCTAATTGCGTAACACATTATCAATCGGAGTTGGTTTAATTTTGACAGTTCAACAACATTCATTACGTTATTTACATTGTCGAGCAGACAAATTTTTCGAACATATGAAGCAAAGGATTAGCAATTTGTTTCAAAATGAAACCAACTCCGATCGTTAATGTATTACGCAATTAAGGTGCTGAAATAAAGTTCATTGCTCTTTCCTTAATTTCTCTGCGTAGGTACCCCGACAATACATTATAAATCGTTTTTTATTACTAGAAAAAGTCAAGGATCACGATAAAGATCGTTTTGGGACAAGTTTATGTCATTACGGAATTACGTATTTGAATAAATGTATGCGGGTCAATGACCTTTAATTCAGATTTATTTGACGTTAGGTATAGTTAGCAGCACTCGCCTTAAGCATTTCTTCACGAGGTTTTTCTTAACGGTGACTGAAGTGGTGTCGATGGTAAACTTATGAAGTACCTTCCTAGGTACTAGGAGAAGAGGAAAACGGTAAAAGTAAAACATATAAAAAAGAAAGCGGTTTCTTACCTTCTGACGTGTCTTTTTGTGTGCTCGTTGTAAGAGAACTTGGTGCTCAATACCGACTTGCAGACGTTACATTGGAAACCATTTTTCATCTGGAAAATATGAAAATACTTAATGTAAAATGGACCAATGATATGTAGCTATACACGGTTAATTTTACATCGTTCTGGAGCCGAAACACTAACTTCAGACGAGTAATTGGCATTCTTATTGTTTTTGTAAGACATCTAATAAAGCAGTTACAAATTTATCACTTTTGTTCTGTCATTCGATTTAAATTTTAGTAGCACTTATCCTCTATTTCATTCATAAACGCAAGATCGTACGGAACAAGGAAAGGCGGGCCGTCGGCTAGACTGTAAGCGTGGGGTGGGGGGTAAGGGGTCGGGGGCGTGGCTTACGGATCATGCTGTCTGATCGATGAATGGATTTTTCAATGGGTACTGTTCACATGTGTTGCTTGCCGTTTGTCGATACGTTTTACACACACATATGCATTGATCGCAAGGAAGCGTTACGTCGAGTTCTCATTATTAAAAAAAAAACAATAAATTAAATTTTTTATGATTTTCTTTATTGATGATACTTTTTAAAAATAATAGTCCCTATCGATTCGGTTTCGATGATCGAGTTCATGGCTTTCGGTTCCAGCGCAAAACTCGAGAACGGCTGGACCAATTCGGCAATTTTTTTTTTTTAAATATTTCTTCGGAATCCGAGGAAGCTTCTTATGAAGAGAAAAATTTGAAAAGTTGCCGGGAAAATTGGATAAACTGAAAGTGCATTTTCTATGGGGTTTTTTTTTATGAATTATTGAAATTTGGACAGGACAACGTCTGCCGGGTCAGCTAGCAGTTATACATAAAAAAGAGGCAGATATGTTAGTAGCGCGTCGTCAAGACTCGAAAACGTCCCAATTGGGACGTTTTTCTTTAATCCGCGCGTCATAGTGTCTAGCTGTGAAGTCACGTATCAACGACCTGAGAGCAGTTCCCGTATTTTTAACAACGTTCACAAAATTTACCTACATATACGTACTTCGTTTTCGCTTAGCGTTCTTTCTCACTTTTTTCTTTTTGCTCGGCTCCTAAAGGTCATAGCGTAATGTTAAATAGCCTATAGCCTTCCTCAAGAATTGGGCTTTCAAATACAAAAAGATTTAGCAAATCCGACTGGTGGTTCCAGAGATTTGCGCGTTCAAACAAACAAAAAAACTAACTCTTCAACTTTATTATTAGTAAGTATTTAGATTACCTATTGTTTCTTTTTTAATAGTCTGTCTACTGAGCGAACTATTAGATAAACTTGAAAAATCTTACCTTTCTATGCCTCTTCTCAATATGGCTGACCAGCGTCAGCTCATGATCAAAACCGACAATACAGTCTTCACATTTGTAAGGCAGCTTCAAATATCCTTCTTTTTTAGCCATGCGCTCTCTTTCTTCATTCAGTTCCTTTTCGGTAAGTAGCACGATTCCTATCTTCCCTTCATACCTTTAAATAAAATTTTATTAGACGTTACTTTGGTGAAATCTGCTTGTACTGCTCCACTCAGGCTATTGACCCCGCGCGTTCTTCTTCCAGTTTGGACGGAACCTATGCAGTTCGTTCCGCCATCTCCTACGTGGCCTGCCACGACCGCGTCTTACTCTCCAGCAGCTCTGTGCTATTTGGGCCCACAGTTTGTCCGGCATGCGGTCCTGGGGGTCTACTCCCTAAGTCTGTCCGTCCGTCCGTCCGTCCGTCTTTCCGTCCGTCTGACATAACGATCCATCAAAACAAGTGTAAAAGTTAAATTTTTCGGACGGGCAAAAACACATCGGGAGTAGGGACAACTTTCAAATCGTGTTGTCATTCATACTTCATTCAGGCTCCGAACCAATCATCCATCCGTTGTTGATACGGAGTAGGAAACGCACGTAACGAAGGCCGAAACTACGGGCTTCGTGCCTAGGGAGTAGACCCCCTGTTCAGTCCCATGTAGGGTTGCCAACTTTTTTTATATCAAATATTATAGTATTTTCGAAGGCATTGCCTGTAAAAATAGTAGGTACACTCCTACCAACTTATCTGTGAAATGGCGAAAATTGGAACTACGGCCGTCATGTTATTTTATTAGTTTTATATAGGTATCATTGTTTTTAATTTGTAAAAACTGTAATTCTTATCAAACGATTATGTCTAATGTGAAATTTCCTTCTTGAAAGCTTACTCAATTTTGGGCACCTTATATTAATTAGCAACACTGAATCGACGGTGGCGTCCTCTTTCAGTTCACAGATAAGTTGGTAGGACTGTAAAAAAATAAAATAGTATGTAGTAGGTATGGTCAATTTTTTTTTATGTGCATTATTTTTTGCTACCTACTTTGTGCCTTTAATACTTAACAGGATTTTTTTGTTGTCTCATAAAGTCTTAAGAACTCTAAATTAGGTTACAAAATACCATTAATTCAGCTTTTAGGAGATTAGATAATACTGGCCCTGCTGGCTGGTTATTTCTTTTTTCATCTATACTAATATTATAAAGCTGAAGAGTTTGTTTGTTTGGTTGAACGCGCTAATCTCAGGAACTACTGGTTCGAATTGAAAAACCCTTTTAGTGTTTGATAGCTCATTTATCGAGGAAGGCTATAGGCTATATAACATCACGCTATGACCAATAGGAACGGAGCATCAATGAAAAATGTTGCAAAAACGGGGAAAATTTATTCCTTTTGAGAGCTTCTGTTGCGTGCGCTGCGTAAACGGTTAAAGTTACGCAACAATCATGTATGAGAGAAATGTTTGTCTTAAAAAGTTCTAAAAAAAAGTCCGTGATAGCATATGTCTATCTTTTAAGGCTGGCTCCCTATATAACTGTTTTAATGGTAATCAAATTTGTTATAAAATAATGCATTATTTGCGAAGGTGTTTTCATAAACATGGTATTAATCCTCGTACGTTACGATACGTTATTCATCACAAGTATTTAATTTTGAACAAAATTGCCTTTTACTTACATCATTTCATTTCAATGAATATCTTCGGAGATATAACTGTTTTAAAATATTCGCAGCAAAAATAATGGGCGAAAGTAAGTTTGTTTGTTTGTAACGATTTCACGCTAAAACAGCTGAACGGATTTGGATGAAATTTGGCACACCGGTAGATCATGACCTGCAAAAGGACATAGGCTACTTTTATTGACATACCATGCGGGTGAAGCCGCGGGAGGAAGCTATGTAAGATAATAGGTTACTAACTGATGTAGTGTTCTGAGTGATAAAGAATGCAATGCTATACAATAATCATAACAACTTTTTTTAAATCAAACTGGTTTTCACTTTGAAGTTAATTGTACACATGACTACACATCAAGCTATACATCCAGTTTACACTGACCTCTCATTGTAAGGAAATCCTATACAATGCGAGATCAGCTTATACTGGATAGATTTCTCCCGAGATGGTCACCATTATTATGGTGAAGATCTGATAATTGAACTCCTCAATAACGTACAGTAGGTAAAGGTACTGTGATTTGGTTACTGTACAGAAAACAAAGAAAATTACTGGTTAGTTACTATCCAATCAATCTGCCTAGCCTTTTCCCAACTATGTTGGGGTCGGCTTCCAGTCTAACCGGATGCAGCTGAATACCATTATTTTACATGGAGCGACTGCCTATCTGACCTCCACAACCCATTAACTGGGTAATACGATACCCCTTGGTAAGACTGATTGTCAGACTTTCGGGCTTCTGACGACCCGTAACGACTGTCAAAGATCCACGAATGACAGCCGGGACCAACGGCTTAACGTGCTTTCCGAGGCACGGAGGAGTCTCGGTATGTAAAGGTGGTCACCCATCCACGGACCAACCCCGGCAAGCGTAGCTTAACCTGATGGATCGACCCATGCGGCTGTTATTACTTAGCCACGAGCTCCTCTCTCTCTCTGGTTAGTTACTATCCGTGGTCAACTAATTATGGACTTTGAAAATAAGTAGGTAAGTAAATACCTACTTACCCCATGGAACTCCTCATCGACGAGCAGTACACATTATTGTGAATGGGTAATCGTACGGTAGATGAAACACACAATAGGTTAAGTACGTAACAGTGGTCAACTAATCATGGACTGCGAAGAAACCCTACTGTCACGGAACTCCTCAATGACGAACAGTACCTATACCTATTGAAATGGGTACGGTATGTGAAAAAAAGTTGCTGAGTATCAATTTAAAGAAGTAGGTACACGATTAGGTCTAAATGACATCAAAATTGCAGGGTGAATTTTTGAGATTGGATTTCCGGGCGAAATCGGTAAAAATTACCGAAGAGGTAATGCATCTTAAGCTGCGTTTTTCTAGAAGAGCGGTGGCCGCTACAGGTTGAAATCTAGTATCGTTTGGCAGGAGGAGGGGGGTGGCGTGGGGTGGGAAGGGTGGAAGGGGTTACCCCCACTCCCCTGGTACCACTCCCATGAATAGGTATTGCAACGTTCTTGAGAAAAACTAATTATTGTAACCTAACCTCAAAACACTTTAAATTTGTTTCTGTAACGTCTCTGGCACTGCGGGAAGTGTAACCCCTTCGCCCTTACGTAACAAAGGATAGGCACCCATCCGTGCGTCCCTCTCCCTCCGCGCCTCCGGATTTTTATATACACTCTAGGGGTAGCAGCCAAAAGACTACGTGGAGTCGGGGTGCCCCGATTCGGTTTTGAAACAGACTCGACCAATTTTAACTATGAAGTAGGGGTACACTAACTTTCTTCTGAGCAGGATTTCTAGGTTAATATAAAAACAAACAAATGGTACTGACGCAATGACCACAGAACACATCACATGACGCAAATGGCATAGTTTTTTTTTTACATTTCTTTTTATCGATTTTGCACTACATTTTACACCACAGACTACTGGCACAGATTTGGTTTTCAATCACCCATTTTAACATCTCGTTTCATGTTATCTGATTTGAGGTTAGAAACAATTTTTATTAATTTCTCGAAAAATATGCATTACCTTTTAATAAGAGTGGTAGCGTTATAATCAGGGAACGAACCTACCAGCTCTCACCCCTTTTACCCCCTTCCTCCTGCCTAATGATACTATTATAGATCCGACCCCCTTAATGACACATTTGGTTTCATAGGAATTTTAAAAACATACTATCGATGAATCCCCTTAAGGTGAGCGTCCACTGGTCCTGCCGGCCGCAACGCACGCACGGCATGCAACGAATCTCGGTTTGCTTTGTATGAATTCATATAGCACTGCGTCCACTACCGGTACCGCCCGAATTTTCATTTCTTCAATCCTCCTAGCCTTTTCCCTACTATTGGGCCGGCTTCCAGTCTAACCGGAGGCAGCCCAATACCAATATTTTATATGGAGCGACTGCCTATCTGACCTCCACAACCCAATTACTGGGTAATACGATACCCCTTGGTAAGACTGGTTGTCAGACTTTCGAGCTTCTGACGACCCGTAACGACTGTCAAAGATCCACGAATGACAGCCGGGGCCAACGGCTTAACGTGCTTTCCGAGGCACGGAGGAGTCTCGGTATGTAAACATGGCCAAACGGACCAACCCCGGCAAGATCGACCCGTACTTAGCCACGAGCTCATACAAACAAACCAAAATCCGTTGCGTGTCGTGCGTGCGTTGCGGCCGGCGCGGATCAGTGGACGCTTAGCTTTATAATGCATTGTGGTTGTAACATAGAATTTCATACCTCAACTCATTTTTCGTCTTCCTTTTCTTCCTTTTTAATTCCGCTAAAGGTTCAGTCTCATTGTCCGAAGAATCGTGCTCAACTTTAACGTCAGTTTCGACTTCTAAGCAGTCCAAATCAGTCAGTTCCGGCTTTACTTCTATTTCAGTCTCCGACTTGGTAACGCCGTCAATTTCTAAAGGCGAGCGTTGGAAATTGTGTAGCTTATTTATTTTTAGAATTGGTACCTGTAAAATATTTTTTTAGATAATATAATCACGTTTGTATTCTCCGGTGGGCAGGTACGGTCAGCAGCAGAAGTCGGTTAACACTGCTACTTTTTGACATCATTTAGATGATTTTTTTGATTTAGACCCGTGACCGTGGCCCGCGGGCCGCATGCCGCCCCCCAGCAATATGCCAGTGGCCCGCCAGCAAAAATATTTCCTCGTACTTACATTTGAAGGAAAAATACTGCTGAGGTTTACAAATACTTAATATAAATTTGAATCGCGCGCGTTACTAGGTGCCCTGAAACGCTCCAGCTTATTTGCTGCTATATTATATGAACAAAGTTATTTAATAATAATAAAACAAAAAAATGATACCGCCTTGCAAATGAAAGTTTGGAAGCAATTTTACGAGTAGCTACAAGTAAATTTGAGCTAAATGTTAAAAAGATTGTAAGCGCAATGCAGTGTCACGCTTCGAACTAGTATATTATTTTTTAAATTAAATTTTTGGCTACTTTTATGTTTTTGATTTATGCTGGTGGCCCGCCAGTAGTTCGTCATTTCCCCAAGTGGCCCATGGTCTTAATAAGTCTGTGCATCTCTGATCTAAATTAACACAAAATAATTCGATAAACTGCTTTTTTTTCGTTTAACTGTTAAGAGTTAATGTTCTTAAAATTTTAAGTAAAAAAAATAAAATGATATTTTTATTTATTTGTTCACAAGACATAAACCTATTACATTTATTTGAAATAAGTTACTGGCAAGATACAAAACTTGTGCAACTGGGCTTAAACTAGGAGGATTCCTGTGCTATGAGCACCAGTAAAGTACTTCTGTTCCGATTTGAATTAAATATTTCGCTTAATAATTATCTAGCATTCAAAAACTGCAAGTGTTAATCGACTTCTGTTACTAACTGTACAACGACGAAGTCGTCGGCTTATGTGCTAGTTACATAGAGGACTTAGCTTAGGGGCTCATGGCTAAGTAACAACAGCCGACGGGTGGAGAGGGGCTCGTGGCTAAGTAATAACAGCCGCACGGGTCGATCCATCAGGTTAAGCTATGCTTGCCGGGGTTGTCCGTGGATGGGTGACCATCTTTACATACCGAGACTCCTCCTTGCCTCGGAAAGCACGTTAAGCCGTTGGTCCCGGCTGTCATTCGCGGATCTTTGACAGTCGTTACGGGTCGTCAGAAACCCGAAAGTCTGACAACCCGTCTTACCAAGGGGTATCGTATTACCCAGTTAATGGGTTGTGGAGGTCAGATAGGCTGTCGCTCCATGTAAAATACTGGCATTCAGCTGCATCCGGTTAGACTGGAAGCCGACCCCAACATAGTTGGGAAAAGGCTAGGCAGATTGATTGACTTAGAGGACTTAGCTTCTGCCCGCGACTTCGTCCGCGTAAAGTTCTTGTTCCCCGACCTACCCCGCCGCATCGCATCGCCTGCCGCGCTATTACTTCGTTTTCACTTAGCGTTTTTTCTGACTTTTTTTCTTTTTGCCCGGCTTCTTCTTTTTTCTTTTTGGCGTGATGTTCAATCACAGTTTTATAAACAGATGTGAATTGGTGCATTTTTTTTTCGAAATGGTCAAGATGAATTGTATTGAATTAGTAACTCCATCATCATCTGCCTAGCCTTTTCCGAACTATAATATGTTGTGGCCGGCTTCCAGTCTAACCGGATGCAGCTGAATACCAGTATTTTACATGGAGCGACTGCCTATCTGACTCCACAACCCAGTAACTGGGTAATACGATACCCCTTGGTAAGACTGGTTGTCAGATTTTCGGACTTCTGACGACCCGTAACGACTGTCAAAGATCCACGAATGACAGCCAGGACCCGTGCTTTCCGAGGCACGGAGGAATCTCGGTATGTAAAGATCACCCATCCACGGACCAACCCCAGCAAGCGTAAATTAACCTGACGGATCGACCCGTCCGGCTGTTATTACTTAGCCACGAGCTCCTCAAATACATATTTATATCTAGTGTAGGTATATGTCTGCTTTACCTGATCCAGAAGTAATGCGATGCTCTCTTCAACCTGTTGCTTGAATACTTCAATCTTTTTCAGCATGTTATGGCATATGTTGCATATGTACGACTTTTTCAAGTCAATCTAAAAATTAGAGGCAATTTTAACAGACTTCTAAAAGGGGGAATGATTAAAGTAGCTACAAATCGAAAAATAACTTTAATTTCGAAAGCCGGTGGCGAAAAACGCAAAAAAAAAGCAAAGAAACCGACTTCCGAAATTAAAGTTATTTTTTAGTTTGTAGCTTTTTTTTGCAGTCGGTTGTTTTTTTTTTTATGTGAAGTTTTTTTATAGGTATTGTGATAATTTTGTTTTTCGAAATGGCTCGATTGTTCTCGGATTTAAACGGACTCCACACAGCAATATTACGAGTAGAACGCAGTTCTCCCGAAAAAACAATAATCTGATTTCTAAAAATACTTATGCATCGATCGGCCATATTGTAACATTACGATGCCAATTCAGAATGTCATTCCTATACCTATGAATTTATTACTCAAATAAGCTCAAACATACTAAAACTCTGTTGAGATAAGTCAAGGGACATATAACTACAACATAATTACAGCAACTTACCTCCGATTTTATGAAATTCGCCAAAAATGCTGTATGTTTACATGTACTAATGTTGATTAAAACTGCATTTTGAGACGTGCAGCACATGCAAACTTTACTCATTTCAATATTATTTTGTTGAAAAACATAATCTTCCACGTTTAAATGCAAAAACGATGTCATTTTATTTTATTTTGACTAATTAAACAATTTCTGAAACCAATTCTCTACGGACATTCTACAATTTCTACAACACAACACACGTTTCTATTCACTTTCGCTTTTCCTTCTATAAAAGTATTTTTTCGTCATTCCAATGATTATATTCTATCAGATATCAAAGTGCGATGCTTGTGTAACGACTGTTTAGAATAATCTTTGTATTTCTTTGTTTTAAGTACCGTTTTTGAAGGAATACAAAAGATTATTAGTCGTACGCTCGTACTTCTAACGGAACGTTAAATGAGGCGACGTTTTGTTCGCTACATTTTAGAAATTCATGATTACGTTGGTTAATTACGAAAATCCACTAGTATAGGCTGAATATAAATATAATGTAACTTTGTTATAGATTTATTATTTAATATTATATTTTATGTTCGTAGAAATCCAAAGCTGATATTTATGCTTGAGTACTACTAACCAAATAATAAAACGTATTTGACATTTATGCAATAATGGCCGTAGGCCGTAGCGTACCCTTTCGCGCAAAACACTTTGTTTTTTATTATTTATTTATACATTTCTGAATGAAGATTGAATTAATACTTGGTCACTTACTAGAATAACTAAAATGGATTCCAAGGATAATATTTTTTGTTGTGGATGCCTCAGCTCCGGCCGTAAAATGATACTTCTAGTTGAATATTTGAAGAAGCAGTCTTTTATGCAAATTTTAAGTGAAATACATGTAAGTTTACATTTTATGACATTCCTAGGTCCTTAGAATCTTCTAAGGCCACAGTTTTGTTGTTAGTTTCCTTCCTAGTAAGTGATAAATCCCTTATTACGGTATTATTCTTGAAGGTTGTATAAGCAATCATCTATGGTTGATTGGTTGTATGCTGTTGGTTTGTTATCAAAAGGTAGTGAGTAGTAAGTATTGAGTTATCAGCGTAACATAACGCCGGTAGTTTTCAAGGGAGTAGGCCCTGCAGAGGTGTATAATTCGTGTAAAATACACTACAATGCACCAGTTATGAAGTCTCATGTAATAGGAAAGGGCCTATTGCCACTAATGTGGCACATAAGCATTTCGCCCCATAAAAACATCATGCATATAATTAAAGGGTTAAGCAGAGGTGTATGACACCCACATTTCGCCATTTATGATCAAGTTCCATGTAACCGTGGTGAGCCTATTGCCATCAAAGACGCACCAATCCAGACTCCAGGCTGCTACTAAGGAATTCCTGAACTTTTCATTCAAACAATTTATAATATAATGAACTAGACTATGAATATAACTTAGATTGTTTATAATGTTTTTCGAGACATCACCAAGCTATTGTCTGACTAAAGAATTAGCATTGCCATACAACGTGGCAATTCTGCCAGCCTTTTGGGCACTTTTCTTGTTGACAGCGATGCGGACAATTTTTTGATATCCTATGATTATTTATCCCCTCCTTTTTTATATATTACTTACTTGTACATATTATATTTTTTTTTAAGACATAATGTTTAAAAAGAAAGAAAGAAAAAGAAAGAAAACACATTTATTTAGCACAGACTAAATTAAAGAGGCAAAACAAAAAAGTAAAAAATAATAATAAAATTTAAAAATCTACATTTGCGATGCCACAACAACAAAAAATAAAATAAAAAATACAATGCAGGAAAGTCTACCTCACGGCTGTGCCAAAAAGGCCCAGTTCAGCAAAAAAATGCCAGACAACTAGTGCCTGACGCTGGTTTTCAACTGGACCGAAGTGTGAGGTGACGGACGGACGTTTAAAATAAGAATTATGTTTGTTTTGTGTTGTTTTTGTTTTTATTCTGTTTGTGAATGTTTAGTGGATTAGCTTGTAATTTTGTAACTTTTGCCTAATGGTAAAATATTGCTGAACCTATTCCCTATATCGCCCATATTTGCCAGTTATGTGTAAGTCTCATGTAACAGGGGGCGCGCCTATTGTTATTAACCGGGCACAAATCCAGACTCCGGGTTACTACTGAAAACCCAATATCACTTTGCCTGACTTAGGAACTGAACCCAGGACCTCATGCTCAGCAGGAGTGATTGTGACCACTACTAGACCATCGAAGCAGTCTCCATGTCTGTACCCATATTTGCAAAATAAAATCTGCGGCCTGTGGCTAAAAGGGCCATTATCAATAATCCTTATTTTCAGTAATATGCATTTGAAGAATGAACCACAATTGATAGTTATTATTTACATTATTTATTTACGGGTCGATCCATCAGGTTAAGCTACGCTTGCCGGGGTTGGTCAGTGGATGGGTGACCATTCTTTACATACCGAGACTCCTCCGTGCCTCGGAAAGCACGTTAAGCCGTTGGTCCCGGCTGTCGTTCGTGGATCTTTGACAGTCGTTACGGGTCGTCAGAAGCCCGAAAGTCTGACAACCAGTCTTACCAAGGGGTATCGTATTACCCAGTAACTGGGTTGTGGAGGTCAGATATAGGCAGTCGCTCCATGTAAAATACTGGTATTCAGCTGCATCCGGTTAGACTGGAAGCTGACCCCAACATAGTTGGGAAAAGGCTAAGCAGATGATGATTGTAGAATGACAAAATCTGTTTTTGTTATTTGATACATATTTGTAGGTTGATGTATTAATTACGTTCAAATTCAAGAGAAAATTGGTATTTTTGAAAATATTTCCTACTTAAGCCTTTTTAGCGCTAACAAGAATCCTATGTTAATGACAAATGGTAACTTACAGAAACGTACTTTGACCCTTTTAGCACCAAGCCACAGAAATATATGTAACCTTCTTTCACAGTTCTCCGAAGGAGACACTAAGCCTGTGTGGTTGTGTTGGGAATGTGATGCACAGATGAACCGCTTCACGAAATTCAAGGAACAAGTTAAAACGTCGTACTCATTGTTTTATGATTATGTTAAACAGGTAAATTATGATGATAAAATAACAAATACACACTACTAACACACACTAACAACACAACACACACACATACACCCACACAACACACTACTAAAACACTGTACTTTTTGTTTACCTTTTTCTACAAAAAAAAAAAAAAATATTTAAAATTTGTAAATAATAACAACTACAATATTGTACTTATCTTATTATTAATCATGTATTAAAAATATGTTCGTGCTTAAGAGGATACATCGATAATTTTGTATTTTTAAAATTCCAATAAAACCAAATGTAGGTACCTATATGGTTAAATCATTTGGATTTTCCATTATGTGTTATTTGACTATATTGTCTACTGCTGTACTAAAACCGAAAAAAATCCAAAGTAACACACCATCTATTTTCTGTTTTATACGATTATACGTAAACAGTTCCTTATTGTGCAGTAAAATAATCGAAGGTATTTAAATAATTATGTTAAAAACTAACTAAGCTAAAAATTGATTTAAGTATGGCATTTTGTCATAAATCTACATTTAAACGAAGCGCGTTTAAATTCCGGTGCGCGTGAGTCTTCTATCTTGCGTGTCAAACTAGGCAGCCATAACGCCATTTCATTTACACACCGAGCTTAAACACGTTTCGATGTATCCTCTTAAGGGGAAATCGCTAAGGTAGTGAAATTCAAATCTTCTTACGATTTTTGCAATTTACAGCTCAGTGTCTGGGTGTATGTACAGTCAACAAAAATTGCTTCATGTTCAATTTCGGGACAATATACAATTTTGTGTTGGTGTGTTACAATGTAGGAGTATTGCAAAATCAAAGTAATATATATATATATATATAAAATTGAACATGAAGCAATTCACATACAAATATGTTAGTGTACCCTGTATTTTGTTGACTGTACATTAAAGTATGATTCGCGACCGTAACAAATATGTAGGTATTTACAAAATTATAATCAATAAAAACAGTACCTAATACAACTTATGTCTAATCCACAAATGTCAAGATTTCATGAAATAATCATTCATTAGGGTTATATGAACTTAGAGAGTTGTATTGATGATTTCATGATTATAATGCTATATAAATATAGATTTGTTACGGTCGCGAATCATATTCAGATCAACATACAACCTGATACTGATCTGCAAATTGCAAAAAACGTAAGAAAATTTGAATTTCGCGGTCTACCCTGACGTTATCGCCTTAAAAAACCATGTACAGTCAGCGTCAATAATATCGAGACGAACAGAAAGCTCAAAATTATCTAAACAACTATAAAAATGAAATATTAACTCAATGACACAAGGAATGTTTTAGAATGAAGACAGTACACGACAACTGTCATTCTGACAAGAACTTTATCCAATTGAGATAAAGTTTAATTTTCTTAATTGTTGAGATCATTTTGATCAGTCTGTTCGTCCCGATAATATTGACGCTGACTATACCTATGAGGTAAAAATATTAAATAATTTATTATTTTGTCAAAATACCTTAATTATTTGATTCTTTGTTTTTTCAGTTGTACCAAATTGAATCTATAACCCTTTAGCTTAAAGTAGCCTCCAGTAGTGGCCAAGACACGTAAAAGAATCCCCTTTGAACATTGAAGCCACTACAAAAAAACCTTTGTATGTTTCAGAACACAAACCTATCAAAACTACAACCGAAATCAAGACTGACAACACACAAACTACATAACTTTACAGTACAAAACAACACAGAAAAACACCCATTCCAGATAATAAAAACAGAAAACAATGAACAACCAGATTCCACAGACGAGCAGGAAGAATACAACAACACCTGTGACACAAACTCAGGTGATGAAAAACCAATTAATATACGGCCAAAAAAAAAGAAACATTTAAAAAGAATAATTTTAGAAAAGATAAAAAAAAAGAAGAAACGGAAAAAGAAAAAAGTAGAGTTGTTTAAAGAAATAGAGTTAAGTAAAGAAGATTTGATTGAGGAGAGAAGACTAGCGACGATGAAAGAAGATTATGTTAACGCAATGTTCAGATGTGAAAGGTGTATCTTATCTTTTCCTAACGCTGATGATTTGAAAGATCACGTTAGCATAAAACATGAATTGGTAAGTTAACAATGTTAATTTTTCAATACTAACTAGCTTTTCGGGTCGTGAGTTGGAACCTAGACAGGTGTTTTACTTTGTGTAAATAATTTCGTCGCCACTGCTCTCAAAACGGTGAAGGAAAACATTGTGAGGAGGTTTCCTCTGATATGTTCTAGAACAGAAAATTCGAAGCCACAGCTTCTCCGTCTCGAAGAGAGGAGGCCTGTGTCCCAGCAGTGGGAACGTTATAGGCTGATTATGCTAGCTATTACCCGTGAGTTCGCCTGCGTGGTGGTCAGAAATTATCCCACGGGACACAAGAGCGTATGGGGTGAAAAAAAAAAGGTGAATGAGGGGAAGGGAGGGTGATAGTAATGTATGCAGGGGAGAAACATCTCTGATGCATACTGGAGTTGATAGAAATATGATTGTTGAAGGTGTTCTAGATTTTGCTCTGTTAAAATGAGACCTAGAGAGTGAAGCTCCTGAGCTTAGGTCTCTGTGAATCAATCTGCCTAGCCTTTCCCTAACTATGTTGGGGTCGGCTTCCAGTCTAACCGGATGCAGCTGAATACCAGTATTTTACATGGAGCGACTGCCTATCTGACCTCCACAATCCAGTTACGGGGTAATACAATACCCCTTGGTAAGACTTGTTGTCAGACTTTCGGGTTTCTGACGACCCGTAACGACTGTCAAAGATCCACGAATGACAGCCGGGACCAACACAAGGCACGGAGGAGTCTCGGTATATAAAGATAGTCACCCATTGACGGACCAACCCCGGCAAGTGTAGCTTAACCTGATGGATCGACCCTCAGGAGGTAAGTTTCAATTTCCTCTTTAAAAAAAAAAATAACGGGTATATTAAATCGATCGTACCCTGTCGGTGGGGTTTATTGAAATACTAGCTTTCAAATCAAATCAAATCAAAAATCATTTATTTCAATCATTTCCAGATCATACGTTATCATCAATCACAAATATTCTATAAAAATAATTAATTAAATAATACAAATAAATAAAATTCAAATTTTAAATTCAAATCAAAATCACAAAACCAAATCAAAATCATAAAATTAAATTAATAAAATAAAATTAAAATTAAATTCAAATCCAAAATCAACATTATCAATAATACGCCTGCCCCTGAGTCATTTGTTTGTTTGTTACATTAACCATATAACAATGGTTAATGTACTGACAATCAAACCTGTTCGCAAATACGCTCAGGATGGTGCTGGAAGTGGTCCGGAGCCTGCGCCCCAGAGATGTGCACCGCTTTCGCATCGTCGTGTAGAAACAGTCGACACGGGCGTCGGCGAACATCCCCGACGCGCTGCAGTGCCGGGGCAGCCCCAACAACACCCTGAACGCATTATTGTACTGAACACGGAGAGCGTTGTACTGCTTCTGGGTATATGACGCCCACAGGCTGGCTGTGTACAGGGACGTACAAAACGCTCTGAAAAGAGTTATCTTGACGGCCCCCGAGCAACGAACAAACCTGCGGGCGATCATATTGGCCCTCACAGACAACGCCCTCCGCTCCCTGTCTATGTCCGCACCGTCCCTCAGGTCAGAGGTCACGATATGCCCGAGATATTTAAACTGTTCAACTCTTTTTAACTTGACACTGTTCAACATAATAGGTGGAACAGTATCCGGGCACCTCCGACCCCGGGCCTGAAAGACCATGCATTCACTTTTTTTTGCGTTATAGAGCAAACCGTGATCCAGCGCGTAACGCTCGCAGATGCCCAGCAACCTGGACAGACCACACACCGAGGCGCTCAGCAGCACCATGTCGTCCGCATAACTAATATTGTTGACACACACACCGTCAATATGGCAGCCGACACGGATGCTGCTGAGCTCCTCTATCAGTGCGTTCACGTACAGGTTGAAGAGCCTCGGTGAGGTCAGCCCTCCCTGCCTCACCCCGCACTCCATCCTGTACGGCTCCGACAGAGCACTCCACCATCGAACGACGTTGACCTGGTTAAGATACCAGTACTTGAAAATTTCTATCAGTTCGAGAGGCATTGAGATGTTATAAAATTTTTGCCATAAGATGTCATAACTAACCAGGTCAAACGCCCTCGAAAGGTCGAGAAAACAGGCATAAATAGGTGTGCTCCTATCGGAGTAGTACTTGACAGTCTGCTTCAGACACAAAATAGCTGACTCAGTAGACAATCCCGGTTTAAAACCAAATTGATTGTCATGAGTGTTGACATACTGGTCAAGCTGTGCATTAAGCAAACTGTCAAGAACTTTCGCAAGCACTGTGGCTAGTGAGATTGGCCTGTAGTTGCTCGTGTCGCTTAGGTCACCGGTTTTACTCTTCACAATTGGTACCACCACGGTCCTCATCATCTCAGCTGGTAAGTACGCATGCCCTAAACAAAATGTATATAACATGGCAAGAACTCTGGGCAGGTGGACGCCGGCATGCTTTAAATGCTCAATGCTCAGGCTGTCATGGCCAGGAGACTTTCCACGCGACATTGACTTTATAACTCCCCGAACATCCTTTGCTGCGACTCTGGTGTTTATCTCCTGTCCATGCGACCCCTCCACACTGTATGACCGCGATGGCCCCAGTGGCGATTTCACCATAAAGTGATCCTTAAATAATTATGTCCGCAATACATTTCGGATCACTCACACCGTTGACGCTCACGGGTAAGCCTGGCTTATTATTTAGCCTACTCGTAGTTTTCCAGAATTTACGAAAGTCATGCTTCGAATGGTGAGAAGCGAGGATGTCCATCTTTATCTGCTCCCTATTATTTTGGCACCACTTTAGGCGTGATTTAAAGATTCTACGACTCTCCCGCATCTCCTCCCAAACACGTCCTACACTCGGTTTTCCCCACTCTACCCACTCTATAAATTTACACCGAGCCACTCCGTGAGCGTCACGCACATGCTTGTTCCATCCGATCACCGGTTGTTTTCTACTCGGCTTCACAATAGTATGACTCTCAGAGGCGGCATTACACAAAACATTAACAATCCGATGATACATACTGTCAATAATACGCATGTGGTCTCGGTTGTCACAACGTTTATCGCCACAGCTACTGAATTCATGCGGAAAATCAATGCCTTTTAAACTATCATTACATAATTTACTATATAAATCTATTTGTTCGAGGTTTCTCTCCCCCCATTTTATTTTATTAAATTCAAAATTTTCTTCTAAAATCTTTGGTTTTACATTATTTATATTACATTTAATAATGAGTGGCAAGTGGTCAGACCACACCGGATCATACTTGATGTGCGTATCGACTATAGTTTGAAAAGCCGACTCAGTTACAACACAGTGGTCTAACCATCTCAGCGCCCCATTAGCGTCACTTATAAAACTAAATGTGTCAGACAATAAACCTAAATTAATGATATCGGCACATTTCCAATTCAAATCGTTACAAAAATTTGAAAGTTCATAATAAAATTGCTCACCCGGGTGGGCGTTGAAGTCACCGAGCATGTAGACACACTCAATACCTTCATTGCCCACTACTGCGCTCAGCGTCGCCAAACAATCCGTAAACTCGACCAGATTCACCGTGTTATCAGTCGGCATGTACACACTGAACACTAAAAATGACCTTTGCCCTATCACTACTTTAATACCGCACACTCGAGAATTATCACATCGTACTACAGTAACATTATTAAAGATTTTCTTATTCCATAACAATGCAACTCCACCCCACGGTCGTCCTGAAATCATCCCCTTTGACGTGTCCATGGGTGATACACCCGTATAAGCGAAGTCAGCATCTATACAGCTCAGGAAATTAATGTCGTGCGGCAGTAGCCAGTGTTCTTGCAAGGCAATTATATGGGATGTTCGACATAACTGCCGCACATCTTCCACTGAGCGTTTCACATTCTTACAGTTGAAACTTACAAAGTTGTATAATTCCGTATTTGCCATATTATTCATTTTGTTTCTTGATGAGCCGACACAGCGTAATTACCGTTCATACTCCTTTGTCTAAAATTTATAAATCGTCTAAATATGACTCCTTCTGGCCATAAATTACTGTCTAAAAACATAGATAGCTTCTGCTCCGATACAAAAAACTTAAAAGCTTTATGATCCTTCTCTTGTTTTATTGTAATTTCTTCCACAGATATCATCTCCTTCGTCTTTCTATATACATAGCTAATTATGTCATTATCTGTCGTATCCATGTGAATCTTTGTTATAAATATCGGAACTTTTTTGTCAGCGGCTTTGAAGCCCCCTTCCATATCTTTCGAAATTGACGACACGGTTGGCGCAGTGGTTGAGCGATTGACTGCTGCGCAGCATGTCGCGGGTTCGATTCCCGCACGGAACAAATATTTGTACGACCTACAAGTATTTGTTCCGAGTCTGGGTGTTTTTCTATCTATAATATGTATGTATTTACAAAAAAAAAAAATGTATATAAGTAGTTTATCAGCCATCTCGTTACCATAACACAAGCATTAGGTTGCTTAGCTTGGGGCTAGATGGCGTTGTGTGATATGTCCAAACATATTTATTATTTATTTATTTATTTATTATTATTAATTCCGAATCTCCCATGATAACGGTAATTAAATTTTTTGCGTCTCGATACGATTCTCCAGCCTTCATTATCATTCTCGTTCGGTTCAGATTCACCTACTGTGTTTACTGCGCTGTGGCGCTCGACTCTTTTCTCCATTGTTTGGCAGCTATCGGCGCACTGACCGACCGACGCCGCAGGTAGCGGTGACGTCACCGCTCGCCGGTTCACACCGCTCGCCATTATATTCTCACCTCCAAACAATACCGGTGACTGTTGTCTCGGCACAGATGATTTACGTGCATTTTGCTTTTTTAAGTTTACCCTCAATATTTCTCGGTATTCCTGTATATTATCACCGGAACTGTTCTTCTGGTTATGTAGCGGCTCATTTAACGTGGAATTGTTTATATCATGCGAGAGACCAACTGGCCCACTATCATACAGCTGCCATGCTCCGCGCCTTACATTCACGTTCTGTGGAGACAGGTGGTAATGAATTATTTCTCAACTGTAGTAACTCAGATCTGCACTCACCCAGCTGCTCTTTTGTAACGTAGTTAGCATTAACTACATCTAATTCACTTTGCACTTTTAGTAGGTCTTTCAGTAATTTCGTGCAATCAAGATGATCGAACAGAATAGGGGGTAGTTTCTCCAGCTCGCGAGCCACAAAAATAGGTATAACGTCGGGTTCCGTCGATTTAAAGAGGCTCAGTATATCGACTAGGTCTCTTCCTTCCTTTCCTTTGTTCTTCCGATTTATCTTGATTTTGTCCGTAGGAATAGATTCAAACAATAACGTCTTAGCTTTTTTAATTTCTTCGCTCGTAAATGACGTTGAACATATTCGCACTAGCGTTTCCTCGTCTATTATCGAGATTTTGTTCTGAATATAGGATAAAAGCTCGTTGATCACTATATTACACGAGTTACACTTGATAATTTCCGACATGTTGAATACTTATCAACACTACACACGGAGTACGCTCACAGCGCCCGGCACTGAAGAATGCGCGCGCGCTACTGCCTCGCGGTTTCATCCCCGTAGACTAAGATGAAAAGTAGCCTATGTGTTAATCCAGGGTATAAGCTATCTACATACCAAATGTCATCCAAATCGGTCCAGCCGTTTGAGCGTGAAGAAGTAACAAACACACACACACACACTCACAAACTTTCGCCTTTATAATATTAATAATAATGTAATTAGTGTGATATTAATAGTTCGGGAAAATAAAACAATACACCATTCCGCCCGACTTCACCCACTGCTGGGCATAAGCCTCTCTATTCTTGTGCCAATCCCCACGCTCCTGTGCCAGCCTCGTCCCGGTTCTACCCGCGATGGTAACAATGTCGTCCGCCCATATCGCCACCGGACGACCGATATCTCGTCTTCCAGTCTTTGGACGCCACTCTGTCACAGCCTTACTCCACCTGTACTGCGCCTTGCCAGGTGTCTGCCCAACTCCGTTTGAGTTCCATAACTCATTTTCCGATATCGAAAACCTTCGTACGTCTTCGGATCTCGACGTTTAGAACTCGGTCTATTGGTCTGATGCCCAGCGTGGAACGCTCCATGGCTCTATGTGCAACTCTCAGCCTGTACACGGCCTCCTGTGTGCGCGTCCACGTCTCAGCACCGTACGTCATGGTGGGCAGAACACACTGGTTCTAGAGGCGGGACTTCAGACATAGTGGAATTTTAGCTGATCTCAGAATCTCGTCTAGTTTTCTAAATGTGGCCTACCCAAGCCTTTTTTTTGTGGATGGGAAATCATCAAATGTCTCCTCCCGCTGTGGGCGGAGCGGGAGGGCGTGTTAGACTTTTACTGACTAAAACTCCCCGTGTTCCTTCAGTTGCTTGTGCCAGGGCCACGGTATCTCTTTCGAACAACCCGCGACCCCGGCGGCATCGGCCCTATCGGACCCCAACTCTGCTGACATCTCTTTGAGGCGCGCGTGGAACACAACGCGCCGTCGACCCGGGCCTGGTCGTTACCGGACGGCGATCTATTCAATGCTCGCCGTCCGCAAGCCCGCGCCTACGGTGGCCGGGAATCGGCTATTGATTTCCGCCGCCCAGGGCGTCTCCTGCAGTGACTATGGGCGTGAGAGCGTGACAGTTGCCTTTCTCACGCGTTCCGCCTCCCCCTTCGCGAGAGATTACTGCTGCGCAGAAGGAGTTGATGGCCTCCCATGCACTCTCACTCCGTACCATGGCCTGGAGGCCCACCCAAGCTGTGTCCTTCTCGATGTCTCTGTTTGTTGATGTTCTTTGGGCAAAAGAAAGATTATGACCAAGATAGACATTACCGGTCAACCATCTTCAACACTTCATTTCCGACTTTAATAGAAGGATTTGAATTGCTGAAGATATTCGCCAGAATCTTCGTCTTAGCCATATTTAGTCATACCTACGGTAAACTACAGGTACATCTATGAAGGTGATTCAGTGTTTGATTATCGAATGACGGTTTGGAAGGATGATTAGAATACAAACCAAGTCTCTCAAGTTCGCTTGGTACATTTTGATACAAGTGGAGAATGTTTGTTATTGCATTCGAGGCGGAATTAGTAGGCGAGGTTGTTTTTGAGTCGAGAACTGCAATAACAGATGTCCACGTGTATCAAACGACGTTTTTCAATACACTTTTGAAGAAAGAAAATAAAATAACGAAAAATATTTTTGTCATGAATTAAATTTCTACTAGAAAGGAAGGAGGAAACTATGATTTAATTTTTTTTTCAGCGCTTTGCTTTCGTCAGGTTCAAGGAGAAGCAAAGGTATAAAGCCGATAAACAGCCTAATATGAAAAATAGGAAATTCAAATATTTTTGAGTTTAGAACACAAATAAATGTTAATTTGTTCATAAACGTTTTTTTTAAATTGTATAATCATGGTTTTTGATCATATTCTATTTATAAACAATATTTAAATATTCAAAAAATATTAACGGCGTAAAGACGCATATCTCTTTGCCAAGATTAAAAAAAAAAACATTCACTTCCGAATAGAGACGGTGTGAATAGAGGCATTGAACCAATTTGGACTAAGTATAGGTATAAGTTATCTGTGGCAATTTTTATTCCCGCACACGTGGTGGAAAATGAAAAATCGCACGCGTGTGCGCATTGCATTGTGAACTAAATCGTAGTGCGATATGAACCAGTTTTCGAGGAAGTGTATTGAAAACTTCTTTACGGGCATGGGTGCACGCTGCAACGCTTTAGTGGAATAGCTTGGCGGAGCCGAACCTCCACAGAGCATCACATAATCAAGTAAAATTGCAGGTCACGTAGCAAGAGTCCAGAACTCCATGCATGCTCAGTAAGTCGAGCTTTGGTTGCATTTGTACACAACGTCACACACATACACACACCCCCACCCTCGAATACACACACACTCACCCCCACACGCAGTCGTATAATATATTACAGGTAAAATAAAAAGTACACATATTTAGAACAATGTTTTATTACATCATTATAATCTAACCAAACCTGTGTATGCGATACAATGACAAATCTAAAAATAATTATGTATATTAATTAAACACACGCGTATGTCCCAATAGTTTTGTATGTTTACACATTAAAATGGATTTCTGTTCCAAATACGCCGCCAGGTAAAAAAGTAATTATGTAAAAGTTTTTTATTTTGGAACAAAAACAAACAGAATTACAATGGAAACGATGATAGCCATCTAAACATAAGAAACACAATATTCCAGACTTAACTATGCCATGGGTACACACGGCTACACATCAAGCTATACATTTCCAGTTTACACTGACCTCTAATTGTGAGGAAATCCTATACAATGCGAGATCAGCTTATACTGGAAATATATAACTTGATATGTAGCCGTGCGTACAGTTTAGATAACATTGGTATTTAAAAGAAAAATCGTAAACGAGCAAAAAAATAAAAATAAAAGACATGCAAACTGTGTATGTTGGTAGGTGAGGTGCTGTGTTGGTAGTGAGGGTGTGTGTGTATGAGTGAGGGTGTTTGTGAGTAAGTTAGTACCGATATGAGCGAACTTTCAGTCATATCGCCGACTGAATAACAAAAACCAGTTACTGGCCCGAGCACTTCGATCATGCGCTGCTCATAATGCTTCTGAGATTCTTGTAACAGAATCAAACGTTCCAGTTACACTGCAAGCACAACCCGCCGTGGTGGCAGTAGTGATGCCAGTGATTAACTTGACAATGGTAATCCGAATCCTCTTCATTATGGTAGAATATCGGGCCGACAGGGACAAGAAGAGCGCTCACCCCACGAACAGTCATCAAAATGTATGAGACTGACGAAATTTAAAAGCTTGGAGATAACGGTGAATTGGGGTATACCGGGAGCAGTGGCGAATTTGCTCTAAGGCCCAGTAGGCCCGGTCCTAGGGCGGCCAGATATTAGGAGCGGTCAATCTGACAAAAAAATCACTGATGATAATAAGAAATAACTGAAAGTACTTAAATATTCTAAAAACTCGCTCACATTATGGCGGGCCGCACTGCACCGCATCGTAAAACAATAACTTCCTAAATCACTTTCGTACATCTAAATATATAGGGTTACTGGTTATTGACCAATATCCTCTTAAGGGGTCACTGTACTCATCATTATGAACAACTTTTACTATGCGACATACCTGAAATTGCGAAAAAAAAATCTGTAACTAACTAGCACACACTAAAGTAAATTTCTGAATCGATTTCGATAAAAGTTGGCAATAAAGTAAATTCACTAAGTAGTCTATATGATGGGTGCTGAGAAAGGGGCGGCTGGAACTTACTACAGTAGGCGCGCGATCTGAGTGCAGTCGGGGTATGAGGAGCGGGGCGGGTGCAACTCCCCCCGCCCGTCGACACCTCGCCGCGGCCGCCTGTAGTTTAGTGCTGTGCTGACCTTGATGTCTCTCGCTCGCGCGCTTATCGATAGCGTTTTACTCAAAGGGATGGATTAATGGAAGATACCGTAGACCGATTTGTCATTGAGGTCGGCGATGACAGTGATGATAGTTTACAATAATAAACTTGTTTGATTAAGATTTCCGGCTTTCCCACAGTTTTCTTAAAGTAGGGAATATATGCATGATATTTTCATTTTTTTTTTATACCATAGCTTGTAATAAAAATATCTAGCGCAAACATAATAAATAAAATGTGTTAAAATACTAACAGATACAAGCAGTTTGAACGTCCACTTTTAAGGTGTCAAAGAAAAATATCGAACTCCGTTCATTGTCGCTAATTAGGTCACATCACTAGCGCATTCCTCAGAACTGCACTCAGATCGCGCGCCTACTGTACATGGCCTGGGGCCTAGGACGGCCAAGACTTCAAATCCGCCACTGACCGGGAGGGGTAACAGGCAGTTGGCATTCACTCGCAGATACTCTTCTCCCATTGTTTCGGGATAAAAAATTAAATAAAATTTTAATTGCAAGAACTGTAGTACAGAGGCCAGCAAATGAAGCTACCCCAATCTGTCAAATTTCTTTGATAGATTTTCAACTTTACCGCAAAGCAATAAGGTTCATATTCAATTGGGAAAATTTGACAGATTGGGGTAGCTTGATGTGCTGGCCTCGGTACATTACAGATGGTCGGGTTTTTAAAAGTTTCTAATACAATTCGCTAAAACTAGCATGCAAACTAATAAATAAATGAAGCTAATAAAATCAAAACATAGATCATAGTTATTAAATTAAGAACTATAAATGTCAATCATTTATCAAATTATAAAAAAATTAAATTAATTAATTATTAAAATGTCAGTGTCACTCTTTAAAATTTAGGTACTCATTCACAGAATAGAATGATTGTTCTACAAGCCATTTGAATAACGCTGTTTTAAAGCGATTGATTGGCAGTTCCCTAAGGTACTGGATGTTCAGTCGTTTCTCATTGTAGAACGTGGCTTCATAATTCTTCACGTTTAACACTTCACGCGGGAGCATTTGTGGGGAATACGTTGTTTCTGCCGCTGCGGACATCGTTTTGCGTTTTTTTTTTCTTACTCGTAGCTCAGCAAAGGAGTTGGCACGTCCGTAACCTCCAGTTACCATAAAAAGTTTTAATTTTTCACTTTTTAGTTCCTAAAAAAGAAATTAGAATATCATCCATAGAAAAAGTGTGGAAAAAATACGTAATATTGAAGCTAACTCAAAATCTACCTAAGCAAAGTTAATATTTTTTTATGGCACCAACTCATCATTCTCCTGCCCTTATCCCAATCTATTTGGGGTCGGCGCAACATGTTCTTTTTTTTCCATAAGTACTTCTCTATTATTCGTCATCTCGTTAGTCACCCCCTTTCTAGCCATGTCATCTTTCACACAATCCGTCCATCGTTTCTTTGGTCTTCCCCTACTCTTATAGCCATCGACATTCATACTCAAAACTTTCCTCACGACATTTTCCTCACTCCTCCGCATCACATGCCCATACCATGACAGCCAATTTCCGCACAACTTTTCAGTCACCGGTGCCACTTTCAGACTTCCTCTTATGTACTCATTCCTTATTCTATCCATTCGTGTAACACCACACAACCCTCTTAGCATTCTCATCTCAGCTGCATACAATTGCTTTTCATTCATCCCTTTTATGGGACCAACTGAGGTACTTATACATTCTCGAATCAAACAAAACTTCAAATCAGACTACTCTGTAAAAAGTTAGGGTGCTTACATAATGAAACAGATTTCCAGTACGGGCGGGTTCGGTACCGATCGGTGCAGGTAAGTATTAATTACTATGTTATCTTATGCGCTCACATACAAAGTAACAGGTTTAAACTTGTCTGTACCGGCAACCTGCTTCTTTATGCTTGCACCCTTATGCGTGGCGTGGTCATACATAAAAAAAAAGCAAATATACGTGTCGACTTGAAAACCTTCTCCTTTTTTTCGTCGGTAAAAAGTAATCTTGGAACGAAGAACCATTAAACCAAATATGGATACATATCTTAGAATAAATATCGTATCGGTTTTCCCCAAACTTTTTAAAATGGTGCCAATTGACCGTGGGTTATAGGAAGAGTCGCTTGCTCTCGTGAGCGAGCTAACAATAATATTTTGTTTACGACCGTCGGGATTGTCCGAGAAACTATCTTCTCAGAAACGACACATGGTTTGTTTTAGGTAGTATATTTAACCGGTAGCGTGCCACACGGTGATGTGACGGTGCTAGCTATTATTGGAAAATCTAAGTCTATATCGACACAAACAAGCGAAACGTAGTAACCCGCACCCATGTCAAAAATATTTTATTGCAGATTCGGAATCTGAAAAAAATTCTGCGACGAATAGTCCGAATCCCGTGGCTCTACGCCCAATAGAAAATTTTGTACAGCGTTTAAATTAACATTTGCTGTAAATAGTATAAAACATTGTTTTTAGGGTTCCGTACCTCAAAAGGATAAAACGGAACCCTTATAGGATCACTCGTGTGTCTGTCTGTCTGTCTGTCCGTCTGTCACAGCCAGTTTGCTCCGAATCTAATGGACCGATTAAGTTGAAATTTGGTACACATATGAATTTCTGTAACCCAAACACGGACGGGTAAAGTAAATAAATGAATTTTGAATATAGAGGTCACTTTTGGGGGGTAAATAAGAAAATTAAAAAAAAAAGTTTTGCAAAGTACACCATGTGGCATATCAAATGAAAGGGCTTACTATGAGGGTCTCAAATATATTTTTTTTATAATTTTATAATAAATTGTTTTAAAGTTATTTAAGAAAATTGACCATTCCCTCCCTTATCTCCGAAACTACTGAGCCTAAAATTTTGAAAAAAATACAGAAAATAGATCTTTAGCTGTAGATTACAGGAAAACCTATAAGAAGTCTGTGGTCTTAAAATACTTAACGTGGTAAATCTATCAATATTGTGAGTACAAACTTACATTTACAGTTGGAATGTATGGGAGAACATGATTTTCAACTACAATGTTAAGTTTGTTCTTAAGATAAATTCATCCCAACTACGGAACCCTTCATTGTGCGTGGTCCGACACGCACTTGGCCGGTTTTTTTTTATCATTTTGCATTTACACTAATTCAACATTTTGAAAATGTTTGACGCCGGTAGTTACAACACTGTTCTTTTTATTCTTCAAAACACTTCGATTTGGAGTACCTACATGTATGCATTTAAAGCGTGTTATCGTAACAAAAAAAAAGTGCTATTGCTGTAACCCACGGAAATCAGTGTTGCCATTAGGACCATCTAGTTTGTGGCTACATCAAAGAAAAAAGTTGCTAGTTTTTGTAAATAAATTACTTTCAAAATTCCGCTAAAAGTGGCTAAAGTATTTTTGGCTTACCTTATCCTATTAATATTATTAATATAATTTTAATATATAAGGATGGGGATAAGTGGATTTAATAAAAAAATATTTAAGTGTTGTTAAAAAAAGATTAAAAACTTTTACAAAGATTAAAAGTTTCAAGTTTATAGCTAAAAACATTAAAATTACAGTTTTTTTTTTTTGTAAAAAATTTAAAATCAATTTGAAAGTTTACAATGTCATCTGGAAATTCTAGAATCTCTTCGTTAATGGATCATGTCATGGATTGTATTTCAGTTGGTTTGACCGTTTTTTTTGTAGTAATAATCTAAAAGTAGCCAGAAGTAGCTAGATTCATTTTGGTGGCTAAAACAGATTATTTTTAGGCTAAAACCGTCGAAAATCCGCTAAATCTAGCCACAAAGTGGCTAAAACGGCAACACTGACGGAAATACAGATCAAAAGTAACTTCTAGTAGACTTTAAGTATGCGTCTTGATACGGGATCAGAAAATAAATTTACATTAAAAGAATGGCACTTGTAGGTTTAATAATAAAGAAGATATGAATTTTTTTTCTGAAATCTCAAAAGTTTTTCGGCTCTAAATTCAAATTCAAATTTTTATTGCTCAACACATTACATAATCATACATTTCTAGATGTCAAGTGAATGCGCAGTCCACTGTGTTGCACCAATACAGGCATGCAAAATTATCATTAAACACTGTCCTAAATTCCAATTAATACCAAAAATTCATAAAAATCATCAATAATACTCTCTCTCTATAATGTCATAAATTAAAATCAATAAGTTATGCAATGTCATAAATTCAAATTAATAAGTACGTAATGTCAGAGTATAATAATGTCATTATAAATAAGTAATGTCTAATACAGTCAACACTTAATTAACAATACAAACAAAATAATTAATAAAAATCGGACTCAATCAAGTATTCACCATAATTTTCTGTATTATTATTATACACACACATTTCTATCGGACAGGTATTCATTAATTGTGTAGTATGTCTTTCTCTGGTGAACATTTTCCATTTTGTGGGTTACTACGTTTCCGCTTTTTTGCGTCGCGTCAGTACAGAGTAACTGGTATGGCCACAGAATACATAATAGTACAAGTACCTACAGAAGAGCAAAATCATTTAAAGAAATAGCGACTCTTGCTACGACACAATAAAGTGCAATTTAGGTCGCACAGCATTAATTACCTGCAGTTATATTCACCTAGAATTTGCCTCTCTTTCTATCGCGTAGCTCTTATACCTTCTGACTCGTTAGGGTTGTCTTCTTTTACGACGCGTCGCGTGAGCGAGTATTGAACTAACGTGCGAGCCGACCGGTGCGCGGCAGCCCACACTGAATTGTGTCGACAAGTCAAGCCCTCCGCGTACTTGTAGCTCAATGCGAAGTGCGCCTGGCCTGGTATGGCATCGGCTATTTTTAACCACATTCCTAATTCCATAATTATTTTCCATAAAAGAGCAACCAGTACCAACTTTCAAAAAGAAACTAAATGTACTTCTAAATAAATGTTATTGCTCCGTATCGGATTTTTATTATTATTAGATTTATCGGAGGAGCTCGTGGCTATGTAATAACAGCCGTACGGGTCGATCCATCAGGTTAAGCTACGCTTGCCGGGGTAGGTCCGGGATGGGTGACCATCTTTACATACCGAGACTCCTCCGTGCCTCGAAAAGCACGTTAAGCCGTTGATCCCGGCTGTCATTCGTGGATCTTTGACAGTCGTTACGGGTCGTCAGAAGCCCGAAAGTCTGACAATCAGTCTTACCAAGGGGTATCGTATTACCCAGTTAATGGGTTGTGGAGGTTCTCTGTATAAGAAGAGGCGTTTGCCCAGCTGTGGGACAGTAATAGACTGGCATTACTATCACCATTATGTATAGGTAAGTGGGGCTCGTGGCCAGTAATAACAGCCGCACGGGTCGATCGACTACGTTAAGCTATGCTTGCCGCAGTCCGTCCGTGAATGGGTATCTTTACATACCAACCCCTCCATGCCTCGGAAAGTACGTTAAGTCGTTGATCCTATCATTTGTAGATCTCTTACAGTTGTCACGGGTCATCAGAAGCCCGAAAGTCTGACAATCAGTCTTACCAAGGGGTATCGTATTACCCAGTATTATTATTATTATTATAAATTGCATCAATGTTTGCATAGACCACCACCAGCACATCAAGCTACTACAATCTGTCAAATTTCTTTAATAGATTTTCATCTTTATCGCTAAACCATTAGGTTCATGTTTGATTGGGAAAAGTTGACAGTTTCAGGTGGCTTGACCTGCTGGAGTCTGTACAAGGATTCTTTAAAATATTTGTAACTACCTACAAATCCTACAATAATAATAATAATACCCCACTGCCGTATCTCTACGTTGACGTCGTGGTGGGCCTTGCGCGCTTCAAACTCTGGGTCTGTGCCGGTAGAGTTCACTTTGCCGAAACAGGTCTAGGGTGAGGAGCCAGACCAAGAGAGATACATGAACCCGCAGGGCAGCTTGTGGCGAGCTGTTGGGCAGAAGCGACCCCACGGACTCTATCCCTCGGGAGAAGCCTTGTTCTTCACCTCTGGCTTGCCTTTATTGGCCGGCTGGAGTGAACAATGATGAGGAACAGTGCTCCCACCTCTTTCTTGACTTTATTGGCTGGCTTGAATGGAGATTCGCAAGAGCAAACGTGCTCGGAAGAAGGAAGTGTTCCAGTAAGATGCTGCTAGGGATCTTGACCGTACTTCCGGGATTGTCCTGATAACCGTGGAATGCCTCTCCACTCCTCAAGTACCTCAGGACATATTGCCCCCTTACGTTACCAAATTACAAATGTCTAAATACGAATTAATAATATTATAATTAATAAATAATAATTAATTAATAAAATAATTATTTATTAATTTTTATTACGAATTTGAATTTGTTACGTTACCTTACTTGCACTACTCAATCATCATACACTATTAGGAGTACAAGAAATAAAAGTATAATGCTAAAAATGGTATAGTGGTTCTGTCCATTTAAACTACGAGTATTATGTACTTATTTAGATGGAGGAGCTCGTGGCTAAGTAATAACAGCTGCACAGGTCGATACATCAGGTTAAACTGCGCTTTCTGGGGTTGGTCCGTGAATGGGTGACCATCTTTACATACCGAGACTCCTCCGTGCCTCGGATAGCACGTTAAGCCGAGGTCAGATAGGCAGTCGCTCCATATAAAATACAGCTGCATCCGGTTGAGCGGTTGGTGAGCAGTGGTGGCCCAGTCGTAACGGTCGCGACTTACGAGTTGTAGGTCGTAGGTTCGAACCCAGGCAGGCGTTTTACTTTGTGTAAATTATTTCATCACCACTGCTCTCAAAACGGTGAAGGAAAACATCGTGAGGAAACCGGCATGTCCTAGAATCAAAAATTCGAAGACTTGTGACATCCGCCAACCCGCACTGGGCCCGCGTGGTGGATTACGGCCCACTCCCTCTCACAGAGAGGAGGCCTGTGTCCCAGCAGTGGAAACGTTATAGGCTGATTATGTGCATCCGGTTAGACTGGAAGCCGACCCCAACATAGTTGGGAAAAGGCTAAGCAGATTGGTTGTACTTATTTAGATGTTTAATTTATATAACCTGTTTAAAAACAAAAGTTTTAAGACGAGCGCTAATCCTGCTGACAAACTGTCTCGCAATTTGGTAGGTTTATAAAAAATTACACAAGAGTTTGGTACAAAATAAATTATTTATTTTTATTTAAATACTTTTTTTATTTTTAAAAGTAAACATATTCAACACAATCATTTATTTCAATGTAAGTTACTTTACATGCCTCAACATATTGCGAGCCGACTCAAGCAAAATTTGTGTATCCGGGCAGTCACCAGTCGAATTATATTCCACGATGTCTGGATCGTTTTAACGCATTTTGGCGATGATCGCGTTAAACTGCTCTAAAGAGTATTTCAAAAGAATATCCGGTACCACGTAATCTGTCAACCACTCAGTAACGTGCAAGGTACAGAAATGACGATAGTGTAGTTTCTTTTCGCACTCGCGTCCAGGAAATTTGAATTCATTTGGTTTCTTGCCATAGAAGCAGCCGTCGCCGTCGAGGGGCTTGCACTTTTGGAAGCGAAGCTGCTTCTCGACGAACTCTAATATCTTAGGAAGCCTCACAAAATCTCTATCACCTGTTGGCGGCCCCCAAAATATTAGCTATTCCTAATCAATGAGCAGGCGATGTTCCTCTGGCCTCGTAATGGACCGGGCATGGGTTTCAGAGAAAAATCGCCTGCTCATTGATTGGGATTAGCTAATGCTCCTATTTTGGGGGCCGCCACCAGGTGATAGAGATTTTGTGAGGCTTCCCGAAATATTGGAGTTCGTCGAGAAGCAGCTTCGCTTCGAGAAGTGCAAGGCCAGCGACGGCGACAGCTGCTTCTGTGGCAAGAAGCCAAATGAAGTGAAATTTCCTGAACGCGAGTGCGAAAACAAACTACACTATCATTAATTCTGTAATTTGCACATTTCTGAGTGGTTGACAGATGACATAGTACCGGCGATTCTTCTGAAAGAATCGTTAGAGCAGTTTAATGCGATCATCGCCAAAATACGTTAAAACGATCCAGACATCGTGGAATATAATTCGACTGGTGACTGCCCGAATACACAAGTTTTGCTTGAGTCGGCTCGCAATATGTTGAGGCATATTAAGTAACTTACATTGAAATAAATGATTGTGTTTTAACGCATTTTGGCGATGATCGCGTTAAGCTGCTCTAGCGATTCTTTCAGAAAGATCACCGGTACTATGTAATTTGTCAACCACGCAGAGATGTGCAAGGTGTGCAAATGATGATAGTGTAGTTTGTTTTGGCATTCGTGTCGAGGAAATTTCACTTCATTTGGCTTCTTGCCACAAAAGGAGCTGTCGCCGTCGCGGGCTTTGCACTTTTGGAAGCGAATCTGCTTCTCGACGAACTCCAATATCTTAAGAAGCCTCACAAAATCTTTAACACCTGCTGCCGGCCCCCAAAATAGGGGCATTAGCCAGTCCCAATCAATGCGCAGGAGATCTCCGTCTGGCCTCGACGCATCTAAGTTGTAGCGGACCGGGCATGGTTTTCCATTGAAAAATGTCAAGTCCAGGTCTCGGGTTGATTGCATAAACCGTCAAAATCCAGTTTTGAATAGCATGAACTTGGAGAAGCTGAAAGGGGCTCCATCCGGTTTAGAAGTCCCACGCCTCGTGAAGGTATCCGCTGGGAAAGTGAGGGTTATGGTTCCATCTTCTTGAGACGACATGTTCGGTCGATATGCAGTTTTGAATTGCATGAACTAGGCGAAGTTGAAAGGGGCCCCATCCGGTTTAAAAGTCCCACGCCTCGTGAAGGTATCCGCTGGGAATGTGAGGGTTTTGGTTGCATCTTCTTGAGACGACATGTTCGGTCGATATGCAGTTTTGAATAGCATGAACTCGGTGAAGTTAAAAGGGGCTCCATCCGGTTTAGAAGTCCGACACCTCGTGAAGGTATCCGCTGGGAATGTGAGGGTTTTGGTCCCATCTTCTTAAGACGACATGTTCGGTCCTGGATGTCACGGAACGTTTGCGTTGCGCTTAGTTGTTGTTTCTTCGTGAGCGTTAACCGTTTAGTGTGTACCACCGACTGTCCGCAAGTCAATTTATAGCACACCAGTGGTTCGTCATACCGAATACCTACAGATTACAATATGGGGCCCATGGGTTATCTATTGGCGCGATAACCGAATGATCCGTATAATAAACAATTGAATCTACATTATAATAAAACTCGTATTATAAATCTGAAGAGTTTGTTTGTTTGTTTGGTAGAACGCGCTAATCTCAGGAACTACTGGTCCGAATTGAAAAATTATTTTAGTGTTGGATACCCCGTTTATCGAGGAAGGCTACATAGGCTACATAACTACGACCAATAGGAGCGGAGCATCAATGAAATATGTTGCAAAAACGAGGAAAATTTATTCCTTTTGAGAGCTTCTGTTGCGTGCGCTGCGTAAACCTTTAGGAGCCGAGTAAAAATAAAACAGAAAGAACGCTAAGCAAAAACGAAGTAATAGCGTGGGCAGGCGATGCAATGCGACGGGCGGGATGGATCGGGGAAACAAGAAATTTCACGCGGACGAAGTCGCGGCCAGAAGCTAGTAATTAAATATTCTTGGCCCACGTCAGTCAAATTAGATGATTACAATTCAACACGCGCTCCCATACCGGGGCCCGGTACGTGTGTGTGTCCCTATACAGGGTCAAATTAAATTAGCTGGTGAAACTCCGCAGACGTGATAGTATAAAAAAATAAAAAGGATTTGATGATTTTTTTCTGGGGTTTTTGGGGGCGCTGGTAGTGTTGTTACTTGATGTGTGAGTTGATAAAATCTGTTTTATCGTGTTGATATATCGATACCTAATACCCATCCCTACTGTGAAGTTTACAAAAAAAAAACATTTATACTAATATTTTAAGTGACTACACTACCGGCGCACAGACGGGTATTTGATCTCAAAACATGGGCAAAAAATTTTTTTTTTTTTTCAGGGTTCCGTACCCAAAGGGCCAAACGGAGCCCTATTAGTGTCATTCTACTGTCTGTCCGTATTCTCTAGCTCTTAGACGGAATGAGTTACAGAGCCGAAATTATATTTATGTACCTAGAATGTCGACTCAACTAAATATTGAATTAAAAATCGAACAAAACTTTTTTTTTTTTTTTTGAAAAAATGGAGCACAATTTTTTTTATGTTATGTGGGATGGGTTTTTTTTAATTAAAAAAATTAAGAAATAGGGGGCCATCACAGTATTCAGTTAATTACCATTTTTGTTACGGAGTCTATTACTAACACCAAGATAGTTAGGAATTTGGAATTTCCGTATTTCACTTAGTTGCTCACTAGAACATTTTGTTATTTTGAACAATTTTGTTTTCCAAATACTTGAATTTATGGTCAAGTAGCCTTTGAGGAGATTCTTTGATGAACGCGTGCAGTTGTCTGAAAGAAAATTAACATGGAAAAATTAGAAAAAAAAATCCAACATATAAAAATACCTATTGAAAAAAAAACCGGTCAAGAGCGAGTCGGACTCGCGCACCGAGGATTCCGTACCATCATTTTATATGTAATTTTTGTTGATGATTTCTGAAAAACTGTAGATACTATTTAGAGACATCGTTTTATTTTTCCTGTAATCTATACATAAACTTCTATCACATAGAATAATTTCAGATTTTTCTCTATGCAAACTTCGGAGATAAAGCCCCCCCCCCCCTTTTAAAAATAAGGGGGGGGGGGTGAACGGTATTTTTTTAAAACATTTTTCATCAAGTCGAAAACTATGCGGCCTAAAAAAAGAAAAAAAAATGTTTGAGAATGTGCAAACAGCGCTCTTTCATATGATACCCCCCCACATGCCCTAGTAGCACAACTTCGATTTTTTAAGACCCCCTTTCAGTCCCTGTTGCAAAAAAACATACTTATATATTTTTATTTCTTTCTTATTTGCAAAATAGTTGGGCAAACGTCATCTAAAGCTGTTCCAAATTTCAAGTTGATATCATTTAGTTCTTGAGATATCCAGCTGTGACAGACAGACAGACTGAGTCTCACCATAAGGGTTCCTTTTTATCATTTTAGTACGGAACCCTAAAAATTGTGACTACTCGGGTAAAGTATTTCTTTGAAATATATTATACTAGCTGCGCCCCGCGGTTTCACCCGCGTAGACCGGGATAAAAAGTAGCCTATGTATTAATCCAGGGTATAAGCTATCTACAAACCAAATTTCATTCAAATCGGTCCCGCCGTTTGAGCGTGAAGAAGTAAGAAACATACAAATAGACACTCACAAACTTTCGCCTTTATAATATTAGTGTGAAGACACTAGGGCATGAAATGAGGTATTTAATATTGAGTACAACACATTTAAAATTACTGATACAGGCAAAAACATAAAAAAATCAAACACTTTCTATAACATTATTTGTGTTATAGAAAAAGTGTTTGATTTTTTTAATATAGTAATTGGATGGTAATAAGTAGGTACTTATAGATTTTTATTTTATGTGAACAACATACCTTGAGGAGCTTGTGGCTAAGTAATAACAGCCGCACGGGTCGATCCATCAGGTTAAGCTACGCTTGCCGATGTCGGTCCGTGGATGGGTGACCATCATTACATACCGAGACTCCTACGTGCCTCGGTAAGCACGTTAAACCGTTGGTCCCGGCTGTCATTCATGGATCTTTGACAGTCGTTACGGGTCTTCAGAAGCCCGAGTCTTACCAACGGGTATCGTATCAGTGGCGTGCACAGAGATTTCAGACAGGGTATGCACGTCTAAAATAAAAATAAAAACTTTAACAAGCTGAAACTAGTACCTACCTAAGTTTTTTTTTTCCCTACCGTTTGTTTTACCCGACCTCACCTACCATAACCCTAATCTTACACCGACTCTTACCGCACGGCGCCATTGGCTTCGCATGATGTTTGTTTGCGACCACAACGAATATCTAAAATATTTTAATCTGAATATCCGATAAAGGTCCAAATATTATTTTTATCTTGATTTGTAAACAAAAAGCAAGGGATAAAATACAATGTGTTTGTGTTATACTCAACATGTTTGCCAGTAGGTAATAATTAGGTATCACAAAACTTTTCTATGAATATAACGAGAGGCATTACCTTTTTTTTTTTGAGTTAAATAAAACCCGGGTTCACACCTTCCGTTTACAATGAATTTAACTTTTTCCTCAAAATATAACGTCGAAAAGCGGCAGATTTTAATTTATTTACTTAACATACTTCGGCAGCACAGGTCTCACAGGTATAATTTTCAATTTTTTACAAATGATTAAAATAATTATATAATAATATACAGTCAATCACTTGCGCCAAGAAAAACAATCAAATCAAAACAATAAGGCGAAAAAACAAACAAACATTGCAAGTTGAATAAAAGCGTGTAAAAACTTTACAATTACAAAATAATACGAACTAATCTTGGTCAATCCGACTAAAAAAGTCAACCCTCTGTAATCAACAACTAAGCGGTGCTTTTACGGCTTCTTAATTTGGACGGGTTGCAAAATAAGCTGTGCTTCCAGAACTTAAACACACGCATACATTTTCACGCACACAGTCACACTATTGCTGTGTACTACACGGGTTGCGTTGTATGAAAAATAAGCACGGCGTTGTTATGCTTATGCTCACCGGGAGCGCTGCCTGCGCGGTTGTCGCCGCTCGCTTCAAGAAATTAGTTTCAAATTAAAATAATAGATGGCGCGTAAATCGCGTTATAAACAGTGAGATAGCGAATAAATTAGATTCATATAGATAATACCATGATTTTTCTTGCGTTAAAGTTATTTATCATTTCGAGGGGCATGTATGTATGGGACTACAGGGTATGCAGAGCTTATTTGCATGTATGGAGTGCACGCCACTGGTTACCCAGTGAATGGGTTGTGGAGGTCAGATAGGCAGTCGCTCCATGTAAAATACTGGTGTTCAGGTGCATCCGGTTAGACTGGAAGCCGATTCCAACACAGTTAGGAAAATTGTTAGGCAGATTGATTGATTGTGAACAACATACCTTGTTCTACAATATCCATGATAAAGTTTTTCACAAAAACACTTCAAATTTAAACAAAAATAGAGCGAATAGTTTGCTTTAAACAGTCGAAAATAATGACGTGCGAGTTAAGCGAATGGTATGTTCTGACTGTCGGTGTTGTTGACATAAATCGAGGGTTGTATTGAAACCTTCATGACGTCATATCTATCTACCTGCTCCGAGCCTAGCTATGCCCGGCCATATTTTGAGGCTGTATGTGCGGCGGTTGATGACCAAAAAAAAAATCATCAAATTAATTTCTTTTCTGTTTCGTCATGTTTAGATATCGATACTCAAACTCAAAGCATTTATTTCAAATAAACCAATTACAGGCACTTTTGAATTGTCAATGGGTCTGTCAGTCAGAAAGATGAAGCTAGTTGCCCATTCCAAAGCGTAGTAGATCCCTATGGAAAAGAACGGGCAAGAAACTCCACGGACACTCTTTTAAATCATAATATTTTTACAAAATATTGGTTACATCGTTCATGTTGAAAATATACATGTGAGAACAATGTAGAAAGACGTGCACGTTAAAAAGCGTCCGTAATAAAAAGATAACAACTAAAACAACTAAATTAAATATTAAAAATAAGCCATGGCAGCTAAGAGACGACCAGTCCCAGCTGACAGCGCCCGTTCACGAACATGACGCATGGATCAGCACCAATTAGCTCAACCATTTTGGAGGGAACTTAATGATCCAACACACACGCCACCACCAGCGAGACATTTGAGTAAGCATGACATACTCTCAACCGCCAGGGCACATTCAAGTCAGTGAAAGACGTACCCAGTAAAAGGTAGCTTAATAACTCATCAGATCTGCGGAGTTTCGCTAGCTAATTTAATTTGACCCTGTAGATCGTATCACACCTACGATAAAAATTACGATACAAATTTGGTAGATCGGTCGTTAACGGCGTTTAATTGCTATACTGGATCCATTGTCTTCGTTCACCAGTTCATAATAGGAATGTTGGACTCATCGTGAAAACCCGCTCAAAAGTTTGTACGTTTAGTATGCAGGTAAAGTACTAACGACCGTCCCTTTTTTCGTTTCTTTGTCCCGGTGTCCCCGAAAAAAACCTGGGAACGCAAATTTGAGCAGTTTCAAGGAAGTCGTTCGATGGAAGCATAGATATTTATATTTCTATGGATGGAAGTGTTCAAACACTTTCACACCAACATCAAACTTTTGTATTTTAGTCTATACTTATTATAAAATAAAGTTGCTTTTCGTGTCTGTCTTTGTGTGTGTACTGTGAGGGCTCGAACCTCACAGTAGGAGATTTACTAAATAAATAATAAAACTAGAGGGACACTATTTAAATGGGGCTCTATATTTTAAGCTTCATATAAATTATAATTCACACTCCTACTAAATTGGTTCTACGCGGAGCCCTCACCAGATTCTATATGTCATCCTAGTATTTCTAGGATACATTTCATATTTAAATGATTGAATGTCAGCCAGTATAATATTGTTGATGCGTTGTTCTTCTAAACTACGCAACGGATATTGATGCGGTTTTGACTATCAGTTAGAGAATTTATTCCGGAAGGTTATATGTACCTATAATACAATATTTAACTTCTACTGGATCTATTTTTTTCGAGACGGTAAAAAAATAGGGTACCTATATTATGTGAACGGAGTAGTAGCCTATGGCGTACTTAGTTTTTTTTTTTTTAAATAGCTTTGTCAGAAAAAAATATCTAAGTATTAATAAATACTACAAATTCGATATAAACTTTTCATTTTAGAATAATAAAAACAAAAATTTTGAAAAAAATAAATAAATCGTTTAAAAATATCGAAATTTAAAACATAATGCAACCTGCATATGATTTCAATTTTGATTTTTTTTTTTTAAGTTGGGTATGCCATAGGCTTCTACTACCTTCATATTTTGTCAAACCGTAAAAACCGTGCGAAGCAGGGCCGGGTCGCTATCAATCTGCCCAGCCTTTTCCCAACTATGTTGGGGTCGGCTTCCAGTCTAACCGGATGCAGCTGAATACCAGTATTTTACATGGAGCGACTGCTATCTGAGGAGCAATTCCCGTATTTTTATCAACGTTCGCAATCTCATCTCAGTCTCAATTTGTCAAAAATTGTATACCGTTTACCTACATTTTTGACATTTGATTGTCGCTGGCATGAGATTGCGACTTAAATTTGAACGGTTTTAGGTACGAGAATTGACCTTCTGACCTCCACAACCCATTAAGTGGGTAATACGATACTCGTTGGCAAGACTCGGGTTTCTAACGACCCGTAACGACTGTCAAAGATCCACGAATGACAGCCGGGACCAACGGCTTAACGTGCTTTCCGAGGCACGGAGGAGTCTCGGTATGTAAAGATGGTCACCAATCCACGAACCAACCCCGGCAAGTGTAGCTTAACCTGATGGATCGACCCGTACGGCTGTTATAACTAAGCCACGAGCTCCAGGACCGGGTCGCTAGTTGAATATAATTATTTTATGTCTGCCCGGTGCCGGGCAAACAAAGTGTAGTGTGTGTGTGTAGTGTGTGTGTGTGGTGTATTTGTGCAAATACACCAATAGAAAGAGTCTTTTCTTTAATTAGTAAATTGTAGACGTCTGAAAAATCCACAGAACAGATAAAAAGATACAGAGACCTCTTTGTCTTTTCTGTGGAAAAAACACAGTTATTGGTTCCGCTCCGTATGGTGATATTGATAACTAAGGTGAATATTAAAAAAACGTGCCAAGAATTTTATTCTTATTTAAAATCATCTCAATTTGTTCTGCTGACAAATATTAAAATTACTGAAAGTTTATATTGCATAACTTCTCAAATTTGTAATAAATAATTTTGATAAATGAAAAAAAAAACATACTTATTTAAAAAATAAGTTTTTTTTTCATGGAGAACCTAGGCAGGTATTCTCAAAATTGAGTTTCCTTTATGAATCGGCCCTACTAATTGATATAAATAAACCAATGTCCCGTTTTGACTCAAAAAATAAATGGTCACGTTATGCATTCCTAATGAGCATATACGACGTCGTGTGCGTGATAAGGGCGTGTCATAACAATGACAATAACGAGGTTTGCTTAAAAGGTTGTTGAAAAATAACTTTTGGGTCTACGAGTATTTCACGATGTCCGAATAGCCACTACTTACCGAATAGATTCAAAAAAGGAACAGAATTTACATGAAATTATCCGCCAAGTAAGTTAAGGCGCGGACTGACAACGATTTTAAACGGCACACAACCGCGTAATCTATTGTCACCATTAGCTGGTTTGAAATAAGGTTGAAAATTGAAAATAATATTTGCGTTGCCGAGATGTGACTAAGCTGCGAATGTGCATTTATTTTCCGGGTTTTCTTTAGATTATTCAGAATATACACAATAAATGAAATAATTGTCCTGTTAGAGTTTAAAAAAAAATGCTAATTTTATTAAATTCTTAAAAAAAAAGAATGTCGTTATCGCTGAAAATACAGAGATGTTCGACGCCAATGTCTATTTTTGTGGAGCAACTTTCCGAATTTTTTATTGGGAATATCAAACTATTTTGTACTATTCTATTCAGTTAAAAAATTTCTTTAAACCCTTCTCTATCCACTGTATTTTTTGCGTTGGATAGTTTCATTGCGTTACGTCATACTCGACAATCCAAGAAACCAATTTTTGTCAATATTGAGCTAATACCGCGCCTTAGTGATGAAACAGTGCCCGCTAGGTATACTGCGCAGTATCGTGTCTTACATTATACAAAATTGGCAAACTGGTGCATGGTCTATGAAACGCGGGTGACCTCCGTCTGCATGTCAACGAAGCAGATAATTCGACAAGAAGTATCTTTGTTCTAGGCGTGCGCTGTAAGTTTCTGATCATTCGGCCCCAGCTTGAATGCTGATGCTGCGGCCCCAGCAATTTGTGTTCACTGCTGCTTTGACCCATTTTTTTTTTTTTCGTAAAGTTGGCACATGGCATCCACATACAAACCAGCTAAAATTTTTCAAAAATGCATTCAACGCATGCTTGAGTAAGAATCAATGCTTGATAATTGTTTACTTCTGGTAACACTAACTGCGTATATTTCATTCGCACTTTAGAAGGCATAATTATATGAAATGTAGATTATTTTAATTTAACATCTATACAAATAGAGTAGAGAATAAATAAAGAAATACTCAATACTTTATTGCTTTCCATATTTATTAATTAGATGGTGTTTTAAACCCATGATGGTGATGGTGTGTGTGGTAGTTGGATGGTGTAATGGTGTATGGTGTATAAATGATGGTGTGGTGGTTAGGTGGTGTGTGGTGGTGGTGTGTGTGTGTATGGTGGTTGTGTGGTGGTGGTGTGGTTGGATGGTGTAATGGTGTATGGTGTATAAATGATGGTGTGGTGGTTAGGTGGTGTGTGTATGGTGGTTGTGTGGTGGTGGTGTGGTTGGATGGTGTAATGGTGTATGGTGTATAAATGATGGTGTGGTGGTTAGGTGGTGTGTGGTGGTGGTGTGTGTGTGTATGGTGGTTGTGTGGTGGTGGTGTGGTTGGATGGTGTAATGGTGTATAGTGTATAAATGATGGTGTGGTGGTTAGGTGGTGTGTGTATGGTAGTTGTGTGGTGGTGGTTAGGTGGTGTGTGTATGGTGGTTGTGTGGTGGTGGTGTGGTTGGATGGTGTAATGGTGTATGGTGTATAAATGATGGTGTGGTGGTTAGGTGGTGTGTTTGGTTGTTGGATGGTGTAATGGTGTATAGTGAATAAATGATGGTGTGGTGGTTAGGTGGTGTGTGTATGGTGGTTGTGTGGTGGTGGTGTGGTTGGATGGTGGTGGTGTTGCGTGCTGGTGTGATGGTGTTATACTGGTACTCAGCTGCATCCGGTTACACTGGAAGCCGAACCCAACATAGTTAGGGGAAAGGCTAGGCAGATTGATTAAGATGGTGTAATAAAGAAAAATATCAATATGGACGCTAAAATCCCTACGTTTTGTCGCGTGGTAAAAACTGTGCGAAGCAATGGCAGGTGTCTAGACATCTCTGCCTACGTTCGAAGGGCAATACGTGATGGTGTATTATTTTCTTCACAGAACTCAAAAAACTTCAAATGCGATATATGCGAATGTTCTTTCGCGTCCGAAGTGTCATACAACTATCATACAAACAAGCACGCGCGGCGTTATGAGTGCGGCGCGTGCGCAGAGCGCTGCAGCAGTAAGAGGGCTGTCATCAAACATTATGAGATTGTACATTATCACGGGTGAGTAAATAATAGCTAACCCCTAGCCTTAGTCCTTAGGGAGGCTTACCTATTGAGATTGATTTTTACCGAAAGCAACATAATACGGATGATGTTATAAATTTTTTTTTGTTCCATTATTTAGATTATTAAAAAAAAAACCGGCCTAGAGCGTGTCGGACCACGCACAATGAAGGGTTCCGTAGTTGGGATGAATTTATCCCAAGAACAAACTAACACTGTAGTTGAAAAACATGGTCTCCCATACATTCCAACTGCAAATGTAAGTTGGTTGTCTATTACTCGTAAACTTGAAAAGCCTACTTACCTGTGATAGTTTTCCTTTTAACTTCGTTATATATACTACTACCGTGAATTCACCCATCCAAAACTAACCGTTTAGCTGGCAGGGGGACACTTGACTCTAACAAAAATGTACACTTTAAAGCTTAATATTTCAGAAACGGATTCCTAAATCGAAAAGTTGTTTTTATAAACCCGCATTGTTTTTGAAAGACTCATCCAACAACACCCCACACCATGGGGTGGACGAGAAAAAAAAACATCCCCACTTTACGTGTACAGAAGGTATCCTAAAAAAAAAATTTTTTTTCATGATTTTATTTTACCACTGTCGGCGTGATGAATATGTATATCCATGCCAAATTATAGCTTTCTAGTATTAAGCGTCTCTGAGCTAAGCTGCGGACGGACAGACGGACAGACATAGCGAAACTGTAAGGGTTCCTTGTTGATTACGGAACCCTAAAAATAGACATGTATTTTTTTATTTTTTTACGTAATAACGCGGCCACACAGACAGTTACGAAAAGCTACTTTATTTTATATTATGTATACAACATCAGTTTTAGTATTTGCGAAACCCGAAACACTTGTCTAGTATTTTTATGTAAAGAATCTAAGTACAAAATTTCAAAACTGTATCATGAAAAATCACGAAGTTATAAGCTTGTTATGTTACCTGGTTGTCCGTACAAAAACATGATCACCACGCGGCGCCCGCTGTGCGCCCGTGCTTAGTGCCGCTATGACTTGCAGTGACTTGTGTTCGTCGCGCGGTGTCCATATTGTAACCTTTTTTAAAGATTTTTGGAGCAAAATATAACACGGTATAAAAATTATTGGAATCGATTCAGTTATTTATTCTGGACAAACTATATTCAGGTTTCGCGTATACTAAAAATAATGTTGTAGAAGTAAGCTTACTGTAAGTAAACATGATAATATCTTTGGTTCACAGACCGTCAATAGAGATCGATGTACAAAGTCAGCACCATCAAAATGGCGGCACACCAGCAGATGCAGATGGCATCGAGGATAATAGGTAAAATTACACACCTAATAATGGAGTGTAAGTGTAAACACTGACATCCTTTTAAGGGGTCGTTGTACTCATCATTATGAACAACTTTTACTATGGTACCAAACCTGAAATCGTGAAAAAAAAAAACAGCTGTTCCCTACATTTTGACAAGTTACTCGAACATAAATGTACGGAATAACTGATTTTCTTTTCGCGATTTCAGGTTTGATCCCATAGTAAAAGTTGTTCATAATGATGAGTACAATGACCCCTTCAAAGGATGACAGTGTTTACACTTACACTCTGTATATAGAATACTAGCTGTTGCCCGCGACTTCGTTTGCGATCCAAGATGATAAGTAGCCTATGTCCTAATCCAGGTCATGTTCAATCTGTGTGCCAAATTTCATCAAAATCTGTTCAGCCGGTTTAGCATTAAAACGTAACGAACAAACTCACTTTCGAATTTATTATATTAATTAGGATTTGGATGCTCAATCAATCAATCTGCCATTTTACATGGAGCGACTCCACAACCCAGTTACTGAGTAACACGATAGCCCTTGGTAAGACTGGTTGTCAGTCTTTTGGGCTTCTAACTACCCGTAACGACTGTCAAAGATCCACGAATAACAGCCGGGACCAACGGTTTAACGTGCTTTCCGAGGCACGGAGGGGTCTCGGTATGTAAAGATAATCATCATAGATGGTCATCCATCCACGAACCGACCGCAGCAAGCGTAGTAACCTTCGATCGACTCGTGCGGCTGTTATTACTTAGCCACAGCCAGCAGAGGCAGCAGTATTTGTTAAAAACAATATCCACATGTTCAATTACTACACGCGTATACGGCGTAAGGATAAACTACGCACACCAGCCAGTAAAACGCACCTAATGCATGAGAGCATCTTTTGTTCAGCTTCTCGCATTTTTAATAATATACCGGGGCCTATCAGAACAATTATGAAAAATGAGAATTTTAAAAGGACTCTCCATGATCTGCTAGTAAACAAAAGTTATTACTCTGTAAAAGAATTTCTGTCCGACAAATCTTTACTAAAATATAGTCCCACCCAGTCGTGATGTGTTCAATGACCATAATGTATTATGCACTATAATCTATTTTTATTTTATATTATGATTTTGTAATTTCTTATTTTGGTTTGTTGTGATTAATTTTATTTTTTTGAATTTTATGTGTATAATTTGACATCCTACCTATTTTAATTTGTTATCCTTTTTAATTTTTTTTTGAACCTTATACATATATGCAATTAATTTTATTTTTTATATATTAATTTGAATTTGACATCTCCATTGTTTAAATGTAATTATTATTATTGTATGCCCTACGGGCGGGACATAGCTGATCAAAATTTTCAAATATTTAAGAACTGTACTATACATACCTATGATCCACAATAAACTTTTGATTGATTGATTAATTGATTGATTGAACAGCCCCTCAAGGGAAACCGCGAGCTAGTATTAACTTTATATAACTCTTTTTACAGTACAAAACAGTCATCAGCGACATTTTCATGCGAGTTTTGCGACAAGAGTTTCAGATGGAAAGCGTCTCTAAGAAAACACGTTGAAACTCACAGAATAGAGACCGGACAGAAACGAAAGCCTTATTGTGAGCCGTGCAGGTGAGCAGAAATTTCAGCTGTAAACAGTCTGAAATAAAGTCTGGTTTTGCTTAGAAATAATAATACTTACTGCTATAATCTTTCCAACAATTTATTTTACTTTAGCGTTCATGAAGTATTGTATTTTTTCGTCTATGGTTGCCTGTCAATAAATAAGGAACCTCTTAGCGTCCATGAAGTATTGTATTTTTTCGTCTATGGTTGCTTGTCAATAAATAAGGAACCTCTTAGCGTCCATGAAGTATTGTATTTTTTCGTCTATGGTTGCCTGTCAATAAATAAGGAACCTCTTAGCGTCCATGAAGTATTGTATTTTTTCGTCTATGGTTGCCTGTCAATAAATAAGGAACCTCTTAGCGTCCATGAAGTATTGTATTTTTTCGTCTATGGTTGCCTGTCAATAAATAAGGAACCTCTTAGCGTCCATGAAGTATTGTATTTTTCGTCTATGGTTGCCTGTCAATAAATAAGGAACCTCTTAGCGTCCATGAAGTATTGTATTTTTTCGTCTATGGTTGCCTGTCAATAAATAAGGAACCTCTTAGCGTCCATGAAGTATTGTATTTTTTCGTCTATGGTTGCCTGTCAATAAATAAGGAACCTCTTAGCGTCCATGAAGTATTGTATTTTTTCGTCTATGGTTGCCTGTCAATAAATAAGGAACCTCTTAGCGTCCATGAAGTATTGAGTGTAGTATATGTAAAAATTTCAACTGTCTACCTATTACGTTTCATGAGATACAGCCAGACAGACAGAAAAACGCACAGCGGAGGCTTAGCAATAGCAGGGTTCCGTTTGGCACCCTTCGAGTACGGAATCCTAAAAACTGTTTTGATGAAACATAAAAACTTTAATTTCGGAAGTCGGTGTCTGGTTAAATGTATTTTCGTTTTTTGCCACCGACTTCCGAAATTAAAGTTATTTTTCACTTTGTAGTGTTGTTTTTGGAAGTCGGTTGTATTTTTTTGTAAAAAAGTTTTTATTTTTCACTTTTTAGTTGTAGTACCTACCCCACACAAATTCTAATACCACTACCTGCAAAACAAACTAGAACATCATCCATATAAAAGTGGGAAAAAATACTTATTAGGTATGGAAGCTAACTCAAAAACTATCCAAACAAAGTTAATCAATTTTATATGGGACCAAGTTTGATGTATACCCTCTCGAATGAAACAAAACTTTTTCAAATCGGACGACTCTGTAAAAAGTTATGCATGGTCATACATAAAAAACAAAAAAAAAAAAAACGTACCTGTCGAATTGAGAACCACCTCCTTTTTTTTCGTCGGTTAAAAATAAAGCTTATTTGTGAAAAATATTAATTGTAATTTATTGCAATTCTTTACAAGACGTAGAAGTCAAAATGAATCAATGACGTTAGATATGCTATTTCTTTCTTATTTACAAAATAGTTGGGCAAACGTCATCTAAAACTGTTCCAAATTTGAAGTTGACAGCATTAGTAGTTCTTGAGATATCCAGGTGTGACAGACGGACAGACAGACAGACTGAGTCGCACCATAAGGGTTCCTTTTTACCTTTTTTGGTACGGAACCCTAAAAATAATACTTCAGTGCAGAAACTACTAACACATTATTTTTATCCTTTGCAGATTGTCGTTTACAAATACATCGAATCTTCAGAAACATGTGAAAACTAGTTCAAAACATCAAATACAATTAAAACTTAGGTAAGTACGAGAATGTTGAAAGGTTCTTTCGTTTATCTTCGGAAAACCGAACTTTGCCGAATCAAAATGTCACTGTTTTCTGAGGGGCCTGCAAAACCCTCAGAGGGCTTATCGACTGTCCTGAGCTACATAACCTATTTTGTCAATTATATGTGCCTGGCAACTATATAGGTCACCGCCACAGTAAGAGGCACAAATTGTTTGCTCGGCCAGCATGTCGTACGGTCGCTAGAGCAGAGTCGCCGGTGTGTCGGACTCTGGAAGCCCTCAATGCCATCCTGGCAGTCAATCCTGATTGTGATCTGTTTGCCGATGAATGGAGAGAGATAATGCGAGTGTGTCTGAAGTTTTGCGAGAGAAAGTATGAGAGAATTTCCACGGTTATTTATTAAGTATGTAGTAGATATTATAATATTAGTATTGTGTTTCTAGGTTAATTATTGTAATTGGTGTATAACCGTTTTAATTAACTATAAATAAATAAATAAGGGAGTGACGGAATTATTGTAATTGGTGTATAACCGTTTTAATTAACTATAAATAAATAAATAAGGGAGTGACGGAATTATTGTAATTGGTGTATAACCGTTTTAATTAACTATAAATAAATAAATAAGGGAGTGACGGAATTATTGTAATTGGTGTATAACCGTTTTAATTAACTATAAATAAATAAATAAATAAGGGAGTGACGGAATTATTGTAATTGGTGTATAACCGTTTTAATTAACTATAAATAAATAAATAAGGGAGTGACGGAATTATTGTAATTGGTGTATAACCGTTTTAATTAACTATAAATAAATAAATAAGGGAGTGACGGAATTATTGTAATTGGTGTATAACCGTTTTAATTAACTATAAATAAATAAATAAGGGAGTGACGGAATTATTGTAATTGGTGTATAACCGTTTTAATTAACTATAAATAAATAAATAAGGGAGTGACGGAATTATTGTAATTGGTGTATAACCGTTTTAATTAACTATAAATAAATAAATAAGGGAGTGACGGAATTATTGTAATTGGTGTATAACCGTTTTAATTAACTATAAATAAATAAATAAGGGAGTGACGGAATTATTGTAATTGGTGTATAACCGTTTTAATTAACTATAAATAAATAAATAAGGGAGTGACGGAATTATTGTAATTGGTGTATAACCGTTTTAATTAACTATAAATAAATAAATAAGGGAGTGACGGAATTATTGTAATTGGTGTATAACCGTTTTAATTAACTATAAATAAATAAATAAGGGAGTGACGGAATTATTGTAATTGGTGTATAACCGTTTTAATTAACTATAAATAAATAAATAAGGGAGTGACGGAATTATTGTAATTGGTGTATAACCGTTTTAATTAACTATAAATAAATAAATAAGGGAGTGACGGAATTATTGTAATTGGTGTATAACCGTTTTAATTAACTATAAATAAATAAATAAGGGAGTGACGGAATTATTGCGTCAATCTTAAGGGGGATACGCAAAGGTAGCCCGTGAAATTAAAATTTTCTTAAGTTTTTGAAATAAGCAGGTCATGCTCATGATTTCATGAAATCGCTGGATTTGAGGTCAATTCTAACTTATGGAGTTGTATTGCTGATTCTAATGATTATAATTCTGTCAAGCCATACTATCTACGGCCGCGTCTCATATTTTAATCAACATACAACCTGACACTGACCTGCAAATTGCAAAGAACGTAAGATAATTTTAATTTCGTGGGCTGCCTTAGCGCATCCTCCTTAATATATAAAACAAAGTCGGGTTTGTCCGAACACGTATAACTCGAGAACGGCTGGACCGATTTTCATGGTTATTGATTTGTTGTACATATTTGTCTCCGTCAGCAGAATAACTATTAAAAACATTGGAAAATTGACGAAAAAAAAAATATGAAGAAAATTAATTTTCTCATACATTAAATTTGGGCAGGGCAATGTCTGTCGGGAAGGTCGGGAATCTTTCATTCTATTTAGAATTCCAAATTCAAATAAATTTTATAATCAGTTGTTCATTTGTTTTCCCGCCGTTCGATTTGTTGAAATTTTGACAGGACGTCTGGCGGGTCAGCTATGTAAGTGACATTCTAAAATAAAGACAGGACAACGTCAGTCGGATCAGCTAGTATATAATAATTTAGGTGTAAATATAAATCAATTTCTATTGATCGATAGTCACATGTTATTCGTTATATTTCGGTTTTTCCGAAGATAAACGAATGGAACATTTGTACGTTGTCGTAGTACTGTACTGTATTTTAATCAGGGACCGTACAACCCCGGTTAAAAGTTAAGTCTTTCGAAGGGGTAAGCCGTTTATGAGGTTACTTGTATCATCTGTAACTCCTTGAATGGGTTTTAGCCTTGAAACCCAGTAAAAGGGTTATCCCTTCAACAACAACAACTGAAACAATTTACACAAAGTAAAACGCCTGTCTGGGTTCGAATCTACGACCTACAACTCGTGTGTCGCGGCCGTTACCACTGAGCCACCACTGCTTCTAAATGTGCTAATAAACGGTACCACAGTATAATAATGTTACAATTACAACCTACATGACAAGTATTAAAACTTTTTTTTTTGTGTAGTGGTCATAAAAGATGCACAGTGACCCCCCCTACCCCCCCTACCCCCCCTCCCCCTCCCCCCCCCTACCCCCTACCCCTACCCCACCACACACCCACAGTATAATAATGTTACAGTAGATTATCTTCATAGAAAACGGCCGAAACGACGCGCTTCGAAATCTCAGTACCTATACAGTATGGAACCGATACCATGTGAAAGAAATTAAACTACTAGCAATACTGCTCCACAGAAGTATAGCAAAATTAAATGTTAAATTAAAAAAGTTATTTTTTTAAACAAAATAAATATCAAAATAAATTTAGTTAAAGTAATCACTCTGTTTAGACAACCAAGCTGGCCACTTCCGGTACACCACAGTGTTCAATTCATTGTTCGCCAAACAGGAGCTATACCACCACCTCTTAAAGCAGTATTATTTTAATCTTACATGAGTGTGGGAAAGAGATGGAGCTAGACGTCTTGTATAGCTCCATCTCTTTCTCACACTGAAGTAACATTAAAATAATACTGCTTTAAGAAGTGGTGGTTGGCCCCCAGGGTTTTTTTGTTTGCACACAAGTTCATTGACTCATTGACGTAGTGATCCAATTCTACAGAGTGTTCAAATGTACTAATATTAAAACTCTACTTTTTGACCTAATTACTGGACCGATTTCGTTCATTTTTTGTATATCGTCAGCAAAGGCGATATCAATTATGTGGTGTGGTCATATTGTATACCGAGCGCCCGTAGGTAATAAATTCAAGGTCACAGCTTGAAAAATTACTGTAGTTTAATTATTCTGTGACGGTACCTTCAAAATACTCTCTTACATTTTTGATCACCAGGAAACTAACAGAATCTCTTCCCGAAGACTCTTCGAACCCCGAGAAGCATCAACAGCGCATAGAACAGATCAAATGCTCCGTGAACAGCGCCAAAGAGAAGTTCCCGTGTCCACAGTGCGATAAGAAGTTTCAGTGGCGAGGGAATCTGCTGAGGCATCTTAATAGCCACGTAGCGAGGTGAGAAATAAATTATTTAATTGGCGACCAAGTTAATTAAACAAGTGTCACTATTAAGGACGCTGTTACAAATGGGTAGTCAAATCATTACTTTTTTACACAAAAGTATGTTTATTAAATAAAATGCCTTACATTCTTAAAATGTTTTTTGGCCAAATTGTTGATAGATGTGCATGGTACGATTCTGAACTATAAATATAATTTTAAATAGGTAAATTTTCTCAATAAAGGTACCGAAGTGATATTAGTGGTGGTTGGTTGGTTGGTGGTGGTGGTGGTGGTGGTGGTTGGTGGTGGTGGTGGTTGGTGGTGGTGGGTGGTGGTGGTGGTGGTGTGTTATTGGTGGTTATTAGTGGTATTGTGTTATTGGTGGTACTTTTGTGTAAAAAATTATTGATTTGACTAACCATTTGTAACAGCGTCCTTAACTTGGTCGTCTTGTTCAGATTTTTGCAGGAGCCGTACTGTGACGTGAAGAAGATCATGGATCCAGTGTGTGAGAGAGACGGAGCTATACAGAGTGTAAGTATAAACACTGTCATCATTTTAAGGGGTAATTGTACTCGTCATTATGAACAACTTTTGCCATGGGACCAAACCTGAAATCGCGAAAAAAAAAATCAGCTGTTCCATACATTTATGTTCGCATAACTCGTCAAAATCAGTCAACCCGAAGTATTATGTACAAAAATTTGTAATTTAATTTTAGCGCTTATTTAATTTAGATTTTACCTAATTTTAATTTGTGTTTATTTTGACTTTAATTTTAGTGTTGATTTTTAATTTTATTTTTTAAGTTTAATAATGATTTTGTTTTTGATTTTGATTCAGATTTTATTTTGATTTTAATTGTAGTCTGATGACAGGAGGGCTGGCTCATTTCTCGCACAGAGAATAGCTATTGCTATTCAACGCGGAAATGCAGCCAGTGTTCTTGTTCTTGGCACCATGCCTCATGGACACCCACTTTTGTTAGATTTTTAAGGTATAGTTTTAGTTTTGTATTTAATTTTACCATACATTTGTTATTGTGTAAATGTTAATAAATGTATAATAAGTAATTGTAGTCTAAGTTTAATTTTAACTTGATTTTATGTAATCTTAGTTTTGGCTTTATTTTGATTTTAATTTAGAATTTGGTCTCTAACATAATTTTTTTTTTTTTTTTTGTACACAAAATCTGTACACAAAAGATTAAACTCTGTCTCTTAAACTAGGGTATCCTGTATCTTAAGAGACAGTGTCTCACAATGAGGTTCCAATTAATATATGTGTGAGTGGACTGTGTCGGTATTTCATCAGAAGGGGAAAAAAAAAAAAGAAAAGAAAAATGTTTTAATTTACATCTGCTATTAAATTATGTATGAGTATGAAAGAGTACAAAGGTGAGGGTGAAAGAATGTGATTGTTGGTGTGTATAGGTGTTTATGTGTGAGTATGTATGAGTAGGTGATGAGGTGTTTGGAGTTTAATTTATGCTCGGTATGTATAACTTACTTACCTAGGCGCCCAATATTTATCGTCAAATAAGTAATGCATGTTGTGCTTGCCTGTTATAAATAGGAACACTAATTTATAAGTATTTCGGATGTATCTCATATCTTTGTATTAGTGTATTCAACTGTCGGTGAGCCAAATAAATAAAATAAAATAAAAATGTAGGGAACAGCTGATCTTTTTTTCGCGATTTCAGGTTTGGTCCCGTAGTAAAAGTTGTTCATAATGATGAGTACAATGACCTCTTAAAAGGATGACAGTGTTTACACTTTTTTCACATCGGAACCATGATGGATCCATGATATTTTTTTAGTCATAGTACGGCCCCAGATCTTTTACCTAAGACGCTGCATTTATTCGCTATATTACGGTTTTTCCGAAGCTAAACAATGGAACTTTGTATGTTGTCGTACTGTACCGTGTTTTAATTAATATAATATTTTCTGTATTTCCAGAGCGAATGGCGAATTAGTTTGTGAGCCTTGCAACAGAACATTCTCGTCCATAGCAACTTATAAGCAACATATGAAAATAAGTAGAAAACATGTCAGCGAGAATGATTTCAAGTAAGTATCAAAAGTCTACAAGAAATGATTTCAAGTAAGTATCAAAAGTCTACAAGAAATGATTTCAAGTAAGTATCAAAAGTCTACAAGAAATGATTTCAAGTAAGTATCAAAAGTCTACAAGAAATGATTTCAAGTAAGTATCAAAAGTCTACAAGAAATGATTTCAAGTAAGTATCAAAAGTCTACAAGAAATGATTTCATAGTGACGTTGGGCATATTGTTACAGAAGGAGCTCGTGGCTAAGTAATAACAGCCGCACAGGTTTAGCTAGGGGTTGGTCTGTGGATGGGCGACCATCTTTACATACCGAGACTTCTCCGTGCCTCAGAAAGCACAAACAAAGCCGTTGGTTCCGGCTGTCATTCGTGGATCTTTGACGATGATATTTTGATTCTGATGGATTAGTACTAGATTTTAGACTTATTTAAAAAAAAAAAAAAAAGGGAAGTCCTGACTGATTGACTGAGTCATCAACGCCCAGTTCAAGCCCTTAGACCTAGAAAGCTGAAATTTTGCACAGAGGTTCTCTTAATAATATAGACAAGGTAGACAAGGGAGGAATTCTTGGTAGTACGTTCCCGTGGGATATTTTCCGACATCCACGCGGGCGAAGCCGCTGGTAAAAGCTAGTTATTAAATAAACACCAGATATTAGACTGTCATGATATATTGTTCCGAGCTGGGGTTTTTTTTTTTAAATCTTTATTTAAGGAGCTTGGTCAACAAGACTAAGTCGCTCCGTAAGGCTTTCTTATAATACTATTAATACATCATTTTATACATATAATACAGGTCTAATTATCTTCTACGTATACCAATCCGTACAAGTTTATATAACAGTCTCGCTGTTTCTGACAAGGGGGATGCTAGAATGATATTGCATCTTCCCAACTCTTTAACATCAACACTAAAGTGTAATAACAACTCAGCTCTGAGATCTTCGTTCCGGGCACACTCCACCATGATGTGAAAAACATCTTCCACTTTTCCACATTCTGTGCAGTTGGGGGAAGGAACTTTTTTCATTAAATATGCGAACTTATTTAAGGGGAAATGTCCAGAACGAAGTCTGAGAGCTGTCACAATTTCTGTTCTGCTTAAAAAACATGAATCGAACCATGGCGATTTCCATGGTTCTCCTTGTATCGTTCTATACCACACTCCCTTCTCCACAGACCTCTGATCAAAGTGTTCCCTCCAGTTTAAAAAACAATGTTCGCGTATAGATCTCATGCAATCTGTATAAAATGTCTGGATGTTTAATGGTATGCCGTCACTTGAAGCTAATCTTGCTAATTGGTCTACCCTTTCGTTACCTACTAAGCCTATGTGAGAGGGAATCCACTGTATGATGACATTTTTTGAATTGGCCCTCAATCTGATAACGGAGTCTATAATTTTGTAAGCTATCGGTAACCAAAAGCTTAGCTTAGCTTATTTTTAATTTTTAATATTTTTTTTTATTATTATTATATGAAAATTTATTAAAAATGGTTTTAGTAATACTTTAAATAATTAATTTCTCGGGATAAATAAATTTATGCCAGTTTACACCAAAAACACACTATAATTATAGGTATATTTAAATAATCACAAATACAGTAATCAGAAAGTTAATCAGAATCACTTGTAGCTCACTGTTAGTTCACTGGTGGTTCATTGTTGTTCACTGTATCGCATTCCTAGCAGAACTGCCATACACCTTTTTTTTTTTTTTTCTTTATTTTTGGATGGATGGCATCTCGTAGTGTGACCATGAGAGGTCTCGACTACTTAACCGGACTTTCCTGTGGGTGCCTTTAAGCATAAGCTTTAGGCATAATACTCGTATACTAACTAAACGACTGCGCAACAGGGGGTGCCCCCTGTGGGGTACGGACCTCGGCTTAGGGAGTCGTTGTCATTGACCATTGATAAACAAGGCAAAGCAATAGGCTGGATAAAGTTAGGGGAATTATTATTATCAGGGGAGTTTAAAGCTACAGGCTCAGCTACGCCACCAGCTGGCTCCATTAAACCGATCAAGGGACATGAATTTACACATGAATTTTGCCATACACCGCTGGCAACCCTCTATTTATATGACGAGTGTAAGCTGCTCGAGGCCATAATTCGAGAACATTCTAGTACTTACAGGAATGATCTAGAATGCTGCAAAACGACACTTAACGATCTAGAACATTCTTGAAGGGTTTAGAATGTTCTAAAAAAATCTGTCACGAATCGACGTATCGTGTAGTTCTGCTACTCGATAACAGATGGCGTTAGCGTCTACGTAACAATATTATAGACAGCCAAACCATCCATTAATATCGTTTCTGGTCTTCCGTTAAATCTTGCGGTATCCATGGAGTGCAAAGCTTCCGAACCATCAGATACAAAATTTGCTGAGAAGTAATTTTCAGTTTCAATCATTTGTCGTACGGTATCAATATTGAATTCTGTAATCGCACAGTGTAAGATTTTGCAAATCTGGCCGGACAAAATTATATCTAAAAAATGTGTGTGTGTGTGTGGGGGTGTGTTTGTGTGTGTAGTGTGTGTGGGTGTGTGTGTGTGTGTGTGGGTATGTGTGGGTGTGTGTAGTGTGTGTGTGTGTGCGTCTGTGTTTGTGTGTGATGTTGTGTGTTATATGTTGAAAATAAAACAATTGTTTTGTCTTGAAATAACGAATAATTATATTTTTTGTTCATTTAAGCCTTTAAGATTCTCAACGCACCCAGTCGGCATCTTCATTTATGCACACGCTTGCTATTCACAGATACATGTGCAGTGACTGTGGCAAGCGTTTCGCTAACAAGACTCGACTCAAAGACCATGTGAATTGGGAACATCTGAAGAACTACGTACATACTTGTCCTGTATGTCAGAAGGTAAATATGACCTGTGTTTTCATCATCTGCCTAGCCTTTTCCCAACTATGTTGGGGTCGGCTTCTAGGTGTGGCTGACACTGGCATGGCCACCATTACGGATTTTACTTTTGATAACACAAAAAATTAGTCGAAATTTGTCGCCAAATATCAGAATTTGCCGGTCACAGGTTCAAAAGATATAAGGGTTTATAGGTGGCCCCGCTGGAGAGTCTCCCCAGCGTGACCCATTTTGAATCTAAAAAGCTAGACCACCTAGCGAAGATCTGTTTTCTCCTAAATTTTGTCGCTAATTAGTCGGAATCAGTCGCCAAATATCAGAATCTGTCTGTCACTGGTTCAAAAGTTAAAAGCGTTTCTAGGTGGCCGAACTGGAGAGAATTTCCCCAGCGTGACCCGTTTTATATCTCAAAAACTAGACCACCTAGCGAAGATCTGTTTTCTCCTAAATTTTGTCGCTAATTAGTCGGAATCAATCGCTATATATCGGAATCTGTCTGTCACTGGTTCAAAAGTTAAAAGCGTTTCCAGGTGGTCGATCTGGAGAGAATTTCCCCAGCGTGACCCGTTTTATATCTCAAAAACTAGATAGACCACCTAGCGAAGATCTGTTTTCTCCTAAATTTTGTCGCTAATTAGTCGTCATTTTTCGCCAAGTCACAGATTTAGCCGGGTTTAGAAGATATGATGAGTTCAATTTTTAAGGTATAGGGCTTCCAGTTTAACCGGATGCCGCTGAATTAGTATAGGTTAGTGTGGATCACGACGAATAATGTTGATGTTTTTAGTGATGTGTTTATCTACCTTTATTCTATTTGTTTGCAGGTATTCAAAAGCCACACGTCACTGTACCTGCACAAGCAAGTGGTACATAAAAAGGATAACGCGGAGCATTTGTGTGATCACTGCGGAAAACCTTTCCCGGTAAGATACCTCAGGTTTTATTTGTCAAAATTTCAATTTCGATTTTTCCGCTGTTCCTTTGAATTTTTCCTAATTTTCTTTTTTCCTAAATCACTCCAGTAATGAGGCGGACAAAAAAAAAATGTTTCGAGCCATTTTTAAAGTTCACTCATCCTCCATAAAACTTAAACTCAAACCGTCTTATTACAAAAAAATGCTTAAGTACTGGTTTAAACCAAGACTAAAAGGTCTAGGATTGTTACGTTATTAAAGTTAGTACCAGGATCAAAATGTGTTTCGATTACAAAACGAAGACCATCCGAGGATCAGTTAGTACCATGGTTATAGCAATGAAGGTCCATGCTTTTAAAATAACCACAGATAAGAAACAAAAATGACATTCTTTCATTCGTTCGTACCAAGATCGTATAGTATTTATTTGAAGCAACGTTCCGTTTCTCTACATATTGATATAATAGTATCACTTGAAATGCTTAAATAATTATTTATCAATACAAAAATAGGTCAAACATTGTTCTTTGTATAAGTTACAATATATTGAACAAGCACAACTTATACTTTTGACGTGCATTTTGTAAACAAGTTGTCATATTTTTTAACACCTCTAGCGTGAAGTGGAGTGATTTAAATACTGCGGGCGGCGCGCGTAATTTGAGAGTTGAGACGAATGTTTTTGTTGCGTCCTATACTTACCTACTAATAAATACCTGAATGCACTTCTTATTAATTGTTTTTAGTATTACTGTTACTGTTATGAAGTTGGTGCTTAAAACATGGATTTTAAATTATTATTAGGTAAGCAATGCTATGTATCATCTTATTTCGACTACTTAACGCGATGTTCTTATTATTATAGGATATATTACGTCAACTTATTGCTCAATCAGCACATATTATAGAAGATAAGTCCACGAAAACATCAGTAAATATGTAGAAAACTAAAGAGTGGAAGAATATACGGATTTGTGAACCTTTAATTGTATCTAAAATCTTCGTCACTCAATTCAAAAGGATTCACGCGATAACGTTGTCTGTAAGATCGCCGAGACGTCTCCAGCATATTATTATCCAAATATTCCAAATTCGTCAAGTCAATCATATTTATGTCCATTTTTAATAATTTGTAAATAAAAAGACTCACAACAACGACAACTGACCACAACGCTAACCTCAAATAAATTAGTACCACAGTTAGTCCAATAGATAAACTAGGGGTCTCTGTGGTTTAACTTTAGTACCATGCATAGTTCATGAACTAGTGATAAACTTCATTTTATAATAACGTTTTATTTAGTCATGGTTTAAACCTAGTAAGAATCCTAGTACTAAATTTAGATCGCGTTTTGTAATAAGACGGAAAGCATTTATTTCAAATAAACCAATTACATGCACTTTTGAATTGTCACGGGGTCGGTCAGTCAGAAAGATGACGCTAGTTGTCCATTCCAAAGCGTAGTAGGTCCCTATGGAGAAGAACGAGCAAGAAACTCCACGGACACTCTTTTAAATCAAACATTTTTTACAAAACATTGGTTACATCGTTCATGTTGAAAATATACATGTGAGGACAATGTAGAAAGACGTGAACGTTAAAAGCGTCCGTAATAAAAACATAAAAACTAAAACAACTAAATTAAAAATAAGCCATGGCAGCTAAGAGACGACCAGTCCCAATTGACGGCGCCCGTTCACCATGGATCAGCACCAAATGATCCAACACATAGAAAAGAGGCTCCTCCGACCAGACGGGTGTTGTGTCTGGTGGGCAACTGCCCAACGGTTGATGTCGGAACGCTGTATATATGCTAGTCGCGCGATAAATTCTGATTGCGCGATGCAGGATTTTGCGTGACGTCAGTGTGATGCGTAGTTCGCATGTGGCGATATAGATGCCACCACAGATTATAAATTGTTGTGTCAAATTTGCTTTAAATCGAAGGTATTTATTATTTATTTATTTATATAACAATTGCTTGCTGCACTTACAGTTTACTACCATTCCCGCATCAAACAGAGACGGATATAAATAGGGATAATACCCATATATTTTTTTATACAGGTACCGAGCAAATTTTCGTTGAACCCTTTCTACCATGAGCTTATACTTTTGCTCATGTGGATCCCATATCAGCGCATTGTATTCAAGTTTGCTACGTACTACGTACGTATTTAAATATGTTAAGAACTTAATTAGCTAAAAATTTATTTAAATATAGCATTTTGTCATAAATCTACATTTAAACGAAGCGCGTTTAGTTTCGGTGCGCGTGAGTCTTGTACCTCGCGCGTCAAACTAGACAGCCGTAACGCCATTTCACATACACACCGAGCTAAACCACGCTTCGATGTATCCTCTTCAAATTAGTCATTTTCTTCATTACCATTAATTTTGTATCTGAATTTACACAAAAAAAAAAAAAAAAAATTAACATTAAAAATTAAATTACACCCAAAACAAAACAAATAACATTGATTTTACAAAATTAATTCAATTTCATATGTCATATAATAATTCTAAATAATACAATTAATGAGTTAAGAACTACAAATCTTCAATGGCCTGTCATTTGTCCAATAAAAAATTTTCAGTTTTGTTTTCAGGAACTAGTGTGGACCGTGCTTTTCAGATCTAAAGGCAAATATCCGATCACAATATGAAACTAAACGCTGTTCGTTAGTGAGCGCATCACTTCGAAACGGCTGGACCGATTTGGCAAATTTTTGTTGTCTCTCGAAGTCGACGCAACAAAAAAAAAAAAATACGGCCATTTATGTGACATATTTTAATACTCCCAAGTAAATCAAAACCTATAGGGTACTTCACGTTGTAACCGTACATAAACCCGTGAAATTTGGCAAGAAGCAAGGTTTTACTACACAAGTAAAGGAAAAAATCCGAAAATCGTTAAATTGTAGTTTTATCACATATTTTTTTGTGATTACAAACTAACATTTGCAGTTAGAAAATTGACCGTTACGTATATCGACGTATTGGAGAACATGTTTTTCTCCCTACAATGTTAAGTTTGTTTTTGGGATAAATTCATCCCCCCTCCACCCCCCCCCCCCCCCCTCAACCCCCCCTTCACCCTTAATTGTGCGTGGTCCGATACAGACTTGGCCGGTCTTATTTATTTTAGCCTACCTTTTCTTTAAATTTCCAGAACCAAGCCAAACTCCGCGGCCACATGCTGGCCCTGCACAGCGCTCAGGCTGCGTACAAGTGCAGCACATGCGGCGCACGATTCAGCTGGCTCTCCTGTCTGTCCCGACACAACAAGAAGCTACATGTTCAACACTAGACGAGCTAACGTTACACACAAGCTAACTTGAACCCAATGTGCAACAGTACAGAGTCCAAATTCACATGCCAGTGCGCCGAGGTCGCGGGTTGTTCGAAAGAGATACCGTGGCCCTGGCACAGGCAACTGAAGGAACACGGGTGGGTTTTAGTCAGTAAAAGTCTTACGAGAAGTCATTTGATGATTTCCCATCGACAAAAACAAAAAAAAGCATGCTCAGCGCTCAGGCTGCGTACAAGTGCAGCAAATGCGGCGTACGATTCAGCTCGCTCTCCTGTCTATCGCGAGTCGCGACACAACAAGGAGCTACATGTTCAATACTAGACGAGCGAACGTTACAAAAGACAACACAAGACAAGCTAACTTGAACCTTCGTGCAACAACATACAGTTCAAATTACAACAACAAGAAGCTACTTTCCAAGCAACACTAAAGACAAGTTAACGTGCAATCAATGTCCAATAGAGTTTAAATTATAACAACAAGAAACTACATCATGTACCATCGCGAAACATTCCGGTGGACGACTTTTCAACCTTATTGCTTTAGTAATAAGGTCGAAAACTGGTTCACCGGTAAGTTTAGCGATGTTGTAGTCAGCAACAAAAGTCGATTAACACTTGCAGTTTTTTAATCTTAATTATTAAGCGAAACTTTTACTTCAAATCGGGACAGAAGTACTTAAAATTTTAAGAACACTATCTCTTAACAGTTAATCGAAATAAAAGCAGTTTATCGAATCATTTCGTGTTAATTTAGATGATGTCAAAAAGTAGCAGTGTTAACCGACTTCTGTTGCTGACCGTACATCCTTATTCAAAGTGTGGAAGTGTTCTATCAGTTATAAAAAAAGAGTATACAAGGTTTTACTTAAATAACTCACATCACATCGGCATCCAACTATAGGTTGGGCAGTGGTCAGCAAAAGAAACGCAATGTGCCTCCAAAGAGCTCAAAATTCCATCTTGAGGAATATTGTCAATGCAAGGTTCACACGGAGTGAAGAAATCCATGATTACCTCAACACTAGGAGTGTTAAATTCTTGAGGAAGTTAACAAACACAAAAAGCGTTATGCTGACCGTCTATAGTCTGTTTTTTTTTTAACAAACGAGTACTGAGTTATGTCTCTCGCACATTTCCGATATTGACAGAGTGAGATGGGTCATTGGTCGGGGTGGGGCCAACGCCTTTGTTTTGTTTTGAAATTGTTAAGGCCCGTTCATATTGAATACTTCTAAAATTTACTGTACAGCAGAGCTATTCTATACAAATCTCACCGTGAAAACTTAGATGAAATGAGCTGTCAACAGTGTCAATCCAATCTAGCATTAGGTAGAATGACAACTCACTTCACCTAGGTTTTCACGGTGAGGTTTGTGCAGAATAGCACTGCAGGTCCGCCATGACCCACGCAAAAACAATATCGTCTGGTTCACTCACTAAAACACGTGCGACGCGCAGGTAGTCATTGCCTTAACTGAATGTACATGTAACCAGCGTTTGGTTTGTGTGTAGCGGAATTTATGTTGATTACGTGGACCAATAGCAACGCAGTCAAAATTTTCGGTACTCGTTTGTTAAAAAAAACAGACTATAGTCATCCACCCAAATCCTCTGGCTGTTAGATTGCTGGATATCAGCGAATTTGTCAATCAACTTAAGAGAGATCAAGTAATTTGAAGAGGTAGCAGTGGTAATGGCCCCTGTACTTGAAACGCCAACTGTCTCCAAACTGATAATAGTCCAGAAAGGACTGATAGCAGTTAAGAAAAAAAAAAAAAAAAAATCTCATGACTTCATGAGGGATCATTGTACTCATTAAAAAAAATCTGCTGTTCTGTACATTTTGACGAGTTATGCGAACATAAATGTAGGGAACAGTTGATTTATTTTTCGTGTGTTTGGTCGCATCAGGTTAACGCTACGCTACGCTTGCCGGGGTTGGTCCGTGGATGGATGACCATCTTTACATACCGAGACCCCTCCGTGCCTCGGAAAGCACGTTAAGCCGTTGGTCCCGGCTATCATTCGTGGATCTTTGACAGTCGTTACGGGTCGTCAGAAGCCCGAAAGTCTGAAAGTCTTACCAAGGGGTATCGTATTACCCAGTTACTAGGTTGTGGATCAGATAGGCAGTCGCTCCATGTAAAATACTGGTATTCAGCTGCATCCGGTTAGACTGGAAGCCGACACCAACATAGTTGGGAAAAGGCTAGGCAGATTGACAGAGGTTTGGTCCCATAGTAAAAGTTCTTCATAATGATGAGTACAATGACCCCTCAAGTTACACCTTGTATATCGCTATGATACGATATACAATACAACCACCTGTCACGGTGAAGCTATCGACAGTCTCGGCCACCATGGCCTGGCATGGCTGCAGGAGCGCTCAGTATCAACGATATTATTCATCGAGCTCTTGACACCGGCGTACCAGCGGTATTAGAACCAAACGGCTTGGTACGTGACGATGGGAAGAGACCAGAGGGGCAATTCCCGTATTTTTATAACAACGTTCGCAATCTCATCTCAGTCTCAATCTGTCAAAATTGTATAGAGTTTGCCTACATTTTTGACATTTGATTGTCGCTGGCTGACATTGCGACTTGAATTTGAACGTTTTTAATTACGAGAATTGGCCCTCAGATGGCATGACGCTGTTGGCTTGGAAGTTGGGTAGGCCTCTGGTGTGGGACGCAACCTGTGTCGACACCCTTGCGCCATCTCATGTTCCAAGCACGTGCTGTGCTGGCGCCGCTGCTGCGGCTGCTGAGATCTTCAAGCGGCGCAAATACTGTAACCTTGTAACTAACTACAGTTTTGGAGCCGAAACGCTCGGGTTTTGGGGCCCGAGTGCGCGTCTTCTTTTTAAGGTTTTTCGCCGACTGATCGATACTTTACGTGACCTGGCTGGCTCGTTCTTTGGCTGAAGAATTAGCATTGGCATTCAACGTGGCAAGTCACGTTTCCAGATGACATCGATGCGGACGAGTACTTCGACGCTTAAGTGTCCTTTTGTTTTTGTATTTATTTGTACTTATAAACAACATTATTTTTAGTATATGCGAAACCTGAATATAGTTTGTTCAGAATAAATAACTGAATCGATTCCAATAATTTTTATACCGTGTTATATTTTGCCCCAAAAATCTTTAAAAAAGTTTACAATATGGACACCGAGCGACGAACACAATTCACTGCAGGTCATAGCGGCACTAAGCACGGGCGCACAGCGGGCGTCGCGTGGTGATCATGTTTTTGTACGAACAACCAGGTAACATAACAAGCTTATAACTTTGTGATTTTTCATGATACAGTTTTGAAATTTTGTACTTAGATTCTTTACTTAAAAATACTAGACACGTGTTTCGGGTTTCGCATATACTACAACTGATGTTGTATAGTTAATATCTCATAATACATATTTGTTACGGTTGCGAAACATACTTCAATTAACATACAACCTGATACTAACTTGCAAATTGCAAAAACACAAGAAAATTTTAATTGCGCGTTCTATTTATTTGTAATATAAAATGTGTAATTGTTTATTATTCTTCTGAATAAATTAAGTGAAATAAAATAATCGTAGTAATATTTGTAAATACCTATATGTTGTTTGTATAGTATTGTAAATAATGTATTTTGATACCCAGCTGAGTAAAGTGATTTGTGTTCAAACGATTATATTTGTTTTATTTAACAGCGGCGGGTCGCTAGCCGCCGCTGTTATTTATATTTTATTTATTATTTTATTTTTAACCGACTTCAAAAAGGAGGAGGTTCTCAATTCGTCGGAACCTTTTTTTTTTTTTTTTTTTGTTTTTATATGTATGTTCCCCGATTACTCGAAGATGGCTGGACCGATTTGGATTTTTTTTTGTTTTATTCGAGAGGGTATACATCACAGTTGATCCCATATAAAATTGATTATCAATTTACTAATTTACTGTATGTATGACTTTAAATAAATAAAATAAATAAAAAAAAATAAAATAAACTTTGCTTGGGTAGTTTTTGAGTTAGCTTCAATAATACGTATTTTTTCCCCACTTTTATATGGATGATGTTCTAGTTTGTTTTGCAGATAGTGGTATTAGAATTTGTGTGGGGTAGGTACACACTAAAAAGTGAAAAATAAAAACTTTTTTCCAAAAAAATACAACCGACTTCCAAAAACAACACTACAAAGTGAAAAATAACTTTAATTTCGGAAGTCGGTGGCAAAAAACGAAAATACATTTAACTAGACACCGACTTCCGAAATTAAAGTTATTTTTCACTTTGTAGTGTTGTTTTTGGTAGTCGGTTGTTTTTTTTTGTAAAAAAGTTTTTTTTATTAGTAGGTAGGTTAGTTTTATTTATTAGTAGGTTGGGTTTTAAGTTAATTGGTTTTATTTATCCATGTTGCTACTTATGAGTTTAAACACACAGTTTGTATGACTTGACAAAACACTTTCTCATTTATAATATAAACACTGATTTTATACAGGGTGAAATTGAATTCATGCGCAATATTTTAAGGGGTCATTGTACTTATCATTATGAACAACTTTTACTATGGGAACAAACCAGAAATCGCGAAAAAAAAAATCAGGTGTTCCATACATTATGCTCGCATAAGTCGTCACATTGTAGAGAACAGTAAATTTTTTTTGCGATTTCAGGTTTGGCCCCACAGTAAAAGTTGTTCGTAATGATGAGTACAATGACCTTCTTACAATATTGAGCATAAATTCAATTTCACCTTGTGCATGTCTAAATAGTGTTGTGCTGCAATATTAGAACTAACAGGTCATGGTGTGCGTGACAGTTGTCACTTGTCATTGTGCTTGTATTATGTTTTTCTATTGTGCGTGCAAATTGCGGTGGACAGTTAGCCGACGTTCACAAGGACGTAAAAATATCGCACTGGATTTTCAACCCTCTGTTTTGAGCCGAGCATTGAGAATCCAATCTAACAACAACAGAATGCATCCCAGCGCGTCGAAAAAACACACCGTTGGATTTTCAACTCTCGGCGCTTAGCAGAGTGTTGAAAATCCAGTGCGCGATAAAACCTCCGCCGCGATATTTTTACATCCGTGCGAACGCCGGCTTAGACATTATTTTTTTTCGACGAGATCACAGCTTTGACTGTATGTCTAGACATATTTGACCGAGCAAGCGAAGCGACGAAAGCGACTCTGGTTCAAATCTGGCAATTGTTGCTACTCCTCTACAGGTCGTATTTTACAACCCATCTGGACGAAACTTGGTGTATAGGTTTTATGAATTTTTAGATTTTTTTGCCGTCAGGGATTTTTGGTTGGAGGTACTTCCTCCTTCCTCCAAAAAAGGGGGCTACTGGATATCTCCGCCTTATGAGATCCGATTTCGATGGTTCTTTTTTATTTGAAAGGTACTTTAAAGTTGGTTTCATAAATATTTGATGAAGATCTTCGGCGTGATGAGCAGAATAAATAGCTCCTCAAAATACAGTAAATTGCTCACTTTTAGATTTCTACCAGTGGAATCGGTTTCAACTTTGAGCAACATTTTTAAAATTTTGGGCCAATTAGTTGCATTGTCCATTTCTAGTAGATGTTTAATAATCACTAATTTAATCATTACTGGGCGAGTCAGCCTCCGCACCCATGGGGGAATACAAAGTTACAGTATGTCAAAATTGTAGAAAAAAAAAAGTAATTTTAAGTAGTTCATACCGCACCAAAACCCTATGGGACGATTTTTGGGATCATCTTCTAGGAACCTCGAGAAAGCCGAGAAAGATAAACAAATCAAGTACCTTGACTTGGCTCGTGAGGTTTTCGACATGGTGGGATCATTGTGCCGATAGTCGTACACAGCCAATTTATTGGCTTAATAGGCAAGCGCCTCGACCGACACCTGAGGAGGCTCTTGTTAGGCAGCTGGATTAAGCACTTGATTCAACCAGTACTTCTGGACACGGCTCGCATTGTTAGGAGGCTCCTCTCTCTGGCGCCCTTACCGCCGCACGGACAGGTACTTGACCCAAAAAGTTGACCAAAAGTAATTTATTCAAATCCGGTATTTACCTTAGGAAAGAATTTATAGGGTAAATACGAGGATAATGAGAGGAGCTCGTGGCTAAGTATTATTACTTAGTCGTACGGGTTGATCCATCAGGTTAAGCTGCGCTTGCCGGGGTCGGTCCGTGGATGGGCGACCATCTTTACATACCGAGACTCCTCCGTGCCTCGGAAAGCACGTTAAGCCGTTGGTCCTAGTTGTCATTCGTGGATCTTTGACAACCGTTACGGGTCGTCAGAAGGCGGAAAGTCTGACAACCAGTCTTACCAAGGGGTATCGTATTACCCAGTTAATGGGTTGTGGAGGTCAGATAGGTAGTCGCTCCGTGTGAAATACTGGTATTCAGCTGCATGCGGTTAGACTGGAAGCCGACACCAACATAGTTGGGAAAAGTCTAGGCATTGATTGACTTTATAAAAGAATTCCTCGAACTAGTCAACGGTTCGGGTTAGCTACCTGCGCACTGTTTTTAGGGTTCCGTACCTCAAAAGGAAAAAACGGAACCCTTATAGAATCACTCGTGTGTCTGTCTGTCTGTCCGTCTGTCACAGCCAATTTGCTCCGAATGTAATGGACCGATTAATAAAGTAAATAAATGAATTTTGAATATAGAGGTCACTTTTGGGGGGCAAATATGAAAATTTAAAAAAAGTTTTGGAAACTACACCATGTGGCATGTCAAATGAAAGGGGTGTCATGACTATGAGGGTCTCAAATATAGTTTTTTTTATAATTTAAACATAAATTGTTTTAAAGTTATTTAAGAAAATAGACGAAAATTTACCATCCCCCCCCCCCCCCCCCCCTCCTTATTTATTTATGTTAATACGGTTTGTGGACCAATTACATTAACACATACAGTAAATATAACATAATCATAAAAAAGACAACAAAAAAAAAATAGAACAAAGATATTATAAACAAAACACAAGTTTTAAATTTATGTGCTCTCACAAAAGTGAAGACAAGCGCACAAAACAGTTTATCTCTTTATCTTATCTCCGAAACTACTGGTAAATCTATCAATATTGTGAGTACAAACTTATATTTACAGTTGGAATGTATGGGAGATCATGTTGTTTTTCAATTACAATGTTAAGTTTGTTCTTAAGATAAATTCATCCTAACTACGGAACCCTTCATTGTGCGTGGTCCGACACGCACTTGGCCGGTTTTTTTTTTCACGGGACAATAGGATCGAAACCAGTTCATTCGCAAAATGTAAAACACTTGAAATATTTTTTTTTTTTTTTTGTATCCTGAAAGAAAAGTCAATCATTTTCTCTCGAGAGCAGCACCTACACTCGAGAGCAAAATTGTAAATACACAAAGACATTAAATAATTTTGGCCAACTTTTTGAGTCAATAGTCAAGTACTCCTCTGTACTTGGTCTAGCGTAACTTGGACCCTATTGCCGATTCTGGTGGGTCACTATTTTCATATTTTTAAATGTTTTTATATTCTTTTTATTCTAATATTTAAAAAATGGAACTTATTTAAAAAAATAAAGGAAATGATTATAATAAATTCATGTATTTCAGGTAGGTGTAAATAACACCCATAAATTGCCAAATATAAATTAGAAGTCATGTAAAATAAATCAAATAAAAACAACTAAATCAAATCAAATTAATACCTTCTCTCCGACACTGCTACAGCAGCTGGAACAATGGCGGATGAAGGAGCCAGTAAAACAATCTAATGACATCTATGTGGACTCCACCACTGAATAAAATCTTCATATACACTTGTTCTTAAAAATGTTTCATTATTTATTAAAGCGCACAATTTGCAAAAGCGGTCTGTGTCGCGGGAGTCATCTGGGTGGTGGTAATAATAATGGTTGTGCCACTTGAAGAAATCGTAATATTTTTCTTTATTCTTTATAGCATTCGCCATTTTCTTCGCCAGCTCCCTGATCGACGTCGTTTGCGCAGACAGGTATATTCCATCAGGCATGAACCTGGACAAAAATTTTGAACAAATTTTTAATTCGTTTATTCTATTAGGTTCGGGAAAAAGTCTTTTCGCATTATAGTATGTATGAACTTGACATAAAATCTCTTTGGCTATACTATTTGTATCTGGCTGGTTTTGGTATCATTGAAAGTTTAAATTTTAAAGAACATAATTCCAAATTCAAATTAGGAAAATGTGTGACTTTCATTTATTTTTCGTACTGTCAAGATGGGTGAATCTAATGAAGAAATTCGATACATTTTAAAATTTTACTACAAAAAAGGTAAAAATGCAACGCAAGCCGCGAAAAAAAATTGCGATGTTTATGGACCCAGTGCAGTGTCTGTGAGAGTAGCACAAATTTGGTTTAAGCGTTTTCAATCCGGAAATTTTGATGTCAAAGATGCACGTCGCTCTGGTCGCCCTATTACGGATAAAATGGATGCCATTTTTGAAAAAGTGGAGCAAGATCGGTATATCAGTAGTTACGACGAAGCTGAAGAACTGGGAATTGACCACAAAACAGTTTTGGCGCATTTGAAAAAAACTGGGTACACAAAAAAAGCTCGATATTTGGGTACCTCACGAGCTCACTGAAAGAAACGTAATGAACCGTGTACTCATTTGTGATTTTTTATTACGACGTAATGAAACCGACCCATTTTTGAAGAAGCTGATAACTGGTGATGAAAAGTGGACCACCTACGACAAGAACGTGCGAAAAAGGGTCGTGGTCAAAGGCCGGTCAGGCTTCACAGACTGTGGCGAAACCCGGGTTAACTCGCAACAAGGTGATGCTGTGTTTGTGGTGGGATTGCAAGGGCATTATTCATTATGAGCTGCTACCACCAGGCAGGACCATCGATTTTGAACTCTACTTATTAACTCTTAAAATGTCGATTGTACACCATGTGTACAGATAACAATAGAATTTCAATTGTGTCTGCTAATTGGCGCGCGACGGGTTAAAGCAAGAAGTTGAGAGAAAGCGGCCGGAATTAATCACCAGAAGGGGTGTGGTTTTTCATCATGATAACGCTAGACCTCACACATCTTTAGCCACTCAGCAAAAATTAAGAGAGTTTGGCTGGGAGGTGTTAATGCATCCGCCGTATAGTCCTGACCTTGCACCTTCAGATTTCCACCTGTTTCGGTGTCTTCAGAATTCTTTAGGCAGTTTCAGGTTAACATCACGTGAGAACTGCCAAAACCACTTGTCGCGGTATTTTGATCAGAAGTCCCAAAATTTCTATAGCAATGGGATCATGTCCCTACCTACAAGATGGCAAAAAGTTATTGAACAAAATGGTACCTACATACTTTAGATAAATGTAAATAATATATATAAAAAAATGTTTTGAATTTTCTTAAAAAATGCGAAGAAACTTTTTCCCCAACCTATTACATACCTACATATAACGATTTGGGTCCCGAGTTCTTTTGGGATTTATCATCAGAAATCCCTCAATAGCAGTTTTACAGAATCTGACTTTATGCTCAGGTTTGCCATTATTGATTAGCAATAATGGCAGTAGGTAGGTACTCTTGAAGAAATGTGGGTGAACTAAAGACCTGTAAAAGACCTAAAGACCTACACATCTACATGCCCTTAAGGCGAATATAGTTGCTAGCAGCGCCACCATTGAAAAAAAAAATTAATAAGTCACGAGATATGGAACATTTTGAAATTTCCTATGCACATATTTTTAGTCAGATGAGGTAGAGTTTTTTGTATCAAAGAAATCAAAACTAAAGCTCCTAGGTTCGAAGTTATCAGACTAAAAATGTGGGCATAGGAAATTTCAAAATGTTCCATATCTCCAGACTTTTCTCAATGGTGGCGCTAGTTAGCAGCATGTACACGACCCCGGAGCCGCGTGTACACCGCATTGATGGAGTTATATAGTAAAAGAACGAGCCTTAGGGGATTTTAGGCGTGACGGTGTGTAATGTAGGTTCCTGTCGCACAAAAAAAAACAACGATTAACAATGATATCTTTAACTGGACTCAATGTGCATTAAGCGGGGGTTACATTATGAAACCAGTGTCGTGAGACAGTATAGCTTGACTGTTCTCTGTTTTGGGTCTAAATTCAACTAACTAGATAACACACTGTCATCCATAATCTGTGAGTGGGTGTGGGCTGTAATCCACCACGCGGGCCCAGTGCGGGTTGGTAGATGTCACATGTCTTCAAATTTTTGGTTCTAGGCCATGCCGGTTTCTTCACAATGTTTTCCTTCACTGTTTTGAGAGCAGTGGTGATGAAATAAATTACACAAAGTAATGCGCCTGCCTAGGTTCGACCTACGACCTATAACTCGTAAGCGCGGCCGTTACCACCGAGCACTGGGCCACCACTGCTCACACATGCTGTCTATCTATCTATGTTCTATGTTATAGGATTTGGTTTCCGCACTTAGTCCTTCATGTGGACCATTGTGCGTGGGCCATGGCGGCCGTCGGGGGTTTATTCCAACCAGCCCACCTCCCTCCAGAATTTAATCAAATCTCCGGGTTTGAGAACATCTGTGAAAGATCGGGATATTCCGAGAGTTTCTGTTCTAATCTGGGTGACGCCTGTGCATTCAAAAAGCACATGCGCAACGGTTTCCTCAGCCTCCATGCAGGCCCTGCACAGAGGACTGTCCGTTATTCCTATTGTGTGGAAGTGTTTGTTTAGTGCGCAGCCCGTTCCTGTCCAGACGTAATAATCGCCTGGTAAGCGTGCCATCCAGGGACGGGATGGCCTCCCTGGACTGCCTGCAACCTGTTGTCGAGGACCACCAACTCTCCGCTTGTGTATGGGTGAACTCCTGTAGCCACCTGCGTAACTGGTTGAAGGGAATGGGTACGATCGGCTCAGATCCACAGACAGACATGCTGGATGCTCCCCTAGCAAGTTCATCCGCTGCGTCATTACCAAGTGATCCGCTATGTCCTTTTATCCATTGCAGTGTCACTGTGTTGCGGTTAGTTACCGCTACTCGTTCGAGTGCATCGTGACATTCTAGTATTAGTCTCGAGGTAAAGTACTTTTTCTGTAGGGATTGGAGCACTGAGGCACTGTCTGAGAGTATTCGTTTAAAGGTATCCGTAACTCTCCTGGCTTCTATGGCGTAACAGGCTTGTATGATGCCCACACACTCCGCCTGGTAGACAGTGTTGAATACTCCAAGCGGACTGGATATGTTAATGTTAAGGTCGTGTGAGAAGACTCCGACCCCGGTTCCGGAGTCGGTCTTTGATCCATCGGTGTATACTCACACATGCTGTCATAATATAGAGAAATAACAATTATTTCAGCCAACTAATTTGAGCAGTTAACATGAGATATAACAGCGTGTTAGTTGAATTTATCAGCTTTTCAAAAACCAGGTGTTAGCTAGCTAGGTATAGCCCGAAACAGAACAGTCCAGCTATACAGGGTGTTTGGTGCATCGTTTGCCAAATTGAATTGGCCGAAAGAAGAGGTCATTTGCTATCGCTTCAGGCTCAAGTACTCATTTTTGGCCACACCGGTTTTTTTATTACAACTTTCTAATTTTTATTTTGAAAAAATCCAAAACTCAGCATTAAAGCTTAAATTAAAAAAAAGTTTTAAGTGTAGTCGTCAAATTTCATTTTTATTTACATATGTACTGTTGTATGGCTCTATCAAATTTAAAATTACTTGCCAGTTACATCTAGTTTTTTTTTAATAAATCACAAAGTTTTTGGAAAAATAAAAAATGAACTTAAAACTCAACTTTAAATAGCTATAAAAAAAAAACTAAAAGCGATCGGGATCTTCGAATTATTTTTAAAAGTTCTCTAGTCTATCCCCTTTCCAACGGTATGCAATGTGTTAAAAAACTCTTTTAATATCTTTAATAATTAGCTAAATGTGTAGTCGAGACACATCAGGCTGATATTGGATATTACGTTTAAAACACTAGTTTTCGCATAAATTACATGCTATTAGTAGATAGATACTGTTATCTCACGTCTTACGTAGTCTCTTATCTCGTTCTTACATAGGGAACTTTCCTCGAAATTGAAAAAAAAATACATTATTACAAAAATAATCATTTATTAATAAGTAATTTAATTACATACTAATCTTACAAGTCTTGTTCAAACTGTCTACCACTATTGCGTATGCACGCGCGACATCTTCGTCTTATCTCAAAAGACCTGTCTTCACTGAAAATTGGCAAATCAGCTAATAATAAGGGCAACTCTGTTTGCAGAAATTCTAAGTAATTATCCCCGTTCAGGTTGTCAGGTAAGTAGTGTGGTCCAATTACATGATTTGCAATGACTCCTGCCCAAACGTTCACACTAAATCGTCTCTGGAATGACCTTTGTCGTTTTACGCGTGGGTTTTGATCTTTTGCTGTCCAGTGGTGTAAGTTATGTAAATTGAGGATTCCCTCTTTAGTAAATTTGGACTCATCCGTCCACAGAATTCTTTTTAAAAAGACCGGATTATCCACGTCTGAATGCAGTAAAAAACGACAAAACTGGACACGGTTATCAAAGTCTTGATTCTCGAGACCTACAACAAATAAAATACGCGTAAGAATGCATTACTTTCTCGCAAGATTTTTTTTTATTGTTTGTAAAAAGTACGGGCAGTACAATGTAAAAGACAATGGCCTGACCGCTGAAGGTTTAGGACAGCAAAAGATCAAAACCCACGCGTAAAACGACAAAGGTCATTCCAGAGACGATTTAGTGTGAACGTTTGGGCAGGAGTCATTGCAAATCATGTAATTGGACCACACTACTTACCTGACAACCTGAACGGGGATAATTACTTAGAATTTCTGCAAACAGAGTTGCCCTTATTATTAGCTGATTTGCCAATTTTCAGTGAAGACAGGTCTTTTGAGATAAGACGAAGATGTCGCGCGTGCATACGCAATAGTGGTAGACAGTTTGAACAAGACTTGTAAGATTAGTATGTAATTAAATTACTTATTAATAAATGATTATTTTTGTAATAATGTATTTTTTTTTCAATTTCGAGGAAAGTTCCCTATGTAAGAACGAGATAAGAGACTACGTAAGACGTGAGATAACAGTATCTATCTACTAATAGCATGTAATTTATGCGAAAACTAGTGTTTTAAACGTAATATCCAATATCAGCCTGATGTGTCTCGACTACACATTTAGCTAATTATTAAAGATATTAAAAGAGTTTTTTAACACATTGCATACCGTTGGAAAGGGGATAGACTAGAGAACTTTTTAAAATAATTCGAAGATCCCGATCGCTTTTAGTTTTTTTTTTATAGCTATTTAAAGTTGAGTTTTAAGTTCATTTTTTATTTTTCCAAAAACTTTGTGATTTATTAAAAAAAAACTAGATGTAACTGGCAAGTAATTTTAAATTTGATAGAGCCATACAACAGTACATATGTAAATAAAAATGAAATTTGACGACTACACTTAAAACTTTTTTTTAATTTAAGCTTTAATGCTGAGTTTTGGATTTTTTCAAAATAAAAATTAGAAAGTTGTAATAAAAAAACCGGTGTGGCCAAAAATGAGTACTTGAGCCTGAAGCGATAGCAAATGACCTCTTCTTTCGGCCAATTCAATTTGGCAAACGATGCACCAAACACCCTGTATACTCCACTAACACGTTGCCGACTGCTTGTGCCGATACCAGAGAGGAAATGAGGAGACCCTTTTTTTTGTGGATGGGAAATCATCAAATGACTTCTCCCGCTCTGGGCGGAGCGGGAGGGCGTGTCAGATTTTTATTGACTAAAACCCACCCGTGTTCCTTCAGTTGCCTGTGCCAGGGCCACGGTATCTCTTTCGAACAACCGGCGACCCGGCATCGGCCCTACGGACCCCAATATTGCTGACATCTCTTTGAGGCACGCGTGGAACACGACGCGCCGTCGACCCGGGCCTGGTCCTTACTGGACGGCGACCTGCCCATTACTCGCCATCCGCAAGCCCGCGTCTCTGGTGGCCGGGAATCGGCTATCGATTCCCGCCGCCCAATGCGTAAATGAGGAGACCCAACATTTTTATCTGGTCGTTCACATGCAACGGCAAAAAACCCAAACGAACTGTACGTCGAATAGAGATATTGGTATTTCAAATTAAAAGCGTTTGTGAACGAAAAGTAATACAACAAATGGTTTCTAAAAAGTTACGGAACCTTGTATAATTAGCGCCACCATACACCACCGGCACGGTATAGTGTTTGAGAGCATGCAACAACTTCTCTGTCACATAGTCGTCAGGGGACGAGTTCTCAAACGACAAATAGAAGTAGTAATTAGTCTCCAATATCCGCAAACATTTCTTCATACAGCCCTTAGGACACTTCTTCACCCCACATCTACCATATATATCAACCTTCATGTGATACTTTGCTAATTCATTTTGGAGCTGTTTGGCAATTAAATCTCTTCCATTTCGTGCACCACATCGAGATACGAACCAAGCCGCTGCAATTTTCTTCGTACTCAATTTTGCCTTCAGTGTGTCGTTTATTGGCAACATTGATTCCACTTTCTGCCAATGCATCACTTCCTTAGGACCTATTACTTTTCCTTCTTTATCTCTTATACTCATATATCCATAATATTCGTCAGAATTCAATTTGTAAGTCCAACTCCAGTTGAAATAACTATTATACATTTTACTACAGACCGGTCTGTTTTCTGAGGGCTCCATACTGGCGAAAACATACTTTTGGTGAGGTGAACGAGACTGGGGTAAAGATGAAGGATCGTTTTTAAGTTCTGGTCCATGGAATAGTATTACATCGAAATCGGCTACGTCTGCGAGCAACTGTCTATTTGATGCAACGTAACAGTTTTGAAAGGAACACCTTCGGTTTATAACACTCTTTGTGCCTACACCCAAATACTTGATCGGATCCGTTTTAATTGACGTCCATACTAATAAAAATTTCAAGTTTGACGATTTATTTAAATGTATCAAAAAGCTTCTTTCTGAACTATAGTAATGCAAATAGTGCAAATTATAAAAAACCGATATCAGAGTCACGCAAAAAATGAAAATAATCACAAACTTACTCTTAACCATGTTTCCTTCAACTGTCACTTGACATTCTACTAAATCTAATATTCTATTTTTCTCTATGGCAATCATAAAGGTACTCTGTGGTAGAACATCCTGTGAGCGCACTGCTTAAAAAATTATCCTGTATAATTTTTTACATACAATATTGCCACCTCTACCACGCATAACTTTTTAGTGTTGTCCGATTTGAAAGATTCTTATTTTATTCGGGAGGGTAGTTGAAGTTGGTCCCATGTAAAATTTATTTACTTTGCTTGGGTAGTTTTTGAGTTAGCCTTAATAATAAGTTTTTTTTTTCTACTTTTTATGTCGATAATGTTCTCATTTCTTTTGCAGGTAGTGCTATTCGAATTTGTATGGGGTAGTACCACAACTGAAACCCTTCCTTGGTAGTCGGGTAAAAAGTGAAAAACAAAAACTTTTTTACAAAAAAAAAAACCGACTCCCAAAAAAAACACTACACAGTAAAAATTTCGGAATTCGGTGGCAAAAAACGAAAATGCAAAACCATAAGACACCGACTTATTTTTCACTTTGTAGTGTTTTTTTGGAAGACGGATTTTATTTTTTGTAAAAAAGTTTGACAGTTCAACAATATTCACGCGTTATTTACGTTGTCGAGCAGACAAATTTTCGAACATATGAATCAATGGATTAGCAATTTGTTTCAAAATGAAACCAACTCCGACTGATAACGTGTTGTGCAATTAGGGTGCTGGCATGTATCGAACTTAAGACATGCAGAATTTATCAGACAAATGCTAGAATTTAAAGGTAGGTACTGGATGACTTTTTTACTGTCTTGAAAAAAATAGGCTATAGGTACCTATTAGCGGTGAACGGAGTAGAAGAGAAGCCTATTGTATACCTAGTTTCATTTATTTTTTTTCAAAAATTTTGAAAATAAAAACAATTTTTTAGATTTTAGATATTTTTTAACGATTTATTGTTTTTTTTTCATAATTTCTGTTTTTATTGTTCTAGTACCAATGAAAAGTTTACTTCGAATTTGTAGTAGGTAGGTGGTAGGCTTCGGTTTGTTGATACTTAGATCAATTTCTGTCAACACTATAAAATATAGTGTTAATTGACTTCTCCAATGCTTTTAATACCGTCAGTCACGAAGTCCTTTTGTCCATCCTTTCCTATCTTATGGTCTCTCCGGAGGTATTACAATGGTTTTCCTCTTATCTTCGAGGGCGTCAGCAGTCTGTTCATGCTGGGGACTCTTCGTCGAGTTGGTGTGATCTTGTAACTGGCGTTCCTCAAGGCGGTATATTGTCTCCTCTTTTGTTTTCCATTTTTATTAATCTCATAACTACCGTGCTTCGCACTGCGTATCATCTTTATGCCGACGATTTGCAGCTTTACAGCCAGACAAGTGTTGATAACATTTCCGATGCGATTGAGGAGCTAAACCGGAGTTTGGGTGTGGTTAAGGACTGGTCTGACCGATTTGGAGTGGCGGTTAACCCTACCAAGTGTCAGGCTATTATAATAGGGAGCCCCTACAGTATAAGAAAGCTGGATGACTTAACTGTACCACCTATAATCTTTGACGGCTCTATCATTCCGTTTAGCTCCGATGTTAAGGATCTTGGTCTGTATGTCGACACTCGTCTTGACTGGCGAAAGCAGGTCACTACTGTTAGTAAAAAAGTCACCGGAACGTTGCGGTCGCTCTATCGGTTGAAAAACCTTCTCCCATCATACATAAAGGCAATGCTTGTACAGTCCCTAATCTTTCCCATAATTGACTATGGTGATGTGTGTTACTATGACCTGAATGCAGATCTCCTCAATAAACTTGACCGCCTTCTCAATAATTGCATTCGATTCGTCTTCAATCTTCGTAAGTATGACCATGTATCCGCGCACCGATTGCAGTTAAAATGGTTACCCATTCGTCAGCGCAGAGAGCTGAGGGCTCTGTCTATGTTGTTTTCTATTCTCGACAATCCCACTTCTCCTTCTTATCTGACTTCCCATATTCAGTACTTATGCTCTGCCCATAGTAAAAACCTTAGGTCCTCCAATAATCGTCTTCTACGATGTCCTTCTCACCGCTCTGGATTCATTCACTCTTTTTTCTTTGTCCAGGCGGTCTTTCTTTGGAACGCGCTCCCTCTGAACATCAGGATGGCAACCAATCGGTTGTCTTTTAAAGTGATGACACGTGAGTATATACGTAAGAAGTTGGCAGAGGCATCCCAGCGCTGATTTGCTGGTTTCATTTTCTCCTCTACTGATCGTTGTTTCTCCTCTACCGATCGTTATTTCTCCTTACAAAGTTTATATATATATATAAACTTTAACTTTTTTTTTATTTTCTTGTTATCTATCTTGCACCTGCCATGTCTTCTCTCTGCACCACCCTAAGGTTGACTGGTAGAAAATGCCTCAGGCATTAAGTCCGCCTTTGTACGGTATTTTTTTACTTGTGCATAATGTTTTAATAAATAAATAAATAAAAAAAAAAAACTAGGTATGCCACAGGCTTCTACTCCGTTCACCTATTATACCCTTTTTTTTCAAAAAGTCATCCGGTATTAATTTATAGTTCATACCTGGTTCATACTAACAGCAGAGCACAGGCGGCCCAGTGGTAACGCCCCGGTTTGCGGGGTTGTAGATCATGAGTTCCGAACCCAGCCAAGCACTTTCGGCAGGTGTTATTTTTCCTGTAATCTTTAGGTACCTACTTACATTAACTTCAATCACATAGAATATTTTCAGATTTATGTCTATGCAAACTTTGGAGATAAAGGAGGGAACGGTATTTTTTTTTTTACATTTTTCAAACAAACAAACAGCAAACAAACAACGCTAACAAACAGCGCTTTTCCCCACATGCCCACTAGGGCATGTGGGGAAAAGCGCTGTTTGCACGACACAACACAACTTCGATTTTTTAAGATCCCCTTTCAGGCCCTGTTGCATAAAAAAAAAATATTATACCTATTTATTTCTTTCTTATTTGAAAAATAGTTGTGCAAACGTCATCTAAAACTGTTTCAAATTTCAAGTTGACAGCATTAATAGTTCTTGAGATATCCAGCTGTGACAGACAGACAGACTGAGTCGCACCATAAGGGTTCATTTACCATTTTGGTACGGAAGCCTAAAAAGAGACAGTGGTAACCAACCTTCGTCACTGGCCATCCGATGGTTAGCAATAAAACGCTTATTGGATAATAATACTGATGTTAACATTTATTAATAGACAAAATAATTGTATTATTTTAAATGTAATACCTAATTCCATTAATATTTTTGTTACAATGTATGCCGAAACTTTTTTAAATCTAATTTAATCAGTAACTACCAATAAAACAACATTTAGCTAAATAAATTCAATTGTAGAAAGTTTGAATATATTGTCTACTTAATTAATTAACTACGTACGAGTATACCTACACATTAAATAAAAAAACTACATACAATAGAATATATAAATTAATATCCTAAAAACTACAATAAATAGTTTTTCTTCAGCAAAACAACCTTTATAAACAAACAGTACTTAAATAAAGATGATTTTCCACAAAAAATGTGGGTAGGACTCCCCAAATACAAGACAACGATAATAATAAATTAATAATAATATAAAAATATCATAAGATCATAATTAATAATAATACCTTAAGGCTGCGTTTCCACCAGTAAAGAGCGAGGATGCATAGCTATGATGCGTAGCGAGGGATTTGTGTAAAACTAACCAAGAAGAGCACTATAATAGCTTAGGTCAAGCTATGAAAATGAAGCGATGTTATTCGTTAGTTTTACACACATCCCTCGCTACGCATCCGCTCTCATTTCTGGTGGAAACGCAGCCTAAGGCGCAGACTGACTACGATTTTAAACGGTATAACCGCACTCACACAACCTCGTAATCTATCGTCACCATTAGTTGGCTTGAAATAAGGTTGAAAATTGAAAATAATATTTGTGTTGACGATGTGACCAAGCTGCGAATGGGTATTTATTTTCCCGGTTTTCTTTAGATTATTCAGAATATACACAATAAATTAAATAATTGTCCGTTAAAGTTTAAAAAAAATGCTAATTCTATTATTTTCTTAAAAAAAAGAATGTCGTTATCGCTGAAAATACAGAGATGTTCGGATTTTGTGGTGCAACTCCAAATTTTTTATTGGGGAATATCAAACTATTTCTTACTATTCTATTTGGTTAAAATTTTTCTTTAAACCCTTCTCTGTCCACTGTATTTTTTGCGTCGGATATTTGCATTGCGTTACATCATACCCCACAATCCAAGAAACCAATTTTTGTGAATATTGATCTAATACCGCGCCTTAAATGAATACGGTCCCTCAAACTCATGGACAGTTAGAGACAAAAGTAATTTAAAATCCTAATTATTGTTACCAGAGATAAATAGTACAGAATTAACCTATGTAAGCCCAGGTGGCACCCGCGATTTTTTTTGGTGCATGAATATTCAATTCTAAATACTGAACCGAGCGTTGAGAATCCAACACAGCGCATCCCAGCACGTCAGAAAAACACACTGTTGGATTTTCAACTCACGGCGCTAAGCAGTGCGTTGAAAATGCAGTGCGCGAAAAGAAATCACCCGTGCTTACCTGGGCACAGAATAATAAAGCTACAGTAGTTTATCTGGGCAATGACCTTGAATTAATTACCTACGGCCGCTCAGTAGATAAATACGCGTCCGTCCGTGCGTAACTGCCGCTCACACGAACTGTTGCCTACTGTATATACTGAGATTTCGAAGCGCGTCGTTTCGGCCGTTTTCTGTAGCATTATTATACTGTGGTCAAGGTGAAGTGTATTGTTACGTGTGCTTATTTCTAATAGTAGTATTAATAGATCTGACACAAATTATGTTGTACTATCGAAAATGAATTTATACAAAAATATGTAGTTTTTAATGAATTACTGGTTTATTTTTCTCATGCATCGCAAGATGGGATTTCAAAGTTGGTTTATAAACAAAACTTTCCTGACATATATGACATTTATGCGGCTGATCGCGGATATGAGTACGAATATGCTTTCTACGATCGCTGGCGTCTCTGAAACTTGATTTCAAACATATACTGCACTTAAACGGTTTTTCATTCGTGTGTATACGCTTATGCCTTTTCAAATGACCCCTTTCCTTAAACGATTCGATACACTCATCACATTTAAACGGCTTTTCACCGGTATGTATACGAACATGCTTTTTCAAATCCTGCGAGTCTCTGAATTCTTTTTGACAAGTCTCACATTTGTAACGTTTTTCACCGGTGTGTATACGGTAATGTTTTTTCAAGCCTTCCGGTTGAGTGAACCTTCTCTCGCAAACATCGCATTTGTGTGGCTGTTCATCACTATGTATACGTATATGAGTCTTCAAGGCTTCTGGGTTACTGAAGCATTTCTGACATTGATTGCACTTATGATCTTTTTCACCTGTATGGGCAAGATTGTGCTTCTTCAAACTGTGCAGTTGAGCATAACTTTTATAGCATATACACTTCTGGACACATCTTTTGGCCCACCTTGTATTTTCAGTTTCGTTTGGTCCTAGCTAAAATTTTATATTAGGTCGAGCAAAAAGTTTTTATGCAGTTTTGAACCTGGCACATTCACAATTTCATTCAATAGTCTTTTTTTGAATTTCGAACACAGAATTTAAAGAAACAAAAGACAATTTGGAACCTGTTTGTTGATATCAAACAATCGAATACTAAGAAAACTTGGTTTTATTGGTTTACTTGGATTTAATTCTTGAAAAAGTGATTGATATCTTTGGTTTTGCAACAAACATTACTTATTCTTAACATTAAGGTGAGGTTCTATCAATAATCTATGGATACTTCACCTGAAGTCGCCGCCCAAGCTGTGGCACTTATTCAGGCCGGACACAGCCAAAGAAACGTGAGTGCTCAACTTAATTTAAGTCGATCTGCGGTCCGAAATGTTTATCGGAGGTACCTAGAGACTGGCGGCTTTGTTCGTCGCCAAGGAAGGCCACGATCTTGGGTCACAACTGAAAGGCAGGATCGATTCATCGTGACGACCAGCTTGAGAAATCGTCACCTTACCTCCATTGAGATACAAAACCAACTTCGCGACTTCCACGGAGTATCTGTGAGCGCTCGAACTGTTCGGAGAAGGTTAAAAGAACGCGATATGGTACCACACAAGCCAGCTAATGGCCCCAAACTAACGCGAGCCCACCGAACAGCGCGCCTTCATTTCGCACGCAGTCATTTAAATTGGACACAGCAAGATTGGAGCCGTGTACTCTTTTCTGATGAGTCTAAAATTGTGTTACATGGCAATGATGGAAGGAAGAAGGTCTACCGACGTAAGGGAGAGCGTTTCGCACAATGCTGCTTTGAAGAGAGGGTTGCTTATGGCGGTGGCTCATGGACTGTCTGGGGCGGTATATCCGCGAGCGGCAAAACTCAACTTGAGGTTGTTACAGGACCACGGCTGCCAACATTAAATGCTGAAAGGTACATTCGTGAGTGCTTAGAACCTCACGTGATACCATACGCGGACTATGTGGGCCCAAATTTCCTTTTTATGCATGATAATGCAAGAGCCCATGTGGCCGGCATCGTCAGGGAATATCTTCGGGATGTGAACATCACAGTTATGGACTGGCCAGCCAGAAGCCCAGACATGAACCCCATTGAGCACACGCGGGACGAGCTAAAAAGACGTGTTAGGGCTCGTCAGCCAGTTGCCCAGACGATGCAGGAGTTGAAAACTGCCATAGAAGAGGAATGGGAGATGATCCCTCAAAATTTCATAGAGCGGTTGATAAACTCTATGCCTAATCGTATGAGAGCTGTGGTAGATGCCCATGGAGGCAACACGCGTTATTAAATCAAACCTTTATTTGATAAAACATGTTTTTTATTCAAAAATCAATTGCCTTTAACAAGGCGCATATCCGACTTGTTAGGCGTAACTCCATGTCGTATGGTATTCTGAATTCAAATTTAAAACAATACGATCGAAAAAGATGGTAAAATGTATCAGGTTTAAAACTGCATCAACAGTTTTTGTTCAATCTAGCAATCATATTTCGGTAGGGGCCATCGAAACCTAAACTCTAAGGTGGGCCAATAGATGTGTCCAGAAGTGTATTACACTTGTAAGGTTTTTCGCCGGTATGTTTCCGGATATGCCTTTTCAAATCCCCGGGTTGACGGAACGCCATTTCACAAGTATCACATTTATAAGGTTTTTCACCGGTGTGTGTAAAAATGTGGCGTTTCAAATCAACAGGCAGCATGAAACTGCATTCACATAATTTACACTTATGTGGTTTTTCATTGTTATGTGCACTGAGGTGAGTTTTCAAAAGATTCTCGCGAGTAAAACTCTCTTTACATAATGTACATTTGAACGGTTTGACGATTGAGTGAATAGGGACATGTCGTTCTAGGTCCCACTTCTTATCGAAACTTTTTTTGCATGCATCACATTTGAAAGGCTTTTCTTTGGTATATGGTCGCCAGATCTGGGATTTTGGGTTACAGAACTTTGGTTTTATCTTCCTTGGGGTGGTTGTTCTTCGAGGCTTTGATGGTACCTTCGCTGGACCAGAATTAGATGGAGTTGGTTCTCTCTGTTCTCTGCTTGGTGGAGGAGTGGAAAGTCTCTTATCCTTTGGCGTGGGAAGGGAGTCTCTGCTACTTCTCTTTGGTGCGTATCTTATGACCGATGGTCGATCATTTTGAAGTTGTCTGTAAGACATTGTGGTTTACCAAGACTTCGAATTTCGACACAAATGTATGTTTGGTTATGAACTAAATAACTTGAACTCGACTGTAAATGTAGTCATCATCTTCTCAGCCTTTTCCCAACTACGTTGGGGTCGGCTTCCAGATGCAGCTGAATACCAGTATTTTAATGAAGCGACTGCCTTTCTGACCTCCACAACCCCGTTGCTGGTAAGACTGGTTGTCAGACTTTCGGGCTTCTGACGACCCGTAACGACTATCAAAGATCCACGAATGACAGCCGGGACCAACGGCTTAACGTGCTTTCCGAGACACGGAGGGGTCGTGGTATGTAAAGATGGTGGAACCGCGGCAAGCTTAACCTGATCGATCGCCCCTTGCGGCTGTTATTACTTTGCCTTAGCCACGAACCCCTCCCCTTCTTCGACTGTGGTAGTCTTGAGTGGAAACCGTAAATAAACGTAGAGCAAGACACCGGTACATGGAGAGATGATCTTCGTAGGCTGGTTGAGTGTAGCCGAGAATCGTGATGAGTGATATTTGTGGCCTATGTCCAGCAGTAGACTGATATGATTGGATGATGACGGATTCCAAGAATCAACGCGGGTACAAGGTGGACCGAAGACCTAGTGAAGGTCGCGGGATTCGGGTGGTGCTGATCAGGACTGGCTATGCTTGGTGGTGGTCTATGTTTACCAGTGGACTTAGCAATAGACGGCTGTGCTGCTGGGGTGTTTGTTGCGCCACTTCTTCTTCCCAGCTAAAGCACTTGGAAGTGTTTTATATAAAATTGACGTTTAAAAAGTGCTGATTCTCAGCCAGTTTCAATATATGACTTGATTTTGATTTTCGTCGAGATGTTTTGACGATGTCTTTAGTAATTGAAGGTTTTTAATCTGGAACTGTCGGTAGCATTTTAATCACATAATTGTGATTTAAATTCTGCTCCTTGTAGCACATTAGACTTTTAAAATAATTAAGTTTTGTTGAAATCATTTTGTCTGTATTTTGTGCTGTGGTGTCATGCTTTCATAGGTAGATTATCTTTTTCAAGCAGAAATATCTGAAAGGCGAAAAAGAAAAACGATTAAAGGGAGACAATGTGAGCTTTTATAATTTCTAACCTGACGATCACGCCACGGCATCACGATAACACAAGGTAGCAAAATGTAAGGAAATATAACGTGCTGCCGCAAAGGCGACATTCCTTCAACACGTGGGTAGGGCTAGTGGCCAGTAATCATAATAAATATAATAAGATAAAATAATTCGTAAATTGAAAGAATAATAATTTCAAACAAAATATATTTGTTTTGTTTTTTATATATTATTATATTAGTATCCAAAATTAGGATCACTCAATGCAAAAGACTAATTCATGAAGCTATTGTTCTATTCCAGCTGGTATAAAATCGTTCACCTAGCACCTTTTTTTTTGTTCATCATTTGTCTATTGTTCTGACCCAGCTGTTAAGTAGCTTAATGGAAAAAAATCTCGAGTAGCGTGGCTTTTTTCTCTCTAGTTTGTTTCAATTTCATCTCTGCGCTACAGGTTGCTCCAAGATGCTATTTTAGAAAAATTAAAATAAATCAATAAATAATAACGTTTAATGAAATAAAAAATATCTTTACAAAACGATAACGCGGAACCGTATACGCATGTTGAATTAATGTCGCAATTGCAGATACACGTTGTATATATGAAAACGCTTTTATATTTCCGTCCACAATAATGTTATGTGTAACGTGCACGTATTTTCATAAATTTTATGGACTTGACGTCCACAGTAATATCGTGACGTTAGAAATTATAAAAGCGTAAGTGAAATTTAAGAGGCTTAATCTTTGTGTGATAATAATAATCGAAAAATGTAAATTAAGTAGATTTGTTTCAATAAGTATCTATAGCTCGTCTTATTTAAAATCGCACGCCCCTCCTCTAAATTTTCTTAAGGGGGATGCTCCAGGGTAGCCCGCGAAATTTTAATTTTTTCTGGCAACCCCAGCATCTTCGCTTTAAAAACATTTAAACTGTGTAAGTATTGTATAAGAAGCAGTGGAGTGGAGGAATGCAAAAAAAAATAAATTAAAGCCCGTACCTCAGACGTAGCTAAGGCGTAATATATATATATATAGCGTAATATATTAATATATTGTGTGTACAGAGGCCAGCACATCAAGCTACCACAATCTGTCAAATTTCTTTGATAGATTTTCAACTTTACCGCAAAGGAATAAGGTTCATATTCAATTGGGAAAATTTGACAGATTCGGGTAGATTGATGTGCTGGCCTCTGTACCTATATAATATATAGCTACATCTGTGATGGGCTTAATGAGCTTATGCTACTAAAAATCGTCATAGTTTAAATTTTAATATCCATTGAAAAAAAAGCTTTAAACATTTATTTAAGTACTTAAGTATGTTTTATGTTGACGTCAATGATATTACATTTTTAAACAGATATGTTATACACTCACAAAACAACCGAAAAAAGTGTTCCGTGCTGCAGATGCAGCACACATACACACTTTTCATTAATTTTACATTTCACTACAAGTTAAAATGATTTGATTTTAATATAATATCATTGGTTGACGTTATATTTCAAGCTTTAAATAAGTAAGTGCATTTTTAAGAGTGCAACCCACACGCCAGACACGGACAAGTCAAGCAGGACATATAGAATTAGGAATCATTCTACGTAGTACTCACCATCCAAAGACATTAAAATTATTAAATATGTCGGTATTTTGGTATTGCAATGGGCGATGTTTTGTAGATCGAGTTTAATCGATAACTTATTCACATCGTTGTTAAGTATTATTATACATTATTTATCATAAAATAAAAAACACCGACAGTCACGACCGCTGCTTCCATAACAATCACAGACGAACAATGTTATTGATTGACGGGAAAATAACTTAGTTTGGAAATGTCAAGTGTCAACATCAGTGTTGCTGAAGTAATTATTTAATCACCCAATAACATCTGCCTAGCCTTTTCCCAACTATGTTGGGGTCGGTTTCCAGTCTAACCAGAATACCAGTATTTTACATGGAGCGATGCCTATCTGACCTACACAAGCCAGTTACTGGATAACACGATACCCCTTGGTAACTTGGACTTGGAGTGGTGGTCTTTTGGGCTTCTGCATTTTGCATACCCGTAACGACTATCAAAGATCTATGAATGACAGTCGGAACCAACTGCTTGACGTGCTTTCCGAGGCACGGAGGGGTCTCGATAAGTAATTTATGACCGCGGCAAGCGTAGCTTAACCTTCGATCGACCCGTACGGGTGTTATTATTTAGCCACCACCAAAGCATCCGACAGTGAGAGTTAAATACGTATTTAAAATTCTCCCCTGTAACTCTTAAAATGTCGATTGCACACCATGTGTACAGATAACAATAGAATTTCAATTGTGTCTGCTAATTAGCGCGCGACGGGTTAAGGAGGGTGCGCTAAGGTAACCCGCGAAATTCAAATTTTCTTACGTTTTTTGCAATTTGCAGGTCAGTGTCAGGTTGTGTGTTGATTAAAATATGGTTCGCGGCCGTAACTAATATGGCTTTACAGAATTATAATCATTAGAATCAGCAATACAACTCTATAAGTTAGAATTGGCTACAAAGGCGGATTTTAATGCCATAGACATTCTTTACCAGCCAACAAATTCGCGATCAATCGTAGATTGCTTTGTATAGTGCACGTTCGATCCTCTCCTTTCCTGAAATATAAGGAATTCTTTAGAGATTGACAGCATTAAACAAAGTGACAGGAGCTGTAGTGTCACTGATGTCACTGTCAGTGCCCATAGGTCGTTCTTAGTTTTTTTTTTATATCGAAGTCTTGGAGCTGGCACATTGTGAATTGAGCCCTCCGCTTGAAAGTGGGGAAAATCGGGCAAAGCTAATTGTAGATGGCATGACCAGAATTGTTTAAACCCAGGAATCGAATTCAAGTCAAAAATGTAAACAAAGAAATGTCGTTATCAAAGTGACAGCTCAGGGGTAGCAAACATTTTCCTAGTCATTCTGATTATTTGATTTTGAAATCGGATGACAGTACTATTACTTTCCTCTATGGCCGACCAGGTTGGGATTGGGACGCTCAACTTGAATCGAATTCGAAATCGAACGATTCACTTATATAAAAGGAAAAACATTTTATAAATAGAAAATAATTGATGAAAGTTCAAATGTCAAATGTGTCAAATGTGTGTGTGTGTGTGTGTGTGTAATGTGTGTGCTTCTGCCTTATTGCCAGTATTATAAAAATAATTTCACGTTTTTATTTCAAACAGTTATATTTTATTCTTGGATCGTAGTTTACATCACTTTAAAGCTGAAAACTGTGTGCAATATTATATTTTACCTGTTTAAGATATGCCTACAATTTTAGCACTATGTTATAATACTTTTCGGCAAACTGCACAATTGAGGTTATTATTTAAAATTGGCAACACCTTTGTTTACATTTTTGATCTCGAATTCGATTTCTGAGATTACGTATAAAAGCATATAACAGAAAATAGGCGGTGCTACTTTGGATTTTTTTTTCTATCGAAACAATTTCAGTAATAGTGTTTCGGTTTTACTACAGCAGTAGACTATCTAATCAAATAAAACTATGGAAAATCCAAATCCAATTCCTATAAAACCATATGGTTTTATAGGAATTTTAAAAACACAAAATTATCGATGTATTCCCTTAATAACAGGGTGGTAGTTTGGTTAAGGCACATTAACGTGTGCTTCTAGGTTTGTTTTGGCAACAAGACTAATAAAAAGAATATGTGACAAAAATTCTAAGTAGTTTGCATAGATGGTTTCGTTATGTTGAAAGGATGAATGAAAGGCGACTCTAACAGAAGATTTACAAGGCAGATGTGAGTGGAAACACCGGGAGGGGACGCCCTAGGAAGACCTTATTTTTAACCGACTTCTAAAAAAGGAGGAGGTTCTCAATTCGGATGTTTGTATTTTTTTTTTTTTTATGTTTGTTCGCGCATAACTCCGTCGCTTGCCAACCGATTTGAAAAAATATTTTTTTGTTGAAAAGGGTATACTTCCCAAATGGTCCCATTTTTGTCAAAATCCGGTTCTGATGATGGGATCCTGGAGAAATCGAAGGAACTCTTCAAATATTATAGGCACACCTATAGCGATTTGGGTATTTTTTATAGTAGCTCGTGCATTTGCTCTCGGAAAGCACCACTTGGTGAAGTGGAACTGATGATGAAGACCACAGATGGCTACCGGAACTACTCAATGATAAATATTTCACGGGTTGCGATTCGATTACTTTAATATGGTTGCTAAGCAATTTCCGTTCGTCACACAATGCGTGTGATGAGTGGTTGTTGAGGAGTTCTCCTGGTTCTTACCAGCAGAACTCCTCAACAATTAACGTCCCAGCATCGGGAAAAGCAATATTTTGTAACATGTGATGAGCAATTGACATTAGACTATTGTAACTTATACAAATTATAAACAGACCCACTAAAAAGTGAAAAATAAAAACTTTTTTACAAAAAAATACAACCGACTTCCAAAAACAACACTACAAAGTGAAAAATAACTTTAATTTCGGAAGTCGGTGGCAAAAACGAAAATACATTTAATCAGACAGCGACTTCCGAAATTAAAGTTATTTTTCACTTTGTAGTGTTGTTTTTGGAAGTCGGTTGTATTTTTTTGTAAAAAAGTTTTTTTATTGGTGAAGTTCTTCAGAAAGGTGTGCGTAGACTGCGTAGTAATCCCAGTCAGCAAGCGTCTGAATATGAACGTAAACGAGGCAAAAGGAGAATGTAAAGGATCTCAGCAGATTGCGTTCAGTAGTTTCTGCTTACCCCTTTTTTTATCTCTTATGTATGTCTTACGAACAACCCGCTACCCCGGCAAGCATCGACCCTAACAGAGCCCATCACTGCTAACATCTCTTTGAGGTGCGCTTGGAACATAACGCGCCTTTGACTCAGGCCTGGTCCTTACCGGACGGCGAACTACCCATTACCCGCCGTCCGCAAGGCCGCGCCTACGGTGGCCGGGAATCGGCTATCGATTCCCGCCGCCCAGGGGTCTCCTGTTCTACTTACCCCTTGAAAATCGGATATTTTATATCTTGGAAGAGGAAAAAGGCCTATATCCAGTTTTTAGGGTAGTCAACAAGTAACCCTTATAGTTTCGCTATGTCCGTCCGTCTGTCCGTCCGCAGCTTAGCTCAGACACTTATTACTAGAAAGCTATAATTTGGCATGGATATAAATATTCATCACGCCGACAAAGTGGTAAAATAAAATCGTGAAAAAAAATTTTTTTTAGGATACCTTCTGTACTTACACGTAAAGTGGGGATGTTTTTTTTTCTCGTCTACCCCATGGTGTGGGTTGTTGTTGGATGGGTCTTTCAAAAATATTGTGGGTTTGTTAAAACGATTTTTCGATTTAAGGATCCATTTCTGAAATATTAAGCTTTAAAGTGCTCATTTTTGTTAGAGTCAAGTGTCCCCCCGTGCCAGCTAAACGGTAAGTTTTGGATGGGTGAAAAAATTCAAAGTAGTAGCACAGTCAATACATCATACAGACGTCTGACGAGAGCCCGAGCTGCATACGAAGTTCGCCGAACTTTGTATGCAGCTCGGGCTTCGTCGGACAGCTGTATGATGTATAGATTGTGGTAGTAGTATATACAACGAAGTTCAAAGGAATACTATCACAGCTAAGTAGGCTTTTCGAGTTTACGAGTAAGAGTCAACCAACTTACATTTGCAGTTGAAATGTATGGGAGACCACGTTTTTCAACTACAGTGTTTAAGTTTGGTCTTGGGATAAATTCATCCCAACTACGGATGAATTCCAAAGTCGGTGGCCCTTCATTGTGCGTGGTCCGACACGCACTGGCCGGTTTTTGTTCTTTATTTTTTTGTTTAACCTATACTTTCAAACTGCTGAGCTAGGTGTCCCCAAAGTCTTTCCAAGAACTCTTCCCGCGCTATCTCGAACCAGCCTTCGTGGTGTGCGACCAGATCACCTCGCCACCGCTTTCTGACACCCATTGTGTGGAGACTTTTGCGGCAGACTGTGGTGACTAAATTTTGGCCATAAATCATAATTTGCCTAGTCTTTCCCCAACTATGCTTCGGTTGGCTTTCAGTGTAACCGGATGCACGGAGCGACTGCCTTTATAAACTCCACAACTTAGTTAGGTACGGTCAGTAACAGAAGTCGGTTAACACTGCTACTTTTTGACATCATCTATTCTAAATTAACACAAAATTATTCGATGAACTGCTTTTTTTTCGTTTAACTGTTACGAGTTATGTTCTTAAAATTTTAAGTACTTCTTGGGTAACACAATACCCCTTGGCAAGACTGCACCTTATTTGCGTAACACGCTATCAGTCGAAATCGGTTTCGTTTTGACAGTTCAACAACATTCATGGCGTTATTCACATTGTCGAAGAGAAATATTTTTTTTTTTTATTTTTTTTTTTTTTTTAATTTATTTATTTATTTATTTATTAAAACTTTATGCACAAGTAAAAAAATACTGTACAAAGGCGGACTTAATGCCTGAGGCATTTTCTACCAGTCAACCTTAGGGTGATGCAGAGAGAAAACATGGCAGGTGCAGCATAAGGGATAGATAACTCGAAAAAGAATAAATACTAATAAATAAATACATATATACATACATATAAACAGAATAAACTTTGTCAAGAGAAATAACGATAGGTAGAGGAGAAAAAGAATCCAGCAAGAATCAGCGCTGAAGTGATTCTGCCAACTTTATACGAATATGTTCACGAGCCTTCATTTTGAACGATAGCTGACTGGTTGCCATCCTGATGTTCAGAGGGAGCGCATTCCAAAGAAATACCGCCTGGACAAAGAAAGAAGAATGAATAAAACCAGAGCGGTGAGAAGGACATCGTAGAAGACGATTGTTGGTTGAACGAAGATTTCTACTATGGGCAGAGCACAAGTATTGAACATGGGAAGTCAGATAAGAAGGAGAAGTAGGTTTATTTAGTATGGAATACAACATAGACAGAGCCCTCAGCTCTCTGCGCTGACGTATGGGTAACCATTTTAAAAGCAATCGGTGCGCAGACACATGATCATACTTACGAAGATTGAAGACGAATCGAATGCAGTTATTTAGAAGGCGATCAAGTTTATTGAGGAGATCTGCATTCAGGTCATAATAACACACATCACCATAGTCTATTATGGGAAAGATTAGGGACTGTACAAGCATGGCCTTTATGTGTGATGGAAGAAGGTTTTTCAACCGATAGAGCGACCTCAACGTTCCGGTGACTTTCTTACTTACAGTCGTGACCTGCTTTCGCCAGTCAAGACAAGTGTCGACATGCAGACCCAGATCCTTAACATTGGAGCGAAACGGGATGACTGCGTTGTCAAACATTACAGGTGGCACAGTTAAGTCATTCAGCTTTCTCCTACTGTGGGGGCTCCCTACAATGATAGCCTGACACTTGATAGGATTAACCGCCACTCCAAATCGATCAGACCAGCTTTTAACCACACTTAGATCCCGGTTCAGCTCGTCAATCGCATCGGATATGTTGTCAACACTTGCCTGGCAGTAAAGCTGCAAATCGTCAGCATAAAGATGATACGCAGCCCGAAGCTCGGTGGTAATGAGATTAATAAAAATGGAAAACAAAAGAGGAGATAATATACCGCCTTGAGGGACGCCAGCTGCAAGATCATGCCAACTCGACGAAGAGTCTCCAGCACGAACAGACTGCTGACGCCCCTGAAGATAAGAGGCAAACCATTCCAATACCTCCGGAGAGACCATAAGATAGGAAAGGATGGATAAAAGGATTTCGTGACTGACGGTATTAAAAGCATTGGAGAAGTCTACTAACACCAAAACTGTAGCTTTAGTGTCTTCCATTCCCCGCCTAATGTCGTCAGTCACTTTAAGGAGAGCTGAAACGGTACTGTGCCCGGGCCTGAAACCGGATTGAAATGCACTGATAAGGGAGTTGCGGTGAATAAAGTGGGAGAATTGTTTATGAACACTGGCCTCGAGCACTTTAGACAGAAAGGGAAGGATGGAAATTGGACGAAAGTGACTAGGAAGAGAGGGATTGGGTAACTTATTATCTCACACACACACACACACACACACACTATCACTTCGCACACTATCGATCGGAATCTGAATACGCAATTAGGGGCTTCTTACTACCCGTAACGACTGTCAAAATAGTTTTGATCATAAATAAAATACAGTCCGATTGAAAAATTTATTGAAATAGCGGACTATAGGGGAATCTTTAACCCGTCTTCATCTTCGAGATCAAACAATAAATCGGTCCCTTCTTCATCACTGGATTTACCGACGGATCGAAGTACTCCTTTCTTCAATTTTCCATCGTCCGACCCTGCATCATTAGATCGGAGAAATCGTCCCATCTTTTCATAATCTATCCCCTGGTTATCAGAACGAAAAATGTGTCCCATCTTCTCTACTCGTAAATCTAGGTCAGGTTTATTAGATCGAACGATTTGGTTTTTTTTGTTTTCATCGAGTCCTAAAGAATCGTAGCTGCTGTCAAAGCCTTCATCCACCGTTTTTGTTTTCTTTGTCATTTTCTCCATAGTCTTTCGCTGACGCTTCCCGCCCTTTTTATGTTTCTGAACAATTCTCTTTGCATCATTTAGAAGAACGTCAACAAACTTGGAGATTTCGAATTTTTCGCGAGTGCCGATTTGTTTTTCCGAATCGGGTTTTAATCCAGATCTTGTATGATCGGGTTTTTTTGATTTGACGTCGTGGAGAACTGTTGAAAAAGATTTATTTACTGTTAACATAACGCCTGTGATCCCCTCTGGGTTAAGCAGAGGTGTTCCTATAGTACCTACATCCATGTTTTGCCAGTAATGTTTACGTCCTATGTAATTGTCATCAACCTATCGCCATCAACCGGGCACAAATCCAGACTCCGGGCTGCTACTGAGTAATTCCAGATGGAAAAACCCGATAACACTTTTTCCGAATCGGGAATTGATTCCAGGATCTCATGCTCAGAAGTACGGCTTTGCGACCACTTTTCCAGCGAGGCAGTCACCGCGCCAGAGTAGCCCGCAAAATTCAAAATTTCTTACGTTTATTGCAATTTGCAGGTCAGTGTCAGGTTGTATGTTGATTAAAATATGATTCGCGGCCGTAACTAATATTACTTTACAGAAATAGAATCGTTAGAATCAGTAAAACAACTCCATAATTTAGAATTGGCCTCAAATCTCATGATTTCATGAAATAGTCATTCAATAGGGTATTTATGAACTTAGAGAGTTGTATATTGATGATTTTATGATTAGGTATAGTTCTATAAAATAAATATTTGATACGACCGCGAATCATATTTTAATCAACATACAACCTGACACTGACCTGCAAATTGCAAAAAACGTAAGACAATTTGAATTTCGCGGGCTGCCTTAGCGCATCCCCCTTAAGTACCTATGTATTTGTTAGTCATTATTTACCAACGGTAGATTCTGAGGCTGGCACAGGAGCCTGGGGATTGGCTCAACAAAAGAGAGGCCCATGTCCAGCATTGGAGCAAGTCTGGCCGTGGATGATGATGATATGTTTACGGTGCTAAGAATATCTTCCTCCAAGGTCTAGGAAACGCTGGCGTGAGATCTCATAAAGGGTGTCTGGTAATTAGTGACCGATACTTAAACACATGATAGTACTCATGATAACAAACAACTTTTACTATGGGATCAAACCTGAAATCGCGAAAAAAAATCAGCTGTAGGTACCCTACATTTTAACGTGTTTGTTAAACAACGTTTAGTGTTTAATTCGCAAAACCTCTTAAGGGGTCATTGTACTCATCATCATGAACAACTTTTATATGGGACCAAACCTGAAATCACGAAAAAGAATCAGCTGTCAGTAAGAGTCTGCCAGACCCCTCTGCCTTCCCGGGGTGGAGGATATCCAGGAGGATTTCCACCCCGACTAAAAAAAAAAAGGATCTCCTAAGATTGCGGTGGCGTCAGGAATTTACCGACGAAAACGATATTTATGAAAGTAAGTTCGTGTTTTCCTAGAGATCATTTTTTGTTACCGTAAAGTCAAACAGCTGCCATAATTTTCATGACAGCCGTCACTGCGGCCGGTATGTAGCGGTCGCCGCTCTTGTAGGAAAACGCAGCATTAGAGGTAGAAAGAGACCTATAGAGACATGAGAAACTGGTTATAAACTTCCATAAAAAAGAGAGGATCCTTCTCCCAGACGGAAACTGCCCGACGGTTGATATCGGGATGTTGCATTATTATGCCAGTCGCGCGGTAAACTCTGCTTGCGCGATGCAGGATTTGTGTGACATCCGATCTTTGATGCGTATTTCGCATGTGGCGATGTAGATGCCGCCACAGGCCTGCGGTGGAGCTCCTTCAAAAAGAGCTCTTAAAATTAAGATCCTATACTTACCTAATTCTTAATACAAAATCACTTACAAGAAAATAAAATGAGACATAAGTATATTGTATTTCTTATCATTTTCTCTTGTAAACACTGCAGCATCTACGATTTCTAACATTAAAAATTTCAATTGAATTATCAATCAGGAAGATAATTATCCTATCGTGTAGTAAAACTCAGTGTGAAATTGAAATCATGATTGCCGTCAAACAACCGGTCATGCGAATTACTGTGACATGTTATCTACGGTAATCCTACTAATCACACTAATATTATAAAGGCGAAAGTTTGTGTGTGTGTGTTCTTCTTCACGCTCAAACGGCTGGACCGATTTGGATGAAATATGGTATGTAGATAACTTATACCCTGGATTAACACATAGGATAATTTTTATCCCGGTCTACGCGGGTGAAACCGCGGACCGCAGCTAGTATGTATAAGTAAATGCGAAAGTTTGGATGGATGGATGGATGTTTATTACTCAATTACGTCAGAGCGGCTAAGCGGATTTGGATGAAATTTGGCACAGAGCACGGACTAGAAAAAAAGAAGGAATCCGCGCCACGCGTATCGAAAGTGAAGCACCGTACCCATCTATGTGTGCGTGATTTGACAAAGACGCCGTCGTGTCACGTAATGGCGGCCGGTCGGCATACTATGATGTAAAATGTGTGCGTGAGGCGTGTTTGTACAAACGGTCAATACTTACTGTGCTTCTGTGGGTGTGAAATTGTACTGTTCCCGTGGATAATTTCCGACATCCACACGGGCGAAGCCGCTGGCAAAACCTAGTATACTATACATACCTACCTATATCATCTTCCTCCTCTTAGAAAGTGGTGGAAGGTGAAGACCTTATCCGGCGACAGCGACCCAGATATACATACGCCTACTCATCAAACTATACATTTCCAGTTTACACTGACCTCTCATTGTAAGGAAATCCTATACAATGCGTGATCAGCTTATACTAGAAATGTACAGCTTGATCTGTAGCCGTGCGTACAATAATGTACAGTCCGCGAGGTCTCTGAGCTTTGCATTTGTATCATTGCACATAGGTAGTGGTGGTGTGACGTCTGGCCTAAAGCGCGTCGCGTCCTTTGCTTGGTTTAAAACCGGTTTATACTGCTTTTTGGCAATCGGCCTGAGACGCGGTGCGTCCCTCGCGCTACGCAACTCCGCTTCTTTGTGATCACTCACACAAATGCAAAGCTCAGCTTAGGCCTCGCGGACTGTACCTAGGTACATATCGCCTCTCAACGAGAAAAACGTGACATTTCGGAAAAGGTGTATTTTGCAGGGTTGAGATGATTTCATTAAATCATCTGATTTTAATCAGTCCTTTTTTAATGCAACAAAATCAACCAAAAAGTGTCAAGAGATTTCCCCGATATAAAGTACGGCGTACGCATACGTAAACAAGTCTGCTTGCAGAAAGTTTAACTAAATGGTGTGTAAATGTTGTAATGAGGGTCCGAGTAATTTTACCTAATATTGTACGTAGTATGAGTTTGTATGTATGTATGTATGTATACATTGTATGTATGTACGTAGTATGAGAACGTTAATAATAAAAAAATATTTTCTTGGTATAGAACTCATACTACGTACAATATTAGGTAAAATTACTTCACACCGAACTCGTGTGAGGGGTTAATGGGTTTAGTAGCGAGAGTGAAAAACTATTTAGAATCATGACATCTAAGAAAAGGAAGCAATCAGAACATCGACTGAGACGACGTGCTTTTTTACTTTATAATTTAATAATATCTGACTTCCAAATGATAAATGATTGGAATACTTCTGTAAGTTAAATAAAAAAAACCTGATATAAATCAAATAAATCTGATTATTTTGATTTTATTAAATTAATCATGATTTTCATCAACCCTGGTTTTTGTTATTAATCGACAATTTAATATTCGATTGTAGAATCTGTCTGAGTATTTTTTAAAAGTTTATTAAATAACTCATTTAACGTAAAACACATTCATTTACTTGTCATATTCTTTTTAAAGTTTACATTTAACGCTTCCTGTAAATTTGCATTTTTCGAGAGAGCACGTTTTTCTAGCAAAGATGCCATATTATTTAGAAGCTGAATGTCTGTCACTACTAAAAAAAAAGGTACTGGGCACGGGAAACATTTAATTTTCTTTGACTAGACCTACGTGCCACGTAATAACATTTATTTTTATTATATAAAACTGCCATCACCGAACAAAACTGTAGCAAGCAATCAGCATTTAACTGAAAAATCATTTGCCACTGGATTTTGAGCTTAATTTTCTTTTCGTTATGAGTTATGCTGACTGCAAATCCAGGTAAAACTAAATCAGGTTAACTTCCCAAGCCCTTTTCTTGGGAAAGTGACCTGTGATTGGCCAATTTGGATGATGCGCGCGCATCGGTAAAAGTGTTAATAAGTTTGTTTTCTGTTACGCAAAGTTCATTGCTTGTTTTAGTCTCTTAGAGTCGTTTTTCGGTTAGATTTATGCAGCAATGGGTGTGGAATGGAAAAAGTGTTGTAAAAATCCCTTCTGGAATCAGAGAGCTACTTTCAATGCAAGAGAGTCTATTTAGTTGAGTTTCACAATTCGTTGCATTTAGATACGAACATTTAAAATGTAACAAAAAAACATACTTTTAATTTTCAAAATGTTTAGAAAACGCGCGTGCCTTAGTAAGAGTGCTTTTTTAAATTATAAAAATAAAATAAAGTGTTTGATTTATTAAGTAATAAAAATAAAATGTAAAACATGAAATAAGTGCCTTTTTTATATTTAACAAATACAAAAACCGCGAAGTCCATTTTGAAATATTTGAAACAGGAACGTTACGTCATTTCGTAAAAATTTTAGAGGTTTTTTTTTTCAATCAAAATGGCGAATGTTGGCAAAGTGTTGGCTACTATAAAGGCAGTGATTACTCGTTTAGTTTTTGCTTGCCACGGTATCATAGCAATATGGCAAGTAACTGTATTCAAAGACGTAGAATATTGGTATTTAGCGTCGCCGATAATGCTGTTAATTTTCGAAGGAGTTTTTACTTTAACTATCAAAGAAAATCAGGAATGGAAATGGTAAGTGTTGGGAGCAAATTATGCATTTATGTAAAAAAAGAGCACAATGTATTATGTATTCTTTTTTGCATAAGAAAGCACCGTTTTTGTTTAAGATCTATTTTAAATGAGGGTAGATTTTAAACAAAGCAATATTAGTATTGTACTGTCCCCGAAACGATTAATCGCAATTGATCAATTGCCATTAATTTCTATTGTAGTAATATTGTCAATCGCTTCAATTGCACTTGGTAGACGATCAATTTGCACATCAATGTGCATCAATCACGTAAAAATGGACAATTGTAATTTATCGTTTCGTACCCTTATGTGATTCGAGTGAAACAAAATAATGCGCAATGTGCTAGGTACTTATAATATCTAATACGAGACATCCAAAATCCAGCATTTTTTTTTTTATCAATCATGGACAAGATAAGACAATTTATTTTTAATGTTCCGTGGCACTTTCGCTAGGTACTTAAGGGGATACATCGATAATTTTGTGTTTTTAAAATTCCTGTAAAACCAAATGTATAAGGTTAAATCATCTATATTGTGTACTGTTGTACTAAAACCGAAACATGATTCCTATGGGCCAGCACATCAAGCTACCCCAATCTGTCATATTTTCCCAATTGATTATGAACCTTATTCCTTTGTGGTAAAGTTGAAAATCTATCAAAGAAATTTGACAGATTGTGGTAGCTTGATGTGCCGGTTTGAAATTTTTTTGACAGAAAAAAATTCCAAAGTAGCACCTATTTTCTGTTTTATATGATTATAATACGTAAACATTTCCTTATTACTCGCCACAAGCCCCAAAAGTAACTACAAAATAAAAACATAATTTTACCGAATATGTAGTGTGAGGACTCGAACCTCACAGTAGGAGATTTACTGAATTACTAATAAAACGAGAGTAGTCTACTAGAATACATTCCATATTTGAATGATTGAATGTCAGCCAGTATAATATTGTCTTGATCAAAGCATCAAACCTCTACAGTACCTACTTTAATCTCTATATGTACCAATTGTACAATATGTTGCTAGGCTCTTTCTGAAGCGTGTTTGATTTTATTAGACTTATTTAGAAAAATTGAGATACCTATAAGCGCGAGCGACTATACGGCACCTCACTTTTTTGGTTAAAAAAAAAAAAAAACAAAAGTTGTAAATTTTTTTATCGTTGTTATTCCTTTATTCACTAATATACATATTATAAATTATATGTTTAAATATTAGAAGCTAATAGTGAATTATAAATCGTTGTTGTTATTATTATTATTATTTTTTTTGTAGTTTTACGTTTACTGTCCATGAATATTTACATCATATGAAATGTTACAATCTTAAAAAAAAAAATATATATGTTCAAGTATATAAAAAAGGAGGGGAAATAATCATAGGACATCAAAAAATTCGTCCGCATCGCTGTCGACAGGAAAAGTGCCCAAAAGGCTGGCAGCATTGCCACGTTGTATGGCAATGCTAATTCTTTGGCCAAAAAATAGGCCAGCCCTTTGGTCACGTGTAGAGTCGACCAACCGCTTGGCGATGTCCCGGAAAACTAAAAGGGCATTCGGACCCCATGGCCCTAGTGTTTCAACCCCAAACGGCTCAAACATATAAGTCCCAATAAGATTAGAGTAGGTATTTGCTATTATTATGATCATTTTGTTTAGATCTATGTCGTAATGAGTTCCGGCGAGGAAGATGTGCTATCAGTTTTCGCAATTATAGACTCACTAAGTTACTAATAAGGATAAGACAGATTTTGAGTTAGACGGTTAGACCGTCGTCGTAATGACGGCTTCGAAATTTTGACATTTACGAAGAGCTATCGATTGATGTGCACAACTTTTTCACATCTATTTACAAGACAAAATAACCTCAAAACCTTGTTGACTGACAGTGATAGTTGTGCGCAGGCAGTTGAAAATGAAACAAACCGTTCCCCTCTTCACCTGCGCGGTGAATGTTTTCCATGCAGTTCGGAAAACAAAAACATCGTGTTTGCATAAACAAATGTGTTTGGCCACGCCTCTTTTTTTTGATGTTTTTGTGTAATGTTTCGAAAAAACAAGCGCAGGAGACACAGTACTACAAGAAATATAGCTAATAAAATGTGACTTTTTTTTTGGGACCAATATTAATAGAAATTGATTTATATTTGTACACCTATATTATTATAGATAAACGCACTCTCCCTTATTGGAGCTGTCACATTTAATTCGGCAAAGTTCGGTTCTCCGAAAATAAACAATGGAACATGGAACCTTTGAACTCTGTCATATTGTACCTGTTTTGAACCGATAAACAAATAAACATTAGCAAAAGTAACATGCCCGAACAGGGACTTGAACCCTGGACCCTTGGATTAAAAGTCCAATGCTCTACCGACTGAGCTATCCGGGCCGTATTGTGGCTGCCAAAATTATGAGTCATAGTTTGATGGTGATATTATCCGCCTGGAAATATTGTGAAATATTTTTTTATCTAGGCGTTATAGCGATTAATAGGAGTTGGGTTTTTTAGTAACCAGTATTGCAACACCAATATTAAAATGTAACTTATTATGTTATCTATGGCAACACGCCCTTTCAAACTGTGACACTGGTCCACAGACTACTTAGGGGATACCACTGGTCCAATCAATCTGCCTAGCCTTTTACCAAACTAGGTTGGAATCGGCTTCCAGTCTAACCGGATGCAGCTTAACACCAGTGTGTTACTAGTACATGGAGCGACTGCCTATCTGACCTCCACAACCCAGTAACTGGGTAATACGATACCCCTTGGTAAGACTGGTTGTAAGACTTTCGGGCTTCTGACGACCCGTAACGACTGTCAAAGATTCAAACTCAAACTCAAAACTCAAACTCAAAGCATTTATTTCAAATAAACCAATTACACGCACTTTTGAATTGTCAATGGGTCGGTCAGTCAGAAAGATGTAGCTAGTTGCCCATTCCAAAGCGTAGTAGATCCCTATGGAGAAGAACGGGGAAGAAACTCCACGGACACTCTTGTAAATCATAATATTTTTACAAAATATTGGTTACATCGCTCATGTTGAAAATATACATGTGAGAACAATGTAGAAAGACGTGCACGTTAAAAAGCGTCCGTAATAAAAAGATAAAAACTAAAACAACTAAATTAAATATTAAAATTAAAAATAAGCCATGGCAGCTAAGAGACGACCAGTCCCAACTGACGGCGCCCGTTCACGAACATGACGCATGGATCAGCACCACATGATTCACAAATGACAGCCGGCACGGAGGAGTCTCGTATGTAAAGATGGTCATCCAGCCACAGACCAACCCCGGCAAGCGTAGCATAACGTGATAGTTCGACCCGTGCGGCTGTTATCACTTAGCTACGAGCACTGATCCAATATGTACACGTACTAAAAACTACTTGTCCGCCGTTTTATTTACTCTTCCTCGTCACCAACGCTACCAGCACCTCATCAGCTCCCACCACACAATTACTGTATACCGCTGCACAGTAGGAGTTGATCTCCGAGACTGTACAATGAAACGCACATCAGTGGTAAAACTACAAAAATCGTATCACCGCGGAGGTGTAGTATGTACGGTAGGCAGAGACGGTAAGTGAAAGTTGAAACCAAAATGACTGCTGAGAATATACTGGCTTTATTGCATTAATAACATGGTATTATGGTGTCTGTAATGACAAAGATTATAGTTATGTAGAGGGGACCTTACAGTAGGTACACACGGCTACACATCAAGCTTTAATGATTTTTCAATACACTTCCTCGAAAACTGGTTCTTATCGCACTACGATTAGGTTCACAATGCAATGTATTTCACAGGCGTGCGATTTTTCATTTTCCAACACGTGTGCGGGAATAAAATTGCCACAGATAACTTATACTTAAACTTAGTCCAAATTGGTTCAATGCCTCTATTCACATTCTCTATTCGGAGATGAATGTTTTTTTTAAATCTCGGCAAAGAGATAATGCGTCTTTACGGCGGTTAATATTTTTTGAATATTTAAATAATGTTTATAAATAAAATATCATCAAAAACCATGATTATTACAATAAAAAAAAAGTTTAAGAACAAATTAACATTTATTTGTGTTCTAAACTCAAAAATATTTGAATTTTCTATTTTTCATATTAGGCTGTTTATCGGCTTTATACCTTTGCTTCTCCTTCAACCAGGCGAAAGCAAAACGCGGAAAAAAAAGAAAATTTAACTTATACTTTCCTAATAATTAATGTCAAATTGTTATTTTATTTTATTTCTTCAAAAGTGTATTGAAAAACGTCGTTTGATACACGTGGACATTTGTTATTGCAGTTCTCTGCTCAAAAACAACCTACGGCTCGGGTGTTAAATTCTCCTCGAATGCAATAACAAAAATTCTCCATTTGTATCAAAATTTACTATTTCCACTTACCGTTTTAGGAATGATGCCGTTAACGTCTGCTGAACGGCAAAGACGTTACCGAGAGCTATTAAAAATAAATCATCCACAAAAATGGAAGGAAAAACAAGAAAAGAATTTGATTAGAACTAAAATTACATTAATCTGATTTACTAACCAAATTCTCCCCTACCCTACCCTTCTTATTCTGCCCTTACCTTCATTTGTGTTACTTTTGTGTCACGATAACACAAAACAAACACAAAAAAAATGTACATTAGTTTTGAAAACAACCCTTATTTTAATGTTATCGTCCTAGTCAAACTTGTTGTACCCACCTAATAATAAGTAAATGATGTGGTCACCTATAATTGGTAGCGCACACTTGTAAGTTATAAATATTTAAATTATGCCTACAATTAATTAAAATATACAAGTTAACACTAAATTATTTAAACTATGTACAAGTATATAATAATAATAAAAAAAGGGGAAGAGCTCATAGGGCATCAAAAAATTCATGCGCATCGCTGTCAGTGGGAAAAGTGCCCAAAAGGCTGGCAGCATTGCCACGTTGGATGGCAATGCTAATTCTTTGAGCTAAAAATAGGCCAGCCCTCTGGTCCCGTGTGGAGTCGACCAACCGCTTGGCGATGTCCCGAAATACTCGATGAGCACTCGGACCCCAAGGCCCTAGTGTTTCAACCCCAAACGGCTCAAACATATACTTAGCTCCCAATAAGGTTGTTATATTTGCGCCGTTTGAGGTTTTCTGCACCTACAGCAGCCGCTCCAACACAGCACGCCGTGCTAGGAAGATGGGATGGCGCGAGGGTGTCAACACAGATTGCATCCCACACCAAAGGCCTACCCAACTTCCAAAGCATTATGGTCATTCCGTCTGGTCTCTTCCCATCGTCGCGTGCCAAGCCATTGGGATCTAAAACAGCTGGCACCCCGGCGGTGACAAGAGCCCGGTGTAGCCTCTGTAGGCGAGCCAAAACATAAAACAATAAACTACGTCTCTTACAACAATGTATTTAATACAAATCACCCCGCAAGCTCGTCACACATGATTAGTCTTTCACAAAGCGCGTAAATGTAACCTTTATGTTAGCACACTTAGCACCCCCGTGAAAGGGTGGAATTTAATGGCGGATCGATGCTTAGCTGGAAAGAACATCTCTGTGTCTTTGAGTATATATTTCGTTGCAAATACCTAAGCTGAATCAATCTGCAAGACTGCCTCGTTGCTCTAGTGGCAAGCGTTCGTGATAGCCTCGTTGCTCTTGTGGCAAGCGTGCGTGACTGCCTCGTTGCTCTAGTGGCAAGCGTGCGTGACTGCTTCGTTGCTCTAGTGGCAAGCGTGCGTGGCTGACTTGTTGCTCTTGCGGCAAGCGTGCGTGACTGCTTCGTTGCTCTAGTGGCATATGACTGCCTCGTTGCTCTAGTGGCAAGCGTGTGTTAGAAAGTGGATTGTACACTAACCTTATAGGTATATATACATATATATCCACTTAATTAAAAGCTTTGTATGTCAAGATGATTATTAGTTATTTACTGTGTATGAACCTAGTTATGAACATGGTGTGTAAGGAAAGGGTTTCATGAAGAAAAGCACAGAAAGACAAGACTAGGTATTTATTATTTCAATTAGGCTTGCCAATAATTATTTATCTAAGAAAGCTATTTGTCCGTTCGCAAAACTAGGTAGACATGGAGAAGAACGGACAAGAAACTCCATGGGAACTTTAGTATTTTATCCATACATTTTTACATTAGGATCAGTCTCAATTAGGTATCACATTACCTTATAAATATAGATCAGATCATCATAGATCATTTTTCTCAAAGTTAGCAACTATAACAATAGATAGGAATTTGCACAATATCATGAGCAATATTAGTCGTATTTAACACATACAGAACAACATAGTTATCAACAATAACCAAGATATAATATTATCAATCAACTTACATGAACATTGTAGTTAGATCTTTCACCAGATCCAAGAGAATCCATTTTACACAGAACTTCTGCTATGCAGCATGGTGTTTTACATTGGTTTAGCCAATGACGTATTATAACTTTTAGCAACTTAATAATTACGGACATGGGACACCACTCATGGTCTGTCTGTACCGTTTAACAGTTGTAACCAAAAGACTTGGATGATAGGACCTCCTTAGCAGCTTTATATTTACGGCAGACACCAGAGGGTCTTTACCGTACGACAGCTAGCATAACGAGTCCCCCTTATTCTTTTTTTTTTTTTTTTTTTTTTTGAAATGGCATCTCGTAGTGTGACCATGAGAGGTCCCGACTACTTAACCGGACTTTCCTGTTGGTGCCTTTAAGCGAGCTCAAAAGCCTCCAGCCAGGGGCATAAATACTAACTAAATTATAAACTAAACGACTGCGCACTAAGGGCACCCCCTGTGGGGTACGGACCTCGGCTTAGGGAGTCGTTGTCATTGACCAATGATATACAAGGCAAAGCAATAGGCTGGATCAAGTTAGGGGAATTATTATTATCAGGGGAGTTTAAAGCTACAGGCTCAGCTACGCCACCAGCTGGCTCGATTAAACCGATCAAGGGACATGAATTTACATTTACGTTAGATGGTCTTAAACGCGGTGGGCCTCGGCGGCGAGGCCGGAATGTAGATCTGTGTTTGTGTTGGACTGTGCTAGTGTCCCTACTACTTTCCTGGAGGAGGGTGATAGGGTCATCGGGTTCAGTGAGGGCATGTCGCGGACGGCGGATACTGCTGATTCTACTGGGGACATAGCTAGCGGCTTCGACAACCAAGGGGTTGCGATGTTTCACGGCGGAATCAAAGAAACGCTTGGAAAGGCGTTTCAAGTACTGACGGATGGTCGGGACTTTAAGGTCAAGGTGGAGGTCCGCGTTCCGAACGAACCAGGGGGCTCCCGTTACCTTTCGGAGGAGACGGTTCTGAAGGGTCTGCATCCTATGGATGAGGTGGGGCTTTGCATGCGCAAAGACTGGGCCCGCATAGGTCATGATAGGTCGAATGCACGCTGTGTAAATACGCAACTTGCACTTAAGGGACAACTTGCTGCGTGCATTCAGAACGGAGTGTAAACGGCCGAGAGCAAAGTAGGCCCGCGAACGAACCTGCTTTATGTGCTCTGAAAATGATAAATGACTATCGAGCGTCACACCTAAATATTTGGCTCGCTTTTCCCAAGGGATCTGCTTGCCAAACATGGTGATCGGCCGAGGAGGGGCGGTGAGCCGATTACGCCGTCTCGTAAAGAGAATGGCTTGGCTTTTATCGGGATTGACTTCGATTCTCCACTTTCGAAACCACTTGCCGAGGGCATCGACTGCAGTTTGGAGGGTGCGAGCGATCGAGTCAGGGCGAATTCCCTTGGAGAAAATGGCCGTATCGTCTGCGAACAGCGCCAACTGTGCCTTTTTACTCTTCGGGATATCGCTGGCGAAGAGGATGAAAATGAGGGGGGAAAGCACAGAGCCCTGAGGGACTCCTGCGCGAATAGGGTGGGGGGAGGAAAGTGCTCCTTCAATGCGATAGCGAAAGGTGCGGTTTGACAAAAAGTCTCGTAGGATGAGCACGAGACGATCCGGCACACCGAGTTGGTACAACTTATATAATAAGCCGTTGTGCCAGACTTTGTCAAAGGCTTTCGCTATATCAAAGAAGACAGCACCAGTCATCGCACCGCGTTGGAACCCAACGCTGATGTGCTCGACAATACGGTGGACCTGCTGCACGCAATAGTGCTGGGTTCGAAAACCGAATTGCTCGTTGGGAATGAGACCCTTTGTCTCGGCATAATCTCTGAGACGCTTATAAATAAGCCTCTCATAGATTTTGCCGAAGACGTTGAGCAGACTGATAGGCCGGTAGCTAGAGGGCTCGCTCTTAGGCTTGCCGGGCTTAGGGATACCGATAACGGTAGCCTGTTTCCAGGCGTGAGGAAAGATATTATTACCCATGGCACCATTGAAGATGATGGTCATGAGCATAATCAAACGGGCAGGGAAAAGTTGGAACACCCTATTGGTGATTCCATCTGAGCCGGGGGCTTTACGGTGTTTTAGACCCTTGATTATCTCGTGCACCTCGTCAGGAGTGACGGGAGGCAGGGGACAATCAGGGTCCTCAACGGGGGGGAGGGAGGCTCTACGTTCGACTTCAGCGTCAACCTCAGAGAGGTGGGCTTCGTCTACTGGTTGAGAGCTGGGTGAGCACTGGGCCTCAAGACTATCGGCAAGGCATTCGGCCTTGTCGATATCATCGAAAGCGATGGTATTGTCTGGGCGTACTAAGGGGGGCATAGAAGCTGTCTCTGAGGACCTGAGTTTCCTCTGTAGGTGCCAGAAGGCCTGATGAGTTGGCTCGAGCTCACTCAACATCTTGTCCCAACGCGTGGAACGCAGTTCCTCTATGCGTTTCTTTACAGATTTCTGCAAATAGCGCATATGGACTTTGTTCAAGCGGCAGGGAAAGCTGCTGTAGGCACGGACAGCCGCGTTCTTCTCATTCATCAGGGCACGTACATCGTCCGGCAGCTTCCAGCGATGGTCATCCACCGCTGGAACCTCCCTTGAACAATCGTTCAGGACTGATTGTACGTGCTCCGTGAATGAGTCGATCGCAGCTGTCGTGTCAGCGAGAGAGTCTAACTGATCAGGAATAGAGTCTAAGTGGGGGGATGAGGAGGATTTCAGACATTCGCTTACTTTCCTCCAGTCCGTCACCAACCGGGTGGGGAGAGGTTGAGAGGGATCGCGGAGACCTATGCGGGGGGCCAGATTTAAGATCACGGGACGATGATCAGACGTTAGTTCATGTATCGCCTCTATAGAGTCCAACCGAAGGTTGACATTCTTTAGAAGCGCCACATCAAGTACGTCGGGGGAATGAGCGGGGTCATGGGGATAGTGAGTGGGAGTCATTGGGGCAATGACATCGAAACCCAAAATGGGACAGAGGTCGAACAAGTGTCTTCCTCTAGAAGTGGTGGTGGAACTATTCCAGGAGGTATGTTTGGCGTTGAGATCGCCCGCTATGATAACGGAGTCACTCAAGCCGAACAGAATGGTCAGATCGTCAGAGAGGGATTGGAAATCCTCTGAAGTGCGGGGGCCGCGGGGCGGGAGGTAGACCGATACAAGAGTGATCGGCTGGTGACCTGTCATGCCTAAGCGGCAGACAGACACTTCTAATCGCGAGAGAGGGGGAGGGTCCATAGGGATGCAGTATAGGGACGATTTATAGTAAATCATAGTCCCACCCTTGTGGCACCGAGACCTGTCATTGCGAACTATGCGATAGTTGGCAATCGACGGACTTCGGTGATGGGGCTTCAAGAACGTTTCCTGTAAGAGGAAAACGTCGATATGGTGGTCGCGGAGAAAAGTGGCGATCTCATCGCGTTGGCCTGCAAAGCCATTCGCGTTGAAAAAGCCTAAGTTTAATGATCGGGGTTTGATCCTAGCTATGATTCCTTTATCCATTATTTATTTGAGTTGTTGGAAAAGGAATTCAAGGCTTGCGTAATCTCGGGATACGCATTGAATATATTGATGATCCTGGGCAAATCGCCGACATTTCTGGCGGCGGTTAGCTCAAGAGCCATCTGTCTAGCGCGGGGGGTATAGAAAGCCATAAAAGTGCCAGCAATAATGCTGAACGAGTCAACATTTTGGCTGAGCACTGGCATGGTTGGGGGTATGGTAGGGGGGGGAGGAGCCGAAGCGGCGGGAGGGGTGGCTTTAGGAGCGGGCGCGGACGCGGGTTTAGGGGGCTGAGAGAGAACAGCTGGGGGAGCGCGGGTTCTCGGATCCCTAGGAGCGAGCGGGGGAGGGGGAGGGGGTTGGGAGTACGCCAATGCAGGGAAAGCCTGCTGGTGGTGTAGGGGAAACCACGGGTTAGGTCGCTGCGGACTTAGCCGGGTCGGCATCTGGGAAGATGGGATGGGGAGTAGCCGAGGGCGTTCTCTCTGCTGACGAGCGTCTGCACGCTTGTTCAGCTTTGAGGAGGAGAAGGACTTTGGGGCTTTGGGACAGCCACGGTAATTGGCTGGGTGCCCAGATTCGCCGCATAGCACACAGCTAGGCAGGTCGGTGCACAGGGTACGATCCTTCGGACGCAAACAGTCCGAAGTGCCGTGGTCCCCCAGGCACTTGACGCACCTGGGTTTCGCGTGGCAGTTCCTCTGCGAGTGGCCATACAATTGGCAGCGGTGACACTGACCAATGATGCCACTCTTCCAGGGTTTCTCGATTTCGAAACCCGTGAGGTTACAGATCGATCTGACCTGGAAAATAGGGTGGTACCCCTCGAAATGGGGACAGATAACTAGGACCATGTCGTATGCTTCTCCTGCCCTGGAGCGGTGCATACGATGGACCTCATCCACCGGGATGGATTGCGACAGAAGGTCGTCTTTGATTTCCTTGACGGAGAGCTCCTTCGGGATCCTGCGGATCACCACTCTAGTCTGGCGCTCCTCAGGGAGAGTATACGTGTGGAAAGACACGTTCCTCGACCTAAGGAGTTTCGTGAGCTCCCTAAAGTCATGAGACGTAGGGATACTCACTTTGATACCCTGCTGGGTAGATCGTGATCCCCCTTATTCGGGGCAGTCCCGTCTTTTATAGTCAAACTATTCCCACCTCTTGGCGCCATTTTAGACCAATCACAGATGGTTATACATAATTGCCAAATAACTTCTAAAATAGGTATTACTTAACAAATCATATATTGCGAGACTGTTTTAAAACATTAAGGGATCATTTAGGAATACAGTTATTGTTTATTTATAATCTAGAAGTAAGATCTGATACGATATTAGTTTCAACCAATCAAGGGTCATGATTTATTTCTGCCAATCACAGGTCGTGACTATTGTTACAAGTTATTTAGAAATAACTTGGTACATAGAAATTGCAATGTAAAATCATGAGAAACATTATTAGTATCATATTAATTATTACTTATTCATTTACAGTATTGTTATTATAATAAAGTCTAAACTTGATTATCAGTAGCCACCATAATTGTCTATTGTGCGACAACTCTACAATCGTTGTTGGTAATACGAGTATTTTAAGTCGCAATATAAACAATTAATATAAAATACATCTGTCTATGAAATATCAATCAAAGAAATGCAAATAACAATGTGTACATTTCTACATATAAAACATTAATTTACGTTTAATAAAATATCACTGAAATGTAACGTTTCCGAACGTCACTATCATCTTTAATCTGAGAAGAGTGATAGCTGACGTTCTATGACTTTGTTTTGATTAATAGGATCAATATCATATTATATTATAAGTATAACATTAATTATTATATTCGTGAAACATTAATTTACGTTTATCAAGTTTATTCAAATGTTACTGAAATGGAACGTTTCCGAACGTCACTGTCATCATTCATTCTGACAGAGTGACACTGACGTTCGTAATAAGATTATCAATAAACTATTCAATTACTTAATTATTCTCCATAAATACGAACAATCGTTAATAATCCAACACGGCCATACTGATTAGTACTTTGCTCTCAAAGGACTTACAATAACATAGTCTTAAAACTTCGTTTTTGTGCACTAAAATCTAACAAAGTAGTAACAAGAGTTTCATCTTTATATACACTAGTGTAAAGTTGATAAATATTTATATAAATATGCATAATCCAACACTGCTATTCTGATTATTACTTCGTTAACGAAGTACGTACTTAGCACACAGAAACACTATCTGACTTATCAAGACCAAATACGAATAATAATAAGTTTTTAATGACAGATTCAAATGTTCCAACTTTTTATGTTAATTTTCTAGTTTAGGTAATTAGATTATACTAAACCAATAACAATTACTATTTATCTAGACACCTTGTCTGCTGCTGGTGTGAAAGAATAGTATCAAGTAAATAGTCAACCTGCGGTATAAATTATTATCAAATGAATAATTATTTCAGAGTAATATTTAGTTTTAACAAAACAACTGAAAAACAATAATCCATCTATCTAACCATTGAATCAAACACCAACTAGTATTCATTGTATAGCTAATCCAAACAACACGTCGCTCGGTCAATCTGACAATATTGGTGCAAACTGTATTGATCATCCATATTACATTTTCTGTTAATTAATTCCAAATTATAACATGGTTACTCAGTTGGCACCTAAGTACTCTACGTTGTAGTAAAAAGTTATAAGCCAAATCAAAATTATAGAGAACCACAACATCAGTTCCGACAAAATTAAGTTTATTTTAACCATACTATCAGTAAGCGCTTTGAAAGTGAAAAACAATTAAATAAAGATAATTAATAATAACCTTTAACCTTGGGACATATTTGTTTATCAACAAGTTATGTAATGTTTGCTAATTCTTACATAATTAGTACAACGGATAAAAGAAAAATATAATTATGATTCATTTACTCTATGACATAGTACAAACTTTAAATTCTGGCTTTACTACTGACCTATGTAATGTTTTTATTCATGTTAATCAGTTCTCCAATTTTCCTCAAAATGTATCATTATGAACACCAGAATCTAAAATCAGTATTTCTGTGACACAGTTCAATTTCTGTTAACTAACAGATTCTCAAAACAATATTAGAATCTTTATTATGCAATGTATCATCATATGTGTATACTTGCATTTTGTTTATGTGATGCTAAGCTCCATCCTATGTGAAAACTTGCATTTTGTTCTCAGCCCCATCTATGTGAGCACTAGAATCTCTTTCTAATGTCAAGCGGCATCCTATGTGAACACTTGCATTTTATTCTTAGCCTCCTTGTGAGCACTAGAATCTCTCCATAATGCCCAGCTTCATCCTATGTGAAAACCTGCATTATAATATTGTCAGCCTCATGTTAGTGAGAACTACAATCTCAAATTATTATTTCTAAGTTTCATCCATATGTGAACACTTTTATTCCATTGTCAGCCTCATTTTTGTGAGAACTACAATTTTAACCTTTCTTGCCAAGTTTCATCCTGTGTGAAAACTTGTATCCTATTCAGTCTCATCTTTGTGAGAACTAGATTTAATTATAATCTAGTAGGTTACTAACATAGTAACCACATATATAGTCTGCTCTTGTATCCTATTCAGTCTCATCTTTGTGAGAACTAGAATTAATTATAATCTAGTAGGTAAATAACATAGTAACCACATATACAGTCTGCTCTTGTATCCTATTCAGTCTCATCTTTGTGAGAACTAGAATTAATTATAATCTAGTAGGTAACTAACATAGTTACCACATATATAGTCTGCTTACGGATAAAAAGTAATAAGTACAGTTATTGTCAATTCTAGTAAATGACTTTTCAAAGTTTAAGTTTTAATTTGATCTATTTCAAATTCAATAAATAAAAAAAACTTAAAGCAAAATGTTGCACAAGATTTAGGTACTTACTTTTGGATTTTATTATTGTTATTAGTAAAAACCATAACTATAAAATTTAATTTAGATTGCAAGGTGCTCATTTAATATGTTTTACCTGTTTTTAACAAAAAGTGATCTGCTGAATTCAATTATTTTAAAAACTTCATAAGCAAAATATTACAAGGTTCATAACAATAATGAGTTTATGACCTTTCCTCAGAATAATATTTACCATGTTATTATTTAAATTATAAAATGTAAAAAGATTTAAGTAACCATATATTTTTTTTTGTTTTGCAACTGATTTAAGCCATAAGATTATTTATTATGTTATACTGTTAGGTATATTTTTTGTGAAATATCACTTTTACAAACTCATTATGTCATTGCATTTACTTGGTTTTAGCAGTAAGCAGATGATATTAATTATTGATTTTATAAGTTAAGCTTCAATTTGAATTTTCACAAGTCAATTTTAGGTAATTAATGTTCTTTCAACTTACTCCTATTTAAGTAGGCAAGTACTTTAGGAATACTTTTATGCAAAATACTGGTCAATTTCATATAACAAAACCTGCTTCTTAAGTCTTTAAAATACCAGTTGAAGCTTAACTTTTATTGACAAACTTTTGTTTTAAAATTCTATTTTATAGACATAGGTTACAAAAACTTAGATTAAATAATAATAAAGCAGAGCCTCTAAAGGCATTACCGACTTTAGTTAATTTGTAGGTACCGCTGCTCCATTGAATTCTTGGGATGTTTTTTTGAAGATTTTGTAGCAACTTGCAGCTCCGCAGGGACTGTGCTGGCTCTCAGATGGTAGCACGTTGTCATCGTTATGGTGAGGGTTGAGTCAACGACTCGCAGACACCATCGGCTTCCAGCAAAACACGGATTGCTCCAACATTGATCATGAAAATAGCAAAATAATATTCATTAGAAACCTTTTATGTAAGACGGAGCACTATCCCACTTCTGATGTTAGAAAGTGGATTGTACACTAACCTTATAGGTATATATACATATATATCCACTTAATTAAAAGCTTTGTATGTCAAGATGATTATTAGTTATTTACTGTGTATGAACCTAGTTATGAACATGGTGTGTAAGGAAAGGGTTTCATGAAGAAAAGCACAGAAAGACAAGACTAGGTATTTATTATTTCAATTAGGCTTGCCAATAAATATTTATCTAAGAAAGCTATTTGTCCGTTCGCAAAACTAGGTAGACATGGAGAAGAACGGACAAGAAACTCCATGGGAACTTTAGTATTTTATCCATACATTTTTACATTAGGATCAGTCTCAATTAGGTATCACATTACCTTATAAATATAGATCAGATCATCATAGATCATTTTTCTCAAAGTTAGCAACTATAACAATAGATAGGAATTTGCAGAATATCATGAGCAATATTAGTCGTATTTAACACATACAGAACAACATAGTTATCAACAATAACCAAGATATAATATTATCAATCAACTTACATGAACATTGTAGTTAGATCTTTCACCAGATCCAAGAGAATCCATTTTACACAGAACTTCTGCTATGCAGCATGGTGTTTTACATTGGTTTAGCCAATGACGTATTATAACTTTTAGCAACTTAATAATTACGGACATGGGACACCACTCATGGTCTGTCTGTACCGTTTAACAGTTGTAACCAAAAGACTTGGATGATAGGACCTCCTTAGCAGCTTTATATTTACGGCAGACACCAGAGGGTCTTTACCGTACGACAGCTAGCATAACGAGTCCCCCTAATTCATTTATTTATTTATTTATTTATATATGGCATCTCGCAGTTGACCACTAAGGGTCGAGACTGCTCAACCGGGCGTTTCCTGTGGGTTCTTTAAGCGAACTTAAAGCCCCCGGCCAGGCTTAAAACTAAAGTAAATTATTAGTCGACTGAGCGTCGCTAATAACAATATGACAGCCAGACGGGGCAGGCTGGATCATGACGGGGACCCCCCTAATTCGGGGCAGTCCCGTCTTTTATAGTCAAACTATTCCCACCTCTTGGCGCCATTTTAGACCAATCACAGATGGTTATACATAATTGCCAAATAACTTCTAAAATAGGTATTACTTAACAAATCATATATTGCGAGACTGTTTTAAAACATTAAGGGATCATTTAGGAATACAGTTATTGTTTATTTATAATCTAGAAGTAAGATCTGATACGATATTAGTTTCAACCAATCAAGGGTCATGATTTATTTCTGCCAATCACAGGTCGTGACTATTGTTACAAGTTATTTAGAAATAACTTGGTACATAGAAATTGCAATGTAAAATCATGAGAAACATTATTAGTATCATATTAATTATTACTTATTCATTTACAGTATTGTTATTATAATAAAGTCTAAACTTGATTATCAGTAGCCACCATAATTGTCTATTGTGCGACAACTCTACAATCGTTGTTGGTAATACGAGTATTTTAAGTCGCAATATAAACAATTAATATAAAATACATCTGTCTATGAAATATCAATCAAAGAAATGCAAATAACAATGTGTACATTTCTACATATAAAACATTAATTTACGTTTAATAAAATATCACTGAAATGTAACGTTTCCGAACGTCACTATCATCTTTAATCTGAGAAGAGTGATAGCTGACGTTCTATGACTTTGTTTTGATTAATAGGATCAATATCATATTATATTATAAGTATAACATTAATTATTATATTCGTGAAACATTAATTTACGTTTATCAAGTTTATTCAAATGTTACTGAAATGGAACGTTTCCGAACGTCACTGTCATCATTCATTCTGACAAAGTGACACTGACGTTCGTAATAAGATTATCAATAAACTATTCAATTACTTAATTATTCTCCATAAATACGAACAATCGTTAATAATCCAACACGTGCGTGACTGCCTTGTTGCTCTTGTGGCAAGCGTGCGTGACTGCCTCGTTGCTCTAGTGGCAAGCGTGCGTGACTGCTTCGTTGCTCTAGTGACAAGCGTGCGTGGCTGACTTGTTGCTCTTGCGGCAAGCGTGCGTGACTGCTTCGTTGCTCTAGTGGCATATGACTGCCTCGTTGCTCTAGTGGCAAGCGTGCGTGACTTCCTTGTTGCTCTTGTGGCAAGCGTGCGTGACTGTCTTGTTGCTCTTGTGGCAAGCGTGCGTGACTGCCTCGTTGCTCTAGTGGCAAGCGTGCGTGGCTGCCAAAGAAAAGCGTTTTTGAGTTATTATTCAATTTCCATTAGGGATACTCAGAAGCATTTTGATTGATTTCTGTCCAGTAAGTGGCAATAGGCTCGTCCCCTGATATGAAGTTTCATATCAGGGGACCTACGAGTAAGCTGACGTTCGCACGGACGTAAAAATATCGCGGCGATTTTTTTTCGCGCACTGAATTTTCAACGCTCTGCTTAGCGCCGAGAGTTGAAAATACAACATAGTGTTTTTTCGTCGCGCTGGGATGCATTCTGTTGTTGTTAGGTTGGATTCTCGAAGCTCGGCTCAACACCGAGAGTTGAAAATCCAGTGCGCGATAAAATCCCGCCGCGATATTTTTACGTCCGTGCGTACGTCGGCTAAGTGTTCATACACACGAGGGGCACGCGTAAACGCGTCGGGGCGGCTGCCGTCGACAATGTGCAGCTGGTGTATTTGAGCACCCGCGTACTGAAATACACTCTATGGGACTTATAGCTGGCGAAATGTGGTGTAATATTCTACCTACCTCTTCGGGTATAAAATGGGCTATATTATGTATGTACATCCCGATCAATCTGCCTAGCCTTTTCCCAACTATGTTGGGGTCGCCTTCCAGTTTTCAGGATGCATCTGAATACCAGTATTTTACATGGAGCGACTGTCTATCTGACATTCACAACCCAGTTACTGGGTAATACGATACCCGTTGGTAAGACTGGTTATCATATTATATTTACCCGTAACAACCTTCAAAGATCTGTGAATGACAGCCGGGACCAACGGCTTAACGTGCTTTCCGAGGCATGGAGGGGTCTCGGTAATACGTAAAGATGGTCGACCGATCGACCCGTCATGCGGCTGTTAATTTACTTACTTAGCCACGAGCTCCTTGGCAAGTGTGAAACTAAAATCCCACATTAGTAGGTGGGAACCGAACCTCACTGGGTGTAGCTACACTAAAAATCAAAGAGGTAGACGGGAGGTAGAGGACCGAAGCAGCTATTTCTAATTATACTCAATTTCAACTTAAGGCGCGGACAGACTACGATTTTAAATGGCCCACAACCGCGTAATCTATTGTCACCATTAGCTGGCTTGTTATAAGGTTGAAAATTTAAAATAATTTTTGTGTTGCCGAGATGTGACTAAGCTACGAATGTGCATTTATTTTCCGGGTTTTCGTTAGATTATTCAGAATATACACAATAAATTAAATAATTGTCCGGTTAAAGTTTAAAAAAAATGCTAAATTCTATTATATTCTTAAAAAAAAGAATGTCGCTATCGCTGAAAATACAGTGATGTTCGACGCCAAAGTCTATTTTTGTGGAGCAACTTCCAAATTTTTTTATTGGGAATATCAAAGTATTTTTTACTATTCTATTCGGTTAAAATTTTTCTTTAAACTCTTCTCTGTTCACTGTATTTTTTGCGTTGGATAGTTTCATTGCGTTACGTTATACTCGACAATCCAAGAAACCAATTTGAGCTAATACCGCGCATTAAAATATAACACTATCCTAGCGGAGTCCTACTAGAATACCATCGACCAAAAGCAAGATTTGCTTTTCTTCAATAGTAATCCGATATTTGATGTCTGCCAGTGACATACTTAGAATGGGTTGCACCAAGGGCTAGGTTATAGTTTCCGTCAAAGTTAAAATTACCATAGAATGACTACCTGCTGTTGCACCGTCCTGTCAACTGTAAAAGATAAAGTTCGGAGCAGCGACATGGCATTCGACGCGTCTGACAGAAGTGACAGATATTTAACAATAACTTTAACCAGCGAAGCGTGAGCGGTTATAAGGTTACAGTTAGAGTTATGACGTCAGCTAACAAATTGTCAAATGGAACAAGCCCTTTCTGGTCTAACAATAACTTTAACAGCACAGTGGTACAAACTACGCTCAAAATTCTATCATTAGTAGGATAGGTATTGAGAAACTTGAACGAGAAATTTTCTCATCTTGATATATTTAACACCAAAAAAGGTTCATCCAAGAAACTATTGGTAACTTCTGTATGCGACGATTTGACTAATATTCCTAAATAGAGTTGAATGTAAGAATCTATATGTTACGGTATGTGACTAATTGAAAATTATTAATAATTATCCATAACCACTAGTACGAAAGCGGCTCTACACAAAAAAACAGTCCATCGTACAGTCATGCGTACGCGCATCGTGACGTCGCCGGCACTTCGCACGTGTTTACAAACAATGCCGAAGCGACGAAGATTCTTGAAATCTTGTAACGCTCGAATGTTGTTATGGATGCCAGAGAACTGGACTCTATCGTAGTGTATGTTTCGTTTGAATGTATGATCGTATAAAATTCACAAAAATAGGTATGTAAAGAGCAAACACAGTTAGTTTCAGATTTCTAGATTCTAGATTTCTAGATTTTCTACAAAGAAAAAACAAGCGATGACCTATATGTTTTATGGTTTAAAATGCATGCTGTGTTAACTCGTAACGTGAAACATAAATAAAACCACTTACCACACAATATTCATTATTTACAAGCTTCCGAAGTTGAGACAAAAACTAGTTCAGTGAGTGTTGTCGTATCTCAAAAGGTTTATTGGACACAGATAATCTATCACAGTAAATGCATGGAATTAGATATTCCTACTTAATAATGGTGGAACAAGGTTAAAAGCAAAAAAAAACTTTAATTTATTGTTAAGACCTTAACTAACATATGCCCACAATAAAGATATTTTGAATTTTGTTCCCACGGACAATCTACTGTTGGGGAACAAACTTCCCGCGGTCGCGCAAGGGGTATCGTATTACCCCACTATTGTATTCACTGGGTTGTGGAGGTCAGATAGGCAGTCGCTACATGTAAAATACTAGTATTCAGCTGCATCCGGTTAGACTGGAAGCCGACCCCGGCATAGTTGGGAAAAGGCTAGGCAGATTGATTGAAGTACAATTATAGACTCCGTAAAATAAACATCTTTCTTCTATTTTTTTGTTCAATAGGTATTTATTGATAATACCTACCACAATACTTACAGGCATCTACTGAAATAAAATACTAAATAAACTTTGAAAATTATTACATTTATCGATACTGAGGTTACATTAATAATAATCACCGGTAAATGTGATTAATTTCTTACTTTTACCTCGACTTTCGGTAATTATTAATAATGATAGACAATTATTAATAATTTTCAATTAATCACACTTACCGTAGCATATACACCACTACAACACTTCACACACACACACACACACACAACACACATTACACACTTTGATATGCTTGCTTAGATGGTGCTATAGTATAGTTAAAATCTCGCTGCAGACTCGGTCATAAATCATTCGAGTGTTTCGCTCTCTTTCCCACTCACGGGCCTTATGGGCAGGCCACGCCCACACGTAGTCCTGTGCATTACTGCAGTCGATGAGTGATATCGATAGTTTTATATATTTATAAATGGGTGATGGAAATAAATACACATTTTTTTTTTATTTTATTACCAAATTTACTACAAAGCATATTAAATATATAAACAAAAGAACGTATATATAAAACTAAAAATAGAAAATTAAAATTCTTCGTCTGATGACCTTAATGATTCTGTTATCGATAATGGCCTTGAGCGCGCGCAACTAGCGCACATCCCTACTCCGATTATGATTTATGACCAAGTCTGCAGCGAGATTTTAACTATACTATACGTTGTGATGCAAGTACTAAGTGTTGCTATAAATTGTAAATACGTAATTGACTGTAAGATTGTTTTTTACCTATCTATTTAAGTAAAATTGTTAAAGAGCTGTGGATTTTGTAATAAATAAATTAACAAGGGTGGGTTGCACCATCTTACTTTAACTTTATCAAACATCGCACCAGTTCGATGTTTGGAAAACCCAACCTAAGGTTGATTTATGCAACAAACCTACAGTACCTACCTACTATGTAGGTTACATATCAACCTACACAAAACAGAAATAACTACAAACAAAGTTATTTCGCCGCGTCGCCGTCGCTCGTCGCCATCGTTAGGCAAGCAGGGTGCGACAGGAAACAAGATGACGCGTTAAGTAAGCGACTGTCTGCTGCTAATGTTTCTGTCCAATCAATTGACTTGTTAACCAGCTGATGTTTGGAGTCATTTTCTGTGAATAGAATAGAATATTTACTAATAGGGTAATTGCTGTAATCATTGGCCACGCTTTAGTAACTGGCCACTCATAAAAAAAGAGGTAGAAACAAGGAGAAGAAGTAAGCTCATGAATGACGAAAAATATTGTTTTGGTCCTTTTCAGTGTTGCCGTTTTAGCCACTTTGTGGCTAGATCTAGCGGATTTTCGACGGTTTTAGCCAAAAAATAATCTGTTTTAGCCACCAAAATGAATCTAGCTACTTTTGGCTACTTTTTACTACATACCTACCTACTTTTATTACTGTTTTCCCACCTGAAGTTTTAACAAATGACACAAAAACGGTCAAACCAACTGAAATACAATCCATAACATTGAATGAAACGACGAACATTGAATGATTAACGAAGAGATTCCAGAATTTCCAGATGACATTGTAAACTTTCAAATTGATTTTTAATTTTTTACTAAAAAAAACTGTAATTTTAATGTTACAACACAACACGATTAAATATTGTTTTATTAATCCACATATTAAATCCACATATTAAATTAAATCCCTATATATTAAAATTATATTGACAATATTAATAGGATAAAGTAAGCCAAAAATACTTTAGCCACTTTTAGCGGAATTTCGAAAGTAATTTATTTACAAAACTAGCAACTTTTTTCTTTGATGTAGCCACAAACTAGATGGTCCTATTGGCAACACTGGTCCTTTTCATTCATGAGCTTGCTTGTATTTGTATTACCTTGTTTCTACCTTTTTTTTATGAGTTGCCAGTTACTAAAGCGTGGCTAATTACTACAGCAGTTACCCTAACTATAATTAGCTTTCAAACTCAAACTCAAAGCATATTATATCAAATAAACCAATTACACGCACTTTTGAATTGTCAATGGGTCGGTCAGTCAGAAAGATGAAACTAGGCGCCCATTCCATTGCAAAATATTGGTTACATCGTTCATGTTGAAAATATACATGTGAGAACAATGTAGAAAGACGTGCACGTTAAAAAGCGTCCGTAATAAAAAGATAAAAACTAAAACAACTAAATTAAAAATTAAAATTAAGCCATGGCAGCTAAGAGACGACCAGTCCCAACTGATGGCGCCCGTTCACGAACATGACGCATGGATCAGCACCAATTAGCTCAACCATTTTGAAGGGAACTTAATTATCCAACACACACGCCACCACCAGCGGGACATTTGAGTGAGCATGACATACTAATTAGCAGTAGTGGCCCAGTAGTAACGGCAGGACTTACAGAGTTGTAGGTCGTAGGTACGAACCCAGGCAGGCGCTTTACTTTGTGTAAATAATTTCATCACCACTGCTCTCAAAACGGTGAAGGAAAACATAGTGAGGAAACCGGCATGTCCTAGAACTGAAAATTCGAAGACATGTGACATCTATCAACCCGGACTGAGCCCACGTGGTGGATTACGGCCCACTCCCTCTCACCGAGAGGAGGCCTGTGTCCCAGCAGTGGGAACAATATGGGCTGATTATGCATAAAATTATACAAGGTTATAGGTAAAACATCAGCAACCTCTTAAGGGGTTATTGCATTCATCATTATGAACAAATTTTACTAGGAGACCAACCTGAAATCGCGAAAAAAAATTATGAGTACAATCACCCCTTAAGAAGTTGCTGGTGTTTTACCAATGACCCTGTATACAAAATCATTTACTAGGCAGTACACACGGCTACCTAATATCAAGCTATATACATTTCCAATATAAGCTGACCTCTCATTGTACGGAAATCTAATACAATGCTAAATTACAGAAGTCTTGATGAAAATATTACTTCGTTTTCGCATAGCGTTCTTTCTTTTTATTTTTATTCGACTCCGAAGGGTTGTGGCGTGATGGTAAATATCCTATACATATAACCTTCCTCAAGAATAGGGCTATCCAATGCAAAAAGAATTTTACAAATCCGACTGGTAGTTCCAGAGATTAGCGCGTTCAAAAAAACATACTCTTCAAAGAGGTTATTGGTTAAACACCAACAACCTCTTAAGGGGGGTCATTATACTCATCGTTATAAACAACTTTTACTATGGGACTAAATCAATAATCGCGGAAAAAAAATCAGCTGTTCATTACATTTATCTACATCAAACTCGTCACAAAATGTAGAGAGCAGCAGATTTTTTTTTTCGCGACTCTAGGTTTGGTCCCAAAGTAAAAGTTGTTCATAATGATGAGTACAGTACTTAGAAACTTAGAAAAGTATATTCTGTAAATTTCATCTAGTCTATAGGTACAGGCAACAAAAGAGATATCTAAGCAGGACACTAACATATGATTTGTATGTGTATTGCTTCATGTTCGATTTTATACATTATATTACTTTGTTTTTGCAACATAACATATTTGTATGTAAATGAATTGCTTTATGTTCAATTTCGTGAAAATGTACAATTTTGTGTTGGTGTGTTACAATGTAGGAGTATTAAGTAAAGCAATAAATAAATATTTGCAATAAAGAGTATTGCAAAAACAAAGTAGGTAATATACTCGTATATAAAACTGAACATGAAGCAATTCACATAGAAATATGTTATTATACCCTGCCTAGATATCTCTTTTGTTGACTGTACCTAATCACTAACTGAAAGATGCTCAAACGCAATGCTCACACTAATGTAAATAAGTAGTTACCAAGAATAATTTCGAGAAATAAGAATAATTTTAATAATTATATTTTCGAGCCGTTTGGGGTTGAAACCCTTGGGCCGTGGGGTCCGAGTGCTCATCGTTTATTCAACGAAATCTCCAAGCGGCTGGTTGACATTTCCCGTGACCCAAGAGCTGGCTTTTACCTTGGCCAGAGGCTTAGCATTGCCATACAACGTGGCAATGCCGCCAGTCTCTTGGGTACTTTACCAGTCGACAGCTATGCGGAGGAATTTTTCGACGCCATATTTTAGTTTTTTTTAATAGTTTTAGTTATGTTAGTATATAATTTTGTTATTTTTAGGTTATGTTTACAGTTAAACAAATAATCTCTCTTGTTCTCTACATTTTCCCTCTTAATAAAATAAAAAAATACTACATAATTGTGTACTCATCAACTATGCTGTTTCATTTAAGATTTCAAGAAGTAATTATGTGATTGGTAGATCGTGAACTGCAGTAGATTGAGGGTCTAACCAAGTTGGCCACCCCTGTTCTAATAATAACGTAAATGTATTGTCCCCAGGTTCTGCCCCTCAGTTTTCATCTACCTGGGCCTGGTAGTGCCTGCTATATGGCTGCTAGAACTGCACAAGGTGGACCTCCGGCTACAGAAGAAGATGATCAACGCCACTGACGTAGAGGTATGCTATGTATGTACTGTGTGTGTCTTGTTTGCTTTTACATGCTTTTGTTCTAAGCTCAATCCTATGGCAACTCGCAAGCGCGCGTTTGGAATGATATTTATTTCATACAATCGTGCAATAAAAAAAAAACCAGCCAAGTGCGTGTCGGACCACGCACAATGAAGGTTTCGGTAGTTGCGATGAATTTATCCCAAGAACAAACTTAACATTGTAGTTGAAAAACATGTTCTGTCATACATTCCAACTGTAAATGTAAGTTGGTTGACTATATTACTCGTAAACTTGAAAAGCCTACTTAGCTGTGATAGTTTTCCTTTTAACTTCGATAAATATGAATTTTTTCACCCGTTCAAAACTAACCGTTTAGCGTGGCATTTTACTCTAACAAAAATTAGCACTTTTAAGCTTAATATTTCAGAAACGGATCCCTAAATCGAAAGTTATTTTCACAAACCCGCAATATTTTTGAAAGACTCATTCAACAACACCCCACAGCCCACACCATGGAGTAGACGAGAAAAAAAAATATCCCACTTTACGTGTAGGTACAGAAGGTACCCTAAAAAAATTTTTTTTTTCATGATTTTATTTTTATTTTATAAAATAATCCCCCGGTAATATGTGGCGGCATCTACATCGCCACATGCGAACTACGCAACACACTGACGTCACGCAGAATCCTGCATCGCGCAATAAGAGTTTACCACGCGATTAGCATGTACACAACATCCCGACATCACACCGTTAGAGATAGAGATAAGTAGAACAGTTCCTGATGCTGACTCTCATTGTGGGCCGGTAGCTGCTACCCAAAGGAGACCTCACAAGAGACCAGCTCAGTTATTGCTACTGGTTTATATCGGTTCATTAGAGACATGAGGGTGACTCTCATAGAACAATTCCTGATGCTTACTCTCACTATGGGCCGGTGGCCCATAGGAAACCTCATGAGAGACCAGCTCAGTCAACTGCTGCATTAATGATTTGAAATTTTTTTGGGGAACATTATCACATATTACTAAAAAATTAATAGACATACATACTATTTGAATGTACTTCGTTGTACGAGTATTACCCAGCAACTGAGTTGTGAAGGTCAGATAGGTAGTCGCTCTATATAAAACTTTTTTACAAAAAAATACAACCGACTTCCAAAAACAACACTACAAAGTGAAAAATAACTTTAATTTCGGAAGTCGGTGGCAAAAACGAAAATACATTTAATCAGACACCGACTTCCGAAATTAAAGTTATTTTTCACTTTGTAGTGTTGTTTTTGGAAGTCGGTTTAAAAGTTTTTCTTTGTCACTTTTTAGTGGTTCACATGTGCTTACCCCTTCACAGCGTACCGGCGTGATGTTATGTTATGAACTGGTGTAAATAATAAACAGACATGAGATTTCAGCAATCCCAGTCCATTTGCTATCATTTATTGAGGAGTTCCGTTGCCTATCTCAGAAGTTCTTCATCAGATCTTCACCAAATAGAAATGGGACCACTCCGAAAAAGTACTCTTCCAAAAACTATCCAAATCGCTTCAAGTGTGCCTATAAAATTGGAAGAGTTCTCTCTATTTCTCCAGGATCCCATCATCAGATCCTGACTTGATGATCATGAGAGCACCTGGGAAGTATACCCTTTCAAACAAAAAAATAATAATCCAAATCAGTCCAGCCATTTTCGAGTAATCGGGGAACATACATAAAAATTGAAAACCTCCTCCTTTTTGAAGTTGGTTAAAATACTGGTATTCAGCTGCATCCGGTTCAGACTGGAAGCCGACTCCCAACATAGGTGAGAAAAGGATTAGTAGATTGATTGATGTACATAGTCATCTTGCTTGTCCCATATTACTTGGAGTCGGCGCAACACGTTTTCTTCCATTCTCCCCTGTCAACCGTCACGCTGTCATTCACTCCCTTCTCTTTCATATCATATCTCACATAATCCATCCATATTTTCTTTGACCTTCCTCTGCCTCTCCATACATGAACATTTTTATTCATCAGTCTTTTAGTCACATGCGTTTCGTCCCTCCTCATTACATGCCCATACCAAGCAAAACGATTTCCTTTCAACTTTTCTGTCACTGGCGCCACTTTCAAACTTCCTCTTATATACTCATTTCTTACTTTATCCATTCTCGTCACTCCACACATCCTTCTCAACATTCTCATCTCCGCTGCATGCAATTTAATTTCATCCGTCTTCTTTTCGGCCCAGCATTCCGACAGGCTTTATTTATCACGGACTTGTAAATTTTCCTCTTTTTGCCCGAAAATCATTATCCCTATCGCGTTTGCTATAAACTTCAGTAACCATAATGTCCAAAAATTCGACATTTTGTTTTACATAACTATCTCAACTTTTAATACTATTCTGTCATAATATCGAGTACTATTTAATTAAATCTCCTAATTTTGCATAAAATTAAGCCATATGTACCTATGTATTATAAAATGTGTATTACAAACAACAACAACAAATGTTTATTCTATTCTTTTAATCCGAATGTTCATTTAATAAAACTGTTAGTTCTAAAACATTTGCTAAAAATAAGGTTTTAGTGACAGAAACGAATCGCCGTAAATCCGACTCCACGCAGTCTTGTCTGCCCTGCCCCTTTTATTTTTTTGTGGATGGGAAATCATCAAATGACTTCTCCCACTCTGTGCGGAGCGGGAGGGCGTGTCAGACTTTTATTGACTAAAACCCACCCATGTTCCTTCAGTTTCTGTGCCAGGGCCACGACATCTCTTTCGAACAACCCCGACCCTCATCTGCCCTACCCCTAGAGTGTAATTTAGAATCGCGTAGGCGCGTAGGGGGCGAGGCGGCCCGCGGGCTGAGGAGCAATAAGCTGCGAGCGAGCCACCGCGGCTGAGGCTGAAGCCGGCCAGCAAGCCGAAGCTGCGGTGGTGAGCGAAAGCCGTCAGCGACGATTAGCACGCGTGGGACCGCCGGTGACCCGCAGCGTCGGAGCCGTGACAGAAACCATGCCTGCTGTATGTTGCATGCTCGCTTGCATGCTACATGCTTGATGTTTGCTTGCTTGAATGCTGCATGCTTGCTGCCGGAGCCGTGACAAAAGCCATATTGTTTTTGCATCTTTACTATTTATATGTATTATATCAGTTCGATTTGGTAAAATAATAAATTAGGATAAAATAAACATTAAAGAATTTGAATTTATAACTTTAATTGAAAACGGTTTTATTAAGTCTTTTGTATTAGGTCTTTACCTATGAAATTGCCGTTCTGCAGTACTGGCCATTTCAAATCAAAATAATTTTTGTGTGGCTAAGAATTCTAATTTCAAATTAATTTTATTTTAAAAACATGGATTTTTTTTCCCAAAAGTAGTAATTTGTTTATTGATTAGTGTTACATTTTCATCGCATTTCAATCTTTTTCGTCATCATGGATACGTTAAAAATTCGAGTAATTATGGAATATGAGTACCGTCGTGGGAGCAACGCGGCACAAGCGGCACGCAACATCAACGCCGTTTACGGAGCTAACACTACAAACCAACGCACCACTTGTTATTGGTTTGCTCGCTTCCGTTCTGGAAATTTCGACCTGAAAAATGAACCTCGCGGTCGTCCGAAGACTTTGGTCGACAATGACGAATTAAAGGCGATTGTGGAAGCTGATGATACACAATCTACGGCTGAATTAGCAGCAGCTTTCGACGTTAGCGTCAAAACAATATTGGTCCATTTGCGTCAAACTGGCAAGGTAAAAAAGCTTGACAAATGGGTGCCCCACGAACTCAATGATCGCCAGCGCGAAGTACGCGTCGAGACGTGCCTTGCACTGCTCAACAGACACACAAATGAAGGAATTTTGAACCGCATTGTTACCTGCGATGAAAAATGGATTCTGTTTGATAACCGCAAGCGCTCAGCAAGTTGGTTGGATCCTGGTTCAGCACCTAAACAATGCCATAAACGAAAACTTATCCCTAGAAATGTGATGGTCACTGTTTGGTGGTCTAGCGCCGGTGTGATTCATCACAGCTTCTTACCAAACGGGGTGAGCATTACTTCAGATGTGTACTGTGAAGAACTGAACACAATGATGGAGAAGCTGGCACATCTCCAACCAGCATTGGTCCATCGCTCGTCTCCGCTGCTCCTGCACGACAACGCGCGACCTCATACTGCACAGCAGACGGTCTCCAAGTTGCAAGAACTGGGGTTGGAAGCTCTCCGTCATCCGCCCTACTCACCAGACCTTGCGCCTACAGACTACTACTTTTTCCAGAATTTGGGTAACTTCTTGGCGGGAAAAAAATTCAATACCCGAGAGGCAGTACAAAATGACTTTGAAAAATTTGTTGCCTCCCGTCCAGCTGATTTCTTTAAGAAGGGCATCAATAAACTGCCACTGCGTTGGCAAAGATGCATTGATAGCATGGGTGATTACTTCGATTAATACAAATAAAAAATGTATGAAAAAAATTCGTTTACATTTTTTCATACAAAACGGCAATTTCATAGGTAAAGACCTATTATATTATTGATTGTTTGTAATATTTATGACAAACAAATTTAGGGCATATTGTATTTAGGATTCCAATTATATAGCATGTAATATTATGTGACATTAAGTTCGGGCAAGTTATCATTTGGACATATGGTGATTAGGACAAAAAAAAATGGCACTTTAGATTATGGATGAAAAAGTTAGGGAACACAATAGAGAACCGTTCCTGTGACCTGTCGCCATTTCATCTATCTTGAGTTGATCCGGTGCGTTATGTCTCGATCTACTTCGCCATTTCCTTGGACAAACGACCGGAGGTACCGAAAGTCGGAGCAGATCGGTAAGCGCGTTCCGGCAAGAGATAAAATATGGACACAGGACTGGAGAGACCGCCAAAATCATAAAACTAATACTCTGTTTTGGATCTCAGGCCAACGGTCTCCGCAGTCTTTCCCACCACACCTCCAATCTACTCTGGACCTCTAAGCCTCTCTCGGCAACCAGCACAATGTTATCGGCGAACAGCAGACACCAGGGAGCCTGGATATCTGATGAAAGAGCGTCCATTATCACCATGTCTACCGGGCTGAGTGCCGACTCTTGGTGCAAGCCGACAAGTATTTGGATTTGGATACAGGCAAAATATTTATTTTCACAGTACACTGCATTATTAATTTTTAACCGACTTCAAAAAAGAGGAGGTTCTCAATTCGTCGGAACCGAATTCGTTTTTTTTTTTTTTTTATGTATGTTCCCCGATTACTCGAAGATGGCTGGACCGAATTGGATTTTTTTTGTTTTATTCGAGAGGGTATACATCAAAGTTAGTCCCATATGAAATTGATTAACTTTGCTTGGGTACTTTTTGAGTTAGCTTCAATAATACGTATTTTTTCCCCACTTTTATATGGATGATGTTTTAGTTTGTTTTGCAGGTAGTGGTATTAGAATTTGTGTGGGATAGGTACCACAACTAAAAAGTGAAAAATAAAAACTTTTTTTACAAAAAAATACAACCGACTTCCAAAAACAACACTACAAAGTGAAAAATAACATTAATTTCGGAAGTCGGTGGCAAAAAACGAAAATACATTTAACCAGACACTGATTTCCGAAATTCAAGTTATTTTTCACTTTGTAGTGTTGTTTTTGGAAGTCGGTTGTATTTTTTTTTTTGTACATGTAGATAAATACATAAACTCACGCCTTCTTCCCATGAAGTCAGGCAGAAATACAGAACGCCACTGCTACGATCCATCTTTTGCCTAGTTTACGTTCATACAACTTTTTTTTTTTTATCGTTTGGAAATCCTCATGGATGTCCTCCACCCTGGGGCAGGAGGAGGGGTCTGTCAGACTTTTACTGACTAAAACCACACAGTGTTCTGCTGCTACCATTAGCCGGGGTGCTGGAGTGCTTGCGCATTTCGTCACGCTCCCCCGGCTAGGTGTCGGCCCGCATGAATTCATGCGGACCCCGTCACCCTCAGCGGCCTTATACGGCCGCAATCCTTCCAGAGAGGCGCGCGCGGAACACGGCGCGCCGCCGTCTCGGGCCTTTCACTGTTCAGGCAACAAACTCCCCCAGTCTCTTGCCTGCAGGCCTCACCTTAAGGCGGCTGGAGATCATTTCGCGCCCTCCGCCACCCGGTGCGTCTGCTACGGATTGGAAGGGAAGTTGTATCCTCCCTCTTCCTTTCCGCCGCCTCCTTCGCGACCATCACTTCCTCGCAAAAGGAGGCGACGGCGTCCCACGCGCTCTCACCTCCGACCATGGACTGGACCATGCCCGGAAGCGAGAGAGAGTCCGCAGCACCAACCGCCGCGACGAGGTCATGACGCTGCACTGCCCAAACAGAGCATTCCTCAAGAGTGTGCTGCGCCGTGTCGTCGAGGCAGCTGCAGTGGTGACAACAGGGTGTTGGTTCCCGGCCTATGCGGCACAGGTACTTTCCGAAGCACCCATGTCCGGATAGCACCTGTGTCAACTGGTCATACACACCGGTTGCGAGTACTACGAGTATACGCACCTGACCTTCCTGAAGAACATCACCAAAAACACAGTCTTATACATCATACAGTCGTCCGACGAAGCCCGAGCTGCATACGAAGTTCGGCGAACTACGTAAGCAGCTCGGGCTTCGTCGGGCGACTGTATGATGTGTAGACTGTGCCAATAAGGTCACTATATGTCTTCATAAGGCGTCACCTCCCGGCGTTTCCACTCACTTGTACCTTTCCATATTTTGTTAGTCTGCTTTCATTCATCCTCTCAACATGACCAATCCATCTAATTGTGTGAGTGATAATAATAACTTTTAAAGCTTATGGCATATTTAAGAGAGTGATTTAGAGGAATTAACTTCTCAGCACTCTCAACATTGTTTCAGAATAAACAAAAAAAGAAAATAGTTTCAAGTTATGTACGAGGGGGGATCAAAAAGTAGTGAGAATGAGATAGATTATAATGACTATTGATATCTTAATAATTTATTTTTCTACGTAGTCTCCGAGTCTCTTTACACACCGAGTCCAGCGCTTTTCCAAGACTTCAATCCCTTTCAAAAAAAAAGTTTTGTCTTGGTCCTGCAAAAAGCTCTCCACGGCATCCATCACCTCGTTATCGTCTTCGTACCTGTGTCCCCTTAAGTATTCTTTCAATTTGGGGAACAGATAAAAATTGCTAGGCGCCAGATCTGGTGAATAAGGGGGGTGGTCAACCAATTCGAAGCCAGCTTGCTGAATGGCAGCCATCGCAACTGCGCGGGTGCGTTGTCGTGATGAAACAGCACGCCCCTTCGAAGTTTCCCTCTCCTTTTCTCTTTGATGGCATTCCTCAACTTAGGAATTAAAGCTGCATAATATCGGCCTGTAATAGTGGTTCCACGCTCCAGGTAATCAATCAACAATATCCCTTCTGAGTCCCAAAATATTGAGGCCATAACCTTGCCAGCCGATGCCACGGCGCGAAACTTCTTCGGGGTCGGTGATGATGGCCGTTTCCATTGCGAAGATTGCTGTTTTGTCTCGGGATCAAAATGATGGACCCATGTTTCGTCCATTGTTACGAAACGAGACAAACAGTTTTCAGAATCTTCTTGAAACTTGTCCAACAATATCTTCGAAATGTCACGTCGATTTTGTTTCTGACTGTTGGTTAACATTCTCGACACCCATCTTGCGGAGACTTTTCTCATATTCAAAGATTGTTTCAATATGGATTGAATACTTCCATATGAAATGCCCGTTTCTTGAATTAAGTATCGGATGGTAACTCTTCGATCGCTCAATACAATTTTCTCGACTTTCGCAACATTTTCTTGGGTGACTGACGTCGATGGACGGCCGCAACGATGTTCGTCTTCCGTGCTCGTTCTCCCTACTCGAAATTGAGAAGCCCACCTTGCGACAGTGGAATAAGGCGGAGCAGACTCTCCTAATGTTGCCTCCAAATCGCAATGAATCTCTTGCGTCGTTAACTTTTTTAAACAGAGGTATTTAATAACGGCTCGCACTTCGTTTTTCTCCATTTTCGAGAACACGTTCCGACACGAAGCAAACAAATGACTACATTCAGAAAAAAACAAAGAGAATCGAAGATTTTTTTCTTTATTAATATTACAAATTTGTATCTGAGCTATGCCTGCCAGTATTTATTTTTTTTCTTACCAAAGAGTATGTCGTTCTCACTACTTTTTGATCCCCCCTCGTAGTTAAAATACCAATTGGCTTGTTCAAATGTACACACGGCTACACATCAACTTATCCATTTCCAGTTTACACTGACCTATCATTGTAAGGAAATCCTATACAATGCGAGATCAGCTTATACTGGAAATGTATAGCTTGATCTGTAGCCATGCGTAAGTACCTACTTCGGATGCAGCTTGGGATGTCAGCCTCGCTTCCACCTTCGCAGGCTCGATTGCTAAGCGCATATACTGTTTTTCATGAGGATTTTTATATAACAGCCCGGTGTTTTGATTCGTTATGGCAATAGGAACGCTATATTACAATGGACTCAATGTAAAAACTAGCGAAACCTATGATCCCTGCTTACCTCTTCGTGGATAACAAGCGTGATGTTATATTATTTTATCATATAACTTTAAATCTCATTTTCAATTGTCCCCAGACGGACCTCCCGATCCCTGTCGCCACAAAGATTCCCACAGACATGTGGGTGACTCTTATAGAACAGTTCCTGATGCTGACTCTCATTGTGGGCCGGTGGCTGCTACCCAAAGGAGACCTCACAAGAGACCAGCTCAGTCAACTGCTACTGGTTTATATCGGTAAGTAGAGTCATGTCGGGATCCTCACATAGAACAGTTCCTGATGCTGACTCTCATTGTGGGCCGGTGGCTGCTACCCAAAGGAGACCTCACAAGAGACCAGCTCAGTCAACTGCTACTGGTTTATATCGGTAAGTAGAGTCATGTCGGGATCCTCACATAGAACAGTTTCTGATGCTGATTCTCATTGTGGGCCGGTGGCTGCTACTCAAAGGAGACCTCACAAGAGACCAGCTCAGTCAACTACTACTGGTTTATATCGGTAAGTAGAGTCATGTCGGGATCCTTACATAGAACAGTTCCTGATGCTGACTCTCATTGTGGGCCGGAGCTGCTACTCAAAGGAGACCTCACAAGAGACCAGCTCAGTAAACTGCTACTGGTTTATATCGGTAAGTAGAGTCATGTCGGGATCCTCACATAGAACAGTTTCTGATGCTGACTCTCATTGTGGGCCGGTGGCTGCTACTCAAAGGAGACCTCACAAGAGACCAGCTCAGTCAACTGCTACTGGTTTATATCGGTAAGTAGAGTCATGTCGGGATCCTTACATAGAACAGTTCCTGATGCTGACTCTCATTGTGGGCCGGAGCTGCTACTCAAAGGAGACCTCACAAGAGATTACCAATCGTTACATTATCAATCGGAGTTGGTTTCATTTTGACAGTTCAACAACATTCATTGCGTTATTTACGTTGTCGAGCAGACAAATTTTCGAACATATGAAGCAATGGATTAGCAATTTGTTTCAAAATGAAACCAACTCCGATCGATAATGGTGCCGATTCTGTTGTACACCGAACTAAACTAACTAAACTATCACTAAAATTCCTTACTTTTTGCTATGAGAATCTTAGAGCTACTCTGCAAAAAAAAACCTCTAAATTTAATTACAATTTTGACACAACTAAAATCGAGCTTGACAATCGTGACTCCGCGTGGTATAGTGCCTGTAGTATATTTGACCCGGTGGCTTTAATTGGAACTAACGAAATCACTATGAAGTGACAGGCTTGTCATATTTTGTTCACCGACATCGCTGTCGTTACCGGGTCAAATATCTTTTAGAGCTGGAGGGGCGCAGGGAGGGGGCAGCTTCAACGTGTTTTATATGGAATGTAGGTACCTTTTTTTTTTGGTACCTACATGTTGAGTCATAGGGGTTTATGGGCATCATAAAGGGGGGCCAAATTTTCATTATTTTTGTGATAGGACTCACCGTTTTCGAGATGTATGCAAAAGAAAAGAAAAAAATACACTACTGTTTTTGCATCCGAAGTCAAGGTCTCGGTGTGAATTTTAGTTCATGTCAACTAATTTTATTCCACACCTTTTTAATCGTGATTAAACATAGTCTGATTTAGTTTGACAATTAAAATTTTAGGTGAAAACAGTCAAATTCAGAATTGCAAAATTGCCATTTTCACTAAACTAATAACTCCGTACAATCTTAGTCCTGTCAAATTAAAATATAGTTAAGTTGTGTCACTTTAGTCAATTTCAGAATGGGAAATCGTCGTTTGACAGGAATAAACAAAATTTTAGTGATTTTTAGTCTACTTTAGAGGCATTTGTGACAAGAGAATTGGCACCAATGTGTTACGCAATTAGGCTGCAGCAGCCTATAGTATAGTTAAAATCTCGCTGCAGACTCGGTCATAAATCATTCGAGTGTTTCGCTCTCTTTCCCACTCACGGGCCTTATGGGCAGGCCACGACCACACGTAGTCCTGTGCATTACTGCAGTCGATGAGAGATATCGATAGTTTTATATATTTATAAATGGGTGATAGAAATAAATACATGTCGGAACGTCAAGATTTTCTCGGTTAGATTTAGACAGACACGTGGGCAGAAGATGGGTTTCGTGCAATGAAAACACACTGGGTGCGATACACGGTGTTTAAAATCACAATCTAACACAATCACTAAGCACAACGAATCGAATACAGTTCCGTGGCGTACCAACCCCGATGTTGCCCCGATGCGATCCAACACTAGACTGTTCTTGTCGCCATCAGGTTAAAACATCACGACTCTGTAGAAGCGCGCTGTAGGCGTGGGCACCTCACGTGATGTCGCCAGTGGCGCGCTTGCGATTCGTTACGCGTCCGTACTATTGACCGGATCCGACATAGGTACACATTTTTTTTTATTTTTTTACCAAATTTACTACAAAGCATATTAAATATATAAACAAAACAACGTATATATAAAACTAAAAATAGAAAATTAAAATTCTTCGTCTGAGTCATCGTCATCATCACCCACATGAATGATGAACTCTTCGCATAAATGTGCTTTTCTTAAGTCTTCATCTTGCAGCAATTCTGCATGTTCCACACATTTTTGCCAATTTTCAATGGAGACCTAACCTTAATGATTCTGTTATCGATAATGACTTTGAGCGCGCGCAACTAGCGCACATCCCTACTCCGATTATGATTTATGACCAAGTCTGCAGCGAGATTTTAACTATACTATAATTGCGTAACACACTATCGATCGGAGTTGGTTTCATTTTGAAACAAATTGCTACTTCTCTTTTTATTTATACCTAGAAGTAGATAATCATAAGTCAGCTAGCACACGCCAATATACTGCAACAAAAAACATCGAAAACTATTCTCAAGAAATGCAACCAGAAATATATGCCCCAGGCATAAAGAGCGTGCCCACTTATATTAATTAGCTTTATATAGAACATGTCCCAGGATTAAGGGCACAACCGCTTAAGGGGTCGTTGCCTCTGGGGAGGTGCATGATTTTTTTCGCGATTCAGGTTTGGTCCCATAATAAAAGTTGTTCATAATCATGAGTACAATGAACCCTTAAGCCGTTGTACCCTTAATTCTGGGACATTTATGTCTGTAACTCGAAGTCGTAAATGATAAACTATCTCCATTTACAATAACATTGGCCATTTAAACAAACCTTTTTTACAGTCCGTTCAACCGATTTTGACTTCTATTCCGTAGGCTTAAGGATGGCCTTAAAGGCAAAAAAGTGATTACAATACCAACAGTTTACTGCAGCTGCCATTTGTCATGCCTTCAACGCAATAGAAGTCAAAATCGGTTGAACGGACTGTAAAAAAGATTTGTTGAAATGTCTAATCTTTTTTAACCGACTTCAAAAAAGGAGGTTCTGTATTCGACCCGTATGTATGTATGTATATATGTATGTATGTTTGTTTGTCCGCGATTTTCTTAAAAACTAATGAACCAATTTTAATGATTTATACACTAACGTGATCTACATACTTTCAGAAAGGTTTTAGTAGTTGGTGTAGGTTGGTGTTTTGGTTTTGGTATTATGTAATTATTCTTATATACAAAGTTATATGCATAAATGCACTGTATCTCCGGCATTTCTCAGCCGATTTTGATGATTCTTCTTTTCGTTCCACTTGGGCTTACCTACTTATGGAATTGTATATTCAACTAAAAATGGAAAAATAAATTTACTTAAAAAAAAATAAAAACCGACTTCAAAACCAAAAATTAATAAAATAACTTTCATAAAACACTTAACAGCTTCTGAAGTCGGTGTCAAGCTAAAGTGCATTGAAGAATTGATGACACCGACTTGAGAAGCTGTTAAGTGTTTTAAGAAAGTTAGGTATTTTATTAGTATTTGGTTTTGAAGTCGGTTTTTACTTTTTTTAAAGTAAATTTATTTTTTAAATGGAGTATAAGACTATCGCAGAAAAATAAATAAACAGCCAGTACTTATACCAATCAATTTTTCTTTCACCCCCCAGGTACAGCGGCCGACATAATAGAATTCTTCGACTCCTTCAAAGATGAGAAGGTGGCAACGGAGAAGGTTCTAGTTCTCCTCACCCTGGCTATCTGGTCGTGGTCTCTGATGCAGTTCACCGTGGTCCTGACAGCCACGAAGAGTAGGAAGTCGAGAGGAACTGCTAATAGGTCCGACATGTATGTACGTAAAATGTAACACCTGCACGCGATGCTCATAACACACTATAGCACTTTTTGTAAGTCGGTTAAGTGGGAGAAGGGGGGCTCGGGTTATTTTTAAGGGATCATATATAGGGTGACTGGTAATTAGTGACCGATACTTAAACACATGATTATACTCATGATAACAAACAACTTTTACTATGGGACCAAACCTGAAAAAAATTATCTGCTGTCACATACATTCATGTTTGCCTATCTCGTCAAAATGTAGGGAGTAGCTGATTTTTTTTTCGCAATTTCAGGTTTGGTCCCATAGTCAAAGATGTTTGTTATCATGAGCACAAAGTATCGGTCACTAATTACCAGTCACCCTATATACAAGCTGTCTATTAATTGGTCGAGGGGCTCGTGGCTAAGTAATAACAGCCGCACGGGTCGATCGATCAGGTTAAGCTACGCTTTCCGCGGTTGGTCCGTGGATGGCTGACCATCTTTATACCAAGACCCTCCGTACCTCGGAAAGCACGTTAAGCCGTTGGCCCCGGCTGTCATTCGTGGATCTTTGACAGTCGTTACGGGTCGTCAGAAGTCCGAAAGTCTGACAACCTGTCTTACCAAGGTGTGTGTATTACCCAGTAACTGGGTTGTGGAGCTCAGATAGGCAGTCGCTCCATGTGAAATACTGGTATTCAGCTGCATCCGGTTAGGCTTGAAGCCGACCCCAACATAGTTGGGAAAAGGCTAGGCAGATGATGATGTCTACTGATTAGTCCATCTTATACGGAGTGAATTTTCCTACTCATGAATATGACCAGCATGAAAAACTAAGTAAAAACATAATGCTCGAAGCCCTGAAATGCTCCTCAGACTTGGTGCCAAACTTTCGTTGCACAAATTGTTCATACTTAAATAGTATGAGTACCTAGGTAAATTCAGGGAAATTTAATCGTTTTATCAAATTGACGACCTACCAACATAAATTGTCCGTAGGTATATTCAAAGCAATAACTGTAATTTTCACATTGTATGAAATGGCTTATAATTATAATACGGCAAATTTACGAAGTATGTCAATTTGATAAACATTTAATTATCCTAACTGTACAATACGCGCCACGAAAGATGAGACTTGACCGCGCCTCCCACGCTCTTTCCGCCGTCCCGATGAGCCCAGTCCCTTCCCGCGCTCAGACCTCATAACGCTATAGAGGCATGAGGAACAAGGTGTAAAGTTCACTCATCCTCTATTGAAAAGGGAGGATCCTCCGACCAGACGGGTGTCGTGTCGGGTGGGCAACTGCCCGACGGTTGATGTCGGGATGTTGTATATATGCTAATAGCTAATCGCGCGGTAAACTCTGATTGCGCGATTCAGGATTGCGTGACGTCAGTGTGACGCGTAGTTCGTATGTAGCGATGTAGATTCCGCTACACCGCTAAAGAGACCTAAAATCATCTACTGCGCAAGTCAAACCACGTGGTGTGTCAAGTCTCATCTTTCGTGGCGCGTATTGCACTTCACTGTCGCTTATTACCCCCCATCTTCCACAACGTCGATACCTATTTGTATACAAACATACGTATTATACTTTTATATTTTCTTTATTGACGATGATCTCGCTTCATTATACATAATTATGTCGCAGCCAACTGGTTTAATTAGACGTTTAGTTAACCGCCTAGCCTTCGGCCGTTCAACTAGCAGCTTGAATGATACCTATTCAATTATAGGGTAGGTTGGAATCGCGACCAACCACGCGCGAGCCGAATTGGTCGTAGGTAATAATAGGTCTTTACCTATGAAATTGCCGTTTTGTATGAAAAAATTTAAACGAATTTTTTCCATGCATTTTTTATTTGTATTAATCGAAGTAATCACCCATGCAATCAATGCATCTTTGCCAACGCAGTGGCAGTTTATTGATGCCCTTCTTAAAGAAATCAGCTGGACGGGAGGCAACAAATTCTTCAAAGGCATTTTGTACTGCCTCTCGGGTATTGAATTTTTTTCCCGCCAAGAAGTTTTCCAATTTCTGAAAAAAGTAGTAGTCTGTAGGCGCAAGGTCTGGTGAGTAGGGCGGAGACGGAGAGCTTCCAACCCCAGTTCTTGCAACTTGGAGACCGTCTGCTGTGCAGTATGAGGTCGCGCGTTATCGTGCAGGAGCAGCGGAGACGAGCGATTGACCAATGCTGGTTGGAGATGTGCCAGCTTCTCCATCATTGTGTTCAGTTCTTCACAGTACACATCTGAAGTAATGCTCACCCCGTTTGGTAAGAAGCTGTGATGAATCACACCGGCGCTAGACCACCAAACAGTGACCATCACTTTTCTAGGGGTAAGTTTTCGTTTAGGGCATTGTTTAGGTGCTAGACCAGGATCCAACCAACTTGCTGAGCGCTTGCGATTATCAAACAGAATCCATTTTTCATCGCAGGTAACAATGTGGTTCAAAATTCCTTCATTTGTGTGTCTGTTGAGCAGTGCAAGGCACGTCTCGACGCGTACTTCGCGCTGGCGATCATTGAGTTCGTGGGGCACCCATTTGTCAAGCTTTTTTACCTTTTTGACGCAAATGGACCAATATTATTTTGACGCTAACGTCGAAAGCTGCTGCTAATTCAGCCGTAGATTGTGTATCATCAGCTTCCACAATCGCCTTTAATTCGTCATTGTCGACCAAAGTCTTCGGACGACCGCGACGTTCATTTTTCAGGTCGAAATTTCCAGAACGGAAGCGAGCAAACCAATAACAAGTGGTGCGTTGGTTTGTAGTGTTAGCTCCGTAAACGTCGTTGATGTTGCGTGCCGCTTGTGCCGCGTTGCTGCCACGACGGTACTCATATTCCATAATTACTCGAATTTTTAACGTATCCATGATGACGAAAAAGATTGAAATGCGATGAAAATGTAACACTAATCAATAAACAAATGACTACTTTTAGAAAAAAAAAATCCATGTTTTTAAAATAAAATAAATTTGAAATTAGAATTCTTAGCCAAACAAAAATTATTTTGATTTGAAATGGCCAGTACTGCAGAACGGCAATTTCATAGGTAAAGACCTAATAGTAATAATTTTATTTCTGTCTGAATAATTAAAATGTTGTTCCCATAACATAATAATATTTCTTAATGACATTTTTTGTTTCTATTTATCTGTGTGTCATATTTTATTGACATTTAATAATACATAATAGCTATAACAATCTATTTCATAATGACTTTATTTTATGGTTTTTATTTTTTAATGTGACATTCGATTACAAGTTTTTTGCATGCCTTCTGACGGGACCAACATTTTTTTATATAACATCTGTATAATTTTACTCTATGTTCACAAAATGACTAAGGGCCTATATCACGACATCCAACTAACCACTACTTACCGAATCAATTAAAAAATGGAACAGAATTTGTATGAAATTATCCGCCAAGTAAGTTAATAAGAACTTAATCGTAGGTAGGGAGAAACAGGCCCTAAATGAAATGAAAATGTAATGTTATGAGTAATAAGCCAGCACCCTAAATGACACACACACACACACACACACACACACACACACACACACACACACACACACTAAGACACAGACACTAACACACAGCTAAGACACTAAGTATCAAACGGAATTTGAATAATTTTAAACAAAATGTTAACCCATTGCTTCATAATTCCACTTGAATGTTAAAGCTACTATAGTAGCCTCGCTGACTTTATAAAAACAACTTTAACAAAAATATTATTACCTAAGATTGATTACTGAATTAAGAAAAAAAAATTAAAAAACTTTCTGACAGCGGACATTCTATTGGTTTATGTTCGAACGACAAAGTAAATAACTCAATGAATTTTGTTGAACTGTCAAAATGAAACCTACTTATTCCGATTGACAATGTGTTACGCAATTAAGGTACAGGGCACCCCGACCGGGTTAGGTTAACGCGTAGCGAAGCAAGCGGTGCAGCGGTAGCGGCCGGCGAGTACTACTTCCAAAGGCTAGGCGGCTATTTAAACCAGTTGGCTGCGACACATACACAAAACTTTACTTTGGTTAATTACAGATATTTATTTTCAGGGTGCCGTGTAACATGTAAAAATACATTTCTTCAGTCTGGGACATATTATGAAAAAAAAAAAACTATATCAAACTATCATAAATTTCACGCTTTGCAGCTTTGTTGTGTACTTACCTACTTTTAAAATGGATTTAGGGTGATAGAAATAATCCTTGGAATATGCACCAACAGACATGACATGTCGACTCTTCAAATCAGGAGCACCTACATGTTGAGGTTATTTTATATTCATAATCAGCAATGTTCCCACTGCTGGGACACAGGCCTCCTCTCTGTGTGGGCCGTAGAAGTGCGGGTTGGTAGCTGACACGTCTTCGAATTTTTGGTTCTAGGACATGCCGGTTTCCTCACGATGTTTTTCCTTCACCGTTTTGAGAGCAGTGGTGATGAAATAATTTACACAATGTAAAGAGCCTGTCTGGGTTCGAACCTACGACTGGTAAGTCGCGGCCGTTACTACTGGGCCACCATTGCTCTCTCATTTTACTTTGATGAGTGCCATTTATATGCAGCAAGCAAAATGTAGGTATGTATAGTACTACAAACGGGGTGAATATTGCTTCTTCAGCTGTTAGGCACCAAATGAAAGGGAGATATGGTGCAATCAGGTATAATTATTTGAACACAAGATTCTAAATAAAATATTGAACATTTGCAAAAACACACAAGCAGGCCCCGTTGCTAGCCAACCAAACGCCAAACAGCCCCTAGCAACGGGGTTGCCAGATCTGTCGCCAACATCAGCATTTTTTTAACCTTTTCCTAATTTGATCTTCTTCCTTTCTTTCCTACAGAAACAGCCGTGCTTGCTGTTGTTCTATAGAAGTCTGTGCCATCATAATGAACATAGCTCTTCAAGACGCGCCCTTTTTGGCGTTCAGACTCCTCATCATCTGTCATTACAAGATTATCAACTATATGAATATATTCTTCACTTGTAAGAATACGTTGGTGAGTTGTTATTGTGTTTTAATTTTATACATGTTTATTAAGTACTAGCTGACGTTGTCTTGTCAAAATTTCAATAAATCGAACGGCGGGAAAACAAATGAACAACTGATTATAAAATTAATTTGAATTTGGAATTCTACATAGAATGACAGATTCACGACAGACGCGGTTGCCATGTCCAAACATGTATGAGAAAATTAATTTTCTTTTTATTTTTTTTTTTTGGAATATTCCTATTTTTTTAATAGTCATTCTGCTATTCGAGACGGAAACAAATACAACAAATCAAAAACCATGAAAATCGGTCCAGCCGTTCTCGAGTTATAAGTGTTCGAACAAACCCGACTATGTAATAGGTTGGGGAAAAAGTTTCTTCGCATTTTTTAAGAAAATTCAAAACATTTTTTAATATACATTATTTACATTTATCTAAAGTATGTAGGTACCATTTTGTTCGATAACTTTTTGCCATCTTGTAGGTAGGGACATGATCCCATTGCTATAGAAATTTTGGCACTTCTGATCAAAATACCGCGACAAGTGGTTTTGGCAGACCTCTCGCGATGTTAACCTGACACTGCCTAAAGAATTCTGAAGAGACCGAAACAGGTGGAAATCTGAAGGTGCAAGGTCAGTACTATACGGCGGATGCGTTAACACCTCCCAGCCAAACTCTCTTAATTTTTGCTGAGTGGCTAAAGATGTGTGAGGTCTAGCGTTATCATGATGAAAAACCACACCCCTTCTGTTGATTAATTCCGACCGCTTTCTCTCAACTTCTTGCTTTAATCTCATCAGTTGTTCGCAGTAGAGTTCAGAATCGATGGTCCTGCCTGGTGGTAACAGCTCATAATGAATAATGCCCTTCCAATCCCACCACACACACAGCATCACCGTGCTGCGAGTTAACCCGAGTTTCGCCACAGTCTGTGAAGCCTGACCGGCCTTTGACCACAACCTTTTTCGCACGTTCTTGTCGTACGTGATCCACTTTTCATCACCAGTTATCAGCTTCTTCAAAAATGTTTCGGTTTCATTACGTCGTAATAAATAATCACAAATGAGTACACGGTTCATTAGGTATCTTTCAGTGAGCTCTTGAGGTATCCAAATATCGAGCTTTTTTGTGTACCCAGTTTTTTTCAATTGCGCCAAAACTGTTTTGTGGTCAATTCCCAGTTCTTCAGCTACGTTGTAACTACTGATATGCCAATCTTGCTCCACTTTTTCAAAAATGGCATCCATTTTATCCGTAATAGGGCGACCAGAGCGACGTGCATCTTTGACATCAAAATTTCCGGATTGAAAACGCTTAAACCAAATTTGTGCTACTCTCACAGACACTGCGCTGGGTCCATAAACATTGCAAATTTTTTTCGCGGCTTGCGTTGCATTTTTACCTTTTTTGTAGTAAAATTTTAAAATGTATCGAATTTCTTCATTAGATTCACTCATCTTGACAGTACGAAAAACAAATGAAAATCACACATTTTCCTAATTTGAATTTGGAATTATGTTCTTTAAAATATAAACTTGCAATGATACCAAAACCAGCCAGATACAAATAGTATAGCCGAAGAGATTTTATTTTAAGTTCATACATACTATAATGCGAAAAGACTTTTTCCCCAACCTAATATTAAGATTAATGTTTGTGATTTTACAAAAATCTTTGTGATTTCAAATAACACTGAATTGAACAATACTAACAATACAAAATAATTCAGGCCTCTATGAGAGAACCTTACCTCCGTACCTCGGAAAGCAAGGTCCCGACTGTCATATGTAAGTCACCGTATTATGAGCTTGATTAACTCGTGAGATTGTACACTGCCGATAAATTGTGACTGTATCATACTGCTTACAATTTTACGAGTGATAAATACGGACAGATTGTGAACCCTGTCGGTAAGTGCAGGATTCGTTTACAATTTGACGATTTGGCATGGGTAGATTATAAACTATCATAAATGAATACGTTATATTGTAAGCAGTATGGTACAATCACAATTTATCGACAGATTACAATCTCACGAGTCAGATTATAAACTAACGAAGTTCAGAATTATACGGTGACACATACGTGTCATCTTTGACAGTCGTTGCGTCGAAACGCGAAAGTCTGACAAACAGTCTTTCCAAGGGGTATCGTGTTACCCAGTAACTGGGTTATATGAATCGCTCCATGTAAAATACTAGTATTCAACTGCATCTGGTTAGACTACGGTCTAACCAGGTGATGATGAAGCGATTATCTGTTACATTTTTTGTGAACCAGGTAATTCTGCTGCAAATATACCGACTGTACGTCTTACACCTGGAGACTGTCGACGAAGGGAACGGGGGCTCGGTGTACAGGAAGAAGACAAAACATAGGAATCCTGACAGGAAAGAGAAGGACAAGAAACATAGGTGAGTAATAAAGAAAATTTGTTTCGGTGTCAGATTTACGGTAAGTATAGGTACGAGTATCACACTGGGCTGCTAATAAAAATCAAAATCAACAATCTACTACAATAATAATCAACGTTTGATGGCGCCACTGACACGACAGGTATAGAGAAATGTCAAATGACCTATGCAAATGAGCTATGATTTTTTTTAAGTTATTTGTGTTTTTGTCGAAACAAACTCGTTTTAACTTTATTATGGACGATTTAAAGTACGGTGCAATGAAAGTTTGTGAATTAAAATTAGAACTTAAAAAAACGGTCAAGAGCGAGTCGGACTCGCGCACCGAGGGTTCCGGTTCTGTTCCGATTTCTGAAGAAAAAAAAAATTGTTTATTATTTCTAAATCAGTACATAAGTGTATTATGAGGCAACCCCATTAAGTAATTTACAATACTTGTGTTGGGGCCGACTCGCTACTTCCCCTATTTTACATTTACATAATTGAAAACAAATAAACTATAGTAAAATTATAAAAAGGAAACAAATGCAAATTAAAAACTATAATAGATTTAAAGTAAATGAGTGCTCTTAAGATAGTTGCTCAACTGTGTATGTATGTGTGTGTGCGTTGGGTAGTAAAGTGCGTGTGTGGGTGGGCGTGTACGTGTGTGTACGTATGTGTTTAAGTGCATGGTCTCTTATTATGTGTTACGTGCAACTTAAAAAAAAAAAAAAAAAAAAAAAGTGTGTGTGTTTGAAAAAGTGTGCTATTTAGAGACATCGTTTTATTTTCCTGGAATCTTTACATAAACTTTCACATAGAATAATTTCAGATTTTTCTCTATGCAAATTTCGGAGATGATGACGGTATTTTTTTTACATTTTTCATCAAAAGTCGAAAACTATGCGGCCTAAAAAAAAATAAAAAAATGTTCGAGAATATGCAAATAGCGCCCTTTCACATACTCCACAGACCCTAGTAGCCCCACTTCGAATTTTTAAGACCCCCTTTCAGTCCCTATTGCAAAAAAAAAAAAAAAAATTTTTTATTATTTCTTTCTTAATAGCAAAATAATTGGGCAAACGTCATCTAAAACTGTTCTAAATTTCAAGTTGATAGCATTAGTAGTTCTTGAGATATCCAGCTGTGGCAGACAGACAGACAGACAGACTGAGTCGCACCTTAAGGGTTTCTTTTTACTATTTTGGTACGGAACCCTAAAAAGAAGGGCTAAAACCAGTGGAACAAAAGAAAAACTTGGCCAAACGTACCTAAGGTATATCAAAACACGAAACACTGTTTGAAAACCAGTTCTAAGGAAGCTTAAAAAATATGTTTTTTGAATTGCAGGCTTCAAGATTGCAAAAAACAAAAACATCGAACTTCTACGTAATCCAACCTAAAAAGTCTTGTTTGATGTTTGACAGATAGTTTTATTATAATCGTTAAAACTGAAAAAAGTGGCCACTATTTTCCGTTTTATCGATTATAATAAAACTTAACAATATAAAACTACTATTTGTAATCATAATAACATATAGTCGTGTGGAGCACAATTATTCCGGTTTATTTTCTGCATTTTCATTCTAAAATAAAATAAATTAATAACCAAACGAACGATGAGGGCGCCACTGCGCGCTCGGTAGCCTCATAAAAAAAGACGGTGCTGCTTTGGAATTTTAAAATTCAAGTAATCATACGTTTCGGTTTTAATATAACAGTAGACAGTATAGTCAAATAACACACGGAAAATCTTAACCATATACATTTTGGTTTAATAGGAATTTTAAAAACACAAAATTAATTGTTGTATCCCCTTAACCGACTACGACAACTGCCGAATAATTCGCACACGACTTTTGTAACGAAATACATGCAGCTCTAAATCCTTTATTTTTTTATGTTATTTCGCAGTAAACACAAAACGAAGAAGCACAAGAAAAAACACGAGATTGGTGAGACTTCAATATCAGTTATCAGTGACAGAAGACATGACAGAGGCGAGGGTGGACGGATCAGGTCAGTGATCACGGAGCCGACGGCCGCTGGTAGTTTATAGTTACCTATATTTTTAATCGACGAAAAAAAAGGATGTATATTTATGTATGACCACGCATAACTTTTTACAGAGTCGTCCGATTTGGAAAATTTTTGTTTTATTCGAGAGGGTATACCTCAAAGTTGGTACCATAAATATTGATTAACTTTGCTTCGGTAGTTTTTGAGTTAGCTTCAATACCACGTATTTTTTCCCTACTGTTATATGCATGATGATCTAGTTTCTTTTGCAGGTAGTGGTATTAGAATTTGTGTGGGGTAGGTACCACAACTAAAAAGTGAAAAATAAAAATTTTTTTACAAAAAAATACAACCGACTTCCAAAAACAACACTACAAAGTCAAAAATAACTTTAATTTCTGAAGTCGGTGGCAAAAAACGAAAATACATTTAACCAGACACCGACTTCCGAAATTAAAGTATTTTTTTTTTTTATCACCATTCGGTCGTGATAGCCCGCATTCTTTGAGGCCTCGCCTCTCATGCATGTTTGCGAGGTTATGGGATAAAATCCGGGCAAGTACCAATGTGACTTTTTCAATTCATAACAATGTACTTTCTGAGTTTATCTTGGATATTACAGACATCACATAATCAGCCTATAATGTTCCCACTGCTGGGACACAGGCCGCCTCTCAGTGAGAGGGAGTGGGAGTGGAATCCAGCACGCGGACCCAGTGCGGGTTGGTAGATGTCACATGTCTTCGAATTGTTGGTTCTAGGACATGCCGGTTTCCTCACGATGTTTTCCTTCACCGTTTTGAGAGCAGTGGTGGTGAAATTATTTACACAAAGTAAAGCGCCTGCCTGGGTTCGAACTCACAACCTACAACTTGTAAGTTGGGACCATTACCACTGGTCCACCACTGCTCACTTACTGACAGCGGTGAAGGAAAACATCGTGAGGAAACATAATCTTCTTATAAGTCTGAAATCGGCCAACCTGTCTTGAGCAAGCGTGGTGATCAATGCTCGTGCCTTCTCTGTATGAGAAGAGAGCTTTGCCCAGCAGTGGGACTATAATAGGCTGGCATTACTATCACCATTATGTATTAGATATGAGCGCCGATGGCCAATTCCACGGCGGCGGCGTGGCCTGTTAATTTCCACAGCGGCGGCGGCGTCGCGGCGGCGTGGCGTGGCCGGTCGTGGGCCTGAGTTTTTTTTTTTATCGGGGAGAGTTTTCTTAAAAATAACATAAAGAAAACCATATTGTTATTACCAAAAAAAGCTTTATAAAGGAACGTATTTATTCATTACAATTTTACAGTCTTCTAAATAATAATTGGAGATCACGTTTACTGAAAAATAATCATTTCTCTCTCATCTCATCTCGAAGTTGCTGCCATCGTTAACTCAACACAATAATACACGTTTACTCGGTAAAATATTGAACTCGACTGCGTAAGCGACGAGTGTGCCGAAACGACTAGGCGAACTAACGCGGTCGGGCCGCGCGTGCGAGCGCGAAAACAAGTTGTGAGTAGCCGCGACGGCGCGCCGCGTGCTGCACTCGGCGGCGACGCGTCGACATGAACTCACGGCGACGGCGGCGCGCCGGCGCGGCGCTCATATCTATTATGTATAGGTAAGTGGGGCTCGTGGCCAGTAATAACAGCCGCACGGGTCGATCGACTACGTTAAGCTATGCTTGCCGCAGTCCGTCCGTGAATGGGTATCTTTACATACCAACCCCTCCATGCCTCGGAAAGTACGTTAAGTCGTTGATCCCATCATTTGTAGATCTCTTACAGTTGTCACGGGTCATCAGAAGCCCGAAAGTCTGACAACCAGTCTTACCAAGGGGTATCGTGTTATACAGTTAACTGGGTTGTGGAGGTCAGATAGGCAGTCGCTCCATGTAATACATATATTGGTATTCAGCTGCATCTGGCTAGACTGGAAGCTGACCCCAACATAGTTGGTAGGAAGTGTAGGTACCCATCACATTTGAGAAGTTTCGCCAGTTTGTAATTTGACCTTGATCGTCATTATCAACCTATAGGAATCAACCCTGTAGGCCAATTTGACCTTAGGCCTCTCCAGCTCTGTGATTCTGTAAGACCTCATTCTAAACTTCAAATTCTAAAATCCGCTGTGTGTTTCTTGATTGGCATTCTAAAAACTCGGTTGATAATTCGAATTTACACTAGCGCTACCCTTGCGAGCGTGTCAGCGAGTTGAACTAAAATGACCGTGAGATTTTGACAGATAAAGTATGAGATGACGTAAGAAGTGGCATTCAGTAAGGTAATTCCCCGTCACTTCGACGCTCACTTAACACTTGAACCCGATTCAAAGTGTCAAATAAAAAGCATCTATTTTACGAGTGAGAGTGAATAGCGACGTGAAATGAGAGTTGTTGTTTGAATGTTACAGAATCGAAGTACAGGTCGCATTCTCCTGTGAGGCGGCGAGCCTCCTTGCCGGATTACCGCCATGGGATCTGGAGGCAAAAGTAGAGGCGAAAGGCCGGGGCGTAACTCCGCTGCCTCCAGAAATCACGGTACAGCGGACAGATCTCCGGCGGGATCTCAGGGCTTCATGGAGAGTGCGATTGCCGCAACCCAGCGCTGGGCACGCCACAATTGCGGCGATAAGTCCCCTCTTTGAGGAGTGGTTGGAGAGGCGCCACGGCGATCTCACCTTCCGCTTGACGCAGGTCCTCACCGGACACGGTTGTTTCGGGAGGTTCCTGTTTCGGATAAGGCGGGAGGAAACGCCCGGGTGTCACCATTGTGTAGATCGCCCGGAGGACACGGTGGAGCATACAGTGGAGGTCTGCCCGGCTTGGGCGGAGCACCGCCGTGTTCTCACGGAGGCGATCGGTGGCGGCGATCTCTCGCGTCCAAACCTGGTCCAGGCCATGGTGCGGAGCAAGAGTGCATGGGAGGCCGTCACCTCCTTCTGCAAAGCAGTAATGCTCGCGAAGGAGGAGGCGGAACGCGTGAGGGAGAGGCAACAGCCACGCCCTCGCGCCCCTAGCCACCGCAGGAGGCCGATTCCCGGCCACCGTAGGCGTGGGCTTGCGGACGACGAGTAATGGGCAGCTCGCCGTCCGGTAAGGACCAGGCCCGAGTCGACGGCGCGTTGTGTTCCACGCGTGCCTCAAAGAGATGTCAGCAGTGACGGGGTCAATTGGGCCGATGCCGCCGGGGTCGCGGGTAGTTCGAAAGAGATACCGTGGCCCTGGCACGGGCAACTGAAGGAATACGGGTGGGTTTTAGTCAGTAAAAGTCTGACACTCCCTCCCGCTCTACCCAGAGCGAGAGAAGTCATTTGATGATTTCCCATTCACAAAAAAAAAAAAAGGTCGTACGCCATTCGACATAATTATGACTCTCGGCTTACCTACTGTATCTATACAAATCTATACAAACACACACAAATAAATAAAATTGAAGGGTCTATTTGTAATGTCAAAATAACAGCTTTTTAATAAAAAGTAATATACGGTACATATAATATAACAGAAAAACTATTTTTAAAATTTTTGTCTGTCTTTGTTGTTCCGGCTAATCTCAGAAATGGCTGAACCGATTTTTTGACAGGCACGAGATTTGTGGTATGCGGCGGGTATCTGAATTTAGTACCAGTATTGTTAGGTGGAGTACCGGTACCCGTCTAGAGCCGGTATCCATCAGGTAACGAAAGAGCAAGAACCGCTAAGAACCGCCTGTTTGTAGTTTGGAAACTCACGGTTTCATTTTCAAACGAACTTTTTTGCCGAAATAAAAATCGTCTAAAAATCATTTAGATTTGACGATACACTTGAATCGGAAACATTAACTACATGCGTAGCTCGCACTACGACGGTGTAGCTGCGTAGCGGATAATCTACGCACGGCTACGACGTAGCACTCGTAGCAATAGAGGCCGAAATACTCGTGCAAATTACTTCTGATTTCGAAAACGGTTCGAATTTCAAGTTATTGTTCTAATTTTAAATCTATGGTCAATTAAAACTTGCTTGGTACGGTGCATAATGCATAGACAATTAGCCGTTTACTTTATTATGACTGGAAGTTTTTCCAGTTCTTACTAGTTCCATGTACTTTTCTTATTAAAAACATGTTGCGATCATCATTCGAGTCACGAAACGTGGCTATAAAAAACTTTAACCGTCTTATTACAAAACAAGGTTCATCCTCAAACCTAGGTTTAAACCATGGACCCTTTTTTGAATTTCGAACTATATTCCGACACATTAAGTGATTAAGTGATCAGTTTTACAAAACTGACAACTTAGTACTGGACTAAGTTGTCAGTGTTGTATAAAGAACTGTATTTCTATCACAGCTAGGTTCTTATTACAAAAACTGGCTCGATGGTTTAAACCATGACAGAAGAAAAACCTCGTTTTATAATAAGACCGTAATTGTTCATCTACCACCTTCCATAGAACAAAAATAAAACCTCTTTTATATAATCCGTTTTATTAAAAATGTACTTACTCCAAAATCCACTCATTCCATTTTCAAACATATCAACCGTCTGAGTCACCTCAGTATAATTCCCTTTTCAGCCGAACAAAAGGCTTGACCCCACAGCGATTGGCTCGGATTAGCTATGACTATACATGAGTATAGCTACACTATGAGTATACCATAGAGCTGTGGGGTCGCGAGGGACGGACGGTCATCACCTTGACATAAACCCGTTCAAATCAACCTTCGCTAGTGTTGGGGTGGGGTATCGATGGATGAAATGTCGATATTATGATTTTTGAAACGAAATTATATTCTCCACACTTGGCGAATTAGAACTAGACCGACGACACTTTTGCATGTTTCTTTTTTTTTGTATGTGATTCTTTTTTTTTTCTTTTATATAAATACGAAAGTGAGTTTGTTTGTTGGTTTATTTGTTTGTTTGTTACGCTTTCACGCTAAAACGGCTGAACGGATTTGGATGAAATTTAACACATAGCTAACCACCGCGGTCACAGCCGTCTGTAGCCAACTTCAACTTTTATTTTAATTTATATTATTTGAAAATTACCAAATGTATTCAATGGTGCCCAAGATACAGGCTGTGCCTGGTTTGGGACCAACAATACCTCAACATTATATTTTCGAATGTTTAAATACACGATTTTGTACTTTTTATTTTACTTTACACGGGTAGACCATGACCTGGATTTAAGGCACAGAATACTTTTTATTCCTCCAGACCTCCACGCGGGCGAAGCCGCGGGCAAAAGCTAGTACTAATGTACAGTGAAAGTAACTTCGTTCCAACTCAGAGTCCCACGAGACCAAAAGACTTTTTTAAAAAAAAGTCGATATTTCTAACGTCCCCTCACTAGCAGGGTGCGGCAAACGATGGCGTTGGTATCAGCAGATGTAGCTATAGCCCTGTCTGTTTGGATAGTCGTGTAGGCCATTATATACGTAGGTATACCTCTTTGTTTTGTTAATTTACACCTTTTCAACGGCCCTGATTGAGTGCTTGTGTATTACAGCATACCTAGGGACTTTAGTAGGTAATAGGTACAGAGCTATATGAGCCCTATGACCTATGTGTGTAGAGTTTATTTTGGTTTGACAATTGTGTAGGTAATGGCATGCCCGTTACCTTTAGCCTATAATCTTTCCAACAGTTTATTTTACTTTAGCCTTCATGAAATATTGATTTTTTTAGTCTTAAAAGTATTTCTGTCGCTTTAATACACCTTAAAGTGTAACAGAGAATAATTTAAAGAAACATTTTAAAATAAATAGGGACAGAATGAGCCTTAATAGGAACTTAACCCCCGTTCGCACGGGCGTTATTAAATTGCGGCGGGATTTTATAGCGCACTGGATTTTCAACTCTCGTTGTTGAACCGAGCGTTGAGAATCCAACTTAACAATAACAGAGTACATTCTAGCGCGCCGAAAACTGTTGGATTTTGCACTCTCGGCGTTGAAAATCCAGAGCGCTATAAAATCCCGCCGCGATTTTATTACGCCCGTGCGAAAGGGGGATAACACCCATATTCTAAGACGTGTCCTCAAAACTTCCTCAACCTAGACTCAACTGAGGTTACCTTAAGGATCGCCTCAAATAATCCTCGAAATCGGTATTCTTAGTTAAAACTCGGTCTTGTCGTGAGGTACCTAATCTTGAGGATTTTCGAGTGAGGTTGAGTCGAGGTAAAACGTCACTGAATACGTCATTGAATCATAGATTCAGCATACACTTTTATTTTTTTTTGTCTACGGTCACTCTTAATGCAATTAACAACTGAATTAAAGGCGGAATAAGTAGTCCTCTGTTACTGGACAAAGCTCTGTTATTGAACACAAGTGGTAACAACATATTCAACGCAGTTTCTTTCCTAAAACGATAGCGTCTTTGGAATTCTACACTGTCATAACATTCTATGGGGTTTTCGGCATCTCGTAAAAGTAACGTCGTTTGGGATAATCGTACGGATTAGCATACAGATAATTGAGAAACCTTTGGAAATCCATTGAAAAGACTATTGGAAAAGTTATTCAAATAAAATAATCAGCTCTGTTTAGCAAGCGTGGGTGAAAGAGTCGAGTAATAATGGCGTACATCTTCCTTGAGTGTTCCTTGAGGTACTATGGACAAAACTTAAGCATGCTCACTTAAGAAAATATTCCTGCGAGAGAGCAGCTAGTGACAAACGAACATTGTGCGATCGAGTCGTGAGCCGTGCTATGCGATTATCGCCTTTGAGGTGATCATGCGGAACTTTGGCCCATAGTACATCCCGACGTAGTACCTTGTGTTTGACAGTTGTTTCCTCACCTCGAGTGAAGGAAACTGTCGAGTGACGCAAAGTGAAGGAGATTTTTTGCAACTGTGAATACAGATTTCCTTGAATGAGGTTGAGTGGAAGCGAGGAAGTTTCGAGGAAACGTCTTAGAATACGGGTGTTAGAATTGAGGCGAGTTGGAGGATTTGGCGGGTTGTAGGTCTAAGTAATTTCTCACCATTTTGTTTTGTTTCAGAGCAATTATCCTGACGAATTCGGACGAAATAAAAGAATTGGAGTTGTCGAAGCTATTCAAAGACCAAATATCTACAGAGAATGAAAAAAAGAAGGGGTAAGTTACCTTTTTCAATTGTAGCGTTCTTGCCATAACTCCATACCCTAGGTACGTGGAAATACTTACAACACCTGGTTGTCAGTTTCGTTTTTGAGGGAGGAAATAAGGCCGCTGGGGTCGCGGGTAGTTCGAAAGAGATACCGTGGCCCTGGCACGGGCAACTGAAGGAACACGGGTGGGTTTTAGTTAGTAAAAGTCTGACACGCCCTCCCGCTCCGCCCAGAGCGGGAGAAGTCATTTGATGATTTCCCATCCACAAATAAAAAAAAATAAAAAAGGGAGGAAATAAGGAAATTACTAGCGTTGCTAGCTTATATGAATTTTCTTACAAAATCGTTCGGTAGGTACCTAGTTAATTTGACCTTTCAAATTAAGTGTCGAACATTTTCAATTTTGCAGTATAACGATCTTTTAATTCAAATTTGTGTGCCCCTCCACTAATAAGCAGAGGAGGGGCCGCAATTTTATATAAGATTAACTACCTGATAGTAAAACCCGGAATTCTAATTCCAGGAGCAAGAAAAAGCAAAAATCAGAGAGTTCAGAAGAATCTTTGAATAACGTTCATCACACGACCGACGACTCAGGCATTTGACATCATCGGGTGCGAAGGGACAGCCCGAAAAGAAGTCCTAGGCATAGAGATAAACATGATGACAGGCATAGAGACAAAAAAAGAAACAAAAAGAAGCACGACTCTACTGACAGTGACACTGACAGCTCGAGTTGAAGGCTGCAAGAGTTTGTACCTTTGCGTTAAATCTTGTCTCTGGTTGGAAAGTTTGGATATTGGGCTATTTGGATTTGGAAAAATGTAAAAGTTAAAAATGAAAGTGGAATTTGTATTTAATTATTACAAGTAAGTACCTAAGTAATTTTCACGACGGGAAATTGTTGTTAAAATATTTGAAATATGTATTATTGATAAGTTGTTTATAAAATACGCCATCGGCGTTTAGTAGAATGTAATACCTCATTGTAATGCCTCGTTGGTCTAGTGGTCGCAAGCGCTACTGCTGAGCATGAGGTCCTGGGCTCGATTCCCGGGTCGGGCAAAGTGTTATTAGGTTTTTCCATCAGGAATTTCCCAGTAACAGCCCGGAGTCTGGATCTGTGCCCGGTTGATGGCAACAGGCGCGCCTCCTGTTACATGGGACTTACACATAAGTGGCGAAATGTGGGTGTACTATAGGTACACCTCTGCTGAACCCTTTGGAGATCACAGGCGCGATGTTATGTTATGTAACACAATAGAGTACGTGACCATTCGTATGAGAGAATAGTATATAGATAATATTAAGGCGAAAGCGCCAGGATAGCCCGCGAAATTCATTTTTTTTTACGTTTTTTGTAATTTGCAAATCAGTATTAGGTTGTATGTTGAACTAAATATGATTCGCGGCCGTATCAAATATTTATTTATAGAATTATAATCATAAAAATTATTAATACATCTCTATATGTTCATATTACCCTATTGAATGACTATTTCATGAGATTTGAGGTCAATTCTAACATAAGGAGTAGTACCTATTGCTGATTCTAATTATTATAATTCTGTAAAACCATATTAGTTACGGCCGCGATTCATATTTTAATCAACACACAACCTGACACTGGTGCCGATTCTGTTGTGCACAAACTAAACTTAATTTAGGCTATTGCTAACTTTTTCTCTCTATTATGACAAGAAAGGGACGGAAGTAAATTAGAGCTGTCAAATTAGTTAGAACTAATTTTTCCATAGACATTTAGACGACACGTAAAAACATGTCGACTAAAAACACGGTGAAGCGCAAGGCGTGAACTAGTTTAACATCTCCAACTTAGTTCATGGCTATAGCCGTCCTTTTCTCGCGCTGCCTGTTAGTAAAAGATAGCGATTCTCTAATTTTAGTTTAGTGCGTTCACAAGAGAATCGACCACCACAAACCACTGACCTGCAAATTGCAAAAAACTTAAGAAAATTTGAATTTCGCGGGCTACCTTAGCGCATCCCCTTAGTGTCACATCACGCACAGAATAATAAAGTTACAGTAGTTTATCTGGGCAGTGACCTTGAATTAATTACCTACGGCCGCTCGGTAGCTATATACGTGACCGTCCGTGCTTAACAGCCGCGCGCTCGAACTGTTGCGTACTGGTGGCACAGATTAATACAGATGGGACACTGCAGCTTAGGTATTAAGCTGCAAGTACGCGGCGGGCTCATCTCACTGGGTCAATTTAGTGTGGGCTGCCGCGCACCGGCCGGCTCGCACGTTAGTTCGATACTCACGGGCTGTGTCGTAAAAGAAGACAACCGTAACGAGTGAGAAGGTATAAGAGTTACGCGATATAAAGAGAGGCAACCTGTACGTGAATATAAGCCGACGTGACACTAAGCGGACGTAAAAATATCGCGGCGATTTTTTTTCGCGCACTGGAATGCAGTCTGTTGTTGTTAGGTTGGATTCTCGAAGCTCTGCTCAACACCGAGAGTTGAAAATCCAGTGCGCGATAAAATCCCACCGCGATATGTTTACGTCCTTGCATGTATGTCGGCTAACTGTAAGTAATGAAGCGTTGTGCGACCTGAATTGCACTTTATTGTGTTGTGCAAGAGTCGCTTTTTATTTAAATGATTTTTTGCGGAGTGTCCCATCTGTATTAATCTGTGTACTGGTACTGACTGAGATTTTGAAGCGCGTCGTTTCTGCCGTTTTCTATGATGATAAACTACTGTTTCATTGTTATACTGTGCTTCATGCTAAGTTAACCACTAAGTAAATAATAATTTATATTCATCAATACTTTAATGATTAAGAGATGTAATTTGCTTAAAAATAAGTAGGTAGATATAATAAACTTAGCTACGTTCGAATATTGCAGGCAAGGAACCTTATTATATCCAATGACAAAATACTGGGTGACTGTGGAAATTGCTCCCATTTTGATAAAGAACGGTCCAAACAATGTAGGTAAATACATAATTAAAGGCGAATTTCTCCAATGAAACTGAACGCGTTTATCACGTCTAAACCACGTTCAAGAGCTGTCAGTGTCAAAATTGTTGTGGAATATTGACAATGACAGCTCTTGAACGCGGTTAAAGAGTGTTGATGCGTTCGGTTTAATTTGGGAAATCCGCACAAAGTATGGTGATAGGTCGATTCAGTAGATATAATGCAATAAGTATAGCATTGTTATGAATAATAATAATGTAACAACGAATCGCTTTTTTTCAAATTATGACTAGGTACCGGTTTTCGTTCCTAAAATTCTTTTTCGGGAAGCTTGGCTGGCCTTTGTGTCAAATTTTCCCAAACAACCTTAAACCCAATGCTTTGGCGATAAAGAAGAAAATCTATTAAAGAAATTTGACAGATTGTAGTAGCTTGATGTGCTGGCGTCTGTACTTGGTCGAGTTGGCATGGTTAACGATATAAGAAAAGTATGTGTGTGGTCGCCAGTGCTTATTATCACCAAAGAGGATGATTTTTTTTTTTTTCTTCTTTTTTTAATTTATTGGTCGAGTTAAAGCAGCGGGGCAATTGCGTAACACCTTAGGGCCTATTTCAAGATATCCGAATAGCCACGCATACCGAATAAATTCAAAAATGGAACAGAATTTGAATCGTAGGTCTGTGGTGAAACAGGCCCTTACTACAGTAGTAATCGGTTTCATTTTGACAGTTCAACAACATTCATTGCGTTATTTACTTTATTGAGCAGACAAATTTTTCGAATATAAATGAAGCAATGGATTAGCAATAGATATGTTTCAAAATCATTCAAATTGTGATTAATAGTGTTACACAATTATGGTGCATTAATAGATATCCAATTCACTTACAATAAACATACCTAATATTATTAAACGTAAATAGGTAAGTAATCTGTAATCATAAATGTAAGAAAACATTTTTAAACTTGTTAAAAGAAACATTTTGTATTATTGTATCTCTAGAATGTATTTTAAGATTTGCACAAGGAATGTATAATATGTATTTTAATATTTTTGCGTAGATTTTATAATAAAAGTGATCGTAGAAGACAGTTTTTTTTAATTTAATTAAAAATCAAATATTTTATTTCTCATAAAATAAACATATCTACATGGGCACCTAAGATACATCGGAAGCTAGGTGAATTATTCCAATTTTATTGATCATTTTCGAGCCGGCAAGAAACTCCACGGTTACTCTTAAGAATTGGCCTTAGGTACCTACAATATTTTCAAATAACGTTCAGTGTTTAGGTATGGGAGGACAGTGTAGGCATTTTAAATCTACAGTCTAATATGCTTATGACGTTCTCATATTCACAAAAAAGAAAATCATATTTAAAAATATAAGTTAAATAGAATAGTAAAAATAAAAACCTTTATTTATTTAAACCAAATGAAATGATTGCAATTACAACTAAAGTAACAAATCTGAACAAATACCATGTCCACAAAAGCTCAGAACAATTACAAGCATAAAAGCCACTAATAAAGATTTGAAATTAGAATTGTAGGCATATAAATGTCAAATAATGAGGTGATTAATAGATTAGGCCAAGGAAACATCGTAATTCGGGAGCGGTTAATAGACACAAAATTGTTACCAGAGTAGGTAAGGAATTATTGCCAAACTTCCTTATCTTCAACGCAGTCTTTTATTTTATAATAATAATTATACTTTTTGGATAAGGAGATGTTTGATGTGGGTTTTTAATTGAATTCCCCGCTGTATGCCTGTCTCTGTTGATTCTCCAGGTTTTTTTTTGTTTAATAAAACAGTTTATATATTAATTAGGTATTTAATTTAATTAAGTAATTCAATAAAATACTTCGCTAAAACAAAATTCCCGCCTACCATAGACAATGACGCAACTGTCAGTTTTCCCGCTCAATTTCGGCGCCATATTTGTAATAGAGAGAGCGCCAAAAGTAAGCACGTTCTGGGGTCAACGGTGCGACGTATTGGGGTTCTAGAGTGATGGCCAGGTTATGGGGGTATGGTAACCATTCACCATTGGCTGCTTCAGGAGTTGGTGAACTGAAAGAGAACAATAATTATGATAAAGCAAGGTGGTTCTGGCTAATTGGTTATTGGCAAATTCCATTTGGCGTGCGTTTGAATGGACCATGTCTAGCAGTGGACTGCTAGGCTAATGATTTTCTTCTTAAAATGAGAAGACGTATTTAGAAGCACCGCCAAGCGTCTTAAAGGGATCTAGTAGCATCAAAAAGTTGCATCTTAAACAATAGGTACCTATTAAAATTAGAAAAATACGTGATTGCATGATTTGCTATTCCTGTAAACCCCACCATACTAAGCCAAATTGCTTTTGTGATAGATGTGTCGTCATCTGCCTAGCCTTGTCCCAACTATATTGGGGTCGGCTTCCGATTACCCCTTGATCCCTCCCCCCTTTTTCCCCCTTGAAGACTGGTTGTCTGACTTATGGGCTCTGACAAACCGTAACGACGTCAAAGATCCACTATGACAGCCGGGACCAATGGCTTAACGAGCTTTCCGAGGGCCGGAGGGGTATGTAAATATGGTCACCCATCCACGGACCAACTGCGGCAAGCGTAGCTATACCTGATCGATCGAACCGTGTGGCTGTTATTAATTAGCCATAAGCACCTCATGCTTGTGATAGAATGGTTTGAAATTGGTGCTACTCGAGGGATTCACGCCCTCAACCTCACGCTTACCTATTATACGCGCCCTAACAGCTGGGCTATTGCTGCCAATATCAAAATGAATTCTGACAATGGCTTATCTATCTATCTATATAAATATAAAAACTTTTTTACAAAAAAATACAACCGACTTCCAAAAACAACACTACAAAGTGAAAAATAACTTTAATTTCGGAAGTCGGTGTCTGATTAAATGTATTTTCGTTTTTGTCACCGACTTCCGAAATTAAAGTTATTTTTCACTTTGTAGTGTTGTTTTTGGAAGTCGGTTGTATTTTTTGTAAAAAAGTTTTTATTTTTCACTTTTTAGTGGTTCACATGTGCTTGCCCCTTCACAGCGTACTGGCGTGATGTTATGTTATGAACTGGTGTGAACAACAAACAGACATGAGATTTCAGCAATCCCATTCCATTTGCTATCATTTATTGAGGAGTTCCGTTGCCTATTTCAGAAGTTCTTCATCAGATCTTCACCAAATTGAAATGGGACCACTCCAAGAAAGTACTCTTCCAAAAACTATCCAAATCGCTTCAAGTGTGCCTATAAAATTGGAAGAGTTCTCTCTATTTCTCCAGGATCCCATCATCAGATCCTGACTTCATGATCATGGGACCACCTGGAAAGTATACCCTTTCAAACGAAAAAAAAAATAATCCAAATCGGTCCAGCCATCTTCGAGTAATCGGGGAACATACAAGGTTCCGACGAATTGAGAACCTCCTCCTTTTTGAAGTCGGTTAAAAAAGAGAAGTCCTGACTGACTGATTGACTGACTCATCAACACCCAGCCCAAACCCTTGGACCTAGAAAGCTGAAATTTTGCACAGAGGTTCCCTTTATAATGTAGACAAGGAATAAGGAAGGAATTCCCGATAGTACGTTCCCGTGGGATATTATCCGACATCCACGCGGGCGAAACCGCACGGAAAGTGCTAGTTTATAATAAAAAGCAAAAGAACTTACCCATATTTAGCAAAATTTGTCCACATCATTGTCATAAACGTCACGATTCTTGCATCATCTTCGTTCATAGGCAAAGGTAATCTTTCAAGCTCAAACAGATAGAACAATTCATCCATATTTGTCGTAGCAGGCAAACTAGTATTAGTCAATAACCTTCCCAGATTCCTGTACCCCATATGATTGAAAATGTACTGGTACACATCAACGTCTGAATTATTCGTGTACATTTCAACAAAAAGCGACATGGGACCAACGTATGCGAAATCTGAATTCAGATTAATCAATCCACCGATAACATTTTCTTCAGAACTTATGTTGGCAAAATAAGTATCTTTTAAAATTTCTCTGACTTCATTTTTTTCTTCTTTTGTAACGTTGAAACTTCTTTGATCCAGGACTGTGAAGTCTTCGTTCTTTATTCTGTCCATCTGACTAGTGATTGTGTAGTAATCCAAGGTGGAAGTTAGTCCTTCAACAGTGTTTAAGCCAAATATAGCTGGTGTTGCATTAAAAGATTCAGAAGTCAAGATATTAAAAGGCGTATCACATAAGAAGGGATCGTCGTCTAAATATTCTTCTACTGAAGGTAAAAATACAGATTTGCAGTTCATTTGATTTCCTATCGCTTCTTCTAGCTTGCTAATTGGTACATCAGTATAAATGTTTAACAGTTCTTCAGGATCTAGAGTTTTTACTCCAAGAGATTTAGCAACTTGAGAAGCAGTAGCTAGAGGATTCGCATCAAAAGATTTTGGAGTAAACAGACTTCCACTCTCAGATATAATTCTCTTAAATAGTCCATTGCAAGATTTAGAAAGAGTCAGATAAATAGCTGAAACTCCACCGCTGCCATGCCCAAATACAGTCACATTATCTTCGTCACCTCCAAATTTTTTGATGTTATCCTTAATCCATCTCAAAGCTGCTCTAATATCTTTCAAACCAGCATTTCCTGGGGCTTCCTTTATACCCAAGTTCAGGAAACCGAGAGCATTTAGCCTGTAGTTCACCGAAACGACAATGACCCCATGGCTGACCAAGTAATGGGGGCCGTAGAAGACAGGGGAGCTGCTGCCAACGCCAAAGTCCCCACCGTGAAGGAAAACCATGACAGGTAAGGTGGTGTTATAAGAGTTGGGGGCGTAAACGTTGAGGACGAGGCAGTCTTCATTTTCACTGGGGGCGGAGAGGGGGTCGTTGACAGGGAATTGGGGACATAAGACTAAGCGGTTATCTGCGTTGAAGATTCCTTTATGTGATGGCGGTTCTTCGGGTGCCTGTGGAAGAATTTTATTGAAATGTAAGTATTTTAAATATTAATGTAAGTGATCATTACACGTTTTTTGGACGGTTAGAAATAGTCTATCCAACAATAGTATAATGGTGAAGTGTCCAACTTTTTAAAGCAAAGATTAGTCGGTTGAAAAACTTAATTTGACATAGAAATACCACAGCCCATAGGTCCACACACTATCCTACGGGCTGTGGTATTTCTATTCGGCTATTCGAACCTTATAAGGACCTATTTCTCTATATTCAAATAGCCACTACTTACCGAATTTAAAATTCAAAAAGGGAACAGAATTTGTATTAAATTATTATCTGCCAAGAAACTTAATAGGAGCTTAATCGTAGGTGGTGAAACAGGTTTTCCTGTCAAAATGGTCTTGAGTAGAGAAATTGGTAACGCAAGTATGATATCGATTATACAGGGTGTCCCGTAAATAAAGGATAACCTTTTAAGGGGTTGTTGTACTCATCATTATAAACAACTTTTACTTTAGGACAAACCTGAAATCGCGAAAAAAATCTGCTGTTCCCTACATTTAGACGAGTTACGCGAACATAAATGTAGGGAACAACTGATTTTTTTTTCGTGATTTCAGGTTTGGTCCCATAGTAAAAGTTGTTCATAATGATGAGTACAATGACCCCTTAAGAGGTTATCCATTATTTACGGGACACCCTGTACATAACCACTCCTAGAATAGAACGTGTTTGAATTAGGGCCCGAACACACGTACCACAACTACCCCACTGCCACAACGACACCACGTGAAGGCACTAATTTGTATGAAAATGAAATAGTCTATTCAAACGGACCACATTTGACCGTCAAAATTAACCGTGTAGGCGATACCACATCAAGGCGATTCGTCGCAGCCACAACGCAACCACGACGTTGCGTAATCGCGACCACACTGTCACAGATGGAGTCGATCTGGCTGCAAATACTATAGCCATAAAGTAACCACATAGCAACTAAGTACTAGCAACAATGCAACCACAACGCAATTGCAAGAAGTTGCACCGACACTATTTACAAGTAACCACCATTTGCCGCTACCGATGCCGCTGCGCTGTGGTGCGGTTGTGGTACGGGTGTACGGACCCTTACTTTACGCAAGGCACCGAAGAAAGAATTCAGTGTAGGTTTGTCTATTATCTCGTTCTCTGAATGAGCAATCCATTGTTCGTCCGCACGTTTAATTTCTCAGAAGAAGCTGGCTGATAAGCACGTCAACTACCAACACGATATAAAAAACATAAATTATCTCACCTGATATCTATGTTTGATAACAGCATATTTAATTCCACAATATTCATAGTACAATTCATTGGAAGCCAAGTATCCTTTAACTTTTCCTTGCTTCGTTTTCACAATCTTAGTTTTGTCTATGCCTAGAACTTGGCTAAAACCGATTAATAAAATAAAAAGGCTGAATGAGACTAGGCAGTAAGCCATTTCCTTGGCTCTTCAATAAATAACTTAGAACTATATTTCGATTTAAAGATGGCACCTTTTATACAGCTGTTGTTACATAATTTTATTATTGCAGCATTTGACATTAATTTCTTTGTAATTTTGATAGCATGGAGTTATTGAGTGAGCTGATATATGACAGCTGAGGTTCTGTAGTACCTTTGATTTTAGTTTTTAGGTTGTCATAAACTTGACCAAGCTATCTGATACACCTAGTTAAAAACATGATACATATAGTAGTTCTATTTTGTTAGATTTTAATACTAACACATAGACATTATCCGTGTAAACATGATTACAACGCTTATTCTTTGCGATTTCACGATTATTTATCCACCATAAATCATAATAAATTAAATTTGGAAGTTTTCAGTGTTTGAAGTGCCACAGGACGCAGTTTAAGGCCCAATAACCAGTCTCCCGTAACCAACAGCTGGAAACCAGTCTTTCAGCAATCATGGTATTCGCTTCAGCCTATAACGTTCCCACTGCTGGGACACAGGCCTCCTCTCTGTGAGAGGGAGTGGGCCATAATCCACCACGCAGGCCCAGCGTTGGTTGATGGATGTCACATGTCTTCAAATTTTTTGGTTCTAGGTCATGCCGGTTTCCTCACAATGTTTGCCTTCACCGTTTTGAGAGCAGTGATGGTGATGTTATGAATTATACAAAGTAAAGTGCTTGCCTGGGTTCGAACCCACGACATACAACTCGTAAGTCGGGGCCGTTAATACCACTGGTATCATGGTATTTTTTTTTGCCATTAGTGTCCCACTATCAATAATCAATCTGCCTAGCCTTTTCCCAACTATGTTGGGGTCGGCTTCCAGTCTAACCGGATGCAGCTGAGTACCATTATTTTACATGGAGCGACTGCCTATCTGACCTCCACAACCCATGTCCACGTGTTACCACGGGGTATCGTATTACCCATTGAATGATATGACTAATTGTCATATGACTGATTGTCAGACTTTCAGGCTTCTGACGACCCGTAACGACTGTCAAAGAACCACGAATGACAGCCGGGACCAACGGCTTAACGTGCTTTCCTAGTCACGGAGGAGTCTCGGTATGTAAAGATGGTCTCCCATCCACGGAACAACCCCGGCAAGCGTAGCTTAACCTGATGGATCGACCCGTGCGGCTGTTATTACTTAGCCACGAGCTCCTCCCACTATCAATAATATGGTATAAAATTATTAAATCCACTATAGCCATTCAAACCCATAGCCCAATATGTTTTGTTTCCATGTTCTGCAATAGTCCTGCACCAACCGGGGGTTGTCCTTGACTGCACTTGCTTAATGCATACAAGAATAATCGTCGGCTGGTGCCTCCTCATCATTTTAAATTGTCTAAGGGGCCTCTGCGAGTTGGCTTCGGCCTCTCGTACGCCTTCCAAAGGTCCGGGACCCCAGGATCCCGAGATATGTCAAAGACATTTCAAAATAATATTGTATTAGGAAAATAAAATTTAAATGACAATATAGCTCGAGGGTTACAACGCGGCCTGCATGGCGAGCGAGAGGTCTTGTCTAACACCTGTAGCAATAACCATTCGTGGGTCCACTCTTTAGCATTCATTTTAAATATTGAAGAATCGAACTCAAGTTTGACCATTTCAATAAATCATATGGAACTCTAAAAAGAACAAATTAAAATTAGTACGTGACATTAGAATGAGGGATGTTATCAATATTAAAATCGATAAGTAGGTACTAAATAATGAAATATTAGGTATTACTTAATAATTATCAGCAGCGAGGATCTCGATAATTCATTAATTATGTAATTATTGAACAATAATATGACCTACGATAATATTACGACTAAGCAAAAAATGTAATAAAATTATGGTCGTAAACGAAGCGAAACGAGTAAACTTTTTAAGTAAGAATCGCAACAAGTAGCGATGACGTTCTGTAGTTTCTGCCTACCTCTATGTGAAAAAAAAAGTTATTAAAAAACCCGACTGCGGTAAAAAACTTAAGTTAAAAAAACTGAAAAGCTAAAAACAAGCCCATTTTAAAATAAATAAATGTTGGAAGCATTTAAAAATATAATAGAAATGGTATGGGTCCCTCCTGCTTCCAACATTTATTTAATTTAAAATGGGCTTGTTTTTAGCTTTTCAGTTTTTTTAACTTAAGTTTTTTACCGCAGTCGGGTTTTTTAATTTTTTAAATTACTTACTTTTTTTTTATTTATATCTTTTTAGTTTACAATTGTGGATTAAAGATTTCGCAGGGGACTTAGTTCTTGGTACGTGTTTTTTTACGATTTGTCACTTCGAATAACCAATAAGTTGTTTATATTTTTGTAATCACCTTTTAAAACCCTTTATTTTTATACCCCACTCGACAGGTTTTGAGAAAAAAAAAATTTAAGACATAATTTGGCGCTAAAAATCCGCCATTTTGTTTTTTTTTTATTTTGATATACCCAGTGTCACTCTCGCAGTAAATACGAATTTAACGACACCTCTCAAGCTAAAATCCATCGAGCCGTTCGGCCTCAGAGCGTGCCAAACAATTATACATCATACTCTCGAAAAACATAACCCTCCTTCTGGCGCAGTCGGGTAAAAAGGCGTGAGATTATGTATTTTCACGCGCGACTTCGTCCGCATGGATTTCGTACTTTATTATCCCGTTTGGGGTAGATTTTAAAAAAATCCTGATTCACGATATTCTTTATTTTCGGTCCTAAGTCTATATCATAGATATAAGAAAGAAGGAGATATGCCCAGTAGTTTAAAATGTATCGGACCCTGTGTCTCCACTTTGTCCCTACCACTGGCCAACTACTACACATGCAGTTCAGTAAAAGTAATAGATACGCAGTCGCGCACACACCCGCATTTCAAAAATCGGAACGTACTACACAATCAAGTATAAACCTTATCTCATCAAATACAACGTGTATTTACCTTGCACCATACAGCTTACTCACACAAAAACATCGGTCCCTTTGAAGGCAGCACTGTGGCAAAAGACATTTATTTTACATGATTGACTAAATCGGAAAGAATGTTTTATTTCTATGGTCTCTAGCTATACTGGACCGCGCGCGTGAAAATTCTTCCATACAAAATTTGGCACCACCCAATCGGGGGGATTGAGTTTTAAGGAGTAGTTTTGAAAAACAGAAAATGACAAACTTCATAATGTGCTTGGAAAAATATTCGTGCTAAGATTCTTTATCACACAAAACAAACAAAATCCCCTTTTCACTCCCATAAAGGGCATGAGAGGGAGTGTGCTGTAGGTAGTAATATTCCACGCGGGCCCAGTGCGGGTTGGTAGATGTCACATGTTTTAGAATTTTTGGCTTTAAGACGTTCTGGGCCGGTAGTCTCGACATTCGTAGAGACCCCTGAACGACTGAAATCGCTCGCTAAGTCGTAATGGGGTCCCTATATAGCCAAAATGGTTTGACAAGCATGAAACAATCATTTTTATGTCCATAGATATTTGACAAGTTACTATGGCTTCCTATGAATTTCCATGAAAAATAATGTTTTTAAGATAAGGTTTACGTAATGAATTTCCAATTTTCAAGAAAAACAATTATTTTTATTAAATAATGATCTCCAATTTTCCTCGTTATTCAAGAAGATTTTGAAGTGGCCAATAATTGTCTTTGATAAAACCGAACTATTACCATTTGCCCGTCTAGGGGAGCTCATTAGGACCACAGAGCATGTAATTAGGACTTAGCGAGCGATTTCAAGTCGCTACCCAGCGTTGCGTTATGTCGAGACTGCCGACCCTGGCTTGATCACGATATTTTCCTTCACCATTTTGAGAGCAGCGGTGATGAAATTATTTGTACAAAGTAAAGCGCCTGTCTGGGTTCGAACCCACGACCTACAACTCGCCACCACTGCTCATAGAAGCCGTGTCAAGTATCAACTATTATGTATTCTGTGGCCGTGTGCAAAATGTAAATTTTGTAGCCCAGGGCCGGCAGTCTCGACATTCGCTACGTTCTCATAGCGACTTGAAATCGCTCGCTAAGTCCTAATTACATGCTCTGTGGTCCTAATGAGCTCCCCTAGACGGGCAAATGGTAATAGTTCGGTTTTATCAAAGACAATTATTGGCCACTTCAAAATCTTCTTTAATAACGAGGAAAATTGGAGATCATGATTTAATAAAAATAATTGTTTTTCTTGAAAATTGGAAATTCATTACGTAAACCTAATCTTGAAAAAATTATTTGTACAAAGTAAAGCGCCTGTCTGGGTTCGAACCCACGACCTACAACTCGCCACCACTGCTCATAGAAGCCGTGTCAAGTGTCAACTATTATGTATTCTGTGGCCGTGTGCAAAATGTAAATTTTGTAGCCCAGCAGAGCCTAAACCCGCTCTACGTTGATGAATCAGTCAGTCAGGACAAGTAATTACCTATAAAAGTACGGTCTACCTACCTATAAATAATAAATAAAAAAATAAAAAAATTATTTACGTCCTTTTTACAAAGTAAATTTACAAAACTTACAAATTGTTAGTAGTACCAAGTTCTTAACAGATTAGCTTACCTAAATACTTTTATAGAAACTAGTATAATTTAATTTATACATGTTTGTTACCTATGAAAGGTGCGTTGGTACTACATTATAACTAATACCAAAAAAAAAAAAAAACAAAAAAAAAAATGTGATAAGTATAGGTATTTTTTCATTATTAAAACAACACCTACGTCTATCGGCTGCAAACGAATGCAGCACATCTAGTCTGGGATCTCTTCCTGAGTTATACAATGAGAATGAGTTACTTACATGGTTTTTTTCTGTTAGTCATCTCTCTTATTTGTCGTTGGAAGCGATTAAACCCAGTTATCACGAAAGACCCAACACCCGTTTATTTAAATAGATACCTACTCATAAATAACGTATTCTAGGTTCAACACGTTTTGGCATTCTCTTGCCAATATCCCAATTTAATTGGTGCCGGTGAAACATGTCTTCTTCTTCCATACTTCTGTATTATTCGTCATCTCATTATTCACTCCTTTTCTAGCCATATAATATCATCTTTCATCATATCCGTCCTCTGATCCTCCATCAGAAACATTTTGCTACAATAATTGTTACTTCAATCGCCAGATGTCGCTAAGTTTAGCAATCTTTTTAAAGACGATACAACCAACAACAACAGAAATTAATAATCCTTTCGGCCCTTGATCACATTTTCATTGTTTTGGATTTTATTGTTTTAATTTTACCCTCGCATGACTCATGGTAATGTAGCACGTTTAAAAACCTGATGTGCAGTAAACGAAATTGTTGTCATTCTTAATTATTTTTTAAATCATTAGGTACATTTTCATACCAATTTAGGATTAAATGAAGTAATCTTCGAAAGTGTCTGTAATTAGCAAACTCATTTTTTTTTCAAAGTTTTGTTTTAATTTCATCTTTTTCTCAAACATTAAAGTGAAAGTTTCCCGCAGTGAAGTTTCAAAACGCACACCAACCAAACTTACGTTTTGACGTCCAAAATTGTGGTTACATCGAATTTATGAAAAATAATACATACAATGCTCAAATATTTACTAGTGTTACATAATTTATAACCGAAATACACATTAATTAGCTTACAATACAGATTTCAGTGTAATTTCAACTACAAAGTGTCCGTGAGAAAAATCCTAACAAGTGTCTGCCTACGTGTTAAATTTAGAAAATCTAATAAAACTTCGTCCAATTGTATTATGAAAGCTTGTTAAATCGGCATAGTTATGAATAAAAAACCTGTGAGAACCGGCCCAAGGATCAGAATCACGAGACCTGCCTTAAAAACACGAAAAACTGACGACCCAGTTTCGATTTTCGACGATCGAAAATATATTTACTCCTGCCAGTACTGCCGCTTGAAATTTACTCAGAACAGTCAATATTTTCGCCACATGACTTCGAACCACGAGATCCAGCAGAAGGCAGCGACATTTGAGTGCAATGAGTGTCAAATCGTCTTTAACAAGAAGTGCAACTTGGACCTGCATTGTCAAACTCATCATCAAATGAAATCGAAATCAAAATGCGAGAGCTGTGCGATAACATTCAAGTCCAGGTACTGTTTACGTCGCCATTTAAAACTGAAGCAGCTTCTACAAGAAAATTCGTGTTACAAGTGTCAAAAAAAGTTTACAAGTAAAGAGGGTTTAGCCAAGCATGTTAATAATAAACATACATTTAAGAATGTAACCTTTCAATGTGATCTATGCTCTTTGAAGTTCAAAGCTGAGGAGTCATTGCGGAGTCATTTAGCCAGGATCCATAAGAAATTATGATTTTTTAGGAAAATTTTGTTAGATTAAGTTTATTGAAAGGCAAGGGATTTGGATGGATGAAAGATTTCGTACCTATACAATTTTGAGTGTAGATTCTATGTAAATAATTATTGTAATTCATAATAATGTTGTATTTCTGTGGTAGAGTTGTTGTAGCTAGAAGAATGTTGAACAAACTTGCAAAGTGATGTTTACGTTTTCTGTCATGACGCTGGGTATAATATTATGTACTCTGTCCGTTTGGTCACATTATACACTTAGAACTTAGAAAATCAAATTACTGCTAATAGTTTGAATAGCCATTGCTAAAATGTAACTTTACTGGAAGTCCCAAATTCAGTAAGAATGTGGATAAAATACTTATTAACTCTTTAACTGCTTCGGATTAATCCAACACATATTTTCGTGTACATTTCGCCAGGGTCGTATATTTACGACCAAATACCACAACTCCTATAATCTGCTTTTTTAATTCCATTAAGCTGTAATAGGTTGTAGGTAATATGGTCTGGTATCAGCAACTCCACGACAATGCGCGTATTTTACGTATGGGTGGGAAAATTGATCATTTGACCCACCCCAGCTCAAAGAAGGCCAGCATTAAGCTGTATTCGTTCAAAAAAATTTTTCAATTTACTGTGCCGGGCGCTGCGGACACGACAACTGATATGAAGTTGGGCGGTTAAAAGGTTAACCTTTTGTATGCCGGTAATTACAGAAATAATTAAAAAGCCTTTGTGTCTCACGTGGATCTAAGTTCCAGCTTTCATACGCAAACACATTGACATGGAGTTGTGGATACCAGCCCGTATTACATAAGTTCTAGCTTATGAAGGTTTAAAAGAAGAAGCTTGCTTCTGATATTGTTTACTAAAGTAACACTATCAATATAAAACTGCCGTAATAAAATCTATACATCTATACATAATTATAAATTAAAGTCGCTTTTTGAGTCTGTCTGTGTGATCACATTGTTCTTCGAAACTTCGCAACGTATTTTGATGCAGTGTTCACAGTCGCTTAGAGAATTTGTTCTGGAAGGTTTATATGTATAATAAGTTCATATTAAACTTAAATATACCTAATAATTTACTAGGTATATTTAACATGAAGGTTTCTATATTATAAGTTAAATACACAACACACACAATCAAAAATACACAAAAAACATAAATCACACAAACACACACACACAAACACACGAAAAAACATACTCAAATACATATAAATACACACAAAACACGTACACAAAACATACATACAAAACACACAAAAAAAAACACAAAAATAAACAAAAAAACATATAAATCACATACAAATTGCAAAAAAAACAAAAACACAATAAAAATATAAATACATATAAATCACACATACATACAACTCATCATATAAATCTTCCAGAATAAATTCTCTAAAATGATAGTGAAAACCGCATCAAAATCCATTACATAGTTTAGAAGAACAACATGGCCACACAGACACATGAAAAGCGACTTTATTTTATAATAAGTAATGTGAGTTAAACAATTTTTAAATCGGGTACCTTTAAAATACAGATAAAATGAGATTTTCTATTTTGGAGTCAGCAAACGCAATAATTTTAAATTACAATTTGTATTTCATCCACATTTAAATGTAAAGCTCCTATAAAGTTGCAAATCCACAATGTTAATGGGAATCAATAGTTTAACGCATTGAAGGACACTAATGAGACACAATAGAAGTTTTATTGTTATTACTGATATGGCCGTATATTGCTATAGTGCTTCGAAGCGTTAATTTACAAAAAAACATTGTACTAATGCAAAAAGAACTGATTCTAGTAATAATCTTTGATTTGTGCAAGGGATTACTATGCTAAAGAAAACCAATGTGTGCCTTTTTACACTATTTAAACTATAATAATAATATTACGGTAGCAATACACTAGGACTGCTGCTATACTACCTGTTTGTGAGGAAAATGTAAACAAACACCGTTAAAAAGCATTTAAATGCTTTTGCAATTACTCACTAAAGGGAAAAGGTGATAGAATTTCAAATAATCAAATCAAAGCACTCAATTTGTAATTGCCATCCACGGGTACCTCTTCTGATCCATTTGTATTATAAATTTCCATCAGATACTTCTGTAACAGACTATACAATGTCTCGGCAAGGTATGGCGAAAATTAAGGATATGGTACAGACCATCAAACTGAACAACTTTCACCATGGGACCACAACCCAGTTACTGGGTAACTTGGTAAGACTGGTTGTCACAGTTTTGGGCTTCACCTGTAACAACTGTCAAAGATCTACCAATGACGGCAGGGACCAATGGCTTTACGTGCTTTCCGAGGCATGGAGGGTCCTCAATATGTCATAATGTCATAGATGGTCAGCCATCCACTAATCAACCGCGGCAAGTCGACCCAGCGGCTGTTTTCGTAGCTCCTCTAAAGTTGCAGGCATATGTTAATCCATATGCTTGCAACTTTAGAGGAGCAGGATAAATATGCTGCTGTAAAAATACTCTCATTAATATTTAATACTGCAATGGAATCAAACTATAATAAGCAGTCTATTTGTTTCATAATCCCTTGCACAAATAAAAGTATTATCAATCTATACATATATGTATATATATAAATAAAAATTAAATTCTGTTTGTTGGTAAGCGCATCACATGAGAACGGCTGGACCGATTTGACTACTTTATGTTTTGAAACGTTTGTAATAGTCTGAATTAGGTTTTTATTTTTTATTGAAAGAAAAATTGGGAAAGTTTCCCAGGAAATGTTCAAACTCAGGAAAAACTAAACATCCTTTTGGGAATTTTGTAAGAACTATTGAAATTTGGACATGACAAAGTGTCGGGTCAGCTGGTTATTCAATTGGTAATAATAATATGTTGGTTGAATCTGTATTCTCATCATTTTCATGCTCACAAACAAGAAAAACTTAGTTCATAAGTTCATAATTTTTTATTAGGAGTTATCATTGTGAATATTAACAATTTATTACTTTTTATATTTATTTTTGTACTTAAGTTATAACAAGTACTGCTTTATTTACGTTTAAAGTTTTGTAGAATTAAATTAATATTAATAATAATTATTAGTTTTGTTCTTTTTTTGTAAATATTTTCTTTTGATTCTATTATACTTATTGTATAATGCAAGATGTATACAATTAGGAAATTATATTTTTTCTATTTAAGAAAAATATTTAACTACCTAATCCTCTAAAAACTTATTGACTTTCTAATGATGCACACTTCTTTTAAATGATTGAGCCTCTTTTTAACTTTCTGGCTTTTTCTCACAGTTGTTTGGCCATTTAGTATTTTTTGGACCCCAAAGTACGAATTATTTGAGGTTCACAAAAAGAGGTGCAATCATTTTCAATGCTGGAAGAATGGTGCTACTTTGATACTACAGGTTTACTTAGAAACGACATGAAAAACAAAATTTTATTTGGTGTGTGAATGCATCCAAAAAAAATTATTTTTTGGTTGGTTGTACCACTGATGGTGATTGCGCAGTAGTAGCTCGCGAAATTCAAATTTTCTTACCTTTTTTGCAAATTAGCAGGTCAGTAGAGGTTGTCTGTAACAGGTAAAATTAGAAACCTGTTTCACCTGTTCCAGTTCCAGGGAAATAACAGTTCCAAAATCCTGTTCCAAAATAACAGCCTGTTACATTGCAACCAAAGACTATGATTGTAACAGATTACAATCTTTATTAAGTTCTATTTTTTTTAAGAGCTTATTCTAGAGAACAGATGCTATCTCTTTCTATTACAATAAGTCGGAAGAGAAAAGAGCTTGTTCAAAACTGTTCCAGGTCAGTTTCGTTTGTATCTCTCTCTTTCTAACAATGTAAACATCCATAAGCTAGATAGAGAAGAGCTTGTTATAATAATATTACACAGATACACACACCAATTACGGTAATGTCTGTTGTAGGTTGTGGAACAGTCGAAACAGGCAGGAACTGTTTTTTCGGTTTTGAGATATCTGTTCCATGTTTTTACTTTTAAAAACCTGTTTTTTTTTAACTGTTTCAATAAATATGCTTCACTCCTAGGGCAGTGTCAGGTTGGATGTTGATCAAAATATGATGCGAATCATATTTTGATCAAGTAGGATAACAAATATGCATTTACATAGTTATAACTTTATGAATCATCAATACGTCTCTCTAAGTTTGATTTCGGAAATCATGACATTTTAGAACAAATCTTACTTAAAGACATGTACTTACTTATTGATGATTCTTAAGGTTATAATTATGTAAATGCATATTTGTTATAGCCGCGATTCACGAATCATATTTTGATCAACATACAACCTGACACTGACCTTTAAATTGCAAAAAATGTAAGAAAATTTGAATTTCGCATGGCGTTGTAGATATTTTTACGTTAGGTACGTTTTTCATAAGTCGAAAGTTGTTATCGACGTGAACCCGTAGTATCAAGTAACTCCATTTTACGGTACTATTTTTAGGAGCGCAAAATGGGAAATAAAAGAGGTTCGATTAAATAGATTCCCTTACACCAACCTTTTGTAATAACAGATCAAAAGAAGGTTTTAATGTATCTCTTTTTATTATCTTTCCTTATAAAATGCGTTCAAACTAAAAAAAAAAAGTTTTTCGTACTTTTTGTACCTTTTTAATGATTCATGTGCTTCCTCGTATTGTCTAAAACGTCAGTAATTTTGCTTCCACCAGCCCTATTTAAATGGTGCAATAAAAATATTAATATGTCTCTTGTATTAGCTAATCAAACAAGACTAAAAATAATAAAGGATTTAGGTACAGAACCTGGCCGTTAACTTTTAAAATGTCGATTGCACATGCCATAGCAAGCTAGAGAAAAAGAAGAGGAACTTAAAAATCGGCTTTGCATAGCGTCGGACGCCGTCGCTGTCACAGTGTCACTCATACTTGGGTGATAGCACAGAATAATAAAGCTTCAGTAGTTTATCTGGGCAGTGACCTTGAATTAATGACCTACGGTCGCTCGGTAGCTATATACGTGACCGTCCGTGCGTAAGCTGACGTTCGCACGGAGGTAAAAATATCGCGGCGGGATTTTATCGCGCACAGGATTATCAACTCTCGTTGTTGAGCCGAACTTTGAAAATCCAGCTTAAACAACAACAGAGTGCATTCTAGCGCGTCGAAAAAACACACTGTTGGATTTTTAACTCTCGGCTCTAGGCAGAGCTTTGAAAATCCAGTGTGTGAAATAAAATCGCCGCGTTATTTTTACGTCCGTGCGAACGTAGACTAACTGCCGCGTACTCGGAACTGTTGCATAGGTACTGATATTATACTGAGGTTTCGAACCGCGTCGCTTCGGTCGTTTTCTATGAAGATAAACTACTGTATTATTATTATACTGTGGTGATTGTCTCTTTCTAATGTTCGATGTTCTAAGGCTCCGATCACACGGCACTGATCAGTACGAAATTTTACCTCGGACAGCAGCAACCCAACATCAACCTTATTGTAACAAGAATAAAGATCATTGTGTGCTTTTGACAGTGATGAACAATCAGGAGTAAGTTGTCTGTGAACGGCCTGTACTTTATAATTTTGGGATCACAGTTTCATAATCATTTACATTTGGTATAGTACAGCGGGACGTGTGAGCCCAACTTTATGAATTGAAAAATTATTTAGGCGCACTTTGTGAACAGTGACGCTGAATCGGGTATGCTCGGTTCCGGTCGGTCGGTGATACTGAATCGCGCAGGTATACTCGGCTCCAGTCGTAAGCTTTCCCATCTCGTGTGTTCAAGTGGTCCCATCCTCTTTTTTTTTTACCGTAAAATATCGTACAGGATAGTCGCGTCGCGTGAATGGCCGCTAAGTAGTTGATCTACGCTAACAAATCTTGTCAATACGCATTGTGTATGAACTTTGAACCCACTGGTATAAAGGCTATAATGGCATAGCACAATTTTAGTTTTAAGAAAAATGTAACTGCATCGAAAATCACTCAAAACTTTACAGTATTTATTTTATATTTAAATTATACTTTTAAGAACTTTTTTCTGTTAATTTTTGAAGGCAGGTGCTAGCTATCGAGACAGGTAGATATAACCCACCCATCCTCGAAATATTTGCGAATTAATTAAACGTCACGACTGACATTCGTGTAATTATGTAACTGTCGGGTAGTACTGAATTGTTTAAAAATAATGGCAATCGTCATTCGCTAAAAATAACAAAAAGTGTCAAATTAAATTAGCTAGAGAAACTCCGCAGACGTGAAAGGTAAGTATTTATCTTAAAATAAAAAATACTTGTTACTTACTCGAAGTGTGAATTGATAAAATCTGCTTTATCGTGTTGAGATATCCACCCATCACGACTGTGAAGTTTATGTTCACTAAAAAGAACTGATTTTGAAAGTGATCTTTTAAGTGACTGTACCAGCGGTGGATGACCCGAAAAAAAATCATCATCAAATTAATTTCTATTTTGTTTTATCATGTTTAGATATATATACCCCTCACGTCTGCGGAGTTTCGCTAGCTAATTTAATTAGACCCTATAGGTATATACAGTCAACAAAATGTATATGTACTATGGACAAAACTTAAGCATGCTCACTTAAGAAAATATTCCTGTGAGAGCGCAGCTAGTGACAAACGAACATTGTGCGATCGAGTCGTGAGCCGTGCATGCGATTATCGCCTTTGAGGTGATCATGCGGAACTTTGGCCCATAGTACCTAACCAGCCCACGAAATAGTTTTTATTATGCCAGGAATACACATGCAGTATCAGGTTTTTTCGTCAGGAATTTGTCAGTGCAGCCCCGTGTCTGGATTTATGCCCGGTTGATGGCAATAGGCTCGCCCCCTGTTACATGGGACTTACACATAGCTGGCGAAATGTGGGTGTGCTATTGGTACACCTCTGCCCAACCCATCGGGGATTACAGGCGTGATGTTATGTACACACAACAGCAGGTCAAGTTACCACAAATTGTCAAATTTTCTCATTCGATTTTGAACTTAACCGTCAACATGTTAAGGTTTAAAATCATTTGGAGAAATTTGTCAGTTTAGTATGACCTGTACGGTGTTTATGGCAAAATGGCATGCAAGCTACTCGCATACTTTAGCGCGTTTCATGTGTATTCCTGGCTTAACCCTATGTGATGTTGTAGGATTTAAAATTGACTTTTGTTTACTTTTCACGCTATTTATGACAAGTTTTTCTAGACTCTTGAAAGGTTTAACCTGATACTGAGATTGTAACTTATATTGTAAAAATACTTTATGAATAAATAATAGTTAAGGTTTATTTTGAAGATTTTCACTTATTTCCCACTCATTTTGAACCCAATGGTAGACGGGTCAGCACTCTTCAGTGACAGACAAAGCAGCATAGCTTACCACGAGCAGTTTTTCGTTGATTTGAACTCAATTTTAACTCGGATAAGAGTTCAAAATAGCGTGCAGGAGATGATTCTCGGTGACGTGTGTCCGAGCATATTTTCAATCAAAACTTGACTGTAGGTAGACAAACCGAAACCGTTTTGTATTTAAGAAACAAAACAATGTCAGTCGATTACTGTAGTGTTTTTACGCAAACTAAAGTTTGGTTAACCTAAGAAGTCCGATTCGACATGAGTGTATCCCTCTTTGTATCGCTATGTTTGTTTCTTTGGCATATGAAACGACAGGGGCTGTCAAAAAGGATCTATTATTTTGTAGCGAGTTCTACACGGTTTTGTTGCGCATTTGCAGTGCTACAATAGCGTGGTGATTTTACGCAACCGCGCGATGTCTCAAATTTAACACGGAAAGGATAATACGCCTCTGTAGGTACTGACCCTTAGGCCTCTGCCTCGAATTTTGCGGCAGCGGCAGCGGCGCGGGAGCGGCCGGATTTTATGCGTAAAAACAAATGGACCGGACCTCGAAAACAGCGGGGCGGGACAATGCGAGACGCGCCGCCGCCGCCGCCCCGCTGCCCGCAAAATTCGAGGCAGAGGCCTTAGGGCGGCGGTAAAAACAATGTTGTGGTACAAGGCGGGGGTTACTGAAGCGCAAATGGAGTTGATCATCGTCATTTGTTACCTACGTTGTATAAGTACAAATAAATAAATGTGATTTTATTTACAGCAAACATTATTTTTTCATTTAAATGCCTTAAAGCATTAGTTATCCTGACACAATATCTACCTATGTACTTACCATGAAAAACACCAATACCAACCAACGAAAAAGAGTAGGTATCTGCACGTAAATAATCAATAACAGTAAAAAAATTACCCCCCCCCCCCCCCTCTTCCTCACTTCTACACTTTTGTTTTCTATTGATTTAAATAGGTACCTACAGTTGTTCGTATTAGTATCACCAATACACGGATTTTCGTCCATTAAAGAAAACACCATACATAGTCATAAAACCTACAATATTGGTAACCCTACTGCAGTGTTTGTAAGGGAAAATTTAAATGATCAATATCTTTGAAACTACGCACAGTTTCTCCGTCACAAATTCAGGTTATTAACGTCCCCGTTACAAAATTTTGAACACATTTCGAAGGCCGTAGATCATCAGGAAGCGGAGATACGTGTGTCCAGCCAGCTTGAACTCAGGTTGGCTGGACATTACCTTTTTATTGATTTCTCGTAAACCCTTAGGTACCTACATGTGACGCCATAAATCAAACGTTATTACTGTTACACATTGCGTCACTAAATATTGAGATTCGGAAGTGCCAGCCAGAAGTTTTATACGTAAATTCAAGCTGGCTGGACACCGATTTTTGCATTTTTCTACTAAACCGCTGTACGTATCACAAAACTTTTAGCTCGATGCCTGTTAGAAATTTATGTGACGCCCGTTAATATGCAAAAAGTCGTCAAAATCACTTCCGTTACCGAGATTGAGAGACCAGCGAAAAGTGGTTTTTCAAGCTGGCTGGACACGTTTCGATCGATTATCTAAGAATCTGTAGCGTTACTAATTCTGAAATAAGGGTGTTCAGCCGTCACATAAAGTGCCTTATTGACCTAGTTATATGCGTGCTATTTTGAAGATTTGTCCAGCCAACCTGAGTGACATTGATTATCAACAGGAATATGAATAAAACAAAAATAAGTATATCAATATCTGTATTTTTTATTATTACGTGATCAAGCAAAAATACAAAAAAAAATCGTTTCCCGTACAAAACGTAGGTATGTAAACAAGTCGAAGTAGGTACATCAAATTCTCCTAGTTCTTATAAAACCAAATAGGTACCTACCCCTATCTACATATGACGATGTACACACGGCAGCAGGTCAAGTAGACTTGACCTGCTGCCGTGTGTACTATGGACAAAACTTAAGCATGCTCACTTAAGAAAATAGTCCTGTGAGAGCGCAGCTAGTGACAAACGAACATTGTGCGATCGAGTCGTGAGCCGTGCATGCGATTATCGCCTTTGAGGTGATCATGCGGAACTTTGGCCCATAGAACGTCGCGTTGCTGTGTGAGAAAATTTGACAGTTTGTAGTAAGAAACTGTCAAATTTTCTCATTCGATTTTGAATTTAACTATCCACATTTCAAACTCAAACTCAAAGCATTTATTTCAAATAAACCAATTACAGGCACTTTTGAATTGTCAATGGGTCGGTCAGTCAGAAAGATGAAGCTAGTTGCCCATTCCAAAGCGTAGTAGATCCCTATGGAGAAGAACGGGCAAGAAACTCCACGGACACTCTTTTAAATCATAATATTTTTACAAAATATTGGTTACATCGTTCAAGTTGAAAATATACATGTGAGAACAATGTAGAAAGACGTGCACGTTAAAAAGCGTCCGTAATAAAAAGATAATAGCTAAAACAACTAAATTAAATATTAAAATTAAAAATAAGCCATGGCAGCTAAGAGACGACCAGTCCCAACTGACGGCGCCCGTTCACGAACATGATTTTAAGGTTTAAAATCATTTGGAGAAATTTGATAGTTTGGTATAACCTAACGTACTGTTGTCTGAACCTAGGTGTCATATCCGGCCGTATGGCACATCAAGTGACAGAGTTTATAGCCAAAAAAGTCATTTACACGGGAAATTCAAATTGTCTTACGTTTTTTGCAATATGCAGGTCCTAGCCTTTTCCCAACTACGTTGGGGTTGGCTTCCAGTCTAACCGGATGCAGCTGAATACCAGTATTTTACATGATCTGACCTCCACAACCCAGTAACTGGGTAATATGATAGGTAGGTACCCCTTGGTAAGACTGGTTGTCATACTTTCAGGCTTCTGACGACCCGTAAGACTGTCGAAGATCCACGAATGATAGCCGGGACCAACGGCTTAACGTGCTTGAGTTTAATCAGACAATTATCATGGCGAGATTCAATTATTTCAGACTCATTACCTTCTGAAACAATTAGGTAGGTAATTAATAAATAAGAACTTTCTCTAAGTACAAATATAGGTAGTGTAGTTTTAGTCTACATACAACGTGTCGTTTTGCATCCTCGTCAAATTTCAGGGCGAGGTACAGAACATCAAACCGAATAACTTTCTCCATGGGACCAACACGGACTAGAAAAAAAAGAAGGACTCCGCGCCACGACGCATATCGAAAGTGAAGCATAGTAAGTATGCTGGGACCGTTTGTACAAACATGCGCCTCACGCACACATTTACATCATAGTATGCCGACCGGCCAAGCGGCAGCCATTACGTGACATAACGGCGTCTTTGTCAAATCACGCACACATAGATCGGTAAGGTGCTTCACTTTCGATACGCGTGGCGCGGAGTCCTTATTTTTTTTAAAGTCCGTGGGTTGGGACCAACATTGTATTCGCGAAAAAATTTTCAAATGTCCCATAGAAAACTTCAACACGTACTCGATGCAAATGTATGGGACGGCTGATTATTTTTTCGCGATTACGATGTTGGTGTCACGGAGAAAGTTGTTCGGTTTGATAAATAAAAAAAAAAAAAAAAAATTCTTTATTGAACAAAAAACACAGTATGACAAAAATATTCCACCTTCCTTCCTTTTGGTTTATACCACATCCTTAAATTTGACGAGGATGCAAAACGACACGTTGTATATCAATTTTGGTACTTATGTACGAAGTTCGAGATCCCTAACGTACCTACGTTATACTCTGTCACTTCTCGTCACGGTGAATGACAGCAAGACCGAAGAAAGTGTGACATTTTGACCGTCACGACACGACACGACACTACTGCACACTTTTGCTACCATAGTAGGTAGGTACGTCGCACCTTGAAAACAACGTGATGGCATTATTCAAAAAATTAAATTATTCAGTATGACCATTTAAAGTTTTTAACGCAGTATTTTGGTCAATATAACTGAAATATAATAGGTACCTACTGCAATTAGTTTCACTTATCAGTTTGACTATGTCCTGAAAACATGCCAGTAAGTTATGGAGTTATATAAAACATAGTTTTGACAATGCCACTTTTGTTGTCAAGGTGCGATGTGTTTACACGAGAATGTTTTTTTCATTTAGCATCAAGCCACCCGAAACTGTCAAATTTTCCCAATGCTTTAGCGATGAAGATGTAAATCTATTAAAGAAATTTGACAGATTGTAGTAGCTTGATGTGCTGGCGTCTGTACTCTCAAACGTTGTTAATTTATTTAACTGTGCCCGTTATTTAATATAGGTATAATATACATCAAAAAATTAACTTCGTTCCAACCGGCACCCTCATTGCGTAACACACTAATCGATCGGAATCTGAATCAAATTGAAGCATATTACCAATACATTGCTTCATATATTCGCAAAATTTGTTTTCTCACACCGTAAATAACGTAATGAATGTTGTTGAACTGTCAAAATGAAACTGATTCCGATCGATAGTGGTGCCGATTCTGTTGTGCACAAACTAAACTTAATTTAGGCTATTGTTAACTTTTTCTCTCTATTAAGACAAGAAAGGGACGGAAGTAAGTTAGAGCTGTCAAATTAGTTAGAACTAATTTTTCCATAGACATTTAGACGACACGTAAAAACATGTCGACTAAAAAACACCGTGAAGCGCAAGGCGTGAACTAGTTTGACATCTCCAACTTAGTTCATAGCTATAGCCGTCCTTTTCTCGTGCTGCCTGTTAGTAAAAGATAGCGATTCTCTAATTTTAGTTAAGTGCGTTCACAAGAGAATAGGCACCAGTGTGTTACGTAATTAGGGCGCGGGTGTCTCAGGACACCTCTCGACTTTTTGTCTTAATAAATTAATTTAAGTATGCTTTAAAAATGTAAGAAAGCTACAGGCACTTATTACAACACTAAAACAACTCGTACCCTAAGTCAGGGCCGTTACGACTGGGGCAGCACTGCTCTAATAATAATAATCGTTACAGTGACAACGCTTTATTCTCCGTTAAACAATTTAAGTAGGTAGGTACGTTAGAAAACGCAATTTATAAACCGTACTCAAACGGGAACAAATCGCCTTATAGCAATGCAGACTCGACGTGTGATTATTATGCTATCGTGACCGAACCGCAGAGTCGCTAAGATGCATCTGTTGTTGTCCTTAGAGCTTTTATTAATCTTCCGAAAAGCGAATAAATCCCTACTCGCTGAAACTAAAAGCATACTGCTAAGAACCTAATCTTCTTCAATTTATAAGTTAACAGTTAAACACTTATTTTTTGGGTGTTGTACAAAAACGGCGAAAAGGGGCACATTACTTAGGTACTATTATTACTAAGCCTACGCCGTTTCTATCTGCTATCATTTTATCATAACCGACCGCTCACGAACGCCAGTTTCGGTCGGCCCGAAGCTGCGGCCACTTTCTGGCCGAAACTGCAACAGCGGCCGAAACCTGATTTTTTTGCCGAAACTGAAACCGAACTTTCGGTCGGACACAAAAAAAAAACTATATTTTTTTTTACATTTACTTGTAGGTACCTATGTTTAAAAAACAAAACAAAAGTTTATCATCCTAAGCTTTGAATAAGAAACCTTATTTACAGTAAATTAAAGTGCAAACTTGCAGAAACATCGACAAAGATATTAAAATGGTCGGTCAGGCGTGCAATGCAAGCTTGTTGCACTTTATTATCATGAATCTTGTGTGTGTAATAAATATTATTCTTATTCTTATTCCCATAAAAATAAGGCGTATACTTATTGTTCAATATCATCGAAAAATCATCTGTGCTCCATTCCTGAATGAAAGACAAGCTTATTAAAAAGTGTCTTTTATATTTAGGTACCTACGTAACTCTCTAATACATATAGGTGTATAAGCTTTTAACCAAGCAGCTCTTGGCTCAGGCCAGACCAAAAAGGAGCAACATTGAATATTAAACCTTATTTTCAGTGTTCATAAAGTGCACAGTGCAAGTGCACATAAGGCCACTCAATGAGCCATTAGATGACTGTGTCAATGTTTGTACAACTTTGCGCTCTATAGCCTGAGAAATAGAGTATTTTTTTTTATGTCATCAGTCTCCTCTACTCTGCCCATCTTTTTGATCTGCATGGACCTTCTTCCTTTTAATTTATTTTTAACATATTGACTGTGAAATATAATAATAATAATATTTTAAAATTTAACCTAAATGTGTACAATAAATTAAAAGTAAATTAATAATATTATCACACTAGCTTACTTTAAAAAATGCTAGTTTATACTACCCCCTTTTTGTAAAAAAAAGTTGGAGATGTGTTTTTTCAACACTTTTTTTAGCATTGATATAATATGTATGCCAAATGCAAGGATGGAAAAACCTTTACAGAAATGTACCTGGCAAGTTTTTTTTCAATGACATCAGAATAATTGAGTCATCAAAGAATCTTTTAAATTTTTGAAATACTTAATTATTTTGATATGACTACAGTAGCGACCCCCACTAATCCGGTGATCGCGATAATCCGGATGCAGGCTAGCGCGATTCGCGAGGAAGCGGGAGGCATTTCACATCACAGCGCCGCGTTAGGCCTTGTCTACTGAGTCGTGGGGCGCCGCGCGTCGTGTTGAGCGGCGCCGCACTAAATTCAAACATAGGGTGTTATATTACTTGTGTATCTTTTGATAATAAAAATTTATAACTAAACACATAAATTAGTCTTTCATTTCATTATTGGTTTTACATATATATAAGATTAACCTCAAAATAATTTTGCAGACGACAATCCGGACACCTTGATAATCCACCAAGAGGCGATTTTCTGCCTGTCCGGATTAGCGAGGCTCTACTGTATTTAAAAAAACAATACATATTATATTTTTGAGTTATAAACTTGGTCGCAGTTTTTTGTCACATGCCATAATTTGTTTACAATCCCTGCATTAACAGAACATTAATTCCATGTTTGCTCAGAAACTAGATCAATCCAACCCATGCTGCTACCAATCCAACCAAAGAGTACAGTGTTATTCAGTAACTGGCTTTTGTAGGTCAGATAGGCCATTGCTCCTTACAAAGTACTGGCATTCAGCTGCATCCGGTCAGACTGGAATCGAACCCCCAACATCGTTAGGCTAGACAGGTGAAGACGATGATGCTGCAATATCACTAGTACTAGTATCTTACACTACATCAGCAGAACTTACAAGTTTACCATTTAATAAACCCATCTTGTGTTTCTCCCTGACATGCCTTACTACATGGTCCTTCCTTTTATAAGATTGTCTGCAAATCGGGCATTCAATTAATTGTTTCATATGCTGTGATTTCACATGTCTCAACATATGATCTCTTCTCTTAAAAGTAGTCTGACAATGCGGGCATAGATGCCTATCCACAGACAAGTGAGTAAATTCATGTTTTTCTAATTCCGAATGTGTTCCACATTCAAATGTGCACTCCCTGCAGCGGAAGACTTCTGTGGTGGTAGAATGTTTTCTTTTTATATGTTTTAGTAACATGTCTTGTCGCTTACAGTCTTTCCCGCATACTGGGCACACGCAGTATTTTTGATTGTTGTGTAAACTGTGAATGTGGCGCTTTAAGTGGTCTTGTCTCCGGAACGTCGCATCGCAAAGGTTGCACGTTAAAATCTTCTTTCCACCGTGTAGTTCAACGTTATGGTGCTCATATTCAACTGTGTCCACAAATGGAAGGTCGCAGTGTGAGCAAAATAGAGAAAATTGCTCACTTAATCTGTTTTTTAACATATCTCGCTGGTTCGTTGGTTCTGGGGCCTCGAATGGATTTATGGCGTACCTCGTGCCCTCTGGCCCTTGAAACATAGGAGTTGGAATGTAATTTGCTCTATTATCAACCATTTCTTCGTTTGTTTTGTAATTTTTATTCACTTACGAATTACTGCACGCCCCATTGTAAACACGCCAAACTTAGCGCGTTTCATATCAACTTTCAATATGTCATTTTGTCATACGTGGTAGTCTCTTTTACTCTAGTCAAACCTAATGTATATTTGTCTTTTTCGGATGCCATAAATACTTTGAGATTTGTTAGGAAACGCAAGTTCAATCAATGAGAAAGTGACATTGACAGCTTAGTGTTGCTACTAAATAGTTTTATATTCTACTACTTTACTACTTCTTTCTTCTACTTTTATTTTCACTTATGTTTCCATAATATAAATTGTATATCCGAGTCATATAAAAGCAAAGGCAGCAACAGCCAGTTATACCAAAATGGCGGAAAACAATATTTTTCTTTTCTAAGCAGTGGAGTTACTATTGGATATTGCTGTTTTTGCTGCAAACCTATAATTTCAACGTATAATTTCTAAGTGATGTAGGTAGCTGTTTTTGTTACAAACTTATTAAGTCAAACAATGAAGCTGGTATGGCATTTAAAGTTGTTATAATTGAAAAATGGTTGTTGCTGTCTTTGCTTACATAAGACTCGTCTATTCTATCAGCATTTCTTACATCCCAACGGTTAGCTGGTAGATACACTTTATATCGGCGATCATCACGCAAATGATCACTTGTTCGGCAAGCCATGAGCGAGAATCCGAACAGTGTCTCCAGTGTAGGTGTTCTTACATAGGACGCTAGAACACTCGCACCAAAGTGACGTGTAAGTTGCGTGAAGAGGTAACCTTGTTCCATTGGTCTGTGAGGTAGCCACTTGTGCAAGTACCGAATGTTGCCAGATATTATGAATATTTACTTAAGGCTCGGTCACACGAGTTACTGTCCTATTAAGATCCAGCCAAATAGTTCGCATGATGCGTTTTTGATGATAATTTGACATGTCAGCTAGTACAATTACTGTCAAACTGTCCGCCAACGGCCACCACCTACGCCTGAATGAACAACGCATGAGTCGCAAGTAGTTCTAGTCTCTCGGGCAGTAGTTACTTGGCCAGTGTCATGGTCAAAGAGTATAATAATAAACATCCCAGTCATGGCAGCTACTGTCCAATGGGTGTGACCAGAGGCCTTAGTGCTTTATTGTTCCATACAAATTGACGTAAGTTAACGTAAACGCGATCGAGTAAATACAAAACTCGCACTAAGGAGGCCACTGTAAAGCTACGGTTTCCTATATAGAAGAGCAGTGGCCGCACTTAATGGCTGTCATATAAATAAGTACCTACACATAAGAAAAATTCTTATTTTGTCCGATGACGTCATATTCTATAGAACAAATGGGAACTACCGGCACCAGTAGCACTGTGTAGGAATGCTTTAAGTTGTAGGTAGCCGTGTACTGGCAGGTCAGCAGGTTGTACTCAGTCCTTATCGAACCCGCCAACCCACCAACACAGAAGACAGCAGAGTCATGGCCGTCGGTATCGGGCGTGTAGTGTATAGAGCACTTTGTTTACAGGGTTACCTCGGGCTCTGTGATTGTTATTGCTGCAGTCGGCACTTGCAAGTTTATATTGATTTTAATAACAAGTTTAGAATTTTATAAAAAAAAATTGAGTCACTAGGGTCCGGGAATTAAAAGTAAGGGTTTCTCGAGATATTTTCCAAAGTAGAAGTCTGTACCTACATTGAGTAAACCAGTCAAACCACAGTTCCTTACCACTGTTGTCATGTAGGCACCTACTCGTACTCGTCATGTCTTGATTACCTACTTGGTACGTGTATCAAAGGCATTATTGTGGTGTACTCACGGCTACATATCTAGCTATACATTTCCAGTATAAGCTGGCCTATCACTGTACGAAAATCCTATACAATGCGAGATCAGCTTATACTTGAAATGTATAGCTTGATATAAAGCCGTGTAGATAAACTACCAAAAAAGTACGAGTAGTATGGATAAAAATAGGAATGATATGATTCAACGTGTTGAGACCATCATCGGTTCTATCGGTTCATCATCTATGAGTCACCATCGTTGTCATCATCACCCGTCTTGGTCAGCCACGTGGTCTAATGTCTGCTCTTCACAATCGGCGAACATAGACGATTATTAGGTACCTGAAAAACTAAACTAAACCACTGAACAGTTTTCGATAAAATTTGGCATAGAGATAGATTTTTGTCTGATGATGAAAGTTTAAGATCGCCGATTGTGAAGAGGCGCCGTCCGTAAGAAAAGACGCAGTCAGTTGTGTTTGATTTCCTTCAGCGATTGATTTTGATTAGGTAGGTAATATAGTACACCTACCACCAGTCAGTAGGCCACTGGGGGTGAGTAGGTCAGTAGCCTGTCAGGTAGGTAGTAGTACCTTTTCATATTATTTGTTCAGGTTCAAAATAAAACAAGCATTTAAAGATTTAATATTGGACTAATATTTAGTAAAATACCATATTATATTAATAAAATTCATATAAAAATTCAAGTATTTCAGTTTTTAAACAATACCTACTGGCCTATTGGGGACTTTAGAGGGGCATTGCATACATTAAAAATTACTTTTGAATCTGACGACAGTTTGACTCTTTATCCATACACCAACTTCAACAGATGTAATACAATAAATAAAAATTAAGTACTTATATAATATGAATAACGAATAAATATGAATAAACTACTTAAATATTACTTTAATTATAGTATGGTTTGATAAAACATTTATATTTTCAAGAAAATACTTGTATTCCTATAATATAATAAATTATACATAATACTTTTGATAAACACAAATATACATTATATACAATAAAGTTAGGAACATTACAATCGTGTAGGTATAAGTTTTCTGACTACCGTCAGATTAAAAAACACTATTTTTCCTCACCGCAGTCCCCAATAAGCGTAACACTAAGTAATACTATCAAACAACAAAATAAAATAAAAATCACTCTTTAAATAAGGAAAAACGCAGGTAAATCCAAAACTACTCTACAATAATTATGTAGTTTTTACATAAATACAAATATATAAAAAATTGTAATACATTGTATTTGTAATAGAAATAAAAATGAAAAAACAAAAAAGCTCCGTTTTTTAGAAATTTGAATCTAATTTGCAATATTCAAACAGATTTTTTTACATTTTTTCTATTTATTTCAAGTTAAATATACATAAATATACCTTATTTTACGGCCAACGTGCAAAAACTTTATATTCGCTGAAAGCTTATACTAATCTGTGTAAAATTACCTATAATAGAAAAAAAATAAACTCAAAAAAAAATACTGAAAAATGTAACACTAAAACTACTAGTGAATAAACTACTAATCGATAAAAAAGTTATACAAAAAATTGGTAAAAAATAAATAGGAATAACATCAAAAATACATCAAAACAAGCGGGTGATTAAAAAAATGTTTACAAAAAAGCGATTCTTCACCGGAATTAAGTAAAAAATAGGAATCAATTATGTCTTTTTGGTAGGTAACTTTGGGCCGCATACTGTCTTTGGTCGAAACTAGAAGGATGTAGATAGCTAATAAAAAATAATGTACTTACAAAAATAATCTGTGACACACTAGGGCTTATAGTAAACTGTGCTTTGCAGTTAAAGAACTTGGCCTCTTTCAAAGAATTAATGTCAAATATGATGACATACTTTCTCTGGGAATCTAACATAAGGCTCTCAAATGTGAAACCCTGAGCTAGCAGCTACCTGCAGAGGTCGTGTGATATTTACATCCCAAATTAGTGTCGTGTCGTTGATACCTAGTAATCTCAAATTGGTCTCTCATGGAATCTGGTGTCTATAACTTGTACCTACGCGGCCTGAAAACTTTATATCTTAATATCATTCTCCATAACTAACTGCAAGCCACAGCCACGGCCCCGCAACAAAGGCGAACAATTGCACTATATCCCAGAAAGCAAACTACAATACAAACACAGGGCGAAAGTTTCAAATTCATTTTAATATCTCACAATAGTCGTAAAGTAAGTCACGGGCGTGAAACAAGACTAAGCGAGTGTCGTGGCCAACACAAGGGGCACGGTACGCTGTTTGGTGCCGTTGGAGCTCATGTTGAGTGACGGTGAAGGATAATACGGAAGCAGAAGTGTAATAATTGGGAACAAAGATGCTTAATGTATGGCCTGCAGGTTGTTTACAACAGTGACAGGCAAGCATTGACTTTTTGAAAGTTACGAGTATCTTCCGTTAGTGCATAATAGTAGTCTGGCCACGCTAACTCTGCCATGGAATAAATGGGCAACCCCAAAAAGTTTTACGTTATACTAAAAGTTAATGTATAAATTGATCTAATGATTTTGATATTTTGCTTGACTTAACAGCGTATAGTATTCGAAAAAATAATCTATATATATATTAGATTAATTTTTCGAATACTGTACGCTGTTCATATTGTTTACAAGATGATCGTGTCAAATTACAACTTAATGAAGCAAAAAAATAGACTTTGTAGTTATGCGGTAATCACTCACTGTGAAACTAGTATAGACAGTATAATAATAAGTAAGTACTATTTGTAAATTCCAGGTGGAATAAGTGAACAATTAAAACTATCTTCAAGCTGCATATAAACAAAATAACCTTTCAAAAACAAAACAAAAAAACCAATTAGTATCAAATTCTTTTTTCCGTAGTACCAACAATGTTACCGTCTATAGGTTTTCAAATTCCACCATTTTTTTTACTTCTACAGAGTTAGCGTGGCCAGACTCTATACTGCAACATCCTGTCACCATTTTCCCGTATTCTCAACTTCACCGGCACTGCACAGTCATTTAGAAAATGTACTTAAGTCTAAAAAGAAAGCTTAAAAATTAATCTTAATTATTTCTCACTAAAGCTGTCACTAGGTATCGTAGAACGCTTACAGAACAAACATTAGACCCAAAGGCACCAGAAAACGTTTGGCGGAAAAAATTGGTTTCAATTTCATTTTCAATTATCAACAAAATTGATTTTATAAGTATAACAATGAATGAAACAACTGCATATAAAAATATATAAATCTTATTTTAAATCAATTTTAAATTATAATTACGGACTCGGAGACACCATCGTGTCTGTGCATCAAAAAAATATTTTTAGACAAAAATATTTCTACTAAATAGGTAATAAATCTTTGAGTGGTATGTCTGGTAGGAAACTTGGTACTTTATTGAAGCACAGACACGAAATGCTTGGACACTCGAGTAGTTTAAGCGAGTATCAATTAGATATAAGTAAATACTAAGAGACTTCATATTTTACTCAATCTTATATCTACATTTGTCTAAAATGAAGTCTTAGATATAATAATGGTATATATAAAGCTTCTAATCATTTGCTGAAAACTCAAGTGTCCACACACTTACACAATCCGAACGAGAGTCCACAACAACACATCGAAAATACTATTTAAAAAAATAAATTTAGATCCACCGCAACTTTCAATATAGTTTAAATTAAACAAACAGTGAAAAAACACCTGAAGATAAAAACGGTGCAATCATTTTTATTATTTAAAAAACACAATAATATTGTCCTAGCAACGGTACAAGATATTAGGTACATTATTAGACTCAACTAGGTTAGTTTAAATTGCGCTACTCTTTGCTATTCTTTAATTTCACTAAAAACTAGCACAAGAATTTACAAAACCCGCCCGGGCGACACGGGCGACGCTAAGACGAAAAAATTTTTACTAACTGTTCCGCCACCGACATAATCGTAAAAAACATTATTTTTTTTGCGGATTTTTTAAAAATTTTGTTTTTTCACCTAACTTCTATTTACATTTTACATGCATGTGAAGTGCGAAACTCACTCGGGAGTAACGTGGGGGACGATACACCGATCAACAACAACAATTCATTTATAAAGATACAAATTTCACGTCAAAAAATGTATAAGAATGACACCGCGATGCCCCCCTGCTGTGACCGCACGCAGTGATATGCAAACGACAAAATTACGATCTAAAATTAATGAGAACAGCACACCCGTCCATAGAAAAAACAGACAACGTACAAACGTGAACGAGGGCCGCTTAGCAACGGCGCCGAGAAAACAACAACTACAAACTAGCGACTAAAGGTACGTGCGAGAATACGGCCGCCCCGCCTCAACAAACAAAACCACGCTCCAAATCAACAAAAAAATATTTTCATATTCAAACGCTACATGCCATCAAAAGTAGACGATTGCCGTGGCTTACCGCAGCAATGACGCGGGTATTAACATTCTAAGAACCCTACATCAATTTTAACTAACATTACCACTAGTGCTGCCCAACTCTTCCAAACTTTGCAGCATCAAAACTTTGCCGCGTCATTGAAGCAAAGAAGCCACAGAGTAAGAAACTAAACGAGAATCAAAACTAAAATAATGCGAGGCGACATCAAGAAACTACAACAGACAAGCGAAAACAGGTTATAAACACCTCAAGAGAAAACAATAATAATAAAGAAGGGAGGACGAATTGAAACTTTCCCCCGCGCGATAATATTAATTCAACTAAATAGCAAAATTAGTTACTAAAAATCATTCGCGCTATTCTACCAAATTGGTAGAAAAGCGTTCGGCTGGTCACACACAGTCATAATATTGTAAGCTATGTCTCTGTCATGGTAAACTGCATCTTTATAGCTAATCGCAAGTTTCTTGAATCATCAAATTCGGCTATAATAACAGCCTCAAAAGTAGTCAACTCATACAGCCTGTCCCACAGAGGCACATAGTTTACTATAAAGCCGGCGACCAGCATTATGACGGTACAATCGTCACAAAGCCCTAGACATAGTGCAATCTAGCCCACCGCTCGCAGGCAGACCACATATCCCAAACACACCTCGGTTTTATACTAACACCAATTATTAAGTTTTTTTTTACCGCTGGGTTGAACAGATCTTCAAGGTTTTCGTTTTTTGAACGCAGTTCATAGAAAAATAATAATAGAGATATCATAAATGATTAAATGCTTTCTTTGCTCGCAAAGTTTCTTTTTTATAAAATCATTGAAATCGTTGAAAATCGTCCAATGGATTTGCAGTTCAAATGATTACTTTTAAGATAATTTATATAAAACATTCAACTTCAAAAGACAGTAATTATTCGATCAATCGTTGTCCAATAAATGATACTAAACTGATTTCATAACGTTCAAAGGGAATTTTTAATGTTAGCTTGAAGATCTGTTATAATTTAATTTTATAAAATTGTCTTAACCCAAGCGTTCACTACAACGTTGCGCGTAAAGTAAAAAAATCACATCCGAATTCACATTATTTACGTTTTTTTTTATTATAAAAATACAAAAATACAAAATGGGACAGTGCGACCATACATTCAACCATCGCCCGCCATACTAATTTCAACTAGGGGGGGTAGGGAGTACTAAACAATTTTACAAAAAAACCATTGAGCAATTTCATGAAAAGAACCACCAAAAACATCGAACGAGTGTACGAAAGTTACAAAGAAAAACATAAAAATAAATTTTTAGTAAAGTCTAAACTCAACGCACCGACGACGCAGAACCAAAACGCTACAAACAAAAATTTATTTTTCAAAAGTGTTGCCACAAAATCGTTGAAAAAATCTACCAAATTTGAAAATGCAGTAGAAAAACGAAAATCAGTCGATAAAAATGAATTCATGATACAAAGTGCGCAAGTGAAAATGGTTCCTATACATATGTATAAAAGGTGTTCGGGGCGATCAAGGCGTGTTTTTTAAATATTTTTCTAGGAAACTTCTATTTTTATTTAGAGAAATTGTATTCGCATTTGCTATTATATTGAAACTATTAATTTACTAACAGATCCGACTCCAATTAGAAATTGACGAAGGAACCAGATTATAGTAATCTAAAAATGATTTATATAATTTTGCAAGTTAGATCACAGAGCGATATTATCAACAATAGTTTTATATGAACTGGTTTCTTCTCATTTCTAGAATAAATACGGATCGTTTATAAGAGATTTTCACACAGTCGCGTGCGATTTTATAAATTCTGTCCGCGTCATGAGACTTTTCATACCGAAAAACTACATACATATCTAAATACTAAGAAAAATATAATATTAATATTATTTTTCAAATATTTTGTCTACATTAATTGATTAATACTTGAACATTTGTTACCGACATAAAAAGTCTCGCAACGCGTCTATATGGCAATTTTTTCACTAAAATGCTTTCTACTATTAATACAAATTGTACCTACTTAACGTTTAGTGCGGGCCAGCTTTACCCCGGCCGCAATGATGAAGAATAAAAATAGGGAATTTAGGAGTAAAACCGACACATATTTCGACCGAAACGCGAGCCAAACGGGGGAAACGACGATTATAATTTTGACTCGTCACAAGGAACAGTGAAACGACCCAAAGTTGGAGGTCCGTGAGACCTCCTATATTCGAGCTACCTCGGGAGGGGTACACCAAACTCATACGCCACAACAAGGCACTATCAAGCCTCATGATAATTTTCGAAAAAAGGTACCACACAACACGAAAATACCGCATCGAAATCATGAAAAAAATCATCAAAAAATCCGCGCAAGTCTTTTTACTACAGTCTATTTTATTTCCGTGGTCTTTCGGGATACGTTATCTAACCCCATACAGTGTGTATCCGTTGTTATTATACTTTAAGATTTAAGTACACGTTTATACTGAAAAAACATCGAAAAATTTTGCGTTAAAACTCTGCTACACTTACTTGAAGTCGCATATGAAAGCACATATCGCCAGGATTCCGTGAAATGGCTATCGTTTTGTGGAATGACAAGTGTAAAAGTGAAGCAAGTGCTCATACATAGGTCTCGTAACCACTATTTGAAGTCTATAAGACTTTTGAGTTCCAAATGCGACCAAAACCAAGTACAACAGAGTCCCGACTTTAGAAACATACTGAAATTCGTAAGCGTTGTATCCTTCAAATCATTACTCTGACCAAACTGATTCCTGAATTTCAAGCCATTGCTTAGACCTTCCAATTATGAATGGTGGCAGACTGCAAGGTTTATCGAGCACATAAGCCTGAAATAATTTAAATTTATCTTCCTCCCTTGATGTTACAGTCCAACACAAACAATTTCAAGACGTTTCAAGTTCAATAGTTACAATGAATCAGCATCGTTCGGTCGATGCTCGCGCGATTAGTCCATCCGCGGACATACGTCACGATGCAAATTAAACATCGGTGCGTAGCGTTTACTACTATTTAGCAAATGTATTTTAGCTGGTGGGAATGACTAGCACCGTTTGAAACGAAATCTGGCAAAATAGAAACGAAGCCAGGAAATTGACTGAAAAGAACCTAAGATTCTCATAAACAGTGCTAATTTGTTGACTTTAGTTATGACCGAGGCCTGCAGCAGCCTTCTCGATATATTAGCTAAAATATAATTGCTTTAGATCAGTAAACGCAGTCATCTTCACTAAAATTTAGTCCATCTCAATCCCAAGTGAACGAGCGCGAAGGCAAAAATTGTGAGACCTTCCTATTTACACTAGGTTTAATAAGGTTAATATAATCTTAAATAGATTCAAATAAACTTACTAGCGGCCTTAGTTTGCTAACCCTGAGGCCGCTAGTATGTTCCGATAATTAGATACTATGCTACCATCTATTGCACTACCCCGGCGAATTCAAAAAAATAGTTTTTTTTAAATATATTACTTTTTAACGCTAAAAATAAAATATGTGGGGACGGTTGGAGCGAGCGCGAACTATAGTTGAAAATTGCTGAAAACCCTTAAATGACAAGACGGCAAAACGCTATTGACTCATCAACTTTCGAGGAATCTACCAAAACAACTATAACGTCTTCGACACACTACTGTTCTAAATCTTTTGAACACTGCATTCTCCTACCACGTCGAAACTTTACTGAACGAGTTCGGCTCGCACTCTCATCCCCACGAAACTTGCAGAGCAAGACTACAGCCAAATTGGTAACCGTTTTGTTAAGTTTGTACTAAAAACGTGTCCCTACCGCCTCCCTTTGTCGAAATCAAAACGAGCCCAATAGTTTATCCCTTAGCTGTCCACGTTCCAGAGCGGGATGGTAGGTGCAGCCAGAAAGCAAATTAGCCCTAAACTTTGCGACACGCCTCAGATAACCTCCCCTGATCCTGCCTGGCTACACCCGTACGTCGCATGGCAAGTTCCGTAAAGGTTAATATTATATTTCATACAGGACTCAAACAGGGAATGATTGGAAAAAGCACAAATCTTGTCAATGCAACGTCAAGTCTCTGATCCCACTCTGTGATGAAAAATCTGACAAAAACTTGCACTAAGAGGTCTGAACCTCACAAAATCCGACATTTGAAATGTCGACTCACAATCACACCGACAAATCGCAACCATGAACGGGACAACAAGACAACCGCAACAATATCCAAGTCAAGATTCTCTAATCAAATGTCAAATAAAGGAAAATATCAGGAAATTGTCTCTAGCTACACAGGTACAGTTATTTTAAAAAAATTAGACATTTCACTTATGTCTTACGCTTAGTATCTTACGATAAGTGAGCGTACACAAATGCGATTGTCGTGCGACAAGTCGCGAATGCGTCACCTCGTGACAGATAAGACCTTACCTATCCACAAATGACAACGGACATCTAGCTAAGTTTTTGGATACATATTTTTTTCTTAAATCGAATCTATTTGTCAAAAAAACTTTTGCAGAAACTACCATTGCACCAGTTTTTTTATAAACCGGGAACATTAGTTTGAAACATTTGTAAGTACCTTTTCGGACGTGTAAAAGTTAAAATTGTTCTTCACTAGAGTTAAATTGCAACGATCTTTCATATGAAAGTAAATTTATCTACCTATTTGCTAATGTAACACAGCATTCTAATAGCACTTCAAAGAAAATCTTGTATTTAATCAAGTCGTGAAACATAGCTACAAATATTTCAAAACGGCGGCATCCACAAAAGCATTTTTACTGAATCGACGCCTTGTACTTGCATCCTAAAATATTTTGCTTACATTAAACATTGGATAATGTTGCAATTTTAATTTTCTAGGCGCCACTGGCATCGTCCGAAAAATGAGATAAGTGATCGATGAGCATCGATTTGAATAATCGACTTCTTTCAATCGATTCTTATTCGATTATCCGTTGTTACATTGTTTATTATGATTAATCGTATATGTTGCAGTCAGATTTAAAGGACAGTATCGAGTCGAATATTCACACTAATATAATAATCAAAAAATTTGTTACCTACTAAATTGAGTCTATTTTTATAGCACTTACAAATTATTATCAGCAGCAACATATTCGATTAATAATCGTGTTTTCAGTCGATTATTCTTGAAATCGATGTTCAAAGACCACAGAGTCTCGTTAAATATCCGTTTAGCTGAGCAGTCAATTTTTCACAAAGTGAAAATGTTGCCATCACAAAAAATCCTAGCCGGTTGGTGCAAATTCACTGAAAACTAGTCTAAATAATAATGCTAATGTATGTATACCTTCACGCCTGGTTTATAACGAGGGCAGGAGTTCCGAAGTGGTAAATACTAGATACCGCACTAGACAGCCAGCAGTCAATCCGGTACATGGTGGGCACGGGTGGCTAAAATAGCCTGGCTGCGGCCGCAGGTTTGGATAAAGATGGGTGCGCGGCCTGCTGCTTGCTGCTGCCTAGTGCGTTATCTGCCAAAGTGCAGTCAGATATTTTTATTTGAACATTTTATATCAGTTAGTAATTCAATGCTCTGCCAAACTCGCAAGGAAAAACGTGAAGATTGCAATTTTTTTAGTGTTACCAGCAACGAAATTACATTCAGTGTTGCCAGTAACTAAGACTAGTTTTTTTTTATTCCATACTATAATCCTGATGTGTGAATTGGGCAGATATTGCATGCAACGTTGAAATATTTTCAGCACAGTTGATAATATTTCATCTTTGCAGATAGACTGCGGCGTGGGAGGTAACTACCGACACCGGGCAGTGGTTTGGAACGGGTAAGAGAAAATCAAGTTTTTAATTTCTTTGACTTATTTAAAAATAATGTTTTAGTTGGGTAGTCAAAAATTTCCATTTACTTGCAACATTCTGTTTGGGGTAATTATAAATCACCCTAATTAAAATCGAGCCCAAATTGAATAAGAAAACTACCCAACATGAAAATACATTTCCTAAATCAAACATGCTTATTTGAATCAATAAAATTGCAAAGCATAATATAATAATGTATGTAGGTATCTATTATTTTAATAGTTAGACGACTATAAAAATGCCTAGACTATTTGGATTATTACCCCTTCTAAAATGAAATTACCCCACACAAAACAAGTTCCCCCAAAAAAAATTACCCCGTTTAAACACCCCGTTCTAAAATGAAATTACCCATCACAAAATGTGTTTTCCAACTATGTTGGGGTAGGCTTCCAGTCTAACCGGATGCCGCTGAATACCAGTATTTTACATGGAGTGACTGCCTATCTGACCTCCACAACCCAGTTACTGGGTAATACAATACCCCTTGCTAAGGCTGGTTGTCAGACTTTCAGGCTTCTGACACCCGTAACGGCTGTCAAAGATCCACGAATGACAACCGGGACCAACGGCTTAACGTGCTTTCCGAGGCACGGAGGGGTCTTAGTATGTAAAGATGGTCACCCATCCACGGACAAACCACGGCAAGCGCAGCTTAACCTGATCGATCGACCCGTGCGGCCGTTGTTACTTTGCCAGAGGCACCTAAAAAACTCTATAAATGAGTTTCCCCAATTAAAATGTTCCATTTTAAAGAAAATACCCGTTCCAAAATGAACCATCAACCCGGCACCGTGTTAGAGTGACAAGTACTGTCCGATGTTAAAAGTACGACACTTGTAGGTTACAACTGTGGAACAACACGCAGAGAACACTGGTATGGCTTTAAAAATATATCTTAATAAATTAATACTGAATCGGTTTTGGGTAATAATTTTTGGCTTAAGTTGTATTCCTTGGGTAGATTTTTTTATTCTGGTGAGGTAGATTAGTTTCACAAGGCTGACATCAATATTGCTAGTACCAAAAAAGTAATGTTTCTCTACCGAAAACATTTTATAGAACTAAGGATTTAGAAACTTGGCATTAAACAGGGTAAAATTTTATTAGCTAACGAAACTTCGCAGACGTAATGAGTATCGATGTCACACGACAAAAGAAAAAGATTTGATGATTTTTTTTTTGGGCATTGACCCCATTATTTACCGCTGTAGTGTTGCTACTTGAAGTGTGAGTTGATAAAATCCGTTTTGTTGTGTTGAGATATTGATACGATACTCATCTGTGATGATAAACTGATATTTTAAGTGACTCCAAAAAAAAAAACATCAAATGAATTTCTTTTTGTGTTATCATGTTTAGATATCGGTACCCATCACGTCTGCTGAGTTTCGCTAGCTAATTTAATTTGATCCTGTATAAATCGCAAAAATATAACATCGTGAGTTCTGTAGTCATGGCCTCATGGGTGTGACAGACTACAGAAGAGAACAACGGTAATAAAGCCCGAATATGTCCCCACCAAAATGTCAAAAAATCAACCCAACATATCCCACACACAATCCGACCAACACAGTTAGACAAACTGTCGATTATTGACATCCGACTCCCGACATATTTCGGGGGTACCTGAGTTCCGATTTCAAAATCAGCGGGGGAATCGAGTTCCCCCAGTTGTCTAACCAGCTCGGTCGGCCTCTACTCTAGCCAAGTCCCCCAGTGTTGCCAGCGTGTTGTTACAACAGTGTGCGTGTGTATAGAGTGTTTAGTTTAGTAAGTGATGCACTAACACCAGCGGAAGGGCACGGCGCGCGGCCGGTCGGCTCCTTCCTTCACGAGCGGCTTGTGGAACTCGCGGCCCGGGCGCGAGTGGATCGTCGCCCAGCAGTGCTCGCAGTAGTACTGGAAACAGAAATACAGGTGTTATTGTACGCTGATTAGTAATTTAATCGCTGCTAGGAAGTAAAGACACTTTCAAAATCAAACGAATGAGGAATTTCACTAAATGGGGAAGGTCGCGCAAAGCTAATTGTAGATGGCGTGATCATAGCTAGGCCTTTAATAAATTTCATATTTCGTTCATTCATGAGTTTAGTTTTATTTCACTATTTCGTTATTTGCGGTTATTTCAATGTTTTTAATCAAGTATTTGATATGGAAAGTGTCGGAATTTAAAACCATAAATATTTCCTCGTTTCGTCTCATTTTCTTCAAAATATTTCGAACACTGTTTAGTTTTTTTTTTTAACTTTTACGAATAGCTTTAATCCACAATCGTCTAATTTAGTGTCTCTCGGGAAATGGTGGACTCCAATTTTGGAGTATTTAGGAACACAACAACGCGTCATTTTGTATTGTTAGCTTGTGTTGGGAACTAGCTACGACAGCGCCATTTTGACAGTTGCCTTCCCCATTTGTCAAGAAGATGGTCTATCTGATGATAAATGACTACCACCAAAAAACCGGACAAGTGCGAGTCAGACTCACACTAGAAAACACTTCAGTTTAAAAGAACACGTTTCATGTATGGGAAACCCCTTTAATTTTTATCTCTATTTTATTTTTATTATTTGTTGTTATAGCTGCAATAAAAATACACAATCCTTGTATCAAATCCGATACTATCATTTTTTGCTAACTTGTTGGCATGTTGGCCCAATGAATAATCCAAGTCCAAGACCTCAAGCGCCGACCGAAACCTTGTCATAAATCGAAAAAACCGCGAAATTTTCGCCTTATCAATTTTTGGTGATTTTAAGACTAAAGCACTAGTTTTTCGAATACCTACGCAGTACGATTTTAAAGTATATTGAATTTGCTACAAAATGAGACTAGAACTATCACTGTAGACGGTCTACAGTAGACCCAATAGTTCCAGAGATAAATTCAGTAAAAAATCAGAGCTACGTACCGAATTTGACGCAAGCTCTGAAGTTTTAGGATATGATACCTGTTCCAACAGTATCAGATGAAAATGTAAATCAAGTGGGCAACTCACCTGCAGACAAGTAACGTTGGCGCAGAAGAAGGGCGCGAACTTGGAGCCGCAGCGCGCGCCGGCGCACTCGTCGCACATCTGGTCGTCCAGCACGTACGGCTTCACCTGCAAACATACGCACACGGGTTACAGGCGCCATAATGTTTTCATTTTATATGAGGAACCCTGCAAGATGTGTGATTTTAATTGGGGGAATGGATTATTTTGACCAAGCTAATATTCAAAATCGATTTTTGTTACGGTTATGGCAGATTTTAGTTGAGGTAATTCGGATACCTACTGTTTTAATGTTGGTTAGTAGATTTAAATGGGAGTTATGGCCGATTCAACACTGGTTAAGAGGATACATCGAAGTGCTAGCTAGTAAGTTCTAACATAGTTAAATATCTTCGATTTAAAGCAAATTTTACTGCACAATAACGAACTGTTTACGTATAATTGTATAAAACAGAAAATAGACGGTGCTGATTTGGATTGTTTTTTGTCGTAAAAATTTCAAGTAATCATGTTTCGGTTTCAGTACAACAGTAGACAATATAGTCAAATAACACATTTGGACAATCGAAATGATTTAACCAACATTTGGTTTTATAGGAATTTAAAAAACACAACTTATATCTATGTATCCCCTTAATGGTTAATTTTTACAAAGCGTTATTTTGGTTATGGTTTTACCATAACCAAAATAACGCTTTGTGATAATTTCATTAGGGTAATGGGTACGTTTTTTAATGGGGGCAATGTTTAGATTTGATTTAAAGTAGGTAATGGTTCGTTTTTGGGATCATTTTAGTTTAAAGTTAAGTTTAAATGGAGTAAAAGTTTAGTTTATTTTGGGGTGAAAGTGAAATGAATAAAAAAGTGTTTTGTTTTAGAAAATATTATGATAACATTGACGAACTGATGTCCAAGTCAACTTTTTGTGAGTGTTTCAGCATGACGAAGTCGATGGCAGCAAATGATGAAGCTGATCAAGGACGGTCGGTACGTTACCTCGACGCGCTTGTCGATGTCTCCGTGCTGCAGCTGCACGAAGCGCGCGGAGATGGCGGCGATGTACGACTGCTGGTTAGAGAACGCCACGCGGCCCGCGCCCTGCACACACACATACATACATGCAACATAGTACTAGTTACAAATACAAACAAAAGGTCTTGCTTCAGACCATAGACAGAGAACTGGACTGAGCTTTAGCCTCACAAAAGTCACCACTCTCTAGACTTTAGAAAGAGACAAAGCTAATTTGCGGCCAATACCTGTAGTACCTACTACTAAAGAAACAACTACTGGCCGCAAGTTCGCTCTGTCTATCTCGTACTTTTCGGTCTGTATTCACTGCACAACTGAATACGGAATGCTCCGTCCATTCTCTATGTCTATGGTTGAGACCAACTTTGGAAAAGGCCCGCAACAGACTACAGTAGGTATCTGTGGACGCCTTTTTCTGAAAACAATGTCGTCTTTAATTAAAATATTAATGACAACATACGTTGAAACAAATTCGCCTAGTTGTTGTATTAGGTGCATAATTATCATGTTGCACTGCATGCTGATTTGGACGGCGGTTTTGTGTTACATCTGTGACGTTTCACCATATCACTGACAGCGTCAAAGTATGTAAGTACTGTTAGCTACAGTTTTCTAGAAGAGCGGTGGCCGCCACAACGGCCGTCACGAAAATGATGGCCAGCGGGATCTCCTTTACACGGTGTTATCAAAGGCTTTCTATGGAAACAGTTAACGTTTGCAGATAAAGTTTCAGTGACGTCATTCGACGGTAATTCCAGACGCTATTTGGCGGCTACCGTAGTCTTAGGAAACGTAGGTACATTGGAGTCATTCGGCAATGCTTCCCGGACCCTTCAGATCCTTCTTTGCTAGGCCCGGTCTATAATTACTCATCGTTCCTTTAACTACACATTAGGGAGAGGACAGTAACTATGGAAGTCCATGGTACTGACCTTAGGGTACTTGAGCTCAGGGTCGGTGTCGATGCCCGCGTAGCACACGCCGCCGTACAGCCGGTCCATAATCATTGCCAGCTCCACTGGAAACAGACACATTATTCATAAGTATTGACAGTAAACACAGTTCTTCTGAGGTCAGTGTGTAGACCCTTTTGGTCATGTGACCCAGAGGTACGGACTCTTCTGCCAGATTTTGCACCTAAAAGAGCTCTACCCACAACATTTCGGGAGCTTATACTAGCTTTGCAAGGACGTGGCACTGTGCCAGCCCCCACGACCAAAGCTTACCGACTTACCTTCAATCCTAGACACAATGTGGTTGAACACTAGACCTAAAGCGAAACGTCTTCTTAATAATCAATCAATGGAAACGGATGATGCTGCCTTTACGAAGTTACCCTGAAATTCAAGAATCAAATAGAATCAGTCCCAGCTAGATAAAAATTGACCACAGCAATATTTCATCATCTCTCTCTCACACGAGATTTCGAAATAGTTGCTAATCTTCGGTCGGGGCGGTGGTAACGGCCCGGACTTACGGTCGTGAATTCGAACCCAGAGAGGCGCTTTGCTTTGTGTAAATAATTTCATCACCACTGCTCTCTGGAAATCGGCATGTCCTAGAACCAATAATTTGAAGACGTGTGACATAGATGTCGTTGGTAGACCAACCCGCACTGGGCCCGCGTGATGGATACAGGCCACTGCCTCTCGAAGAGAGGAGGCCTGAGTCCAAGCAGTGGGAACATTATAGGCTGACTATGCTAATCTTTGGGTGTTTCTTTCGGGGGGGGGGGGGGGGGGGGGGGGAGTCCGGGAGGTGTTACATATTCGCATAACACCTAAACCGCTGACAGGCCGCGGACACGAGATGCCTTCTGTGTCTTATATTCTACTTTCAGTTACAGCAGGTTTAAGAAAATTCCATACCGATAATCTACCTGAAAATAACACCAATCTTTTGGGAAACTCACCAGCTTTCAAGGGACGCGGCACTCCTCCCACGAAGACAGTCTTCCTGGGGTCAAGCGGCATGCTAGCGTCGAGCACAAAGTCTGCGTCAGCGAGCCTCCACGGTCGGATCTGGACTGGCTTGTCGCGGATCGTGGGTGAGGACACGCAGAGATACAGCTTGTCATCGTCAGTGATGCAGGCTTCCATTAGAGCGGCTACTGAGCTCTCGTCCTGGAGGTAGGCCGATGGGAATGTATTAATTATAGGGAATTCTACTTTGAAATAGAATGTGGTATTTGAAAAGGGGCATTAAGGCGACATTCCACCTAGATGGAGCGGAGGAAAATGAACCAACAGAGCCATTTATTAGAATCAACCTTCTTTATGGTATTGGTTAATTTTCCTCCATTTCATTTCAGTGGAGCGTCAGCCTGTGATGGGGCATTGAGTCATGAACGGTGACCACCAGCAACATTGGAGACTCGGAAATGGATGGATATGCATTACGCATCACATTAATAAAAGACTAACAGAACGGAATTTCTTGTTTAATATATCATCTGCCTAACCTTTTCCCAACTATGTTGGGGTCGGCTTCTAGTCAAACTGCAAGCAGTTGAATATCAGTATTTTACATGGAGCGACTGCCTATCTGACCTCCACCACCCAGTTAAGTACCGGGTAATACGATAACTCTTGGTTGTCAGACTTTCGAGCTTCTGACGACCCGTAACGACTGTCAGAGATCCACGAATGACAGCCGGGACCAACGGCTTAACGTGCTTTCCGAGGCTCGGTATGTAAAGATGGTCACCCATACACAGATCAACCGCGGCAAGCATAGCTTAACCTGATCGATCGACCCGTGCGGCTGTTATTACTTAGCCACGAGCCCTGTTTAATATAATCGGCCAGCAAATTTAATCGAGACATTACCAGAAGTGGTGAAACAGGGCAACAAATTACGTATATCGAGTGGTTATTGAATAAAACATACCTGGAACAGTAGAAACGCGTAACCCTTGGGCGGAAAGTAACTCTTGCTCTCGGCTTTGTGCGGCCAGTCGACCACGAGCGGCCCGAAGCGGCGGAATGACGACGTTATCTCATCTGAAACAAGGTCAACACATTGTTATTCAAATAACATACCTTATGGTCTACGAAAGAAAAGCGAAGTAAGTTAAGAACATTGTATAAATAAAGATCTGCCCCCATTAGGTATATTAGTGTTCTAGGCTCCTGGATATCTGGGTTGTGAAAGAAATTGCTTCTAATAAGAACTTGCTCACAAAATAATTTCTGGGGCTCGGGATGTGCAGTGCAGATACAATAAATTTATGGACAGTAGTACAAACGTTCGAAGCGGGACACTCACACAGACGCGCGCTCCGACGAGACCACAAGCGATATTCGCGGTGCTCTCAGTATATTTATTGTGGCTTAGGGGTCTCGTCGATACGCGCGTCTGTGTGCGTGCCGTTTCGTACGTTTGTGGTCTAGCTGGATTTCACATACACGGACATCTCAGAGCCCGGAAAGACGCTGACTCCAAAGTGTGTGGAAGAATAGCGCATTATAACGCACCTAGCCTAAGCGGCTAAGCCATCTATTTTTATGGTATGCGAATACACTTTACTTCTGTTATGACAACTTAGCGATAGCGATATACAGGTTGTAATTTTAATCGTCGGATAACTCTTAAGGGGGTCATTGTACTCATCATTATGAACAACTTTTACTATGGGACCAAACCAGAAATCGAGAAAAAAAAATCAGCTGTTCAGTAATCAATACATTTATCTAATTACATCAAACTCGTCACAAAGTAAGGAGCAGCTGATTCTTTTTTCCGCGGTTTCAGGTTTGGTCCAATATTAAAAGTTGTTCATAATGATGAGTACAATGACCCCTTAAGAGGATAAAGATGATTAAATTTCACCCTGTTAGCACATTCGATACATCATACAGTCGTCCGACGAAACCCGAGCTGCATGTGAAGTTCGGCGAACTATGTAAGCAGCTCGGGCTCTCGTCGGGCGACTGCATGATGTATAGACTGTGCTGTTAGTATCAGAGTTTATAACGGGTGTATAACGTTTATAGATATGTCGCAATACGTAAACAAGTCCCTCAAGAAACGACTAACACAAATAATCCTAGCCACAAGTTAACATGAAAATTACTGCAGATTTGCTGATCCAGGATTCAATGTGCCAAGTGCCTATGTGCCACACACATCCTCTATGACCTAAATGTAAAATACACTCCTATTCCCGCTGGAAACCAGTGCATGTTAGATTATTAGCGGAGAGCCGACTTCCCATTAGGGTATAATAAACCGTACAAACTAGGTAGGATTGCAAGCGGCCCACGCGCGTCCTTGATGGTTGTGGCTCATGCGCGTGTAACGCATGGAAGAGTTAACATTGCATGAACACGTGGAGCGATGACATTCGCTGCGTTACGACTGTATGGTGTCATACTATTGTAATTGACCGATTCACTGACCGACTCCAAGTATTGATGTACTCCCGTTCGCCCCCTTGACTTAGTGCATTGTTAGGCCCCTATGGGAACGAAGGGGAATACACGAAAAAAAATTAATAAAAAAAAAAAAAAAAATAGAAAAGAAAAAAAAATATATTCCCGTTGTCCCCACTCTTGATTTTGTTGGTGGGGACTCCCCACCAACAAAATCAAGGGACGATCGGGAAAAAAATAACGAATTCCCGTTCTTCCCCCTAGGGGAAGTCACCGAAGTCGAGGGGACAAACGGGAATACACCCAAATATTGGGCCCGCACCACGATACTGCCTGCATCTACCACCACTTTTACCATATCCCGCAGCTTTGACGTTTTTCATTTTACCGGTGTGGAGCACCTCATTGCTCAAGTTAAATCAATCAATCTGCCTAGCCTTTTCCCTTTAATTGAGGGGTTAGATTCCAGTAAAATTATACTCGTATAGTACTCGTACTATCTATTTGTTGTGATGAGTTGATGAGAGATTTTATTATTTTAATTACAATAATTGAAAATAATAATATCAATAATTAATATATATATTTTTTTTATTATTATTTTACCTACAGATAAAATTGAGATAATCTGCAGCGTGTTTTGACTGAGAAAATCGCGGAGAAACATAGGTAAGATACGGGTCGAATACAGAACCTCATTTTTAAAATCGGATAAAAATGCGGATCTTATCTCTCTATCATTTAATTATTGTACTTTTGTGTGCACTAAATAAATGGTTTTTTTATCTATCTGTATATCCGAGTCTATATACCTATACATGTTTAATATCTGTCTTTAGATACTTAAGATTCCATTAAAATAGATGGACAAACTTTTAGAAATAATTCAGACCCCCAAAATAAGGACAATGGTTAAGAAAATAATAAGAAAAACGAATTAGATACTTAAAAGAAAAAAATCTGCTGAAGAAAGTACACTAATAATGTTGGTTACCCAATGCATAAACACATCCATGTCTTTGTTATCTCTTAATTCTGATACTACAAATGTGCTAACGTGACCACGTCAGCGCCCGCGCCCGCCGCGTTTTTTTTTTTATTATTTTAGGTACTTTAATTAGTTTTTTTTTTTTTTACTTGGATATCTTTAGTTAGACGTATTGAACGCTGTGTTAAAATTTGTCCACCTATTTTAATGGGACCTTATTTAAAGTTACTTATTTTAAAATAAAGTCGTTTTTCGTGTCTGATAATAGCTGTGTGGCCGGCGTTACTCTTTTAAACTACGCCACAGATTTTTATGCGGTTTTTAACATGTTGTCTCGATGTTTTGTCAAGACGTAACCGTGCGAAGCAGGGGCGGGTCGCTAGTATTACATAATCAAATTCTAATCAACCCCTAATACCAACTGCATAATTTTCTCCTATTAAATCATTCACTCGACCAAATTGCCTCGCCTTACACAATGAGCACGGTTGCTAAGCAACGGTCACACAACAGTCTTGGCACAGAATATTAAAGGTACAGTAGTTTATTTGCGGAGTGACTACGGCCGCTCGGTAGATAATTTATTTATTTATTTATTTATTTATAGTTAATTAAAACGGTTATACACCAATTACAATAATTAACCTAGAAACACAATACTAATATTGTAATATCTACTACATACTTAATAAATAACAGTGGAAATTCTCTCATACTTTCTCTCGCAAAACTTTAGACACACTCGCTTTATCTCTCTCCATTCATCGGCAAACAGATCACAATCAGGATTGACTGCCAGGAGGTCATTGAGGGCTTCCAGAGTCCGACACACCGGCGACTCTGCTCTAGCGACCGTACGACATGCTGGCCGAGCAAACAATTTGTGCCTCTTACTGTGGCGGTGACCTATATAGTTGCCAGGCACATATAATTGACAAAATAGGTTATGTAGCTCAGGACAGTCGATAAGCCCTCTGAGGGTTTTGCAGGCTACCGCTATCTGATTCAAACCTCGTCTAACTTCCAAGGAATTGTAACCCAACATCCCAAAAAGGTAATTCGTTGGGTACATGTACGGAAAATACTTGTGCACTTTTTTAAACAAGAACCTAAGGAAGGTTTTTTGGACCTTCTCCAGCATCAACGTTTGAGTTGCAGTGTAGGGATTCCACACACATGCACCTGCTTCTAATTTAGATCGAACCAGAGTATTATAAAGCAGTTTGATAACATGTGGGCTGTCAAAGTCACGGGCATTGCGCAGGACGAACCCTAAACGCCTGAAGGATTCCTTTGCAAGGGCGGAAATATGGTCTCTGAAAGTCAGGCCTTTGTCGAAGGTTACTCCCAAGTCCTTAATGTTAGTGACGCGAGTAATTTGTTGACCGTCTAATGTGTAGTCATGACAGATTTGAAGCAACCGTCGAGAGTATGACATGACGTAACACTTATCAGTATTGAAATAGAGCTTGTTCTTAATGCTCCAACGGTGGATAGAGTCAATGTCGCTCTGCAGGCGTCTACAATCATCGTCCGTCTTCACTTCCATTATTAATTTCAAGTCATCTGCATATAAAAGATATTTATAAATCCTACAAGTCCGTCCGTCCGTTACTGCCGCGTACTCGAACTGTTGCGTACTTGAGATTTCGAAGGGCGACGTTTTGGCCGTTTTCTATGAAGTTAAACTACTGTAGTATTATACTGTGGTCTTGGCCACTGCAACGTAATGGCGGTACCAAGGCCGCTCTGCTTGGACGTCGATATTGACCTGGATATTAATGTTTGTGGAACTAATATAATCGCTGAGGCTTACTTTTTATGCCTAATGGAGTGACGAGTAAAATGTGTCCGGTACTTACGATAATTTAATGCGAATTTTTTTTTCTATTGGTCCTGAAATTCTGGTAATGCAATCGTTTTTTGTGTGCATTTATGAGTGGTGAAACTTACGTCGGGTGCACCTTGGGCAGCCTACACTGCTAGAATCTGATTCGATTGGCTATTCTATCTGCTTATTAGGGTTCCGTACCAAAATAGTAAAATGGAACCCTTATGGTGCGACGCAGTCAGTCTGTCTGTCTGTCACAGCTGGATATATCAAGACCTACTAATGCTATCAACATGTAATTTGGAACTGTTTTTAGATGACGTTTTCGCAACTATTTTGCAAATAAGAAAGAATTATTTTTTTTTGCAACGGACATAAAGCGGGTCTTAAAAATTTGAAGCTACTAGAGCATGTGGGGTATATTATGAAAGAGCGCTGTTTGCACATTCACAATATTTTTTTTCTTTTTTTTTAGGCCGCATAGTTTTCTAATTTGTTGAAAAATGTATTCTATGTGATAGAAGTTTATGTAAAGATAAAAAAATAAAAAAAAGTAAAAAGTTTATTGATAACATAAAACATGTACATGTATGTATGTGTGTAGGTATATATGTGTGTAGATTACAGGAACAATGAAACGATGTCTCTAAATAGCACACTTTTTCAGAAATCGGAACGGAACCGTGCGCGAGTCCTACTCGCTCGTGACCGGTTTTGTTGTATGTTAAAATAGCTGATCCGACAGACGTTGTCCTGTCAAAATTTTAATAATTCATACAAAATTTTTCTTTAAAATGCACTTGAGTTCCGAATTTTCCAATTTTTTAATTTCGATATTTTGATGCCTCACTGGTGGCATTTTCTTAACAATTAAATAAACCAAAACTGAAGGCAATTGCGTGATAGATAACACAACGATAAGTAACACACTGAGTACTATAAACTACATTGCTGGTAGTTTTAAAAACAGCAGGTAGGTACCTACTGTTAATATAACCTTCTAAACTTTTTTACTACTTTTTTCACAAAACAACAATTTTTATCTATAACATCCGAAAAAAAAGTTAATTTGTTGTTGTAAGAAACTGAACAACTAAACGTCAATCTGTCAATCTGTCAATTCTGTCAAAATTCAAAATTCCCTAATGTATCACTCACTTTTCCGTATGGAGATTTAGTTACCAAAATTTCTCACTTTTCCGTACTATTTTTCAAACATTTTCTTTTATACTTAAACCTTGTCCTGACAATTAGAAACAACAAAAATAGAATTAGCAAAGCAATTGATTTTTGTTTATACAACGTGTCGTTTTGCATCCTCGTCAAATTTATGGGTGTGGTATAGACCATCAAACCGAACAACTTTTTTCATGGCACCAACATCGTGGCATGGCATCAACCTAACCTCTACTGACATGGCTGGCGATTATGGCACCTTATCTACCAAGATATGGTAGCTATTCTCATAATATGTCAATGGAAGAAAAAAAAGAAATGCAATAGCTAAGAAACTTTAGATTCATCTAGCATAGGAACACCACCCCCAAATTCCGGAGAATCAATGGATGCAAGAAGCACAGGACCGGTAGATGTGGCGCTGGCGATGCTGACGTCTTAAGGCTGAAATCCTAGACCAATATTTTACCTTCGAACACGAATTAGACTATAAGTACCTAAGGTTATTTAAAAACCCGTTCTACGTGAAATCATTTCGTAAAGAGGCGCTTATCAACCTGATTCACACGTTAACGCTTCATTCTATAGTATGTCAACATCGAAAACCACATGTTCACCACAACGCTGTATCGTCATGACGTTGCGATAACGCAGAGTTCTCTTATCTCCCTAACATGGGTTACATACTATATGGTCGTTGGTTACATACCATCGACTGTCTATCATAGTTTCATCAATCAGTTAACATCAGTCTCCTAACTTTTTTATAAACCTACTAAGTAAACTGCGCACAAATACTTCTAAATCTATACAACATGTCGTTTTCAAATTCAAATTCAAAATTCTTTTATTTGGGACAGCATGGGAACCATTTTTGTTAGTAAACATCATAAATACAACTTATACACTAGGATTAGTAACAAACTTATGAATAAAACCAAGTTAATGAGTCATGTACCTACGAGGCATTTCATGCGGACAGTGATTCCCCCGCATGAGATGCCTCAGTACAGGAGCTCTCGGGTCCTCAGCCACGACTTTCAGGATGCTATTGCTACTCCCTCGAATCCCCCCCACAAGCGATGCCACCTTTTTCCTGATGATAGCATGGAAACCATCTGTACTCGATTGGGCAAACATCCCCGAGGCACTACAGAAACGAGGGATTTTGCATCCTCGTCAAATTTAAGGGTGTGGATATAGACCATCAAACGAACAACTTTTTCCATGGCACCAACATCGTAATCGCGAAAAAATAATCAGCCGTTCCATACATTTGCGTCGAGTAGTTATTGAAGTTTTCTATGGGACAGTTGAAATTTTTTTCGCGAACGTGTTGGTCCCATGGAGAAAGTTGTTCGGTTTGATATTCTGTATTACACCGTGAAATTTGACGAGGATGCAAATCGACCGTTGTATATCAATCTGCCTAGCCTTTTCCCAACTATGTTGGGGTCGGCTTCCAGTCTAACCGGATGCAGTTGAATACCATTATTTTACATGGAGCGACTGCCTATCTGACCTCCACAACCCAGTAACTGGGTAATACGATACCCCTTGGTAAGACTGGTTGTCAGACTTTCGGGCTTCTGACGACCCGTAACGACTGTCAAAGATCCTCGAATGACAGCAAATCGACCGTTGTATATGTTTACTAATAAAGCTGAAGAGTTCGTTTGTATGTTTGAACGCGCTAATCTCTGGAATGGATTTGAGAAATTATTTTTTAATTTATTTTTTTTAAGGCTATAGACTATTTAACATCACGCTAGGACCGTTAGGAGCCGAGCAAAAAGATAAAAAAAACGTCAGAAAGAACACTAAGCAAAAACGAAGTAATATAGCACAGGCTGGCGATTCGATGTGACGGGCTGGGCCGGGGGAATACGAAATTTCACGCGAACGAAGTCGTGGACGGAAGCTAGTTTATACTAATAATAAATGTTTGTTTGTATGTTTGAAAGCGCTAATCTCTGAAACCACCAGCCGGATTAGAAAAACCAACTCTTGAGGAAGTGCCTTTCGCCACGATAACGATATATTGCGTGTGAGGTAATAAAACAAATCAGGTTTATTAGATTCCCATAACGTTCCTGAAATAATTTCATGTACCGGTCATCTTAGTATGATATATGAATTCACACCCCATCAGTCTGCGGAGGGCTGTCCCTTACACCCTGTTTAAGGTAACTGCTAATTAGTGACCGATACTTAAACACATGATTATACTTCTGTTAACAAACAACTTTTACTATGGGACCAAGCCTGAATAATACGGACATTTGTAATACCAGAGCCTGAGATGTCTCTTGTGGCTGTAATTACTCAAACCGTGACACAGCAACGCACCAATGGTCGTCCCAGGACGACCATTCACTGGAGAATTTTGAGGAAATTTTTTGAGATAATCCTATTACCTACTTTCAAAATGTTTGTATATGTGAGCACCATGTATCTATAACATAATTTATCTATCATTAATTGCTTAATTAGGGTTCCGAACCAAAATAGTAAAAAGAAAACTTTATGGTGTGACTCAGTCTGTCTGTCTGTCACAGCTGGATATCTCAAGAACTACTAATGCTATCAACTTGAAATTTGGAATAGTTTTAAATGACGTTTGCCCAACTATTTTGCAATAAGAAAGAAATAAAAATATATATGCTTTTTTTTTGCAACAGGGACTGAAAGGGGGTCTTAAAAATTCGAAGTAAGGCTACTAGGGCATGTGGGGTATATATGAAAGAGGGCTGTTTGCACATTCTCAAACATTTTTTTTTTCTTTTTTAGGCCGATAATTTTCGACTTTTGATGAACTTTAAAAAAATACCATCCCCCCCCCCCCCCCCTCCCCCTAGAAAAATAGCACAGTTTTTCAGAAATCGTGAACAAAAATTACATATAAATGATAGTACCAGAACCCTAGACTAGAATCAATTTTTTTTTTTTTGGAAATTTCGGCGTTCATTGGTGCCTTATAATGTGCCTACTAGAAATAAATTATTTGACTTTGGCATAGAGCTAGACTCATACACACTCAGCTTGGTACTCAGCGGGAGGCGGGATAAGAACATCGGGCGGAGCAGTACGCGGGCTATTCTGAAGGAGCTAATTTCACCACCAATGAAACTCAACGCGGTAAGCACAATACCGCGTTCAAGAGCTGTCACTGTCAATATTCCGTAACAATGATGACATTGACAGCTTGCTTTTGAACGTGGATATATATGCTGATTGCGTTCAGTTTCATTGGTGTGACCAAAATCAAGATTAAACTGCTGGATTTTCCTATCCAACGAGAATCTTGCTACATTTCTCGTCATAATCTCTTACTCGGCATTACGACTCCTATTCTATCAAATCTCATAAGTCATTTGAATGGTATCTGTGACCTAGTTAGCACAAAGCGGCCGCTGGGCCCGTCAACCTGTCCAGATAATGGCTTCCTGTTAAATGGACAATAGATGAATGACTATTGTTGGTTATTTACATCTGTAGGCTGGTCCAGAGTTGGGATTGTGTGAGTTTATGATAATAATAGTTGAAATAATAAATAAACCAGCTCTTCACGGCGACTTCCAACCCTCTGACAGAGTTACGGAAGTCTCCTAGAAACGTCGTCAGCTGTATACATCGTGTAGCCGTACGCCGCGCCGCCGTGTCATGATGCTTCTTATGGCAATTAAAACTGATGTGGTCTCATTGACACACTCAATAAAGCCTAATGGCACTGATTGCTGGACACAGTTTCAACAAAAGCAGAGAGAAGAGGACAAAGCCGGTAAACAACCAATAGATTATTGTATTGCGTTGAAGTTATGCGGAGAGATACAAAAATAACGCTAACCCATTGGTTGTTGGAGACATCTCTCAGAATGACGAGCCAAAATATGCATTACAGAAAAAAGGTGACCAATGATACTGAAAACAAATTGGCCGTTTTACAAAAGACAATAATTATTGCAAACATGGCCCTTTATTATACGTTGTGTAACGCATACAGTTGAGGGCTGAAAACTAACATTTAATTTGCCTTGATGCTGATTACTTATCCCATTATTAATAAAGCCAATATCAGACTTTCATTCGGCATCTTTCACTCGAAGTGAAACGTCAGAGCATAAAATGAACAAAAGTGAAAAATTATTTAATTTGTGAACCGATCCAACATGTTGGATTTCGACATTCTGCAACTTGCACTCGCCTACTGAAAGATCGAAAATAAAATGCAAAGAGCAGCTGATGTACGTTCATTCTTATATACATAATTTTATCGGAGTCGTGTCAAACGTGGAATGAATCCACTAGAGTGAAGTGTCTGATATCGGCTTAACACTTGTAATTAATTAAATATGCAAGGCCCATTCAATACCTTATTTTGATGAAAAAAAGAATCTATGTTGAAATCTATAAACCATCATCAGCTGCATACAGCGTCAGTTGTTGCGTCAAAATGTGCTATGGGAATGTACTGAATCTACAGATTTTTTTTTGATCTTTGAAATGCTCAGTGCAGTTTCAAAACTCTGATGTTAGACAAACTTTACGCTTTAGACCACATTTCAACACCTTACATATAAAATATCTTGTCAAAACCTCGCCTATTCCTAAGAATCCAAGTGGTACTCACCCTCATCAATGTCCGGTGGCAACCCTCCCACAAAGACTTTGCGGCTGAATCGCTCGCCGTGCTCCGAGCCCGCAGACACTGGTGACGAGCGGGCCGGCGAGCCCAATGCGCTCACACACATTGATAGACCTGGAACAAGGAACGGGTCATTATGAGGAGGTGTTTCACTTCGGATGAGGTCATTGGGAAACCCTTGTTGAGCTGTTGTTGTTGTTGTTGTGCAGCAAGCACATCTGGACCGGTAACGAGGCGCTGTCGGTGAACAAAAAAAGCCTCAAAGCCACCTGGCTGGATAGGCTTGCTGCTCTGTTTATGATATCTATCACGCCTATGGGATCGGACCCAAGTTCCAAAGGCCAGAAGTCGCGCTTGTGAGTGAACCAAAGAGGCATTTCCACCTTGGTTGGTGTCAATGGTTATTGCTGCGATACCAGAGACATCGCGAGTTACCTGCTGTCACAGACTAAAGCCGCTGACAGACTTGAACATTCACTTGTAACAGAACATCGAGCATTGGCCATTTTAAATTTGTCGAGCAGAAGAAAGAACAGAGCCAAAGCATAGAGCCAAACATTGCTACGAATATTTTCACAATCATTCTAGCGAACGCTCTAGTAAATGCTCGTTAAAAATTTATTTTTCGCGAAGATGTCAGACTTGACTTGAAAATTGCTCGGCTCGGCAAAAATCTCGAAGCAAATTTACTGGCGTTTTGCTAGAATGCTCGCTAAAACGCTGGCTAGAACACTCGCTAGAACACTCGCTAGAACGCTCGCTAAAACGTTCCATTTAAACATTTGCTAGAATGCTCATTACAAGTGAAAGCTAAGTCTATCAGCGGCTACAAAGCTAAAAACCATTAAATCTGGAACAAAACAAAGATTCTTGCCTGCAGAATTAGGGCTGGTGGGTGTAGAAAGTATACTTCCCCAGACGAGTGAGTTCTACTCATCATCAGGCTACAGAAGAGTCCGGACACTGCTGGACATAAGCCTTTATTCGGCTTCTCTTATCCAGAAGATCCGCTCTCCGAAGATCTCTGGCTCTACTGGTATAATGAGGGGTACATACCGGCAGCAGACAGCCTGGAGACCACATCCTGTGCCTGGTCTGGCACGGAGGGCGAGCCAGCGCCGGCCGCGCCCCCCCCAATTGCCGCCTCCTCCACGCCGGGGAAGAACGGCGACTTGCCTGCAGACAAAAAAGAAGAAATTAAGTCATGGTTTTACAAAATAGATCATGTAAGAAAGCCCGCAAGCCTAAAGTTTCCAATTCCTCAATAGCACGGTATGGACAAGGATTTAAAAGACGGTAAATGGCATTAACATCTAAGGTAGAATTTTCTAAGAACAAGAACAGCTGCCACGCTAGATCCTGACTAAAGAACACCGAACTGCCGAAAGACCGTCCTATGTTCTGTCCATTATTATGTGTTGCCTAACGATTTAAACCCATCACCGAAAGCTTAGTTTAAACTAACAAGGTTTTTTACCAGGAATGTCATAACGATGACATACTCGTACATAGCTACATATTAATTCAAATTGTCATACTTTTACCTACTTGAGGGGCTCGTAGCTAAGTAATAATAGCCGCAAACGGGTCGATCGATCAGGGGGATGGGTGACCATCTTTACTTACTGAGAACCCTCCGTGCCTCGGAAAGCACGTTAAGCCGTTGGTACAGGCTGTCATTCTTGGATCTTTGACAGTCGTCAGAAGCCCGAAAGATAGCCAGCCTTACCAAAGGGTATCGTGTTACCCAGTAACTGGGTTGTGGAGATCAGATAGGCAGTCGCTCCATGTAAAATACTGGTATTCAGCTGCATCTGATTAGACTGGAAGCCGACCCCAACATAGTTGGGTAAAGTCAACCGATTTTTTTTTTTACCTACGCGAGTATTTGGGAATGCCTTAAATAACCTACCTAGTGTTTAAAGTATGTAATTAAAAAAACTAGCCAGCATGTACTGTTAAATAGTTGACATAGACGTGACCCCGAGTGACCCTAGAGAGGTCACAAATTTAACAGGTCATCGAACTACAAATCCAGTATGTCCTGCCAACGAGGGTGACACCGTTTTTGTTGAAAATTGGGACAGGTTAGGATGTTTTTTTTAAGCTACAGCCTACAATATACAATGGAAGACTTGACGGCCTATTGGAGTGAAGTGTTTATAAAAGAGATATTTTACTGTGTCTGTGTACCTGTACAATCAATACATGAGTTCTATTAGGTACACAGTTATTAGAAAAAAAAAATCCTTCAAAAGGTGGAAAATTCCTACTAATCAACTTTTACTATGACATTAAGAAGCCTTCACGGTGTGATACTTTTAAATCTATCCTAAGTACCTAAAAATGGAAAAATTTGTGAGTTTGTATGTAGGGGTAGGTAATCTTCGAAACTACTGATCGGATTCTGAAAATTATTTCACTAATAGGAAGTGTTACATGATATATTTTATGTTGAAACACTGCTTCCACAACCCGGTTATTGGATAATACGATACCCTTTGGTAAGACTAGTTGTCAGACTTTCGGGTAATGTTTTTAAGTTAGTTCGATTTTTAGTTTTTTTTATGAAAAATATAATTCAAGAATGATTTACGGCGAGATTTTAATGGAATTTAAGTTATTATCATAGCTGATGTAGCAGATCTTTGTTAAAAAATAAAGTTGAAAAATGTCAAAAACTTTGGCCAAAGATCACTAATTAATCACATTTTATTTTTCGTAATTTACATTTTTCTTAGACAAAAATTACAAAAAAAAAAATACTGAATTTCGGTAGAACATTTAATTTTGGTGGCTTAATTTGTTGCATTTTAACCCCACTATGACGTCCTTCCTGCAAGGAATACGTCAGATTACAAATAATCCTGTATAATAAAATTATTAAATTGATTCTAGGACTTATTCTTCAATTGCCTACCGAGCGACCTCTACAATTTTATATTGCACTGTAATTTTCTTCACAGACACCTCAATAATGAATATCTATTATTTTACAGAAATCCTAATAAACAAACTCGTCATGGCTGTCCTACCGAGTACAGAGTTTTACGACAGCAGCATTGACACCGCAATCACTACTTGTTATAAAACTTGCAGTCTGTCTGTCAAAGCTTATCTACAAAACTATTAGACGGATTTTGGTGCGGTTTTTGCTGTAAACTTTCAGGGATTTCAAAGAGAAGTTTTGTTTGAGCTGCGGTTCGGATTAAGATTTTTTTCATTTTGAAAAAAGCCACCCGCATGACTAAAATGGGTTTGCCCATGCATTGCTGAATTTAGAGAATTTGCCTGTGATTACACTGGCACGCATACCTTTCAAACCGGAACACAGCAACGGCAGATGGCAGATATAAAATAAGTATAGCTTCACTACTATAGTATGACCGTTACCGCTGTACCGCGCCTTCGGTATGTGCACAGCGAGACGGGGGGAAGTGCAGGCTGCTCATTCGTCAATAATTAATTGCTCACGGACATCCCGCCGCTCATTCGTCACCGCTCACGGCGGCGTCCCGCCCCCCGCGGTACAGCGGTATCGGTCAAACTATACTAAAATTATCCTAATAATATGAAAAATGTGAAAGTTTGTATGTTTCGATGTTTGTTACTCAATTACGAAAAAACGGCTAAACGGATTTGGATGAAATTTGACACACCGATGGTTACCTGGATACTTTCGGGCTTCTGACGTAACGACTATCGAAAGATCCACGAATGACAGCCGGGACCAATGGCTTAAGGAGCTCTCCGAGGCATGGAGAGGTCTAGGTATGTAAAGATGGTCTCCCATCAACGGAACAACCGCGGCAAGCCTAGCTTAACCTGATCAATCAACCCGTGCGGCTGTTGTTACTAGGCCACAGTCCCCTCAAAACTCACAAAATGAGTTCCCCCAATTAAAATGATCCATTTTAAAGAAAATCCCCATAATTCATATTTAAAAAGTGCTCGAGCATGCGCGAGAATTTTTCCATTTGGTGGAGTCTGACCTTTAGGAAACCAAAGCTTTAAAACCCTGCTTATTATATACGGCACTGTAAACTGTAATAAATAATACAATACATAATTTAATTTACTACTTACATTGGATCATTATTTATAACTAAGTCAATGACATTCATAAAAAATGTCCACCATTTTGGAAAAGCGCCAAAGAATAGTTATTTAAACGCGAGTTAAATAGATTTGTTAGTCAATATGTGTAACATTGGTTACAGATTTAATTAAATAATATCTTTCATAATATTAAGTCATCGTCTGACTCACAGAACATATAACTGTTTTGTGATCTGACTAACCTTTTCCCAACCATGTTGGGGTCGGCTTCCAGTCTAAGCGGATCCAGCTGAATACCAGTATTTTACACGGAGCTACTGCCGATCTGACCTGCACAACCCAGTTACTGGATAACACGATACCCCTTGTCAGACTTTCGGGCTTCTGTCGACCCGCAACGACTGTCAAAGATCCACGAAAGACAGCCAGGACCAACGGCTTAAAATGCTTTCCGAGGCACGAAGGGGCCTCGGTATGTAAATATGTTCACCCATTCGGACCAACCGCGGCAAGCGTAGCTTAACCTGATCGATCGATCGACCCGTGCTCGTAAAAAATGTGTTTTAATAATTACCTATTAAATTAATGTTATTCTTTCTTTCTATATAAATACTAAACTATTGAGACGCGCAATTTACGGGCTAGGCAGAGTTCCAAGATCATAACTATAAAATAATAATTACAACATCTTTAAATCTGCAGTTTGATTTAATGATATTATTATAAATTATTGATAATGATAAGTTATTTTTGTCCGTGACAAGGCCTTTTTTTTTACCCGACTACAGCTAAGCAAGAAGGAAGGGTTATGATTTTAGCAGTCTATGTATGTATGTAAGTATGTATGGGGTCCAATAGGGCCGATGCTGCCGGGGTCGCGGGTTGTTCGAAAGAGATACCGTGGCCCTGGCACGGGCAGCTGAAGGAACACGGGTGGGTTTTAGTCAGTAAAAGTCTGACACGCCCTCCCGCTCCTCCCAGAGCGGGAGTAGTCATTTGGTGATTACCCATCCACAAAAAAAAAAAAAAGTATGTATGTATTTACGTGTGCTCCACCGTAGCGCTTAAATGACTGAACCGATTTTAATGAATGAGGTATCAATAGATTCGTAATAATGGTCCGGGTGGCATAGGCTATATACATTCTCCCTAAATTGATTATGGTGGACTTTACACGTAAATTTCTGACCACGAAAAAAATTTTATTGAGACAATAATGACATGTTTGGTGTCAAAAGAAAGGTTTTGACGAGCACATTACAAATATGTATATATGTCATATTATTTAAGTCAATAAATATGTTTAAATTGATAAAAATATGTTAAAGTAGAGGTTAATAATATTAATTTAATTGGTTACAGACCGACCGCGGCGAGCGTGATTTTTCAGTAGTCGGGTTTTAGTTTTTAAACTTACTTTTTATTATTTTTCATCTGATAAAGAACCGTGATCATTTCAATCTGTCTGATTCATTAATCTTCTACTAGGTATATAAATAAAAATCAACTGCCGAATCACTTTAGAACGGTTGTATCTAAATGGCTAATTCTTTTTTATGTTAACCGACGAAAAAAAAGGAGGAGGTTCTCAATTCGACACATATATTTTTTGTATTTGTAATTGTCAGGACAAGGTTTGTATGAAAGAAAATGTTTGAAAACTTGTCGGGAAAATTGGAAAATTCGGGATAGTGTATGAATTATTGAAATTTGGACGTCTACGTCTGTCGGGTCAGCTAGCGTAATAAAAATTAAATGCCGTTCGTTGGTAAGAGCATCTCTTCAGAACGGCTGGACCGATTTGGAAATCTTTATTCTAAAATGTTCGTAAAAATCCCAATCAGGTTTTTACGGAATGTAAATTTTTAAGTTGCCGGGAAAATTTGAAAATTCGGGAAAACAAAGTGGGAATTCTATGGTAATTTTGTATAATAATCAGCCTTAGAGTTCCCACTGCTAGGACACAATCCTCCTCTCTGTGAGAGAGAGTGGGCTGTAATCCACCACGCGGGTCCAGTGCCGGGTTGGTAGATGTCACATGTCTTCGAATTTTTGGTTCTAGGACATGCCGGTTTCCTCACGATGTTTTCCTTTACCGTTTTGAGAGCAGTGCTGATGAAAATATTTAAACAAAGTAAAGCGCCTGCCTGGGTTCGAACTCACGACCTACAACTTGTAAGTTGGGGACGTTACCTCTGGGCCACCCACTGCTCTTTCTCTGGGCCACCACGGCTTTTAATGGGAATTTTGTAAGTAAGTCAGGACCACGTGTCAGTTCAGCTAATTACTACTAAAATTGGAGGCAAAGGTAAATAAGAAAAGAAAAATTACACTAAAATGTTAATCCTGTAAAAGAAGACAATTGAATGTAGGTACCTACCTAGAGAAAACTCATTTTTATATGTTTGTAGAGAGTTTCACTTTTTTGATAGACTAATAAACAGCTGGAAAATGGTCTTTCAGCGTTAAACGCAATAAAAATATTAAAATTCAACATAAAAGCGTACTGAAAATCTTTACGACTGTTCCCTTTGGGATAGGCAGTGACATTTTGGAACGCCTGTCTCTGCTCCTAATGTGTAATTTCGCAGCAATAAAATTAAAAGCCATATTTTCTTACGGGTTGATAACGTGGCTCTCTGCCTATCCCATAATGGAACTTGAAGATAAATTATAAGAAAAAATAAAACACTCACTCTTTCTGTACGGGAACCTCGGGCCTCTAATAAAAGGTGTAACCAGAGGAATAGTATGCACCGACATAATATTTTGCACGATTACTTTCGAAAACGCGGTTTTACTAATGAAAATAAATTGCAAAAATCGTTTTTGTATTTTTCTTCAAAAAATCGTGTGACCCGGCTACGACGGACTACGCGAATGGAAAAAAAATAGGATCGACAAACGTTCCAAATTTGAAATAATATTTTTTGAATCTAGCATGCCATGCCAGCGGTATTCGATCGAGTAACGATATTTACCCGTTTTAAATAACTGCTGAATAACGTTTAAAATAACTTTGATAGTTATGTAGGTACGTTATGGTATTTTATTAATGAACGATTCATTTTATGTTTTCAATGCCGAGTGGTAATGAACTTAGGTATTAGAAAAGTTTTAATGTTCTTGTTGTTTTCTTATACAAAAACAATAATTTGCATCAGTATTATTTTTAGCTTAAAATCCATCTCTAAGGTATTTTTTTCTTACAAAATCTTGATAATATGATCTGATAATAAAATGTGCTTTGCTCTTCTGCCTACCCAAAACGATGCATTCGCCTTGACATACCCGTATCGCATATAGCACATAGTCAATGTCGTATTGCAGCACCCACTAACACGCCAAGTGTCGCAATGCTGATTCGAGTTAACTTTAGCCGCAGAGTTGCGATTTGTCGCTGCGACTGGCTTTTTGGATGAAAATTTAATAAGTTATGGGCAACGGGCTCATAATGTCTGATGCGGAGGAATGCGGAAAATGTCGTAAGGTAAGTTATGAGTGTGAATATGGATGGCTGTAAGAGCAGGATAAGACCAAACAAACAATGGATAGATTGTGTCAAAGATGATGTGGTTAGAAAGGGGGTGACAAGGGAAGGGGGAAGGAAGACGACGTGCTGATCCGATCAATAAAAAAAACTTTTTTACAAAAAAATACAACCGACTTCCAAAAACAACACTACAAAGTGAAAAATAACTTTAATTTCGGAAGTCGGTGTCTAGTTAAATGTATTTTCGTTTTTTGGCACCGACTTCCGAAATTAAAGCTATTTTTCACTTTGTAATGTTGTTTTTGGAAGTCGGTTGTATTTTTTGTAAAAAAGTTTTTATTTTTTCACTTTTTAGTTGTGGTACCTACCCCACACAAATTCTAATACCACTACCTACAAAACAAACTAGAACATCATCCATATAAAAGTGGGGAAAAAATACGTATTATTGAAGCTAACTCAAAAACTACCGAAGCAAAGTTAATCAATTTTATATGGGACCAACTGTGTTGTATACCCTCTCGAATAAAACAAAAAAAAATCCAAATCGGTCTAGCCATCTTCGAGTAATCGGGGAACATACATAAAAAAAATAAAATAAAAAAATAAAAAATTGGTTCCGACGAATTGAGAACCTCCTCGTTTTTGAAGTCGGTTAATTAGGATAAGAGTGAAATATTTATCTAAGTATGAAATGGTAGAATTTTTTAGTAATTTTTTTTATGGTAGTTATTCTACGATTCCTTTGGGGTCTTATTTTAAAAAAGTATTTTTGTATAATTTAAAGTATTAGGTACACAAGATTTATTAATGAAATACCGCATTATTAGAACAAAATGTCGTATTGCGGCATAAACTTCATCGTATTCACAGTAGTACCTATTCTACTTAATAGTGTCGCATTGCTAATTATTGACGGGTCAACGAAGGCTTCCTACACAAAAGCAACTTTACTTCTCACAAGACTTTCGTATTTTATTTAATATCTTACTTGTACCTATTTTAAAGTCTGACAACCAGTCTTACCAAGGGGTATCGTGTTACCCAGTAACTGGGTTGTGGAGGTTTGATAGGAAGTCGATTCATGTAAAATACTGGTAATACTTATTCAGCCGGCGGTTAGACTGTAAGCTGACCCCAACATAGTTGGGAAAAGGCTAGGCAGATAATGATTAGGTATCTTACTTTTATAAATAAAAGTAGTCCACCTAATCTGTTAAGACGCAGATATAAGCCAATGGCCTTGAGTGGTTAGCTTGCGTGTTCTGTGCTGAGCTCACGTAACGCGTCGTACGTCCAGCCAGTAATAGGACTCGCCATGACGGAGCGCTGTTCCAAATTAGATGCATTATTAATTTATTGTACTTAAGTGTTTTCATAATTATGAAACAAACTGTACCTATTATATAAAAACACGTATACTAAAAGATAAATAATTAAATTATCTATTAAATATGAAGGTTTAATTAATAACAATACGTTTGATAGTTTTTGCGTGATTCTCAGTTTTTTATCCGCGTTAGACATAACTTTAATTTTTTTTTATTGTTTATTTTAAATCTTCAATAGGTAGGTAGGTATTTACACTTTGTAATAAGTATAAACATAATCTAAAATATTCACATATTAATTTATTTAAACAATGCTCTTTTTAACATATATTTTTTCCTAATCATTTACACTAGTGTTTTAGACGTGATCTTCAGTTTAAATTTATTAAAAAGTCGGTTGTCCTCACCTTAATAATCAACGAAGATGGCCAAAGCGTTGCCGTTGTCGTGAACAGTCATGCAATGTCGTATTGCACCTACAACACGCGAAATGTCGCAATGCAGGGTCACGACTTGTCGCAGACCCCTTTTTTAAACTTTCTTCTGTGAATTTTATAATCTGTGGCTTGTGAGTTATGTCTAACTTGACCAGAGCCTGGCGTAGCATAAAAAAGTATTTTTTTATACATAACTTTTCCTAGGAAAGCGATTCCGTCATGTTAAAACCGCTGCCATGAAAATCTGTAATTTTCACCAGTATTTGACGTTAAGTCAAACCCCGCTGCCCAAAGATTTAAATCGCTAGATTTACTCTCATCGTACTTAGTCACAAGAAAAAGTGTCAAGAAGAGAGAGCTCACACATTATGAAATAGCGTTACCATGACAATCAAGTGTAGTCAATGCGTCATTGAGTGCCAGAGATGTCAAAACGAATCAGAAATGCGACCATCTTTAGACGCGACAGGGCGAATCTATAGATTTAAATCTTTGCCACTTTAATAATTAAATCTTTTGGAGCAGGGTCTAATGTCAAATTTTCATGACGGCCGTTACGGCCGCTTTCTTATGACACCGAAGCTTTAGTACGAAGTTGAATACTAAATGCACTGCAGAAGACCTAATTCCCACAGCGGTCGATTTTACTCAAGGCAGTGCGGAATTATTTATTTTTTATGGCAACATTATAAGTAGAACAAAATTCATGCAGGGTTCTATTATTAAAATCCATTTTTAACCGACTTCAAAAAGGAGGAGGTTATCAATTCGTCGGAACCTTTTTTTTTTTTTTTTATTTTTTATTTTTTTTTTTTTTTATGTATGTTCCCCGATTACTCGAAGATGGCTGGACCGATTTGGATTATTTTTTTTTTGTTTGAAAGGGTATACTTCCCAGGTGGTCCCATGATCATCAAGTCAGGATCTGATGATGGGATCCTGGAGAAATAGAGAGAACTCTTCCAATTTTATAGGCACACTTGAAGCGATTTGAATAGTTTTTGGAAGAGTACTTTCTTGGAGTGGTCCCATTTCAATTTGGTGAAGATCTGATGAAGAACTTCTGAGATAGGCAACGGAACTCCTCAATAAATGATAGCAAATGGACTGGGATTGCTGAAATCTCATGTCTGTTTGTTGTTCACACCAGTTCATAACATAACATCACGCCAGTACGCTGTGAAGGGGTAAGCACATGTGAACCACTAAAAAGTGAAAAAAAAAAACTTTTTTACAAAAAAATACAACCGACTTCCAAAAACAACACTACAAAGTGAAAAATAACTTTAATTTCGGAAGTCGGTGGCAAAAACGAAAATACATTTAATCAGACACCGACTTCCGAAATTAAAGTTATTTTTCACTTTGTAGTGTTGTTTTTGGAAGTCGGTTGTATTTTTTTGTAAAAAAGTTTTTTTGTGTATCGAAGTTCTGTGCGTTAAATTCTATAATACCAACCAATACCTAATTATTTGAATAACGTTATGAAAAATAACTACCTATGTATTCTTTAGCGTTCATTCGGAAAACTGAAATAATAAGGAACCTTGCTGATTGCTCCCGCTAGAGGGCACCATTGCAATAGATTTGACTAGAAACAAAAAGGTTATAATAATTTAAATTGTAAATAATTTTATTATTAAATGCATTTTTATGAGACCGTACTATCGCATTAGATAATGAAACCTCTAATGATAGTTAGAAGGGGGATACAGAAATAAAATAAATAACGTTAGTAGAAGTTTAGGCCTCTTCTGTCATCTATCTATGGTTTAAAAAAAAAACTATGGTTATGTGACTGTTAGTATGAGAAATCCGGTGTGCTTACAATCTACTGATATACTTATTAATATTATTTTAGTGATAGCAGTTCGTCAGGAATAATCTTATCTATCCTAACTAATCCTACTTCCTACTATATGTATCAAAAATGCGAAAGTTTGTGAGGATGGATGGATGCTTGTTACTCTTTTACGCAAAAACTACTGAACGGATTTTGATAAAATTCGGCACGCAGATAGTTTATAACCTGGATTAACACATAGGATACTTTTTATCACGATATTAGGTACAACGGGTTCGAGACTTAAGAGGGTGAAGCCGCGGGGCGCTGCTAGTATTATAAATGCTAAAGTGAGTTTGTTTGTTTGTTACGCTTTCACGCTAAAACGGCTGAACGGATTTTGATGAAATTTGGCTCATAGATAGACTCTGACCTAGATAAGTTATCCCGGTAGTACCTACGTTCCCATGGGATAATGTCCAATCACCACGCGGGCAAAGCCACGTCTGTAATAACGCATCAGTCAATGAATCAGTGTTGTGCCATTAGGTAGTATGTGCAAGAATGAAAGCGTTCATTAATTCACTAAAAACTAATAATTTCGCAAGCAATGGTAAATTGCAACATTGCAAGCATTTTAGTCACAAAACATTATGGAGGATGCGCTGTGGTAGCCCACGAAATTCAAATTTTCTTGCGTTTTATGCAATTCGCAGGTCCGTGTCAGGTTGTATCTTGATTAAAATATGATACGCGGGAATAAAACATATGTATTTACATAATTTTAACCATAAAAATCATCATTACATCTCTATAAGTTAGATTTCGTGCAGAGTCGTTAGATTTCGTTCGTTCGACGAATCTGCACGAAATCTAACTCAGAGAGATGCATTGATGATTTTCACTTCATCAATATCGCAAAAGCAAATGTGTTTGAAATTCTTATAAACATGTTTTTCACCTTTTGGTATTATTTTAACCTACAAAGGTAAAAGGATAAAATAAAGCTGAAATAATGTTAATAATAAGTAATAAAAATAATGTTTATCCCGTGTCAAAGTGGCGCCATTTGATGTCTCAGCTTTGCGTAATATTCTCTTTAAAACCTATTTTAAAAAGGCTTTAAACAAATTGTTATGAAAAAAATGTAATTGTAATTGGCGGGAAAAGCATTCACACAGTTTCTCGTGCTTTTTTAACCGACGAAAAAAAAAAGGAGGAGTTTCTCAGTTCGACAAGTATTTTTTTTTTCATTTTTTTTTTATGTATGACCACGCATAATTTTTTATAGAGTCGTCCGATTTGATTTTTTTTTTTGTTTTATTCGAGAGGGTCTACCTCAAAGTTGGTCCCATATAAAATTTATTAACTTTGCTTGAGTAATTTTTGAGTTAGTTTCAATAATACGTATTTTTTTCCCCACTTTTATATGGATGATGTTCTAGTTTCTTTTGCAGGTAGTGGTATTAGAATTTGTGTGGGGTAGGTACCACAACTAAAAAGTGAAAAATAAAAACTTTTTTACAAAAAAATACAACCGATTTCCAAAAACAATTTTAATTTCGGAAGTCGGTGGCAAAAACGAAAATACATTTATCCAGACACCGACTTCCGAAATTAAAGTTATTTTACACTTTGTAGTGTTGTTTTTGGAAGTCGGTTGTATTTTTTTGTAAAAAAGTTTTTATCACGAAATCACTCCCACAGATTGCAGGAAAGCAAGAGGAATGATGTTTTACACAACAAATACTTTTACAGGATTACGCAATGCTGATGAAGGGTACAAAAATTCACAACCAGGAAATAAATAGTTTTTAAAAACCTATTTCATCAAAAGTTCTCCTTGGAGTTTATGGGAAGCCAAAATCTAACCCGGAACCACAGAACAACACCATTCCCATACAACTGTCATACATCTCATACACAAACACACAACTCCCCTTTTCGGATGTTGGCTAGCTCAGCTGAGAGGATGTCACTCATTACTTGCGACCTCCATATGTATGATTACTGACTGTACCTGTATGTATGTGACATTTTGTAACTAAACAATGATTGCGATGAAGTTAAATGTCATTTGCATGTTGTAGTCATTGTTCTCGTAGGTAGGTAACTATGGGCCTCTGAATGATCGCTACAATGATTGATAGTAAGCAGAATGAATGTCTTACTGTATTCTAGATCTATTATCTGTTCAGTCAGTCTGCCTAGCCTTTTCCCGACTACGTTAGGGTCGGATTCCAGTCTAACCGGATGCAGCTGAATTCCAGTATTTTACATGGAGCGACTGCCTATCTGACCTCAACAACCCAGTAACTGGGTAATACGATACCCCTTGCTAAGACTGGTTGTCAAACTTTTGGGCTTCTGACGACCCGTAACGACTTGTCAAAGATCCACGAATGACAGCCGGGACCAACGGCTTGACGTGCTTTTCGAGGCACGGACCATCATCCACAGACCAACGCCGGCAAGGACCCATGTGGCTGTTGATACTTAGCCACGAGCTTTTCCTTGTAACTAGAAAACCATCTGAGGAATACGGCAAGTCCTAGAACCTAAAATTCGAAGACATGTGACATCTGCCAACCCGCACTGGGCCCTCGTTGTGGATTACGGCTAGCTCCCTCTCACAGAGAGGAGGCCTGTGTCCCAGCTGTGGGAACGGTATAGGCTGATTATGCATGGTTACAAAAGACAACCCAGAAACGTTACACTATTTCGTAGTGTTTAAAACTGGGAAGAACTCCACTTTTTTGTTTGACATTGTTCCAGCAGACATGTTGCTGCACCAGTGTCGGAGAGAAGGTATTAATTTTAATTTTATTGGATGGTTTGTTTATTTTGATTTAGGAGCTCGTGGCTAAGTAATAACAGCCGCACGGGTCGATCCATCAGGTTAAGCTACGCTTGCCGGGGTTGTATCTTTACATACCGAGACTCCTCCGTGCCTCGGAAAGCACGTTAAGCCGTTGCTCCCGGCTGTCATTCGTGGATCTTTGACAGTCGTTACGGGTCGTCAGAAGCCCGAAAGTCTGACAATCGGTCTTACCAAGGGGTATCGTTTTACCCAGTTAATGGGTTGTGGAGGTCAGATAGGCAGTCGCTCCATGTAAAATAACGTTTTACCCAGTTAATGGGTTGTGGAGGTCAGATAGGCAGTCGCTCCATGTAAAATAATGGTATTCAGCTGCATCCGGTTAGACTGGAAGCCGACCCCAACATAGTTAGGAAAAGGCTAGGCAGATGGATTGTTTATTTTGATTTAATTTTATTTCATTTATTTATATTTTAATTTTACATTTGTCTTATTTATGTCTGGCAACGTGAAATATTATTATTTTATTATTGAAGAACTATGCTGGATGTTCGATACAATATGGTATAGCATCATGGCACATCCCATATTATCCGCATTTTACGATGGCCACATATAATTGGAAAGTTTTTATTTTTCCTAGATGAAAAGTCTTTATTCGACTACAATCCGGCAGTTGAGAGAATGCGCTCTTGAAACCTGTCAATTTCATACTAACGAATATGTGTTTTGCGAATTTGATCCTTATAGTTACTAGAAATTGTCCAACTGACAGGTGTCAGGAACGCATTCTCTCAACGGTCGGACTGTACTGGAGGCATACTACATAATATACACTTCTGGACACATCAATTGGCCCACCTTAGAGTTTAGGTTTCGATGGCCCCTACCGAAATATGATTGCTAGATTGAACAAAAACTGTTGATGCAGTTTTAAACCTGATACATTTTACCATCTTTTTCGATCGTATTGTTTTAAATTTGAATTCAGAATACCATATGACATGGAGCTACGCCTAACAAGTCGGATATGCGCCTTGTTAAAGGCAATTGATTTTTGAATAAAAAACATGTTTTATCAAATAAAGGTTTAATTTAATAACGCGTGTTGCCTCCATGGGCATCTACCACAGCTCTCATACGATTAGGCATAGAGTTTATCAACCGCTCTATGAAATTTTGAGGGATCATCTCCCATTCCTCTTCTATGGCAGTTTTCAACTCCTGTATCGTCTGGGCAACTGGCTGACGAGCCCTAACACGTCTTTTTAGCTCGTCCCACATGTGCTCAATGGGGTTCATGTCTGGGCTTCTGGCTGGCCAGTCCATAACTGTGATGTTCACATCCCGAAGATATTCCCTGACGATGCCGGCCGCATGGGCTCTTGCATTATCATGCATAAAAAGGAAATTTGGGCCCACATAGTCCGCGTATGGTATCACGTGAGGTTCTAAGCACTCACGAATGTACCTTTCAGCATTTAATGTTGGCAGCCGTGGTCCTGTAACAACCTCAAGTTGAGTTTTGCCGCTCGCGGATATACCGCCCCAGACAGTCCATGAGCCACCGCCATAAGCAACCCTCTCTTCAAAGCAGCATTGTGCGAATCGCTCTCCCTTACGTCGGTAGACCTTCTTCCTTCCATCATTGCCATGTAACACAATTTTAGACTCATCAGAAAAGAGTACACGGCTCCAATCTTGCTGTGTCCAATTTAAATGACTGCGTGCGAAATGAAGGCGCGCTGTTCGGTGGGCTTGCGTTAGTTTGGGGCCATTAGCTGGCTTGTGTGGTACCATATCGCGTTCTTTTAACCTTCTCCGAACAGTTCGAGCGCTCACAGATACTCCGTGGAAGTCGCGAAGTTGATTTTGTATCTCAATGGAGGTAAGGTGACGATTTCTCAAGCTGGTCGTCACGATGAATCGATCCTGCCTTTCAGTTGTGACCCGAGATCGTGGCCTTCCTTGGCGACGAACAAAACCGCCAGTCTCTAGGTACCTCCGATAAACATTTCGGACCGCAGATCGACTTAAATTAAGTTGAGCACTCACGTTTCTTTGGCTGTGTCCGGCCTGAATAAGTGCCACAGCTTGGGCGGCGACTTCAGGTGAAGTATCCATAGATTATTGATAGAACCTCACCTTAATGTTAAGAATAAGTAATGTTTGTTGCAAAACCAAAGATATTAATCACTTTTTCAAGAATTAAATCCAAGTAAACCAATAAAACCAAGTTTTCTTAGTATTCGATTGTTTGATATCAACAAACAGGCTCCAAATTGTCTTTTGTTTCTTTAAATTCTGTGTTTGAAATTCAAAAAAAGACTATTGAATGAAATTGTGAATGTGCCAGGTTCAAAACTGCATAAAAACTTTTTGCTCGACCTAATATAAAATTTTAGCTAGGACCAAACGAAACTGAAAATACAAGGTGGGCCAAAAGATGTGTCCAGAAGTGTATAACGTATTGATAGTATTGACAGCTCACTTCAAGGTCACTTCACATAAGTTTTCACAATGATGCAATTATTACCTGTTACTTATTGTGTCTATATGTGTGTAATAGGGATGATGACTGAGTAAAAAAACAAAATATTGGTAGTCCGTCATCGTCAGTCAGATAATAAAAAAATATTAGAAATGTATTTTTTTCTTTTAAATTAATTAATAAAAAATGACATAAATAACAGTGGTGGTTCACTACGTCACTTTTATGTAGGTATAAAATCTAGCTAGACGTAACGTCATACCATATTCTAACTCAATGTATCGCCGTAATCTTTTGATTACGTAAAAAAAGGAAAAATACGTGTCCAATACTTTTTAATAATCTACATAACGGACAAATAAAAACTCAGTCGTTATCCCTATACCTACCTACCTTGACATGCCCTGATCTTAGGACTATCTGTAACAAAATGTACATGGTAGAGCTTCTAGTAGGTCACCAGCTATCTCTCGAAGATCATACATTGACAATATTCTTTTCAGTAAGAAAGTTAGGCGTAAAAACATACCAAACTTAAAGACAGAGAGACTCTCGATATTTAAATATTTCAACAGATTAATCAAACTCTAATCTACCACAAATTCTAACTTTGTTCAGTGGGATTCCCTTAACCAAAGATTCTTGTTATTTGATATTTGATATAATAAATAACTTTTACTGCCGTTCTCCACGTTTAACCGAAACAAACATCACGACTGTATTCCCCGAAGGCTTAAGCAGAGGTGTACCTAGGTCCCATGTAAGGGCGAGCCTATTGCCATCAACCGGGCACAGATCCAGACTCTGGGCTGTTACTGAGGAATTACAGATGGAAAATCCAAAAACACTTTCCATTTGCCATTCGCCAGACCATTGAGGAAGTGATTATCTTCATCATCTGCCTAGCCTTTTCCCAACTATGTTGCAGTCAGCTTCTAGTCTAACCGGATGCAGCTGAGTACTAGAATTTTACATGGAGTGACTGCCTATCTGACCTCCACAACACAGTTTCTGGGTAACACAGGAGAGAAGAAGTGGGAGGCTTTATGGTATTATAATGTCTTAATGTTTCTGTTACTATGTTGCCTATTTTAATATTTTTTACTGGCACGTGTAACCTTTTATGAATATAGTTAAAAATACCTTGTTGTTTAGTCTGGCAATCTTTTTTTCCTGGAATAAAAGCACCTACATAATTCCTTGTATAACTTAAGCTTGTTTAAAAGTTTTCTTGGTATACATCTATCTGGAATAGAGATTTCTGTATAAAACCTATCTAAGTAAAAGTAAAATAAGGTATTTGTACCTATTCGGTTCAAATTGTATCATGGAAAGCAATAAAAAAAAAGAAGAAGAAAACTACGTACTTACCTACTTACAGTACGGCCGTTGAGAGATTTCTAGTAACTACTAAGAATTAAATTCACAAAACACCATATTCGTTAGTATGAAACTGACAGGTTTCAAGAGCGCATTCTCTCGGCGGCCGGACTGCAGTGTGAATTTAAAGCTCAAATAAAGAAAAGAATTTATTTACTGTGTGTTATGTTATTATAAGTTATAACACTTATAACTTATAAGTCAATCAAGTGATAATCCTGAGTGGTAATCCTTAGGTAGGAAAAGTATTATTAGATTTTTCCAATAGGGGAATTCTCAGCAGTAGCATCACAGTGCAATATTCAATCTTCACAGAAAACGACCGAAACAACGCGCTTCGAAATCTCAGTACCTACTTTATAGGTAGGTACCAGTAGATAAAAGTTCGGACGTTCGGACACTCACGGACGGACGGACGCGTATTTAACTACCGAGCGGCTGTAGCTAATTGATTCAAGGTTGGCCAGATAAACTACTGAAGCTTTATTATTCTGTGGTAGCATCCCGGAATCTTAATGTTTGCACGGCAAATAGCAATGGGCTCGCCCCCTATTACATGAGACTTAACAGGCCAAATTACTTGAAGAACGTAACTGATGAAATGTAGGTGTACTATACGTGGTACCGCTTCTTAGCCCTTCAAGGAATAGAGACATGAAGATAATTATTTATTTATTTCATATACAAGAGGTACAGTCTGTTACAAAGTAGGTTGACAACTTAGGATTAGTATACATCTGAGATAAGTAGGCAACAATATAAGTTTACGATCTGATGTCCTAGCTAGGTTACTTAGTAGCCTGTATTAAGAACAATCAGCGCTCATTTCCCGAAAATAAGACAAAAGTATTGATTAGACTGTTACAGTACTATCAAAATTTAGAACAAATTAACAAAAAATCCAATACAAGAATGAGTAGTAGAGTAGTTATATTAATGTATAGGTACTCCCAAGCTACCCATAATCAATAAAATAACGCCATTATTACGTACTACGCTATACATTATATGCATTGAATACATTTTCTAGGTCACAAGCGAGTAAAAATCAATAGTTATTGTCTGTGTTACGAGTGTCACGGCAGTAGAACGTGCTCCGAATAAATTAAGTCAAGTTAGATGCGTACTAAGTATGTTTTAACTTGCACTCTCTTCTGGGGTAGGCAAAGCAAGTGCTCCACCGATAGTATTACAGTACTATAGTAAGATACATACATACATAGACTGCTAAAGTCATAACCCTTCTTTTTGGCTTTGCCGTAGTCAGGTAACAACAATAAGACATCGGCTGTCGCGGGCCGGATTGATGGCACTGGCGGCGGACCGGATTTGTCCGCGGGCCGTAGTTTGGAGACCCCTGCTTTAAGTGATGGAAACATAAAACCATTATTTATCAAACTCAAACTCAAAGCAGCATTTAAAAATCTATATATCAGTCTACATTGTCTCACTGCAAAGTAAGGTCGCCCTCTCCCTTTTCCACACCTTCTGTAGGTACGCGCTGTTGTGGACCAGTCCTTTCAGCACCTAGGAGTCAAGTTCATCCCTTTTTGTCTTCGTCTACCGTGTTGTCATCTAACATTTAGCATAAGCATAATCAGCCTAATAATGTTTCTACTGCTGGGACACAGGCCTCCTCTCTGTGAGAGGGAGTGGGCAAAAGTCCGTAAATTTCTGACGACGAAAAAAATTAAATTGAGATAATAATGACATGTTTGGTATCAAAAGAAAGGTCTTGACGAGCACATTACAAATATGTATATATGTCATATTGTTTAAGTAAATAAATATGTTTAAATTGAAAAAAAATAAATAATATTAATTTAATAGGTTACAGACCGACCGCGGCGAGCGTGATTTTTCATTAGTCGGGTTTTAGTTTTTGAACTTACTTTATATTACTATTGCGGTGACAAGTTGAAGAAGAAAACACGGAATGCTAATAAATCGGTTTTATTTACTTGCAAGGTAAAACTTAACGACAGAAATCATGACTCAGAAAACTTAACCTAAGTATCTAAGCTTAAGCATATTAATAACTAATAAATAAGTAATTGAAATGAATCCCACTAATCACAGTAAAACAAAAAACACTAATGAGATTTATGTACAGTCAACAAAAGAGATATCTAGGCAGGGTAGAGTAACATATTTGTATATGAATTACTTCATCTTCAATTTTATATATATTACTTTGTTTATGAAATACTCCTACATTGTAACACACCAACATAAAATTGTATATTTTCACGAAATTGAACATGAAGCAATTCACACACAAATATGTTAGTACACCCAGCCTAGATATCTCTTTTGTTGACTGTACCTAACTGTGATTTTCCACCGACGATAGTTGTGGATCAATAATTTTACTTGTACCAATTATTAAAAGAGATTTTAAGATGCACATCGGTTAATTTAGATCTGTAAACATTTTTAAGTGCCACAATACACAATAGTAGTAATTGAAATGCAAAAAAGCGTATGTTTGATTAGGTTGCGCACTTTGCGACTAGTCTAGAAATATAGTTAGGACAGAAAAATTAAAACTGTTTTGGCCCTTGGAACATACTGAAATAGTACATTTTGATACAAGTGGAGAATTTTTGTTATTTATTGCATTCGAGGCAGATTTAACACCCGAGCCGTAGTAGGCGAGGTTGTTTTTGAGCCGAGAACTGCAATAACAAATGTCCACGTGTTTGATACACGTGGACATTTGTTATTGCAGTTCTTCAATACACTTTTATTAGAAATAAAATAAAATCACGAAAAATATTTTTGTCATGAATTATTAGGAAACTATGATTTAAATTTTCTTTTTTTCCGCGTAGGTTGAAGGAGAAGCAAAGGTATAAAGCCGGTAAACAGCTTAATATGAAAAATAGAAAATTCAAATATTTTTGAGTTTAGAACACAAATAAATGTTTTTTTTTTTATTGTAATAATCATGGTTTCTGATGATTTTTCTATTTATAAACATTATTTAAATATTCAAAAAATATTAACGACGTAAAGACGCATATCTCTTTGCCGAGATTAAAAAAAAAACATTCACCTCCGAATAGAGATAGTGTGAAAGGCATTGAAACAATTTGGACTAAATATAGGTATAAGCTGTCTGTGACAATTTTTGTTGGAAAATGAAAAATCGCACACGTGTGAAATATATTGCATTGTGAACATAATCGTTGTGCGATGTGAACCAGTTTTCGAGGAAGTGTATTGAAAAAAATATTATGTCCCTAACTAAGGCTTCAAAGTTTGGAGACCCGTGACGGAAGGCATAACTAATATTAGGTACTAGGATAACATAAACAGCAAGGAGGTTAGCCTGCTCGCAATAATAGGATTGAACAAGAATAGTAGTGTGTCGCAAAACGGATTATAAAATGTGTTTACTATCGTGTTAAGTTCTTAGCCTTATTCACGCCCCAGTTTCTTCATAAACTGCATTAGGTCTTGTAGAAAATACTTATGACTGTATTTCTCAAAGGGGTAAGTAGGGGTGTAAAGTGCACACATATCGCCAGAAATTTTTAAGGTTCCTATCACAAAATTGCGTTTTGACAGACTAGATGTAAGAACACGGCGACGCGGACGCATCGCACTATGTAGCAATTTAACAGTTGTAATTTTTACGTTCATTTGAGTTTTGTGATTTTTTTTTTTTTTGTTTATATTAGGAAATTTTATCTTATGTATGAACTGACGTTTATTCTGGTATATGGTTTTATGGTTTGAATGGGGTTTTTTTCTAGATATTCTATACATAAGTATTTCAAAATCCTGAGGCCGGTAATAAATACTTAATAGCGGCCTCAGAAAAAATAAATAAATAAAAAATAGATAATAAATATTTTTCGTTTCAATTTTCTTACGTACATGAGTAGTTCAATCCACGAGCTCAAAAAAAGGCAGTCGCGCATTTTATGAAAAACTTGCTACAGAATTATTTCTTTATGTATACTCGAAGATATAAGAAAAAATTACGAAAAGCGTGGCCGCAAAGTACGATACTAATAACTATTCTGCACTACTGAATAAGTCAAAGTTATCGAAGTCATTCAGTTTCACAGAATAAGAACGCCAAAGTTGGCCATTTAACGCAAAAATCATGATCGAAATGTAATAGCGCACTTAATGAAAATACCAATGTAACATAAAAAATACGCCACCTCATACAAGAACGAACAATTTTTTACGTGTATCCGAATCTGTCTAATCGTGGCAAGGTCAGTGACCCGGCACGTGGTTGCGTCGCGCTTGCGTACTGCGTCCTTCCCTAGATTTTGTTAGCCCTTTACGCAATTCACAAAATAGGTTAGGTTTTCATTGAAAATTTGCTAAAGATTGGAAGTGACAAACGGAATTAGAATTTTATGAGACAAAATGAGGGAAGTACTGACTGATAGAATTACTTATAAAGTTTTTAAAAATAGAATTGTGATATTATTCTTGTTTTAAAATCTTAGTACACATTTTGAAAATCGATTTCGGCTAGGTACTTGGAAATGCCTTTTATTTCAAGTTCGCTATCTCTACTATAGGGAATGAATTTGTTTATTACACTTTACACTGCCATTGATCAGCTGATTGCCAAGCAATGTACCTACATTCATTCAAAAGAGGGGAGCGGTGCCATGGGTAGGTACATATCTATAGGTACAACGTCGTTTTGCATCCTCGTCTTTCAGGCTGTGGTACAGAACATCAAACCGAACAACTTTCTCCATGGGACCAACATCGTAATCGCGAAAAAAATTTCAACTGTCCCATAGAAAACTTCAATACCTACTCGACGCAAATATATGGAACGGCTGATTATTTTTTCGCGATTACGATGTTGGTGCCATGAAAAAAGTTGTTCGGTTTGATGGTCTATGCCACACCCTTAAATTTGACGAGGATGCAAAACGACACGTTGTATACGTTCCACAGTTCCAAGTGAACTTTACAGAACACATATAGGTATTGCTAATCTGGAAAGTTCACATGGAACCTCACTCAAGTCAATCCGCCTAACCTTTTCCCAACTATGTTGTGGTCGGCTTCCAGTCTAACCGGATGCAGCTGAATACCAGTATTTTACATGGAGCGACTGCCTATCTGACCTCCATAACCCAGTTAGCGAGACCGGTTGTCAGACTTTCGGGCTTCTGACGACCCGTAACGACTGTCAAAGATCCACGAATGACAGCCGGGACCAACGGCTTAACGTGCTTTCCGAGGCACGGAGGAGTCTCGGTATGTAAAGATGGTCACCCATCCACAAACCAACCCCGGCAAGCGTAGCTTAACCTGATGGATCGACCCGTACGGCTGTTATTACTTAGCCACGAGCTCACTCAAGCGAGCGAACTCATTTGTTTTTTTAAGTAAATCATTGCGGATTTACACAGTTACCCACAAAGAACATTTTCTTTCCATTGGATCATGAGTTTGGTGTTCACCTACACAGAACATAAATTTTCTTTTCATTGGGTCATGCATCAATTTGGTGTTTAACTACAGAAAACATTTTCTTTTTTGTAATATTTCTCAAAATCTAGTTTCAAAGTTCCACCAGGATTCCCGCCATTAATCCAAAATGGCCGCTTTGCATAGACAATCTTCTCGTTAACCAGTCTAGAACTGCGTAGGTATGTTTGCAGGTAACCTAAATGTCAAATGACCTAGATTTGAACGTTCCAGCTACGTAATATTTATTGATAAATGCACTAGGGTCGTATTTATAGAGCATTTTAAAATGTGAGTAGAGGTCAGATTTTAAAAAAAGAAAGATGTAGGTAAATTAATGATGATCAGTGATCCAAGGGGTATCATACGTGTGCTACCCAGTAACTGGGTTATGGAGATCAGATAGGCAATCGCTTCATGTAAAATAACGGGAGGTACACACGGGTACACAATAAGCTATACATTTCCAGTTTACACTGACCTCTCATTGTAAGGAAATCCTATACAATGCGAGATCAGCTTATACTGGAAATGTTTAGCTTGCTCTGTAGCCGTCCGTGCCTAGTATTTAGCTTTGACTCGAAGCTGAATCGATGATGAAGTAAATTGATGATGATCAGGTCCCAGTACTATAAGAATTTTCAAGGTAGCAAGTCGGAGATCAGGCCGCCTAGCCTGCTCTCAAAACGGAAAAGGAAAACATCGTGAGGAATCCGACATGACCTAGAGCCAAACATTGGAAGTCATGTAACATCGACGGCATCCACCAACCCGCACAGGGCCCGCGTGGTGGGTTACGGCCCACACCCCCTCACATAGAGGAGGCCTGTGTCCCAGCAGTGGGAACGTTACAGGCTGATTATTTAAGTAAATCAAACCCTATAGGGTACTTCCCGTTGTATTAGAATCTTGAAATCTGGCTAGAAGCAAGGTCTCACAGCACAAATAAAGGAAAAAGTCCGAAAATGATTAATTTGTAATTTTATTAGGTACATAAAAAAATATTTTGAAGTCTGTCAGTCTGTCAAGACTATAAAAAATTATATCTATGGTCAAGACTTTATTTCTCAGGAACGCGTGGAGCTATCAAGTTGAATTAATAACAAATACGTATAGTCCTACCAACTTATCTGGTGTCTTAAATGTCGTAAGGTAAGTTATGAGTGTGAATATGGATGGCTGTAAGAGCAGGATAAGACCAAACAAACAATGGATAGATTGTGTCAAAGATGATGTGGTTAGAAAGGGGGTGACAAGGGAAGGGGGAAGGAAGACGACGTGCTGATCCGATCAATAAAAAAAACTTTTTTACAAAAAAATACAACCGACTTCCAAAAACAACACTACAAAGTGAAAAATAACTTTAATTTCAGAAGTCGGTGTCTGGTTAAATGTATTTTCGTTTTTTGCCACCGACTTCCGAAATTAAAGTTATTTTGAAAACCTCTAGAAATGCGACGTTGCCAGCCCGCGCACGATCATTGCTCAATCACTACACAAAGGTATTCATAGTGAACACTAAGTCAGTATGGGTAGTCAGAACGCAGAAGCCCGACTTTCAACCGGTGTTGCCAAATATCGGATTTCCCCAGTAATTGGATTGTGGAGGTCAAATGGCAGTTGGTCCGTGTAAAATTTGATATCCAGCCGAATCTGGTTAGACTGGATGCCGAACTGACTATTAACGTAATTGAGAATAGCTTGTGGTTCATAGATTTTACTTAGCAGTACGGAGTCTTGATTTTTGGACGGCTAATAGCAATCTGCAAGCACAAAGTTGATAAAAAAAAAGCTAATTAAGCTATTACAACGTGTCGTTTTGCATCCTCGTCAAATTTCAGGGTGTGATACAGAACATCAAACCATGGAGCTCGTGGCTAAGTAATAACAGCCGTATGGGTCGATCCATCAGGTTAAGCTACGCTTCCCGGGGTCGTTGCCGTTGGTCCCGGCTGTCATTCGTGGATCTTTGACGTTCGTTACGGGTCGTCAGAAGCCCGAAAGTCTGACAACCAGCCTTACCAAGGGGTATCGTATTACCCAGTTAATGGGTTGTGGAGGTCAGATAGGCAGTCGCTCCATGTAAAATACTGGTATTCAGCTGCATCTGGTTAGACAGGAAGCCGACCACAACATAATTGGGATAAGGCTAAGCAGATTGATACAGAACATCAAACCGAACAACTTTCTTCATGGGACCAACATCGTAATCGCGAAAAAAATTTCAACTGTCCCATAGAAAACTTTAATACCTACTCGACGCAAATGTATGAGACGGCTGATTATTTTTTCGCGATTACAATGTTGGTGCTATGGAAAAAGTTGTTCGGTTTGATGGTTTATACCTAGATAAATAATAGAACGAAAACTGGAGTACCTAACTGTGGAGTAAATAAAATAATAAAAAAAAATAAAAATGTTTATTTCAATAACTTACAGTACCTAGTTACATATATACTTTAGGAATGACCCTTTAAGCAAAATAAATGCTTGTGCTAGGACATTCCGCCCTTCAACTACAGTACAGTGGTCGTATACAAGTTATTGAATTATAAATAATTAATAAAAAATAAGTAACAAATCCTCCATTTTAAAGGAGGAGTCTATATTAAACAAAAAGGAAAAGAAATGAAAATTGGGTAATTTAATAGCGCGCGCATAGTGATAGTGCGTATGTTAGTGCGCGTGTATGCAGGAGTGGAGGTCAAGACCCTTTTTCTCAGGAACGCGTGGAGGTATCAAGTTGAGATTAATATCAAATACGTACGTCTATACTCCCTCGAAGTTCTAAAAAAATCAAGCTTCTAAGTCAACGCAATAAAAAAATACAGCCATGCGACATATTTTGATACTCGCAAGTAAATCAAAACTTAAGGGTACTTCTCGTTGACCTAGAATAATGAAATTTGGCAAAAATCAAGGTCTCCCAGCACAAGTAAAGGCAAAAGTCTGAAAATTGATATTAATTTGTAATTTTATCACTTACAAATTTTATTTTTTTTGGGATTACAATGTTATGTTTGTTTTGGGATAAATTCTTTTCAACTACAGAACCCTTCATTGTGCGTGGTCCGACACGCACTTGGTTTTTGTGTTGTCTTATAACTTAAGGTCATCTCGAAATATATAAAAAGGTGTTAACAGTATAGTCAGGCAAATAGTTAAACCGTCAAGTTTTAATCAATAACTGTTACCGTAGTTTTGGATCATCGAACACTGTCAAAGTTCGTGGCTATCTAGGTCAATCTTTTAACTTTCAAACTTGTGATGTTTGGGGCAGGTACAAACTATATAACATGGTAAGTATAACCACAGAAAAGATAAAGAGGTAAATCTCTTTATCTGTTCTGTGAGTATAACAATGCTCCCGTAATACCAAAAGGAATAATCAGAAGTGTGCACTCACATTTGCCAGTTCTGTTATACACGGTGACTGGTGATTAGTGACCGATACTTAAATACATGATTATACACATGATATCAAACAACTTTTACTATGGCACCAAACCTGAAATCGCGAAAAAAAATCAGCTGCTCCCTACACTTTGACGAGCTATGCGAACATGAATGTTAGGGACAGCTGATTTTTTTTCGCGATTTCAGGTTTGGTCCCATAGTAAAAGTTGTTTGTTATCATGAGTATAATCATGTATTTAAGTATCGGTCACTAATTACCAGTCATACTATATAATAATAACAATAACCCCACCGCCGTATCTCTACGTTAACGTCGTGGTGGGGCTTGTGCGCTCCTGATCCCTAATTCTGTGCCGGCAGAGTTTACTTTTCCGAAACAGGTCTATGGTGAGGAGCCAGACCAAGAGAGATACATGGACCCGCAGTGCAGCATGTGGCAAGCTGTTGGGCAGTAGCGACCCCCACAGACAGACTATCTCTCCCGGGAGAAGTCTTGTTCCTCATCTCTGCATTGTCTTTATTGGCCGGCTTGAGTGAAGATTCGCAAGACCAAACGTGCTCGGAGGAAGGATGTATTCCAGTAAGATGCTGGTAGGGATCTTGACCGTACTTCCGGGATTGTCCTGAAAGCTGTGCAATATCTCTCCATTCTTCAAGCACCTCAGGACAAATTGCCACCTTGTCGCTACGTCACTATGTGCTAGCGACCGTTCCGTCAAAGATTTTATCGTAAACTTTTTGATCTATCTCTTGCACTTCTTCTAAACTAAGACCCGATTAATTCTGTGACTTTGCAAAAAATTGCGACTAATTAGCGACAAAATTTGGGAGGAAACAGATCTTCGCTAGGTGGTCTAGTTTTTGAGATATAAATATGGCCAAGCTGGGGAGATGCTCTCCAGATTGGTCACCTATGAACCCTTATAATTTTTGAACCAGTGACCGACAAATTCTGATATTTGGCGACACGACTAATTAATTAGCGATAATTTTTTCATGTCTTCAAAATTAAAATCCGTGACGGTGGCCATGCCAGTGTCAGTCACACGCTGTAGGAACTTAGAGTAGAATAGAGTAGAATTTTATTTAGCAAATATGGGTACATAATAGTTCTTAAGATAACATTTAGCTCAGCCACATTTTACCAATCGGCATGCAAACATTTGAAATTATTTTATATCACTATTATTACACTTATTTAAATCATCAACTTAATTAAAAATATATGTTTGTATTAAAAGGAAAATATAAATTAGTATCATAGATTAGTATATCATGTCATTACTATTACAAATATCATACCTACCAATATCATTGCATCATTTAACATGTCATTACCATTACAAATATCATTATCAAAATGTCAGAAATCAAAATGTCAAAAATTAAACATGTCATACATCAAAATTTAAAAAATCAAGATGTCACTAATTAAACAAACATTTTTCTCCGATAGTAGTAGTACGTAGTACGTTTAACCTACCAAAAAATTCCGCAATCTACTCCTAAATTGTGCTGTATTTAAAGCTTTCCAACTACTCGGTAATGCCAATAAATGCATTTTTCTTTCTATAATCACAGTCATAACCAATCGCTTGCCAAGACTGGTGACAAAAACAATGTCGCATCAAGACTTCCTATCTTCAAGTTACAATTAAAACATTTGCTATCAGCTGATTGTCAATCGCAATGTAGCTTTTCATATTCATACTTCAACCTAAGTCAAGGTCAATTTCTACCAAATTGTTTGACATTTCAGCCAGCTTTAAAGCTCTTCTGATTTCCATTGACAGATTCTTTGCCTGTTAAAATCGAAAATAAAAGGATCAATGGCCATTCAAGTGTCCACCATAGCTGCTCAATGCTACACATACATCTTCTATAAGACACGCCTATAACAACGACGCGCATGCGCGTAACCATGGCAACCAAAAGATGGCTGCCGTTGTCATGGCAACTGAATGTGGAACACCACAGCCCGGGTGACCTAAATACGATGGTATTAAGGATATTGACGTAGCATTGTTTGTGGAACTACTGTGTTAATCTAAAAGTTAGGTTTTATAATGGAACCATCCTAGAATCAAAATAAAAAGTGTGACGTTGTTTCAATAGAAAGTACCTAAATATGTTTTGGTGCATGCACCAAACGCAAACTTCAAGAGGGCTTCTAATTTTAAAATACCGCATTATTATTTTTATTCTTTTGGCGTAGCTTTTGAAGGAATTGCATGGAATTAGTATGTACTATATTGGTACGTAAGGTCCTTGAGGAATTGTTTTTGTTAAGTAAATTGACAATATTTTTTTTATAGTCATTAAAGTATAAAACCTTTATTCACCGCTCTACAATTTTGAAATGTATCGCCAAATCTTCGTTCATTCGAGAACTGAGAACCACTGCAGTGCAAAAGCAGGAAGGGTTTTGGACTGCAGTAAAGGGATATTGTAAATAAAATCTTTAAATATTTCTTTAAATTAAATTAAGAACACTACTCTAGCTTCTCGGACATTTTTAACCAAAACGGCGCGATTGCAAAGACAGGGTTATGATTTTCATGCGTATGCGTATGGCACGCAATTTCTTTAACAGCCTGTATATATATCCTTTTATGATTAATTAATGAATTAAAGAAAAATCAAAAAAAAAATTCTGACAGCGGACACGCAAAGTGGCTACACGTATATCGTCAATAAATTCAATTCATCATAGGTACCAGGACATCAGTAATGCATTGGGTATATGCCAAATGACTTGACGCTACCATCTAAAAGTAGTAGTATATCTAGGTACTTGTTTTCAGTAGGAACCTACCGTATTACCTAAACTGGACTACTACTTAAAAAACATTATGTACCAGGACATCAGAAATATCAACGGGTAGCATGACCCACCTGCGCAGATCATTTTTATGGGTCACGGAGGTCAGGTGACACTCCCTTTTGCTCTGCGCTCGATAAACTTACCTGCCAGTTATATTAACGGGTTGGGCCTCGGAAAGCACGTTAAGCCGTTGGCCCCGGGTGGCCGTCCTAGGTAGATCTTTAACAGTCGCAACGGGTAGCCAGAAGCCCGAAAGTCAGACAGCCATTCTTACATGTTAGTAACGACTGTCAAAGATCCACGAATGACAGCCGTGACCAACGGCTCTTGTTATGTAAAAAAGGTCTCCTATCCACGGACCAACCGCGTCAAGCGTAGCTTAACCTAATCCATCGACCCGTGCGGATGTTATTAATTTACTGCCCTACTTAGCTGGAGGCCCTACTTAGCCACAGGCCCTAGTTAGCTACAGGCCCTACGTAGCCACAGGCCCTACTTAGCCACAGACCCTAGTTAACTACAGGCCCTAGTTAGCCACAGGCCCTAGTTAGCTACAGGCCCTACGTAGCCACAGGCCCTACTTAGCCACAGACCCTAGTTAACTACAGGCCCTAGTTAGCCACAGGCCCTAGTTAGCTACATGCCCTACTTAGAAAAGAAAGAAAGAAAGAAAACACATTTATTTAGCACAGACTAAATTAGAGGCAAAACAAAAAAGTAAAAAATAACAATAAAATTTTAAAATCTACATTTGCGATGCAACAACAACAAAAAATAAAAAATACAATGCAGGAAAGTGTGCCTCATGGCTGTGCCAAAAAGGCCCAGTTCAGCAAAAAAATGCCAGACAACTAGTGCCTGACGCTGGTTTTCAACTGGACCGAAGTGTGAGGTGACGGACGTAAATCAGTTTTATACTGCAACGTGTGATGTATACTTACTTAAAATAAAATAAAAAAATAAAAAATAAGTTTGTGTCAAATAAACGTACATAAATAATGTGATATTGTGTCAGAACAAAAAACCTGTTTAAACGATGCCAGACTTCCACGCGCTAACACATCGTGGTTAGCAATGCAGTAAGTTGGAGATTGAGATAAACGTTTATTAGGTATAATGTGTTGTATTGTAATCATTATGTATAGGTCTCACATACGCCAATGGGACGAAGCGATTCCGCGGATACCGCAACAACAATCTCCGAGCCGAAGCGTATGGGACAATGAGCCAGCAAGCCGAGTCGAGCGTTAGGATGAGCGAGAACAATCCCCAGCAACTGTATAGTATAACAGCAGCTATTTAAATTCAATTTTCGTGCAACATTCACTGACAAAAAAAAACTCTGATACATACATAAGTGGATGGGTATGTACATACATTATATAATTGAGACATTTAGTGTGACCAAATCCAACTTCTGTTGCTTCTATGAGGTACTGCCGTAAGCGTCGTCTAAAAGCGCCTATCGTGTTAATAACTCTAATCGGTGGTGGCAGGTTATTCCATATTTTGGAAGCCGCATAACGAAAACTGCCTCTAAAAGCGGCTGTACCCTGAGACCGAGTCGTGAGTTGCTGCGAGCATTGCCTTCTCCCGCATTCCCGTCTACTCGCCACCCAACTTAACTTGTTGTATAGATAGTCCGGTTTTTGATATTTAACCACACCAAACAGAAGGCAAGCCAAGTGCAGTTTGCGTCTGGACTTCATTTTAAGAGTAAAGCTTAGCTACAGGCCCTACGTAGCCACAGGCCCTACTTAGCCACAGACCCTAGTTAACTACAGGCCCTAGTTAGCCACAGGCCCTAGTTAGCTACATGCCCTACTTAGCTACAGGCCCTACGTAGCCACAGGCCCTACTTAGCCACAGACCCTAGTTAACTACAGGCCCTACTTAGCCACAGGCCCTAGTTAGCTACAGGCCCTACGTAGCCACAGGCCCTACTTAGCCACAGACCCTAGTTAACTACAGGCCCTAGTTAGCCACAGGCCCTAGTTAGCTACATGCCCTACTTAGCTACAGGCTCTACTTAGCCACAGGCCCTAGTTAGCTACAGACCCTACTTAGCTGCAGGCCCTACTTAGCCACAGATCCTAGTTAGCTACAGGCCCTACATAGCTGGAGGCTCTATTTAGCTGGAGCTGGTAGTTACTTAGCCACAGGCCCCACAAAGACCTCTACTATGCTGCAAAAATGATGTCCCGTTGGTCTCGTGGTCGCAAGCGGGACTGCTGAGCGTGGTATCATAAGTTCGATTCCCGGGTTGGGCAGTGTTATTTGGAATTTCTCAGTAGCAGCCCAGTTTGGTAGTTGGTGGTGTGAAGCCCCCGTGCCTCGGATAGCACGGGAAGCCGTTGGTCCTGCGCCTGATCATTCTCTGGTCCTGTCGGATTACCGTCCCAACGGACTGTGAGAGTGAGGGAAGAGAGATGCATCTGTGATTGGCCACCATGGCCGAAATTCGGTCAGGAAGATGTATTATTTAAAACTCGGTGACCCGACAAACGTTGTAGGTACTGTCAAAATTTCAATAATTCATACTCGTACAAAATTCCCATAGAAAATGCACTGTCAGTTTTCCCGAATTTTCCAATTATCCCGGCAACTTTTCAAAATTTTTTTTTCAAACAAACCTTGTTCTGACCAAACACAGCAAAAAAAAAAATTGCCAAATATATGCAACCCTTTTCAAGTGAAAGAAACACACGGCGGCGGCGGTACGCACGGCTACACATCAAGCTATACATTTCCAGTTTACACTGACCTCTCATTGTAAGGAAATCCTATACAAGGCGAGATCAGCTTATACTGGACATACATTCGGCAATTGATTTTTATTTATTAAAAGTAGATAATATTGAAACTTACCGTAATAGGCCATATTGCTGACCAAGTGCTCGTTAATCATGATATCCAGGGTGATTTCGTCACCGTCACAAATTTTTTGTAAAAAAATAAACTCAATAACACATTTTAAAAACACTCACTGTAAAACACATTTTGGGGTTAAGAAAAGTGGATATATTACTTGAATAAATAAAATGAGATTTAGTAAGTGCGTAAGTATAATTTTTTAGGGTTCCGTACTCAAAGAGTAAAATGGGACCCTATTACTAAGACTCCGCTGTCCGTCCGTCTGTCACCAGGCTGAATCTCATGAACCGTGATAGTTAGACAGATGAAATTTTCACAGATGATGTATTTCTGTTGCCACTATAACAACAAGTAAGTACTAAAAAACAGAATAAAATAAATATTTAAGGGAGCTTCCCTAGACAACAAATGTGATTTTTTTGCTTGTTTTTGCTCGATATTGATAACGGCAACAGGTAGACGCTTGAAATATTCACAGAATATTTAGTTATATATTCACTTTAAAAATAAATAATTAAATTAAAATAAAACAAATATTTAAGGGAGGCTCCCTTATAACAAACGTCATTTTTTTGCAGTTTTTATAGAACCCTTCGGTACGGAACCCTTCGTGCGCGACTCCGACTCTCACTTGGCCGGTTTTTGAGTCTCTAAAGTTCCTATACGAGTATTAGTGTAAAGGTTAATTAATTATTGTAAAAACTTTTTTACAAAAAAATACAACCGACTTCCAAAAACAACACTACAAAGTGAAAAATAACTTTAATTTCGGAAGTCGGTGTCGGTGTTAAATGTATTTTCGTTTTTTGCCACCGACTTCCGAAATTAAAGTTATTTTTCACTTTGTAGTGTTGTTTTTGGAAGTCGGTTGTATTTTTTTGTAAAAAAGTTTTTATTTTTCACTTTTTAGTTGTGTACCTACCCCACACAAATTCTAATACCACTATCTGCAAAACAAACTAGAACATCATCCATATAAAAGGGGGAAAAAATACGTATTATTGAAGCTAACTCAAAAACCCTCTCGAACAAAACAAAAAAAATCCAAATCGGTCCAGCCATCTTCGAGTAATCGGGGAACATACATAAAAAAAAAAAAAAAAAAGGTTCTGACGAATTGAGAACATCCTCCTTTTTAAAGTCGGTTAAAAATGGTAAGTATGCGTGTACATAATTATTTAATTCAATCAAACCTACTGATGTTGGCTGAAGCAGGATGCGCTAAGGCAGCCCGCGAAATTCAAATTTCACTTTTTCAATTTCACACGAAATTCAAGCATCATGATTTCATGAATACGCTAGATTTGAGGTCAATTCTGACTTATGGAGTTGTATTGCTGATTCTAATGATTATAATTCTGTAAAGCCATGTTAGTTACGGCCGCGTTTCATATTTTAATCAACATACAACCTGACACTGGTGCCGATTCTGTTGCGCACAAACTAAACTTAATTTAGGCTATCGCTAACTTTTTCTCTCTATTATGACAAGAAAGGGACGGAAGTAAATTAGAGCTGTCAAATTAGTTAGAACTAATTTTTCCATAGACATTTAGACGACACGTAAAAACATGTCGACTAAAAACACGGTGAAGCGCAAGGCGTGAACTAGTTTGACATCTCCAACTTAGTTCAACTTAGTTCATAGCTATAGCCGTCCTTTTCTCGCGCTGCCTGTTAGTAAAAGATAGCGATTCTCTAATTTTAGTTTAGTGCGTTCACAAGAGAATCGGCACCACTGACCTGCAAATTGCAAAAAAACGTAAGAAAATTTGAATTTCGCGGGCTGCCTTAGCGCATCCTCCTTAAAAATGAAACGGCACTATTACTCTTACCTACTTATACTACAGACCGAACCACTATTCGTAATCTTCGAAAGAAAATTAAACAAGTTATCTATATATTTTTTCTATTACGAAAGAATAAATCAATCTGCCTAGCCTTTTCCCAACTATGTTGGGGTCGGCTTCCAGTCTAACCGGATGCAGCTGAATACCAGTATTTTACATGGAGCGACTGGTTGTTAGACTTTCAGGCTTCTGACGTAACAACTGTCAAAGATCCACGAGTGACAGCCGGGACCAACAACGGCTAAACGTGCTTTCTGAGGCACGGAGGAGTCTCGGTATGTAAAGATGGTCAACCATCCACTGAACAACCCAGGCAAGCGTAGCTTAACCTGATGGATCGATCTGTGCGGCTGTTATTACTTAGCCACGAGCTCCTCGAATTACCAAAGAATAAATATAAGAATTTTATGAACCTAAGTATAATATTTTAGATTATCAATAAAATGAAGTTTTTATTTTCATTTAATCGAATGGAATATTTTCGTATTCAAAAACTATTTAGCATTATCACTTAAACAAACATAACCTACTTATTTACGTCATTCATTATTTAATAAAACCTCTTATAATTATTTAATAAAATCTTTTAGCGTCAAATTAATTAATTAATAAATAATACCAAGGCTGAGATGTCAGTATAAAACTGATATTTTTTAAAGTTTACTGGCATAATGTCAAAAGATAAATAAAATAATAATTATGATTCAATAAAACGACCCGCCCCTGTGTTTTCACTAGGTGTCAAAAAATAGACTTTTCTATATTATAATCTATTACGTATGTTCAATATACAGACAGAGTAATTTGTAATTCGACGTATTAGACTTAAAATTTGCTTAAAATGCAACAAATTAAGCAACCAAATGTTCTATCGAAATTCAATAGTTTTAGAGTTAGTTAGATTTTTCGTTTTTTTTTTTATGAAAAATACAATTCATAAATGATTTACGGCGCGACTTTACTAGAATTTAAGTTATTATCATAGCTGATGCCGCCGTAGCAGATCTTTGTTAAAAATTAAAAGTTGAAAAATGCCTAAAACTTTGTCAAAGATCACTAATTAAACATTTTATTTTTCGTAATTAACTTTTTCTTAGACAAAAAAAATTACAAAAAAAAATACAGAATTTCGGGAGAATTTTTGGTGGTTTATATCTGTTCTGTGGTCAGACAGACAGACACGAAATAAAATATGTAGATGCCTACAGTGGATGCAAGCCACACTACACACACACTTTATCCGTCTCAGCAGTGTTATTCTGTACAAATCTCACCGTGAAAACCTAGGTGAAGTGAGTTGTCATTCTACCTGATACTAGGGATTGACACTATATTATAGCTCACTCCACGCTCACTTCACCTAAGTTTTCACGGTGAGATTTGTACAGAATAGCACTGTAGGAATCAAACGCACCCAAACAATTGCAATTGCGTAATACAATATAAATCGGAGTTGGTTTCATTTTGACAGTTCAACAGCATTCATTGCGTTATTTACGTTGTTGGGCAGACAAATTCTTAGAATTGTCATTGCTTCAAAATGACAATCGATAGTATGTTACGCAAACCCTTCAAGTAATACAATTGTGACGATGTTATTTATTTATTTATGTTAATACGGTTTGTGGACCAATTACATTAACACATACAGTAAACATAACATAACATAATCATAAAAAAGACAACAAAAAAAAAAAATAGAACAAAGATACTATAAACAAAACACAAGTTTTAAATTTATGTACTCTCACAAAAGTGAAGACAAGCGCACAAAACAGTTTTGAGATCATCTGCAAATAGGTCACAGTTTGTACTATTTAGTTATCTATGCGACCGACCTCTGCTCGGATGTAAATATAGAAAAGGATTTTCCTAAGTATGAGGCCTAAACTCCATCGGTAAAGGTAAACAAAAAAGCCACTTGTCAGGTTAACCTACTAAACGTAATACCTGTCACTTCAGTTGTCATGCTAAGACACAGTTGTACACACAGTTTACACTGACCTCTCATTGTAAGGAAATCCTATACAATGCAAGATTAGCCTATACTGGAAATGTATCGCTTGATCTGTAGCTGTGCGTACTCTTCAATTATTTTTTTTATATCTTTATTTAATTACCTAAACCTATTTAGTATAGCTAGATCGATTTTTCGCCCCCGTAAACCTCTATATTGCAACTTACATCGAAATCGTTAGAGCCGTTTTCGAGAACGTTATTACAAATGTACAGTACAGTATATATGTACAAATATTGCTCATTTAATAGTATGAAATGTATACATTTGTGATTTATTTATTTATCTAAAAGTACCTAATATAAACATAACCTACAAATAACAAATTTATATCCTAACTAAAACTAATCACAAACTAAAACACGGCGTCGAAAAATTCCTCCGCATCGGTATCGACTGGTAAAGTACCCAAGAGACTGGCGGCATTGCCACGTTGTATGGCAATGCTTAGCCTCTGGCCAAGGTAAAAGCCAGCCCTTGGGTCACGGGAAGTGTCAACCAGCCGTTTCGCATGTGTCATCCATGAGCACTCGGACCCCACGGCATTATGTATATAAAATATAGGTAGATATATAATGACGTAGCATAACCAGTCGTCGTAGATAACAAATCGTTATCTCACAGCCATCGATTGTGATTGTTATAGAGTATCGTAAAACGTGAGATTATTGTATTGTTGAACACACGTACATGTAATGTACGAGTATGAGGCTACATTATTTATATTTGTTGATACATATGAAGTTAAATATATATGTATGTCAATCAATCTGCCAACTATGTTGGGATGGGCTTCTAGTCTAACCGGATGCAGCTGTATATTACATAGAGCGACTACCTATCTGACCTCCACAACGTTACTATGTAACACGATACCCCTTGGTAGGTAAGACTGGTTGTCAGACTTTTGGGTTTCTAACTACCTTAATGACTGTCAAAGATCTACGAATGAAAGCCGACACCAACTGCTCAACTTGCTTTCCGAGGGGTCTTAGAAAGATGATGGTCACCCATCCACGGACCAACCGCAGCAAGCGTAGCTTAACCTGATCGATCGACCCGTGCGGCTGTTGTTACTTAGCTACGAGCCTAAGAATTTATTAGTGGAAATCGCTACACCCCCGTCAGGAGTTGCGGCTAGCGGTCACGGGGCTTGGCCCCCCTCCCGCGGACGCCATACGTTAGCTCGCTAAAACGGGCACCTCATTGCGTTCACCTACCGCGGCTAAGAGATGAGGGGACGCGACTAGGCGCGTCCCTGTGAGTAGTTGCTATTATTTGTGTTTGTAGACACGTCATGACGCTGCTAGTCAGCGCCACTTTCTTCACCGTATCGCGGCGGTCAACCCCTACCAGGTGGAACCCCCACCTACATGAGGGAAGCCCAGCAGGAGGCGACCAGCGACAGGGTTACGGACTCGACGTTCCTACAGAAAGGGTGAGTGGCTCCCGCCCGCCCCACTTTCAGAGCTAAGAATTTATTGTAAGTAATACTAGCCTATTACTGCCCCACTGCAGGGCAAATGCCTCTTCTCAAACAGAGAAGACACGAGCATTGATCACCACGCTGCTCAAGACGGGTTGGTGAAACTATCAGAAACTATCAAAGTTATAAAAATTTTTTTACAAAAAAATACAACCGACTTCCAAAAACAACACTACAAAGTGAAAAATAACTTTAATTTCGGAAGTCGGTGTCTAGTTAAATGTATTTGCGTTTTTTGCCACCGACTTCCGAAATTAAAGTTATTTTTCACTTTGTAGTGTTGTTTTTGGAAGTCGATTGTCTTTTTTTGTAAAAAAAAAATATTTTTCACTTTTTAGTTGTGTACCTACCCCACACAAATTCTAATACCACTATCTGCAAAACAAACTAGAACATCATCCATATAAAAGTGGGGAAAAAATACGTATTATTGAAGCTAACTCAAAAACTACCGTAGCAAGGTTAATCAATTTTTTATGGGACCAACTGTGATGTATACCCTCTCGAATAAAACAAAAAAAATCCAAATCGGTCCAGCCATCTTCGAGTAATCAGGGAACATATGTACATAATAAAAAAAAAAAAAAAAAAAAAAAGGTTCCGACGAATTGAGAACCTCCTCCTTTTTGAAGTCGGTTAAAAAGCGTGGTTTAGCTCGGTGTGTGTGAATTGGCGTTATGGCTGTCTAGTTTGACGCGCGAGATAGAAGACTCTCACGCGCACCGGAACTAAACGCGCTTCGTTTAAATGTAGATTTATAACAAAATGCTATACTTAAATCAATTTTTAGCTTAGTAAGTTCTTGACTTATTTAAATTTCCTTGATTTAAAGCAAATTTTACTGCACAATAAGGAACTGTTTACGTATATTTTCCCCAAAACTTGCTTTTTACTTTGTTTATTTTATTTTGTTGTCCTTTGCGTCATGTTTACCGCAAATAAACGTATTTTCTTTCTATAATCGTATAAAACAGAAAATAGACGGTGCTCCTTTGGAATTTATTTCTTTCGTAAAAATTTCAAGCACCTCATCATGTTTCGGTTTTAGTACAGCAGTAGACAACATAGTCAAATAACACATGAAAAATATAAATGATTTAACCATAATTATAATTACAATTGGTTTTATAAGAATTTTAAAAGCACAAAATTATCGACTTCCCGTATTCCGATTGAGCTGAAATTTTACATGCATAAGTAAATCGGATGACAATGCAATATTATTATGACAAGGAGCTGATCTGATGATGGAGCCGGAAGGTGGCCATGGGAACTCGGTAATAAAACGACGCAACCATATCGAGTTTGGGCTCGTTTGATTTGTATCGACAAGGACTCTGCTCCTAGATGATATCTTGACTAATAAAAGTTTGATTTAAAAAAAATATAATATACAGTTATTTTTACCATATTCTTCTCAATTTAACGAAAAATCAAATTTACGATTGGCAATTTGCTTTAAGCCCGTCTTAATCCTACTTTTATAATCAAAAATAGCACACCAAATGCCACCGGTCTAACGTAAAACCATAACCTCCCGTTTCGCTGTCGGACAACAACAAAGCAAGCATTCATTGATTTGTCGCTACAATGAGCAACCTTGCGCTACTTTACGATGGTTGATAGCAACCGATGTAACTGCCATACCTAATCTTTAAAGAAAAATTATCTTTGTGGTTTAGCTTGTGCATTGTTTACAGTCCGCCATGAAATGATGAAACTACATAATCAGATATTTAATTCCCCTGGAGTGCTTCGAAAGTCTTCCAAGTGTGGGTGCGCACCCTCGATAGTCTGGCTATATTTTCACAACAGCATAGGCTGTTCTCTATTTAAATAATTCGTGTCAATGCGAGAGCAAAATACTGACACTTCACGCAGATTTATTCTAATAAAATCAAGGTCATAATACGCATTTGATCTGTTACATTACATATCTATTAAAAAAGAATCATAATATTGGCAATGACCATGAACAAGATAGAATGGAATACCAAATACCAACCTAATAATCTAAAAAAAAAACAAAAGAAAAGTTAAATAAAACTGCAATTAGGAATAACCTTCACCTCACTAACGCATTCGAATATTGAATTTTGAATCGGCCAGTGAGCACATCACATTGCGTAACCAGCGTATAATATATTTAGTATACGCTACGGTACGTGGTGTAGTAGGTACGTGGGTATTACAGGTGGATAACAGAGTAGGGCAGTTATATTTTTGGATGAAAAACAAAACATCCCATCTGATGGTAATGCAAATTACAGGCACTTTTGAACTGTCAAGGAGTCGATCAGTCGGAAAGCTGAAGCTAGTTGCCCATTCCAAAGCCTAGCAGACAAAGCCAAAATGTCTCTCGTGCATGTAATCACACCGGCACAATACCCTACAAATCGGAATGTATGTATGTATATTATGTATTTCAGTTGCTCGTGAGGAGGAAGAGGGCTCGTGGCTCGTAATAAAAGCCACACGGGTCGATCGATCAGCTAAAGCTACGCTTGCCGCGGTCGCTCCGTAGGTGGGTGACCATCTTTACATACCTACCAAGACCCCTCCGTATCTCGGTATGGTCCCGGCTGTTATTCTTGGATCTTTGACAGTCGTTACGGGTCGTCAGAAGCCCGAAAGTCTGACAACTAGACTTACCAAGGGGTATCGTGTTACCTTGTAACTGGGTTGTGGAGGTCAGATAGGCAGTTGCTCCATGTAAAATATTGGTATTAGATGCATCCGGTTAGACTGGAAGCCGACCCCAAGATAGTTGGGAAAAGGCTAGGCGGATTGATATATGTATTTCTGTTGCATTTTTAGCTCAACCAAAACCGAACTTAATGATTCAATCCATTAGGATCTAATTAGTTTAGTTCGTGATCGTTTTTATTAATGTTTAATTAATTATACACTAGGAAATTCGAAATAGAGCTAAGAATAGGCTGCATTGTTTTGTCAAGATGCAAGCCCCAAATTTTGTGTATGTCATCAACCTTCATAAGATAACATTTCAAACAAAAACCTTCACATGCACCTAAATAATGTCATTGTTGCCGCAATCGACATGGCCACCTTCTGGGCTCAAACAATATATAAAAACAAGGAAGAAAACAACCATTGACACGAAAAGTAGAAGAAAATCTCAAACAATTATTTTTAAACTAAATTAATAATAAGTTGTTGACATGTAACGTAATGTTTCACATATCAGCATAGCTTTCTGACGTAACATTACAAATGGCTGCCAAATACTATGCTACAACGACTTAGGTACTTATGTACTGAGTGCTTGTAAATAAATAAAGCTGAAAGTCCCGGGCGAGTAGCAACGGTAAGGGAATCACATCATTTGCCTAGCCTTTTCCCAACTATCTTGGGGTCAGCTTTCAATCTAACCGGATGCAGCTGAATACCAGTATTTTATATGAAGCGACTGCCGCTGCTATCTGACCTCCACAACCCAGTTACTGGGTAACACGATACCTCTTGGTAAGACTGGTTGTCAGACTACGGGCTTCTGACTACCCGTAACTACTGTCAAAGTTTTACAAATGACAGCCGGGACCAACAGCTTAACGTGCTTTCCGAGGCACGGAGGGATCTCGATATGTAATGGATGGTTAACCATCCACGGCAACTTTGGTTAACCTCTCGAGTGTCGCCTTATACCGCATAATTTCATATCTATGTGTGCTCGAATGTCAACCGAACTCCATAGGTTCATAACTACTGTAAGCCCGCGGTCGCCATTGGATGATGGTGTTTTACGTTTATATAGGGTGACTGGTAATTAGTGACCGATACTTAAACACATGATTGTACTCATCAAACAAACTACTGTACTATTGCACTTGTTGTTGTACAAACAACTTTTACATTTTGACGAGTTATGCGAACATAAATGTAGGGAACAACAGATTTTTATCCTTACCATGGATAGCATTTTGCTAGAAGTTTCATCATCATCTTCCTGCCCTTGTCCTATGTTACTTAGAGTCGGCGCAACACGTTTTCTTTTTCCATTCTCATCAATCCGGGGGAAAAATCCTTGCCAGAAGAAAACATACAATGTCTCAAGAGTATAATATACAGGGTGTATTATTTGAGGAGCTCGTGGCTAAGTTATAACAGCCGCACGGGTCGATCCATCAGGTTAAGCTACGCTTGCCGGGGGTCAGTCCGTGGACGGGTGACCAAATTTTAAAACCGAGACTTCTCCGTGCCTCGGAAAGCACGTTAAGCCGTTGGTCCCGGCTGTCATTCGTAAATCTTTGACAGTCGTTACGGGTCGTCAGTCTGAAAGTCTGACAACCGCCTTACCAACGGGTATCGTATTACCAAGTTAATGGGTTGTGGTCTTGTGGAGGTCAGATAGGCAGTCGCTCCATGTAAAATACTGGTATTCAGCTGCATCTGATTAGACTGGAAGCCGACCCCAACATAGTTGGGAAAAGGCTAGGAAGATTGATATACAGGCTGTATTTTTATGTGTATTTTAGAATAGAATACTATTTATTATGTCTCCATATCAATTACTGATATAAATATAATATAATTAAATATGAATGATTCATAAATGAAAAAAATAATAGTAATGGTATGGTTGTGGTTTAATGGCATAATAATGATGAATGGTATATATGGTGTAACAATTAACATTATTTTAATAGTCTTTATCCTCTTAAGGGGTAATTATTACACCATGTCTGTGATATACCATTCATCATTATTTATACCATTAAACCACCACTATACCATTACCATTTTGTTTTATTAATCATTCTTATTTATACATTTTTATCAGTAATTGTTATGGAGGCATAATAAAGAGTATTCTATTCTATTCTATTCTCATACCCTTTAAATTACTAGGGTAGTAAATTACCACAGACAACAATGACATAGCGTAACGTAACAATGTTTTTTCGACTACCTTTCGCAATACTCAAGGTCGCCATTGGCCAGAGTTTGGATGTTTACTCTAAATATTAGTATGGCGTCGCCAAAAACACTGTCAGTGAAAAGAGAATAGATCTTATTTGGGTTACCTTCTTGGGATGGGAATGCCAACCTATAATGTTTTCAACCGTTTATTTTACTACTAGTAGCTCTGCCAACAGTAGACGCGAGCACGAACTTTTTTGCAACAATAGGAATGATGCCTGAGTAAAAAAAAACATCTATTTAGTCCGTCTGTCAGATAATAAAAAATATTAGACACGTATTTTTTGCTTTATCATAATTTAATAAAAAAAATACTTAGATAACATGATAACACTCATTAGTGTTGAGGAGTGGGGCTCGCTACGTCACTTCTTTCTACGTTTAAAATCTAGCTAAGCGTGACGTCATGTCATCATGCCTTAGAAGATCCTATAACTCAATGTATCGTAGTAATCTTTTAATTACGTAAAAAAATAAAAATACGTGTCCAATATTTTAAAACTACATTATTTTTGTCATCATCCCTAATAGCTCTAAAGTTATTTAAAACGGGATATTTAAAATGTTTTTTTTTTTTTTTTCATCAGATCTTCCCCAATTTTTTATGAGACCAACGTTACTACCTATCTTTCAAATAAAAAAGAACCATCGAAATCGGATCTCATAAGGCGGAGATATCCTGTATCCCACTTTTTTCCCCCTTTTTGGAGAAAGTACCCCTCCAATCAAAAATCCCCGACGATAAAAAATTCTATAAAGTCGTAAAACCTGTATTCCAAGTTTCGTCCAGATCGGTTGTAAAATACGACCTGTAGAGGAGTAGCAACAACCTGACAGAGGATTGCAAATTTTGCCAGACTTGCACCAAAGAGACGCTTTGGTCGCTTCGCTCGCTCGGTCAATAAGGAACTTGAAAGAGTGTATGTAGTAAGTTGCATTATCAATAATTTATATTACGCCAGAGAATCAAACTGCTTATCATCTTAATGCCCTTGTCCTATATTACTTGAGGTTGGTTTTGGTTCAACTCGTTTTTTCTTCCATTCTTCCCTGTCAGCCGTAGTTCTTTTTAAAAAAGGAAGAGGTCATATATATTCGGCTTTATGTATATTTTTTTGTTGTTCACCGATTTCTCTGTCAAATTGTGGACCGATTTTGAAAACTCTTTTTTTATTTGAAAGGGTGAGGTGATCCCATTGACACCAAGTCCGAATCTGATGAGGGGATCCCTTAGAAATCGAGGGAAACCCTCAAATTTTATAGGCACACTAGTGATTTGGGTATTTTTAATAGTAACTCTTTCATTTTATATCACTGTCACTACGTTTTCTTTCACAAACCCCGTCATCTTTTCTATGGTTTTCCTCTCCATCAATATTTATATTCGTCACACTTTTAGTAATATGCGTTTCATCCCTCCTCATTGCATTCCCATACTATAGTGCGCGCACAAGTGCTAGTCACCGGCTGAGGTATGTGAGGTAGACAAAACTGTCAGAACGCAATTTTGTGACATAACTTTAACACTATGATTAGTGATCTAAATAAACAGTCGCTAAATATTTTTGTAGCGTTCCACAACAAAAACAGTAGACTTTTTATTTCACCTCAACCCAAAAACGTCGGGCATTGTTTTTGTGTGTGTTTTTAAGAAAACTACGGCAGCCATGTCAAGGATTGTTGCGTCAGCTAAGTAATGTTGTGTGACATTTGTGGACTTAGTAAGTTGTTGTCTGTGCCTCTTTTTCATTTTAAACACTTTGATAATGACGTTTAGTTGTGCCCTATTTTACCTAATCATCTGGCTTAGCTTTTCCCAATTATTGTGGGATCGGTTTCCAGTCTAAGTAGATGCAGCTGAATACCAGTATTTTATGTAAGGTGACTCCCTATCTGACTCACAACCCAGTTAATGGACAATACGATACCCCCCTTGGTAAGACTGGTTGTCAGACCCGTAACGACTGTCAAAGATATTTATGCTATTCACGACATTTTTCTTTCCAACCATTTATTTTCTTTAGCGTTCATGAAGTATTGTATTTCTTCGTCTATAATTGCCTGTCGATAAATATGGAATTCCATACCGTCCATGAAGTATTGCATTTTTTCGTCTACGGTTGCCTGTCGATAATTAGGGAACTTCATAGCGTCCATGAAGTATTGCATTTTTTCGTCTACGGTTTCCTGTCGATAATTAGGGAACTTCATAGCGTCCATGAAGTATTGCATTTTTTTTGTCTATAGTTGCCTAGGTTGCCTATAAATAAATAAGGAACTTCATAGGCGTGCTTATGTCAAAGTAAATTAAATGAATGGAAAGGGTGTACTTAGCAAACATAATTTCGAAACAGTTAGCCAGAGTGGACGAGTTTATAGGATTTTTTTTTATTGTTCCGAGGAACAATCAAATTTTGAGGAAAACTTTTAACTGAAACCAAATAAGAAATTAATTTGTAACTTGTACTTTATACGATCCTGTAGGTAAAACGCAAAAGTTTTTTTTTTTATTTTGACACTGAAAGGAAACGAGTTTCACATTTTTTTCAGATCACATTTTCATGAAAATGAAAGGCTTCAGTTCCATTGTTATGTTGGAAAACAATTTTTATGTTAAGGGGATACATCGATAATTTCGTGTTTTTAAAATTCCTATAAAACCAAATGTATAAGTATGGTTAAATTATTTGGATTTTCCATGTGTTATTTGACTATATATTTATTTTCTACTGCTGTATTAAAACCGAAACATGATTACTTAAAATCTTTCGACAGAAAAAAAATCCAAAGCAGCACCGTCTATTTTCTGTTTTATGTGATTATACGTAAACAGTTCCTTATTACATACTTAGTAACTAATGTATTAATGACCATAATGAATATAATTCTGTAAATACATTTTTGCTAAAGTCGCGAATCATATTTTGATGAAGATACAACCTGACGCTGACCTGCAAATTGCAAAAAACGTAAGAAAATTATAATTTCGCGAAAGTTTATCAATCTGCCTAGCCTTTTCCCAACTATGTTGTGGTCGGCTTTCAGTCTAACCGGGTGCAGCTGAATACCAGTGTTTTACAGTCCTACCAACTTATCTGTGAACTGAAAGAGGAGGGCACCGTCGATTCAGTGTTGCTAATTAATATAAGGTGCCCAAAATTGAGTAAGCTTTCAAGAAGGAAATTTCACATTAGACATAATCGTTTAATAAGAATTACAGTTTTTACAAATTAACAACGTAACCTAACCTATATAAAAATAATAAAATAACATGACGGCCGTAGTTCCAATTTTCGCCATTTCACAGATAAGTTGTGCCATTTCACAGATAAGGCTGTATATGGAGCGACAGCCTATCTGACCTCCACAACCCATTAACTGGGAAATACGATATCCCATGGTAAGACTGATTGTCAGACTTTCGGGCTTCTGACGACCCGTAACGACTGTCAAAGATCCACGAATGACAGCCGGGACCAACGGCTTAACGTGCTTTCCGAGGCACGGAGGAGTCTCGGTATGTAAAGATGATCACCCATCCACGGACAACCCCGGCAAGCATAGCTTAACCTGATGGATCGACCCGTGTGGCTGTTATTACTTAGCCACGAGCTCCTCTGGAAGGTTTATATGTATAATATAATAATATTTATACAACGTGTCGTTTTGCATCCTCGTCAAATTTCAGGGTGTGATACAGAACATCAAACCGAACAACTTTCTCCATGGGACCAACAACGTAATCGCGAAAAAAATTTCAACTGTCCTAAGTATAGAAAACTTCAATACCTACTCAATGCAAATGTATGGGACGGCTGATTATTTTGTCGCGATTACGATGTTGGTGCCATGGAGAAAGTTGTTCCGTTTGATTGTCTATACCACACCCTTAAATTTGACAAGGATGGAAAACGACACGTTTATATAGAAACCTTCATGTTTTGTCAAGTCGAGCGGGTTGCTAGTTACATAGAGTACATAGAGTTATGAATTTATGATACGAGTATCATAAATTCATAACTCTATGTATCTAACTACTGAGTTGACCTAGGAACTTGTATTTAAAAGCACTGAGGACTCAAATATTCATTAAAATTTTAATTTGCCCATCATCTAGACTTATTAGATTATAAAATATTGGACATGTATTTTTTATTTTTTTACGTCATCAAAATATTACGGCGAAAATGTGGCATGACGTCACGTCTTGCTAGATTTTTATACGTAGAAGTTACGTAGCTCGTGGCTAAGTAATAACAGCCGCACGGGTCGATCCATCAGGTTAAGCTACGCTTGCCGGGATTGGTCCGTGGATGGGTGACCATCTTTACATACCGAGACTCCTCCGTGCCTCGGAAAGCACGTTAAGCCGTTGGTCCCGGCTGTCATTCGTGGATTTTTGACAGTCGTTACGGGTCGTCAGAAGCCCGAAAGTCTGACAGTCAGTCTTACCAAGGGTTATCGTCTTACCCAGTTAATGGGTTGTGGAGGTCAGACAGGCAGTCGCTCCATGTAAAATAATGGTATTTAGCTGCATCCGGTTAGACTGGAAGCCGACCCCAACATAGTTGGGAAAAGGCTAGCAGATTGATTGAGAAGTTACGTAGCGATTGCGTGTTATCCAAGTCATTTTTTATTAATATGATAAAGCAAAAAATACGTGTCTAATATTTTTTTATTATCTGACTGACGGAATATATCTGAATAGAGATGATGCCTGGGTAAAAAAAAAAAAATTATTAAAATATATTTTTTTTACCCAGGCATCATCTCTATTCTCTTTCCCTTATTTCAATGTATTTGCGGTCTTCTTCCATAGGTACCGGTTTATATCTCTATCAGCCATAATCGTCCCTTGTCCAGCCATATCATCTTTCACACAATTCAACCATCTTCTTTTTTGTCTTTGCCTACTCTTATAGGCATAATTTATATTAATATTTCAAAAACTTATTTGAATTCATAATTGGAACCAAGTTCCATAACGAACGTTATACTCTACACTCTTAGCAAATTAGAGACCGAAAAAAAAAAAAACGCCCAACCCACCACGCACAATGAAGGGTTCCTTATTTGAAAAGAATTTATCCTAAAAACAAACTTATCATTGCAGCTGAAAAATATGTTCTCCCATGAATTCATTGAAATGGTAATCATCTCCGCCTAGATATGTACACCTGGCTGCTTCTTAGTACTTTTGCCAGTCTTATAATAGAACAAATAAAACAAAAAAATATTGTCTCCTGCTGCCTAGAAGCAAGATACGCGCGAAAAAAAATAAACAAAGCGGCGCGGCGTGACAAAATGCCATTCATATTTAAAAATAACTTCATAGCACGCGTTTTATAATGTTAAACAATGTCTATAACAATTGTTTTCTTTTATAATAATTACTGTTTGATATTAACCTGATGCAGGTTGGCGCCATTTAATTTTTTCTTGAATTATTAATTCAAGGCAAAGGAAAATGTTACATCCTCACCTCGACTCACTAATCGATTACCTAGTATCGATTTAATATTCACTTTCGAAGATGCAAATAAAATCAAAAATATATGCATAAAATAATCAGAATATTACCAAAAAATATACAATTATCTTGTATAATATCCACTTTTCTTAGCACACAACAGATAAAAAAACACCAAAATTTTGTAACAGAGTTCACTGCACTCCAAACGGCCCGCGCAATATTTTTTTTTATAAAAATAGATCGAACACGCAACGCCCACGGTTCTAATTTCGTTTATTTTAAAAAGTTACAAACGCATGCGCTTCGTTCGCGCGCGCTCACCTACTGACAACGTACATCACAGATTCCCACTCGATTGTTATCGATTAACCGACTGTTTCAAATGTCGAATCGGCGCCACCGAAAATGCTCTATGACGTAAACTCTCCTATTTAGAAGTATAATACTAGGCGGATAATTCGACTATTTTCAGAAGCCTCTATTTCTGGTTCGGCGAGATACGAATACATGCATTTTTAGTTTAGTCTGCTAATATGGAAATTCTAAGCGCGGTGGTAAGTCACGAGGTAGGCGACGGTTTTAGTAGCATATAGTTATTTTTAACTAGATTTAGACAGCGAGCCAAATGAGAAAATGTCAGCCGTCCCAATGGTTATTTTGCATTGATATTAGAGTTTATTAGGTTTTATTTGGCTTGAAATCTATTAACAGACAATCAAATGATGTATTTTTGACCTATTTTCGAAATGTCACGTTCTATTACGAAATGCGATGTGGTCTCTGGTTTTTTCTTCAATGCTGTTTATTAGAATCCATTGCCGCAGCGAATTTGAGAAATATGTTCGAGTTTAAGTTATTTATCTAAATACGATACCGATAATATAGGTTGAAGTGGATTCGAAGATAATATTTTCTACAGAACACCTAGCTTTTACACAAATTCCGATGTCAGGTGAAGTTGCTTCAATCGATCTATTAAAAAAGTGATTAGTTACACATCATTGGAATTCGAACATCAATCTTTGTATCTCACGCCCACAACTAATGCACCGTAGCCAATAAAAAAAGTTACAAAGAAAAAACCGTATCTATACACAATACAATTTTTCATTCATACAGCCAAACATGCGTAGTTTTTCACGGCCAATGCAAAAGAAAAACAAAAATTCGCGCCTTTTTGTCTGTGGTTTTTTATAACTTCCGTTGATTCTTTAGCGTAAGTTCTTTCTTAAAATTGGTGTTGAATTTTCCACAGACTAAAGTCTTTTCTTTTTACAGACAAGGAAAGATTGAATATTAGGTGATCATTGCCAAATGATATTACCTCTAACGGTCTACCTCAATCGTCTACCTAGCCTTTTCTTGGATGCAGCTGAATACCATTATTTTACATGAAGCGACGACATCAGAGCTCTACAACCCAGTTACTAGCTAATACGATACCCCTTGGTAAGCGTGGTTGTCAGACTTTCAGGCTTCTTCGTAACGGCTGTCAAGCATTCACGAATGACAGCCGGGACCAAACGGCTTAACTTGCTTTCCGAGGCAAGATTAATTGACCCGAGCGGCTGTTATTTACTTAGCTCCTCTATGCCTACATAAACATAGATCATAATCCTTTGGATTTCGATCCGTTTTCTCAGGTTAAGTATTATACTTATAATATAATTATAATTACTCGAATTTTTAACGTATCCATGATGACGAAAAAGATTGAAATGCGATGAAAATGTAACACTAATCAATAAACAAAAACTACTTTTGGAAAAAAAAAATCCATGTTTTTAAAATAAAATTAATTTGAAATTAGAATTCTTAGCCAAACAAAAATTATTTTGATTTGAACTGGCCAGTACTGCAGAACGGCAATTTCATAGGTAAAGACCTAATATAACCTGGGTTTGTACCCTGTTAGTGGCAATGGGCTTGCCCACTTTGAAACATAACTAAATACCCAGCAAAAAATTGTGGGTGTAGGTATTGTGGTACACTTCTGCTTTCTCCTTTGAGGAATCATCATCACCTGCCTAGCCTTTTCCCAACTATGTTGGGGTCGGCTTGCAATCCAATCGGATTCAGCTGAATACCAGTATTTTACATGGAGCGGCTGCCTATCTGATCACCACAACCCGGTTACAATACGTGCGGTTGTTCCACGTAAAAAGGCCGCTGGCCAACCGCAAAACCATACGTTGTACTAGTTCACGTCACGTAAAAATGGTATGGTTGTGCGGTTGGTCAGCGCTATTATTACGTGATACGATCTATACAACGTTACAGTTACCGTTGTCCGCTGGCCAGCGGTCTTTTTACGTGACGCGAACTATACTGAGTAAAACTTTTTTACAAAAAAATACAACCGACTTCCAAAAACAACACTACAAAGTGAAAAATAACTTTAATTTCGGAAGTCGGTGTCTAGTTAAATGTATTTTCGTTTTTTGCCACCGACTTCCGAAATTAAAGTTATTTTTCACTTTGTAGTGTTGTTTTTGGAAGTCGATTGTATTTTTTTGTAAAAAAGTTTTTATTTTTCACTTTTTAGTTGTGGTACCTACCCCACACAAATTCTAATACGTGATCTGCAAAACAAACTAGAACATCATCCATATAAAAGTGGGGAAAAAATACGTATTATTGAAGCTAACTCAAAAACTACCCAAGCAAGGTTAATCAATTTTATATGGGACCAACTGTGATGTATACCCTCTCGAATAAAACAAAAAAAAATTAAATCTGTCCAGCCACCTTCGAGTACCTAATCGGGGAACATACTTAAAAAAAAAATAAAAAAAAAAAAAAAAAGGTTCCGACGAATTGAGAACCTCCTCCTTTTTGAAGTCGGTTAAAAATGTTAATACTTGGTAAGAGTTGTCAGATTTTCGGGCTTCTGACTACCCGTAACGACTGTCAAAATCAACAGTCGCGGGAGCAACTACCCCAGTTCCCATACGGTGTTATACCGGGTTACTTGTAATTCGACGTAGTCCATGCAGGACGTCACAGTCCAGCCGAAATTCAGTTTTTTTTTTTTGTCTTAGAAAAATATAAATTACGAAAAATAAAATGTTTAATTATCATATTTTGTTATTTAAATGACGCTCTTTTCTTAGTCCTATACTAATATTATCTATCAGTGTCACTAGCATTAGACTACGTGTGTGTGACTCGTAACAGTCCAAAGCTTAAGCTTTCCATCCGGGACATCTTAGAGATAACATTTTCTTTCAACGTTCAGGTAAATACAGGAACGACAATGGAATAAATAAAAACGGTCAGGAATAGACATTGTTATTTTAATAGCCCGCGCCATTCGGATCTCGTCCCCCAAAACGAAGACGTCGTCGCGTCGTTTAGACAATTAGTGATTTTTGCCAAAGTTTTAGGCATTTATCAACTTTTAATTTTTAACAAAGATCTGCTACGGCGTCAGCTCTATGATAATAACTTAAATTCCAGTAAAGTCGAGCCGTAAATCATTTTTGAATTGCATTTTTCATTAAAAAAAAAAAAAACTAAAAATCTAATTAACTCAAAAATTACTGAATTTCGGTAGAACATTTGGTGGCTTAATTTGTTGCATTTTAACCCTACTATGACGTCCTGCAAGGAATACGTCGAGCTACCAGTAACCCTGTATAAACTTAAGTTATTTTACCAAAATATACGTAAAAGAAACTAGATATATGTAAAACAGTATCACTTCTACAGTAGCAGGTTAATTGGTTAACAAAACACTCAAGGTCATCATGAAGGCTGTCACAGCGTTGTGTAATGCGCGTGCGCATAGTGCCGCTAGATGTGGCTTGAGCGTACTCGTGAGTTGTGATGTTTATTTAACTGTTTATGCACTGTAGAAAATAAGTCATGAGAAAAAGGACATGTTGCCTAAGAAAATAAAATAAATAAATAATAATAAAATAAATTAAATAAAATAAAATAAAAATTCTTTATTGTCGCCAGTAAAGAATTTTTACAAAAAAAAAAAAGTACAATTAAAGAGTTTCAAAAGAAAATTTATAAACCTCTCTGACTATTTTCCAACGCTAAAGTTTCCGTATATTCAGTCGTACATTCTTACTCATAAAAGAGAGATCCAATGAGAAAATTGACCCTACTGTGTGACTGTAATCAACGTGTCAACAATAGAATAGAATAGAATAGAATACTCTTTATTATGCACATCATTTAAATTACAGGTTATTACAAAGTTGAAATTTTACATAGAGTGACACAATGGGCGGTCAATAGCTTAGACTCATAGTACACATAGTGCACGGGCAACTGAAGGAACATGGGTGGGTTTTAGTCAGTAAAAGTCTGACACGAAGAGCGGAAGAAGTCATTTGATGATTTCCCATCCACAAAAAAAAACGCTAAAGTTTCCTTATACTCAGTCGTACATTCTTACTCATAAGAGAGATCCAATTAGAAAATTAACCCTTCTGTGCGACTATAATCAACGTGTCAACAATAGCTTAGACTCATAGTCTATATATATTAGTAAACTAGTACGCTGAAATCTTATATGGCCCTACATCCGAAACATGGCTTAGCTCCGTGTGTAAGTGAAATGGCGTTATAGCTGTCTAATTAGACGCGCGAGATAGAAGACTCTCACGCGCACCAAAATTTCAACGTTTTTCGTTTAAATGGACATATATTTAGATATATGACAAAATGCTATACTTAAATAAATTTTTATCTCAGTAAGTTTTTAACATATTTAAATACCTTCGATTTAAAGCAATTTTTACTGCACAATAAGGAACTGTTTACGTATATAACAGAAAATAGACGATGCTACTTTGGAATTTTTTTGCAGTCATGTTTCGGTTTTAGTACAGCAGTAGACAATATAGTCAAATAACATATGTATTATGGAAAATGGTTTTACAGGAATTTTAAAGACACCAAATTATCGACGTACCTATTTCCTTAAGCACCTTGAAATAAACATAACATCAAGTATATTCTGTATATACAGGTAATACAGTCAGACAGTCACTCCATGTAAAATACTGGTATTCAGCTGCTTCCGGTTAGACTGGAAGCCGACCCCAACATAGTTGGGAAAAGGCTAGGCAGGTGATGATGATAAAAATTAAAGTTTTTCTAGAATCTTCTACAATACAAAATAACCAAGCAGAACCCAGTAAAAAACCATCAAATATTATCACCAAAACAGCCAGTTTAAATCTCATCGTATCATAACGAGGCTCATTTTAAAAAATAAAACTTTATTACAACCTTCATAAGGGAAACCCTAATAACTGCTCTTTTGCGACAGTCAAGCTAAAAATGAGTATCCAGCACGAAGGTTTAATCTTTATTATTACGGAGATGCCGATATAAAAATAAAAACAAAGTGTTTTAGCCCGTTTTGGGTAACATAAGCCGTAGCTTCTCTTTTGGGCGCTTTGGAGGAAAACCATTACCCTAAATGACTTTTGCTAAAGATAAGACTGCACGGTTACCAAGGGGTATCGTGGTACCCAGTAACTGGATTGTGGAGGTCAGATAGTCGCTCCATGTATACCCCAACACCCGAAAACCGACCCCAACATAGTTGGGGAAAGGCTAGACAGGTTGATAAGACTGCACGGTCGATAGGTTTCCTGACCCAACAGGAGAATGATTTGAAAGAAATGCCTTAGCTAAGGACAGGGTGGTAAAAAACTTAAAGCTTATTTAGAATAGTCAAAGAGTCGATCCAAAACGATGATCTCAAGGGAGAAGGACGGGCAAAAACTCCACGGACACACTTTTAAATCAAGAGTATTACAACATCCTGGGCATCTTGGTTATTCTTGTTGCTTCTACATGTGAGGACAATGTAAAAGAAATATATATAGGTATATACTTAAAAGCAATTCAAAATATAAGATTAAAAATAACCCCTGGCTGACCAGAGATGACCAGTCTGAACTGACGGCGCCCGTTCACGACATGACGCGTGGAAATTTGCTTCGAACGCAAGACGGCATAAAATGAAGTGAATTACTGTTTAAATACTCAAGTTACCTATATCATTCATCAGCATCATCATTTCAACCAAAAGACGTCCACTGCTGGACATAGGTCTCCCAAGCACCGCCACTTGCACCAGTTCTGTGCTTCCCGCATCTAGTGGATTCCTGCGGCCTTTACAAGGTCATCGGTCCACCTTGTGGGATGCCTTCCAACGTTACCTATTACGTCTACCCGTTCGCGGTAGCCACTCTAGAAACTTTCGGCCCCATGGGCCATCTGTTCTGCGAGCAATGTGCCCTGGTAACCGACATAGCCTGAAGAATTTTGGCAATTCTTCGGACTTGGTTCTCTTGCGGATCTTTTCATTTCTGATTCGATTACGTAGGTAAACTCCAAGCATAGCGCTCTCCATTGCCCTTTGGGTGACTTTTAGCCTTCAAATAAGGTCCATTGTGTTACTTACATAAGTTAGGTAATCATATGACTACTTGCAACTTTTGGAGAGGCCGAAACACAATCATGATCTATGGAGAAGGTTTGATCCTTCACCAGACAAAAATGGAAAAAAATTAAATGGATATTGAAAAAAAAAAATAAAAAAATGGATAAATAAAAAAATAAATAAATGGATAAATGGATGGATGGATGGAATCATTATTATGGAAATGTTTACTTTACTTAGGAAGAGACTGGACCCCACGACACAGGGAATCCTAGTGTGGGGTCCAGAGAATTTGTATTTATTGTACCGTGTTTTTTTTTCTGAACTGAATATAGTCTTTTTACTTTTTTTAATTAGATGCTCTACCTGTATCTTATTTTTTTGGTTCGTACCTATTGCAATTGGCTCCGGAAATATTTGATTGCTTAACCCGGCATTGGCGAGGCCAGAAGGGCATCTCGCTGTGTTAATAAAATTTTAAGTAGCAAAGCTAAGGGCGTCCCATAGTGGGACTCGAACAAAGGCTTAGGGCGATACTGGTTACTGAGCAAGTGGGGACTTGTAGCATCGGATAGTTATCATCATTAGGGACAACCCGTATCTCTTTAATTACTTCGCGACACGCGATATAATTGCGCGCGACACAAAGACACCGCTCGTCGCGCGACACGCGGTGCCTTTGTGTCGCGCGCGATTTTATAAGAAGGAGTCATTACGCAATGCTAGTCAAATATTTCCTAGGATCATCGTAATAAAAAACCTTTATCCATAACTAGCTAACCCGCTAGACATTGTCCTATCAAAATTTCAATTTCTTTTTTTCTTTTAAACCACCCCTGTATTTGGAGCAAACAAAAAAAAAAACATTCAAATCGGGCAGCAATTGATTTTTATATTTAGATAAATAATTTATTTTTAATAAACATCATTATTAAAACAAAACCGGCCACATCCAGCACCTAAGTATGTATACCTAGATCTGTGCAACTACTTTGCAACGCTAACAATTGTTACCGAGTACTGTCAACAGAATAATCTGTGTCAAGTTTAAAATAATTTATTACACTTTTTTGTTTTGTAGTGAAGTAATTCTATGACCGATATGTCGTTTTAGTCTATGTAACTCCGTAATTTTAAATACAATAAAGTAAAAATAACCACCACACCTGTATTCTCCGAAAGGTTGGTGTACCCTAGATATTTAGGTTCCATGTGGGCGAGCTCGTGGCTAAGTAATAACAGCCGCACGGGTCGATCTATCAGGTTAAGCTACGCTTACCGCTTTGCTTACATACCGAGACTCCTCCGTGCCTCGGAAAGCACGTTAAGCCGTTGGTCCCGGCTGTCATTCGTGGATCTTTGACAGTCGTTACGGGTCGTCAGAAGCCCGAAAGTCTGACAACCAGTCTTACCAAGGGGTATCGTATTACCCAGTTAATGGGTTGTGGACGTCAGATAGGCAGTCGCTCCATGTAAAATACTGGTATTCAGCTGCATCCGATTAGACTGGAAGCCGACCCCAACATAGTTGGGAAAAGGCTAGGCAGATTGACAGATTGATTGTGGGCGAGCCTGTTGCCATCAATCGTGCACAAATCCAGACTCCGAGCTGCTACTGAGGAATTCCAGATGGAAAACCCAACAACACTGCCCGACCCGGGAATCGAACCCAGGACCTCGTACTCAGCAGTAACGCTTGCGACCACTAAACCAACGAGTCAGTCAATCAATCTAAAACAATAAATTAAATTTAATGTCAACAGGCTGTCCCCTCGCGCTCCGAAGGAGGCCCGTGTCCCAGGCCTCAAAACATTATTGATTACCTACTGGTTTAAATTGTGTACAACTTCTGTAACATTCTCACTGCTGGGACTCTCAGCTGTTGTGGTCATAGTACTCATCATTATGAACAATTTTTACTATGGGACCAAACCTCAAATCGCGAAAAAAAACAGCTGTTCCCTACATTTATGTTCGCATAACTCGTCAAAATGTAGGGAACAGTTGTTTTTTTTTTCGGGATTTCAGGTTTGGTCCCCTAATAACAGTTGTTTGTTATCATGAGTACAATCATGCGTTTAAGTATCGGTTACTAATTACCAGTCATCCTGTATAATATATGATACACATAAACATTCCAGAATAAATTCTCTAAGTAATGATGAAAGCGCAGAATCTGTTGCGGAGTTTGGAAGATCTAACAAACAACCTCGAAAAGCGACTTCGTTTTATATAAATTTCTAGCTTCTGCCCGCGGCTTCACCCTCGTGATATGTCAATAAAAAGTAGCCTATATCCTTTTCTAGGTCATGGTCTACCCGTATGCCAAATTTTATCCAAATCCGTTCAGCCGTTTTAGCGTGAAAGCGTTACAAACAAACTCACTTTCGCTTTTATAATATTAGTTAGGATAGACGTGTGTTATTATTTTGCTCACCGTATCTGGCCAGTACGTATGTACTAAAACACCTACTCGTAAAAAGTATCTAAGTATAGCAACTGGGACTGAACCGGATCATTTGTTTGACTGTACCTTCCAAGTACATAGAGTGCGTAAATGTGAGTTAGTATTATTCTGTTGACTGTACCAGTTGACGATAAAAAGGAAGTCACGATGCATTAACATGGTGATATTATGTGTGAGTGGCCATTAGATCAGCGGGAAGAAACCAAACATGATCATCAATGGATAGATATATATAATAATTATGGTCCCATTAATATAGATGGACAAATTTTAACACAGCGTTCAGTATATCCAAGTAGTTCAGTATATCCAAGCAAAAAAAAAAAAACACTGATTAAAGTGATTTTATTTTGACCTAAAATAATTTTAAAAAAGACGCAGCGGGCGCGGGCGGTGACGTGGTCACGTGCGACTGCACATTTGTAGTCAATCTGCCTAGCCTTTTCCCAACTATGTCGGGGTCGGCTTCCAGTCTAACCGGATGCAGCTAAATACCAGTATTTTACGTGGAGCAACCTGCGAATTTGAACTCCACAACCCGTAGTTACTGGGTAAGACAATAAAAGTAGTGGAACAGGTGACACCTAATTCAAGGCGACACCAAAATAAATTGGGAGGTTTTTCGGAACCATTTATTTCACTATTGTACGAGTAGCATGTATGGATTTAATTTTTGGATATAAATGTTTATTGATTATTTGATTTATTACTTTGACTGAAGGAGCTCGTGGCGAAGTAATAACAGCCGCACGGGTCGATCCATCAGGTTAAGCTACGCTTGCCGGGGTTGGTCCGTGGATGAGTGACCATATTTACATACTGAGACTCCTCCGTGCCTCGGAAAGCACGTTAAGCCGTTGGTCCCGGCTGTCATTCGTGGATCTTTGACAGTCGTTACGGGTCGTCAGAAGCCCGAAAGTCTGACAACCAGTCTTACCAAGGGGTATGGTATTACCCAGTTAATGGGTTGTGGAGGTCAGATAGGCAGTCGCTCCATGTAAAATACTGGTATTCAGCTGCATCCGGTTAGACTGGAAGCCGACCCCAACATAGTTGGGAAAAGGCTAGGCAGATGATGACTCTGACTGAAGGAAAACGGGTACGTATCAAAATCCGGAAAGTTCATAATACCCATGATTGAAATACCGACGTCCATAACACCGAAATTCAAAATACCGAAAGTTTTAAATGTCGATAGTCGTTATATCGAAACATGAAATCCCGAATGGATGAAATCCCGAATGGACGAAATACCGATGGATGAAATCCCAAAGAGCGGCGACGTAGTTCCCGCGATTACTCATAGATGGGCACCCCGAGGTTAGGTTTGGTTAGGTTACTTTAAACCCTTTATACAGAGCCCCGCGAAGCGGGGCTTCGTCAACATAGGAGACAAGAGCGAGCGAAGGGCACCCCGAGGTTAGATTTGGTAAGGTTACTTTAAACCCTTTACACAGAATTTCAACAATTTGACAATTCAATTTTTCGGACAAATGAACTTTCGGGATTTTAAACTTTCGACCAAACAACCATTCGGCGTTTCAATTTTCGGGATTTCGTCCATTGGTATTTTAAAATTCGGTCTTTTATAATTCGGGATTTTGATACGTACCTAGGAAAACGCAATTGGGTTAAATTTCCTCGATAGAATTTAATCCCGCAAAGACCTCTACTTTTTTATATTTTTTTCTGTAATTCTAAAATCCTAAGTAATAAATAACTCATTGCAAATTGCATTCAAAATGTGCGTATTAGGTACTAGAAAAGTCTGGCTGAAAATATTTTTTATAGATAGCATAATTTATTTTTAAACAATTTTTATTTGATTTGGCACTTTTATTTTGGTCCCTCTCTCTCTTTTTTCGCATGTGGAAGTAATTGACTCTGTCACTTTCTTATTCCCGCCCAGATAGCTTTTTACACATCACCTTAACCCCTTGGCTACAAGCTACACCGCTCAAGCGACACGCGTCGTATGACAATAATGACTGCGGAGAAAACAAATGAATGAAGTTGTTTAGAGCTGCCCTCAGGAGCTGCCACGAGTCACTACTCACGAGTCACCGCGGCGCGGCGTGGCGTGCGGAGCGACGCGCGACGTACGACGTAAAAGCACGCGTGTCGCTTGACGCAAGTCGCATCGCTCGAGGCAAGGACGTAGCCATTATTAATCGACTTCAAAAAAAGGTGGAGGTTCTTAATTTGTCATATAAGTAGGTTTTTAACAGTGGGTTAGGTAGTTAAGTGAAACGAGGGAAACACTCTAAGGGAGATCTACTCATGAAATCCCAAAAAGGTAATCCCAAAAAACCATTTTTTTATGTGATAAAATTACAAATTAAAAATTTTCAGACTTTTTCCTTTACTGAGAGACCTTGCTTCGTGCCAAATTTTATTATTCTAGGTCAACAACGGGAAGTACCTTATCGGTTTTGATTTACTTGCGAGTATCAAAATATGTCGCATAAATAGCGGCATTTTTTTATTGCGTTGACATAGAAGCTTGATTTTTTTAGAACTCCAAGGGACCATATACGTATTTGATATTAAATTCAACTTGATACCTCTACGCGTTCCTGAGAAAAAGGGTCTTGACAGACACACCTATATAAGGATTCCGTTTTTTCCTTTTGAGGTACGGAACCCTGAAAATAACCAAAAATAACGAAATAGTGAAATAAAACCAAACTTATGAATGAACGAATTGTCTATTAAAGGCCGTAGGGACCTAGCTATGATCACGCCATCTACAATTAGCTTTGCCCGACCTCCCCCATTCGATTTATTGACTTTAAAAAAATCCTGTCACCTTCAAAAGATTGTAGGCCACTTCAAACCGGGCACTAACAAAAATCGCTAATTCAAAGGCTCAACATAACATCGCTTCCGCTCATACCAAACACAGTACTTACCTACAATAGTTGGCCAACAGTAGTGGCGATGGCGGTGTCATAATCATGTCTAACTTATTTGTACTATGTGTGACGTATTACCGGCTACCATAGAGAAATATAGAGCTTGGTGGCATAGAAAATGTAGCATAGAGTATAAAGAGTGTGAATCTGTTTGATGCTAGAGATTTCCAATCTTTGTTATTCAATCTGCCTAGCCTATTCCCAACTATGTTGGGGTCGGCTTCCAGTCTAACCGGATGCAGCTGAATACCAGTATTTTACATGGAGCGACTGCCTATCTGACCTCCACAACCCAATTACTGGGTAATACGATACCCCTTGGTAAGACCGGTTGTCAGACTTTCGGGCTTCTGACGACCCGTAACGACTGTCAAAGATCCACAAATGACAGCCAGGACCAACGGCTTAACGTGCATTCCGAGGCACTGAGGAGTCTCGGTATGTAAAGATGGTCACCCATCCACAGACCAACACCGGCAAGCGTAGCTTAACCTGTTGGATCGACCCGTGCGGCTGTTATGACATAGATTGTTCTGAGACAGCTGTTTGCTGAGGATTAGCAATTTGCTTCAAAATGATTCAGATTCCAATTGACAGTGTGTTATTTAATTACCCTGTTGTTTTTACCCAACTTTATAGAAGGGTTATGTGTTTTGTTTACTCATAAACATCTAAGGCTTTACAGCCGTCGGTGAGCCTTTGCTTGCTCGACTAAACATACTCCTCCAATGGACCTCTTTCATTTTTTTTCCAATTTCTGTTTTACTCATCTAGCTGTCAAATCCTAGGTCTAGGTACTTATTCTGTCTCGGAAAAGGCGTCGGGGAGGCAACCTCGATGGCTAACACGCTGGAACCTCACCTGCATCCTTTTGAGGCGAGTAGTGCTGCCAACTAGCGCCACCATTGAGAAAAGAATCTGGAGATATGGAACATTTTGTTTGAAATTTTCTATGCTCACATTTTTTTTAGTCAGATCAGGTAGATTTTTTTGACGTGACTGACTAAAAATGTGAGCATAGGAAATTTCAAAATGTTCCATATCTCCAGACTTTTGATTTTATTTCTCTATGGTAGCGCTAGTTGACACTATTGGCCTTAAGCCAGACGGGAATTTTGGGTCACGGCGGGCGCTCAGAGTGGGGACTCGGTCCGCCCACTGAGAGACCTCATGGTAAATGGCGCACAGTGGTCACGTGCTGCCTTCCTCATTTGTTCAGTTAGGTTTCGGGGAGACCCCTTTACAGTCTCCCCAGACGTTGCACAGCGGGGGTTCCGGATCGGTCTTTTGAGAGGTAACGGTGCCCCTTCCATGTGCAGATGGTGACCACCAGGCTCTTTTCCTCAAAGCCTGCGTGCGCCTTTTGAAGGTTTTCCCCCGAAAACAAAAAAAATGGTCAAGAGCGAGTCGGACTCGCGCACCGAGGGTTCCGTTCCGATTTCTGAAAAACTGTGCTATATAAAGACATCGTTTTATTTTTCCTGTAGTCTATATATAAACTTCTATCACATAGAATAATTTCAGATTTTTCTCTATGCAAACATCGGAGATAAAGGGGAACGGTATTTTTTTTTAACATTCAAAAGTCGGAAACTATGCGGCCTAAAAAAAAGAAAAAAAAATGTTTGATAATGTGCAAACAACGCTCTTTCATATGATACCCAAATGCTCTAGTAGCCCCACTTCGAATTTTTAAGACCCCCCCCCCCCCCCCTTTCAGTCCCTGTAGTTTTTTTTTTTATTTCTTTCTTATTCGCAAAATTGATAGCATTAGTAGTTCGAACATACAGACAGACTGAGTCACACCATAAGGGTTCCTTTTTACCATTTTTGTACGGCACCCTAAAAAGGTACTTATTATGTAAAAATCTCACAGCGAACACTAAAGCCTCTGCCTCGAATTTCGCGGGCAGCGGGGCGGCGGCGGCGGCGGCGCGTCTCGCTTTGTCCCGCCCCGCTACCGCGCCGCTGTTTTCGAGGTCCGGTCCATTTGTTTTTACGCATAAAATCCTGCCGCTCCCGCGCCGCCGCCGCTGCCGCCCCGTTGCCCGCGAAATTCGAGGCAGAGGCCTTAGGTGAAGTCTTAGTGAGCTGTCATTCCAGCAGGGATAGATATTATTGAATTAACAGCACAGTAGTGAACATATCGGCTGATAACTTTTGTGATGGTGATGAACTGATGACCAATATAAACACTAGCATAATCAGCCTAAATGTTGCCACTTCTGGGAAACAGGCCTCCTTTCAGTGAGAGGGATTGGGCCGTAATCAACCACGCGGGCCCAGTGCGGGAATTTTTGGTCCTATAGTCTGTTTTTTCTAACAACGAGTTCCAAAAATTTTTACCCCCTTTGCTAATGGTTCACGTAATCAACATAAAGTCCGTTCCACACAAACCAAACGCTGTAGTTACATGTACATTCAGTTGAGTCGTCGACTACCTGCGCGTCGCACGTGTTTTAGTGAGTGCACCAGACGATATTGTTTGTGCGTGAGTCATGGCGAACATGTCTCCAGTACAGTAAAGTTTAGAAGTATTCAATATAAACTGGCCTTAACAATTTCAAAACAAAACAAAGGCGTTGGCCCCACCCGGAGCAATGACCCATCTCACTCTGTCAATATCGGAAATGTGCGGAGATATAACTCAGTACTCGTTTGTTAAAAAAAATTGAATATAGGACATACCGGATACCTCAAGATGTTTTCCTTCACCGTTTTGAGAGCACTAACTATTTACAAGTAAATTCCAGAGTCCCTTCAGAGACCCTTTTTTCATCACTCATGTATAAGAAAACTGATTCTATTCTCAAAAAAATAATTCCTTTTTAGGGTTCCGTACCTCAAAAGGAAAAACGGAACCCTTATAGGATCACTCGTGTGTCTGTCTGTCCGTCTGTCACAGCCAATTTGCCTGCAATCCGAATCTAATGGACCGATTAAGTTGAAATTTGGTACACATATGAATTTCTGTGACCCAAACACGGACGGGTAAAGTAAATAAATGAATTTGGAATATAGAGGTCACTTTTGGGGGGCAAATAAGAAAATTAAAAAAAAAAGTTTTGCAAACTACACCATGTGGCATGTCAAATGAAAGGGCTTACTATGAGGGTCTCAAAAATATTTTTTTTATAATTTTAAAATAAATTGTTTTAAAGTTATTTAAGAAAATAGACGAAAATTGACCATTCCCCCCCTTATCTCCGAAACTACTGAGCCTAAAATTTTGAAAAAAATACAGAAAATAGATCTTTACCTGTAGATTACAGGAAAACCTATAAGAAGTCTGTGGTCTTAAAATATTAGGTATTTACCTATGAAATTGCCGTTCTGCAGTACTGGCCATTTCAAATCAAAATAATTTTTGTTTGGCTAAGAATTCTAATTTCAAATTAATTTTATTTTAAAAACATGGATTTTTTTTTCCAATAGTAGTCATTTGTTTATTGATTAGTGTTACATTTTCATCGCATTTCAATCTTTTTCGTCATCATGGATACGTTAAAAATTGTTAACAGAAAATTAAAAACAGGAAAACCTATAAGAAGTCTGTGGTCTTAAAATAACATCGTAAATCTATCAATATTGTGAGTACAAACTTACATGTACAGTTGGAATATATGGGAGAACATGTTTTTCAACTACAATGTTAAGTTGGTTCTTAATATAAATTCATCCCAACTACGGAACCCTTCATTGTGCGTGGTCCGACACGCACTTGGCCGGTTTTTTTATTACTTTTGTTTGGAATAAAAACAAAGTTTTACCTCCCCTGGGTTTTAATTTATTGCGTCAAACCTCATTGGGTATAGTTTTCCATCAAAGGAGACCGCACAATTAAATAAATCAAGTTCTTCAAGCAGACATCTGTGCTGCTGGGGAGTTGGTTGCACCATTTCTTCTTCCCAGCTAAAGCACTAGGAAGTGGTGAAGGGCGGGCGATTTGGGGCTGTCGTAATTTTGACGTTCAAAAAGTGTTGATTCTCAGCCTAGTTTTAATAAATGACTTTTGATACTGTATATTTTTTACAAGTGAAGGTTCAGAGTAAAGTCTTTAACTCTTCCGAAGGGGTAAGCCGTTTATGATGTTGCCTTTATCATGTGTAACTCCTTGAATGGGTGTTAGCCTTGAAACCCAGTAAAAGCGTTATCTTTTCAATATGGATAACCAATTGAATGGGTTCTATACTTGAAACCCAGTGAAATGGTTACCCCTTCATTAAGATAACCTATATAATTGAAGGGTTTTGTACGAGTAACCATATTAGCAATTTTCAACGTAGGTATGCCCATCATCGAGAGATCATATTACATTGTTCCGAGTCGGAATGTAATGCTGTTATCATTTTAAAGAGAGTTGAAGCTTAACCCTTTTGAACGGCTTAATTTAAGCCGTTCAAAAGGGTTACCCACATCGTATGGGTTTTTTTTTTAACTGCTTAGAAAAACCCTATCGAAATACCTTTCAATGGATAACAAAAGTGGTCCTTTAAAGCCATTCAAAAGGGTTACCTACATCGTATGGGTTTTTTTTTAACTGCTTAGAAAAACCCTATCTAAATTTATTTTATTTATTTATTTATTTATTTATTTAACATCACATCCTATCTTTACAGGCTAACCTAAATTGATAGAGTGGTACATAACAAAAGAAAACTGAACAAAATATTAAAACTAGGTACTTAGTTACTAACTATATCAATACACAGGCAGATCTGGATAACATAGCAGTCTAGAGGTTACTATAGTAAAGTCGTTCAGTGTACAAGAGAATAAATACCTTTCAATGGATAACAAAAGTGGTCCTTTAAAGCCATTCAAAAGGGTTACCTACATCGTATGGGTTTTTTTTTTTAACTGCTTAGAAAAACCCTATCGAAATACCTTTCAATGGATAACAAAAGTGGTCCTTTAAAGCCATTCAAAAGGGTTTCCTACATCCTATGGGTTTTTTTTTAACTGCTTAGAAAAACCCTATCGAAATACCTTTCAATGGATAACAAAAGTGGTCCTTTAAAGCCATTCAAAAGGGTTACCTACATCGTATGGGTTTTTTTTTTAACTGCTTAGAAAAACCCTATCGAAATACTTAACAATGGGTAACCAAAATGGTCACTGTAAAAGCAATAGATTACCATAATATCAGCCTGTATCTGTCCTTGCGGGCTAGAGGCCTCTTCTCACACAGAGAAGGATCGAGCCTGGATCTCCACGCTTGCTCATCACTGGTTGACGTTTTCAGACTCTACCTAGGCACTTTTTCAGTTTCCCTGCAGTGTTTTTCGTCTCCGTAAGTTACTTACTGGTGTCTGTGATTACCTACCTACCTTACCCTACCTCAGAAAGGTTCTTAACTAGTTAGATCCTGCAGTCTTTTGCGTAAAAGGCGGGTAATTGTATTGTGAGTGCTATCAGTCTGTGATTCAGCATTGAGTTTAGCAGATATCCTGACTTCAAGTCTTGCAATCTAAGTAGACGAAATTACGAAAATTACTTCATCATTTTTAGCATTGTTTATTCAAAAGTAATTTAGTCATTACCACTCAAGCGTGCGTTGTTGTAAGACTTGCAAGTTTGGTTTGCATTAATTTACAAAGTACGATAATTAATTATAACGCCATCTGTTATTTTCAATACGCAACTAAGTTGCTTTGTTGCTGCCTATAGATGGCACTAAATAATTTAAAATATAATAAATTCAATTCTGTGTGACCTATTTTGAATTTGGAATAGACGATCTTTGCCCTTTTGAAAACGTAGAAAAGATTTATTATTGACGTCTCCATTTGAAATAGCACCTTAACACGTTGACATAAAATTCATTTTCGTTCCACACGGATTTTTTTCAGTATTTCTTATAGATATTTTACCTTTCATGTGATCTGACGTGTCTGCCCTCATTATGTCTGTTAAGTAGTGTTCTAGTGACCGCATATTGTCTAATCCGCTTCTTTCCTGCAACAAAACAAAAGAATAACATTAATAAAAAAATAGTACGATGTATTTTATTGAGTAGGTACCCTTTATTGAAGTTTGTTAAAAATAAAAAATATATAGGTAAAACTGCCTCATTGATCCAGTGGTCGAAAGCAAGACTAGTGAGCGTAGGGTTCTGGGTTCAATTCCCGGGTAGGTATGAAGTAGTCGGTAACAGCCAAGAGTCTAGATTTGTGCCCGATATCCGGCAATAGACCCGGAATAGAATTTATCACAACTGGCGAAATGAGAAATACATGCCGTGATGTTATGTTTTATAGGCGACTTCTTAAAACCAGTATCATTTTCACAATATTATCTTAGATACAGGGTCACATTAAATTAGCTAGCGAAACTCCGCAGACATGATCAAACAAAAAATAAATTAATATGATGATTTTTTATTTTTTGTGGTCTTTGACCGCAGTATGAAGTATAGTCACTTGAAATATCAGTTTAAAAAATGTGTTAAACATGATAAAACAAAAGAAAACAGATTTTCTCAACTCATACTTCAAGTAACGAAACTACCAGCGGTCGTTGACTCCAGAAAAAAAACATCAAACCGTTTTAATTTTTCATGCTCGATACGGAGATATCACGTTTGCGGAGTTTCGCTAGCTAATTTAATTTGACCCTGTTTATGAAAAGGTCAAGCAAGCCCAACTGATCAAATAAAGCTACCTACCTAGGTACTCGTAGCTTTTATGTAATTTTTCTTTTATTATTTTATTTTTATTACACAAGAGCGTACTTAGTATAAAAATATTAGTAAATATTTTTCTTTCCTCAAATTGTAATATGGTCACGAAAACGTATAGACAAACTCAAACTCAAAGCATTTACTTATTTTAGGGCTGATTGTTCAATAGTCAGATAATTTTTATCAGAGGAATAAATACGGCGGTTTGACAGCTTTTGTATAGAAAATATGTGAAACTGTCACATTATTCTTCAGGTAAAAGTTATCAATCTATTGAACAATCAGCCCTTAAATAAAATAATTACAGGCCTTTTGAATTGTCAAGGGGTCGCGGTCGGTCAGTCACTCAGAAAGTTGAAGCTAGTTGCCCATTCCACAGCGTAGTAGCTATGGGGAACGGGCAAGAAACTCCACTCTCCACTATCTTTTAAATCAAAATATGGTTACATCATTCATGTTGAAATAATACATGAGAGAACGATGCAGAATGTTAAAAGCGTCCGTAATAATGAGATAAAAAAAACAATTCAAAAATTTAATTAAATTTAAAAAAGCCGTGGAGATACATAAACGAGATAGCTCATCAATCAATCAATCTGCCTAGCCTTTCCTCAACTGTGTTGGGGTCGGCTTCCAGTCTAACCGGGTGCAGCTGAATACCAGTATTTTACATGGAGCGACGACTGCCTATCTGACCTCCACAACCCAGTAACTGGGTAATACGATACCCCTTTTTAAGACTGGTTGTCAGACTTTCGGGCTTCTGACGACCCGTAACGACTGTCAAAGATCCACGAATGACAGCCAGGACAACGGCTTAACGTGCTTTCCGAGGCACGGAGGGGTCTTGGTATGTAAAGATGGCAGACCCATCCACTGACAACCCCGGCAAGCGTAGCTTAACCAGATGGATCGACCCGTGCGGCTGTTATTACTTAGCCACGAACTCCTCCATAGCGACTAATTTAATACTATACAAAATACTATGCAACACGATACCCCTTAATAAGAAAAAGTCAGTCAGCATTTCCACAAAGTAGTGAAAAACTAATTATTTAGAAGACAAACCTCGTGTGCCTCTCGTATTCTTTTTCAAAAACCACAGGAGAAATCTAAAACTTAATATTTAGTTAAGTGTAGATAATTCAACACAATTAAATCAAGTAATTTTGGCTCTTACGGGTGACAGAGAGATATAGTGACCGATTGTCCGTCCTCTAAGTAAAATCAATAATAGCCACTCGGTTTAGTTCCAAAACCAGCCACGGGGCGAAAAAGAATATGGAATATTTTTCAATAGGTAACTCCAAAGTGGCTACTCACAAGCAATTTTCCTAATTTATTTCGTCCTAAAAAAGTAATTTAAAACAAATTACGTTTTCAGTTTCCACGTGTTATAATTATAACCAATCATGTGTCGATGCAGTAAGACTAAACTAATTACGATTGGCCACTTAGCTTAGGTTAATACAGTTTAAACATACTGCTGCACTCATTGGTTAATGAAAACTAGAACATTTTCTCGACCCAATTTGAATTTGGAATCGCATTGCGTTGACCTTTCGACCTATATGCTCCTGTGCAATGTTTTAATAAAAAGAACTAGAATTTAAAATTGCTCTTTCACTTCAAAGCAAACCTTACCCTATTGAAACAGGGTTGATTTTCATTTACCATTAAAACCTTTATACATTTACTTTGTATAATTAATTTGTGACTTTATAGTGTGAGCTGTAAGATTCTATTTAGCTTGTGCCTTCGTTCGCGTTATGGCGCAATGCTGTACTGACGTCACACTGCGTAGCGGGAAAATAGGTCAGTAGGTTTACAGTATGGCTTTGCGACCAGTTAAGTAAGACCTATGTTGCAACAAAATTACTAAGCACACGAGGTCTTTGTAAAATGGCAATTTTTTTTTTTGTAATGGCGCCTGAATGATTGATTCCATATTGATTATTTGAATAAAGAATGAAAATTCAATGGAATAACTTTGCCGAAGTATGTTTTCTTACAATTTCAGCGTATGTATACGGTTTGAAAGAACAATGATTGTCATCGCATGTTTGTACAGACCTATTTTATGCAATTATGTCATCTCTCAGTACCTACCGACATGATAATTTCGTTGAATAAATTATCTTCCCATCGTTAATGTAATATAGGAAACAAGTCGTTGTCTCGTTCTAATTGTATGCAGAGTGACAGTGTCAGACATATATATCTAGGTTAGGAGTCGTGATTTTACCGATATGATGGAAAACCAACTTGGTATATTATAGTTCTTTGACTTTTCTCAAATGCTGTGGGCTAAAAAAACTAACTTCTATAATATACCAGTTACCAAGGCAATAGGTATTATATAATAGGTACTCTTTTTTTCTCAGTCGTAAGTTCGTAACGGGTACTTAGCTAGTCAGAAGTCCGAAAGTCTGACAACCAGTCTTACCAAGTGGTATGGTGTTATCCAGTAACTGGGTTGTGGTCAGATAGGCAGTCTCTCCATGTAAAAAAACTGGTATTCAGCTGCATCCGGTTAGACTGGAAGCCGACCTCGAGATAGCTGGGCAAAGGCTAGGCAGATTTTTTTATTAAGGTAGCTAGCTTTTACAGTTGGTGCCGAACCCAGAGAAAATCATTCTGCAGGTTGTATCATAAGGGTAAGTACTTATGGTACAGACTGAACAACTTTCTCCATGGGACCAACACCGTAATCGAGAAAAAATTATCAGCCTTGACTTGTCCGCGTAAAATTTCTTCTTCCCCCGACCCATAGCGTCGCGTCACATCGCCTGGCCGCGCTATTACTTTGGTTTCACTTAGCGTTTTTTTTTATTTTTGCTCGGCTCCTAAGTGTCGTAGCGTGATGTTAAACCGTCTATAACCTTTCTCAAGAACTGGGCTATCAAATGCAAAAAGAATTTTTCAAATCCGACTGGTAGATCCAGAGATTAGCGCGTTCAAACAAACCAATTCTTCAGCTTTATTATAATGGGAAGGTCGGGCAAAGCTAATTGTAGATGGCGTGATCATAGCTAGGTCCCTAAGGCCTACAATATATTTGACATTTCGTTCATTCATGAGTTCGGTTTTAATTCACTATTTCGTTATTTTCGATTATTTCAATGTTTTTAGTCGAGTATTTGACATGGAAAGTGTCGGAATTTACAACCTTAAATATTTCCTCATAATCTCTTTCTTTGAAATGTTTCGAACTCTGTTTAATTTTTTTTTAATCTTTAAGAATGGGTACGTATCAAAATCCCGAAAGTTCATAATACCCATGATTGAAATACCGACGTCCATAACACCGAAATTCAAAATACCGAAAGTTTTAAATGTCGATAGTCGTTATATCGAAACACAAAATACCGATGTTGAAATGCCCGAAAGGACGAAATCCCGAATGGATGAAATCCCAAAGAGCGGCGACGTAGTCCCCGCGATTACTCATAGATGAGCACCCCGAGGTTAGGTTTGGTTAGGTTACTTTAAACCCTTTATACAGAGCCCCGCGAAGCGGGGTTTCGTCAACATTGGAGACAAGAGCGAGCGAAAGGCACCCCGAAAGTTAGATTTGGTAAGGTTACTTTAAACCCTTTACACAGAATTTCAACAATTTGACAATTCAATTTTTTCACAATTTCGGGATTTTAAACTTTCGGGCAAATTAACTTTCGGGATTTTAAACTTTCGACCAAACAACCATTCGGCGTTTCAATTTTCGGGATTTCGTCCATTGGTATTTTAAAGTTCGGTCTTTTAAAATTCGGGATTTTGATACGTACCCTTAAGAATACTTAGCTTTAATCCACAATATTCTAATTTTAGGGTCTCTCGGGAAATGCTGGACTCCAATTTCAGAGTATTTATGAACACAACAACGCGTCATTTTCGCAAAAAATAAAATAAAACCGCCTCACGCCTTGTATTTTAGCTTGTGTTGAACTTGTTGTGTTGGAACTAGCTACGACGGCGCCATTTTGACAGTTGCCTTCCCCATTAGTGCCTATAGATTAATTAGTACCTGCTACATAATTAAAGCCTCAAACAGCCTATAAGATCCCAAACTTACTCAAGAAGTCCCTAATTACACTGTTTCGATATACAGCGCCTAATCGTGTGTATACAGGCTGTTCCTAATCATGGATATGCAGGGTTCTGTTAAGTAGGTCGCCCCAAGTATGTAGGTCACTGCGGATGTTGCAAAATGTATGGAAAGTCATGAGACAGCAGAATTTTGGACTTAATTTAATTTTGGGGCGTCCTTACAAAATTTAAGGAGTTGTAAAGCAGTTTTATTGTTCGATACTTTACGAAAGATATTTTGACACTGAAACTTCTAATGGCAATTTAAGCTGTTTTCTCCTTTATGTTATAATATTATATTAGGTCGGGGAAAAAGTTCCTTCGTATTTTAAACACAAATTCAAGAATTTTTTTTTGTGCCATTTGCCAACCCCTTTTTTTTTTGGTCAACCCCTTTTTTTTTATGGGAATTCATCAAACGACTTCTCCCGCTCTGGGCGGGGCGGGAGGGCGTGTCAGACTTTTACTGACTAGAACCCACCCGTGTTCCTTCAGTTGCCTGTGCCAGGGCCACGGTATCTCTTTCGAACATCCCGCGACCCCAGCGGCATCGGCCTTATCGGACCCCATCTATGCTGACATCTTTTGTGGTCATCCCCTAACTTTCAGCTATGTTGTAACTACTAATATTGCTCCACTTTTCCAAAAATGTTATCGACTTTATCCGTAACAGGGGCGACTAGAGGCGACCAGAGGAAGCTGCATCTTTGACATCAAAATTCCCAGACTAAAAACGCTTGAACCAACTTTGTGCTACTTTTACTGACACTGCGTTAAGTTAATAAAAAATTTTTCCTTTTTTTGTAATAAATCTTCAATAATTTTGAAGATTTCTTCGTTAGATTCACTCATTTTAGCGGACAGACAAGCAATTGAAAAAAATAGCGGGAAATCGTTTTCACTTTTTTATTTTTCGTTTTTAAAATGTCATCTTTAGAATTATATCAAAACCAGCCAGATACAAACAGTACAACCAAAGAGATTTTACTAACTACAACTTTATATCTATAAAATACGAAAAAACTTTTTCCCCGACCTACTTACTTACTTATTACAACATCAAGCCTGTATTCCTCCAAGGGTTGAGGCAGAGGTGTACCTATAGTACGCCCACATTTCGCCAGCTATGTGTAAGTCCCATGTAACAGGGGGCGAGCCTGTTGCCATCAACCGGACACAGATCCAAACTCCGGGCTGCTACTGAGAAACTCCAGATGGAACCTATTAACACTTTGTCTGACCCGGGTCGGGATATGTGTTATTGTCTTCTTCATCTGGAATTTTTATCCCGGGACGGGAATCGAACCCATCAGGACCTCGTGCTCAGCAGTAGAGCCTGCGACCACTACACTAACGAGGCAGCTTTAAAATACGGCTCTACAAAAGTTTTATATTAATACTTCTTACCCCCTTTATTCTTATGGTCCGACCAAGACCATGTGCGTGTCGGACTTCGTACATTAAGGGTTCCGTAGCAAATCTGATATATCAATATATTGTTTAGTATAATACAGGGTGAAATTTTAATCGTTTTAATCCTCTTAAGGGGTCATTGTACTCATCATTATGAACAACTTTTACTATGGGACCAAACCTGAAATCGCAAAAAAAAATCAGCTGTTCAGTACATTTATCTACATTTAACTCTTCAATATCTAGGGAGCAGCTGATTTTTTTTTTGCGATTTCAGGTTTGGTCCCATAGTAAACGTTGTTCATAATGATGAGTACAATGACCCCTTAAGAGGATTAAAACGATTAAAATTTCACTATGTATACGTAATAATAAACATTATCACCAAATTTCACGTTCGAAGGTCAATGGGAAGTTAAAAAATTCTTCGGAACAAAATTTTGTAAAAAAAAAAAGCTGACTTTGGTGGCTTCCCATTCCTTTGTTATCCAAAAAGTATTTTTTTTTTAAATACACTATTTATCTACTCATCGAATTCTAAATAACGATACCCCACTCAATGGGGTAGGTAAAAAAATTTTTTCGCGCCACCATTTTTTCTGTGTAAAACGTTTAAAAATATTTTTTCACAATTTGTATGGCTTTGGGTCAATAAGATGCTTATACTGTGAGAATTTAAAGACTGTAGCTCCAACCGTTTGGCTGTAAAACCTGTGTGACAGACGACGGACAGACGGACACGTGAGTGACAGAAATAGGGCTCCGTTTGGACCTTTCGAGTTCGGAACCCTAAAAAAATAAAACGCTCTATAAACCTATTTTAGATATAGACAAGCGTTTTGTCTTCTTTCAAACCCAAGTCATAATTCGAAAGAAATTGACAAAACACTTCTATTACTCACGCTTGTCAAAACTCACGCACACTAGTACTCAAGTGTCAAATTTTGCCTGGATTTCACGATAGTTTTTAATAAGTAATAATAAATTTTAATAAGTAAGTTAATGTAAGTTATTTCCTAAAAAACTTTTTTACAAAAAAAAAAAATACAACCGACTTCCAAAAACAACACTACAAAGTGAAAAATAACTTTAATTTCGGAAGTCGGTGTCGGTGTCGGTGTTAAATGTATTTTCGTTTTTTGCCACCGACTTCCGAAATTAAAGTTATTTTTCACTTTGTAGTGTTGTTTTTGGAAGTCGGTTGTATTTTTTTGTAAAAAAGTTTTTATTTTTCACTTTATTTGTGTACCTACCCCACACAAATTCTAATACCACTATCTGCAAAACAAACTAGAACATCATCCATATAAAAGTGGGGAAAAAATACGTATTATTGAAGCTAACTCAAAAACTACCGAAGCAAAGTTAATCAATTTTATATGGGACCAACAGTGATGTATACCCTCTCTAATAAAACAAAAAAAATCCAAATCGGTCCAGCCATCTTCGAGTAATCGGGGGAAAAAAAAAAGGTTCCGACGAATTGAGAACCTCCTCCTTTTTGAAATCGGTTAAAAAAGGCCGATCGCGACCAAAGAACGTTGTAGAAAAGTGATAAAATGATTCGTTTTAAACAAAGAGTGTCTACTTTTAGCGTAATGTCCGTAAGAAAAATGTATGGGCGGCCTACCGGTACATCCCCTTACATAGGTTTATACATAGAGCGTTTTAGTTTTTTAGGAATAAGGGGGTTAGTGAATAGTGATGATTGACTTGTTACGAGAATAAACACAAAATGGATTCCAGGAAGTGACATCAAAATAGGAAACTGTATTGACAGATAGATCCTGTCTGAGGATCCTGTAATCATCCTTTGACAGCTTTAGTAAAATAGTTCTACTGCCCCGTTGGTCTCGTGGTCGCGCTTGCGACTGGTGAGCGTGGGGTCCTGGGTTCGATTCCCGGGACGTGTAAAGTGTTACAGTAAGTGCGGGTTACTTTGACTCTAGGGCATAACTTTGGCCCAAATCGAGACAGATGTTTACTGTCATTAAATCCACACAAGGTTCCGCAAGTACGCGTCTATATCACCATCTAATAGTTACCGAAGGACATACGACGTTCGGTTGTGTGGTCGTGACACTTCGGGCAGTTTATACAGTTGTCTCGATTTGGGCCAAAGTTATGCCCTAGAGTCAAAGTAACCCGCCCTTACGGTATTGGGTTTTCGAATCAAAATGGTCGACCAAAGGGCTGGCCTATTTTTTGACCAAAGAATTAGCATTGCCATACAACGTGGCAATGCTGCCAGCCTTTTGGGCACTTTTCCTTTCGACAGCGATGCGGACGAATTTTTTTATGCCCTATGATTATTTCCTCTCCTTTTATTATATACTTATACATTTTTTTTTTAAGACTGTGAATAATTTGTAATGGGTGTATTCCAGAAATTAAAATGATTTGAATTATTCATTAATTATAAATTATTAGATAAGAATTAATTTAAGCTGGAATATTAAGGACGCTGTTACAAATGGGTAGTCAAATCAATACTTTTTTTATATAAAAGTATGTTTACTAAATAAAATGCTTAGCATTCTCAAAATATTTTTTGCCCAAATTGTTGATAGATGTGCATGGTACGATTCTAATCTAAAAATATAGTTTTAAATAGGTACAGTTTCTCAATAAATGTCACCGAAGTAAAAATTTTCACTCCGGTACATTTACCACCACACACTTCCACACCACACTGGACCACAGACTTCTTATAAGTTTTCCTGTAATGTAAAGGTAAAGAAATATTTTTTTTTTTTCAAAATTTTAGACTGCAGTTTCAGACATAAGGGGGGAATTGTCAATTTTTGTCTATTTTCGTAAATAACTTTAAAACAATTTATTATAAAATTATAAAAAAATATATTTGAGACTTTCATTTGATATGTCACACGGTACAGTTAACAATCTTTATTTTTTTAATTTTCTTATTTGCCCCCAAAAGTGACCCTCATTTTCAAAATTCATTTATTTACTTTACCTGTTCGTGTTTGGGTTACAGAAATTCTTAAGTGTACCAAATTTCAACGTAATCGGTCCATTAGATTCGAAGGAATTACGAAGTGATCCTATAAGGGTTCCAAGGAACGGAACCCTAAAAAGAGGCGCAATTAATATATTAGAGTGTTCAATAATAATTTTAGGAGCGCAAATGTTTTGTACTATTTATCTACATCGCCACATGCGAACTACGCATCACACTGACGTCACGCAAAATCCTGCGTCGCGCAATCGGAGTTTACCGCGCGACTAGTTTAAATACAACGTCCCGACATCAATAACCACAGATTACATAAATAGGACAATATCTATCATCATGTCAGTCAGATAAGATCATATTTCCTATAACTGATAATAATGTGTTCATACATTTTAGTTACAATTGTTTTTTCAGCCCATAAAACACCACAAACTGAACATTAATAACATAACATAACATCAGGCCTGTAATCCCCGACGGGTTGGGCAGAGGTGTACCTATAGTACATACACATATCGCCAGTTATGTTTAAGACCCATGTAACAGGAGGCGCGCCTATTGTTATTAACCGGGCACAAATCCAGATTCCGGGCTGCTACTGAGAAATTCCTGCTGGAAAATCCCAATAACACTTTGCCCAACCCGTGAATCGAACCCAGGACCTCATGCTCAGCAGTAGCGCTTGTGACCATTAAACCAACGAGGCAGACGTTGTTTTATAGTCGGCTTACACAAACTGAAAATTAATCCTAACTAATAATATAAATGCGAAAGTGACTTGTTTGTTACGCTTTCACGCTAAAACGGCTGAACGGATTTGGATGAAATTTGGCACAACCATGACCAGGATGACCATGATTAGGAGTAGTATATTTTTTATCATGATAGTACCATCTCGTGGCATAATTTCCGACCTCGAGAAGGCGCGGGCAAAAACTAGGGACTTTTGCGAGTTCCTAGAGTCTTGGTGTCCATGTTACACAGCAGTAGGGTTGTGGAGGCCAGATAGGCAGTCGCTCCATGTATAATACTGGTATTCAGTTGTATCCGGTCAGACTGGAAGCTGACCCCAACATAGTTAGTTGGGAAAAGGCTAGGCAGATGATGATGATGCACCTTGAACAGCCAGCTTGTGAACACCTTCATGACTGGCTAATATTTTTACTACGGTATGAACTATGTACCAAAAAAAAAAAAAAAAATCGTATATGTAAAGTACCTCTACATATACGAGAAAGGAACTGGCAAAAAATATTGAATATGAAGAGCTTCTTTTATTGTCAACATCATCATCTTCCTGCCCTTGTTCTATGGTACGTGGGGTTGGCGCACCACGTTTTCTTCGTCCATTGTCCACTGTCAAACGTCATGCTATCTTTTTGTATTCTTATTATTATTCGAGTTAATTACATTTTTGTATGAGAGGGGCTCGTGGCTAACTAATAAAAGCCACACGGGTCGATCAATCTGGTTAAGCTACGCTTGCCGCGGTCGGTCCGTAGATGGGTAACTATCTTTCCATACCGAGACTCCTCCGTGCCTCGGAAAGCACTTTAAGCCGTTGGTCCCGGCTGTCATTCTTGGATTTTTGACAGTCGTTACAGGTCATCAGATGCCCTAAAGTCTGACAACCAGTCTTAGCAAGGGATATCGTGTTACCCAGTAACTGGGTTGTGGAGGTTTGACTATTGAAAAATACTGGTATTCAGCTGCATCTGGTTAGACTGGAAGCTGACCCCAACATAGTTGAGAAAAGGCTGGGCAGATTGATTGTATGCATGTGTTTCTGTGACAAAAAAAAATTTTTTTTCTTTCTTTCTTTCTTTTTATCATTATTTAATACATTTTTCAAAAACGATTTTTATTTCAGCTTTGCTCAAACAACAGAAAATATCAACATTTTAGCGGAATCACAGGACATCCTGTGTCGTCACGACATTGTCTGTTATGATGTGATTTAAAATTATTAAGGGCTGATTTTTCAATAGTCAAATAACTTTTACCTGACGATGTACGAGTACATACATGGCAGAGTGACATATTTTTTACACAAAAAAGCTATCAAATGGAAATATTTATTCCTGAGATAACAGCTAACAGACTATTGAAAAATCAGCCCTAAAATAAAAGAAGTTACATTTTCCTCCAACTTCACTTCACAGAAAACCTATGGCATACTCGTAACTCGCTTCCAGAATAGCCAACTTTAAACTGACAAGATCCACAATTCAGCCAATCGCAGAGAGCTTCGCGGGAAATTAGGTTAGCTTAGCTATTCAAAAATAGAACGGAACGAAGGCGGAAGTTGTTACTTTTTTTTTTTAAGTTGGAGAAATTGTCGTTTTGCCATGCTGCGTGTTGTTCTTTTCTTTCGTTTTCCATTTACATACATTGGCTTTTAGCAATGAGGTTTTATTTTCTTATCTTGAAATTATGTATCTCGAGCCTAGTTACATAATAATGGGTCTTTGTGCAATAGGTTAGTAATTGTAATCTCAAATAATAGGTTATTTCTACTGCTATATGGGGTCAAAAGACATATTATATGCATGCAGCTTTTTTATTGACTAGTGAGCTACCACCATAGATACACACATACATATACACACGAAAGTTTTTTTATATAATAATAATAACTTTATTTCAGACAAAACATCCATAATTGTGTTAATGAGTACTTAAAATCTATGTTAGTATAACACAAAATAAAAAAAAAAAAACACATTAAAATTATGTACAAATTTTAGACACATGGAGTCCGACCCAGTGCCTATGAAAAGGACCGTCTAACCGGTCCGCTATTGTTTTCAGAATGCTGTTGGAGCTTGCTCTGATACGGTGCAATATGGAGGCCGCTCTCTTTCTCATGATGGCATGAAAGCCATCAATATGAGCCTCCATAAACATGCCAGATGCACTACAGAATCTCGGTAGCCCCAACAACATCCTGAAAGCATTATTATACTGCACCCGAAGGGTATCGAGTGTCCGTTTAGTACAGCTGACCCACAGGGTGCACGAATAAAATGATTGGCAGTATGCCCTGAACATTGTGCACTTTACCTCATTGTGGCACCGTTTAAACCTGCGTGCCAGCATGTTTCCACGGACAGCCAACGCCCTTCGTTCCCTCTCAACGTCCACGTCATCAGCAAGCTCCTCCGTGACCCAGTGACCCAGGTACTTAACCTGCGTCGCTCTGTTAAGCGATACACTATTTAGTGTAACAGAGGGGACGCTATCCACTTTACAATTCCGCGGTAGGAATACCAACAACTCGCTTTTGTTCGCATTGTACCTGAGCCCATGAGCCACGGCGTAGTCCTCACATCTCCTCACAAGCTTCCGTAAACCGCTAATTGAAGGACTCAGCAACACCATATCATCCGCATAGCTTATGTTGTTAATAGTGGTGCCATCAATAGTGCATCCGACTGCAGTGCTACTGAGACCCTCAATCAACTCATTGATGTACAGGTTGAAGAGCCGAGGGGATGTCAAACCACCCTGTCTCACACCGCACTCCAACCTGTACTCATCGGACACAACGTTCGCCCACCTTATAACATTGACTTGATATGTGTTGTTGTGTTTTATATGTCTATGGCTACCACGCTAGTGTTGTAGGTACTCATCATTATAACAACAGGTACCTACTATAGTCCTAACTTAGATTATTTAGCAACTGAGGAATTACTTGCTCATCCAAAATAGTCTGTTCCGCTAATTTCCCCACAAATAATAATTTCACAAACTTTTCCGCGTTATTGTTTTGTTTTTTGTATTTTACATCTATAAGTATATGATTTATATTGTTATGCTGAACTTGTTCACATTTAGGTACGATATAAAATTATGTTAACATTCCGTGTGGTGGGACCCTGGTGATCTGCTATACAGGTATTCCTAGTGCAGACACCAGTCTCTCACAAACTTTGTCATATAATTTTTAAGCATGTTTTAATTTATTTATCATTTAATTTGTTTGTGAAGAGAAAATAAATTATTTTGAAGTTTTTGAATTTTATAGGACCAAACGTGAAATCGTGAAAAGAAATCAGCTGTTCCCTACATTTATGTTCGCAAAACTCGTCAAAATGTAGGAAACAGCAGATTTTTTTTTTCACGTTTTCAGGTTTTGTCCCATAGTAAAAGTTGTTCATAATGGCGAGAACAACACTCGTAGTAGCTCCCTAGCCAATAAAAAATCAGCGTGTAAACTTAAGAGGATACATCGAAGTATGGTTCAGCTCGGTGTGTATGTAAGTGAAATGGCATTATGGCTGTCAGTTTGACGAGTAAGCTTCTTTTTAATGTAGATTTATGACAAAATTTTTAGCTCGGTAAGTTCTTAAAATATTTAAATACCTTCGATCTGAAGCAAAATTTTACTGCACAATAAGGAACTGTATACGTATAATCGTATAAAACAGAAAATAGACGGTGCCACTTTGGAATTTTTTTCTATTGAAAATATTTCAAGTAATCATTTTTCGGTTTTAGTACAGCAGTAGACAATATAGTCAAATAACACATAATATAATGGAGCTCGTGGCTAAGTAATAACAGCCGCACGGGTCGATCCATCAGGTTAAGCCGTTGGTCCCGGCTGTCATTCGTGGATCTTTGACAGCCGTTACGGATCGTCAGAAGCCCGAAAGTCTGACAATCAGTCTTACCAAGGGGTATCGTATTACCCAGGTAATGGGTTGTGGAGGTCAGATAGGCAGTCGCTCAATGTAAAATAATGGTATTCAGCTGCATCCGGTTAGACTGGAAGCCGACCCCAAAATAGTTGGGAAAAGGCTAGGCAGATTGATGTACGTATATATAAAGGGCAGATAGCAACATAGCCCTTTTAAAATAACCAATATCAGACAGTTTTGTCGAAACATACCTGTTTGCTCGCCTTATCTCCTTATCAGCCACTATGATAAGCCTCTTATCATCGCCCAGATGATCTCTCAAAGTATTATCTACATATTTTAACTATTCTTACAGTGGGTCGATATACCCACTGCTACACGCGGTTGTTATAAAATAGAGCTTGGAAATAATCTTTTGGCATTATCAAAATAATTAATAAGCAACTCGTGGCTATAATAATAACGGCTGCACGGGTCCATCTTCAAGGTTAAGCAACGCTTGCCGAGGTCAGTCCGTGGATGGGTGACCATCCATAACATACTGAGACCCCTCCGTGCCTCGGTTGACTCCGGCTAGGCAGATTATTTAAAAAAAACCGGCCAAGTGCATGTCGGACCACGCACAATGAAGGGTTCCGTAGTTGAGATAAATTTATCTTCTACTAGCTACGCCCTGCGGTTTCTCCCGCGTAGACCCGGATAAAAAGTAGCCTATGTGTTAATCCAGGGTGTCAGCTACCTCCATGAAAATTTTTATTAAAATTGTCCAGCCGTTTGAGCGTGAAGAAGTAACAAACATACACACTCACAAACTTTCACCTTTATAATATTAGTGTGACAGTGTCGATCCACAGTGTGTGATAGTGTGTCCATCGATTACGTCACGATCAATTTGGTTTGTAATCGCAAAAAAAGAATGTGATAGGTATAACAAATTAACGATTTTCGGAATTTTTCATTTACTTGTGCTATGAGACCTTGCATCCTGCCAAATTTTATGATTCTAGGTCAATGGGAAACGTAGGCTAAAGGTTTCGATATATTTGCGAGTATCAAAATATGTGGCATAAATGACCGTATTTCTTTATTTCGTTGACTTAGAAGCTTGATTGTTTTAGAGCTTCAAGAGACTGTAAACCTACATAATTTGATATTAATGTTAACTTGATATTTCCACGCGTTCCTGAGAAAAAGGGTCTTGACAGACACAGACTCAGTCGGTCAATGAAGTGATCCCATAGGGGTTCTGTTTTCTTCCTTTTGAGGTACGGAACCCTAAAAACTAATGACAATATGCATGATTTCCAAAAGCATGGTTTTAATCAGTACCTACATCTGCTGTCAAATGTAATATCAAACTATTATTTATTATTTATTCAAAAATCTATGGCATGACAGATCCTCAACAAATTAACTATTATAATGGTTGCAGACACACCTCCATTTTGACAGCAGTCATGTTGTAAGGCTCCCGGAAGTGGCCGGAAGACTTTGTCATTATTGTGGCACGAATGACAGGATTCATTTCCCTTGAAACTGTCGCACATGCATGACAGACTTTTGTTAACCAAACACAAGTCGCAATTTGACGCCTTAAGGACGCTGTTACAAATGGGTAGTCAAATCATTACTTTTTTACACAAAAGCATGATTATTAAATAAAATGCTTTACATTCTTAAAATGTTTTTTGGCCAGCTTGTTGATAGATGTGCATGGTATGATTCTGAACTTTAAATATAATTTTAGATAAGTACAGTTTCTCAATAATTGAACCGGACTGAAAAATTTTACTTCGGTACATTTATTGAGAAAATGTACCTATTTAAAATTATATTTATAGCTCAGAATCGTACTATGCACATCTATCAACAATTTGGCCAAAAAACATTTTAGGAATGCAAAGCATTTTATTTAATAAACATACTTTTGTGTAATTTGACTACCCATTTGTAACAGCATCCTTAATACGCACGGCTACATATCAAGCTATACATTTCCAGTATAAGCTGATCTCGCATCGATGATTTCCGTCATAGATATGAGAGGTCAGCTTATACTGGAAATATATAGCTTGATAATTATGTAGTCGTGTGTACCAATAGTTTAGCCTGTAAGTACGTATGTGTACATAGTTCGTCGTTCTCTTCTGAAACGAGGTTATTACAGATAAGTTACCAATCTGTCATACGACTGTCAATGAATTAGGAAAAACACGGATAAGATATAAATAATATAATAATATAATATTTGAGTCTGGTACAAATCACACGATGTTTTTTTTTATCGCAGCTTTGTCTATGGGATGGCAACGCACAAGTATTCTGTAAATATATCTCATGTAAACATAGGTGACGTGAGCTGTCACTTCAAAAAACTTCCAAAATCAACACTACTTAACTACAAAGTGAAAAATAACTTTAATTTTGGAAGTCGGTGGCAAAAAAACTAAAAAAATTAAAGTTATTTTTCACTTTGTAGTGTTTTTTTTTTTGGAACACAGTTCAAAAAAGTTTTTTAAAGTAGATCATATCATCGCGGATTCACAAGAGTCACAGTTTTAACCTAACCTAACCTCACCCGTTTGGTCGAGGCCTGCTGCAACCAACTGAAAAATTATCAGAAATTTAAACAGAAGCCCTATTTAAGCCTCTTTTTAAATTTCTGGTCGTTCGTCATCATTAGAAGCTCAATAAATTTTGAGGATCAGTAATTAAATTCCCCCACTAAAATTCTTAAAGTTACTAGAGCAAGCCTTGATCATGAGCCATGACATAACAGGACATGGCGTTCATTAGACCAATTATACTAGGATTAAGTCGGTAGGTAATTAATACGAGGAGCTCGTGGCTAAGTAATAACAGCCGCACGGGTCGATCCATCAGGTTAAGCTACGCTTGCCGGGGTTGGTCCGAGGATGTGTGACCATCTTTACATACCGAGACTCCTCCGTGCCTCGGAAAGCACGTTAAGCCGTTGGTCCCGGCTGTCATTCGTGGATCTTTGACAGTTGTTACGGGTCATCAGAAGCCCGAAAGTCTGACAACCAGTCTTACCAAGGGGTATCGTATTACCCAGTAACTGGGTTGTGGAGGTCAGATAGGCAGTCGCTCCATGTAAAATACTGGTATTCAGCTGGATCCAGTTAGACTGGAAGCTGACCCCAACATAGTTGGGAAAAGGGTAAGCAGATGATGAAGTCGGTAGGTAACTAATTATGTTTTGTTATTAATATTATGTAGGTACTAAGATTGCTTAAAGAGGATGCGAAATTCAAATTTACTTACATTTTTTTTGCAATTGATTATAATTCACTAAAGCCATATTAGTTACGGCCGCGAATCATATTTTAATCAACATACAACCTGACACTGACCTGCAAATTGCAAAAAAAGTAAGAAAATTTGAATTTCGCGAGCTACCTTAGCGCATCCCTTCAACATCCGGACAAACATATTAAGGTTATTGTGATATTTCTGTATATTATATTTTGTTTTGTTCCTTATTTAATAAACAAAAAAATAACATAATAGGTAAATTCTGGCTAGTTTTATCTGCTAGATACCGTTATGATATTGTTATCATTATTTTTATCAGTCACTCATTCGTGAGATAGGTTCCATTTTATCTATTTTTGCGGATCAACGTCCCCTCGTATTCAAATTGTAACCTGATTTCCCGTACTTATTTTGATTGATCCCTGAATTTATTCAAGTAAGAAAACAACCCCGACTGTTCAAGTTTCGATTTTATTCAGCCATTGCCCTCCGCGGGTTTGCCCGCGTGGATGACGGAAATTATCCCACGAGAACTAAGCCAGGCTATAAACTTCCCTTCCTTTGTTCTGGCCAAATTTCATCCAAATCTGTTCAGGCGTTTTTGCGTGATTGATTACCGAACAAACATCTAAATATACAAAATTGTAGTACTTAGCAGGATTTAAGATGTTTTTATAGATCATCGCCCGTGGTAGAATTTTAATCTTAGACAGTTAGACGTTAGACCAGTCACGGAATTGGATACCTACATATTGATTTCTTAAAAAATATTTCGCCTAAGTTCACTTGACACCTCACTCAAATGACCGTACACAATATGAAAGCGAATTTCTTTCTTAATTAGGTAAGGGGGATATGTCGATAATTTTGTGTTTTTAAATATTTATGGTTAAATCATTTGGATTTTCCATATGTGTTATTTGACTATATTATTATTATCTACTGTTATACCTAGTAAAACCGAAAATTAAATATGATTACTTGAAATTTTTTCGGTAGAAAAAAATTTCAAAGTAGCACCGTCTATTTTCTGTTTTTATACGAGTAAACGTAAACAGTTCCTTATTGTGCAACAAAATTCGCTTTAAATAAAAGGTATTTAAATATGTTAAGAACTTACTAAGCTAAAAATTGATTTAAGTATAGCATTTTGTCATAAATCTAAAATCTATACGAAGCGCGTTTAGTTCCGGTGCGCGTGAGAGTCAATTCTATCTCGCGCGTCAATCAAAGTAGACAGCCATAAAGTTAAGTCACAAGATACCGAGCTAAACCACGCCTTAAAGTACCTACTTACCTAAATCATCGCGGAGTCACCCTCGACACGTTCGAATTTCAAAGTGACGTTTCGAGAATAATGTTGCCAGATTTTCGTGATATTTTTGACAGATAGGTAAGTATAAGAAAATCGCAACTTTGTCTAAGAAGCCATTACTACCACTCTCTTAAAACAAAATAAACTTTCTTTCTAAACTTCAAGTCACGTGTGACCTCTTCTTTTGAACTGTTAAGTACCGTGCAAGTTCGAGTAGTGACGAATTTGCATTCATATCGGGTTAACGGACGATACGTTGAATATGTTGCTGTCAGTACCCCTAGCTTGAATATTGTTAACGTAATCTTATCATTACTTGTTTTCCCAAGCAGGAAAAACACCATCTAAGGATCAAACTCAAACTCAAAATTTCAATTAAACCAATATGGTCGATGCCAGGGAAAAAAAATCTATTTAGTACGTCAGTCAGATAATAAAAAAATATTAGAGACGTATTTTTTGCACTAGCATATTAAGGACGCTGTTACAAATGGGTAGTCAAATCATTACTTTTTTACACAAAAGTATGTTTATTAAATAAAATGCTTGCATTCTTAAAATGTTTTATGCCCGAATTGTTGATAGATGTGCACGGTACGATTCTGAACTATAAATATAATTTTAGATAGGTACAGTTTCTCAATAAATGTATAAATGAATTTTGAAAATGAGGGTCACTTTTGGGGGCAAATAAGAAAATTAAAAAAAATAAAGTTTGTAAACTGTACCGTGTGACATATCAAATGAAAGACAGTCTCAAATATATTTTTTTATAATTTTATAATAAATTGTTTTAAAGTTATTTACGAAAATAGACAAAAATTGACAATTCCCCCCTTATGTCTGAAACTGCAGAGCCTAAAATTTTGAAAAAAAAAAAAACAGAAAATATTTCTTTACCTTTACATTACAGGAAAACTTATAAGAAGTCTGTGGTCCAGTGTGGTGTGGAAGTGTGTGGTGGTAAATGTACCGGAGTGAAAAATTTTACTTCGGTACATTTATTGAGAAAATGTACCTATTTAAAATTATATTTATAGGTCAGAATCGTACCATGCACATCTATCAACAGTTTGGCCAAAAAACATTTTGAGAATGCAAAGCATTTTATTTAATAAACATACTTTTGTGTAAAAGAGTAATGATTTGACTATCCATTTGTAACAGCGTCCTTAATAAAAAAATTACTTGGATAACACGCATTAAAGTTGGGGAGTGGGGGCTCGCTATGTCACTTCAACGTATAAAATCTAGCTAGGCGTGCGTGACATCTTCATATTTTAACTCAATCTATCGCCGTAATCTAATGATTACGTAAAAAAATAAAAAATACGTGTCCAATATTTTTTTGTAATCTACATGACGGATAAAAAAAAAATTAGTCATCATTCCTATTACAGGCACTTTTGAATTGTCAAAGACTTGGTCAGTTAGTCAGAAAGTTGTAACTAGTCTAAAATTTTGAAAAAAACTACAGTATACAGTTCTTTACCTGTAGATTACAGGAAAACATAAGAAGTCCGTGGTCTTAAAATAACATGGTAAATCTATCAAAATTGTGAGTACAAACTTACGTTTACAGTTAGAATGTATAGGAGAATATGTTTTTCAACTACAATGTTAAGTTTGTTCTTGGGATAAATTCATCCCAACTACGGAACCCTTCATTGTGCGTGGTCCGACACGCACTTGGCCGGTTTTTTAACCCAAAACCTGCTCATTCCTATTTCCATTTAAAATAATATCTGTGTTGACAATATTTGGTGCGCTTGCGTCCCAAAACATTACGATAAGGTGTGTTTGCGCATGATGTCAAGTGTGCTGATAACCTAGATATTGTAGCAACGTGTGGTAAGCAGAAGTGGTGGAGATATTTGGAATAATCTTAGAGTGACGAATTTAAGGGGATTGAAGCGAAATTGAAGGTGTTGGGTTATGATCAAAATGGGATTTGATTTCCTTACGATATGCCCATTGAATCGATATCGGTTACAAAGACAGAGAACCTATTTATTTCTAACATAATCCACTAACCTCCCATATTACGCCGGATACGTTATAACGTTAGAACAATAAAAAAAGGAAGATGGAGCGCCGCAAACATCAAAAGTGAAGCCACAAAACCGTGCTCCTGCAAATAAAATACACGCTCACGCACACGCTTACAACTAAAACCATGCTCACCGCTACGTGACGAGTCGTCGTCAAAAAAATACATAGTAAAAAAAATAGATTTATGCCTTCCTGTGTAGTGAAAACTTGTAAACAATACAATACCAAATCACATCGAACATCGAACTACCGGCTATATTGTACCGAGACTTATTAATAGCTTACCCCCAGAATTAAACAAATGTATTACACATAAAAATATCAAATGTAAACTTAAGCAATATTACTTAAGTATTATGTAGGAATGATTGTAACTATATAAAGATTTAAAGATTTTATTAATTGTATCGACAATAACGCATACATGCAAAATGCATCATTGTATAGTTCGATTTTGAGCTAGACTCATGATAGCACAAGTTTAAACCTTAGTGGTTTTTGGTTGCTATATAATTTAATCCTGTATTCTTTTGTATAAACGTTAAATAAATAAAAAAAATTTAAAAAAAAGTCTCACGGAATCACTTTTCACTTGTAAGTACATACTTGCAATAACATCGTTTTTTGAGTTTTAGGTTACTTGGAACAAAAAACCTCAATAATTTAACCACATTAATTGCGAGGGCTGCCATAATACGATTAAAAATTTCCCCATTCGATTAATATGATATCTTACCCATACAAAATTATTCCCCAAAATATAGGGAAACAATTTAACAATGGCAACCCTTCGACACATACATAGATAAAAAGGTGGCTTCACTTTTGATGTTCGCGGCGCTCTATCTTCCTTTTTTTGTTGATCTCAGGCTCTAACTTAAAAGACCCGTGATGTAGGAGTCTATTTAAAAATTAACTGTGGAAAACAGACTCCAGGCTGCTACTAAGATTTTCAGAATGAAAAATCCAGTAATAGTATGCCCGACCCGAAGATCCTTCCCCAGCAGAACCCCTAAGAACAGCCGTCTCTTAGAATTTCATTTCATTTTTTTGTTGAAAGCACCTGGCATATTTTTACCACCTTTATCATAGTGAAGATGAAAGGGAAACCACTGACTGATATCCATATTTTGATACTCGTATAGAAGAGTGTCCGTGAAGTTTCTTGCTCGTTCTTCTCCATAGGAACCTACTACGCTTTGGAATGAGCAACTAGCTTCATCTTTCTGACTGACCGACCCCTTGACAATTCAAAAGTGCCTGTAATTGGTTTATTTGAAATTTAAAAATTGTTTGAGTTTGGACTTGAGTTGATAGTGCCGATACAGGAAGTTTTTAGAGAAAATGTATTACTTATTAAAGTAGGTAAGAAAATATTAGATAGCATAGATAATGATTCTATAGTCGATAATTGTCAATATTTCACACGATGGCGCCAATTTCGAGCACAGATCTAGAAAGTTAGTTCTTTAGATTTTAAGCTATCAATATATAAATAAATTAAATCAACATCTTAAGTTTCGTCGGAGGCAGCCCGCGAAATTCAAATTTTCTCAAGTTTTTTTGCAATTTGCATGTCAGTATTATGGTTGTATGTTGATCAAAGTATGATTCGCGAGTGTAACATACTTAAATACTGTATTTACAAAATTATAATCATTAGAATCAGTAATACAACTCCTTAAGTTAGTCAAAATCAATCAATCTGCCTAGCCTTTTTCCAACTATGTTGGGGTCGGCTTCCAGTCTAACCAGATGCAGCTGAATAACAGTATTTTTACATGGAGCGACTGCCTATCTGACCTCCACAACAAAGTAACTGGGTAATACGATACCCCTTAGTAAGACTGGTTGTCAGACTTTCGAGCTTCTGACGACCCGTAACGACTGTCAAAGATCCACGAATAACAGCCGGGAGCAACGGCGAAGTCTCGGTATGTAAAGATGGTCACCCATCCACTGATCAACCCCGGCAAGCGTAGCTTAACCTGATGGATCGACCTGTGCGGCTGTTATTACTTAGCCACGAGCTCCTCCTTAAGTTAATATAATCCTAAATGTCAAGATTTCATGAAATAGTCATTCATTAGGGTTATATGAACTTAGAGAGTTGTATTGATGATTTTAATGATTATAATTCTATATTTACAGTTTTATTACGGTCGCGAATCATATTTAAATCAACATACAACCTGATACTGACCTGCAAATTGCAAAAAAACTTAAGAAATTTTGAATTTCGCGGGCTACCTGGAGCTTTCGCCTTAAAAATACGCATATTTCAACGAAAAGTCGCGTCCCTTCTTTTACCGTAAAAAGATAGGTAGCTGCCTACATAGGTCTTTTCCCATGTCATGATCAATCATATAGGATCGCTTAACGTTACAACTCTCTCAAGGTAGGTGCCTCTTTGATTGATCGAGATACTACACAGCTAGACGTAAACCTATATCAGCTTTAAAATATCCACTTTCTTCATAGGCTTTCTTCTTGTATCGTATCGGAACGTGGTGATCAATGCTCATGCCTTCTCTATATGCGAAGAGGCTTTTATTTAATCACAGAAATTACAATAGGCTAATAATATTATCGAAACGAATAGCTCATGCATGACAAGGTTCTAAGGTTGCCTGGAAGAGATTGCAGAAAGCGATAATAAGGCCGCCCATTGTATATTTTGTAGTGTTTGATTATGTCTTTTTTTTGTTATGTATTTTTGTGGTGTACAATAAAGTATATATAAATAAATAAATAAAGGTAAAGACATCATTACCTACATAGCCAGTTAGTAGCATTGGCAGCAAAGGTCTAAGGAATACTTATGCTCATAAACTTTTTTTTCAAAAAAAAAAACACGACAAAGTGAAAAATAACTTTAATTTCGGAAGTCGGTGTCTACTTTCGTTTTTTAAATTAAAGCTATTTATCATTTCATAGTGTTTTTTTTCGGTTGTTTTTAAAAAAAAAAATTTTTCTCTTTTTAGTTATGGTTCTACGGGTTTCTACCCCACAAACTGGAATACCACTATCTACTATGTAAATTACAGTGACAGGAAGTTATTATTAACATCATCCACAAAAATACGTATACTGAAGCTAACTCAAAAACTACCCAAGTAAACTTATTATGGGACCACCAAAAATAGGAAGTGCTCATACCCTTTCAAACAAAAAAATAATTTTCTAAATCGGTCGCGCCATCTTCGAGTAATCAGTAATAATAATTTTAAAAAAAAAGTTCCGACGACCTGAGAATCCTCCTTTTTTTACCTCATCATCTTCCTGCCTTTATCCCTTTTTTCCTCCTTTTTTCCCTAACTACCTAAATTCAAAAATAGAAACAAGGTTTTTATAATGGAAGATCCAGGTAATTTACAGGAGTTCAACGATCCCGTATCAAGCTACCAAAATGTGTCAAATTTCTTTGATAGATTTTCAACTTTATCACAAAGAAATAAGGTTCATATTCAATTTAAAATAGAAAATTTGACAGATTGGGGTAACTTGATGTGCTGGCCTCGGTACATACTTTTCTACTTATTTACTTACTGATAATCTGTGATTGATGAAAATCTGAGAAGCCATGACAAGATGCTCTCATATCTCCATACACTGCTGCTAATGGATTTTGCCATTCAGCCGACCAGCTGTACTGACTAACTGAATCATCATCTACCTAGCCTTTTCCCAACTATGTTGGGGTCGGCTTGGGTACAACCCAGTTACTGGGTAATACCCCTTGGTAAGACTGGTTGTCAGACTTTCGGGCTTCTGACGACCCGTAACGACTGTCAAAGATCCACGAATGACAGCCGGGACCAACGGCTTAACGTGCCTTCTGAGGCACGGAGGAGTCTCGGTATGTAAAGATGGTCAACCATCCACTGAACAACGACACAACAAACACGAGCTCCTCCATAGTGACTAATTTAATACTATACAGAATTATACCAAATATTTTATTGAATATTTGTTTGTAGATTGGGATTAGAGTTAAACCTACCTACGAAGTATAATTAGATATATTTTTATTTTATTATATTGAAGTTTATTCAGTGTACATATTTTATCTCCTAGTTTAATTTGCTATCGTATTGACGTCCCCCATAAGCCTAATTTTATTAAATTATTACTCGTAGTAACAAAGTATTTTCTTTCAAACTCAAACACTGCTCATATTTCCAATTTTCTTTTACCAAACCACTAAAATACTAAAGAACATGCAAAACAAAAAAATAGTAAGTACCAATAACAAATGAAATGAACGATTTCCACATTGAACTCGTAAAACTATAGCCATCTCTCTTTAACGTTGTTAGGCTTGAGCGGGACAGCAAACATGTTGTTAGCACGTGCGATGACGAAATCAAAATGGCCGACGACCTTGAAAACTATGAACTGATAAAGAGAAATTTCCAACTACGAGCTATTGTAGTACACCTATAATTCCTTTTTTGCATTTTCCTTTATACTTAATCCTGGAAAATTGTTTTCGCTATGGTATGTACTTAAATTTCTTCAAGAGGAAAATGGTTGAAGAGGAATATAAGCATTTTGGTGTTCAAAATCTTTATTGGTGATGGCAACTGTTTGCTATTGCACCTTAATAAATTATAACGATTTAGTAAGGCCTCTGAAAACATACAAAAATCTGGACAGCGAGAGCATGAAAATAAATCAATCTGCCTAGCATTTTCCCAACTATGTTGGGGTCGGCTTCCAGTCTAACCGGATGCAGCTGAATACCAGTATTTTACATGAAGCGGTTGCCTATCTGACCTCCACAACCCAGTAACTGGGTAAAACGATATACCCTTTGGTAAGACCGGTTGTCAGACTTTCGGGCTGTTGACGACCCGTAACGACTGTCAAAGATCCACGAATGACAGCCGGGACCAACGGCTTAACGTGCTTTCCGAGGCACGGAGGAGTCTGGGTATCTAAAGATGGTCACCCATCCACGGACCGACCCCGGCAAGCGTAGCTTAACCTGATGGATCGACCCGTGCGGCCGTTATTACTTAGCCACGAGCTCCTCCGAGAGCTTGAAAATAAGAAGAGGTAAAAAAAACTTTGTGTCCATCTTTTACAGTAACTATATAATATTTTTTTTTTAAGGTTCCCCTCGATTTCTCTGGGATGCCATCATCAGATCCTGGTTTCCTTGTAAAAGTACTACCCTTGGGATATCTTCTTTCCAACAAAAAAAGAATCATCAAAATCGGATCATAAACGACGAAGTTATCCGCGAACACAAAAAAAAAAATAAAAAAAATATAAATACGGTCGAATTGAGAAACCTTTTTTTGAAGTCGGATAAAAAGCAAATGAATGTACATACCAGTGCACTAGGTGCGTACCTACATCTAGTAGGAACCCTGTATGTTACAAATTTCGCCAGTTATGTGAAAAGGACCTTGCCAAAAAGGGTCAGCCTTAAGGCTTCTACAAACAGGCGCGACACGCGACATAATCGCGCCTTTACACATCGGGCATAAATCCTGATTCTGGGCAAGTTAGTAGGTACTATTATGTAGTCTGTGCTCACTGAAAATTGAGTTAATACCTAATGAAAGAGATCTAACTGCTGAAAATCATTTGTTTTTAACTTTTAATAAATTATAAAATATTTAAGACGTGTTTACTGCATATAAAGATTGCCCATCATGGCCAATGTGTACATAGATATAGCCATTATTGGCACTAGCCCACAACTTTCAATATCGGAAATTGGCATGACGGACGATGCGTTACTGGTTACAATAGTGCATTTAGATACTACTTAAGGCGCGGTATTAGCTCAATATTCACATAAATTGGTTTCTTGGATTGTCGAGTACGACGTAACGCAATGAAACTAAACGTAAAAAATACAGTGGACAGAGAAGGGTTTAAAGAAAAATTTTAACCGAATAGAATAGTAAAAAACAGTTTGATATTCCCAATAAAAAATTTGGAAGTTGCTCCACAAAAATAAACTTTGGCGTCGAACATCTCTGTATTTTCAGCGATAACGACATTCTTTTTTTTTTTAATTTAATAGAATTAGCATTTTTTTTAAACTTTAACCGAACAATTATTTCCGGTCGCAACGGATTTTGGTTTGTTTGTATGAAGAAACGAAAATGCGGGCTGTACCGGTAGTGGACGCAGTGCATAGAAAGCAAACCGAAATCCGTTGCGGCCGGCGCGGACCAGTGGACGCTCACCTTTAAAGTCCTGTAAACGTTTTACAATAATGTGGGTTACAACTTCGACCACGTCATATCCCTGTGTTTGAACTAAACACTTGAACATAATAATAATTATTATTTGATATCCATCAACCCGCTATGACCCACTCCATCTCACCGAGAGGAGCCTCTGTGGTCCAGCAGTGGGAACGTCATAGGCTGATTATTCTTATTTATACTTGAACACATCCCTATGTTTTTATCCCCAATTTCGGGACCATGTAAGGGCCTTAGAACACCTCCGCCGCGAAACTTTACCAGCGAAACCGCAGTAGTTCAGTTCAAATGTGGAACATCATGCGGTCTCGCGGCGGTGTGGGCTAAGGCCCTAAAAGACGTGTTAATGTTTTACAATAATGGGGACTACGAAGTATTAAATAATAAAAATGTTTAAAAAATCCGCAGGCACCAATAAATAGGTATCGAAGCTATTAAAATCACGGCAGTTCACTGTTATCGCAACAATATAAAGTTATCTACGAATCTGGTTTAGTGCACTGATAAAGTGCTTTTTTTTATATTGTATTTATACTGACAAGAAGGTAAATAATAATTGTTTCGATGACTGACGTTAACAATAGAATTGATGCTGGGGTTATTCACAGTGACAGCTCAAAGAGTCTGGATTTCTCTCGCCCCCTGGGACTTGGTCGAGATATGGACGGTGTAGACACTACTGTCTATCAGGAGTCTGTGTAGGCGTGATATTATTTTTACACGCTTTTATTAGCTTCACCTGTATGTATGTTTGTATGAATGTAACGGAATCTTTGAACTCGATTTTTACCCACTTTAAATGGTCAGATTAATTCGAAATTTTGCACACATAACAGGGCCCGATGACAATACAATAATTTAATTTTTTTTTCTCATTATCCTGATCAGGATCATCAGGATTAACGATTTACCTCTAAAAAATTAAAAAATAAATGGTTTAAAAAACAAAAAAACACGCTTAATGTCATTGTAAAAAAAAGTGGGTGCTTTGTACGACATTCTTACAATAGCTCTGTAAAAAATTGGAAAGCACCCCACGCTTTTTTTTACAATGACATTAATTTTCTCGTTAATCACTTTATTTTTATATTGAAAACTTTATTTTTTACTTTTTAGTTCAGTTTACTGTTAACTAATAAAGCGTGTTTTTTATTTTTTTTAACTATAATTTATTATCGTTATTGTTCAACGGAATGAGTAGGTATACCTATCTACTTTTTAAAGAACCGGTGTGATCTCGTCTCATAGATCTGTAAGTATTTTTCTTTGAGTGTTTTTTGTGTGCATTTCGGGCCTTAGCACATTTCCGCATAATGCGAGTAAGTTGAAATAAACTACTACGGTTCCGCTGTTATAGTTTTGCGAGGGAGGTGTGCTAAGGGCATTAATGTCAGAATCATAAAATTCACTTTATTTTAGGCATGTTCCAATTCGTTGTATCTTGGCTGTATCCTATGAGAACCAGCTTAAAACTCCGGTTACAAATACAATTAAATAATGTATTACAACATTGATATTAATACAGTATTTTACTCATATGAGAAAAAATCTAAAAATATATTGTTTAGATAGCTTAGGCAAAAAGCAGTCGGAAAATGCTAGTTTTAGTTCATAAAATAACAATATACATTTTAAAATTAAATTCAAAGTTTTCAGTTTTTTTAATCTGTTTTCTAACACCATGAAAGTACACTCCTACCAACTTATCTGTGAAATGGCGAAAACTGGAACTACGGCCACCATGTTGAAATGTCTTCGATTGTGCCGACGCATGTCATTCGATTGTGTCGACGCATCAACGGTGGCGTCCTCTTTCAGTTCACAGATAAGTTGGTAGGACTGTAGCCGCCATGTTATTACGTCATACGGATGTGTAAATTAAAAAGTGTCAATTTCAACTGTCAACTGATCAGCTTGTAAAAAAGTGTTTATTTGCACAATGCATTTTTATGGCATTTATCGATTGAGTAAAAATTTAGTGTTTTTTTAGTGGCTTATTAGCATTAAAGAATCTAATTGAGACAGTTTTCAAAAATGGGTGTACCCTATTATTACCTACTAGCACTTCTTGCACGGCTTCCCCCGCGTTGATGTCGGAAAATATCCCAAGGGAACGTGCTACCAGGAATTCCTTCTTTAATCCTTTTCTACATTATAAAGGGAACCTTTGTGCAAAATTTCAGCTTTCTAGGTCCAAGGGTTTGGACTGGACGTTGATGATTCAGTAAGTCAGTCAGCACTTCTCTTTTTACTTATAAAGATTACAATTCATTATGATAACAGTTATGCAAGAACCGAGTTGGTTTTATAAGTACCTACTAAAATACTGATGAAAAGACTATGGCAAACTTGACCAGTGAATAGGTTACTTCGGTGGCGGCATCTACAACGCCACATGCGAACTACGCAACAAAGACCTGACGTCACACAAATCCTGCATCGCGCAATCAGTGTTTACCGCGCGACTGGCATATATTTTTATTTATTTATTTATATCGGACAACAATAAAGTCCATTTTGTTAGTAAAACGTCTTATAATGAAAACTAAAATGAAAATGAAAAATGTTTTATTTGTTTTGTTATACAAGTAAATTTAACAACTAGTGATTGGAGTCTCCTTTTAAGCAAAAAAGCCTGTGTTAGGAGACTCCGCTCTTCCAAAACTAAAAATATTAACATAAAATTACTTGTTTCAAGTGTTATAAAAACAGGCGATTTAAAATAAAAAGAGAAAAACTAGTGTTAGTAGTACACAAATTAAGGAGAAGAACATTAGGTGACTGAGGCAGAATGTGCAGAGAACGATAAAGCAGGGAATAAGCTACCGGACCATTCTCTTCACATAGTGCTTCAGAAAAGGGGAGTAAGGACTCTCTACCACTGTTTTCAGGATGCTATGTCACTGACCCGCGTTCTACGCATCAGTGATGCTACTTTTTTGCGAATCACTGCATGGAAGCCGTCAGTTCGTTTCTGAGCAAACATAAACATGTATGCAACGTCCCGACATCAAGTGTCGCGTCGGGCAGTATCCTACCAGACACGACACCCGTCTGGTCGGAGGATCCTCCCTTTTCTATAGAGGATGGGTGAACTTTATACCCTGTTCCTCTATACTTCGAGTCAATCGTGCACCATCGACAACTGCATCATCAGGTGAGATAGTGGTCAAATTTAAACCATAAAAAATCTATACAGGGTATAAGGGACAGCCCTCCGCAGACTGATGGGGTGAATTCAGTACATTATACTAAGATGACCGGTGCATGAAGCTATTTCAGGAACGTTATGGGAATTCAATAAACCTGATTTGTTTGTGTTTTTGTGCACAAATCGGATCGTCTGTTACTTGGTTTTTTTTTTTTTACATAAATGGAGTACTGCATACAGATAATGTAATTTTACGTTGAAATAAAGGAATAATAACAGAAAAAACCGGTCAAGAGCGAGTCGGACTCGCGCACCGAGGATTCCGTTCCGATTTCTGAAATAGTATGATATTTAGAGACATCGTTTTAGTTTTCCTGTAATCTATAAATAAACTTTTAAAATACAGAATAATTTCAGATTTTTCTCTATGCAAACTTCGGAGATAAGGGGGGGAACGGTATTTTTTTTTTACGTTTTTCATCAAAAGTCGAAAACTATGCGGCCTAACACAAAGAAAAAAAAATGTTTGAGAATGTGCAATCAGCGCCCTTTCATTGATACCCCCATGCTCTAGTAGTAACCCCATTTCGAATTTTTAAGACCCCCTTTCAGTTTTTTTCTTTCTTATTTGCAATAGTCGGCGAACCGCGAACGTCATCTAAAACTGTTTCAAATTTCAAGTTAATAGCATTAGTAGTTCTTGAGATATCTAGCTGTGACAGACGAACAGACAGTCGACTGAGTCGCATCATAAGGGTCCCTTTTTACCTTATGATGCGACTCTTCTTCTTCTTCCCAGCTAAAGCACTAGGAAGTGGTGAAGGGCGGGCGTTTTGTGGAGACTGTCTATGTAATTTTGACGTTCAGAAAGTGCTGATTCCCAGCCTAATTTGAATAAATGACTTTTGATTTAGATTTTTTTTTTTAAATCCATTTTCGTACGGAACCTTAAAAAAAAAATGAAAATTTTCCTGAGAAATTTTCCGGTGGTAATATGATTCAAAATAAGGAGCTGAATGCATCCTGTTAGTTTGCGGAGGGCTGTGTCTTATACCCTGTTTAATTGTATCTATGTACTATGGACAAAACTTAAGCATGCTCACTTAAGAAAATATTGCTGCGAGAGCGCAGCTAGTGACAAACGAACATTGTGCGATCGAGTCGTGAGCCGTGCATGCGATTATCGCCTTTGAGGTGATCACGCGGAACTTTGGCCCATAGTACATATATTAGATACGGCAAAAAAACAAGCATTAAAATCCATAGAATTTAGGTATCGCAGGCGGGACAAGTAAAAGTTAAGTCATTCTCATTATCACAATTAAGTACTGTAAGTATTTTTAGTTGTTTCTGTTGATTTGTTCTGAATAAATTAAATAAAAGTAAAGACTTGACCACTAATCGGCCGAAAACGAAAATTGCCAGATAGATATTTCGGCCGAAAATTGGCGAAAACTGAAAACGATAACGAAATTCGGTTGAACGTAATCAATAACCCTGAGTAGGCGGTAAAAATATTAAAAACATTAACTAGAGCGATAAGATTAATTGTTTATAAGGAAAACAATGGCTAAAAATATGCAAGTCGGTACTATGGTCAGAGTAAAGCACGGTTTGTTCATAAATTATTCCAAATATAGTCCATTAATAAAAAAAAAACCCCAAAACTAACTGTTCGCAGCTAATCAGGGATTCCGTAAAGGAAAAACTATAAATTCTCCAGAAATATCAATATCATTCACGAAAACTATTCTCCAAGTAGAGTTTCAAATACAAATTGAAACATAAAGCATCAAGATTTCATTCTTATCCCACGATTTATTTTTATAACCAAACATTGTTCATTTATACTGCACCATACTAGAGTTGCCAGCATAATAAATACGTGGTAGTTAAGTAGAAATTTTTCGCGCGCGCAATCTGGGCTCTCGAGCGGCGTCGCACTGCGGTGTGCTAATGTAGGTCAGAGCCAGCCTTGAAAACATGTAATATAGGCCGCCCCTGGGTACCTATACAGAATACAGAGGGAGTTTATGTTATACATATATATATAAATATAATATTGGAGGCAGTCGTTAGGAAAGAGTAGACAAAGATTATAGGTGATTTGATGAAGATTAAATTGGTTCATCCCTTGCAAATTAGCAGTTGAAATGTGGGTGTAGACCTCTGCCTTCGCCTTCGGAGAAAACAGGCGTTATATCTTATTAATTATAAATTTAAATTATGCATTATGCAATAATACTCGTAATTAGATACAATTTCTACTAAGCTTATTAGCTTATTCATCATGTGCCTAGCTTTTTCCCAACTACACACATCAAAAAAAGTTTGTGATCACTAGCAAAAGCTGATATATTTTTAAAATTTTAATTTTATCAAGAAATAGTATTCACGTTATATAATAAAATACACGGTGTATTTCTATTTTTAAAAAAATATAACGTAATCACTTTTTCTTGATAAAGTTAAATTTTAAAAATATATCAGATTTTGCTAGTGATCACAAACTTTTTTTGATGTGTGTATGTTGGGGTTGGCTTCCAGTATAATAGAATGAAGCTGAAAACCAGTATTGGGTAACACGATACCTTTTTCTGCACTCGTAACTGAATACCATTTTCCATGGCGCATTTTCAGCACTCTTAATCGCTAAAATATGTTTTGTAAAAAACATTGACGGTTTGTGTGAAAAGTTAAAATAGGAAGTGAACCCAAAGATACAACTGGCTGGCTGAGAGAGATGTAAGGAAAAAAACAGAAAAAAAAACAACATGCTACTAACAAATAAATTGAAAGACGCTTTTTTCTCGATTTACAAACAAGATATCAAACATATTGCTAGTGAAACCCCTGCATCTTTGCGAGATGCCAGCATTTACGCAAATTGCAGGAAACCTCGTAACCTACAAAGCTATTAGGGCAAGATCATTGCAGTACAATATGCAGATGAATGATACACTGCACCACTGCACAAATAAACAATAATCGTACGACCATAATGTATGTCAAAGCCAGTAAAATATACGAGTAGTGATATTTATTGTGATCCTTTAAAAACTTATTGACCTTTATTTTAAACATAAAGCCAATTACAGGTTATCACGGGTAAACACAGAAAAAGTAGTAGAAATCTTAGGATCACTAACAAGCACGATAGAGAAAAAAAGAGAGAAATATATATAGAGATATAGAGAAAATTTTTTGTATTATACTGTATTTTAATTTAACTACTTGTAATTTTAAATTCAATGTAAGCTTTGTAAATTTTAATTTTGTTATTTCCATTTTAATTTTTATTATTGATCATACAAGTGCTGTGCACACCTATAAGTGACAAATTCACCGCAAAGCTGTTGATATAGAATATAATTTAATGTTATGATTTAATGAATAAGTCGTTGGTGGGTCAATAAATAAATAAATAAAAAAAGAGAGTATATTTATTTTCGAGAGTATATTTCTTTGGCACTCTCTGTAGCCTAAACGACTTGATGGATTTTAGCAAATGAGGCTGGTGTCGTTAGATTCGTCTTAATTGTGGGAATGACATAGGCTATAGGTATACCTAATATTTATATATTGCATTTGCAAATACAAAAAAGAGAGGGGAAGGTTTTTTAAAATAAATTACAATAATCAATCTGAACAGCGAGAGCTTGAAAATAAAACAATTTACCTTGCCTTTTCCCAACTATGTTGGGGTCGGCTTCCAGTCTAACCGGATGCAGCTGAATACCAGTTTTTTACATGGAGCGACTGCCTATCTGACCTCCACAACCCAGTAACTGGGTAATACGATACCCCTTGGTAAGACTGGTTGTCAGACTTCCGGGCTTTTGACGACCCGTAACGACTGTCAAAGATCCACGAATGACAGCCGGGACCAACGGCTTAACGTGCTTTCCGAGGCACGGAGGAGTCTCGGTATGTAAAGATGGTCACCCATCCACTGACCAACCCCGGCAAGCGTAGCTTAACCTGATGGATCGACCCGTGCGGCTGTTATTACTTAGCCACGAGCTCCTAAATAAATTACAATAATATTGGTATCAAATAAAAGCTAGAAATGAGTCCTGTCCAAATATAAAACAAAACAATATATTAATAAAATTATAAAGCGTAAAATAAAACAAATTATTGCAGGCGGGTTTTTTTGTTTTTTAAATAAATGAGGCTAAAAAAGCTTTTTGTGCTTCTAATAAAAATCGCTTTTTTCTATAAATGAGCCTCTTTAGAACTTTCTGGCCTTTTTTCAAAGTTGGCTGTAACTAAGCTATATGTAGAGCACCCCGAACAAATGTGTTAGGTTCGTCTACCTAGCTGCCTTGTCCCAACTATGTTGGGATTTACTTCCAGTCTAACCGGACGCAGCTGAAGACCAGTATTTCACTTGGAGCGACTGCCTATCTGACCAAAAGCTTAGGTACTACGAATCCTTTCCCTTTGTTATAATTATGACTATACTTTATTAGAGCCAAATACAAAATTATTTATTATCAAAACACATTTCTTTTATAATCCTCCCTTCGCCCTCTTTTATTACTGTCATAAAATCAATGGCATCCCCAGCGCATCAGTAATATCAAACTAGCAAATCGCTACGCACGGAGAGTGGGTCAACCCGGGGTAAGGGCTGCCTTCAATAGCCGAATATAGGGCACCCGGGCACCCGGGTAACCGGGTGGTACATAGTTTATAAAATTAATAGCTCATTGTCGGGTGTATAACTTAAAATCGATGTTAAGGCCAGCATAATGGCTGAGGCGAGTGTGAGTTTAGATTTCGTTCTTGACGTTTAGCTTAGGTTTACATCACCATATTGGTCATGTGCGACCTTTAGCAAAACTTGCGTCAAATTTTCTAAAAAAACATAAGAATTTTTTTAACTTAAATTTGCTATATTATGTACAAGTATATAATAAAATATAAAAAGGGGAAGAGCTAACAGGGCATTAAAAAATTCGTCCACATCGCTGTCAATGGGAAAAGTGCCCAAAAGGCTGGCAGCATTGCCACGTTGGATGGCAATGCTAATTCTTTGGGCTAAAAATAGGCCAGCCCTCTGGTCCCGTGTAGAGTCGACCAACCGCTTGGCGATGTCCCGAAAAACTCGATGCTTTAAATACGCTTATGATATTTAAATAGCAAATTTTACTGCACAATAAGGAACTGTTTATGTATAATTGTATAAAACAGAAAATAGACGGTGCTGATTTGGAATCTTTTTCTATCAATGAAATTTCAATTAATCATGTTTCGGTTTTAGTACAGCAATAGACAATATAGTCAAATAACACATTTGGAAAATTCAAATGATTTAACCGTATACATTTGGTTTTATAGGAAAACGTGTCCAACATTTTTTAACAAACTACAAGTCAGCCAATTTTTTTTTTGTAGGTAATTTTTTTTTAATATTTATTTTTTATTTTTTTTTTTTTTTTGTTATTGCGACTGATTGCCATTTTTCTTCCAAGTAAAAATTAATGATCGAAGGTTAGTAGAACAGTTTACACAACATAATAGTGTGCGTCTGTAACATAACTCGCCACTGTCCTATTGTTCAACTGATTGTTTGTGTGCACAGCGGACGCAAAAGTGCAACACTTTATACTTATTGTGTACACATTCGGACAAGAAATGCGGTAAAAATGTCGCTTTTAGTCGGCTGGTGATATCTTAGAAAGAAAAAATAGGTACCACAAATTACCTTTTACCGATAACACAAACATGAAATGATTGTACTCATGATAACAAACAAATTTTACTACGGGACCTTGTGGAGCTCGTGGCTAAGTAATAACAGCCGCACGGGTCGATCCATCAGGTTAAGCTACGCTTGCCGGGGTTGGTCCGTGGATGGGTGACCATCTTTACTTACCGAAACTCCTCCGTGCATCGGAAAGCACGTTGGTCCCGGCTGTCATTCGTGGATCTTTGACAGTCGTTACGGGTCGTCAGAAGCCCGAAAGTCTGACAATCAGTCTTACCAAGGGGTATCGTATTACCCAGTTAATGGGTTGTGGAGGTCAGATAGGCAGTCAATCTATGTAAAATACTGCATCCGGTTAGACTGGAAGTCGACCCCAACATAAATGGGAAAAGGCAAGGCAGATTGATTGCATTTAGAAGAATGGAAATACCAATTCTTGCACACTTAGCAACCAAACTATAGAAACTTCGTCCTAACAACATCTGAATTTATCATTTCACTTTACACATAAGACCTATTACTTTACATTTTCATCACAAACAAATTTGCAACCCCTGACACACCCCAAAACATAATTTCAGCTTCGTCCTTGTCAGGGGTGTAGCACACAAGGGTTGCTCCAAATATCCGAAAATAGGGCGTTGGATTCGAAACAGAATCAGCTGATTTGTTTGCTATGATGCGGCCGGATTTAGGCTCGGTGTTCGTAACTTTTCTATCAACGGATTTTTCACTAATAGGAAAATACAGGATGAATTTTTCAAACGTGATTCGAATTATTTGCTTCGATTGCCTAAAATAGCATGATGCAGTTTTTACCCAACTACGGCAAAGCCGAAAGGAAGGGTTATGATTTTAGCAGTCTATGTATGTATATAAGTATGTATTTACGTGTGTTACACCGTAGCGCCTAAATTACTTAACCGATTTTAATGAATGAGGTATCAATAGATTCGTAATAATGGTCCGGGTGACATAGGCTATATAAATTCTCTCTAAATTTAATATGGTGAACTTTACACGTAAATTTCTGACCACGAAAAAATTTAAATTGAGATAATAATGACATGTTTGGTGTCAAAAGAAAGGTCTTGACGAGCACATTACAAATATGTATATACGAGTATGTCATATTATTTAAAGTGGAGGTAAATAATATTAATTTAATTGGTTACAGACCGACCGCGGCGAGCGTGATTTTTCAGTAGTCGGGTTTTAGTTTTTGAACTTACTTTTTATTAGTATTAAAGTCTGTCCTGAAACTATTTACCAGCGCGGACATTTGCGGTGAACCACTTCTTCTTCCCAGCTAAAGCATTAGGAAGTGGTGAAGGGGGACATTTTAGGGGCTGTCTTATGTAATTTTGACGTTCAATAAGTGCTGGATCTCAGCCTAGTTTGAATAAATAATATAATAACAATAATAACGTTTTTTTTTTATATATTTTTAAATGTTTTTTTTTTTTATTTTTTATAAAAATATTTAAAAATGTAAATTATATTTATATAAGTAAATGAAATAAAGGAAACTATAAAATCCGCAAAATTTCCAACTGTCCAATTCTCAATTGGTCCAGTTCGCAATTGGTCCAGTTCGTAATTAGTCCAGTTCGAAACTTACTAGAATAGGTACATAATTTGTGTATATAAAAATACATTGATGATGTGGAGACTGGAGCCTGTACCAGGAATACCTGTGTCAGGTCTCCAGGCCTCCAAACTACACGGACAAGTCACAGTAATACAAATTATTCATGAAAATGTTGGGATAAAAACAATTTATGACAAGGAATAACACATAATTAATTAAACAGCATAGTAGGGTGTGTTTGGTGTGAGGGTGTGTGTGTGTGTGAGAGGGGGTGTGTGTGGGTGCATGTGAGGGTGTGTGGGTGTGTAGTGAGTGTCTGATATTTAAAACTGGTCTCCTAAAATGTAATATGTAGGACATTCGAGCTGCGTTTTATGAGATGACTTCTAATGACTCTCTTTGGCTTCATAATCATGAGATTGAAGCCAATTTCGGACTTTATTTTTATAATTAATAATAATGACTTTAGATTTTGATTTACCGGCTGATTAAAAAGATAAAGATAATGATTAAGTTTTGTTTGTCAATTAGAATTTTATTTTTAAACAGCTAATCAATAATATATTTATCAAACGAAGGAATTTGACCGATAGCACACAAGTTATGAAAAAAATGTCATATAAAAAAAAAGATAAACAAATGATCAACATTATTATGTTTCTATGTAAAGGATGGGATGCTACAAACTTGTTCGGGTCAAATAGACAGAGTCAAATTAAACTAGCTAGCGAAACTCTGCAGCCGTGACCCATCACGGCTGCAGAGTTTCGCTAGCTAGTTTAATGATCAATATCTAAACAGGATAAAATAAAAACAAAAAAGATTTGATTTCCCTGCCTACATTATAAAGGTAACCGCTGTGCAAAATTTCAGCTTTCTAAGTTTGGGCTGAGCGTTGATGAGTCAGTCAGGACTTCTCTTTTTATTCATACGAGATTTCAAATTTTAAATGGAGATACTTTCATTAAAAATTGTTTAAATACAATAATTTACATAATTGAGTTTCATTGCCCCTGTTTTCATTGCGCTACACTGTGTCTTGTTTTTAATCCGTAAATTCTTGGAACTATTCAGGTTTTCAAAATTTGGGGATGGCAACGTTAAGCTGATAAAGAAATCTTTAATCTTAGGTCATAATAATCTATTCAATAGTGTTTTAATTCACGCAATGCTTTTGTTATGGTATAAACAGGAAAGGAGATATTCTTATTTTATTTTATTTTTTTTTTATTCACTTAGGTGATATGACGCCACGCATAGAGTTATAGAGACTAGAGAATAGGGCATTACACCTATTATTGAAAAGTGTCTAAATATAATTATATAGTGCTAATAAGCCAAGGAGCTAACGAGCTGAGGAGCTCGTGGCTAAGTAATAACAGCCGCACGGGTCGATGGTCGATCCATCAAATTATGCTACGCTTGCCGGGGTTGGTCAGTGGATGGGTGACCATCTTTACATACCGATACTACTCCGTGCCTCGGAAAGCACGTTAAGCCGTTGATCCCGGCTGTCATTCGTGGATCTTTGACAGTCGTTACGGGTCGTCAGAAGCCCGAAAGTCTGACAACCAGCCTTACCAAGGGGTGTCGTATTACCCATTTAATGCGTTGTGGAGGTCAGATAGGCAGTCGCTTCATGTAAAATACTGGTATTCAGCTGCATCCGGTTGAACTGGAAGCCGACCCCAATATAGTTGGAAAAAGGCTAGGCAGATGATGAGTGCTAATAAGCCACTAAAAAAAACACAAAAATTTTGTTCAATCGTTAAGTGCCATAAAAATGGTCTGTGGTCATGACGTCAGTTGGCTGAGTAAACAAACACACACACGCTGATCAGTTGACAGTTGACATTGACACTTTTTAATTCATACAATCGTATGACGTAATAACATGGCGGCTACTTTCATGGTGTTAGAATACAGATTAAAAATTTATGTTGTTATTTTATGAACTAAAACGAACATTTTCCGACTGCTTTTTGCCTAAGCTATCTAAATAATATATTTTTATTTTTTTTCTCATATAGAGGAAAATACGGTATTTCAGTCAGATAGGCATCTGACCTTCACAACCCATTAACTGGGTAATACGATACCCCTTGATAAGACTGGTTATATCAGACTTTCGGGCTTCTGACGACTGTCAAAGATCCACGAATGACAGCCGGGACCAACGGCTTAACGTGCTTTCCGAGGCACGGAGGAGTCTCGGTATGTAAAGATGGTCACCCATCCACGGACCAACCCCGGCAAGCGTAGCTTAACCTGAAAGATCGACCCGTGCGGCTGTTATTACTTAGCCACGAGCCTCTAATATTTAAGTACCACTAAAGTTATTTTGTGATGAGAAGATGGTCCCAGATGCTCTATCTATCCCTACCTTACTACCTAAGTAGGTACTTAAAGGGCCGATTCCTCTGGTAGAAATCTAAAAGTGAGCAATTTACTGCAAATTGAGAGGCTTTTCTGCTCATCACGCCGAAAATCCTCATTAGATCTTCACCAAATTTTTATAAGACTAATTTAACCTTTCAAATAAAAAAAAGGACCATCGAAATCGGATCTCAAAAGATGGAGATATCCAGTAGCCCACTTTTCGCCCCATTTAAAGAAAGTATCCCATCAAAAATCCCCGAGGACAAAAAAAAATTATAAAGTCATAAAGTTCCAAGTTTCGTCCAGATCGATTGTAAAATACGACCAGCACCCTAATTATAAACCTAACACATTATCGATCGGAGTTGGGTTTCATTTTGAAACAAATTGCTAATCTATTGCTTTATATGTTCGAAAAATGTGTCTGCTCGACAACGTAAATAACGCAATGAATGTTGTTGAACTGTCAAAATGAAACCAACTGATTGATAATGTGTTACGCAATTAGGGTGCTGTAGAGGAATAGCAACAACCTGACAGACGAAAGCAAATTTTGCCAGACTTGAAGACGCTTCGCTCGCTCGGTCAATAAATTAAAGTGACATTTCTCCTAAATTACTAAGTTTCATAATAATAACAGAGTATACTGTTCCATTGCACGGCAAAGACCAATCACAAAACAACAATCGAGATTAATCTAATACAATGAAGACACGAGCATTGAACCTAGAAATATAGAACACAATCACCACACAAGATAGGTTGGCGATTTCAGACGTTTTATAAATTATGTATGCAAAATAAACCTACTCTTTACTAAGTAAATAACCTACATGATATATCGAGCCTTTGCGCGTAATAATTATAATAGTAATAATGCAATGTCAAAACGTTACAAATGGATAGTCAAATCATTACTTTTTTACACAAAAGTATGTTTATTGAATAAAATTCTTCGCATTCTTAACATGTTTTTGGCCGAATTGTTGATAGATGTGCAAGATACGATTCTGAACTATAAATATATATTTATTGACGACACGGTTGGCGCAGTGGTTGAGCGATTGACTGCTGCGCAGCATGTCGCGGGTTCGATTCCCGCACGGAACAAATATTTGTACGACCTACAAGTATTTGTTCCGAGTCTGGGTGTTTTTCTATCTATAATATGTATGTATTTACAAAAAAAAAATGTATATAAGTAGTTTATCAGCCATCTCGTTACCATAACACAAGCATTAGGTTGCTTAGCTTGGGGCTAGATGGCGTTGTGTGATATGTCCAAACATATTTATTTATTTTTATTTATATTTTTTTTTTAAACAATTTCTCAATAAATGTACTGAAGTGAAAATTTTTACTTCGGTACATTTATTGAGAAAATTTGCCTATCTAAAATTATATTTACAGTTCAGAATCGTACATTGCACATCTATCAATTATAAGAATGCTAAGCATTTTATTTAATAAACATACTTTTTTATAAAAAAGTAATGATTTGACTACCCATTTGTAACAGCGTCCTTAAATAAATAGGTTACAAACTCACAAGTATTGATTTTGTTAAGCTTCGAGGGAAAGAGATAGAAAATATCAGCTGACTGTCAACCCGCACGACTGTAGAGGCGGGTTTACACGAGTAGACACGCTGGACTGTATAATGTGTTACTTACTCTATTTTTTTTAAAGGTTATCGATAATGACGATGGAAAATTGATATTCAGTCTTTCCTAAAACGCGTAATTAAAAGTACCTAATTCGTCACGTCCGGACAAGTTCACTTATTTGGAAAATAATTTCTGCTACCTAATTCTGTTACATTTTCAAGTTTTCAGGTTGAAAGTACCTACCTGGAGACTTCTATGAAAACAGTTTCTTGATAACATAATGTGATAATTTATCTTAATTTTCTCTAACATATAAGTATGTAGCAGAAGAAGAAGAGTTTAGTTTTAATAATATCATCATTATATAATAGTAAGGTTTTATTTTTACTCGAGTAAAGTTTGTGATTCCTCATAGTAACATTACAGTTTTCCCATAATAAATTAATCATGCTTTACAGTTTGTTTAGGTAATAAACCAAATCAATTTTCCGTGACGTAACCGTAGAGTGACGTAGATGTTAACGAACTGCTACGCGCTACGACGCTACGACTTTTACATAAGTACTTACTTAGAATATTTCATTATTTTGCTATTCTCGATTCAAATTCCATTTTTTTTTTTTTTTTTTTAATTTATGGTCCTAATAGTCGATGAAAACAAACTTTTTTTTTATAATATTGAAACATATTGAAACAATATATTTATCGACACACTTTATGTAAAAGTACATAAGTATGTCTGCTTGCTACGCGAGCAATTACGACTTTACTACACATAAATAATTACTCCTAGAAAACTACCTAATTACCTACATAGATATTCATTAACATAATGACATATACTTTTAGCAAATTAATAATTACAGCATGTGTTGTTCGACAGCTGGGCAAATGGCCTCTTCACATCAGAGAAGGCACGAGCATTGATCGCAACGCTTTGCGAGTTGAGTTTACGAATTCAAATTAAGTATTACAAATTAGGAGCATTTTTCTTCACCTATTTACCTTCATTTTATTTTTTTGTCTAAAGGAGTGATGATTAATAACAGATGTCAGATTAATAATAAGAATGACTAAATTAAAGTAAGTACAAATTATTATTAAGTAAATGCCTACATAAAATAATAACACGCGATTGGCTGTGTGGTGCTACCAGCCAGCCAGATGCGTTGTAAGCCACGTGCTGCGTTGCGTGTAAAAATCAATATTTGTACAAACAGAAGTAGAATACTGTGCTGGCGAGAACGTGTACATGATGGCTTATGCTGGTCTGAGTTGACCGATATATAATTTTGAAAATGGAACTAATGTATGAGCTACATTGTTCTTTTTTTTATGGGTGATTTAAAATTATTTTCGTTTTCGAATGCTTTATTGTTGCAAATAAGTTTAAAAAAAATTAAAAAGTCTTGGAGCTAAAATAAAATTAGTTCATACCAGCGTAAGCCATGCTGTTAACCGAAATATCATTTTGTAAATGGAATTAAGAATTTATTGAAGTGATGTGCAGGTGTGCCGTCATCGTTCTTTATTTATGGGTGATTTTATTTTTTTTTTTGTAATAGTTATTGTCTGTCGCAAATAAGTTCGTCTACAAAAAAAAAAATAGGAAGTCTTGGAGCTAAAATAAAACCAGTTCATATTGACTTGCATTTACAGGAGCTCGTGGCTAAGTAATAACAGCCGCACGGGTCGATCCATCAGGTTACACTACGCTTGCCAGGGTAGGTTCGTGGACGGGTGCCCATCTTTGCATACCGAGACTCCTCCGTACCTCGGCAAGCCGTTGGTCCCGGACTCCCGGCTGTCATTCGCGGATCTTTGACAGTCGCTACGGGTCGTCAGAAGCCCGAAAGTCTGATAACCAGTCTTTCCAAGGGGTATCGTATTACCCAGTTAATGGGTTGTGGAGGTCAGATAGGCAGTCGCACCATTTAAAATAATGGTATTCAGCTGCATCAGGTTAGACTAGAAGCCAACCCCAACATAGTTGGGAAAAGACTAGGCAGATTGTTTATTGACTTGCATTTTCGGTGAGAAGGGCGATGCCAAAATTCAAGAGGATGATGATTTTATAAAACTTACTTACTTAATTGCTATTTTATGTTTTAATAAGTATCTAAGTAGGTAATTTTACTCGATAAAACATTAAAATAGTATTTGTAGGTGAGAAAGTAGGTCACCTATAAAATTCAAAGATTTTATCAACATTATAACTACATAAATCACAAATTATTTCAGACAGATTTTAAAATGTAAAACACAAATTTTGAGTCACGTAGACTTATAGAAAAGTATCTGGATTTGCGTCACATAATTAATCATTTTCTGGAGTGAAAAGGCATAATTATGTCATTTTAGAACGTTCTAGCAGAGTCTAGATACATCATACAGTCGTCCGACGAAGCCCGAGCTGCATATGAAGTTCGGGGAACTTCGTATGCAGCTCGGGCTTCGTCGGACGACTGTATGATGGTTCTAGTTCTAGTTACGCTCTTTCAAAAATCATTAAAGGCTTTTCAGTGTGCCTAAAAACGTAGGATTACACAGGGAAACACAAACTCTCTCATTTAAAATTTAATTTGTATACAAATATCATCATCCATCATTTAAGTACCTATGAATTACACAGGATTACTGGAAACGTGTCACGACCTCATTAAGGGGTGATAGTAGAGTTCATTATGTATCGAATCACTCATGGGTACACGGATCAAAAATGAACCACCAACGAGATATTTATTTTTTTCAAAAAACAGTGGACATGTAATTTAATAATTTTATTGATTTTTCTTACCTAATAAATCTAGTTTATTCAGTCATTTTTCAACGTATCGAAAATGTTTATACACTGTTGGACAGCTAATAAAGCGTAGATGTTTATGAAATAGTGCGCCGATAAAGCTCTATAGTAATTTTATGTAGTAAACTTGCAATTTGTTACGAAAGACAAAAAATACGAAAAATGTTACGATTTTGAGGTTATTATTTAATTATGGTACAAGTTTTTTTTTTATTATATGAATTATTGCTATTGTCGTGAGCAAGGACTAATTAGAAAAGCAAAAATTAGTTTTTTTTTAATCGATTTTCTAATTTTTATGTCCACTGTTTTTAAAAAAAAAAAATATATCTCGAAGGTGTTTCATTTTTGACCCGTGTGCCCAGGAGTGATTTGATACCTGACCTCTACTATCACCCCTTAAGAACGCTGTTACAAATGGGTAGTCATGATTTGACTACCCATTTGTAACATCATCGTTAAAGGGATCGTGACATGTTTCCAGTAACCCTGTATATAACATAGTATATGCATAGTACCTACGGAACCCTAAAAACACTTTATTACTATAAAGAAATTTTATAGTAATAAAGTGTTTTTAGGGTTCTGTACCTCAAAAGGAAAAAACGGAACCCTTATAGGATCACTTCGTTGTCCGTCTGTCTGTCAGTCCGTCAAGACCCTTTTTCTCACGAACGCGTGGAGGTATCAAGTTGAAATTAATATCAAATACGTAAGTCTATGGTCCCTTAGAGTTCTAAAAAAAATCAAGCTTCTAAGTCAACGCAATAAAAAAATACGGCCATTTATGCGACATATTTTGATACTCGCAAATAAATCAAGACCATAGGGTACTTCCCGTTGTCACAGAATCATGAAATTTGACAAGAAGCAAGGTCTCACAGCACAAGTAAAGGAAAAAGTCCGAAAATCGTTAATTTGAAATGTTTTCATATAAAAAAAAATTTTTTTTGGATTACAGTGTTAAGTTTGTTTTTGGGATAAATTCATTTCTACTACGGAACCCTTCATTGTGCGTGATCCAACACGCACTTGGCTGGATTTTTTTATACAATCAATCAATCTGCCTAGCCTTTTCCCAACTATGTTGGGGTCGGCTTCCAGTCTAACCGGATGCAGCTGAATATCATTATTTTACATGGAGCGACTGCCTATCTGACCTCCACAACCCATTAACTGGGTAATACGATACCCCTTGGTAAGACTGGTTGTCAGACTTTCGGGCTTCTGACGACCCGTAACGACTGTCAATGATCCACGAATGACAGCCGGGACCAACGGCTTAACGTGCTTTCCGAGGCACGGAGGAGTCTCGGTATGTAAAGATACAACCGCGGCAAGCGTAGCTTAACCTGATGGATCGACCCGTGCGGCTGTTATTACTTAGCCACGAGCTCCTCGTTATAAACAGCATCTAAAATAAATAAAGAAAATTATGGGGAAATTTTCCTGAATTGTCTAGTGGTCGAAAGCGCTACTGCTAAGCACGAGGTCCTGGGTTCGATTCCCGGGTCGAGCAAAGTGTTATTAGGTTTTTCCATGAGGAATTTCCCAGTAACAGCCCGGAGTCTGGATCTGTGTCCGGTTGATGGCAACAGGCTCGCCCCCTGTTACATGGGACTTACACATAGCTGGCGAAATGTGGGTGTGCTATAGGTACACTCCTGCCTGACCCCTCGGGGATTACGGGCGTGATGTTATGTTAAGTTTAATAAAGGTGATAAATATACAAATTGTCGTTTCGCATCCTCGTCAAATTTAAGGGTGTGGTATAGACCATCAAACCGAACAACTTTCTCCATGGGACCAACATCGTAATCGCGAAAAAAATTTCAATTGTCCCATACTTCAATTACTCGACGCAAATGTATGGGACGGCTGATTATTTTTTCGGGATTACGATGTTGGTGCCATGGAAAAAGTTGTTCGGTTTGATGGTCTATACCACACCCTTAAATTTGACGAGGATGCAAAACGACACTTTGTATAATTGTTCGTAAGTACAGGTGCAAATGAAAATTTCAGTCGTGAAAATCTGTAAACCACTCCCTAAACTGAAATATTTTACATGTAAATAGCAGAAAATGTATTCAAGGGGTGAATTAATTTTAAGCCTTGCTTAAATCCGCTAAGGGATTTACGTAAACTTGTGAATTTCTTACAGTTTTCACTCATTAACTGATTTTCTTTACAAGTTTGAGATAAAAATCACCTGTTTTCCACTTTTATAGTAAATTATTTATTAACTTTAAATTATTTCAAAGATTTGTTAGCAACAAATAAAAAAAAATTATATAAAAAATGACATAACATGACATGATGATGTTTGCTCTAAATAAATAACATAATTTTATTATGATTAGTTAAGTGAACAGTGATTAATGTTTTCATAAAATAATTATTTAAGAGGATCTTAAGTAATTCAATCACTAAACTAAATTTTAATAATCTATGATAAATTAGCTTTTGCCAGCGGCTTCGCCCGCGTGGATGTCGGAAATTATCCCACGGGAACCGTACATTTTCCGGGATAAAAAGTAGCCTATGTGCTATTCTAGACTATAACCTATCTCTGTGCCAAATTTCATCCAGATCTGTTCAGCCGTTCTAGCGTGATTGAATAAAAAACATCCATCCATTCAACCATCCAAACTTTTGCATTTATAATACGAATAGTAGCAAGATTACAGTTACTTGGCATAACAACGCAATAACCTACTCGTTCAATTTTATTAAAAACTGTTTTTATATTCTTTTCCATAAATATGTTTTTTTTTTTTTTTAATACTGAATGAACATCACTAAACTAAAATAACAAAAACAACTAACTTTTCTTATGATCACAATGATCAGTTATTGATAATAATTTTCTACTAAAACACAAAAAAAATTAACTTGAAAAACTTTTTCCATTTTCCACACAGCTCACCCCTTTTCAGTAATAAGCCTGAAGTTTCAAGTATTGATAATGATAACACAACTAAAACAAGACACATCTGTCAAACTGCGCAGTCGGAATATGTTAAACAATTGACAAACGACCTAATTCGAGTGAACCTAGACCATAATATCAGCCTATACCAATATAAAAAAAGTAGTAAAAACCGCACACATAAAAAAACCACAATTTATTTTTTATGACAGACGTGGCTGTATAAAAAAATACTCATATCATTAAAAAATTAAATTAAAAAGGTAAAACATACCTGGTAGGTCTCATCAGGTTTGCCAGGGTACGATGCACTTCGTCGGTAGTCTGGAGGCCGTGGTGGGGCCGGTGCTCTCCTCCAAGGGGCGAACGCCGAGGGCTGCGGCGGCTGGGGCGCGGGCCACCTGTACTGCGGGGCCCGACGGAACGGCGCCCTGTACTGTCTCTCGTCATCAGCAACGCTAGGGGCCCCTGGGTATTGCAGTTCGCCCATCGGGGCATACGTCCAACCGGAGCGGCGGTCGGACTCAAACTGGCGATAACATATCGGTCGATGTAGGATGCGCGCGCATGCCGCGTTCCGTATTTGAAATCGGGGGACAAAAAAAATATTAATTTCTTTTTTTTTTCTGTATCTTTCTTTTAAATGTAAAATGGATGCTTTTTAGTAAGTTTGGCGCATCCGTAATAAGAATACGTGTTTGACATTGCGTCATTTCTTATGAAATTCCTGTAATGTTTTCTTTCAACTTTCAATGCAGTATTTGACTATACACACGTAACACCGCGCTGTAGCCTTAAGGCGGGGGAAAGCAGACTTTGAAGTGCTGAAATACTGCCTGAAAACAAGGTACCTACATGAACGGTAGACACAAACAAGGCAACAATAATTTAAGTACTAAACTATTACCAATGTAAATATTAAAAAAAAAAGTTAAACTGAATTTCAGTAGTTTCACATGGTTATTTACCTATAAATGCAGATTTTACATAAAACCTTCATGGTTACTTTTGAAAGAAAGAGAAGTTTACAGAACTACTGTCTTCTCTTTCACTCTCAATGCTGCTATTTCTTTTTCGCTTCATAAAAGAAAATGCCTTCATGCGATCTATAATATGTTTATATTGAAAAGGAATTAGCCAGAGGCCTTAGTGCGAGTTTTTATACTTTAACGTAAACTTTGTACTAAAACTGAATAAGCGCCGTCTGGTGGCTATAATGGGAAACACAAATATTCCATACAAATTGACGTAAGTTAACGTAAACGTAAACGTAAACGCGATCGAGTAAGTAAATATAAAAACTTGCTCTAAGGCCACTGTTCTCAACCGAATGTGTCGTAAAAGGATATTAATGTTACGGTAAGTCTGATTAATTAAAAATTATTAGTCATTATTATTAATAACTAGCTTTTGCCAGCGGCTTCGCCCGCGTGTATGTCGGAAATTATCCCACAGGAACCTTCTACCGGGATGAAAAGTATCCTATGTCTTAATCCAGACTATAAACTATCTGTATACCAATTTTCATCCAAATCCGTTCAGCCGTTTTTGCGTGATTGAGTAACAAACATCCAAACATACAAACTTTCACATTTATAATATTAGTAGAATAATCCATCATTATTAATAATTACCTCATGATTTGGTAAATGTGAATATAAAATTGAAATTCATCAGTTTTAGCAGTTGTTATTAATAGTTCACTACTCTCGTCGGTAAAAGTAATAAAATAAAATAAGACTCGAAGTTATTTGTCCAGTAAGTATTTATTTATAATACCACAGTACCTACAAATACATAAATAAAAGAAACTTACATGCAAAATCATTTATTCTTTGGTTTTGCTTAAAAATATAAGTACCTACAATCATAGACTCCGTAAAATCAACATTAAAAATTAAAATCTTTCTTCTATTTCTTTGTTCAATAGGTATTTATTGATAATACCTACCACAATACTTAGAGGTACTGAACTAAAATACTAAATAAACTTTGAAAATTATTGCATTTATCGGTACTAAGGTTACATTATTAATAACCACCGGTAAATGTGATTAATTTCTTACTTTTACCTCGACTTTCGGTAATTATTAATAATGATAGACAATTATTAATAATTTTCAATTAATCACGCTTACCGTAACATTTACACAAGCATTGCCATGGGAAAATTCACTAATCAATCTGCCTAGCCTTTTCCCAACTATGTTGGGGTCGGCTTCCAGTCTAACCGGATGCAGCTGAATACCATTATTTTACATTGAGCGACTGCCTATCTGACCTCCACAACCCATTAACTGGGTAATACGACACCCCTTGGTAAGACTGGTTGTCAGACTTTCGGGCTTCTGACGATCCGTAACGACTGTCAAAGATCCACGAATGACAGCCGGGACCAACGGCTTAACATGCTTTCCGAGGCACGGAGGAGTCTCGGTATGTAAAGATGGTCACCCATCCACGGACCAACCCCGGCAAGCGTAGCTTAACCTGATGGATCGACCCGTGCGGCTGTTATTACTTAGCCACGAGCTCCGGGAAAATTCACTAAAAATTATTAAATATGATTTGTATAACTTCATGTCAAATGATTTCTTGGCTGTTGATGATCGAGATGACATAAGTTTGACATCATAAATGGAGTTAGATTTTAGACATCATAAGGCCTGTCTTCCCCGAATGGTCGGGCAGGTTTCGCCAGATATGTGTAAGTCCCATGTAATAGGGGGCGAGCCTATTGCCATCAATCACAAATCCAGATACCGGGCTGCTACTAAGAAATTCCTGATAGAAAAACTTTTTTACAAAAAAATACAACCGATTTCCAAAAACTAGGTAGGACTGCATACCTACCTACTGTGGTGTACCTACTAACATAGTTTGTAAGAAAATTGTTACTAACACATAATATGGATTTTGTGTGAAATAAATGGAAAATAATAATAATAATAACCCCACCGCCGTATCTCTACGTTGACGTCGTGGTGGGGCTTGCGCGCTCCGAACTCTGGGTCTGTGCCGGTGGAGTTTACTTTGCCGAAACAGCTCTAGGGTGAGGAGCCAGACCAAGAGAGATACGTGAACCCGCAGGGCAGCATGTGGCGAGCTGTTGGGCAGTAGCGACCCCACGGATCCTATTTCCCGGGAGAAGTCTTGTTCTTCACCTCTGGCTTGCCTTTATTGGCCGGCTGGAGTGAACACTGACGGGAACAGAGCTCCCACCTCATTCTTGCCTTTATTGGCCGGCTTGAGTGGAGATTCGCAAGAGCAAACGTGCTCGGAGGAAGGAAGTATTCTAGTAAGTGCTTGTAGGGATCTTGACCATCTTCCGGGCTCTGGGATTGTTCTGAGAGCCGTGGAATACCTCTCCACTCCTCAAGCACCTCAGGACATGTTGCCCCTTGTCGCTACGTCACTATGTGCTAGCGACCGTTTCCGGGGGCCCATTATTGAGTGTGCAAGTCACCCCCTGCCAATTTATCTGTGTATATTATATAACATTGGTCAGGCAGGGGACATAGTTCTTCCATAGTTCAAGGTACCCAATCCATGTAGCCACCCAAACCCATAGGCCCAATGTGTTTTGTTTCCATGTTCTGCAATAGTCCTGCACCAACCGGGGGTTGTCCTTGGGTGCACTTGCATAGTGCATACAGGGATAATCGTCGGCTGCTGCCTCCTCGTCATTTAAAATTGTCTAAGGGGCCTCTGCGAGTTGGCTTCGGCCCCTCGTACGCCTTCCAAAGGTCCGGGACCCCAGGGTCCCGAGATAAGCCAAAGACAAAAAATAATAATAATAATAAAAACAACACTACAAAGTGAAAAATAACTTTAATTTCGGAAGTCGGTGTCTGGTTATATGTACATTCGTTTTTTGCCACCGACTTCCGAAATTAAAGTTATTTTTCACTTTGTAGTGTTGTTTTTGGAAGTCGGTTGTATTTTTTTGTAAAAAAGTTTTTTTTACTTTTTAGTTGTGGTAGCTACCCCACACAAATTCTAATACCGCTACCTGCAAAACAAACTAGAACATCATCCACATAAAAGTGGGGAAAAAATACGTATTATTGAAGCTAACTCAAAAACTATCCCAAGCAATGTTAATCAATTTTATGTGGGACCAACTTTGAGATATACTCTCTCGAATAAAACAAAAAAAATCAAATCGGACGACTCTGTAAAAAGTTATGAGTGGTCACACAAAAATAAAAATAAAAAATATACCTTCTCCTTTTTTGTCGTCGGTTATAGAGCCCAATAACACTGCCTGACCTGGGAATCGAACCCATCAGGGACCGTATGCTCAACAGTAGCGCATGCAGCCACAGACTGTTTCAAAAGTAATAATTATGAATCCAACGTAAAACAAAGACGTTTTCAAGACTAAGTATACAATAACTTTATAATAATTGATGAGAGAAAAAAAAGATGGCTCTTACGTCAGCTGTCAATCAACAAATCAATTAAACCGTTGCAACTGTTTTAATCGAAATGACAACGACGATTTGCTATTTATTTCCTTAGAGTTATTAGATTCATGATTAAGTATTTAAATGACAAATGTACTTACTTAATTAATTTTTATTAAATTAATTTTAATAAAATTATATAATATATAAATGTCAATGAATACTCTAATATTATTAAATGTAGGTATAAAGTATTTATAAATTATTAATTATTTATAAATGTATCGGGACATTTAACAATTATTCCAACTTATATGTATACCTACATTATCAGCAAATAAATGATTTCTTTCTTTCTTTCTATGGTTCCGTAGTCAACCATGAACCCTAAACCCCCGTACGCACGGGCGTAATAAAATCGCGGCGGGATTTTATAGCGCACTGGATTTTCAACTCTCGTTGTTGAGCCGAGCGTTGAGAATCCAACTTAACAATAACAGAGTACATTCTAGCGCGTCGAAAAAACACACTGTTGGATTTTGCACTCTCGGCGCTAAGCAGAGCGTTGAAAATCCAGTGCGCTATAAAATCCTGCCGCGATTTAATTACGCCCGTGCGAACGGGGGTTTATTGTTTCGCTATGTCCGTCCGTCTGTCCGTCCGCAGCTTAGCTCAGAGACGCTTAGTACTAGAAAGCTACAATTTGGCATGGATATACATATTCATCACGCCGACAGGGTAAAATATTTTTTTCTCGTCCACCTCATGGTGTGGAGTGTTGTTGGATGGGTCTTTTAATAAAAACTTTTTTACAAAAAAATACAACCGACTTCCCAAAATAACGCTACAAAGTGAAAAATAACTTTAATTTCGGAAGTCGGTGTCTGATTAAATGTATTTTCGTTTTTGCCACCGACTTCCGAAATTAAAGTTATTTTTCACTTTGTAGCGTTATTTTTGGAAGTCGGTTGTATTTTTTTGTAAAAAAGTTTTTATTTTTCACGTTTTAGTGGTTCACATGTGCTTACCCCTTCACAGCGTACTGGCGTGATGTTATGTTATGAACTGGTGTGAACAACAAACAGACATGAGATTTCAGCAATCCCAGGCCATTTGCTATCATTTATTGAGGAGTTCCGTTGCCTATCTCAGAAGTTCTTCATCAGATCTTCACCAAATTGAAATGGGACCACTCCAAGAAAGTACTCTTCCAAAGACTATCCAAATCGCTTCAAGTGTGCCTATAAAATTGGAAGAGTTCTCTCTATTTCTCCAGGATCCCATCATCAGATCCTGACTTGATGATCATGGGACCCCCTGGGAAGTATAACCTTTCAAACAAAAAAAAAATAATCCAAATCGGTCCAGCCATCTTCGAGTAATCGGGGAACATACATAAAAAAAAAAATAAAAAAAAAAAAAAGGTTCCGACGAATTGATAACCTCCTCCTTTTTGAAGTCGGTTAAAAATATAATGGGTTACAGTGTCGTCGTCGTCGTCGTCGTCCCCGTCCCCCCCAGCTAAACGGTTAGTTTTGGATGGGTGAAAAAATTCACGGTAGTAGTATAACACGAAGTTAAAAGGAAAACTATCACAGCTAAGTAGGCTTTTCTAGTTTACGAGTAATAGTCAAATATTCATGAAACAACAAAAAGCCCTCTTCTTAGTCCGCATTATTGTGCATCTACGGAACCCTATTACTGCGCATGACCCGACACACACTTGGCCGCTTTTTTGTTGTTGTTTTGATATTTGTTATGGATTAATGTACTTAAATAAATATTTCTCGAATCCGTTGCGTGTACATAATCAGCCTTTAACGTTCCCACTGTTGTGGGTTTGTGACCATAGAAATATTAAAAACAAAACATCTTTCATAAATCTATGGTTGGGAGTTTGGGACACAGACCTCCTCTTTCTGCGAGAGGGAGTGGGCTGTAATCCACCACGCAGGCCCAGTGCGGGTTGGTAGCTGTCACAAATATATGAATTTTTGGTTCTAGGACATGCCGGTTTCCTCACGATGTTTTCCTTCACCGTTTTGAGAGCAGTGGTGATGAAATAATTTACACAAAGTAAAGCGCCTGTCTGGGTTCGAACCCACCTCTCACCGGTGCGTGTATTAACAGAATATTTAAAAACTTAAACGAGGCAAAAGGAGTACCTATGGTAAGGGGATCATATAGCAGGTGGCGTTCTGTAGTATCTGCCTACCCCCATGGGAAGAAGACGCGAGTTTATATCAGGGTTTTTTTTGTTATAATATACACCTATTAAGGTAGGATATGGATTAAAGAACAGATGTAATTATTATGTATCACCTCATGTGCAGGTCAAGTTACTACAAACTGTAAAATTTTCTCATTTGATTTTGAACTTATTCGTCAACATTTTAAGGTTTAAAATCATTTGTAGAAATTTGACAGTTTGATATAACCTGATATGCTGTTGTGTGTACATACCTGCCCATATACATGCAATTAATTGGGTTTTTTTTTATTTAAGTACATTACGGGGTAATTCCGTAACACATATAAAATGCCAATCTCGTGATGGCTAATTACAATAAAAGCCGCACGGGTCGATCGACGATGGTTAAGCTACGCTTGCCGGGGTCGGTCCGTGGATGGATGACCATCTTTACATACCGAGACTCCTCCGTGCCTCGAAAAGCATGTTAAGCCGTTGATCCCGGCTGTCATTCGTGTATCTTTGACAGTCGTTACGGGTCGTCAGAAGCCCGAAAGTCTGACAACCAGTCTTACGAAGTGGTATCGTAGTTACTGGGTTGTGGAGGTCAGATAGGCAGTCGCTCCATGTAAAATACTGGTATTCAGTTAGACTGGAAGCCGACCCCAACATAGTTAAAAAATGGCTAAGCAGCTAACATCAGCGGAACATCAGCGAAACATCAAGCGGTTCCGCTGTTTCGCGGTTTCGCGGCGGAGATGTGCTAAGGCCCTAAGTTTGAGCGGTCACACATGAAAAGAGTCGGGTTTCCCAGAAGGCTCTCGCAACGTGAGACGTCACTCGTACTGCCTTCCTCTTCCCCCCCAGCGAAACATCATTGGTGCCTGTAATCCTTACTCTTAGCACAGTCTATATGTTACGGTAAGTGTGATTAATTGAAAATGATTAATAGTTGTGTATCAAAAAAAAATACAAAAACATTTATTTTTAACTAAACATTGTGTGGTACATAAATTGAGGCAGCCCCAGTAAGTTACAATAGTACTTGTGTCGGAGCTGTCTCACTCTTCCCTAAGTGGTAGCTTAACATTGATAAGGCTAATAAGTTACTAGAAAAAAATAATAATAATAATAACCCCACCGCCGTATCTCTACGTTGACGTCGTGGTGGGGCTTGCGCGCTCCGAACTATGGGTCTGTGCCGATGGAGTTTACTTTGCCGAAACAGGTCTAGGGTGAGGAGCCAGAACAAGAGAGATACGTGAACCCGCAGGGCAGCATGTGGCGAGCTGTTGGGCAGTAGCGACCCCACGGACCCTATTTCCCGGGAGAAGTCTTGTTCTTCACCTCTGGCTTGCCTTTATGGACCGGCTGGAGTGAACACTGACGGGAACAGAGCTCCCACCTCATTCTTGCCTTTATTGGCAATATATATAGATCTTGTTTATAAGTTGCGCGGACATAACACTTCGCAAAGTTTTAAAGACCCAAATGAGCTTCCTGATCCTTTTCATAAGGGTCTCAATGTGAGGGTGCCATGACAATCTTTGATCAACAGTTATGCCCAAGTATTTTGTGGAGCTGACTTTTTGAATGGTTTGACAGCTACAATTACGGTTATAGGGGGAATTATTCAGGCAAACGTGAATCGTAATGCCAAAGTCAGGTCCAGGCTGTGACCTTTGACTAGGGGAAAAACAGATAAAATTAGTTTTAGTGGCATTAAGGGTTAACAGGTTTGCTTTAAGCCAGCCAGCTATCTTAGTAAGACCCTCTTCAGCGACAATTTTTACATGTTTCCATGACGTTCCCGAGAAAACAATCGCAGTGTCATCTGCGTATGAGAAGATTTGCCCTCCTCTGCATCTGCATATTGCATAGGCTGTTAATATAAATTAAAAAGAGTGGCGGACCCAAAACGCTCCCTTGTGGGACTCCATAGTAGACGTCTTCTTCGGAACTACACAAGTTATTGATCTTAACCATTTGCTTTTTGTCTTTAAGATAACTTTCAAAAAGTGAGAGAGCCGTACCTCGTATACCTATGCTTTCTAGCCTGTGCAGAAGGATCGGGACGGAAACGGTATCGAATGCTTTCTTGAGATCTAAAAACACTGTCAAGCATTTATGCCCCTTATCTACTTTATTAACAATTTCAGATGTCAAAGCCGTAATAGCGTCATGAGTCGAACGTCCTTTTATAAACCCATATTGTGCATTTGATAAAATATTGTATTTCTGTAAGTAGTTACCCTTATCCCTTATCCTTAGTAGGTATCCTTATTAATAATTACCGAAAGTCGAGATAAAACTAAGAAATTAATCACATTTACCGGTGATTATTAATAATGTAACCTTAGTACCAACAAATGTTATAATTTTCAAAGTTTATTAGTATTTTAGTTCAGTACCTTTAAGTATTTGTGGTAGGTATCAATAAATACCTAAGTATTTAACAAAGAAATTGAAGAAAATTTTTAATGTTAAATTTACGGAGTCTATGATTGTACTCATAATTTTTATTTTATTTGTTTGATTTAGCAAAATCAAAGACTAAATGATTTCGCATATAAGTTTCTTTTAGTTATGTATTTGTAAGTACTGTAGTATTATAAATAAATACTTACTGGACAAATAACTTCGAGTCTTATTTTATTTTATTACTTTTACCGACGAGAGTAGTGAACTATTAATAACAACTGCTAAAAGTGATGAATTTCAATTTTATATTCACATTTACCAAATCATGAGGTAATTATTTATTAATAATTAACCATCATTATTATAATGGATAATTATTAATAATTTTCAATTAATCACACTTACCGTAACATATACATCATACAGTCGTCCGACGAAGCCCGAGCTGCACACCAAGTTCGGCGAACTTCGTATGCAGCTCGGGCTCTCGTCGGAAGATTGTATGATTGTATGTTTTTGTGTTATGTTGTGACTGTACTCTTAGTGCCTGCGACCCCTGAATCTCCTCTACCAATGATGTAATGGCCGGAGAAGCAGTTTCGCACTGCTAGAGGCATCAGTGGTAGCCCGCGAAATTCAAATTTTCTTGCGTTTTTTGCAATTTGTAAGACAATAATATCATGTTGCATCAATCAATCTGCGTAGCCTTTTCCCAAATATGTTAGGGTCGGCCTCCAGTATTTTACATGGAGCGACTGCCTATCTGACCTCTACAACCCGTAACTGGGTAATACGATACCCCTTGGTAAGACTGGTTGTCAGACTTTCGGGCTTCTGACGACCCGTAACGACTGTCAAAGATCCACGAATGACAGCCGGGATGGAGGAGTCTCGATATGTAAAGTTGGTCACCCATCCACGGACCAACCCCGGCAAGCGTAGTAAACAATAACTAAGTTAGATTTGTTCGAAAAGTCATGATTTCCGAAATCAGATCAAAAGAGAACAAATCTAACTTAGAGCGATGTATTGATGATTCTTATTGTTAATAATTATATAAATATATATTTTTGATTGTCGCGAATCGTATTTTGATCAAGATACAACCTGACACTGATCTGCAAACTGCAAAAAAACGCAAGAAAATTTTTATTTCGCGGGCTACCACTGCGCAATCACCTAAAGTCCAAGCAGCACACTCTGGAACACGGTGTGCATTTTTCTTCTGTTGTATACCTAAGCGTCTGGCAGCATAATCTTGGACAAAGCCTCAAACCTCAAAGGCCTTCTCTCTATGAGAGAGAGTGGGTCGTAATCCACCACACGGGCCCAGTGTGGATTAGCAGATTTCACATGTCTTCGATTTTTAGGGTACCGTACCTCAAAAGGAAAAAGGAACCGCGCCTCTATGCTGTGTGTACGCAACGTTGCCAGCCCGCCGCCACGCCATCAGCCGTCACCACACCGCTACTGTTTTTGTTATTCCATCGCCGGCCGCTTACGAAAGTACGACCCATATGATGTTTGTGGCTAGCAATGTATTACTAAAAATGTATAGTGATATTGCAAAATCAAGCGGCGCGGCGGCAGCACTTCAGCGTTGTGCGAGTCTTTATACTTTCAATTCGTACTGTAACTGAATAAGCGCCATCTAGTGGCTATAATGGGAAACACAATTATTCCATACAAATTGACATAAGTTATCGTAAGTACGTAAATATAAAAAATCGCATAAAGCCACAGTCTACATGGTTTACGCGAAAAGATGTACGCCGAGGCCGCGTGCCGTCTACACGAGCCTTTATAGGATCACTTCGTTGTCCGTCTGTGTCTGTCTGTCAGTCTGCCAAGACAATTTTGTCAGGAACGCGTGGAGGTATCAAGTTGAAAATTGATATCAAATACGTAGGTCTTACGGTACCTTGGACCTCTAAAAAAAATCAAGCTTCTAAGTCAACGCAATAAAAAAATGTGGCTATACCCGCAAATAAATCAAAACCTATAGGGTACTTCCCGTTGACCTAGAATCATAAAATTTAGCAAGACGCAAGGTCTCACGGCACAAGTAACGGAAAAATTTGTTGTTATATCACGTACTTATTATATTTTTTGCGATTACAAACTTACATTTGCAGTTGGAGAATTGAACGTGGCTTAATCGATGTATGGGAGAACCTGTTTTACAACTACAAAGTTTGTTTTTGGGATAAATTCATCCCGACTACGGAACCCTTCATTGTGCGTGGTCCGACACGCACTTAGCCGGTTTTATTTAATCTAGGACATGCTGGTTTTCTCACGATGTTTTCACTCACAGTTTTGAGACCAGTAGGATATATACAATATTATATATAAATATGAAATATACAGGATCAAATTAAATTAGTTAGCTAAACTCCGCCGACATGATAAGAAGGTATATCGTGGGTAGGTAGGTAAATCCTAAACATTACAAAGCAAAAAATAAATTAATTTGATGTTTTATTTTTTGGGATCATCAACCGCAGTAGTTCAAATATCAGTTAAATCAGTTTTTTTTTTTTTTTGTAAACTTCACAGATGTAATGAATATCGATATCTCAACACGATAAAACAGATTATTAGCAACTCACACTTCAAATAATAACACCACCAGCGGTCATTGACCCCAAAAAAATCATAAATTCATTTTTATTTTGTCGTGTTAAGATTTATCGATACATACCCCATCACGTTTGCGGAGTTTCGCTAGCTAATTTAATTTGACCCTGTATAAAAAAATCTGAAAAGTGTGGTCAAAATTAAGGGTGTGGCACAGATTACAGACCATCAACTGAACAACTTTATCCATGAGACCAACATCGTAATCGAGAACAAATTATAATCTATTCCGTACATAACTTCAATACCTACTCGCCCCAAATGTATGGGGCAGTTAATTATTTTTTCTCGATTACGATGTTGGTCCCATGGAGAAAGTTGTTCAGTTTGATAGACCCACCATGTTTAGGTTATTGTAGAGCTATTTACTTTAGTAACAAGACATAACAACTTATTTCCAAATAGCTTATATTACTTTCTGCTTACAACAAAAAGTTTTTATACCTTTATTTCTTACAAATGATTCTTGTTCACAATAAATTGGTGTTTGTAACTGCAATGCAGAGAATTTTGTATGCGTAGAGATATATCACGCTATGTGGGGCAGTAATATATTTTTTGTATTGTTTGTGTTTTGTAGGTAACGGCCCCGAATTACTGTCATAGAATTATGATAAGTTGGAGAGGAGCTCGTGGCTAAGTAATAACAGCCACACGGGTCGATCCATCAGGTTAAGCTACGCTTGCCGGGGTTGGTACGTGGATGGATCTTTACATACCGAGACTTTTCCGTGCCTCGGAAAGCACGTTAAGCCGTTGGTCCCGGCTGTCATTCGTGGATCTTTGACAGTCGTTATGGGTCGTCAGAAGCCCGAAAGTCTGACAACCAGTCTTACCAAGAGGTATCGTATTACCCAGTTAATGGGTTGTGGAGGTCAGATAGGCAGTCGCTCCATGTATAATACTGGTATTCAGCTGCATCCGGTTAGACTGGAAGCCGACCCCAACATAGTTGGGAAAAGGCTAGGCAGATTGAATTATGATAAGTTGGATATAATTTTGATTTAATTTTAATTTGATTTGGATTTGATTTAACTTTGATTTTATTTATTTTTCTGTGTTTGTTTGTGTAATTGTGTAAATAATGAGTCAATTGTTACTTGATAATGAATAAATAAATTAAGTAATTGTAGGTAATAAGTGGCTAAGTAATATAACAGCCGCACGGTTCGATCAATCAGGTTAAGCTACGCTTGCCGCGGTCGGTCTATGAATAGGTGACCATCTTTACATACCGAGACCCCTCCGTGCCTCGGAAAGCACGTTAAGCCGTTGGTCCCGGCTGTCATTCGTGGATCTTTGACAGTCGTTACGGGTCGTCAGAAGCCCGAAAATCTTACAACCAGTCTGACGAAGTGGTATCGTATTACTGGGTTGTGGAGGTCAGATAGGCAGTCGCTCCTGGTACACTGGTATTCAGCTGCATCCGGTTAAACTAGAAGCCGACCCCAACATAGTTGGGAAAAGCCTATACGATTGATTGAGGTCGCAGAATTAAACACTAGTACACCTAAACATCACTTTAAGCAAATAGGTACCTCTTTGCGAAAAATTCATAACCACTTCTTCTTCATCAAAGCGGGAAACCGTCGCTAGGAAACCGGCATGTCTTATGCTGGGGCAACATTAAAGCGCGAATATTCGTGTCGCGTTGGCGCGATAATAACATCATGTACGGGTACATACGCGATGTTCTTGTCTACATCAACGTGTTCGCCTATTGTGCGGCTTCGTAGGTGATAATTCTTGCGAAGTAAAGTGGAGGAAGTAGTCGCGTTGTATTGTGTGTCGGTAAATTATTATTGCACGAGTATCATTTGCAAAACATGAAAAATATGAAAAAGAGAAGTCCGTTCGGGTCAAAGTCTGGGGACCAGTATTAATAATGTACTCTGTGGTCTGGACTACAACTGACGTGTCGAAGTGTACCCACGCAAGCGAATATTGTCGCGACAAAACCTTTGATGTGCGCCAGTTTACCCACAGTGCCGCGATAAGCATTCGTCATCGCCCGATTACTACGCTATACGACGAACTGCTCGGCCACACTTGTCGCGATAACGCAAATATTCGCCGCATCCCGCTAATGTAGCCCCAGCATTAGAAACAAAAATTCAATCTGACCTCCAGACGTCCACCAACACCTCTGCACTGGGCCCGCGTGGTAAATTACAGCCTACATACCTATTATATAGGGTGACTGGTAATTAGTGACCGATACTTAAACACATGATTGTACTCATGATAACAAACAACTTTTATTAGGGGACCAAACCTGAAATCGCGAAAGAATAATCAGCTGTTCCCTACATTTATGTTCGTATTATTTATACGAACATTAAATCTAGAGAACAGCATTTTTTTTTATTTTATTATTAAATATAAGCCAGTGAGCTTCGGATGCAGGTTTTAAGCAACGCCACTCGTGAAGGCTATTTTTACTCGACTACGGCGAAGCAAAAAGGAGGGTTATGATTTTGATCGGTATTTCAAAATAGGAGGAGGTTATAATGTTCGGCTGTATGCTTACAGACGCCAGCACATCAAACTACTAAAATCTGTCAGATTTCTTTAATAGATTTTCATCTTTATCTCTACAGCATTAGGTTCAAGGTTGATTTGGAAAATTTGACAGTTTCGGTCACCTGCAGCTGGCGTCTGTACCATATTTTTTTTGCAAAATATAGATCTATTCTATTGTATTCTTGTATACAGTATGTTTTAATGCGTAGATTAAGTATTGATTTGTATGACACGACAGCTCATCCACGGCCAGACGGTGCAAGGGTGGTATAACCTTGCAGTTTCATCGATCTGGAAGCTATTTCGTCATCAGCCTTAAATCCATCAATCAATCTGACTAGCCTTTTCCCAACTATGTTGGGGTCGGCTTCCAGTCTAACCGGATGCAGCTGAATACCATTACATGGAGTGACTCCCTATCTGACCTCCACAACCCATTAACTGGGTAATACGATACGCCTTGGTAAGACTGATTGTCAGACTTTCGGGCTACTGACGACCCGTAACGACTGTCAAAGATCCACGAATGACAGCCGGGACCAACTGCTTAACGTGCTTTCCGAGGCACGGAGGAGTCTCGGTATGTAAAGAAGGTCACCCATCCACGGACCAACCCCGGCAAGCGTAACTTAACCTGATAGATCGACCCGTGCAGCTGTTATTACTTAGCCACGAGCTCCTATTCTATTCTTGTATGTATGTTTTAATGCGTAGATTAAGTATTGATTTGTATGACACGACAGCTCATCCACGGCCAGACGGTGCAAGGGCGGTATAACCTTGCAGTTTCATCGATCTGGAAGCTATTTCGTCATCAGCTTTAAATCTATGTCCACACTAATATTATTACTGCGAAGATACCTTCCTGCACGCGTAGCATGACGACGTATTGTCGACGGAAGATCTAACAAACATCTTTTTTACCTTCAAAAAGGAGGAGGTTCTCAATTCGTCGGAACCTTTTTTTTTATTTTTTTTTTTTTATGTACCGTTCCCCGATTACTCGAAGATGGCTGGACCGATTTGGATTATTATTATTTTTTTTTGTTTGAAAGGGTATACTTCCCAGGTGGTCCCATGATCATCAAGTCAGGATCTGATGATGGGATCCTGGAGAAATAGAGAGAACTCTTCCAATTTTATAGGCACACTTGAAGCGATTTGGATAGTTTTTGGAAGAGTACTTTCTCGGAGTGGTCCCATTTCAATTTGGTGAAGATCTGATGAAGAACTTCTGAGATAGGCAACGGAACTCCTCAATAAATGATAGCAAATGGACTGGGATTGCTGAAATCTCATGTCTGTCTATTGTTTACACCAGTTCATAACATAACATCACGCCGGTACGCTGTGAAGGGCTAAACACATGTGAACCACTAAAAAGTGAAAAATAAAAACTTTTTTACAAAAAAATGCAACCAACTTCCAAAGTAAAAAATAATTTTAATTTCGGAAGTCGGTGGCAAAAACGAAAATACATTTAATCAGACACCGACTTCCGAAATTAAAGTTATTTTTCACTTTGTACAACACTTGTTGTTTTTGGAAGTCAGTTGTATTTTTTTGTAAAAAGTTTTTAATAAGTACAGAAGTAAGCGGCATACAGTGATATAATTTGTTGTAAGTCTTAACAAGACGGCCATGCCAGAAGCATTTTCAGTATGGCACCGCGTATATACAATCACTTACAGTCCTACCAACTTATCTGTGAACTGAAAGAGGACGCCACCGTTGATGCGTCGACACAATCGAATGGCATGCGTCGGCACAATCGAAGACATTTCAACATGACGGACGTAGTTCCAATTTTCGCCATTTCACAGATAAGTTGGTAGGAGTGTACCAAAGTCTAAAAACTCCATCCATCGATGAATTTAAAAAAACTTTTTTACCTGTGTGTCTGATTACCTATATGTATTTTCGTTTTTGCCACCGACTTCCGAAATTAAAGTTATTTTTCACTTTGTAGTGTTGTTTTTGGAAGTCGGTTGTATTTTTTTGTAAAAAAGTTTTTATTTTTCACTTTTTAGTGGTTCACATGTGTTTACCCCTTCACAGCGTACCGGCGTGATGTTATGTTATGAACTGGTGTAAACAATAGACAGACATGAGATTTCAGCAATCCCAGTCCATTTGCTATCATTTATTGAGGAGTTCCGTTGCCTATCTCAGAAGTTCTTCATCAGGTCTTCACCAAATTGAAATGGGACCACTCCAAGAAAGTACTCTTCCAAAAACTATCCAAATCGCTTCAAGTGTGCCTATAAAATTGGAAGAGTTTTCTCTATTTCTCCAGGATCCCATCATCAGATCCTGACTTGATGATCATGGGACCACCTGGGAAGTATACCCTTTCAAACAAAAAAAAAAAATCCAAATCGGTCCAGCCATCTTCGAGTAATCGGGGAACATACATAAAAAAAAAAAAAGGTTCCGACGATTTGATAACCTCCTCCTTTTTGAAGTCGGTTAAAAAGAAATTAAAAACATTCTTGTTATTTAAATGTTATTATAGTATTCAGGATTATTTAACAGAGGATGTAAGGACATATTATTTTCAGAAATATTGTTATTTAACACACACATGACATGTGACATGTGATTAATGCACCAATTAGTTTTGTTCGGTACCAGTGGCGAAAGCACCTAATAACACGATTCCTACCGGCTTCCCTTCGGCGGTTCGCTACTCTACCGCTATTGCAAACTGGTGTTCTACGCTATTCAAAACAATATTGGTCCATTTGCGTCAAATTGGCAAGGTAAAAAAGCTTGACAAATGGGTGCCCCACGAACTCAATGATCGCCAGCGCGAAGTACGCGTCGAGACGTGCCTTGCACTGCTCAACAGACACACAAATGAAGGAATTTTGAACCGCATTGTTACCTGCGATGAAAAATGGATTCTGTTTGATAACCGCAAGCGCTCAGCAAGTTGGTTGGATCCTGGTTCAGCACCTAAACAATGCCCTAAACGAAAACTTACCCCTAGAAAAGTGATGGTCACTGTTTGGTGGTCTAGCGCCGGTGCGATTCATCACAGCTTCTTACCAAACGGGGTGAGCATTACTTCAGATGTGTACTGTGAAGAACTGAACACAATGATGGAGAAGCTGGCACATCTCCAACCAGCATTGGTCAATCGCTCGTCTCCGCTGCTCCTGCACGACAACGCGCGACCTCATACTGCACAGCAGACGGTCTCCAAGTTGCAAGAACTGGGGTTGGAAGCTCTCCGTCATCCGCCCTACTCACCAGACCTTGCGCCTACAGACTATTGAAACCTATTACATGGCCTTTTTGATCTTTAATTATTCTAATGACATTAAAATTTGCTAATGTTTAATTATTATTTTGCCATGGTGAAATTATCAAAATTGTGTTATTGCCTAATTATAAATTATTGTTGCAAGTAATTTTAACAATGTGATACCTACAGTTTAAAGCTTGACATTTTCATGCCTCAAGGCGTAATATGGTTGAACTATGCTCTCGTTTTAACCAACTTCAAAAAAGAAGGTACTGTATTCGACCCGTATGTATGTATGTTTGTTTGTCCGCGATTTTCTCAAAAACTGATGAACCAATTTTGATAATTTTTCACTAACGTAATCTACATGCTTTCAGGAAGATATTAGTATATAATACGTTATGTAATTATTCTTATGTACGAAGTTATATGCATAAATGTACTGTATCTCCGGCATTTCTAAGCCGATTTTATATAGGTAATGATGCTTCTTTTCGTTCGTCTTGGGCTTACTTACGTAATTGTGTAATCAACTAGGAAAAATAAATTTACTTTAAAAAAAGTAAAAACTGACTTCAAAAACCAAAAACGAATAAAATAACTTTCATAAAAAACTTAACAGCTTCTGAAGTCGGTGCCCTCAATTCTTCAATGCACCTTAGCTTGGCACCGACTTCAGAAGCTGTTAAGTTTTTTATGAAAGTTATTTTATTCGTTTTTGGTTTTTGAAGTCGGTTTTTACTTTTTTTTAAGTAAATTTATTAACCATAAGCATTTGCTTGCTTAAATGATTTATTTAAATCATTTTGAATTTTTGAATTTTGAAGAACAGACAAAATGACATTGCCATGCTTAGACGCGTAGAATGCGTAGAAATATTTCTACTATCTGTCATTTATTATTATTATTATTTATTGAATTTAAAGGCCAACACCGACCAATTATAAAAATAAACTAATACAAATACAATTTCAAAATACAATACAATAAAATACAATACAATACAATTTAATTACAGGTCAGGTCAATACAATTCAATTACAGGTCAATACAATTCAATAACAAGTCAATACAATTAAAACAATATTTCCACATTAGCCCGTACATGTACCATGTCACAGTGATACATGTACTGACAGTCGAATCGCTGGGCGAAGGTGCTCAGGATACTATTCGGGCTGACCCGCACCCTGCGCACCAGGGATGTGCACCGCTTGCGCATGGTTGTATAAAAACAATCCACGCGTGCTACGGCAAACATCCCCGAAGCGCTACAGAAGCGAGGCAGCCCCAACAGCACCCTGAATTTGTCTATTCTTACGTCGACAAAACCCATTTCTATGGCGGTCATGCTAAGCGCGCAGAGAAGCGATCGTTTTGACAGGTTGGTACCCCTGGAACTTGGAGAAAGACTAGGCTACGTTTCATCATTGTATTACACGTAGAAGATAGATTCCACTCTTGTGATTGGTTGTCAAAGGTAGAAAGAACGCCATAAGTCACTCCCGTGAACATCACACTAATATTATAAAGGCGAAAATTTGTGAGTGTGTGTGTTTGTTTGTTCTTCACGCTCAAACGGCTGGATCGATTTGGTTGAAATTTGGTATGTAGATAGCTTATACCCTGGATTAATACATAGGCTACTTTTTATCCCAGTCTAGAAAATTGACGATGCTCCTTTGGGTTCTTTTTTATATCAAAAAAATTTCATGTACTTAATCATGTTTCTGGTTTAATACCGTCTTGAATAAATACTTAAATATATTTCTATTTTTTTTTAATGTATTCCTATGCCTATGTATGTTAGCGAACGTACAATACCTCTACAATTCTGGCCTAATTTCAAGGTCAAATCATTTATTTCAAAAAGACACATAGAAGACACTTTTAAACGTCATTACTTACAAGGAAAAAATAGAATTGATTCCAGCACCCCAGCACCCTAATTGCGTAACATTATCAATCGGAGTTGGTTTCATTTTGACAGTTCAATAACATTCATTGCGTTTATTTACGTGTCGAGCAGACAAATTTTTCGAACATATAGTTTCATAGTTTTCGTTAAGTTTACCAGTGTGCCGCCTTTACGGGTGAGGTCCATCTGAATGATCGCCAATTTAGACCAGCTTGGCGAGTACTGGCTTCCTTCGAGGCGACTAACCCCCCCATATGAAGCAATGGATTGGCAATTTGTTTCAAAATGATTCAAATTCCGATTGTGTTACGCAATTAGGGTGCAGTTGCCCCTTCCAAAATCAAATCAAATACATCACTTCCAAAATTAAAATTTTCAATATATCTTTTTTATCTGTATCTACTATTCAGTAACAGCCATGAAGGACGCATTGGACCCGACTTTGTCCGCATTATGTCGACTGCATACACAGTATATTATAGTCTACCGCAATCTACTGACCTGCTTTCAATCGTTAGGGGCCGTAGTCTGCCGTAACGACCGTATACGGCAGCGCAGCCCGGGTGTCGGCCGGACGGAGAAAAATTCGTGTTTGAGAGTTTTATGTTGAGAATTTTAAGCAAGTTAGCTTTGTAGGTTTTATGAACGGGTAATATTGGTTCTTTATGCAATTTTTTATTTTCTATATAACTGTGATAATATTGATGGTTGAGAGAATTATATAACACTAGCTACGCCCCGCGGTGTTACCCGCGGTTAATGAGATACACCAAAACGTGTGGTGTGAAGTGTGTGGTGTGTGTGAGGGAAGTGTCCCTGTGTCGAAAAAATGTAGTGACATTTTTTCGGGATAAAAAGTGGCTTATATGTTTATCCAGAGTGTCAGCTACTTCCACACCAAATTTCATCAAAATCGGTGGAGCCGTTTAAGTTTGAAAGAGTAGCAAATATATTTGAATTCCTCGCTCACCCCACGGGAGCACTACATTATTTCGGGATAAAAAGTGGCCTATGTGTTAATCCAGGGTATAAGCTGTCTACATACCGATTTTCATCCAAATCGGTCCAGCCGTTTGAGCGTGAAGAAGTAACAAACATACACACACACACACTCACAAACTTTTGCCTTTATAATATTAGTGTGATGTGATAACATAACATCACACCTGAATTCCCCGAAGGGCAAGGCAGAGGTGTACCTATGTACACCCACATTGCGCCAGTTATGTTTGTTTAAGTCTCATCATCATTCTCCTGCCCTTATCCCAATCTATTTGGGGTCGGCGCAACGTCCTTTTTTTCCATACTTCTCTATTATTCGTCATCTCGGTAGTCACCCCCTTTCTAGCCATGTCATCTTTCACACAATCCATCCATCGTTTCTTTGGTCTTCCCCTACTCTTATAGCCATCGACATTCATACTCAAAACTTTCCTCACGACATTTTCCTCACTCCTCCGCATCACATGCCCATACCATGACAGCCGATTTCCGCACAACTTTTCAGTCACCGGTGCCACTTTTAGACTTCCTCTTATGTACTCATTTCTTATTCTATCCATTCGTGTAACACCACACATCCCTCTTAGCATTCTCATCTCAGCTGCATGCAACTGCTTTTCATTTATCCCTTTTGTGGCCGAACATTCTGATCCATACAAGACAGCAGGTCTAACCATTGTTTTATATATCTTCCCCTTAAGTTTAAGGGGAATGCGGGAGTCGCAGATTGTCCCCGTGACCTGCCGCCATTTCATCCATCCAGTGTTAATCCTATGCTTAACCATTCGATCTACTTCGCCATCGCTTTGCACGAGTGAACCGAGATACCGAAAGTCGGAGCAGACTGGGAGAAGCGCGCCATCAAGCGCTATGCCTCCAGAACTGGAGATACCGCCGAAATCGCAGAACATATTATTCAGTTTTGGTTCTGCTGATTTTCAAGCCAACATTCTCCAGTTTCTGTTGCCATTTCTCCAATCTGCTCCGAATCTCAGGTAAACCTTCACCAACAAGAACAATGTCATCGGCAAACAGCATGCACCAGGGTGCCTCTTCCTGTAGATTCGACGTCAGAGCATCCATAATCAACAGGAAGAGGTAAGGACTTAAAGCCGACCCTTGGTGCAAGCCAACAGGCACATTGAACTCGTTGGTATTCCCAGCAGCCGACCGGACGTAGGTACGAGATTGACTGTACATAGCACGAATTAACTCTACATACTTCCCGGGCAAACCTTTCTCTTTCAAGGCCCACCACAACACATCCCGAGGTACCCTATCATACGCTTTCTCCAGATCAATGAACACCATGTGCAAGTTCTTGTGTGCACGTCTGTACTTCTCGCACAATTGGCGGAGTGCAAAAGTGGCGTCCGTTGTTCCTCCTCCCTCTCCACTTACTCCTCTTATTAATAGCTTTCTAATCAAATACGCTGATTTATTTATGTATAATTTATTTTTGTAAATTAATGCAAATAATAGTTGGTTGGGGAAAAAGTTTCTTCGCATTTTTTAAGAAAATTCAAAACATTTTTTTATATACATTATTTACATTTATCTAAAGTATGTAGGTACCATTTTGTTCGATAACTTTTTGCCATCTTGTAGGTAGGGACATGATCCCATTGCTATAGAAATTTTGGGACTTCTGATCAAAATACCGCGACAAGTGGTTTTGGCAGTCCTCTCGTGATGTTAACCTGACACTGCCTAAAGAATTCTGAAGACACCGAAACAGGTGGAAATCTGAAGGTGCAAGGTCAGGACTATACGGCGGATGCATTAACACCTCCCAGCCAAACTCTCTTAATTTTTGCTGAGTGGCTAAAGATGTGTGAGGTCTAGCGTTATCATGATGAAAAACCACACCCCTTCTGGTGATTAATTCCGGCCGCTTTCTCTCAACTTCTTGCTTTAATCTCATCAGTTGTTCGCAGTAGAGTTCAAAATCGATGGTCCTGCCTGGTGGTAACAGCTCATAATGAATAATGCCCTTCCAATCCCACCACAAACACAGCATCACCTTATTGCGAGTTAACCCGGGTTTCGCCACAGTCTGTGAAGCCTGACCGGCCTTTGACCACGACCTTTTTCGCACGTTCTTGTCGTACGTGGTCCACTTTTCATCACCAGTTATCAGCTTCTTCAAAAATGGTTCGGTTTCATTACGTCGTAATAAAAAATCACAAATGAGTACACGGTTCATTACGTTTCTTTCAGTGAGCTCGTGAGGTACCCAAATATCGAGCTTTTTTGTGTACCCAGTTTTTTTCAAATGCGCCAAAACTGTTTTGTGGTCAATTCCCAGTTCTTCAGCTACGTCGTAACTACTGATATACCGATCTTGCTCCACTTTTTCAAAAATGGCATCCATTTTATCCGTAATAGGGCGACCAGAGCGACGTGCATCTTTGACATCAAAATTTCCGGATTGAAAACGCTTAAACCAAATTTGTGCTACTCTCACAGACACTGCACTGGGTCCATAAACATGGCAATTATTTTTTGCGGCTTGCGTTGCATTTTTACCTTTTTTGTAGTAAAATTTTAAAATGTATCGAATTTCTTCATTAGATTCACCCATCTTGACAGTACGAAAAATAAATGAAAGTCACACATTTTCCTAATTTGAATTTGGAATTATGTTCTTTAAAATTTAAACTTTCAATGATACCAAAACCAGCCAGATACAAATAGTATAGCCAAAGAGATTTTATGTTAAGTTCGTACATACTATAATGCGAAAAGACTTTTTCCCCAACCTAATACTAAATTCACCTGTTTCATATTATGCTATTCGCACATATCTACTCGCTTAACTTAAGGTTTTTAAAATAACATTGTAACATTCTTCACTTAAAATAAGAATCAGTAATTCGCAATAAGTTTTGTGATTGTAAAGGTGAGTAATAATAAATGGGTAGGAAATAACAAAATAAAGTGTCATCATCATTTCAGCTCCAAGACGTCAACTGCTAGACACAGGCCTCTCCTAAGATTAATGTATTAAATATTTAATTTAGGTCTTAAAGTTATCGCTGTATTATTTAAGATGCATAATGCATATTTAAGTCTCATGTAATAAGATATAGCCTCAGGTTAAGCTACGCTTGCCGGGGTTGGTCCGTGGATGGGTGACCATCTTTACATACCGAGACTCCTCCGTGCCTCGGAAAGCACGTTAAGCCGTTGGTCCCGGCTGTCATTCGTGGATCTTTGACAGTTGTTACGGGTCGTCAGAAGCCCGAAAGTCTGACAGTCAGACTTAAAAAGGGGTATCGTATTACCCAGTTAATGGGTTGTGGAGGTCAGATAGGCAGTCGCTTCATGTAAAATAATGGTATTCAGCTGCATCCGGTTAGATTGGAAGCCGACCCCAACATAGTTGAGAAAAGGCTAGGCAGATTGATTTTTTTGTAATAAGGGGCGAGCCTTTTGCCATAGAAAGGATTTTTTTACTTCTTGTAGCCTAAGGTAATCAAGAATGTTTTGTAATTTAGATAGGTACCAGCAATTTTATAGGTTGGTATTCATTTGTTCACAACGTTGATAATGTGGAAGAAAACTGTAAAATTAGTTGCACCTAGTGGCGCTAAGTGTTTGGTACCATCGAACTGTCAACTACAAAGAAATTAAACAATATTTTGTGTTTTTGTGACTGTTGAGGAGCTCGTGGCTAAGTAATATCAGCCGCACGGGTCGATCCATCAGGTTAATCTACGCTTGCCGGGGTTGGTCAGTGGATGGGTGACCATCTTTACATATCGAGACTCCTCCGTGCCTCGGAAAGCACGTCAAGCCGTTGGTCCCGGCTGTCATTCGTGGATCTTTGACAGTCGTTACGGGTCGTCAGAAGCCCGAAAGTCTGACAATCAGTCTTACCAAGGGGTATCGTATTACCCAGTTAATGGGTTGTGGAGGTCAGATAGGCAGTCGCTCCATGTAAAATAATGGTATTCAGCTGCATCCGGTTAGACTGGAAGCCGACCCCAACATAGTTGGGAAAAGGCTAAGGCAGATTGATATTGTGTTTTTGTGACTGTTATCAACCGGCCCGGATTGGCTATACGGGCAATTTGGGCAAATGCCCGATGGGCCGGATGCCCGAAGGGCCGGTGTGGCCAATTGGCGGTCGACTTTCTTTATCTATTATAAAAAGCTGTCGCGCGTTGTATTGATTCCTGAAATAAAAGTTAGTTAGCTGAAGATTGAAAATCGGCCATAAAGTAAACAAAAGTAAATAACAAAATAAAAACTTTTTTACAAAAAAATACAACCGACTTCCAAAAACAACACTACAAAGTGAAAAATAACTTTAATTTCGGAAGTCGGTGTCTGATTAAATGTAATTTTCGTTTTTGCCACTGACTTCCGAAATTAAAGTTATTTTTCACTTTGTAGTGTTGTTTTTGGAAGTCGGTTGTATTTTTTTGTAAAAAGGTTTTTATTTTTCACTTTTTAGTGGTTCACATGTGCTTACCCCTTCACAGCGTACTAGCGTGATGTTATGTTATGAACTGGTGTGAGCAACAAACAGACATGAGATTTCAGCAATCCCAGCCCATTTGCTATCATTTATTGAGGAGTTCCGTTGCCTATCTCAGAAGTTCTTCATCAGATCTTCACCAAATTGAAATGGGACCACTCCAAGAAAGTAGGTACTCTTCCAAAGACTATCCAAATCGCTTCAAGTGTGCCTATAAAATTGGAAGAGTTCTCTCTATTTCTCCAGGATCCCATCATCGAAGACGAATTGATAACCTCCTCCTTTTTGAAGTCGGTTAAAAAGTAAATAACTAACAAAAAACAATAAGTAGTAGGTGATGGAGCCATAGGAACTGAACGGCAATTTCATAGGTAAAGACCTAATATAACAGTTTGTTTTAAAAAAAAAAACCGCATCAAAGCTTAATGAGAAATGGGGAAACGCATAATTCTCAAATAGTGTACTGGCTGAAAGTGAAAATACAAATCTCAGTTATAAGAGCAGTTTCAATGAGAATAAGAGGCACGCGAAAACATGTCAGGGCCTTTCAATGTGAAGATGGAGCAGGAATACTTTAGTGACAGCCTGATCTAGTGAAACAGAAATACCTACATGTGTTTCTTATATTTTTTTAAATGTGTGTGCAATTTATGTAACTCTGTTTTGTTTATCTATTATCCTAACTCATGTAGATTATTTATGTTTTAAATACATTTAAAAAAAAAATAAGTAGTAGGTAGGCTACTATTTTACCTAAGTATTGCCTCAAGGAATTACCTAGTTTTATCGTCAGTAATTCAGTATCTTGTGCCCACTTCTTACCCCAAATAATGTTCATTTTCATTCGACTAGGTACTTACCTATTTCATAGTTGGAGGCAAGTAGAAACTGAATAGGTAGATACCTACCATTTGTTAATTTCGATGAATACTTGCCAACTGCAGTGCGATTATCTCAAGGTGATCGCATTGCAGGTCGTTATCTTAATGTAAAGATAGGGTAGACAGAAATACAACCAACTTGTAAAGCTTTTATTATTTCGTGGTATAATAGGCTCTCTATTAAAAAGATAGGTAGGTAAATAAATAAATAGGTAATGATTATACATGGCTGGAGCCCTATAATAATTAGTAAGAAGCTAGTTATTTAAGAGGTCATCCAATGTCAGCCAAAAGAAAATCTACCTCCAAGCCTCCAACCCGAGTTCTCATCCATTTCCAATCATTACATTCTCTGTAACGTCGTAAGCAAAATGCTCTCCATTTAGCTTATACAAGACGCAAGGTGGGCGTGTAACGCTCACAAATATACCTACATAATACCTATAACGTACTTATTAGAACTAAGTCAGTATGTCAATGTAAACAGCGATATATAATGAATTGTTACCGCACACAGCACGCAGCTGATGGTCGGTCATTGCAGATTTGAAGAACAATGGCTGCCCTGTTGTGTGAAAATGCTGATAGGTGGCGTTCATGGTTGGATGTTCGGAAAAGCGATAATAGGTGGCGCTGTATAATATATTTTCCAAAACTAAAAGTTACCTAATTATTGTAACATTGTTTAGTACCAATAAATAAATAAATTACATGATGGCTTTTCAACGTTTATTAAATAAAAAATCTAACTTTTCTAAAACGGAATACTGACTAAGGCTGGCTGGCAATGGCATGCGGGCATTTTAGATTTGTCAACTGATACCTTGACACTGTCAAAATTGAGAATTGACAGGGATTGACAAATCTCACGTCACGTCTCACGTCACAATCACATGACGTCAAATTTCAAAACAAAGTGGAGTTTAGTTTATGTCTGTATTTATTTCCAGAAAACAGCCACAAAATGACTGAACTAACAACGTTAGTAACGTTAAAGTGCAAGCAACAAGCGATACGCGCTGTCAGGTTCAACGTGGACGGCACATACTGCCTAACATGCGGCGCAGACAAGAAAATAAAACTCTGGAATCCACATCGGCAACTATTGCTGAAAACTTATGGAGGCCACGCAAATGAAGTTTTAGATGCTGCGGGGTCCTGTGATAGCAGTCAAATCATATCCGGCAGTGCTGATAAATCAGTCATTTTATGGGATGTAACCACAGGACAGCCCTTACGAAGATACCGTGGCCATGCAAGTTCTGTAACATGCATAAAATATAACGAAGAATCCACGATGGCAGTTTCAGGATCAATAGACAATACTGTATGCTTTTGGGACGTACTAAGCCGTAGACAAGAGCCTGTACAAATTTTAAAAGATGCAAAAGACACTATAACATCCATCCAGGTAACGGACCATGAAGTTTTGACTACATCAGTGGACTGTCATGTTAGATTGTACGATATAAGAATGGCAAAGATGGTGTCAGACTACATAGGCCATATTGTGACTTTTGGAAGCCTCACTAGAGATGGCCAGTGTTATATTTTAAGTTGTGCCGATAGTACTATAAAATTATTTGATAAGGAATCTGGGGAAATACTCAACACGTTTACAGGTCATGAAAGTAGAGATTATTTATTAGAAAATGCTGTGAATGAAAGAGATAGTCATATTATTTGTGGTTCTGCCACAGGAGAGGTGTTTTACTATGATTTAATTAGTAGCGCATGTACGCAGAAATTAAAACATAGTGAAAATAGGGCTGTAGTATCTCTGAGTCATCATCCTACAGATAATTGTTTAGTAACTGCTTGTGAAGATGAAATTAAATTATGGGGAATACAAGCTATGGAGGAATAAAATATTACAAGACATCATCAATAATATTCTCTTGCCATTATCCAATCTATTTGGGTTCGGCGGAACATGTCCCTTTTTTCTATACTTCTCTATTAGTTGTCATCTCGGTAGTCACCCCCGTTCTAATAAAATATTACAAGTAAATTAAAGGTTTTCTATTGTTTTTGATCCTTTCAGTATACCCATAAATGTAAACCATAACTTGTTTAAAAAAACCGGCCAAGTGCATGTTGGACCATGCATAATGAAGCGTTCCGTAGCTGGGAAAAAATTATCCCAAAAATAAACTTAACATTGTAGTTGCAAAACATGTAAGTTTGTAATCACGAAAATATAAGTACTTATATGAACTGATAAAACTTTTCAGACTTTTTCCTTTATTTTTGCAGTGAGACCTTGCTTCTTGCCAAATTTCATGATTCTAGCTTAACGGGATTTATCTGCGAGTATCAGCATTTCGCTTAAATGGCCGTATTTTTTTATTGCGTTGACTTGGAAGCTTGTTTTTTTTTTTAAAGCTCCAAGGGATCGTAGACCTACGTATTTGATATTAATTTCAACTTGATAATTACCTCCACGCGTTCCTGAGAAAAAGGGTCTTGCTTGACAGACTGACAGACAGACGGACAACAAAGTGATCCCATAAGGGTTCCGTTTTTTCCTCTGAAGTACGGTACCCGAAAAAATAATGCGAAGGATTGCCTGAACATTATTTCTCTCTATATTTACTGCCAAGGCATAATTTTATGTAAAGAGAATATCTGTGAACGTCTTGCCCACGTATTATTTATATTACGGGATCGAAAATACCTTTTTACTTTTAATTAGATAAATTGAGGACGAAATAAAAAACCACCATTTTTCCTTGCATTTGATGAACAGACAATCTTTTTAATATCAAGTTCCACAGATAAAAATTACAAAAAATAAAGTAGCGGATACACTTACTTAACATCCTCCACACCCAGAAAACAAATTCAATCGTGTATCCGATTTTGCATTTATATTAAAATAAAATGTTACAATACAACATGAACTTAATAAATACTAGGAGGCATTAGAACACACAAACAATATACATAATCTCCATAATATCTTAAAACTAATCATAGGCACATTAGATGACTGACAATGAGAAATCCGACACATGTCGTTAGTTAATTAAAAGAAAATGCTGTTAAGACTTGCAGAACGCTTGCAGAGAATGCCAAAAGAAATTGTGTAAGATTATATAACATACCTACTTGGCATTCTGAGAGTCCTACCTGTACGGGTTACCTTTTGTGTGTGAATTTGCTGTCTCTCCTCCTTGGTCACTTGTGTACTTGGGTTAGTGACAATTTTAAATTTCTTACCAATAGGATCCTTGCTACACTTATCCTGCGGTCCCTCCACCTCTGAGGAAGAAATTTCTAATCTATACAAACGTTGAACGGGTCTGGTCTTGTATCCAGCAGATGTTTTTACCTTGGCAGCTCTGCTGATACAATCTTTTCCAATAAATGTTTCTATAACAAGTCCTAATGACCACTTTACCCTCTTGTCTTCTCCTTCAACTAGAACTACATCCCCGACTTTTAAGCTTTCGTGTTTGTGATTACCTCTCTGTGTCAATGTAGTTAAATATTCATTTTTAAAACGTTGACGAAAATCATACCTTAGTTTCTGTAAGTACCTTAACCGTTTGTTTAAGCTCTTTGCATCAATGTGATCCAAATCGGTTACATCCGATTGAGGTAGAGCTTGTAAGAAGCATGACGGTGTGAGGGGTTCTAGCGAGTTGGCACTGTCGTCTTCGACATAGGTGAGTGGTCTATTGTTCATAATGGACTCACAATCACAAAGTATCGTTTCCATTTCTTCATATGTAACTGTTGATCTACCTAGAACACGTCTCAATATTTCTTTCATTGTTTTGATTAGACGCTCGAAAAAACCACCCCACCAGGCTGCCGTAGCGACATTCATTTTCCATTTTATGCGCTGTATAGTTGATTGCCGTTGTACTTCATCCCAATCAACATCATGTAACAAGTTTTTTGCTCCTGTGAAATTCGTACCGTTATCAGATATCATTATTCTTACACGTCCTCGACGTGCTATAAAACGACGAAACGTTCGTAGGAATGCCTCTGTTGACAAGGATTTTGTGAGCTCCAAATGTACTGCGCGGTAAACGGCACATGTATAAAGTACGATCCAACATTTTGTACCATCTAGCAGATATAACGGACCCGCCAAATCTACTCCTGTGACCTCGAAGGGCGCGTTTAACTGAACGCGTTCTACAGGTAGCGGCGCTGTCGGTGCTTGTGTTGGCTTAGATCTGTGTCTTTTACATATTACACAATCATTTATGACCGACTTCACTAGAAGCCTGACGCCGACTATCCAGAATCGTTTTCGTAAGTCAGTGATCATCATGTTGGTGCCAGCATGTAGTAGCTCTTTGTGACGCTGCTCCACCATTCTTCGGATGATAACATTTTTCGCTGGTATGATCATCGGAGACTTCGTGTCGTTTGGAAAATCGGTAAGTAACAATTTAGTTTGTACTCTAAGCAGCTTGTCTGTGTCACTTTGTAGCTTTATTGTTTTTCCACACTGCTTTTCAATTAATTCTTTATTTTCTTCTTGTATAATTTTAATGATTTTCTTTTCAGCTTTTTCATACTCTTCATAAGTCAATTCTCCTTTCCTCTTGTCATTCTTGTGACTAGCATTAAAGATGAATCTCATAATCCATGCTGTCATTCTTATTATTTTTGTGTACTTAGAGAAGTAGCTGGACAGAGAATGTATCATACTTTCCTTACAGCATGTGTTAGCATTACATACGGATTTTTTCAGTTCTGCGTTGGCTTCTTTCTCATCCACAACAAGCGCAGATTGCGGCCACATTTCTGGTTGCAGTCTGAGCCAAGCTGGACCTTCCCACCAACGAACCTCGAGCAACTGACGTGCGTTGCAACCCCTGGATGCTAAATCTGCCCAGTTTTCTGATCCTGGAATATGATGCCAATTGCTTGTCTTGGTATTCTGTCTGATTTCTCTGACACGGTTCCCTACATAGGTATTCCAGAGCAGCTCCCTTTTGATCCAACATAATACTACTCCAGAGTCAGTCCAACAGAATTCTTTGCAGTCATTAAATTCTAGATCATTTCTCGCTTCCATTAGTAACCGCGCACCTATTAGTGCTGCCAACAATTCAAGTCGCGGTATCGTCATTTTCTCTGGAGGCGAAACTCTTGATTTTGCAGAAATTAATCGAACAGTCACAATACCTTTGTTTTTGGTTCTCAGAAAAACACAGGCTGCATATCCAACCTGGCTAGCGTCACAGAACATATGCAGGCTTGTAGCACATTCTTGTAGCTGTGCCGCTGACAGTCTTCGTGGTAATCTGCAACTGTTTAAACATTCAATATGTTTATACCAATTTTGAAATTGTGATTGAATATCATCGGGTAATTCTTCATCCCATGTTAATTTCCTGTTCCAAATTTGCTGTAAAATAACTCTTGAAACCAAGGTGACTGGACATGTAAATCCAATGGGATCAAAGATTTTTTGTGTCAAAGACAAAAGAATTCTTTTGGTAATTTTGTGTAATTCAGTATATGGCAGCATAGCATTCAAATTACAGCACAACTCGTCTGTGACAGTGTCCCACTGAAACCCTAACACCTGGATCATTCTATTTTTAGTTTCATTTATTTGTAAAGGTGATGTTACCCATTGCCTTAAATTGAACTTTGCTTTATTCATTATACATTTAGCTTTCTGAATGAATTCCTGGGCCTGTTTAGTAGAATCTAAGCTTGTTACTAAATTGTCTACGTAGAATGACTTGGCTAATATTTCTGCTGTACCCTTTTGCTCTGTTATTTGATTAAGGTGATGTGAAATAGTTGCAGAAAGCAGAAAGGGGCTTGCAGTTAAACCAAAAACAACTCTACGGTGTCTGTATACCTTAAGCTCTTCACCCGATCCATTCTTCCACCAAAAAAACCTAAGGTAGTCCCTATCTTGTGGTGTCACTGACACTTGCAAAAATGCTTTTGCAATGTCAGCGGTTATACCTATACTACCTTTGCGAAATCCTGTTAATATTTTGGGAATTTTATCAAGGAAATTAATTCCTTTGTCTAAGCATGAGTTTAATGACTTACCATTTTTATCTTTTGCGGACGCATCAAATATCGGACGCAACTTTGTGGTAAGACTGGCCTCCTTGGATACAGCCCTATGAGGTAAGTAATGTACTTTGTCTATGTCTCTCTCAGCATCAGGTACTTCTTCTATAATGCCTGCCTGCTCCCATTCACTTAAAATTTTATTGTAATCATCCAACTTATTACCTGCTTTTAATTTTCTTGTTGTAGATTCCAGTCTGAGAATGGCAAGCTGTTTGTTGCTCAGAAGATCATCATGCCCAGTCTTCCATGGAAGATGCACCTCATACCTGGCTTCAGAGTCGACATGGATATTTTCTTCAAAATTTGCTATCACCTCCTCTTCTCTTTGCTGCTTGGACTGCACCTGCATAGGGTCATTAATACCTAATATCTCTAAATCCCAAAAGTTCATTACCTCTTGTGAACAAAATAAAGATGTTACTATGTTGCTGCTTGTCACAGATATTTTTCCCTGTAAAGTCCACCCTAATTTTGTTTTAATGGCAGTTAAACCATTTTCAAGATGAACAATGGAATCAGTCAGTAACAGCCCTGCATAATCAGCTCCTATCAATAGGCCTATATCAGAACTCTCAGTGTCAGTCAACCTAATGTTTTGTTTGTTTAACAATCTTATTACAGACTCATTATCCACTTTGGGAACATTTTTACATATACAAGATTGCTCTAAGGCTGACATATCATATTTAAATGAATTATCAGTACTTTGTACTGTGAAATTATAAATATTGTACTCTTTAAAGGATACAGTGACGCCTCCAAACAAAGAATGACTTAATTCTTCTTTCCCCGCAGCTGGTAGTCCGAGCTTTTCCGCTACCTCTTTCTTGATATAAGACCTTTGTGAGCCACTGTCAAACAAACATCGCACTGTTGCTACTCTGTCTCCACAGTGGATTTTTACAGCTACAGTTTGCAGTAGAGTTGTTGTCTTAGATGTATTCTGTGAGAAGTTTTGTAAAGTTGCCACGGAGTCACTATTTTCAGATTTTGGGTATGTCTTTTGGTCGCCCCTTGTTTGGGACTTTGAATATGTTTTATTGTCACTCACTGTTTTTTCAGAAGATGTCCCAGTGCATAAAACAGGAGAATGTCTTTGTCCACACACATAGCATTTAATAAAACATTTACAAACTTTTGCATGATGTCCAACTTTTAGACACAAGACACAGGCTTTTTTCTTTTTTAAATGTTCCCGTCTCTCTTCAATAGACATTTTTGATATTTTATAGCACTCGATGCTTGAGTGATCCTTTTCACACCAGATACATTTTTTATCAGTGCGCTCTTTTCGAGTTGGTTCAGTGTTTACCATAAAGCATCCTGCAGTTACTTTGAGAGGCTTACCTGTCTCTGTGTCGAATGTTGATTTAGCCATGGTTATTCTCTGTTCACTCTCCACTTCTTTCTTTAGAAATTCCAGTAATGAGCTGAGTACATCATCCATTTTCTCTGGTCTCGCTCTCTCCCAAGCTTTGAGGGTATCGGTTGGCAACGCTGACTCCACCATTGGTAGAAGAAATGCAGAGAATTTGTCCTTTGCCACCCCTAATATATGTAAAGCTCTCAGTTGAGCATTGAGTTTGTCATATAGTGAGGTTAGATCCTTATTTGCTTCTTTATTTAATATTAATGCTAATAATTCCCTCACATACACTTGTATTAATAAATCTTCTCGAGCATATCGTGCTTTGAGCTCTTCCAGACATTGTTTATAGCTCGCATTTGCCAACGGAAAACTATCCACAAATGACTTAACGTCGGTTCCTTCTTCCATCGCTTGTGACAGATATTGGAATTTATCGATTTCGTCAATTTCAGGATTGTTATCAACTTTTTGAAATGAACCCCAGAAGGTCAACCAATTTTTTATGTTTCCGTTGAATGTTTTTAATTGTAGACGCGGTAATTTCACATCGCGATCTCTGTCTGCGAATCTTGGAGACGGCTTCGTCGTCGAAATCGATTCGTATTGCGCTTGTAAGAGCATCCATCTTGTTTCATATTTTGAGACATCGTTCAATTCGTCATCAAGATCTTTTTCTTTCCAGTCACTGGAACTTAATAAGATTTCTTGAATTTCGCTGTCTAACTTGCTCAAATTTTTGTAGCATTCTTCCATGAATTTATAGCATGACTTCGCCTCGATTTCGTTGTAGTCCTTTGCGTTCAGCACAGTTTCGAATGCGTTTGCAGACTTTGTAAAATGCCGACGCAATACGGAGCGTATTTTCGTCTTCTGTTCCATAATCACGGTCGCCAGATTGGATATGCAGCCTGTCCTGTCACGGTCGCCAGATTGTGAACGTCTTGCCCACGTATTATTTATATTACGGGATCGAAAATACCTTTTTACTTTTAATTAGATAAATTGAGGACGAAATAAAAAACCACCATTTTTCCTTGCATTTGATGAACAGACAATCTTTTTAATATCAAGTTCCACAGATAAAAATTACAAAAAATAAAGTAGCGGATACACTTACTTAACAATATCTCTTATAGACAACATTTCCCGTAATTAACGCAAACACTTAAAGAGGTCATTGTAATCATCATTAAAAACAGCTTTTACTGTGGGGCTAAACCTGAAATCGCGAAAAAAAATCTGCTGTTTCATACAAAATTAAACATGATTTTTTTTCGCGATTTCAGATTGGGTTGTTGAATTAAAGAAATATATCTCTGTTAGTAAGCAGTTTGTTTCTTCAAATAAGTTTTTTTATACCCCGTTAACATTCAGCCCCCAGCCACGGCATGAAAATGGGCAACGCGAAAGTGTAAGCAGGTCGCTTCCCTTGCTGTTGACCACAGAGTACTTTATTCTATACTGAAACTGTTGACGTTGCAGCTTGCCTTTCCTGACGATCCCCAAATTGACGGTTTTTTGGCGAACATCAAAGGGCTGGCAACGCGAGCGCGAATTACTGTTTATGTAGGTATTGCTCTCTCGCTCACTTGCTATCTAATTTCTACGTTCTCCATTGTTGGAAAGACATGTGACGTGGCAATGTGCAGACGCCAGCAGGTCAAGCCACCCGAAACTGTCAAACAATCAACCTTGAACATATTGCTCTAGCGATAAAGATGAAAATCTATTAAAGAAATTTGACAGATTGTAGTAGCTTGATGTGCTGGCGTCTGTACCTATATACTCATTTCCTTTGACGTTGCCACAGCAATATGTCAACGTTCGCACGGACGTAAAAATATCGCGGCGATTTTTTTTTCGCGCACTAGATTTTCAACGCTCTGCTTAGCGCCGAGAGTTGAAAAAACACAATGTTCTGAATGTTCGTTCGTTCAAAAAAATCGCCGCGATATTTTTACGTCCGTGCGAACGTCGGCTAGGAAAATACATCAACACGGTCTAGGGATATTTCATACTCAATTAAATAACTCGAAAAGTACTGGCCGCATTGGAATCTTTTATACACCGATTTGCTTGTAATTTATCTCAGACTAATTCCAAATTCAAATTTTTGAAAATTCTTTTGTTTCGGTAGCATAAAAATGTCTTGGATGTGTAGGAGAGGGAATTTTCATTTGTGCGAAATTTAGAAAACAATACGAATTACGTTTAGTTACAGTTTTTTTTTCATTTTTAAACGAAAGATAAAGTTAACATTGAGGTATTGTAGCCATGCAACGCCGACATTTGACGAGGGCGGAGTTGTTACGAGCTGTGGGAATGCTGGAAGCTGGGTCTGTTCAGCGTAATGTTGCTGAGGCCATAGGGACCCACCAAAATGTAATTTCAAGATTGTGGACACGCTATCGTGCCACAGGTGAAGTAGCGGAGAGGCACCGGGGGCCAAGTCGCATCACTACCCCCAGACAAGACCGATTTTTGCAAATTACTGCGCGAGCTCAACCATATGCAACGGCGACTCAATTGGTCCAAAGGCTGCGAGTGGAACACCAAGTACTTGTGAGTGACCAAACTGTAAGAAGGCGACTGCATGAAAGCAATCTACGCTCTCGTAGACCACTCCAGGTCCCACCTTTACGGAGAGGCAATCGTGGACGACGATTAGAATGGGTTCGGAACCACGTGGACTGGGGCCGTGAGCAATGGTCCAATGTGCTGTTCACGGATAAATCCAGGTTCGGCTTCCATCCAGATTCACGAAGGACGCGTGTTTGGCGTGTTCCTGGACGATGGAGCCGTCTCCAGAACCCTCAGGAAGTTCACCCAACCAAGGAGGAACAATTATGGTTTGGGCAGGAATTCGTCTTGGAGGACGGACGGATCTCGTTTGGGTGCGGGGCAATATGACGGCAGAACGATACGTCCAACAGGTGCTGGGGCCCGTAATCTTGCCCCACAGAACACAAATGGGGCAAGATTTCCTGCTCATGCACGACAATGCCCGGGCACACACGGCGAGAACGGTAGCAGCTTGGTTACATACACACAATGTTAGGGCCTTAGACTGGCCTGCTCAATCGCCAGATCTAAATCCCATTGAGCATGCTTGGGATATGCTGCAAAGAAGAGCTCTGACGGAAGTTCTTGAAAATCTGGCTACAGAAGATCAACTTTTTGCGCACCTCAGAAGGACATGGGACAATATTCCGCAGCAAGACATTGACAACCTTGTTCTGAGCATGCCGAATCGTTGCCGATGTGTTATGAACATCATGGGCGCTTTCTCAGACTACTAACTTCAAGTTTATAAACACAAATTAAATGATTTTTCTATTTTTTTCAGTTTTTACTCACAAATTAAAAGTTAATTCATATACGGTTTCCGTCTATGCTTCATTTTTTTCCATAAAATCCTGAAATTTTAATCTAAGTACCTTATCCATTATTAAAAAATGGTAGAATATTAAATAGGTAACGTATCTTTTAAATATATACATGTCATATAAATAATTAACACATTGATAGTAATTCGCTTTTTTTTAAATATCCCTAGACCGTGTTGATGTGTGTATTTCCGGCAGCGCGAATGGCAATGACAATCATGTCTCAATGTAAGTTTACATACATTCAGCCATCGCCACATTCACTACATTATAATCATCCATCATCATCTCCATCTACTTCGTGTTTTCCCAACAATATGGGAATCAGCTACCAGTCCGGATGCAGATTATTTTTGTTTCAAAAGAGCCAATAATAATTATAAAAACAGTCTTGATACGAAAAAGGTCTAATAATTTATTGTTTATTAATTCTTCGTTTGTTTCCATATAATGTCTAAAGACAAGGTGTCAAAGCCAAAATTTCCAAACGAAGAAGAATTTAAAAATTTAGAATACTAATGTCAAAATGCGTCAATTTAGTCGCGTTCCAAATACCTCATTACGTAAATTTCCTTTTTTTTTTTGCATGATCTTTTTAATTGAATTATTAAAATGTGAAATTGTTTATAAGTAAAAATCTGATGATGGCGCGTTTTTTTGGCTCCTGATGTATCAGTTATTGTTGAAGTAAGTCTTCTAGATATGAATAGTGATTAGTGAGTGTATAAGCCTAACTTCAAATAAACGATTGTGTATAATTTATTTATACAGCAAGACTTCAGCACCTTCTTGTTTAGATAAATGCTTAAAAACCTATTATTTTTTTGTAACTGGAACGCATGTTCTATTTAGTTTTTATTATCCGCCTTCCCTGCCGCGGCTTCTATTCTACGATTCTGCCAAGCAAGCTTTCGCCGAACTAAACAGTCTTGGCAATAAATGTAGTAAAATGGGAGCCAAAACAGCAGAACAGATAAAGAAGCCCAATAATCCCCGTCCGCCAGTGAAATGCGATGTTTGCGGGCGTAAATTCCTAACTGTCTCTGCGTGGAAGTCGCATTATAAATTTCTCCATGCGAAAACGGAGCCAAGTAAACGTGTGCCGTTTAAAAAACATGAAAACGCGAGGCCGGTTAAGAAGAAGATGGTGCCTTTGCATATGTTGAAGAGGGTCAATCCTCCGGATACAAAAGAAGTCAAGAAAACCGAGGACTCTGGGAAAGCTGCGGAATTAGCGCCAAAATCTCCAAGTGTACCTAAAAAGCCTGAATTTGAGTGCCCGGTGTGTGCGTCTAAGTTCCCTGTGTATTTCACGGCCTTTAGACATATACAAAAGGCTCATTGTATTGACGACCAGGGGGAAAAAGTGTGAGTATTAATGTTTGGTGTTTACACTGGCCTTTATTAGCCACTGACCAACATTTATTAGTATTTCCTTTTTTTTCCTTTAACATATGTACACTCAACAAAAGAGATATCTGGGCAGGATGTACTAACATAATTTTGTGTGTAAATTGCTTCATGTTCAATTTTCTGAAAATACATTTATTATACAATTTTGTATTGGTGTGTGTTACAATGTAGGAGTTTCGCAAAACAAAGTAATATATATATATATATATATATATATATATATATATATATATATATATTTAAAATTTAACATGAAGCAATTCACATACAAATATGTTGGTGTGCCCTGCTTGGATATCTCTTTAGTTGACTGTACATAAAAATAATAATCTTGATACATATATTTTTTCTCAGTAACCAAATAATGTTTGTTTATGTTTTACATTATCACAAATCTTCAATTTTCATATACTTAACATATTTTTTCTTAATGTACCTTTTTACTTTCCAGACCCCCAAATTCACCACTTCTAGTAAAACCGATACGCATAGAGACCTGTGCGTCATGCAATCAAGAGATTCGTTCAACGATACCACACGACTGCCCCAAAATGCAGGCGCATAAAGACCAGTACTTATGTCTGGGATGCGATCAAGTCTTCCGTGGTCTTGTGCTATTTCAACATCATATTAAAGGATTGCATGCAGATAAAGCGCAAAATTATTTCTTTCCGAGTAGAAATGGTATGTATTGCAAAGTAACTGGAAATAACAGTTAAATGTACCTACTCTTTTGTGTAATATACTTCATCACCACTGTCCCTCTAAACGGTAAAGGAAAACATGTTTGAGAAACCAGTATGTCCCAAACCATACTGGGCCTGTGTGGTTGATTATGAACCTCTCCCTCTCATCCTGAGAGGAGGCCTGTGCCCCAGCAGTAGGAACATTATATGCTGACTATGCTAAACTCCTCACTTGCTGCATAGGAAATACTAATGCCATGGCATAAACTATTTTTATTAAGGTGAAAGCGCCAGGGTAGCCCGCAAAATTCAAATTTTCTTACGGTTTTTGCAATTTGCAGGTCAGTATCAGGTTGTATGTTGATCCGAATATGATTCGCGTCCATAAAAAATCTGTATTTAAAGAATTATAGTCATCAAAATCATCAATACAACTCTCCGAGTTCATATAATCCTAATGGATGACTATTTCATGAAATATTGACATTTGAGGATTATACTAACTTAAGGAGTTGTATTACTGATGTTAATGATTATTATTCTGTAAATGTACATTTGTTACGGTGGCGAATCATACTTTAATCAACATACACCCAGACACTGAGCTGCAAATTGCAAAAATCGTAAGAAAATTTGAATTTCGCGGGCTACCTTAGCGCTTTCCCCTTAATAAAGATGCTTAAAAATTAGCTATATGATCAGCAGTCGTACAGTGCGCCCAGTATTTATGATTCCAAATTCTCACTGATTAAAGACCAACATCACTCAAAGAAATTGCGATGGAAATTAGATTGTCCAATCCAAAGAAAGCCTCTGGGTTTGATTTAATCACACCTAGAGTTCTTAAGGAGCTACCTAAAAAAGCAGTTATATTCCTGGCTAGTCTGTTTAATGGAATATTCAGAATGGGCTATGTTCCCAAACTATGGAAAATCTTAATAATTATGCCCCATAAACCTAAGCAGCGCACAATATCACATTGTCCTTTATGCCTCACACCAGTGTTGTCTAAACTCTGGGAAAGAATTTTCTTGTCCAGACTCAAAGTATTCACGGATGAGTGTGACCTTATCCCTGTACACCAGTTTGTATTTAGAAAGTCACATTCAACTACCGTAAAGGTCCACGGAGTCTACCACACAATATGCTAGGGTTTCTAGAAGATGTAATACACCTCTACGGCTTTTCTTTTCTGGGCTTTGATTGTGTCTGGCACAAGGGCTTACTGTGCAAAATAAAGGAAAAGCTTCCCCACTCAGTGCTTCCCATCGTAGCGATTCTGGGACCCGTTTTATATAATATTTTCACATCTGACCTTCCAACTTCACAAGATGTAACGGCAGCGACATAGGCGATGACGTTGCTTACCTGGCAAGAGCTAAAGAACCGGATATTGCCAGTAACAAATTAATACCTGGCTGCAAAAGTGGCGTATCTGCACCAGTGCTCAAAAATCAAGTCACATTACCTTCACCAGATGCCATTCAATTGCTGGAAAGATTGATTGACCAAAATGAGGCGATTCCCGCACTGGATGCGGGACAAAATGCGCTCGCGCCGATTGTGTCAAACTTGTGTGGAGGTGTTCAAACTGGCGCAAATAGCTGCGTGACTTCCTAATCAATAAAACAATCGACGCGCGCAGTCGCATCTCGCTTGCCGCCCGGGATTCCACTCAGTGTGGGCAGAGCTGAAAACGTTTAAAATGATTTTGATTTATCTCTCTCACTGCCAGTATAATTATATTAAACTCAGATTCTTAATTTGCGAGACTGAAATGACTTGACAATGAACATAACATGACTAAAAGGTCAATAGGACAAAAAAAAGTTGATTGCAGCTGTTATTTTAGTCTAGCAAATTAAAAATCAGAGTTTGCACCAAAAAACAAAATATAAATTTTATAACAATGTTTTATTTTTAAAGTGGGCAATACTCTCTCATGGGCCTGTGTTATGACGTGGAAGAGCTAAAATTATTGTTTAAGTGCAAGAGAGATAAAGCTATACAGAACATAGAGCAGCATCCCTTTTTTACAATGAAACAATAATGGCTCTTCATAATATCACCCCTGATTAGTAGCTACTTTTCAGTCACATTAATGATGTAAATAATATTTTGTAATGTAGTGTCCATGGAGTTTATTGCCCATTCTTCTCCATAGGAATCTACTATGCTTTGGAATGGGCAACTAGCTTCATTTTTCTGAATGCCCAACTCCTTTGATAATTCAAAAGTGCTTATAGATAGATGGTTTAATTGAAATAAATGATTTGAGTTTGACTATCAATATTAACAGAACTCCTCAATTTTCAGAATTCGAATCCTGGAAAACAGAATTGCAAGAAACAACCAACATTGAATTTGTACATCTCAACAAGCAAAAAGCTAAAGAAATATACCACTGCACGCACCAGTCTACCGCGCTATCAACCGCAACAAGACTATGCCCAGCCTCCATCACCGTGAGAGAATATTCTAAAGGGATCCATGTATGTTACTTTACAGAACACTGCGGGCATAGAGTTGGTAACAATGTACCTTTGAAAAATCACAACCAATACAGCATATCTTTATACACAAAAGAAACTGAAGATTTGACACTAGAAGCGGACGATTGTAATGATTTATACCTACAGTTCAAAAACATGATCATGTGTATAATGAATGACGCAGCTAAAACTGATGTTAGTACGCTAAGAGATCTATTAGGTAGAGCGTTAGAAATGACTACAGTATTAAAGAATTATCACGGGGAATATCATAGTACAACGTTGAACAATAAAAGTTTATCTGATGACCAGATTTCTAAGACTTTAGGTCACTCGAAACCTAAAAGTAAACGCAAACAAAGTTTTGAGACAAAAACTGAGACTGTGGTAGCGAAGAAAATTAAGCAAACCCCATCGGCTGTTGAGAATGGTGTGTCAACAAGGCATAGTAGAAGTAGCACTGCGGTTAACAAATCCGTGTCATTCAATAAAAGCATACCGAAGAAGAATGAGGTAACAACTGACAAAGAATTAGAAGAGTTATTAGAGGAAGAAATTGGGTTTATTCCAAAAAAAAATGCTCTGATAAAAAAACCAAAGAAAAAAATGGATGAACCACTAAAGGGTGTTCTAAAAAAACTGGAACAACCACAGAAGGCAGAAGAACCAGTAGTTAAGAGACCAGAGGAACTCCCAGCCAGATCATTAATTCAATGCCCATCGTCCTTCAACGATTCATACAAACACTTTGTAGACCAAAACTTTTCAAGCAAAAGCATAACTGATACCAGTACGCCAAAAACAAAAGCTAACGTTCGGAAAAAAGAAGTAATGAAAACTAAAATTGGACAGTTTAAAGTCAAACCTGTGTCACCTAAAAATATGTCGCCGAAATCACCTAAAATAGTGAAAGAGGTAGTGAAGGAGGTTGTCAAAGAAGTGCCCGTTACTCCTGTACCATTTAAAGCAAAGCCAGATATTAAGTATGTGGTAAAGGAACAAGAGAATGATTGTAACATTCTTATTTTGAAAATTTGAAAGGGACTGTTTTATTGTGATATGGGCATGGGCAGCCGGATATAATACCCTGGCCTAGATAAGGCGGTTTACGCGCGTAATTGAGTCAGGGTTGATCCGCTGTGGCAGCCCGTGAAAATTTGAATTTTGCGGGCTACCTTAGTGCAATTGCTTTAAAGGTCAAATTAAAAGTGGCGAAACCTCACAGACCAATCAATATTCAAACCTCCAATCAAAGTAATTAACATTACAAAACAAAGAAAAACAAAACATTCAATTAAATTACTGTCCACATTTCGGCTAGCACATGCCGATATACTAACAAAAAATACTGGCAAAATAGGGGTCAATGACCGTTATTGCCATGCTAAAACGCGACAACTATAGTAGTACGCGCGTAAATCGGTTTATCTGGACTCCGTGAAATATCATGCTATCTCACTCACTTTAAGGTGTACAGTTGCGACGGAATGAAATTTATGAAAGTCTTGTGTATTTGGTGGGAGGTGGGAGGATATTCCTGGTAGACTTGAGTTGGGCATATTTTGTCTTTTATGGTCATATATTGTGCAAAATGGGGACTCTTAAATTAAGAAAGAAAATTCTTGCCATATTTACCTCTTGGTATATTGATTGGTAATGGTTCATGATGGCAGCGGCTTAGGGAGTGTCTCGTCTCGTCGTCTTAACAACACCTAAAGGTGAGTATAGACTACAGCATTTATTTTAAGAATACATCATTATTTTGAACACCGTGTCGAGCATTCATAAAACGTTACATTACATCGACACCTCCTAAGTACAACTAAGTAACTGAAAAGTGCAAATTTTATAGGAGAGTGAATTGAAGATTTCATTTTTTTTAAATCGCCATAGCTAAGCCCCTATATGGAATTAAATTATAATATTTGGTGAGCGGGTTTAAACCTAAGTGAAATCTATAATTAAGAGTATATTTTGTTTCTAAATCTTCAAGTTTTGTTTTATCACACATGCATACTTTTACTGCGTTGTAAAAAACAATCACAATATGCTAACTGGCACATACACATTTCTTCATTGGAATATTCAGACACCTTATTCCTTTAAGTGCCAGATACGTACTTATAATTGGTAAAGTCAATTGAAATATCCTGTGTAACTGATACTTACATAATTTACCACCGTAATTATATAATTGTACGGACAAGTGTAACTGAATTCCAAACTTGTAAAAATCATCATGATGTGTTTTGGTATTTTGAAATAAAAGCAGTGGATATATTTGTATTATCTAATATTTATTTTCAAAACACAAAAATATAAATTTCAAACGTTTCAAGTGTCAAAAAGTAACATTATTATTAATTATATGTTTATAACACCGAAGATCTAATGTAACATTAATTAAAAATGGCACCTACCTACCTACTGGTAATCAGACTTTTATCTTTTGTTTTATTAGGTATAAGTTCTTACTGAACTGGAAATCACTTATGTAAAACTAACTAAAAACTAAAAAAAAACTCTCCAAAAATAACAATATTCTTAAACTTTATAAAAATTGCCATAAAGGCAATTTTTGTTCATTTCGTAAAAAGTATGGGGTTTGTCTCAAAATAAATTCTCAAAATAACGTAATGTTAATTCTAAATAGAATGAGTATATAAAATTATTACTTATCAATTATATAAATCAGTCGTTTCATAAAGCTATTTGAACATTCTTGCACTGAGATGAAATTTAATTTCATATTACTGAACTACGAGTATCATTGTTTACAAGGTTTTATATTTTAACAAGGTTTTATTCTATATTTTACTTAATGAGTAATAAAATTGCACGTTTTATCATTAATTACTTATGACCACAACATTAATCAACTAATCAGTACAGAGTTCACAAGATGACTTCTTCATTCATCTTCTTCGTCTTCTTCATCTTCATTGTCATGTTGGTTCTCATTGCTACCCTCTATCAAACTCATGTAAAAGTCATGATAAACAGATGGTATAACATTATTTCGGCATAAGTACTTCAAATCCTGAAGTTTGGCCTCGGGTATCGGTAATTTCCCCTCGTAAGCTGGGGTCAATGTTCTTGCCAGAGGGGCTGGAAGTGGACTGTTGTCTAATCCTTTGCGGTTTCTTGATCTGGTTTTGGGAGTCTCTAGTGCATTATTTACAATAATGCATTTAAACTCATGGTCACAAAAATCTGTTTTATACTCTATCCTGTCAGAGAGTTGCGGCAATATTTGTAACTGTCTTATTTGAGACCAGAAAACTCGTTCTCTGTTTGTATTTATAGTCCAGTTGCATCCAGGGAGCAGTGCTTTAAAATTCATAAAATTTAAAGTAGTCATTTCCTGGACTAGGTAAGGGTTTCCATCTTGTTTGGCCCACCTTATGAGGGCATACCATTGTTCGGGGGTGTACACCATTTTATTCTTGGCAGTTCTCTCGATAAGGGCGTGTACACTATCACCCTCATTTTGTGTATGGCCTTTCTCAAAATATTTATGAGTTATAGTGACTTCAAAATCTTTTGCAGCTCGTAAATACGCTGCAAAAACGATACGATTGCGGTTTTGTCCCCCGCAATTGTCAGACCAAAAGTTGAATGTTTTTATGCCTTTTTGGTGATGTTCTTTAATATAATCATATAAACAGCTACTCACCTCGTTTGCTCCTCGGCAAGCAGTGCTTTCATCCCAAACATAGCACTTGGCAACTCTGCTTCCCATTTCGTATATGGTAAAATTGAATACAGTTAGCTTTCTCTTATAATAAAGAATACCAGTTTCTCCACAGGGCATTCCATGTACTTTTTGAAAATCATATACCGCTGTGAGTACTTCTTTTGATTTCATAGTGCTTTCTTTATCTTTGTTCTTTAGCTCTCGCGCTATAGTCTTGTGTCTTATGTGGGTATTGTATGTGTTAAGCTGCTCTTCAGTCACAGGACGTGGTAAGTTTTTATACACTTGACAAACATCACACTGATCTTTTTTGGGGATGTGGAACCCCAAATTTATATTCTTATTGACAATGTCACGGTATTGTCTTGCTGTTCTAACTTTACTTTGATTTTGAGGGTCATTCCAATCTTTATATAGCAGAAACATTCGAGCAAATGTAAGAGATCCATCTAAGTATACTTTATTCGTACGTTTTCGAACATAATGTGATTCCACAGGTGCAAAGCTGTTCACATGATCGCAAACACTTGCAATCATCTCTTCAGTAATTTTCTTAGTATGTCTATGGATGCCCCTTTTGTCGTGGACAACAGTGCCTTGCAATGAAAGCTTTTTCAGAGCAGAATATACCAGGCCTTGTTTGATCCCAAAAGTGTTCAAAAACATGGTTTTACATACCTGTATCTTCGTTATCTGTGTCTTTGGAGACACTGAATCAATGTCATGTACCTCATTATCATCTTGTTTTTTATCTATTTTTGTTGGTAAATAATACCGCAAAGTAAATTCTCTTCTAGAGGCAGTTTCAGTAGTAACCCTACGTTTTGGAATTTTATCACAGTACTTATTGATAAAATCCCAATGACGAACTATATCTCCCATTGACCAAAATGCCACAAAAAGCAAATCTCTGTCAACATTAGTAATTTTTTGTGAACATTTTAACTTACATTTCTCTCCACAAGATGGCCCCATCTCTTTCTTTTCCCTCATTTTACCATCCCTACTTTTGTACGCATTTCCTAAATTTTTATTTTTCTTACGCATAACATCCAACCATTGGTCTTGATGGACCATTCGTAATCTACCTTTATCTTTTTTTCTTGTGGATAGCCTGCGCCTCGGTGATGGTTCAATTTCAGAAAGAGTGTTTTCTGTTATCGGGGTTTGTATTGACATAGGTGAGCTAACTGGCATGACAACGTTTGGTGTAGGAGCTGGTGATATTATATCACAATCCAACTGAGCAATTGCTTGAGCTATGACTGACGAGAAATTTGGCGACTCAATAGAAATATCATTTCGAATGCCTGAACTGACATTGACATTGCATTGGGTGATTGTGGCGTTATTGTTGCCAATATGGGGTCATGAGAGTTACTCGGCAAAATCACTGGAGCTGTATGACTTGTGACGGTTGGGGAATGTGTTCTGAAACATTCTGAGGCTTTAAGATGGTTTTGTGCAGTACTTGTTTCTTCGTCACTGTTTTCTATGAATTCCGTCATTTGTTGCAAGTCTTCATCGGTGAAATATTTTGAGAAGTGTACTGGAGTATCTGAAACAAAAAACCACAAAACACTCGATTTTCAACGACTATCAACATCATTTCATAAAAGTAAAACTATGTAAGTATACAGATAGATATTAATAATCAAGTTAAAATCCAATGTAAAACAATATAAGTGTTAGTTAACTGATTTCAATATAAACACATTCCATAGAATAAGTATGTAAGTGCCTAAATACATTTTTTAATCAAACTAAATTCCGACGTAAAAATGTGTAACTGCGTAGTTACATACTTATGCATCGGGAATGAATAAATTGCAGTAATGTCGTCATGACGATAGATTTTCATTCTAAGACGTGTTCAAATATTTACAGTTTAAGTAGAAATCTCAATTTATGGGTGCACTTAAAATATATACTTTAATAATTATAAAATATTTAGTTAATATTACTTACCTTGCCTTGATTGCGAGTCTATCTAATTATAAAATATTTAGTTAATATTACTTACCTTGCCTTGATTGCGAGTCTATCTGGTTTGATGTTACGCTTATTATTTGGTCCACAGCATTTTTTGGTCTTTTAATTGCATCTTCCCTTAATGTAGTTAAAAATTTATAACGTTCACTCGACATGGTAAAAAACAACGCAACACTCGCGCGCACAACTCGCTGCCCGCCGGAGAACTGAGTGACCGGCAGTTACCCGCACCGCGCGCCCTTTCCCCCCGCGTCAAAGTATGTAACTGGAACTTAAATGGTTGTACGCTGTGTTTATTTGTCAGCTTATGCAGATAAACAATTATACGTTTGAGAAAAAAGTATGTTGGGTTAATTGAAAAAATAAAATAAAAATGTATGTGGTAAATAAAGGTTTTTAGATGCCAAAAATGCTATAAAAACCGATTCGTGTATCTGGCAGATACATACGTATACTTAGCGGGTGTCGACATGGTAAGGTAATGCTCGAGAAAATTATCTAGTGTATACTCACCTTTATGAAAGCATATCCCGGAATTAATGCACAACCTCTTAATGGGTCATTGTACTCATCATTATGAACAACTTTTATTATGGGAACAAAGCTGAAATCGCGAAAAAAAAATCTGCTGTTCCCTACATTTTGACGCGATGCGAACAAAAATGTAGGAAACAGCCGATTTTTTTCGCGAATTCAGGTTTGATCTCACAAGAAAAGTTAATTCTGGGACATGTTTGTATACTATACAGTGTGATATATTTTTAGTCAATAACGAAACTACTGTCACGGAGCTCGTGGCTAAGGAATAACAGCCGCACGGGTCGATCCATCAGGTTAAGCTACGCTTGCCGGGGTCGGTCCGTGGATGGGTGACCGTCTTTACATACCGAACTCCTCCGTGCCTCGGAAAGCACGTTAAGCCGTTGGTCCCGGCTGTCATTCGTGGATCTTTGACAGTCGTTACGGATCGTCAGAAGCCCGAAAGTCTGACAACCAGTCTTACCAAGGGGTAACGTTACCCCGTTAATGGGTTGTGGAGGTCAGATAGGCAGTCGCTCCATATAAAATACTGGTATTCAGCTGCATCCGGTTAGACTGGAAGCCGACCCCAACATAGTTGGGAAAAGGTTAGGCAGATTGATTGAACGAAACTGCTGTCAAATCAATTTTAACACTAATTGTTAAGTGTCTTTTGTGGAGAGCCAGATCAATAATAATTTTGCCAATTATGTTATTATATTACGTTACACGACTTCCTACACGATGTTGTCCACTTTTTATAGTCGCACCAAATGTATAGAATATTATTATTATGCCTAACTCATGTCAATTTAAAATGTTTGAAAAGAGAACAATAACATATTATTTAATTTTTCTTTTGTTTATATTTTTTAAGAATTGCGTTCAATAAATTAATGCTCGGACTACAACTCACAAATGGTAATCCTTTTGAAATTACGTGGGAATCTGAGCGATGCTCAGATGTGTAGTCCGGGCTATAAGTGTTAGAATAAGGTTTTATAAATAGTGTTACACTAGATTTAGTTATTAACTTTATTATTATGTAACGATGTTTGAAATTTAATTAAGAGGATAAGCTACCTTGAGTTTCTTGATTAAAATCTCATTTCATTATATGAATTGTACTCGTCTCACTTCTAGCGATATAAGGTAATTTTGGCGCGTGAAAAATCTGAACTAAAGGCGCCATTTTGTTTTTTGTACACATATCAAATGACAAATCAATGGGGAAAGCAACTGTCAAAATGGCGCTGTCGTAGCTAGTTCCCAACACAAGCTAATAATACAAGGCGTGAGGTGGTTTTATTTTATTTTTGCGAAAATGACGCGTTGTTGTGTTCATAAAATACTCCGAAATTGGAGTCCACCATTTCCCGAGAGACCCTAAATTAGAAGATTGTGGATTAAAGCTAAATGTAAAGATATTTTAAAAATTAAACGAAACATTTTGAAGAAAGTGATTACGAGGAAATATTTAAGGTTTTAAATTCCGACACTTTCCATGTCAAATACTTGATTAAAAATATTGAAATAACCGAAAATAACGAAATAGTGAAATAAAACCAAACTCATGAATGAACGAAATGTCAAATTTATTATCTTGGCCTTGGGGACCTAGCTATGATCACAGCAAATTAGCTTTGTCCGACCTTCCCCATTAATTCATTCTTCTCCAGAAGATCCTTGTACGGTGTACACACGGCTATATGTCAAGCTATAAAATTTCAGTATAAGCTGACCTCTCATTATACGGAAATCCTATACAATGCGAGATCAGCCTATACTGGAAATGTATAGATTGTTATGTAGCCGTGTGTACTACATTGAACATCAAAGACCTAGACCTAGAAAAACAAAAAAACCCCTATGTAATCAACTTAACCTTTCGTATCTAATTACAAAAACAATTAAAATTGTGTCTCGCGTCGATCCCACGTTCGATACAAAGGGATCGCGATAGAAGTGGATCCGTTGTGGTAGCTCAAGAAATTCAAATTTTCTTGCGTTTTTTGCAATTTACATGTCAGTTTCAGGTTGTATCTTGATCTAAATATGATTCGCGACAATAAAATACATGTATTTACATAATTATCGCCCGCCCGCGTATTACTTCGTTTTCGCTTAGCGTTCTTTGTGCTCGGCTCCTTCAAAAAAAAAAAAACATTGCATAAATAAGGTACAGAAGAGAGGTGGAGGTGGGAGGTGAGGTACAGGTTGCTAATATGTTCTTATCCTGCCTTTATTTTCGGCGTGCAAATATAATATCATATTAATATTTTATTTAAATTAATTATTGATCATCATGCAGTCCTTAAACAGATAATCCCATTAAAATTGTATTATTGAATTAAATAAATGTCAATAATAAAAATATGGAATTTGTAATGACAACTGGGAAGGTCAGATACGACTGTCGCTCGCATGTAAAATACTGGTAGGTATTCAGCTACATCCGGTTTGACTGGAAGCCTACCCCAACATAGTTGGAGAAAAGGCTAGGCAGACGGAAGATGATTCAAGTTTGGACGATTACATGACATACCTACGTAAATAAATTTAACCCAACTTTATCAGTGGCGCCATCTACAAATAAATAATACAAAAATCAGATTGCCGCTTATCCTCTTGTTGAATTTAACAGTCGTATGTAAAAATATCCTGTACATTACATAGTTAAGTCATTATAATTTTATAATATAATTTATATTATTGTTTTATTTTATACCCTTTGTACAGCACGTATACTGAGATGTCTGGGGGAGGGGGGGCGTTTCCTACTACGTATCACTTCAGGATGATTACATAGGTAAAGAGTTTACGATAAAATCTTTGATCTAGCTCTTGGAATATACTCAAAAATTGAACTCATTATCTTCTAAACGTAAGACCCGACTAAACTGTGAAATGATTTGAAAAATTGCGACTAATTAGCCACTAAACTTGGGAGAAAACAGATCTTTGCTAGGTGGCCCATTTTTTGAGATATAAATGTGGGCATGCTCTCCAAATCAGCCACTTATGAACCCTTATAACTTTTGAACCAGTGATCGACAAATTTTTTATGTTAAGAAAGTAGGTACTTATCAAAAAACTTTTTTACAAAAAAAAACAACCGACTTCCAAAAAAATACTACAAAGTGAAAAATAGCTTTAATTTCGGAAGTCGGGTGTCTGGATCTGTATTTTAGTTTTTGCCACCGACTTCCGAAATTAAAGTTATTTTTCACTTTGTAGTATTTTTTTTTGGAAGTCTGTTGTTTTTTTTTTTTTCGTAAAAAAGTTTTTTATTTTTGACTTTTTAGTGGGTCAGTCTGTAATTTATCTAAGTTACAATAGCCTAATGTCAACTGCTCATCACCTTTTGCAAAATATTGCTTTTCCCGATACAAGTACGTTAATTGTTGAGGAGTTCTCCCAGTAAGGAACCAGGAGAACTGGAACTGATGGTGAAGTCACCATCAGCACCTCTTCAACATAATTATGTATTGTGACGAGCAAAAATTGCTTAGCAATAATCAAATCGCATCCCGTGAAATACGTATTATTGAGTAGTTTCGATGGCCATCTGTGGTCTTCCTCATCAGTTCCACTTCACCAAATGGTGCTTTCCGGGAGCAAATGCACAAGTTACTAACCGTTTAAAAATAACGATAAAATTAACGTGAAGATACATTAACGATAAAATGTACAGACGCCAGCAGGTCAAGCCACACGAAACTGTCAAATTTTCCCAATCAACCTTGAACCTAATGCTTTAGCGATAATGATGAAAATCTATTCAAGAAATTTGACAGATTGTAGTAGCTTGATGTGCTGGCGTCTGTACCATAAATAACGTTAAATCTATCTGTGTTTAATATTAACGATAACTCTATCAAATGAAGGTAACGTTGTAAAATTTTACCGATATTTAAAGCCCTGCCCCCGACACTCCACACAAACGAACTACAGGAGCACTGGGTCCTGGGCAAGTTTCAAGTGAGTGGAATTATGGATCAACTGGGCGTGTGACTGACACTGGCATGGCTACCATCAGGGAGTATTTTAATTTTTAACCGACTTCAAAATAGGAGGTTTCTCAAATGGACCGTTTTTTTTTTATGTGTGGTCGCGGATAACTTCGTCGTTTATGAACCGATTTTGATGATTCTTTTTTTGTTGGAAAGGAGATATCCCAAGGGTAGTACCATGATAAGGAAACCAGGATCTGATGATGGCATCCTAGAGAAACCGAGGAAACCTTCAAATTTTATAGGCATACCTATAGTGATTTGGGTATAATTACCCAAATCGCAACAACAAAAAAAGAATCATCAAAATCAGTTCATAAACGACGAAGTTATCTGCGACCACACATAAAAAAAACGGTCCATTTGAGAAACATCCTTTTTTTTATTCATAAGCATACTCTTTTCGTATACACGTGTATACGAAAAGAGTGCTATGCTACTAAGTATCATCTGCTCGAAACTAGCATGCTTGTGTATGCCTTAAATCTACGGAACGGCAACGTAGCTTAATTAACAGTAAAATTAACGTTAGTTATCAAATTTTACGTTATATTAATTAACATTATATTACTGGTGATGTTATCAAATAACGTAAATTTTTTGTAACGTTATTAAGGTATCACATTAATGGTTATTATTTTGTTATTTGGTAACGTTAACAAGCCCTGGGTCGGGGGTGTCCCGAGGTGAAGATGAATAGTTGAGCCCGCAAAATTCAAACTTTCTTGCGTTTTTTGCAATTTGCAGGTCAATGTCAGATTGTACCTTGATCAACATATGATTATAGCGAAAGGAAAAATATGTATTTGCATAATTTTAACAATAAAAATCATCAACACATCTCTCTAAGTTAGATTTCGTCCGGATTTGTCTGGTTTCCGAAATTCGACCGATCTGGACGAAATCTAACTTAGAAAGATAATCATATTTTGATCAAGATGCAACTTAACACTGTCCTGTTGCAAAAAAACATTTGCAAATTGCAAAAAACGCAAGAAAATTTGAATTTCGCGGGCTTCCACAGCGCATCTTCTTATAGTACGAGTTAATTGTGGCCCAGCTATTGGTGGAACTTCAGATCAGAAGCGCTGGTGTAAAGTGGAAATTGGGCCGCTGACATCCATCTCCTCGGCGTATTTTTTTTTCCAAAGTCAAGTTCTCAACCATGATTGTTATTTTCTTCGGATAATATAATTTTTATGGAACTCTGGTAGGAAACTATTAATTCATTGGATGCCTTTTGAGACCTCATCAATCTAACGACAAAAACACCAAAAAGGGTATTTTCTTTTGAGCATTTACGCAGAAATATGAGCATTTTATCCCTCTTCATCTCATACGCATAGCATCACCCATTCAAAAAAAAAACTTTCCAATAGCATCATAGCCGTTGCCTGTAAAAAGCTTGAATTTCTGAACGAAACTTAGAAAGTCAAAGTTAGTTATGAGTTATTGTAGTTCAAATAATGTCAACGGCAACGGCTGGCCGCTGGGGCTTGGTTGTTTTTTGTTTTTGAAAACTAAAGTTGATATTGTGTTTTGTGTGACGATTTTTTAGTATAGTGAAGAGGAAATAGTTTAATTTAATTACGAGACAAGAGATTTAACGGACGAATAAAATGCAGGGCGGCACCAAAGACAGTAAGTAGCACTACATTCATGCATGTAAGTTCACGCCATGTTACGAGAATAATCGAAAATCTAAATTGAATTGAAAGAATACTGAGTGTACATTTATAAACCAAGAACCTGATTTAGTTATTTATTGTCCTATCACACACATAAACAATAGTAGGTACATACATACTATAAAACAGTCCCCCCGCCGCGTCTGTCTGTCTGAAAAATAGAAATAATCTGTCTGTCTGAACGCGATAAACTCAAAAACTACCGAATGGATTTTCATACGGTTATCACCAATGGGCGGAGTGACTCATAAGGAAGGTTTGGGTGTATAATTCATTGAAGTTTTCAGGTAAGGTACATTTTAATCTAACCCACATGCTCAACGCAACAGGCTGAACAACACTACGAATAACTCGTGGTCAGCAGTGTGGCAACTAAGTTCAAAACTTAAGGGGGTGTACTACGCCAGTATCCAACCCGACATACAGCGAAAACCTTGGTTTTTTAAATGTACCAAATTATCCAAAAGAACTGGTTCATCTTTGTGCAGACTGAGACTCGGTCACTGCTGCAGTCCAGTATTCGTAAATAAGATTCGTGTTCATGATAGTTCCTTGTGCGAATGCGGACTTGACGAACCCTCGTGAACATGAGAAGAAAATATGGTCCAGAGTACCCACTCTGGACCATATTTTCTTCTCATGTCCTTCAAACTCACAATCTTTTGAATTGTACCTTAAGCTTCCCACAATTAAAATCTCCCTGCCTACTAACTTCCATTCCCTCCTCACTACCACCTAACCTAATCCAAGTCCTAGCAAAATTTTTAAATGACAATGATTTAAAAATGTAGTCTGGCGGTGGGTGTGTATAATTTTTGTAATAATAATCATAACTTTGTAAATATCTGTGTTATTTTGTAGTAGAATAATAATTTATGTATTAAAAAAAAAAAAAACTAACATAACTAACAAAACTTGTCTTGTCCTCGCAACTACTAACATTAACAAATAACAACTACCACAAAGCGAAAAGTTCGACGGCTCATCTCATCTCGATGTGCTGCCGTCTCCACATGACGCTGTCAGAATAGTCGACATCGGCTCAGTTGCCAAAAAGGAAAAAAAAAAACACTACGACAGAATAAAAAAGTAGGCATATATATGCTCTGCTACCCTTGCAAAGCCGTGGTGGGTTGCTAGTAAAGTATAAACTCATGGTGGGCAGCCCGGCACCGTTGCATAAAGTTTATAACAGTTTCAGTAATTTATTCTAAACAAAATGTTTTTAAAAGTAGTTGTAACATCTTTTTATTCAACTGTTGTGGTCTTTATGATACTATTCACTCAACGGATAAGTTTTTCGTACAAATAAACAAAAAGAAAAGAATAAACACGTTTATATCCCGAAAATATTTACCCCTTCATAATGTTCTTTTTTATTTAATTTCCAGAGATATCCGAACTCCAACACATCTTAGCTAGAATGCCTGTAGACGTGTTCTGTGTTGCCGCACTGCCCGAGTTCGGCGTGCGTTGGCGGGAACTGATGAAAGCAGTTCGTAATGCGCGGCTGCCGATGCAACCAGCCAGCATTGCTAGGGTGCTGTGTAAAAATGTATCTAAAGCCCTTACATCAGATGAGCTTGAAGATATTATTGCGAGGTTGAGGTTGAAATGTTAGTATGAACTGTGCAATATTATTTCAGTCTTCTGAGTTGTTTGCTATCATTGGCATTGACAACGTCAACAGTCATTCAACCGGATGCAGCTGAATGCCAGTATTTTACATGGAGCAACTACCTATCTGACCTCCACAACTCGGTAACTAGGTAATACAATACCTCTTGTCAGACTTTCGGGCTTCTGATGATCCGTTACAACTGTCAATTGGGCTTAACATGCTTTCCAAGGCACGGAGTAGTCTCGGTAAGTAAAGATGGTCACCCATCCATGGACCAAGCATCGACCTGTGCAGCTGTTATTACTTAGCCACAAGGTCCTCTAAGTACTAAGAAAGTAATAGTATTAGGGCTTGTTTCTCCAGCTTTGATTAAGTTCCTATTAACTTACTTGGCAGATAATTTCATACAAATTCTGTTCCATTTTTGAATTTATTTGGTAATTAGTAGGTATTCAGATATAGTGAAATAGGCCCATAATGATACTATTTATATAATATACAACCAACTTCCAAAAACAACACTACAAAGTGAAAAATAACTTTAATTTTGGAAGTTGGTGTCTGGTTATTTTCATTTTTTGCCACCAACTTCCGAAATTAAAGTTATTTTTCACTTTTTAAATGTGGTACCTACCCTGCACAAATTCTAATATCCACTACCTGCACACTGCAAAAGAAACTAGAACATCATCCATACAAAAGTGTAGAAAAAATACGTATTATTGAATCTAACTCAAAAACTACCCAAGCAAATTTAATCAATTTTATATGGGACCAACTTTGAGGTATACCCTCTCGAATAAAACAAAAAAAAATCAAATCGGACGACTCTAAAAAATTATGCATGGTCATACATAAAAAAAAAAACATATGTGTCGAATTGAGAACCTCCTCGTTGTTTTTTGCATCGGTTATAAAAGCGTGTCTGTCTTCTGAGATCTTCTGCAGATCAGATGTGCATATAAGTATTTACTGCTCCCTGCAATACAAATAACTTCCATTCTTGACTAAATTACAAATAGGTTTATCTAAATAACTATTAACCTTGTCTGTTCTAGTGGTGGCCATCCAGCCTCGCACGTGGCATGTGATCAGACTAACAGAGAAGATAACGGATGAACCTTTGACAATGACCATTAGAGCCGTCCCCGGCAGGATCACACAGGCGCTCAGGAAGAACAAACGGAGTATGAGACCAGAGGTTAGGGAAAAGTCCAGTATTTGTTTATAGAACTTAATCAATAAATATAATATACAGGGTGTGGCGTAAATAATGGATAACCATACAACTGTGGGTGGGGGAACTTAAGTCCTATAATATGAAAAAAATTAAACCCCGGAGTCGGCGGGTATGCACATTTTTTTTTTAAATTAACTTATTGAAAACTTTCCATCTTTGGTCATTTCCTCGTTCGAGGTTGTTTGGTGTAAAAAAATATTTTTTTAAACTTGAGTTCTTAATGTAGATTCCAAAATAATATATAGATAATCCATTTCATTTTTAGATACAAAGTAATATTGCTATTAAACAGAGGAAGGAGCTATTTAAAAAAAAAATTGAATCAAAGTCATGAGGTACTCGAAAACTTATAGCGTCGTATCTTATAGCACGTTTATTTAATAATATTATGCAGAAATCAGTTAGTGAAAATTCCTTCATTTGTGAACACGGTGGCCGAGGAACTGACCGAAGGAGGCAAATTTTCAAAAAAATATTTTTTTTACATGCGTTGGGTTACGCATTTTTTTATTCGAATCCGGGGTTTGAATTTTTTTTTATATTATAGGGCTTGGGGACCCCCACCCGTAGATATAGGTTTATCCATTATTTACGCCACATCCTGTATAATACCTATTCATTTCATTCACTCGAGTTACGTGACTCTATATACAATATTTAATACCTACATTACACACACAACAGACGTAATTAGCATTACAATATAATACAATACAAACAATAAAAATACCGGTCGAGAGCGAGTCGGACTCGCGCACCGAGTGTTCCGTTCCGATTTCTGAAAAAGTGTGCTATTTAGAGACATTGTTTTATTTTTCCTGTAGTCTTTACATAAACTTCTATCACATAGAATAATTTCAGATTTTCTCTAAGCAAACTTCGAAGATAACGTAAACAATATTTTTACGATAAAATAATATTTAAGTAATGCAGTTAAGAGCAATCAAGTTTTGTTTAAAAGAAAAAAAACTTTATAAGAGTTTATTCATGCAATAAAGATTATTTTGATACTCTTTTGATTTGATTTTTTTTTTAATCCTAGACAATTATGTTCACTGTTATAAACTTATCATTTACCGGGAAATATTTATGAGCTAAGTGTGTTAAATCAAGGTAACAAAATTGATACTGAAAATTGATTAAGTAATATTAATTACTTAAATAATAAAAAAATGGTTATTTAAAGGCATATTACTAAACTTAAACCAGCAACAGAACTGTTTAAAATAAAAATATTCACTCTGAAAATAAACTCTTTGAGAAAATGAGTTTTCAAATCTTATAGTTTAGGGTAGGTCACCAGAAACCGCATACATAGAAATAATTGAACTTTCAGACAATAAAAACTTTTTTACAAAAAAATACAACCAACTTCCAAAATTTTTCAAATCGGAAGACTGTAAAACGTTATGCGTGGTCATACATACAAAAAAAAAACATACGTGTCGAAATGAGAACCTCCTCCTTTTTTTTTCGTCGGTTAAAAAATGCATTTTATTATTTCCTGACCTTTTGGTGGTATTTATTAGCATTAATCTAAAATTAAATTATTTTTAGATGCTAAAAATATGTTTAGGTAAATAATGGCATCTGACTTAGTCATAAAATTTAACTTGAATTTGAAGGACACCCATATTTCAGATGGGGGACACTTTTTGATAATTGCTCATCTAGAATCTAGCTGGCGCAAATCATGAGCTCTTGTCATTATGACTTTTATGAGCATTGACCCAAAGGCACAATACAATTTGGGTACAATGATTGACACTTGTTGTGAATGTCAACAGAAGTTACCTACGTCACAGATTAATACAGATGGGACACTCCGCAAAATCATTTAAATAATAAATTTACTTAAAAAAAAGTAAAAACCGACTTCAAAACCAAAAACGAATAAAACAACTTTCATAAAACACTTAACAGCATCTGAAGTCGGTGTCAAGCGCATTGAAGAATTGAAGACAGCGACTTCAGAAGCTGTTAAGTGTTTTATGAAAGTTATTTTATTCGTTTTTGGTTTTGAAGTCGGTTTTTCCTTTTTTTTAAGAAAATTTATTTTTCCATTTTTAGTTGAATATACAATTACAAGACAAACGAAAAGAAGAATCATCAAAATCGGCTTAGAAATGCGGGAGATACAGTACATTTATGCATATAACTTCGTACATAAGAATAATTACATAATTTATTATATACTAAAACCTTCCTGAAAGTATGTAGACCATGATAGTCAAAATTGGTTAATTCGTTTTTGAGAAAATCGCGGACAAACATACATACATAAATACGGGTAGAATACAGAACCTCCTTTTTTGAAGTCGGTTAAAAAGCGACTCTTGCTACGACACAATAACGTGCAATTCAGGTCACACAACGCTTCATAACCCAGTTATATTCACCTATAAGTTGCCTCTCTTTCTATCTCTCTTATACCTTCTGACTCGTTAGGGTTGTCTTCTTTTACGACGCGGCGCGTGAGTGAGTATCGAACTAACGTGCGAGCCGGCCGGTGCGCGGCAGCCCACACTGAATTGACCCAGTGAGATGAGCCCGCCGCGTACTTGTAGCTTCATACCTAAACTGCGGAGTGTCCCATCTGTATTAATCTGTGCCTACGTCCTTATTTACAGGTTCAAACTGTCCTTCTCGGCGACCTAATGTACTTAAGCATCCAGTTAGTATCAGAACACAGGGAAGGCTCCACACTGTACGTGGCGACACCGCTCGGCGAGCCGGTAGCGCTAGTGTCGACTGTCACTGGAGCAAGGCTTCTGAAGGGTGCTGTTGAAGGTATGAATAATATTCTAATAAAAACAAACTTTTACTTTAGATGGGCAAAAATATTGCCCTCGTCTTGGGCTCCGCAGCAGTCTGGTAAAAATAGATATTTTGCATAATGTGAGTGTAACTATAAATTCAAATCTCTGCCTGGCCCTTTGTGGAAATGGTTAGACTTTTAAGCTGTAGTAAAACGACACTTCTTATTGTCATTTCAATAAAAAATGAACTCATTTCTTAAGGAGGATGCGCTAAGGTAACCAGCAAAATTCAAATTTTCTTACATTTTTTTCGAATTTTACAGATCAGTGGCAGGTTGTATGTTGATTAAAATATGAGACGCGGCCGTAACTAATATGGCTTTACAGAATTATAATCATTAGAATCAGCAATACAACTCCATAAGTTAGAATTGACCTCAAACGTCTTGATAGATTTGAGGTCAATTCTAACTTATGGAGTTGTATTGCTGATTCTAATGATAATAATCCCCCTTAATGAAATGACAGTAAGAAGTGTAATTTTACTGCAGCTAATTAAAAGCCCGACCATAAAGTTTTTTGATCCTTGAAACAGGATCGATTGGCAACAAAAAGAGTTTATTTTTTTTTTAAATTGCCGATTTTCTTGCTGACTGTACAATTTTATCAAAATCTGTGAATGGGGATTAAAACTTCTCAGTAAAATAAGAACAGTACCCTAAGACCGTTTTCCTGTACTTAACTACAACGGTTATGGTACCCTGCGCCACTGCCCCATCTTAAAAATCCACCTTTTGTACCTCTAAGAAATCAAATGGCATTTCTTTGATTTCATAAGGTGGCCTCACACTTAACTGCAAGCATGACAAGCCTGCAAGAACAATCATTTTGTGCAAGCGTGATTGAGAGTTTGAGAGTCTGTATTATGATTTTGTGCAAGCATCTCGCTGGAGCATGAAGATTGATAGAATTTTCATTATGCAGCTTGAACAAGCCACGCTTGTGCAAGCATGATTGAAAGTGTATGCAGGTTATGCTTGCGCAGTCATACGCGTGGCAGTTGCACACAATTAAGGGGATACATCGATAAATTTTGTGTTTTTAAAATTCCTATAAAACTAAATGTATATAGTTAAATCATTTGGATTTTCCATATGTGTTATTTGACTATATTGTCTACTGTTGTACTAAAAGCGAAACATGATTACTTGAAATTTATTTGACAGAAAAAAAAAAGTTCAAAGCAGCACCGTCTATTTTCTGTTTTATACGATTATACGTAAACAGTGCCTTATTGTGCAGTAAAATTTGCTTTCTTAAATTATCTTAAGAACATATTAAGCTAAAAATTGATTTATGTATAGCATTTTGTTATAAATCTACGTGAGTTTTCCATCTCGCCCGTCAAACTAGACAGCCATAGCGCCATTTCACTTACACACCGAGCTGAACCACGCTTCGATGTATCCTCTTAATGCAGCTAAAGCAAGCGCGTCGTCGTGGTCCATCGCTCAAGCAATAACTGTTGCAGCTCCAGCTTGCTTGTACAATGTGCCTATAGGGAAGTTGTGCACGCTTGCACAAAATGATTGTTCTTGCAGACTTGTCATGCTTCCAGTTGGGGTGCGTTTCTACTGACGCGGAGCTGGGCGGAGACGTTGAGGAATCGACCAAACACATTGGTTGAAATCCTCATCGCGTCGCGCTCGTCGCGGTCTCGTCTGTGATTGGACGATTCCTGCACGTCTCCGCTCCGCGTCAGTGGAAACCCACACACCTTTTAAAGATTCTCAGTATGTAATAGAGTGCATGCCATTGTTACGTTTATCTCGCGTTCATTTACCAACATATACATTTTCTATTTTCCAGGTTTAGGCTACAAAAGTTACGAAAACGCAAACCTCTATGGCCGTGACATCAATTCGCTCTTGCGCATCAACAACCGGTCTTGGAACGCAAACGCCGAAAATTTGGTGAAAATACCCAAATACAATCCGACACCCGTTATGACTGACACAGGCATTGATTATACGAACAAAACTTATGACGAAAATTATGTAGAGAACATTCTAGGCCCCGACCCGCCAGTTATAACTGACCTTAACATAAAAACAACAAAATTATTTTTTGATAGATCTCTTTTGAATAAGCCTATTAACTTGACTGTGAATTTGAAAACCGCAGATTTGGCAAAAACGTTAAAAAGTTGGGTGGCTAAAGGCGCTATTGCTCCTACGTCTGATTTGATTCACATTTTCCATCAAATGAAGTCGAATAAAATTAGTTTTAGTAGCCAGGATTCTGTTGAGGACTGAGTTTGTCATCTGCCTGCCTTTTCCCTAACTATGTTGTGGTCAGCATCCACTCTTAGCTAGGGGTGTCAACTAAACCAGTATTTTTCATGGAGTGACTGCCCAGACGCGGATACGGGGGGGGGGGGGGGCAACGGCTGTCGATAACAGTGTTGGAGCCCAATCGTTCACACCTCGTTCCGCGTCTAGTTCAAGAGTCAGATAAAGAAAAAGTGGTTTAATTAGGTACCTACGACTTAATTGTTTTAAATTAGGATGTTCTGTAATATATATTTACTCTATGTGCTGTTTTTAATTATTGTCTAATTTACAACAACTAAAAAGCAAAACTTTGAAGCAATAAACTACTTTAAAGTTTTGCTTTTTAGTTAATATAAATTTAATGATTAGTTAACTCAATTGATGTAAAATTATGCTTAACTAGGTAATTAATATATTAGTTCTTTACTTTTACACTAGCTTTTGGCAGCGGCTTCGCCCGCGTGGATGTCGGAAAATATCCCACGGGAACATACTACCGGGATATCCTTCCTTATTCCTTGTCTACATTATAAAGGGAACCTCTGTGCAAAATTTCAGCTTTCTATGTCCAAGGGTTTGGGCTGGGCGTTGATGAGTCAGTCAGTCAGTCAGGATTTCTCTTTTTATTTATATAGATTTTTGATAATAACTTTATAACATTTAATTTATTGCGATAAGTACAATTCATAAACATTTAAAGTATTGTTAATTTAGTGCCTGAAAAATCGTGATTAAAGCTATAATACCGTTATATCTTTTGTTTCATTTCACTTTTCCTTACCCTGACTCCCTAAACTAGACGCGGAACGAGGGGTGAACGATTGGAAAATAAATGTCGTTCTTCAACACTGTTAACGAGTGGAACAAAATATTCCCATTCGTTAATAGTGTTTACGACGGGGTGTTAAGGAGCGGGAACGACCGATCGTAGTCATCCTTGAAAAGGGGACGCGATGAGTTTACGGAAAATAGGAGTAAAGATTTTTTTATAACCACCTCCTTTGTAGAGTTCCGTACCTCAAAAGGAAAAACGGAACCCTTATAGGATCACTTCGTTGCCCGTTTGTCTGTCTGTCAAGACCCTTTTTCTCAGCAACACGTGGAGGTATCAAGTTGAAATTAATATCAAATACGTATGTCTATGGTCTCTTGGAGTCCTAAAAAACTCAAGCTTCTAAGTCAACGCAATAAAAACATACGGCCATTTATGCGACATAGTTTGACATAGTTTGCAAGTAAATCAAAACCTAGGTACTTCCCGTTGACCTAGAATACTGAAATTTGGCAAGAAGCAAGGTCTCGCAGCACAAGTAAAGGAAAAAGTCCGAAAATTGTTAAGTTGTAGTTTTATGAAATAAAAAAAAAATATTTTGGGATCCATTTTTAAGTTTGTTTTTGGGGAATATTCTATTCAACTACGGAACCCTTCATTGTGCGAGGTCCGACACGCACTTGGCCGGTTTTTTTGAAGTCGATTAACATTTTAACCGCCCGACTTCATATCAGTTGTCGTGCCCCCAGCGCTCGGCACATAGAATACAGCGTAATAAAAAAAAAGGCTGATTATAAAAGGAATTTTATCTAAGTTGCTATTTATTCCTAATGGGTTATTAGATCCTGTTTGGTGTAAAAATAGTAAATGAATTATAGTTATTATAAGAATAATAAAAGGTAAAAGAAAATGAAATGTATAAAATCGAGTTAATGTAGCATTATCTACAGCAAACCCCCCTCAGATTCAATTTACTAATATGAGCTGTGGTTTGGTCATAAATATACGACTCTGGTGAAATGGACACGAAGATATTTGTCGGATTTATCCGACGTAAGCGGTTAAAGGGATAGAAAGGGCTTTCATGGCTTGGGAAATTTACCCCCCCCCCCCCCCCCCCGACCCCCCAGTGTGACGCAACAGATAGCTGGAACTATTTTTGTTAGTCACAAGTTTGGCGCCCAACGCGTGGGGAACTAGTGTGTGTAAAGTGTAAGTAATGTACACCTAGGTATAAATTAGGTGTGAACACTACAGCTCGGTGTGACTGACACTGGCCACCATCACGGATTTTGATATTGATAACACAAAAAATTAGTCGAAATTTGTCGCCAAATATCAGAATTTGCCGGTCACAGGTTCAAAAAGTAAGGGTTTATAGGTGGCCGATCTGGAGAGTCTCCCCAACGTGACCCATTTTGAATCTCAAAAGTTAGGACACCTAGCGAAGTTCTGTTTTCTCTCACAAATTTAGTCGCAACTTTTCGCGATCGCTGATCTAGTCGGGTCTAGTTTAGAAGATAATGAGTTCAATTTTTAAGTATAGTCCAAGAGCTAGATCGAAGAGTTTACGATAAAATCTTTCAAGACCCACGTCTGGGATTACTAATCTGACCTCCACAACCCAGTTACTGGGTAACACGATACCCTTTGTAAGACTGGTTGTCAGACTTTTTGGATTCAGGCTACCTGCAACCTAATGAGGATTGAATTAATTGAAATGTTGTTTTGATTGTTAATGGAAATAATTTGATAGTTTATATTTTTTTATGATAATTAAGAATGTTTGTACCAGTATTCAGCGGGTATTCAGCTGCATCCGGTTAGACTGGAAGCCGACCCCAACATAGTTGGGAAAAGGCTAAGCAGATGATGATGATTTAAGAATGTTTGTGAAGGTTTTACGTCCCGTCTCACGCGGGACTCTCTTCTATTTGAATGTTTAATTAAAAGTTATATTATAGCTACGATTTCCTAGAAGAGCGGCGACCGCCACATAACGGCCGCAGTGACAGCTGTCAAGACAATGATGATAGCGTGGTGTGACTTTACGGTGACAAAGAACGCTTTCTCGGAGAGCACACCAACTTACTTTCATAAAACGCTTCAGCGACGTCATTGTGACGGCCACCGTAGCTTAATGGTGCGCTTCCACTGACGCGGAGTGGAGTGGAGACCTGCAGAAATCGTCCAATCACAGACGAGACGAGAGACGCAATGAGGATTTCAACCATTGTGATTGGCCGATTCCTGCACGTCTGCGCTCCGTTCTACCCGGCTGCATGTCAGTGGTAACGCACCCTAAGATGTAATATTAGGCGTTGGATAATTTAGCCGTAATTAGAATTAATGTTTATAATTTACCTTATTTTAACAGCTTTAACGACATAAATAAAACGCAATGATTGAAATAGCAATAAAGTTGTTTTATTTTATTGAGGGATCACAATCTCCTGTTGCACATCCACCTAACTATAAGACTCACTAATGAGAGGTCGAGACTTAACCGGACACTCCTATGGGTACTTCCACTGAAATTACAGCTCCAGCGTGGGCTTTAAACTAAGGGATGCCCTACGCCAAGGTGGCCTTGGCATAGGGCGTCGCTGGGGGGGGGGGGGGGGGGGCAGGCTGGATCACGCAGTACCTACGTGAATAATTATTAGGTGATAATATATGGGGGGTTTAAAGCTACATGCTCAGCTGCGCCACGAGGTGGCACAACTTCACCGAGTAGAGGACGGAGAGGGGAACTATGGACTTTATATTATTGATGCTTCTTTCTTTATCGTGTTCTTGTTAAGTGAACCTGAACACCTGGTGTGTGTCAGTTTTATTTATGAAATGGGCCTCTGACTTGGCTTCACATGCCGTCGAGAATTAATATGATATCTCTCAGGCACGGGTTTCCTCACGAGGTTTTCCTCCATCACCGTTTTTTTTTTTTTTATAGGCTTTTTATGGGTTCACTTATCAACGACACTGTATTCTGGCGAATTAATAAATACTATTACAGAGGTATGAGGAGCAGGGTGTAAAGTTAATCTGCCATCTAATAGGAAGGTCATATAAGCCTTTGCAATAGAACTCTCGTGATCTAGATTCGCAAACTGTGTGAAAGCATTTTGTACTGCCTCCTGAAAAGAAAACTTTTTATCACGTAAAAAAATTGTCCAAATCACGAAAAAAATGCTAGTCCGTTGGACCAAGGTCTGGCGAATACGGAGGGTGACGAATGGTTTCTAATTGCGGTTCCTGTAGGGTTAAAACGGTTTCTCGTGCTGTATGAGGTCTCGCGTTATCATGGAGCAATAATGGTGAAGATCGATACATGAGTCGGGGCTGTTTAGTGAAACAACAACAACAACTAGCAGTGGCTAGTTTTGCTATCATTGTTCGAAGTTCGGCACAGTAGACATCTGCCGTTATTGCTTGACCAGATCGGAGAAAGCTATAGTGAATAACACCATGCTGAGACCACCAAACAGTTACCATTACCTTTTTATTGGTAAGCTTTGCTTTAGGACACTGTTGCGGCGTTTGACCTGGGGTCAGCCATTGCAGTTTTCGCTTACGGTTATCGTAAAGAATCCACTTTTCATCACATGTCACAATTCGATCCAATATTCCTTCATTTCTGTATCGATTCAACAAGGCAACACAAGTTTCAACACGCGTTTCTTTCTGCAGATCAGTCAAATCATGAGGCACCCATTTCTCATATTTTTTTATTTTATTGATTTGACGCAAATGAGTCAATATTGTTGGTGAGGTAACGTTAAACCATGCCGCTAATTCCTGGGTAGTTTGGCTCGGATCGACTTCCACCATCTCTTTCAATTCATTGTTATTCACCTGTGTGGGCAGTCTTCCACGTGGTTCGTTCTTCAAATCAGTTTCCATCACGAAAGCGTTTAAACCAAAATCGCACGGTGCGTTCATTAGCAGTCCCCTCTCCAAACGCAACATTGATATTGCGAGCTGTTTCTGACGCGTTAGTTCCGCGTCGGAACCGTATTCAAAAATAACTAGAATTTTCGAAGTATCCATCTTTCTTGTCTAAGCTGAATAAAAAAAACAACTGAAAGTCGATAATTGAATGTTGCACATTTTTTAAAAGAAGTACTTCATAGGTACCATGTGAAAAAAGTTTCACTCAAAAATCTCAAACCATGAAGGTTCTATGTCAATTCGAAGTTCCTAATACAATAACCGGCAATTTCATACTTTAACCCCTATTAATTCTTCTGTACGTGTGTTTGTCACCTAACTCCTCCTAATCGGCTGGACCGGTTTAGATGAAATTTTTTGTGTATATTTTAATGGGTTCCTGGATGGTTTTGTAAACACAATTGGACCCGGTAGGTGGCGCTGCAGTCTGGTTCTAGGATCGTTCAGGCAGGACAACGTCTGTCGGGTCTGCTAGTATTATATATATAAGTTAAATATTGATGTATTAGGTATACACATAAACCTTTCGGAATAAATTCTCTAAATGCTATTGAAAACCGCATCAAAATCCGTTGCGTAGTTTAGAAGAACAACGCGGCCACACATACAGACACGAAAAGCGACTTTATAATAAGTAGTATATTTACTATAGAAGATTTAAGGACAATTAAACCCCGCATCCATGTCCGGCCGGCTGCGCACCGCTACTAATTGTATCCTGAGCGTGTTTCGAGATCGGTGGAACTTCCCTCTGCTGCGTCACTGGGTAAGGATCCACACCGGTTGAGGATGTATAGGTACCTTTTTTATTAGAATTACTAACAGTAGGTAATTTTACTAACAAACACACACATTTACACACACACACACACACACACACATTACACATTACACACACCCTCACACATTATACTTTAATTTTTTTTTTCACTTACAGTATGGACTCATGTCTGAAATAAGGAATTTGAATTTGAAATAAAAGTCAATGATTGAAATATCGATAAATTTTTATTGAGGGATCACAATCGAACTGGTTCTGTTGCATATCCACCTAATTAGGCTTGGCCGAATGAGTTCGCTTATCAACGATTATGTATCCTGGCGAATCAACAAACATGAACACTACAACGTTAGTGGGTTTCCTAAGAAAACAGTTCCGTCATATTTTAAAACGGCTGTCATGAAAGGAAAACACAAAATGTTAGGGAAAAGCCGTTCGGCCAAAGTGCCTGAAATTTTGGTACAATATATCCTGTCACAGGCTGATTGAAAGTCTATACTGGCTGTCTGTAGGTGTCGCGAAAATTAAGAGTGTGGACAGACCATCAAACTGAACAACTTTCTACCGGGGACCAAAATCATAATCGTGAAAAAAATCTGTCGTCCCATACAAAACTTCAATATTTACTCGACCCAAATGTATGGGACGACGGCGTTTTTTCACGATTACGATGTTGCTGCCTGGGAGAAAGTTGTTCTTAATTTTTGCCACACCTTGCACAGACCCCCTGTATAGGCGAAAAAAAAAAAACAATGGCCAGTTTTAAAGATAAACCTAGTTATTTTTATGTTGAAGTTAGAAAGATGGTTGTATTACAAACAACACCAAAAACGGGTCTTCTCGCGATATTCCTTTTTACGAGGTAAACAGGTACCTAATTGTTTCCCGACGTTTCGACCGCCTTGCAGCGATCGTGGTTACCTCGTAAAAAGGAATATCGCGAGAAGACCCGTTTTTGGTTTTGTTTATAATGTGTGCAAATCGCGAAAGTTTAAGTTTTAGATGGTTGTATGTTATACCTCTAAAATATAAACAAAAAGCAATCACAACAAGTTCCAATTCATTTCCCCAAAACTTGTTTTATAAATAGTTATTTTATTTTGTTGTCCTTTTCGTCATGTTTACCGCAAATAAACGTATTTTCTTTCTTTCTTCTATTAACTTTTTGTTTGTATACCCGGAACGGGTAGGCAGAGATGTATTACTTCGGGTGTATCAGCGGAACTGAGCCAGGGTATCCGCTGATACCGTGACCTGTAGCAGTATGGCAGGACCGCCCCCCCTCCAGACGGTCCTGGCAACCGCGGCAGGTCTCGGAGCACCCGGTGCCGCGGTAGCCGACGTCGCCCGCCCGCGCCTCTGGCCAGCGCGACTGCCAGAGCTCTGGATAAGCCCCGTGCAGTGACAACGTGCCATTTTTTCATGTTTTTTTTTTTGTTATTATCCGTTGTCATCCGTTCCTGTGTGTGCAAGGGGCTGGGACATTATGACAAACACGTTACTATGTTGAAGTAAACATCGTTCCTCCGAGCAGCAAGCAATTACATTATAGATTGTGGTTATGTTACTAATATAGCGCATACAAACACGGTACATTTTTCTGTCATAGTCCATTTAGTTGGTACCTACTGGGGAAAACAATTTTCTTTTTTTAATTGTTAGGTATGGTCTGTTAAATCCCATTTACATGTCACTCGCACTCTAGTATTTCAGTCATTTACACAATGTAATTTTTAGGTTCAAGTTCTTTTGTAGTCTCTCTCGGTCATTAGTATTTCAGTCATTTACACAATGTAATTTTTAGGTTCAAGTTCTTTTGTAGTCTCTCTCGGTCATTAGTATTTCAGTCATTTACACAATGTAATTTTTAGGTTCAAGTTCTTTTGTAGTCTCTCTCGGTCATTAGTATTTCAGTCATTTACACAATGTAATTTTTAGGTTCAAGTTCTTTTGTAGTCTCTCTCGGTCATTAGTATTTCAGTCATTTACACAATGTAATTTTTAGGTTCAAGTTCTTTTGTAGTCTCTCTCGCTCACTAGTATCTCAGTCATTTACATAATGTAATTTTTAGGTTCAAGTTCTTTTTTTTATATTTTAGTTATTAGGTTTAAGTCCACTGTCATTTGTTACATGTCACGCGCACTCTAGTATTTCAGCTACTTACATAATGTAATTTTTAGGTTTAAGTTCTTTTGTGTCTTTAGAAAACTTACATCTTACTAGCTCACCCATTTACATAAGTAATAAAGTTTGCATTACCCCATTTCGTAAAGTAGACAATTCCACCGGCTCCGGCCGATTTTGCTGAAACTTAAGGATCATGTATCGAGTCTTTTTTTCGTGGATTATTGATTATTAACATCAAATGCCAAACAACAATGCAATGGTCTCTAAAAATGGCCATTATTATTTTTGCACCTATAAAGACTTTTAATCAACATGTTATATACTATATTGTACCAAAATTGCAGTCAAATTCGCCGAACAGCTTTCTCCTAACATTTCGTGGTGAAGACAAAGGACCCCGGTCCTTTGTCTTTATCACCAGTATTTGACAATAAGGTGTCAAAAAACGCTCTGTCAGCCGGACAGCCGTTATTTTGTGATCGTTCACTGCTTTCTTAGGAAACCAAAGCTTTACAGGCTGAGGTTTTAATAAACAGAACCTCCTGTTTTTGGGGTCGGTTAGTGTTTTTTTTTTTACAGAAATAGCCGTTTATACAGAATAAAAAGTTATGTTGATAAAGTTTTGCAATGTTACAGGGTACTGAAAATCATTTAATTTTTTTACATCATTAGAATTTCGTTTCCATACTTTCTATTGGCATAGCCAAGGCGCTGTTCTAATGCCACATATTCGTGCCAACGGTTGCCAATTAGGATAGCGCCTTACGGAATGACAATGATGTCTGTCTGTCCGTCACAGACGATTTTATCAGAAACTATTTGATGCGAAAAACGCTTCCTACACCTTATTTGCAAAAAAAAACTCAATTTCCTTTAAAAAACATTGATTTTCAATTTCTTAAATATCTGTTAATTCACCAAAACAACAACAATTTACATTAAAATTACAACGTGGCAAGATACCTAGATTCTTTCAAAATTCACCTATCTATTAGAATTTCACATTAAAAGTTATCTTATGATATATTGAGCGAATCTGCGCTTAGAAATGTAATAAAAAGTCGAATTTAAGCCGCGTTTTCACTAGAGTTGTAATGTTGCCAACACTTAGTGTTATTGGGCAATGTTGCCAGATGAAAAATAGTCCATCATACTTAGTTTAGTAGCAAGCATGAGCTAAGCTTTGTTTCCTGAGGGCCAAAGACAAAGTGTCGATTCCATCACCGATAACGATTGAAGACTCAAATATGTATCGGACTGACGTAAGCTGATCTTCAATGAGGGTTTTCTGAAATGACTTTCACTAGGTGGCAGCACTGAGACGTCATGTCCGGGCACCTGTCAAGAGTGTCAAAGCGCCTATATTTTCTTCAGTCTTGACTGAATGATGATCGTCATCATATATATGTTAGGTACATTCATTGTCGAAATGGAACACCTCTTGTCAAAGTGGCGCCAACTTTCATCAAAAACCTCTTTATTGTCTAGAGAAAACGCGACTACAAATCAACAAGTATAGGTACTTAGTAAACTACAAAATGTTCCTAGTACGTCGGGGTAAGTCCGGCGCTAAGATAGGATCGTACGAATCAAATCGAATAAAATTACGCAGAGCACAATGTTGTCAGCATTAAAAAATATTGCCAAATTAGGTTTAACCCTTCGGGGAAATCAGGCATGATAATGTGATATGTTAGCCGGGAATGTGATTCGTACGGTCTTATCCCAGCGCCGAACTAACCCCAACAAACTCTAATTCGACTATCAAACAAAGAAGTCGATCCAACAAGCGTCTATTGTAACACCCAGTGCAAATTAACCATAACATTCTAAAAGCTGTTGACTGACATATATGACCTGCACTAGAAATGGCATCAAAACTCGACTATTAAGTCGATAAAGCTAGGAAAACATGTCAGTAACTGGCACAAGAACTTGCGTTGCGAGTAGCTTGTATGCCAACCCCTTAAATGTCAGACGTACACATGGTGTGCATAACGAGAAATCAAGGAGAATCCTTTATATAATATGTAAATAAACGTATATCATATATATCCTCGAACATACATTGACATGAACCTATGGGGTTCATTGCTACAGGTGACGGGTTAACGTAACATAATCAGCCTATAACTTTCCCACTGCTGGGACTCAGGCCTCCTCTCGGTGAGAGGGAGTGGCCCGTAATCCAGCACGCGGGCCCAGAGCGGGTTGGTAGATGTCACATGTCTTTGAATTTTTGGTTTTAGGACATGCCGGTTTCTTCACGATGTTTTCCTTCATCGTTTTGAGAGCCGTGGTGATGAAATAGTTTATACAAAGTAAAGTGCCTGTCTGGATTCAACACACAACAACTTGGCCACCACTGAATGCCATTGTGCCTTATTCACTTCTTAGGTATTGGTATGTTCACAGAGCACGGCTGCCTCGGCGGGCGCTGCTCGAGGTCACACGAAATCTGTACTCATCATTATGAACAACTTTTACTATGAGACCAAGCCTGAAATCGCGAAAAAAAGTCAGCTGTTCCCTACATTTTGACGAGTTACGCATACATAAATGTAGAGAACAGCAGATTTTTTTTCGCAATTTCAGGTTTAGTCCCACAGTCAAAGTTGTTCATTATGTGTACAATGACTCCTTAAGAGATTTCGCGTATGGATAGATAGACCTTATATAAAAGCTGTTTTGAAGGCGGTCCGTAATATAAGTTGTGCGCCCAACGCACTTCCACCGCCGCGAATTTTATTAGTAATGCCGTCTTTAGACGCTGCCTGCGTAGGCGCAGCAATTCCGTGCTTTCTGGATATTGTATTTTTATCTGACGAAGTGACACGCACTTTACTCGTGTTTACCAAGTTACAAACACGCTGTGAATGTTGCGTGTAGACGAGTAGCGTCAGCACATAACACACACACACACACACTTCAGACTTCACCATTGTTTCGGACGGTACCGAGAGCTCCTGCGCTTACACACATATTCACAGCGTGTTTATACACTTGGCAACCACAAGTAAAACGCGTGTCGTTTCGTGAGATAAAATACTGTATGTCATAATGGCATGCAAGCTACTAACATATTTCAGTGCAAGTTACTGGCACGCATCCTGGCTAATTAGTCCAATCGACTGACATTTAAAACTTAATGACAATTGGTTTGACAAAAACCGTCCTTAAAAGAATTATATCGAAATACATCCACACCATTTAGCGCCTTAACCGAAATGAACAGATTTTAGACTAGATATACTTATAAAAATCACCAATTCTGAAGTTTGGAAGCGCTATAATAAAAATATGTTGGTGGTTGTTGCTGCGTGGGTGTACTGTACACTCTATGACTCTACCCAACCTTTCGGGGAAATAAGGCGTGATGTTATGTTGGAAACTGTATTTCTTCTCTAAATGGACTTATTGAATTAAGGGCATACATCGATAATTTTGTGTTTTAAAAATTCCTATAAAAACAAATGTATATAGGGTGACTGGTAATTAGTGACCGATACTTAAACACATGATTGTACTCATGATAACAAACAACTTTTACTATGGGACCAAAACTGAAATCGCGAAAAAAAATCAGCTCCCCATACATTCATGTTCGCATAACTCTGCAAAATGTAGGGAGCAGCTGATTTTTTCTTTCGCGATTTCAGGTTTGGTCCTATAGTAAAAGTTGTTTGTTATCACGAGCACAATCATGTGTTTAAGTGTCGGTCACTAATTACCAGTCACCCTATATAGTTAAATCATTTGAATTTTCCATATGTGTTATTTGACTATATTGTCTACTGCTGTACTAAAACCGAAACATGATGAGGTGCTTGAAATTTTTTTGATAGAAAAAAAATCCAAAGTGAGACCGTATATTTTCTGTTTTAGACGATTATACGTAAACAGTTCCTTATTGTGCAGTAAAATTTACTTTAAATCGAAGGAATTTAAATATGTTAAGAACTTACTAAGCAAAAAATTAATTTAAGTATAGCATTTTGTCATAAATCTACATTTAAACGAAGCGCGTTTAGTTCCGGTGCGCTGAAAATCTTCCATATCGCGCGTCAAACTAGACAGCCATAACGTCATTTCACTTACACACCAAGACTCGCTTCGATGTATCCTCTTAATTGGCGAAACTTCCTAGACACGATGAGTATAGGTATCGTATCTATAGTTTGTTCTAAAAGTACCTGATGAAAGTGTGTTCAGGTCGAATTCACACAAACACTCACTAAACGGAAGTACTTGTAGTAACACATTCATCTGTGTTTAGAAGGTTTCAACTTTATATCTCACTACTTTTTCCAACAAATATTGTTTGAAAAACATTATTAAATTATAGTTAATAATGTTGTTGTTGTTGTTACTGATGTTAGTTGTTTCATCGACGATTATCATCAGATCCTTTTTGAGCGAACCTTAGCAATGTTTTTGATCAAACATTGATCGACATTACAAGAATTGGATTTAAACTTGTGGTCCCCCAACATACTATAATAGAGCTCCCAAACTTCTCTTATTCAAAAAATATACCTATTCATCTATATACCACTTTAATTTATAATTTCTTACTAATCATTCTAAAATTCCTTCTTTTTTTTTCTATCTAAAACCACAGATACAGCTTCCTTCTTGTTTATGGTATATAGACGTTAAAAACTTAAAATTGTCAATTCTATAACAAAAAAGAAAAAAACATAAAAATATTTTTTATAAAATATGCAAAATGCATTTTTAACTTAGAATGCTGACTGGTATGGTAACTAGCAAATTAAAAAGTAGCAGTGGGGAAGATGTCGTGGGACACTTGGAGACAGAGCCATCTAGTATAAGATTTGAGAAGCTATAAACTTATACTAGATGGCTCTGTATTCAAAAACAAAAACCATAACTTTTGACACTTGAAACTGACTAACTTTTTCGGACTTTACTGCATCGAAATTAAATTTCACTATGATTTTGATAATTATGCAAAATCAGAGGTAACATAACTGTGAACGGTCTATACAACCGCGGACATTTTGTTGTGAATGACATTTCGACCTTATCGCTAAGAAAAGTGGTTCACCGCAAATGTCCGTGATGGTACGTGTTAACGATTTTAGACCTGCTTGGTAATTGAATAACAGACTATTATAAGTGCGCGTCAAACAACTGGAACCGCCGCAGTGACGTTTTACGTTTTTTTTTTATAGCGACTGTACAATACGCGCCACGAAAGATGAGACTTGACACACCACGTGGTTTGACTTGCGCAGTAGACGATTTTAGGTCTCTTTAGCGGTATGAGGTCTGAGCGCGGGAAGGGACCGGGCGTCATCGGGGCGGCGGAAAGAGCGCGGGAGGCGCGGTCAAGTCTCAACTTTCGTGGCGCGTATTGTACATGCTCAGTCGACGCCATCTTGGGTCTAGTTATTTGACGCGCAATGACAATTCAACAACATTCATTGCGTTGTCTACGTTGTCGAGCAGACCAATTTTTCAAACATTCGATTAGATACCTTTAAAATACTTCAGCTTGCGACGAAAAGGTTAGTTACGAAATTGGGATGTAATTCAGGTTTCATGCCGATTGTATTCTAAAAAGTATAATGGTCATATTTTGTGCATAGGTTTTAAAAACCACGTTTATGTTTTCAGCTAAACTCTGATTTTTAATTTGCTAGTACAAAATGACAGCTACTTTCGACCTTTTTTTTTGGCGTTTTGAGATTTTAGGTGACATTTTAGTCTAGCAACTTAAAAATCAGAGTATACCTACTGCTACCTACTATGACTGAATTAATATGATAGTTTTTATTCCAGTCAGCATTGTATTTAACAATAATATTTACAGACAAAACAATTTCAATTAAGGAACACAAATAATTATAAATGCGCAATTTTTGCTATAATCAACGTTATTTAATAGTCTATGTGCAAAACGAGATGATCCCGCCCAAAAGCATTTTTAAAAAAAAAATATTATTTCGTCGATCTATGGAAACAAGGAATTGCGCATTTTAAAAATCAACCAATCATTTTCCAATTCAATAATAATTGTCAAAATATCCTATCAACATTTCTTCCATTTAAGAACAGCACAAATATCATGTGCTTCGCATTAAAAAGCAAGAATTAGGTATATGGAAAAATTGTTTTATCTAATATTTTTTTAATAATAAAATTCTAAGTATAGGAAAAAAATAAAAATAGTATTTTTTTAAATTAATAGTATGGCAACACCCATAGATTGCACCAAAAAGATCCGATGACACATACTAGAGATCATTTGAGTCAAATATTCATTATTACACGTTTTTGATGATTCTGGTTTTTGCTATGCTTGATAACACTGCGTGTGGAAAAGACCTTATACTTTTGACCTAGAATAGTTAGAGAACTGATTCATCTTGGATGGATATTAATATGACTCGGTTGGGAAATACACACATCAAAAGTGTCTAGGGATCAACATATATTTTTGCAATAACTTTTCTCCTGATTGATATTAATTAAAATTTTCTTTAAGGATTCATCAAATAACGTGTTTTCGTTTGTCACAGTAACGATAAACCAAGTCACCTTTGCATTAATAAAGAAATTTGCCATTTTCCTAATAAAGGGATTTTTGACATTTGAACCACTAACATTAAAGTTCGAAAAAAAGACTGAAATAACAGTTTTCTTTAAAATTTTATTGGGTAACTTAAACAATTAATAATCCGTGTTTCTACCGCGAACACTAACAACACAAGAACATCGGTTTGGCATACTCAAAATGAGTTCATCCAAATCACGCTGTGGAATGGCCGCCCATGTTCGTTGCAACAACAAAAAAAGGTCTTCTTGCGACTGGATACCCTCCATATTCGGCAGAGCTCTTCTCTGTAGCATATCCCATGCATGCTCAATCGGGTTCAAGTCTGGCGACTGAGCAGGCCAGGGCAGGACATTGATGTTAGCTGCGGCGAGAGTCTGTCTTACAACTCTTGCGGTGTGCGGTCGTGCATTATCATGCATTAACTGAAATAAGGGACCGATTTGCACTTGTAGAGGAACGATGACGTCTGATACAATCGTCTCAGCATAAATTTGAGCGTTGAGGTTGCCTCTGATCCAAATCAACTCAGTTCTTCCGCCGATCCAAATACCCGCCCATACCATGATGGTTCCACCACTATAAGGATGGACTTCCTGGCAGGATTTTAATCGCTGTTGGCGTCCAGGGGTTCTCCAGTGTCGTATACGTCTTGTATCCGGTCTCATACCAAAACGAGACTCATCAGAAAAGCACACGAAACGCCATTGTTCTTCTGCCCAATTTCTGTGTTCAAGAGCCCATTGATATCGAATCCTACGATTGTGCATTGCTATAGGTGGTACCCGTAGCGGTCTTCGGGAATGAAGGTTCACTTCATGCAAGCGGTTTCTGACTGTTTGGTCGCTAATTAAGTTCCCTGAAGAGTGATGAAGCCTCACGGCTAACATCATGGCGGTTATAGTTGGAGCTCTTCGAGTTAAGATTTGAATGTATCGGTCTTGTCTCCGTGTGGTGCAGCGATACCGTCCTCCATGGCGCTCAGCCACGGTACCAGTGCTTCGGTAACGTGTCCAAAGTCGACTGATAACACTCTGACTTGTATTCAGAGCTAAAGCCACAGTACGTTGCCGGGAACCAGCTTCTATCATTCCCACGGCTCTGAGCATTTCTTCCCTGCTTAAATGACGTCGCCGCTCCATAAAAACGTTGGTTTTAATCAGTAGTAGGGAAACAGTAGCACTAATAATGTCTTCAATGCGTTGTATGTTTTTATAGGGAAAATATTGACAGCTGATTTTCATCTTTTACTCGAATTTGATTCACAGTTCCTGATTCAAATTATGAAATGCACCAAAAAGGATCCATATAAATTTATAAAATCATAAATTTATTACAAAGCCACATCTCAATCTCAAGAAATCCACATAAAAATGCTTGATCCCTAGACACTTTTGATGTGTGTATTTAACCGATCCTCTAAAAAACTTATTGACCTTCTAACAATGGACACTTGTTTAAATTAATGAACCTCAACTTTTTGCGCTTCTGTACATACTTTCTAAAATAATTGAGCCTCTTTTTATCTTTCTGTCCTTTTCTCACTGCAGTTAGTCGCAGTAAAGCGAGGGTACCCCGACCAAACGGGTTAGGTTCGAACTGTGACCAAATACGCGCCGAATTGGTTGCAGTAACTAAGCTAGGACACCCGAACCAAATGGGTTAGGTTACCCGAAATAGGAATTATTTGAGGTTAACAAAAACAGGCACAATCATTATATTAGAGGTTCAACAATATTTCCCTTTCGCTTTAGGGTGCGTTCATATTGGCGAATATGTCATGAAAGTGCTGCCGGCGGCTTGCTGTTGCTACTATAGCAAGCGAAAGACCCGAAACTGGCCACACTATGGCTAAATAAACATTTATTTATTTATTAAAACTTTATGCACACGTAAAAAAATACTTTACAAAGGCGGACTTAATGCCCCAGGCATTTTCAACCAGTCAACCTTGGCCTTGCCTTTATTTTCTTTAAAAGGTTCCCATATTCGCGGCACATTCCCCAATGTGCACGAGCCCATAGATTTAAAGGTCTTTTCCTACGTGAGTGTAGATGGTATGATGGTTCCTTTTGTAGCAATTCTCAACCCTTGGGGGTTAAAAAGCAGAGTTTCAACAATTTTTCTTTATAGAAGTAAAATGCTTTAAAATTAGGAATAATAATTAATGTCGAGATTTTCAATACACTTTCTATGAACGTGGTATTTCATTGAGAAGTTAGTGAAAAAATATTTTATTAGCAATTTCTCAAGTAGCAGCCTGAATTTTGTATCTGTGCCCGGTTGATGGCAATAGGTTCGCCCCCAATTACATGTAATTACGCACACACGGGGAAAACAGGCGTGTACTATTTTATTTGTTTGTATGAGTTTGTTTCGGCGTTTCTTCAGTCAGCTAGGTCCAAGGAAATGCCAGCGCCATCTAGTTTTAAAATATTCACCAAAATTTACTTGTAAAAGTGTCTTATAAGATCTACTTACAGAACATTCAATTTCATTTTAATCATTTCCTTTCCGTACAAAATTTTTTTTCAGTAACTGCTCAACAAAAAAAAAACCATTTTATAAACAAATACGCGCTAGGAACAATAAGTGGCAAACATTTTTAAACTGACTAGTTAACCTGCTAATATCCCGACTTAAAATAAAAAAAAAATAGCACCGCGTTTACGAAAAAAAAAAAAATTTTTTTTTTTCATATTGCAACACCCTTAACATTAAACCTTAACTGGCAACACAGCTAGACAGATCGGAAAAACGGTTGGTTTTTTTAAAATCCTTACATCTATGTATAGAAGAAGCTAAAATCTAAGATTTTTTTTTTGTCAATTTAATTTATATTTTTCTCTTTTTAGAAAAATGACAGTTTCTTTCTCTTCCTTTTTCCGCTAAATAGAATTTTGTACTTGTATATGCCGAACCATTTGTTTTTCTTTCAATAATTATTGGACATAGGTTTATTTTTATTAAAGTAATTGAATAATGGCTTTGCCAAAGTTAAAACAATATTAGAAAAACAATTTTGTTACAAAATATTTTACATACGATTTCGTCTCGGATTCGATTCGGATGCAGTGCGAAATCGCACTGCATCCGAATCGAATCCGAGAAATGACGGTCCGAAGTGATCCGACTAGATCCGAATTTAGAACATTTTCAATTCGGATGGAACTCGGATCTCGAATTCGGATTCAGATCGGATGCAGTGCGTAAAACGCTCTAAATGCGACAACATTTTAAAACGTAAGGAGCTCAGGATTATGAGCTCCGGTTGAGTCCGAAGCTAACCGGGCAATCAGAAAATAACACTTCTTCGAATTCATACCCTTTTCTTAAATACCTCAGGACTAAGTTCAAAAAGGAAGTCCTTTTTGAAAAATAAAAAATAAACCTATGTCCTTCCTTCATTTTTCTAACCTACATCACAATGCGCCAAACGATCACAGATATTTTCAACCCTGCCACTAAAGTACCAATGCTGTCACAATTTTTTTAAAAGTACCACCTTACTTTTATTCTTTTAAAGATTTTATTAGCATTTTAATCTTGAACAAAGCAATTTTTTTATGAAAAGTATTAACAATATTATCATAATTTTATTTTAAATATTTTTTAGCAATGTGGTGAATACTAGATTAACTTTTTAGCTAAGCCAAAATGTGTCTGTGGATTTAATCCACAGACAAGAGTTTATAACCATAGAGCACCCTGTGGGGTATAAAATTGAGATAACACAGTCGCCAATGACCGCCGTGAGATCTTTGTCAAACAATTTATAATTTTACCAATTTTACTTTTCAAGCAAACTAAATAGGCCAGCAAATTTATTAGCACAGATATTGCCAAAAGACTTTTTGAAATGTCTCCCAAATCATTTCCCCACCCTCAGTTCTTGGCAAATCATATCTTTACAGGAAGACTTTTAGCCTCGATGAAAGGCTAATATTTTAACTACGAATTGAATTATTCTCATACATGATGGCAGGGACATAGACGCACAACCTGTTACTACAGTCTTAAACGCCATACAGTCGTCCGATGAAGCCCGAGCTGCATACGAAGTTCGCCGAACTACGTATGCAGCTCGGGCTTCGTCGGACGACTGTATGATATACTGTATGATATGTATGACTGTGTTGTTACCATGGATTCAGTACACGATTCTTTCTGGACCCTCCTGCGCTGATATTAATCGTTACTTATTTAAAAAAAAAAATACTTTAAAAAAAGTAAAAACAGGCGTTAACCAAAAACGAATAAAAAAACTTTCATAAAACACTTAACAGCTTCTGAAGTCGGTGTCAAGCTAAAGTGCATTGAAAAATTGCAAGACACCGACTTGAGAAGCTGTTAAGTGTTTTATGAAAGTTATTTTATTCGTTTTTGGTTGAAGTCGGTTTTACTTTTTTTAAAGTAAATTTATTTTTCCATTTTTATTAGTTGAATATACAATTGCGTAATAAGTAGCTAAGCCCAAGTCGAACCAAAAGAAGAATCATCAAAATCCGCTTAGAAACGCCGGAGATACAGTGCATTTATGCTTATAACTTCGTACCTACATAAGAATAATTACATAATGTATATACTAAAACCTTCCCGCAAGAATCATCAAAATTGGTTCATCAATTTTTGAGAAAATCGCGGACAAACAAACATACATACATACATACGGGTCGAATACAGAACCTCCTTTTTTGAAGTCGGTTAAAAAAATCTGCTGTTAAAAAAAGTGCAACAAATTTTTACAGCAATTTTTTTTTTTATAACCGACGATTAATTTCAACGCATTGGGTCTAGAATCGTGTAATAAAACCATGGTCACAGATTGCGCTTCAATATTTCTTCCACCCTGTACAGTTGGTTCTTATCAGAGAAGTTTTTCTCTTAGAGAGCTTATAATGCCTTATAGACTTGTTAAAGCATATTTTTTATTATGACAGCATTGGCACCAACACTTTTACGAAGTTCCTTCTTTTCAAAAAGTACCGAGTGCATAATAATATTTTGGGATTACACTTTTACTGCCAAATTTAAAAAACTTTTCGATATCAACCTCGACCTTTAGTTGTTTTTTATTTGTTACACTTTTAGTGCCAATTTTATTTTACTTTATAATTAAAAAAAAATATTTCGCTTTATCAAAAACATGCATTTCTTGAAGTGATTCCTCACAAAAATCGCCATTAACACGATGCAAATGCAAATTCGCGGAATAGCATTTTTGTAATATTGCAGAAATTATTTTATGCACTCAGTTTTTCGAAAAAACTTCCTCCTATTGCACGCCATCCCGCATCCGAAACATTTTAATTTACAATTATTTTTAATAAAATTACCAAAAAACTTCAAAACTAGCTTTCCATAAACTATGTTTAAAAAACATTTATAATATTAATATTACAATAATAAAACTTTGACAGGTCGCCATTTTTTCAAATGGTACTAGCAATAACATTAAAAAGTACCAGTTGTATGTGGAAATATACATTTTATACTAGGGCCATTACTACCGCAAAGTTAGACATAAAACCATTAGATCCATAAGCTCCATAAGGCCCGTTATACACATCACGGTTTCTTTACGGACGCGCTAGCCGCGCCGCAGAATAATCGTGTGAGCTTGTATATGACACGGTAACCACCGGTTGTATGGTATAACTTCCATAGTGATCCATGCATACACACGGCGAATCAACCTTAGTTTTTCACGTCAAAAAAAAAACGTGTGTACAACGGGTCTAAGAGTCGTAAGTGCGAGCGAGAGGTCCGATGAAATGATTAATGACTGCGTTGTCGGAAAAGCAGGATAAGCCGTTGGTCTCGGCTGTCATTCGTGTATCTTTGACAGTCGTTACGGGTCGTCAGAAGCCCGAAAGTCTAAGGGGCATCGTGTTAGTTATCGTCTAATTTAAAATTGCACGCCCCGCCACTTTTGAAATGTTATTATAGAAATTTTAGTGGAGGGGCGAGCAGTTTTAAATTAGTCGATCTGTAACCAGTAACTGGGTTTTGGAGGTCAGATAGGCAGTCGCCCCATGTAAAATACTGCTCCATATAAATTCAGCTGCATCCGGTTGGACTAGAAGCCGGCCCCAACTATATTGGGAAAAAGTTAGGCGGATTGGATTAGAAAACTAAGCGTTTGCAATGGTCCGAGTATACTTGCAAGGTCAAATTAAATTAGCTAGCGCAACTCTGAAGACGTGATGGGTGACAATATCTAAACACGATAAAACACAAAAAGTTTTTGTTTTTTTGGGTCATCAACCGCTGGTAAAGTCAATTAAAAATATCAGTTTTTTAGTAAACTTCACAGACGTAATAGGTATCCATATCTCAACACGATAAAACAGATTTTATCAACACACACTTAAAGTAACAAAACTACCAGCGGTCATTGACCCCAAAGAAATCATCAAATCTTTTTTTTATGTCGTCATGTTTAGAAACCGACACATCACATCTGCGGAGTTTCAATAGCTAATTTAATTTGACCCTGTAGTATTTCTCACATTGCCCATAAAGATGGCGACTGGTCATAATGTGTATTACCCATCTAAAGTGGTTTTTTCTCGTTGTTCCGGTTTGTTGGACTTCTTTATTTCTTCTTGGTTTATTATGTGAGACATTGTCATATGGCGTCTGAAAAAAAAGCAACAATTTTTCTAAGACATACAAAATACATATAACATTACGCCTGGAATCCCCTAAGGGTCAGGCAGAGGTGTACTTGTAATATACACCGACATTTCGTCAGTTATGTTTAAGTCCAACGTAATAGGGGGAGAGCCTGTTGCCATCAACCGGGCACGAACCTAGACTCCGGAAAGCTACTAAAAAAAATCCATATCAAAAAAACCAACAGCACTTTGTCCGACTCGGGAATCGAACCCAGGACCTCATGCTCAGCAGTTAGCGCTTGCGACCACAAGACCAATGAGATATACAAAAGTGTTAAGGGGAAGCTCTAGGTGGCCCGCGAAATTTAAATTTTCTTACGTTTTTTGCAATTTGCATGTCAGTATAAGGTTGTATGTTGATAAAAATATGAGACGGGGCCGTATAATGTGTATTTACAAAATTATAACCATAAGAATCATCAATACAAGAAGACCAGATTTCATGAAATAGTCATTCATCATCTGCCTAGCCTTTTCCCTACTAGGTTGGGTTCGGCTTCCAGTCTAACCGGATGCAGCAGAATACCAGTATTTTACATGGAGCGACTGCATAGCTGACCTCCACAATCCAATAATGGGTAATACGATACCCCTTGATAAGGCTGGTTGTCAGACTGTCAAAGATCCACGAATGACAGCCGGGACCAACGGCTTAACGTGCTTTCCGAGGCAGGAGGAGTCTCAGTATGTAAAGATGGTCAGCCATCCACGGACTGACCCCGGCAAGCGCAGCTTAACCTGATGGATCGACCTGTGCGGCTGTTATTACTTAGCCACGAGCTTCTCATTAGGATTATTATGAACTTACAGAGTTGTACTGATGATTCAGATAGAGTTGTATGTTGCGGTTGCGAATCATATTCAGATCAACATACAACCTGACACTGACTTGCAAAAAAAAAGTGTTTGTACTAACACTTACAGAAATTTTTTTTTACAAAAAAATACAACCGACTTCCAAAAACAACACTACAAAGTGAAAAATATCTTTTATTTCGGAAGTCGGTGCCTAGTTAAATGTATTTTCGTTTTTTGCCACCGACTTCCGAAATTAAAGTTATTTTTCACTTTGTAGTGTTGTTTTTGGAAGTCGGTTGTATTTTTTTGTAAAAAAGTTTTTATTTTCCACTTTTTAGTTGTATACCTACCTCACACAAATTCTAATACCACTATCCGCAAAACAAACTAGAACATCATCCATATAAAAGTGGGGAAAAAATACGTATTATTGAAGCTAACTCAAAAACTACCGAAGCAAAGTTAATCAATTTTGTATGGGACCAACTGTGATGTATACCCTCTCGAATAAAATAAAAAAAATCCAAATCGGTCCAGCCATCTTCGAGTAATCGGGGAACATACATAATAAAAGTTCCGACGAATTGAGAACCTCCTCCTTTTTGAAGTCGGTTAAAAATAAAATTTATGACCAAAAATCCACAGATGGATTTTGAGAAGTTTTGAGAATTTTTTCTTTGAAATAAGGGAAAAAAACTAAGTTGATAAGGAATCTACATAGCATACATATCAGCCTATAACGTTCCCACAGCTGGGACACAGACCTCTCTGTGAGAGGGAGCTGGCTGTAATCCACCACGCGTCCCCAGTGCGGGTTGGTAGACATCACGTCTTCGAATTTTTGGTTCTAGGACATGCCGGTTTCCTCACGACGTTTACCTTCATCGTTTTGAGAGCAGTGGTGATGAAATTATTTACACAAAGTAAAGCGCCTGTCTGGGTTCGAACCTACGACTAGGCACCACTGCTATCCGATGCAATCTAGTGTTGCACAAAGATGCCTCTTACCTCAGCCCCCGCTCCCCTCTAAAAGACAAACTGCACATAGTACAATTCTTCCACTCACTCCTCCCCTTGTCTTCTTTCACACGCACCGGCGAAGCAACTTCTACTTCTTTTTCTTTCTTCTTCAGGGGGGGAGGTACTGCTGTCTCTTTCTTTGAGGGGGGAGGTACTGCTGCCTCCTTGAAGGGGAGAGCGAGATCTGTCTTTGTTAGTTGAACTGTAAGAGTTTTGAGTACAGGTTTCTTGTCTATGGCGATTTTTGGTTTTAGATCTGTGAAAGGATACATGAAATAAATATGGATAAGAACCTAACCAAAAAATAAGGGAGAGGGTTGACTGGGCGGTCTTTTCCGGGCCTGCAGGCCTTTGAAACGCTACCTTCGCCTCCCCCAAATGCAGAGCGACATATTTATTTACGATGCGCGCCGATCAATTTGCGGAAAATCCATGCCACAGTGTAAAATATTATTAGTTTTTTTTTTCCACAGTCTCAGATCAACAAAAAAAGGCCTGAGACTACGGACTACTAAAATAAATTTTTCAATATAAGAATAAAGTGATTAACGAGAAAATTAATATCATTGTAAAAAAAAAGCGTGGGGTGCTTTCGAATTACAGAGTTAGTGTAAGAATGTCGTACAAAGCACCCCACGTTTTTTTTACAATGACATTAATTTTCTCGTTAATCACTTTACTTTATTCTTATATTGAAAAATTTCTTTTTTACGTTCTAGTTCAGTTTAAAGCGTGTTTTTTAGTTTTTTAAACTATAATTTATTTTTCAATTTTTTAGAGATAAATCGTAAATCCTGATGATCCTGATCAGAATAACGGGACAAAATTTTTAAATTATTGTATTGTCATCAGGCCCTGATATGTCTGCAAATTTTCGAATTAATCTGATCATTTAAAGTGGGTAAAAATCGAGTTCAAAGATTCCGTTACATTCATACAAACATACATACAGGTGAAGCTAATAAAAGCGTGTTAAAAAGTCCGTAATTTATTTTGGTATCGCCTTAACGTGCTTTCCAAGGCATCACACCCTAACTTCCAAACTCCGGGCTGTTACTAAGAAATTGCTCATAGAAAAACCCAATAATACTTTGCCTGACCCAAGAATCGAATCAAGGACCTTATACTCAACAATCGCGCTAGCGACCACGAGACCAACGGGGCAGACTTTCATAGGAATATTGAGTTTGTATTGTCGTTTATGAGCTCGTGGCTAAGTAATAACAGCCGCACGGGTCGATCCATCAGGTTAAGCTACGCTTGCCGGGGTTGGTCCGTGGATGGGTGACAATCTTTACATACCGAGACTCCTCCATGCCTCGGAAAAAACGTCAAGCCGTTGGTCCCGGCTGTCATTCGTGGATCTTTGACAGTCGTTACGGGTCTGCAATCAGTCTTACCAAGGGGTATCGTATTACCCAGTTGTGGAGGTCAGATAGGCAGTCGTTCCATTTAAAATACTGGTATTCAGCTGCAGTCGGTTACGACTGGAAGCCGTCCCTAACATAGTTGAGAAAAGGCTGGGCAAATTGATTGATTTTCGTGTCTTCTAACAACTATTCAGCTCACCTCTGGTCAATATGACGATATTCGGAACTCCCATGACGTTATCTGATGACTCTGCGACACACTTGCTGTCGACCTCCACAATACGGCTGAGAGGCAGTGCTTCATCGCTGGAACCTTCAGAGTCACTTCGAGTACACTTTGTTTGGCGCTTCTTTACTCTCTTCCTGAATCTGGAAAAATTGAGGAGGCTAATGTTTGATGGTGCGGTTAAGACTTTAATGCAGATAGCAGGAATCCTGGATTTGTTACGAAGTTCCTGTTTCTGGAGTCCTGACTGACAGAGATCCCTGCTGTATCTGATGTCGGTGAGCTACAACTTTTGACGGTAATGGTGAAAAGAAATACGAAAAAAACCGGCCAAGTGCGTGTCGGGCCACGCGCAGTAATAGGGTTCTGTAGTGCACGCCGCCGCACGTCGTTATTCGAGCGTAAATATTATTAATTTAGAAATCATTATTATATGTTATGATTTTATTTTTGTATATTTTTACATGGTTCATAAACTTATATTTACTACCTGTTTTACACAACTAACAACGTTATATAAGTAATTTTTAATGGAATTTGTACGAAATTTTTACTGTTCCGAGTACATTTTACAAGTTGGTCGACTATTACTCGTAAACTTGAAAAGCCTACTTAGCTGTGATAGTTTTCCTTTTAATTTCGTTTGTATACTACTACCGTGAATTTTTTCACCCATCCAAAACTAACCTTTTAAAGCTTAATATTTCAGATACGGATCCCTAAATCGAAAAATTTAAAACATCCCAACTTAAGGCCTCTGCCTCGAATTTTGCGGGCAGCGGGGCGGCAGCGGCGGCGGAGCGGGAGCGGCAGGATTTTATGCGTAAAAACAAATGGACCGGACCGCCAAAACAGCGGCGCAGTAGCGGGGCGGGACAATGCGAGACGCGCCGCCGCCGCCGCCGCCCCGCTGCCCGCGAAATTCGAGGCAGAGGCCTTACATGTACAGAAGGTACCTTAAAAAAATTTTTTTTTTCTTGATTTTATTTTACCACTGTCGGCGTGATGAATATCCATGCCAAATTATAGCTTTCTAGTACTAAGAGTTTCTGAGCTAAGCTGCGGACGGACGGACAGACAGACCGGACATAGCGAAACTATAAGGGTTCCTTGTTGACTACGAAACCCTAAAAAATTATTGTTGCAATAATTTTCTTTGCTGAATACCGAAAATATCAGGTTATAAGCAAAAATAAAAAAAAAAATACGCAAGACCACTCCCGCTCCCAACTGCGTTTCGTGCGCTACTGCGAAGTACTGCGAGTGTAGATTCGTTCACGTTCGCGCGCCGTGAACCAAGCGCGAACCCTTTGTTTACCGCCACCGATCGGGGAACGTTCGAAAATGCGCGAAACCATCTACACTTGCGTTTCATGGCTTCCGCGGTCATTCGCGGCGCGAGTGTAGAGCGCGGTTGACCCTCTCAAACCAATAACTCGATACAGACATCGGTAGGTACCATAGACTAATACGAGTATTATACATTATTTTTAGTATATGCGAAACCTGAATATAGTTTGTTCAGAATAAATAACTGAATCAATTGATTGAGTTTAAGTACTTGGGTCACTCAGGATCTTAGGGACAATATAGATATAGAGAGGGAGCGCAGGTCGCTGGCTGTTCGATGTAACATGCTGGTTCGAAGATTTGCACGTTGTACTCATCAAGTTAAGGTAACACTTTTTAAAGCTTTCTGCCAGTCTTTTTACACGTGCAGTCTTTGGACCAGTTTTACGCAGAGGACATACAGCGATCTGCGTGTCCAATACAATAACGCGTTCAGGATACTGTTGGGGCTGTCGTGGCGTTGTAGTGCGTCCGGTATGTTTGCGAAGGCGCACACAGATGATTTTTACGCCATAATAAGAAAAAGGACAGCATCCATGTCCGGCCGGCTGCGCACCGCCACTAAAAGTGTCCTGAGTGTGTTTCGTGATCGGTGGGACTCCCCTCTGCTGCGTCACTGGGTAAGGATTCACACCAGTTGAGGATAATAATATATTGGTACCTTTTTTATAATTTTATATTATACTTACTAACACTAGTCTTTAAGTAATTTCGTTATACTAACACTATGGACTCGTGTCTGAAATAAATAATTTGAATTTGAATTTGAATAATTTTTATACCGTGTTATATTTTGCCCCAAAAATCTTTAAAAAAGGTTACAATATGGACACCGAGCGACGAACACAATTCACGGCAGGTCATAGCGGCACTAGGCACGGGCGCACAGCGGGAGCCGCGTGGTGATCATGTTTTTGTACGGACAACCAGGTAACATAACAAGCTTATAACTTTGTGATTTTTCATGATACAGTTTTGAAATTCTGTACATAGATTCTTTACATAAAAATACTAGACACGTGTTTCGGGTTTCGCTGATGTGTGTATAGAGTGTCCCAGAATAATGTGCACAAACCATCAAGCTGAACAACTTTTTCCCGGGGACCAACATCGTAATCGTGGAAAAAAAATCAGTCGTCCCTTACAAAATCTCAACACCTACTTGACCAAATGTATGGGACGACTGTTTTTTTTACGATTACGATGTTGGTCCCCGGGAAAAAGTTGTTCAGGTTGATGGTCTGGACCACATCCATAAGTTTGTGCACATTATTCTGGGGCACCCTGTATAATGAGATGATAGCATGATGGTAGGTAGGTACTCCAGGAGACGACGCGTAATGCTAATGTCGGGGCCACATCAACGATGATGGACGTAGGCCGCAGGTGTAGCCACAACTTATTGCGATAACTTTACAACGGCTTCACATTGCCGATTGACGTGACGATAACTCGGTAGCAGCGTTCAAGTGTAGCCACTCAATTTATCGCGATAGTTATCGGAATAATTACCGCGATGTTTATGGTGATGATGGCCATTGACGTTGACATAACAGGATGCTTCCCATTTATAGTTTTTCTACTATCGAATTTAGAGCGACAATTAACCGCATATTACGAGCTCGAGATTATTAGTACCCGTTGTTAAAATGTCACTAAAGAGAATGTCACACAGATATCGAGTGACAGAGACAGCACTACAAAGCCGAAGTTTCTAAAACTCGCATCATATTCATGTTACTGTAGTTAACTCCTGACGTGTCGACTGCACACATGGGTGTGCATAAGGAAAAGTCCTTTATATAATAGGTATATAAGCTTATATCATATATATATATATATATATAAACGTAAAAAAACATCATGCGATGGAAAAAAATCATCATCAGTAGTTGTGAACCTATGGGGTTCGCCCCCCCCCCTCCTCCTCCTCCTGGGGTTTTGGGTTCATAAATTAGTACATAATTTACATCTAAAGTAGTTATGTATTGTGTACACATACAATACTGCTTCCATACAATACCATGACATTCCGATTCGAATGATTGTATTAAAACACAAGCAATATGCTTTGTTACGGCTTACTCTCTTTGTTTTAAATACCTACTCCTGTATAATCCAGGGCATACGCACAACAGGATGCTTTGAGAAAAAAGGTCACAACCATTTAACCTTGTAAACAAAAATCAATTGCTGTCCGTTAGTCTCGGTAAAACTCAAAAACGGCTTGACCGCTTTGCATTTTTTTTTTTTTTGTTTTATTCTCCTCGTTACTGGGGTGGTTTTTCAGCTAGTTTTTGATTGTCGCTTGTCTATGATGGTAATCTAATCCACCTACAATGTCTTTGGCATTGAGGATATACATAGCGGCAGCAACCACGATGATTTAAGGTGGCCCCCCACATTAGGCATGCGCCGGGCATGAGCGCGACTACGCGGCGTGCGCGCTCTACACACGCCGCACGCTGGAAAAGCGCGACGTTCACACGCTCGCCCGGCGCACACCCAAAGAGGGAGGCCCCCTTATACCGAAAAATGCAGTGAAAAGACCTTTGGGTGCATGTTTGTTGTGAAAAAACTACTTCCCCTCGCTGTGCCGTGTCTGTCTGTCTATCTGAAACTTTGAACGCGATAAACTCAAAAAATACCGAACGGATTTTCATAAGGTTTTCACCAATGAATGGAGTGATTCATGACGAAGGTCTAGGTGAATAATCAATTAAGGTTTTGTGTAAATTGGTTGAAATATGACGATGTTTGTTGAAGATGTCGGAAAAAATCGGAAGCTTTACTGACGTGCGCAGTGTAATCAATATAATTACTTATATGAAAAGAATGTATCACGGAATGAATACATTGTTACTTTTAATCCCAGTAGTACGCTCCCGTGGTATATTTTCCGACAACCAAGCAGGCGAAGCCGCAGGCAAAAGCCCCTTAATAATGTTTCGAGCTGGGGATCGGGATAAATAAATTTATGCCAATTTACACCAAAAATAATTTAAATAATCACAAATACAGTAATCAGAAACTTTAAGCAGAATCACTTGTAGCTCACTGTTAGTTCACTATTGGTTCACTGTATCGCATTACTAGCTGTACTGCCATACACCGCTGGCATCCCCTTTTTATATGACGAGTGTAAGCTTCTAGAAAGTTCGAGAACATTCTAGTACTATCTAGAATGCTGCAAAACGACACTTAACCGACTAGAACATTCTGGAAGGGTTTACAAAGTTCTAGAAAAATCTGTCACGAATCAACGTATCGTGTAGTTCTGCTACTCGATAACAGATGGCGTTAGCGTCTACGTAACAATAAACTACGCCTGTACGAATTTTATTTTAGAGATGTATTATTCTTTCTGTTATATATTTAACACTCACCGTTTCCTCGGCCTCTTATAAACCGCCCCAGGTTTCTTCGTCTTAGTCTCCTCGTTGTTGTTAATATTGATGTACTTCTCACAAGTGACTGCAGGCTTCTGGGCCTCCTCGCTGCTTGAGATCGAGTCACTCTTGTCGCACGCAAACAAGTCTGTTTCATTACTGAGATCATTACTGTCTATTTGGTCACTGGAATTAATTAATAAGAATAATAGAAATTGGAAAATCGGAAAGTACAAGTTACAGTACAAGTTTAATACGGAACGTTAAAAGATTTGTTTTAATTGTTGAGACTATAATTAACGTTTGCCTAGCTGTTGCCCAACTATGTTGGGGTCGGCTTTCAGTTAAACTGGAATACCAGTATTTTACATGGAGAGATCTAGGCTATCTGACCTCTACAACCCAGTTAATGGGTAATACAATACCCCTTGGTAAGACTGATTGTCAGACTTTTGGGCGTTTGACCACTAAAGTTGATTTTGAGAATTCAACAATATCATATGTAGTTACATAGCAGACGAAAGCAGTTGCTTTCGAGTGTGTTTATGATCTCATCATCTGCCTAGCCTTTTTCCAACTATAATGGGGTCAGCTTCCAGTCTAGCCAGATGCAGCTGAATACCAGTATTTTACATGGAGCAACTGCTTATCTGACCTCCACAACCCAGTAACTGGGTAATACAATAATATCCCCTGATAAGACTAGTTGTCAGACTTTCGGACTTCTGATGCAATGTTTTCTTCCATGACAACTGTTAAAGATCCACAAAGGACAGCCAGGACCAACCACTTAACATGCTATCCGAGGCATGGAGGGGTCTCAGAATGTAAAGATGATCATCCATCCACAGACCAACCGAGGCAAGCGTAGCTCAACCTGTGTGTTTATGAGCTATTCTCATAAAGTATGTGCTGATTCAGAATACCATTATCATATTAATGACATCATTACTTAAAGTTCATTGTATACATATATAATTCTTGTAGAAAAACAATGATTCAAAAAGTGGTTTTATCACAATAAAAAACAGGTATAAATAGATTCTCAATTAAGTTATTGATAAGTAATTTCTATGCACTAAATTCCAAAAAAAATAAACTTTCTAATAATACTCCAACCTGCACAGTTACAATTTAATATTGTAAAAATATTCTTCTAACATAACATAACAAGTCACAAAGTTGACAGAATCAATTGTGAAATTTGTCCTTGAAAACTACAAATAGATTTCACACTGAAACTCATTGGAAACCAGCTTACCCAATAATGTTATGCCGTGTAGGGATATGATATACATAAATAAATACTAAATTGATGTTGGATTTAGTGTTTTAACATAAAATATACAGCAAAAATAAAATGTAAAAGTTACCTGTGTTCGGACACATCACTTTGAGCTTCTGTCTCCAATTTCTTTATTTGAAATGTTATATTTATCCTTTTATATATCTCCTCTGTTATATTTAGACATTTTTCATACTTAGAATCCAGCCGATCTCCAGGCACCGACCAAATATCTTTGTTATCCCCCAAAGCAGACATTTTGGGAGTTTAACACAACTTACAAGATTCTTATTGGATAATTAATGGAGTTTTCCAGTTCCTTATTCCCTTTAGACGGTTTTCACAACGAGAATTGAGCAACACAGCCATATTTGTGACGGCAAACGGATAAAGTTTTATGGCGAAATGGTCAACCACTGCCGCCTATAAAACTGAGTTCAAATAAGCTTGTCTGACCACTTTTCACACTTGTTTCTAACAAAGAACAATAAAAACACGCCTTACATGCCACCCAAATGCGTTTTCCACGCCCAATTCACGAGAAAACACGAGGAAATAGCTATTTCCCAAACAAAGGACTTTATATCAACAATTTTATAGCTCCATAAACCCGTCACAAGCACAGATATTTGCAATTAAATTACTCTGGACATGAAATAAGCTTTAAGACTAGATAAAATTATGGTTGTTACTATTAATGTAGTATTTTAACAATAATTAAACAAATAACAATAAAAATAAAACCTAAGTTGCCTTCCGGCTTTTTTTTGATTTCTTGACGTTTTTAATATAGTGTTGCTGCTTGTTTGATTAATTGCACATAATTTTAATATAATTTTTGCCATAGACAATCTTATTTTTATGGAACAATGAGATCATGAGGCTGGCGAAAATAGAGTTTTGTGAAGGGCAACATCGGAAAAAAACAAGTGAAACATTATGATTTTCGTTCAGAAACCATTCTTGCAACCTCAGAACAATAACTAAAACTAATAAAGGGTTCCCGAAAAATCAATTTTTATTGCGATATTGTCAATGTTTTCGTGATTGATACACATTGATGCTCAAAACGATCGTCTACAAAATTTGACAATAAAGGCGTGATTTTATTAGGGCAAGTCTTGCATGCAAATATGACGTCACACTTGCATACTGCACACACTTGCATTGGAATTGAACATTGATCTATAAACATAAGTCAATGGATTGGAAACATATTTTCGAGAATATGCAAATTGCAAGGTTTTACTTCCACAATTAAATAAAAAAACAAAAGTCACTCGAAACGTGCAACCTAACGTTTGCGCGTTCAATTTGCACGTCACTTGAATAAAAAAATGTACAAGTTCAAACTACCTCATACAAGTTGCAGCTTGTATGAATACTACTACGTCTGAGCTTGTATGCATGTTTATTCAAGTCGTATGCAACTTGCATACAAGTAACTATAATAACAGTACCTACTACAGAAACCATTGACAATTGCAATTGATCGTTTTGGGGACCCTCAGACGTATTATTATAATGGATTTTTGATGAACAAAACAAACACAAATCGGTTTTCTTTTATATTATAGAACAAATAAGGTACCTACTTAGCTCTTGTTAAACAATTATGATCAACATTCAGACTTCAAGCAATGACAGAAATAAAAGGATCTGTCTCTAGTTCTGGACGAAACTCCGCCAAGCGGCCAAGTCAAATTCTACCTGTCAAACGCCATGTTTGATGATGTTCGTTTGTACTTTGTACAGACAATAGCACATCCGGTTATACCACTTTCTCCAAATGATTTTAAAATGTTGGTTTCTATCCAACATTTTAAGGTTCAAACTCGAATGAGAAATTCGAGTAACTTGACCTGCTACTGTGTGTCCATAGTATCTCAATGGTTGCTGTGGGTTTCTTTATCATTCACAATATTTGCAATTTTAATATTATTTCTATAATCATCGATCTTGAGTATGAGGTCCCGGATTCGATTCCCAGGACAGGTTTCTCAGTAGCATCCTGAAAGTGGCTGAAGTCTGGATTTGTACCCGGTTGATGTGTGTGACTGATTGGCATGGCCATCAGGGATTTTAATTTTGATAACATACTTTGACTATACTTAAAAATTGAACTCATTATATCTTCTTATCTAAGACCCGACTAAATCTGTTACTTAGCGAAAAGTTGCGACAAAACAAATCTTCGCTAGGTGGCCTAGTTTTAGAGATATATGTAAATGTGGCCAAGCTGGGGAGATGCTCTGCAGATCGGCCACCTATGAACGCTTATAGCTTTTGAACCTTTGAACTTTTGACCGGCAAATTCTGATATTTGGCGGCAAATTTCGACAAATTTTTCCGAGTTATCAAAATTAATATCCCTGATAGTGGCCATGCCAGTGTCAATCACACGGCGTGATGTTATTTTTATGTTGATAGGTATAAAAATACTGGTATTCAGCTGCATCCGGTTAGACTGGAAGCCGACCCCAACATAGTTGGGAAAAGGCTAAGCAGATTGATTAAGGTATAAAAATAAAACAAAGAAATAGAGCCCCAACTGTTTATTCTCATCATTCGAGATTTCTTTCGACTCGAGCATATTTTCTTTACAAAATTCACATCACATTCACGCACACTTATATAACGGGAATACATATCTATTGATTTTAACATTAAATGCAGGTTTAAATCTATTGACAATTTATAATAACTAACGAAAACAATATGACAGTCTACCAACTTAGTGGCTCAACGATTTTGTTATGCATTGATAAAGGCTTGTTGGAAGACTGTATGTAAGCTGTGGTCATGCTGTGAAAAATGATTTTTACCTATTTTCGAATAGAAAATAACTTGATTATAAATTGTCAATACACAACATTAAATTGGTGTTTCTGTTGCCGCTTGAAATAGCTTAGAAATAACATTTTTACAATTATCACTCCGTTTAGTACTGAATTTAAAATGTTCGCGCCAAAATAAAATGTCAAAATGGCCATCTTAGATTGACTTCGACAAATCTCTTGTATTTAGTTGATATTTACATTGTAAACAGTATTCCTTATAAAAATAATATTAATTACAGTTGCTTATTAGTTATTTATTTATATATTTCTCGTTTTTATAAAGATATTTACAACGAAAGATTATTATGCGAACAGATTTTACACTATTTCTTACTGTACAAATTTGACTATTCGGGACTTAATATAAGTTGAAAAGTGTCGAAATCATTCACTACAATTTTAAAATCAGTACTAATTATAATATTTATAAAAAGTCGATCTTATACCTTTTATAAAAACGATCTTAAAATATGTCGAGATGTTAATAATTAACAACTTTGATACCAGTATAAAAGGCACTCGTTAAAATGCGAAAATTCGCGCAAATAGAAGTTATTCTGTACAGTACGGCCGATGAACATACTCTATCATTTGGTTCCTAAAAAGTTATTGCGCGGCCTTCTGCACAAAGTTCGGACCGGCAATAATTCATCGACCGTACTGTAAAGGTGGCTAAAGACTTGCTAGAATCTTCGAATATCTTTCGTTTTTGAAGCAAATCTGAAGGCCAATTCTCGTACCTAAAAACGTTCAAATTAAAGTCGCAATCGCATGCCAGCGACAATCAAATGTCAAAAATGTAGGTAAACGCTATACAATTTTTGACAGATTGAGACATGAGATTGCGTTGTTAAAAATACGGGAATTGCCCTTTCACGTAGCTATTTAAGCGAATTTTGCATTGTTTAATAGATTCTTCTATACTTTCTCGATTAGAACTTTATCACAGAGCGTAAATGTACATTGCTTTTAATGCTTTGTTTGTAATAGGTATTGTATGCGTAAGAAGAAATGATATAGAAATATATATGAATAAAATACATACTTAGCCTCTGCCACAATGTGAAATGAACCTCAAATGCACTGATGTTTTAAATGCACACAATTCCAAAGAAATTCTTATAAAAATGGAAAATAAATATTTCATGAATAAAGTATGCCATGTTTTTCTACGCATACAATACTCAAAATATGTTTTTTTTTTCCTAATAATTTCCACGTTTTTTGCAAAGAAAACTACAAACTGAGATCATTTTTTTTTTACTATTTTTTCATAAATTTGTATTTGTTTTTTTTTTGTCATTTATAAATTTATAGACTACTACGATAATAAGAAATAAGTGATTACTACTACTGAAAATAATAAAAAGAATAAGAAAATTAATTATAACGGCAAATTGTATTTTTATATCAGATATTCTCAAAACTCACAGAAAGAGTTAGTCATAAAATTGGAAATATGTATAATTATTATTATTTATTAATTAATTAGTTAAAAAATATTTTTTACAATAACTATAATACTTAAATTACAGATACTAGATGTACTTAAAAAAGAAACTTTCGGTGGAGATTTTTTTTTTTACTTTTTTCGCATATAAAAAGTTACCTATTCATGCATTCACTCGGTTTTTATGTGACTCAAATTCTTATATTTAAAAACGCTAAGAGCGAGATTTGGGGAGCAACTGCGGCGCGACAGTTGGTCGATTGTTGCACAACTGTGCGGCAACTGTGAGCCAACAAAAAATATTTACTCGCCCAGTTTTTAAAGCTCGCTAATTTAACCCTAATAAAATTTAATACTATCCATTTTCAACACCACTTTTGATATTGTATCCACCAAACACACCACAGTTCCTACCCCAGATTTCTCCCAATACCTTAAAACTAGTAAAATATATGGAATATTCTTTTTTTTTTTGAACTTTTTTTTCTCTAGTAAGAAAAATCACAGTAAGGAAAAGCTTTGGGATGACAGACAACGCTTCTTTCATACATATTAATATAATAAAAACATTAGTAAAGCTATTATGGGACTGATATAAAAGTTAGGTTCCTGGAAAGTAGTCGGAAATATTTCCTGGTTACAAAAGTCAACTATTTAAGTTCTCAGCCTACCCCAAAGAACCCACAAAACGAAAGAAACGTTGTCCACCGCAATGCAAAAACATTATATAAAAAAAAAACAACTTCACATTGAATAATACTCCAAATATTACTTTTATTTACAATTAATTAAATTTTGAACTGGATTTTTTTTGAATTTTGAAAATGCACCATTTTTATAATTTTTTTTTGTCCTTTTATTCGGATTAATTATTAATTAAACTTAATTTTATTCGAAACATACATTTTGAGCGATTGTGGCGCAACTGCGTGGCAATTCCGTGACAGTTTGTATTTAGAAAATTGGTCGTGAAACTGAGAATAGCGATAAAATTGACACGAAAAAGTATTATTTAAAATTCAAGCCAATCTAAGAGCCATATCTCACAGGGATGCACGCAGGCGGCGCGGCCAGTTCGCTTCGCCAACAAAATGCATGGTTTGGCTGCGTGATCAAGCGGACGCCAGGTGAATCACCCACGAAGTATTACATTTAGTTGGCAGCGCGACTTGGCGTCCCGGTTAGGTGTGGCTCTAATAGTAATTTAGCAGTCTTATTACTAATTTATGAACAAGACCTAATTATTGGTCAACTTTACCTCAACCTCAAAATCGTACACCCCACTTTGCTAGTCACAAAGCAAGGTACTATCACGAAACGACGACACAGTCGCACCCCATTCGCACGCCTACACACACACAAATACACCCACAGACAACGGATCACATACATTTTGACATTCTCAAAATTAGGATCACGCGTAGATCGAGAGACATAAATCCTTCTTGAAAAAAATAAACTAAAATTAAAAATTTAGAACCACGGCATTTTCTCCATTTTTTTTTTTAATATAAATTAATTAACACAGAATTGTTTTTTTTTTTAAATGTAAAAGTAAAATAAACTTAAAACTTTTAATTTGGAGACGAGATATTATAATGTGGTCAAGCAGTAAGCTATATGGCCAAATATTTGGCAAAAATATTCGTAAAAATTGCTAGTAATCTACAATATTGGTACAAAGATGAAGATTAATATGCACAGTAGAAAAATAATAATTCAGACATAATTATTGAGCTATTATTTTCGTGTTACCCAGTAACCGTGTTGTGGAGGTCAGATAGGCAGTCGCTCCATGTAAAATACTGGTATACAGCTGCACCCGGTTAGACTGGAAGCCGACCCCAACGTAGTTGGGAAATGGCGAGGCATATTATGAGTTATTTTTTTTTTTTTTTTTTAAATATGTTTGGACATATCACACAACGCCATCTAGCCCCAAGCTAAGCAACCTAATGCTTGTGTTATGGTAACGAGATGGCTGATAAACTACTTATATACATTTTTTTTTTTTGTAAATACATACATATTATAGATAGAAAAACACCCAGACTCGGAACAAATACTTGTAGGTCGTACAAATATTTGTTCCGTGCGGGAATCGAACCCGCGACATGCTGCGCAGCAGTCAATCGCTCAACCACTGCGCCAACCGTGTCGTCCTTTTTATCGCGACTTTGATTGAATGCTTTAAATAAATGCTTTACTGCTTTCAACCATATTACATTCTCGTCCTCATTTCGAATACGACCGCTAAGACCCGACAAATGTGAAGTTCTACTTGTCATCCATTTAGATTTATATTTCAAGTCTAACTATAATAAACTACAATAATTATATTAATAAGACCTTTTAGAATTCGAGATGTATTTTAATAGTCACTATAATAATAATTTTTCGTTATTAAATGCTTCAATCAAATGTCAATTTTTTTAAATTAAAATTATCGATAAAAAATGTCGGCATTTTTATAAGTAAAATTCCAAAAGATCTCATTTTTTTTAATAATTCAGCTGCCAGGTACAAATTAGGTTTATATTTAAAACACTAAAAGTACCACCCTAACATAATAACAGATGGTATCGCTCGAAGAGTGATGTTCAGGTTACAATTTTTGTTTATAAGTACCACTCGCGACTATTTATCAGCTAAAATAAAGAAGTTTCGTATCAAATGGTCACTTCAAATATTGCAGGAAGTTGCTGTCTGTCTAGCTACAATGTCGCTAAGATATATATTTTTAGCTCTAAGTATCACTAAAAGTACCACTGAAGCCTCATTTGGAACTAACAGCGCAGTTCGAGATTCAATTCTGTCCTCAACTAGCACTAAAAGTACCAAGTAAGTCACAGCTGCAACTATGTATCTCCTAAAGTACCATTCGACCCTTTAGCCTAAATTGTCACTAAAATGTAACATGTGAGTCTCCAAGGTGTGCGTAGAAATACCACAATATTCTTCAATACCGGATGATGTCTGCTACTACAATCAGCTTGGTACCGGTTAGTGTCCGGCTGCGATGCCACTTTAAGTACCGGATGCGTGCCGGGTCGGCGCGGCCGCTATTAGTTATCGCAGTACACCGGAAGTACGGGACTGCGCGGCCAATCAGATGTCTCTTCGTTTTCACTACTTTCACTACCCGATCTGGTGGTTGAGAAAATGAAAAAAATATTATTACTTGCTTTTTCTGGTTTGTCGCTTTTGACAATTCTGGGTCGCATTGGCTAGCAATTGTAATAAAAACACAACATAACATCATTGTTTCCCTGAAGGATTAGGCAGAGGCAGGAGTCCTATATAATGGGGGCGAGCCTATTGCCATCAACCGGGCACAATTCCAGACTCCGGGCTGACAAATTTCAGATAGGAAAACCCAAATTAAGAAATAAAGAAATAAAAGAAACATTAATCTGATTGGAATAAAGAGTTTGTTGCTAAAAAATACATACATATATATACATACTAAATAATACTTTTACCAAGGAACTAAACCTGAAATCTGAAAAAAAAAACAGCTGTTCTGTACAAAGTGCAAAACCTACGCGAACAAAATGTACGAGACAGCCGATTTTTTTTTCATATTTCAGGGTTAGTTCCATGGTAATGTTGTTCATTTTCAAGAGTACTACTCTCTGTTATAGTATGTTTAACCAAAATAAATAAAAAATAATTTTGATTAAAATTGTTAAATAAAAAAAGATGCTTTTTTGAAAATTGTAATCAATTAGCGAACTAGTAAATAATATCAATTTAATAGGGACCTAATTATTAAAACACATTTCTATTGTGTTATCTAATAAACACAGCTCAAAAAGTATTATCTGTTTTGAGAAGATAAATGCCACAATAAAACCGTGTGTTTTTAGTAATTATTTATTAAATTAATATTATTTTCTAGTCCGTTAATTGATTGAATCAATCATCATTGTTTCGATGAAGTTGAATGTTTAATACAAACACTAAACAACGGTAAGTGGAAGATGTCGTCATGCAACATCTTCCGATCCCAAGACATGTCGTAGGGCTAACTCCAAAATCCATACTAAAACTTCAAGCTCTAATCCCTATCACACTCCATAGTACAATCACTCCTAAAATACATCAACACCTACCGCACCAACCCTCTCTCCTCACTCATATCACGCATACCCGCACTTACTTCATAGCCTCTTACTCACACCAAAGACACATACGCACACACACTCATGCACACACACACACACACACTCATGCATACACTCGCACTAACATACGCACTATCACTATGCGCGCGCTATTAAATTACCCAATTTTCATTTCTTTTCCTTTTTGTTTAATATATACTCCTCCTTTAAAATGGAGGATTTGTCTACTTATTTAAAAATTCATTATCATAATTCAATAACTTGTATACGACAATGTACTGTAGTTGAAGGGCGGAATGTCCTAGCACAAGCATTTATTTTGCTTAAAGGGTCATTCCTAAGGTATAAATGTAACTACTGTAAGTTATTGAAATAAACATTTTTTTTTTTAATTTTTCAAAAAAGCATCTTTTCATTTGACAATCTTAAAAATAAGGCCCCATGTGAGCAAGAAAGGTGATAAAATACGAAAGCCTTCTTAATAAACGTGAGACTTCACGTCACTTGACAGCGCGATGTCTTGGTTTTTTATTTGGTCTGAGGGTTACTTAAAGCTACAAAAAATAGTACAAAATATTAAATTTACCTGGTCCTGGTGGGCGTGGCGTCGACTGCGAAGTGTTGCTCCTCGATGGTGGGTAGCAAGGAGGTAAGGCGGTCCGTAGGACGTAGCACCTGTGGATACAAACGTTTATGTGTTAATACATTATACTTCTAATAGCTGAGTAATAATTGGGTATGGCAGGCTCAGGGCAAGAACAATTGATACTGAAGGCAGTTGTAATGATAAACTGCAAGAAATAGAACTCTATGACTGCCCGAGCATACAATTTCAGCACAGCTGTTCCTGTCATTCTTTAAAAGCGCTTTATGCATTTTTACTTCCGATTCCGGTTAGAAAACCTATTAAAAAACATGCTGTAAATAATATTCTGAATGGACCATTCTAGTTGTCTACCACTGACTCGCATGTTCAGTCGACTAGAGCAGCATTTAAGTCACATTCACTTTAAAACATGTTTGTACCTTGTTTACTACATAGGGTGACTGGTAATTAGTGACCGATACTAAAACACATGATTATACTCATGATAACAAACAACTTTTACTATGGGATCAAACCTGAAATCGCGAAAAAAAAATCTGCTGTTCCCTACATTTTGATGAGTAATGCCAACATAAATGTAGAATGTAGGGAACAGCTGTTTTTTTTTTAGCGATTGCAGGTTTGGTCCCATAATAAAAGTTATTTGTTATCATGAGTACAATCAAATGTTTAAGTTTGGTCACTCACTACCAGTCACCCACACTTTTAAAAATATTATATGAGATGACGGGTGCATTAAAAATAATTGATTATTAATGATGATTGAATAATGATTGTTTGATTAATAATAATGACGTTTGCGCGTGCGTACTTGCGCTATAAAGCGACACCCGAATGGCTGAATGGAATGATTTGAGTGGTCATGTCGACTTGTCAACCTAGGTTTGTACGAGAGCAGTGTAGCCGCTTACCTTGAGCGTACGCTCGGAGAGACGCCACACGAGTCGCTGTCGCTGGTCGCGCCGCGCTTCACATCGCTCGTAGCGCGTCACCACGTGCCGCACTCGCGAGCGAGCGTGCGCTAGCGATGAGTCGCACATCTATAACAACATACACATTATTAGAAGGACATTGACGGGTGTGAGGGCTGTTGGTAAACATTCGGCAATATCACTTGAAATGTATTTAAGGAGGACGCGCTGTTAAATTAAAATTTTCTTGCGTTTTATGCAATTTTCAGGTCCGTGTCAGGTTGTATCTTGATCAAAATATGATACGCGGGAATAAAACAAATATATTTACATCAGTTTAACCATAAAAATCATCAATTCATCTCGCTAAGTTAGATTTCGTTCGTTCGACGAATCTGCACGAAATCTAACTTAGAGAGATGTATGATGTGTACACAGCGCATCCTCCTTAAAAAAAAACATGATGGCGACATTAGTTGCGATTTTGACCACGCGTCGAAATGATCTTGTAGCGCTTCATCTGTAGTGTGTATCGTGTTTAGCTATTGTTGAAATGCATAAACTGTACTTGGGGGCTAGACAAATGGCATTTGCTTCGCAGCGAATCTAAAACAATCGCTATCGACGCAACTCTATGGAAGTTATAGTCTATCAATTCGATGACATATGATCACGTGACATTTCGATAGCTCATGTTAGCCCCATACATTTTTGGCTTTTCGAATGTTACTTTGTCTAGGCCCTCTTGCCTCAATATCAATCTGCCTAGCCTTTTCGATGAGGTTGGCTTCCAGTATAACCGGATGCAGCGGAATACCAGTATTTTACATGGAGCGACTGCCTATCTGACCTCCACAACCCAGTGACTGGGTAATACGATAAGACCCTTGGCAAGACTGGTTGTCTTCGGGCTTCTGACGACCCATAACAACTGTCAAAGATCCACGAATGACAGCCGGGAGCAACGGCTTAACGTACTTTCCGAGGCACGGAGGAGTCTCGGTATGTAAAGATGGTCACTCATCCACGGACCAACCCCGGCAAGCATAGCTTAACCTGATGGATCGATCCGTGCAGCTGTTATTACTTAGCCACGAGCTTCTCTTGTCTAGTGAGATGAAAAACGATTGGGTTGCTTCGAGCCACACAGAATCCCACAAACAAAGATACATAGATATGTCTTTGCTGTTGCAGTCGGGTAAACAAGAGTAAAGTTTAAAAACAGCGTTTTTGAATAGTTAAAGTAATAGTTACATGGCAGTGCAGCTGAAGTTGACGAGCGAAGTCGTACAGGTAGTACGCGTGTTCGGGAATAGCGCCGCTTTCCTCAGCCGCGGCCAGAGACTCTGCCAACTGTTGCTCTACAAACAAAATTGTGAGTTAGTAAACACGAAGCAATAAAAGAATAATAAGGAGAATAATTTATTGTTCCAACAATAAGTGTTACAGATTGCTTTTCCACCAGTTACTGGAAAGCAGAAACTATGCAATACAATACAGTACTTAGCTTTAGTGGAAAAGATCACCTATGTCCTGTATCCTGTACTAGTAAAAAAACTGTATCACAGGAGACAGGGCCTTCCATATAAAATGAGTCAGCGTATTTAAGGACGCTGTTACAAATGGCTAGTCAAATCATTACTTTTTTACACAAAAGTATGTTTAATAAATAAAATTTTAACATTTTAAGAATGTAAAGCATTTTATTTCACAAACATACTTTTGTGTAAAAAGTAATGAATTGGGTACCTATTTGTAACAGCGTCCTTAAGCTGATGTTTATTGGAAAATGCTAATAAGTAATAAAAGGATACATGAAAAATTAGGAACAAGTTAGAATTTAAACTAAAGTAACTGTAGGTGTGAGTGTGTTGTGTAGGTGTATTGTTTAAGTGTGGGGTGTGGTGTGAATGAGTTGATGTAGTGAGTGTGTGTATGTGATTGCGTATGTGTGCACAAAAAAAAAAACAAACAATAATAAAAATTTTTTGGCGTATTCTCGGTAGGATGTAGGAATGAACTACGCACGGAATCGGTAATAGTAATTAATGAAACTGTTACATAATGAGGGGTAAAAACACGAGATAGTATCACACGAGTGTTTTAATACCTAGTTATATGCAGTTTCATACACAACTTTATCTACTCTCTAGAGTCATATCTTAGCTGCCACCGCTTATTTTTATTACGGACGCTTTTAACGTTCTGCATCATTCTCACATGTATATTTTCAACATGAATAGTGTAACCAATATTTTGTAACCATATTTTAATTTGAAAGAGTGTCCGTGGATGGTCTTGCCCGTTTTTCTCCATAGGAACCTATTACGCTTTGTAATGGGCAACTAGCTTCATCTTTCTGACTCCGCTTTTGGAATGGGCGACCAGAATCAATTCTATTTCCTTGTAAATTTTGACGTTGTAAAATGTTATTATAGGCTAACAAGAATTAAATGATTTAGAAAGAAAGAATAACGTATATTTGTACACAGTTCGTGAAACAAATAACATAAAAAAAGTGAAAATAATGTTTTAAACGCCAACAGTGTACGGCACACACGGATTCGACTTTGACTTGAGGAGGATACACATGTGTGTTGTTATAATTACTCACCTAGTTTGTAATACAGCAACACGAGCGCTAGTTCACTGGTGCGAGTGTTGACGCAAGCCGCGTCGCAGCACACGATCTCGAGCAGTTGGACTAGCTCCTCCTCCTGATAGGACAAACAGAAATACATATTATATCAATTAGACAAACATACAAATATTGTTAGAAAAATACATAGGAAGGCGTCTGTCGCAGGTTCGAACCCAGACAGGCACTTTCTGTAAATCTCAAAACGGTGAAGGAAAACATCGTGAGGAAACCGGCATGTCCTAGAACCAAAAATTCTAAGACACTCAATCTGCAAACTGCCTAACCTTTTCCGAACTATGTTGGGGTCGGCTTCCAGTCTAACCGGATGCCGCTGAATACCAACATTTTACATGGAACAACTGCCTATCTGAAGTCCACAACTCAGTTACTGAGTAATATAATAAATACCCCTTGGTAAAACTGATTGTCAAATTTTCAGGCTTCTAATGACCCAACACGACTGTCAAAGATCCACGAATGACAGCCGGGACCAATGGCTTAACGTGCTTTCAGAGGCATGGAGTGGTCTCGGTATGTAAAAATGGTCATCCATTCACGGAACAACCGCGCCAAGCGTAGCTTAACCTGATCGATTGACTTGAGGTACTAAACCAATTTTGTTTAGAAATTAACATGCCAATGCTGTTTATGAATGAAAATTTGCATTTTGATTTATTTTTATAAAATAATTAATTAGAAATAATTTCTCAGTAGCAGCCCGGAGTGTGGATTTGTGCCCGGTTGATGGCAACAGGCTCGCCCCCTGTTACATGGGACTTACACATAACTGGCGAAATGTGGGCGTACTATAGGTACACCTCTGCTTAACCATTCGGGGATTACTAGCGAGGAATTCTCTAACTATTCATAAAAAAAAAATACTGTATTCCATAGTCTATGTCTACACTGAAATAGTCCAGTAAGATTGTTGTCTTTGGAAAGTTTATTATATCTCCATTGACATAACTACAGATATAAGGGATCAGTAGTTAGCTTTTTAGGAGAAAAATCCGACTTTTATTAATATCATACAACTAGTTATTGAGTAAGACTGGTTGTCAGACTTTCGGGCTTCTGTCTACCCATAACGATTGTCACAAATCTACGAACGCCTGGACTTATAGTTAAGGCGAAAGGCGAGCATAAAGAATTTAAAAAATATTTCTTTTTAAAATTCTATAGGCTATGTAACATTAAAATAAACCCATAATCCCCCAGTGTCTTTATTGGTGAACGTGTAGACGAAATTTTATTGAAATTGCTTTAATTACAATCAAATAAAACAGTTTTTTCTCATAAACAATGCAAATTTTGGGGAAACTGCGATTTTTATATCAAGGCAAATTGAGTGTCAATCGTATTTTGACCCAAAAGAAAATCTTCAATTTTTATCTTCATGACAAAAATTGATTTTGCGTGCAGCTGAAATGGGTCAAAATATCTTCTTTGGGACCCATTTCGCCTTAACATTGTATCACCCAATAACTGGGTTGTGGAGGTCAGATAGGCAGTCGCTCCATGTAAAAAACTGGTATTCAGCTGCATCCGGTTAGACTGGAAGTCGACCACAACATAGTTGGGAAAAGGCTAGGCAGATGATGGGCTGTATGCCTATATTCGTACCTGGCAGCTCGGCGGCAGTATAATGGCACACTGCTGCGCGTGCAAGCTCAGCATGGCCCTCAACAGTCGCAGCCAGTCGAGCGCGGTGGTCGTGCGGCATCCTGTCACGAGGCTCAGCTTGTCGACTATGACACGCGACATGCGGATCACGTCTCCGGCTGTGCACGCCGATTGGGATATTGATACTGGAAGAGAAAACAAACAATTATTAGTCATTTTTAGTACAACACACCTGTATTCCCCATAGGCAACCAAAACCCATGTACTACTCAACTAGGTATTGAACCCAGCATCCTTATCAATCACAATCTAAAGCATATTGCTAATCCATTGCTTCATATGTTCGAAAAATTTGTCTGCTCAACAACGCAATCAATTTTGTTGAACTGACAAAATGTAACCGATTCCTACTGTATAGCTTGTCCACTCTGAAATGACACGCCCCACTACCGCATTCACCGTAGTGTACGTATACAAATTTATACTGTATTCAGGGAGTCGTGAGATAAAAGGTAAACAAACCATAGTCCGTTCAACCGATTTTGACTTCTATTGCGTTGGTGGTATGACAAATGGCAGCTCCATTAAACATTTGGTATTGTAACCACTTTTTTGCCTTTAATGTCATCCTTAATTAAGCCTACAGAATAGAAATCAAAATCGGTTGACCGGACTGAAAAAAAGGTTTGTTTCAATGTCTCATCTTATGGAATATAAGTAATGGGGCGCGTTATTTCAGAGTGGACAAGCTCTAAGTGTGTTACGCAATTAGCAATTTATCAATTGCCCCGCAGGTCATTCAGGAGATCAGGAGTGTCTCTTGCAACTACTATACCATCAGATCGGTCACACGCTAAACGAGACGAAGTAGAAGTCGCCCGTTAGTACTAATCTAATGCCTGTTTGCAAAGCTATGGAATGAAAATTCATAACTAGTTGTTTAAAGGGCAAAAGTAAACTGTATTCCATAGTCTATGTCTAAACCGAAATAGTCCAGTAAGATTGTTGTCTTTGGAAAGTTTATTATATCTCCATTGACATAACTACAGATATATGGGATCAGTAGTTAGCTTTTTAGGAGAAAATCGACTTTTATTAATATTATACAACCTAATTAACAATACCCCATGGTAAGACTGGTTGTCAGACTTTCGGGCTTCTGACTACCCATAACGATTGTCACAAATCTACGAACGTAACGGGGTTTGGAGCATTGGTATGGCCAAACGAAGCATAAAGAAATTTAAAATTCTATATGCTCTATTACACTAAAATAATCCCATAATTCCCTTATGTCTTTAATGGGGAACGTGTAGACGAAATTTGTTCAGTTTTTTCTCATAAAAAAATGCAAATTTTGAGGAAAATTCGATTTTCTTGTATCACGGCAAATTGTGTCAATCGTGTTTAGACCCTAAAGAGAATCTTCAATTTTTATAATCATAAAAAAGAATAAGGCAAATTTGTAGTTTTTGAGGACAAAAATTGACATGTAGAGGTCTACCTCTACATACATTACAGCCGATGGAATCATGGCCGGTCTGACGATAGACTCTCCGAACTTCCGCGCATGTTCTCTTACACTCGCCCCACGTCAACATTTGGTTCCTACAAAATGTTATTGCGCAATGCGCAGCCTTCTACGCGAAGCCGGCTTGACCGGCCATGATGTATTGTTACAGGATGCTGTTACAATGCCACAAGAGGATCTATTGGCGCTTGGACGGCGTTGACAGGGAGGCACTGTAGACATTTTTAGGGTTCCGTACCTCAAAAGGAAAAAACGGAACTCTTTTAGGACTGTCTGTCAGTCTGTCAAGACTCTTTTCTCTGGAATGCGTGGAGATATCAAGTTGAAATTAACATCAAATACGTAGTAGTAGTCTATGGTACCTTGGAGCTCTAAAAAAATCAAGCTTCTAAGTCAACGCAATAAAAAAAATACGGCCATTTATTTATATATTTTGATACTCGCAAATAAATCAAAACCGTAAATATAAAAATACGTACCGTTGACCTAGATTCATGAAATTTGGCAAGAAGCAAGGTCTCACAGCACAAGTAAAGGAAAAAATCTGAAAATTTGCAGTTGGAGAATTGACCGTGACGTATATCAATGTATGGGAGGACATGTTTTCAACTACAATGTTAATTTTATTTTTGGGATAAATTCTTTTAAACTACGGAACCCTTCATTGTACGTGGTCCGACACGCATTTGACCGTTTTTTGTATCTTTGTATTGATGAAACAAGATGGCGCCGAAAGTTCAGATTTTGACCGCCCGCCAAAAGATTCTGGTATAATACTATGACCTGATTTAATAAATGGATCTCTTCCCTTAATAGATTTTATATAGTTCAGTAAAATGTCGACTTACCCAACTCTTCAACAGAGATCCTACGTTTAGTGTCAGTGTCGGCAGCGTACTGTTCCAGCGCGATGTTCATGCAGGAGACAGTGATGCAAGGCACGTGACACGGACGCACTTTCATCTTTGTAAGGAACCTGGAATAGAAAGAAAATAATATTGTACTTTCTACACAATAAAACAAAATAAACGACACTGGACTAAACAACTAATCGACTTATTTTAGCAATAGAATTGACTTATCTTTATTAACGATGCAATAAGGTTGTTTTTGGGTTGCTATCATTGACAAGTCTGTCAAAATCGTTGCACACCAATGGACATCTGTTATACCAGAGGTATCACAGGTCAAGCAGAGACTAGCACTTGCGCGCGCACTATACAGGGTCAAATTATATTAGCTAGCGAAACTCCTCAGGTACTTAGATATCTAAACACGACAAAATAAAAAAGATTTAATGTTTTTTTTTTTGTGGTCATTGACCGTTGATAATGTTGTTTTTATTTTTTTATTTTATCATGTTTAGATTTCGATACCCATCACGTCTGTGAATTTTAAACACAAAAAAAATAAACTGGTTTCAAATTGTTATTTTTGCTTTATCATGGTTTGAAACCCATCACGTCAGCAGAGTTTCGCTAGCTAATTTAATTTGACCCAGTATTAGTCTCTGTGATAGTTGTAAGTCTAAAAAAATACTGTATTCCATAGTCTATGTCTAAACTGAAATAGTCCAGTAAGATTGTTGTCTTTGGAAAGTTTATTATATCTCCATTGACATAACTACAGATATATGGGATCAGTAGTTAGCTTTTTAGGAGAAATACAATAGTAAATTGTATTTGGATGTTATTTGGTACAACAGCAAACCTAGATTAACATTTAGGATACTTTGCCACTTTTTGTGTGTGTTTGTTTGCTTAGTTTTTCTAAACTACACAATGCATTTGGATGTGGTTTTCACCTTAATTCATAGAATTTATTCTGGATTTATGCGATGGATTGATGGATTATTGTTACTCTTTAACGCAAAAACTACTGAACAGATTTTGATGAAATTTGGCACACGGATAGTTTAAAACCTAGATTATCACATAGGATACTTTATACCCTGAAATTCCTACGGGTTCAAGACTTACGCGGGTAAAACCGCGGGGCGCTGTAGTACATTAATATATAACTGTATAGGACTGAAATCTCGGTGTATTTTGACATGTCGCCACATCAGTAGAATGCTCCCGTGTGAAGCAGGGAGACAGACAGAAGGAGGCTAGTAATATAGAGGTATGAAGAACAGGGTGGAAAGTTCCTCATCTCTCATAGAAAAGGGAGGATCCTCCGAGCAGACGGGTGCTGTGTATGTCTGGTGGGTTACTGCCCGGAGTTTGATGTCGGAATGTTGTCTGCTTGCGCCATGCAGGATTTTTGTGACGTCAGGATTTGATGCATAGTTCGTATGTGGGGTTGTAGATGTCGCCACAGTATACAGTTCTATCTATACTAATAATAAAGCTGAAGAGTTGGTTTGAACGCCCTTAGTTCTGGAACTACTAGTCCGATTTGAAAAATTCTTTTTGCATTTGATAGACCAATTCTTGAGGAAAGCTATAGGCTATTTAACATCGCGCTAGGACCCTCAGGAGCCGAACAAAAAGAAAAGTAAAAGTCAGAAATAATAAAATCGCGCGGGCAGGCGATGCGATGCAACGGGGTGGGTCGGGAGAGCTAGTATGTATCCAAGTATATAAGCGGTTAGATCCTCACCTGTCGAACAAGTTGATGGCGTTGATGAGCACGTCGGCTGGCAGGTCGAACCAAACTTTGAGACACCTCAGCACGTGAGCCGCGCCGTCGCGCGCTCCCGTAGTTACTTCGCCATTCTGTTGACGAATACATACAAATTAATATCGTAACTTCACGACTTTATCCCTCACAGATCATCATGACGTATTCCACGAAATGATAGGCACAGTAAAGTACTTACACCCAAATTTCAATTGGAGGCAAGCATATTGCTGTTAAGAGGATACATCGAAGCGTGGTTTAGCTCGGTGTGTGAGTGAAATGGCGTTATAGCTGTCTAGATAGCAGTCTCACGCGCACCGGAACTAAACGCGCTTCGTTTAAATGTAGATTTATGACAAAATGCTATACTTAAATCAATTTTTAGTTTAGTAAGTTCTTAACATTAGTACTTTTCGCTATTCCTCATAGTTTCGGATTTAGCCATCCACGCCCACTTGAAAAATTCACCCTGTATAGACAAGGTGTAAGTGTAAACAGTGGCAACCTTTTAAGGGGTCAATGTACTCATCATTATGAACAACTTTTACTATGGTATCAAACCTGAAATCGCGAAAAAATAAAACATCCGCTGTTCAGTACATTTATGTTTGCATAATTCGTCAGGGAACAGCTGTTTTTTTTTTCTCGCGATTTCAGTTTTGGTCCCATAGTAAAAGTTGTTCATAATGACGAGTACAACGACCCCTTAAAAGGTTGCCACTATTTACATTTACACTCTGTATAGATATCTATATCGATCGAATCATAGAAAAACCTAATGTCCCTTGCTAGTGCAGGTTGCGGTTGCAGTTTGCAGGCTGCAGCCCATCTCGGACTTGCACCTTTATTGTCAAACCACAGAGATCCATACAGTAACCCTTTAGCCGATATCATATACTAATTTATAAACCCAAAACCCCAGGGGGAGGGGGGAGGGGGTTACTTACGATTTTTTTCCATCGGATGATGTTTTATATATATATATATATATATAGTATATAAGCGTATATACCTACCTATTATAATAAAGGATTTTTCCTTATGCACACATGGGGTGCAGTCGACACGTCAGAGGTTTAAAGAATACCTAAAACGAATGTTAGTATCCTAATCATAATCTTGTGCTAAAGTCTGGAGTCGAACCTCACGTTAACCACGTAGTATGTAGTACATACTTGTAGACGTATGAAGTCCGATCCAGTGACGCAGCATCGGACAATCACACCTACCGCACAACGTGATCAAGATGTTGTGGGAGCTGGCACGCATTCTGTGAAGGATCGAGGCAGACCGGTTTCAGATGATGGCAGGAAAGCCATCAATCCTCGCCTCAGCAAACATCTACGAAGCGCTACAAAAACGTGGGAGCTGCGCAAGCATCCTGAACGCATTGTTATACTGCACACGCAGGGCGTTGTATGACCTTTGCGTACACCTAACCCGCAGACTGAACATGTAGAATGACAGGCAGTAAGCTCTAACAGTGTCATTTTTACCTAGCGGTAAATTTAAAATCGAATATAAACAACGTTGAAATTTGACCTCCATCCACACTAAGAATGCCACGGAACCTTCAAAAGATGTTAATTCGTCAACTTGTTGCTAAAGATACGTATGTATTTGCGTAGTCAGACAGTTTCGTAATAAATCTTCAATTAGGAAAGCATTGTGCTGTTTACGTGTTTATCGAAAACTTAATCAATCTGCCTAGCCTTTTCCCAACTATGTTGAGGTCGGCTTCCAGGAGGAGCTCCTGGCTAAGTAATAACAGCCGCATGGGTCGATCGACAAGGTTAAGCTACGCTTGCCGGGTTGGTTCGTGGATGGGTGACCATCTTTACATACCGAGACTCCTCCGTGCCTCGGAAAGCACGTTAAGCCGTTGGTCCCGGCTGTCATTCGTGGATCTTTGACAGTCGTTACGGGTCGTCAGAAGCCAGAAAGTCTGACAACCAGTCTTACCAAGGGGTATCGTATTACCCAGTTACTGGGTTGTGGAGGTCAGATAGGCAGTCGCTCCATGTAAAATACTGGTATTCAGCTGCATCCGGCTAGACTGGAAGCCGAACCCAACATAGTTGGGAAAAAGGCTAGGCAGATGTTGAGGTCGGCTTCCAGTCTAACCAGATGCAGCTGAATACCAGTATTTTACCTTCACAAGCAATTAACTGGGTAATACGATACCCCTTGGTAAGACTGGTTGTCAGACTTTCGGGTTGCTGACGACCCGTAACGACTGTCAAAGATCCACGAATGACAGCCGGGACCAACGGTTTAACGTGCTTTCCGAGGCACGGAGGAGTCTCGGTATGTAAAGATGGTCACTCATCCACGGACCGACCTCGGCAAGCGTAGTTTAACCTGATGGCTCGACCCGTGCGGCTGATTATTTAGCCACGAGTGTTTATCGAAAACTAAGGGTAGAAAAAAGGCTTCTTGAAGGAATGAAATGCACGGGGCCCATAGTGGTTTAACCAGACTCGATTACTCGAATGAGCCCGAAGATTCACACTAGCCCCTGTTGCCTCATGTTACATGGTGCAACAGAGACCATTGCATATCAAGGACCGGGGGGCGCGGTAATGGTAGGAAAGATATGGAAGGATTATAGAGCCGAACTGGATATGTATCCTACCTAATCAATGGAATTGGAGAATTAATTAAAAATTAATGGGATTGCCCAGTAATAGGGGTGGTTTGGGGTTACACTGAGGTTCAAAAAAATTGTGTATTACGAGATTCAGGGTAGGCCTTTGTCCATTAGTGGGATAGCTGAGGCAAATATTTATAAAGAGCATGCCCAGAGCCTGAAGATATGTCAAGGAGGGAAAGAAGGATTTAATGAACTTCGAGAAGTACCTACTAACATTATTAATTCCGAACGATTAAGATAAAAACTGCCGCCTTACTGGAACCCCACGGCCTTGACCAACAGAAGCGCTCAGTATATCGGCTTTGTAATCCACGTGTTTGTTACGTGCTCGCATTTGGTGCTGTTTAATTAAGACATTTATTTAAATGATTCTGTATGTGTTTCGGAAACTATATTTGGAGGCTTAATAAAATTAGAAATCTAGCTTGCTTTCCTTTTGAATTGTCACGTTATTTGATGGAGCTCGTGGTTAAGTAATAATAGCGGCAAGAGTCGATCTATCAGGTTAAGTTACGCTTGCCTGGGTTAGTCCGTGGATGGGTGATCATCTTTACATACCGAGACTCCTCCGTGCCTCGGAAAGCACATTAAGCCGTTAGCCCCGGCTGTCATTCGTGGATCTTTGACAGTCGTAACGAGTCGTTAGAAGCCCGAAAGTCTGACGACAACCAGTCTTACCGAGGAGTTTCGTCCATCAGTGCATCCGGTTAGACTGGAAGCTGACCCCGACATAGTTGTGAAAAGGCTAGGCGAATTGATGTTATTTGATGGCAAAAAGAGACTGGAAATGTATCATGTGGCTATAACTGTACCGGCACCCACACCCTTCAAACCAGAACACGTCAACGGCAGGAATATGTCGGTATGGCGGTAGTACTTCCCCGGACCAGCTCCTTCACAAAACGATCTACTACTTTTACTTAAACTCCTACCTCAGATTTGGCAGACAGGAACAGTTTCCGCTGCGACTCCTTATCGGGAGACTATCGTCATAATCTGCCTAGCTTTTACCTAACTATGTGAGGTCGGCTTCCAGTCTTAACTGAATGCAGCTGAATACCAATATTTTACATGGATCGATTACCTACCCGAAGTCTACAACCCAGTTACTAGGTAACTCCAAATTAATATGTTGTTTCAACTCCTTACCTCCGATTCAGCAGGTAGGCACAGTTTCGGCTGCGCCTTGTGCTCGAGCAGGAGATACTCGTTGAGCGTCGCGTACATTGTCTGCGCCTCCTCCTCTGGAGAGCGCTGTCGCGACGTGGACGCTTCCGATTGGCCAGCATCCGGGTGCCCCGCGCCCGATCTCAACATTATCGGGATTATTGGCGCGAGTTGAGGGTGAATCGGCACCTGTAGGGAGTTAGCACAGATTTAGAAGCTGCTAATAATACTTAAGGCGAAAAAACTCCAGGATTGCCCGCATAATTCAAATTTTCTTAAGTTTTTTGAAATTTACTGGTCAGTGTCAGTTTGATGCTGATCTAAATATGTTTCGCGACAAAAACAACAAAAATATGTATTTACAGAAATTATAATCATCAATACAACTCTCTGTAAATACGTAATTGCTACGGTCGCGAATAATTTTTGTAAAACCAACATAAAACCTGACACTAACCTGCAAATTGCAAAAAAACGTAAGAAAATTTGAATTTCGCGGGCTACTACTGCGCAATCACCTTAATACTAAGGATTATACTGATTCTGCTTAAATATGCCTTTATCTTCGTGACATAATAATATGACTGAAACAGGACGTGATTCAAGCCCAATAATTGTGATTTCACCAAAATATTTAACGTTCTATTTATTTCTTTGCTTTCTTTTACACGCCGCTACTAATATTTACATTTACACATGCCTGTAAGGAAGGGGAAACTAATTAATTCAGGCAACTGTACAGTCAGAAAAACGTATTGTTTAGCAAAATGACGATCAACTTATACTATAGCTTGAAACTCCTCATCATTCTTCATCAGTCGTATGAACAGCGCCAATATTCTCAACTATATATTCCCATGACTGTACATCAAAAAACTTTAAACATCCTTACCTAAGCGAGTGCAGGAGCAATCAGCGGCTTGTTGTCGTTGTATATGCCCGCACCGATCCGCCCACAGCTCTCGTCCCGACGGTTTGAGCGACCGGGCGCGAGGGCCCTAGTACCTGACACAAGAGAGAGCGCGGTCAACGCACTGCAGCCTGGGTAGGCCGCTGAGCGATGATACAGGGTGATGGAGAAGGAGGATAGGACTCAAGGTCTTCTCTTCGATGCTTAGGTCAAAGATGTAGGCCAAAGGATTTTTGAGAATTTGAGACGAAATATGAGTATATCGTCGATGTAAATCAAATTGTAATCTCAGATAAAAGTGAAGTTTCTTTTAACCAAATATCAGAAAACTACACTGAAACTTGAATATAGTTTAAATTATAACAATAATAAATAATTTAATTAGATTTTAAGTTATAATTTCTAAAGAAAATAATTTATGGTTCGTTATTAGTATTTGATGATAGTCTTTCGCGAGATTCAAACACAAAAATACTGGAAAATTCGGAAAATACTGAATTCTGGTAATTTGAAGGTAGGATTAAAGGATGGGAGATTCGGGATCTATAGCTCAAGGCTACTGGGAGCAATGTCTTGTTGAAAAACAATTGCCCAGCTGCCAATGCGCCTCTCAAACAGGTCAGATACGCTACAAGCAGTGGTTGAGCACTGATGTAGGCCGTACAATGCGCTCTAACGAGACGCAAAGACACTAGCGTTTAAAAAACACAAGTAAAATGCCACGGTCTATCCCTTAGCCCTAGTATACACTGAGTTTAACCTCCTGGTTATACCCTTTATACTATTTTTATGTGAACTTTTGACAGTTCTATCGCAGCAAGCGATTCAGGCTTCTTCACAGGGATTGATTAAGATAGCAGTAGAAAATCTTTTTAAGTTACCTGTAAAATTGGAACAATGAATATGGCATATGGATTGATATGAGAAATAACCTTTGTTTGCATGAAAACGTTGCTAAGCATAGGTAATTTTGAAATCAACCAGTATCTTTCGGAAGCAGTGTCTTTAATGGTTTCGGTAAATGTTTACGGAACCACACGATGTAAATTTTTGCCATTATTAAAATCACCATTTGAGTGGCAAGGAAGTTTTTATAAGTTGATCCTAAGGCATTTTTTGTACTCACATTTTAATTATGACAATATAAACAATATTCTTGCTGAGTAATATGACCTGTCAGATAATAGCGATGTGTGTGTAATATTTTAACTTGTAAGTGTAACCGGAGCTTCCGTTTGACGTCATATCGTAACCATGAGATGAAGTACTTATATAAAGTCAATATATTAATTCACGAATCTCTTAAGGGCTCATTGTACACATCATTATGAACAACTTGTACTATGGCTGTAAGCTGTTCCCTACATTTTATGCTCGCATAACTCGGTAAAATAGGGGTAGGTAGGGAAGAGCAGATTTTTTTTTGCGATTTAAAAGTTGTTCATTATGATGAGTAAAATGAGCCCTTCGTGATTTCGTGAGATTTCGTGAATGATTAGATAGACCTGATATACCGTCAATAAGACAAGTAATGAGGCAGCTGGCTGTAAATACATTTTTGGTCCTATGTTTAACATAATCTATAATGTTCCCACTGCTAGGACACAGGCCTCCTATCTATGAGAGGGATTGGGCCGTAATCCATCACGCGGGCCCAGTGTGGGTTGGTAGATGTACCATGTCTTCGAATTTTTGGTTCTAGGTCATGCATGCTGGTTTCCTCACTTTTCCTTCACCGTTTTGAGAGCAGTGGTGATGAAATAATTTACACAAAGTAAAGCGCCTGTTGGGGTTCCAACCTACGACCTACAACTCGTAAGTCGCAGCCTTACCCCTGAGCCACCACTGTTCTACAGTTTGTTTAATAAGTTCTAAATCTACAGTTCTACCATTCCGGGAATGCTGCTGATTTTATCGACAAGACGTTACATTTTTCGTTTTATTTATTTGAAAGGTACGATATTAATGTTCATAGTTCTTTATGAGCAATATAAAAACAAACTTGCAATATTCATACTAGATAATTAATATGGATAATATTCAGTCATTGGCTTAAGTTGTTATTGAAACCGTTCGCCAGTCCACATAACGTTATGACCTTTATAAATAAAATAAACATAATCGTTGAACAACATTCTCGATTTGAATTGTAAATTTTATTTAATTGATCAATACTTCGAGATTTACCTTCGTAATGTCAAAATAATAGCTTTTTACTAAATGCATATGAAAGTAATAACCTCCTAACTGCGAGAGGGACCACGAAGGTCCGATGTTAAAATCGTTTCTATCTGTGAATCGGACCGCAGTGGTCCTATATTCAGAAACTGACTGTTTTTATATTTTGAAACTGTATCTCTACTGCCCTCGCACAGTGTATACCAAAAAAACAATTTTTAAAATTTGTCTGTACCGATTTTAACGGGACTTTCACTGGCCGATAGCCGATATTAAAAGAAGTAACTTAGGCTAATTTTATTTTAGAAAAAGAAAAAATAAATAAAGTAGAGGAAGACCAAAGTAACGATGGATGGACTTGACTATGTGAAAGATGATATGGCTACAGGGGGTGACTATCGAGATGACGACTAATAGAGAAATATGGAAGAATAATACCTACATATTGCGCCGACCCCAAATAAATTGGGATAAGGGCAGGATAATGATGATGACTTTTCAATAGTTAATGCCCTCTCTAACTGCCAACCTTGGGTGCGCAATGTGGATGGAATAACTACGTATAAGTGTTATTCAAATTGGTAATCTAAACGGAATGCCTAGTTTGAACAACCTAGACGTATAAAATGAACACCAAATATCGTTTTACATTACATAAGAGATAACGTTATAATATCAATATTTATTTTCCGATAATAATCGACAAGAACTGAAAACGCAGTGAATCGTTTTTTTTTTAATGTGAACTTTGATCTAACGAAATATGGCACGTGCATTACAATGCAGAATTGACTGAAATCTGAGTCAGATTTAAATCCATTATTAATTTATATATTTATTTTTTACACTGTTGGCCATGTAAAATATACATTAAATAAATAAAACTTGACGAATTGACTGAAGTATTATTACATTATTCCGTTTCTCAGTACTGTCTGTCTGTCTGTACAGTGCTGATGCCCAATCACGGCTACCACCATAAAAATATTAAAAAAAACTAGTTTTTGGCCGCGGCTTCGCCCGCGTGGATGTCGGAACTTATCCCACGGGAACCTACTACCGGGATAAAAAGTATTTATGTGTTAATCCAGGTTATAAACTATCTATGTGCCAAATTATATCCAAATCCGTTCAGCCGTTTTTGCGTGATTGAGTAACAAACATACAAACTTTCACATTTATAATATTAGTAGGATATATCTATGGCTACTAAGAACGCGCGACGTAAACGTAACGTAAATTCGTACGATTTTTGAATCGACAATGCAACTATCTTATATGCATTTTGGTTAAAAATTTTGCGACAAGCCCAATTACGTAGGTATATATAAACTTTTACCTTCTTTCTTTCTTTTATTTCTTTACCGTGTTTTTTGAATTTCAAATAAGTATGAAACAAGTATTTTCAATTTTAAAATCGTTCGAATTTACGTAACGTTTACCCTGCGCGGTCGTGCTAGGTCCACAGTTCGAAATCTAAACACCCAGGACTCTTTCATCTGTTCAATTAACCCTATATAAACTAGCTAGGGTAACCTCTGGAACTACCAGTCAGATTTGAAAAAATATTTTTGCATTTGACAGCCCAATTCTTAAGGAAGATTATAGGCTATTTAACATCACGCTACGATACTTAGGAGCAAAGCAAAAAGAAAAAACGCTAAGCGAAAACGAAGTGACATCGCGGGCGGGCGATGCGATGCGACGGGGGAACAAGAATTTTCACGCGGACGAAGTCGCGGGCACAAGCTAGTTGTCAATATTCTCATTAGAGACTTGATCAGGCTTCCGAAAACCGACTTGTCTCAATAATAAGGTATATTAAATATTCTGATCTGTTTTTCATGTAATAATAAAATAAGATCGATAAATGTAAGTATATGAATATTTTGACTAGAAAAGTCCAAAGACAGAATGTAATTCTATTATCGTTATTCTAGAATCTAGAGCTATCAATAAAAATGTTCCACTCACCTAAAGAACGACATAAAATCTTTACTATCAAACAGATAAAACACCATAATATCTTCTTATCTGACATTTTAGACTGATAATTTTCACCGTTCTATTGCCTAGTATTCAACTTAATAAAATAAATAAAAAAACAAGTATTATTTCTTTCTTTTGTTTTTCTTTCTTTTTTGCCCTTTGTTTTTTCTTCTATTTTTCCCTTTTATTCTGTTATTTGTTTTGCTTTCTTTCTTGTAATTTATTTATTTGGTACACCAACAGTAGTACATACAAAAAAAAAACCGAGTAGTCACACTAACATTATAAAGGCGAAAGTTTGTTAGTGTGTGTTTGTATATTTGTTACTTCTTCCTACTGAAACGGCTGGACCGATTTGGATTAAATTTGGTGTAAAAAAAAGAATAATATTTATTACACACACAAGATTCATGATAGGTACACAAGAGCAGATGTACAAAACAACAAAACACGGATATCTACATAAATCTACACAGATCATGTAACCCTGTCTCCTAAACTAGGTAGTCTGTGTAGATATATACCCTGGATTAACACATTCCATACCTCAGAGACTGATCTTCTAAACTTGTTAGTGATACACCGTAATCCCCATAACCGTTAATAATTTACGGTGGTGTGCTTCCAGAGGTAGTTTTTGTTTTACACTACCCCTATTTTTTAGGGTCAATTTTCAGTCTCACATAAAAACGTAAGCACTAAACACAAATGCCGCAAATACTTAAAACAAATTAACCACGCATTGAACAGCTGTTCGTATAGAACCTAGTTACCAACTTAAATTAGCATTACTAATTAAAGTAGAAATTTACGCGTTGCATACATTTTATTATAGTTTAAATACGAGGCGTAACCAGTTACCACCACGTCGTTAGGTGGGCTAGCCGAAATTATAAAGCGGTTTAGAAAGAAAATTTATGTTATGTGTGGGTATTTTCACTTTCTTTTAGAGGTGGAGTGTTAGTATATTAAGATTTTAAGGAAATTCTCAGGAATTTCTCAGTAGCAGCCCGGAGTCTGGATTTGTGCCAGGTTGATGGCAACAGGCTCGCCCCCTATTACATGGGACTTACACATAACTGGCGGATATGTGGGTGTACTATATGTACACCTCTGCCCAACCCTACGGGAATTACAGTTGTGTTATGTGTAAACAAATTATTAATTAATGAATTAAAATAACTTCCTTGTAATCAAGACGCATAAAAATAATATTTTCATTATTATTTCGCAAAGGAGATAATGCCCAGCCCCTTAATAAGGATGATGATTAAAATTTTTTTTTCTTCCGTCATGTAGTTTATAAAAATATATTGTACACGTATTTTTTCTTTTTTACGTAAACAAAATATTACGGCGATACATTGAGTTAAAATATGGCATGACGTCACATCTAGCTAGATTTTATACGTAGAAGTGACGTAGGGAGCCCCCACTCCCCAACTTTAATGAGTGTTATCTAAGTATTTTTTTTTTTATTAAAAAAAAAGCAAAAAAAAACGTGTCTAATATTTTTTTATTTTCTAACTGACGGACTAATTAGAATTTCTTTTTTATTACCTAGGCATCATGCCTATTGCGTAACACACTTTTAATAAAAAATCGAGTTTTGAAGGATATTGCTAAACCATTGTTTCATAGATTTCAAAAATTCGTCTGCTTAACAACTTAAATAACGCAATGAACTTGCGTCAACTGTCAAAATGAAACCCATTGCGATCATTGTCAATCTATGTGTGTTACGCAATTAGGAGGCGTTAATTAATTACGTGAGGTGATTTTGGCGATGTTTCCCCTCAAGGGGGAGGGGCGCCCCCTTGGTGAGATGTCGTGAGATTTGGCTCGACCCCCTTCCTCCCACCCTAATCTCGCGTGAGATTTTTCAAAATGCCTTTTTTTAGTGTAAATACGTTAATCTAAGCTTGATTGCTTCTTTAAATAAACATAATTTGCTTTAAAGAATACCCAGTTAAACTAGATATTTTACAGTTTCTTGCGAAAAAAAAAAATACGGTACGTCACGTGAACACTCCCTTACCCCGCTGGTTTTTTTTTTAAACAGGTTGTTTGTACTAAGTACCTTCTCTTCTACCTACCCGTTTTAATGTTATCTTTTAGTATGTGCTACCGAGTCAATGAAATCATGGGGGTAATGAACTGGCTAGTACTTATTCATTTATGACTCTAGCCAGGTCCAATACTTGTATTCAAAACTACCCTTAAAATAGGTTTCATTACGAACTATCCGCTACAAAATGCTATCTTCTAGTTCGTGCTACCGAGTTCACAAGAGTCACGAGGGGAATGACCTAGCGAGTGTTCATGCACTGCAGCTTATATAAACTCACTTTCGTACTAAATACCAGTGTACATTAATTACACTATGTAATATAAAATATTCACAGTCATATTAAGTTATTAAGAAAATATTTTTTCCAAATCTTTAACACTTCAGTTTAATATCATTAAAAGTAAGTTATGGTTGCCTTAAGCCCGCGAATTAAAGTATTTAAGTAAAGTCGTCTAGCCTTTCCCAACTATGTTGGAGTCGGCTGCCAGTCTAACCGGATGCAGCTGAATTCCAGTATTTTACATGGAGCGACTGCCTATCTGACCTCCACAACCCATTAACTGGGTAATACGATACCACTTGGTAAGACTGGTTGTCAGACTTTCGAGCTTCTGACGACCCGTAACGACTGTCAAAGATCCACGAATGACAGCCGGGACCAACGGCTTAACGTGCTTTCCGAGGCACGGAGGAGTCTCGGTAAGTAAAGATGGTCGCCCATCCACGGACCAATTCGCTGCAAAGAGTAGCTTAACCCGATCGAACGATACGTGCGGCTGTTATTACATAAAAACAATAATATTTATAATATTTTACTGCGCAAAAACCTTCGTCCATAATAAAAACAAAGCCAATCATAAACTTTCACACAATATAAACAAAAAACAGCTGATTATTGTCGAGTTGCAGTATCAAAAGAAAAATACTTTTATCTACAAAATAAAACATTAAATAACAAAGAAAGATAAAGAAATGCGTTGTTGTAATAATAAAGACTTGCAGTTTGCAAAACAATAAAACTGCTTATTACCTTTATAACATTTTTATACCCGTACAACGTCACAGAATAATAAATTCAGTAGTTTATATGGGCAGTGACCTTCAGGCCCTTAGCACACCTCCCCGCGAAACCATAGTAGCGAAACCCAGTAGTTTATTTCGACTGACTCGCACGATGTTTCGCGGCGGAGATGTGCTTGCGTACATATTGAGATTTCGAAGCGCGTCGTTTCGGCAATTTTCTTTAAATATGTAATACTGCTTACTTCATTATACTGTGACAACATTGACTGCTTCCAAAAATGACTAGCGCAAATGTCAAATCCTATCCCTAATATTATAAATGCGAAAGTGAGTTCGTTACGCTTTCACGCTAAAACGGCTGAACAGATTTGGATGAAATTCGACACATAGGTAGAACATGGCCTGGAGAAGCACATAAAGGCTACTTTTCATCCTGGATAGCAGACGAAGTCGCGGGCAAGAGCTAGATTACAATACAGGCGTTAGTTTAATGTTACGTAAAATAAATGTTTTTCTCAATAAGTAATCAAGAACATAGCAATAACGTTCTCAATAAAACCTACTTACTGTTAAATATTTACTATACCCGTATTGCGTAACCCAGCATCTCTATTGTTAAGAGATACGAGGCCTAAATTACGGGATGATACATGCATAATTAATGACCGATTTGGCAATTTTTTGTTCTAAAACGTTCGTAATAGTCCGAATTAGGTTTTTATGGAAAGAAAAATTGCAAAAGTTTTCCGATTTTTTTTTTAATTCGGGAAAACTGAACGCCTTTTGTCTATGGGATGTTTGTATGAATTATTGAAAGGGCAGGACAACGTCTGTCGGGTCAGCTAATTCCAAAATAAAATACGTAATTAATAAGCCATGGCAGCTAAGAGATAATCAATCCAAGCATGGAACAGCACCGTTCAGCTCGAAAGGAACCGAACACTCCTTTTTTATAGGTTTTATAAGCCGTGGCAACTCTCAATACCAGTCCCAACAGACGGCGCCCGTTCACGAGCTTGACGCATGGATCAGCACCGTTCAGCTCAACCATTTTGAAGGGAACCACACGCTCAAATACTCCTTTTATAGGCTAAGCGCACAGGAAATTTGGTTATCTATCCTCTTGATATAAATACACCCAGGGGGAAAATGCAGTAACTATAATTATAACCTATATACATAAATAAAACTGACGCCTTTTCCCCATAGGGGTCAAACAGTTCGAACACTGTCCGTACACTCACGAAACGAAAAAGTTAAGGGGATACATTGATACTTTTGTATTTTTAAAATTCCTCTAAAACCAAATGTATACTTATGGTTAAATCATTTGAATTTTCCATAATGTGTGTTATTGGACTAGTATTGTCTACTGCTGTACTAAAACCGAAACATGATGAAGTACCAAAGTAGCATCGTCTATTTTCTGTTTCATACGATTATACGTAAACAGTTCCTTATTGTGCAGTCAAATTTGCTTTAAATCGAAAGTATTTAATATTTGTTAAGAACTTACTAAGCTAAAAATTGACTTCAGTATAACATTTTGTCATAAATCTACATTTTCATAAACGTAGCGCGTTTAAATTCCGGTGCGCGTGAGTCTTCTATCTCGCGCGTCAAACTAGATAGCCATAACGCCATTTCACTTACTCACCGAGCTAACCCACGCTTCGATATTATCCTCTTAATCAATTATAGAATTATGTTATCCCTTTTGCACAATGTACACACGGGTACATAATAAGCTAGTACATTTCCAGTATAAGCCAATTTTGACCCGGGTATCGCATCGCCCACGGCCTTTATTGAGACAAATCAAACGAGTTCAAACTCGATATGGTTGCGTCATTTTATTACTGAGTGCCCATGACATGACCACCTTCCGGCTCCATCATCAGATCAGCTCCTTGTCATAATAATATTGCATTGTCATCCGATTTACATAAACATGTAAAATTTTAGCTCAATCGGAAACCGGGAAGTGGGTCAAATTTAACTTGCAAGATTTGATTATAGACAAACACCGGGACAGGTGAAACTAAAATTATGTAATAAAATAAGGCTGAAATGATGTAGATTTTAGATACAACTTTATTGAAAAGACTATGACAATCGTTCAATAGTTCACCGATTTCAACATTATACCAATACCAATATAAAACTGAATATTTCAAGAATAAGACTTTTTCTCATTTAATATTAAAACAGGTAAGTACTACAATAGTCAGCAGATACTATTCATAGTCAAGCCATAAACATCGATCAAAGTAAAAAAAAAAAAACGCCTTTTATCTAAAAACAGTACGCGGGTATAGTAAGTAGGCGTCGAAAAACATCAGAATTTCGATAATAGGTTGTTTTCATTCAAATTCGCGAGTCAACGAACTTGCGAAAGCATCGAACGATTGTAACCGTTATTTTTTTTATGAAACGTTATTTTTGTGTGCCTATGAATTTGAGTTGTTGTTATTTATTGTATGTACATACATTTGGGTGAAAATTATGAAATCAAAACAAGTTCGTCATTGAGAAAGGTCAAACGGAATAAATTATGAATATCGATATATTATTGTAGGTACCGTACCTACACTTTACAAGTTACAAAAATATCAATAGATTCGATTTCAGGGAAGAAAGAAAATTCATGAAGCCAAAGGAAGATCATCTGTAAACTCGGCTATCAAGCTATACATTTCCAGTATAAGCTGATCTCGCATAGCATAGTATTTCCGTACGATAAGAGGCCAGCTTATATTCCTACATAGTCAAGATTCTTAATTGCTAGTGGTCGCAAGCGCTACTGCTGAGCATGAGGTCCTGGGTGCGATTCCCAGGTCGGACCCAGGACCATATTGGGTTTTCCATAAGGAATTCCTCAGTAACAGCCCGGAGTCTGGATTTGTGTCCGGTTGATAGCAATAGGTTCGCCTCTATTACGTGGGACTTAAAACATAGCTGGCGAAATGTGGGTGTATAGGTACTACAAGTATACCTCTGCCTGACCCTTTGCAGATTCCAAGCGTAATGTTATAACTTAATAGAAACTATTGCTGATTTAAGACATTTTCTATTGGCAATCCATACCCCCTCTGGTCTCTCTAAAGAGGAGCTCGTGGCGAAGTAATAACAGCCGCACGGGTCGATCCACCAGGTTAAGCTACGCTTGCCGGGGTTGGTCAGTGGATGGACGACCATCTTTACATACCGAGACTCTAATTCCGTGCCGCGGAAAGCACGTTAAGCCGTTGGTCCCGGCTGTCATTCGTGAATCTTTGACAGTCGTTACGGGTCGTCAGAAGCCCGAAAGTCTGACAACCAGTCTTTCCAAGGGGTATCTATTCCCCAGTCACTGGGATGCGGAGGTCAGATAGGCAGTCGCTCCATGTAAAATACTGGTATTCAGCTGCATCCGGTTAGACTGGAAGCCGACCCCAACATAGTTGGGAAAAGGCTAGGCAGATTGAGTGCAGATTTAAGACATTTCTATTGGCAATCCATACCCCTCTTTTTTTTACAAAATTTGCTAATGTACCATCTCTCTAAGAAAGGGGCTATATAAACACCTCCACATATCAATCTTACTTCTTACTTGCGAAGGTTTGGATGGATGGATGTTTGTTATTCAATCACGCCAGAACGCCTGAACGGATCTGAATGAAATTTGACACAGAGATAGATTATAGTCTGGAATAGCACATATGCTACTTTTTATCCCGGAAAAATGTAGTTCCCGTGGGATAATTTCCGGGACAATAAATCGTCATAAACACGATAAAAACAAACAACAATAAAGCAGTGTTTCGCACAGTTTCCCCCCTTACAATGTTACTGCGAAGCGACGCGATGCGACTTTCACTGATCTGGACATGCTTCGTATCATTGTATGTCATTGTTAAGGAGAAATTAAAGTCATACACACACTGTGTGTGTGGAAAAATATTTAATGATCAATAACTGAAAGCATTAGACTGTAATTTCCGAGTTTATCTTAGACATTAGTGGCTAATGTCCAAGGTAAAGTCAGAAAGTACATACATGTATTGGAAAAGTTGCCGGGAAAATTGGAAAATTCGGGAAATCTGAAAGTGCATATTCTATGGGAATTTTGTATGGCAGGACGTCTTTCGGGTCAGCTAGTTCTGATGAAAAATCAATATTATGATGTCATATTATGTCTGATGATGGAGACGGAAGGTGGTCCATTAAGAGGGTACCGACCGCGCAGTGGCGCCCTCATCGTTTGTTTGGTTATTTCTTTTATTTTAGAATGAAAATGCAGAAAATAAGCCGGAATAATTTGATTGTGCTCCACACGACTATACGTTATTATTATTACAAATAGTAGCTTTATATTGTTAAGTTTTATTATAAAACGGAAAATAGTGGCCACTTTCTTCCGTTTTAACGATTATAATAAAACACGCCTGTAATTCCCAAAGGTCGAGGCGGAGGTGTACATACAGCACGCCCACATTTCACCAGTTATGTTTGTCCCATGTAACAGGGGGCGAGCCTATTACCACCAAACCAGACTCCGGTCTGGGCTGCTACTGAAAAATTCCTGATGGAAAAACACTTTTGCCCGACCTGGGAATCGAACCTAGGACCTCATGCTCGGCAGTAGCGATTGCGACCACTAGTCCAACGAAGCAGACTAAAAATATAATAAGTAATCATTCTAAAAACTTATTTATAAAACTACAATACGCAGTTAGTTTCAAAACATTTTGGAAAGCCGTCCTTATTCGCACGCATATTAACGAAGTGGCAGCAACTTAATTACACAACCGTGACGTCACGGCGTCGCCGACACCCGTTTGAGGTGAAGATGACACTTATGTAAGCGCACACGCACCGACTTCGTTCCGAGAGAATAAAACATAACATCACGCCCGCCTTGTTTCCCATGTAAGATGTCATAGGGGGTGAGCCTATTGCCATCAACTGGGCACAATTCTAGACTCGGGGATGCTACTCAAGTGAATTAAAAATGCAGTGCGTGAAAAACTATTCGTCGCATAAAAAAAAAGCGCCCGAACGTTCAAAAAAACAGTTCTTTTAAAAAAAATATTACCGTACTACACTACAGTGCTATGTCAATTGACAATTAACCGTTACAACATGGCCGACGTCATACACAACAGAGCGTTCCAAATTCAAACATACGTCTATTTCGGGAGTATATTGGCGCGAAATTGGGCTGGTCCCGGTAGTGTTATGGATATAACTGTGTTGTTCCGTTGGTCTTTTAAGAGTTATGATTTGCATGTGGTTTTTGGTAATAAAAATGTTGTTTATTAGATTATTTTAAGTGAAATCTCCCGCTAAGGCTGTTTGGTTTAAATAATAAACAATAAAAACAAGCCGATAAAAATAACGTTTAAAATTGCGCGATCTGACATTTGGCTTTTAGAGAGCCGGTACTTAGCGGCTTGATAATTATTTCGTTATTTTCTAGAACAAATACATCTTTGTTATAATACGTTTTAAACGAAATAAAAACAAAGAAACTAAAAAAAAAATATACATCGACAATAATTTAAATATTTTTACAATCACTATTTTTGCCAAAACTCTTTTTCATTCCCGTATAAAACATGGAATTTTACTCACAAATCCACACCGTACTTTAGATACCGGAAAACAATCGTCAAGATAAAAGATAAGAATAATCGCGAGCCATCGGCCGTTTGATTCGGTTAAAAATATACCTCGATGACATCATCATACCCCGCTAAACTAATAACTTGCTTGGATTTCCTTACAAAGTACTTTGTAGATAGACTCAACCTAACATCACGCCTGTTTTCCATTAGGAGTAAGGCAGAGGTGTACCTCTAGTACACTCACATTTCGCCAGCTATGTTTAAATCCCATGTAGTAGGGGTAGCGAGTCTGTTGTGATCAAATTAACCGGGCACAAATCCGCCCTTCGGGCTGCTACTGAGGCATTCCAGATGGAAAACCCAATAACACTTTGCCCGACCCGGGAATCGAACCCAGGACCTCATGCTCAGCAGTAACGCTTGCGACCACAAGACTAGGCAGACTGTACTGTAGATAAAGTTACAATAAATGTAATAGTTTTAATGAAGTTGCAAAAGGGACCAAGAATTGGTAAAACAAAAGACATATACAACAAGATACATGGAGAGAAGAAGTTATTTATTCAAACTACGCTGAGAATCAGCACTTTTCGGACGCCACAATTACATAAGACAGTCCAACAAAACGCCATCCTTCACCACTTCCTAGTGCTTTAACTGGGAAGAAGTAGCGCAACAAACTGTCCATCAGCACAGCTGTCTGTTCAGTTAGAAAAACTTGATTCTATACAATAGTACCTATGCAAAATAATTTACATTATGCAACACAAAATATTAAATTTAATGCTTTGTGTTACCATGAATAATCTGCCAGTTGACACTAAGATATTACGAAAATGAAGATAGAATCATTGAATAGTGTAAGAACGAAAAATAGAAACAATTTGTTTGCATCGTCTAGTTTAGGTGATAGACTTCTTAACAACGTTTCTTCTTCTTTACGTTCTGTAGTTTCTGCCTACCCCCATGGGCAGAAGACGTGAGTTTATATATGTGTATGTATGTATTTTCAGACACCACTTTTACAAGTCTCAAAACATTTATTTGTTGTTCAAACCACGATGTGATGATGACATTACATAAGTAGGTATTTGGCACAAACAAGAAACGTTAGTTTTAACGTGCTTGTATTTTTAGAAGCAGCCGAAGCAGGTAATCGCGGCCAAAGGGGCCGGACGAGCGGACGTATTCAAGTTCAGAAGGGGCACGCAAATAACTGGTACCTTGGCCGGAATAAGGATTGGTTTCGATTGAAGGAATCCTTTCAAATGAGTCATCATAGGAAAAGAGGAGACGGTTGCTAAAAAATGTAGAGGCTAAACAGTATCACATAAAGCAGGAGCATAAACATAGGGGAAAGAGAGTTCAGCAAAACACTAAACAGCAAAAACGACTTTATCTAAAGAAATCGCAGAAAAAGCTGTCTTTGCTTGCATAAGGTAAAGATGAGCCAGATCAAACAAGTCTTTTATAAATAGAAGCAACAATAGAACTTGAATAATCAAGAGGCGATCTTGATTTCTAATCCAACTCAATTCTATCATGACATGATCCTTCAGTGCTAGTAGAACCATTTATCCACGTCTAATCCCACTAGAGGATCAGTAATAGTTCTGACAGGAGACAGATGAACGCAAAGTTAACTGAGGTCGTTCAGAAATAACTGGGTACCTTGGCCCGCATGTATGTTAAATGTTGTCAATGAAACTGGTCAAGGGACAATGTTGTAAACAAAAATATTCAAGGAATTGGCTTGTTTTTGTGAAAAACATGTTGACACAGCAGCAACAGATTTAGAAGTATGGTTATAGAATTATGAGTTCTAGAGGTCAGATGATACGTTTTAAAACTACTCTTACCAACTTAGTTGGGAAAAGACTAATCGGAGGGATATTATCAAGTGATACAAGTCTGTTAAGCAAAAGTTGATTTAGCCTTAAAAGAAACATTTCAGTTTTTTTTTTTTAAAGATAACTTCGAAACGAGAACTACGATAATGTTAAAGAAAAGCCTTTACTAATTATTCAACGCGAAAGACGACAGGCTTATGCTTATCTAGACGACATGTTGCGTTGTTGTCTCCGAGCCGGAAGGAAATTATGTAGCACTTGCAAGTCGTCTGCATATGGTCATTGTATCGATTAAACATAGGGCTCTCAAATAAATATGTTAGCCATTATATAACCTTACACATAGCTATGGTTAATGCTCAATTCGATAGGAAACGCAACCCATGGCCATTTTCAAGGTATTGCGTACACATTTTATGATGTTAACTGACGAAATAGAGACATGCCCAAATGCTCACAATGTAAGCATTGGTACACAGGTAGGTTACAACACTTACAACATCGAGACATCGCGTTTTGTATACGATACGCACAAATCAAGGTCGTGTTTTTGTAGTCAACAAAAAACACTGGCCAAGGTTTACCTACCAAACCTATGAGAGAAAACTTGACTCTTTTTTTTAACTTTTGGACACCCACAATGCAGAATTTAAGATTTGGTCACACAGTACCCTTAAATAAACAACTTCTTCATCATTTTCAATCCGAAAATTGTATTGGATGTACCCTCTTTGTATCAGTGTCAACTAGCCCGATTATCTAATTAATTGTTAAGCTACATAGTGAAACTTGGTCGTCGTTGATTTAGCAAACTAATACGGTATGCCATTTGCGATATTTGAATCCAACACTGTTGGTTTGTGCGTGGCATACTAAATAGATTAGAATGGGTCAACGGATAGTGCCCAACTACCCATTGGAAATAGAGATAGTGAATTTGCCTCTGATCTGCATGCATACAAATTTTGTATCGGGTTAATGTAAGAAAAGGAGATACAGACAAGCGATGCCAGAAGATGCGACTACATACAGAAAGGAGTTGCAGTTATAATTCGCGTCATGTAAGTTTGCCACTCTGAAACCAGGCTTTCCAATGCACAATAGCTGTCTGCATATTTTTTTTTTTTCAATTTTACATATTGCGAAAAATTTCCCCTACATATCCAAATAAGCAAACCATTTTAGGTAAGATTTGGCATGTCCTGTCTACACAGCATCAACAAGGAACCTTGGCAGCGATAATAAGTGAAAAGCACATGAAAACATTTTTGTTTTTACACGTAATATCTGATGTCGTAATCGTAATGTCCCAATGGCGATGTACTGTTTCAAAGCCATGGCCGGTTGCCCAGGTTTAGTTTTTTTCAGTTAGCCCCCGTTTCTACGGGCGTAAAAATATCACGCACTGGATTTCCGACTCTCGGTATTGAGCCGAGCATTGAGAATCCAACAGAAAGCATCCCAGCGCGTCAAAAAACACACTATTGTATTTTCAACTCTAGGCCTTAGGGCCTAGAGTTGAAAATACAATAGTGTGTTTAATGCTTAGGCATTGCGTTGAAAATCCAGTGCGCGAAATAAAATCGCCCGTGCGAACCTGGGTTTCGACTTCAAGGTCAGTCACTTGTTTTCTATTAGTGATCTCATAGTCTCGAAAGATCTGTTGTCAGTGTGTGGGTGAAATGTAGAACATATTCTTGTTGGTAAATGACGTATGTAGCTGCTAGTTTTTTTTTTTTTTATAACGTCACGTTAAGCCTGTAATCTGTGAAGGTTAGACAGAGGTGTACCTCAGTACGCCCATTATTTGTATGTTAAGAATATTTATCATTACTTAAATATTGAAGGTTGATTAGTTATTAAAATATTCATTAGATACTTCCGTATTGCGTAAAATGAACAGCCTGAAGGCTTCCTCTATAATTTTTTTTATAATCAAACAGCTGTTGCCTGCGACCTTGTTTCCAAACATACTTTAACAACCCGTCTGACCTCGCTGAGGGTGGGGTGGAGGTTCAATAAATCCTTCCTTACTTCAACTTAACACAACCTCTCATCATCTTCCTGCCCTTGTCCGATGTTACGTGGGGTTGGCGCAACACGTTTTCTTCCCCTTCTCCACTTTCAACCGTGCCATCATTCACTCTCTTTTCTTTCATATAATTCCTCATACCATCTATCTTTTCTTTCGCCTTCCTCTCCCTCTCGCATCCATCCACATTTATATTCATCACTACACACCCTCTAAAGAACATTATCCATCATTGGAGAAAGACATCTATTTTTAACACTGAATTGCGTTCTAAGTTCAAAACAATCATTATCGTTCATTATCACATTTTTATCAATTTAGGATGTAATAATAACAAAAACATGTACTACCGACTACGTCACGTAGATCAAAATGTCACCTTCAGATAGTATTTGCGTTGGCTCTCTTGGAAACTATTCAAATTGTTTTATCGAAGATGTTTTGCCGTTTATCAACTGTGCAAAACTTTTCCTTTTTTTCTCCAATAGAAATATCTACTAACATAGAACCAGTTCTTTTTTAACAAGATTCACGTTTTATATTCCACGGAACATCGGGCTATTTATTGACCAAAAGATCTACTAGCTTTATTCAAACTAGGCCGAGAATTATAACTTTTTGAACGGCAAAATTAAATAATGACAGTCCCCCAAAACACCTGCCCTTCACCACTTCCTAGTGCTTTAACTGGGAAGAAGTGGCGCAACAAACTCTCTCGGAGCATCTCTTGATATCTTCATGCTTCTCAAATACAGGCTTATCATCTAATAGCCTGTCAATTTAATGAGATGTCATTTCCATATGTTTGATGTTGCTTGAATCACTGAATGGTGGTCATTGGTGGCTGAGGAAGTGAGGATCTATTTCAATGACGTGAGATTTGAGAGCTCAAGTCCAGCTGTGAACTGCTATTATAGGCTGACGCTGATAATTGACAACAGCAGGCACGAGAATGACATACATAATGTTGCTACGATCCTTACATACTCTTTTGTTTCGTTTACGTTCATACATCTGGGGGCCTAGACAAAATCCCTTTTCTGTAAGCGTTAACGCCAACGGAAAGATCCAAATTGTATGGAGTTGACAGCAGCAGTCACGTGACATCTCTGAAGCTAATGTCAACTCCATACAATTTGATCTTTCCGTTGGCATTAATGCTTACAGAAATGAGATTTTGTCTAGGGGGGCTGGTCGTACACGCACGCCGGTTGCGAGTACTTCGAACCTTTCTGAAGAACATCATCAATAAGGATCTTCAGAAATCGTGATTTCGAAGAGCAGATTAGATTCAAGAATCGGAACATCCATCAAAACTTGCAGTTTTCATTGAAACACTATTACTGGTTGTAATTCAAGGGTACAAATCGGCCATGAAAATTATTATACTCGACCTTTATTACACGAACACTATTACTCAACACTGTTGCCAAGTGGTTTTAGCCATAAATGTGCTGCGATATCACTTTCCATGAGTTTAATCACGGTATATCTAACGGTACAGCGATTTGATGAAATTTTATATAATCATGTATGTGTAACACCATATGTAACGGGAGGAAAATAATCGATTACAGCATTGAGTATGATGCAATCGGGAGCGAATTTTTATTGTATGTTGGGCAAACAGTAGGCAGTCCACACGATGGGAAGTGGACGAAGTGGTCAACGCCGCCTATGTACAACTGCAATACACGAAGCATCGAAGGCCCGTTGCCATCCCAGACACCAAGCTGTAATGTATCTGTCTGTAATGAGGAGAGACACTGCCAATTTATTCCGCTAGGAGTCGCATCGTCGCTGGTGGTGGTTGCCTATCAAACAACGTATTTTTTTAGGGTGAGAGCGCGTTTACTTTTTAATATCCTTGAAAACCTTCAACACACCGTGCAAAACTGCTTGACGGGAGAAATATATGGTGGTAGAACTTCCGTACGAGCTCCTTCGCAAAGAGCTTTAGAAGAGACGGGCGTTTTTAATAACACAAGCTCTTCACCTTGGTACGAGGTCAATCTGTTTTAGTAGAGTAGTCGACCTTAAATCTACGTTTTCCTTCCTATTATTGTTCCAATGGCGTTATTTCCTTTAAGGGGATACATCGATAATTGTTTTTAAAATTCCTATAAAACCAAATGTATATGGTTAAATCATTTGGACACATAATTATGTGTTATTTGACTATACTGTCTACTGTTGTACTAAAATCGAAACATGATTACTTGAAATTTTTTAGGTAGAAAAAAATTCCAAAGTAGCACCGTCTATTTTCTGTTTTATACGTAAACAGTTCCTTATTGTGCAGTAAAATTTTCTTTAAATCGAAGATATTTAAATATTTAAGAACTTACCTAAAGAAGCTAAAAATTGATTTAAGTATAGCATTTTGTCATAAATCTACATTTAAACGAAGCGAATTTAGTTCCGGTGCGCGTGAGATCTCTGTCGCGTCAAACTAGACAGCCATAATGCCATTTCACTTACACACCGAGCTAAACCACGGTACGTTGTGTAACGGCCAGATTCACTTAAATAAGAACTTATTTGTAGTTAAAATCGGAGCCATGTCGTAGAAATCAGGCCTTCTCAAAATTCGCCCAACTTCAGCGCATCATCATCTGCAAAGCCTTTTCCCAACTATATTGGTATCGGCTTCCAGTGTAACCGGATGCAGCTGAATAAAAGTCGATGTATGCTGTAAAAATCTCACCATGAAAACATAGATGAAGTGAGCTGTCAATGGTATATCGATCCCTAATGTGATGTGGAATTTGCCACTCATGAAGGTTATTTCAATGCAGGATGTGTAGGGTCGAGTTAATGAACACTATGAACTAGCCCGCGTAGAATTGCGTCACCTTATTCATTCCGCTTCCTATTCTTATCGCCCAAGTATGCTCGTTGCTTGGCAACAGACGTGTCAACGAATAGTTATAAATGGCGCGGACGATGCTGATGCGTTTCTGAGCGCACATGTAACCTTATTTAAAGCGACTACTGGGCGAGCTGTCGACGCTGCAAAGCACAACTACGGGACTATTTAACGCAAGTAGTAATGCCACCATTGAGAAAAATATCATAAGTCTGGAGAATACTATGGAGCATTTTGAAATTTCCTATGTTCACATTTTTAGTCAGATAAGGTAGAACGTTTTGTTACATCAAATAAATCAACACTAAACCTCCTAGGTTCGAAGCCTTAGCAGTTAACACAAAAAACGGCCGTTTTTGGTGTTAACTGCTAAAGAAATTTCAAAATGTTCCATATCTCCAGACTTGATGATTTTTTTCTCAATAGTGGCGCTAGGGGGCATTACTACTCGCTTTAATATAACTGACAGGCGACAATTTTATAAGTATCTTTATCGTGAAAAAGTTGTAATTTTTTGACAAAATATGTCGCATTGTCAGTTATACTAAATAGGGACCTGAAGCTAAGGTGTCCACTATGTTAACACCAACTGTGCTCCGTGCATATGCTTTGTCGTGGTGGCGGTTTTTATGCATACAAAAGAGATTCGCGAAGCATAGCTGGTGCACAAACATAGTGTACATCCAGCTTTATAACGACAATTCACTCCTTCAATATTACAAATCGATTTATGAAGCGAGACCAAGAGGAAGATGGAGTGACGAACTTGACTCCTACCGAAAGGACTTGCTCGCAATGGCGGTAGACAGACAAGTGTGGAAAAGGGAGGCCTTTGCCAAGCAGAGGGATATTACGAGTTAAACAGATTGAGATCAAGCAACAAGAGTATCTCTGTTGTGTCTGCTAGTGTTTAGCGTTTACGAGGATAGAAGTATTGAAGCGTGATTTAGATCGGTGTGTAAGTGAAATAGCGTTATGGTTGTCCAGTTTGACTAGAGATGTAGAAGACTCACGCGCACCAGAACTAAACGCGTTTCGTTTAAATGTAGATTTATGCAGAATGTTATACTTAAATCAATTTTTAGCTTAGTAAGTTCTTAACATATTTAAATACCTTCGATTTAAAGCAAATTTTACTGCACAATAAGGAACTGTTTACGTATAATCGTATAAAACAGAAAATAGATGGCGTTACGTAGGAATTTTTTTCCATCGAAAAAATTTCAAATGATCATGTTTCGGTTTTAGTACAAGAGACTATGACTATATTGTCTAATAAGAAATACGAAAAATCCAAATGATTTAATTACATACATTTGATTTTATACAAAATTATTCATGTATCCCCTTAAAACGTTTGAATGTGAAACCTACTACAAATTAATTAAATTGTAATTAGTGTAGGTGTCTGGGCCTCATTCAAGACAGAAATAACTGATATATTAGGACAGAGTTTATTGACTTCAGAGTGCATTCATGATTCGTTAGTATTCATTACTGTTATTTATATTAGGTATCTTGAGAAAGAGCCTGAAGTTGTGGCCGGATGATGGCACAAAAGTTTCGCCCCTTTTTACCCGACTGCGGCGGAGGATTATGTGTTTGACTTGTATGTATGTCCGTTCCTATGTCCCCTCGTACTCAACAGCTCAACCGATTCTGATGAATAATATGTCGTTACATTCGTCTTTATTGCGTGAGCGTCACTGGATATATTAAAATAATATAAATCAAAATGGGAGATTCTTGGCGCCAAAATGTTTTTTCCAAATTTGTATAAACAAAATATCTCCAAAAGTTACCCAACTTTTGTATAATCATCCTTATATAGATTAAGGATTGTATGTATATTTTGATGCACATAACTACTGGCGTTATGTGGAGGTAGTGAACTATATACACCTGTTTACTTGTTCGGGAAATATTATTATTGCGAAAGAGTGTATTTGCTAAATCTCCAAAAGTTCAAAGACTCAGTTCTGTGTATAATCGAACTTGGGTCCTCTAAAAAGAACAACAAAATAACATTCTGTCTCTTCCCCAAAAGTAATTACGCAAGCAATAATTATTCAAAAACGACCGTACAACAATACATAAACTACTAATTCAAACGTATAATTACTCAACTGAATACATTAGTCAATATAAAAACTACACAAACAAGGCCAAAGCTTGCATACGTGATCAAATGGACGACGAGGGGGATAAAAATAGGTCATAAGTCTGGCGGAATTTACATTACGTCCTTTTAAAGGAACATTGGCCCTCGGCCGTTTCGAAGGAATTCTTGTTCTGTAAAAAGAACCATTTGGGCGAGAAAAGGGTGTTTCTGTGTTAGAAAAGACATTGTTTTTTTTTTTGGGCAATATAGTCTTGGTGTGCCTCGGAAAGCACGTTAAGCCATTGGTCCCGGTTTTTATTATCTATGTGCTATCCCGTGTTACAATAGTAATACCCGTTGAATGAAATTTGTAGGAAGCTGAGGGACGAGGACAAGGTCTTTCGTACTACGTCGTACATAATGTTACGTGTATTTACGTCAGCCGTAGTTTTAACATAGTATGTCTGACGTAATAATAAATCCCTAAGCTGGAATTTGGGAAATTCCCTAGTGGTTTTAGTAGCGGAAATCAGATTTTATCCGCATTCGGAGCGGAACCAATCTCATTCATGAAACAGGGAATAAATAGCAGCTTACGAAAGATTAGAATCATCATCATCTGCCTAGCTTTTACCCAACTATGTCGGGGTCGGCTTCCATTCTAACCGGATGCAGCTGAATATCAGTACTTTAAATGGAGTGACTGCCCATCTGAGTTCCACAACCCAGTTACTGGTTAAAGGTAATAAAGATTAGAATATGCTGCCTAACACTACCATCTCTGTAACATTTTTCTGTCCATTTCTCGTCTCATCTGCGAATCCAATTATTCGATGCCCTCGCAAAAGAATTATCGTAACTCTACACAATCTAATACCTACCAACGTCATTAGCGCGTACTTACTAGTAATAAATAACGTATTTGACTCACGTATTGTCATGATTTTCAACTCGACATAGATACTCGAAGCTGTATCAATATCTTTGCACGTTTGCCGTCACAAGACACGCACGTTCTCTAGTATCTATATCTAAGCTTGGGAAGGCGTCTGCTTGGCATTGCAGATGGCTTTATACAAATTTCAGTCGATTTCTTGTATAGTTATAGCTTTATCAACTACCAAACCTTTTCCCAACTATTGTCGCCCGCTGTCTATTGATGAGATGGAGCGACTGCCTATCTATCAGACCTCTAGAATTCAGTTACTGGGCAACACGATACCGAGTAGGTCTAACGAGGGATATAGTAAAATGGGTACCAAGTCGTAGGCATCTAGGAAACCCCAATGTCCGTTATTATCAGTGGTCAGCAACCAACTGGCAGTTTTTTATCGATATTTTTTTATCTATCTACCTACATGGGGAGAACAATCACAAGGTCTTTCCTATTTAGAGCGACAAACTCCACTCATTTAACCTACATAGGTTATCAATTAATTAATATGGCCGGTCGCCAACTGGTTTCAAAAATAACCGTCGTACTACATTGTGTTGACGAATTCTTTTGACCAGAATCCTGGAATGTGCGGTTAAAATTGTGGTGAAGAATTTGTTTTAAGCAATTTTGGATGTAACACCTCGTAGTCCAAAAGCGCAGGAATGATTTCGTGGTAGGCCCAGGAGAAAATAGTGGGGTGAACAGAACACATCTGAAGAATGGGTCTCAAAGTAGACAGGGAAAAATGGAAGAAGGGAATTAATTCTTTTGACCCATTATCTGTAAAGAATAAATTGGACAACGCACATAACATACCTACTATTATTAATGTGAAGGCTTTCAAAAAAGACTCATCCAAGGTTCAGTGTTGAATACTTTCAAACTCAAATCATGGTCTTGTGGACGAAACTACAGCCAATGTTTGAAGGTAAACACGATTAACTCCTAATGTAGGTAGGCCGTAATGGAGTAATTAAATGAAATAAAATTTGTAATTAATAATGGTAAGTTTCAATAGGCTGCTATAAAAAAAAGTTTTTAACAATCGTTTGATTCAGCTAGAGAAAAATGTCAAAAGAATATTCGTTATTTTTTTTTTTGGTGCAATTCGTTTGGCTGTCTGCATACGGTGTTTGATTGTATTTTTCTACAAATACCCCTCCAATTAGATTTACAAATTAACCTACAAATGCATTACATTTTTTTTATGCATTTGTTGCCTTAATTAAACAATTGATAAATAAAGAACTGCGTCACAATATGCTAATGAAGGTCCTTATACCGATTATTATTGAGACATTGATTTCAAGGCGAATTTGTTTTGCGCAAAATACGCGATATTTGATCCAGCAGCTTCAGCTGATCAAACAAGTTATAATGCGCATTACAATAAGAAAATGTGGTTTTTAAAGCGATAATAAACGTCATCATTTTAGCGACATGCTCAGTTTAAATAAATGGGATATGCGATTATTGACTGTAAGCCAACTGGCTTCCCAAAATCGTCGCATTAAAAGATCTCCCTTGCGTAAGTACTTACGCACGGGCGATATTTTTTCTCACTGGATTTTCAACTCTTGGTATTGACCCTAGCATTGAGAATCCAACACAGCGAATTCCCAGTGCGTTTCAAATTCAGTGGGCGAAAAAAAAATCACCCGTGGATACGAGGGGTAATTTTCTAGATCTTCGACTTCAGAGGAATTTTCACCAATGAAACTGACTTCGATTTTCGCAACAAAATCAGAGTTGGTTACCTATCACACTAATATTATAATGGCGAAAGTTTGTGAGTGTTTGTGTATGTTTGTTACTTCTTCACGCTCAAACGGCTGGACTGATTTGGATGAAATTTGATATGTAGATAGCTTATACCCTGGATTAACACATAGGCTACTTTTTATCCCGGTCTACGCGGGTGAAACTGCGGGGCGCAGCTAGTAAATTTATAATCGTCAGTTCTTCAATTATAGCAACGGTCCCAGAGTTAGTTCTATCTGTAAAGACCAGTAACTTTAGGGCATAAATCGTCTCTTACGGAACGCTTAAAGCATTGGCCGCATTTCCATTGAGGCCACTGCCTTTATGAGAGCTTCTTATAGACGCGCGTACCTGTTTGTCGCCTAAAGGTGACTACGTGACTTGACGCATACAGCTTTAGATTTGACGAGAAATGATGTGAATAAGTATACTAAAATAGGTAATAATGAGCTGTTATAAATATGAATTTCTACTCTTGTCTACGACAAAATATCTTATCTATATTTTTAGCTTCTGGTCGTATTTCTTTCCGATAGTCCCCCTAGATTCGAAACCAAAAGATAGTACTGGACCTTGTCAAAGAACCTTTCATTTACCCTTTGGGCGAAAAACCTTCGTGGTTTCACTTTATAAAGATAATAAAACCTCTTTAGTCGTCTAAGTATATCTTTAACATACACATAACACGAAACCTATTTAAAGTCACGTCTACTAAATTGCCAGTAAACATAAACTTCGTTGAACGCCCGAGTTTTAAACCGATAAGCCAAATTTAGGGCAGATAACGCTGTGTTGAAACGTTACTGCGCATCTGAATACGTCAGACACGTGAAGATTATTGAAAATACCGAACTGCGTTGCGAAATGTGAGGTACGGCGATTAAGCATTTAAGAACAACACATGACGACATCACGACTGTAATCCCCAAACCTACCTACCTATAGTACACGCAAATTTCGCCCGTTAAGTCCCGGCGACGAGCCTACTGCCATCAATCGGGCACACTCCGGGATGCTACTTAGAAATTAAGAACAAGTTCAGTTTTATTTCAGAAATCGCGCGCGGGCTGGCACCGTCGCATTTCTAGAGGTTTTTCGTGATTATTTCATTAAAATTAAATCAAAGCACATTTTCCTCTGACAAATTCCTAGATCGTTGGTATTTATAAGTGTGTATGCTATTTTTGACAGTTATTTTGGAATTTACTCTTAAAAAAATTACATATTGTGAATTATTTTCTATTTTCTAAGAGTAATTACCAAACTAACTCTCAAAAAATAGCATACATACTTATAAATACCAACGATCTAAGATTTTGTCAGAGGAAATTGTCCTTTGATTTAAATTTAATGAAATAATCACGAGAAACTCTAGAAATGCGACGTTGCCAGCCCGCGCGCGATCTACGCTCCCGAAAGCGATATAGGTATCTCTATTCTATGTTATTCTTGCAACAGAATTGACGGGAACACGAGCCATAACCTTTTCTTTTAGGAAGCTCCGATGGCCAAGAAGCCAAATAAAGCCTTAAAAAATCGTTAAAATGTAATCGGACAGCTGATATTCAATATACCATCTGCCGTTTGCCATATGCTAGTCAATCGAATGCTCACGTTGATGGTAAAATGTATGAAAACCTAATGAGTATTACCTTCACGTTTCGCTGCTGTTATGTACCGGTAATAAATATCGATAAATAAAAGGTTTTTTGAACTTTTTGGTAACTTATACAGTCTCATAGCTGGGTCCATGACATTTCGAGAGCCCTCCGTGCCTCGGAAAGCACGTTAAGCCGTTGGTCCCGGCTGCAATTCATAGATCTTTGGCAAAGTCTGCCAACCAGTATTGCCAAGGCGTGTCCTGTTACCTAGTCACTGGGTTGTGGAGGTCAGATAGCCAGTCGCTCCATGTAAAACACTGGTATTCAGCTGCCTCCGGTTAGACTGGAAGCCAACCCCAACATACTTGGGTAAAGGTGGAGCAGATTGATTGATATTTCTGTAATTAATGACACATAAGGAAGGTTTTTTTCAACTTTTTTGGTAACATACTCATACATAAACTAACGTCTTCTTCCCATGCGGGTAGGCAGAAACTACAGAACGCCACGTGCTACGATCCTTACATACTCCTTACCGGTTGCGAGTACTACGCACCTGACCTCTCTGAGAAACATCACCAATAAGGTCACTATGTCCTTCTAGGGCGTCCCCTTCAGGCGTTTCCGAGTTTATTCCAAATTTATAAATAGCACTAATTTCTGTGACAGACGGATAGAAAAACTTCGTGCAGTAAAACGTGTTCACACTATCGCAAAACGAGTTCCTACAATCATTATAATTCAACAACCGAAATAAAAAATGGCGTTCACGTGTGCGACATGTGAAAATCAATTTAATCTTTATTTCTTTAATGACATTCTTTCAGTCGGTACGGTACAACGTTTAGATTAGTATCTCATTATCGGCAACTAGAAACAGGTTATTTTCAACCATTTCAGATGTAGCAGGACCGCACGACCGATTTACTAACGCGACGATTTTTTATCGTGCACTGTATTCACAAACAGAATCTACAGAATGAATCCCGTACACTGTTGGATTTTCAACTCTCGGCGCTAAACATTGCGTTGAAAATCCAATGGGAAAGTAAAATCACCTGTGGGTACAACCCACACCCCTTAGCACACTGACTCATCAGCGGAACATCATGCGGTTTCGCTGTTTCGCGGCGGAGATAGGTTTCCATTTCCACAATGTGATATTTTTGCAGAGGATTTTTTTTCTATTATCGTCTATTGCACAGACAGACGGAGGAGCTCGTGGCTAAGTAATAACAGCCGCACGGGTCGATCGACCAGGTTAAGCCACGCTTGCCGGGGTTGGTCCGTGGATGGGTGACCTTCTTTACATATCGAGACTACTCCGTGCCTCGGAAAGCACGTTAAGCCGTTGGTCCCGGCTGTCATTCGTGGATCTTTGACAGTCGTTACGGGTCGTCAGAAGACTGGAAGCCGACCCCCACATAGTTGGGAAAAGGCTAGGCAGATTTTTGTCTATTGCACAGACTTAACCTTCTGAATATAATGTCGAGTTATCGATTATGAAGATTGGCGTGGACCTACGCATTAAGAACTTAAATAGCTATTGTTAAATATGACGTCATTACAAACGAGTTTAAAGTACATTGTATGTTGCTACCATTATTTAATATTCGGAATTATGATAGTGACAAATAAGCCCGCAGCCGTAGAGTAAAAGAGATAGACAACTCGGAATTCAAGGTAGAATAGATTAGAATTCCTGATTAGATTGAGTTCCTGGGTTCGATTCCCAGGTCAGGCAGTTTTATTGGGTTATTCCATCTCCATCTACAATTTCTCAGTAGCAGCCAGGTGACTGAATTTGTGCCCAGTTGATGGCAATAGGCTCGCCCCCTATTACAATCAATCTGCCTAGCCTTTTCCCAACTATGTTGGCGTCGGCTTCCAGTCTAACAGAATGCAACTGAATACCAGTATTATACATGAAGCGACTGCCTATCTGACCTCCACAACCCAGTAATTGGGTAATACGATACCCCTTGGTAAGACTGGTTGTCAGACTTTCGGGCTTCTGACGACCCATAACGACTGTCAAAGATCCACGAATGACAGCCGGGACCAACGGCTTAACGTGCTTTCCGAGGCACGGAGGAGTCTCGGTATGTAAAGATGGTCACCCATCTACGGACCAACCCCGGCAAGCGTAGCTTAACCTGATGGATCGACCCGTGCGGCTGTTATTACTTAGCCACGAGCTCCTCGCCCCCTATTACATGGGACTTAAACATAAGTGGCTAAATGTGGGTGTACTATGGGTACACCTCCGCCCACCCCTTGGAGCATACAGGCGCGATGTTATATTATGCAGACAGATTAGAATTTCGATGTAGAGTGGCCTAAACCTAAAGTACCCTACGGTCGGCCCAGGAGCCCAAATGGCATGGCCGATCCTAGTTATGGTCTGGCATATCAAAAATTGGCCCTAGTTTATTAACCGACTTCAAAAAGGAGGAGGTTATCAATTCGTCGGAATCTTTTTTTTTTTTTATTTTTTTTTTTTATTTTTTTTTTTTTATGTATGTTCCCCGATTACTCGAAGATGGCTGGACCGATTTGGATTATTTTTTTTTTGTTTGAAAGGGTATACTTCCCAGGTGGTCCCATGATCATCAAGTCAGGATCTGATGATGGGATCCTGGGGAAATAGAGAGAACTTTTCCAATTTTATAGGCACACTTGAAGCGATTTGGATAGTCTTTGGAAGAGTACTTTCTTGGAGTGGTCCCATTTCAATTTGGTGAAGATCTGATGAAGAACTTCTGAGATAGGCAACGGAACTCCTCAATAAATGATAGCAAATGGACTGGGATTGCTGAAATCTCATGTCTGTTTGTTGTTCACACCAGTTCATAACATAACATCACGCCAGTACGCTGTGAAGGGGTAAGCACATGTGAACCACTAAAAAGTGAAAAATAAAAACTTTTTTACAAAAAAATACAACCGACTTCCAAAAACAACACTACAAACTGAAAAATAACTTTAATTTCGGAAGTCGGTGGCAAAAAACGAAAACACATTTAACTAGACACCGACTTCCGAAATTAAAGTTATTTTTCAGTTTGTAGTGTTGTTTTTGGAAGTTGGTTGTATTTTTTTGTAAAAAAGTTTTTTTTGAGTTGAGCTATTCATGCCTATCTGTATTGAATTTAATATTGTCTAACTAAAATATGAAATTCGGATAATGATAATTTTGACAGATGTGAAACAATTACATACTTAACAAGTAATTAAGTACAGTGGATCAATTCCCTTATTTCATAATTGAAAAGTTAATTTGATATAGGAATCCTGATGCAATCTAATGAAACTTTATAACAGTGTAAGTGTTTAAATTAAAAACATGATTAGTCACCTTTAAAATCTGATACAAATGTTAAAAATAAAATTAACAAAAGTTATGATGAATCATTTGAAACAGAGACTGCAGACTCAAGATTGCATTCCTTATTTGGTACTAGTGGTAAGCAGCTTCAAATTCAGCTAAATTCATTCAAGAATACTAACAATATGAATAATAAAGTTCAAGATCAGGTCATTTATAAATCTCATATAAAAATAGTTTTCTCATTTCATTTTTTCCTAGAGCAAGGAGCCCTTACAAACCTATCAGCAATATTCAGTTAGACTGATTACACAATCCAAAGGTTTTATATTAAGCTAAGAAAGATGGGTCTCGGACCACTATTTAACAAGGCCTGTATGTATAGGCCTGTAATATCTCCCGCTCCGAAGGCTGGTTTCCGCTGAGATTGGGTAGGACTATTAAAAAGACTTTTTCTTATGTCTGTTGGCAAAACTTTTGATAATTCTACTAAGAATCATCATCTTCCTGCCCTTGTTCCATGTTATTTGAGGCTGGCACAACATGTTTTTTTCTTCCATTCCCCCCGGTCAACCATCACTCCCTTCTCTGTTGTATCATTCCTCACAGAATCCATTCATCTTTTCTTTGGCCTTCCTGTCCCTCTCCTTCCATCAACATTTATTTATATTCATCAGTCTTTTACACACACACACACACATTGCATGATGTTAAGTATGAAAATATATTATTGAAGACATCCAAGTTTCAGAATAATACTAAAAGTATTGATTTCTGATGCTATTAGGACTTAAAACAATTTAAAAAGAAGAGATACTCAGATTTTCAAAGACCTACAAACTTTTATAAATAAAAGTATTGCTAAAAAATTAAGTACAATTACAATTTCAATGAAAAATAATTTGTACAATTAAATTTTCAGCATCACATTACACCATGCTTTGAATTAAAGATTATTCACAGATATATTAAAAGGTTATGCAATGACTACAAGTTTCAACATGTGGGCCTAAATTTAGAGCGGTTTTTATGGAAATTTTATTTTTCTCTAATGTAAGATGTAAGTAACTGTACAAATTTCTAGAACAATACAGTAGTACTCACAAAATTCATATACCTTTTTGAGATGTTTTTAGGGGGTAATTGCAAAATTTTTAGAAATCATTTTTTGTGACAACTCTCAAATAAAGTTTAAAAAATTTGGTAAAAATAGGAGTCAATCGGATCTTATGACGTTAGCAAAGTGACATAGAAAACTATAAATAATAAAATTCCACAAGATTTCGAGTTCAACTTTCTAGTTTTAAAAACTTTTAGAAACCAATAAAAGCCGTCGATTTCTCTACCATGAGCGCCTAATCACATCTTATATGCAAATAAAACACATGCAAATACGAAATTTCGCCATAAAAGACACTGGTTGACCTAAAAATTGGCTTAGCAACCAAGTGAGGTTAACTTTAACAAAGAAAATTTTACACAAAAAGAAAACGTAATGGCCGCAGTTTTTAATGAAATAAAGTATAAAAAGACTCACCCGGATGCTTCCGTGGTGGGTTTTTGTATAAAAACCACCCTATAAGTGATGATTTTTTTTGTTTCACACCCTTCACGAACTAAACCAAGAATGCTTGACAGATGACTGATGGTACAAAGATGGCCGACAGGCCGACTAGAAACGACGAATTACGTCATTCCGCGGTAAAATTAAAAAGACCGTTACACTTCCTTTTTATGTTTTTTAGCATTATTATCTACAAAATGTATGAATAAAAATCACTTACCTCATAAAAATTTGAAAAATGTGTGATAATAAATAATATCCAATTGAGTTTCGCTAATACATTAGTAAATTATTCACTCCGATTCCTCGCGCTGTTGCCAGATTGCTATTGCGTCAGATAATGTATAACGTTCAGAGATACACATTTCAATACACTGGAGCATTACTTTATAAATTCACACACGAAATTATCACAGATTTAACTTATGATGCTAAACTTTAGTGTAAAATATCCTCTCCGGAGATTTCTCCTTTAAAGAAAAGTAGGGAAGAAGAACGGCAACGTCGCTTTACAACACTCTTGGAACAAAGGCTTCCTTATTTTAGAAATTAATTTACTAAATTACGTCGCAATATTAAACAATATCTTTTGTACTAATTGGTATAACGATGTCAAAATTGTATAATTAGTTACAAAATGGCGAAAAATCTAGACACGTATCGGGACAAGGTACAAAAATAACTGACTCGCTTTGTGAACTTGTTTTTGTTTCGTTTGTTCTGGCGTTGTAAACAATGGGGGTCAGTGTTGCCGTTGCAATAAAAAGTATTTTCTACCATTGTCAATGGTTATTTGTTGAAATTGTTCGAGAATATTGTGAAATCTATTGAAATCCTTACATGTTTTGAGATAAAGGTATGTGGTTTTTTTTGGAACGAAGTTCTTGCTGAACGAAGAACGCAGCTTGCGGTAGAAGTTGTCTAACATACGTGAGAAGAAACTTCGTTCCTGCGGGGCGAGCACGGGCGTACCCAAGACGTTTGTGACAAGACATGATAAATTATGTCATGACTTAGAATTTGTCTTAAGGAGGATGCGCTGTGGTAGCCCGCGAAATTCAAATTTTCTTGCGTTTTATGCAATTTGCAGGCCCGTGTCAGGTAGTATCTTGATCAAAATATGATGCGCGGGAATAAAACATATGTATTTATATCATTTGAACCATGAAAATCATCAATACATCTCTATAAGTTAGAATTCGTGCAGAGTCGTTAGATTTCGTTCGTTCGACGAATCTGAAAACTTATAGAGATGTATTGATGATGTTCATGGTTAAAATTATATAAATACATATGTTTTATTCCCGCGTATCATATTTTGATCAAGCGACAACCTGACACGGACCCGCGAATTGCAAAAAACCCAAAAAAAATTGAATTTCGAAAATACTTAAATCTTAATTTCAACTTGCATTAAAAAAAAAAAACAAAAACTGATTGAGGAGTGTGACCTTTCTAATGGTATGTAATTTGGTTTTATAAAAAAAAAAAACTAGAGTTATTTCATAATTTCATCAAGTAGGAAATTTATGACGAAACTCTACCTTTACGGAAAGTGAAATGTTTTGCGAAATTTAATACAGCAAGGTTGGTAAAAATGAAATGATCGATTGAAATTATGTAAGTTGTCATTTTTAATAAAAATTACACTTTAAAGTTAAGAAAGTGGTGAAACTAGAAGAAAGCAAAAATATTTTTTTTTTAAATTCCAGGGGGCCAGGGCCAAATAAATTAGGGCTGAGTAAGTAGCAGATGACCCCACCTATCCACCATTTTCGTATGTTCAACGCTCTTCCAAACACCCTGTATACCTATATGATGTCATAAAATATGGTGGAATGTTTGTTTCAAAATATAGAAATAGGTATAAAGTTATTCTATACTTTGAACCCACCAAAGGAAAGCTGTATTCATTACCTACAAACAGATCTACAATAAATATATGTAGGTAATTATTTATCGAACAAAATGTGCACTTAGTCGCTGGCAGATAGAGATCGCTGCGCTCCGTTTCATGTAAGGTAAGTTAGAAGGAGATAGATGCGCGTGTACCTACAGAGAAGCTACTTAGAGCGAGTTGCCCGTGACGTAAGTTAAGCCAGTTTACAGTGGAACTCATTATGAATAGTTAGGAACTCGAGTAATAACGGTTTTGTAATAAATTAGTGTGCGTTTTATATATTTTTCCTTAGGATAACTCTATGCAAAGGACTCATTCATGAAGCTATTGTTCTATATAGAACAATAGCTTCATGAATGAGTCCTTTATGTCAGCTGGTAAAAGGTCCAATACCAAACCAATACCTTTCTTTTTTGTTCATCGTTTGTCTATTGTTCTGACCGAGCTTTGAGTAGCTTCACGAATTATTTTTTTTCAAAACTCCCAGAAATAAACTCGAGTGGCGTGACCTTTTTTTTCTCATTAGTTTTAATTTCATCTCTGCACTACAGGTTGCTTCAAGATGCTATTTTAGAAAATTGTAAATAAATCAATAAATAATAACGTTCAATGAAATTAAAATATCTTTATAAAACGAAAACGCGGAACCGTATACGCTTGTCAAATTAATGTCGTCATTGCAGCGGCATATTGTCTACATCTTTGATTTAAGATTATTAGGTACAGTGTTTTTTTTTTTTTTGTAACGTATTGTAGCATATTTCAAGCAATAGGTTGATACTTACAATACGTTTTCAACGTTTAGGTATTTTATATATTTTACTAAAGGTACGATAATTTGAACGCATTAGGTAAATCATATATTCTTATTTCGGCAACAGAAGTTTTATTATTCTAACGTAAATTAGAGCCTTCCGTTATAATTTGGTAAAACAGTTGCAAGCGACTGTACACCTTGACACCAAATAGACCAAGAGCAAGGTTTAATGTTTTCAAAGAAGTTTAAGCGCCTCTCTAACCTAGTAATTTAAAACATAAACACATATATTTAATTGAGAATTTATATCTCTCGACATTTCTAAGAACTTTAGACCGATAATACTAGAAGTACCTATATTACACATATTAATAGAAATATTATTTTCTTGGCAAGTTTTCGTAAACACTTCGATCTACCTATACCTATACCTTAAAAATTTAACTCATTATATCTTCTAATCTAAGACCCGGCTGAATCTGACTTGGCGAAAAATTGCGACTAAATTTAGTGCCCTAGTTTTTGAGATATAAAACGGGTCACGCTGGGGAAATTCTCTCCAGATCAATCACCTAGAAACGCATATAACTTTTGAACCAGTGACCGACAGATTCTGATATTTGGCGACTGATTCTGACTAAATTTGTGAGAAAACAGATCTTCGCTAGGTGTCCTAGCTTTTGAGATTCAAAATGGGTCACGCTGGGGAGACTCTCCAGCTGGGCCACCTATAAACCCTTATATCTTTGGAACCTGTGACCGGCAAAATCTGATATTTGGCGACAAATATTTGTGTTATTAAAATTAAAATCCGTGATGGTGGCCATGCCAGTGCCAGCCACACCATCACAATCCCTCTTGGTTCATACACAACAAATAACAGAATCTGAATTAACAGATTCGCGGCGCTGCGCGCTTGTGATGGAAATAACACGCCAGTCACCGGAGACAGTCAAATCTCGACTAAAAAATGGAATCCACGGAGCACGTTGCTTATTTGGTATGGACGTATGGAGCTAGATAGTACTCGCCAAGAATTAACTATTCGAATACCTGAATATTTTTTTTCTGGATATAATGTTACTGTTGCTTACTACAAAGGTGAGATGTCAAATGTTACACATCTTATGAGACTGCTCTAAGGCTCACTCGATTTTTTAAAATTATTTTTCTTACATAAAAAAATTCATGTTTCTTCATGGCAGTTTTTTAGGGGCTGATCGCTATGGCTTTAAATATAAATTAAACAGAAAATCATTTGAAATTATATTTATTTTCAAATTAACATCTAAACATATTACGTAAAAATAGCTATATCATTATTGCCTAAGAAAAACTTAACTTAAAAACATAATTGGTTTCATACAATAAAAAGAATAAAAAATGTTTTTCAACTTAGTGATATACGTACATTGGTAAATAGTATGTTAACAGTAATAAAGAAAAACTTTCATAAAACCGATGTCTATTCGGTGAAAATAACTGCAGCATTCTAATGGGTCTAAATGAACTACTTAATAATAGCACATTCATTAATTGGATGTAATTTACAAGTCATCCCATTATACTAAGACTGCATAAAAAAAGAACTAAGAGATCGCATTTGTTGACAGTAAATATGCATCATTACATGCATTATATATAAAAAAAAAACATACCAATTTGGTAGAATTTATAGTAGTCAACACTACATCGAAACTTCGATACAGCCATGGTTACACCTTGGCCAATTTATGTATTTTACAAAGAGTTTACAGACAAGATCCCTATTAGAATGCGTTTCATCAAGTACCTCTGCCGTAATGTTGGCTCAACTGTTAAATTTTAACATTTTAACAATGGACCTATTAGGCCCAATCTATAACAACGGTAGCGTATCGTGTTCGTCCTACAATAGCGAAGCCAACATTACGGCATAGGAACTATTTGATGAAACGCACTCTACATAAAATAAAATTGCACAATACTACCACATAAAATGTCGCGATGATCCAATACCTACTAAAAATAAATTTAACATCATCTTCGAGGCGCATCATCGCTGCCAGCAAAGGAAACTAATATTAAAAATTGACAATAACACAAAAAAAAAACAGAGTTAAAAATAAATAGTTGTGGTGTTCCTCAGGGAAGCGTATTATTTTTATGTAAAAAGCCTTTGCAAGAGCCTAAAACATGATTATACACTATTTGCTGATGATACTACTGTAACAATAAACTCTTCAAATAGGAATTAATTACCTAGAAACTGATACTAACAATGATATGGAATCTAATAATTTACGTGTAAACATTAAAAAACAAAGTTAGACAATTCCAAACATACAATTCTTTAGTAAAACCACCTCAAATAAGTGTACAATCATTCGATTTTGGAACCAGTACCATCAAACTTATTCTTGGGAATAGTAAAAATTACTGAGACGAATAGCCAATAACGAATAGAAACAGCCCTTAAGGTTGAACTAGTCGCGGGCTCGAACTCACGTCTTGTGGGCGTGGCTAAAAAGCACGCTGTTTCACCTAGCATCTTGTCCGACAGTACAATTAGTTAGGCTCTAGTGAAATAATAAATAGTTTGTAGTAGTAAAATAAAACTAGTGACAGTAAAATGAGCGGGTAAAAATTACGAAGTCTTTTGGAAAAACGAGTTTTATGTACAAATAAAGTTTAATTGAGCTTTGTCAGCGCTGACTTTGGTTGGGCGATTTTACACTTTTTTTTTTTATTTATTACTTATTTACGCCCAAAGTTGCGTTAAAATTAGCACGAAACGAGTCTTTGTTGGCTCTTAAGCACGTATTACAATTCTGTTTCCGTACAGACAAAATTAATAATGAGACAAAACGATAACCTGTCTAACTTTGAATGTACAATGTTAAACAGTGGAGTAATACCATCCCGAAATTTGTATGGAAAAAATATCGACTAGTGCAACCTTAATGCATATCATGACTGTTTCATCAGTGTTGCGTTAGGGCCTCGTAATATGGGATAATTCAGTAGATGTGAACAGAGCATACATTGCACAAAAAGAAATGTGTTTATTTATAAAGATATTCGCACATGTTCCCATTGTATGAACACATTTCTAATACAGTTAATAGCAAAAGCCCAAACAAATTACTTGCACCTAGCCAGAGACATTTGACATTTTTATAGCAAGAATTCCAATTGCATGGCAATCAAAATCTTCAAGAATTTACCCCCACGCATTAGTGTTGCCCACTAATAAATACAGAAAACAATTTTTACCTGCCTTTTGGACAACTGTTTCTACTCAGTTAACAAATGTTTAAATGTTTAATTTTGATATTCTATTTCATCAATACTTTGCGAGTGTGACTTTTTTATTTTTAAGCTTTTGACATTATATAATTACTAAATTGTGACATTATATTCATGTTATTAAATAAAAAATCCTGCTGACCGTCTAACTCATCAACGCCCAGCCCAAACCATTGGACCTAAAAAGCTGAAATTTTGCACAGAGGTTCCTTTTATAATGTTGACAAGGAATAAGGCAGGATTTTTGTTCCCGTGGGGTATTTTCCGACATCTACGCGGGCGAAGCCGCGCGGGAAGTGCTAGTAAATAATAATTTAAAAATAATTGTACTTATTAAACCAGACATTGCATACAAATTACCAATTACAAAACATATAATTATTACTAAAAAGTTCTATCATAATAAAATTTTTTAAGTAATTTAAATAAATTAGATAATTATGTAACAATGGTGAGTTATTAATTATTCTATTACTTTTTATAAAAAGGAACTCACTATTTTATTGGATGATAATCAACCAATGAAACAATCAATGGACTGTGTGAAAGATGACATGGCTAGAAAGGGAGCAACTACCGAGATGACTGACAGAGAAGTATGGAAGAAAAAGACATGTTGTGCCGACCCCAAATAAATTGGGATAAGGGCAGGAGAATGATGGATGATTAGTCAACATTATGTCCTGGCATGGTAAGTTGTCATCAACGCCTGGCGATCTGCACATAAGCAGGAGCGTTGCCATTCCAGGGGATCTACTCCCTAAGCTCGAAGTCCATAGTTTCAGCCTTCGTTTCCTAGTCCGTATCACGTACAGACGGAGGATTCGTTCGGGGCCCGAACGAAGAATGAACTACAACACGATTTGACAGTAGTCCCTACTCCCAATGTGTTATTGCCCGTCCGAAAAATTGAATTTGACACTTGTTTTGACGGATCGTTATGTCAGACGGACGGATAGAATAGAATAGAATACTCTTTATTATGCACACCATTTAAATTACAGGTTACAATGTTGAATTAACGTGTTGTTGTTGGTTGTTGGATATAGCGAGTAGACCCCCAGAGTCGGGGCTAAGATGTGTTAAGTGGCTGTAACTACACCGGCGGCACCAATACTTTTCTATCGGAAATAACTAAAAATATAAGTCATTAGCGACTCGCCTCGGATCCGCACGGGTAGCACTAATTATCTACAGGATGTAACAGAACGGTGTGGTCAAATATAAGGGTGTGGTACAAACCATCAAGCTGAACAACTTTCTCTATGGGAACAACATCGCAATCGAAAAAAAAATCGTATCTTAAAAGCTTTGTACGGCACGGCTGATATTTTTTTCTCGATTACGATGTTGGTCCCATAGAGAAAGTTGTTCAGTTTGATGGACCTTTCTGATACATCCTGTGTAGCCAGATGACTTGTGGTGGATGATTGAAATACTATCTTGAATTCATGCTTGCCTGGTACTTTTTAGGGTTTCGTACCTTAAAAGGGAAAAACGGAACCCCTGAAGGATCACTTCGTTGTCCATCTGTCTGTCTGCCTGTCAAGACCCTTTTTCTCAGGAACGCGTGGTTATCAAGTTGAAATTAATATCAAATACATAGGTCTACGGTCCCTTGGAGCTCAAAACAATCAAGCTTCTAAGTTAATATAATAAAAAAATACGGCTATTTAAAAATATGTCGCATATTTTGATACTCTCAAGTAAATCAAAACCTATAGGGTACTTCCCGTTGACTTAGAATCATGAAATTTGACAAGAAGCAAGATCTTACGGCACAAGTAAAGGGCAAAGTCCGAAAACCGTTAATTTGTAGTTCTATCACAAAAAAATGTTATTTTGAGATGAAAAAAAAAAATGATTATGAGAATTGATCGCGACGTATATCAATGTATGGGAGAACATGTTTTTCAACTACAATGTTAAGTTTGTTCTTAAGATAAATTCATCCCAACTACGGAATCCTTCATTGTGCGTGGTCCGACACGCACTTGGCTGATGTTTCAAGTTAATGTCCCAATTTCATCCAAATCCTATTCATGGGATAATACTAATGATTAAAATACTATCTTGAATTCATGCAGGCCTAGTACTTTTTGTTAAGTTAACTGAAACTTATACTGTATGGAGATGTTATGGGCTATTGTGTTGCCCAGTAATTGGTTGTGGAGGCCAGGTGCAGCTGCTCCATGTAAAATACTGGTATTCAGCTGCATACGGTTAGACTGGAAGCCAACCCCAACATAATTGGGAAAAGGCTAGGTAGATGATGACTTACTCGGAGTCCTGACTTGAAAAAACTTTTCAATCGAAGTCTGTATCAAATTATCTGGAGTCGTCTGTTGTTTTTTAGATTTCTTTTTTATCGTTGGACTGATGAAATCATTAATTGGTTTAATCGAAGAACAATTCTGTGGCGAACATTGTAGTATATACTGTTTGTACTTCTTAGATTTCTTCTTCTTTTTCTTCGAGTCAGTAATTTTCAACTTAAATTGCTCCTTCCGCCATTTTATTTTCAATTTAATATTTTTATTCTTGATTGAAATATTTTTGCGATCCCTTTTCCGTTTCTTCGACTCGTATTTCAAAACAAGTTTGTCGTCATCCAATTTTCGTTTACGTCTATTTTTCTTTGATAATTTTTTTTCTGTATGTTTCTCGTCAGGTGTGATGTTCTCTGTTGCGGTTAATTTAACAACTCTTTGCAACCCAACCTCGTTTAAATACCGATCTTTAAAACTCTCCATATCAATATCTATATTTTCGGTATCCAAAACATCCTTGTTATAAGGACTAAATTTAAAAGCACATTTTTTACTTTTTTCTGGAGACTTCAGTTCGAGTTTCTTTAAAAAATCATCATTTCGACTGTTTTCGATTTTGATAACATCAATGTTAATAATTTCATCCTTAGCTGATATTTCTAAGCTAGAATCTTTTAAAATGTCCACTGTTTTGAGATTTTTTGGTGAATTGATAATGGGGTATGTATTTTCTGGTTCAGTTTGGAATTTAAGAATTAAATCGGTGGAGCGAGGCCTTTTAGGCGTCGTGAAGGAGTATTCAGATTCGTTGACTTCCTGTTTGACCGGTGTCTTTAAGTTTTCTTTGTCAGAATTGGAAGGTGGCGTGTCCTGGAAAAAAAAAGATGTTTTTTGGAATTAACGCACAACCTCTTAAGGGGTATTTGTACTCATCATTATAAACAGGAGGAGCTCGTGGCTAAGTAATAACAGCCGCACGGGTCGACCCATCAGGTTAAGCTACGCTTGCCGGGGTTGTATCTTTACATACCGAGACTCCTCCGTGCCTCGGAAAGCACGTTAAGCCGTTCGTCTCGGCTGTCATTCGTGGATCTTTGACAGTCGTTACGGGTCGTCAGAAGCCCGAAAGTCTGGCAACCAGTCTTACCAAGGGGTATCGTATAATGCAGTCACTGGGTTGTGGAGCTCAGATAGGCAGTCGCTCCACATAAAGTACTGGTATTCAGCTGCATCCGGTTAGACTGGAAGCCGACCCCAACATGGTTGGGAAAAGGCTAGGCAGATTGATTATGAACAACTTTTAACATGGGACCAAACCTGAAAAAAAAATCATCTATTCCCTACATTTATGTTCGCATAATTCGTCAAAATATAGGGAACAGCTGATTTTTTCAGTCACAGAACTGATTTAAGGCTGCTTTTTCCAACATTAGACATCAGCTTTTATGCGTGGAATAATGTTTTTGTAAGTGTTAACACTTACGCCTCGCATGTGTACAAGTGCATGCACACTATGCAGACGACGAATGACGTCAGCGTGCAATTTTCTAGAAGTCTGCGCAACCGAGGCGCGTACACGGTAGGCGCGCCGTCTTTAGTATTTCACTTAAGTTATTTTTTTTAACAAAAAAAAAAGGTCATATTTTTATTTTACACGAATTACGTTATGTTTAAATTATCTATGTAACTGGGGAACCTTTATTATTTACTTTCATTCATCGCCCCAGAATGAGCATCATCGCATATACAGTAAGGAAAAACTGTGAGTCCTCGTATAAAGATATCTGGCGTTGGTAAAATCAACCTTAAAATTGTAGTCAAAGAGATTTAAGATACTATAGAGAGGCCTTAGATTATAGAATGTCCAGATTCTGTGTTCAATACAAAACGCAACGTAAAACTTGAAGCCAATTTTTATACGTGTGTGAGTGAGCGCCACGCTCGCGAGTGTATTATATATCGCATTTGCGTATGTGTGCAACACACGTGTAATACCGGAGCATAGAGATTACCTGACAACTGTGGGAATTTTTAAATATAAAAGGAACATTGAAAACGAAATTGTAAAGGATAATTTTCATCATTACTGTTGATGATTTGTTGTGTTATTTGTTTTTGTATGTGCTTGTAGCTTGAAGTGGTGTGAAGTTAAAAAACAAAGAAAAAATTGAGAATTTGGTCAAAATGAAAATCCAAGATAGCGGCTGCAAAAATTTTAAAATTTTTTGTCATGGGTATCGATTTCATGGTTTTCGAGGGTGCTAAAGCCGACAGTGAAATCAATATGAAAATTCAAGATGGCGATGGCGGTGTGATGTTTATGGGTCTCGTAAATTAAATGATAATTTCTAAGAGACTGCTTTTTGAGTGAATAGTTTTTGAGATATGGGATACCTATTTTCGGTTACAGCCGCAGAATTAACTTTGTTGTTCATAGTTTTTTCGAGAAATACTATGAAATACAAACTTGTTTTTGCAGTCGATACAATTAATGCTGTGCAATGTGCATGCGTAAATATTCATCACAACTACGGAACCCTCCACTGGCGTGGTCTGACATACACTTGGCCAGATTTTTGATTTTCGTTAGGAAACTACCACTACTAAGCTCATGTGCAACAAACAAAAATATTGACATGTAAGTGTTTGCGGAATATCCAATTTATAGAATTAATTTATCATCATTCCCAAACAAAATTTTGCTAAGCCTACCTAAAAAATGTATACTGAACATTCAAACTCAAACTCAAAGCATTTATTTCAAATAAACCAATTACAGGCACTTTTGAATTGTCAATTGTCATTCTGTAGCAAACTACCAAAAAGTAACAAAAATAAAATCCACAATAAATAATTTGTCCAATAGAATAAAATAATTATGAACAGCGAGCGCATTCCGAATTTAAATATAGAAACACTTCAGCACGAAATTCAATAATTGAGGTAGTAATAATATGCCGCCGAGGTCGCGGGTAGTTCGAAAGAGATACCGTGGCCCTGGCACGGGCAACTGAAGTAACACGGGTGGGTTTTAGTCAGTAAAAGTCATTTGATGATTTCCCATCCACAAAAAAAAAAAAAAAAAAAAGGTAGTAATAATATGATCTCCGAAAAACCATTAAAATTACATAAGAAAAGTGTAAATCATTATGATATACAATGCTTATTATATTTAATGCTTAAAACAATTTTATTTAAATTTTCAATTATCGATTTCTGACATTCGTCATATTAATTACTCGCGTCAATCCAAATAAAAAAAAAAAAATTTGTTTCGCAGCATCGCTATCGCACATCATTACAATAATAAAAACTTTTTTACAAAAAAATACAACCGACTTCCAAAAACAACACTACAAAGTGAAAAATAACTTTAATTTCGGAAGTCGGTGTCTGATTAAATGTATTTTCGTTTTTGCCACCGACTTCCGAAATTAAAGTTATTTTTCACTTTGTAGTGTTGTTTTTGGAAGTCGGTTGTATTTTTTTGTAAAAAAGTTTTTATTTTTCACTTTTTAGTGGGTCTGTTTATAATTTGTATAAGTTACAATAGCCTAATGTCAATTGCTCATCACATGTTACAAAATATTGCTTTTCCCGATGCTGGGACGTTAATTGTTGAGGAGTTCTGGTGGTAAGAACCAGGAGAACTCCTCAACAACCACTCACCACACGCATTGTGTGACGAGCGGAAATTGCTTAGCAACCATATTAAAGAAATCGAATCGCAACCCGTGAAATATTTATTTTTGAGTAGTTCCGGAAGCCATCTGTGGTCTTCATCATCAGTTCCACTTCACCAAGTGGTGCTTTCCGAGAGCAATTGCACGAGCTACTATAAAAAATACCCAAATCGCTATAGGTGTGCCTATAATATTTGAAGACTTCCTTCGATTTCTCCAGGATCCCATCATCAGAACTGGATTTTGACAAAAATGGGACCATTTGGGAAGTATACCCTTTCCAACAAAAAAACATTTTTTGAAATCGGTTGGCTAGCGACGGAGTTATGCGCGAACAAACATAAAAAAAAAAAATACAAACATCCGAATTGAGAACCTCCTCCTTTTTTAGAAGTCGGTTAAAAAGAACAGTAATGGTCATGGATTTTGAACACAAATTGGTAAGTGGTAGTGAATATTACGAATTATTGGACCCGTGTTTGTATACAGATAAGATCTGGGCATTTTCTTGTTGTTTATAATATTTTGAATAATATTTGTCACATTTTAAATCGTATTCACATGTGCGTGTGTGATATTTGTGAAAAGTAAAACTGTTAGAACACGATTATCGCATTCACAGACTTGGATTTTATAAAGGTAAATTAATAAACTTGCGGCTAAAGATAACAGATTCGATGGCGTTAACAAATGAGTTTTTTATCCAACTTAACGCACATTCATAAGATTTGACGGGTAGCATAATAAATATTTACATAATCAATTCAGGGTGGCGTATGTCGACTCCACTAATGAGCCGACGGAGGTTCGTGTGTTGGGGTCCAATTGGGAGCGCTTCCGAACTAAACTGTTAAAGAAACTGACACTCATAAAAACATAACATGTTAATAAAACTCCTTAGTTATTCCTCGTCTTTTTCGTGAGGTGTTAAAAATTCATGCCCTAGCCAACACTTAACAGTTATTGCGTCACATTCAATGTCACATTGTTATTTTTTAGTTTTCAAATTTAACTAAGAAATACACGGTGAAATTGAATACTTATGTATGAAATGAGATGTTAGTGCTTTTTTCTTTTTTTGTAGTGTAATTTTTCCACGATTTCATACCACAAACTGCCATTTTTATTAAAATTAAAACACCCGGTTCGTGTCGTTTGCGTGGCGAACGTTCATTGACGTGTGGCGCGGGGATCGAACGAGTTGACAATATTGGCTACTCAAATTTGGTATCAATTTACGGTAGCCTACTAGGAATCTGGACATTGAAAGAGGCTATCAAAAGAAAATGTCATAGAAAAACTGTTTTATCATGTCTCAGTGACGCCATCTAGCATAATATAGCGCAAATTACATAATAGCCAAGTTTGACCGGATACACTTTTACTGACACCAATCTTTGATTAACAACCGTCAGAGAGTTTGACCTAACTAAGAAAATTATTTAATTTATCGAAATACTTGGTAAATGATAAAATACTAACGAAAATAAACCGAAGTTATGTCCAGTCGTTTTACCATAACGAGATTTGCAATATCGTAATGCGCAACTCGGCATATTTTCTTAGAAAATAATTTTCTTTTGGTGGACACGAATGTGACTTGACATGCAGGCGTACCACACAAGACTGAGCGACTTTTGCCCACTAGGACGAATGTATCGGATTACGATTTTGTTCGCTATGTCCCGTCTATTGTTAAGTAAATAATTTAATGTCTTTGACTGTAGTAAACACTTACATCTAATATTTCTTTAACATCCTGCATGATATCACACTTCTTAGGCGAGCACCACTGTAACACGGGCTCCTTTTGTTTCGGCTCTTTCAGCAAGCTGTCGAAAACGCCGTTCAAGATGTCACTGTAAAAAAAAATATGCTTATTAACACAAATAAGTTGTAAGTAAGTATATAGATAATTATGTTTTTAATTTCATTAAACGTTATTATTTATTGATTTAATACAATTTTCCTGTAGCTCAGAGGTGAAATTAAAACGAACGAGAGAAAAATAAGGTCACGCCACTGAGTTTTTTTCTGGGGATTTTGTAAAAAATTCATTCATCAAGCTACTGACAGCTGGGTCAGAACAATAGACAAACGATGAACAAAAAAAAAAAGTTATCAATCAACAACCTTTTACCAGCTGACATAGAACAATAGCTTCATGAATGAGTTGTTTGCATAGATAGAGTGATCCTAATTTTGGTTACTATTTAGTTTGTTTGATTTTAATTTTCAAATTATTCATTACTAGCTGCGCCCCGCGGTGTTACCCGCGGTTTATGAGATACACTTAAACGTGTAATATTTAATCGGTGAGAAAAGTATTCACAAAAAAATTGCTCATCCCACGGGAACACTACATTTTTTCAGGATGTAAAGTAGCCTATGTGTGCTATGTGAATACAGGATGTCTGCTACTTCCACACCTAATGTTATCAAAATCGGTCGAGCCGTTTGAGTTTGAAACAGTAACAAATATATTTGAATTCCTTGCTCATCCCACGGGAGCACTACATTGTTTCGGGATAAAAAGTAGCCTATGTGTTAATCCAGGGTATAAGCTCTCTACATACCGAATTTCATCCAAATCGGTGAAGCCGTTTGAGCGTGAAGAAGTAACAAAAATACACACACACACACACACACACTCACAAACTTTCGCCTTTATAATATTAGTGTGATTATAGTGTGATGTGATAGTGTGATTATTTATTTTTGTTTTTTTGTTTTCAAACTTTTATTATTGTGTTTTTTGTTAAGTTAGTGATCTTCCTGTGCTAGTCACAATAAATACTTTTTGTTTCTTTCTCTATTTTTTCGGGATAAAAAGTAGCCTATGTGTTTATCCAGAGTGTCAGCTACTTCCACACCAAATTTCATCAAAATCGGTCGAGGCGTTTGAGTTTGAAACAGTAGCAAATTTATTTGAATTTCTTGCTCATCCCACGGGAGCACTACATTTTTCCGGGATAAAAAGTAGCCTATCTGTTAATCCAGGTTATAAGCTGTCTACATACCGAATTTCATCCAAATCGGTGAAGCCGTTTGAGCGTGAAGAAGTAACAAACACACACACTCACACACACACACACTCACAAACTTTCGCCTTTATAATATTAGTGTGATTATAGTGTGATGTGATAGTGTGATTATTTATTTTTGTTTTTTTGTTTTCAAACTTTTATTATTGTGTTTTTTGTTAAGTTAGTGATCTTCCTGTGCTAGTCACAATAAATACTTTTTGTTTCTTTCTCTATTTTTTCGGGATAAAAAGTAGCCTATGTGTTTATCCAGAGTGTCAGCTACTTCCACACCAAATTTCATCAAAATCGGTCGAGGCGTTTGAGTTTGAAACAGTAGCAAATTTATTTGAATTTCTTGCTCATCCCACGGGAGCACTACATTTTTCCGGGATAAAAAGTAGCCTATGTGTTAATCCAGGTTATAAGCTGTCTATATACCGAATTTCATCCAAATCGGTCTGGCCGTTTGAGCGTGAAGAAGTAACAAACATACACACACACACACACACACACTCACAAACTTTCGCCTTTATAATATTAGTGTGATAGTGTGATAGTGTGATGTGATGTGATTATTTATTTTTGTTTTTTTGTTTTCAAACTTTTATTATTGTGTTTTTTGTTAAGTTAGTGATCTTCCTGTGCTAGTCACAATAAATACTTTTTGTTTCTTTCTCTATTTTTTCGGGATAAAAAGTAGCCTATGTGTTTATCCAGAGTGTCAGCTACTTCCACACCAAATTTCATCAAAATCGGTCGAGGCGTTTGAGTTTGAAACAGTAGCAAATTTATTTGAATTTCTTGCTCATCCCACGGGAGCACTACATTTTTCCGGGATAAAAAGTAGCCTATGTGTTAATCCAGGTTATAAGCTGTCTACATACCGAATTTCATCCAAATCGGTGAAGCCGTTTGAGCGTGAAGAAGTAACAAACATACACACACACACACACACACACACTCACAAACTTTCGCCTTTATAATATTAGTGTGATAGTGTGAAGTGTGATGTGATGTGATGTGATTATTTATTTTTGTTTTTTTGTTTTCAAACTTTTATTATTGTGTTTTTTGTTAAGTTAGTGATCTTCCTGTGCTTGTCACAATAAATACTTTTTCTTTCTTTCTCTATTTTTTCGGGATAAAAAGTAGCCTATCTGTTTATCCAGAGTGTCAGCTACTCCCACACCAAATTTCATCAAAGTCGGTCGTGGCGTTTGAGTTTGAAACAGTAGCAAATTTATTTGAATTTCTTGCTCATCCCACGGGAGCACTACATTTTTCCGGGATAAAAAGTAGCCTATGTGTTAATCCAGGTTATAAGCTGTCTATATACCGAATTTCATCCAAATCGGTCTGGCCGTTTGAGCGTGAAGAAGTAACAAACATACACACACACACACACACACACACTCACAAACTTTCGCCTTTATAATATTAGTGTGATAGTGTGAAGTGTGATGTGATGTGATGTGATTATTTATTTTTGTTTTTTTGTTTTCAAACTTTTATTATTGTGTTTTTTGTTAAGTTAGTGATCTTCCTGTGCTTGTCACAATAAATACTTTTTCTTTCTTTCTCTATTTTTTCGGGATAAAAAGTAGCCTATCTGTTTATCCAGAGTGTCAGCTACTCCCACACCAAATTTCATCAAAGTCGGTCGTGGCGTTTGAGTTTGAAACAGTAGCAAATTTATTTGAATTTCTTGCTCATCCCACGGGAGCACTACATTTTTCCGGGATAAAAAGTAGCCTATGTGTTAATCCAGGTTATAAGCTGTCTATATACCGAATTTCATCCAAATCGGTCTGGCCGTTTGAGCGTGAAGAAGTAACAAACATACACACACACACACACACACACTCACAAACTTTCGCCTTTATAATATTAGTGTGATTTAATTTTATTATAATTTTTATGATTACTGGCCGCTAGCCCTACCTGTGTCTTTATTTAATGTCGCAATAGCGGCAGCACGTTGTATATGTATTTACTAGACTGGAAGCCGACCCCAACATTGTTGGTTGAAAAGGCTCTGCAGATTGTTTTATCTATCTATCTACGTTGAGCAGGCAAAGAGTTAACGGGTTTCTTAATTACCTATTAACTTGAATTTGAAATCATTGTGAAAGCCAATTATGTTTACAAGAGTGACCGTGGAATTCCTTGCCAGTTCTTCTCCATAGGCTACAACCAATTGGAACCTGTTCTTAATTACTCACTGACAGGACAGGTCCACTCAAATCTATGTTATTCTTTCCTCAAAAGACCATTTCAGACACCAATCTACATGGTTCTCACATGATTTGAACAAGATTATTTCTGGAATTTAAAAGACTCACGCGCTACTGCTGAGAATGAGGTCCTGGGATCGATTCCCAGGTTGTGCAAAGTGTTATTGGGCTTCTCCGTCAGGAATCTCTCTGTAGCAGCACGGAGTCTGGATTTGTGCCCGGTTGATGGCAACAGGCTCGTCCCCTTTTACATGGGACTTACAGATAACTGGCGAAATGTGGGTGTATTGTTACGTAGACGGTAATGCCATCTGTTATCGAATAGCAGAACTACATGATACGTCGATTCGTGACAGATTTTTCTAGAACACTCTAAACCCTTCAAGAATGTTCTAGATGGTTAAGTGTCGTTTTGCAGCATTCTAGATCATTCCTGTAAGTACTAGAATGTTCTCGAATTATGGCCTCGAACTTTCGAGAAGCTTTCAGTCGTCATATAAATAGAGGGTTGCCAGCGGTGTATGGAAGTTCAGCTAGGAATGCGGTACAGTGAACTAACAGTGAGCTACAAGTGATTACAAGTGATTTTGCTTAAAGTTTACTACTGTATTATATTACTATGTAGTATTACTGTATTTTGCTTGATTACTGTATTTGTGATTATAATAATAATAATATCGTTTATTTATATAAATGGTGCAGATAATGTAAATATAGTGTTTTTAGTGCAAACTGGCATAAATTTATTCATCCCGAACCCCAGCTCGTAACAGTATTATAGGTGTCATCAACAAACGCTAGGCGTTTCCAATTTTGAAACAATTTTGCTTGCAAGCTGCATTTGTACTTATGACAAAGTAAAAGGCAGGGTTTTTTTCAACGAATCAGTGTATATTAAAAGCAACTTTAAGGTGTAAAGGCGTCCGTTTTGTCGATAGTTCACCTCTGGCCTACTCTTCGGGGATTACAACCGCGATGTTATGTTCAATAGAAAACATACTTACTTAACCATCTTCCTCTTCTCACTCAAAGGTTTCGGCTTCCTGAACTTCACCCTCAAATCTTCAATCAACTTTTTATCCAATACGACATCATTACCTCCCATCCTATTCTTCAAACTTTCTTCCAGCAGCTTACTGGGAGAAATATACTTCAGTTCCAAGCCTTTACTAGGAGATTGAGTCCCGAAGTCGTTCGAGGCTTTCGAAGTCGATTTGAAGTCTTTCTTTGTGGGTGTCGACTTGTTTTTTAGAATGTTCGATTTAGAGTCGAATTCTTGAAGTTTTTTCGGGGTTTTCAGGTTTAGATCTTGGCGGCTCGATGACGTGTTGGAAGTGGGGACTGAAAAAGGAAATTGTGATGAATAAATATTCATAAAATAATAACAGATGCACGGACCTATCTTCAAGGTTAAGCAACGATTGGCGAGGTCTGTCCGTGGATGGGTGACCATCCATAACATACCGAGACCCATCCGTGCCTCAGAAAGCACGTTAAGCCGTTGGTCCCGGCTGTCATTCGTAGATCTTTGACAGTCGTTACGGGTCGTCAGAAGCCCAAAAGTCTGACAACCAGTCTTGCCAAGTGCTATCGTGTTGACCAGTTACTGGGTTGTGTAGGTCAGATAGGCAGTCGTTTCATGTATAATTATGGTATTCAGCTACATCCGGTTAGACTGGAAGCCGACCCCAACATAGTTGGGAGATGGCTAGGCAGATTGAGGTAACATAAACTTTACGCGAATGGATACAATAAGAAATGAGTAATAAAAGGTGTATCAGAAAAGTGTAGTCCAGATACAGCCCATCTGAACAACTTTCTCTATGGGACCAACATCGTAATCGCGACAAAATTATCAACTGTCCCAAACAAAACTTCAGCACCTACTCGACCCAAATCAAAATCAGATCAAATCAAAATTTTATTAAATCGGACAACAAACGATCCATAGTGTTAGTAAGTAATATTATTATTTGGAGGTAATTTTGAATTGCGTTTGAAGCATTTTGCACAGAATATGACCAAGTAAGGTAAATATGTTGGCTCGCAGATTTGCGAAATGCACGATTGCGGTTAAGGCTACGCTATTTACAGCGTACTGCCAGTCGTTGTATACATGCAGTCTGTGGGTTAGCTACACGCGGAGGACATACAACGCTCTGCGCGTACAGTACAATAACGCATTCAGGGTGCTGATGGGGCTGCCGCGCTACTGCAGTGCTTCGGGCATGTTTGCAGAAGCGGGAATAGATGGGTTTCCTGCACTCATGCGTAAGCGCTGCGCATCCATCATGAGCCGGATTCGCGCCAGCCCCAACAGCATTCTGAGGGTTATTGCGGACAGGTGGGACAGCCCCATGCTGGGGCATTGGATACGCCTACATGCCACTGAGTGTATGTAGATGTATAAATTAAAATAATTACTTCTGGTAGATTTAAGTACTAACATTAGTTTATAAGTTGTTTGTATACTAACCCAAATGGACTAATTAATGGTCTGAATTAAAAGATTTTTATTTTATATTTATTTTAAAAGTTACAAATGTATGGGACGGCTGGTTAGTTTCGACCTGCGAGATGCCATTCCCCAAAAACAAAAAAACTTCGGCATGCAACGTTCTCTTTTGCTTGAACGGCGCTCGGAACGGACTTCTGTCTGACCATTATCGTGTGCTTGGTTATTTTTAGGTTAGGTATGCTTTTGTTCATGTACCATCGGCAAACTTACTGGTGAACCACTTTTCGACCTTATTATTAACGCAATAAGGTTGAAAAGTGTCAAAAAGATGAGACTTGACACAGCACGTGGTTTGACTTGCGCAGTAGACGATTTTAGGTCTCTTTAGCCGTATGAGGTCTGAGCGCAGGAAGGGACCGGGCTCATCGGGGCGGCGGAAAGAGCGCGGGAGGCGCGGTCAAGTCTCATCTTTCGTGGCGTGTATTGTACTGATCATTTTGGTTTGTGTAATTTTTATTTGATTAATATTTGCATTTGTTTCTCTTGATATTTTTTCTAATTTTTAACCGACTTCTAAAAAAGGAGGAGGTTCTCAATTCGGATGTTTGTATTTTTTTTTTTTTTTTTTATGTTTGTTCGCGCATAACTGCGTCGCTTGCCAACCGATTTCAAAAAATATTTTTTTGTTGGAAAGGGTATACTTCCCAAATGGTCCCATTTTTGTCAAAATCCAGTTCTGATGATGGGATCCTGGAGAAATCGAAGGAACTCTTCAAATATTATAGGCACACCTATAGCGATTTGGGTATTTTTTATAGTAGCTCGTGCATTTGCTCTCGGAAAGCACCACTTGGTGTAGTGGAACTGATGATGAAGACCACAGATGGCTACCGGAACTACTCAATGATAAATATTTCACGGGTTGCGATTCGATTACTTTAATATGGTTGCTAAGCAATTTCCGCTCGTCACACAATGCGTGTGGTGAGTGGTTGTTGAGGAGTTCTCCTGGTTCTTACCAGCAGAACTCCTCAACAATTAACGTCCCAGCATCGGGAAAAGCAATATTTTGTAACATGTGATAAGCAATTGACATTAGACTATTGTAACTTATACAAATTATAAACAGACCCACTAAAAAGTGAAAAATAAAAACTTTTACAAAAAAATACAACCGACTTCCAAAACCAACACTACAAAGTGAAAAATAACTTTAATTTCGGAAGTCGGTGGCAAAAACGAAAATACATTTAATCAGACACCGACTTCCGAAATTAAAGTTATTTTTCACTTTGTAGTGTTGTTTTTGGAAGTCGGTTGTATTTTTTTGTAAAAAAGTTTTTAGGGTTCCTTACCGCAAAAGGAAAAAATGGAACCCCTAACCCTAAAGGGTCACTTCGTTGTCCGTCAAGACCCTTTTTCTCAGGAACGCGTGGAGGTATCAAGTCTAAATTAATATCAAATACGTAGGTCTATGGTGCCTTGGAGCTCTAAAAAAATCAAGTTTCTATGTCAAAGCAATAAAACAATACGGCCATTTATGCGACATATTCTGATACCCGCAAGTAAATCAAAACCTACAGGGTACTTCCCGTTGACCTAGAATCATGAAATTTGGCAAGAAGCAGCTTGCTTCTTCACACAGCAGAAATAAAGAAAAGAGTCCGCAAATCGTCAATTTGTAGTTTTATCTCATATTTTTTTTTGCGATTACCAACTTAAATTTGCAGTTGGAGAATTGACCGTGACGTATATCAGTGTATGTGTGAATATGTTTTTCAACTACAATGTTAACTTTGTTTTTGGGATAAATTCTTTTCAACTACGGAACCCTTTATTGTGCGTGGTCCGACACGCACTTGGCCGGTTTTTGTATAAAGAATATTTATTTTTATAACTTATTTCACTTCTGATTCCTAAAACTATTTAATCGTGAAAAAGGTCTCCCTAAAATGAAAAAGTAATTTAAAAATAACTCACTTTCCGACTCAACTTCAGTTTTGACAGTCAAAACTCCCGAAGACGAACATGAAGGCCTAAAAATAAAGAAAAATACATTATAATTATTAAATGTACTCATTATCAAACAATACTTGGTAAAGGAGGAGGAGGAGCTCGTGGCTAAGTAATAACAGCCGCACGGGTCGATCCATCAGGTTAAGCTACGCTTGCCGGGGTTGGTCCGTGGATGGGTGACCATCTTTACATACCAAGACTCCTCCGTGCCTCGGAAAGCACGCTAAGCCGTTGGTCCCGGCTGTCATTCGTGGATCTTTGACAGTCGTTACGGGTCGTCAGAAGCACGAAAGTCTGACAACCAGCCTTACCAAGGGGTGTCGTATTACCCAGTTAATGGGTTGTGGAGGTCAGATAGGCAGTCGCTCCATGTAAAATACTGGTATTCAGCTGCATCCGGTTAGACTGGAAGCCGACCCCAACGTACTTGGGAAAAGGCTAAGCAGATTGATTTGACTTGGTAAATCTAGGTTAACGCAGTTGACGCGACCACCGGTTGTTGACCCCGTGATCAGCTTTAGTAGTGAAATTTTGAAACAACAAACAAATATAAAAATGCGAAAGTGAGTTCGTTTGTTTGTTACGCTTTCACGCTAAAACGGCTGAATGGATTTTAATGAAATTTGGTACATGGGTAGACCATAGATAAATAATAGGTTGGGGAAAAAGTTTCTTCGCATTTTTTAAGAAAATTTAAAACATTTTTTAATATACATTATTTACATTTATCTAAAGTATGTAGGTACCATTTTGTTCGATAACTTTTCGCCATCTTGTAGGTAGGGACATGATCCCATTGCTATAGAAATTTTGGGACTTCAGATCAAAATACCGCGACAAGTGGTTTTGGCACTCCTCTCGTGATGTTAACCTGACACTGCCTAAAGAATTCTGAAGAGACCGAAACAGGTAGATATCTGAAGGTGCAAGGTCAGGACTATACGGCGGATGCATTAACACCTCCCAGCCAAACTCTCTTAATTTTTGCTGAGTGGCTAAAGATGTGTGAGGTCTAGCGTTATCATGATGAAAAGCCACACCCCTTCTGTTGATTGATTCCGGCCGTTTTCTCTCAACTTCTTGCTTTAATCTCATCAGTTGTTCGCAGTAGAGTTCAGAATCGATGGTCCTGGCTGGTGGTAACAGCTCATAATGAATAATGCCCTTCCAATCCCACCACACACACAGCATCACCTTGTTGCGAGTTAACCCGGGTTTCGCCACAGTCTGTGAAGCCTGACCGGCCTTTGACCACGACCTTTTTCGCACGTTCTTGTCGTACGTGATCCACTTTTCATCACCAGTTATCAACTTCTTCAAAAATGGTTCGGTTTCATTACGTCGTAATAAAGAATCACAAATGAGTACACGGTTCATTAGGTTTCTTTCAGTGAGCTCGTGAGGTACCCAAATATCGAGCTTTTTTGTGTACCCAGTTTTTTCAAATGCGCCAAAACTGTTTTGTGGTAAATTCCCAGTTCTTCAGCTACGTCTTAACTACTGATATGCCGATCTTGCTCCACTTTTTCAAAAATGACATTCATTTTATTCGTAATAGGGCGACCAGAGCGACGTGCATCTTTGACATCAAAATTTCCGGATTGAAAACGCTTAAACCAAATTTGTGCTACTCTCACAGACACTGCACTGGGTCCATAAACATCGCAAATTTTTTTCGCGGCTTGCATTGCATTTTTACCTTTTTTGTAGTAAAATTTGAAAATGTATCGAATTTCTTCATTAGATTCACTCATCTTGACAGTACGAAAAACAAATGAAAATCACACATTTTTCCAATTTGAATTTGGAATTATGTTCTTTAAAATGTAAACTTTCAATGATACCAAAACCAGCCATATAAAAATAGTATAGCCAAAGAGATTTTATTTTAAGTTCATACATACTATAATGCGAAAAGACTTTTTCCCCAACCTAATAGATAGATATAATACTCTTTATTATGCACACCATACAAATTACAGATGTAAATGTTGAAATTTTACATAGGGTGACACGATGGGCGGGGTCTTATCGCTAAAAGCGATCTTTTGCAGGCAACCTTGGATGGATTAAGGGGAGGAAGAGAGACAATACTGACCATAACCTGGATTAGGACAAAGGATACTTTTTATACCGGTAGTACGTTTCCGTGGGATAATCTCAGACATCCACGCGGGCGAAGCCGCGGGCAAAAGCTAGTATTACATATAAATCACACTTTATAAAGGCGAAAGTTTGTGAGTTTCAGTGCGTTTGTAAAAAAAAAAAAAAAAAAAACTACAATAAAAACTAATAAAAACAACAAATAAATACTTTTACTTTCTTTCTTTTGTTACTTCTTCTTCTTTGGATGAAATTTGGTATGTGGATAGCTGATACCCTGGATTAATACATAGGCTACTTTTTATCCCGGCCTACGCGGGTGAAACCGCGGGGCGCAGCTACTATTGTATAACTGACTCTGTATAATAAATAGGTATACTTACAAGCTTTGATAATTAGTATGTCGTTTGGTACGTCGTAACGACATACGCGACGGCATGACGGGGCCGCGACGAGTGCGCGACGATGTTTGTTGCTGCTCCCGAGTTATCACTGGAAGATTTAACAGGTTTATTTTAATTATTTATTAGTGCCGATTCTCTTGTGAACGCACTAAACTAAAATTAGAGAATCGCTATCATTTACTAACAGGCAGCGCGAGAAAAGGACGGCTATAGCTATGAACTAAGTTGGAGATATCAAACTAGTTCACGCCTTGCGCTTCACCGTGTTTTTAGTCGACATGTTTTTACGTGTCGTCTAAATGTCTATGGAAAAATTAGTTCGAACTAATTTGACAGCTCTAATTTACTTCCGTCCCTTTCTTGTCATAATAGAGAGAAAAAGTTAGCAATAGCCTAAATTAAGTTTAGTTTGTGCACAACAGAATCGGCACCACTGTTGAACAACTTGCCAACCCATCTTACCAAGGGGTATAGTGTCACCCAGTAACAGATAGACAGTTGTTCCATGTAAAATAATTAGCTTACTTACTAGGTTAGCTAGGTTAGGTTAGCTTGCTTATTAGGTTATACGAGTTCTTAAAATTGTTTATTTTATATGACCAATTAAAACAAAAAAATACACAGCAAAAAACACAAATATCAAATAATTACAAATAATTTAATGTTTTTGTGTAGCGTAATGAAAATTATTTTGCATACTATTGAATAGAATCAAGTTCTTCTAACTGAATAGACAGCTGTGCTGCTGGGGAGTTTGTTGCGCCGCTTCTTCTTCCCAGCTAAAGCACTAGGAAGGCGTGAAGGGCGGGTGTTTTGTGGGGACTGTCTTGTAATTGTGACGTTCGAAAAATGCTGATTCTCAGTCTAGTTTCAATAAATGACTTTTGGTTTTGAATACTGGCATTCAGCTGCATCCGGTTCGACTAGAAACTGACCCCAACTTGGTAGGGAAAAGCTAAGGCGGAGGACATCGTGGAGTACGTGCGCCAGAAGACGAGGTACACGCCGAGGGTGCAGTTTCTGAGTCGCGCCGCAACGTCAACTTCAAGGCGTTCGTGGTGCGAGTACCGAATTGTTATCTGTCCGTCGTCATGGAACTTCTTCCATGACTTTTGGCGGATTTGGACTAGCACACTTTTGCGTAGATGTGACGCATATTTTCCCCAAAACTTGCTTTTTACATTGTTTATTTTATTTTGTTGTCCTTTGCGTCATGTTTACCGCAAATAAACGTATTTTCTTTCTTTCTTTTCTTTCTTACACACGGCTACACATCAATCTATACATTTCCAGTTTACACTGACCTCTCATTGTGAGGAAATCCTGTACGATGCGAGATCAGCTTATACTGGAAATGTATTTATTTATTTATTTTTATTTTACCATTTATGTACACAGGAAAATACATAGAGCCACAACATAATTAATAATTGAGTACAAAGGTACTGCTTATTTCACAAGAAATTTCTTCCAGCAGACCTGCGAAAGGAGAAGTTTGTAATATATATGTGTATGTAATATATATATATAATAATAAAAACGTTTATTTTCTTCACCACATAATGAAACTTACTACAAAATACATAATTTGTGTATACAAAAATACATTGATGTTGTGGAGACTGGAGCCTGTACTAGGAATACCTGTGTTACAGGTCTCCAGGCCTCCAAACTACACAGACAAGTCACAGTTCATGAAAATGTTGAGATAAACACAATTTAAGATAAGGAATCACAAATAATTAATTAAACAGCATTAGCAGGGTGTATTGGTGAGGGGGTGTGTGTGTGTGTGAGAGAGGGTGTGTGTGGATGCATGTGAGGGTGTGTGGGTGTAAAGTGAATGTATAGCTTGATCTGTAGCCGTGTGTACCACAGGACAGCACAAGGACAAGCTAGTGAAGTGCTACTAACATAGTTTTAAGCTACATTTATTAACACAAGTATTGTTTTTAACTTTTTAGATGATGTTAGTTTGTAAGTTATATGTCTATGGGCCATTATAGCCTGAAAATAAATGTTTTTATTATTATTATTTCTGGTTCTTTACGTTTCTTCTCATTTAAGAGGTTAAAAAACCTTACACACGGGTCGGGGCCAAGTATCTAAGGCGAAATTTAGATAGAAAAGACGACAGTGTTTCAGGTCACGCGAGATTATTATTAAAAGGCTAGGTGAATGTTGATGATATTAATATTAAATGAATGTTACCTGCTTCAATACAGCTGGCGAGTTGTTCTATGTGGTCTGGCGCGGCGGGCGTGCATGTGACGCACACGTGCACGGCTGTGGGGTCGACAGAGAGGCAGGCTATGTGGGCGCCGCTACTGCCGCAGAGCAGGCAAAGTTTTATGCACCAGGAGCTGAGGAGAAAAGGGAATATAAGACGTTAGTTTGTAAGATTGAGACTGTAAGGCCATCCATAAATTAAGTCACGAATTTCATGATTGTTTGAGCACATTAAACATCTATATTCTATGTTAAGGATTTGGTTTCCACACTTAGTCCTTCAAGTGGACCATTGTGCGTGGGCCATGGCGGCCGTCGGGGGTTATTCCAACCAGCCCACCTCCCTCCAGAACTTAAGGGGAAAGGACCCCTAAGGAAAGGAAAGGAAAAAGGAAGGGTTATAATTTTAGCAGTTTATGTATGTATGTATATAAGTATGTATTTAAGTGTGTTCCACCGTAGCGCCTAAATTACTGAACCCTTTTTAATGAATGAGGTATCAATAGATTCGTAATAATGGTCCGGGTGACATAGGCTATATAAATTCACCCTAAATTTTATATGGTGGACTTTACACGTAAATTTCTGACCACGAAAAAAAAAATTGAGATAATAATGACATGTTTGGTATCAAAAGAAAGGTCTTGACGAGCACATTACTAATATGTATATTAGTCATATGTTTAATAAGTAAATAAATATGTTTATATTGTTAAAAATATGTAGAAGTGGAGGTAAATAATATTAATTTAATTGGTTACATACCGACCGCGGCGAGCGTGATTTTTCAGTAGTCGGGTTTTAGTTTTTGAACTTACTTTTTAACTTTATTTTATTTTTATTATTTGTTGTTATAGCGGCAATAGACATACACAATCTATGAAACAACTGTCTCCGTATTACGACTCGTGAGATACAGCCCGCTGACAGACAGACAAACAGCAGAGGCTTATTGATGGGGTTCCGCTTGGCACCCTTCGGGTACGGAACCCTAGTAATTAATGACATTTACCCCTGATCCGCATCGTGGCTTCGCCCCATAGGGCACTCGCAGACGGCCGCTGAACAGGATATCTCGCGATCGTATATCTCTGCGAAGGCATTCTGTTCCAATTCCCAGGCTGCGTCTCTGTAATTTTTCAAAGATAAATGCTTTCTTATTCCAAATTTTTTTGAAATAGTAATATAGAGGCAGGGTGCAAAGAGTTCACTCATCCCCCAAAGAATAGGGAGGATCTTCCGACAGGATGGGTGTTGTGTCTGGTGAGCAACTGCCCGACGGTTGATGTCGGGGCGTTGTATAATGCTAGTCGCGCGGTAAAATCTAATTGCGCGATGCAGGATTTTGCGTGACGTCAGTGTGATACGTAGTTCGCATGTGGCGATGTAGATGTCGCTACAGTAATATTCAGTTTGTTCTGGTTGGTATGGTGTTGGTTTTCACAGATGAACTACCAAATAAATTAAGCAGAAATCTGGGTGTAGCATGCAGTTAGAAAATAAGGTTTTTCATCCCAGATGTTGATTTAAACTTTTTTCTACTATAATAAGTTCTGATTTTTCAATGCCCGATCTCCATCCAAGAAATCAAAAACATCAAGTTTATTCTACGGATAAAACTTGCATGATGGATATTGTTTGAGAGTATATTGTAGTACTTCGTTAACTGCCTCGTTGGTCTAGTGGTCGCAAGCTCTACTGCTGAGCATGAGGTCCTGGGTTCGATTCGGTTCGATTGTTATTGGGTTTTACCATTAGGAATTTCTCAGTAACAGCCCGGAGTCTGGATTTGTGCCCGGTTGTTGGAAATAGCAATATGCTGCAATATGGCCAGAAATCTAACTAGCTACAGCTCACGCTTGAAATATTTCAAACTTATGAGTCTGGAAAATCGCCGTATGATCTTAGATCACCTGTTCCTATACAAAGTAATAAACACTCATATTGATTGTCCGCGGTTACTGAGTCAAATAAATTTGAATGTGCCTTACAAACTTGCTCGTAAGTCTAGATATCAGTTGCTTCGTGCTATGGGCTTTAAAACCAATCTGGGTCATTTTTCCACCATGGACAGAATGCAGATTCAATTTTGTCGCCTGTCACACTCACCCAGCGTAGATATTGATATGTCTTACTCTTTACATAAAGTTAAGTCTGTCTTGCATAGGGCATTGTTATAAAGGTGAAAAACTAAAATTAATATTGTAGTTTATGTTGTCTTTAAGATATATAGATCATCTAGATAAGTAGAATATTTTTTGTAACTGCTTTTTTTTACTCCTATATTTTATGCATGCCGTGGCAGCCTTTAATTAAGGCTACACTATGATATGTGATAATAACATCGCTATTTTAACATGTATTTTTTTTTAGTGTATGCTTTGTTGGTTGTCCAATAAATAAATAAATAAATAGGCGCGCCCCCTATTACATGGGACTTAAAAATATCTGGCGGAATGTGGGTGTACTATAGGTACACCTCTGCCTAACCAACTTGTAGTAAAGTAGTGGTTTTAAAAATAATAATAAAATATGATCATAATTATAAGTTACCTGTCAGGCACATAGTAACCCTGCGTGACAACCGCTTGGTAGAAGTTCTCCTTATCATTGCAGAGTGGACACTTCAGGTAGTGCATGCCAGCGCTGAGAGCCATGCGCTGGAAACAAAGAAATTATTGATCTACATCGTGTCGTTTTTTTTTTTTGAGGAGCTCGTGGCTAAGTAATAACAGCCGCACGGGTCGATACATCAGGTTAAGCTACGCTTGCCGGGGTTGGTCAGTGGATGGGTGACCATTCTTTACATACCGAGACTCCTCCGTGCCTCGGAAAGCACGTTAAGCCGTTGGTCCCGACTGTCATTCGTGGATCTTTGACAGTCGTTACGGATCGTCAGAAGCCCGAAAGCCTGACAACCATTCTTACCAAGGGGTATCGTATTACCCAGTAACTGGGTTGTGGAGGTCAGATAGGCAGTCGCTCCATGTAAAATACTGGTATTCAGCTGCATCCGGTTAGACTGGAAACCGACCCCAACATAGTTGGGAAAAGGCTAGGCAGATGATGAACGTGTCGTTTTGCATCCTCGTCAAATTTCAGGGTGTGATACAGAACATCAAACCGAACAACTTTCTCCATGGGACCGACATCGACTAACTAAACAACAACTGCGTACAGTTACAGCTGCTATAACTGGCCATGGGTCATTTAGTAAACACCTCTTTGTCATAGGAGTCACAGACAGTCCGCTGTGCAGGGCCTGCACGGAGGACTACGAGACAGCAGCTCATGTGCTTCTAAACTGCCTTGTGGTCGCCGCATACAGGGCAAAGTACTTCGGTAACCCAGGTACCCTCCGGGAGGTTGTCAGTAATATCAAGGCGCTGCTGGCATTCTTTGAGGAGCTGGGGTGGATCGAATAATCGATTTTCCCACCCATAAGCAAAATACGCGCATTGTCGTGGAGTTGCGGATACTAGTCCGTATTACCTATTACTATTACCTGGGACCAACATTGTAATCGCGAAAAAAAACTCAACTGTCCCATAGAAAACTTCAACACCTACCTACTCGACGCAAATGTATGGGACGGCTGATTATTTTTTCGCGATTACGAAGTTGATGCCATGGAAAAATTTGTTCGGTTTGATTGTCTATACCACATCCTTAAATTTGACATGGACGCAAAACGACACGTTGTATATTCATCTGCCTAGCCTTTTCCCAACTATGTTGGGGTCGGCTTCAAGTCTAACCGGATGTAGGTGAATACCAGTATTTTACATGGAGCGACTGCCTATCTGACCGCCACAACCCAGTTACTCAAACACAATGTCAAACTTCTGTAAAAGTTCTGGGTGACCCCGAGGGTTTCTGTTCTAATCTGGGTGACGCCTGTGCATTCAACAGTTTCCTCAGCCTCCATACATAGTGCAGAGTGCATAGAGGACTGTCCATTGTTGTGTGGAAGTGTTTATCTAGCAAGAAGTGTCCCGTGATGGTGCCAGGCATAGTGTCTGGTTCGCCTGCCATCTAAGAATGGCATGGCTTCCCTGGACTGCCTGCAGCCTGGTGTCGAGGTCCACCAGCTCTCTGCTTGGGTGTGGGTAAACTCCTGTAGCCATCTACGTATTTGGTTGAAGGGGATGGACACGATAGGTTCGGGTCCACAGACTGACGTGCTGCATGAACGAGCTCTCGGTACCGTCCGAGGCAATGGCGAAATCGGAAGTGTGCGTGTGTGTTATGTGCTGACGCTACTCGTCTGCACGTACACATTCACAGCGTGTTTGTAATAGTAATAGTTCTTTATTTCTCCTCACAATGATAAGCTCATTCCAGGTTTCACATATTATTTGTTATTTTTTTTTGTTATTAGCAATGTGAGGAGCTGGTGTCTGAGTTAGGCGTAAAAAGCCTGTATTACAAATCACCAGGTCCCCACCCCACGGAAGAACAGGAAGTTTTACTTAATAAAAATCATGATATTACAATATAAGTTGTAGATCAGGAGATTTAAGACTAAAAACTCAAGTTATTATAATTATGGGGGTAGAAGTTAAAAAGAAACTATAAATAAACAAAATGTTAATCAGGGCGCCTGAGTCTGTGTGTATGTGTGTGTTGGTAAACACAAGTAAAGCGCGCGTCGCTTCGTGAAATAAAAATAGTGTACCTGTAAGCAAGTTCTATGGAACCAGGCGTCGCGTGCGCAGCATGGCGGCCAGAACGTGTTGACCGTTGGATAGCCGTCGACAGCTTCATAACAGATTACGCATACTGATTGGGTGTCCGTTTGAGAGGCTAGAACAAGCAATAAAGATTTTTTTATGTTATCAAAGTACAGTACAACTATTTTCTTAATGTCAGCAGCTTTCCTCCCAGTTTTTAAATAAATTACATTAAGCTAAAAGAGTATTAACAAAAATGCAAATGCATTTAGGCAACAAATCCAAGCAACCTTAAAGGATCAGCAAGGTAATGTTTAATGTTTAATAATAGTATTTAACGTAATGTTTAATATTTAATAATTAATAATGATGTACGCACACAAATTTGACGACACGGTTGGCGCAGTGGTTGAGCGATTGACTGCTGCGCAGCATGTCGCGGGTTCGATTCCCGCACGGAACAAATATTTGTACGACCTACAAGTATTTGTTCCGAGTCTGGGTGTTTTTCTATCTATAATATGTATGTATTTACAAAAAAAAAAAAAAAAAATGTATATAAGTAGTTTATCAGCCATCTCGTTACCATAACACAAGCATTAGGTTGCTTAGCTTGGGGCTAGATGGCGTTGTGTGATATGTCCAAAAACATATTTATTTATTTATTTATTTATTTAAATTTACTTTTTCTTTTTTTTTAAATGTAAAAATCCATTTTGAGTTCTAGGACAATATATAACTGTGTTACTAGCTAGTTTTAAAACCTACTATAAATTGTAATCTGTGGAGAACGTAGTGGGTAGCATAATTGTTAAATGTAATATTTAAGTTATTTTGTCTATTTGTTATTGTGCTACTGTTTGTTTTCCCTAAATAAATAAATAAATAAATAAATAAACAACTCTATATACTTCCGAGTCGATTAAGAGCGTCCGGTCTGCACCAAGTGCAATGGGAAACTGATAGAAATCCGACGACTGACGAAACACGAAGTTTGCCGAGGGTCGAAAATAGTTGTACTGTACAGTTCTATTAAATTAATAATCAGAAGAAAAAGTCTGTACTACAATTACTCGAACTGTTATAATATATGTTTTTATTATTTTAGTTATTTTTACTGTTTAGGTACACACGGCTACAGATCAAGCTATACATTTCCAGTATAAGCTGATCTCGCATTGTATAGGATTTTCTTACAATGAGAGGTCAGTGTAAACTAGATATGTACAGCTTGATGTGTAGCCGTGTGTACTACAAAATAGGACGGCGATCCGAATCCGGACAGCAGTCCGCCATTTGCAGTTGTATGGTTCAAATTTCCGTGATTTTTAGCTGCAAAATCAAAATCCACAATCCGTCTGAAAGAAATATCTTATTTATTAATTATTATTTAACTTACAGTCATCCCCACTACAGCTGATCGATAACTCCTTCAAATCTCGGAAGTTATGATCTTTCCTCTTCGCTTTGTTGTCGCACATCTTCCTTTGTCGCGCCTTCGCCATGATCACGGCAGGAATGTTCTGTTTCGGCGCGTGAGATTGGCAGAATGATCTGGAAGGTTAATGTATACAGGGTCAAATTAAATTAGCTAGCGGAACTCCGCAGACGTGTATCGATATATAAATTATATCTTGATATGTATCTTAGTAGCTTTTGTCAACATGATATTTATTCAGATTTGTTACTGTAGTTGCATGTTTTTATTTTTCTTCTAAATTCTAAATATATTATTTTCTATTTTGTGAATGTGAGGATGTTGCAGGCCTAGTAGACTGTACATTTGTTGACTATTTTCTTAAGTGCCTGGTAGTTGTTGAAAGGCCTACATTGTCCTCCCATACCTATTAATACTGTCATCTGAAAATATTGTAAACGCCAATTATTTTTAAAAGAGTAACCATGGTGTTTCTTGCCGGCTCTTCTCCATAGGAAACGACCAATTTGGCAATATTTCGGCAATCCATTAAGGGGATCTAGGAGAGGTCATTTGCAACCAAATTACCCCTTATGATCCCCATGCAAATGTCAAAAAATGTTCATTAATTTGGCATTTTATATTTTTTTGACTGTAATTTTTTATCGTCTTTATCCTCCTAAGTTGGGGGGGGGGGGGGGGGGGGGGTTACTGATCATTATGACCAACTTTTACTATAGGACCAAACCTGAAATCGCGAAAAAAAAAAAAACAGCTGTTCAGTACATTTATCTACATCAAACTCGTAGGGAGCAGCTGATTTTTTTTTTCGCGATTTCAGGTTTGTCAGGTCCAATAGTAAAAGTTGCTCATAATGATGAGTACAATGACCGCAAATTAGGATAAAGACGATTAAAATTACACCCTGTATAATGCAATATAACACTTAAAATTTATAAAAAATTGCCTACATAATTACCAATCACCCTGTATCATAAGTTTTTTCAGATCAGTATTCTGAAACCCGTCAGATGTGCATGCAAGTTCATACTAAGGTAATATACCTAATCAGCTTATAACGTTCCCACTGCTGGGACACAGGCCTCCTCTCTGTGAGAGGGAGTGGGCCGTAATCCACCACGCGGGCCCAGTGCGGGTTGGTAGATATCACATGTCTTCGAATTTTTGGTTCTAGGACATACCGGTTTCATCACAATATTTTCCTTCACCGTTTTGAGAGCAGTGGTGACGAAGTAATTTACATAAAGTAAAGCGCCTGTCTGGGTTTTTAACCTACGACCTACAACTCCTAAGTCACTGCCGTTATCACCAGTACTCTTATGGCCCATCCAAACTCTCGCGAGGCGCCTCCTAGAGGCTCTCGGCACGAGTCTTGGCGAGTGGAGGCTGCAGGAGTGCTAGCCATTCACACTCTCGATTTATTTAGTTGCCCGCACCGTCTACTACAAGATGGACTTGATTGAAGTGACTGCGTTAGCTACTTTATGTGCCTACCAATATTATAATTTATTGCATCTATATCACCTAAATAAAAAAAGATGAATGATATTTTTTTAGTTTTTAACACCTGTGTAGGTATATTTAATTCTTTGCTTATCCGAATCCACGCGTCGTTCACTTTGGTTTTATCCTTGTGATATGGATTTTTTGGATTCCAAAGTATTGGTTCCATTTGATACAACTCCATAAAAGTGGTACACAAATCGTTATTCCACTCCGTCATAATAAAAAAACGCACGCGTCCTTACTCTGCAGCAGTAACCAACAAGTGAGCGAGCGCGTGTGGTTGATTCCCTCGCCTCACTCTCTCGCGTCCGAAAAACCGACACAAAGCGGAGCGATAGCGAGGCGAGGCGAGAGAAGACGAGGAGACACGAGCGCACCGTCCTCACTCTCGAACTCGCGTTCCCTCCTGTAGCCTCGTGGAGAGTCTGGATGGGCCATTACTGTATGCAAGAAATCTAGTTCCTGACGTCACATCGGGCCACACACCACACCGCAATCGCGGGCTTCCCCCTCCACTCGCTCGCCGACAGCTTGAGCGTGCGCTGCGCACACATATCGGTCGTCTCCTATTGAAATCAGTATCTATCTATATCTAAGAAACAGTCAATCATCTGAATCAAGAAGTTTTCTTTCTTTTTTCCTGTTTCTGACAGTGTACTGTACTCAATAGACTCTTGATAAACAATTTTTACACTAAACTCACTTGTAATTCCCGTAAAACAGTGACACAGCATCGCGCTCCCTCCCGCACGGCAGATGAAACTGTTTCCTGCATTGTGTCACCGAGCACCCCAGGTTGGCGCCATTGCGATTGCAGTATGAACATCTCTGAAAGAATACATCCATCAATATAATCTACAACCTTCCGCCCGCGTGGTATTTTGATAAAAAGTAGCCTATGTCCTTTACCAGGTTATGGTTTACCCGTGTGCCAAATTTCATCAAAATCCGTTGTCGTTTTAGCGTGAAAGCGTTACAAACACACGCCTTTATAATAATCTACATATTATATACATATTATAAATTAAAGTCGCTTTTCGTGTAGTGTCTGTGTGACCCCACGTTGTTCTTCTAAACTAGGCAATCGATTTTGAGAATTTATTCCGGAAGGTTTCTGACACATAAACCTATCTAATGTGCCCGTGACTTCGTCCGCGTGAAATTTCGGCCCCGACCCACCGCGTTGTATCGCATAGCCCGCCCGCGCTATTACTTCGTTTACACTTACCATTCTTTCAGACGTCTAGGGTTCCGTACCTCAAAACGGAACCCTTATAGGATCACTTGTGTCTGTCTGTCTGTCACAGCCAGTTTGCTCCGAATCTAATGAACCGATTAAGTTGAAATTTGGTACACATTAGAACTTCTGTGACCCAAACACGGATGGGTAAAGTAAATAAATTAATTTTGAATATGGGGGTCACTTTTGGGGGGCAAATAAGAAAATAAAAAAAATAAAAATTTAGCAAACTACACCATGTGACATATCAAATAAAAGGGCTTACTATGAGGGTCTCAAATATTTATTTTTTATAATTTTAAAATAAATTGTTTTAAAGTTATTTAAGAAAATAAGACGAAAATTGACCATCATCTCCTTATTACCGAAACAACTGAGCCTAAAATTTTGAAAAAAATACAGAAAGTAGTTCTTTACCTGTAGATTAAGAAGTCTGTGGTCTTAAAATAACATGGTGAATCTCTCAATATTGTGAATACAAACTTAAATTTACAGTTGGAATGTATGGGAGAACATGTTTTCCAACTACAACGTTTAGTTTGTTCTTGGAATAAATTCATCCCAACTATGGAACCCTTCATTGTGCGTGCTCCGACACGCACTTGGCCAGTTCTTTTTTTTTGCTCCGCTCTTAAGGGTAGTAATGTGATGTTAAATACCTTCTTCAAGAATTGGGCTATCAAATGCAAAAACAATTTTTCAAATCCGACTGGTAGTTCCAGAGACTAGCGCATTCAAAAAAAAAAAAAAAAAAAAAAATTCTTCAGCTTTATTATTACTATTTAAAGATTAATAATAGGTCTTTACCTATGAAATTGCCGTTTTGTATGAAAAAAATTAAACGAATTTTTTTATGCATTTTTTATTTGTATTAATCGAAGTAATCACCCATGCAATCAATTCATCTTTACCAACGCAGTGGCAGTTTATTGATGCCCTTCTTAAAGAAATCAGCTGGACGGGAAGCAACAAATTCTTCAAAGGCATTTTGTACTGCCTCTCGGGTATTGAATTTTTTTCCCGCCAAGAAGTTATCCAAATTCTGGAAAAAGTAGTAGTCTGTAGGTGCAAGGTCTGGTGAGTAGGGCGGATGACGGAGAGCTTCCAACCCCAGTTCTTGCAACTTGGAGACCGTCTGCTGTGCAGTATGAGGTCGCGCGTTGTCATGCAGGAGCAGCGGAGACGAGCGATTGACCAATGCTGGTTGGAGATGTGCCAGCTTCTCCATCATTGTGTTCAGTTCTTCACAGTACACATCTGAAGTAATGCTCACCCCGTTTGGTAAGAAGCTGTGATGAATCACACCGGCGCTAGACCACCAAACAGTGACCATCACTTTTCTAGGGGTAAGTTTTTGTTTAGGGCATTGTTTAGGTGCTGAACCAGGATCCAACCAACTTGCTGAGCGCTTGCGGTTATCAAACAGAATCCATTTTTCATCGCAGGTAACAATGCGGTTCAAAATTCCTTCATTTGTGTGTCTGTTGAGCAGTGCAAGGCACGTCTCGACGCGTACTTCGCGCTGGCGATCATTGAGTTCGTGGGGCACCCATTTGTCAAGCTTTTTTACCTTGCCAATTTGACGCAAATGGACCAATATTGTTTTGACGCTAACGTCGAAAGCTGCTGCTAATTCAGCCGTAGATTGTGTATCATCAGCTTCCACAATCGCCTTTAATTCGTCATTGTCGACCAAAGTCTTCGGACGACCGCGAGGTTCATTTTTCAGGTCGAAATTTCCAGAACGGAAGCGAGCAAACCAATAACAAGTGGTGCGTTGGTTTGTAGTGTTAGCTCCGTAAACGTCGTTGATGTTGCGTGCCGCTTGTGCCGCGTTGCTGCCACGACGGTACTCATATTCCATAATTACTCGAATTTTTAACGTATCCATGATGAGGAACAAGATTGAAATGCGATGAAAATGTAACACTAATCAATAAACAAATGACTACTTTTAGAAAAAAAAATCCATGTTTTTAAAATAAAATTAATTTGAAATTAGAATTCTTAGCCAAACAAAAATTATTTTGATTTGAAATGGCCAGTACTGCAGAACGGCAATTTCATAGGTAAAGACCTAATATCAAACTTACATTAATTATAACGAAATCTCAATGTTTTCTGAAGAAAAACCCTGATATTCATGCCGTTTTAATGGTAACTTACATGTTTCTTTGCCCTCTCAATTTCAGTGAGGATATCTTCATAAATGAATCCGAAGAGTCCATCTTCATCTTTTCCCTTCTGTACCAGGCACGAGGACAGCAACTGAAATGTTAGCAGGACTTATCATTGCTGACCAGCATTTGGTTTCTGAATTGAGAATTAACTTGTCTAACTCTAGACTCCATTTACAATAAGATTAGACATTTATACAAATCTTTTTTACAGTCCGTTCAACCGATTTTGACTTCTATTGCGTTGGTGGCATGACAAATGGCAGCTGCAGTAACAGTTGGTATTGTAGTTGCCTTCAATGCCATCCTTAAGCCTATAGAATTGAAGTCAAAATCAGTTGAAAGGACTGTAAGAAAGGTTTGTTTGAATGTCTAATGTTTTTGTAAATGGAGTATAGTTTAGCATTAGTTCAGGTGACTCCTTCAATAGCCCATGATTTCAAAATTTCTTTGCGTATTCTGTCAAAAATATATATGCACTTTGAAGTTTTGGGTTTGGTTTCCAGGACAGGCAGTGTTATTGGGTTTTTCTATATGAATAGATATGAGCGCCGCGCCGGCGCGCCGCCGTCGCCGTGAGTTCATGTCGACGCATCGCCGCCGAGTGCAGCACGCGGCGCGCCGTCGCGGCTACTCACAACTTGCTTTCTCGCTCGCACGCGCGGCCCGACCGCGTTAGTTCGCCTAGTCGTTTCGGCACACTCGTCGCTTACGCAGTCGAGTTCAATATTTTACCGAGTAAACGTGTATTATTGTGTTGTGTTAACGATGGCAGCAACTTCGAGATGAGATGAGAGAGAAATGATTATTTTTCAGCAAACGTGATCTCCAATTATTATTTAGAAGACTGTAAAATTGTAATTAATAAATACGTTCCTTTATAAAGCTTTTTTTGGTAATAACAATATGGTTTTCTTTATTTTTAAGAAAACTCTCCGTGATAAAAAAAAAACTCAGGCCCACGACCGGCCACGCCACGCCGCTGCCGCTCTGGAAATTAACAGGCCACGCCGCCGCCGTGGAATTGGCCATCGGCGCTCATATCTAGCCCGGAATGTGGATTTGTGCCGGGTTGATGGCAATAGGGTTGCCCTTATTACATGGAACTGAAAGATAACTGGCGAAATGTGGGTGGTGGTGGTGGTGTGGTGGTGGGTGTGTGGGTACACCTCTGCCTAACCCTTCACAGGGATAGAAGGCTTTATGTTGCCGTTTGCAAATACACTCCAACACTTGAGATAGATAGAATAATACTTTCTTGTATTGTATTCCAATATTGTAACACAGCTCTTTTACAATACAATATTGCTACGGTTTGTTCTATAAGTATCTTATATATATAAAAATCAATTGCTGTTTGTTTGTCTCGCTAAAACTGAGGAACGGCTGAGCCGATTTGAATATTTCTTTTTTTGTTTTATTCTCCTCTTTACTGGAGTGGTTTAAAAGAAAAAAAAAAGAATATTAAATGACAGGCCAACGTCTGTCGGATCAGCTAGTCTTATATATATAAAAATCAATTGCTGTTTGTTTGTCTGGCTAAAACTCAAGAATGGCTGAGCCGATTTGAATATTTCTTTTTTTGTTTTATTCTCCTCTTTACTTGAGTGGTTTAAAAGAAAAAAAAAAAGAATATTAAATGACAGGCCCACGTCTGTCGGATCAGCTAGTAATATGATAAAAATGTAAACAAATTAAATGAAAATGTGAACCAACTGGTGTACTGGTAATTCATAACTCAAATAATTTAATTTCTCTTCACAAACAATGACAGTGGACCCCCAGTACTTAGGCCCATGTCGAATCCCCCCCCCCCCCTTAAACCAACATGCCTATAAAATGTAGGCACATGGTTGATACGAGTTGCATAATAATTCATTACATTCTTAAGTTCTATAGCATTAATGATGTTAATTTTATAATAAACACTAAGCTGTTTATTGTGTTGTTTAATTTACTAAATTCCACATTATACAGTGTGTCTGTATTCGGACTGGCGAAAATTAAGGGGGTGGTACAGACGATCAAACTGAACAACTTTCTCCCGGGGACCAACATCGTAATCGTGAAAAAAAAATCAGTCATCCCATACAAAACTTCAATACCTACTCGGCCAAATGTATGGGACGACTGAAAATGTTTTCGCGATTATGATGTTGGTCCCCGGGAGAAAGTTGTTCAGTTTGATCGTCTGTACCACCCCCTTAATTTTCGCCAGTCCGAATACAGACACACTGTATATAGAATCTTACCACTTTAATATGTAATTTGTCAAATTACAAGGTACTCTTTTTCAAAGAGTTCTGGACTACAGGAGGATGTGACTGTAATCTATAGCATAAAATGTAGCTTTCTATATCATTTTCTAAATTGGTTAACTATTTTTTGAGTTTATCCACTACAAACAAAATAAAAAATTTAGTTTAAACAAGCTTAAAAACTATGTGACATTAGTTTGTGAGAAACTGGCCACCCCTAAGACGACCCACTGACCAGTTTCTGCACTAGGAATACCTGTACAGAAGACTAGCTTCTGCCCGCGACTTCGTGCGCGTGAAAAATATATCCTACGACACTAATAGTGTAGTTTCCCATCAGTGAAAGAATTTTCGGAATCGGCTCAGTAATTCCGAAGATTACTCCCTACATACAAACATACAAACAAATTTTACCTGTTTTGTAATATGTTTGCCACCCTAGTAATCTATAATTACATAATTATAAATTACCATGATTTTTAAACATTCATAGTTATTTAGTAAATGTGAAGGGATAGATAAACTTACAACACAAAAATAATGACATTGTATGTCTCCGATTGCATATAATTTCCCGTACGTTAACTCGTCGTCCACTTTGAGTTGGCAAAAACCACACGGCTCCTTCCTTCCAGTCACAATTTTAGCTACAATCTTGCTTTTACTAAAACTTTTACGTGGTGCCATTATGGATTCACTTTTTGCCACTCACAGAGATAGTGATCTCTTGATTATCACATGTACATGAAAGTGCAATTAAAACGATGGTTTAAAGCCAAGTTTGAGGAGACATTTTTCTACATAACCGTAGAAATAATATTAGAATTGCAAATCTTGTAAATGATGAATTATGTTATCAACAGACAACAAACATCAGACATGGCCACAGAACATGGCGTTTGACAGATTTTGGCCGTTTGGCGGGAATTCCTTTTTTAATAACTTTCGTCCAGAACTAGAGATTATAACTTTTACATGATCCTTTTATTTGTACCTGATTGAAGTCTGAATCGTAAATTGTCCAACAAGAGAAACCTACCTACCTTACCATACCTTATTATTTTGTTCTCTATAAAAAAATTACCGATTTGTATTTGTTTTGTTCTTATTCAAAAATCCAAATAAAAACTCTTCTAAGGGTCCCCGATACGTTCAATTGCAATTGTCAATGTTTTGTGTGTTTATTGTAGACTATCATTTTGCGCATCAATGTGTTTCAATCATGCAAACGTTGACAATAATTGAAATTGATCGTTTCGGGGACCCTTTATTTTGGTGTGCTGCAAAAATGGTTTCTGAACGAAAATTAGTTTTTTCCGATGTTGCCCTCCACAAAACTATATTTTCGCCAGCATCATGTTTATATTATATTATAAAAAAAAAAAAATAGGTCCATGGTTTAGACTTTGTTTCTAAACAACCTTTTTTTATTTGGTCAAAAAGATCTCAGTTCCAAATAAAAAAAGGTTGTCTATAGCCGGCTTTAGACTTAAGATACATTCATAGCAAAATGCTGCATGCACACTGGCCCAACGAACGCCAACGAATGGATGTCACTCACTGGCCTTATAAGTCGATGCACTGGCTTTCGTTGGTCCTGTCTGGATGGTTTAGCAAACGCCAACAATCATTTGTTGGCATATGCTGGCTATCCGCAACGTGGCGGTAAAATCAAAGGGATAGAAGCAATCGATCGATCGTTTGCTCAACCATTAAATGTATTTGGACATACCTTCGAAGGCCAACAGACGTGCGGTAGCCTAGGACGAATATTCTTCGATGGCGTTCGTTGAGCCGGTGTGTACGCCTTAGAGAATACCTGTTTGCATACTCTAAGCCAAGGGCGGATTTAAGGGGGGCACGGGGGCACGTGCCCCCAGATGGTATTTTTGTGTACTGTGGAGATTCCATACTTAGAACCAAATCAAATTATCAGAATTGTTAAAATATATGAATAAAATAACAGAAAGAACATGAGTGAAACTTTTGTCTATTTCTTGCTGGAATTGAGAACTTTGATCGTGTTGCATCCCTTTCACGCACTTACTACAAATGAAAGATGATAATCAGCGTTTGCGAGAGCGGTACAGCTTTGAAGCGAGAGCTAAAAATTTCGCAACAGATGAGAGGAAATATCCCAGTATCTCCAGCAGATGCCTACAAAAGAGCAACGGTGCTGCCAAATATTAGAACTCTTTGTCAATTGCTGTGCACGTTTACAGTGACTACTAGCCTTAGATTATAATCTAAGCTACTAGCACCTTAGCACTGCCGAGCGATCTTTCTTCGCCTTACCCCGATTAAAGTCATGTCTTCGCAACAGGATTACAGAAGAGCGTTGGAATGGATTGGCTTTAATGCATATCCATCAAGACGTTGCGGCAAAAATGGACGCTAATGAAGTGCTGGACATCTTTAGCAGGAAACATAAAAGAAAACTGTCTTTATTAAATATTTAATTTTTCTATTGTTTTGACACTTTCATGAACCTTCCTATACATACGTGAACTTGTAGAAATAAAATTTTGCCCGTCCACCCCTTGTGCCCCTCCCAGAAAAAAATCCTGGATCCGCCCCTGCTCTAAAGTGTACGCAGCATAAAACGTTAGTTATATATCTACTTAATAAAGGTAGGATGCGCAGTGGTAGCCTGCAAAATTCAAATTTTCTTACGATTTTTGCAATAAGCTAGTTGACAGTTTTTAGGAAATCGGTTAAAAATATTTCTTTTAGTCTATTTTCCTCAAAACTTCAATCTTTCAACAGAATGTCAACATTAAAAATACTCATTTTTCATTTATAAAACTTAATTTAATTTTCGTAGTCAAAACGGGGCACACAGTAATACTAGACTTGTGTCCACCAATATTCAAACCACCGGTTAGGTATTTAACAGTTGGTTTCTATCGAATTTCCTCAGAAAAGAACTGGGACCGTTCCGAGTCTTACTAGGAGCGCTCCACAACAATCCCTGGGTCGAGAAAAACAATGTTTTGTAAAAGGTGATGAGCAGTTGACATTAGGCTATTGTAACAGTAAGTAGTAATCATAGGGTATATATGTTCTGTGGTAGTAATTGAAGTAAGCTTCCATGATAATCAAGTGACGTCATTGCGTGTCAGATGCGTCAAAACTAAACGGAAATGCGACTGATGCGGTATGGCGAATCTAACGATTTAAATCTTTGCCGCTGTCATAATTTTCATGACGGCCGTCACTGCGGCCACCGCTCAAGAAATCGTAGCTTTACCTTTCATGCCGTAACGGCTGAACGGATTTGGATGAAAGGCTAGGACATAGGATACTTTGAATCCCGGTAGTACGTTCCAATGGGATAATTTTCGACCTTTACGCGGGCCAAGCCACGGGGCAAAAGCTAGTAGGTATATAATAAAACACAGAATAATATTCCGTATGTATGTATTTTATCTTGTCAAATAGAGATCAAAAATTAATAATTTGTCGATTTTTTCAAGAAACATTGTAATCAAGCATATATCATTAAAAAAAGACAATACAAAAAATAAACAGCGTTTTTTTAGAAAACGGCCTAATTCATCACATTTTAAAATACACTTCTGGACACATCTTTTGGCCCACCTTGTATTTTCAGTTTCGTTTGGTCCTAGCTAAAATTTTATATTAGGTCGAGCAAAAAGTTTTTATGCAGTTTTGAACCTGGCACATTCACAATTTTATTCAATAGTCTTTTTTTGAATTTCGAACACAGAATTTAAAGAAACAAAAGACAATTTGGAGCCTGTTTGTTGATATCAAACAATCGAATACTAAGAAAACTTGGTTTTATTGGTTTACTTGGATTTAATTCTTGAAAAAGTGATTGATATCTTTGGTTTTGCAACAAACATTACTTATTCTTAACATTATGGTGAGGTTCTATCAATAATCTATGGATACTTCACCTGAAGTCGCCGCCCAAGCTGTGGCACTTATTCAGGCCGGACACAGCCAAAGAAACGTGAGTGCTCAACTTAATTTAAGTCGATCTGCGGTCCGAAATGTTTATCGGAGGTACCTAGAGACTGGCGGCTTTGTTCGTCGCCAAGGAAGGCCACGATCTCGGGTCACAACTGAAAGGCAGGATTGATTCATCGTGACGACCAGCTTGAGAAATCGTCACCTTACCTCCATTGAGATACAAAACCAACTTCGCGACTTCCACGGAGTATCTGTGAGCGCTCGAACTGTTCGGAGAAGGTTAAAAGAACGCGATATGGTACCACACAAGCCAGCTAATGGCCCCAAACTAACGCGAGCCCACCGAACAGCGCGCCTTCATTTCGCACGCAGTCATTTAAATTGGACACAGCAAGATTGGAGCCGTGTACTCTTTTCTGATGAGTCTAAAATTGTGTTACATGGCAATGATGGGAGGAAGAAGGTCTACCAACGTAAGGGAGAGCGTTTCGCACAATGCTGCTTTGAAGAGAGGGTTGCTTATGGCGGTGGCTCATGGACTGTCTGGGGCGGTATATCCGCGAGCGGCAAAACTCAACTTGAGGTTGTTACAGGACCACGGCTGCCAACATTAAATGCTGAAAGGTACATTCGTGAGTGCTTAGAACCTCACGTGATACCATACGCGGACTATGTGGGCCCAAATTTCCTTTTTATGCATGATAATGCAAGAGCCCATGCGGCCGGCATCGTCAGGGAATATCTTCGGGATGTGAACATCACTGTTATGGACTGGCCAGCCAGAAGCCCAGACATGAACCCCATTGAGCACATGTGGGACGAGCTAAAAAGACGTGTTAGGGCTCGTCAGCCAGTTGCCCAGACGATGCAGGAGTTGAAAACTGCCATAGAAGAGGAATGGGAGATGATCCCTCAAAATTTCATAGAGCGGTTGATAAACTCTATGCCTAATCGTATGAGAGCTGTGGTAGATGCCCATGGAGGCAACACGCGTTATTAAATTAAACCTTTATTTGATAAAACATGTTTTTTATTCAATAATCAATTGCCTTTAACAAGGCGCATATCCGACTTGTTAGGCGTAGCTCCATGTCGTATGGTATTCTGAATTCAAATTTAAAACAATACGATCGAAAAAGATGGTAAAATGTATCAGGTTTAAAACTGCATCAACAGTTTTTGTTCAATCTAGCAATTATATTTCGGTAGGGGCCATCGAAACCTAAACTCTAAGGTGGGCCAATAGATGTGTCCAGAAGTGTATATACATTTATAAATTATAGTAATATTTAGCGATTGTACTCATGACAGGCGGCCTTGACAATTGATCATATACAGGGTGTTTGGTGCATCGTTTGCCAAATTGAATTGGCCGAAAGAAGAGGTCATTTGCTATCGCTTCAGGCTCAAGTACTCATTTTTGGCCACACCGGTTTTTTTATTACAACTTTCTAATTTTTATTTTGAAAAAATCCAAAACTCAGCATTAAAGCTTAAATTAAAAAAAAGTTTTAAGTGTAGTCGTCAAATTTCATTTTTATTTACATATGTACTGTTGTATGGCTCTATCAAATTTAAAATTACTTGCCAGTTACATCTAGTTTTTTTTTAATAAATCACAAAGTTTTTGGAAAAATAAAAAATGAACTTAAAACTCAACTTTAAATAGCTATAAAATAAAAACTAAAAGCGATCGGGATCTTCGAATTATTTTAAAAAGTTCTCTAGTCTATCCCCTTTCCAACGGTATGTAATGTGTTAAAAAACTCTTTTAATATCTTTAATAATTAGCTAAATGTGTAGTCGAGACACATCAGGCTGATATTGGATATTACGTTTAAAACACTAGTTTTCGCATAAATTACATGCTATTAGTAGATAGATACTGTTATCTCACGTCTTACGTAGTCTCTTATCTCGTTCTTACATAGGGAACTTTCCTCGAAATTGAAAAAAAAATACATTATTACAAAAATAATCATTTATTAATAAGTAATTTAATTACATACTAATCTTACAAGAATTAGAATTTCTGCAAACAGAGTTGCCCTTATTATTAGCTGATTTGCCAATTTTCAGTGAAGACAGGTCTTTTGTTTTCCAACATGACGGTTGTCCCGCTCATTGGAGAATAACCGTCAGGGAGTACTTGAATGATGCATTCCCGGACTCATGGATTGGGAGGGATGGCCCTATTCCTTGGCCTCCACGTTCTCCAGACTTAACTCCGTTGGATTTTTACGTCTGGGGACGGGCCAAAGAACTCGTCTACGCCACGGAAGTTGAGACAAGAGATGATTTAGTCCAACGCATTGAGGCGGCTTTCATGACGATCAAAGCAGAAATGCGTTTACGCACCACTACAGTTGAGATAAGACGAAGATGTCGCGCGTGCATACGCAATAGTGGTAGACAGTTTGAACAAGACTTGTAAGATTAGTATGTAATTAAATTACTTATTAATAAATGATTATTTTTGTAATAATGTATTTTTTTTTCAATTTCGAGGAAAGTTCCCTATGTAAGAACGAGATAAGAGACTACGTAAGACGTGAGATAACAGTATCTATCTACTAATAGCATGTAATTTATGCGAAAACTAGTGTTTTAAACGTAATATCCAATATCAGCCTGATGTGTCTCGACTACACATTTAGCTAATTATTAAAGATATTAAAAGAGTTTTTTAACACATTGCATACCGTTGGAAAGGGGATAGACTAGAGAACTTTTTAAAATAATTCGAAGATCCCGATCGCTTTTAGTTTTTTTTTTATAGCTATTTAAAGTTGAGTTTTAAGTTCATTTTTTTTTTTTCCAAAAACTTTGTGATTTATTAAAAAAAAACTAGATGTAACTGGCAAGTAATTTTAAATTTGATAGAGCCATACAACAGTACATATGTAAATAAAAATGAAATTTGACGACTACACTTAAAACTTTTTTTTAATTTAAGCTTTAATGCTGAGTTTTGGATTTTTTCAAAATAAAAATTAGAAAGTTGTAATAAAAAAACCGGTGTGGCCAAAAATGAGTACTTGAGCCTGAAGCGATAGCAAATGACCTCTTCTTTCGGCCAATTCAATTTGGCAAACGATGCACCAAACACCCTGTATATCTCTTTTAGCGCTTAGATTTCGTAATCCCAAAATATATTTGAGCACCTTCGCCAAACTGACATGTACCTAGGTAGAATGCGAAAAAAATTGACATAAAATAATAACATTTGTGAACAAAACGAATTTGAAACTTAAAACTACTCTTAAAATTCAGTGTTATTTTATTTCAAATAAAAATATATCTTTATAACCTATGTTATTCGTAAATTTATTTTTGTTTCAGTTTAAAACACTAAAACAGTTGTCTATGTCAAACTTTATGCTCCTTCCTTGATGTTATTATTTGTGTCACAGTAAAAAAAAAAAAAATACTTAGTATGAAAGCAAAAATGGGTCTTATAAACGCCTCCACACACATGAGCAAGACTATGTCTGGAATTTAAAAGAGATTTTGAACCCTGAGTTTGTTTCTTCAATTAATCTCGATAGGAAAATGTCGACTTCATCTAAAATTCTTTTTTTTATATGACGTGTAAAAGTGATTCCTCTATCCTATTTATAGAACAAACAATTTCATTTCATTTATTTCCCGTGCGGGGCAGGAGTTTCACTTCTATACTAAGAATTATTTATTTTTCTATGACAGTCCAGTATAGTATCTACAGAACGCCTAGTCTATCTTGGCAAACGACTAAATAGGTGACATAAACAATTACACAATTTGCTTGCATTATACAACATTTTTGTAAACTGCCAATATATACTAGGCATACTGTATCATTGATACAACCTACTACAATGCCTCTTATGTGTAAAAGACTTATATCCTAAAAATACCTAAATTCTGACTCTGATAAGTTCTCAAATCCAATAAAATGAAAATTTCATCGTTCACTACATGGAATATCAAAGCGTCAGATTTGGGATTATTTTTAACATTATCGACGTAAATCTATAACGAAATTAATGTATATTGGTACCAAAATGACCGATACGTAAGCCATTGTTAAGGTTTTTCAGAAATTCAATAGTTTTTACTAGGCCATTTGTAGTCTATGGTTTGGTAACTTATTGCAAAAGATAAAATATGACAACAAAAATTCTTCAAAATTTCTTAAGAATGACCTATAAACAACATATTTAATACATTTTAACAATATTTTAAAGTACTAACTTCTAAATCTTACATCAACTTACTTTATTGTGTATTTTCGCGCCATTTGGATTCCATAGACAAGTAAAATGTCAAAATTTTACAATTCTCGTTGACATTAATATTTTCGATAACAAAATAGCACGTAATTTATATCATCGCATTTAATTTCCATTGCATTCATGTCCAAATTAGGGCCGAATGACGCGAAATAATATCGTTAACATTAACCTACAAATAATTAAAAATAACGTGTTTAACGCACAACCATGTAGAAAAATATATAATATTTATCAAAAATATTCTTATATCAACTAATTTTAATATATACAATTTGCTGTTCGGTAATAAAGTAATTATATTTAAACTCGTTTCCACTTTTCGGGAGCGAATTTGTCATGACTTTCCATATAAAATAAAAGATTATTTTATGTTTAAAACTACCCCTAAATACTATCTTTTCTTGTCAATTTGTTCTGAATGAAGCGAGAGGGCTATAGATTAATAAAATAACACAACTTAAAAATACAAGACATTACTTTTATTGTACCTAATGTACAAAAATCAAATGATCTCTATCTATTGCATTTTTTTCTCTGCGGAAATAAAACAACAGAGACATTTTTCAAAAACATATTTTTCTCTTTGCCTTTTACGAAAAAAAATATACCAAAAAGAACAAAACTTTACTATTGCTATCCTTTACTCCCAGATAAAACAAGAAAGAGACGGAATGATACAAAAACTGTCAAATTCGAGAAAAACTTTCATAGAATTTGAGACGACATTTTGCAAAATGGCGCCAAAAAACACGTTTTATTGACATTATTTCCAAACTTTATCCGTCTCTGTTGCATTCTGCCTGCTAAAAAAATATATTCATGGGCTTATTTAGATAGAACAAAAAAAAAAGTTATTCGTTACTGTCTATGTTCAAAAACGGTACAATGTCGAACTATTAGATGACACGTGGAAGTAGGACGGCATGTCGAAATCTTCGGGAGCGAGACAGAGACAAGACGACGAAAATATGGCTAATCAGCCAGATTTTGACATGCCACTTGTCGAGCGTGTATAATCTATCTACACGTCTGTCCAAATGTCACCAGTTAAGTAATGAGTCCTAAATAATAGGCGAGCCTATTGCTAACACGACTTGGGACGCAAACGACGACTGAACCATAGCCATAAAAATATTCGGCCATCTTTAAAAAAAAAAATGTTTTTGTTAAAAACTAGCTTTCGAAATTGACGGGTTTTCTCATCGAAAACCTATAGAAATACATAGTTTTTTTTTTTAATACTAATTAGACCGATGTGTATTCCTATGAGGAACTTGTGGTTGCAGGTTCAAGTCCGGGAAAGTACCAATGTGACTTTCAATTCATATGCACTTTCTATGTCTATATTAAACTTTACTGACATCGGTAAAGAAAAACATCGTGAAGAAACCTGGATTTATAGCTAATCTATACAGGGTGAAATTGAATTCATGGGCAATATTTTAAGGGGTCATTGTACTCATTATTATCAACAACTTTTACTATCGGAACAAACCTGAAATCGTGAAAAAATATCTGCTGCTCCCACCATTTTGACGAGTTACGCGAGCATAATGTATGGAACAGCAGATTTTTTTTTCAAGATTTCAGGTTTGTTCCCATAGTAAAAGTTGTTCATAATGATGAGTACAATGACCCCTTAAAATATTGCCCATGAATTCAATTTCACCCTAAACACATGATTGTGCTCATGATAACAAACAACTTTTAATATGGGAACAAAACTGAAATCACGAAATAAATCTGCTGTTCCTTACATTTTGACGAGTTATGCGAATATAAGTGTAGGGAACAGCAATTATTTTTCGTGATTTCAGGTTTAGTTCCATATAAAAGTTGTTTGTTATCATGAGCACAATATATGTATTGGTCACCTTAGATATTATATAAAAATCAATTTCTGACTGAATCACTTCAGAACGGCTGCACCTATTTGGCAAATTCTTTTCTTGTTGTGTTTGTAATTGTCAGAACAAAAGGTTTGTATGACAGATTTATTTTTGGAAAATTGACCGGAAAAGTCCGAAATATTGATGGTATTTTTGTATGACAACAGAAAACATACAGCCTAAACCACTGGGAATTATAGAGACATGAAATTCATCCGAGCAATGCCGGGCACGAAAGCTAGTAATATCTATACTAACATAACGCACTAATCTCTGGAACTACCAGTCGGATTTGATAAAATCTTTTTGCATTTCTTAGCCCAATTCTTGAGGAAGGCTACAGGCTATTAAACATCACGTTAGCACCTTTAGGAGCCGAGCAAAAAGAAAAAAGTCACAAAGAAGCTGAGCGAAAACGAAGTAATAGCGCGGGCAGACCAAGACAAGGACAATAAATTTCACGCGAACGAAGTCCCGTCCAGAAGCTAACATAATATAAGTCTGAAATCGTCAACCCGTTTTGAGCAAGCGTGGTGATCAATGCTCGTGCCTTCTCTGTATGAGAAGAGGCCTTTACCCAGCAGCCAAGGTACTGACTGGCCACCGGTCAGATTAGTTTGTGGCAAACTTCTCTGACCGGTGGCTGAAAGTGGAAGTAACGTGATGTTTGTGGCTCTATAAGTGTGTTTTTAACGGCATTTTTTGAGGAAGTCCAGTACTTCTTGTGGGTACTGCCTGGTGGTAGTCTTGGCAGCCAGGCGGGCCAGGTCCAACGGGGACTTTGTGCTGTGGAAGAAAAAAAAAAATGTTTTAAATGTGTGATATAGCAGGAGGTCTATGTCTGAGTATTTAAAGGTATTTAAAGGTTTTGACTGGGTTGTCCAGGTCAGGTAGGCAGTCGCTCCATGTAAAATACTGATATTCAGCTACAGAAGTCTGACAACCAGTGTTACGAAGGGGTATCGTATTACCCAGTAACTGGGTTTTCCAGGTCAGGTAGGCAGTCGCTCCATGTAAAATACTGATATTCAGCTACAGAAGTCTGACAACCAGTGTTACGAAGGGGTATCGTATTACCCAGTAACTGGGTTTTCCAGGTCAGGTAGGCAGTCGCTCCATGTAAAATACTGATATTCAGCTACAGAAGTCTGACAACCAGTGTTACGAAGGGGTATCGTATTACCCAGTAACTGGGTTTTCCAGGTCAGGTAGGCAGTCGCTCCATGTAAAATACTGATATTCAGCTACAGAAGTCTGACAACCAGTCTTACGAAGGGGTATCGTGTTACCCAGTAACTGGGTTTTCCAGGTCAGGTAGGCAGTCACTCCATGTAAAATACTGATATTCAGCTACAGAAGCCTGACAACCAGTCTTACGAAGGGGTATCGTGTTACCCAGTAACTGGGTTTTCCAGGTCAGGTAGGCAGTCACTCCATGTAAAATACTGATATTCAGCTACAGAAGTCTGACAACCAGTGTTACGAAGGGGTATCGTGTTATCCAGTAACTGGGTTTTCCAGGTCAGATAGGCAGTCGCTCCATGTAAAATACTGATATTCAGCTACAGAAGTCTGACAACCAGTGTTACGAAGGGGTATCGTGTTACCCAGTAACTGGGTTTTCCAGGTCAGGTAGGCAGTCGCTCCATGTAAAATACTGATATTCAGCTACAGAAGTCTGACAACCAGTGTTACGAAGGGGTATCGTGTTACCCAGTAACTGTGTTTACCAGGTCAGGTAGGCAGTCACTCCATGTAAAATACTGATATTCAGCTACAGAAGTCTGACAACCAGTCTTACGAAGGGGTATCGTGTTACCCAGTAACTGGGTTTTCCAGGTCAGGTAGGCAGTCGCTCCATGTAAAATACTGATATTCAGCTACAGAAGTCTGACAACCAGTCTTACGAAGGGGTATCGTGTTACCCAGTAACTGTGTTTACCAGGTCAGGTAGGCAGTCGCTCCATGTAAAATACTGATATTCAGCTACAGAAGTCTGACAACCAGTCTTACGAAGGGGTATCGTGTTACCCAGTAACTGGGTTTTCCAGGTCAGGTAGGCAGTCGCTCCATGTAAAATACTGATATTCAGCTATAGAAGTCTTACAACCAGTCTTACGAAGGGGTATCGTGTTACCCAGTACTGGGTTGTCCCTTGTCCAGGTCAGATAGGCAGTCGCTCCATCTATATTTATACCTACATCATACAACGTTTCGTTTTGCATCCTCGTCAAATTTCAGGGTGTGGTACAGAACATCAAACCGAACAACTTTCTCCATGGGGCCAACATCGTAATCGCGAAAAAATTTTCAACTGTCCTATAGAAAACTTCAATACCTACTCGATGCAAATTATGGAACGGCTGATTAGTTTTTCGCGATTACGATGCTGGTGCCATGGAAAAAGTTGTTCGGTTTGATGGTCTATATCTATGGTCCCTTAAATTTGACGAGGATACAAAAGGACACGTTGTATGATAAAATAAAATCGCGAATTTTTACGATCGATACAAAAGTGCATTCCTTATTTAGCCAACACCTGAACGTATGTAAATATACATTCGATTCTTTAAACAAAACTCAAAACACTTTTTTACAAAAAAACACAACCGACTTCCAAAAACAACACTACAAAGTGAAAAATAACTTTATTTCGGAAGTCGGTGTCTAGTTAAATGTATTTTCGTTTTTTGGCACCGACTTCCGAAATTAAAGTTATTTTTCACTTTTTAGTTGTGGTACCTACCCCACACAAATTCTAATACCACTACCTGCAAAACAAACTAGAACATCATCCATATAAAAGTGGGGAAAAAATACGTACGAGTATTATTGAAGCTAACTCAAAAACTACCAAAGCAAAGTTAATCAATTTTATATGGGACCAACTGTGATGTATGCCCTCTCGAATAAAACAAAAAAAAATCCAAATCGGTCTAGCCATCTTGGAGTAATCGGGGAACATACATAAAAAAAAAAAAAAAATAAATAAAAAAAAAAAAAAGGTTCCGACGAATTGAGAACCTCCTCCTTTTTGAAGTCGGTTAAAAATTGGCCGATCCCAAAATTGTGGAATTTTTTCGATATAAAATGCAATCCATATTTAGCCAAAACCCCAACTTTAGGTATACAGGGTGTCCAGTAAATAGCACGACATACTGCAGGAAGTGATAGCTTGGGTCAATACCTATCAAAACAACACAATATATGTTCAGTAAAATCTTACGGATTTATAGTTTTACAAAATTTTCCGAAATATTGAAAAATCTCTACCTTGAAACAGATTTTTAAGCATCTCGTAATGAAAAATTCCTTTTCTAGTATTTTTTTTACATCAAATTATTTGTGAATATTTACTTTACTCATTGATAAGTCTTTTTTCTATCAAAAACAAGAATGTTTTCAAGAAATAGTACTTTTTGTTTAAATTTTCACACAACAATTTTCTTATCGCTTAACTTTTTAAATTTTGTAAAACTGTAAATCCGTAAGATTTTGCTGAACATATATTGTGTTGTTTTGGTAGGTATTGACCCAAGCTATCACCTCCTGCAGTATGTCGTGCTATTTACTGGACACCCTGTATATGCATCCGATTATCGGACCTCTACTAATAAACACCTAAGGGAAATCCAAATGATTTAAGTAATCATATTTATCATTGGTTTTTTTAATTGGTTTTATAGGAATTTTTGAAAACAAAATTATCGATGTTAATAATTATCCCTTAAGAAAATATTTTTTTACCTCAAGTTAGGATGATGCGCAAGACTCTTCCACTCCTTCCGAGGGAGCTGGTTGAACATCATCAGCACCAGTTGCAGGTCGCAGTGAGCTGAGTTGACCGCCAGGTGCAACGCCGTGTCGCCGCCTTTTAGATCCTGTATAAATAAGTAGATAATATTGTTTTGTTATGTAACTCTTAAAATGTCGATTGCACACCATGTGTGCAGATTCATCTTCCTGCCCTTATCCCATATTACTTGTGGTCGGCGCAACACGTTTTCTTCTTCCATTCTCCCCTGTCAACCGTCACGCTATCATTCACTCCCTTCTATTTCATATCATTCCTCACACAATCCATCCATCTTTTTCATCAAAAATTAACCAGACATCGAAAATTAATCATTTAGCCGACGTTCGCACGGACGTAAAAACATCGCTGCGATTTTTTTTCGCGCACTGGATTTTCAACGCTCTACTTATCGCCGAGAGTTGAAAATCCAACAGTGTGTTTTTTCGACGCGCTGGGATCCACTCTGTTGTTGTTAGATTGGATTCTCGAAGCTCAGCTCAACACCGAGAGTTGAAAATCCAGTGCGCGATAAAATCCCGCCGCGATATTTTTACGTCCATGCGAACGTCATCTAACTGTATCTTTCTGAAGGTTAACTTGTTCTAAGTGTTCAGCCTTCCATCATATTATATTATTATTATCAGCCGATATGCTGATGATGACGAAGGAATCCTACTTCCTAACAAGGTAATTTTAGGAAGCGTCGAAGAGTGAAATAGGATGTTAGTTTTAAGGATTAAGAAAAGTTGACATATTGCAATATGTCATTTTCTAAGAGTAAATATCAAAATTACTGTCAAAAAATAGCAAACATACCTAAAAATACCAACGATCTAAGAATTTGAGAGAGGTAATTGACCTTTAATTTTATTAAAATAATCACGAAAACCTTTAGAAATTCGACGTTGCCAGCCCGCGCGCGATTAATTAACGCTCTTAATCGGCCCAATAGTCAGTCAGTAAAAAATCGGTGTACCAGACTGGTACATATAAAAAAATAATAATCGACGAATGCATAACCTAACCTCCTTGTTTTATGACTCCGTTTAAAAAAAAATCGTATGATGACTTTTTTCACAGACGGAATTATAAAGTACGTTATTTTACAATAACGAACTTAACAAACACTTTATGTAAAGATTACATCCCTACTACGGTTCCGTAGTAGGGATGTAATCTTTACATAAGTGTGTGTGTGTGTGTGTGTTAAGTGCTGGTTCCCCCAGTGCGGGGATCTATCCGTCTGTCTGTCCAAATAAAGCACTATCAACTCGAGGTATTTAATATTTCGCCAGTAACGTTACCATAGCGTGATTCAAGAATTCGCGCTGAACTAACAACGCCATCTAGGGAGGCATTTGGTAAACTTTTGCCTATTGGCAAAAAAAAATTGTTTGGTTTAAAATTGGCGTTAAGACGATACATCGAAGCGTGGTTAAGCTCGGTGTGTAAGTGAAATGGTGTTATGGCTGTCCGGACCGGAACTAAACGCGGTTCGTTTAAATGTAGATTTATGACAAAATGCTGTAATTAGGTCAATTTTTAGCTTAGTAAGTTCTTAACATATTTAAATACCTTCGTTTTAAAGCAAATTTTACTGCACAATAAGGAAATGTTTACGTATAATCTTATAAAACAGAAAATAGACTGTGTTACTTTGGATTTTTTTTCAATCGAATAAATTTCAAGTAAGTAATCATGTTTCGATTTTAGTACAGCAGTAGACAATATAGTCAAATAATACATATGGAATATCCAAATGATTTAACCATATACATTTGGTTTTATAGGAATTTTAAAACCACATTTTCGATGTATGCCCTTAAATACAAAAATCAATTTTTGACTTGATAATAAAAATACTGAAACGTTTTCAATAAACTTACGATTGATTATAACTCTTCGGTTAAGATCAAACATAGAAATAAAATTGATAAAACAAAACATTTTAGCAGCTAAGAGATGACCAGTCTCTACTGACTTTAATTTATAATATGCATAAATGTAACTCACCCCATCAGTGATGACAAAGCCGCCATGAGCTAACAACACGTGTACCGTATGAAGTCGGGGGTTCGAAGCGCTGTGTTGACTACACGCCACATGCAATGCTGTATATCCTGTGAAAATTAATTAACATTACTTACCTACTATGTAAACGGCGATCTGGGTGGGAATAAAAAAGTGACAGAGTCAATTACTTCCACATGAGAAAAAAAGAGAGCGCAACAATGCACTGGAACCAAAAAAAAAGCGCCAAACCAAATAAAAATTGTTTAAAAATAAATTAAGTCATCTACGTATCAAAAATATTTTCAGCCAGTTTCTAATTACCTACCCGATATGCACATATTGCAATTTTGCACAGAATTACAGAAAAAAATAATATAAAAAAAACTATTTTACAAAAAAATACAACCGACTTCCAAAAACAACACTACAAAGTGAAAAATAACTTTAATTTCGGAAGTCGGTGTCTAGTTAAATGTATTTTGTTTTTTGCCACCGACTTCCGAAATTAAAGTTATTTTTCACTTTGTAGTGTTGTTTTTGAAAGTCGGTTGTATTTTTTTGTAAAATAGTTTTTATTTTTCACTTTTTAGTTGTGGTACCTACCCCACACAAATTCTAATACCACTATCTGCAAAACAAACTAGAACATCATCCATATAAAAGTGGGGAAAAAATACGTATTATTGAAGCTAACTCAAAAACTACCGAAGCAAAATTAATCAAATTTATATGGGACCAACTGTGATGTATACCCTCTCAAATAAAACAAAAAAAAAACCAAATCGGTCCAGCCATCTTCGAGTAATCGGGGAAAATACATAAAAAAAAGAAATAAAAAAAAAGGTTCCGACGAATTGAGAACCTCCTCCTTTTTAAAGTCGGTTAAAAACGCAGTAAATGCCAAATCAAGTATCAGAATCAGAACTTTATTTGCTATGAATGTAGGTACAGGTATAAGATATTGTACATAAATTATTATTAAAGAGATCGGCTACAATCTACCTTGCGGCGAGCAAATTATTATTTACTTATTTCAAAATATTAATGCATAAAAACTTTGTACCATTTATTGTAAAAACTATAAAACCTTCTACATGTAAAAATTTATAAATATGTGCCAACTTTCATGGTCATCGGTCAAACGCTGTTTGTGTTTATCAATCTCATTTATACAAACATTCATTTATATTATACAACATACAATACGTCCCGTAATTAACGCAAACTCTTTTAAGGGGTCATTGTACTCATAATTATGAACAACTTTTACTATGGGACCAAACCTGAAATCGCAACAAAAAATCAGCTGTTCATACATTTTGGTCGAGTAGGAATTGACCTTGTGTAATGAAACAGCTGATTGTTTTATCGCGATATCAGGCTTGGTCACTTAGTAAAAGTTGTTCATAATGATGAGTACAATGACCCCTTAAAAGGGTTTGCGTTAATTGCAGGTCAGTATCAGGTTGAATGTTGATTAAAATATGATTCGCGGCCGTAACTAATATGGCTTTATCAACATACAACCTGACACTGACCTGCAAATTGCAGAAAACGTAAGAAAATTTGAATTTCGCGGGCTACCTTAGCGCATCCTCCTTCAGATGGTTTGCATTAATTACGGGACATGTTGTATAACTAGCTGACCCGACAAACGTTGTCCTGTCAAAAAAATATCTAATTCACACAAAATTCCCAAAAAAAATGGACTTTCTGTTTTCCCGAATTTTTTAATTTTCCCGGCAACTTTTCTTTCATACTAACCTTGTCCTGACAATTACAAAAAAAGAATTAGCAAAATAAAATTTTATTTCTTTAGATAATAGATTAGTAGGATAGAAAATGACGTCGTTACCATCAGCGTTGGTGTGGTGCACTTTGAACAGCGGCGGCTGGTCGTCGTGTGCGCGCACTAGCTCACTCAGCACGTCGGAGCAACGGTCGCCGGCGCGCGCGCAAGCTATCACTAGGTTGTCGCCGAGAGCGTCCACCTGTGGCCGATACAAAATTAAATAAATTATTTTTCAAAAAAGCATTTCTTCATTAAGGGCGTATCGAGCTTTTGCCTTTGTCTCTGTCTTTTTGTACGTGTAAAGAAAAAAGAAAATAACCACACTTTTGCACTTTTTCAAATGTTTGTCGTTGTTATTTTCATCATAATGCTCTTAAATAAAAAACTATCGTGTATAAACGCTCCAGCCATCTATGAACTTTATTTTAGTAAGTAAATGAATAATTATAAAAAAAATACTATAAATATAAAAAAAGTAGGGAAATAGACGAAAAAATTACTCACAAACATGTAAATTTGCGTTTTTATTCTATCGAGCCAACTTTATCAAATCGTGTTTCTTTTCCCAACTATGTTGGGGTCGGCTTCCAATCTAACCGGATGCAGCTGAATACCACTATTTTACATGGAGCGACTGCCTATCTGACCTCCACAACCCAGTTACTGGGTAATACGATACCCCTTGGTAAGACTGGTTGTCAGACTTTCGGGCTTCTGATGACCCGTAGCGAATGTCAAAGATCCACGAATGACAGCCGGGAGCAACGGCTTAACGTGCTTTCCGAGGCACGGAGGAGTCTCGGTATGTAAAGATGGTCACTCATCCACGGACCAACCCCGGCAAGCGTAGCTTAACCTGAAGGATCGACCCGTGCGGCTGTTATTCGTGTATACTGTAAGTATATTAATATATTCCCAGTAATACTAATATATTTCCCTAGATTTTAATTTGATTGTTAACTACTTCAAACAACGGAGGAGCTCGTGGCTAAGTAATAACAGCCGCACGGGTCGATCCATCAGGTTAAGCTACGCTTGCCGGGGTTGTATCTTTACATACCGAGACTCCTCCGTGCCTCGGAAAGCACGTTAAGCCGCTGGTCCCGGCTGTCATTCGTGGATCTTTGACAGTCGTTACGGGTCGTCAGAAGCCCGAAAGTCTGACAACCGGTCTTACCAAGGGGTATCGTATTACCCAGTTAATGGGTTGTGGAGGTCAGATAGGCAGTCGCTCCATGTAAAATACTGGTATTCAGCTGCATCCGGTTAGACTGGAAGCCGACCCTAACAGTTGGGAAAGGCTAGGCAGATTGACTACTTCAAACAACGGTTATAAAAACATGTTTGTGTGTATAAAAAGCTCGGTGCCCCGTTAAAAATTTGGTCCCATGTGAGAGAGGGAGGTGACAAATTGCGACAGCCCTGTGTGAGTGCTTACCTCATGAAAGATTTGTTCCTTGCTAGTCAGAAGGGTAGCGTCTGACTTGATGGCCGTGCGGATACATTGTACTAGGTACCGAGTGAGCAGAGGGCGCTGTGGGCAGCGGAGAGCGGCCATCTTCAGGAGTCTTAGCCCTGCTGTGGAGGGGAGAATATCTTATTACAATCATTTCAATACTTACCTAATTAAATTTAAAAAGCCGGCCAAGTGCGTGTCGGACCACGCACAATGAAGGATTCCGTGGTTGAAAAGAATTTATCCCAATAAAAAACTTAACATTGTAATTGAAAAACATGTTTACCATACATTGATATACGTCACGTCAATTCTCCAACTGCAAGTTTACTGTAAGTTTGTAACCGCAAAAAAAAAATGAGATAAGTCTACAAATTAACGGTTTCCGGACTTGTCCTTTACTTATGCTGTGTTTCAAAATGCCCATATCTCAAAATGTCCAATTCCCGAAATGTCCAATTTTCGAAATGACCATTTCTCAAAATGTCCAATCTTTGATAATGTGGTAAAGGATCCACTTTGGATCATGGATGGACATCCAAATATACTGGACATTTTGAGAATTGGTCATTTCGAGAATTTGACATTTCGGGAATTGGACATTTTGAGAATTGGAGATATTAAGAAAGACATTTTGAGAATTGGACATTTTGAGAAATGGACATGTTGAGAATTGGAAATTTTGAACATTTTGAAACAAAACTACTAGACCAATTTTGATGAGACTTCATTAAGTACAATGAACTTTCAGACCAAGTTCTAAGCCAAGTTTCACGGCCATCAGAAAGCGCTGCTTTTCCCTAAAATAGGTGCGACAATTTATGACGCTTTTTTTTTTCATTATATACAGAATTATGTAGTTATCACAAGTCTTGTGTAGTTGTCTGTAATTTACATAACACATCACAGATATCAACGTACCATCTCCAACAAACAAAGCAGGCTCCTGAGCCAGCATCCTCTCGCAGACCAGACCAAACAGTCCGAACTGCAGGTCCTCCTTGTCAGAATCAGTCGACAGACTAAACAGGATATGATGTAGAACACTGGAAGAAAAAACAAAAGAGGTTTTAGTTTTTTAGCGGCCACGGCTTATTTTAATTTAATTTAAATATTTGAATTGTTTTTTTTTAAGGACGCTTTTAACGTTCTGCATCGTTCTCACATGTAAAATTTCAACATGAATGATGTAACCATTATTTTGTAACCATATCTTGATTTAAAAGAGTTTCCGTGGAGTTTCTTGCCCGTTCTTCTCCATAGGTACCTACTATGCTTTGGAATGGGCGCCTAGCTTCATCTTTTTGACTGACCGACCCCTTGACAATTCAAAAGTGCCTGTAATTGGTTTAATTGAAATAAATGCTTTGAGTTTGAGTTTTAGAAAAGTACAAAATAATATCTTCCACTTATGCAAAAAAAAGCAATTTTCTTGTGAAATTAATATTGCAACTGAGAAAAGACCTAATTTATAATAAGGTTTCAGAAATACTTTGTTCCTAACACCATAAAAATTCTATAAATAAATAGGTACTTTAGGAGAAAATCTTTTTAAATCTAAGTCTAGTGTAGTTAAGGCAACCACCGTTAAATGCATCGAAATTAAGTATTTTTGAGATCAGTGGTGGCCCAGACCCAGACAAGCGATTTACTTTGTGTAAATAATTTCATCACAACTGCTCTCAAAACGGTGAAGGAAAACATCGTGAGGAAACCGGCATGTCCTAGAACCAACAATTCGAAGACATGTGACATCTACCAACCCGCACTGGGCCCGCGTGCTGGATTATAGCCCACTCCCTCTCACCGAGAGGAGGCGTGTGTCCCAGCAGTGGGAACATTTAGTATTGCGTTCTGGTCACTTTCCGTCCAGGAAATTTGGATACCTAATGTAAAAAATAGATTTTCCCTAATTGCCAAGTGTGTAATAAAGTCGAAGATGTCCAACATTTTCTGGCGGAATGTGAAAAGAACAAGAGAGAGAGGGAGATAGTGATGCGGGAGTTAAAAGTTAATATGTAAGATGTTGGGGCTTTTATTAGAATATTATCTACACCTAATTCGGGAGAAGCGAAACTGATTCATGAAATGTTTGCTGCATCACTATCTCCCTCGCTTACGCAATAATATATTTGTACTCATAATATTATAATTACAGCTAATAATTAGTTAGATTAGGATATGATGAGGCTGACGTACCTTTGTAAGGTAATAAAAAAGATTAAAAAAAAGTAGAGGCTGATTCATATATTATGTCAATGTCTAAAATGATTTGTTTTCTTTAATATTTTCATTGCTATGACACTTATGTCAGGCTGTCAAACTATCATTACTTTTTCTTCCAAATTTTCTCTCATAGAGTCTATTACTAGCTTAATCTATGAAGGTTACTTTTGATTTCAATGATATTATATGTAGAAAGAGGTAGATGGTTTACACACGCTCCGCAAGTGGCACGTCAAAATCTGGCTAATTAGCCACATTTTCGTCGTCTTGTCTCTTTTTCGCACCCGATAATTAAGACATGCCGTCCTACTTCCACATGTCATCTAATCGTACGAAATTGTGCCGTTTTTGAACCCCGAATGTTGGGTCCGTAACCTATCTACGTCTTTTTACATATAATATCATTGTTTGATTTATATAATTTAAATTATTTTTATTATCAATATGTTAGCCCAAATATTGTATTTTATAAATAATTTTGATTGTTTACTGAATAACTGTATCCTACATAAGATTTATAAACATAATTGAAAAGCTAAATAAGAGTCCAAAAGAATATAATCTAGTCCCAACTAGCAAAAACGTCGTATAATTCCAGTCTTATATGACTTCATGTTATAAAACGGTTATATATCGGTATTTAGTTAACTATTACGTTAAATAGACGTTCATTTTACGATGTTTCAGTCACCTGACTTTAATGTCTTATTATAAAGTTGAGTTAACGTTTTCAGGACTAACTTATACGACGTCGTATAATGGAAGCAGTGTATACGTTCAGTAAACGTTTTCAGGACTAACTTATACGACGTCGTACAATGGTGTCAGTGCATATGTTGAGTAAACGTTTTCAAGACTAACTTATACGACGTCATATAATGGTGTCAGCTGTTTAACTTTTATATAACTAAAACACCGCGTAAAAGTTTGTGCAGGACCTTTATATATTACAAAACTGTTTTAGTCATATGGAAGACTAATTAAGACTTGTATGAGACTAAAATGTTGAATTTCAACGGTAGTACATAACTTTAAGTAGACTTTTAAATCATCTATAGGTCAAACCCACACTTTAATTAAACCATTTCTATTTTATTTTGTCATTCAAAAGTGATTCAATTAAAAAGTAAGTAATGATGAGAGAAATCTAAAGTCAGCTGAAAATGGCCGGGGCGTCATGGTCTCAAGGAAAAGTATATGCGACCTTTTTGTTATATTAGTGTATTATAGAGGTCGCCATATAACTTAGACAAGATGGTTGGAGCTTTATTATGAAAACATATCTTGAATAATTAACTAAAACCCTTGAATTACAAAGAAATAGAGGAGGGCATTAAAAACTTGACAACAACACATAAATATACATTGTCATAAAACTAAAGTTCCCTGAAGAAATACCTATCACAATTAGTATTATATCACACTAACTTAAATAATGTAGATTCAATATAGATATTTTGAAATCATGGAAATTAACTTCATTTACTTTTTCTCTTATTCTTTCATACACGCACAATATTAAACACGCGAATCAAAACGGTTGTCGTTGATTCGTATTGTTTGACACTGTACAACGTCATTACAACTGCAATGTGACATACGCGGTCACATAAGGGTCTCATCACAACAAGTATTGGACCAAAAAGTCGGTCTTTGTACTTTTATGTAACGTTCAACGGTCATTGGCTGACTTCTATATACCTACTAAACGATATTAATGTCGTATAATTTGGGCCCTTTTCGCGTTTTTTAGACGTTTATATGTACGTTTTTGCGACCAATCTTAAAAACGTAAATGAAAATGTAAAACGTTATCTTGACTATTATAAAACATTAATTTGTTAGTTGGGGTGATAGTTTGTTTTAGAATTTTGAAAATTAAAGAAAACATCGTTTTAGACCGATTCGCAAAATATTAATGCAAAATCATAGAAGTATGATATATACATGTAATAATGAATGTAAAGTGTAAGTATGATGTAAAATGTCTGTAGTACTTACGTAGATACTATAATATAAAAAAGGAGGACTCCGCGCCACGCGTATCGAAAGTGAAGCACCGTACCGATCTATGTGTGCGTGATTTGACAAAGACGCCGTCATGTCACATAAGATGTGCGCGAGGCGCATGTAGGGTTACCATATGACAGGTGTTTGCCGCATTTGACAGGCATTTTAAGGTTTAGACAGGCGTGCGGCCGGCATTGGTCTGAGACAGGCATTTTTAAATTTCGCATCCGCGCGCGCATCGCGGACCGCGGTTGCATAAATGCAAGCGCGATGCGCGCGCGGGCGCGAAATTTGAATGACACCGGCGGGCGGCAACTTAACTACACAGTGGTGCAATTTTCTCAAACGTAGGGAAGTGAATGGTGACATTACAGAATTCATGAAAATCTGCCAGTTTGGGTACTCTATTTTGACACACAATGCGAACGTAGAACGTACGTTTTCTCTCGTCAACGCCCAGTGGAGTAAAGAAAGAAATCGGCTGACAATTGAATCAGTAAAAGCAATATTGATTACTCAGGAAAATTACAAAACTGTATCTTGTGAAGATTTTTACGTTTATGTTTTAGAAAAGAAAGAACTATTAAAAAAAATAATGTCCTCTGACAAATATCAGTAATATACAGGGTGTTTGGTGCATCGTTTGCCAAATTGAATTGGCCGAAAGAAGAGGTCATTTGCTATCGCTTCAGGCTCAAGTACTCATTTTTGGCCACACCGGTTTTTTTATTACAACTTTCTAATTTTTATTTTGAAAAAATCCAAAACTCAGCATTAAAGCTTAAATTAAAAAAAAGTTTTAAGTGTAGTCGTCAAATTTCATTTTTATTTACATATGTACTGTTGTATGGCTCTATCAAATTTAAAATTACTTGCCAGTTACATCTAGTTTTTTTTTAATAAATCACAAAGTTTTTGGAAAAATAAAAAATGAACTTAAAACTCAACTTTAAATAGCTATAAAAAAAAAACTAAAAGCGATCGGGATCTTCGAATTATTTTAAAAAGTTCTCTAGTCTATCCCCTTTCCAACGGTATGCAATGTGTTAAAAAACTCTTTTAATATCTTTAATAATTAGCTAAATGTGTAGTCGAGACACATCAGGCTGATATTGGATATTACGTTTAAAACACTAGTTTTCGCATAAATTACATGCTATTAGTAGATAGATACTGTTATCTCACGTCTTACGTAGTCTCTTATCTCGTTCTTACATAGGGAACTTTCCTCGAAATTGAAAAAAAAATACATTATTACAAAAATAATCATTTATTAATAAGTAATTTAATTACATACTAATCTTACAAGTCTTGTTCAAACTGTCTACCACTATTGCGTATGCACGCGCGACATCTTCGTCTTATCTCAACTGTAGTGGTGCGTAAACGCATTTCTGCTTTGATCGTCGTGAAAGCCGCCTCAATGCGTTGGACTAAATCATCTCTTGTCTCAACTTCCGTGGCGTAGACGAGTTCTTTGGCCCGTCCCCAGACGTAAAAATCCAACGGAGTTAAGTCTGGAGAACGTGGAGGCCAAGGAATAGGGCCATCCCTCCCAATCCATGAGTCCGGGAATGCATCATTCAAGTACTCCCTGACGGTTATTCTCCAATGAGCGGGACAACCGTCATGTTGGAAAACAAAAGACCTGTCTTCACTGAAAATTGGCAAATCAGCTAATAATAAGGGCAACTCTGTTTGCAGAAATTCTAATTCTTGTAAGATTAGTATGTAATTAAATTACTTATTAATAAATGATTATTTTTGTAATAATGTATTTTTTTTTCAATTTCGAGGAAAGTTCCCTATGTAAGAACGAGATAAGAGACTACGTAAGACGTGAGATAACAGTATCTATCTACTAATAGCATGTAATTTATGCGAAAACTAGTGTTTTAAACGTAATATCCAATATCAGCCTGATGTGTCTCGACTACACATTTAGCTAATTATTAAAGATATTAAAAGAGTTTTTTAACACATTACATACCGTTGGAAAGGGGATAGACTAGAGAACTTTTTAAAATAATTCGAAGATCCCGATCGCTTTTAGTTTTTTTTTTATAGCTATTTAAAGTTGAGTTTTAAGTTCATTTTTTATTTTTCCAAAAACTTTGTGATTTATTAAAAAAAAACTAGATGTAACTGGCAAGTAATTTTAAATTTGATAGAGCCATACAACAGTACATATGTAAATAAAAATGAAATTTGACGACTACACTTAAAACTTTTTTTTAATTTAAGCTTTAATGCTGAGTTTTGGATTTTTTCAAAATAAAAATTAGAAAGTTGTAATAAAAAAACCGGTGTGGCCAAAAATGAGTACTTGAGCCTGAAGCGATAGCAAATGACCTCTTCTTTCGGCCAATTCAATTTGGCAAACGATGCACCAAACACCCTGTATATCCCTCTTCATTATTATCTGTTGGCTTTTACTTATTACCTCCAGCGATTTGCTTTAGACAGGCATTTTTCTGAAAACTTAGGCATTTTAGGTACCATAGACAGGCATCCCTCTATTTACATATGGTAACCCTAGGCGCATGTTTGTACAAACGGTCCCGGCATACTTACTGTTCTTCACTTTCGATATGCGTCGCGCGGAGTCCATCTTTTTTTATACATCTATGTTATGTACAAAATAATAAGGAATGATTTCACGTCAATACTTTTTTAGTCCAATCAATAGATTCTTTGTAAATAGAATAATTGCTTCATATATTGCAATATTGCGTAACGTAATTTTGATATCAAGCTGACGAATTTTTCGCAAATGACGTAAATGGGTTTTGTTTGTTAAAATTGAAGCGATTGTCATATTTTATTAATTGGAATGTATTCGGCAAAAGGAATAATTATCAACCTACTTTTACATACCTACCTAAACCATTTTCCTTGCATGAAACACCCATAATTAAATATTAATCATCGTGGCTAAGTATTAACAGCCGCACGGGTCGAGCCATCAGGTTAAGCTACGCTTGCCGCGGTCGGTCCGTGGATGAGTGACCATCTTTACACACCGAGACTCCTCCGTGCCTCGGAAAGCACGTTAAGCCGTTGGTCCCGGCTGTCATTCGTGGATCTTTGACAGTCGTTACGGGTCGTCAGAAGCCCGAAAGTCTGACAACCAGTTTACCAAGGGATATCGTATTACCCAGTTAGGCTGTGGAGGTCAGATAGGCAGTTGCTCCATGTAAATATACTGGTTTTCAGCTGCATCCGGTTAGACTGGAAGCCGACCCCAACATAGTTGGGAAAAGGCTGGACAGATTGATTGATTTGTACGAGTAGATACTACTTACATGTATTTACTTTATAAGGTATGTGTAGGTACGGCTAGTCAGCGGGCGTTGATAAGTATACATGGAGTTCTAGACGATGACTGTCACACAGACATGAGTGACAGTGACACCGATAGCGTTGTCTAGACAACGCCTAACCTTTTCTAAAACTTCATGATGTTTATTTATAAAAAGACGCAGATATATGCAAATGGCATTGAGTGAGCTTGCGTGTTCTGTGCCGAGCTCACGAACCGCGTCGCACGTCCAGCCAGTAATAGGACTCGCCCATCAAGGAGCGCAGTATTCCAAATTAAACGTATTATTAATTTATTCCACATTTAAAAACAAAAGGTATGAAATTACCGTAATTACCTATGAAATTGCCGTTTTGTATGAAAAAATTTAAACGAATTTTTTTCATGCATTTTTTATTTGTATTAATCGAAGTAATCACCCATGCAATCAATGCATCTTTGCCAACGCAGTGGCAGTTTATTGATGCCCTTCTTAAAGAAATCAGCTGGACGGGAGGCAACAAATTCTTCAAAGGCATTTTGTACTGCCTCTCGGGTATTGAATTTTTTTCCCGCCAAGAGGTTATCCAAATTCTGGAAAAAGTAGTAGTCTGTAGGCGCAAGGTCTGGTGAGTAGGGCGGATGACGGAGAGCTTCCAACCCCAGTTCTTGCAACTTGGAGACCGTCTGCTGTGCAGTATGAGGTCGCGCGTTGTCGTGCAGGAGCAGCGGAGACGAGCGATTGACCAATGCTGGTTGGAGATGTGCCAGCTTCTCCATCATTGTGTTCAGTTCTTCACAGTACACATCTGAAGTAATGCTCACCCCGTTTGGTAAGAAGCTGTGATGAATCACACCGGCGCTAGACCACCAAACAGTGACCATCAATTTTCTAGGGGTAAGTTTTCGTTTAGGGCATTGTTTAGGTGCTGAACCAGGATCCAAGCAACTTGCTGAGCGCTTGCGGTTATCAAACAGAATCCATTTTTCATCGCAGGTAACAATGCGGTTCAAAATTCCTTCATTTGTGTGTCTGTTGAGCAGTGCAAGGCACGTCTCGACGCGTACTTCGCGCTGGCGATCATTGAGTTCGTGGGGCACCCATTTGTCAAGCTTTTTTACCTTGCCAATTTGACGCAAATGGACCAATATTGTTTTGACGCTAACGTCGAAAGCTGCTGCTAATTCAGCCGTAGATTGTGTATCATCAGCTTCCACAATCGCCTTTAATTCGTCATTGTCGACCAAAGTCTTCGGACGACCGCGAGGTTCATTTTTCAGGTCGAAATTTCCAGAACGGAAGCGAGCAAACCAATAACAAGTGGTGCGTTGGTTTGTAGTGTTAGCTCCGTAAACGTCGTTGATGTTGCGTGCCGCTTGTGCCGCGTTGCTGCCACGACGGTACTCATATTCCATAATTACTCGAATTTTTAACGATATATTTTTTATGATGACGAAAAAGATTGAAATGCGATGAAAATGTAACACTAATCAATAAACAAATGACTACTTTTGGAAAAAAAATCCATGTTTTTAAAATAAAATTAATTTGAAATTAGAATTCTTAGCCAAACAAAAATTATTTTGATTTGAAATGGCCAGTACTGCAGAACGGCAATTTCATAGGTAAAGACCTAATATAAACTCAGTCTAGTGGGGATTTTTGGAAAAATAAGTAACAATCCCCACCAGGTGTTGTCGTTTCTAAATTATTAAAAAAAAAATGCAATTTAATTATTTCAGAATTAATCATAAAATTATTTGCTGGAATTAATTATGGAAGGCTGGTTCTATTTTGCCCGCCAAAGCCCAGACAATCAAAACAGTGACCGTTGTCGCCGGTATATGTTAAGCCAATCGATAAAAGAAGATTTCATAAAAGTATTATGTGTTCACGGAGAGAGGCGCAAAACCACAAACTTTTTGGATGGCTGGCATAATAAGCTTAATGCAGCTACATCGAAGAAAAAACCAAGTTTACTGAAACTCCTACATTTTTTGCATGAAGTCGCTTTGTTTTATAAAGAAGTGCTAACGCAAGTCACCGTCAGAACCCGCGATCACAAAGAAGCAAAGAAAAAGACCAGTTCATCTTAGATGCTCAACTAGAGTTAATGCATGGCAGCATTACAGTGCCACTTTTTTTTGGAAAGAATGAGATAAATTCACAATCACGATTTATGTGATAATATAATGTTTAAATAACTTTGGTTTGAATCTTATTAATAGTTGTAAATATTTTTGATTTTCGTTTCAATGCAAACAGTATATAATTAAAGTTGATTATAATAATTTAATACTTAATAATTTAGATACAACATCTGGTGCGGATTGGTACTTATTTTTCCAAAAATCCTCACTAGGCTGAGTTTATTTAGCTAGTGGTATTTTCTGGAAAAAAAAAATAAAAATCCCCACCGGTGGGCATTTATCGGTGGGGATTTCTGGAATAAACCTTATTTTTACCGTAAAAAGCAATTACCTAAACTATCGGCCCCCAGCACCGCATTCAGTCTCGCTCTCACTCAGTTCGCGAGCTGTATCGTGCGAGCGAGATAAAAAGCTGAGGTAACTAGTACTTACTGCTTCTCATTTTATCTTTTTACGTATCAAGAATCAAAATGACGCAATGGCGTGCCGTTATTCGTCCTTTAACTAAACAATTAAATGTTTTTCTTTATTCTCTAAATATCAACCTTATTTATAGGTGAATCATTCTTTTATTTTCCTCCCATCAAATTAAATTACATTTTCTTGTTCATCATAATGATTGACGCAATAGTTCGAGCTAGGAGGAAAATATTATTTAAATTATTTCATTAATATCAACACACAATGTTATAGTAAAATTCTTTAAAGGAAAAATTGTGTGAAATGACTTATGTGTGAACACGTTCAAAATATTATCTATAATGTGTTCTAAATATGGTATACTTATGGTTTAGTAATTTGCCTTTTTTGGATTATTAGCAAGATAAACTGAATTTTTGTTTTGTTTGACATCAACTTAATATGACTTATTATGCAGACTATGCCTGTGATATTGCTGAGTTAATGAGGCCAAATAGGCCATCCATCCAAAAAAAAACCATCCATCCATGTCGATCCATGTAAAATGCTGGTATTCAGCTGCATCTGGTTAGACTGGAAATCGACCCCAACATAGTTGGGAAATAGCGATGAAGATGACGATGCTGGCTATGAAGATTATGCCTTAAGAGACCTTGCCTGCCTATATTCGAATATTTTAAATAGATTTTTAGTCTAGCAACACGGCCCTGATTCTGTAGGGCGCTTAAGTTACTGCCAGTGTGTCTACTTTTAAGGATTTCTCCCTTTTTAGGGTAACACGACCAATATTATGCATGGCTTAGGGATATTTTATTTTGACAGGGATTTTTGAAATTTAATGTAAGTAAATCGTGAATTCATGATCACGAAATCATTAATGAAATCATGCTCCCTAAACCAAGGAATTTTGAAGATTTTTTTAGTGTAGTTTAAATTCATTGAGAAACTGGGGCAAAATCAAAAACGTAAATGGAAACACTGTTATAAGCATGATTCTGTCAATAAGTTACCAAAACTATTGATATCTTTTAATTACAGGTAAGATATGAAAGAGATAGAAGATAAACAACTTACCCATACGCCTCTTTCAGATCTATCTTAGAGAGTTCCATGCACATATTCTTCCTTACAGCAATCTTAATTTTCAGCAAATGCTCTTGAAAGAATTCCTTGCAAGTTTTTCTCGCCACCTGACAACAGTCCCTCTTCGAGAAATTACAAACAATCTCCTTTTGCATATCCTTAAACTGTTTCATGGTCATAGAGGATATAGAGGCGGTCCGTTCCCGCGCTTTTTTATCTGTGGTGACTGTGGCTTCTTTTTCTTCTTCAAAATGAGGGATCTCTTGGTATTTTTCATAATCGCTGTTGTAAATCGGAGATCTACCGGGGGAGAGGGTGTATTCTGAATTTGTGGGATAAAATGAGGCGGGAGAGGCTGACATAGGAGATGGTACAGTTTCAGACCTCGGTGGGGTGGGAAAAGTATAGTCAGTGCCAATGTATCCATCATTTGACGTGTTACTATACTCCTTTTGCACACAATAATTGTTGAAAATCTGTGTAAATTCCTCTTCCCCGAACTGGTCAACAGGATTTGATAGACTTTCTGGTGACATTTTATAGTTGTCTTGCAGCAACTGCATCAGTTCATTATGCTGAACAGTTTTCTCTTCATAATCACCTAGGTAACTATTTGAAGTTAGTTTCTTTTGTGTAAAATCAATGTTGGTATGTTCTTGATAATCATAGTCACGTGTCACGATGAGTGTCGGGATACGTTTCGTGTCAGTGTCTTCGTTGATCAATTCCATAACATCTTCCAGGTACGTTTCTCTATCGTTCTGCAGGAATTGTGAGTTTTTCTGTACGCTTTCGAGGGCAAGTTTCACTTCGGAGAAATTGTCTGTTGTTTGGACTTGGTTGACTAGAACTTGTCCTCCGGAGAGAGTGTGTTTGTTGATTGAGCTGATCTGAAAAACAAAGGAATATTCGTTTTAGAAACTTCTTATGTTTTATTTTAAATTTTTATAATTTCTAACGCGACTATAATAACGTGTATCATGTCACGGCATCACGATAACACAGGGAAGTATACAGGGTCAAATTAAATTAGCTAGCGAAACTCCGCAAACGTGATGGGTAAGTATCGATATCTAAATATGATAGAATAGAATAGAATAGAATAGAATACTCTTTATTATGCACACCATTTAAAAAAACTAAGTTAGTAGTAGGTGGGTGTGTAATGTATGATATAATAACAAATGCTCTAATTTCACTTGAAATAACGTTCATATAATATAATTTTCATATGCTATAAAATCATATAACCTAATTTCATATGACCTAATGTTTTATATGATATAATTTTCATTTAATATAAAACATTTAGTATAACGTTCATTTTATATAACATTCATTTGACCTAATGTTATTTTGACCTAATTTTCATGTTTAATGGTCACAGTTCTTACCTAACTCAAATGGCACCTAACCAAATCTTAAAATATTCAATGCATGGTTGAGGGTGAGCTTGGTCGACGGAGCTAATTTTATTTAAACTAATGTTTCACTATCTACTATTACTATTTTATTTAAACTAATGGAAAAAAGAATCGCTTTTTTAAAGTACCAGTACCATTGACCTCGAAAAGTCAATGGTCAAGCTTTCATCGTCTAATGTACGAGACATTCACCGCCTCATCTAACCCAAATGATTCACCAACAATAGAGGGGATCTGGCGCTCGGCGGCCGCTGCCGCGGCACGCTCGCTTCGCTCGCTCGCCATCGCGCGTTAATGGTCACTGTTCTAACCTAACCTAACCTAACCTAAACCAAATGATTCACCACAAATGATTCGCTTCGCTCGCTCACACGACCTCGCCATCCCCTTCTAACCTAACCTGTCCGAGTCGGGGTGCCCTAAAGTCCAGATTGCATACAATTTCTACTGGTTACAATAGTTGAGGGTGGTAGGTGTATAGGGTATAAAGCGAAGAAAAAAAAACAGTACAATATTTTTTTAATCATAACATAGCATCACATAAATATTACATCTTATTTCCCACCTCACCCACCCACCTCACCCACCTCACGCATAAAAGCAAACTTTTGTAGCAATTAATGCTTATGCGATGCATTTTTGCTAGCACCATACTAGCAGGCGTTTAAAATCGTATCAGATTTTCTAAATTATATTAAAAGTTATTATAGATTATGAATATTATAGTAAATGAATAATATACTACATGAATATTATGTCAAATGTGCATTATAGGAAATGTTTATTATATCATAAGAAATTAGATAAAATGAAATTATATCAACAATTCATTATCTCAACTGATCGTTATATTAAACAAAAGTATATTAACTGAAATTAGGTCAAGTGAACGTTAGATTTTTTGTTATTATATCAACTGTTACACACCCGTAGTAGGTAGGTAGGTGGTAGTTACGTTTATTTATGATAAAACAAAAATGAAATTAATTTCATAATTGTTTTTTGTGGGGTCGTCGACCGCTGAGTCACTTCAAATAAAAAAATCTGTTTTTTTTTTTTGTGTAGGTAAACTTCACAGACGTGATTGGTAGCGATACCTAAACAGGATAAAACAATAGAAAACAGATTTTTTCAACTCATTATTCAAGTAACAAAACAACCAAGGCCGACCTGAAAAAAAAAAACTTCAAATCTTTTTTACTTTTATTTTATCGTGTCTAACGATACCATTACATCTGCAGAGTTTCGCTAGCTAATTTAATTTGACCCTGTACAAAATGTATGGAAATATATGACGACGCTTTTTTCCGTTGAACGCCATAACGTTATACTTATAACACATATTTCCATAAGTAAATTTTATGTATGTCCACGATAATATCGTCAAGGTAGAAATTATAAAAGCGCACAAAAGGGTTACCAAAGAAAAATCTGATGAATGGAATTGTTATTGTTTTCTGGAAGCTTCGCCGCGAGAGAGCGCTGAGTGTTTGTCACCTATCAAAGTGATATTGAATGAAAAGCAACTAATCGTCCAAGTCAAAGCACTTAGCACCTTCTTGCAGTAAAGTATTCTACAAGGAGCTCCATGACAGCTAAATGAAAGTAACAAACACTTAGCGCCATCTATGCGGAACTAATTTGACAGTTTTCTTCCCCTTTGAATATGTGTGAAGGATGATATGAATGAAAAGAGAGTGAATAGGAAAATGAAAGAAATAATTTTACAGAAAACGACTGTTTCTGTGTCTATTTCTTATTATTCCTCATTCATAATATCTGTTACTGTTATTGTCATTCAATAAAATGTGAAAGTTGCAATTCGCAATTACCTTACATATTATGTGTGTTACTCACTTAACATAAGTGCTACGAGGAGGCCGTGTTTGACAATTTAATTTGCGTAAGTAACACAGCACAAAGAACTATTGCTGTTGCTATGCTATTTTCAGTTCATTAATTTATTCATTAAAAAATGAGTTGGCATTTATTTTCGACAGATCAGCCGTTCATGAACCAACAAACTTATCCGTGCGTGTGGCCAAAATGAGAACTAAAATGTAATGTACGGAATTTGACATCCTCCCTTAGCAAGCAGCGCCACTGTGACAAGCAAAGATGATATTCAGAAATAGAATTGGAGTTATGAGGGATGCGCCAAATGCCGCGAAATTCAAATTTTCCTACGTTTTTTTGCAACTGATTAAAACGATAACCGTATCAATGCGGTGTACACGCGGCTCGTGCAGCAGCGGGCAGTGCGCGGCGCTTGGGCGTGTCTAACATTCGTATACACCCAAAGGTTGACTGGTAGAAAATGCCTATGGCATTAAGTCCGCCTCTGTACATTTGTGTGCTTGAAGTATTAAATAAATAAATAAATAATATACACAAACATACGGTCCGGCGCCGGGGCGGCTCCGACGTCGTGTACAGTCAGCGTCAATAATATCGGGACGAACAGACTGCTCAACATGATCTCAACAACTATGAAAATTAAATATTAACTCGATGACACAAGGAATGTTTCAGAATGAAGACAGTACACGACAACTGTCATTCCGATATTTTTGACGCTGACTGTAATACAATACATGAAGCCTAAGGCGTCGTCCTAATTGACTACCGATCGTACGAGCAAACGATGCGATTTCGTCGCACGATGAAAATGTGTTCCTGTGCTCGCGCGATGACTTGCAAGCTTCAATTAGGACATTCTAAAGAAATGTGTGTGTTTAATCTCGTCGTGCGATGAAATCGCATCGTTTGCTCGTACGATCGAAGCCAATTAGGACGACGCCATCTCTCTGGTTCAAACGTCAACCAAATTAATTCGCTGTCATTGGAAGGCATTAAACTACACTCTTTTCTTTTCGCGCGTTTTACACATTGCTTATAATATTCAAGATATTAATTTTGCATCCAATCATATCTCGTGCTTAACCCGTCGCGCGCTAATTAGCAGACACAATTGAAATTCTATTGTTATCTGTACACATGGTGTGCAATCGACATTTTAAGAGTTAATATGAACTGTCGTCTGTAGTACTTCCCATTTGCCGTTTGCGTCAATTAACTGATACGTATCTCTAGTTTCCTTAAGACATATTTTATATGTATAGGTATCCAAGTAGATTATAAGGACCGGTAAAAGTGAATGACGTCTTAAACGGGTAAAGAATTACGTCAAAGCTTTCAACAGGTTGGGTAGCAGGCGAAGCATCGTCCTCCGGTGTGCTAATAACATGGCGATTTCCAATATGGCTACCTTCTACCTACGTCATAGTTTTAGATTTATTACGAGACCTTCCCACGAATGTAACGCTACGGTTTCCATGAAGAGAGGTGGCTGTCACTGACCGAGCGAGCGAAGCGAACGAAACTTTTCTGCTTCAAGTCTGGCAACATTTGCTTTCGACTGTCAGTCTGCATGATGAGACTGTATGGGAAGGATGATGCTGTAGAGTCTATAGCATCATAATTGCGTAATGCACTATCAATCGGAACCCGACTCATTTTGAAGCAAATTCGAAAAATTTGTTGTTGAGCAGAAATTTCTTGACGAGAGAGAGAGAGAAAGAGAAAGAGAGAGAGAGAGAAGATATAGCGGAGAGTGGAGAATAGAGACTGTAGAAAACGTGAGAAAGCGAAGACAGTAGAAAAAGCGAGCGCAACAGAAGATTGTAGAGGGAGAGGAAACAAAGACAGACAGGAGAGTGTTTATGTATGAATTCCAGTTTGTTTTACTCATCAATAACAATACCTGTCTTATTGTACCTCGAATAGTAAGTAAGGAATTCGTAAACACGCAAGTTGTTAGCGACAGAAGCGTTCCGTCCGACCTATTTACATTATTGCAGATAACGGCATGAGTCTTTACATCATGTGATTTGTTTGACTAATACATAACATGCATGTTATCGTACCTAGCGCTCTTAGTACATGATGTACATTTCTAAAAATATCCGTTTTAAAATGAATCTTATCTTCATAAAGTCAATAACTGATTATTTACGACACGCTATATATGAAAAGTTAAATTCTATTAATACTGCCTTGAACTTGCAAACCAATATAAACCAATATGTTTGGGAACAAAATGACGCACCAACACATAATTCAATTTAAAGCCATCTAGTACAGTGAAACCGCAACTTCTGAATTTAAATAAGCGCCACCTAGTTTTTAATAAAGTAAATTGACTAACCGGCCTTGTTAGACTGTCGTATAGATAAAGTAGTATGCAGTTTGTATAGTGAGAACTTGTTTTTCCGCATAGAATGTGTTGTGCAAAAATCCAGCTTCACTGCATGAATATTAACTCTGCGTATTCATTGTTGAATCGATTATTGCGTGCGTTTAGAAACAAATTAGGAATGAGGCGAGAATCGATTACGGCATTCGCAGTGTTCCATCTTTAAATTTTCTTTTGTTTTGCGAGTTGGCGCGAAAACCGATACCGCTTTTTCTTGGAATTACGAAACACTTACGTCACTAGTTGAACGTAAATAAAAATACAAGTTTAAAATGACGGTTTTGTGGTTGAGCTGTAATCAGTTTTTCCACGCATTTTATTGGGTCATTTGTATGACATTTCAAACAGTTCTCCATTCATATTTCGTCTAGTTTTTGGGAGGAAAGACAAACCCCTTTTAGGAGAAAACCACTATCTATATGGCTGAGTCATTCATGTCTCCGTCTTTGCTTAGGAGTTTTATTGAATTTTATTTTGTGTTGAGTTTAAAACAAGCTTATCGGGACTGGTGGCAACATCGCTGTTGGTAAACAAAGAAACTTTTTTATAAAAAAATACAACCGACTTCCAACAACAACACTACAAAGTGAAAAATAACTTTAATTTCGGAAGTCGGTGTCTGGTCTGGTATTTTCGTTTTTTGCCACCAACTTCCGAAATTAGTTATTTTTCACTTTGTAGTGTTGCTTTTGGAAGTCGGTTGTATTTTTTGGTAAAAAAGATTTTATTTTTCACTTTTTAGTTGTGGTACCTACCCCACACAAATTCTAATACCACTACCTGCAAAACAAACTAGAACATCATCCATATAAAAGTGGGGAAAAAATACGTATTATTGAAGCTAACTCAAAAACTACCCAAGCAAAGTTAATCAATTTTATATGGGACCAACTTTGATGTATACCCTCTCGAATAAAACAATTTTTTTTTTCAAATCGGACGACTAAGTAAAAAGTTATGCGAGGTAAAACGTAAAAAAAAAAATATATACTTGTCGAATTGAGAACCTCCTCCTTTTTTTTCGTCGGTTAAAAATGACAAATTTAGGTTCTAGCTAGACAAAGTGACATTCTATCAGTGATAACAATGATGGAAAAGTCGAAAATGTATTGGACAGACATATAGAGAAAACCCTATTGCAACCCTGTTGAAAGTCGTAGAAGTACGAACGACTGCCTATCTGACCTCCACAACCCAGTTACTGGGTAACACGATACCTCTTGGTAAGACTGGTTGTCTTATCAATCATCTCAATGACAATCATTGGTCTCTATTAAACTACAATTGCACTTGCACTTGTTATTTGTTCGTCAATTACTGGAAATCAACTCGACCAATTTGAAACGGCTTCGTGGTTGACTCACGGTCTCATATCATTGAAAATATACAACTACATAACTGATACCCGGCTGTTTATGGCATATAGATTTGTAGATATCGTTCGGCTTTGTATAGCGTAGCGATAGCAAACGAGAGAAAAAAAATTGTAAGTCATCATCATTCTCCTGCCCTTATCCCAATCTATTTGGGGTCGGCGCAACATGTCCTTTTTTTCCATACTTCTCTATTAGTCGTCACCTCGGTAGTCACCCCCTTTCTAGCCATGTCATCTTTCACACAATCCATCCACCGTTTCTTTGGTCTTCCCCTACTCTTATAGCCATCGACATTCAAACTCAAAACTGTCCTCACGACATTTTCCTCACTCCTCCGCATCACATGCCCATACCATGACAACCGATTTCCGCACAACTTTTCAGTCACCGGTGCCACTTTCAAACTTCCTCTTATGTACTCATTTCTTATTCTATCCATTCGTGTAACATCACACATACCTCTTAGCATTCTCATCTCAGCTGCATGCAACTGCTTTTCATTCATCCCTTTTGTGGCCCAACATTCTGATGCATACAAGACAGCAGGTCTAGCCATTGTTTTATAATAGGTCTTTACCTATGAAATTGCCATTTTGTATGGAAAAATTTAAACGAATTTTTTTCATGCACTTTTTATTTGTATTAATCGAAGTAATCACCCATGCAATCAATGCATCTTTGCCAACGCAGTGGCAGTTTATTGATGCCCTTCTTAAAGAAATCAGCTGGACGGGAGGCAACAAATTCTTCAAAGGCATTTTGTACTGCCTCTCGGGCATTGAATTTTTTTCCCGCCAAGAAGTTATCCAAATTCTGGAAAAAGTAGTAGTCTGTAGGCGCAAGGTCTGGTGAGTAGGGCGGATGACGGAGAGCTTCCAACCCCAGTTCTTGCAACTTGGAGACCGTCTGCTGTGCAGTATGAGGTCGCGCGATGTCGTGTAGGAGCAGCGGAGACGAGCGATTGACCAATGCTGGTTGGAGATGTGCCAGCTTCTCCATCATTGTGTTCAGTTCTTCACAGTACACATCTGAAGTAATGCTCACCCCGTTTGGTAAGAAGCTGTGATGGATCACACCGGCGCTAGACCACCAAACAGTGACCATCACTTTTCTAGGGGTAAGTTTTCGTTTAGGGCATTGTTTAGGTGCTGAACCAGGATCCAACCAACTTGCTGAGCGCTTGCGGTTGTCAAACAGAATCCATTTTTCATCGCAAGTAACAATGCGGTTCAAAATTCCTTTATTTGTCTGTTGAGCAGTGCAAGGCACGTCTCGACGTGTACTTCGCGCTGGCGATCATTGAGTTCGTGGGGCACCCATTTGTCAAGCTTTTTTACCTTGCCAATTTCACGCAAATGGACCAATATTGTATTGACGCTAACGTCGAAAGCTGTTGCTAATTCACCCGTAGATTGTGTATCATCAGCTTCCACAATCACCTTTAATTCGTCATTGTCGACCAAAGTCTTTGGACGACCGCGAGGTTCATTTTTCAGGTCGAAATTTCCAGAACGGAAGCGAGCAAACCAATAACAAGTGGTGCGTTAGTTTGTAGTGTTAGCTCCGTAAACGTCGTTGATGTTGCGTGCCGCTTGTGCCGCGTTGCTGCCACGACGGTACTCATATTCCATAATTACTCGAATTTTTAACGTATCCATGATGACGAAAAAGATTGAAATGCGATGAAAATGTCAAACTAATCAATAAACAAATGACTACTTTTGGAAAAAAAATCCATGTTTTTAAAATAAAATTAATTTGAAATTAGAATTCTTAGCCAAACAAAAATTATTTTGATTTGAAATGGCCGGTACTGCAGAACGGCAATTTCATAGGTAAAGACCTAATATATCTTCCCCTTAAGTTTAAGGGGAATGCGGGAGTCGCAGATTATTCCCGTGACCTGCCGCCATTTCATCCATCCAGTGTTAATCCTATGCTTAACCATCCGATCTACTTCGCCACCGCTTTGCCGAGTGAACCGAGATACCGAAAGTCGGAGCAGACTGGGAGAAGCGCGCCATCAAGCGCTATGGCTCCAGAACTGGAGATATTTTATTTCAATTTTCTCGAGTTTGGTGAGTGATAATCAGAGATCGCATAATCAGATGCATATTTACCTAAAGTTAATTTTTGCTGAGAAACCATGGAAGCGGCTTCTTGATTATTTTTTCCTTAATATAAATCCCGGGGTTCCAGAAAATCTACGAATGCACAACTAATCGGATACATGGTATGGAAACGACTTTTTAAATATGTGGTATGTGTGGTATTATTTATTTAAAAATACCGGGACACCTACTTGAAAATAATTTTTATTAACATACTCTGACGTTTGATATGCCAGTTTGGCAATCTAATTTACTCATTAGCTAGCACTAAATTTATCAATTCCGGAATCGCGCGATTTCGATCGATACAAAAAAAATACAACCGACTTCCAAAAACAACACTACAAAGTGAAAAATAACTTTAATTTCGGAAGTCGGTGTCGGTGTTAAATGTTTTTTGCCACCGACTTCCGAAATTAAAGTTATTTTTCACTTTGTAGTGTTGTTTTTGGAAGTCGGTTGTATTTTTTTGTAAAAAAGTTTTTATTTTTCACTTTTTAGTTGTGTACCTACCCCACACAAATTCTAATACCACTGCAAAACAAACTAGAACATCATCCATATAAAAGTGGGGAAAAAATACGTATTATTGAACTCAAAAACTACCGAAGCAAAGTTAATCAATTTTATATGGGACCAACTGTGATGTATACCCTCTCGAATAAAACAAAAAAGATCCAAATCGGTCCAGCCATCTTCGAGTAATCGGGGTACATACATAAAAAAAAAAAAAAAAAGGTTCCGACGAATTGAGAACCTCCTCCTTTTTGAAGTCGGTTAAAAAGTGCATTCCATAATAGCCAAAACCTGTAGTGCTATGCTGTAAACATCTCACCGTGATAGCTCAGGTGAAGTGAGCCGTCATTCCACCTGATGCTAGGGATTGACACTATTGACAGCTCACTTTAAGATCACTTCACTCATGTTTTCACGGTGAGATATTTACAGAATAGCACTACAGAACGTAAGTGCAAGATACATTCGATTCTATAATCAGCACCCTAATTGCGTGACACATTATGAATCGGATTTGGTTTAATTTTGACAGTTCAACAACATTCATTGCGTTATTTACGTTGTCGAGCTGACACATTTTTCGAACATACGAAGCAATGGATTACCAATTTGTTTCAAATTGATTCAAATTCCGATTGAAAATGTGTTACGCAATTCGGGTGCAGTACTCTAAATTTGTCGGTCGCGGAATCCCGGGATCTTTTCGATACAAAAGCGCATTCCATAATAGCCAAAACCTCAAGATTACGTAAATATGCATCCGAAATATCCGAATATCCGCACCCTAATTGCGTAACACACTGTCAATCGGAATCTGAATAATTTTGAAGCAAATTGCTAATCCGTTGCTTCTCAACAACGTAAATAACGCAATGAACGGTGTTGGAACTGTCAAAATGAAACCGATTCTGATTGATGGTGTGTTACGCAATTGCCCCGCTGGTTTACAATAAAACGGGACAATTAGCGTCCCGTAGACATGTATCGCGGACATGTAGGTATTTGGGCCTTGGAATCGGGAGTCAGGACGTCTCATGCCTGTGTGACTGACTCTTTCTGAAGCTTGATGTGCATATTACAGTCCGGCCGTCAAGAAAATGTGTTTGACACCTGTCAATTAGAAAATTTCTAACAGTAATAAGGATCAAATCCGTAAAACACATATTCTGTACTGTAATGTCGTAGTTCGCGACTCGTAAGTCGCGGCCTTTACTAACGGCCCACTACTGCTCTCTGGAGGGGTATAGTACATCTTTATTTCGCCAGTTATATAAAATAGAGGACAATTCAGTATTGAAGCTCCCACGGAGAAATCCCTGACGGGAAATTACATAAAACACTATTCCCCGACTCGAAACAAGCACCCATTGACGTACCTAATGCACTTTCAATAAGAATCCGAAAGATTTTGAGGGAAATTGCTAAACCGTTGAATCATAATATGTTTGAAAAATTTGGGTGCTCGACAATGTAAATCAAGCAATGAATTGTTGAATTAAAAGGCATTGACATGACATTGTCAGTTACGCAATTACCCTGGAAGATCCCGTATTCTGCAAGACCCCATACTCTGCAAGACCCATACTCCGCAAGACCCCATACTCTGCAAGACCCCATACTCAACAGCCTCGCCTGCGACTATAGCTATTATAATCACACTAATATCATAAAGGCGAAAGTTTGTGAGAGTTTGTATGTGTTTGTTGTATGTTTGTTACTTTTTCACGCTCAAACAGCTGGACCGATTTGGGTGAAATTTGGTATGTAGATAGCTTATATCCTCAATTAACACATAGGTTACTTTTTATCCCGGTCTACGCGGGTGAAATCGCTGGGCGCAGCTAGTTATAATCTAAAACTAAAAATCAGAAAAAACTCACCTTGCTGTAGCTATCCTGGTCTTGTGTAGGGTATGGTGACACTGATGAAGCGTAAGAGCAAAGTTTATTCCTTATAGGAGTCCTTGATACCACAACTGTCACAATCTTCTTTTCCTTCTTCTTTTTACTATCATCATCTAGATCTAACTTCTCCAAATCTTCGGGTAAATCATCAGTTTGTTCAGTATTCTCCGATTTTTCTTCTGAATCTTCATGATTTTCTACTTTATCATCATTCTCCGTCTTATCAGGGTTTTCCACGTCTTTATTGTCGGAGAAACCACTGTCGCCCGAGGCAGTGGAAGACTGAGAGTGTATTCTTTCATTTCTTGATTCTTCAATGACTTTGAATGTGAAATTCTCCAATTCATCTTCTACTTCATCTTTTGTTTCTTGTTTTACGGGTTTTGTCTCTTCCAAATTCAATTTATTGAAATTATCCAAAATGGCGGCGACCGTGTTCGTATTTTGAATTGGTTTTACTTCTTGTTTAACTTCTGTCTTCTCTTCAACAGTTGTTTCTTTTCTCTCGATCTTAGGTTTTTCCTTCTTTTTGGCGAATAATGATTTTATTAGGGTCTTTATTGATTTTTTATCTGTGGCCTCCATTGGTATAGGTTTTGAGTTTAATACCCTGGCACTTCCCATTGTGTTTATTTTTATTTTATTATGATCCACGGTTTAACATCTGTAACAAGAAAAAAAATGTTATTAGTTAAGTACTTACATAATAATAAATCAATTTAAGAAGTTGCAAGGACCAAGAGGCAATATCATTGGAAAATTCAAAGATTTATTTTCATAATACACACAGAATAGTCCAAGGGCCAAAATGCCTTGATTAAGGTTTAATTTGGTCGATTCCTATGAAGACAAGATAGCCCGCGAAATTAAAATTTTCTTACGTTTTATGCAATTCGCAGGTCCGTGTCAGGTTGTATCTTGATCAAAATATGATACGCGACAATAAAACATATTTATTTATATAATTTTAACCATGAAAATCATCAATACTTACATCTCTCTAAGTTAGATTTCGTGTAGTCGTTAGATTTCGTTCGTTCGACGAATCTGCACGAAATCGAACTTAGAGAGATGTATTGATGATTTTCATGATTAAAATTATATAAATACATATGTTTTATTGCCGTCTATCATATTTTGATCAAGATACAACCTGACACGGACCTGCGAATTGCAAAAAAAAAATGAATATCGCGTGCTACCACAGCGCATCCCCCATAAATAAAATTTCAATTTGTAAAAAGACTGCTTTTCAAAAGAAAGCCAATTGCATAGAATGCAATCACACACATGTAATTTTAATCTCCGACTTCTCGTGAATAATACCTACTTCACGAGAAGTCAAAGATTAATGTTCAATTCTTCGAAAAACTAAGAGTGCAATTTGACAGATAAATAATTGTTCCAATTCTGTTAAACCTGACAGGTCAGCCAAAATCAACGTCAATTTGTTTGTAGACAAATGATGTTTTTGGCTATCATCCAAGTCAGGCGTGTTACACACTTGTTAGGCCTCTGCCTCGAATTTCGCGGGCAGCAGGGCGGCAGGGGCGGCGGTGCGGGAGCGGCAGGATTTTATGCATAAAAACAAATGGACCGGACCTCAAAAACAGCGGCGCGGGACGATGCGAGACGCGCCGCCGCCGCCGCCGCCCCGCTGCCCGCGAAATTCGAGGCAGAGGCCTTAGGCTCGGCATAAAGGCTCCTTCAAACAGGCGCGACACGCACGCAACATAAAGGCACCGCGGGTCGCGCAACGAGCAGTGCCGTTTGAAGGAGACTTGAGCACAGCCGGACCGCAAAATCGAAAACACACTCGCGAGCAACCAAATCGACTCAACCCAGTGCATAAAAAGTAGTTTTTTTTAGGGTTCCGTAACTCAAAAGGAAAAAACAGAACTCTTTTGTCTGTCAATTAGCTCCAAATCATTGTCATTTAGGCGCCAAAAGATACTTGTAGTACTTTATGTCTTTCATAGACAAAATTATGTTTTTGGCTGTCATCCAAGCAACATTTGCAGGCTATACTTTAAAAATAGATGATAATTATGTCTGGACTCTTGCGCAAGCTTCCACGAACTGTGTTAACTTATTTGTCCTTGGTACAGATTCCTGTCCTATATACATGTTTTATGGGATTCGAGATGTTTTATTTTGGTAGATATTATTATACGGTCCATTGACATGGGGAAGGTCATGGTGACTTTTTCTCTCGATTATTGATAACATCCACCAGATTGGGCATCTCTTCAAGTCCTGCGAACAAATTGTACCCAATGGGACTATGTTTTTCCGCTGGTGAATATGCCTGTCCAGGTTGGAGTCGATATGCTCACGCTAATTTAGTGGATACAGCTCTAAATGAGACAATAGTACATTTTGATACAAGTGGAGAATTTTTGTTATTGCATTCGAGGCGGAATTAACACCCGAGCCGTAGGCGAGGTTGTTTTTGAGCCGAGAACTGCAATAATAAATGTCCACGTGTATCAAACGACGTTTTTCAATACACTTTTGAAGAAATAAAATAAAATAACGAAAAATATTTTTGTCATGAATTATTAGGAAACTATGATTTAAATTTTCTTTTTTTTCCGCGCTTTGCTTTCGCCAGGTTGAAGGAGAAGCAAAGGTATAAAGCCGATAAACAGCCTAATATGAAAAATAGAAAATTCAAATAGAGTTTAGAACACAAATAAATGTTAATTTGTTCATAAACGTTTATTTTATTACAATAATCATGGTTTTTGATGATATTCTATTTATAAACATTATTTAAATATTCAAAAAATATTAACGCCGTAAAGACGCATATCTTTTTGCCGAGATTAATAATAAACATTCTCCTCTGAATAGAGAACGTGAATAGAGGCATTGAACCAATTTGGACTAAGTATAGGTTATGTCATCTGTGGCAATTTTTATTCCCGCACACGTGTTGGAAAATGAAAAATCGCACGCGTGTGAAATATATTGCATTGTGAACCTAATCGTAGTGCGATATGAACCAGTTTTCGAGGAAGTGTATTGAAAACGAAATTCCCTAACGATATTTCCGATTATTTTGTTCCGCTACTCGAGAAGCGGAACATCATGCGAGTCAGTTGAATTGATTTACTGCAGTTTCGCTGTTAAGGTTTCGCGGAGGATGCGCTAAGGTAGCCCGCGAAATTCAAATTTTCTTACGTTTTTTGCAATTTGCAGGTCTAATGATTATAATTCTGTAAAGCCATATTAGTTACGGCCGCGAATCGTATTTTAATCAACATACAACCTGACACTGACCTGCAAATTGCAAAAAACGTAAGAAAATTTGAATTTCGCGGGCTACCTTAGCTAATAGTAATGTCAACTAGCGCCACCATTGAGAAAAAACATCGAGAAGCCTTAGCTTCGAACCTAGGAGGTTTAGTGTTAATTTTTTTTGACCTCACCTGACCTAACTCATCTGACTAAAATGTAAGCATAGGAAATTTCAAAATATTCCATATCTCCAGACTTATGATTTTTTTTTTCAATGCTGGCGCTAGTTGACGTTATTGCTCGCCTTAACGTGTTATTATTGTAATAAAAATTCCATACATTAAACCTTTGAACAGACACACAATTGCACACAGAAGTGGTATTTTAAACTTCCCTGTCTCTACAGGGAAATAACGCTGTAATGTTATCATTATTTAATCACATTAGTAGTTTATGTAACATGATTGTATAGAATCTATACACCCATATCTATACATATTTCTATACTTAGCTACTAGCGACCAGCCCCTGCTACGCACGGTTTCTACGACTTACAATAAATCGAGATTTCTTCATTATCTTGTTTGAATGTTTGAACGCGCTAATCTCTGGAACTGCCAGTCGGATTTGAAAATTTTTTTTTGCATTTGATGGCCCAATTTTTGAGGATAGCCCAACTTTTTTTCTTTTTGCTTAAGTAATTAATATTATTTACTATTTCGCTAATTGATTAAGTACATTTTTCAAAAAAGGTGACAAAATGCGACAGCTCTCTTAAAACGACAATTTTCACGCCTTCGAAGGCGTGGGCAGGCTAGTAGGCAGTATACTACATAATAAATGAATTGCTTTATATATTATGGTACTAGGTCGGTTGAGGAAATATCGTCAAAGAAACTATACATAAATGTATACATACTTAGATAGATCAGTCCACTTTATAACATAAGTAGATATCTATTTAAAACATAGGTGACATCACCCTGTCCACTATGTTTAATAAGAAAAACTTATGTATAGTAATTTTTGGCTATAACTGTTTTTTTTTTGTGCCATTAATCAATCAGCCTTAATTTTATTTTCGTGTCGCATGGAATAAAGTAAAAATTATTTGCATAAGATGAGCTAAGAAAGGGACACAATAGAAGTTTTATTGTTATGATGACGTCTACAAGGTCACACTAAATTAGGTAGCGAAACTCCACAGATGTAATGGGTACCCGATATTATCTTAACAATCATGATATTTTTTTGGGTCAACAACCGGAGTTAACAGTTACTTGAAATAAAAAACTTTTTTTTTGTGGAAGCTTAACAGACGTAATGGTTATCGATATCACACTCAAAACGATACAGCAAAAAAATAGAATAATTCTCAACTCGTACTTCAAGTAAGCAACTACACTACCAACGGTCTTTGACCCCAAACATGTGCGGAGTTCCGCTAGCTAATTTAATTTGACCCTGTCCAACCCTCTCCAAACTGTCCCGTTTTTGTCCTTGTGTTTGTGTGTTTGACCTTGACGTTTGATTTTGATTTATTAGCCTAATATGGCATTACGGCACGAGGTATTTTCATAATCTCGTGTCGACACGAAAAACTCGTTAACATACTTTACATAACCTTGTAGATCAATAATTCTGAGAACTATTTTAAAAACGGCACTTTTTATATTTAAACTAAAACATATCGCGTATTTATTTCAATATCGTCAACGCACTTTATGAACTCAAAACCCCAGGTGGAGGGGGGAGTTGCGAACCCCATAGGTTCACAACTACTGATGATGTTTTTTTACGTTTATATATATATAATATATAAGCTTCTATATCTATTATATAAAGGATTTTCCTTATGCACAGCTTCAGAGGGGAGAAGCTCCAAATAGCCCGCGAAATTCAAATTTTCGTTCGTTTTTTTGCAATTTGCAAGTCAGTATTAGGTATTAGGTTGTATCTTGTATGTTGAGTGTGATTCGCGACCGTAACACTTATGTATTTACAGAATTATAATCATTAGAATCAGTAATACAACTCCTTAAGGCGAAAGCGCCAGGGTAGCCCGCGAAATTCAAAATTTCTTACGTTTTTTGCAATTTGCAAGTCAGTATTAGGTTTTATGTTGATCAAAATTTGATTCGCGACCGTAACAAGTATGTATTTACAGAATTATAATCATTAAAGTCATCAATACAACTCTTTAAGACCAGGTAATCCTGTTGAATGACTATTTCATGAAATCTTGACATTTGAGGATTATACCAACTTAAGGCGTTGTATTACTGATTCTAATGATTATAATTCTGTAAGTACATATTTGTTACGGTAGCGAATCATACTTTAATCTACATACAACCTAAGACTGACTTACAAATTGCAAAAAACGTAAGAAAATTTGAATTTCGCGGGCTGTCCTGGCGCTTCCCCCTTAAGTTAGTATAATTCTAAAATGTCAAGATTTCATGAAACAGTCATTCATTAAGATTAAGTACTAGGTCTTAAAGAGTATTACTTATTGATGACTTTAAATACATACTTTTTACGGTCGCGAATCATATTTTGAACAACATACAACGTGTCGCTTTGCATCCTCGTCAAATTTCAGGGTGTGATACAGAATACCAAACCGAACTACTTTCTCCATTTTCTCCATGGGACCAACATCGTATTCGCGAAAAATCCACCATCCATCCATCCATGTCCATTTTACTACATATTTTAGGAGACTAGTTTTAAATATCACACACCCACACATGCATCCGCCCACACCCTCTCTCACACACACACACACCCTACTAATGCTGTTTAGTTAATTATTTGTTATTCCTTATATTTTCATGAATAATTTGTATTACTGTGACTTGTCCGTGTAGTTTGGAGGCCTGTTTGTTGACCTGTAACACAGGTATTCCTGGTACAGGCTCCAGTCTCCACATCATCAATGTATTTTTGTAAACACAAATTATGTATTACTACTAGCAAGTTTTTTACTACATATTTTAGGAGACCAGTTTTAAATATCACACCCACACATGCATCCGCCCACAACCTCTCTCTCACACACACACACCTTACTAATGCTGTTTAGTTAATTATTTGTTATTCCTTATATTTTCATGAATAATTTGTATTACTGTGACTTGTCCGTGTAGTTTGGAGGCCTGTTTGTTGACCTGTAACACAGGTATTCCTGGTACAGGCTCCAGTCTCCACATCATCAATGTATTTTTGTAAACACAAATTATGTATTACTACTAGCAAGTTTTCATTATTTGGTGGAGAAAATAAACGGTTTTTTTTTTTTTTTTTTTATAGAAAACATCAAAACCTCAAATGTATGGGACAACAACGAAATAATGTATTACTTCTTTTAGTCGCGAATCATATCAAGATCAAGATTCAACCTTACACTGACCTGCAAATGGCAGAAAACGCATGAAAATTTGAATTTCGCTCGGGCTACCGCGAATCACGAAATAGTACATTTTGATAGGCGAGGTTGTTTTCGCCAGGTTGAAGGAGAAGCAAAGGTATAAAGCCGATAAACAGCCTAATATGATAAATAGAAAATTCAAATATTTTTGAGTTTAGAACACAAATAAATGTTAATTTGTTCATAAACTTTTTTTTTATTAATAATCATGGTATTTGATGATATTGTATTTATAGATATTATTTAAATATTCAAAAAATATCTCTTTGCCGAGATTAAAAAAAAAAACATTCACCTCCGAATAGAGACGGTGTGAACCAATAGAGGCATTGAACCAATTTGGACTAAGTATAGGTATAAGTTATCTGTGGCAATTTTTATTCCCGCACACGTGTTGGACAATGAAAAATCGCACGCGTGTTAAATAAATTGCATTGTGAACCTAATCGTAGTGCGATATGAACCAGTTTTCGAGGAAGTGTGTAGTGTGTGTTGAAAAAAACTATTAATTTTATTATATTAAGTAGGTATTACTTTGTGCTATTAAAATGTCAGGAATAACAAAATTAGATAATTAATATTGCATCCTGTTATTTTAGTTCATGGGGCAAATCAACGAGGAAATAATAAAACTATTAATTATTATAATAATGCATGTAACCATGTGTGTTTTACGTACTATTAATAATTAATTGCCCACAAGAAACGCTCTTTGTGAAAAGTTGCTTTATTACGGAAGTGAAGAAGAATTTTTAGGGTTCCGTACCTCAATATACGTGTCGTTTTGCATCCTCGTCAAATTTCAGGGTGTGGTACAGAACATCAAACCGAATAACTTTCTCCATGGGACCACCATTATAATCGAGAAAAAAATATCAGCCCTTAGCTATCAAATTAATTATTTTTAGGGTTCCGTACCCAAAGGGTAAAACGGGACCCTATTACTAAGACTCCGCTGTCCGTCCGTCCGTCTGTCACCAGGTTGTATCTCATGAGCCGTGATAATTAGACAGTTGAAATCACAGATGATGTATTTCTGTTGCCGCTATAACAACAAATACTAAAAAACAGAACAAAATAAATATTTAAGAGGGCTCCCATACAACAAACGCGATTTTTTTGCGTTTTTATAGATAATAATAATAATTTCATGCAAATTGAAGAAAACGAAATATCTCCTCATAATACTCATTTTTCGTAATAAAAAAATCACCACACACGCTACATTGACTTGGCTTGGGCCCGTTAATGTAGCTTAAACTAGCCAAAGAGCTAAGAAACAAAACTTGTTTACCAAAAATAATAATAAACCATTTATTTCAGGCGACACTGGTCCATAGATAAATACCTTAACCTAAACATACATATTTGAATATAAACAAAACTTGTGTTAATAAAATAGGCTTAAGACTATGTTAGTAGCACTCCTCTTTGCACTAGCTTGACTTTAAAGTGCTGTCCTGTGGAACTTGTCCGCGGAAGCGACGGAACACCACGTCCTGCGGCCAAAAGTCTTCCTCCATGACGAGGGGCAGGTAACAGTTCGGTACACGCACCACAAACGCCTTGAAGTTGACGTTGCGGCGCGACTCCAGTAACTGCACCCTCGGCGTGTACCTAGTCTTCTGGCGCACGTACTCCACGATGTCCTCCGCCTTAGTGGCGTAGTGCAGGCGGGAGATGTACACCGGTGTATTCGGCTTTGCGGCACGCAAGCTCGCTTCGGGCTCCGCAGGAGCTTTGCCGCAGCGGTTCTTATTATTTCGCGGACGGCGCTTCCTCCTGTGCACCGTCACAATCGTCATCGTCGTCGTCGTAATGGTACGGAACTCTTCATGCGCGAGTCCGACTCGCATTTGTTTTTTGTTTTATCACGTTTACAAATAGATAGATAATTCGATACCCATTACCCATCACGTCTGCAGTTTCGCTAGCTAATTTAATTTGACCCGCTTTGCACCCGCGAATAACTGCTTTGCACCAGTCACTATATATTTTGCATAATGATATGTGTTTATTAAATATTTTTGTATTATCAGTACTTACCTACACTTCCTGTGTGTATAAGTACCTATTTCATTTGTCATTGTTACTGATAAGAACGCGTCCATACCTGTTTATTATGAGTAAGTCGACGTTCGCACGGACGTAAAAATATCGCGGCGATTTTTTTTCGCGCACTGGATTTTCAACGCTCTGCTTAGAGCAGAGAGTGCAAAATACAACAGTGTGTTTTTTCGACGCGCTAGAATGTACTCTGTTATTGCTAAGTTGGATTCTCAACGCTCGGCTCAACAACGAGAGTTGAAAATCCAGTGCGCGATAAAATCCCGCCGCGATTTTATTACGCCCGTGGGAACGGGGGCTTAGCATATTTACTAGATTCAATAATCTTATCAAGTCATTCTTCGGCTCATCGTAATATTTTTGCTATTAACTCAATTCATTTGTGGTCGGTTGGTCGGTGCAACCATAGAAAATATAAAACAGGTTAGAAAGGACATAGTTCCTGATTTGTTTAAGATGACGTTCGCACGGACAAAAAAATACCGCGGCAGGATTTTATCGCGCACTGGATTTTCAACTCTCGATGTTGAACCGAGCTTTGAGAATTCAACAGAGTGCATCCACGTCGAAAAAACACAATGTTGGATTTTCAACTCTCGGCGCTAAGCAGAGCGCTGAAAATCCAGTGCGCGAAAAAAAATCGCCGCGATATTTTTAAGTCCGTGCCGTGCGAACGTCGACTTCAAACGCGTGTCGCCGCTTGTCCCCCACTCTGTCTCCACTACAAGCAAGACACTACACACAAATAAACCACACGCACTTAGATCGCGTATTTGCTATTCGTATTGGTTCTCACACTAACGCAAACACTGCGCTTGACGTACACCCACACATGCGCAAAAGCAATTTATTTGTCATATTATGTAACGGCAACCGAAAGGTCGATTATTTATTATCTGTTCTGTGGGCGCATCACGTCTACTTCTTCATAACTAGTGATGGGTCGTGAGAATATTCTCTCACGGAGAATGTTCTCTGATCGAGAATATTCTGGAATATTCTTTTCGACGGAGAATAACTGAGATAATTTAAAAATAGATGTTAATTGTAATGGAAAGGAGGCAATAAATGTAACTGCCAATACCAAGTAACAATCAAAAACGTGTTAAATTACAAAATCGATATCTGTTCCAAAGAAATCCTGATTATTAATTTGTTTTTGTTAAATCATAAAGTTTGTTTTAACGTAGAAATCCAAATTTAACATCAATACCTTACGAAATTTTTAGAGAATAATTTAAGAGTTTTGTCACGGCTAAAACTGCCATTTCAATATTTACGAAGACTATACCTACAGTTTTTGAAATGGTTACAGCATCCTTTCATCCATACCGAACACCATAAAAAAAAAAGCTAGCCGCTCGGGTCTATCCGTCAGGTTAAGCTACGCTTGCCGGGGTTGTATCTTTACATACCGAGACTCCTCCGTGCCTCGGAAAGCACGTTAAGCCGTTGCTCCCGGCTGTCATTCGTGGATCTTTGACAGTCGATACGGGTCGTCAGAAGCCCGAAAGTCAAACAACCAGTCTTACCAAGGGGTATAGTATTATCCAGTTACTTACTAGGTTGTGGAGATCAGATGGGCAGTCGCTTCATGTAAAATACTGGTATTCAGCTACATCCAGTTCGAGTGGAAGCCGACCACAACATAGTTGGGGAAAAGGCTAGGCAGATTGGTAATATTAATCTAATCAGTGATACTTTCACAAAAGAATTGTTACCTACAAAACTTTTGAATATAATGTATAAATATATGATGAAAGTGTTGTTTTGTTATCACTGCTATATCAAACGGTTACGTCGGTAGAAAGGCTTACAGGTGTACAGTAAATACGTATGAACATGTTGGTATCTGATAAACAGATAGATGACTTGCCTGCTGCGAGTTGACGAAACATTTTGTAATTTTAAAGAGAATGCGCTAAGGTAAGTCCGCGAAATTTAAATTTTCTTACTTTTTTTGCAATTTGCAGGTCAGTGTCAGGTTGTAGGTTGATTAAAATATGATTCGCGGCCGTAACTAATATGGCTTTACAGAATTATAATCATTAGAATCAGCAATACAACTTCATAAGTTAGAATTGACCTCAAACGTCATGATTTCATGAAATCGCTAGATTAGAGGTCAAGTCTAACTTATGGAGTTGTATTGCTGATTCTAATTCTGTAAAGCCATATTAGTTACGGCCGCGTCTCATATTTTAATCAACATACAACCTGACACTGACCTGCAAATTGCAAAAAACGTAAGAAAATTTAAATTTCGCGGGCTACCTTAGGGCATCCCCCTTGAGTTTTTCCTAGAAGGATTTGGGGGAGGTAGTGCAACAATATAGGCCAAGTTATTAAGTACTATTATCACTCCATTTACGTTATGATAGACATTTAAACAAATCTTTTGTACAGTCCGTTCAACCGATTTTGACTTCTATTGCGTCGGTGGCATGAGAAATGGCAGTTGCAGTAAACATTTGGTATTGCAAGCACTTTTTATGCCTTAAATGCCATCCTTAAAAGAAAAGTTATTAAGTACTACTATCACTCCATTTACGTTATGATAGACATTTAAACAAACCTTTTTTACAGTCCGTTCAACCGATTTTGACTTCTATTGCGTTGGTGGCATGAGAAATGACAGTTGCAGTAAACAGTTGGTACTGTAAGCACTTTTAATGCCTTTAATGCCATCCTTAAGACTACGGAATAGAAGTCAAAATCGGTGGAACGGACTGTAAAAAAAAGGTTTGTTTGTCTGTGTTTAATCTTATTGTAAATGGAGCATAGTAGATATCATCATCTGCCTTGCCTTTTCGCAACTATGTTGGAGCCGTCTTCCAGTCTAACTGGATGCAGCTGATTACTAGTTACTGGTAGCAGTAACTAACGGGTGAACTGACGGGTGTCAGGAACGCATTCTTTCAACAGCCGGACTGTAGAGTCCGGCCGTTGAAAGAATGCGTTCCTGACACCCGTCAGTTTCATACTAACGAATGTGTTTTGCGAATTTGATCCTTATTACAATATGCCGTACGGTGCTGAGAAGTGGACGCTCACGCAGGAGGCTGCGTACAGGCTGAGAGTTGCACAGAGAGCCATGGAGCGTTCCACGCTTGGCATCAGATTAATAGACCGAGTTCCAAACGTCGAGATACGAAAACGTACGAAGGTTTTCGATATCGGAAAACGAGTTATGCAGGACACCTGGCAAGGCGCAGTGGTGACAGGTGGAGTAAGGCTGTGACAGAGTGGCGTCCAAGGACAGGAAGACGAGATATCGGTCGTCCGGCGGCGAGATGTGCGGATGACATTGTTGCCATCGAGGGTAGAACCTGGATGAGGCTGGCACAGGAGCGTGGAGATTGGCACAAGAATAGAGAGGCCTATGCCCAGTAGTGGGTGAAGTCGGGCTGTGGATGATGGATGATGATGACAACTATTTCAACTTGATACCTCCACGCGTTCCTGAGAAAGAGAATCCGAGTCCGGTCTTGACAGACAGACAGACGGACAACGAAGAGATCCTTTATAGGTTCTGTTTACCCTTTTGAGGTAAGGAGTCCTAAAAACAATATGGCGGCGTACAGTTAGACTTGCCTACAGTCCTACCAACTTATCTGTGAACTGAAAGAGGACGGCACCGTCGATGCGTCGAAACAATCGAATGACATGCGTCGGCACAATCGAATGATATTTCAACATGATGGCCGTAGTTCTAATTTTCGCCATTTCACAGATAAGTTGGTAGGAGTGTACTTACATATATTACCACGTTTCATATCCGCAGTCGTGTTGGCAACACTGCCTACCTCAATTTAAAAAGTTACTAGTTCAGTTACCCGGACGCGGATCTATAGTGTTACATCTCATAGTGGTCAACCGGTCAAGTAATGAAGCTGGGATGACATAATAATAAGTATGTAATCACTACCTACTCGTACCTATAATATGCGAGATAAAATAAGTGAAGTAGTTACATGTTAGTAAAGTTTGATTTGAGGTTATTGTACAATATTGTGTTATTGAGCTCAAGTTTTCGATTCAAGATTGAAGATTATTTATTTGTCATAACATGAGTATACATACAGAGCATGCAAGTTGTTCAATTACAATATAAAATTTTGAGCATTCATGTTTGGCCTTTCAATGTCAATAAAATTATTCACTATTAAATGTCTTACAATAGAAAATACGTGTATAATAATTGTGCATTTGAATAAATTACTAAATTAAAACTGAATAATAAGTTGATAACATGTCAATTTGAGGAAAAATAAAAAATAAATTAAATTATATGTTGTATAAAAATGACAAATATACGCTTCTAAAAAAAAAAAAAAAAATATTATGTCAAACAAAAAAAACTAAACAGTAAAATGTAAAGGTGCTGCAATGGGTGTGGAATATGGTTGTAAAATTGATTTTAGTCTTTGAAAATTTCTAATTTTTGTAGTTCCGTTAACAACCAGTAAAATTAATACAAATAACCATTTTGAAAAATCACGACGCTTTGTAAACGTGTTTTAGATTTCTGTAAAGTAATCGGGTTTTGATTTTTGGAACATTAGTAACATACAAATGTAAATGATAAATTAGTTTCAATAAAAATAAATCCTAAAGCACATCCATAGGGCAATAAAATAAATTACCATTCGTTCAGATATTATGCTCACGATCGATGTTTCGAAAGAGAATCCAAGATGGCGTCGTATTTTGACGTGACAAATCTGACTGAAGGAAAGATTCAGCCCACCTTCACACCACAGACGTAAAAATATCGTGGATTTTAGCGCGCACTGGATAATCAACTCTCGCTGTTGAGCCGAGCATTGAGAATCTAATAGAGCGCATCCCGTCGCGTCAAAAAAACACACTGTTTGATTTTAAACTCTCGGCGCTAAGCAGTGCGTTGAAAACAAATTGCCCGTGGGCCAAATCTGAATGATGAAAAGATTTATGTATGAACGCATTCAGGGCACATGTTTTAAATTTTATATCTTGTCGGCATTGTTGTTTTAATTTACGTCGGATAATTTTAGTACGTTTGTTTATTGGGTGTTTTGTCCGAAAATAGAAAAGATCGTGCCTAATCTAAATGCAAGTTTTTGATTTAAAGAGATTCACTTGAATCACTTAATAAACAGATTTTTTAAATTCAAGATTTCATGTGACTATCTACTACACTAACCGCGGTCGATGACCCCACAAAAAAATCATTAATTGTTTTATTATGTTACAATATCAATAACTATCACGTTTGCGGAGTTTCGCTAGCTATTTTAATTTGACCCTTGTAGTTGAATCATGTTGCGAAAAAAATTTAATTTTTTATCGTTCAGAGTTTGAAATTAATTTATTGTTTCTTTTGTTTTTCATAGATTTGTCAAAAACCCTGCAATACGACACTTTTATCGTTATGGTGGATGCGCAAATGTAGCCCGCGAAACTTAGACCATTAAGTCACAAGAACTAGTCTCTAGTACTGTCAAAAATTGCACAAAGACAAATAAAATACATAACAAGGCAAAGACACTGTGTTCCGAAATCCTATACAGAATGACCAGTGTAAAACCCTCTTTTCCAAGAAGCTGTGCATAGTTTTACGCAAATAAAGTCATGTTCGTGACATATAAGGTACGAATTCTCCAGATGTTTCTAATCTGTTGATCTAGGTTACGCAAACAAGACTGCGTTGAGAAAAGAACTTTTGCACGTGTTTAGATAAATAATAAAATACAGAATAACACGTTTTAAAGATGGAAGTTCCAAGTATGAATTATAAAAAAATCGGCCAAGTGTGAGTGGGATGATACGAAGGGTTGAAGGGACTTCCGTACCACCGCACAATGAGTATTTGAAAAAAAAAACGCCAAAAAAAAACGTCTTGTATGGGGACCCCCTTTAATTAATAACTTATTTTTGTTATTTTTTGTTGTAACGGCCATTATAGTAGCACTGCACACTGAAAATTTCAAGTGTTCAAAAGATAAGCCCTGTGATAGACAGACGGACGGATGGACAGCAGAACCAGTAATAAATAGGGCCCCGTTGGCACCCCTTGGATATTGAACCCTAAAATCTTTTTAACAAAAAAATACAATCGACTTCCAAAAACAACACTATAAAGTGAAAAATAACTTTAATTTCGGAAGTCGGTGTCTAGTTAAATGTATTTTCGTTTTTTGCCACCGACTTCCGAGATTAAAGTTATTTTTCACTTTGTAGTGTTGTTTTTGGAAGTCGATTGTATTTTTTTGTTAAAAAGTTTTTATTTTTCACTTTTTAGTTGTGATACCTACCCCACACAAATTCTAATACCACTACCTGCAAAACAAACTAGAACATCATCCATATAAATGTGGGGGAAAAATACGTATTATTGAAGCTAACTCAGAAACCACCCAAGCAAAGTTAATCAATTTTATATGGGACCAACTGTGACCCTCTCGAATAAAACAAAAAAAAAAATCCAAATCGGTCTAGCCATTTTCGAGTAATCGGGGAATATACATAAAAAAAAAATTAAAAAAAAAAAGGTTCAGACGAATTGAGAACTTCCTCCTTTTTGAAGTCGTTTAAAAACATGGTTCATATTCAGAATAATTTTAGATTGTCAAATAAATAAGTACTTTTACATGTTTACTTAAATTTTATTTCAGGAAAAAAAATCTCGATCTCGTTTTATGTTTTGTAAATAATTTATTGCCGTGATTTAATTATTTAATCGCATTGACATTAGTGTAGTGATGTTTAATATTCAGAGTATTGAATAAGTACCTACCTACTGCAATCCCAATGCCAGTATCTAAGAATTGACATTTGAAGCAAGCAATCAAGGCTGTGCAGGCAATTTATAAAGAATTGAATGCGACGATAACCGACTTTTAATAATTTTAAACTGAAGATCACGTCTAAATGAGTAAGTATTAAAGATTTGAAAAAAAAAAAAATATCTTAAATTAGAGCATTTTCTTAATAACTTAACAAGTGAATATTTTAGATTATGTTTATATTAATAATAGTGTAATTAATTTGTAAAGTTATGTCTAACGCGGATAAAAAATCGAGAATCACGCAGAAACTATCAAGCGTATTTTTAAGAACACTTCACCATTTTAAAGATAATTTAATCACGTATCTTTTAATATACGTGTTTGAAAAGAATACCTTTTTTTATGTATAATAAATTAATAATGCGTCTAATTTGGGACAGCGCTCCTTGATGGGCGAGTCCTATGACTGGCTGGACGTACGACGCGTTGCGTGAGCTCAGCACAGAACACGCACGCTAACAACTCAAGGTCATTGGCGTATATCTGCGTCTTAAACTAATATTAAAGAAATTACATGGAATAGTGAACTTTTTTGTCTTTTCGAAGTTAAAAGCACTAAAAATGTTGTACATTTCAGTAAAACCAATAAAGGTTTTATTTTCATAAAAACAAGGCGGTGTTATGTTAATACAAACAAGAGTTTTACTCAGTAAAGTAGCGTGGGATGTTGATATCAAAATGGACATGCTATGTGCGTCGTGCATTCTGACGCAGGACACCTATTTATAGCCATACTCAGCCAGTCTCATAGGTACTTACATTGAGCAACCTACTGAGCCGAATCGAGACTTATTTAATTAATTATTGCCATGGGTAGGTAAACTTACCTACTTGAACTCGTGCCAATTCCGAGGCTATAGTTGTGCTTGTACATCAGTACTTACTAATTCCATGCTTGGAACCTCATTCAACTGACCGCATACAGTTCCAAAGTGAAACTCATCATTTGTTTAACTTTAAAAGTAAATCATCGGGAAGCCGTTCGAATTTCGAAGCGATGTTTGAAGACAGAATGCTAAATCCTTTTGCTTTCTCATTTTCTCAACGTTTGTTTGAAGCACATTAGCACAGACGAAGGTTTGTATCGAACGTGAACGTGCCTTCCATCCTCTTTTTTTAACGAAAACAGGAATTTGCCCAATGGTCTGCCAAAATACAGAAACAAAGAAATGGCATGAAGAAGCCTCGATAATATAATATTTGCATTGTGGTCCCATCAAAAAGGTACGCAAGTATTTACTTTTTAAATCCGTATCCAAGGCTGTAATGAAAGTTGAAACTCGACATGCAGCTATCCTTTTCACACCTCATAGTGTGGAAAGAGATGGAGTAGGTAAGTAGTTTGTATGCAACTGTAGTCGGGAATGTCATTTAGTCGATAAGAATTCAACTTGCCTGGGACATACAATCTAGATTTGATTAACCCACATACAAGGACAACATTTTACGTTTAACATAGTGTTTATATAAAAAAAGAAAGAAAGAAAGAAAAAAAAAAACTATAATGTGAAAGGTAAGTCTTTGATTTTATATTTTCGTTTTATGCCACTTTATAATACGCAACAAAGATTAAATATTATTTGAAGCTAACTCAAAATTTAATAAAATTTATAACGGTCCTCTACCAAGTGAGAATCATGTAAAAAAAGACCCGCCGAATCAATCAATCTGCCTAGCCTTTTCCCAACTATGTTGGGGTCGGCTTCCAGTCTAACCGGATGCAGCTGAGTACCAGTATTTTACATGGAGCGACTGCCTATCTGACCTCCAAAACCCAGTAACTGGGATCACCCAGTTACTGGGTATGTATGTATTAACATACGATACCCCTTGGTAAGACTGGTTGTCAGACTTTCGGGCTTCTGACGACCCGTAACGACTGTCAAAGATCCACGAATGACAGCCGGGACCAACGGCCTAACACGCTTTCCGAGGCACGGAGTAGTCTCGGTATAAAAAATACATGTCATAATAACCTCCTCTTTTTTAAAGTCGGTTAAAAATGGGATGAAATCATCATCAATGCTCGTTCCTTCTCTTTGTGAGAAGATACCTATGCCAGGCAGTAAAACAATTAAAACCTCATTACAATGATAATAAAACACTCCAGCCAGCACTAAGTATTAAATATTTCTTCCTTCCTCATTTTTAAAGTGATTTCATTTACGAAGTATGCACGCAAAAAAAAACATTGAAGTCTATGTTGTTTATTATCGACAATAATTTTTATCACTGGCAAGCACTGGCATGAACACGCGTAGCTTGCGTGCTGACAACAAATAAGGCTGGTTGCACATTCGCGGGAGTGTCCTAGGCTAGGGACAAATCAGTCATCATCTGCCGAGCCTTTTCCCAACTATATTGAGATCGGCTTTCAGTCTAAAATGCTGATCATACGAGTAGCAATGCTGCAGCCGTGCGTTTTTAGGGTTCCAAATTTCATCTCCTCCATTTTAATAAGTTTTATGATAAAATGAAACGGAAGCCTTTGCTTTCGACTCAGACTAAATAAAAAACCAAGACATGGCGCTGCCAACACAGTGTGACGTGAGGCCGAATTGTAGTGTTGAAGAAATTGTAATTTGGTGTAAATGTGTGCGTATGCACAGAGCGAGGTGTAGTTTTGAGCATGCTTCACTGTTTTGTTCGCAGCGCTATGTCTGGGATTTTAAGGTTCCGTAGCAAAATGGTAAAAAAGAACCCATAATGGTGCGACTCAGTCTGTCTGTCTGTCCGTCTGTCACAGCTGGATATCTCAAAAACTGCTAACGCTATCAACTTGAAATTTGGAACAGTTTTAGATGACGTTTACCCAACTATTTTGCAAATAAGAAAGAAATAACAATGCATGACGCTCACAATCAGCGGTCAGTCGCGCATCATTTTCTTCACTGGTCTCTAAAGACCTGGATGTAGATGCGTAAATACGCTGAGAACGCAGGCGTGCTTCGCGATCTGAAGAGGTTTCCACGGAGCGAGTCGCAGCCTGATGTTCTCGAAGAGCATCAAGTCTCTCCTGACGCTCTTCCGTAGATTCTTGGGATCTTATGATCCTCAATCTTTTAGCTCCTTTGGAACATTGGGAATAATTTGACCTCTTTCTAGGCATGGTTATAGTTTTATTGTGAAGAAGATGTGAAGAAGATACCTGATCAATTAAAATCTAAGTGACTGCGACTGGACAGTTTTTTGTCACGAAAATAAATGGAAAAGGAAATTTAATACTCAAATAACATAAGCCCGAAGGCATATTTATTCAATAAAATAAAAGGGAGTTTTGGCCAGAAGTCCTAAACTGTTATCGCCTTCACCGCGTGGAGGAACTCCCAGCTTATGTTATTTTATATTTTATAATATACAGTGAAATAAGTGATAGCTTTGATTTCCACATCAGATGTTTCTGATCTTAGATTTTTATAAGTCAACAGGAAATGCCCATCAGACCGAACAACTTTTGCTAAGACGTCATTCCTATGTGTTATGGTGTAGCTGGGCTCTTGGAGTTCCACATCAGGTGTTCCAGATCTTCAAATTTATTCTCTGAACAGAAAATGCTCATCACGTGGAACAATTTTTGCTATGGTACCATTTTTGTATCTCTTATAGTTTAGCTGGTCTATTGCGGTTCTGAATCAGGTGTTCAAGTTTCCAATTATAGCCTGTATGTTGCCCAGACTTAATACCTATACAACAAAAAAAAAAAATTTAAATCCGTCCAGTAGTTCCGAAGATTAGCGTGTACAAACAAACAGACACACAGCCAAACAGACAGAATTTTTTTTTTGATTTGTGCTCTATTAAACCCCCCTCATTTTTTTTTTTAATATATTCAATGTACAGACACAGTTTTTTTACTGTTTTATTTTAATAGATATATTAATAGCTAGTGCGTGTTTTACCACCCTCCATATAGAAATAGAACTTGATGATTTTTTTTTGGGTCAACGACCGCTGGTTGTGTTGTTTTTTACTTGAAGTACAAGTTGAAAAATCTGTTTTTTTTTTTAATTCTCTTTAGATATCGATACCCACCACGTCTGTAAACTCTACACAAAAAAAAAAAGGGTTTTTTAAACTCATATTTCAACTACACTGCGGTTGATGACCCCAACAAAATCATCAAATTATTATTTTTTTTGCATTGTCATCTTTAGATATGGGTATCCAACACATCTGTGTAGTTTCACTAGCTAATTTAATTTGACCCCGTATATTAAATAAAATAAAAATAAAATAAATAAAAGGTTTATTCACAATAAATATACAGAAACACACTTAAAATGTACATTACATTACGGTTCATATAATGCAAAATCTGTATAAAAGCATATAAACCCTGTCTCATAGACTAGGATAGCCTGTATTCTAAAAGACAGTGTTCGGCCAAATAATTGTTTTTAAATAATTAATACAAGAAATGAACGGTGTTGATGCTAATAAGCTTCTGTAATTTTGTTATGTGTAGTGAAAGAAAAGTTATGTTGTAGTTATGTTGTGTTGTTGTGTGTTATATTGCTAATATTATAGCCAATGTGCGGCCAGAGGAGCTTTTGGCTAAGTAATAACAGCCGCACGGGTCAATCCATCAGGTTAAGCAACGCTTGCCGGGGTTGGTCCGTGGATTGTTGACTACTTTACATACCGAGACTCCTCCGTGCCTCGGAAAGCACGTTAAGCCGTTGGTCCCGGCTGTCCTACGTATCTTTGACTGTCGTCACGGGTCGTCAGAAGCCCGAAAGTCTGACAACCAGTCTTACCAAGGGGTACCCTATTACCCAGTAAGGGTTGTGGAGGTCAGATAGGCAGTCGCTCCATGTAAAATACTGGTATTCAGCTGCATCCGGTTAGACTGGCAGCCGACCTCAGCATAGTAGGGAAAAAGCTAGGCAGAGATATTGCCAATATTATAGCCAATGTGCGCCCGGCCTAATACCGGTTTTTGTAATGGAAACTGAGTTGCTTGTGTGTCGTATAATCAAGATTGTGTATCTAGAAGGCAGGGCAGGTTTCAAAGCCGACGTTTTCTCCCTTTTGATGCAGTTTTATTTAGTGTTTACTATAATTGCCGTGTTATTCCCATATCGAAACTCCGTCTGTAATTACTCATCTGTTAAGTCCCCGATAAGTTAGTCATCCATATAATATGACGACACGGTTGGCGCAGTGGTTGAGCGATTGACTGCTGCGCAGCATGTCGCGGGTTCGATTCCCGCACGGAACAAATATTTGTACGACCTACAAGTATTTGTTCCGAGTCTGGGTGTTTTTCTATCTATAATATGTATGTATTTACAAAAAAAAAAAAAAATGTATATAAGTAGTTTATCAGCCATCTCGTTACCATAACACAAGCATTAGGTTGCTTAGCTTGGGGCTAGATGGCGTTGTGTGATATGTCCAAACATATTTATTATTAATTATTATTATTATAATAGTGAACCCACATTTCGCAAGTTGTTGGGGGACGCGCTGTGGTATCCCGCGAAATTTAAATTTTCTTGCATTCGTACGTTTACTAACAAATTAACATTTATTTGCGTTCTAAACTCAAAAATATTTGAATTTACTATTTTTCATATTAGGCTGTTGTATCGGCTTTATACCTTTGCTTCTCCTTCAAGCTGGCGAAAACAAAGCGCGGAAAAAAAAAGAAAATTTAAATCATAGTTTCCTAATACCTAATTCATGACAAAAATATTTTTCGTTATTTTATTTTATTTCTTCAAAAGTGTATTGAAAAACGTCGTTTGATACACGTGGACATTTGTTGTTGCAGTTCTCGGCTCAAAAACAACCTCGCCTATCAAAATGTACTATTTCGTGATTCGCGGTAGCCCGAGCGAAATTCAAATTTTCATGCGTTTTCTGCCATTTGCAGGTCCGTGTCAGGATGTATCTTGATCAAAATATGATACGCGGCAATAAAACATATATGTATTTACATAATTTTAACCATAAAAATCATCAATACATCTCAAATTTTTCTCAAAAAAAAAAAACAAAAATCGAATCAAATTTTTCTCGAAATTAACGAATCTGCACGAAATCTAACAGCGAGATGTATTGATGATTTTTATGGTTAAAATTATGTAAATACATATGTTTTATTCCCGCGTATCATATTTTGATCAAGATACAACCTGACACGGACCTGCGAATTGCATAAAACGCAAGAAAAATTGAATTTCGCGGGCTACCACAGCGCAGAGCCTAATACTACCTCAAAAGCTTAGCATGATCCTCCATTATGTCGAAAATACTGCAGCATTAATTTTGAAATAAATATATGGTAAAGTTGAGGATTAATGTCAAGTAATATGTTAGACGAAAACACGATTCCATAAAATTTTCTCGATAAAAAAAAAATCCAAAGTTACCTCCAAACCGAATAGTAAACCGCTGGTATTCAAAAAATACTTCAAAAACTATAAAGCAGGTCTTATGTTTTTTATTTTTTTGAAATTATCATTATTTTCACTATAAAAAGCAACTACCTAAACTATCGGCGCCCAGCACCGCACTCAATGTCGCTCTCACTCAGTTCGCGAGCAGTATCGTGCGAGCGAGATAAAACTTCGCAGGGTAGCTGGTAGCAGGTGGATGAGAGTCGAGGATCGAATCTCAATCAAATGGCTTGTATTTGAGAAGGTCGGGCAAAGCTAATTGTAGATGGCGTGATCATAGCTAGGTCCTATCATAAATTTGACATTTCGTTCATTCATGAGTTCGGTTTTATTTCACTATTTAATTATTTTTGGTTATTTCAATATTTTTAATCAAGTAAGTATTTGGACATGGAACGTGTCGGAATTTAAAACCTTACTCGTAAACACTTTCTTAAATTAAAAATGTATCGAACGCTGTTTAATTTTTTAAAAAATCATTACGAATAGCTTTAATTCACAATCTTCTAATTTTAGGGTCTCTCGGGAAATGGCGGACTCCAATTTCGGAGTATTTAGGAACACAACAACGCGTTATTTTCGCAAAAATAAAATAAAACCACCTCACGCCTTGTATTATTAGCTTGTGTTGGGAACTAGCTACGACAGCGCCATTTTGACAGTTGCCTTCCCCATTGGAGAGGCTTATGCCCAGCAATGGACTGCTACACTCCTACCAACTTATCTGTGAAATGGCGAAAATTGGAACTACGGCCGTCATGTTTAAATGTCTTCGATTGTGCCGACGCATGTCATTCGATTGTGTCCATTGTGTCGACGCATCGACGGTGCCGCCTCTTTCAGTTCACAGATAAGTTGGTAGGACTGTTTATGCTGATGATGATGTGGTGTTATTTTAAACTGCAATGAGAACGTCAAATGAGTCACATTTTCAATCGAGAGACCGCGGACTGTTTGTCAAATCATTGGGGAAAGCCAGGAATGTAATTAAACAGTTCAATGTGTTTCAGTGATTCAGAACTTACTAATGTCATGTACATATTGATCATATGAAAGAAAGAAAGAAAAACGTTTATTTAGACACAGTTCGCGAAACACAAAACGCAAAAAACTATCAATCTGCCTAGCCTTATCCCAATTATGTTGGGGTCGGATTCCAGTCTAACCGGATGCAGCTGAATACCAGTATTTTACATGGAGCGACTGCCTATCTGACCTCCACAATCCAGTGACTGGGTATTACGATACCGCTTAGTAAGACTGGTTGTCAGACTTTCGGGCTTCTGACGACCCGTAACGACTGTCAAAGATCCACGAATGACAGCCGGGACTTTCCGAGGCACGAAGGAGTCTCGGTATGTAAAGATGGTCACCCACCCACGGACTAACCCCGGCAAGCGTAGCATAACCTGATGGATCGACCCGTGTGGCTGTTATTGCTTAGCCACGAGCTCCTCGTCTTCACGAGTTTGTGAACCACGTTATCAATACATATAATTTTATGAAATTTGGCACACGGGTATATCATGACCTGGAAGTTATCGACATACCACGCGGCTGAAGCCGCGGGCGGAAGCTAGTCATATAATATTTTATATTCATAGTCAAAATGGAAGACCTCCTGTCAAAGTGGGTGGCGCCTAATGATGGCGTGAATTTTAATTTTTTTTTGACATATTTATTGTCAGATTTATTTGACAGATTATTTGTGTTACTTACGCAATTTACCACACAGATGAGTCTAAAATCCAAGGTGCTCGAATGGTTAGCGCCAAAATTAATTTCTCATAGTAATTAAGGACGGTAAATTATTTATCGCACACCAGAAAAATATTCTTACATCAAATACTTTACATCTAATAATCTACAATTCTATATGTACACCAAATCTATGATTGCACTACTAATTAACTAATTGACTATCAAAACTTGTACAAATTATAATTATTGGGCACTCCGAGCTTCGGTTTGACAGAAATAGAAGCCCCGCGCACGGGGCTCCGTCGACCTGACGTTAAGTTTAATTCATTTAGACTTGCAAATTTTGATGTGCAAACAGTATTTTTGATGTACTTACGTGTTCGAAAAAATTGGTAATTTTTGATTTGCGTTTAAATTAGGATTACTAAAATGTACAATTTTAGTGAAATCAGTGATTGTATATTACAAAAGTGTAGCTCTTTCGATATTATTTTTAGGTCAAAGCAATTAATAATCGTTTATCATATTTACAAATTAAACGTTAAATAATTCTTAATATTATATCAGTTTCATATGGAGGATGCGCTAAGGTAGCTCGCGAAATTCAAATTTTCTTACGTTTTTTGCAATTTGCAGGTCAGTGTCAGGTTGTATGTTGATTAAAATATGATTCGCGGCCGTAACTAACATGGCTTTACAGAATTATAATCAATAGAATCAGCAATACAACTCCATAAGTAAGAATTGACCTCAAACATCATGATTTCATGAAATCACTAGATTTGAGATCAATTCTAACTTATGGAGTTGTATTGCTGATTCTAATGATTATAATTATGTAAAGCCACATTAGTTACGGCCGCGTCTCATATTTTAATCAACATACAACCTGACACTGGCCCTCCAAATTGCAAAAAATTTAAGAAAATTTGAATTTCGCGGGCTAAACTCAAACTCAAACTCAAACTCAAAGCATTTATTTCAAATAAACCAATTACAGGCACTTTTGAATTGTCAATGGGTCGGTCAGTCAGAAAGATGAAGCTAGTTGCCCATTCCAAAGCGTAGTAGATCCCTATGGAGAAGAACGGGCAAGAAACTCCACGGACACTCTTTTAAATCATAATATTTTTACAAAATATTGGTTACATCGTTCAAGTTGAAAATATACATGTGAGAACAATGTAGAAAGACGTGCACGTTAAAAAGCGTCCGTAATAAAAAGATAATAACTAAAACAACTAAATTAAATATTAAAATTAAAAATAAGCCATGGCAGCTAAGAGACGACCAGTCCCAACTGACGGCGCCCGTTCACGACTATGTACTGTGATGTTAATTCGCGATGATTTACTTTAAAAACAAATAAGATCGCTTTCGAATTGTGTGTGCTCACTTGAGTGAGGTACCAACTTCAAAGTGAACTACTTAATATCACTTTACCTTTGCTATATAAGTCAAATGCGATAGTTAATAAAAACACGAGACACAAAAAAAGAAAAAAAAGTCACATAAATTATTGTAAGTACGTGCAAAACACTGCCATTTGACTGCCTTATTGAATTTGAAAGTGGTATCCGAAGCGGCGTAAAGTACAAAGAAAACGTATAAAATGTAATTACTTATATTATACATAATACATTCGAAAGTTGCTAAAATAATTGTACAGTAGTAGTATTGTTATACACAGGATGGTCCAAACAGTGACGTCAAAACGAAAAATCTGAATTCCTCAAACCCAGAGGTATTGGAAAATATTCCATGTATGTTCCGCGATTTTTTGTAGTTTTCGAGTTGTCTTTGTAATTTTTTACCGTTTTCAGCCGGTGGAGTTTTAAAAATTCATACTTATCTTTTTTTGTTTGTAGAGGAGCTCGTGGCTGAGTAATAACCACAGAACAGATAAAGAGATTAGAAAGGAAATAGTTCCTGATTTGTACTAGAACGCGTGTCGCCGCTTGTCCCCCACTCTGTAACTCCACTACAAGCAAGAGACCAATACGTACGCGTATTACGCACACAAATAAACCACACGCACTTAGATCGCGAGTTTGCTATTGGTTCTCACACTAACGCAAACACTGCACTTGACGTACACTCACACACGCGCAAAAGCAATTTATTTCTCATATACATTACGGCTTGCATTGATCGATATTGATATCGATAAAATATACTATATTTTTTTTACTTTAAGTTTTGCAATATTTCACTTTAATTTCGGGAGGGAGGACGGGGTATGAATAGTGTGGACTTCCTATGAATATACATAATTAAAAAAATGTCAAATTAAGGGGGAACATTCGATATTGCCGTGAAATTCAAATTTTCTTTAGATTTTCGCTAATTGCAGCTCTGTTTTACGTCATAATTATGTTAAGTTGTTCTAGATGTTGATTGCACCCTGTAACCATAATATATTTGCTAAAAATAATTAACATCACGTCAATAATAATTATCAAAAATCATCATGTTGCTCAAAAAAACAAGTTTTTTTTTCGGAAATAATTATATTTTTGAGTATAGTAAACCTAGAAAAGTGTACTTACGACTTTGAGGAATACTGAATTTATTATTGAGTAACCGTTACGCGATTTGCGCCCGTAACGGTTATTACGGGCGCAAATCGCGTTTTCAATAACAAAGCTGCAATTTGCAAGAATCCAAAAAACTAATTTCACAGCCTTATCGAATGTTTTCCATTAGACGTATATATTTATAAATATCAGATTCTGAGTTGGTGACAATAGGACCACCTCGAGAGCATACCTTTTCAAATAAAAAAAGAATTTTCAAAATCGGTCCACAATTGACGGAGAAATCGGTGTACATCATAAAAAAGTTGTATGGATACGCGACGAATTGAGAACCTCCTCTTTTTTTTGAAGTCGGTTAAAAATAAGCGTAACGAGAAAAGCACCATTTTGAAACTTTAGATTTCAACTATGGATTTTCAGCTTTATGGCTGTATACTCGTAAACTCAATAAACACGGATCCACAAAAGATGATCTAGGTGACATAACTTAATGGTAATAATTAGGTACGCTATTCAAAAACAGCAATTAAATTTTATAAAATATAAATTATTCATGACTCACTGAAAAAAGCAAAGCGATGTTTTTGTGCGGAGAAGCTCGAGATTTTAAGAATCTATTCCCTGACTTTTTTGTTATGTAGGTAATCATTTTCTGTAAAATGTTGAGAACAAAATATTTAGTAGGTACCCGTTCGATTCTACCAGTTGCCTCAATCCACAGTTATCTTGTGTCTGGATCTGTTGGAAACCTAAAAATAACATTTAAAATGTATGGTTTCATCATAAATGGCTAACATCAAACCAAATTTTAGAGGAAAATCCCACTCAGAAACTAAATTGGTAACCCACAATAAACAATAACTGGTGGTAATAAACAAAGTTATTTTAATTTTAATATTACTGTCAATAATCATTTGTATACATACACACAATATCGACATTGATTACAACTTGGTACAACCCTATCGATACGCAAGGATTTCGCGGAATTCAAGCGTTGGCTCGGCGACGCGACTTTCGCAGTGAACACAACATATTGCGCGATCGCTCACGAAGTACAAGACGGTACCCATGCATTGCAAGCAATGTATAACTGTGCATCTGTTTGCGATTGTATCGCTTTTATCTACAAATTACATAATACTATTGTAATAATTACAAATATCACTTGTATTTTAAGGTTTTTGGACTTACCGGTGAAAAGAAATCCCTTGTCGGGCTACACTACACCACTTGCTACTTTTCCGACACGTTATAACAGCGCAACAGGGCATAATTCTTTTCTTTAGCGGAGCTTCGTACGTTGTCACAGTGAGAGCGCGATTGCTGGCCGGTAAAACAAATTTCGGCTGAACTTAGTGTGTCTACACATACATGCGGCGCGCCTGCCCCGCCCACAAGGCCCTTCTAACCTCTTTATCTTTTCTGTGGTAATAACAGCCGCACGGGTCGATCGACCAGGTTAAGCAACGCTTGCCGGGGTTGGTCCGTGAATGGGTGACCATCATTACATATCGAGACTCCTCCGTGCCTCGGAAAAGCACGTTAAGCCGTTGGTCCCGGCTGTCATTCGTAGATCTTTGACAGTCGTTACGGGTCGTCAGAAGCCCGAAAGTCTGACAACCAGTCTTACCAAGGGGTATCATATTACCCAGTTAATGGGTTGTGGAGGTCAGATAGGCAGTCGCTCCATGTAAAATAATGGTATTCAGCTGCATCCGGTTAGACTGGAAGCCGACCCCAACATAGTTGGGAAAAGGCTAGGCAGATTGATTGAATAAAGAATTTTTATTATTTAAATTGTCTGTGGCATATCTCGGGACCCTGGGGTCCCGGACCTTTGGAAGGCGTACGAGGAGCCGAAGCGAACTCGCAGAGGCCCCTTAGACAATTTTAAATGAAAAGAAGGCACCAGCCGACATAATCCCTGTTTGCACTATGCAATTGCACCCAAGGACAACCCCCGGTTGGTGCAGGACATGGAAACAAAACACATTGGGCCTATGGGTTTGGGTGGCTACATGGATTGGGTACCTTGAACTATGGAAGAACTATGTCCCCTGCCTGACCAATGTTATATAATATACACAGATAAATTGGCAGGGGGTGACTTGCACACTCAATAATGGGCCCCCGGAAACGGTCGCTAGCACATAGTGACGTAGCGACAAGGGGCAACATGTCCTGAGGTGCTTGAGGAGTGGAGAGGTATTCCACGGCTCTCAGAACAATCCCAGAGCCCGGAAGATGGTCAAGATCCCTACAAGCACTTACTGGAATTATTATTATTTTGTCGTTTATTTATTTTATTTCTTATCTATTTACATTTATTATTATTATTACCCCGTTTACCACGTCTACCTATGCACAAAAAAAATAGGGCGCTGGTGAGTGCCTTGGACTCGCAGCTTAAGAATTTTTTCGAAAGCAGCGAGGACCTCGTTGATACACACTCGATTCTGTATTGCGCGGCTGTTGCGGCATGTCGTTTAGCTAACGTCAATTTTCCTAGCTGTGACGGAGCTACTCGACCAAAACCAGCTGTACCAGCCTGGCAATGCAGGATCGAGCGTCGTATCGATGGGGCCAGGGTACTCATCGGCAAACTATACTGCTTCAGGGAGGGCAATACACGACCACGAGTGATGCGCTTTGTGAGGCAGGCATTCTCGGGGACTGGACTTCTTATTATTATTTATTATTATTACAGCGGAGGCTTAGTAATAGGGTTCCGTTTGGCGCCCTTCGGGTACGGTACCCTAAATAGGTATACCTACTAAACTACTGTAAACCGATTTATTGTGACACAATCCAGTTTAAACTGGATTTGAGTAATAAAAACAATTACTTTTTAACCGACTTCAAAAAGGAGGAGGTTATCAATTCGTCGGAACTCAAAGATGGCTGGACCGATTTGGATTGTTTTTGTTTTATTCGAGAGGGTATAGATCACAGTTGGTCCCATATAAAATTTATTAACTTTGCCTTGGTAGTTTTTGAGTTAGCTTCAATGATACGTATTTTTTCCCTACTTTTATATGGATGATGTTCTACGAGTACTTTGTTTTGCAGGTAGTGGTATTAGAATTTGTGTGGGGTAGGTTCCACAACAAAAAAGTGAAAAATAAAAACTTTTTTACAAAAAAAATACAACCGACTTCCAAAAACAACTACAAAGTGAAAAATAACTTTAATTTCGGAAGTCGGTGGCAAAAAACGAAAATACATTTAACTAGACACCGACTTCCAAAATAAAGTTATTTTTCAATTTGTAGTTGTTTTTGGAAGTCGGTTGTATTTTTTTTGTAAAAAAGTTTTTATTATTGAGCTAAAAGTGAAGCTAATTATAAAGAAAAAGTTTGTGCCACCAGCGCTTGGATTTGTAAAAGTTTTGCATTGTCATCATTGTCAAACGTGTTGATTGCTGCTTGCGAATTTGCTAAATCACCAATTATATTATGACTAGTTTCTGCCCGTGACTCGTTCACGTGCAAGTCGTAAGATACACAATCAATCTACTTAGCCTTTTCCCAACTATGTTGGGGTCGGCTTCCTGTCTAACCGGATGCAGCTGAATACCAGTATTATACATGGAGCGTCTGCCTATCCGACCTCCATAACCCATTTACTAGGTAATACGATACCCCTTGGTAAGACTGGTTGTCAGACTTTCGGGCTTCTGACGACCCGTAACGACTGTCAAAGATCCACGAATGACAGCCGGGACCAACAACTTAACGTCCATTCCGAGGCACGGAGGAGTCACGGTATGTAAAGATGGTCACCCATCCACGGACCAACCCCGGCAAGCGTAGCTTAACCTGATGGATCGACCCGTACGGCTGTTATTATTTAGCCACGAGCTCCTCGGAAGTTGTAAGATACACAATATACTAAAATAACATCCACAATTTAAAAAAAAAAACTCGCCCACCGCGTCGCATCGCATCGCCTGCCATTCGTTTTCACTTTATTTTTTTTTTGTAAAAAAGTTTCTTGTATATTTTGTTTTTGCGAAAGGCTACTTCTGTCAAATGTGCAGATTTGAAAAATTTAACAGGATAAAGATAAGGGGAGCCAAAAATCTATGGTATGTATTTATAGGTTATGCGGGTAATTAACAACATAACTTCAAGCCCCTATGGTATGGTATGTTCTGAGACAGTGACACGCCGGCTTACGCTGAAAACCAGCGCCGTTGATTGGTGCCTTCGTGCACGGGCCACGGCATTATGCTGAGCGTTGGCCGTTTCGCGCGGAAGTGACGCAAATTTCCGTTTTAAGCCTAGTTATAAAATAACTCTATGTAATGTCTTCTTTGCAAAAAAGCAAAAGCATGTTTATTAAATAAAATGCTTTGCATTCTTAAAATATTTTTTGGCCGAATTGTTGATAAATGTGCATGGTACGATTTTGAACTATAAATATAATTTTAGATAGGTACATTTTCTCAATAAATGTACCGAAGTAAAAATGTTCACTTCGGTACATTTATTGAGAAATTGTTTCTTAAAAAAATTATATTTACAGTTCAAAATCGTACCATGCACATTTATCAACAATTTGGCCAAAAAATATTTTAAGAATGCAAAGCATTTTATTTAATAAACATACTGTTGTGTAAAAAAGTAATGATTTGACTACCCATTTGTAAGAGCGTCCTTAACTACAAAAATAATTTTGTTTTTGGGATAAATTCATCTCGTAACTAAGGAACCCTTCATTATGCGTGCTCCGACACGCACTTGGGCGGTTTTTTTTAATACTAATAACATAATACACATTGCCGAAACAAATAGTAGTACACACAATTGACTTGTGCCCCTTTGCAACCGCATAATTATGACAAAAAATAGGATCAAAGAACTATGATGATGATCTGATCTATGATGACCTGTGTATTAACACAGATATGATTCTAGAGGTCATATATATTAAGTTGGGGAAAAAGTCTTTTCGCATTATAGTATGTATGAACATAAAATAAAATCTCTTTGGCTGTACTATTTGTATCTGGCTGGTTTTGGTATCATTGAAAGTTTAAATTTTATAGAATATAATTCCAAATTCAAATTAGGAAAATGCGTGATTTTCATTTGTTTTTCGTACTGTCAAGATGAGTGAATCTAATGAAGAAATTCGATACATTTTAAAATTTTAGTACAAAAAAGGTAAAAATGCAACGCAAGCCGCGAAAAAAATTTGCGTTGTTTATGGACCCAATGCAGTATCTGTGAGAGTAGCACAAATTTGGTTTAAAGGTTTTCGATCCGGAAATATTGATGTCAAAGATGCACGTCGCTCTGGTCGCCCGCCCTTTTACCGGATAATATGGATGCCATTTTTGAAAAAGTGGAGCAAGATCGGCATATCAGTAGAATTACGATGTAGCTGAAGAACTGGGAATTGACTACAAAACAGTTTTGGCGCATTTGAAAATAACTGGGTACACAGAAAAGCTCGATATTTGGGTGGTACCTCACGAGCTCACTGAAAGAAACCTAATGAAACCGAACCATTTTTGAAGAAGCTGATAACTGGTGATGAAAAGTGGATCACGTACAAGAGCGTGCGAAAAAGGTCGTGGTCAGAACCGGTCAGGCTTCACAGACTGTGGCGAAACCCGGGTTAACTCGCAACATGGTGATGCTGTGTGTGTGGTGGGATTGGAAGGGCATTATTCATTATGAGCTGTTACCACCAGGCAGGACCATCGATTCTGAACTCTACTGCGAACAACTGATGAGATTAAAGCAAGAAGTTGAAAGAGAAAGCGGCCGAATTTAATCAACAGAAGGGGTGTGGTTTTTCATCATGATAACGCTAGACCTCACACATCTTTAGCCACTCAGCAAAAATTAAGAGTTTGGCTGGGAGGTGTTAATGCATCCGCCGTATAGTCCTGACCTTGCATTTCCTGTGTCTGTGTTGTTTCTGTCTGTGTGTCTGTCTGTGTTGTGTTGTCTCTTCAGAATTCTTTAGGCAGTGTCAGGTTAACATCACGAGAGGACTGCCAAAACCACTTGTCGCGGTATTTTGATCAGAAGTCCCAAAATTTCTATAGCAATGGGATCATGTCCCTACCTACAAGATGGCAAAAAGTTATCGAACAAAATGGTACCTATATACTTTAGATAAATGTAAATAATGTATATTAAAAAATGTTTTGAATTTTCTTAAAAAATGCGAAGAAACTTTTTCCCCCAACCTATTATTTAGGATAAGAGATAGGATCCTAGATATATTATAGTGTAATATATCAAGGCCAGGGAAGTTAAGAACCACTCGATCCACATACCCTCAGATAGCATGGCTGTTCTGCAAGCGCTAAGTAGTCACACAGTGGACTCTGGGCTAATATACGAGTGCTACCAGCGTCTCAAGGTCTCAAGGTAATACAACCATTCAATGGATCAAGGGACACAGCGGCTCGTTAGGCAACGACTCAGCCGACGAACTTGCCAGAAGGGGGTCGAGCATGGCACCAGTGGAACCAGAACTCATAGTGCCGCTCCCCTTCGGGTACTTGCGCGCTCGTGTAAGGAAGCGTACCAGGGACCAGCATCACAAACTATGGTCGGACCAAGGTGATTGTAGGCAGGCTAAGGAAGCACTCCCTACAATTGATGGCCGCCTCACGAAACAGGTTCTCCGACTAACTAAACAACAGCTGCGTACAGTTACAGCTGCTATAACTGGCCAGACAGTCCGCTGTGCAGGGCCTGCATGGAGGATGATGAGACAGCAGCTCATTTGCTTCTAAACCGCCTTGTGGTCGCCCATACAGGGCAAAGTACTTCGGTAACCCAGGTACCCTTCGTGAGGTTGTCAGTAACATCAAGGCACTGCTGGCATTCTTTGAGGAGCTGGGGTGGATCGAATAATCGATTTTCCCACCCATACGCAAAATACGCGCATTGTCGTGGAGTTGCGGATACCAGCCCGTATTACCTATTACCTATATTATAGTGTAAAATCCTTCCTAGAGTAAAAAATTTAGTACAATACAGAATCTACAGAGCGGTCACAATTATTTTAACCTCTGATCTTAACTGTCAAAATGACAGTGATCTCTATACAGATTACAATAAGGTTGCTGTTGGATTGCTGCCATTTACAAGTCTGTCAAAATAAAAATGATCTTTAGTAGCGTTACAATAAGGTTGGTGTTCAATTGCTGCTGGCACCAGCCACCAATTAGATAATAAGATAAAATACCAAGGATATAGAGATAAAATTATGATAATATATCTTGCGAAATAGATCAATGGGTGGTTTGGTTGTGTGCAAAATGATAAGCTGAATCTAAAGATTAAATAATGATTCGGTGGGTTATAGATAGAAGAAAGGTTAGTTATCAACGTGCCGCCAAAATGGCGACATTAATTGAACACACGGGCAGGCCTAGCACAAGTAAAGAAAAAAGTCCGAAAATCGTTAATTTGTAGTTTTAACAAGAAAAAAAAAATCACTATTAAAAACTTAGAATTAACCGAAACGTATTTCGATGTATGGGAGAACATATTTTTTAACTACAACGTTAAGTTTGTTTTTGGAATAAATATTCTTTTCAACTACGGAACCCTTCATTGTGCATGGCCCGACACGCTCTTGGCCAGTTTTTTATGTAGGTACATTTGTTGTTGGCAACATTTACAAAGGTGACTATACAATTTTGCTTAATATTCTACACATACAATGAGACTAGCAATAGAACTTGGCAACTGGATTAACGACTGTGTCACAATAAATATATGTACAGTAAGGAAACTACGTACAAACTGTTGGAACGGCACACACACACACACACAGACGCGCGCACCGACGAGGCTAAGCGATAGTCGCGGTGCTCTCAGTATATTTATTGTGGCGTAAGGCGCGTCGCTCACTGGTAAGTCGAGGCGAGGTGGCGATGGCGGCGCGCCTCCAACTCGACCCCGTGCCGTGTCCACCTCGCCCCCGCCGCGACCCTAGTATATGAGCGCACTGTCATTTATTCCTAAAGAAACTCACCGACCCTGATGACCCCATAACCCTCCTTCAGGAGAGTAGTAAGGCCACCAGTACGGTTTGCAAACGCAAACCACCCAAAAATACATTCCGACCTCGCCGCCGAGGTCGCAATCGTAACCGCCCCCCCCCCTACCCTCTACTCGGTGAAGCTGTGCCTGCTGGGGGCACAGCAGAGCCTGTAGCACTTAACCCCCCCCATCATGATCCAGCCTGCCCCGTCTGGCTGTCCTCTTATTAGCGACGCACAGTCGCCTAATATTTTTACCTTAGTTTGTAAGCCCTGGCCGAAGGCTTTAAGTTCGCTTAAAGCTCCCACAGGAAACGCTCGGTTAAGAAGTCTCGACCCCCAGTGGTCAACTGCGAGATGCCACTCACAAAAACGAAAACGGCGTGCCCATGTGCGCTCGCGCCTTGGCGCCGCGCCGGCCGCCTCGACTCTAGCTCGTGTGAGCGACGCGCCTAAGGACCTGGCCACAGTTTCTGGCGGTGCGGGGCGCAATGTGGCGAGAGACGCGGTTGGTGGTGTGATTTGCTGTGGTATGCCGCAGCTCGACTAGTTGCGACCGCGGCGATAAAAACAAAATTATTTGTTTCGGTCGTGCGATGCCGAATGCGTCCACCCACCGATGCCACCGCAAGCGCCGCTCTGAGCTGTGGCCACCTCGTTACTGGCTAGATATTTGTTTCACTGGCACACCGCGCAGATCGTCCCCGCGCCCCAGGTCTATAGGTACTTCTTATGTTGTCTACCATTTGTTTTCGCCGCTCACCGCTTGCCGCGCCTCAGGCCGCGCCGCAATCCGCGCCGCTCTTGGCTGTGGCCAGGGGGTAAGGGTCTCGTCGATGCGCGCGTCTATTTCGTACGTTTGTTCGTAGTGTCCCTACTGTCTATATTTATATTGTGACTATGTTCAACAAAAACATTATATATATCGATCTGTGTGTGTAGTTATGTGTTATTTGTCCATGTATTAGTAGTAGGAGGAAACTGATAGCAAAATTCTGCACCTAGCGTGCTTATAAATTACTTACAATACATGTTTTACAAGTCCCGCTTAGAATTTACAAAACTATAAAACCGTATTTGTTGTATATGCCAAGAATGAATAATAATATCAAGCATTCACGACTTCTTTCCATGGGAGTAGGCAGAAATTTTCTTACATACTCCTTTTGCCTCGTTTACGTCATACATCGGGGCATTATCAGTGCGAGTTTTTATGCTTACTCGATCGCATCTTACTTTAATTTGTATGGAATAATTGTGTTTCCCATTAGTCACCAGACGGCGCTTATTCAGTTTCGTTAAGGAGAATGCGCTAAGGTGGCCCGCGAGATTCAAATTTTCTTACGTTTTTTGCAATTTGCAGGTCAGTGTCAGGTTGTATGTTGATTAAAATATGAGACGCGGCCGTAACTAATATGGCTTTACAAAATTATAATCATTAGAATCAGCAATACAACTCCAGAAGTTAGAATTGTCCTCAAATCTAGCGATTTAATTCTAACTTATGGAGTTGTATTGCTGATTCTAATGATTATAATTCTGTAAAGCCATATTAGCTACGGCCGCGTCTCATATTTTAATCAACATAACCTGACACTAACCTGCAAATTGCAAAAAAAGTAAGAAAATTTGAATTTCGCGGGCTACCTTGGCGCATCCCCCTCGTAAAGTAAAAAGCGAACTGGGCGGGAATAAAAAAGTGACAGAGTTAATTTACTTTCGCATACGAAAAAAAGAGAGCGCAACAATGAATTAGAACATAAAAAATTTTTCAACACATTTGCGAGAAAACAGTAGGTACAATAAGTAATGAAACAAACTTTTTCATTAAACTATTTTTAATAGCAAAAAATCAATTTATTGACCACATTGAGGACGGCTTATTTATACCTACTTCACACGTAATTCATTGAAATAAGCCATCAAAACATTTTCACAGAATGATTGAGTATTTTTCGACTCTTCCATGCTATAAAAATATTGTAAATCATTATATCAGCGCTCTCGCGATTTTGGCGACAAGAGACCGTTTTCTGCAATTTACGCCTCATTCAGAATATCAGGTGGAGTAGATTTCATATCATCAGATTCCTCGCTTGAACGCATATTATTATTTTGTTTATAAATATCAGTCGGAAAGTCGCAATAATCTTTGACGTTTCTAATATGAAAATGGCGCGAATTTGCAAATGGCGCCACGTGCGCGTGGTGAAAATTAGAACTACATCTTTGGTTCTATTTACTCTTTAGTATTAAAGTGAGACAAACGTATTGAACAAAAGCGCTTCCAAAGAGGTTCGATCAGTCAGCTAATTTATTCTCGTGTGTGTTCTTGGTGGAATCTTTATATTATGTTTTATGGAAATTAAAAAAAAAAACGTAAAGAAAACGCACGGCGCTATACAACGGTGTAGGTATGCGATAAAACAGGTACTTAGGTGAGAGTACCTATTTTACCGCACGTTTCGTTGTAAGGTGCGAAATTTTTAACTTTCGAACAATGTATACAGGCTGCGTAAATGCATTTTTTTTGCAAATGTGTTGAAAAAAAAACTTTTTTACGAAAAAATACAACCGACTTCCAAAAACAACACTACAAAGTGAAAGATAACTTTAATTTCGGAAGTCGGTGTCTTTAGTTTTGTATTTTCGTTTTTTGTCACCGACTTCCGAAATTAAAGTTATTTTTCACTTTGTAGTTTTGTTTTTGGAAGTCGGTTGTATTTTTTTGTAAAAAAGTTTTTATTTTTCACTTTTTAGTTGTGTAGGTACCCACCCCACACAAATTCTAATACCACTATCTGCAAAACAAACTAGAACATCATCCATATAAAAGTGAGGAAAAAATACGTATTATTGAAGCTAACTCAAAAACTGCAAAAGCAAAGTTAATCAATTTTATATGGGACCAACTGTGATGTATACCCTCTCGAATAAAATAATAAAAAACCAAATCGGTCCAGCCATCTTCGAGTAATCGGGGAACAAAAGGTTCCGACGAATTGAAAACCTCCTCCTTTTTGAAGTCGGTTAAAATATTATATACGCCTCGACTTGAGAACCTCCTCATTTTTTTTTTCGTCGATTAAAAAGGCAACTTAGGTAGATGAGGACATCTCTAATCTCTAACATGTCAATAGTGGGAGGACCTTCGTAGCCATAATATTATCTCTCATATCTCGATTTTCATGCATGATACTATTATCTAATACAGCAATCACGTTTCGGAATTACCGAAGTTGATGGTCATTCTGGTTGAACCATAACATTGGTTTATCTCTCGTAATGTAGAGAGGTCAGATAACGGTGTTGCTGTGTTTGATAAATTACGTACCAGCGATCCGACCCGCCGCTGCTTTGCACAGTTTTTACGACTCGACGGATCATAGTGAGTTCTTAGTATACAAGCTGTTTGGTAGCTGAGTGCAAAGTCCTACGGGAGAGATATTAATCGACTTCTATTATTCGATGTTTCTGGCTCTATACGTGTTATAAATTAAAGTCGCTTTTCGTGTCTGTTCCACCGTGTTGTTCTTCTAAAGCCGTGTCTTTTTGCGAAATATTACTTACAAATAAACATTTGTTTTCATACACAAGCTGTTTCTTGCGTATTCAAATATTTTTGGCTACTCATTTTGTGTAGATGTCGTAATGAGTTCCGACGAGGAAGACGTGCTATCAGTTTGACAATGACAATAGATGTGCGTGGTGCGAGCGGCAATTGAAAATGAAACAAAACCTTCCCCTCTTCCCCTGCGCGGGGAATGTTTTCCATGCAGTCAAACCAAAAGAAGAATCATCAAAATCCGCTTAGAAATGCCGGAGATACAGTGAATTTATGCATATAACTTCGTACATAAGAATAGTTACATAAAGTATTATATACTAAAAACTTCCTGCAGATCACGATAGTGAAAAAAACATCAAAATCGGTTCATTAGCTTTTGAGAAAATCGCGGACAAACAAACATATACATACATACGGGTCGAATACGGAACCTCCTTTTTTGACGTCAGTTAAAAAGTCCTCATAAATGCCATTTACAATGAGTCATTATATTGATTGACACAAACAATTGATTATTTATAATATATTACACAATTAAATATTCCTTGTTCTTGATAAAAGCTAATTATTATTACAACAATATGGTGGTGTTTGTCGTTATCACTGGCCGTGTTAAATGCTTTTATTATAAGCATAATACCTACTTAAATGCTTACCTAGGTATATCACAGAATAAAAAGTAACAGTAGGTTATTTGGGCAGTGACATTGACATTATTTATGTCATCCGCAAATCTGCCAAACACTAAAGGGAACCTAGCAACAGAAACGGACCAATCACAGATCTATAAACGACGCAGTGCTTTCGCATAGTAAAGTGTCGCTTGAGTATTGTTAGCGAATTAAATGGCCTGCCATAACGAACGCTGTGAAAAATGCCTTACTTAGCATAGTGTTGCTGTCATACTTATGTATGTATCATTCATGAGAGGGTATGTCATGCTCACTCAAATGTCTCGCTGGTGGTGGCGTGTGTGTTGGATCATTAAGTTCCCTTCAAAATGGTTGAGCTAATTGGTGCTGATCCATGCGTCATGTTCGTGAACGGGCGCCGTCAGTTGGGGCTGGTCGTCTCTTAGCTGCCATGGCTTATTTTTAATTTTAATATTTAATTTAGTTGTTTTAGTTTTTATATTTTTATTACGGACGCTTTTTAACGTGCACGTCTTTCTACATTGTTCTCACATGTATATTTTCAACATGAACGATGTAAACAATATTTTGTAAAAATATTATGATTTAAAAGAGTGTCCGTGGAGTTTCTTGCCCGTTCTTCTCCATAGGGATCTACTACGCTTTGGAATGGGCAACTAGCTTCATCTTTCTGACTGACCGATCCATTGACAATTCAAAAGTGCCTGTAATTGGTTTATTTGAAATAAATGCTTTGAGTTTGAGTTCATAAATACGGGCCTGAATTAATTACCTACGGCCGCTCAGTAGATAAATAATGCGTCCGTCCGTGCGTAACTGCCGCGCACTCGAACTGTTGTCTACGGGTATATACTGAGATTTTGAAGCGTATTATTTCTGCCATTTTCTATGAAGATAGATAAATAGACTCTTTATTAAGCACACGATAAAAATTACAGATCACATTAATATTATAAAAGTGAAAGTTTGTGAGTGAGTCACGCTCAAACGGCTGGATCGATTTGGATGAAATTTGGTATGTAGATAGCTTATACCCTGGATTAACACATAGGCTAATTCTTACCCCGATCTAAGCGGGTAAAAGCGCGGGGCGCAGCTAGTAATATATAAATGCTGAAATTTTACATAGGGGTGACACAATGGGCGGTCTTATCGCTGAAAGCGATCTTCTACAGACAATCTTTTGATGGATGAAGGGGAGAAGGAGAGAATATTGCAGGTAGTCAGTGGTGTACCATATACACATACAATATACATATATACAAATATAAATAATAAACATGAAAATGAAACAAGAGAAAGGTTTTTTTTTTGTGAAGATAAACTACTGTAACACTATTATTCTGTGCCTATGCGCATGATTCATTTATAATTTTATTTTCAATAAGGGCAGCGGTGAAGTATTAATACAACAACAGATTCATATATACAGGACCGTTCGCAGTTATTTTTACCTCTGATCTTGCATCACTGTCAAAATCACAATGATCTTTATTTTCATTACAATAAGGTCACTGTTGGGTTGCTGCCACTGACAAGTCTGCCAATATCAAAGTGATCTTTATTCTCGTTCAAATAAGGTTGTTGTTGGATTGCTGCTGTCGGAGGTAAAATAGGTAACTGTAAACGGACTGTCCTTTGAAATTTTCTTTATTCCAAATATGTCATTGGGAGGTTGATCACCATCATTAAGAGGATACATCGAAGCGAGGTTTAGCTCGGTGTGTAACTGAATTGGCGTTATGGCTGTCTAGTTTGACGCGCGAGATAGAAGACACTCACGCGCACCGGAACCAAGTCGACGTACGCACGGACGTAAAAATATCGCGGCGATTTTTTTTCGCACACTGGATTTCCAACGCTCTGCTTAGCGCCGAGAGTTGAAAATCCAACAGTGTTTTTTTGACGGGCTAGAATGCATTCTGTTATTGTTAAATTGGATTCTCAACGCTCGGCTCAACAACGAGAGTTGAAAACCCAGTGCGCGATAAAATCCCGCCGCGATATTTTTACGTCCGTGCGAACGTTGGCTAAACGCGCTTCGTTTAAATGTAGATTTATGACAAAATGTTTAGCTTAGTAAGTTCATAACATATTTAAATACCTTCGATTTAAAGCAAATTTTACTGCACAATAAGGAACTGTTTACGTATAATCGTATAAAACAGAAAAGAGACGGTGCTACTTTAGAATTTTTTGCTACCGAAAAAATTTCAAATAATTATGTTTCGGTTTTAGTACAGCTGCAGACAATATAATCAAATTACACAAATATGGAAAATCCAAATGATTTAACCGTATACATTTGGTTTTATAGGAATTTTAAAAACACAAAATTTGTCGATGTATCCCCTTAACTGTCTGCCTTTTCCCAACTATGTTAGGGTCAGCTTCCAGTCTAAGCTGATGCAGCTGAATACCAGAATTTTACATGGAACGGCTACCTATCTGACCTCCACAACCCAGTTACACGATATCCCTTACAATGTAGTCAGTCTGTTACAACAAATCTTACAACTATCATAAATGCGAAAGTTTGGATGCATGTTTGTTACTCAATCACGCCAGAACGCCTGAACGGATCTGGATGAAATTTGACAATGGTGACTAAGTAATTATTGCTACATTCCTAGTTATAGCTTTTTTATTTTTAAATATGTACATAGACTAGGTAAATTATGAGAAGTCAATGAATGAGCTAGGAATGTAACTACTATTGAGGAGAGAAATAAATAAATAATATTAATTTAACACATTTCTGTTGTGCTAACTAATAAACTCAAAAAGTATTATCTATTTTTGAGATGAGTTAAATAAATGCCATAATTACCTATTAAATTAATATTACTTAATTACTAGTTCGCAAATTGATTATATTTTTCAAAAAAGCCTCTGTGAGCGGGAGAGGTATCTTTACATATCGAGACTCCTCCGTGCCTCGGAAAGCACGTTAAGCCGTTGCTCCCGGCTGTCATTCGTGGATCTTTGACAGTCGTTACGGGTCGTCAGAAGCCCGAAAGTCTGACAACCAGTCTTACCAAGGGTATCGTATTACCCAGTTACTGGGTTGTGGAGGTCAGATAGGCAGTCGCTCCAAGTAAAATACTGGTACTCAGCTGCATCCGGTTAGACTGGAAGCCGACCTCAACATAGTTGGGAAAAGGCTAGGCAGATGTGAGCGAGACAGGTGACAAAATGCGACAGCATTACAATATTTTATCAAAAAAATGTCCTTTAAATATCGCAGCTTTATGCTGAGATGGGAGCCTTTTTGGCCTCGCACAGGTCTCTTTTTTTTTTAGTCTAATTTCTTTTTTTTTGTTTTTTAATGTTTATTTTGTTACTTTTATATGCTCCTTTTTAACTGTATTTCCTGTGTGTGTCCCGAATAAAATATTTTTCTTTCTTTCTTTATCTCCAAAATTAAAACATTCACCGTGTGCCAATTCTGCAGTCTTTGCCAGTAACATATATATAAATAAGGAATGATAACGTATAAACTCATTGTCTGTCCTGAATTTAAATAAGCAATGTAGTTGGGATTTCTCGCACGCTATGGCATTCAGCCAAGAATGTGTTGCAAGGAAAGAAACGATTTACTAAAGACATCAACAACTTTGTTAATGTCGTTGCAACTTGCAACATCTCACCGTCAAAATTTAGGTGAAGTGAGCTGTCAATAGTGACACTATTGACAGCTCACTTCACCCACGGAGAGAATTTTCAGGCGATACCAAAATAAATCGGGGGGCTTTTTCGGAACCATTTATTTCACTATTGCAGCATGTGTGGATTTCATTTTTGGTTATATGTTTATTGAATAATTGATTAATATTCTGACTAAAGGAAAACGCAATTGGGTTAAATTTTCTCGATAGAATTTACTCCCGAAAAGACCTCAACTTTTTAATATTTTTTCTGTAAGCCTATTTCACGATGTCCGGATAGTCACTATCTTCACCGAATAAATTAAAAACTTTTTTACAAAAAAAAATATAACCGACTTCCAAAAACAACTACAAAGTGAAAAATAACTTTCATTTTTGAAGTCGGTGTCTAGTTAAATGTATTTTCGTTTTTTGCCACCGACTTCCGAAATTAAAGTTATTTTTCACTTTGTAGTTGTTTTTGGAAGTCGGTTATATTTTTTTTTGTAAAAAAGTTTTTATTTTTCACTTTTTAGTTGTGGAACCTACCCCACACAAATTCTAATACCATTACCTGCAAAACAAAGTACTCGTAGAACATCATCCATATAAAAGTGGGGAAAAAATACGTATTATTGAAGCTAACTCAAAAACTACCAAAGCAAAGTTAATAAATTTTATATGGGACCAACTGTGATGTATACCCTCTCGAATAAAACAAAAACAATCCAAATCGGTCCAGTCATCTTCGAGTAATCGGGGAACATACATAAAAAAAAAAAATAAAAAAAAAAAAAAAAAAAAAAAAAAAAAGGTTCCGACGAATTGATAACCTCCTCCTTTTTGAAGTCGGTTAAAAAATGGAACAGAATTTGTATGAAATTATCTGCCAAGTAACTTTTTATTTATGAACTTAATCGTAGGTGGTGAAAAAGTAATTTTATTGCAATATTGCATTCAAAATGTGCGTATTAGGCAATTGAAAACTGGCTGAAAATATTTTTGATAAATAGCTTAATTAATTTTTAAACAATTTTTATGTGATTTGGCGCTTTTATTTTGGTTCCAGCGCATTGTTGCGCTCTCTTTTTTTCGCATGTGGAAGTAATTGACTCTGTCACTTTCTTATTCCCGCCCAGTTTGCTTTTTACATAACACCTTCAGGAATCATTAAAAGATAATTTGTGTATGAATTATTTGATATGGTAGTGACATTTATTTTGACATTTGATTTAGTTAGCATCTAATTTTATTGACATGTAATTTGCATTTGATTGACATTTAATTAATTTTGACTTGCATTTAATTCTCTTTTAACTTTCGCAACATGGAATTGACATGGTTGTTTTTGAGCTTATGTGGTTGGATAATTATGTAAATGGTAATTTAATTGGCATTTAATTTATACCTATTTAGTATTTAATTTTCATTTATTTAAATTTAGTTGACATTTAAATTACATTTAATTGAAATTTAATTTACATTTGACTTACATACTTACATTTAATTCTCACTAAGCTAACCTAACATGGAATGGACATGGTTGTGTTTGAGCTTTTTATGGATGGACGTATAAACAGTAATTTAATTGACATTTAATTCTCAGTTGATTTACAGAAAATGGAATAGACATGGTTGTTTTTGTGCTTTTGGTTTGATATGTAAACGGTTTTTGATTGGTGATGATGACATAGTATTTTTTTTTTAATATTTGATTATTGCTTCTGTTGTGATTTGAAAGGTATTGTATTTTATTATTGTTATTTGTATTATTTTGTAAAATTCGAACACAATGTAAATTGTTTGATGAATAAATAAAGAAGGTTATCGTCGCCATAAGAATAATCAACGCAATCGAAGAAGTTCGTTTGGACGTTTCTCATTACCTATACATGCCGCAATAACTTTGTATGAACGTCTACGTAAGATATCGAATTCGTAATCCTAATTAATTACTAAGTTGTATGTTATCCACACAATACAACAATCTCTTCATCTGTTCTGTGATAACAATGTTCACCAAGTTTCGCTTTATATAGGAAAAATGCACTCAAAAACACGAATTAATCGTTGATTAATATTCCGACAGGACGTTATTACAATGTCATGTCTTTGGGTTCGTTGCCGTAGTGTTGTGACCGTTCTAATCCGTGTTTTGACCAAATAAAATCGATACTTTTACAAACTTTAATTTAGAAAAGAGAGAAACGTATAATTACTGTGTTAATAGATGTTTAAACATATAAAAACAAAATCTAATCAAAAAAATTTTTTTATTTTGATATTTAATAATTACTAGGTACGCCACTGGTGCATAACATACAGTGTATTATTATATAATATACAAAGTTTTACGTAATAACTGGATTGTGAAGCAGTAAATTTTCATACAAAAAGCGATAAGATTTTGACCCCAGTAAACATAGTTTAATTTTCATAATTTTTGGAAATGTTGTAGATATAATGAAAAACAAGGTCGTAGGAATTTATTACAAAGAAATATTGCGTACTATTAAGTTATTAGCATCCAAATATCTATATTTTTGACTTAAAAACTTCCTCGAGTATTTTTATTTTTTTAAATTAAACTAAACTGAATTACTAAAAAAAGAAAAACGTACAGACCTAGACTAAGGTGTACTGAATCTTATGAGACTAAAATTATCTCATTTCGTAAAGGTTTAGGGGGGTGAAAACTTTAACGCCCGAAACAATGTTTCAAAAAGGAAATGTAGGTAAATGCCTCCAAGACTTGCAACTCTATCACGCCCGGAGGGAAGGAAAGCAAGCGGTATGAAACAGATAACATTTTTGAAAATAGTGCCATGAAAATGTGTGCATTATGATTATAGTCTGCCAAAATTGTAACAAAGAATACTAATATCTTGTTATTTTTTTTTTAATTAATTATATTTAAAAGTTGATTAATATGTATGTTCAAATGTTCTCATTAATAAAAGTCTGATTTTGCATTTATTTCGTATTTTATTTTAATAAACATATTTGGGGTGCTACGGCGAGGAGCTCGTGGCTAAGTAATAACAGCCGTACGGGTCGATCCATCAGCTTAAGCTACGCTTGCCGGGGTCGGTCCGTGGATGGGTGACCATCTTCACATACCGAGACTCCTCCGTGCCTCGGTAAGCACGTTAAGCCGTTGGTCCCGATAGTCATTCGTGGATCTTTGACAGTCGTTACGGGTCGTCAGAAGACCGAAAGTCTGACAACCAGTCTTATCAAGGGGTATCGTATTAACCATTTAATGGGTTGTGGAGGTCAGATAGGAAGTCGCTCCATGTAATATACTGGTATTCAGCTGCATCCGGTTAGTCTGGAAGCCGACCCCAACATAGTTGGGAAAAGGCTAGGCAGAGTGATTGATTTGGGGTGCTACACACCCCACGCAACCGCTTCTGCAACTTTTTAGGCGTGCCCTAAGAGTTAAATATTACAAACTCGTACAATGTAATAAAACGGTATGCAAACTCTAAGTATGGTTTTTAAAGCAGCCGATTTTTTTTCCCCATCACTACACAAAGTATTCAATAGCTGTCAAAGCGGACTTCTAGATTGCGTTGAATATAGCATTTAGGTAGTGTGTATTTATTTTTAGAAACCTAAGTGATGCGTTTGTCTTACTGCGCAGGACCGAGGCTCAAGTATTGCGGAGGATGAAGGTGACATTAAGATTATACTGGTTGTCGTATGAGCATTTAGTTATTATGTGGAAGTCGTAAGACACCACAATATACTAAAATAACAGCCACAATTTTATAAAACTTCCCTGCCGTTTTGCGTAGATGTGACGCATATTTTCCCCAAAACTTGCTTTTTACATTGTTATTTTATTTTGTTGTCCTTTGCATCATGTTTACCGCAAATAAACGTATTTTCTTTCTTTCTTCTGTATACTGCAATACTAACATTGTTTTAAGATCTTTGTACCTAAAAATTATGGACAAATAACGGGTAAGCTAACACTACGGGTAGGATTAACACTGGATGGATGAAATGGCGGCAGGTCACGGGAACAATCTGCGACTCCCGCATTCCCCTTAAACTGAAGGGGAATATATGTAAAACAATGGTTAGACCTGCTGTCTTGTATGGATCAGAATGTTGGGCCACAAAAGGGATGAATGAAAAGCAGTTGCATGCAGCGGAGATGAGAATGCTAAGAGGGATGTGTGGTGTTACACGAATGGATAGAATAATTAAGAAATGAGCACATAAGAGGAAGTTTGAAAGTGGCACCGGTGACTGAAAAGTTGTGCGGAAATCGGTTGTCATGGTATGGGCATGTGATGCGGAGGAGTGAGGAAATGTCGTGAGGAAAGTTTTGAGTATGAATGTCGATGGCTATAAGAGTAGGGGAAGACCAAAGAATCGATGGATGGACTGTGTGAAAGATGACATGGCTAGAAAGGGGGTGACTACCGAGATGAAGACTAATAGAGAAGTATGGAAAAAAGGGACATGTTGCGCCGACCCCAAATAGATTGGGATAAGGGCAGGAGAATGATGATGAATGAATTAGTGTCTGAAATAACTGAATCCTACTATCAATCTGCCTAACCTTTTCCCAACTATGTTGGGGTCAGCTTCCAGTCTAACCGGATGCAGCTGAATACCAGTATTTTATATGGAGCGACTGCCTATGTGACCTCCAAAACCCAATTACTAATACGATACCCCTTGGTAAGACTGGTTGTCAGACTTTCGAGCTTCTGACGACCCGTAACGACTGTCAAAGATCCACGAATGACAGCCGGGATCAACGGCTTAACGTGCTTTCCGAGGCACGGAGTCTCGGTATGTAAAGATGGTCACCCATCCACTGATCAACCCGGGCAAGCGTAGCTTAACCTGATGGATCGACCCGTGTGGCTGTTATTACTTAGCCACGAGCTCCTAACTGAATCCTACTAATATTAATAATAGTTTGTGAGGATGGATGGATGTTTGTTACTCAATCACGCCAGATTGGCTGAACGGATCTGAATTAAATTGAATTAAATATGGCACAGCGATAGTCTGGAATAGCACATAGGCTACTTTTGGGACAATGTCCGTCATCCACGCGGGCAAAGCCGCTGGCAATACCTAGTTTAAATAATACATTAAATTAATACTACGTTTGTAGTTTTGGTCTCAGCAGCCAAAATATAAAGAATCAGGACTGGTGACGCAAGAGCAAGCGACGTACCATCGGCAAACTTTCCGGTGAACCACTTTTCAACCTTATTGCGTTAGTAATAAGGTCGAAAAGTAGTTCGCCGGAAAATACGTTGTCCGAGGAAGCAGCTCGCCTTGAGGTCGAAACTCGCAGCCTTCAGTTCTTTCCTATTGCTTGCGAAGATTTTCGTTTTTAGTGAATTAATGAACGCCTTTGTTCATGCATAATATGCAACCTAATGACACAACACAAGCACTCGCCGAACCGCTAAGCTATTTGATTTGTTGGAAGTAGTAGTAGTATGGGCGTATATTATTTTCATGATTGACTACTTCTTAATGATTATGATAATCATTAAAAATTAACCCCCTTATTTATAAAAAAATTAAACGCTCTATAGTGTTTTCTTTTTTTCAATTTCTTTCGAATTATATTTGAGTTTGAAAGAAAAAGACAAAACACTAAGTAAAATAGGTTTAGACAGCGTTTTAGTTTTTTTTTTTATGAATAAGGAGGTAAATCTGTAACTATCTGCTATATTCGTTCCATATTCAGCCCAGTCCAGCGATTTTTTTTTTGCAATTTCTGACTTTTTTAACTCAAACCTTAGTTGATCCGAGTTTTTTGATCCAGAAAAAAAAAAATTAGCGGGGTAATTGCGTAATACGCTTACAGTAGGAATGGGTTTCACTTCGACAATTCATTGCGTTATAAATTACGTTGTTGAGCAGACAAAATTTTCGAACATAAAAAGCAATGGATTAGGAATCTTTCAAAATCCTCGGATTGTGATTAAAAATGTAGGTATTAACAAATAACACAAGAATGCAATTTATAGCATAAAATACGAGATAACATTAATTTTATTATCTTTAGATTATTGCAGTGCGCGGTAAATTCCACAGATGATAATACAGCTGACGTTGACAGTTGCTAGATGAATATAAAAAAAAATAAAGGCCACTGTCACCTTGGCCGATAAGAATCCATAGTGTCATAGACAAAAGGGTGTTTTTTTTTCCTTATGCTTAGGATATTTAAGTAAGTAAGAGCTCAAACGTTCGTTTCTATAGGTACTTATCAAAATCAGATAATGATAAGCTATCAATTTCTAAAAATGTAAGTTATCTACATAATTAAATTAGTCATCAACGTTCTTAATGATTTAGATTTTAGACTAAGATTCAAGTGACATGACATTTATCCCCATCGCGTTGAGGACAAACAATTGGTTTTCCGGCTGTGCTAAAATCACTGGAGTTACGTAGGGACACACTGTTCAAAACTTATATTATGTAGTGAGCGTTGGGTTTCCCAAAAGAACACAATTATGTTGGAGCACGTATACCGTATTATATAGGTATATTGGGTATACGCTAAACAGGTAGAATTTTATTAAGGTAGTGTGACTTCTGCTGTTGGTCATTTAATATTAAGTCTCATTTACCTTCAAAACTAACATAACACCAGTTAGTAGCAATAAAGTAAAGGAGATATATTTCAAAATGGGCCAGGTCTGTGTGTACACTACCTCAAAAAAAAAAAAATAGAAAAATCCGTAGAATTTGGGAAAAATACAGATAGGTAATTCATTTAAATGTGTGTAGTGTTGTGGTAGTGAATTGATGTTTATTAATTATTTTTATCGACTTTCAACATGGCGTCTCCTCACCGATTACTTAAAAGTTATTCAGTGCTTAAAAACAATGACTGCCAATGATGCTGCCATGTTATTCCTAGCTGAGAAGAAGAGTTGGTAGAAAAGGAGATGTTCCAAAATGTATGGAGCCTGGGCCAGGTACTTGGTACACTATACTTACCTAATAAAAAAAGTAATTAAAAAAACTAAAAAACCCGACTGCGGTAAAAAACTGAAAAGCTAAAAACAAGCCCATTTTAAATTAAATAAAAGTTGGAAGCAGGCGGGACCCATTCCATTTTTATATTTTTTCTAACTCAAATGGGTCCCGCCTGCTTCCAACTTTTATTTAATTTAAAATGGGCTTGTTTTTAGCTTTTCAGTTTTTTACCGCAGTCGGGTTTTTTAGTTTTTTTAATTACTTTTTTTTATTAAGTATAGTGTACCAAGTACCTGGCCCAGGCTCCATACATTTTGGAACATCTCCTTTTCTACCAACTCTTCTTCTCAGCTAGGAATAACATGGCAGCACTGTAATAGAAATGTCATTTGAAAGTAGTTGTAAGTGTCAATAAAACGCGGGAAAGTAGTTGACGTTAGGAAAAGCGCGGGAAAACTGAAGTATGCAAATATTGACACCAAGTTATAAATGTATTGAGTAATCTAACTTATTTATTATTCCATCATTTACAAGGATGTATTTAGATGAGAGAGAAAAATAAGATTCAAAGATTGTGTATGAACTTTTGACTTTCCTTAACACAAGGGGACAATTTGCATTCTTTAAGAAAAATACATTTTTCGCATCTGGCACAGGACTGAATGAATGAATGAAAAATGAGTACGATCATCTTTTTAAATATTTATATGCCAGTGTTACTGAATGAAAAGGCTGTTTTTAGTTTTTGGGCTAAAAATAAACTAGATTTATGAATGACGCTCGCTTCTTCCCGCGACTTCGTCCGCGTGAAATTTCTTGTCGTCGTCCCCCAACCCACCCCGTCGTATCGCATCGCCTGCCCGCGCTATTACTTCGTTTGCGCTTAGCGTCCTTTCTGACTTTTTTCTTTTTGGTTTTTGTTAAATAATTCCTTAAGAATTGGGCTACAAAATGCAATGATTTTTTCAAATCCGACTGGGGTAGTTCTAGAGATCAGCGCGTTCAAAAAAACTAACAAAAAAAACAAACTCTTCCGCTTTATTCATATCTCATCTGTCTCAATCTGTCAAAAAATTTATAGCGTTTACTTACATTTTTGACATTTGATTGTCGGTGGCATGAGATTGCGACTTGAATTTGAACGATTTTAGCTACGAAAATTATTGGCCTTCTGTTATTTATCAAACATCATGTCAACATCAAGTGAATATAGTACATACCAATTCCATGCTTTATTGGCTATAATTGTTCATTTGACCAACCAAGTTAGCATGAGATTAGGCTTAGACCGACAAACATTTCTTTGCATGTCATGGCAGCGCTGCTGGTCAAGACAAGATGTCAAAAAGCTGTCAAATTTAGTACATTTAATTTTAGTTCCTAATTTCGCCAAACGCTAAGGTGTTCGTACGCAGCGCTTATTGGCTGACAAGGCCACGCGCTTTACTGTTTTACCAGGCAGATGTTTGTAATTCGACGAAGCGTTGGTTATCAATTAACACCCGCAGAGCAGAGGCGATTGTTTCAATCTTCCCGAGTTTTGTTTTCAAATTCATTGGACTGTGTATTTTTGAAGTGAAAACTTCTTTTTAGGCTCGTTGAGCGATTTTTGGTACGGGGAAATCTTACGAGATTGCGTCACCGCGTCACCTCAACACCGCGACATGCTATGCATAGTCTACATCGATGGTTCATCGTGGTTTAGCTCGGTGTGTAAGTGAAATGGCGTTATGGCTGTCTAGTTTGAAGCGCGAGATAGAAGACTCACTCGCACCGGAATATAACGAGCGAATTAAAAAAAAAAAGTTTAAATGTAGATTTATGACAAAATGCTATACTTATATCAATTTTTAGCTTAGTACGTTCTTAGCATATTTGAATACCTTCGATGTAAAGCAAATTTTACTGCACAATAAGGAACTGTTTACATATAATCGTATAAAACAGAAAATAGACTGTGCTACTTTGGAATTTTTTGCTATCGAATAAATTTCAAGTAATCATGTTTCAGTTTTAGTAAGTACAGAAGTAGACAGTATAGTCAAATAACTCATATGGAATATCCAAATGATTTAACCATAGAAATATAAAAAACAGGAGAAGTGGCATGGGGGCGTGTCTGTGTCCACGCGTTATGCGCACGCTGCGCCTTTACTCGCCAAATGGCCGTCTCCGCGAACTAGTACGCTTTCGACCGTGGTCACGATAAATTATAAAAATGCCGTGTCGTTCAGTGGTTTCCTGCAAAAACCGAAGTGATATTAAAAACTTCGTATCTCACGGAATCACTTACCATATGTAAGTAAAAGTATTTTACTGTATTTATCTTTAAAATCATAAAAAACAACAAATCGTAAAATATTTCTTGCTTTTACTACGTTATTTTTGTTTTCAAATATCGCAGCGGCTGTACTATTTTTGCAGCAAATACATTGCTCCTTAACCACTACCTTAAGTATGTCGCTAAGCGACTGGACAAGCAATGTAAAAATAACAAAACGATACTTTATTTACGCGGAGCGTCGCATAGTACAGCCGCTGTGTCTTGCGGCGAGATAGTGATGAGGTTATGATCCACTAAAGTAGGCTATCGATAATAATGTCGATTGCCCAACGAATATTATATTGCTATTATAGTTTATTTTTAAATTTGTCAACCGTTTTAGCCCGGTTGGAACACTTGAAAAGATGACGTTTAGTACGGTTGGAAAACCTTTGAGAATGTAAAATAATCTTTTTTACTGTTTTTGATTATTTTACAGCGTACCTAGTTGAGAAATGCATAACCAACGGTCGTAAAGTAAGTTTATTAATGTTTAGGTGGAGTGTTTTTGGGTTTAAATTATCGCATCTTCATGCTATTTCCTTACTTTTTTTTGGTTTTGGTATTTTACTTCCGATAAAGTCTTTAACTATGCACCACAAGATTCGAATGCGTTGTAGTAATCGGTATGGTTCAGATAAAATATTAGTGATTTTTGCTTAAAATAAGTCAACATATTCATGCTATTTATTTGTTATGCATGAGTATGGCATGTGTTTGTTTTCATATATTTAACTATTTCTTAACTAAGGGTTTTTTTTTTTAATAACAAAAGCCTATTCGCCTGTTGCCTGCAACCTGCTTACTCATCGTGAGGTTAAGAAGTATAGACCGCGCGGAACTAGTTGACCGCGCCTTAGGTATGTGAGCGGTGGGATGGAGGAGCGGGGGCGCATTACTCAGTACGTGCGTTGCGAACCGCCGCCTCACTCCTGTCTCAGCGGCCAACTAGTTCCTAGACTATAGACTATAGCTTAAGATACTTATTATGTTAATGATAAATAAGTTCTTATAGTACCTTTTTAGCTTCCCAAAAGATACAAATACAAAAAAAGAATGGATTGATGCCACAGGAAGGCCACCTAACTGGTTCCCAACAAAATATAACACCATATGCTCAATTCACTTTAAGGCAGAAATGTTCCAGCCTCTAAAGAAAACTCGCAGGCTTTTTGAATGGGCAATCCCAAAATTAAGAGTACGTCAAGTACTGAACAAATACCTCCACTTTACAGGTCAGTGAGTAAACACATCATAACAGGGTTCAGCAATTCCTATGGTTTCACAGCCTAAACCAACTTAACCGGATTGTTTTAATTTATTGATTCGTGTTTATTTTTAATATACATTTTTTTTTTATTTAAAATATATAATACTTTCTGGACATATCATTCTTTATTATATTTTCAGGACCCCAAATTTTTCTTGTACAGTAATAAATGGAAGTATCGATAACTTTCCGATTTAGTCAATCACTAGCGTATATGTAAAATAAATTGCTTTTTGCACAACACAATAATAACGCCAGATGTTTTTGTGTGAGTAAGTTGTACGGTGCATGGTAAATGCACGCTGTGTGTGACGAGTTAAGGTTTATAATTGATTGTGTAGTATGTTCTGATTTATGAATTGCAAGTGTGTGCGCGACTTTATATCTATTGCTTTTATTGAACTACATGTGTAGTAGTGGCGCGGTGGTGGGGCCAACCTAGCGACATCGGCTTCTGATACATTTTCAACTACCGGGCATATCTCTTTCTTTCATATATCTATGGATTTAACCATATACATTTGGTTTTATAGGAACTTTAAAAAAACTTTTTTACAAAAAAATACAACCGACTTCCAAAAACAACACTACAAAGTAAAAAATAACTTAAATTTCGAAAGTCGGTGTCTAGTTAAATGTATTTTCGTTTTTTGCCACCGACTTCCGAAATTAAAGTTATTTTTTACTTTGTAGTGTTGTTTTTAGAAGTCGGTTGTATTTTTTTGTAAAAAAGTTTTTATTTTTCACTTTTTAGTTGTGTACCTACCCCACACAAATTCAAATACCACTACCTGCAAAACAAACTAGAACATCATCCATATAAAAGTGAGGAAAAAATACGTATTACTGAAGCTAACTCAAAAACTACCAAAGCAAAGTTAATCAATTTTATATGGGACCAACTGTGATGTATACCCTCTCGAATAAAACAAAAAAAAATCCAAATCGGTCCAGCCATCTTCGAGTAATCGGGGAACATACATAAAAAAAAAAATAAAAAAAAAAAAAGTTCCGACGAATTGAGAACCTCCTCCTGTTTGAAGTCGGTTAAAAACACAAAGTTAACGACGTTTTCACTTCTGTCGGCAGTACCCCCGACTGTCAATTCTTTTCGTCTAGAATAAATACCTGTCCGTATTTATTCTACATGATTTGAAATTGGAAAGTTATCGCCGCAGAGAATTGCAATTCTCGCAATACCAATGGCTTTGCCGATACGCCAGAGACAAACTTGATGTGAAGATGTCCCATGCAATGCATGCCTTGTATTAATTACACCAGCGTCCATCATCCATAACTATTATGTAATTGGTATCATTTTTGCTTGGCAACATAAGTAAGACTGGTTGTGGGCGTGTTGTAGTAATTCCCCCGATAAAAACGAAGTACTAGTATACCTACTATGCTAATTTTCAGTTTTCAAACGAAGTCTGTTACATAATCACATCATCAATTTGCATAAAATACCTATTACTTATTTATATAATGCAACAATTTATAATACTCTTTTTACTTATACTTAATAATAATTACCTACTTGCGCTCTGCACGTGTAGCATGAGCACCATAAGAAACGGGTTTAGTCGACGGAAGAATAGATAAAATGACAGATTGTAGAAATATTTCTACGCATTCTACGCGTCTCTTCCGTCGACAAAACGTCGTCATGCCACGCGTGCTGTAGTCCCTGCCAGTATAGAGATTGAAATAGTTTTCTGCATCTAGTTATTCAGCCTGCATTTGAAGCCAGCTGTATAAAAAAAATATTATAAAGGATTGAACATGGTTTTGTCGCGAACAAGGCGCACGTGCACGTCCCCCATTTTTTTATCTAGCTCGGATAACATATCCATGCTACTTTTGTAACGTCTTTTGTCAATTTGTGAACGTTATCGATAGGTACCTGGCGGTTATGAATACAATTGGCGCCGCTTTCGTTGTTGAAGCGCATACGCATTCGCTCCGATCGTTATCGTTAGGTAGCGAAGAAAATAAATAAGTTTGATTTGTTATTGTGAAGCGGACGACCGACTGGGCAGGTGGTAGCGGCGGGCGTTCCCAGTTGGGAAGCTTTGAAACACATTTTATAAATCAGCCACATTTCAAGAAAACTCCCTCGTCCCCCGACCCGCCGCTTTGCATCACTGGATTCATGTTTTTACATAGCTGGATTCGACGTCTCAAGGATTGTACTGCATTCAGCATTACAATATTCCTCATAGTTTCAAATTTGGCCATACACGCCCACTTGAAAAATTTACCCTGATATATTTTTTTATTCACATTCTCGAAAACCGCTGTAACGATTTTGATGAAAGTTGCAATATAGAGGTTTACGGGGGATAAAAATCGATCTAGCTAGGTTTCATATCTGGGAAAATTCGTTTTTTTCTATTTTCACACGAGCAGAGCTCGGTCGATTAAGTAATATTTTAAAAACTAGATGAGGTCGGCTTTTCTTATCAGCCTACACTTTTTCTTATATCTATGGCTAAAACCAACTCAGAGGTCAGTCTTTTAAATCAGGAACTAATAGATTAGTGTCTGAATTGGTCATTTGAGAACAGAAACACAGATTTGAGTGGACGTTTGTCGTCTGTCTGATTAAAGAACCATGCGATTACCTACCTACATACAATGATATTAAAAATAAAAACGTAAAAACTGACTTCTAAAACCTAAAAAGAAAAAAATAAATTTCATAAAAAAAATTTAACAGCTTCTGAAGTCGGTGTCAAGCTAAGGTGCATTGAAGAATTGAAGACACCGACTTCAGAAGCTGTTAAGTTTTTTTTATTTATGAAATTTGTTTTATTCGTTCTAGGTTTTTGAAGTCGGTTTTAACTTTTTTTTTAAGTACGGCCAGCAACAGAAGTCGGTTAACACTGCTATTTTTTGACGTCATCTAAATTAACACAAAATGATTCGATAAACTGCTTTTATTTTCGTTTAACTGTTAAGAGGTAATGTTCTTAAATTTTAATGACCTTTTGTTCGAATTTGAATTAAATATTTCGCTCAAGTGTTAATTTACTTTTGTTGCTGACTGTAATATACAATTACATCTGCCCAAGACGAACGAAAAGATCATCAAAATCCGCTCAGTAATGCGCGAAGATACATTAAATACATTTATGCATATCCTATCCTTTATATCATAGACAACATTAGTTTAGGTTATGTATGACTAGCTTTTGCTCGCGGCTTCGCCCGCGTGGATGTCGGAAAATATCCCACGGGAACGTGTACTACCGAAAAATCCTTCCTTATTCCTTGTCTACATTATAAAGGGAACCTCTGTGCAAAATTTCAGCTTTCTAGGTTTGCGCTGGCCGTTGATGAGTCAGTCGGTCAGGACTTCTCTTTTTAATTTATATAGAAGACAGTAGTTATAATTTGTTATCTACAACGATATGTGAAAAGGTTAAGCTGTTTGTAATTATAAACAGTTAAGTATGCCTAATTAATGAACGCTGTTTGTTTACTTTTAATATCGCAGATGTTAATTTATAAACAATAATTTTATTGTCCCTATGACTTATCCCTTACCCTATGACCTGTTACCTGTAAAGCATTGATGCTATGATCAAGCCTCGTTGATATAATGCTGGCTGACATTCAATCATTCAAATATGGAATATCTTCTGTCAAGAAAACAATCCTCGTTTCCTTGACAGGATGACATAAATATAGAATCAGGTCAGGGCTCGGCAAAGAATTAATTTCACATCATTCTCCTGCCCTTATCCCAATCTATTTGGGGTCGGCGCAACATGTCCTTTTTTTCCATACTTCTCTATTATTCGTCATCTCGGTAGTCACCCCCTTTCTAGCCATGTCATCTTTCACACAATCCATCCATCGTTTCTTTGGTCTTCCCCTACTCTTATAGCCATCGACATTCATACTCAAAACTTTCCTCACGACATTTTCCTCACTCCTCCGCATCACATGCCCATACCATGACAGCCGATTTCGGCACAACTTTTCAGTCACCGGTGCCACTTTTAGACTTCCTCTTATGTACTCATTTCTTATTCTATCCATTCGTGTAACAACACACATCCCTCTTAGCATTCTCATCTCAGCTGCATGCAACTGCTTTTCATTTTTATCCCTTTTGTGGCCCAACATTCTGATCCATACAAGACAGCAGGTCTAACCATTGTTTTATATATCTTCCCCTTAAGTTTAAGGGGAATGCGGGAGTCGCAGATTGTCCCCGTGACCTGCCGCCATTTCATCCATCCAGTGTTAATCCTATGCTTAACCGTCCGATCTACTTCGCCATCGCTTTGCACGAGTGAACCGAGATACCGAAAGTCGGAACAGACTGGGAGAAGCGCGCCATTAAGCGCTATGCCTCCAGAACTGGAGATACCGCAAAGAATTAATTTAGTAGGAGTATTATTTGATATTTGATCTAAGCTTAAAATACTGAATGCTTGCTTGCTTTTGTTTGCTTGGGGCTTTCAGCCTCATATAAGTAGAGTCCCTCTCGTATTATTTAGTAGTTCAGTAAATCTCCTACTGTGAGGTTCGAGCCCTCACAGTACTTATAGTACATCCATAATTGTGTAAGTCCCATGTAACAGGGGGCGAGCATGTTGCCATCAACCGGGCACAAATCCAGACTCCGGGCTGCTGATGGGATATTTCAAATGGAAAAACCCAATAACACTTTGTTCCCGACCCGGAAATCGAAACCAGGAAATATAGAGCAACACGGCCCCCGGCGGACCGGAGGCCGTGGAGGAGACCTCTGGTCCGTCGGGGGCCGTGTTGCTTGCTCTATGCCAGGAACCCTGCAGTAGCGCGTCAATTTTATAAAAAAAGTGTTAATTAAGTCAATTTTAATTTTTATAAAAGATGTTTGTCCAAAAACACATAATTGTTTACATGTTTGGAAACTAAATTGCGAACACAGTATATATTTAGAGAATGTTTATGTGTCGCAGTAAGATGGTTCAAGATTCAAGATTCTTTATTGTCATAATGTGTGTGTTTGTTCTTTGTTTGTCTTTTTTTGTACTATACAGAGCAAGCAAATTGTTCAATTACAATATAAAAGGAGCATTCATGTTTGGCCTTTGCGCATGGTTGCAGCCATGCCATGATATAGGTAAGTTATATCCCTACCATAATAGATTATTGTGAAAACGGCTCATAACTCTTACTAGGAATAAAAGTACTATAAGGGCAATCCGACCAAATAGGTTAGGTTAGGTTAGAACTGTGACCAAATACGCGCGAGCCGAGCGAGCGTCAGCGAAGCGAGTGGTGCCGTGGCAGCGGCCACCGAGCGCTACGTCGAAATTGGTCGCAGTAGCAAAATCAGGGCATTCCGACAGTTTTCTTATAACTATAATATCCCGGTAGATAGCTATATCCCTAGGAATATATTATATCACGGCTACAACCATAGAATCTTTATGTTCTAATTAATTATGTTAATCTGTTCTGTGGCTACAACCATCTTACTGCCACATAATGTCGTTCTTATTTCATAATACAGTCCTACCAACTTATCTGTGAACTGAAAGAGGACGCCACCGTCGATGCGTCGACACAATCGAATGACATGCGTCGGCACAATCGAAGACATTTCAACATGACGGCCGTAGTTCCAATTTTCGCCATTTCACAGATAAGTTGGTAGGGGTGTACTGGCATTGTTTTGACTATTTGTGTCTACTGCCGAAATTGAGCAAGAGAGGAAAAAACAATACGGCTCACTCTACATAAAGCTCATAGGAAGTTTTATATGGAAGAACGATAGGAGTACCTACTTACAATATTAACGTCCCTTTTGTCGTTTTCTTTCTATGCACAAAATGTTTGTGAATAAATGTGCTGAACACAATTTTGGTGGAATCGCGCCTTAACATTTGCAAAATGCTTTTCTGCGACCGACCATAGACATTTTTTGTTCTTTTGTTCCTTGTGGAACAGGCTAAGGTCAGAGACCATGCTACCTAGTCATCAGTTAGTTCATATTTTTTTTGTAAATTCAGTTAAATTCATCAGTTTATTCCGACCATAGGCAATGTAAGGGTAAACATTGTGAAGAGCCATACCAAAGAGCATAAACATACTATTCGATTTGTTTATGCAACTGTACCTGTATGTGTGTTTACAGTCAGGTAAAGAGGTTCATGTATGCAGTATGCAGGTAGCAATTTTTTTACCTCTGCCCAAGCTGAGGAGGGAGGTGACGCGCGGATTTTTTTTTCCTTTTTTATGGTATTACGATTAGTGTTATGTACTTTATTTAAATTACAATCTAGCCTAATCATAAGTAATTTAATATAACTTTTGTATAAATGTTATAATGTTAAATGTTTAATACTTATAACTGTTATGTAACTATAAAATAAAATTAAGAAACCTCGTGGGGTGCGGGACGAAATTCGCGCGAGCAATTCAAGTAACTTGTACGGAAGTGTACAAACTGGCGCGAATAATCGCGCGACTTCCTAATAATTATATCAATCGACGCGCATAGTCGCGTCCTGCGTGGACATCCATAACTACTGTAGGTATTATGTAACTCTGATTTTTAATTTGCCAGACTAAAATGACATAACTTAGCATGACTAAAATGTCAAAATGACAATGAAAAACGTCGATTGCAGCTGTCATTTTAGTCTAGCCTCATTTGGCTGATTGTTCAATAGTCAGATAATTTTTATCAGAGGAATAAATATGGCGGTTTGACAGCTTTTGTATGGAAAATATGTCAAACTGTCACATTTATTCTTCAGGTAAAAGTTATCAACCTATTGAACAATCAGCCCTAAGCGGAATTGTATCACTATCGGTTATAGTGTCGTCAGCTTGCGGCATAATAGTGGCGCCATCTAGACTGCCGTAAATAGTAGGTATGTATGCACAGCAAAATAACGGATGATAGTTACATCGAAGCATGGTCTATCTCGGTGTGTAGCTATTTATTCAACAAAATGATCTATTTAAGCGCATTCCTTCCTTATGCTCGGTTGTTAAGGTCCTCAGATAAACCATTGATAGTAATTCACTCACTTTTAAGCTAAATTCTTCCTTAACTTTGTATTCAGAAACACAATATCAATAATCACTATGAATGGATAAACTCCGTTTAAATACCTCAGAAACTTGACATTAGTCCACTAAGAATTAGGTACCTAATAAGAAAACCCAATAACAATTTGCTTGACTTGATACTTAGCAGTATCGCTTAGACACTTGAACAAGGAGGCAGTAAAAATACCACAAGTATATGTAGATCAAAAAACTTTTTTACAAATAAATACAACCGACTTCCAAAAACAACACTACAAAGTGAAAAATAACTTTAATTTCGGAAGTCGGTGTCTAGTTAAATGTATTTTCGTTTTTTGCCACCGACTTCCGAAATTAAAGTTAATTTTCACTTTGTAGTGTTGTTTTTGGAAGTTGGTTGTATTTTTTTTTGAAAAAAAGTTTTTATTTTTCACTTTTCAGTTGTAGTAGCTACCCCACACAAATTCTAATACTACTACCTGCATAACAAACTAGAACATCATCCATATAAAAGTGGGGTAACAAATACTTATTATTGAAGCTAACTCAAAAACTACCAAAGCAAAGCTAATCAATTTTATATGGGACCAACTGTGATGTATACCCTCTCGAATAAAACAAAAAAAAAAATCCAAATCAGTCTAGCCATCTTCGAGTAATCGGGGAACATATTAAAAAAAAAAAAATGAAGATCGCTAACAGTTACAGACTAACATTCATCAATAACCTATTGCAGTCCACTGCTGTACTTGGGCCTCTTCCAGGCTACATCACACAATACCCTGACCTCTCGCATCTGCCTTTCGCATCCAGTCTTGTCGTTTTATGGTTGTTGGTTATTTAAAAATAAAAATAAATAGTAACCCGCCACGCTTCGTTATTATGTCATTTGGCCATCACAAATATTATTTAATATTACGTAATCTAAAATAGTTTTACAAAGAAGCTATAGAGAGTAGACTGCTAAAGAGGACATTAAAAATAAACATGAATGATGCCTATGAATCAATCCATTGCTACTATTACCACTGCATAGCATAAAATTCTTCCAATGTTGGCTAAATTGTTGTATTAAAATAAAGTAAAAAGTAAGTAAAAATATTCTTTATTTTCTTATAAAACCTAATTAGGGGACAAACAAGCTAATGGCCGACCTAATAGTATGTTGTCAACGCAGCATATGCAATACCTACCCAGAGGCATCACAGGTGCGTTGTCATTCCAGAGACAATGCTGGAATGCCTTATGTGCCTGTATTATCAGTATCTTAGAATGTGAATCATTTGGCTACTTTTTACATATTTAGTTTATTATTCAACCCAGGCATGAAGAAGTTTCTAGTTTTTGTATGCACTTTTTTATGTTTAGAACACCTATTGTGTTCTAATTAATGCAAAATGATGTAACCTGACAAGAATCAAGGAGGAATTCAAGTAGTAAGTCATAACAAGGAGTAAATTTTGGTTGTTAAGCTATGAAAGTTGTCAGTTTAACATAGATACAACTATATTTGTTTATAATACACACAATTTATCTGTGTTAGTGTGTAACTGCTAAAAATAGCATTATTATTTTGTTCTCAGAAAGTCAGAACTTGTAAACGCCACATACTATTTAAAGATACTTGGTAAACGAAACGCATACCTATCCATTCCTTTCACCTCCAAAACATACATTCTTTTTTTAAATCCGTTTTTTTTTCTTAACATACTTGTTATAACATCAATCCGTACAGCCAAGAGTACGTTCTCTTTAGCACTTTAAATTGCAAATAAAAAGAGAAGGCCTATGTGGGGCACTCACCTCAAACAGCAAGGCAGCGAATTGCAGTAAAAAATCCAATGATTTTATCCAAAGTTTCTTATTATATCACAACACACAAATCCAAAGAGGCACAAAACTAGGTTCGAGTTCACTCGACTGCACGTAAACTACTGATGATAAAAACAGGCGCGTTATTCCAAGAATTATTTTGTTGTTTTTAATTCACGCTGTTTTCGCGAATATGTCATGACATACGTTGCGCACGAGTCGACTGTCTAAGTGATGAACGAACAATCTGCCTACCTACCTGCTCGGAGTTGCCAGTTTGCTAAATATAATTCTGCCTATTTATTTTTAGAATGTATTTTTGTTTGATTTTTTTCCGTAGTTTATTCTACAACTATGATGATTTGAATGTGATCGAGGAAGAATAAATTACTGATAGATGAAATTTAAGCCCACGTATGCACGGACGTAAAAAGAACAAATAGAAAGCGGTACATGTATTCTGTTCGCACAGCCGCGGTTTTTACCCGTCGCGATTTTTTATCGCGCGGTGTTCGATTTACAACGCTCGGTGTTGAGCGCTGAATGAATATGACATACGAAGTTTTGTACTTCTGTACCCACGGTCGCTAAAAAATCGCGCGCGTTTATAGAATACAACGTAATGAAATAAAAAAAAGCAGATTATAGGAGCTGTGGTATTTGTTCGTAAATAAATATACGACCCTGGTGAATTGGACACGAAAATATTTATCGAATTAATCCGACATAAGCGGTATTCAGTAACTTGACAGTTCAATCTGCCTAGCCTTTTCCCTATGTTGGGGTCGGCTTCAAGTCTAACCGGTTGCAGCTGAATACCAGTATTTTACGTAGAGCGACTGCCTATCTGACCTCCACAACCCAATTACTGGGTAATACGATACCCCTTGGTAAGACTGGTTGTCAGACTTTCGGGCTACTGACGACCCGTAATGACTGTCAAATATCCATGAATGACAACCGGGACCAACGGCTTAACGTGCTTTCCGAGGCACGGAGGAGAATCGGTACCTATGTAAAGATGGTCACCCATCCACGGACCAACCCCGGCAAGCGTAGCTTAACCTGATGGACCGACCCGTGCGGCTGTTATTACTTAGCCACGAGCTCCTTCGTTCACGTTCAGTAACTTGACAGTTGAAGGGACAATAAGTTCCTGACAATAAAAAGGAAATGGAGTGAAAAAAGAATTAGCGAAACTACCTTGTGGTGTGTAGTTTTAATTGAAACATGTTATATTCGATTAACCTACTAATATTATAAATGTGTAAGTTTATATGTTTGGATGTTTGTTACTCAATCACGCAAAAACGGCTGAACGGATTTGGATGAAATTTGGCACACAGATAGTTTATAACCTGGATTAACACATAGGACACTTTTTAACCAGATAGTAGGTTTCCGTGGGATAACTTTCGACATCCACGCGCGCGAAACCGCGGGCAAAAGCGAGTACCATAATATAAACGATAAGTAATTTAAAAACGAAAAATTATTTTGCTTTGAACTGCCAAGTTACTGAATTACGATCAAAAGTCCAAGTTTAGTAAATAGAGTTCAAAAATGTACATACGAATCCTTAAGTCCGTACTCCACAATTTCAGTGCACCGTGCGGCGCGGCCGCGGCTGCCGCCGGGCCGGCGCCGGCTCGTAAAGTGCGCCGCCGCCGTCTGGAGTGCCACATACTCAAGGCCGTGGCGCTCGGCAATGCTGAGTCGAAGAACGTGTAGGTAAATAAAATATTGGAATAATCAGTCATTAGCCCACGTCCCCACAGACGAAATAAAATCGCGGCAGATTAAAATCCCTAGCGCGATTTTTCCCGCCTTCAAATGAGCGTTAAAAAATAACTTCGACCTGATTTGTCATGCAATAACCTTATAGCAATTCTAGGATGTGGACAATTTATTAATGTCTGTAGGTACTCAATTAGCTTCATCGTTTGGCTTTCTTCCCATCTTGATTAAATAAATAATTTGCAAATAATGTTCGCTTTGTGAACGTCAACTGTGATTTCCATAAAATCGCGGTGGATTAAAATCGCCTAGCGCGATTTTTCCTGCTTCAACAGAGTGTACAAACGAGCGTTAAAAAATCACTTCGAACTGATTCTTCGTGTATTATCCTTATCGCAATTCTAGGATGTGGACAATTCATTAATGTCTGTAGGTACCCAATTAGCTTCATAGTTTGGGTTTCTTCCCAACTTGAATAAATAAATGATTTGCAAACAATGTCCGCCTTGTGATTGTGAACGTCAATTCCTTAAGTTAAGAATAACATTGAGACTAATTGGGAGGATTTTATTTTAAAACATGCCGAAGAAAGAATAATTTCTGGATAAAGGCAATGTGTCATATTAAAAAAAAGTATTTGTAGCAAACTTCTTCTTCAAAGTAGCCAAAAATAATAGATTTATAAACAGGGACCACACCAAGTTACAAAAACCAGTTCATGAAAAATCTACCATAATATCAAAAATATCAATATCATAAGTCAAAAATAATAAGAGAAATACCATTGGCTTTTTTAATATAATTTTTATACCATAGTCGCGCTCGGGTAAAGATTTTTTTGATATTATGACGACCTAGATGCGTTTATGGGAGATTGGTCGGAGAAGGCAACAAAGAACAATGGAAAGCTATAGGGGAGACCTTTGCCCAGCAATGGGGCAATATAGGTTTACTAAAAAAATGCGAAAGCGCGACGATTCTAGTAGAACAAATTCCATGAAGTTTTCATAGAAATTGTGCTACTAGAGTCGCGTCGCGCTGTCGCGCTGCGCCTGTTTGCGGGCTTTACAGTTACGCGATACTCGCACGTACACACACACACTCGTATAATAATAGAAAGAGATAGAGAGAGTGAGAAAGTCACGTGGAGAGGCGTAACGCTCTTTTTTAGGGTTCCGTACGTCCGAATGAAAACACGGAACGCTTCTTAAAGGATCACTCGTGTGTCTGACGTTCGTTTGTCACAGCCAATTTGCTCCGAATGTACTGGACCCATTAGTGTATAAATTAGGAAGATAAGATTCGCGCTCCTCGACGTGGACCGCATAAATTGTGTTAACGCATACAATTGACTTTACACAATCGAACTGCGTTTGTGTAGCACGTTAAGTAAAATTACCGTAATCGTCTAAATAAGCAGCAGCAATGCCTTCATGTGTTTTCAAAATGTGCACAAATAGTTCAAAAACCAAAAACAAGTTCCACGGGTAAACCCGTGGAACTTGTTTTTGGTTGTTTTTGGTTTTCAATTAATTAACATTTCTGGCTGTACTTACGAGTGAAAAGTAAACTTTTCACTCGTAAGTACAGCCAGAAATGTTAATTAGTTGAAAATAAAATTATAATAATATTTAATGTTTGGTTCGCCATGTTTGAGAGAGCGAGATAGACAAGCAATGTCATTCATAATCGTAAACATTCGGCGGCTAACACGATTTCGCTTATACCAATGACTAGACCGATTAAATTCCGGCTACATATCAAGCTATACATTTCCAGTTTACACTGACGTCTCATTGTAAGGAAATCTTATACAATGCGAGATCAGCTTATACTGGAATGTATAGCTTGATCTGTAGCTGTGCGTACGCATATGAATTTCTGTAACCCAAACACGAACGTGTAATGTAAATTAATTAATTTTGAATATGGAGTTCACTTTTGGGGGGAAAACTATAAAAAAAAAGCTTTGCAAACTTTACCGTGTGACATATTAAATCAAAATGCTTGTTTTGATGGTTTCAAATATATATTTTTTAATAATTTAAAATAAAACGTTTTAAAGTTATTAAAAGAAAATCTCAGTTATCTCCGAAACAGCTGAGCCTACAATTTAAAAAAAAAATACCAGGAATTGTTCTATACTGGTTGTATGTTGATTAAAATATGATTCGCTTCCGTAACTAATGTGGCTTTACAGGATTATAATTTATAATCAATAAAATCAGCAATACAACTCCATAAGTTAGAATTGACCTCAAATCTCATGATTTCATGAAATAGTCATTCAATAGGTTAATATGAACTTATGGAGTTGTATTGCTGATTCTAATGATTATAATTCTATAAAGCCATATTAGCTACGGCCGCGTCTCATATTTTTATCAACATAGGTACTACCTGACACTGACCTGCAAATTGCAAAAAACGTAAGAAAATTTGAATTTCGCGGGCTACCTTAGCGCATCCTCCTTAACGCACAAATGTTGTTTTATTTTTATGTTATTTTGTATAAAAGAGTTTTAGTAGGTAGGCAGTATAAGATAAGTGTTATGTTCGTAATATTAGTAATTAATGTAAATTGTAAATATTCGTATGCCGCTTTTAGCAGCGGATTTGTCCTGAAGGCCAATTCTCGTATCTAAAAACGTTCATAATCAAGTCTCAATCTCATGCCAGCTACATACAAATGTCAAAAATGTAGGCAAATGCTATACAATTTTTGACAGATTGAAACTTAGATGATATTCCGAACATTGTTAAAAATACGGGATTCGCCCCTCGGATTTCCTGAACTTCCCTACCTACTAACCTAGTGCCTACTAACCTCCTACGAATAAATATTTTCGTCTTTGTTTTTGTCAAATAACAAATGCACACGTTTAAATTATTATTGTACAGACGCCAGCACATCAAGCCACCCGAAACTGTCAAATTTTCCCAATCAACCTTGAACCTAATGCTTTAGCGATAAAGATGAAAATCTATTAAAGAAATTTGACAGATTGTAGTAGCTTGATGTGCTGGCGTCTGTACCTTTATAAAATCATCAGAAAGTTAATGACAAAAAAAAACAAAGTGTAACGCGAAATCTCCCCAAATGAAAAATATTCGCAAGTATCTGGCAACACATTTCCGATTCACCTACCTGTTATTGAAATAGTCATGCGTCATTGAGTAGAAGTGATGGCAGTAACTCTGATAACAGTTGTGGGAAAGAGATAAAACATAGACACATTCTCTATTCTTTGGCAGAAATTCGAGTACAAGCTTTACATTTTTTACTAGCCCTAGAATACTAATCTTATTTAAATCGAAATTTTGTTTTAAAACTTTTAAGTACTTGAATTTAAGAATCTATAAACGAAATAACAGCATTACAGCATTATACCTTCCATAAATTCAAAACGTTTTTTCAGACAATCTCTAAATAGTCCAAAATTTAAGCTTATGTAACGCGAGAAAACGCTAATAAATAAAATTATTTATGCAAGTAAAGTTGTTCCGGGAGCCTTACCACGGCTTAGAAGAGCACGGCTATCTATCTCGCTCGCTCACTGCGTCACACACGATGAATTAAAAATAATAAATCTTCCACAATTCGCTCATTTCATTCAATCACCGTCTTCGATCAAATACTATTGTTGATCGAAGCCTATTTCCCTTGGTCATGCCATTACTTGAGAACGGGTTGATCGATTTGTTTTGTTTATTTTTTTTTTGTTTTATTCTCCTTCATTTTTTCTCTGTACAAGAAAGAAAAAAAGAAATTGTAATTTTGACAGGATAGGTCTGGCGGGTCAGCTTGTACAGTTCTACCAACTTATTTGTGAACTGAAAGAGGGCGGCACCGTTGATGCGTCGACACAATCGAATGACATGCGTCGGCACAATCGAATGACATTTCAACATGACGGCCGTAGTTCAAATTTTCGCCATTTCACAGATAAGTTAGTAGGAGTGTAACGCATGGACCTAATATAGGTCCATGGTGTAACGTCTAGAAGCATCATAACTTTATAAGTAGGGTTGCCAACGCAACCCTACTATAAAATATAGTAAGTATACTGCTGTAATAGAGGCAAAAAAAAACGCGTTATTCAGAGATTCAATCAATCTGCCTAGCCTTGTCCCAAGATAGGTGGTGGTGGTGGTGGTTGGCGGTGGTGGTGGTGGTTGGTGGTGGTTGGTAGGTGGTGGTGGCGGTGGTGGTGGTGGTGGTTGGTGTTTGTGGTGGTTAGTAGGTGGTGGTTGGCGGTGGTGGTGGTGGTTGTTGGTAGGTGGTGGTGGTGGTTGGTAGGTGGTGGTGGCGGTGGTGGTGGTGGTTGGTGGTTGGTGTGGATGGTGGTGGTGGTGGTGGTGGTAGGTGGTATTTTACATGTAGCGAAAAGGAGCGACTTTCTGTCTGACCTTACAATATACATACATTCACACGGTCTAGGGATATTTTTAAAAAAGCGAATTACTATCAATGTGTTAATCTTATAATAGATCTTTACCTATGAAATTGCCGTTTTGTATGAAAAAATTTAAACGACTTTTATTCATGCATTTTTTATTTGTATTAATCGAACTAATCACCCATGCAATCAATGCATCTTTGCCAACGCAGTGGCAGTTTATTGATGCCCTTCTTAAAGAAATCAGCTGGACGGGAGGCAACAAATTCTTCAAAGGCATTTTGTACTGCCTCTCGGGTATTTAATTTTTTTCCCGCCAAGAAGTTATCCAAATTCTGGAAAAAGTAGTAGTCTGTAGGCGCAAGGTCTGGTGAGTAGGGCGGATGACGGAGAGCTTCCAACCCCAGTTCTTGCAACTTGGAGACCGTCTGCTGTGCAGTATGAGGTCGCGCGTTGTTGTGCAGGAGCAGCGGAGACGAGCGATTGACCAATGCTGGTTGATGTGCCAGCTTCTCCATCATTGTGTTCAGTTCTTCACAGTACACATCTGAAGTAATGCTCACCCCGTTTGGTAAGAAGCTGTGATGAATCACACCGGCGCTAGACCACCAAACAGTGACCATCACTTTTCTAGGGGTAAGTTTTCGTTTAGGGCATTGTTTAGGTGCTGAACCAGGATCCAACCAACTTGCTGAGCGCTTGCGGTTATCAAACAGAATCCATTTTTCATTGCAGGTAGGTAACAATGCGGTTCAAAATTCCTTCATTTGTGTGTATGTTGAGCGCAATAAAAATTAATGTAACTGCTGGTAAAATAGTTCAAATTAATTCAATTATTTGACCTTCTGGCGATCATTGAGTTCGTGGGGCACCCATTTGTCAAGCTTTTTTACCTTGCCAATTTGACGCAAATGGACCAATATTGTTTTGACGCTAACGTCGAAAGCTGCTGCTAATTCAGCCGTAGATTGTGTATAATCAGCTTCCACAATCGCCTTTAATTCGTCATTGTCGACCAAAGTCTTCGGACGACCGCGAGGTTCATTTTTCAGGTCGAAATTTCCAGAACGGAAGCGAGCAAACCGATAACAAGTGGTGCGTTGGTTTGTAGTGTTAGCTCCGTAAACGTCGTTGATGTTGCGTGCCGCTTGTGCCGCGTTGCTGCCACGACGGTACTCATATTCCATAATTACTCGAATTTTTAACGTATCCATGATGACGAAAAAGATTGAAATGCGATGAAAATGTAACACTAATTAATAAACAAATGACTACTTTTGGAAAAAAAATCCATGTTTTTAAAATAAAATTAATTTGAAATTAGAATTCTTAGCCAAACAAAAATTATTTTGATTTGAAATGGCCAGTACTGCAGAACGGCAATTTCATAGGTAAAGACCTAATTAATATGTGACAACAATGGGTGACATTAAACAAGAGAAAACGTTGACGACCGTAGTAGTATGAATATAGGAGTATGATATATACATATATGATGTAAAATGTCTGTAGTACGTAGATATTATAATACTTAGACACAGAAAAGGAAGATATTGATAATATCAAAGATCACAATGGTTTTTCCATTCTCTATATTTAGCATCACGATTTAATGACTTTGAATTCTGACGTATTTGTCTACATTTTGATTTAATTAGAATAACAAAGGAATTACCCTAATAATTATCTTTCTATTTATCTTATCGACCTTTTTCTTTGTTTTTTTTTCGTATTATAATCATGTAGATAATGCAGTATAGGTATTAAGGCGCTACCCCGAGAAAAAAAATCGCGTTCTTCAGAGGTTCAATCAATCAATTTGCCTAGCTTTTTCCCAACTATGTTGGGGTCGGCTTCCAGTCTAACCGGATGCAGCAGAATACCAGTATTTTACATGGAGCGACTGCCTATCTGATCTCCACAACTCATTTACTGGGTAATAATGCGATTCCCCTTGGTAAGACTGGTTGTCAGACTTTCGGGCTTCTGACGACCCGTAACGACTCAAAGATCCACGAATGACAGCCGGGACCAACGGCTTATCGTGCTTTCCGAGGCACGGAGGAGTCTCGGTATGTAAAAATGGTCACCCATCCACGGACCAACGACCAGCACCCTAATTGCGTAACACACTATCAATCGGAGTTGGTTTCATTTTGACAGCACAACAACATTCATTGCGTTATTTTCGGTGTTGAGAAGACAAATTTTTCAAACATATGAAGCAATGGATTAGCAATTTGTTACAGAATGATTCAAACTCCGATCGTTAGTTAATTACGCAATTAGGGTCCTGATTTGATTAACCTTATGGATCGATCCGTACGGCTGTTATTACTGAGCCACGAGCTCCTCAACAGTGGAAACATTATGGGCTGATTATGTTATGGGCTAATTAACAACAATTAACACAACAACGTAATTAACTTAGTGAATGTGACTGAACTGTCAAAATGAAAGGCATTGCGATCGATTGTCATTTTATGTGTGTTGCTGCACAATTACCCCGCTGCACCCTAATTGCGTTACACACTATTAATCGAGATTTTAAATGTATAATTAAGTATAAGTTTATAACACATAATTATATTACAAGGCGTGCAGAGGTTTTATTTTATTTTTCCGAAAATGACGTGTTGTTGTGTTCCTAAATCCTACTCCGAAATTGGAGTTCATAATTTCCCGAGAAACCTTTAAATTAGAAGATTGTGGTACGAATCGAATACGATCTTTATGTACTACGTACGGATAAATTTAATTATTCGCACTTAAAGTTTTAAATAAAATTAAACAGAGTTCTAAACATTTTGAAGAAAGTGATTACGAGGAAATATTTAAGGTATTCCGACACTTTCCATGTCAAATACTTGATTACAAATTTTATATTGAATGTCAAATACTTGATTAAAAATATTGAAATAACCGAAAATAACGAAATAGAGAAATAAAACCAAACTCATGAATGAACGAAATGTCAACTTTATTGACATTTCGTTCATTTATGAGTTTGGTTTTATTTCTCTACAATTAGCTTTGCCCAACCTTCCCTATTCGCTTCATTCCTTTACAAATTGAATACTGTTTAGTATGCAATACTTTAATTGTAATAAATCAATGTTTTATAGTTTAAGCGAGCTTGTTGATTACTCACACATCCTTCCTTTGTCTTCAGACAACGTGACATCGGATCGAAGGTTTAATATATGTCTTGAATTTAAATATAAATCGTTTTGTGGAGGATTATCTTGAGGGCAATGTCGCTTGTCCGTGGATATTGGGTACCTACTGACGTCGCTTGTGAGGGATCCGGTCTTAATCTATACTATAGGTAAGTACATCTATACATATAAATAAATAAAATTTAACTGCTTGTTTATAATATCAAATTAACAGCTTTTTACTAAATGCTTACCTACCTATTATGAAAGTATAAATCGTGGAAGGAAAACATCGTGAGGAAACCTGAAAATTTGCAGGTCAGTGTCAGGTTTTATTTTGGTACGCGGCCGTAGCCAATAGATATGGCTTAACAGAATTATAATAATTAGAATCAGCAATACAACTCCATAAGTTAAAATTGACCTCAAATCTAGCGATTTCATGAACTTTTGAGGTTTGAGGTCAATTCTAACTTATGGAGTTGTATTGCTGATTCTAATGATTATAATTCTATAAAGCCATATTAGCTATGGCCGCGTCTCATATTTTAATCAACATACAACCTGACACTGCCCTGCAAATTGCAAAAAAAGTGAGAAAAATTGAATTTCGCGGGCTACCTTAGCGCATCTTCCCTAACAAACGCTTTTCTAAATAAGTACCTACACAGAAAACATCATGGCGGGATTCCCGCGCAAACAGGTTTGGGCGCCATATTAGATTGGATGTCATTCATATTATGAATGGCGTGCGTGTGGTAGCCATACCCGCCCCATACCATACATTTACTAATATGTAGCCATACTGTAGTATTATATTATCTGTGGCCATACCAACTTATTGATCACTGTCGAGGTCAACAGGTTAAAAATACATAAAACGAGTTACATGTAAGTATAATAGGTTATACGATGGAAAAACGAAGTTTATTATGGTTTTTGTCGATTCTTTACGACAGTTAAATATGTGGTTCTAGTCAAAATAACATAACATCACGACTGTATTCCACGAAGGCCTAGGCAGAGGTGTACATAAAGTAGGTACACCCACATTTCGCCAGGCTACAGTTATCTTATAATACCTACTACGTAGCCAGGCGATACCAAAATAGATTGGGGGCTTTTTCGTAACCATTTATTTCACTATTGCAGCATGTATGGATTTAATTTTTGTATGTTTTGTTTATTGAATATTTGATTAATACTCTGACTGAAGGAAAACACAATCCTCCCCTCCTCCCCCTCCCCTCCTTCTCCTCGATAGAATTTAATCCCGTAAAGACCTCTACTTTTTTATATATTTTCTGTACTTAATTCTAAAGTCCTAAGTAATTTCAATGCAAAATTGCTTTCAAAATGAGACCGAAAAAAAAAATGAACGAATGCCGAATGGGATCCGGCTCGAAGGACCAAAAAAAATGTAGGGGGTCCCTACACTTAGTGATATGATAACGGGGCGATTCTATTGGGATGATGAAATAAAACCGTCCGCTTTGAATGTTCGTAAAACACTGATTTAATGAAATATATTTTTACTTATTAGTGTTTGCAATAAGTACAGATGCTGTGTACGGTTCCGTACAAAATGTGCGTATTAAGTACTTGAAAACTCTGGCTGAAAACATTTTTGATAGATAGCTTAATTTATTTTTGCTGAATTTTGCTAATAAGAAAGAAATAAAAATATATACTTAAGTATGTTTTTTGAGGAGGAGCTCGTGGCTAAGGAATAACATGCGTACGGGTCGATCCATCAGGTTAAGCTAAGCTTGCCGGGGTTGGTCCGTGGATGGGTGACCATCTTTACATACCGAGACTCCTCCGTGCCTCGGAAAGCACGTTAAGCCGTTGGTCCCGGCTGTCATTCGTGGATCTTTGACAGTCATACGGGTCATTAGAAGCCCGAAAGTCTGACAACCGGTCTTACCAAGGGGTATCGTATTACCCAGTTACTGGGTTGTGGAGGTCAGATAGGCAGTCGCTCCATGTAAAATACTGGTATTCAGCTGCATCCGGTTAGACTGGATGCCGACCCCAACATAGTTGGGAAAAGGTTAGGCAGATTGATTGTTTTTTTTGAAACAGGGACTGAAAATTCGAAGTGGGGCTACTAGGGCATGTGGGGTATCATAAAAAAGAACGCTGTTGGCACATTCTCAAAATTTTTTTTTTTTTTTTTTTTTTAAGTAAACATAGTTTTCGACTTTTGATGAAAATGTTAAAAAAAATACCTTATCTCCGAAGTTTGCATAGAGAAAAATCTGAAATTATTCTAAGTGATAGAAGTATAGGTATAGATTACAGAAAAAATAAAACGACGTCTCTAAATAGCACAGTTTTTCAGAAATCATCAACAAAAATTACATATAAATGATGGTAACGGAACCCTCGGTGCGCGACTGCGCGAGTCCGACTCGCTCTCGACTAGTTTTTTTTTTTGTTTATAACTAGTATGATTTCAAGCACAATGAGATTGAGAATTAAAAAAAAAACACATGGGGAGCCATCAGTCATGATGGGAACTGCCGACTGAATAAACAAAATCCTATGTGAAAATTTGTATGTTTGGATGTTTGTTACTCAATCACGCAAAAACGGCTGAACGGATTTGGGTGAAATTTGGCACACACATAGTATAAAACCTGGATTAACACATAGGATACTTTCATGCCGGTAGTAGGTTCCCGTTGGATAATTTCCGACAAATACACGGGTGCAGTCGCTGGCAATAGTTATTTTCATATAAAACTGTTCGGTTTGGTGTCTTTATATATTATGTAGAATAGGAGCCTTAAGAACAACCATCAGGAAGACCTATATTAATTAAATGGAAACAAAACAGACAAAAAACTTTTTTACAAAAAATACAACCGACTTCCAAAAACAACACTACAAAGTGAAAAATAACTTTAATTTCGGAAGTCGGTGTCTGGTTAAATGAATTTTCTTTTTTGCCACCGACTTCCTAAATTAAAGTTATTTTCCACTTTGTAGTGTTGTTTTTGGAAGTCGGTTGTATTTTTTTGTAAAAAGTTTTTGTTTTTCACTTTTTAGTTGTGTACCTACCCCACACAAATTCTAATACCACTACCTGCAAAACAAACTAGAACATCATCCATATAAAAGTGTGGAAAAAATACGTATTATTGAAGCTAACTCAAAAACTACCGAAGCAAAGTTAATCAATTTTATATGGGACCAACTGTGATGTATACCCTCTCGAATAAAACACAAAAAAACCAAATCGGTCCAGCCATCTTCGAGTGATCGGGGAATATACTAAAGAAAAAATAAAAAAGGTTCCGACGAATTGAGAACCTCCTCCTTTTTGAAGTCGGTTAAAAATACAACCGACTTCCAAAAACAACACTACAAAGTGAAAAATAACTTTAATTTCGGAAGTCGGTGTCTGGTTAAATGAATTTTCTTTTTTGCCACCGACTTCCTACATTAAAGTTATTTTTCACTTTGTAGTGTTGTTTTTGGAAGTCGGTTGTATTTTTTTGTAGAAAGTTTTTGTTTATCACTTTTTAGTCGTGGTACTTACTTACCCCACACAAATTCTAATACCACTACCTGCAAAAGAAACTACAATAGCATCCATATAAAAGTGGGGAAAAAATACGTATTATTGAAGCTAACTCAAAAACTACCCTAGCAAAGTTTTTTTAATTTTTTAATTTTTAATTTTAAGGGCTTTATCGGTTAGCGATAACGTCGCCCTGTAATAACAGCATAATTGATTAAATCAAAAAACAATTAACACCTATTTTAAAACAAAAGAAGCTAGTTTATACAGTACCCTAGCTTGTTCCGATAAAGGACAAGCCAGGATAGCATTACACTCTCCAATATCGACTTTATTTGATGCACCAAGTAAATCACATCGCAAGGCCTCATTCCGCACACACTCCATCAAAACGTGTTGCACATCTTCGATTACTTCACATTCTACACAATTGGGTGACATAAAAAGGAGGTTTCTAAATTAGACCGTATACCCATATATATTTTTTTTTATGTGTTCGCGGATAACTTCGTCGGTTATAAACCGTTTTTGATGATTATTGTTTTGTTGGAAAGGAGATATCGCAAGGGTGTTGGGACGTGATGTAGGTTCTATAGTGAGAAATTAAATGTCCATTCAGATTTACACTATGAATTTAATAATGTATTTACTACAACTAAACACGGTACAATTACTTATGATGATTAGTATGAAATGTATATATGATGATTGACGCGAGTAGCCGTCAGTAAACGACTGTGTAATATGTGTTGTCGTGACAACGCGTGACTTCGAACTTAAGGTGACGGTGAACGTCATAGATACTTATAAGCTCGCAAGTGGCGTGCATGTGTGGGTAAACATACCACTACATGTCCTCCCCCCTTTGATAAAGATAATTTAATAAAAGAGTAAACAAATAATTATCAAAAAACAATGAGCAAAGTGTAAACATAATAACATTGCAAATACCTAATAAAATGGTTTGGTGTAAAAGTGTATAACTTATACCTAACTCTTAATTAATAAACAATAAGACTCTACGCTAACATGAAGCATAATAAAAATAACATTAGACAAATGGATACTTAAACTTAAGTCATTTTGTAAAAAAAAATTAAAATACATTGGTCATAATGTAACTACTTGATACAAAAGGTTCATAAACAAAAAGGTTTTAAACTTAAGTTTTAACTAAGTGGTAACGATAACACAAAAATAAATATGTTACAAGTTGATATAATTAGTATGAGATGAGAACGCCACAGAATTGTTTGTTTTGTTGGTCTATTTTAAAACACAACACTTCACCGCACTTCTCACTTGATATGTTTATGACTTTGGGACTGGCGACAAAAAATGTTTTAGATGGCAAATCTCACGGTCTTTTTCACGACGCGACCCGATCTTGTAGTGACAGATGGTTCAGTTTTCTCAAGTGAGGTCGATTTGGTTCCAACCGGTGCTAACGCTGTTGTTTTGGGCGAAACAAAAACTTCATGTGGCGACTGAATTGCAGGGCTATTAATTATAACATAAGCAGGTTTGAGACGATCGAGAGAAATAGTGACTTTTCGAGAACCTACTTGTACGTCGTAATGTTTTTTGCTTCGTTTTAGGATTTTATACGGACCTTCGTACGGCGGTGTTAACGAACGTTTGACTTCGTTTTTAATGAACACGTAGTCAGATTTAGTCAAATCTTTGTGCACGAAAATGTTTCTGTTATCAGTTTGTATTCTTGTGGTCGGTTGAATGCTCGCTAATGTTTCCATGAGTTTGCAGGTATAATCTGTATTGTTGATGTCTGCTTCGGTAGGAACAAAAAAATCTCCGGGAAGACGCATAGATTTACCGTAGGTCATCTGAGCAGGGCTGTATCCTGAGTCTTCTTTAACGGTATTGCGCATTCCTAATAACACGATAGGTAATTGTTGTGACCATTGATTGGTGTTATCGCAACGTGTCATGATGGAAGCTTTTAGCGTTCGGTGCATCCTTTCGACATGTCCATTTGCCTTTGGGTTGTATGCTGTTGTCCTAATCTTTTCTATTCCAAGTAGTTTGGTCAGCTGTTTGAAAAGATTGGATTCGAATTGACGACCTTGATCCGAAGTTATTTTTGCAGGGCAACCAAAACGTGCTATCCAATGCTCGAGTAGAGCTTTCGCGACGGTTTCAGCGCTTATGTCCTTTACAGGAACGACTTCGGGCCATTTTGTATGACGATCAATCATTGTGACACAGTATGTGTATCCATCGGAAGGTGGTAATGGTCCAATTAAATCTATATGAACGTGCTCGAAACGGTCTGATTTTTCGAACTCTCCTAGAGGTGTGATTGTATGTCTTTGTACTTTACATTTCTGGCATTGTATGCAACTTTTTACAAAGTTTGCAACGTCAGAGTTCATGTTAGGCCAAAAATAGCGCTGGGCGATAAGGCGACGCGTAGCGGCTACTCCAGGGTGGTTAAGTGCGTGGACACTTGAAATCGCTTTTTCTCGAAACTCCGACGGTAAATAAAGTCGCGCTGATGACGTTGATGTTTCGAACGTAAGTTCATGGTTTGTATATGGCATGCGGAACAATTTAAATTCCAAGTTAGGTTTTTGCTTTAGTAATGATAATTCTGTATCTTCGACTTGGCTTTTGTATAATTGTTCATAATCGAAAATATCATGTAAATGAATCTCTTCTATTCTTGAAAGAGCGTCGGCGGCGTTATTGAGCTCGCCTTTAACGTACTCAATTTTGCTGCAAAACTGCGAAATAAAATCTAATTGACGAAGACGTCTTGGTGGATCGGATTTAGATTCTTTTTTCGATAAAGCAAATGTTAACGGCTTGTGATCGGTTAACACTGTGAGATCACGCCCTTCAATCATATAACGAAAGTGTTTTATTGCCATGTACACAGCTAATAATTCCCTGTCGTAGGTACTGTATTTTGTCTGGGCGCTACTTAGTTTTTTCGAATAAAATCCTAGTGGCTCTAACCGTTTGTTGACTAGTTGATGAAGTGCTGCGCCAACGCAGGTATTCGCTGCGTCGGTCATTAAAATAAAGTTTGGATGATGAGTCTGGATGCGTGAGAGTGACAGCTTCACTTATGTGATGTTTGCATTGATTAAATGCGTTGACTGCTTCTTCGGTCCAAGCGATTTTAGTCTTGTCTTTTTTCTTAGCGTTGTGTAAGTAATTGTCTAAAATAGTTTGAGTGTCGGCGGCTTTAGGAATGCTCATTCGGTAAAAATTTATAAGACCGAGGAAGCGCCTCAGTTCTTCGATGGTTTCGGGTTGCGGATAGTTATTGATAGCTTTGACCTTTTCTTCGTCCGGCCGTATGCCATCACAGCTAACGCGATAACCGAGAAATGTAAGTTCGGATTTCCCAAATTCGCATTTAGACGTGTTGATTGTGACGCCAAATTCACTAAGTCGCTTGAACACCTCTTTAAGATCATGAATGTGACATTCTTCTGATTCTGAAGCAATAAGTATATCGTCCAGGTAACAAATAGTATTGTGAGTATTTTTCAAAACTTCATTGATAAATCTTTGAAACGTCTGTGCAGCATTTCTCAGACCGAAGCTCATTTTCGTAAACTCGAACAGACCAAATGGAGTTATTATTGCGGTTTTCGGTATGTCCGCGGGTGCGACGCTTATATTATGGTAAGCACGTCGAATATCAATTTTAGATAAAACTTTTTTATTTTTGAGGATGTATGTAAAATCCGTTAAACGAGGAATCGGGTAGCGGTCGGGCTCGGTGATTGCGTTTAAACGACGGTAATCACCGCACGGGCGTAATTCATCGTTTTTCTTTTGAACGACGTGTAAAGCATTTGCCCATGGGCTGGATGACGGCCTGCATATTCCTAAATCTACCATTCGCTGGAATTCGTCCTTTGCCGCTTTGTATTTTGCAGCGTTAAGTGGACGTGCTTTTTCGTAAACAGGTGGGCCATGAGTACATATATGATGCGTTACGTTGTGTTTGGGTGGGTCCTTGAAACACTCGCTCTTAGTGAGGTCTGGGAACTCTGTTAAAATACAGTGATATTTATTATCCGAGTCGATGACCTTTATTGTAGGTATATTTGAGGCATCTTCTACGTTAGTGTTCCTAGAGAGTAGAGTGACTTTGTCAATTAACTTTTTTGCGTGAAGATCAACAAGCAATTGATGTTTGGCTAGGAAATCTGCCCCAATAATGCACCGCTGTACATCAGCCAGGACAAATTCCCAGGTAAAAGCTCGGCGTAAGCCAAGGTCCAAAGTCATTTTCTGAGTCCCATATGTTTTGATTGTGGTCCCATTAGCAGCAAATAACGTAAAATCGGCGGGTTGACGATTCACGTTTTTATAGGTAATAACTGAAATATCAGCGCCGGTGTCAATAAGAAAATGTGTACCACTTTTCCAGTCGGTGACGCTCAAGCGATATGTTCCTTCGACACCTACACTCGCCAAGGCAGGTGTCGGCTTTAGTTTAACGCATTTTTGATGCATTGATCGTCGCCGCATTTCTTGGCGTTATCCCCATAAATATAGTGATAGAAGCACTTGTAATCTTTGTCTCCCGGTTGCGCTGTTTGACGCCTGTATCTATTTTGATTGTCAAGATACCGAGAGCGTGATCGTGACCGTGATCGCGACTGATAAATGCCACGACTCCTATTTTCCTCCTCTGACACTCTGAGACTCCTCTGGCGCGTGTTTTGTAGATCGCTAATTTTTGTATTTAACGCGGCAATTTGTTTAATTAAATTATTAAATTGTTGATCTGTTGATTGTTTAGGGATAGCGACCGGATTTAGAGAGCAGACTTCAGATGGCCGTGAAGTTTCCATAATCTTATCAGCAATTGCTGCGACGTTGTCCAACGTAACATCGCAGACCGTGACTACTGCGTGGACTGTTTGAGGCAGGCGATCTAACCACAAAATTTTGATCGTGTCCTCGGGAATTTTGTTTCTTCCGAGTTCTCGCATTTTACGAAGGAGTTGAGTGGGTCGTTGATCCCCTAGCTCGACTTTCGTAAGCAATGTGTGTAATTGCTTGGATTCGGATTCTTCATATGCCGAAATTAACCTATCCTTTAGTGCTTGATATTTACCATTTGCGGGTGGGCTCTCGAGAATGTCACTAATTTGACCTAATTCGTCTCGACCTAACTTAGCTATAACTAATTGGTATTTATGTAAGTCACCTGCTTTTTGTGCACCGATTATGGCCTCAAACTGATGGAACCACAGTCGTGGACGCGCTGCCCAGAAGTCGGCGATGCGGGAGTTGATGGTGATCGCCCCCGTCTCTGGCGGCTGGTGCTGGTCTATGGTATAACACGGACCAGCTTGCTGAGGTGCGTTGACACTACCAGGTGTGGTGGCAGCCGTGGCGGCTGTGTGCTCAGGATCGATGGTAACTTTATAGTCAGCGGCAGCAGCAGTGTTAGGGTTGACCATTTTGAAGGTTTGTAAAATAGTTCACAGTAACAATACTAACAAAATCTACGTCTGTATTGAACGCAATTGCACTCGCGGATCAAAGTATGAAACCGTATTATTTCATTCACGTCGGGGTCACCAATATAGAACTTTTGTTGGGACGTGATGTAGGTTCTATAGTGAGAAATTAAATGTCCATTCAGATTTACACTATGAATTTAATAATGTATTTACTACAACTAAACACGGTACAATTACTTATGATGATTAGTATGAAATGTATATATGATGATTGACGCGAGTAGCCGTCAGTAAACGACTGTGTAATATGTGTTGTCGTGACAACGCGTGACTTCGAACTTAAGGTGACGGTGAACGTCATAGATACTTATAAGCTCGCAAGTGGCGTGCATGTGTGGGTAAACATACCACTACAATGATAAGAAAACTTGATCTGATGATGGCATCCCAGAGAAATCGAGGGGAACCTTCAAATATTATAGGCACACCTATATTGATTTGGATATTTTTTATAATAACTCGTGCATTTGCTCCCGAAAAGCACGATTTGGTGAAGTGGAACTGATGAGGAAGATCAGAGATGGCCATCGGCACTACTCAATTATACGTAGGTATTACACAGGTTGCGATTCGATTATTGCTAAGCAATTTATGCTCGTCACAATACATATGTTGAAGTGGAGCTGATGGTGATTTCATTATCAGTTCCAGTTCTCCTGGTTCCTTTCTGGGAGAACTCCTCGACAATTAACGTCCTTGTATCGGGAAAAGCAATATTTTGTAAAAGGTGATGAGCAGTTGACATTAGGCTTAACTTAGATACATTTCAGACTGACCCACTAAAAAGTGAAAAATAAAAACTTTTTTTACAAAAAAAAAAAAAAAAAAAACAACCGACTTCCAAAAAAATACTACAAAGTGAAAAATAACTTTAATTTCGGAAGTCGGTGGCACAAAGCTAAAATACAGATCCAAAGACACCGACTTCCGAAATTAAAGTTGACTTTGTAGTATTTTTTTGGAAGGCGGTTGTTTTTTTTTTGTAAAAAAAGTTTTTTCATAAGAAAACCAAACTTTCTTTATGGAATGTGACCACAACGAAGTCTTAGTGCCATAACTAAATCACTTCGGCTTAGCAGACTTTGCTCAGTCCAATTATACACTGGAACCTCTGGTTGGATGTTCTTGTACCAAATTCCCTTTTCTGTGGACCTCTGATTAAAGTATTCACTCCACACATCTGTACATTATTGTTTTATTAACGGAAGAACAATTATAGGAAGAACATTTACAGAAATTCCATTTGACACGGCTACCCAAGCAAAGTTAATACATTTTATATGGGACCAACTTTGAGGCAACCCTCTCGACTGAAACAAAAAAAAATAAAATCGGACGACACGGCAAAAAGTTATGCGAGATCATACACAAAAAAAAAATATACGTGTCGAATTGAGAACCTCCTCCTTTTTTTTCGTCGGATAATTAAAAACGATTAGACTTTTCATGCAAAGCTACATCAAGCTACTCGAAACTGTCAAATTTCTTTGATAGATTTTCAACTTTATATCAAAGGAATAAGGTTCATATTGAATTAGGTAAATTTCACAGATTGGGGTAGCTTGATGTGCTAGCCTCTGTACGCACGGCTACAGATCAAGCTATACATTTCCAGTATAAGCTGATCTCGCATTGTATAGTATTTCCTTACAATGAGAGGTCAGTGTAAACTGGAAATGTATAGCTTGATGTGTAGCCGTGTGTACCTAAAAATAAATAAATAGGTAATAATAAAAAAAAATATTGTTTATGAATTAAGCATTACAATATTCACATAACACTATCTTCCACACTAGGATCCCCTGTGTGTTGTAGGACTAACTCGGCCCTTAGGACAGGACACTTTTTATTCCGGCAGTACCTACGTTCCCGTGAGATAATTTCCGACATCCATGCGCATGCGCAGTGGCGGATTTGCCCTAAGGCCCAGTAGGCCCGGGCCTACGGCGGTCATTCTGACAAAAAATTCACTGATTATAATAAGAAATAACTGAAAGTACCTAAATATTCTAAAGACTCGCGCACATTATTGCGGGCCACACTGCACCGCATCGTATACCTTTTTTTGTTTTTTTTTTGTTTTTGGGGGGAAACCTTCAAAAGGCGCCCGGGCTTTGGGGAAAAGACCGGGGAGTGTGGGATTTTTACCTCACTAAAACCACCCCGGTGGTCATCATCTGCACATGGAAGCGGCACCGTTACCTCTCAAAAGACCAATCCGGAACCCCCTCTGTGCAGCGTCTGTTAGGGCACATCTATGGGGAGACTGTAAAGGGATCTCCCCGAAACCTGACTATGCAAATGAGCAAGGCAGCACGTGACCACTGTGCGCCATCTTCCCTGAGGTCACTCAGTGGACGGACAAAGTCCACACTCTGAGCGCCCGTGACCCCAAATTCCCGCCTGCCGTAAAGGATGCAGGTGGGGTTTCGGCGTGTTAGGCGTCGAGGCGGTTGCCTCCCCGACGCCTTCTCCTCCGAGCGGGATCAGCCCTCTCACGATCCCGCTCGGCAACCTCCTTCTGAACCATCACGGTCTCACAGAAACAGGCCATTTCCCTCCAGTTCGCCGACTCCGCCAGCATTGCCCCAACTACTGCTGGCAGAGATAAATCTCGCCCGATCCTGATGACTAGGACACCGCATCGTATACCTAACAATAATCTTCCTAAATCACTTTCCTACATCTAAATATACAGGTGTTGTGTTAAACCTTTTTCATTGCATTAATTCTGTATTTTATCTTCTTGCACACATACAAACTTGGTCTAAGGTAGCCATATTTAACAAACTCAATAAATATCAGTATAGACTAGATTTCTAGATAACCTTTAGGATCCGAGGCTCGAAGCCATCTCGAAGCCAATTAATTTAGCAACTAGGCTACGGCGACGTTCCAAATATCAGTACTACATTCTGCTAGCAAAAACCAGAACTTTTTTGGCGGCAACTTTCAAATGAGATATTTTTTAACTTCACGAATACACAGATACAAAAAACTTTTTAACAAAAAAAAAACCGACTTCCAAAAATCACTACAAAGTGAAAAATAACTTTAATTTCGGAAGTCTGTGTCTGGTTAAATGTATTTTCGTTTTTTGCCACCGACTTCCGAAATTAAAGTTATTTTTCACTTTGTAGTTTTTATTTCTCGCTTTTTAGTGGGTCTGTTTATAAGTTACAATAGTCTAATGTCAATTGCTCATCACATGTTACAAAATATTGCTTTTCCCGAAGCTGGGACGTTAATTGTTGAGGAGTTCTGCTGGTAAGAACCAGGAGAACTTCTCAACAACCACTTACCACACGCATTGTGTGACGAGCGGAAATTGATAAGCAACCATATTAAAGTAATCGAATCGCAACCCGTGAAATATTTATCATTGTGTAGTTCCGGTAGCCATCTGTGGTCTTCATCATCAGTTCCATTTCACCAAGTGGTGCTTTCCAAGAGCAAATGCACGAGCTACTATAAAAAATACCCAAATCGCTATAGGTGTGCCTATAATATTTGAAGAGTTCCTTCGATTTCTCCAGGATCCCATTATCAGAACTGGATTTTGACAAAAATGGGACCATTTGGGAAGTATACCCTTTCCAACAAAAAAATAATTTTTCAAATCGGTTGGCAAGCGACGGAGTTATGCGCGAACAAACATAAAAAAAAAATACAAACATCCGAAATGAGAACCTCCTCCTTTTTTAGAAATCGGTTAAAAATCATTTGAGTCAACTTTCAACTCTTTATTTAGTATTTTACATCAACAAAACTTATTATTATTTGGAAATCATGACACCCAATATCCTCTTAAGGGGTCACTGTACTCATTATGAACTTTTTTTACTATGGGACAAACTTGAAATCGCGAAAAAAAAACCAAAATTTTTGAATCAATTTCGATAAAAGTTGGCAATATAGTAAATTCATTATGTAGTCTATATGGTGGGTGCTGAGAAAGGGGCGGCTGGTAGGTCCGCCACTGTCCACGCGGGCGAAGCCGCGGGTATTATCTCCAAGAACAGATAAACTTTACCTATCTGTTCTGTGCAATACCTATTACCTAAATTAAATAAAGTAGTTCCGAGATCCTTACCACGGCTTAGAAGAGTACGGCTACCTATCTCGCTCGCTCCTATTGTTATTTATTTATTTATTTGCTCTCATGCACATCACATTCACATTCACACGCACATTTTACATTTTATCGCTGTCGGTTTTTGTACATGAACCCTGTCAGGGCACTGCAAAACACAATGTTGATTTGCTGTTGAGTTTGGAGTCGAAACTTATCAAATAACAATACAATAATACATTTCAGATGTCATTAAAATGTCCTATAAAAAATCTGCCTTTATCAGTAGTAAACAAACATTGGGTATACTTACAACCTTTTTTAGGGTTCCGTAGTCAACAAGGAACCCTTATAGTTTCGCTATGTCCGTCCGTCTGTCCCTCCGCACCTTAGCTCAGACTCTTAGTACTAGAAAGCTATAATTTGGCATGGATATACATATTCATCACACCGATAAAGTGGAAAATTCAGTTCAAGATGCAAACAAGCAGGTACCTACTTGTTTCCCGACGTTCCGACCGCCTTGCAGCGATCGTGGTCGCGGGAGGACTGATGACAGCTCAGCGACAAGTGCGGGTCAATACCCGTACAAAAAAAAAAAAAAAAAAAAAAAATTATGAAAATTATTAAAAATTATGAAGACCAAGTGAGGGTAGATGCCAATGCATCTACCCTCACTTGGTCTTCATAATTTTTATTATTGTCACTGTCGTTTTTGGTTTTGTTTATAATGTGTGCAAATCGCGAAAGTTTAAAAAGTTTAATAAACAATTTCAAATTCAAATTAAAATTTTTATTGCTCAACACATTACATAATCATACATTTCTAGATGTCAAGTGAATGCGCAGTCCACTGTGTTGCACCAATACAGGCATGCAAAATTATAAACACTGTCCTAAATTCCAATTAATACCAAAAATTCATAAAAATCATTAATAATACTCTCTCTCTATAATGTCATAAATTCAAATCAATAAGTTATGCAATGTCATAAATTCAAATTAATAAGTACGTAATGTCAGAGTATAATAATGTCATTATAAACAAGTAATGTCTAATACAGTCAACACAATACAAACAATAAAAACAAAATAATTTTAATAAAAATCGGACTCAATCAAGTATTCACCATCATTTTCTGTATTATTATTATACACACACATTTCTATCGGACAGGTATTCATTAATTGTGTAGTATGTCTTACTTATCAGTAGATTAGTTAGTTGCTTCTTAAATACATTGATATCATTTATATTTAACAAAGTATTAGGTAATTTATTATAGATATGTGGTGCCATGCCCAGGAAATTTTTACGAAATACTGCTTTTTTGTGTTGCCTACCGCTTATTTTATTTCTATGGCGCGAACTGTGTAGTTTTTCAAATAGGTGGAAGTTTGTTTTGACAAATACTGCCACCTCACATATGTATAGGCAGGGTACTGTTAATATACGGAAATTCACAAAGAACGGTTTGCAGCTTTCTGTGCTTTGAATACCGCAAATCGCCCTAACACACATTTTTTGCGCTCTGAATACCGTCTTCATGTTGGTGGAGTTTCCCCAATATATGATCCCGTATCTTAATGCAGACGTAACATATGCATGATACGCCGTAACCAAAACTTTTAAATTTACTTCTTTTGCGAGATTACGTAGAGCATAGGAATGTTGACTCAGGCGTTTACATACACTGTCAGTATGAGTTTTCCATGACATATCTCTATCCAGATCAAGGCCTAAAAATTTTGTATTTGTCGTTTCTAAAATTGTGTTGTCTCCATATTTTATGTCAGGTTTTTTATGATTTGTCCTTTGCTCAAAGGTCATTATTTTAGTTTTGTCAAAATTAATATTTAAATTATTCGCGCCCATCCATTCTACTAATACTTGGAGACAGTAGTTTATCTCTCCCTCAAGTGTCGTCTCTTCATTCTTACCACTAAAAACGACCGTGCTATCATCAGCAAACAAAACCATCGGATGATGTGTTACTCTGGGCATGTCATTAATGTAAATAATAAATAATAAAGATCCTACAATACTTTCTTGGGGTACACCGTAGTTATTAGCTCTCTGACTCGATACATATTACGTACTCTCGGTTTTTGACGTAATGCAGACCTTATCTATTCTAGTAACTTGTTTTCTGTTGGACAAGTACGACTTCAAAAGGCTCAAAGCATTGCCTCTAACTCCATATCGTTCCAATTTCTTCAATAATACTGTTCTATCCACAAAATCAAATGCCTTGCTCATGTCCATGAATAAAGCAGCTACCGGACTTCTGTTATCAATTCCAGTTATAATTTTTTCAAATAGATTGAAAATTGCCATATTTATATTCTTTTTTCGTCTAAAACCGTATTGTTCATCAGCAAAAAGATTATTACGTTCAAAAAATGTGTATAATATATTGTATATCACTTTTTCAAAAATTTTAGAGAATATGGGTAGTAAGGCAATAGGCCGGTAGTTGGCAGGATCATGCTTGCTACCTTTCTTATATAGTGGTTTTATAACAGCTAGTTTTAACCTATCCGGAAACACACCCAATTCTAAACACATATTTATTAAATAACTAAGTACTGGTGCTATAATTGTTGAAACAGATTTGATAACATTTGTTGTAATGTCATCATAACCAGAGCTATTAGTATTATTTAATGAATTTATTAATTTTATAATGTCAGGGGGAACTGTGGGTATTAAAAATAATGAGTCACGATGCATGTCAAAATTAAAATTTTGATTAATAATATTATTGTCAGATACTAATTCAATTTCGTCAATAAAATAGTCATTAAAAGTTTGGGAGATAGTTTTCGGGTCAGTTATATCTACGTCATTTATTCTAAGTCTTGGTATTCCTTCGACGGGTTTATTATTTTTGCAATTATTTATTATTTGCCATGTGGCTTTACACTTATTAGACGCATTATTAATGTGGTTGTTATTTTGGGATTTCTTAGTCAGACGAATTATTGTTTTTAATCGTTTCTTATATGTTTTGAAACTTGTTTTAGTATTGGGGTTGGGGTCTTTTCGAAATTGCCACAACATTTCGCGCTTGCGTTTACAGCATAATCCTTTACTGATCCACTTAGGTGATTTTACTGCATATCGTTTAAATTTCTTAAGCGGAAAGCACATGTCATAAAATAGTTTAAATGTGTCGTGGAACTTATTAAATGCGTCATTAGATTCTGTGGAGGAATAAATATCGTTAAAAGCCAAATTTTGTAAACAACTTTTAAACTTTTGGATATTTTCTTTACAGTAACTACGTCTAAATATGTACCAATATGGAAGTACGCAAGTTTTTTTAACAGGACATTGTAGTAGTTGCGCTGTATGATCTGACAACGCCAGTGCGACCGTTACGCATTTACTTCCCCTTATATTGTCGATAATGTTGTCAATGCATGTTCCACTACAAAGACGTGTTGGAGTGAGCACACCTAATTTCAAATTAAAACTTTGGAGTAGGTTTTTAAAACTGCGAGATGCGTAGTTATCCTTCAAAATATCTAAATTAAAGTCACCACATAGAATTATCTTTTTCTTACGTTTAAAACAGATTTCATTGAGAATCATCTCTAAATCTACGAGGAATGTATTCACCGAGGCCTTATCCATATTAGGAGGTCTGTAAACACACACATTTGTATAGCCTTTGATCGAACCGGATCTTACAAAATAGAGAAAGAAAGAAAAAAAAGTTACGTATTAGTACAGACCTAATTTACAACAGTACACTCCTACCAACTTATCTGTGAAATGGCGAAAATTGGAACTACGGCCGTCATGTTGAAATGTCTTCGATTGTGCCGACGCATGTCATTCGATTGTGTCGACGCATCGACGGTGGCGTCCTCTTTCAGTTCACAGATAAGTTGGTAGGACTGTAATTCTATGATTATTCCGTCATGAATTGTTCTACTGAATATATCATTTTTCTACTACACTTGGAGTCTTGGACCTAATAACTTGACAATTGAAGGGATAACAGAAGTTTCTGACAGTAAAAATGAAATGAGGTGAAAAGTAGTAACCAACTGCTTTAAAAAAAAAAAATAATAATAACCTTTATTTCGGACAAGTAACATCCATAGTGGATTAGTACACAGAAATCTTATGACTATGTTAGTAAAGCTTAATATTAAATATCTTTTTAGTAACAAGATTATTCTGAGAGATACATCTCTTAATAATGCTATGCATTATCGAAGAGTCATATCTCCCAGCTATGATTTATTTTTATTTTTTTTTATTTTTTTATTTTTGATATTTTTTTTTTGATTTTTTTTGCTTTAGTAACTGGCCACTCATAAAAAAAACCGGCCAAGTGCGTGTCGGAACACCCACAATGAAGGGTTCCGTAGTTGAAAAGAATTTATCCCAAAAACAAACTTAACAATGGATCCCAAAAAAAATTTTTTTTTATGTCATAAAACTACAAATTAACAATTTTCGGACTTTTTCATTTACTTGTGCTGGGAGACCTTGCTTCTTGCCAAATTTCATTATTCTAGGTCAACGGGAAGTACCCTATAGGTTTTGATTTACTTGCGACAGTTGCGAGTATCAAAATGTGTCGCAAAAGGGCCGTATTTTTTATTGCGTTGACTTAGGGGATTGATTTTTTTAGAACTTTAAGGGACCATAGACTTACATATTCGATATTAATTTCAACTTGATTTCTCCACGCGTCCCAGAGAAAAAGGGTCGTAACTCGTAACAGACTGACACGAGTTGTTTTTTTTTTTATAATAGTTTTACAAATTAATAATTTTCGGACTTTTTCCTTTATTTGTGCTGTGAGAGCTTGCTTCTTGCCAAATTTCATGATTCTAGGACAACGGGAAGTACCCTATAGGTTTTGATTTGCGAGTATCAAAATATGTTGCGTTGACTTCGAAGTTTGAGTTTTTTAGGGCTCCAAGAGACCATAGACTTACGTATTTGATATTAATTTCAACTTGATACCTCCACGCGTTCCTGAGAAAAAAGGTCTTGACTGACTGACAGACAGACAGACGGACAACGAAGTGATCCTATAAGGGTTCCGTTTTTTCCGTGTTTTTTTAAAAGCGGTAGAAACAATGGGAAGAAGCAAGCTCATGAATGAAACCACAGAAATATAAATAATAAATATTATTTAGTTTTCTGTGAATGAAACGGACGAAAAATAATATTTTGGACTTTGGTCTTTTTCATTCATGAGCTTGCTTGCATTACCTTGTTTTTACCCCTTTTTTTAATGAGTGGCCAATTACTAATTAAAGCGTGGCCAATTACTATAGCAGTTACCTACCCTATATTAAGTACCTATGCAATTAGTGAATAAAGGACGGGCCGGGACGGGTTTAAAGCGAGGGCCATAGATGAATCACAAGCTAGTGAAGGATTGCAAAAAGAAGGATTTTAGCGAAAATAGACATTTAATGAAGAAAAAGGAAGGATAAATTAATTAAAATGCACATTAAGAACAATTACTAAAATTAAGAGAAAGTTAAGCTACGCTTGCCGGGGTTGGTCAGTGGACCATCTTTACACACCGAGACTCCTCCGTGCCTCGGAAAGCACGTTAAGCCGTTGGTCCCGGCTGTCATTCGTGGATCTTTGACAGTCGTTACGGGTCGTCAGAAGCCCGAAAGTCTGACAACCAGTCTTACCAAAGGGGTATCGTATTACCCAGTAACTGGGTTGTGGAGGTCAGGTAGGCAGTCGCTCCATGTAAAATACTGGTATTCAGCTGCATCCGGTTAGACTGGAAGCCGACCCCAACATAGTTGGGAAAAGTCTAGGCAGTTGATTACTATATCGGCCGCCCTCTCTTTCTTAAACTCAGGTGTTAACACATCTTCTTCATCACTTGAATGCATTTTTAATCGATTTATTATTACTTAACACTAAACTTTGAGTTCGTACAACTTACAGTACCGTCAAACAAGCCAACTTTGCCCGTTTTTTTAAGAAAATCGAATATATTACAAGTTTTTTCTATGGGACTTAAGTATATTTTTTCATTTAATACAACTATATGACCTTAAGCACGCATTTGCTACGTAAAATATTAAAAAAATAATATTTAAACCATGATTTGTTCGATTTTGATGGTGGGCAAAATAATCCGGACTTTTAGCCAACATTGCCCACTTCGATTTTTGACGCAAATCAAGCTCTTATAAATACGTAGAAAGCACCACGACTACAATTTATGGCAATCTTGACCTAAGTTTTAAAATACTGTTTGTAGTTTAAATATTTTCGTGATAAAAACAGTGGGCAATGTTACCTAGCGGTTAGTGCCCTTTTCCATACAAGGCCCAACAAACGGTTTAAGATTTTAAGGGTTGTCACATTCCTGTAAAATTATTAAATAAATGTTATTTTCACTTTTCTTTTGTGCGTGTTGTGTGCATATGAATAGACGTTAAAATGGTAATTAAATGAAACATTGTGTTCAAAATTAAATGTTTATTCCAATTTCGTCGACAATTCGACATATTACTGTTGTTCTATTTTGAACATTTCAATAACGTCAGCTTTAAGCTGTAAATGCTATATCAAAAAATGAGATCAATATATGTCCAAACTTGAATCAACAGCAAAACAAATCAACAAGTAAGTACCTAATGACAGTAATAAAAATCTTTTATAAGTTAACAAAATCACAATTAGTAGATAAATCACATCACATGGTATATTATAACAAACAGTCAAAATCACCGCTAGGAATCGTAACAATATTCAGTCAATAATAATAATATTAATCAATACCTTGTTCTGTTCTGAACACTTCAATAACATCAACTTGAAGCTGTACATGCTAAATCGCAGGCAAGCTTTAACATCACGTCGGAGTAATTTTTATACGCTCGGGACCCAATTTCACGTCTTGGCTTTCTTGGTCTAATTCTAGACTTGTTTGTTTTTCTGAAATTAAAAATAACAATAAAATTAAAGCTAAGTGGATCATCTACTCTAATGAAATATACCCTATATCCTATCCCTATACACAAACAAATATACAATCGCAAACTTCACCTCTATACATATACTGGGTAAAATTTTAATTACTGTTTTCCTCTTACGGGGTCATTGTACTCATCATTATGAACAACTTTTACTATGGAGCCAAACCTGAAATCGTGAAAAATAAATCAGCTGTTCCCTACATTTATGTTCGCGTAACTCGTCAAAATGTAGGGAACAGTTGATTTTATTGATGAGTTAATGATGAGTACGATGACCCCTTAAGAGGAAAACGGTGATTAAAATTTCACCCTGTATAAATATACATCAACTGCACTAGGTAGGTACTAATCTAATTTATAACATAAGAAATTAAGTACTTTATTTTAAAGTCGTTACTTAAGAAATATGTAATTGAGGTGTTTGATGTTTTGTTTCTGTAGTTTTGCGTTAATTGAACCTGTTACAAAATAACTAAAAGTGACAACCCTGAGTGCTTTTTGATAACGGGCAATGTTGGCATGGATGGGTCTGAATAGTTTAGGGTAACTTTGCCCATCATTAGAAGTTTTGATTTATAAAGTCCTGAATAATGAAACTATATTTAAAATACTCAACAACTGATATTCTATAACATACAGTAAAATACACTTACCTGTGTTTTCGCCATGAGGTAAAATCCACAAACACTTTCCTTAGGAAATTTGCCCGCAAAAACACACACCGCACTCGACAAGTTCTGACAAGTTACTAAATAAACTTTGGAACGAATGCGTTAGATAGTATTGCCACAAATATAATCAACTTTCCACCCAAATAATAAATGTTGCCATAAAACTAAAATTGTTTCTTATGTTAGAGAATTTGCTTATAAATTGCTTTTAGGGCAAAGATACCTTGATTGGCAAAGTTGGCTTGTTTGACGGTATACAAAATAGCGGCAATTTTTTTTTTTTTTTGGCAATAGCGCCAGTTTACTAATGACAGCAAAGAACACAAAACAGTTTTTATTCTAATGCTAAAAAAACTCCTTGTTGAAAATGTCGACCAATCAAAGTTCTTTTTTTATTCTGAGCAATCAAATTGAATTTAGAACACACCACTAGAGGTCGAATATATTGGTGTGTTCTGAATTCAAACACCAAAATAGTGATTAAAAGTGCTTTTTATACACTGTTTTCAGTGAATACAATATTTTTTTAGAGAGGGAATGCTGTAAAAGAAGATTTGCTCTAGTTGTAACCACTGAGGTATTACTATACGTTAGTAATATAGTTCAATGAGTTGTAACACGTTTTAATACCATTTATACCATACCACCATACCATTTCGTTTGTTTATGGTACCTAACGTTATCTTGCTTCGAACTGTCAAGTTACTGAATACGATTAATAGTTCAAGTGTAGAACTCTAGACTAAATAAAAAACCCAGTCTACCAGACATAGCGCTGCGCACAATACAGTGAAGCATGCGCCCAACTACACCTCATTACGTGCACACATGTATACGAAACCCGAAACGTGAGGCCTCATGTTATTGTTGCTTGGTTTTTAGGGTTCCGTACCTCAAAAGGAAAAAAACGGAACCCTTATAGGATCACTCTTGTGTCTGTCTGTCCGTCTGTCACAGCCAATTTGCTCCGAATCTAATGGACCGATTAAGTTGAAATTAGGTAAACACGGACGGGTAAAGTAAATAAATGAATTTTGAATATAGAGGTCACTTTTGGGGGGCAAATAAGAAAATTTAAAAAAAAAGTTTTGCTAACTACACCATGTGACATGTCAAATGACAGGGCTTACTATGAGGGTCTCAAATATTTTTTTTTTTATAATTTTAAAATAAATTGTTTTAAAGTTATTTAAGAAAATAGACGAAAATTGACCCTTATCTCCGAAACTACTGAGCCTAAAATTTTGAAAAAATACAGAAAATAGATCTTTATCTGTAGATTACAGGAAAACCTATAAGAAGTCTGTGGCCTTGAAATAACATGGTTAATCTATCAATATTGTGAGTACAAACTTACATTTACAGTTGGAATGTATGGGAGAACATGTTTTTCAACTACAATGTTAAGTTTGTTCTTAAGATAAATTCATCCCAAGTTCTACGGAACCCTTCATTGTGCGTGGTCCGACACGCACTTGGCCGGTTTTTTATTTAGGTGTAGAAGTGATCTTAGTTTTCTATTGAATGAATTTGTATTGTTAATATAAACTACTTGCAGGGATCGCTGGGCAGGTGAGAAAGCGCCTATTGGATTGGTCGGATGTTGGACATCGCGTCGTCTGGCTACAACACCGAAAGGAATGCATCACTAGCCTGCAGCTGCCACGCATAGATATAAAAAGCCCGCCGTTGTCGCGAGGTAATTCCCAAGTGGCCAAATGTGGCCCTTTGGGTATCAAATCAAATAATTTATAATAAGGTTCTCCATATAGTAGGTACATACAATTTTATTCTTAAATTATATGTGGCATGTCATTAGAATTACATTAAAAAAAATATCAGCCTAGTCACAGGTACCTACTAGAAAGTATCCTTGGACCATGTATTTTTTAGTGCTATAGAAATCCTATAATCCTTTATAGAACCGCATTTGGGCGCTGTTTGTAGGACTATTACCAATGATATTATATTAAATAAATTAATATAATCAACTCAGCCAATCGCAGTCCACTGCTGGACATAGGCCTCTCCAAGGTTGCGCCACAGCACCCTGTCCTCCGCCTTCCGCATCCAGTCTGCCCCAGCCACTTTCTTCAGGTCATCGGTCCATTCCGGAAAAGAACCGGAGTAACCGACATAGCTTTCAAAGTAAGCAAACTGAAGTGGCAGTGGGCTGGCCATGTTTGTCGAAGGACCGATGGCTGGTGGAGCAGACGAATCCTAGAGTGGAGACCGCGTATCGGTAAGCGTAGTGTGGGACGCCCCCCAGCTAGATGGAAATTAATATTAGGTCTTTACCTATGAAATTGCCGTTCTGCAGTACTGGCCATTTCAAATCAAAATAATTTTTGTTTGGCTAAGAATTCTAATTTCAAATTAATTTTATTTTAAAAACATGGATTTTTTTTTCCAAAAGTATTCATTTGTTTATTGATTAGTGTTACATTTTCATCGCAGTTCAATCTTTTTCGTCATCATGGATACGTTAAAAATTCGAGTAATTATGGAATATGAGTACCGTCGTGGCAGCAACACGGCACAAGCGGCACGCAACATCAACGACGTTTACGGAGCTAACACTACAAACCAACGCACCACTTGTTATTGGTTTCCTCGCTTCCGTTTTGGAAATTTCGACCTGAAAAATGAACCTCGCGGTTGTCCGAAGACTTTGGTCGACAATGACGAATTAAAGGCGATTGTGGAAGCTGATTATACACAATCTACGGCTGAATTAGCAGCAGCTTTCGACGTTAGCGTCAAAACAATATTGGTCCATTTGCGTCAAATTGGCAAGGTAAAAAAGCTTGACAAATGGGTGCCCCACGAACTCAATGATCGCCAGCGCGAAGTACGCGTCGAGACGTGCCTTGCACTGCTCAACAGACACACAAATTAAGGAATTTTGAACCGCATTGTTACCTGCGATGAAAAATGGATTTTGTTTGATAACCGCAAGCGCTCAGCAAGTTGGTTGGATCCTGGTTCAGCACCTAAACAATGCCCTAAACGAAAACTTACCCCTAGAAAAGTGATGGTCACTGTTTGGTGGTCTAGCGCCGGTGTGATTCATCACAGCTTCTTACCAAACGGGGTGAGCATTACTTCAGATGTGTACTGTGAAGAACTGAACACAATGATGGAGAAGCTGGCACATCTCCAACCAGCATTGGTCAATCGCTCGTCTCCGCTGCTCCTGCACGACAACGCGCGACCTCATACTGCACAGCAGACGGTCTCCAAGTTGCAAGAACTGGGGTTGGAAGCTCTCCGTCATCCGCCCTACTCACCAGACCTTGCGCCTACAGACTACTACTTTTTCCAGAATTTGGATAACTTCTTGGCGGGAAAAAAATTCAATACCCGAGAGGCAGTACAAAATGCCTTTGAAGAATTTGTTGCCTCCTGTCCAGCTGATTTCTTTAAGAAGGGCGTCAATAAACTGCCACTGCGTTGGCAAAGATGCATTGATTGCATGGGTGATTACTTCGATTAATACAAATAAAAAATGCATGAAAAAAATTCGTTTAAATTTTTTCATACAAAACGGCAATTTCATAGGTAAAGACCTATTATCATTGACTATTACCAACACGTCCACGGACTAGTCCTATAGTCGTTTTGTTACAGTCCGGTAAAGTGCAGTTCGATTTCATTTTTTTAGGTTCTTTTATCTACTTGTTGAGGGGCTAGTAACTAAGTAATAACAGCCGTACGGGCCGATGCCGCGGTTGGTCCATGGATGGGTGATCATTTTTAACCGACTACAAAAAGGAGGAGGTTCTCAATTACTGGAAGATGGCTAGACCGATTTGGATTTTTTTTGTTTTATTCGAGGGGGTATACATCACAGTTGGTCCCATATAAAATTGATTAACTTTGCTTTGGTAGTTTTTGAGTTAGCTTCAATAATACGTACTTTTTCCCCACTTTTATATGGATGATGTTCTAGTTTGTTTTGCAGGTAGTGGTATTAGAATTTGTGTGGGGTAGGTACCACAACTAAAAAGTGAAAAATAAAAACTTTTTTACAAAAAAATACAACCGAGTTCCAAAAACAACACTACAAAGTGAAAAATAACTTTAATTTCGGAAGTCGGTGGCAAAAAACGAAAATACATTTAACTAGACACCGACTTCCGAAATTAAAGTTATTTTTCACTTTCTAGTGTTGTTTTTGGAAGTCGGTTGTATTTTTTTGTAAAAAAGTTTTTTTTTATATAAAGACCTCTCCGTGCCTCGGAAAGCACGCTAAGCCGTTGGCCCCGGATGTCATTCGTGGATCTTTGACAGTCGTTACGGGTCGTCTGAAACCCGAAAGTCTGACAACCAGTCTTACCGAGGGATGTAGTATTATTTAACTGTGTGTTCCCTCTAACTTTACCATCGTTGTTCATATTAGAAACTGCATTGTTTGTAAAAACGAATCAACACTTATTTCAAAAATTTTCAGCAGTTAAGAGAACCCCAATTCATGCCCAATATTAGAATTTGTTATGCCGAATCAAATGCAAAACTGCTTTATTTATTAAAAGAGTTTCTTTGGTATTGCTCTAAATATTTATAATAAAATACCTGATCTTACTAAATGTATGCCACTAAACAAATTTCAAAAGACCCTTCAGGGGTTATTTGAGTTTAATGAAAATGCATTGTTAAAATCAGAAAACGGAGATTTTGATTTAAAAACATCAAGACTGAGAGGAATTATATCTCCAGTAGAAGCAGACGATGCTGTGAACAAGGATTATGTAGATCGATTGAATGCTAACACGATAAACGTTACTACGCTAAACTAGAAAAGTGCTATTACAGTGTAGATGAATTCACAAATGATATTTTGCTTGTATAGTATTCTTAAATTTAATTCTAATTTTGACATTTTAATTTTGAATTTTTGACATTGTAATTAAAATTTCGACATTGTCATCTCTTTATTTGCTTTTTTTTTGTATTTGTTTGTACGCGTATGTTGTTTGTGCGACTAATTTTGTACGCCTTATGTGGCAAAACATGTAGCTAACACATATTAATTATGAGACCTGTACCTATACCTTTACTCATGTTTTACAAAATAAATGTATCTTGTATCTGTGCCAAGGGGTATCGTATTACTCAGTAATTGGGTTGTGGAGATCAGATAGGCAGTCACTGAGTCGCAAAATACTGGTATTCAGCACCGAGATAAATACGCTAGTAATAATAGTTCTATGGTATTCAGCTGCATCCGGTTAAACTGGAGGCCGACCCCAACATAGTTGGGAAGAGGCTAGGCAGATGATGAGGTTATTTCACCGATTTAATTAATCCAAAAATTGTCAGCGTGATGCCATTACTAGAGCATTCGTTCTTCACTTTTTTTGTAACGGTGACGTGTTAGCGTCTTACGAAAAAATATAATATTTTCAAAGGGTAGGTAATCCACATTAAAACATCTATTAAACTAGGTATAGGTAACTTTTCTGTTGTTTAAAGAATGTCTAATCAACTTGCGAAATTAATTTTTATTGTTATAGTGTTCGATGATGAATGATAATGCTAATACATATAAAAAATAAAAAAATAAATAAAATAAATAAATTCTTTCTTTATTTAAAAAAGAGACAGCTTTTTTACATACATGACATATTTAAAGTAAACAGAAGTCTCAAACATAGGTCCCCTGGCTCCTAAACTAGGTTTATACCTGTGACTCGGGAGTCAGTGATCCTCCATGAAAAAGTTATTATGTATGACGTTGGTTATTTAAAAATGTAGCGACAAAGAATATCAAAAGGCACAGTTATTTATATATTTAGAATAAAAATTACAACCATGAAGTGTGCGTGTGTGTGTGTGTGTGTGTGTGTGTGTGTGTACTTGTGAAGTAAGAAGTGTATGAAAAAAGTTAAGATGTATGAGTTGAACTATTGAGAAGGAGAGAATAGAAGGTTTTCTATTTCGTCGTAGTTTTTCTCCATTAACCACGCTTTCACTGCGATCTACATGCCACTTTAAATCCGTACATATGTATTAGGTATTTATTAAAAAAATACTTAAGCCACCATAATGATGATCTATACCTCATGCCATTACATTGCATTATCAAAACTTTTTTAATACAATTTAATCAAAGTTAAGACTACTACATACATACCACTATTACTATACCGTGAAATATGCCAACATTGCCCCCAAAGGAAACTTTGCCCGAAGAACAATGTATAAGCATATCTTTGATGTGCAAAAATATCTTAATATTATGGCAACATTGATTGACTTTGGTGGAAAATAGGTTATGTGTATGGCAATACTGACTATCGTGTTTGTTGCTAACTTCGCTTAGTGACTTGTTGGAACTCGTCGAGTGAGGTGCGTGTTTTTGCGGGCAAATTTTAGTGCAAATTTGAAAGTACATTCTGCGAGATGGCGAAGACACAGGTTAGTTTACTTTACGACATGTCATGGAAAATCATTTGTAGACTATATTACTGTTACTGTGGTTGCTCAGGGCCTTTTAAGACTAAAAGTTATGATGATGGGCAAAGTTAACTAGTAATGTTCCGACTTACGATTGACAACATTGCCCGCCATCAAAAAAGGCTTAGGGTTGGCACTTTACGAAACCTTGTATTTTTTTCCTTTTTTTAATTTATGGCTGCTGAGCTTATTTAATTTTAAACATAATTGGTATTTAATTAATATATTATTTAAGTACATATAACTATTTAGTTTGTACATATTTAAGTATTTATTTTATTATTAATTCTAATATTTTTTGTTGAGAGTTGCATTGTTTGTTTCAGAAAAATAAACATAAATCTCGAATTCGCCAGAGGAAGTCAAGACGAATAATTGGATCTAGGGTATATAAAAACTACACTGAAGAAATGTTAAAACTTGAATGTGAATCAGTAGAATCAGGCCAAATTTCTTCACGAGATGCTGAACGGCAACTTGGTATCCCAAGACGCACAATATTAAATAAAATAAAAAACAAACATTTGAAGTCAGTGGGTCATCCTACTGTTTTATCAGCTGCAGAAGAGAACCAAATTGTAAGAGTTCTACAAGCTTCTAGCGATTTTAGCTCCCCGCTTACTAAAGTGGATCTAAAGCTTGTAGTTCATGACTTTCTAAAGAAAAATTCTCGAGATCATATGTTCAAGAATCAGATTCCCGGGGATGCATGGGTCCAGGGCTTTTTGGCGAGAAATGCTGACAAATTGACTGTGAGAACCACTCAAAATATTTCAAAGGCGAGAGCTGAAAAGGGACCTCACGATTAGCCGAATACTTTGACAATCTAAGCAGAACATTAAAAGACATACCAGCAGAAAATATAGTCAACTTTGATGAAACTAACCTGTCGGACGATCCAGGTTCTTCAAAGTGCATTTTTCGGAGGGGAGTAAAGTATCCCGAAAGAATAGCCAATTCCACCAAAGGAAACATATCTCTCATGTTTACAGCCACCGCAAGCGGTGAATGTCTCCCATTATATGTTGTTTACAAATCAACAAATATTTACTCAGAATGGGTTAGTGGAGGACCACCAGATACCAGATATAACTGCACTAAATCAGGGTGGTTTGACAGTGCCATGTTTGAGAATTACTTTGAAACCATAATCCTCCCATGGGCGCAAAAAAATTCAGGGACTAAAGTGGTCATTTGCGACAACTTGTCTAGTCATTTGAGCGTTAAAGTAGTAAAGATATGCGAGCAAAATAACATTAAATTTGTATTTATCCCTCCAAGATCAACACACCTCACCCAGCCGCTAGACGTGGCATTTTTTGGGCCTTTAAAGAAAGCTTGGCGTAAAATTTTGTACCAGTACAAGCTCCGTAATCCAAACCAAACATCATTGAACAAAAAACACTTTCCGAAATTGCTTCGTGAATTAATTGAAGCAATTCAAATGAGGGAAACAAAGAACATAAAAAGTGGATTTAAAGCATCAGGAGTATTTCCGTTAAATCCCCAAGAAGTGCTAAAGAAGATCCCTGAAATGCAAGAGGAAATATTATCATATGGAATCGATCAAGCATTGGTAGACTATTTAAAGGAAACTAGAGCACCAAAGCCGATGGTAGTCAAAAGAAATAAAAAATTAATTGCGAGCCAGGCAAATCGGTGACGGTTTCCGATTTAAATGTTGATTCCTGCAAAACCAAAGCAAAAAATAAATCTTCTACAGTGGCAAAAAGACAAAGAAAAACGAAAGACTCTCTATTTTTAGATGAAGAAACTGGCATCTTTGTGACTAAAACTGACCTAGTTTCAAATGAGGATATCAACGAAGATCAAGAAGGCTATTTGGATTTGGAAGGATATTTTGCTATCTCTCAGGATCAAGGTATTACTTACAATATCATCAACGAGGATCATGAGAGATATTTGTATTGGGAAGATGATTTTGCTATCTCCCAGCATCAAGATATTTCTTCTCCTCGAAGTCTCAGCAAGCTTTGCATCACTGTAATTAACTCCTGCTTCAGCCATAGCCAAAAAACATCACCGACGCTTGCAGATCTTTCAGTCTTAAAGTCATTCTCGAAAGGATCAGTGAAAAAGGATCCTGTCAAAAAAAGTAAAATAACTATACTCTCGGATGTTATCATTAAAGCAGGGTCTTCAAATGTTTGTGTTTCGGAAGAAGTTTCTAATAAGATTGAAAATACACCTTTTGTTGGTAGATCTAAAAGTGTAAATATCGAAAAAACATCATCGACGCTTGCAGATCAATCACACTTAAATACTTCCACAAAAAGATCAGTGAAAAGGGATTGTGTCAAAGAAAAGAAAATAACTATACTCTCAGATGTTATCAATAAAGCAGGGCCTTCAAATGTTTGTGTTTTGAAAGAAGTTTCTAATAAGATTGAAAATAAGCCATTTGTTTCTACATCTAAAAGTGATATACCAGAGTGCCTGCAAATGAAGAAAAATAAACATTTAAAAATAGTACAGAAAGAAAATTCTACAAAAGGAAAGAAAAATAACAGAAAAGTGAAAGTTACAAATGCTTCTAAAGGAAAAAAGTCAGCCAGAGGGCGTATTTCAGTGAAAAAAAGGAAGAATACATCTGATAGTGACTCTAGCTCGATGTTTGATAATAATGAAGTTCTCACAGTTGACACAGACGACTCAGAGTACGAAACAGTGGATGATTATCTCATTGCTGAATGCTTGCGGGAACAAGAGGATAAAGAGAATTTCGAATCTACGGATATCTCATTTGGACTGCATGAAATTGAATATTTCGTAGAAAACCATGACAACATGAAAAAAGATGATTGGATTATTGCTCAGTTCGCAACAAAAAATACTTTAAAGCATTTCGTAGGTAACGTTTTAGCAATCATCGGTAAAATTCCTACAGTTAAGTTTGTCCGAAAGATTAAGGAGTCTAAATGTGAAAAGGGAACCACTTTCACGTACCCAATAGTTGATGACATTTGCACTATGGATCACTTAGAAGATGTTATTACCATACTACCCGAGCCAAAGATTACTCGACGTGGTCAAATCGTTTTTAATATCGATTTCAGTAATTTCAACATTCAGTAAATGCTTAATACAAAGCTATTTTGTTTATTAACTTTATTATGGTTTAATTTAAATTATATTTTTCGACGAATTTTACTCTTACAAATAAGAAAACATGTTGTTCCTATCGTTGCCAAATATTAAGTATTAGGTAGCCATTGTGTCTTCTTAATGATTATAATTAGTGTAATGAATAATTGTGATATTGAAAAATATGTGATTTATATTGTTATTGCGGGGTGGAATCGGATCCCAATGACCCCAAAAACTCTGATCTCTGATTATTAACTTTAAGGATAAAAATAATATTAAGAAACTCCTACTTTTAATATATTTTTTTATAAATCTCTACATAATTGTGGTTAATGTTAGTGTATGTGTTTAAATTTAGAAAAAATAGACATGGCATGACTGAAGTAATAATTATCATTATAATCTAATTTCGTGTCTTCCCCAGTTATTTTTGTTCAGACTTTAATTTGTGAATCAGTGATAAGTTAAAAAACAATCATTCAAACATAACGGTTTAGGCCACTAATAAAAAGTATCCATAATAACATTTCACTATTTTTTAGCTTTATCAGTATAAAACTATAAAAAAAAATTAATTTTTCATTACTAAAAGAAATGTCTGTTTAAGTCTTTATTTAATTTACCTACCACATACGAGTTACTTGACTTGATCTCTATTAGTAGTAAGTACCTACGAGTAAGTATCTACTTTATCAAAAAAGTGTTACTTAATTGTAATTTAAAATTTTATTAAATACTAATAAGCGTGAAACATTTTCCTGCGTTTTTCTTTTTATTTAATTTACCTAAACACATATTCTTTGTAGAAAACAAAAAAAAAACAGAGTAAAATTTTAACCATGTACCAACCCTAGCACTCTTAAAAGGCAAAATGTAGATTGTATGAAAAAGAGAAAAAATGTCAGGGTAACATTGCCCAGTCATTTTAGTAAGAAACTTTTCATAGTGTTGTCTACATTCCTAAAGTAAACGCCATCTTTACCAAAATTCTTGTACTGGTTTTTATGTCATCTGCATAAAGGTCATATTTGCGTCAAAAATCAATGTGGGCAAAGTTGGCTAAGAGTCCAGATAACTTTGCCCGCCAACAAAATCGAACAAATATTGAATTAAATGATGAATAATAGTAAATTTAGCAATACTAACACATGCACATGATCTTAACAGTTGTAGCCGATGAAGGAAAAAACTTACGTCTCCATAGAAAAATCGTATTAAAATTGTAATTATTCGAAAAAAGTGGGCAAAGTTGGCATGTTTCACGGTACTTACTTCGCGACCATATTTAAGCTTTAGGGTAGGTCGATTAGTAATAGCAAATGTAGGACACATATCAGAAGAATCTTACCTATAAACATCGGAGGGCATGCCAGTTTGGTGCTAAAAATCCATTAGAAGTCACAAGTCTACGACTAAGCCAAATCAGTCCTATAATATCTTTGACCTGCACCCTAATTGCGTAACACATTATCTGTCGGAGTTGGTTTCATTTTGAAACAAATTGCTAATCCATTGCTTTATAAGTTCGAAAAATTTGTCTGCTCGACAACGTAAATAACGCAATGAATGTTGTTGAACTGTCAAAATGAAACCAACTCCGATTGTTGATCCGATGTTTTACGCAATTAGGGTGCTGTATAAAAGTTTATAGAAGTGCATATCTTATAGAAGAATAAAACAAGACGTTATCAGTCTTATTAAATGCGTTTGTAGGATCAAAAGCGAAATTTTGCTAATTAGTTTTATAACATGCGCTTATAAGACAGTACATTCTAGTAAGAGTCATTTAACGTAATACTATAAATCTTTATAAAACTAGTAATAGAAATGTAAGTGGCACAAATCGTCTTTTAAGATGCTGTTGTAAGATCAGTGATCTTAGCTTAGACCCCTCGCGCACTAGGCAGCCTGGCTAGCGGCAGCCAGAATATTGAGAAAATTCGTGGCCGCCTAGTGCGTGGGCTCGCATGTGCCGTCATGTTCGACTGGCTGCTGCAGCCAGGCTGCTTAGTGTGCGAGGAGCCTTAGTCAAAGCGTCTATTAGATTCCTATAAGACGTTTAGTCTTATTTAAGTTGATTACTATAGGATAATTATTTTAATACTTGGGGAGAGACCGACCCGACAAGAGCGTCGCTTTTGACAACACTGACAAGGCCGAATCCTAGAGTCCCAATAGCGCACCTCGCCAAGTTTGATGCTGAAGTCGAACGTAGAACTTCCCTCCCACCCGTTTAAGACCCTGATGTTCCTCTGCCTTCCGTTACTCCAGATGCACAACATCATTAAAGGGCCCCCGGTTCACGGGGTATCATCAATAAGGTGTACAAACTCCTCCTCGCATCTCTCATTATGCTGATGACCGTCATCTTCAATGGCGCCTTGAGCAGCAACATCTTTCCGCAAGCGTGGAAAGAGGCCATCGTCATCGGTATCCCTAAACCGACAAGCTCAAGTCTGAGCCCATGAATTACCGCTCCATCAATCAATCTGCCTAGCCTTTTCCCAACTATGTTGGGGTCGGCTTCCAGTCTAGCCGGATGCAGCTGAATACCAGTATTTTACATGGAGCGACTGCATATCTGACCTCCGCAACCCATTAACTGGGTAATACGATACCCCTTGGTAAGACTGATTGTCAGACTTTCGGGCTTCTGACGACCCGTAACGACTGTCAAAGATCTACGAATGACAGCCAGGACCAACGGCTTAACGTGCTTTCCGAGGCACGGAGGAGTCTCGGTATGTAAAGATGGTCACCCATCCCCGTGGTGGTTGGTCCGTACCAACCCCGGCAAGTGTAGCTGAACCTGATGGATCGACCCTACTCAATATCCTCGCCGAAATCTACGAGAGGCTTATTTATTAGCGTCTTAAAGACTATGTTCAGGCAAAGAGCCTCATCCCCAACGAGCAGTTTAGTTTCCAAACTAAGCACTCGTGGATCCAACAGTTACAGTCCTCTGGCTAGATTTATATACGTTAATTTTCGGTTTTTTTTAACCGACTTTTCAAAAATAAAAACTTTTTTACAAAAAAATACAACCGACTTCCAAAACAACGACTTCCAAAAACAACACTACAAAGTGAAAAATAACTTTAATTTCGGAAGTCGGTGTCTAGTTAAATGTACCTATTTTCGTTTTTTGCCACCGACTTCCGAAATTAAAGTTATTTTTCACTTTGTAGTGTTGTTTTTGGAAGTCGTTGTTTTGGAAGTCGGTTGTATTTTTTTGTAAAAAAGTTTTTATTTTTCAGTTGTGGTACCTACCCCACACAAATTCTAATACCACTACCTGCAAAGAAAACTAGAACATCGTCCATATAAAAGTGGGGAAAAAATACGTATTATTGAAGCTAACTCAAAAACTACCGAAGCAAAGTTAATCAATTTTATATGGGACCAACTGTGATGTATACCCTCTCGAATAAAACAAAAAACAAATCCAAATCGATCCAGCCATCATACATAAAAAAAAGAATAAAAAAAAAAAAAAAAAAGGTCCCAACGAATTGATAACCTCCTCCTTTTTGAAGTTGGTTTAAAAAGGAGGAGGTTCTCAATGCGTATATCAATATATATACTTTTATGTATGTACACCACCATTCCACCATTTCTCCGTCAATTGTGGACCGATTTTGAAAATTATTTTTTTGTTTTAAAGGGTGGTCTCATTGTCACCAAGTCAGAATCTGATGAGAGGATCCCGTGGAAATCGAGGGAAACCCTCAAATTTTACAGGCACACCTATAGCGATTTGAGTATTTTTTTTATAGAAACTCGTGCATTTGCTCCCGGGAAGCACCATTTGGTGAAGTGGAACTGATGAGGAAGACCACAGATGGCCATCGGAACTGCTCAACAATACGTATTTCACGGGTTCGCTATTCGATTACTTTAATATGGTTGCTAAGCAATATATGCTCGTCACAATGCATATGGTGAAGTGGAGCTGATGGTGACTTCACCATCCTTACTAGGAGAACTCCTCGACAATTAACGTCCCTGTATCGGGAAAAGCAATATTTTGTAAAAGGTGATGAGCAGTTGACATTATGCTATTGTAACTTAGATAAATTACAAACTGACCCACAAAAAAGTGAAAAATAAAAACTTTTTTATAAAAAAAAAAACAACTGACTTCCGAAAAAAATACTACAAAGTGAAAAATAACTTTAATTTTGGAAGTCGGTGGCAAAAAACTAAAATACAGATCCAAAGACACGGACTTCCGAAATAAAGTTATTTTTCACTTTGTAGTATTTTTTTTTATTTGTAAAAAAGTTTTTTACATATTCTATTAATTATTGTTATTTGCTGAATAATACGATAAGTTTCGATAAAATTACTGTTTCCCCTTATTCCGTATGCATTGATTGGCCCGGAAGAGTGGAAAAAAGTATGTGATCATTCAATAAAATGTGAGGACGACGAGGATATCTAGAACATTTGAACCAATGTTTGATTCACACATGGACATTTTTATAATTGTTAGCCCTGCTCCGTTCAAACTCACTTTTAGGCACAATTGCTTGCACCACAGCTAGTAACAGACTGACCTATGAGCTAACGCGCAACGCCGGCAACCATCAAGAGTGGGGAACGGATGTAGCGCGCCATCTCGTTTGGTAAAACAGTATCATTAAAACAATTGTGAAATTCTTTTAAATATTCGATTTAACGTTACATAAAATACAGGAATTAATGAATGCATAACTTTAACTGTAAAATCAATGTTTAATAAAATAAATGAATCGTAGTCATACCAAAAGTAACGCCATCTAGTGGTGATGACAATCATTTCCAACGTAGATATTACCATATTACTGTATCATATCCGCACAACAATAGCTAACAGATTAGTACACTTTCAAAAATCAGTAGCCTATCTTATTTTAACTAAATTCTAACATAATAGATACCTGTTCGAGCAAACAAAGTGATAATTCCATCGCTAGTGAATATACTGACACAGCTACATCAGATAAAGAAATTTAGTGACTGAGTTGAAAAGATTAATAACCGGAAAAACATTTATTTTTAACCGACTTCAAAAAGGAGGAGGTTCTCAATTCGTCGGATTTTTTAATTTTTTTTTTTTTAAATTTTTTTTTTATGTATGTTCCCCGATTACTCGAAGACGGCTGGACCGATTTGGATTTTTTTTGTTTTATTATTATTATTTTTTTTTGATTAGTTGGTCCCATATAAAATTGATTAACTTTGCTTCGGTAGGTTTTGAGTTAGCTTCAATAATACGTATTTTTTCCCCACTTTTATATGGATGATGTTCTAGTTTGTTTTGCAGATAGTGGTATTAGAATTTGTGTGGGATAGATACACAACTAAAAAGTGAAAAATAAAAACTTTTTTACAAAAAAATACAACCGACTTCCAAAAACAACACTAAAAAGTGAAAAATAACTTTAATTTCGGAAGTCGGTGGCAAAAAACGAAAATACATTTAACTAGACACCGACTTCCGAAATTAAAGTTATTTTTCACTTTCTAGTGTTGTTTTTGGAAGTCTGCTGAAGAAGTATTTTATTTTGTTTATGTTTTTATTAATTTCCTGGGTAGATACTTAATATTGAAAAGGAGTAAATGTTATCATAAATATAGAACCTCCTTTTTTGAAGTCGGTTAAAAAGAAAAATAGCTTTACAGCTCTATACAGGGTGTAAGTGGCAACCTTCTAAGGGGTAATTGTTCTCATCACTATGAACAACTTTTAATATGAGACCAAACCTGAAATCGCGAAAAAAAATCAGCTGTTCCGTACATTTATTTTCGCATAATTTGTCAAAATGTAGAGAACAGCTGATTTTTTTTTCGTGATTTCAGGTTTGCTCCCATAGTAAAAGTTGTTCATAATGATGAGTACAATGACCCCTTAAAAAGTTGCCACTGTTTACACTTACACCCTGTATAGTTCACACGGAAATCAAAACAAAACAACAATAAAGTAGGTACTTAGTTCTGAATTCAAATTATTATACACGATAAATCTAATAATTAATGGACATGGAAATTAGCATTCGGAAATGTGATGATAACCGAGGGACATGAAGAAAATACTTGTAATGTGAGTTGCACTAATAATGCCTTTATCACACGTACCTACTGCCGAAAGCACTGTCTCGTCCATCTACTCGGTACGTGTGATCCAGGCATTAGAGTTCATTCAGTGTTCCCGTTAGTGAAGAGTATTAGAATCACAGAACAGATAAAGAGACCTCTTTATCTTTTCTGTGATTAAAATAACCGCAAAACTGCGAAAAACATTTCGCATACATTCCGAGACGTAATATACTTATTTATTAAAGCCATCCACATTTAGTGAATTATAGTATAGTTAAAATCTCGCTGCAGACTTGGTCATAAATCATAATCGGAGTAGGGATGTGCGCTAGTTGCGCGCGCTCAAGGCCATTATCGATAACAACGATGACGATGACTCAGACGAAGAATTTTAATTTTCTATTTTTAGTTTTATATATACGTTATAAAACTATCGATATCACTCATCGACTGCAGTAATGCACAGGACTACGTGTGGGCGTGGCCTGCCCATAAGGCCCGTGAGTAGGAAAGAGAGCGAAACACTCGAATGATTTATGACCGAGTTTGCAGCGAGATTTTAACTATACTATAGTTTAAACTACGGGTACAAGTCATAATAAAACATCAACGCTACTATTATTAAAAATAAAATTTATTCATATTTAAACAATATTTTACATTTTTTTTCGTCCTAAGTTAGGGATTTTTCATTTGCTCGATATAAAATAGATAGATACATAAAATCATAGCAATTCATTGTGCATATATACTATACGGATGTTTAAACGCTCGAATGACGTTGACTTGACACCTGTCAAGTGGTTGACGTGCAATTGTTTTGTGAAATATATCCAAAAACAAAAAACAAGATGGCGGCGTTAGTTCCGATTTTCGCGCCAAAAGATCCGTGTAGGTACAGCTATAGGTAGAGTGAATGAAGCCGCTCGTCAATAGTTACTTGAACTTTGACAATCACTATTACTTGGTATAGGCGCTGTTAATGTTATGTAAAGTCGTCGCAAATCACGAACGCACGTTATACATAAATGTCAAAATTGCAATAAGAGATCGTGTGGTCGTGAAATGTAAAACTATAACCATTGACGTACGGTCTGTATGCGCAAGGATATATTACAAACGAATACCCAAGCATCTGCGTACGTTTAACGGAATGTCTCGAACCCGCTTATAGCAAATGCATATAGAGCCATAGCAGCGCCTTCGGGGTATTATAATTGGTCTTTTGCCACTGAGGTTCCAGTAGCCATTATCCAAGTCATCATCGTTATTATCATCACCATTATCATTATCGTCGTTATTATCATCACCATTAGCATCGTTATTATCATCACCATTATCATTATCACCATTATTATCATCACCGTTATCATTATCATCATCAGTATCATTATCATCGTTATTATCATCACCATTATCATTATCGTCGTTATTATCATCACCATTATCATCATCATCATCATCATGATCAACAGACCAACGAATAACTGGTCCGTCCCATTCGCCTGGTGAATCAACTGTAGTGGTTCGGCCGTTGTAACTACCACCACTGGCACTGCCGCTTGATGAGGAGGTTGCATCGCCCCCTTTATTGCCACTAGCAGTGGCACTACTTGCCGTACCGACTGTGAGATATTGTAGTGAGATAGTAGAATCACCATTGCCCGAATTCCACGGGTCATCTCCATCTTTATTGACTGTATAAAGGCTACCACCACTGGCACTGCTGCTTGATGAGGAGGTTGCATCACCCCCTTTATCGCCACTTGCAGTGGCACTACTTGCCGTACCGACTGTGAGATATTGTTGTGAGATAGTAGAATCACCATTGCTCAAATCGCACGGCTTACCTCCATCTTTACTGACCATATAAAGGCTACCACCACTGGCATTGCCGCTTGATGAGGAGGTTGCATCGCCCCCTTTATCGCCACTGGCAGTGGCACTACTTGCCGTACCGACTGTGAGATATTGTTGTGAGATAGTAGAATCACCATTGCCCGAATTCCACGGGTCATCTCCATCTTTATTGACTGTATAAAGGCTACCACCACTGGCACTGCTGCTTGATGAGGAGGTTGCATCGCCCCCTTTATCGCCACTTGCAGTGGCACTACTTGCCGTACCGACTGTGAGATATTGTAGTGAGATAGTAGAATCACCATTGCCCGAATCGCACGGCTTACCTCCATCTTTACTGACCATATAAAGGCTACCACCACTGGCATTGCCGCTTGATGAGGAGGTTGCATCGCCCCCTTTATCGCCACTGGCAGTGGCACTGCTTGCCGTACCGACTGTGAGATATTGTTGTGAGATAGTAGAATCACCATTGCCCGAATTCCACGGGTCATCTCCATCTTTATTGACTGTATAAAGGCTACCACCACTGGCACTGCTGCTTGATGAGGAGGTTGCATCGCTCCCTTTATCGCCACTTGCAGTGGCACTACTTGCCGTACCGACTGTGAGATATTGTAGTGAGATAGTAGAATCACCATTGCCCGAATCGCACGGCTTACCTCCATCTTTACTGACCATATAAAGGCTACCACCACTGGCATTGCCGCTTGATGAGGAGGTTGCATCGCCCCCTTTATCGCCATTGGCAGTGGCACTACTTGCCGTACCGACTGTGAGATATTGTTGTGAGATAGTAGAATCACCATTGCCCGAATCGCACGGCTTACCTCCATCTTTACTGACCATATAAAGGCTACCACCACTGGCATTGCCGCTTGATGAGGAGGTTGCATCGCTCCCTTTATCGCCACTGGCAGTGGCACTACTTGCCGTACCGACTGTGAGATATTGTTGTGAGATAGTAGAATCACCATTGCCCGAATCGCACGGCTTACCTCCATCTTTACTGACCATATAAAGGCTACCACCACTGGCATTGCCGCTTGATGAGGAGGTTGCATCGCCCCCTTTATCGCCACTGGCAGTGGCACTACTTGCCGTACCGACTGTGAGATATTGTTGTGAGATAGTAGAATCACCATTGCCCGAATCGCACGGCTTACCTCCATCTTTACTGACCATATAAAGGCTACCACCACTGGCATTGCCGCTTGATGAGGAGGTTGCATCGCCCCCTTTATCGCCACTGGCAGTGGCACTACTTGCCGTACCGACTGTGAGATATTGTTGTGAGATAGTAGAATCACCATTGCTCAAATCGCACGGCTTACCTCCATCTTTACTGACCATATAAAGGCTACCACCACTGGCATTGCCGCTTGATGAGGAGGTTGCATCGCCCCCTTTATCGCCACTGGCAGTGGCACTACTTGCCGTACCGACTGTGAGATATTGTTGTGAGATAGTAGAATCACCATTGCCCGAATTCCACGGGTCATCTCCATCTTTATTGACTGTATAAAGGCTACCACCACTGGCACTGCTGCTTGATGAGGAGGTTGCATCGCCCCCTTTATCGCCACTTGCAGTGGCACTACTTGCCGTACCGACTGTGAGATATTGTAGTGAGATAGTAGAATCACCATTGCCCGAATCGCACGGCTTACCTCCATCTTTACTGACCATATAAAGGCTACCACCACTGGCATTGCCGCTTGATGAGGAGGTTGCATCGCCCCCTTTATCGCCACTGGCAGTGGCACTACTTGCCGTACCGACTGTGAGATATTGTTGTGAGATAGTAGAATCACCATTGCCCGAATTCCACGGGTCATCTCCATCTTTATTGACTGTATAAAGGCTACCACCACTGGCACTGCTGCTTGATGAGGAGGTTGCATCGCTCCCTTTATCGCCACTTGCAGTGGCACTACTTGCCGTACCGACTGTGAGATATTGTAGTGAGATAGTAGAATCACCATTGCCCGAATCGCACGGCTTACCTCCATCTTTACTGACCATATAAAGGCTACCACCACTGGCATTGCCGCTTGATGAGGAGGTTGCATCGCCCCCTTTATCGCCATTGGCAGTGGCACTACTTGCCGTACCGACTGTGAGATATTGTTGTGAGATAGTAGAATCACCATTGCCCGAATCGCACGGCTTACCTCCATCTTTACTGACCATATAAAGGCTACCACCACTGGCATTGCCGCTTGATGAGGAGGTTGCATCGCTCCCTTTATCGCCACTGGCAGTGGCACTACTTGCCGTACCGACTGTGAGATATTGTTGTGAGATAGTAGAATCACCATTGCCCGAATCGCACGGCTTACCTCCATCTTTACTGACCATATAAAGGCTACCACCACTGGCATTGCCGCTTGATGAGGAGGTTGCATCGCCCCCTTTATCGCCACTGGCAGTGGCACTACTTGCCGTACCGACTGTGAGATATTGTTGTGAGATAGTAGAATCACCATTGCCCGAATCGCACGGCTTACCTCCATCTTTACTGACCATATAAAGGCTACCACCACTGGCATTGCCGCTTGATGAGGAGGTTGCATCGCCCCCTTTATCGCCACTGGCAGTGGCACTACTTGCCGTACCGACTGTGAGATATTGTTGTGAGATAGTAGAATCACCATTGCCCGAATCGCACGGCTTACCTCCATCTTTACTGACCATATAAAGGCTACCACCACTGGCATTGCCGCTTGATGAGGAGGTTGCATCGCTCCCTTTATCGCCACTGGCAGTGGCACTACTTGCCGTACCGACTGTGAGATATTGTTGTGAGATAGTAGAATCACCATTGCCCGAATTCCACGGGTCATCTCCATCTTTATTGACTGTATAAAGGCTACCACCACTGGCACTGCTGCTTGATGAGGAGGTTGCATCGCCCCCTTTATCGCCAGTTGCAGTGGCACTACTTGCCGTACCGACTGTGAGATATTGTAGTGAGATAGTAGAATCACCATTGCCCGAATCGCACGGCTTACCTCCATCTTTACTGACCATATAAAGGCTACCACCACTGGCATTGCCGCTTGATGAGGAGGTTGCATCGCCCCCTTTATCGCCACTGGCAGTGGCACTACTTGCCGTACCGACTGTGAGATATTGTTGTGAGATAGTAGAATCACCATTGCCCGAATTCCACGGGTCATCTCCATCTTTATTGACTGTATAAAGGCTACCACCACTGGCACTGCTGCTTGATGAGGAGGTTGCATCACCCCCTTTATCGCCACTTGCAGTGGCACTACTTGCCGTACCGACTGTGAGATATTGTTGTGAGATAGTAGAATCACCATTGCTCAAATCGCACGGCTTACCTCCATCTTTACTGACCATATAAAGGCTACCACCACTGGCACTGCCGCTTGATGAGGAGGTTGCATCGCCCCCTTTATCGCCACTGGCAGTGGCACTACTTGCCGTACCGACTGTGAGATATTGTTGTGAGATAGTAGAATCACCATTGCCTGAATCGCACGGCTCACCTCCATCTTTACTGACCATATAAAGGCTACCACCACTGGCATTGCCGCTTGATGAGGAGGTTGCATCGCCCCCTTTATCGCCATTGGCAGTGGCACTACTTGCCGTACCGACTGTGAGATATTGTAGTGAGATAGTAGAATCACCATTGCCCGAATTCCACGGGTCATCTCCATCTTTATTGACTGTATAAAGGCTACCACCACTGGCACTGCTGCTTGATGAGGAGGTTGCATCGCTCCCTTTATCGCCACTGGCAGTGGCACTACTTGCCGTATCGACTGTGAGATATTGTTGTGAGATAGTAGAATCACCATTGCCCGAATCGCACGGCTTACCTCCATCTTTACTGACCATATAAAGGCTACCACCACTGGCACTGCCGCTTGATGAGGAGGTTGCATCGCTCCCTTTATCGCCACTGGCAGTGGCACTACTTGCCGTACCGACTGTGAGATATTGTTGTGAGATAGTAGAATCACCATTGCCCGAATCGCACGGCTTACCTCCATCTTTACTGATCATATAAAGGCTACCACCACTGGCACTGCCGCTTGATGAGGAGGTTGCATCGCCCCCTTTATCGCCACTGGCAGTGGCACTACTTGCCGTACCGACTGTGAGATATTGTTGTGAGATAGTAGAATCACCATTGCCTGAATCGCACGGCTTACCTCCATCTTTACTGACCATATAAAGGCTACCACCACTGGCATTGCCGCTTGATGAGGAGGTTGCATCGCCCCCTTTATCGCCATTGGCAGTGGCACTACTTGCCGTACCGACTGTGAGATATTGTAGTGAGATAGTAGAATCACCATTGCCCGAATTCCACGGGTCATCTCCATCTTTATTGACTGTATAAAGGCTACCACCACTGGCACTGCCGCTTGATGAGGAGGTTGCATCGCTCCCTTTATCGCCACTGGCAGTGGCACTACTTGCCGTACCGACTGTGAGATATTGTTGTGAGATAGTAGAATCACCATTGCCCGAATCGCACGGCTTACCTCCATCTTTACTGATCATATAAAGGCTACCACCACTGGCACTGCCGCTTGATGAGGAGGTTGCATCGCCCCCTTTATCGCCACTGGCAGTGGCACTACTTGCCGTACCGACTGTGAGATATTGTTGTGAGATAGTAGAATCACCATTGCCTGAATCGCACGGCTTACCTCCATCTTTACTGACCATATAAAGGCTACCACCACTGGCATTGCCGCTTGATGAGGAGGTTGCATCGCCCCCTTTATCGCCATTGGCAGTGGCACTACTTGCCGTACCGACTGTGAGATATTGTAGTGAGATAGTAGAATCACCATTGCCCGAATTCCACGGGTCATCTCCATCTTTATTGACTGTATAAAGGCTACCACCACTGGCACTGCCGCTTGATGAGGAGGCTGCACCGTTTGGTCCTGCGCTAGCGGCACTGGAAGTACTTCCCGCAAGCGCCGAGATTGAGGCTCCACGTTTGATAACAACATTGCTGTCGTCCCTTCCTTCTCCTTGTAGGACTGTTTTTGATTCTTTTTCAGTACTAGCAACATGAACACTGCTACCTGCTGTGGACTGCGCACTATCTGGCCTGGTGATAGAGGCGCTGTAAGTAGTCGCAGTACCAACCATGTCTCTGCTTCCATCTTTTACTATAACAGTGCTGCCTGGATTATTACATCCTCCAGGTTTTACGATTATTTCCGATTCTTTTGTGGTGCTTCCAACAGCAGTGCTACTGGCGGCTGCTGCTGATGTGGAACCATCCGGGCTGGTGTTACTGGCACTGGAAGTACTTTCCGAAAGGACCGAGGTTGTGCTTCCCTCTTTGATAACTGTTTGTGGCGGTTCTGTGGAACAGAAAAGTTTTAATTAGTACCTTCGTCTGACGTTTAAAATATGTAGTTTGATGCTTGCTTTGCTTGCTTGTTTGTTTGCTTGTTGGTTTGTAGTTTGTTGTTTGTTTGTTTGTAAAACTAAATATTTTTGAATAATATGTAACTGTCATGCATTTCAGTAAAGTAACTCCTGATTCCATAACTGAAATTCTGGCCTGGAGTCTAGTTTGGTAACCTTAAGGAGGATGCGCTGTGGTAGCTCGCGAAATTCAAATTTTCTTGCATTTTATGCAATTTGCAGGTCCGTGTCAGGTTGTATCTTGATCAAAATATGATACGCGGGAATAAAACATATGTATTTACATAATTTTAATCATAAAAGTCATCAATACCTACATATATGATAGATATCTGATTATATCTGATTTCGTGCAGATTTGTCGAACGAACGAAATCTAACGAGAGATGTATTGATGATTTTTATGATTAAAATTATGTAAATACATATGTTTTATTCCCGCGTATCATATTTTGATCAAGATACAACCTGAAAAGGACCTGCGAATTGCAAAAAACCCAAAAAAAATTGAATTTCTCGGGTTACCACAGTGCATCCCCCTTAATGTCAAAATTGCAATTTATTTTTTATTTATTTATTTATTTAAATCGAACACAAGATTCATATTGTTGTTAGTAACACTTATAAAACTATGTTAGTAACAAACCTCATTAAAATAAAATAAACCAAAAATAAAACAAAACATAACTACAATTAATTTAAAAACCAATAACTATGTCCGCTTCCCGCGGCACCAGACCTGCAGCAGTGCATACGGGTCCAGTGCCCCAGGAACGGGCAATCAGGCTTATTCACTATCACCCTTAAAATGCTGTTGGTGCTCCCCCGAATCCTTCGCATCAGGGATGCTGTTCTTTTTCGCAAGATAGCTTGAAAACTATCTATATCTGCTTCAGCAAACATGCCCGATGCACTACAGAAACGCGGGAGCCCCAACAGCACCCTAAAGGCGTCATTATACTGTACGCGAAGAACGTTGTAGGCCCTCTGCGTATGTCTAACCCACAGACTGCACGTGTAGAAAGACTGGCAAAACGCCTTGAAAAGAGTGAGTTTCACTTCCTTACTACATCGTGCAAACCTGCGGGCCAGCATATTACATCGGATCGACAACGCTCTTCGCTCCCTTTCTATATCACTGTCATCATTCAAGTCCTCATTCACAATGTGGCCAAGGTACTTAAAATGCGACACTCTATTTAGTGGTACACCATAAAGGCATACCGGAGGAACTGTCTTAGGCTTTTTAGTACCTACCCTAAACACCACAAGTTCACTCTTGCGCACATTGTACACTAAACCATGACTCGCTCTCTGTTACATGGCCGATCTAACCTATTAAAGTACTTACCTGGTTTAGGTCTGGTATCTGGGGGTTCTCTTCGTGGGCCAACAATGACTGATGGTTTCGTCACTATTAGTGGTTCTTCTACCACTGTTGGTCCAACCCATACAGGCGAACTGGAAGGCTGCTTATGCCCTATAAATTATAATGCTTACAGTAATTAATTTAACAATTAGAATTTTTAACAAAGTAAAAACTAATATGACCCTGTAAAGTTCACTTGGAACCTCACTTGAGTGCAATTGAGAACGCACACAATTCGAAAGCGAACTCATTTGTTTTTTAAGTAAATCATTGCGGATTCATAACGAGGCAGCGTTGGTTCGAAGTTCCCGATTTAAATATCACATTTTTGTAATTTTATCGCACAATAAATTTTTTTTTGGGATTTCTAGTTTTTCAACTACAGTGTTAGGTTTGTTTCTGGGATAAATTCTTTTCAACTACGGAACCTTTCATTGTGCGAGGTCCGACACGCACCTGACCGGTTTTTTTTAAATTAAGGTTTAATTTATTGCGTTTGCAACTAATATTACTAGTAAATTTGAAGTTAATCTTTTAATAATAGGCAGACTTGCTGGACTGGTAGAGATTACAAAATATTACAATAATTTACATATTATTGTAATATTTTGTAATCTTTACGATGTGATTTTTAATCAAATTAAATTTTTCGTTCGATTTTGCTGCCTTGCCTTGCTTTTTATAAAATAGTTAGAAAATTTACTGTAAGTAAGTCATGCTAAAGTTGATTTTAATTTGATTTTCTGCTTTGACATGCTTGAGTGTCAATTATCGGGACATTTGGTGTCCCGATAAGGTGCAAATCGGGGTGTCCCGCGCATATCGGGACACCTGGCAACGCTACCTCTGACACACAGTGATGCACATGATTGTCATGGAAACGCATTTAATCATGTGTGAGCTCACTTTTCTCAGTATGGACACTTTTTCTTGCGACTAAGTACGGTTAGGGCAAGATACGCTACGTTCATACTGAGCGGCATTCAGATATCGTTGCGTAGTTATTACAATTGTAGGTACTGTAAAGGATTGATGCTTTAATCAAGCCTCGTTAATATATTACTGGCTGACATTCAATCATTAAAATATGGAATATCTTCTGTCAAGAAAACGATCCTCGTTTTCTTGATAGGATGGCAGATATTGATTCTGGTTAGGGCTCCGCGTAGAACCAATTTAGTAGGAGTGTTTTGTATTTGATCTGAAGCTTAAAATACAGAGGGCATCAGCCCCATATAAGTAGAGTCCCTCTCGTATTATTTAGTAGTTCAGTAAATCTCCTACTGTGAGGTTCGAGCCCTCACAGTACTTACATAAACAGTAGTTTTCAACTATGACTGCGATTAACAATACGGAACGTATGATACAGAAAGAGATTGCTTGGTATTTTATTTAGATTTATTATTAAGACACGGACACGCTTTGTTTCGCTCGCTGCTATTAGCCGACTAAATCAAATTACAACAATTGTCTGAATTTGTCTGCAACAATTTGCGCGCGCTAGTGCCATAACTACCTTTTTATTTATTATCATTGGTTAGGGCAAATCTAGCGATTTAAATCTTTAAGGGCGGGGATAAAAATGTCGGAATTTCATGACGGCCGTTTCGGTCGCTTTCCTTGGAAACCGTAGCTTTACAGTTAAAGTCTATTTTGACTTTTTTATATTTCTATGACTTTGACTTAACACATTAACATTATTAGTCAGTTTCTATATGTCATTAGTGTCGTCGTTAGTGCGAGTAGACGGTGGCACGCTAGGTTTTTAACCGACTTAAAAAAAGGAGGTTCTGTATTCGATCCGTATGTATGTATGTAAGTATGTATTTACATACATATGTATGTATGTATGTTTGTTAGTCCTTGATTTTCTCAAAAACTAATGAACCAATTTTGATGATTCTTTCACTATCGTGATCTATATACTTTCAGGAAGGTTTGAGTACATAATATATTATGTAATTATGCTTATGTACGAAGTTATGTGCATAAATGTACTGTATCTCCCGCATTTTTAAGCCGATTTTTATGATTCTTCTTTTCGTTCGTCTTGTAATTGTATAATCAACTAAAATGGAAAAATAAATTTACTTTAAAAATAGTTAAAACCGACTTCAAAACCAAAAACGAATAAAATAACTTTCATAAAACACTTAACAGCTTCTGAAGTCGGTGTCTTCAATTCTTCAATGCACTTTAGCTTGACACCGACTTCAGAAGCTGTTAAGTGTTTTATGAAAGTTATTTTAATCGTTTTTGGTTTTGAAGTCGGTTTTTACTTTTTTTAAAGTAAATTTTTATAGGAAGGGTTGACACTGCCGCCTCTAGCAGCGTCCGCCGAAGCGTCTATTTAATGAGTTACGAGCTTAGAGTATTATGACTTACGAGTCAATGCTAAATATATGAAAGAGCTATTAAAAAAAAAAACTAACTTACCAGCTGTAGAAGATGACGAAGATGTTGATGAAGATTTCTTATGAGAACTGCTTTTTGAAGAAGATGTAGAAGTAGTTTTAGTTGAGGTCGAGGCATAATCTTAAAAAAAAAAAAAAATTGTTGGTTTTTAAATTATAAGTTGCACAAGAATCTTTTGGGGCGTGGCCAAAATTGGAACTAACTCCGCCATCTTGTTTTTTCAAAACTTTACCACAAATGTCACTCAAGCACCAAAAGATCCTTGTCGGTCTGTACAGTCATTTCACAGCTATTAGTGTTTTTGAAGTGATAACTTTATTAGGCGCGTTGTGCGATTTTTGGCTGGGGGAAGTCTTACGGGTTCGTGTCACGCATGACCGCGACACCTTGACAACGCTACGTGCTATCGGCAGTCCAAACTCTCTTATAGGTTTAAAGTTTTGACACAGAATCTCGCTGAGCTGAGAGTGTGACTTGATTTTGAACGTTTCTTAGACTAGCTGTCAGCGTATGCCTTACACAGAAAAGATAAAGAGCTCTCTCTCTCTCTTTATCTGTTCTGTGATGCCTTAGAACAGTGGTGCGCAAAGTACGGCCCGCCAACGTCCCTTTTCAAGTAAGAGTGTATGGCGGTTCGATCCCGGGGGGCGTATAGAGAAATGCTAATTCAGTACGTCCCCTTAGGTGGAGACGAATAGAATTAGCATTTTCAGGCGTTAAACACACGTAAATGCTAATTCAATACGTCACAGATGGTGACGTACTAGCGAAGGGTTTCGATTGATTTAACGGGCGTAAACTGGGGTTTTCTTAATTCTATTTGTCCTCAGATTTTTGAATTTAGAACTTTAGTCCGACAATGTCAAAGTTTACAAAAACTGACGTTAGACACAAGTTTAAGTTGTTAATTTTTAACCGATGAAAAAAAAGAGGAGGTTCTCAATTCGACACGTATATTTTTTTTTTTTTACAGACCACGCATAACTTTTTACAGAGTCGTCAGATTTGTAAAATTTTTGTTTTCTTCGAGGGGGTGGGTCTACCTCAAAGTTGATACCATATAAAATTGATTAACTTTGCTTCGGTAGTTTTTAAGTTAGCTTCAATAATACGTATTTTTTCCCCACTTTTTATGTGGATGATGTTCTAGTTTGTTTTGCAGGTAGTGGTATTAGAATTTGTGTGGGGTAAGTACCACAACTAAAAAGTGAAAAATAAAAAATATTTTACAAAAAAATACAACCGACTTCCAAAACCAACACTACAAAGTGAAAAATAACTTTGATTTCGGAAGTCGGTGGCAAAAACATTTAATCAGACACCGACATCCGAAATTAAAGTTATTTTTCACTTTGTAGTGTTGTTTTTGGAGGTCGGTTGTATTTACAAAAAAATACAACCGACCAAGCCCATTACTATGGGCTTGGATTAAAGTAAGAGCTCATTTTGTAATGAGACGGAAAGAGATAAATTCATGATTTTAATGATTATAATTTAAAAAAAAAGTACAGATTTGTTACGGGCGGTCACGAATCATATTCAAATCAACTTGAAGACCCGCGTTAACTTCAAACCTAGGAAATTTAGTGTTGATTTTTTTAATAGAAAAAATACTGCCTCATCTGACTAAAAATGTGAACATAGGAAATTTCAAAATGTTCCATATCTCAAGACTTATTATTTTTTCCTTCAACGGTGGTGTTGTGCGCAGCTATACTCGCCTTAAGAGAATAACGGTGATTAGAAAACATCTTTTCAACCGACTTCAAAAAAAGGAGGAGGTTCTCAATTCGGTTGTATTTTTTTTTTTTTTTATGTTTGTTACTTCAGAACTCCGTCATTTATGAACCGATTTGGAAAATTCTTTTTTTATTTGATATGATATACTTCCAGATTGGTCCCATTTTTATCAAAATCCAGTTCTGATGATGGGAACCATGAGGAATTGAGGGAACTCCTCAAAAATTATAGGCATACATATAGCGATTTTGGTATTTCAATCAACAAATCAAGCATTTGCATTCAGAAAGTAGCATCTGGTGAAGTGGAACTGATGAAGAAGACCACAGATAGCCACGGGAACTTCTCAACGATAATAAGTATTTCACGGGTGGCGATAAGATATCTTGATTAAGACAGTTAAGCGACTATGATGAAGCTTTAAATCAATGGTTCTGATGAAAATGGTACCATCGAACCGATCTGATGAAGAAGCCGGAAGGTAGGCACCGGAACTCAGTAACAAAACAATGTATGTTTTGTTACTGAGTTCCGGTGCGGTTTTATTCGAGAGGGTATACATCACAGTTGGTCCATATAAAATTGATTAACTTTGCTTCGGTAGTTTTTGAGTTAGCTTCAATAATACGTATTTTTTCCCCACTTTTATATGGATGATGTTCTAGTTTGTTTTGCAGGTAGTGGTATTAGAATTTGTGTGAGGTAGGTACCACAACCAAAAAGTGAAAAATAAAAACATTTATACAAAAAAATACAACCGACTTCCAAAAACAACACTACAAAGTGAAAAATAACTTTAATTTCGGAAGTCGGTGGCAAAAAACGAAAATACATTTAACTAGACACCGACTTCCGAAATTAAAGTTATTTTTCACTTTGTAGTGTTGTTTTTGGAAGTCGGTTGTATTTTTTTGTAAAAAAGTTTTGTAGCTATGAGATTGATTAAACATTACGAAAAAGTGTAACTTTGGGATTTTTTTTTCGATCCAGCAAAGTAAATCTAATCGTGTTACTAAAAGTGATTGGCTAACCGCCAGATCCTTAAATAAGATATATCTTTTTTTCAGAATTTTATAACACTGTTTTTAGGGTTCCGTACCCAAAGGTTAAAACGGAACCCTAATACTAAGACTCCGCTGTCCGTCCGTCCGTCTGTCACCAGGCTGTATCTCATGAACCGTGATAGTTAGAAAGTTGAAATTTTCACAGATGATGTATTTCTATTGCTGCTATAAGAACAAATACTAAAAAACAGAATAAAATAAATATTTAAGTGGGCTCCCATACAACAGACATGACTTTTTTTTGCCGTTTTTATAGATAATGGTACGGAACTCTTCGTGCGCGAGTCGGACTCGCACTTGGCTGGTTTTTTTTTATGTTTCCCGTGGATTTAAAAAAACTAGTAAGCACGGTCTCTGTCGGGTCATAGCGCCTTAAGTCCCATGTAACAGGGGGCGAGCCTGTTGCCATCAACCGGGCACAAATCTAGACTCCGGGCTGTTATTGAGAAATTCCTGATGGAAAAACTTAATAGATCTCATCGTCTCTTCTTCCCAATCTCTATTAGCGGTAGATATGTACTCTCTCTCTCTCTAAATGTATTTTATTTTCTTTTTTCTTCAAAGTGCCTTTTTTTTTGTGGATGAGAAATCATCAAATGACTTCTCCCGCTCTGGGCGGTGCGGGAGGGCGTGTCAGACTTTTACTGACTAAAACCCACCCGTGTTCCTTCAGTTGCCCGTGCCAGGGCCACGGTATCTCTTTCGAACAACCCGCGACCCCGGCGGCTTCGGCCCTATTGGACCCCGTCACTGCTGACATCTCTTTGAGGCGCGCGTGGAACACAACGCGCCGTCGACCCGGGCCTGGTCCTTACCGGACGGCGAGCTGCCCATTACTCGTCGTCTGCAAGCCCGCGCCTACGGTGGCCGGGAATCGGCGATAGATTCCCGCCGCCCAGGGCGTCACCTGCGGCGGCTAGGGGCGCGAGGGCGCGGCTGTTGCCTCTCCCTCTCGCGTTCCGCCTCCTCCTTTGCGAGCATTACTGCTTCGCAGAAGGAGGTGACGGCTTCCCATGCACTCTCGCTCCGCACCATGGCCTGGACCAAGTTTGGACGCGAGAGATCGCCGCCGCCGATCGCCTCCGTGAGCACACGGCGGTGCTCCGCCCAAGCCGAGCAGACCTCCACTGTATGCTCCACCGTGTCCTCCGGGCGATATACACAATGGTGACACCCGGGCGTTTCCTCCTGCCTTATCCGAAACAGGAACCTCCCGAAACAACCGTGGCCGGTGAGGACCTGCGTCAGGCGGAAGGTGAGGACGCCGTGGCGCCTCTCCAACCACTCCTCAAATAGGGGACTTATCGCCGCAATTGTGGCGTGCCCATCTTCAAAGTGCCTCAACATGTTTGGAACTCACCTATTGGAACTATTCTCATAGTAATGCACGGGCGGCCGCCTTCGATGGTTTCAGTCCGTTCCACTGTCCATTGTGATTCATCGGAACCTATAAAATAATTTAATATACATTTTACTTTCACGAAATCATTTAAATAATTATGTAGGTACTTATTATTTAAAAAATATATTAAATTAAGACCCTTCCAAAGTAATTTTGTCGCTACGATAGACCTTAAAGTGAGAGAGACAGCATGTGAGACTTCAAATAGACCTGCATTTGAGTACACTCCGTTCCCACGGGCGTAATAAAATCGCGGCGGGATTTTATAGCGCACTGGATTTTCAACGCTCTGCTTAGCGCCGAGAGTGCAAAATCCAACAGTGTGTTTTTTCGACGCGCTAGAATGCACTCTGTTATTGTTAAGTTGGATTCTCAACGCTCGGCTCAACAACGAGAGTTGAAAATCCAGTGCGCGATAAAATCCCGCCGCGATTTTATTACGCCCGTGGGAACGGGGGTTAACAGAGTACATTCTAGCGCGTCGAAAAAACATACTGTTGGATTTTGCACTCTCGGCGCTAAGCAGAGCGTTGAAAATCCAGTGCGCGAAAAAAAATCGCCGCGATATTTTTACGTCCGTGCGAACGTCGACTTACCCCGGTGGTATAGAGGATGTAAAAAGACCCATCAGATAGCCTATCGACATCGAGCTAAGTAGCTTTGAGCAAAATTTATTGCTGGGAAAAAACTTTTCCTTTTAAGGGGGATGCGATAAGGTAGGCCGCGAAATTCAAATTTTCTTACGTTTTTTTGCAATTTGCAAGTCAGTGTCAGGCTGTATGTTGATTACAATATGATTCACACCCGTAACTAACATGGCTTTACAGAATTATAATCATTAGAAACAGCAATACAACTCCATAAGTTAAAATTGACCTCAAATGTCATGATTTCATGAAATCATTTCTGAAATTCTGTAAAGCCATATTAGTTACGGGCGCGAAACATATTTTAATCAACCTGACACTGACCTGCAAATTGCAAACAACGTAAGAAAATTTGAATTTCGCGAGCTACCTTAGCGCATCCCCGAAAAGAAAATTAGAAGTCTCAGGCCCGGTGTCTGGACTGAAGGATTAGAAGTTGTGTACTTGTCGAACACGGTGTGAACAATGTGCGCGTGCAGACACATAACACACACGCACACTTCCGACTTCACCATTGTCTCGGACGGTACCGAGAGCTCCAGCGCTTACACACACATTCACAGCGTGTTTGGCGTGTTTTTGTTTGTACGGTCAGCAACTGAAGTTGGTTAACACTGCTACTTTTTAACACCATCTAAATTAACAAAAAATGATTCGATAAACTGCTTTTTTTTCGTTTAACTGTTAAGAGTTAATAGTCTTAAAATTTTGAGTACTTCTGTTCGCTTAATAATTAAGGTTAAAAAACTGCAAGTGTTAATCGACTTTTATTGCTGATTGTACACTTGGTAAACACAAGTAATGCACGTGCCGCTAAGTAAGATAAATATACTGTAGAGAGTATGTGGAGCGGGAAGGCTATTACTGACTAAAACCCACCCGTGTTCCTTCAGTTGCCTGTGCCAGGGCCACGGTAACTCTTTCGAACTACCCGCGACCTTGGCAAGAATTTTGCCGACCTGGAAATCAAACCCGGGTCCTCATGCTCAACCACTAAACCAGTGAGGCAATATAAGTAAATATTTTTTAAGCAACATAATAAAATGAAGTATTTAAGATCACTTACTTGGTAATTCACAATCCATCACCATGTGAGCACCTGAAATAAAAATTAGAATCGTTTTAAAATAGTAATAATATTTCCTATTTCCACTCAGTAACACTACAGGGTTAAATTAAATTAGCTAGCGAAACTCAGCAGAAGTGGTGGGTCGGGAATCGATATTAAACACGACAAAATAAAAATGATTTGATGTTTTTTTTATTGGAGTCAACGAAATTTGGACAGAACGTCTGTCGGGCAGCTAGTATCTTAATCTTGCCCTCAGCACAGATTAATACAGATGGGGCACTCCACAGTTTAGGTATGAAGCTACTAGTACGTGGCGGGCCCATTTCACTGGGTTAATTCAGTGTGGGCTGCCGCGCACCGGCCGGCTCGCACGGTAGGTCGATACTCACTCACGCGCCGCGTCGTAAAAGAAGACAACGAGTCAGAAGGTATAGAAGAGATAGAAAGAATGGCAACTTATAGGTGAATATAACTGTAGGTAATGAAGCGTTGTGCGACCTGAATTGCACTTTATTGTGTCGTAGCAAGAGTCGCTATTTATTTAAATGATTTTGCGGAGTGTCCCATCTGTATTAATCTGTGCCCGCAGAAACAGACACCCTTTGGCGTTCACACATTATCAGCATGTATCTCTGAAAAGTGACGTTAAATTTAAGAGTGTGACCATCAAACAGAACAACTTTTTCCATGAGGAACATCCTCAAGAAAAAATTATCACCTGTCCCTTACAAAACTTCAACTACCTACTCCACACAAATGTATGGGATAGTTGATAATTTTTTCACGATTACAATGTTGGTCTCATGGAAAAAGTTGTTCATTTAAATACGAAAGTAACCTTTTCACGTCTTAAGAGCCTATACTACCTCAAATGGCTTAGCATGATCCTCCGTTATGTCGAAAATATTGCAGCATTAATTTTGAAATAAATATATTTTAAAGTTGAGGACTAATGTTAAGTACGTACTGTGTTTGACGAAAACACGATTCCATTAAATTTTCTCGATCGAAAAAAAAAAATCCAAAGTTACCTCCAAACCGCACAATAAACCGCTGGTATTCATAAAATACATCAAATTAGATCATGCAACTTTGCATACTAACTGAACTAACTATAAAGCAGGTCTTGTGTATTTTATTTTTTTCAAATTACCATTATTTTCACCGTAAAAAGCAATAACCTAAACTATCGGGACCCAGCACCACACTCAGTCCGCGAGCAGTATCGTGCGAGCGAGATTTTAAGCTGAGGTTGTATGGGCTCTTAACGCCCCATTATGATCCAGCCTGCCCCGTCTGGCTGTCCTATTATTAGCGACGCTCAGTCGACTAATATTTTACCCTAGTTTTAAGCCTGGCCGGGGGCTTTAAGTTCGCTTAAAGAACCCACAGGAAACGCCCGGTTGAGCAGTCTCGACCCTCAGTGGTCAACTGCGAGATGCCATTTATAAATAACTTGGGCTCTTAACGGTGAAACAGATTTCGATAAAATTTGGCACACAGTTAGACCATGACCTGAGTGAGGACATAGGATACTTATATCCTATGTAAGTAAGACACTTGCATTGAAAAAGTCACATTTCACACAGTCATGACGCGGAGCCTTAACCATCGTGCATGGCTCATGGAGGCCACTGGGCCATCATGACAAAAAAAAATCAATCTGCCTAGCCTTTTCCCAACTATGTTGGGGTCGGCTTCCAGTTTAACCGGATGCAGCTGAATACCAGTATTTTACATGGAGCGACTGCCTATCTGACCTCCACAACCCAGAAACTGGGTAATACGATACCTCTTGGTAAGACTGGTTGTCAGACTTTCGGGCTTCTGACGACCCGTAACGACTGTCAAAGATCCACAAATGACAGCCGGGACCAACGGCTTAACGTGCTTTCCGAGGCACGGAGGAGTCTCGATATGTAAAGATGGTCACACATCCACGGACAACCCCGGCAAGCGTAGCTGAACCTGATGGATCGACCCGTGCGGCTGTTATTACTTAGCCACGAGCTCCTCATCATGATATTAAAACCCTTTGGATACGAAAACAAAAATGACTCACGCTTTGCAGGTTCACAAGGCTTTGGAGCGGGCTTCGTATCAGTCGTACTTTCATAAGTATTTGAAGAGACATCTTCAGTTTCATTTGTTTCTTCAGCGTGTATCACAGTTCCGTCAGTGCCCTTAAATAACGACTCCTTTTTGTCTTTGCTTTCACTAGCTCTAACATCTTTTCCGTAGTCTCTTCTTCTATTAGCACTGATTTCGAAGCCACTAACTGCGTCTGCGGCATTAGTGAAGCTTTGGTCGTGATAACTCTGTTCTGTTCCTTTGTCATTAGAATGGCACTCGGTGTTTAATTGGTCGTATTTTTCTCGGTCCCTTCGGGAAGACTCTCCTTTGACACCCGAACAGTCACTGATTAGTATATGCTTTGCGTCGCTGTCTTTGCTGTAGTCACTTTCCTCTGTTTTTATGTGAACGTCGCGGACTGGTCGTGGTGGATCTGAAGAAAATTAAAACCATTCCACATTAATCAGCCAATCAAAATTCATAACATAAGATAACATCACAACTATTTCCCTGAAGGCAGAGGTGTACTTATAGGACACCCATATTTCGCCAGTTATGCTTAAGTCTCATGTAATAGGGGGCGCGCCTATTGTTATTAACCGGTGTCAAATCTAGACTCCGGACTGCTACTGAGAAATTCTGAAAAACCTAATAACACTGCCCGACCTGGCAATCGAACCCAGAACCTCATGCTCAGTAGTAGCGCTTGCGACCACGAGAAGAACGAGGCAATCCTATAATTTTCCCTAGAGGCCTCCTCTTTGTAAGAGGGGAGTGGGTCGTAATCCACCACGCGGGCCCAGTGCGGGTTGGTAGATGTCACATGTCTTCGAATTTTTGGTTCTAGGACATGTCAATTTCGTCTCGATGTTTCCTTCACCGATGAGAGCAAAACAAAATAGACATAAGTCATCATCTGCCTAGCTTTTTCCCAACTATGTTGGGGTCGGCTTCCAGTCTAACCGGATGCAGCTGAATACCAGTATTTTACATGGAGAGACTACCTATCTGACCTCCACAACCCTTTAACTGGGTAATACGATACCTCTTGGTGAGACTGGTTGTCAGACTATCGGGCTTCTGACGACTCGTAACGACTGTCAAAGATCCACAAATGACAGCCGGGACCAATGGCTTAACGTTCTTTCCGAGGCATGGATGGGTCTTGGTCACCCATCCACGGAGCAACCGCGGCAAGCGTGGCTTAACCTGATCAATCGACCCGTGCGGCTGTTATTACTTAGCCACGAGCTCCACAAAATATAAAAACAATCTTTCGTTATGGGGAATAGTTTCCAAGCTAAGCAGGTACGGTCTGCATTACCTGACTCTTCTTACAAAGAAGACGAGGAGAAGAGGGGTTGGTTCGTGCAGGTCAGTGACTGTACTATAAGTTAGGGTTCCAAAGAGAGCATAGAATATATTAAACTATTTAATTCAAATAACTTACACCATCCCGCGTATGCATTGACGATCTGAAAAAAAAAACAAAATACAAGTGATCAAAAACAGAAACTTTAGAGCATCCTATATCATACATCCCGGTTATCATCATCTGCCCAGCCCTTTTTTAGTGGCATCTGCTTCCAGTCTATCCGGGTGCCGCTGAATACCAGTACTACCCATTAGAGAATGCCCCTACCTCGCGTCCCTTCCCTACCTCTACCACCCACTCAATTCCATTCAGTAGGGAAGTGGGACGCGAGGTAGGGGCATTCTCTAAGTGAACAGGTAGTTCTCGTAATATTATATGGAACGACTGCCTATCAGATCTCCACAACCCAGTTACTACGTAACACGATACCCCTTGATAAGAATGGTTGTCATACCAGGCTTCTACCCGTAACACCCCACTGTCAAAGATCTAAGAATGACAGTATTCCTGCTGTCGCATCGCCCTTGACGGCTAACGTGCTTCCCGAGGTATGGAGGGGCTCGGTATGAAATGAAACGACCACTACAAGATCGACCCGTGCTGCTGTTACTTAGCCACGAGCCCCGCCAACACAAAACAGACGAGAATTTATATGATTTTAAAGCTTACAGAAGCTAGATAATCAGTCCTCTGAGGAACAAAAGATAGTATTTAGGGATAAGGAGAGACAATACTGGAGGTAGTAAAATTGTTAATTTTTCCTCTGAAAACCAATGTAGTGTAGGTTCAGAAAAAGTGGTGAAATAGAAAAAAGTAAAGTTACTTACACAGAGGGTGAAGACCCACAGGAGAATCTTATTGGCACCCATCTCAGCCAATGACTAGAAGCCGAAGACTGGATCGAATGATGACCAGGCTACGTTCCCACTGTATTTATATGCAACCATTTCTATAGCTGCATTCAAATCTAACACATCTGGGCAAATAGCTGTGATGAATGCACCAGATATGATTTATTGGAAGACCTTGTAAAGGGTACAGAAATGCAAATATGATTGTGTATTGATTTTAGGTTTTTATTGTCTTTGTACTTACTTTTTTTTTTGCATTTCGCGATGTTATAATCCTAAGTGCATCAAGCTGTCGTAGTGAAGAAGAATATAGGAGCTCGTGGCTAAGTAATAACAGCCGCACGGGTCATCAGGTTAAGCTACGCTTGCCGGGGTTGGTCCGTCGATAGGTGACCATCTTTACATACCGACACTCCTCCGTGCCTCGGAAAGCACTTTAAGCCGTTGGTCCCGGCTGTCATTCTTGGATCTTTGATAGTCGTTATGGGTCGTCAGAAGCCCGAAAATCTGACAACCAGTCTTACCAAGGGGTATCGTATTACCCAGTTACTGGGTCAGACAGGCAGTCGCTCCTTGTATAATACTGGTATTTAGCTGCATCCAGTTAGACTAGAAGCCGACCCCAACATAGTTGGGAAAAGGCTAAGCAAATTGATTGTCTTTGAGTAGTACTTAGTTTTTTTTTGCATTTCGCGATATTATAATCCTAAATGTGTATTTAAGCTATTGTAATTAGGATGAATATAATATTCATCCCAATTACTGAACTTCAGTGTTCGTGCTCCGACAGGCAGGTGACCGCAGTTGATAGTAACGCTGCCTGCATTCAAAGATTTTGGAAAAATGGCTGAACCATCAGCTAGAAAAACATAAAACTTTTCACTTTTTAGAGTTCCGCACCTCAAAATGAAAAACGGATCCCTTATAGGATCACTTCGTTGTCCGTCTGTCTGCCTGTCAATCTGTCGAGACCCTTTTTCTCAGGAACGGTTAAATAACGGAAATTAATATCAAATACGTAGGTCTGTGGTCTCTTGAAGCCCTAAAAAAATCAAGTTTTTAAGTCAATGCAGTTAAAAAATACGGCCATTTATGCGACATATTTTGATACTCGCAAGTAAATCGAAACCTATAGGGAAGTTCCCGTTGACCTAGAATCATGAAATTTGGCATGAAGCAAGGTCTCACAGCACAAGTAAAGGAAAAAATCCGAAATTTTTAATTTGTAATCTTATAACTTAAAAAAAAAAAATATTGTGATGACAAACATAAAGCAGTTGGAGAACCTGAACCTTTGGAGAATATGTTTTTCAGCTACAATTTATTATTTTCAACTAACCCTTCATTGTGCGTGGTCCGACACGCACTTGGTCGGTTTTTTTTACATCCCTCGGTTACATTTTCGGGAGCCACTATTGCTGATTGCTGTTCTAATTATTTGCGTTTTCGACTTTTTTACAAAAAAATACAACCGACTTCCAAAAACAACACTACAAAGTGAAAAATAACTTTAATTTCGGAAGTCGGTGTCTAATTAAATGTATTTTCGTTTTCTGCTACCGAGTTCCGAAATTAAAGTTATTTTTCATTTTGTAGTGTTGTTTTTGGAAGTCGGTTGTATTTTTTTGTAAAAAAGTTTTTTGATCTACATATACTTGTGGTATTTTACTGCCTCCTTGTTCAAGTGACTAAGCGAAACTGCTAAGTATCAAGTCAAGCAAATTGTTATTGGGTTTTCTAATTAGGTTAAGTCGGTTGTATTTTTTTTGTAAAAAAGTTTTTATTTTTCACTTTTTAGTTGTGTACCTACCCCACACAAATTGTAACACCACTACCTGCAAAACAAACTAGAACATCATCCATATAAAAGTGTGGAAAAAATACGTATTATTGAAGCTAACTCAAAAACTACCAAAGCAAAGTTAATTAAATTTATATGGGACCAACTGTGACCCTCTTGAATAAAACAAAAAAAATTCAAATCGGTCCAGCCATCTTCGAGTAATCGGGAAAAATACATAAAAAAAAAAAAAAAAAAAGGTTCCGACGAATAGAGAACCTCCTCCTTTTTGAAGTCGGTTAAAAAGTGAAGAACAGTCTCCTAAGAACGTTTTCCTGCAGTTACAACGGTGAAGCGTGGTTTAGCTCGGTGTGTAAGTGAAATGGCGTTATGGCTGTCTAGTTTGTTGCGCGAGAAAGAAGACTCACGCGCACCGGAACTAAACGCGCTTCGTTTAAATGTAGATTTATGAGAAAATGCTATACTTAATTCAATTTTCAGCTTAGTAAGTTCTTAACATATTTAAATACCTTCGATTTAAAGCAAATTTTACAGCACAAAGAGGAACTGTTTACGTATAATCGTATAAAACAGAAAATAGACGGTGCTACTTTGGATTTTTTTTTCTATCGATATATTTCAAGTAAGGTATCATGTTTCGGTTTTAGTACAGCAGTAGACAATTTTTATAGTCAAATAACACATATTTATAGTTCAATAACATTTGGTTTTATAGGAATTTTAAAAACAAAAAATTTATCGATATCCTCTTAAGATACCTGTCCTAAATTACTGCTTAATTAAAAATCATCCTGTATTACACCTTTGACTACCCCTACGCTGCTAACAGGCGTGATATTAATTCTTTATACCTACTTACCTGCATGTAATTTATCACTTCAAACTCTGCGAGTCCCTTTTCAAAGTAAAACAAACAAAAAACAAATAAATTAAATAAAAAAATAAATCTTTTGAAACAAAGAAACAAAAGAAAAATTGTTTGTTAGCAAATGCAAGCGCGCGCATCACATTATTAATTATTATTCCATTTTATTATTTATATTATTTACTATTTACTCAGCCGTTTCTATGTAAACTTTTAAAAATAAAAGTGTACATACAACCGTTTTTATTGCTATATAGCTGACCCGACAACGTTGTCCTGTCTCAGCTATGAATATTCTAATGTAAACGCGCGAAGTTCCCGAAGGCGCAAGCTGGAACATTTTGAATTGTGTGGGAAAACTTCATTTATATTTTAAGAATTGAACTAGTTGCGATTTTTTGCTCAAAAGTAAAAGTCGAAAATATCTAAAATATTAATTGGAGACAATTAATTTGAAATAAAAAATTGTTTTGACTATGAATAAGAGTAGGGGAAGACCAAAGAAACAATGGATGGACTGTGTGTAAGATGATATGGTTAGAAAGGGGGTGACTACCGAGATGACGACTAATAGAGAAGTAAGGAAGAAAGGGACATGTTGCGCTGACCCCAAATAAATTGGGATAATGGGTTATTACTTGTATCAAATCTCCACATATTTAGTAAATTGACTCTGTACCAGTAAACTGTGTAGAAGTTTCTTTCATACAAACCTTGTCCTGACAATTACAAATACAACAAAACAGAATTAGCCAAATAGGCGCATCCGTTCTGGAGTGATGTGCGCACATTTGGCAATTGATTTTTATTTTAGAATACTACATAGCTGACCCGCCAGATGTTCTGTCAAAATTTCAATAAATCGAACGGCGGGAAAAGAAATGAACAAGTTCTGATTATAAAATTAATTTGAATTTGGAATTAAGTATAAGGAACATTTTGAAATTTCCTATGCACACATTTTTAGTCAGATGTTGCAGATTATTTTGATACAATAAATTCTCCCTCATCTGACTAAAAATGAAAAAACCGGCCAAGTGCGTGTCGGATCACACACAATGAAGGGTTCCGTAGTTGGGATGAATTTATCCCAAACTTAACATTGTAGTTGAAAAACGTACTCCCATACATTCCAACTGTAAATGTAAGTTTGTACTCACAATATTGGGAGATATACCATGTTATTTTAAGACCACAGACTTCATAAGGTTTTTGTTCGAAACTACTGAGCCTAGTAGTTTCGGAGATAAAGGGGGGAATGGTCAATTTTCGTCTATTTTCTTAAATAACTTTAAAACAATTAATCTTAAAATTATAAAAAAAATATATTTGAGACTCTCATACTAAGTCCTTTTATTTGATATATCACACGGTTCAGTTTGCAAAATTATTTTTTTTAATTTTCCTATTTGCACCCAAAAGTGACCCCATATTCAAAATACATTTATTTACTTTACCCGTCCGTGTTTGGGTCACAGAAATTCATATGTGTATCAAATTTCGACTTAATTGGTCCATTATAATATTCGGAGCAAATTGGCTGTGACAGACGGACAGACAGACACACACACGAGTGATCCTATTACGTGATTGATACACAATAATACGCAAATTGACAAATTGACCAATTGCAATTGCAGCGATTGACAATAATAATACAATAGGAATTCATAGCAATTGTTTAATTGCGATTGATCTATTCGGGGACCTCTAAAAGGCCCTTTTTTAACCGACTTCAAAAAAGGAGGTTCTGTATTCGACCCGTATGTATGTATGTATGTATGTTTTGTTTGTCCACGATTTTCTCAAAAACTAATGAACCAATTTTGATGATTCTTTCGCTAACGTAATCTACATACTTTCAGAAAGGTTTTAATATGTATAATAAATTATGTAATTATTCTTATGTACAAAGATATATGCATAAATGCACTGTATCTCCGGCATTTCTAAGCGGATTTTGATGATTCTTCTTTTCATTCGACTTGGGCCTACCTACTTATGTCATTAATATATACGAGTATGTATATTCAACTAAAAATGGAAAAATAAATTTACTTTAAAAAAGTAAAAACGTAAGTCGGTGTCTTCAATTCTTCAATGCACTTTAGCTTGACTTTGAAAGTTATTTTATTCGTTTTTGGTTTAGAAGTCGGTTTTTACTTTTTTTAAAGTAAATTTATTATAGGAGCATTTAGTTTCCAGGGTAGGTACACCGAAAACACCTTAATTTAATTAACTTTAATGAAAGTGTTTTAAGGTAGGTACCTACTACTAATTGATTCATTTGTTATTTGGCAATGAATTCGTTTGCTTAATCTACACTTAATTGAAAGTAATGATTACGTTTGAATCGGAGAAAAAATAAAGAAAAATTGCCGTGTATTTTCCTAATAACATCACGCTTGTATTGCGTGAAGGGTTGCGCAGAGGTGTCCCTATAGTAAGGTGGGTGATCCACGTAAGGCTCTGCCCTGACTCAGTCCATGAATGAAAATGTGATGCGCGCATATTATGGGGCTACAGAGGGAGGAATTAACCTTACAGCGTACCGAGGACGGATGCTCAGGTGCTTGAACCTGCCGTCAACGTTTCGGTCCAACGATTGTCGGATCAGGTGCGTGTCATCCAACACAATCATAACTAAAACTATTAAAAAACTAAAATATGGCGTCGAAAAATTCCTCCGCATCGCTGTCGACTGGTAAAGTACCCAAGAGACTGGCGGCATTGCCACGTTGTATGGCAATGCTAAGTCGCTGGCCAAGGTAAAAGCCAGCCCTTGGATCACGGCAAGTGTCAACCAGCCGTTTGGAGATTTCGTTGAACAAACTATGTGCACTTGGACCCCACGGCCCAAGGGTTTCAACCCCAAACGGCTCAAAAATATAATTACCGATAAGGTTATATTTATACTTCCGCCGCTTGAGGTTTTCCGCAGCGGCAGCAGCAGTGCCAGCACAGCACGCAGAGCCAGGAAGATGGGATGGCGCAAGAGTATCGACACACGTTGCGTCCCACACTAAAGGCCTTCCCAACTTCCATGGAAATAAAGACATGCCGTCCGGTTTCTTGCCATCGTCGCGTGCCAAGCCATTGGGTTCTAATACAGCTGGAACGCCGACGGTGAAATCATAGATTGGATAACGCTACACTTGATCGGCTGCGCTCGGAAATGCAGAGTAGCTCTGCTAGTAACCCGTCCTCATCCCAGAATGTCATGCATGTGTCTGCCGAGGTTCCACTGCGAGCAAGCCAGCGTGATGAGGAGGAGGACGTCAGAGCTATATCTACAGATAACCTATGCAATGTGGAATTAAGGAGCGTTCTGGAGGATGCGATCAGTGAGTACCGGCTCACATCACCTGACCTTAAACCACAGCTTCGACGTTTGCCCATGAATACAAAAAAAATAAAATACAAATACAAAATCTTTATTGCAACAACAAGTATTTACATTTCATGTGCAAGCCCTGTTTCCCAAACTAGCGTGAGCTGTATGTTGGGAATCAGTTCCTTCCAGATAAACATGTCGAGCTAGTGTTACAATCATAACTTATAATAATTTATCTACTAATTAAGTTTATAACCAAAAGTTTACAATCTGCGAACTAAAAATAGTGTGTGTGTGTGTGTGTGTGTGTGTGTGTGTGGGTGAGAGTGTGTGAGCATGAAAAAAAAAAATAAAGCACTGGTGTGTGCTCTGGATGCGCTGTTACCAGTCCCAGATTTTCAAAAATCGCAGTTCGCGATTTCGCTCTTCTTACATATTTTAGTTACAGTAAAACTACGCATATAGTTATTATAAAGTAAATAATAAATAAATAAATAAAAATGTTTATTTCATCAATTTATGTAAATTACCTGATTTTAAGCAAAGATTTGCTTGTATTAGGTGGTCCAGCTCTTCCAGTTTACATAAACTATGCATAGTTGAGAGAATATTTTTTTTTTGAAACATGCCAAAGGTTTTTAACAAAACAAAAACGATACAAAAAAAAAAAAGAAAAAATATTTAAATAAGAAATGCGCACAGTGTTTTGTGTATGTATGGGGGCAGATATGTGGGAGATGGGGGTGTATGTGGTGTTGGTGTTTGTATGTTGGTGTGGAAGGTGTTGATTTGTGTACTTTTGTATACATTATACACTACAAGATTTCTGCAACATAGGGAAAATACATTATTTTAAGGTAATCAATATTTTGATCAAAAGATTATTAAATGTAGCTTAGGTATTACCGAAGCGCCGCCGCCGGGGTCGCGGGTTGTTCGAAAGAAATACCGTGGCCCTGGCATAGGCAACAGAAGGAACACGGGAGGTAAAAGTCAGACACGCCCTCCCGCTCCGCCCAGAGCGGGAGAAGTCATTTGATGATTTCCCATCCACAAAAAAAAAAGGTATTACCGAAGTCTTTGATTGTTATAACGCTAGTTTTATGTAAAATTACTGAATTATTATAACGGCCACATATGGAGCCCTGTTCGTAGCAAGGCCATTTGGAAAAGTTTAGTAAACCTAAAATTTGATAGAGATATAAAAGCTCTATAATAAATGTTTATTTTTTTGAAGTGTTACTTAATACTTAATTAATTTTATTTACCCAGTAAATAAAGGAATATTGTGGTTCCGCCCCATCGTCCTACATATTTTTTGTCACAGTGTGTAATGCCATTATTAAGATCGAGCAAAAAACGCCAAAGAAAACGTGTTCTTTGTATGGTAATATGGGACCCCATTGGCATTGGCACCCTTTGGATACGAAACCCTAAAAATTAGTGCTCTATCGAAGCGTGGTTTAGCTCGGTGTGTAAGTGAATTGGTGTTATGCCTGTCTAGTTATGACTCTCTCACGCGCACCGGAATTTAAACGCGCTTCGTTTTGGTAAATGTTGATTTATGTCATAATGCTATTCCTACTTTAATACATTTTTAGCTCAGTAAGTTCTTAACATATTTAAAAACCTTCGATTAAAAGCAATTTTTTTTTTAATAATCTTTATTATCAAAAAGCCGAATAAAATTGTTCATCTCAACCAAAACATAGAAAAAAAACGCCATTATATGAAATACAACGCTATGCATTATTTGAGACAGAGAGAACGTCTGTGTCTGTGCTCACAGAACAGATAAATTTAAATCTTTTCTGTGTCTATCCTAGTCAATGATTATATTCAAATATTATACTTCAGTGTTGCATCCTCGACACACACACACACACACACACACACACACACACACACACACACACACACACAAACACACCACACACACACAGACAGACACATGCAGGTTAATTTGTGTGGGGTAGGTATCACCAAAAGTGAAAAATAAAAACTTTTTTTTACAAATAAAATCAATCTGCCTAGCCTTTTCCCAACTATATTGGGGTCGGCTTCCAGTTTAACCGGATGCAGCTGAATACCAGTATTTTACATGGAGCGAACGCCTATCTGACCTCCACAACCCAGTAACTGGGTAATACGATACCTACCCCTTGGTAAGACTGATTGTCAGACTTTCGGGCTTCTGACGACCCGTAACGACTGTCAAAGATCCACGAATGACAGCCGGGACCAACGGCTTAACGTGCTTTCCGAGGCACGGAGGAGTCTCGGTTTGTAAAGATGGTCACCCATCCACGCACCAACCCCGGCAAGCGTAGCTTAACCTGATGGGTCGACCCGTGCGGCTGTTATTACTTAGCCACGAGCTCCTCTCTTTTTTACAAATAAAACTTTAAAAAAAGTAAAAACCGACTTCAAAACCAAAAACGAATAAAATAATAAAATAACTTTCATAAAACACTTAACAGCTTCTGAAGTCGGTGTCAAGCTAAAGTGCATTGAAGAATTGAAGACACCGACTTCAGAAGGTGTTAAGTGTTTTATGAAAGTTATTTTATTCGTTTTTGGTTTTGAAGTCAGTTTTTACTTTTTTTAAAGTAAATTTATTTTTCCATTTTTAGTTGAATATACAATTACTTAAGTAGAGGAGCTCGTGGCTAAGTAATAACAGCCGCACGGGTCGATCCATCAGGTTAAGCTACGCTTGCCGGGGTTGTCCGTGGATGGGTGACCATCTTTACATATCGAGACTCCTCCGTGCCTCGGAAAGCACGTTAAGGCGTTGGTCCCGGCTGTCATTCGTGGATCTTTGACAGTCGTTACGGGTCGTCAGAAGCCCGAAAGTCTGACAACCAGTCTTACCAAGAGGTATCGTATTACCCAGTTAATGGGTTGTGAAGGTCAGATAGGCAGTCGCTCCATGTAAAATACTGGTATTCAGCTGCATCCGGTTAGACTGGAAGCCGACCCCAACATAGTTGGGAAAAGGCTAGGCAGATTGATACAATTACTTAAGTAGGTAAGCCCAAGTCGAACCAAAAGAAGAATCATCAAAATCGGCTTAGAAATGCCGGAGATACAGTGCATTTATGCAAATAACTTCGTACATAAGAATAATTAGTTAATGTATTGTATACTAAAACCTTCCTGAAAGTATGTACATCACGTTAATGAAAGAATCATCAAAATTGTTTCAAGAAAATCGCGGACAAACAAACAAAAACGGGTCGAATATAGATCCTCCATTTTTTGAAGTCAGTTAAAAAAAAAAACAACCGACATCCAAAAAAACACTTTAACTTCGGAAGTCGGTGGCAAAAAACGAAAACACAAAATTAAAGGCAAGCAAAATAAAGTCGATTAAAAATAGGTCAGCTAAAATCAAACCTTTTTCAACATCGCTATCTATAACCTGCGGGCCTGCGGGGGTGCGCAGATTGACAGCTCACATTGAACTGTAATGGACTTCGCGAAACTAGATTTGTTTCAATTTGCCACTAATACGGGGAGGACGATGGGGAAGTTGGTGTACCTTGTAAGTTGTAACGAATCTACTCAACTAAAGAAATAAGAAGGGAATAGACTCGTAAACAAAATATAATATAAAAAAGGGAAAATAAAATAAAAAACACAGAATATATTAAAAAACCGGCCAAGTGCGTGTCGAACCACGCACAATGAAGGGTTCCGTAGTTGAGATGAATTTATCTTAAGAACAAACTTAACATTGTAGTTGAAAAACATGTTCTCCCATACATTCCAACTGTAAATGTAAGTTTGTACACACAATATTGATAGATTTACCATGTTATTTTAAGACCACAGACTTCTTATAGGTTTTCCTGTAATCTCCAGGTAAAAATCTATTTTCTGTATTTTTTTTTAAATTTTAGCCTCAGTAGTTTCGGAGATAAGGGGGGGAATGGTCAATTTTCGTCTATTTTCAAAAAATAACTTTAAAATAATTTATTTTAAAATTATAAAAAAAAATATGTTTGAGACCCTCATAGACCCTTTCATTAGACATGCCACATGGTGTAATTTTGTAATTTGCAAAACATTTTTTTTAAATTTTCTTATTTGCCCCCCAAAAGTGACCTCTATATTCAAAATTCATTTATTTACTTTACCCGTCCGTGTTTGGGTCACAGAAATGCCTATGTGTACCAAATTTCAACTTAATCGTTCCATGAGATTCGGAGCAAATTGGCTGTGACAGACGGACAGACAGACACACGAGTGATCCTATGAGGGTTCCGTTTTTTCCTTTTGAGGTACGGAACCCTAAAAATACAGACCTCCCTACCTATCACACTCTCAGTATTCTTACTTCCCAAAGCGAGGCGATGCGAGGCGATGCCGTTACGATGCTGAATTGCTGATTGTGAATTGCAGTATAGAGTTTTATAGCTAGAACGAAATCCGAGTTGAAGCGGCGCCGAGCGACCGAGCTATAGCATTATGTTGCGATGAACAGGGCCCATTCGCGACAGACCGCTTTTTCGAAGCAGGAGCAAGAGGAGCACTTAAAAATCACTGATCCCTCAAATACCAGCAGGCAAAAAAATCTCTCTCCATCAGTCCAGACTTCCTTTTTCTAAAATCACTTCTCAGTCATCGAAAACCTTCATTCAAGAACCTCTTCGTCTTCGATGAATTCTGAATGTGTCAATTATTTTTATAAATCTAATTTAGGATACAGTTATTCAGTAAACAATCATAATTAACTATAAAATACAACATTTGAGCTAACATTGATAAAAATAATTTAAATTGTATAAATCAAAAGTAACCTTCATAGACTAAGCTAGTAATAAACTCTATGAGAGAAAATTTGGAAGAAAAAGTAATGATAGTTTGACAGCCTGACATAAGTGACATAACAATGAAAATTAAAGAAAACAAATCGTTTTAGACCGATTCGCAAAATATTGATGCAAAATCAATAAAGAAATATGCTAAATGCATATTATATTAAAGAATGTAAAGTGTAATATGATGGAAAATGTTTGTAGTACGTAGATACTTTAACCTATGGATTTTATTTTTTGGAACGAAGTTCCTTATCGCGCGTTGTGAAAGGGGGCTAGACGGAAAAAATTCTCACGAAAAGTTGTAACGACACTTTTTGCTATAGTAAGCTATTGTAAGCTGTGCGACGTGCGCATGTTTCTCTGTCTGTCTCTCTCTCTCTCTCTCTTATAGAAAGATTAAGTTTGTATTACATTATATTTGTTAATAATAAAAAAAATATTATTATTACTTAAAAAAAAAAATGATTACAATTCCTTCACTAATTATTCGAAAGGAACTTCGTTCCATCCGGGTGTCCCTTGTTTTTATGTTTATAAGCCCTTACAATGAAAAACTGGCCAAGTTCGTGTCGGACCACGCACAACGAAGGGTTCCGTAGTTGGGACGAATTTGTCCCGAAAACAAACAACATTATAGCTGAAAAACATCTTCTCTCATGCATTTATTATTTACTTGTGCTGTGAGACCTTGCTTCTTGCCAGATTTCACGATTCTAGGTCAACGGGAAGTACCTTATAGGTTTTGATTTACTTGAGAGTATCAACATATGTCGCTTATGTAAAAATGGTTGTATTATTTAGAAGCTTGATTTTTCAAGAGCTCCAAGGGACCATATTGATTTCAGCTTGATACCTCCACGCGTTCCTGAGGAGAAAAATGGTCTTGGGTCTTGACAGACTGACAACGAAGTGATCCTATAATGGTTCCGTTTTTTTCATTTGAGGTAGGGAACCCTAAAAACAAACAAACTCTTCAGCTTTATTATAATATAGTATAAATAATTATAGATGTTATTAAAATCAAATAACAAACAGTCAATCAATCAGCCTAGCCTTTTCCCAACTATGTTGGGGTCGGCTTTCAGTCTAACCGGATGCAGCTGAATACCAGTATTTTACATGGAGCGACTGCCTATCTTACCTCCACAACCCATTAACTGGGTAATACGATACCTCTTGGTAAGACTGGTTGTCAGACTTTCGGGCTTCTGACGACCCGTAACGACTGTCAAATATCCACGAATGACAGCCGGGACCAACGGCTTAACGTGCTTTCCGAGGCACGGAGGAGTCTCGGTATGTAAAGATACAACCCCGGCAAGCGTAGCTTAACCTGATGGATTGACCCGTGCGGCTGTTATTACTTAGCCACGAGCTCCTCTCCTCCACCGGCACCCATGCCACAATAAATATATATATACAGTAAAGAAACTACGTACAAACGTTCGAAGCGGGACACACACAGACGCGCGCACCGACGAGGCCAAGCGATATTCGCGGTACTCTCAGTATATTTATTGTGGCTTAGGGGTCTCCTCGATGCGCGCGTCTGTGTGTGTGCCGGTTAGCAAGTTTGTTCGTAGTTTCCCTACTGCCCATATTTATACTGTGGTCATAGTAAACACTTATTGCAAATTAATGGCATTGATTGGTTCCCAGAGGAAATCGTAGTGTTCTCAGCTAATGTCTGCTTTAGAGCGAATAAGGTTTCATAAAAAAAAAACACACTAATATTATAATGTGTGTTTGTATGTTTGTTACTTCTTCACGCTCAAACGGCGGGACCGATTTGGATGAAATTTGGTATGTAGATAGCTTATTCCCTGGATTAACACATAGGCTACTTTTTCTTCCGGTCGCGGAAAACGCAGCTAGTACTATTCCAAAAGCAAGTTCGTGGCTTAATAATAACAGCCGAACGGGTCGATAGATTAGGTTAAGCAACGGTTGCCGCGGTTGGTATGTGGATGGGTGAACATCTTTACATACCGAGACCCCACCGTGCTTCGGAAAGCACGACGCTACCGGTCCGGTCTAACCCGCCGTGTTAGATGTTTCACAATATTCCAAATATCAGGGATCATAAAAATAAGAAGCAAACAATTTTCAACAATAGTCATCGCGAGTAGGTACTTTCACTTTGGAACTTATATTTATGAGTTATTATTAGCAACATTACCAACATAGCTTGCTCTATTAAACTTGCTCCAAAAAAAAAAAAACATAGTAAACCTCGACCACATTATACTGGATGACTTTTGTTACCGTCTCGAAAAAAATAGGGTATATTCGGTGAACGGAGTAGAAGTCTATGGCATATCTAGTTTTTTTTTTTTTAATTAAAAAAAATCTAAATTCAAATCATACTAGGTTGCATATGATTTGAATTTCGATATTTTTAAAGTATTTATTATTTTTCTTCAAAATTTATGTTTTTATTGTTCTAAAATGAAAAGTTTACAACGAATTTGTAGTATTTATTAATACTTAGATATTTTTTTCTGACTAAGCTATTAAAAAAAAAAAAAACGCTTCTACTCCGTTCACCTAATATACCCTATTTTTTTCAAGACGGTAAAAAAAGTCATCCGGTATATGTACCTAAAACCAGTTTCAACCAACGGGGGTTTCCACCCGCGGGTATACCTGATCTATTTTAAAACCCACAACGTAAACTCCACCAGAAAAAAAAAAATATACTCGTACCAATCTACATCGAGCCTAGAAAATCCACGTGCCGTATTTCCCCAGCTTCCCCCGTCATTAGCATACGATTTCCATTTAGTGGAGTATATATAGTTTCCCCTGCTATCCAAGGATATCAGTTGACTTCAGCAACTCTTTCCAAAATGTACGGAACTACAGTTTTAACTGGACTTTTCATTTTTTCCTTCAGTTGTGTTTTGGCCAATAATAACGATGTCAAGGTAAGTTTGGATAAAGAACAGTAATCGTCATTTGTTTTAAGAAAATTATATTTAAGGGCCTGTAGTGCTATTCTGTAAACATCTCGCCGTGATAACTCGTGAAGTGAGCGTGAAGTGAGCCGTCATTCCACATAATGCTAGGGGTTGACACTATTGACAGCTCACTTTAAGATCACTTCACTTATGTTTTCACGGTGAGATATTTACAGAATAGCACCGCTGTTTCATCAAACTTACTTGGCAGGTAATTTAATAAAAATTCTGTTCCATTTTTGAATTTATTCGGTAAGTAGTGTGGCTATTCGGACATCGTGAAATAGGCCCACAGACTCACTTGAGGGGCTCGGGCTTGCGGCTAAATAATAGCAGCCTCACGGATCGTAGGTTATGCTACGCTTGCCGAGGTCTGTCCGTGGATGGGTGACCGTGTCGAGACTCCTCTGTGCCTCGGAAAGCACGTTAAGCCGTTGGCTGTCATTTGTAGATCGTTCGAAAGTCTGACAATGAGTCAGCTGCATCCGCCGACCCCAACAAAGTTGGGAAAAGGCAAGCAGATGATTTGGTGATACAGATTACAGACTCACTTTGAAGTCTTTGGCAATCTTTCGGGGGGAAATTGAGCGAAATGTCTCACAATTTTTAACCGACGGTAAAAAAGGAGGAGGTTCTCAATTCGACACTTTTTATTTTTTTATTTATGACCACGCATAACTTTTTACAGAGTCGTCCGATTTGAATTTTTTTTTTATTTTGTTCGAGAGGTTAAACCTCAAAGTTGGTTCCATATAAAATTTAAGTGTGGATGGTGTTCTAGTTTCTTTGTAAAAAAAGATTTTGTATGTAACTGCAGAACATTTTGTCAATAATTTTAGAGTGAGTTTTTTATCTTGCTCATCAGCAAGATAAAAAAAAAATAAAATAAAAAAAATAAAAAATAATAATTGACAAAATGTCAATAATTTTAGAGTGTAATAATCATCATTATTTTAATCAATTTGAGTACAAAAACAAAAATAATCGTTTAAACCCTACTTGCTGGATCAGAATTTGTGTAAAACATGGTAGGATTGCAACCAAAAAATATTTATTTCTTTTCTTTCACAGGAGTTAAGGGGATACATCGTTAACATTTGTGTTTTTTAAAATTCATATAAGATCAAATATAGGTATATGGTTAAATCATTTGGATTTACATATGTGTTATTTGATTATATTGTCTACTGGTATACTAAAACCAAAACATGAATACTTGAAAATTTTTCAGCAGAAAAATATTCCAAAGTAGCACCGTCTATTTTCTATTTTATATGATTATACGTAAACAGTTCCTAATTGTGCAGTCAAATTTGCTTTAAATCAAAGGTATTTAAATATGTTAAGAACTTACTAAGCTAAAAATTGATTTAAGTATAGCATTTTGTCATAAATCTACATTTAAATTCAAATTCAAAACATTTAATTCAGACTTTTGGTCCATAGAGTGTTAGTAGTACATCAAAATGACTTAAAGCTATGTTAGTAATTCACACATACAACAAATAGAAAAAACGCCAGTCAGCCTACAATATGTGCAGACCAATCCAATGCCTCCACATAGGACTATGGATGTAGTCTGCAATTACCCTCAGGTAGCTGTTGGGACTGCCCCTAACCCTTCGCATCAGCGATGCTGCTCCCTTACGTATAATGGCGTGAAAGCCGTCCACTTGAGCCTCAGCAAACATCGCTGAAGCACTGCAGCAGCGAGGCAATCCCATCAGCAACTTGAAAGCATTGTTATATTGGACCCGCAAGGCACCGACGGTTCGCTGCGTGTAGCTAGTCCACAGACTACACGTATAAAAGGACTGGCAATATGCCATAAATAAAGTCCTCTTTACCGCATAAGAGCACCGTGAAAATCTGCGAGCCAGCATATTACAACGAATCGTCAGCGCCCTGCGTTCCCTCTCTAAGTCTGCTTCATCAGTCAGGTCCTCATTGACTACATGACCTAGGTACACAAATTGAGTAACTCTGCTTGATGCCACACCCGCTAGTGTCACGGGCGGAACGTGAGAGGGACTCCTACGCCCAGCCCGAAACACCAGCAGCTCATTTAAACGGTCCGCGTGTCTTCTATCTCGCGCGTCAAACTAGACAGCCATATCGCCATTTCACTTACATACAGAGCTAAACCACGCTTCGATGTATCCTCTTAAGTATTCTTACCCTTGTTTCTGCCTATTGGCCAACGGGCACTTTTGATTGACTATGACTACGCAAGGAAAGAACACAAACCCGAAAAGAACAAGATGGGGGAAAATATGCGTTACATCTACGCAAAACGGCCATCGCTCAGCATAATGCTGCGATCCTATGCGATACAGAGCCCCAGCGCAGGGCCTGGCCTGGCATAGTCAATCGAAATTTAATTCACTCCTCTCTTACAGGATGGTGGAGCCGACAGAGGGGCGCACAGCGACAGGGGTGGCATGTGGTTCGGTCCCAGGATAGGCAAGCGATCCCTAAGAATGGCTACCGAAGACAACAGGTATGAATGTTAATACAATTCTGTAAAATTCAATTGGAACCTCACTCAAGTGAGCGCACACACATTGATTAATTGCAAATATTTTATACTGTGGCATTTATTTTCCGCAAAATGATCGGCGGCGCATCGTCGCGCTGCATTTGGGGGAGGTGGGAGTAGCGTTTCAAAGGCCTACTGTACGTCGATTCTGTATAATTCAAACAACAACTCGCATCTCACATCGCTATTCACTCTCACTCGTAAAATAGATGCTTTTTATTTGACACTTTGAATCGGGTTCGAGTGCGAAGTGAGCGTCGAAATGACGGGGGAATTACCTTACTGAATGCCACTTCTTACGTCATCTCATACTTTATCTGTCAAAATCTTACGGTCAATTTAGTTCAACTCGCTGACACGCTAGCAAGGGTAGCGCTAGTGTAAATTCGAATTATCAACCGAGTTTTTAGAATGCCAATCAAGAAACTCATAGCGGATTCAGATTCGAAGTTTAGAATGAGGTCTTACAGAATCACAGGGCTGGTCCGAACATGATTTTAAGGCTGGGTAGCCTTAAAAGCATCAATTTTCTCTCTAATTTCATATTACCCTATTGAATGACTAACTCATGAAATCTTGACATTTGAGGATTATACTAACATAGGGAATTATATTACTAATTCTAATTAATAAAATTCTGTAAACACATATTTGTTATGGTGGCAAATCATACTTTAAATAACATGCACCCAGACACTAAGCTGCAAATTGCAAAAACCGTAAGAAAATTTGAATTTCGTGGGCAAGCTTAAATAATTTCAACAGTAATTTTCTTTTCAGGCAAGCATTCTTCAAGCTATTGGAAGCTGCGGACGCGCTGAAATACTACTATGATCAGTTACCTTATGAAATGCAAGCCGACGAGCCGGAAGCTAGAGGTAAGTGGCTCAACATTATGTACATACAGACACCAGTACATCAAGCTACTACAATCAACTACAATCTGTCAAATTTAAAAGATTTTCATCTTTACCGCTAAAGCATTAGGTTCAAGGTTGATTGGGAAAATTTGACAGTTTCGGGAAGCTTGACCTGCTGGCGTTTGTACCAAAAGTCATGTCCTATTCAGCTCTGATGTGGGTGGATACTGCTGGGAGCAACTTAGACCAACTCTCTGTGAGAATGAGTGGGCCGGGCAGCGAGAGTTTTGAAATTAGGTATTTGAAGAAACTATTGCTGTCGCTCAGCTAGCGCTTCGTCCTCAAATTCGTGCGATAAGGACAACTGTAGATGCGACTGAAGAGCCTATGTAAAAAGTCATATTTTGAGGTTTGGCTCTCGCCTATTTCCTCCCCCAATATTGGACCAATTTAAAAGATATTTCTTAAACTGAATAAGAAGGATATATACTATGCGCCTGTTTTTTTTTTTTTTCGTTAATAGTTGGCCTAGGACTCTGTTGACAGCGGTCTGAATAGGCAATTTTAAGCCTTTTTTGAGGGTTCTAGTTCTTATAAATGTAATGTATCATCAAAAAGTAGCTAATATTTATATTTTTGTAAAAAATCATTGCATTATGGTCAACAGAAAACAGGCGAGAGCGTTTCTATGGAGAAAAGAGCACCAGCATTTAGTCTTACGTTTTGTCGACGGATGAATAGAGAAAATGACAGATTGCCATGCCTAGACGCGTAGAATGCGTACAAATATTTCTACTATCTGCCATTTTGTCTATTCTTCCGTCGATAAAACCCGTCTCTATGGTGGTCATGCTAAGCGTGCTGCACGCGTAGCATGGCGACGTTTTGTCGACGGAAGAATAGACAAAATGACACATTGCCATGCTTAGACGCGTAGAATGCGTACAAATATTTCTACAATCTGTCATTTTTTCTATTCATCCGTCGACTTTGTTTCTATGGTGGTCATGCTACGCGTGCAGGGGCATACAGCTACCGCCCGCTCTTTATCAGCCGTATCAATGACACGGGGACCACGTGTGTTAGCAAATATTTGTAAGTTATTATGCTTGCAATATTTGTAAATTCTTAAGCTCCTGCATCCAATTTTTGAGCTAGTTTCGCACGCTCTTGCATTCTCTAAAAAAAGCAACATCGCCAGATCAACAAAAAAAGGAAGATGGAGCGCCGCGAACATCAAAAGTGAAGACATCTTTTTATCAATGTGTGGCGAAGGGCTGCCATTTGTTAAATTGTTTCCCTATAATTTGGGGAGTAATATTGTACGCATCAATCATGATATATGAAATATTTTTTTTTACATTTTTTTTTTTATTATAAAACCATAATTTGAGTGATCACTGAAATGTGAAAATAGTGGTGATATATACCAATCCCTAACCATTTCTCTAACCACCAAGTCTCATCCACAGTGACAAAGAAAGTCATCTTCACCCCCAAGTTGGGTCGCAGTTTGTCGTACGATGACAAAGTATTTGAGAACGTCGAGTTCACCCCCCGGCTCGGCAGGCGACTTGTTGATGACATGCCGGCTACACCCGCTGACCAGGAGATGTAAGTTTTAATTATGTTTCAGATGCAAATATAGACAACAGCACATCAGATACCAAACTATAAAATTTCTCCAAATGATTTTAAACCTTAAAATGTTACGGTTAAGTTCAAAATCGAATGAGAAAATTTGACAGTTTGTAGTAACGCAAAATTTATAGTTTTTGCAGCCAGACTATCAAAATTAATTGAGTATGCTGTGATTTTCAATTAGTAAGTGCTATTTTTATTCCGTTGATAAGATAATTCCTAAGACACCAGCTGCTCTAGGACTCCTTACGAAACCGAATTTGTTTTTTTTATGTCAGCCCTTTGACAGAAGATCTAGAGACGTAAGTACAATCGGTAAGTACGTCAACCTGTCAAAGTTCGTTCGTTCGTGGTTCGTTTATCTTCGGAAAAACCGAAATATATAGCGATTAAATTGTGACTATTGACCAATAGAAATTTGTTTATTTATTTATAAAGGTTACCAACTAAACACTACAGCATTAGCCCAGCGCCTTTGTCAAAATATAGATTTCGCATGTATCTATATTATGTGAAAGCATGGAACTATCAATTAGCGAACTTAATAAAACAGAAAATACAAAATTAAACACTAAATCAAAGTAAAACAATTCAAACATAATTTGAATACTATGAAATTGAAATTTTTGCTTACAAATGCAGTTTTTTTTTTTATAATACTTAACAATTTACATTTTATCAGAGATACTTTTCTTAAATATTCATAGTTTACCACCGACAACATCATTGAGACAAAAAACAAACACTTTTAGACACCTGTCAGTTTCATACTAACGAATATATGTTTTGCGAATTTGATCCTTACAACAGCCAGAAATCCTTTGTCTAACTGACAGGTGTCACAACAAAGTGAATAACCAGTAACCGGTACATGTACAGAGTATAATTTCGTCTCTCCCCTAGTGAACCAGTCACATTTAATTCGGCAAAGTTAGAACATTGTCGTACTGGTAATACCAGCTATGAGAATAAAGTTTCAAGCTCAACATTATTTTGATCGTGATGTAAGAATGAATAGGTACTACAAATCTCCTTAATATAGGTACATTTTTCGTCTCTTTCCAAAGGTACCGCCCCGACCCAGAGCAGATTGACAGCAGGACAAAATACTTCTCCCCTCGTCTCGGCAGAACCATGAATTTCTCACCACGACTTGGCAGGGAACTCGCTTATGGTAAGTGTAGTACCTTGGTTTGGGATAATGAATAAGAAGTTATAAGTACGTTTACATTAGAAGTAATTATCTCGTTTCCAACCTTGCCGTCTCTCTAAATTTTTTTTTTTATTCTTTGTTAGTCTCTGTTAGTTATCTCTTTTCTCTGAAAAATCTGACATATTAAATCATCTTGTAACAAAAAATGTGTTATCTTTTTCCAGAAATGCTACCCAGCAAACTCAGGGTCGTCAGGAGCACTAACAAAACGCAATCGACATAAAACTGAAAAAAAAATGAACGCAAACTAGTCTAACCTCAAAATTAATTAAATTTTTATAAAAAATGTTATTTTGGACGAAATAATGTACTGTTTTATATTTAAGTAATATTAACATTAGTATTTAATGTGGAAATAAAGGATTTCAGCTATTATTTGTTACTTATATTATTTAAAAAAAACATGTAAGGTCCATCTATTCTCCTGCCCTTGAACCAATTTATTTTAGGTCGACGCAACATAATCTTCTTCTTCCATAATTCTCTACTCGTCGAGGGGAATAAGCCGCATGGGTCGATCGATCAGGATGTTACGCTTTCTGCGATTGGTGCGTGGATGGATGACCATCTTTACTTATCAAGCAAGACCCCTCCGTGCCTCGAAAAGCACGTTAAGCCGTGGGGCCCGGCTGTCATTCGTGGATCTTTGACAGTCGTTACGGGTCGTCAGAAGCCCGAAAGTCTGACAACCAGCCTTACCAAGAGGTATCGTATTACCCAGTAATGGGTTGTGGAGGTCAGATAGGCAGTCGCTCCATGTAAAATACTGGTATTCAGCTGCATCTGGTTAGACTGGAAGCCGACCCCAACATAGTTGGGAAAAGGCTAGGCAGATTGACTTCTCTATTAGTCGTCATGTCGGTAGTCACCTCTTTTCTAGCCATATAATCTTTCACATAGTCCATCCATCGTTTATTTGGTCTTCATCTATCCACATTTATACTCAAAACTTTCCTCACGACATTTTCCCCTCCCCATTCCTCCGCGTCACATGCCATGACATTCGCTACCATGACAACTGATTCATAACAACTCCTAGGGGCTGACTAAGGGAAGAAGTTGAACGGTTCCAGTGTGAGAGAGAGACGGAGCTATATACGACCTATAGCACCATCTTTTTTTTCTCAACAGATCCATGACTTTTTTTGACGTACGCCCCCTGATTGGTGAATTTCAAAATGGCATGAAAGCTACATAAACTACTACTGCCACTTCCATACTTTTGTGCATATAACAACAAGCACAGTCTTACACAAACTGTTTCCCCATTTTGCATGTTATCTAAAGAATTTTGATACGATTCGTAAAAGTCGTGTTTTATGTAGCTTCTTAACTGCCAACCTGTAAATGCTGATGTGATCAAAAAAAGTAAGTTTAAAAACTAAAACCAGACTTGAATAATCACGCTCTAAAAAGAATGAAACAAGACAATATTTTCATCTGAAATTAGAAAAAGACGGACAAATTAAAAATCCGGAGTCACACGTCATGTAAGCATAAATCGAACACATTACGTGTGACTCCGGATTTTTAATTTGTCCGTCTTTTAACCAACTTGAAAAAAGTATATACACTGTAAGTGACTGTAAGTGACACTTATTATGTATGTACACTGATTTCTCCGTCAATTGTGGACCGATTTAAAAATGTTTTTTTTATTTGAAAGGGTATGCTCTCGAGGTGGTCCCATTGTCAGCAAGTCAGAATCTGATGAGGGGATCTCTTGGAAATCGAGGGAAACCCTCAAATTTTACAGGCACATCTATATAGATTTGGGTAGTTTTTATAATAACTCGTGCATTTGCTCTCGGAAAGTACTATTCGGTGAAGTGGAACTGATGATGGCATTATGGCCATCGGAACTACTCAATAACTACTACTAATATTTCACGGGTTGCGATTCGATTACTAATTTATGCTCGTCACAATGCATATGGTGAAATGGAGCTGATGGTGACTTCACCATCAGGTCCAGTTTTCCTGGTTCTTACAAGGAGAACTCCTCAACAATTAACGTCCCTGCATTGGGAAAAGTAATACTTTGTAAAAGATGATGAGCAGTTGACATTAGGCTATTGTAACTTAGATGAATTACAAACTGACCCATTAAAAAGTGAACAATAAAAAACTTTTTTAACAATCGACTTCCAAAAAAAAAAACTAGAAAGAGAAAAATAACGTTAATTTCGGAAGTCGGTGGCAAAAAACTAAAATACAGATCCAAAGACACCGACTTCAGAAATTAACGTTATTTTTCACTTTCTATATTTTTTTTTGAAAGTCGGTTGTTTTTTTTTTTGTGATAAAGTTTTTTTTTCTAATATCAGATGAGAATATTTTCTTATGTTAGCTTCAAAATCCTGAGGTATTTTCGACCCCACTCCGCAGTTAAAATGTTAAGAACAGGTTTCAATAAACGACGGTTAACGGTTTATTTCAATAAAACTCCAACTATGTAATAAAAAGTAACATGCTTCTCGGTTTATGTACACCTTCGATTCGTTTTATATAAGTAGTTAATAGTACATAGGTATATAGTTTTCATAATGTATATATTATTATTTTAACCTGAACTAGAATCAATAATATAACTAGTTGATAATGTATTTCTTATATTTACTCTTAATATGTAAGTATTTTTTTTTTAGTAGTAAAGCTATTGCATGCAGCTGAGATGAGAATGCTAAGAGGGATGTGTGGTGTTACACGAATGGATAGAATAAGAAATGAGTACATAAGAGGAAGTTTTAAAGTGGCACCGGTGACTGAAAAGATGTGCGGAAATCGGTTGTCATGGTATGGGCATGTGATGCGGAGGAGTGAGGAAAATGTCGTGAGAAAAGTTTTGAGTATGAATTTCGATGGCTATAAGAGTAGGGGAAGACCAAAGAAACGATGGATAGACTGTGTGAAAGATGACATGGCTAGAAAGGGGGTAACTACCGATATTACGACTAATAGAGAAGTATGGAAAAAAGGGACATGTTGCGCCGACCCCAAATAGAATGGGATAAGGGCAGGAGAATGATGATGATGTAAGCATTTTTTTCAAGAGCGATACTTCACACCACTTTCACCGAGGTTTACCTCGATGTTAATGTCCTGCCTCAGGCATCCAGTAAGCGACGATCTTTGCCCATCTCTCCGGGTGCATTCGTGCGACGTGTCCGGCCCACTCCCACTTCAGCCTGGCTGCTTTTCTCCAACATCCGCTACTTTTTTAAGTTATGGAGCGCAGGGTGGTATAACTATCCCGAAAGATGCCCTGAGAACGCATTTTTTAGAGAGGTTTTGAAGGAAAAGAGGATGCCTTTGCCCAACTGTGTGTTTTTAACTTCGTTTCTTTGGCAAGTGGTCCCACCGTCATCATCATCATCATCTGTAGCTTTTTCCCAACTATTTTGGGGTCGGCTTCCAGTCTAACCGCACTGAATACTAATGACTTCCTATCTGACCTCCACAACCCAGTAACTGGGTAATACGATAGCCCTTGGTAAGACTGGTTCTCAGACTTTCGGGCTTCTGACGATCCGTAACGACTGTCAAAGATCCCGAATGACATTAACCAATTACTGGGTTGTGGAGGTTCTTTCTTTCTTTCCTTCTTTATTCGCACTACGACACAGATGACGTATAAAAACTGATGACTTTGAATGGCGATCTCTGACAGGTGTTGTGCACTCAACGCAATTTCAGCGCCACGAATTTTATTACAGTCCTTTCATAGTTATTTTACCTCTGACAGCAGCAACCCAATAGCAACATAAGGTTGCAACGACAATAAAGATCACTGTGATTTTGACATTGATGCAAAATCAGAGGTAGATCTGTGAGATAAATAATGAGATACAATTATTATTACAGGTTACACATCAATTTTAACACCAGTCAATACCTACGTCGTCCTAGCAGCAAACCTCAATGATTTCCGATCATTAGCAAAAAAATATGATCCAAAAGACTTAGTTGCTCAAATCAAAGCGATGGTTCTAGAAAATGACCACAAATATTATAAAAAACCGTCTAAGGATGATGACAGAACCATTGAATATTTGGACGATAGTCAACAGGATAATTCTTACGAAGTGACTAAAGAATTCAAAACAAGACAGAAACCAGTAAAAATATATCAGGTAAAAAGGGTACCGAAAGTTGCACTTGCTGAACCAATAGCACCGCTTGCTAATCCTGTTTTAACAATAGATGATATTGTAGAAAAAGTCAAACATATACTTTTCCAACAAATGCTTGATAAAAGTGTGAATGCAAGAGATACTAATGCACAAGCTAACTCACAAGCAGGATCCGCAGAAACAGGAGATTCACTAGCTTACAAAAATTTTCCAAAGAAATCTTTCAAAGTGACTGAAGCGAAAGGCCTAGTAAAGAATTCAGTTTATAAATCAGTTCCAATGAAAGTTATAAATGAAGAGGTACAATTTGAAGCTACTTATGAAGATACACTAGACAAAGACACAAAGCCTGAAATTCAGTCTGATGATACTAAGAATGTGTCACCTAAAAAGAATAGGTTTGTGACCACACAGAATGAAAGGGGTGTGAAAAAGGTGAGATTTGTAAAACAAGTGTTAGTGCCTGCGAATTCAAACCAGGGACAGTCCGCCTATGTCCCACAGCCAATGCAACTACCAAGCTTGAGGCAACAGCCAAGACCCGTGCACCATTCAAACTTAGAGCCACAGTTGAGTTCGATGCAACAACCAAGCATGGTGCAAAAGCCACAGCTTCATTTTAACCAAGCCAATATCCAACATTCAACCATTATGAAACAGTTGGTGTTAATGCAACAACAAATAGAGCAACTAACTAGGGTCTTAAACAGGACTGCGCAGAAGAAAGATTTAAAAAAGAATCAGCCAGTCCAACCAACGTCTCCGACCATCTTGGAAATCCCGCATTCAAACATTGAAGCGGTTGAAGCTAATTTTGTGATTATACCAAATCCAACAGCAGATGTGCAGAAAACAAATGACGGTAACGAAGATCTACGAGTAGTTGAACCATCGAATGAAGAAGCATATGAGAGTGTTTGGACAGAAGATATCACCATTACACCCGTTACTGAAACCAGTACAAAAGCCCTAACTGTACCAGGAACCGTTGATAACGAGCAATTCATAGAAGAAAATGAAGGTGTGCAAGATACTGCTGGAACTGTCGAGAATGATGACGAGGCTACAAATAAAACAACACCTGAAGAAATAAAAAATAGTGTTTCAAACGAAGAGGAAGATATCAAACCTGATCCTGAAACAGTTGAAGGCAAAAATAAAAATATTAAGTCGGATGCAAATGTGAAGATATATACACAAGAGTTTGGTAATCCCGATGCTGGAGAGCCTATAGTTGCAAAGACTTATAATTTCAATAAACCAACAGTAGAGGCGGCTGTGGAACCAGTGAATTTGAAGATGGTCAATAGTGCAAGAAAGGTTTTGTTGTTATAATCTGAAGTTGATTTTAGAATAAAATTTTACGATGAGCATTTGTTTTTTTTTTTTTTTTTTGTAAGTAGGACATATCTCTTACATATATACAAATATAGAATAATTATATCTCTTCACTAAATATTATATAATATAGTCGCTTTTGTGATTCTGTGTGACCACGTTTATGTTATACTAAAAACGTCGATTCATAAGGAGTTTTGTTTAAATATGGGCGATTTTCTGCAAGTGCAAAAAATAACCTTGTAAGTTCACAGTATCATTATGAAATACAAAGTTATTTTTGCGATTCGACGGTGGAAATTTCAAAGGCCGTAAGGGACATATTTTCGTAAGTACACTCTCTACAGCATATAACTGGAAATTTAGTTCTCCAACGATCTGTTTAATTAAAATTTTGTTATCTCTTAAAACGAAGGAGCTACGATGTCAAATTGTTTTTAACACTTCAAAAAAAGAAGGAGGTTCTCAATTCGATTGTTTTCTTTTTTTATGTTTGTTACCTCAGAACTCCGTCATTTATAAACCGATTTGGAAAATTATTTTTTTATGTGAAACGATATACTTCCAGATTGGTCCCATTTTTATCAAAATCCAGTTCTGATGATGGAATCCATGAGGAATTGAGGGAACTCCTCAAAAATTATAGGCATACATACAGCGATTTTGGTATTTTCATCAACAAATCAAGCATTTGTATTCAGAAAGTAGCATCTGGTGAAGTGGAACTGATGAAGAAGACCACAGATGGCCACGGGAACTTCTCAACGATAATAAGTATTTCATGGGTGGCGATAAGATATCTCTATTAAGATAGTTAAGCGACTATGACGAAGCTTTAAATAAACGGTTCTGATGAAAATGGTACCATCGAACCGATCTGATGAAGAAGCCGGAAGGTAGGCACCGGAACTCAGTAATAAAACAATGTATTCTAGTCATGTTTGGGCTTATTTTAATTTTCATGAGGTGTACTCTGGCTATAAATGATTTTAATGGTAATTATATGGCGCTTCAAATTGCGCTACTTGAGTTTTATGTTGCCTTGATTGCCAGAAGTCAGATTTCGTAGTCTCGTTATCTCCGTCAATATAAAACTACGCCTTCCAAACTTCTGACATGGCTGAGCGCGACGTATATTTGCCTTTTTGTAAAGTTTTTATTTGAAATGGTATACTCCTGCGATGGTCGCATATATATGGCTTTTGAGTTAGCTTCAATAATTTAATATGTATTTTTCCCACATAGTCTTTGTGAATGATGCTCTAATGTTTTACAGAGTGATATTCGTATTTGTGTGGATTAGGCACCACTAAAAAGTGAAAAATAAAAACTTTTTACAAAAAAAAAAAAAAAAAAAACAACCGACTCCAAAAAAAAACACTACAAAGCGAAAAATAACTTTAATTTCGGAAGTCGGTGGCAAAAAACGAAAGTAAAAAACCAAAGACTCCGACTTCTGAAATTAAAGTTATTTTTCGCTTTGTAAGTAGTGTTTTTTGGGAGTCGATTGTTTTTTTATTTTGTAAAAAGGTTTTATGTATGGTAGTGACATATATTAGTAATACGATCAGAGATGTATGCATCATTTTTATATGAAGAACCTATGACAGTATAATAACTACATAAAATATAATTCTCATGATCATAGAGGGTTCCTATTAGATAGCAAACATACAATCATGATCATATGGCGATATGATTATATAACTTCAAAAATGGCGTCAAAATTTCGACTGGAATACCAAAACACCAAATATATTTTTTTAATTAATATTTTTGGCTTTTATTTTTTGTGTTTTTCTTATTCGTTTTTATTTTCTTTTTTAATGCAATTAATTAAATTACACTCATAGCAACGGAAAACACGCCTAAATAATTATCCGTCTTGATTCAGTATGACGTTTAATGATCATTGGGGTTTACTTGGCAGAAAATTTTATACAAAATCTGTTCCATTTTTGAATTTATTCTGTAAGTAGTGGCTATTCGGAGATTGTGAAATAGAAAAAATGAAGAACAGCATCATTTAATTATGATCGTAGAATTTGACAGATATGAAATCACATAAAAAAAACCAGCCAAGTGCGTGTCCGACCACGCACAATGAAGGGTCCCATATTTGGGATGAATTTATCCCAAGAACAAACTTAACACTGCAGTTTAAAAACATGGTCTCCCATACATTCCAACTGCAAATGTAAGTTGGTTGACTATTACTCGTAAACTTGAAAAGCCTATTTAGCTGTAATAGTTTTCCTTTTAACTTCGTTATATATACTACTACTGTGAATTTTTCCACCCATCCAAAACTAACCGTTTAGCTGGCGGGGGGGGGGGGGGGGGGGGGGGCACTTGACTCTAACGAAAATTAGCACTCCATGCACATCGCACACCATGGGGTGGACGCGAAAAATAAAAAAAAAACATGCCCACTTTACGTGTACAGAAGGTACCTACCCTAAAAACATTGTTTTTCATTATTTTATGCTTTCTAGAATAGAACAGAATACTCTTTATTATGCACAGCATTTAAATTACAGGTTACAATGTTGAAATTTTACATAGAGTGACACAATGGGCGGTCTTATCGCTAAAAGCGATCTTTTACAGACAACCTTTGGATGGAGTATGGGGACAAGGAGAGACAATTCTGTAGGTAGTCCGAGGTGTACCATATACATATACAACAGATACATACATTAATACATTTACAATAATTAACAATAATAAATAATTAAAAATAATAATATAATTAATAATTATAATTTACAATAATAAACATGAAACAAGAGCAAGGAACTATACATGTAATAATGACGTTTAAAGTTACAAGAATTTTAAAAGTGGCCAAAGTTTATGCTCGCCTTATCAACACGGGCAAGGCATTCCATAATCGTACTGCTTGAACTGTAAAAGACTTGTCATAAAAGCTGGTGGAATGCATCGGCATCTCAAGTCTCAAGTTTTCCGATGACCTCAAATATCTATTATGTGTGTCATGAAGGAACTTGAAACGCTCTTTAAGATAAGATGGGGTTGTAGGATTGAACAGAATGCTGTAGAGCTGAAACAAGATATGTGAATTCCGGCGAAGACGTATAGGAAGCCACTTGAGCTTTGTAGGAAATTCAGAAATGTGATCATATTTTCGCAGGCCAAATATAAATCTTATGCAAAAATTTTGAAGTCGCTCAAGTTTATTGAGTTGTGCCTCAGTGAGATCGAGATAACTGACATCAGCGTAGTCAAGGATGTTAGTACTGAGAGTCTCTGAGCTAAGCTGCGGACGGACAGACGGACGGACATAGCGAAACTATAAGGGTTCCTTGTTGACTACGGAACCCTAAAAACATAAAACAAATACACTAAACATGATAGTACAACAGAGGTAGTCAAAGTCAGGTTGAACAGCTGGCTCCTGAACTAAGTAAAAAGATACTTGTTTCTCAGGAGCCAAAGATCCTCATAAACATTGAAAATTAAGGAATTACTATAATGATTTTTTATTTGTGAACATCTAACATTATTTTGTGCAAAATATTTAAATAAATAATAATAATCATATTTGTATGATAAATATTATGATAGTGTGTGTGTTGCGGCATAACAATCGTCGTCATAATATTTTCTGTAATTACAATTTTTTTGTTTTTCAATTTCTGGTTTTGAGTACCGTATCGCCTTCGGTGTAACTGTTGAACCTGAAATGAGATAATTCATGATTTAAATTCTTCGATCGAGAATACACTACATAATAAATACCTACGGCATTTTAAATATCATGAAGATCGTTGAATCTGAAGGTTAGGCCAAAGAAAAGAAAGAAAGAAAGAAAAGAAAGAAAGAAAATACGTTTATTTGCTGTAAACATGACGCAAAGGACAACAAAATAAAATAAACAAAGAAAAGAAAAAAAAAAGAAAGAATGAAAAGAATTAAGAAAAGATGGATGGATTGTGTGAGGAATGATATATGAAAGAGAAAGTGAATGATATCGTGACGGTTGACAGGCGAGAATGGAAGAAGAAAACGTGGTGCGCCGCCCCCACGTATAATTATAATATAATATAATTATTTTGCTTAAGGTTTAAGACTGTCTGTCATCGGAAATATAGGGTGTCTCAATAAGAGTGCACAATTTTTTTAATTTTTTTTATTAATGTTCAAAATGTATATCGCAGAGTTTAAATCTTACGCTAAAAACCACAGAAGCCTTTGAAGGCTTATGTATGGCTAGTGAGTTCGGAAATATATATCTAATTCAGGTAAGTACTAAGAGACAAATCTAGACGGTAAGTTTGTAAGTTTTACATTTAAAGAGTATTTTATGTCTTGCTTCTTTTATTAATTTATTTTATTTTATAAATTACAAGTTCCTTAACTAGGTGTAATAGTAAAGCACACAATTAGACCTCTGGGGTCGGTCTTAGCATGCCATGGCCTGAGACTGATCAACGCGCTATTAACAACTGTTTAAGAGCACTACATAAACTCGACTACAACTCAACTAGTTAAGTTATAATCGAGTCGATGCAATGTTCTTTCAGCTTACGCTTTATATTTTTAATATTCATTGAGTCTCTAATGTCTACAGATATTTGGTTTAGTAAACTGGGTATTATAAAAGAAGCGGCACGCCTGCCATAAAAGTTATTTTTGCGTGGCACTTGGAATGATTTTGATTTCGCTTGTCGCATATTCACGTCAAATTTAACTGGAATTTGAATATCACTGTTATCAAAATGTTCTATGAGGAACAGATATTCAGCTCGCGCTAGAACAGGTAATACTTTGCAATGTTTAAATAACCCTGTGTAATTGTCTTGGTATTTATTTTTTACATAGTTAGGTACTATAAGTTTCAACAAACGTGTTTGCAAATTATGTATTTTATCTAGGTAAGTTTTAAATGTGCGTCCATAACTGGTGAGTCCATAAGATATTATGGACTCAGCAAGAGCTGTGTACATTTGAAGGAGGGTTCTGTACGGTATATTACGCTTTATAATGGAAAATTTGGTGAGTATCGCACGTAACTTGCCGCACACAGATTCCACATGGTAACTCCAGTTGAATCGGTTATCAATTATCAATCCCAGATAGGTATGATATGGGACTTGCTCTATACGCGAGCAGTGACAGTCTGGAACGTTTTTATGCAGACAATCATGACTATGAGCTATGATTTGAAAGGGATGGGAGGTACTTATGTGACTTGAATGTACGTGTATAACTTTAGTTTTTTGTGGATTCAGAACAAGTCCCATATCATGTGCCCACTTAGTCATAGAAGTAAAATCTTTTTGCAAAAATTCTGCGGCTAAATTCATATTTTTGTTAGCAGAGAGTATACAGGTATCATCAGCGTATTGATAAAGGGAACAGTGTGCTTATAATATTTTCTAGGTCAATAAGTTTCTTAATATCCTACTAATGACAGAATTTTGAGCGTAGTTTTTATGTCTCCTAGTAAAATAAGATCGCTATTCTTTATATAATCGACATTAATCATACTGCACAGTTCATTAACAAACAGGTGCTTGCTTTCATTTGGTGGTCTATACACTGCACATATACAGGGTTACTGGTAACTCGACGTATTCCTTGCAGGACGTCATAGTAGGGTTAAAATGCAGCAAATTAGGCCACCAAATGTTCTACCGAAATTCAGTAGTTTTTGAGTTAATTCGATTTTTAGCTTTTCTATGAAAAATCCCAGATTAAATCATTTGGAGCCAATTTAAAAATGATTTACGGCGCGACTGTACTGAAATTTAAGTTAACATCATAGCTGACGCCGTAGCAGATCCTTGTTAATAATTCAAAGTTCAAAAATGCCAAAAACTTTGGCAAATATCACTAAAGAAACATTTAGTTTTTTTGTGAATTTTGCTATTACTTCATACAAAATGTTGTCTAGTGAAAAAAAAAATTACTACGTCTGATGTACAAATTACTAGGAAAATATCCTTGTCCTATCAGCTATTCAGAAAGGTATGAAAGATAATACAAAGTTAAGGACTACATTATGTGCGTCTCACAAAAAGGTGATTATTCGGAAAATCAATAAAACTATTTCGTGAATATTAGCATTATTTTTAATAATAAAATATCAGTTTAAAAACTTTTACTACACTTTCACACGTCTTGTTCGATGTGCTGCCCTCGGTTTCTAATACACGTTCTTATTCGCTTCCTCACTTCAGTTTTTGTGATTCTTGATGTGATTGTTGCCCTCATCTGGTCCGCTGCATCTCTTATTCTCTCCCTTAGTTCTTCAATTGAATTTACTGGGGTCACATAAACTAGGTCTTTCATATGACCCCAGACGTAAAAGTCTAGTGGCGTAAGATCAGGGCTACGTGCAGGCCACGGAATTGGCCCACCGCGCCCTATCCATCGGTTTGGGTAGGTTTCATCCAGCAATTGTCGAATTGTGATTCGGAAGTGGGCTGGACATCCGTCATGTTGATACATCATGTTTGCTCTTCTGTCTTCCGGTACATCCGTGAGCAGTGGTGTTAAATGATTTCTTAGGAAATCTTCATAAAGTTCCCCATTTAATGTTTGGGGTAAAAAATGTGGGCCAATTAATTTGTCGTCGATAATACCCATCCAAACATTAAGCGAGAATCTACGCTGGGATGCGGTTGGTTTCAGTTTCTTAGGATTTGCTTCTGCCTTCGGTGCCCAGTAATGTAAGTTGTGGTAATTTGTGATACCATCACGGTCAAAACATGACTCATCGGTCCACAGAATGTTTTTTAAAAAGTTTTCGCTTTCGGCGTCGGCATTTAGCATAAAACGACAAAATTCAAGCCGTCTTGGCGGATCTCCCTCTTCTAATGACTGGACAGGTTGATAGTGGTATGGATGTCGGCCTGATAAGTGAACTACAGACCAGACTTTCCACTGTGACATAGCAAGCTCACGCGCTACGATGTTTGTCGATATGTTGGGGTCGTCAATAAAACGTTGAAGAATCAGCTCTTCGTCCTCAGCCGTGTATCTCCGAGAACGACCAGTGTCAATTTGCCTGCTTCTTTGGACGCTGCCAGTTTCAGATAATCGCCGATAAGTCGATCCAAAAACACTAACGTGTGGGAGTCGGCGGTTGGGAAAACGAAGTTGATATTCTCTCCGCGCCTGAGCAGCGTTACCGTCACTAAGTCCGTAACAGTACATTATGTCAGCGTATTCAAGGTTAGAATATGCAGCCATAGTCAGCACTTATGAAGGCACAGCACAGCACAAGAGCAAGATACGCAGTATCAGTTAAGGAAATAGCCAGATAACAAAACACGAGCTTGCGCGACGTAGAGTTGAAACTAACTGACTCTGACGACCAGATTTTGTAAAGTCGCACCCCGTGTCATGCCGGGAGAACAATAGTGACCAATCACAAAGCTTGCCGAGTGTTTGGGGTTCAAGCGCAGGTAAAAACTACGAATAATACGAATATGAAACAATAGGTTGACCGTCTCGCAATTTTACCTGCTCCTCATAAAACTCATTCTTTCCCTGTCACACATGCAAAAGTATTGACAATCATACCTTTCTGAATAGCTGATAAGACAAGGATATTTTCCTAGTAATTTTTACATCAGGCGTAGTAATTTTTATTTTCACTAGACAACATTTTGTATGAAGTAATAGCAAAATTCACAAAAAACTAAATGTTTCTTTAGTGATATTTGCCAAAGTTTTTGGCATTTTTGAACTTTGAATTATTAACAAGGATCTGCTACGGCGTCAGCTATGATGTTAACTTAAATTTCAGTACAGTCGCGCCGTAAATCATTTTTAAATTGGCTCCAAATGATTTAATCTGGGATTTTTCATAAAAAAGCTAAAAATCGAATTAACTCAAAAACTACTGAATTTCGGTAGAACATTTGGTGGCCTAATTTGCTGCATTTTAACCCTACTATGACGTCCTGCAAGGAATACGTCGAGTTACCAGTAACCCTGTATAAATACTATGATTTTGCTGCGTTGTTAATTTACCCAGTATACATTCACAATGTTTAGTTTGAGTCTTTATCGGTTGAAACTTATGCTTATTATTAACATACGAGGGGGAATTTTCTCGACTTTCGCAACATTTTCTTGGGTGACTGACGTCGATGGACGGCCGCAACGATGTTCGTCTTCCGTGCTCGTTCTCCCTACTCGAAATTGAGAAGCCCACCTTGCGACAGTGGAATAAGGTGGAGCAGACTCTCCTAATGTTGCCTCCAAATCGCAATGAATCTCTTGCGTCGTTAACTTTTTTAAACAGAGGTATTTAATAACGGCTCGCACTTCGTTTTTCTCCATTTTCGAGAACACGTTCCGACACGAAGCAAACAAATGACTACATTCAGAAAAAAACAAAAGAGAATCGAAGATTTTTTTCTTTAATAATATTACAAATATGTATCTGAGCTATGCCTGCCAGTATTTATTTTTTTTTCTTACCAAGGAGTATGTCGTTCTCAATACTTTTTGATCCCCCCTCGTAGATAATAATCCCATCACCTTTTCTGCTTTTACGCAACATAATACAGTGTAAATCCATCCAATTGATACATATATACAATTTGTTCCGATATCCCCAATTCCGTGAGAACTACAATGCAGTTCATAAGATTAGCGAAATTTTTTATCAACGAACGAATGTTAACATGCACTACATTTAAATTATTTGTGTTTTTTGGTAGTTTATTAACGTAGTTAGGTAAATCAATGCAATCAAAGATTTCCTTAATATTACTAAATACAGCCATGATACATATTAAAATACATGAAAAAAGATTTGTGCTTATTTTTAATTTGAGCTAATCTACTTATTTTTAAGAAGATTTTGTATGTCGTCTTCACATCTAATGTTAAATATCTTATCTTTCCCAGTACAGTCGACCTCGCCTTTCTTCACCAGTACTTTTCCATTTTGGAACCATATAACTACATATATTTAAAATCCTGTCGCAGTTGTTGTTTAGCCATCGACATAAGTTTTCTGTTGACTTGTGATAACGCGAATCGCACGTATATTTTTACTGGACACGTTGGACAATATATCAGCTGATGTTAAATTAACTTGGTTAGCGGAACGTATCCAACATTCCACGTCCTTAGTGTTCCCTAGTTCTAACTGCAGAACGCCTAGGTTCTGATGCGTGTTCGAACGTTTTACGCTTTTTATCACAGACTTATCTATGCTCATTTTTTCAGCAATATTACTTGAGATTTGCAACAGTTCTTCGTTTTTTGCAAAAGGGATTCCAGTTATTTCAATAAAGTTGTTCAATTTATCTTGGTCTGACTCATTTAAACGCTGTTCCAAAGAAGAAATTTTGGTTTCGTAGTGGGTGATTTTATTGCAAAGATAGTTAAGTATTTTTATTTTCCATATCTTTCAGCTTTTGTTTCATCATTTTAATCGATTCCACAAAATCATCAATTTTACCAGTGCAAAATTCAACGGAAGACTGTAAGGACTCCAGTTCGTTTTGAACTATTTTTTGAACCTCCTTGGAAATATTTGATAACAATTGTTTCATATCTATCGGAAAGTTAGATGATGTGGTCGGCCTTGAAGTTGGTTCATCAACCTCATCATCGTCTTCCTCCGGGACGATTTTTTAAAAATTTAAATTTCGTGTAATTTTTTTTTTTTGTTCATGTGGCAACTCTGAATTTTTACAGCTGCTTTTTTTATTAAAAATGGAGCGCTACACAAAAGAACAACGCGATATCATTATGAAAACCCATTTCAAATATGGGGGCCTGAGATAGCTCGCATTCCTTATGATAACGGAGTTCTTGTGGCCTCAACTGGACGGCATGGATCTGGACGATATGAGGTTTCAGCAGGACGGCGCGGCGCCACCTGCCCCACCATGCACGAAACAATCGATTTATTGCAGCAACGATTTCCAGACCAAATCATCTCACGAAATTCTGATGTCAACTGGCTACTAAGATCATGCGATTTCTTTCTTTGGGATTTTGTGAAATCTCGGGTTTATACGAATAAACCAGAAACAATTCCTGAGCTCAAGGCCGAGATCCAACGCGTCATCGATGAGATACAGCCACGTATATGTCAAAAAATCATCGAAAACGGGGGCCATTATGCTGGATATATCATGTCTACTTTCAATGCAATTAAAATATCACAACTCGCACAAAAAAAAACGTGTTTTATTTTAAAATGAAATAGTGCACTCTTATTGAGACACCCTTTATAAAGTTGTGCACGAAACCAACATCATTTACATTTAACTGTAAACATAACCTAAAAATAACAAAATTATTTACTAACATAACTAAAACCAACATTAGTTTAAAGTTTAAACGGTGACTTTAAATAGATGCTGTTACTTTCTTTTTGATACAAAATGTAAGGGATGGCATGAATTTAAAGTCTCCGGTAAAATAATGTTGGTTTCGTGCAACTCAACGTAAAATTGGTGCTTATACTATTTTTAAACGCACAACATAAGGCCATGTTGCCTTATTTTTCGGCCCGCTTTTGAGGCGCTGACCCTGATTCTCGATCGGAGATAAAATTAATTTTTAGCCTCTTGCAGATTTTATTTTATGATTTGAAGCCCGAATGTCTGACAACGAGTTTTACCAAGGGGTATCGTGTTACCCAGTAACTGGGTTGTGGAGGTTCAGATAGGCAATCACTTCATGTAAAATACTGGTCTTCAGCTGCATTCGGTTAGACTGGAAGCCGACCCCAATATATTTGGAAGAAGGCTAGACAGATGGTGAGGTGACAATTGAAAGGTTAGTGTTTGTCTTGGTATGGACTTGTGATGAGGAAGGATGGAATGCAAGAGAGAGAAGATTAGATTTTGATAGATGGAGTGGTTTTTTTTTGGATGGGAAATCATCAAATGACTTCTCCCGCTCTGGGCGGGAGGGCGTGTCAGACTTTTACTGACTAAAACAAAAAAATAGATGGATGGATTGTGTGAGAGCTGAGAGCAGAAGGCCAAAAAAAAAAAAAAACGGCATAGGTAAGTAACGCTTTTTCGTTTCGTCACAATTTCTGCCAGTTCACAAACAAAAAAAGAGACAGAGAACATTTTGAACACACGTTTTGAATTTGACATAAAATTTTGACACATGACATTGACAGATGACAGCACCAATATTGAGATAAGTATATATCGAGCTCCTTCACAATGAGCACTAACTTACCTCCATAATTAGTAATTTGGATACATGGAGGTCGTATTATCCTGGATTGCGTCAAAACTCGTGTAAGATTTGACGTATTAAGTTTCCAAGTATCAAAAATGTTTTTTAAGCCATGTTTTAAGCCCTTAAAATTGTGTGATCGATCTGTAAAACATAAATTATTTATAGTGAGTGAGTCCATACAGAATAGCACCCCTGTATTTCTCAAAGGGGCAAACAGAGATATAGTAGCACTCGAAAGCATTATCTGGGGGCCAACCACCACTTCTTAAAGCAGTATTATTTTAATGTTACTTCAGTGTGAGAAAGAGATGGAGCTGTACAGGACGTCTAGCTCCATCTCTTTCCCACACTCATGTAAGATTAAAATAATACTGCTTTAAGAGGTGGTGGTCTAGCTCCAGGGCTCGGAAACGTTATTTATAATAACGTTTTTAAAACGTTTCTAACAGTCCTTTGCTGTATAGACAACAGCACATCAAGTTATACCAAACTGTCAAATTTCTCCGAATGATTTTAAACCTTAAATGTTTTTTGGTTAAGTTCAAAATTAATGAGAATATTTGATAGTTTGTAGTAACTTGACCTGCTGCTGTGTGCACAAATAACTGTTAGAAACGTTTTAAAAACGTTTTGTTCGAAACGAAATGAGCACGTTTTCAAAAACCGGTTAATTAAGTTAGATTTGTTCTCTCTAAGTTTGATTTCGGAAATCTTGACATTTTAGAACAAATCTAAATACCTAATAGAGATGTGTTGATGATTCTTATGGTTGTAATTATGTAAATACACATTTGTTATAGTCGGAAATCATATTTTGATCAAGATACAGTGACCACTTGACACACCACATCACCCGGTGATACCCGTAACTGACACTGACTTGCAAATTGCAAAAAACCTAAGAAATAACGGCTAAAAACGTTTTATTAATCGAGCGAATGATTTAAATTTTGTTCTTCTTTGATAACGTTATTTATAACGTTCCGTTTGAACGTAACCGAAACAAATCGTTTCTTAGGAACTTCACTCAAAGTCTTTGTACATCTAAACAACGTGCTGCCGCAATCGTGACATTCCTTCAAAACGCTGGTAGGTCTAGTGGCCACTGGCCGGTGATCATAAAAAATATAATAAGATAAAATAATTCGTAAATTGAAAAAAAAATCAAACAAACTAAATAATAAAATAATAACCAAAATTAGGATCACTCTATGCAAAAGACTCATTCATGAAGCTATTGTTCAATACTATGTGGTAAAAGGTCGTTGCCCCAACGACGGGTCGGGTCGGGTCGGGTCGGGTGGTTGGTCGTTACTGTTTAGTAGCTTCATGGAAAAAAAAATCTCGGGTTGCGTGGCCTTTTTTTTCTCGTTTGTTTAAATTTCATCTCTGCGCTACAGGTTGTTTTAAGATGCTATTTTAGAAGATTGTAATAAATAAATCATAACGTTTAATGAAATAAAATATCTTTATAATAGATAACGCGGAACAAAATACGTGTGTTGAATTAATGTCGCAATTGCAGCTGCACGTTGTAAATCTCGCACGATCGATCTCGCACGATCGATCTAGTAGTAGGTATTCTTACCGGCAATAACAACGTTTAATATAGCCTTCACGGCTCCCGTATCCCATTGAAACATTCGTATTTGCAAATTACTAATTTGATACAATGTTGCTTTAATTTCTTCGTTTGTTGCATCTGTCATATCCAAAGTGAGAAGTTTTCTTAACCTGAAAATAAAATATTCAGTCAGATATTAAATAAAATAACTGTAATGTCTCTTCGTAAATTAACTGGTTTTTTTTTTTTTTTTTGTGGATGGGAAATCATCAAATGACTTCTCCCGCTCTGGGCAGAGCGGGAGGGCGTGTCAGACTTTTACTGACTAAAACCCACCCGTGTTCCTTCAGTTGCCCGTGCCAGGGCCACGGTATCTCTTTCGAACTACTCGCGACCCCGGCGGCATCGGCCCTATTGGACCCCGTCACTGCTGACATCTCTTTGAGGCGCGCTTGGAACACAACGCGCCGTCGACCCGGGCCTGGTCCTTACCGGACGGCGAGCTGCCCATTACTCGTCGTCCGCAAGCCCGCGCCTGGTGAACCGTGAAACTGTAAATTAATCCTGCGTGGGGTAGTTGCTCACGCTTACGCAAGCAATGGATTTCATTTTAACATTTCAACAAAATTCATTGCGTTATTTAGGTCCGTTGTTGAGCAGACAAATTCGAACATATGAAGCAATTAGCAACAACATTCAGGGGGCTTACTATGAGCTCTATAGCAGGGCAGAAGTTGAACGGTTCGATCGAGAAGCTTGTGGCTAAGTAATATCAGCCGCACGGGTCGATCCATCAGGTTAAGCTACGCTTGCCGGGGTTGTTCAGTGGATGGGTTACACACCGAGACTCCTCCGTGCCTCGGAAAGCACGTTAAGCCGTTGGTCCCGGCTGTCATACGCTGCTGCTGCTGTGTTACGGGTCGTCAGAAGCCCGAAAGTCTGACAATCAGTCTTACCAAGGGGTATCGTATTACCCAGTTACTGGGTTGTGGAGGTCAGATAGGCAGTCGCCTAATGTAAAATACTGGTATTCAGCTGCATCCGGTTAGACTGGAAGCAGACCCCAACATAGTTGGGAAAAGGCTAGGCAGATCAGACGCAACGGAGTTTAATGCGGTTTTCATATAGAGATTTTTTTCCGGAAGGTTTATACGAGTATGTATTATACATTAATATTTAACTTATATGTATATTATTTATTTAGACCGGATGGCCTGACGTTAGTACCCTGGCAAAAGGGTAAGTGCCTACTTTGGGACGCAACGTGTGTTAGCACGTTCGCCGCCAGCCATCTCCCTCGCACTGTCTGGTCACCCGGTGCCGCGGCTGAATCAGCCGCTCTCAAAAAGCGAGCCAAATATGCGGCCTTAGAGCCAAAGTACTATTTTGTCCCACTGGCAGTGGAAACCACTGGTTGCTGGGGGTCCGACGCGATCAAATTTGTGGCGGAGATCGGCCGTCGACTTAGAGAGAGGGGTGGTGACCCACGCTCTGGTTCTTTCCTGGTGCAGAGACTAGCCCTGGCAATTCAGCGCGGAAACGCTGCAAGTGTCATGGGAACGTCTAGGGACTGTGGACTTCTGATGACGTAAAGTTTTTCTTTGTAAACTAGCTTTATGTATTTGACATGTTTTAATATTAATTAAAAAAATATATTATAATATGAACTTATATATAATATCGAAACCTTCATTTTGTCAAGTCGTAAAAACCGTGCGAAGCAGGGCTGGGTCGCTAGTAAATATTAAAAAACAAAATCGCATTTTTTGTCTGCCTGTGTGCCCGCGTTGTTCTTCTAAAATACGCAACGAAGGTTTCCACCATCATTTAGATACCAAACAAAGCTGACAAACAAAGTATGTATAGGTAATAATAGAACTATAATTAAACGCACAACCCTTTAATAAGGGGTCATTGTACTCATCATTATGAACAATTTTTACTATGTGATGTGACCAAACCTGAAATCGCAAAAAATAAAAAGTTTTTTTTAAGTTTTTATTTTTCACTTTTTAATAAGTCAGTTTGTAATTTGTCTAAGTTACAATAGCCTAATGTCAACTATTCATCACCTTTTACATAATTTTGCTTTTCTCGTCTCGTATCGTAAGTACAGCCAAAAATGTTAATTTGTTGAAAATTTTAATATATTATTTTTAATGTTTGCTTCGTCATGTTTGTGAGAGCGAGATAGAAATGCAATGTCATTCATAATCGTAAACATTCGGCCAACATTCAGCGGCTAATGTGATTTCGCTTGCACGACAGCGCCGGTACATAGGTACCGATAGACAAGGACAGAGCTAGCTCTGTCTATCGGTAACTGTAGGTTTGCGACTGTGATCATAGACGAGTGAGTTTTGGTGCATGTAGTTGTGCGCCAAGCTCAAATTTAGTGACTGCGATTTTAGCGCATAACTTCCTCTAATATATCAGTGCTTGTAAATAAATAAATCCTTATGGACGGACGCGACGTTGGGTCACAGTAGGACGTTTGACGGGTAGGTAATAGAAAGCAGAAAGAAAGTAATGAAACTTGAACCAACCTCATTACTACAGAATCAGTAACTAAAACCTTTTTAATTTCCGTCACATTATTCAAATATCCATTTAGAAATGGCGACAACAAATCCAAGCAATGCGTCCACTTCTGTGGTCTATCCCTCTCATTAGGGTTAAAGGCCATCCTTCTATAAAACGTTTCCGTTGATTTCTTTTTTTTTTGTTTTTTCGACCTTAACGGACCAATCTTCTCGTCCACGTTCTTTGAGGGTGCCGTCGTCGTCGTAGTAGTTTTTAATTCTGGTTGCTTGTATCTTTCATGTAATTTTCTCTCATCGTCATCACTTATTGGAATGATCGGTTTATTTGAATTGTCTACGTAATCATAAATTTCTTTGTAGTGGTCAGATTCAAACGGGTTATTCCCTTTAGCTTTTATTTCTGCAAATATCTGTCTTTTCAGATGTTTTATTCTTAATTCTATGGGCTCAATTTCTTCTGTAGACACTTCGGTTAAATAGTTGAGGATGGCTGAAATAATAAAAAAATTACTTACTTTTGGAATTCATGACTGCCTCGTTAGTGTACCTACTGGCCCCAAACGCTACAGCTGAGCATGAGCTCCGGGGTTCACGGGTTCTTTCAAATTGGGTTTTTCTATCTGGAATTTCTCAGTAGCAGGCGGGAATCTGGATTTGTGCCCAATTGAGGCGGTTGATGGCACTACAACCCACACTGGGCCCGCGTGTTGGATTACGGCCAGAACATGGTGGCGATAGGCTCGCCCTCTATTACATGGGACTTAAATATAACAGGTGGATAGGTACACCTCTGGCTAACTCTTTGGAGAATACATGCTTGATGTTATGTTATGTTATATTCGTAATGCCTCAGAAAAAAAGATAAGTTGTAAAGTGAATCCTCATCTCGCCAGTGATCTTTATATATCCGTATTCTAAGTCAAAACCTTATCATTTCCTCGATTCGACTCAACCTCACCTATGTAATTTGATATTTATATACAACGTGCCACTGCAATCCCGACATTAACTTGACACGCGTATACGGTTCCGTGTTTTCGTTTAATAAAGATATATTTTAATTTCATTAAACGTTATTACTTATTGATTTATTTACAATTTTCTAAAATAGCTTCTTGGCGCAACCTGTAGCGCAAAAAGAGAAAAAAAAAGATCACGCCACTCGAGTTTTTTTCTGGGGGTTTTGCAACAAATTCATTCATGAAGCTACTCACAGCTGGGTCAGAACAATAGACAAACGATAAACAAAAAAAAAAGCTGTCGGTCAACAACCTTTTACCAGCCGACATGGAACAAGAGCTTCATGAATAAGTCGTTTGCATAGAGTATACGAGTACATACGATATACCTTCCACCATAATCAGCGCATATAATGTTCCCACTGCTGGGACACAGACCCAGGCCTCTCTGTGAGAGGGAGCGGGCCGTAATTCACGACGCGAGCTCAGTGCGGGTTGGTGTAGATGTCACATGTCTTTGAGTTTTTGGTTCTAGGTCATGTCGGTCTTCGGTTTCCTCACGATGTTTTCCTTCACCGTTTTGTGAACATTCGAGATTAAATTATTTACACAAAGTAATGCACCTGTCTGGGTTCGAAAACACGAGCTCAACTGGAGCACCACTGCTCAAAATAAAATAATACCAGGGACAAGGGAGGGAGGGGAAGGGGAGGGGAAGTAGGAGAGAGGAGGGGGATATGTAAAGGACAGCCCTCCGCAGACTGATGGGGTGAATTCAGTATATCATACTAAGATGACCGGTACATGAAATTATTTCAGGAACGTTATGGGAATCCAATAAATCTGATTTATTACCTCACACGCAATATATCGTTACCGTGGCAAAGCGCACGTAGCGAACGGCAGCGCAGCGCGTCGTTCGTTAAGTATTTCAACACCCATTGCGTTTTTTTTTTATTTTAGCTGTTTTATTTTCATATAAGGAGTGCTGCGTACAGAGAATGTAGTTTTACATTGAAATAAAGGAATAGTAACTGAAAAACGATAAAATCCTGAGAAATTCGGTGGAATATAATAATAATAAATATCTTTATTTCCCAATACATACAGCTAATTGTGATTGTAGTTTACAACTTAGAAGATATGTGATTTACATAATAACATCTAAACGCTGCAAAATCTATAAACAAAAGATTAAACTCTGTCTCTTAAACTAGGGTATCCTGTATCTTAAGAGACTCTGTTGTACACCGAACTAAACTATCACCAAAATTCCTTACTTTTTGCTATGAGAATCTTAGAGCTATTCTGTAAAAAAAAAACCTCTAAATTTAATAACAATTTTGACACAACTAAAATCGGGTTGTCTATTGTTTGCCCGAAGATTATATGCCATAATCATCATTTTCCCGAATTTCATTTACCCGAATTTCATTTGCCCGAATGTTTCATTTGCCCTAAAAGACATATTTTATGACATACTTTTAATTGCCCGAATTTTAGATACCATAAGATACGAATGCCATAAGTATTGTTTGCCTTATTTTTATGTGCCATAATAATTATTAGACATAATATTTAAATGGCATAACAAGTATTAGACAAATATTTAATATAATTATATAGTTTGATTATTAAACTTGTTTTTAATTCTAATACTTACCTACTTATTAGCTTTCTGGCTGTCGATGTCGATGGGTGCGCAATGTTTGGTATAATAAGAATAAACTTATTTATTCTGTGCATGGTTTTTTTTTCTGTGCATGGTTGATGGTGGGCTAGGTCGACGGAGCCCCGCTTCGTGGGGCTCCTACTTCTGTGTGGTTTATAAAAAAATAACCACGAAGGGGATGGCGGGGTCTATTCGCTCGCTTCGCTCGCTCACACGACCCCGCCATCCCCTTCTAACCTAACCTGTCCGAGTCGGGGTGCCCTAAAGTCCCAATTGCATCCAATTTCTCTTGATATAAACAACCGTTACACACCCGATGTCGATGGCAAATTATGTTATGGCATATCATAATTATGGCATGTGATAATTAGGGCTTACAATGATTATGACAAATGATGTAATGGTAAGTGACCTTATGGGAAACAATGATTCTGGCACGTGACTAATATGGCAAATGAGAGTAGGGCAAATGAGTATTATGTCGTATGATATTATGGCTGTTGACTATTATGGCCATATTTCTATGATTATGGCAAATGATATTAGGGCAAATAAAATTCGGGTAAACGGCGGTATACCCTAAAATCGAGTTTGACAATCGTGACTCCGCGTGGTATAGTGCCTGTAGTATATTTGACCCGGTGGCTTTAATTGGAACTAACGAAATCACTATGAAGTGACAGGCTTGTCATATTTTGTTCACCGACATCGCTGTCGTTACCGGGTCAAATATCTTTTAGAGCTGGAGGGGCGCAGGGAGGGGGCAGCTTCAACGTGTTTTATATGAAATGTAGGTAGGTACCTTTTTTTGGTGGGGCACCAGTGTTTCACAATGAGGTTCCAATTAATATAGTTATGTGTGAGTGGACTGTGTCGGTATTTCATCAGAAGGAGAAAAAAAAAGAAAAATGTTTTAGTTTACATCTGCTATTAAATTATGTATGAGTATGAAAGAGTACAAAGGTGAGGGTGAAAGAATGTGATTGTAGGTAACACCTATACACATAGGTGTTTATGTGTGAGTATGTATGAGTAGATGATGAGGTGTTTGGAGTGTAAGTGAGTAATAATAAAATAATAATAAAATTCTTTATTGAACAAAAAACACAGTATGACAAAAACATTTAGTGCGATAATACCTACATTAGTAAAATACTGTGTCATAGGAATTAACGCCCACCTCAGGAAAAGGACGATAGCGTTCTAGAATTTATACTAAACACAGGAGATAGATTACAAACTGGAATAATAGGTTAAAAATGTGAATATGTGTAGGTACGAGCGAATGTATTATGTGCGTGTGGGTGTTTGCATAGGTATGTGAGTATGTGTGTGTATGTGTGTGTGTGCGTGAGTGTGTCTTAATTTATATTTTATGAGTCTATTTCGGAAGGAAGAGGTCGATATTGGAAACAAATCAGGGTTTGACCAAGCTCTCCAGGTCTTCATAGGTGAGGGTTTGAAGCCAGTCGTCAGTGAGTTTTTTACAGTCCCTATAAGAACGATAATGAACATGGAGTACACTGTTTACCTTATTGTACAGCCTCGAACTAAAGAAGTCGTATTGCCGCCGGACCACTTCAAGTTTCGCCGACAAGTAGGGGAGTTGTATTATTATATGATTCAAAATAAGGAGCTGAATGCACCCTGTTAGTTTGCGGAGGGCTGTCCCTTACACCCGTGTACTTACTTATAGGTAAAAAGATTAAGACAACATTTATCACTGTACGAAACATCACTTTTGAAGACGATTATAATATCAAAACACTTAAAAGAAATTAGGATTATCTACACCTAGATATTTCTTTACTAATAATTGAAATAAAAGGTTTTAAGTACAAAGTTTATGTGAAAAACGATCTACGCAAAAAATTTATAATATTTTTTAAATTACAAAAGGTTTCAATTGTTTTAATGTTTAAATTTCAAAACATAGTGATTAAATTATTCCGAGCGTTTGTAAATAAAACACCGTTAATGTTTTTTACGCATGCGTTCTGCAAACTTATGATTACTGAGATATACGCAGACTAAGGCATGTGTTCACCAAGTTAATGTCAAATTTGACTTAAACCAACTGTTTTTTGCCGCGGTTTGAATGTTGGTGAACACAGCTCTTTTTTTTCGATGGGTAATCATCAAATGACTTCTCCCGCTCTGGGCGGAGCGGGAGGGCGTGTCAGACTCTTACTGACTAAAACCCACCCGCGTTCCTTCAGTTGCCTGTGCCAGGGCCACGGTATCTCTTTAAAACAACCCGCGACCCCGGCGGCAGTGAACACAGCCCTAAGGACCGGTTGTTTTAAATGGTTGGTTAACATACGTAACGGTTGGTTAGCTTCGCTTGCCGGGGTCAGTCCATGGATGGGTGACTATCTTTACATACCGAGACTCCTCCGTGCCTCGGAAAGCACGTTAAGCCGTTGGTCCCGGCTGTCATTCGTGGATCTTTGACAGTCGTTACGTGTCGTCAGAAGCCCGAAAGTCTGACAACCAGTCTTATCAAGGGGTATCGTATTACCCAGTAACTGGGTTGTGGAGGTCAGATAGGCAGTCGCTCCATGTAAAATACTGGTATTCAGCTGCATCCGGTTAGACTGGATCCTAACATAGCTGTGCAAAGGCTAGGCAGATTGATAATACAAACCTTCATATTTTGTCAAGTCATGCGAAGCAGAGCCGGGTCGCTAGTACTTATTTAAAAGCTAGATAATTTACATATATTTTTAATTAGTACATGAAAGGTGCGTTGGTACTGACATAATAACAGTTAAACTCCATTATGTTTTTTTTTCATTTAATTTTTTTTTAAGATTTGACTTATAGGTTTGAATCGTACTTTAACTGCACTAGTTTGACGCGCGAGATAGAAGACTCACGCGCACCGGAAGTCGGAACTAAGCGCGCTTCGTTTAAATGTAGATTTATGACTTAGGCTTTACTGAAATCATGTTTTAGCTTAGTAAGTTCTTAACATATTTAAATACCTTCGATTTAAAGCAAATTTTGCTGCACAATAAGGAACTGTTTACGTATAATCGTATAAAACAGAAAATAGACGGTGCTACTTTGGATTTTATTTCTATCGAAAAAATTACAAGTAATCATGTTTCTGTTTTAGTACAGCAGTAGACAATACAGTCAAATAACACATATGGAAAATCAAAATGATTTAACCATATACATTTGGTTTTATTGGAATTTTGAAACACAACATTTTTAATTAAATAATTATGTATAGCATAAAAATCAATCAATCTGCCTAGCCTTTTCCCAACTATGTTGGGGTCCGCTTCCAGTCTAACCGGATGCAGCTGAATACCATTATTTTACATGGAGCGACTGCCTATCTAACCTCCACAACCCAGTAACTGGGTACTACGATACCCCTTGGTAAGACTGGTTGTCAGACTTTCGGGCTTCTGACGACTCGTAATGACTGTCAAAGATCCACGAATGACAGCCGGGACCAACGGCTTAACATGCTTTCCGAGGCACGGAGGAGTCTCGATATGTAAAGATGGTCACCCATCCACTGACCAACCCCGGCAAGCGTAGCTTAACCTGATGGATCGACCCGTGCGGCTGTTTTTACTTAGCCATGAGCTCCTCCTCCATTATGTATAGCATAATCAGCTTATAATGTTCCCACTGCTGGGACACAATCCTCCTCCCTATGAGAGGGTGACGGCTGTAATTCAACACACGGGCCCAGTGCGGGCTTGTGGATGTCACACGTCTCTTCGGTTCTGACTTCTGGGACATACCATTATAATACAGGGTCAAATTAAATTAGCTAGCTAAACTCTGCAGACGTGATGAGTCAATGATATATCTAAATATGATGAGGAAAAAAATAAATTAAATTGATGTTTTTTTTGGTGTCAGTAGTTGTGTGTAGTTGAAATATCAGTTTTTTTTTTTTTTGTTTAACACAGACGTGATGGATGAGTATCGATATCTCAATCTCAACACGATAAAACAAAAAAAAAAACAGGTTTCTCAAGTCATAATTTAAGTAACAACACTACCAGTGGTCGAGTCATCAAATCTTTTTTAGGGTTCCGTAGTCAACAAGGAACCCTTATAGTTTCGCTATGTCCGTCCGTCTGCAGCTTAGCTCAGAGACTCTTAGTACTAGAAAACTATAATTTGGCATGGATATACATATTCCTCACGCCGACAAAGTGGTAAAATAAAAAAATGAAAAAAAAAATTTTTTAGAGTACCTTCTGTACTCGTAAAGTTGGGATGTTTTTTTTTCTCGTCTACCCCATGGTGTGGGGTGTTGTTGGATAGGCCTTTTAAAAATATTGCGGGTTTGTGAAAACAATTTTTCGATTTAGGTATCCGTTTCTGAAATATTAAGCTTTAAAGTGCTAATTTTTGTTACGAGTCAAGAGTCCCCCCCCCCCCCCCCCCCTGCCAGCTTAATGGTTAGTTTTATCCAAAACTACCCATCCGGGTAAATTCACGGTAGTAGGCTTTCAAGTTTACGAGTAATAGTCAACCAACTTGTAAAATGTACTTGGAACAGTAAAAATTTCGTATAAATTCCATTAAAAATTACTTATGCAACGTTGTCAGTTGTGTAAAACAGGTAGTAAATATACGTTTCTGAATCATGTAAAAATATACAATTCTTATTAATAATGATTTCTAAATTAATAATACTGACGCTCGAATAACGACGGGCGGCGGCGTGCACTATGGAACCCTTTTACTGCGCGTGGCCCGACACGCACTTGGCCGGTTTTTTTATTTTTATTTTGTATCGTTAACCATTACGTCTGCGGAGTTTTGCTAGCTAATTTAATTTGACCCTGTTTATCTAACAGGCATGAAAGTGTTTTAACGTCACAATTTAGTCTCTGAAAACGCATGGAAATTTTTACAATGAATAACTAAAATATGAAATGAAGTTACGTACACCTAATGTTTAAGAATGCTCGAAAGATTTTATTAGATGTTTTTAATTCCGGATTGTCATAAAACCAGTTTTTAATAGTGATAAAAAAAAAGAATCGAGCTTGTGATTTTCATGCAAAAATAGATTAAATAATAAAAAAATATTTTATTAGTAAAAATGTTTGAAATTAGACTTCGTATTAAAAAATAAGTACCTACTTAGTTTAAATTTTATATTTCTTTTATTTAATTAATACAATCTTGTAACAAAATGATTAAAAGATACTTGGGATTAGTGATAATTTTTGGTAAGAATGTTTTTTTTTTAGTTTTAGTAAAAGCATGAAGAAACTTTTAATAAATAAATGTTACTATAGTGTTGACGACTATTTGAATGATGTTCTTTAGACAATAATTGCTATTATTATTTTATTATCTTAAACTAACTTTATAATTTTTGTACTTGGAATTATATTATTACTCAATTTGTACGTCTTTCTAGGCAAAACATGATGAAACTTCTTTTTTTATGTAATCATTCCAACTGATTGTAAACCTACACGTGTTTTTGACAAATAAATATATCTTATTTTATCTTATCTAAAGATAAGATAAGATAAGATAAAAAAAGGGTTCCGTAGCCAAATGGCAAAAACGGAACCCTCATAATTTCGTCATGTCCGTCCGTCTTTCCTAATGTCACAGATCCATTATATTCGGAGAAAATTTTCACTATATCGACGAAAATTGTAAAGAAGGAGTTACCTACTTATTCGGGAAACAAACGGTGTAGCGGAAATTATGAAAAACATAATTAGGGCTGGCTCATCGAGGAATGAAAAAAAATCAATACATACACGGTGTAAGTGTAAACAGTGGCAACCTTTTAAGGGGTCATTGTACTCATCATTATGAACAACTTTTACTATGGGACATAAATGTACTGAACAGCTGTTTTTTTTGCGATTTCAGGTTTCGTCCCATAGTAAAAGTTGTTCATAATGATGAGTACAATGACCCCTTAAAAGGTTGCCACTGTTTACACTTACACCCGTGTGGGGTATTGTTGCATTCCATAATAAAATTATAATGAATATGATGTTTCTAAGTGACTTTGCTATCTAAAATATTCATCCCGAACGGAACCCTCCACTGTGCGTGTCCGACACGTACGCCGGCTACAGATCAAGCTATACATTTCCAGTATAAGTTGATCTCGCATTGTATAGGATTTCCTTACAATGAGGTCAGTGTAAACTGGATATGTAAAGCTTGATGTGTAGCCGTGTGTACTTGGTCGGTTGTTATAAACTCGTGAATGTACACATGACTATACATATCAAGCTATACATTTAAAGTATAAGCTGACCTCTCATTGTACGGAAATTCTACGTCGGTGTACCTACCTGCCAAAAGCGTTAGGTAAGTATGTGCATTTTTTTTTCATATGTTTTTTTCGCTAGATGGCCTTAAAGCGAATTGCGCATCGACTACAAAAACAACTGTGTTTCCCTCCAGAAATCGATTTGACAAAATCTATAAGTGCAGCTAATTTTAATTTCTGGCAATGAAAAATTGGTTGTGTTTCTTCGTAATGGTTTTTTTTTTAATTTTATTTTTTTATTAGTTGCCCCCTAGGCCTCCCCTTTTTCCTTCCAAACCTATGTCTTGTGCGATCTCTGGCCATGTTGGCCCTGCAAACCTTATCAGATCGTCACACCACCTTCGCCGTGGCCTGCCTCGACAGCGATGTCCTCCCTCAGGCGTCCAGTGGGTGACGATCTTTGCCCATCTCTCCGGGTGCATTCGTGCGATGTGTCCGGCCTACTCCCACTTCAGCCTGGCTGTTTTTTCTCCAACATCTGCTATTTGAGTTATGGATCGCAGGGTGGTGTTTCTAACTCGGTCTGTACGCTTGACGCCTATTATGCTGCGCTCCATTGCCCGTTGGCAAATCGTAATGGTTATCGCAAGACAATTCTGATATGTGCATCAAAATGGCAAAAAAAAATATTGTGGATGAACAGTACCTACATTGTATCATTTTCTCAGTTCATACATATATTTTTGCCACCATACTTCATTTTTAATTTATTGTTAAGACATCAATTATTAAATAAAATAGTATATTGTCTCTCCTAAATAATTGATTGGAAACACATAGAGGTTTTCGCAAGCGCAACAACGGTAAACAATGCGAGATCAGCTTATTCTGGAAATGTATAGCTTTATGATACGTGCCGCTGCTTGACGACATTAACTTAACACGCGTATACGGTTCCGCGTTTTCGTTTTGTAAAGATATTTTAATTACATTAAACGTTATTATTTATTTACAATTTTCTAAAATAGCATCTTGGAGCAACCTGTAGCGCAGAGATGAAATTAAAGCGAACAAGAAAAAAAAATGGTCATACCACTCGAGTTTTTTTCTGGGGGTTGTGCAAAAAAAAAATCATTCATGAAGCTACTCACAGCTGGGTCAAAATAATAGACAAACGATGAAAAAAAAAAAGGGTCAAAGTCAAAGACCTTATCAGCTGACATAGAACAAATAGCTTCATGAATGAGTCCTTTGCATAGAGATATACTAATTTAGGTTATTATTTTATTACCTATTTAGTTTGTTTGAAATTTTAATTATTTTATCTTATTATAATTTTTATGATTACTGGCCTCTAGCACTACCTGTGTCTTTAATTAATGTCGCTATAGCAGCGGCACGTTGTATTTGTAGCCGTGTGTACAAGTACATGCATGTGTGTATCCCAAATGAACTAGTTTTCTCACCGTGAAAACTTGTTGAAATAGCTTGAAGCGAGCTGTCAGTAATGTCAATGTCTAGCATTTGACAGCTTACTTCAAGGTTTTTAAGGTGAGATTTTTACAGAATCAACCGGCTGGTATTACTTTCAGCCGTGCAACACCAAGTATCCTCACTGTCAGCTGACGTGACCCACAGGGTAAAAAATGTTCACAGAAAAGACATAATGAAAAAACTACAAGACATTCAGAAGAGATCAGAAATAACACAGGAACCTATCGATAACTATGATTTAGTAATCACTGTGAAACCTACAGAAACTGTGCTAGTAAATCCAGATTCGCGACATCATCATCATCACAGACGTCATTCAGGTGAACAAATCTATTCTAAACATTGATTTCTAATATGGACTGAAAATAATAAAAAGGTGCATACTCACTACACCTTACGACTCATCATAATGTCTCATAAAATGGCTGCCATTGCTAGGGTTGTGTCAATCAAGGAACATACTCTAATTATACAAACATACACACACACACTCACAAACTTTCGTCTTTATAATATTAGTGTGATGATGTAATTGGAAGCTACAGCGAGAGAAGCGACCTCAAATATGTTAGCGCCCGTCTTGGAAGGTCAAATTTTATTTGATCATTCTTAAAGAAATAGGAGATTGAGGTACTTAGTCTAAAAGCGAGTATGCAGGATGCATGCGACTAAATCTGTGACTTGGCGAAAAATTGCGACTAATTAGCGACAAAATTTGGGAGAAAACAGATCTTCGCTAGGTGACCTAGTTAAACTTTCGCTTTTATAATATTGTTACGAGCTGGGGTTCGGGATAAATAAATTTATGCCAGTTTACACCAAAAACACACAATATTTAAATAATCACAAACTTATAGCTCACTTCTAGTTCACTGTTGGTCACTATTTCGCATTCCTAGTTGAACTGCCATAGACCGCTATTTATATGACGAGTGTAAGCTTCTAGAAAGTTCCGAGGCCATAATTCGAGAACACTCTAGTACTTACAGGAATGATCTAGAATGCTGCAAAACGACACTTAACCATCTAGAACATTCTGGAAGGGTAGAATGTTCTAGAAAAATCTGTCACGAATCGACATATCGTGTAGTTCTCCTACTCGATAACAGATGGCGTTAGCGTCTACGTAACAATATAGGTAGGTATGATATGATTCTAGGAAAAGGCGCATATTATGTAACTATCAACCCTCACAAAATGGTTAAAGACGCGAATAACCTACGAAAGAATTTCAATTTAACTGGTGAAAGTAATAAAACACAAATACAGGAAGACAAAATTACTACAATAACAAATTACTTTGATGAAAACCTGAGAGAAGGTGAAGAAATTATAGCAACAACACAAATAAAGGAAAATAAAGACGCAACGTCACATAATCCTGTTAAAAAGAACCAAAATGTGACGTCTGTGGTGCAGGTATATAGAAGGGTTAACTATTTAAATGATCGAGAAAGAAATAAGCCCCAAAAATGGGTACATTGCTTGGACTTGGTATCGCCGCGCTTAAAGGGGTACACAGATAATTGGCCGCCGAAAGTAATAACAAGCCGTCATGCCGATATCAAAAGGTTAGTATTACTAGATGACTTTTTACAGTCTTGAAAAAAACTCGAAATTCAAATTATAATTGTGCAGGGTGCAGATTTGAATTTCGATGTTTTTTAACGATTTATTAATTTTTTTCAAAATTTCTGTTTTTATTGCTCTAGTGTGCAAAGTTTACTTCGAATTTGTAGTATTTATTGATACTTTGATATATTTCTGTCTCATCTGCATAGCCTTTTCATAACTACGTTGGGGTCGGCTTCCAGTCTAACCGGATGCAGCTGAGTACCAGTATTTTACATGGAGCGACTGCTTAACTGACCTCCACAACCCAGTGACTGGGTAATACGATACCCCTTGGTAAGACTGGTTGTCAGACTTTCGGGCTTCTGACGACCCGTAACGACTGTCAAAGATCCACGAATGACAGCCTGTTATTTAATACATACTTAAAAAAAAGGATCTTCGTTCCATCCGAGTGGCCCACGACAACTCTCGACTTTTTAATGTAAAACATCTAATGAGGCGGCGCGGCGCAGCGCGGTGGGTCAGACCGGCTACGGCGCGGCGGCTGTTAGCATCACCACGCGCTCGTATCTCTGCAACTCTCTCGCAGAGCTAGAAAATTAATTTTGGTATTAAATGAACATGTATTTTTTTAAATTAAAATTTATTTGAATTTATTTCGGACAGCAGTGATCCATATTGTGTTAGTAATACAGTTAAAAAATAGTTAGTTAAAAAAAAAATGCACACTCCATGCAGAGGATGACCAGACAAGAAAACATGTTTCCTACCAGCACCCTAACTGCGTAACACATTATCGATCGGAGTTGGTTTCACTTTAAAACAAATTGCTAATCCATTGCTTCATATGTTCGAAAAATTTGTCTGCTCGACAACGTAAATAACGCAATGAATGTTGTTGAACTGTCAAAATAAAACCAACTCCGATTGATAATGTTATTACGCAATTAGGGTGCTGATCAACCTCCGCATAAAATGCCTAATATTAGGAGTATAGCTTTCTTTCGCTTTTTATAAAACATTAGTTTTAGTATATGCGAAACCCGAAACACGTGTCTAGTATTTTTATGTAAAGAATCTATATACATAATTTCAAAACTGTATCATGAAAAATCACAAAGTTATAAGCTTGTTATGTTACCTGGTTGTCCGTACAAAAACATGATCACCACGCGGCGCCCACTGTGCGCCCGCGCCTAGTGCCGCTATGACCTGCCGTGACTTGTGTTCGTCGCGCGGTGTTCATATTGTAACCTTTTTTAAAGATTTTTGGGGCAAAATATAACACGGTATAAAAATTATTGGAATCCATTCAGATATTTATTCTGAGCAAACTATATTCATGTTTCGCATATACTAGAAATAATGTTGTATAGAGATATTTTTTTTTTACCTAAAAAAATTCTGAGCATTTGTTTTTGATGCTGCCATATTTAATTCTTTTAATAAACCATCCTTTCAAGTTTCGATGTTTCACATCTGCCATGCGTCCCGCGATGGTTCAATTTTTACTCGACTACGGCGAAGCATAAAGGAGGGTTATGATTTTGACCTTGTTAGCTATTGCTCGCGGCTTTGCTTGCATGCACGATAATTGGAAATAATGTCTACAAAATTACGCCTCAGATGTGAGCCAAACATATTTTCACACCAAACCTACCCAAAATACATGTATAATAATTATTCTTAAAAAATCTATAGTGGCTCTGCAAATACTTTATCACGGAATTATAAGGAACCCCAAAATAATTTATATAAAAAATAAGTTTAAAAACTAAAACCCGACTATTGAAATATCACGCTAAAAAAGTATGAAACAAGAAAATATTTTATATATTTAAGAGAATATTTTCTTGTTTCTTTTTTTTTAAATATTATTTTCAGGTTGGCAGAATTACTAAACACAGATGTCTCAGTTTATGCTGTAGAAGAAATAGTAGCAGTTTTACAACAAATAAGTAACATTACCATCAGATTATTTCAATGGGATCATTTTGCTATAACTACGATTATGAACTACATTATAGAAGGTAGGTATTGTATGTATATTTGTACTTATATTATATAATCGTATTCAATATAACTTGACAGTTCGAAGCAAAATAATTTTCGTTTTTAAATTACATAAATAATATCGGTTATATTTTGGTATAAACGAATATAACGTATTTCAATTAAAACTAAAAGCACATCAAGGTAGTTTCGATAAATCTTTTTTTTACCTAATCTCCTTTTTATTAACCGACTTCAAAAAGGAGGAGGTTCTCAATTCGTCGGAACCTTTTTTTTTTTTTTTTATTTTTTTTTTTTATGTATGTTCCCCGATTACTCGAAGATGGCTGGACCGATTTGTATTTTTTTGGTTTTATTCGAGAGGGTCGAGGGGTTCGGGAGGTTCGAGGGGGAGAGTCGGTTGTATTTTTTGTCCCTTCAACTGTCAAGTTACTGAAAACGATTAAAAGTTCAAGTACGAGTAATCGCTTGCCTGCATTGTTGCTCTAGTGGTAGCAAACGTATTTTATCTTATTATATTTTTATGATTACTGGTCACTACTTCACTAGCCCTACATGTGTCTTTAATTAATGTCGCTACTGCGGAGCACGTTATACAGTAGGTAATGATGATACATTAAAAAAAACTTTTTTACAAAAAAATAGAACCGACTTCCAAAAACCACACTACAAAGTGAAATATAACTTTAATTTCGGAAGTCGGTGTCTGGTTAAATGTATTTTCGTTTTTTGCCACCGACTTCCGAAATTAAAGTTATTTTTCACTTTGTAGTGTTGTTTTTGGAAGTCGGTTGTATTTTTTTGTAAAAAAGTTTTTATTTTTCACTTTTTAGTTGTGTACCTACCCCACACAAATTCTAATACCACTACCTGCACTGCAAAACAAACTAGAACATCATCCTAATAAAGGTGTGGAAAAAATACGTATTATTAAAGCTAACTCAAAAACTACCCAAGCAAAGTTAATCAATTTTATATGGGACCAACTCTGACCTCTCTGAACCCTCTCGAATAAAACAAAAAAAAAATCCAAATCGGTCCAGCCATCTTCGAGTAATCGGGGAACATACATAAAAAAAAAATAAAAAAAAAAAAAAAGGTTCCGACGAATTGAGAACCTCCTCCTTTTTGAAGTCGGTTAAAAAAATGATTTTGTTTGTTATGTGCTGCCTAATTGGTCTAGTCACTAGACCAGTCTCACTAGTACTCAGTGGCTGCAAGCGCTACTGCTGAGCAAGAGGTCCTGGGCTCGATTCCCAGGTTGGGCAAAGTGTTACTGGGTTTTTCCATCTAAAATTTCTCAGTAACAGCCCTGATTCTGGATGTGTGCCCGGCTAATGGCAATAGGCTTGCTCCATTACATGGTTCGTAAACATACCTGGCAAAATAGGTGCACCTGTGCTTTACCCTTCGGGGATTCAAGTCGTGATGTTGTGTAATTGTATGTATGTTCACTGTGGCGAAGTTGTCACCAGCCTCGGACACCACGGCCTGTCTTGCAGCCGAAGTGCGGGTCGCTTAGCACGGCACGCGAACATCAATGACATCATCCGACGAGCCCTTGTCACCGTCGGCGTTCCAGCTGTATTAGAACCCAATGGCTTGGCACGCGACGATGGCAAGAGACCGGACGGCATGTCTTTATTTCCATGGAAGGTGGGAAGGCCTTTGTGGGATGCAATGCAACGTATGTCCATACTCTTGCGCCATCCCAGATGGGATGCCAGCACAACACGTCGAGCCACGAAGATTCCTGGCTCGGCGTGCTGTGCTGGCTCCACTGCTGTGGCTGCGGAAAACCTCAAGCGCCGTAAATATAATAATCTTCGAGCCGTTTGGTGTTGAAACCGTCGGGCGGTGGGGTCCAAGTGCTCATGGTTTCTTTAAGGATATAACGAAACGGCTGGTTGATACTTCCCGTGACCCAAGGGCTGGCTTTTACCTTGGCCAGAGGCTTAGCATTGTCATACAACGTGGCAATGCCGCCAGTTTCTTGGTTGCTTTACCAGTCGACAGCGATGCGGAGGAATTTTTCGACGTCATGTTTTAGTTTGTGATTAGTTTTAGTTATGTTAGGATATGATTTTGATATTTTTAGGTTACATCATCATCTGCCAAACCTTTTCCCAACTACGTTGGGGTCGGCTTCCAGTCTAACCAGATGCAGCTGAATACCAGTATTTTAAATGGAGCGACTGCCTATGTGACCTCCACAACCCGGTAACTGGGTAATACGATACCCCTTGGTAAAACTGGTTGTCAGACTTTCGGGCTTCTGTCGACCCGTAACGACTGTCAAAGATCCACGAATGACAGCCGGGACCAATGGCTTAATGGGAGGAGTCTCGGTATGTAAAGATGATCACCCATCCACGGACCAACCCCGGCAAGCGTAGCTTAACCTGATCGATCGACCCGTGCGGCTGTTATTACTTAGCCACGAGCCAATAAACCCTTTATTTTTACGTTACCTATGTTTAAATTACGTGTATATAAATTAATTGTATGTACCTACATTAAAATATGTTTTTGTTTAAGGAAATAAGCATAGTTTTAAAACGTTGAAACGTGGTATACATAACTTGTTCGACAAATGGCATCTCGATACATCTATGATGCGGAGTGTTTTGGAGCAATCTAGGATATTTCGTCCTCCATGCATTGATATCTCTGGTTATTCTGGTATGTACCTTCTATCATCATCTGCCTGGCCATTTTCCCTACTATGTTAGGGTTAGCTTCCAGTCCAACCGGATGCATTATTTACAAGGAGCAACGGCTTATTTCATCTCCACAACACAGTTATTGGGTAGCACGAATACGCGTCTTTGGTAAGACTGTCAAATATAGAATCTACGAACGACAGTCGGAACTTATGCTAGACTAGACCGTCATGCGTGCTTTCCGAGGGAAGGAGAGGTCTCGGCTCAGGATAAACGGCCCGAAGTGAGGCTGTTATTACTTAGCCAAAAGCCCTGAGGGTGCGTTTCCGCTGACGTGGAGCTGGGCGGAACGGAGCGGACGCGTGCATGAATCGTCCAATCACAGAAGAGACGAGAGACGCGATGAGTACTTTTTAATAAAATATATGAACACGCGGCCTCAAACCGGACAGAACAATGTCGAGCTGGGCAGTCCGACCAATCACAGTGCTCGAAATCTCCACTCCACTCCGCTCCGCTTCAGTGGAAACCATGTGGAAACACTTGCCACTTTTCACTACTCCGCTCCGCTCTGAAACGCACCCTAGGGTGCATCTCCACTAGCGCGGAGCTGAGCGGAGCGGAAGCGGAGACGTGCAGGAATCGAACGATCAAAATGGATGAAATCCTTATCGCGTCTCTCGTCACGTCTGTGATCGGACGATTCCTGCACGTCTACGCTCCGCTCCGCGTCAGAGGAAACGTACCCTTAGTCGACGTTCGCTCGGACGTAAAAACATCGCTGCGATTTTATTTCGCGCACTGGATTTTCAACGCTCTGCTTAGCGCCGAGAGTTGAAAAACCAACAGTGTGTATTTCGACGCGCTAGAATGCACTCTGTTGTTGTTAAGTTGGATTCTCAACGCTCGGCTCAACAACGAGAGTTGAAAATCCAGTGCGCTATAAAATCCCGCCGCGATATTTTTACGTCCGTGCGAACACCGGCTTAGTCTTGTTGTTTTTGAAAGCCAATGAGGAGTTATGCATTATGGCAGACTTTCATTTATTATTTTATATTTATAAAATGTTTTTCCTTCTAATTAGGAGAATCGTTAAAAAAATCTTAAATAATATTCAAGTTAGGCGTCGCTACAGGTCGCCATTTTTGTTTTGGTCATTCGGCATAGAGGAAAGTAATACTGTCATTCGCTTTCTGACGTTTGTCGTGATTGAATTGAATGTGTCCCTTGAGTTTTTATTTGTTGTTAAGTTTTTATTTATTGTATTTTACATTTTCAAAATTTAAAAATCAATTAATTAGAATGACTAATTAAATGTTGACTACAGGGGTAGTCAACGTATCGTATACACTCCTACCAACTTATCTGTGAAATGGCGAAAATTGGAACTATGGCCGTCATGTTGAAATGTCATTCGATTGTGTCGACGGATCGACGGTGCCGTCCTCTTTCAGTTCACAGATACGTTGGTAGGACTGTACGTAGAAATATCATATACGTAGAAATGTCATTGTCAAAGTGACGTATCCCCACGTCACTTTGACAATGACATTTCTTTGTTTACATTCGAATTCCATTTCCAGGTTTATAAACAAATAACGTTAATTTTAACCCAGACTGCCTCGTTGGTCTAGTGGTCGCAAGCGCTACTGCTGAGCACGAGGTCCTGGGTTCGATTCCCGGGTCGGGCAAAGTGTTATTGGGTTTGTCCATCTGGAATTTCTCAGTAGCAGCACGGAGTCTAGATTTGTGCCCGGTTGATGGCAATAGGCTCGCCCCCTATTACATGGAACTTAGAAATAGGCGAAGTGTGGGTGTATTAAAGATACACTTCTGTTTAGACAGAAGTGTGTGTGTGTTGTGTTTAGTGTGTGTGTGTGTGTGTGTGTGTGTGTGTGTGTGTGTGTGTGTGTATGCGTGTGTGTGTGAATAATATTTTATTAATGTTTCAGGTCATACGAAAAAGGTCGGTGGTGCCCTCTTGTATACGAAGCCGGATAAATCAACCAAAAAGCATAGAGGTGGTGATAAATCCTGTCACAGTAGGGAAAAGAGTTCTATTAATAATTTTAATGACTGATAAGCAAATTGATAATAACTAAGCCGACGTGCACGGACGTAAAAATATCGTGGCGGGATTTTATCGCGCACTGGATTTTCAACTCTCGGTGTTGGGTCGAGCGTTGAGAATCCAACCTAACAACAACCGAGTGCATTCTAGCGCGTCGAAAAAACGCACTGTTGGATTTTCAACTCTTGGCGCTAAGCAGAGAGTTGAAAATCCAGTGCGCGAAATAAAATCGCCGCGATAACTTTACGTCCGTGCGTACGTCGACTTATAGCTTAATAGCTGTACAAGTACAGTACAACTACTTTCTTAATGTCCCTCGGCAAACTTCGTGTGTCATCAGACTTTTCTTTTGCAGCTTTCCTCCCATTTTTAAAATAAATTACATTAAGCTAAAAGAGTATTAAAAACTCTATATACTTCCACTTAGATTGAGAGCGTCCGGTCTGCACCAAGTGCAAAGGGTAACTGCTAGAAATCCGACGAATGACGAAACACGAAGTTTGCCGAGGGACATTAAGAAAGTAGTTGTTTTATACTTATCTTTTGGCGCGAAAATCTGAAGTAACGTCGCCGTTTTGGTTTCCCAAACCACGTATTTAGGTACTTTAGTGCTATTCTGTAAATACATCACCGTGAAAACATAAGTGAAGTGATCTTAAAGTGAGCTGTCAATAGTGTCAACCCCTAGCATTATGTGGAATGACGGCTCACTTCACGCTCACATCACCCGAGTTATCACGGTGAGATGTTTACAGAATAGCACTACTTATTCGAACCTCTAATAGCTCCAATTTTGCGCTCCTAAAAACAGCTGTATGCCATCAAATTATTAACTCTACCATCGCTGTATATTTTTGAAATTGCGACATTTGTTAGGGCAAATCAATTTCTATTTCCACGACTAGCTGACACCTTCCCCCGTAACAGACGTGACAATACTCAACTGTGTTCGCATACAGCAAAGACTGCATTAATGGGTAAAAGCGTATTCTGTATGGCTCCTAAAATTTAAAATAAAATACCACAGTCATATAAAGCATTGCCGGTAAAGTTGTTTAAAAAACAGATTCGAGATTTATTAACAGACAAGTGTTATTATAATATAAATGACTTTTTGAATGACACTATTTGACATTTTTTTTTATTTTATTTTATTAATCCTTAAATTTTGTGACATTTTAATGATTAATTTATTTTACTGACGTATCAATGTTTATTACTGACTATTATGTACCTACCCTCTTAGATTGTCTTTAATAATTTGGTTTTTATTTTGTAATTTAGTTTTTGATTTTTTGTAAATTTTATAATTTTGTACGCCTTACGGGTGAAACATGTACGTACAAAATAATTATAAATTAATATTGTGACATCCTGCATGCATAATTTGCATGTATGCATGTTTTTGACAAATAAAATGATCTTTATCTTTATCTTTATCTTTAAAAATATTATTGAACACTCTAATATAATGATTGCACCTCTTTTTGTGAACCTCAAATTATTTATGTTTTGGGAGGTTTTGGGATCCTAAAAATACTAAATACATAGTACTTAACTGTGGTCTGTGACCAACTTGGATGTACTCGTAGTGCTCGCTTGGCTCGCGCGCGGTTGTTTCTAACCTACCCTAATCCGTTTGGTCGCGGTGCCCTAGCTTAGTTACTGCAACTAACTGTGAGAAAGGCCACTGTTAGCGACGATACGTAATTCTATTTTAATTAGTTAATTTTAGATTTTCATTGTACGCATTAAATAAGATAGAAAATCATAGGTAAAATATTGTTCTGCGGTAAAAACAAGATATTAAATTGTTTCACATTCTTAACACTTGGCGGCGCCACCTGTACCAAATGATACCGAGAGCTTAAGAACCAAGGAACTTTACCTTAAAGAGAACCGTTTTGGATTTTTGTAATTTTTAAGGCTTAAATTAAGTTTTATTGATACAGTTTTTTGTATATAGCTAAAATAAGTCCATTCCTATGTTTAGAAATTAAGGCAAACATTGTAAGGGATGTTTTATCACAGAAAACAGCCAAAGTTAGTTTCCCATACCAAAGTCACATTAGTGCCGTGTGCACCATTGAAGCGCTCTGATTGGTCGAGAGTAAAATGATTAGTGCCGTGTGCAAAATTGAAGTGTTCTGATTGGTCGGCGCTTTCTATAAAAAGGGGCAAGTTTCTGTGGTCAGGCATGGACGTGTCTTTCCACACGTATACTCTCCCTGAGGAGCGCCAGACTAGAGTGGTGATCCGCAGGATCCCGAAGGAGCTCTCCGTCATTGAAATCAAAGACGACCTTCTGTCGCAATCCATCCCGGTGGATGAGGTCCATCGTATGCACCGCTCCAGGGCAGGAGAAGCATACGACATGGTCCTCGTTATCTGTCCCCATTTCGAGGGGTACCACCCTATTTTCCAGGTCAGATCGATCTGTAACCTCACGGGTTTCGAAATCGAGAAACCCTGGAAGAGTGGCATCATTGGTCAGTGTCACCGCTGCCAATTGTATGGCCACTCGCAGAGGAACTGCCACGCGAAACCCAGGTGCGTCAAGTGCCTGGGGGACCACGGCACTTCGGACTGTTTGCGTTCGAAGGATCGTACTTTGTGCACCGACCCGCCTAGCTGTGTGCTATGCGGCGAATCTGGGCACCCAGCCAATTACCGTGGCTGTCCCAAAGCCCCAAAGTCCTTCTCCTCCTCAAAGCTGAACAAGCGTGCAGACGCTCGTCAGCAGAGAGAACGCCCTCCGCTACTCCCCATCCCATCTTCCCAGATGCCGACCCGGCTAAGTCCGCAGCGACCTAACCCGTGGTTTCCCCTACACCACCAGCAGGCTTTCCCTGCATTGGCGTACTCCCAACCCCCTCCTCCTCCCCCGCTCGCTCCTAGGGATCCGAGAACCCGCGCTCCTCCAGCCGTTCTCTCTCAGCCCCCTAAACCCGCGTCCGCGCCCGCTCCTAAAGCCTCCCCTCCCGCCGCTTTGGCTCCCCCCCCCCCTACCGTACCCCCAACCATGCCAGTGCTCAGCCAAAATGTTGACTCGTTCAGCATTATTGCTGGCACTTTTATGGCTTTTTATACCCCCCGCGCTAGACAGATGGCTCTTGAGCTAACCGCCGCCAGAAATGTCGGCGATTTGCCCAGGATCATCAATATATTCAATGCGTATCCCGAGATTACGCAAGCTCTGAATTCCTTTTCCAACAACTCAAATAAATAATGGATAAAGGAATCATAGCTAGGATCAAACCCCGATCATTAAACTTAGGCTTTTTCAACGCGAATGGCTTTGCAGGCCAACGCGATGAGATCGCCACTTTTCTCCGCGACCACCATATCGACGTTTTCCTCTTACAGGAAACGTTCTTGAAGCCCCATCACCGAAGTCCGTCGATTGCCAACTATCGCATAGTTCGCAATGACAGGTCTCGGTGCCACAAGGGTGGGACTATGATTTACTATAAATCGTCCCTATACTGCATCCCTATGGACCCTCCCCCTCTCTCGCGATTAGAAGTGTCTGTCTGCCGCTTAGGCATGACAGGTCACCAGCCGATCACTCTTGTATCGGTCTACCTCCCCCCCCGCGGCCCCCGCACTTCAGAGGATTTCCAATCCCTCTCTGACGATCTGACCATTCTGTTCGGCTTGAGTGACTCCGTTATCATAGCGGGCGATCTCAACGCCAAACATACCTCCTGGAATAGTTCCACCACCACTTCTAGAGGAAGACACTTGTTCGACCTCTGTCCCATTTTGGGTTTCGATGTCATTGCCCCAATGACTCCCACTCACTATCCCCATGACCCCGCTCATTCCCCCGACGTACTTGATGTAGCGCTTCTAAAGAATGTCAACCTTCGGTTGGACTCTATAGAAGCGATACATGAACTAACGTCTGATCATCGTCCCGTGATCTTAAATCTGGCCCCCCGCATAGGTCTCCGCGATCCCTCTCAACCTCTCCCCACCCGGTTGGTGACGGACTGGAGGAAAGTAAGCGAATGTCTGAAATCCTCCTCATCTCCCCACTTAGACTCTATTCCTGATCAGTTCGACTCTCTCGCTGACACGACAGCTGCGATCGACTCATTCACGGAGCACGTACAATCAGTCCTGAACGATTGTTCAAGGGAGGTTCCAGCGGTGGAGGACCATCGCTGGAAGCTGCCGGACGATGTACGTGCCCTGATGAATGAGAAGAACGCGGCTGTCCGTGCCTACAGCAGCTTTCCCTGCCGCTTGAACAAAGTCCATATGCGCTATTTGCAGAAATCTGTAAAGAAACGCATAGAGGAACTGCGTTCCACGCGTTGGGACATGATGTTGAGTGAGCTCGAGCCAACTCATCAGGCCTTCTGGCACCTACAGAGGAAACTCAGGTCCTCAGAGACAGCTTCTATGCCCCCCTTAGTACGCCCAGACAATACCATCGCTTTCGATGATATCGACAAGGCCGAATGCCTTGCCGATAGTCTTGAGGCCCAGTGCTCACCCAGCTCTCAACCAGTAGACGAAGCCCACCTCTCTGAGGTTGACGCTGAAGTCGAACGTAGAGCCTCCCTTCCCCCCGTTGAGGACCCTGATTGTCCCTTGCCTCCCGTCACTCCTGACGAGGTGCACGAGATAATCAAGGGTCTAAAACACCGTAAAGCCCCCGGCTCAGATGGAATCACCAATAGGGTGTTCCAACTCTTCCCTGCCCGTTTGATTATGCTCATGACCATCATCTTCAATGGTGCCATGGGTAATAATATCTTTCCTCACGCCTGGAAACAGGCTACCGTTATCGGTATCCCTAAGCCCGGCAAGCCTAAGAGCGAGCCCTCTAGCTACCGGCCTATCAGTCTGCTCAACGTCTTCGGCAAAATCTATGAGAGGCTTATTTATAAGCGTCTCAGAGATTATGCCGAGACAAAGGGTCTCATTCCCGACGAGCAATTCGGTTTTCGAACCCAGCACTATTGCGTGCAGCAGGTCCACCGTATTGTCGAGCACATCAGCGTTGGGTTCCAACGCGGTGCGATGACTGGTGCTGTCTTCTTTGATATAGCGAAGGCCTTTGACAAAGTCTGGCACAACGGCTTATTATATAAGCTGTACCAACTCGGTGTGCCAGATCGTCTCGTGCTCATCCTACGAGACTTTTTGTCAAACCGCACCTTTCGCTATCGCATTGAAGGAGCACTTTCCTCCCCCCACCCTATTCGCGCAGGAGTCCCTCAGGGCTCTGTGCTTTCCCCCCTCATATTCATCCTCTTCGCCAGCGATATCCCGAAGAGTAAAAAGGCACAGTTGGCGCTGTTCGCAGACGATACGGCCATTTTCTCCAAGGGAATTCGCCCTGACTCGATCGCTCGCACCCTCCAAACCGCAGTCGATGCCCTCGGCAAGTGGTTTCGAAAGTGGAGAATCGAAGTCAATCCCGATAAAAGCCAAGCCATTCTCTTTACGAGACGGCGTAGTCGGCTCACCGCCCCTCCTCGGCCGATCACCATGTTTGGCAAGCAGATCCCTTGGGAAAAGCGAGCCAAATATTTAGGTGTGACGCTCGATAGTCATTTAACATTTTCAGAGCACATAAAGCAGGTTCGTTCGCGGGCCTACTTTGCTCTCGGCCGTTTACACTCCGTTCTGAATGCACGCAGCAAGTTGTCCCTTAAGTGCAAGTTGCGTATTTACACAGCGTGCATTCGACCTATCATGACCTATGCGGGCCCAGTCTTTGCGCATGCAAAGCCCCACCTCATCCATAGGATGCAGACCCTTCAGAACCGTCTCCTCCGAAAGGTAACGGGAGCCCCCTGGTTCGTTCGGAACGCGGACCTCCACCTTGACCTTAAAGTCCCGACCATCCGTCAGTACTTGAAACGCCTTTCCAAGCGTTTCTTTGATTCCGCCGTGAAACATCGCAACCCCTTGGTTGTCGAAGCCGCTAGCTATGTCCCCAGTAGAATCAGTAGTATCCGCCGTCCGCGACATGCCCTCACTGAACCCGATGACCCTATCACCCTCCTCCAGGAAAGTAGTAGGGACACTAGCACAGTCCAACACAAACACAGATCTACATTCCGGCCTCGCCGCCGAGGCCCACCGCGTTTAAGACCATCTAACGTAAATGTAAATTCATGTCCCTTGATCGGTTTAATCGAGCCAGCTGGTGGCGTAGCTGAGCCTGTAGCTTTAAACTCCCCTGATAATAATAATTCCCCTAACTTGATCCAGCCTATTGCTTTGCCTTGTATATCATTGGTCAATGACAACGACTCCCTAAGCCGAGGTCCGTACCCCACAGGGGGTGCCCTTAGTGCGCAGTCGTTTAGTTTATAATTTAGTTAGTATTTTATGCCCCTGGCTGGAGGCTTTTGAGCTCGCTTAAAGGCACCCACAGGAAAGTCCGGTTAAGTAGTCGGGACCTCTCATGGTCACACTACGAGATGCCATTCCAAAAAAAAAAAAAAAAAAAAAAAAGTGGTCAGGCATGGGACGCTTGGCTGCCGTTGCGAGCGGTTGTGTGCTGCCGCTCCCTCCCGCTGCCCCGGCTCGCTGAGTCATCGCTCCCCACCCGTCACTGCGCTGCGCTCTCGCGGCGCGCTTCGTAGTCGCCCCGACTACGTCCGATCCTTCGAGGAATTAATTATTTATTTAATTAATTCCTCGATCTATGGTCACCAAAGAGTCTTTTTCAAGACTATCGTTTCTTTAACGTTATCGTCGAACCGTGTCTAGCTGCACTAGGCCCCTTCGGGGCAAATCCACAGTTTCGTGGTCCTCGGTGGAAACCTTACGGTGCCAACGAAGCCGAGTGGGGTGTTGACCCAATACACCCGCCGAACCCCTTCGGGGTGAGGCAGTCAATTGGACGGGTCCCAGTGTTAACCGGCCTTGGGGGATCTCCTAGTCGGCACTGGTGTACAGTCTTCCTTTCACAGCTTGCACCTAGTGTCTTTAGGGTGTGTCTACACCCTTCGCGCTAGATTGGTTAGGGCCCCGTTCGCACAATAAGACTGGCGACGGGTACACACAGCTTAGGGCACACCGTAGGTACACACCTCCCTGCCTGCACCCGGCAGGGAGACTTACACATCCCCGGGCCAACCCACCCGGGGAGTTAGATATAGGGTTGTCGCGTCGTGACCATGTCGCTCGATAGAGAGCACCTCTTCGATTTCATTAAGGAGCTCCTCCTAAAGGAGCCCGACGTGTTCCTGGACGCAGTCCTGAGGAACGAGAACCTCAAGGCGCGTCTAGCCGCCTTTCAGCGGTCCGGCCCCACCCCCCCCTCCCCCTCCCCTTCTGTCTCAGGCATCGCTGATTTCAGCGATGCCCTAGAGCCCACTCCCGTCCCTCCTTGTGAGGATTCAGGTGACTCTATGGACACCTCCCCGGTGTCCGGGAGACCCACCTCTCCCTACTCTTACATTTCTGAGGTATCCGACTCTGAACCTGCTCAGGATCAGTCAGCCTCCTCGTGCCCTCCCTCTTCCCCTTCCTCTGCTGAGGACGATGGTTTCGCCACCGTCCAAGGTAAGAGGAAGAGGAAGAAGAATCGCGTTGATTCTTCTGCCCAAACTAGGAAGGGAAGGAAAGTGGGTGATTCCCCCACTCCTCCCTCTGCGGCTTCCACCGCTATCCCTCCCCCCCCCTCCGACCGCGGATCCCACGGCCTCAGTTGCCCCCACCGCCACCCCCCCCCCGCTTCGTCTTCTGTCCCCAAGAAGGCACCTTCCCCCCCTCCTGTGTACATCCAGGACAAGGGGAAGTGGACAGACGTCTCGCGTTGGTGTACCGATCTTAGGATCAATTACACCGCCGCACGATCTACCCAGCAGGGTATCAAAGTGAGCATCCCTACGTCTCATGACTTTAGGGAGCTCACGAAACTCCTTAGGTCGAGAAACGTGTCTTTCCACACGTATACTCTCCCTGAGGAGCGCCAGACTAGAGTGGTGATCCGCAGGATCCCGAAGGAGCTCTCCGTCAAGGAAATCAAAGACGACCTTCTGTCGCAATCTATCCCGGTGGATGAGGTCCATCGTATGCACCGCTCCAGGGCAGGAGAAGCATACGACATGGTCCTTGTTATCTGTCCCCATTTCGAGGGGTACCACCCTATTTTTCAGGTCAGATCGATCTGTAACCTCACGGGTTTCGAAATCGAGAAACCCTGGAAGAGTGGCATCATTGGTCAGTGTCACCGCTGCCAATTGTATGGCCACTCGCAGAGGAACTGCCACGCGAAACCCAGGTGCGTCAAGTGCCTGGGGGACCACGGCACTTCGGACTGTTTGCGTTCGAAGGATCGTACTTTGTGCACCGACCCGCCTAGCTGTGTGCTATGCGGCGAATCTGGGCACCCAGCCAATTACCGTGGCTGTCCCAAAGCCCCAAAGTCCTTCTCCTCCTCAAAGCTGAACAAGCGTGCAGACGCTCGTCAGCAGAGAGAACGCCCTCCGCTACTCCCCATCCCATCTTCCCAGATGCCAACCCGGCTAAGTCCGCAGCGACCCAACCCGTGGTTTCCCCTACACCACCAGCAGGCTTTCCCTGCATTGGCGTACTCCCAACCCCCTCCTCCTCCCCCGCTCGCTCCTAGGGATCCGAGAACCCGCGCTCCTCCAGCCGTTCTCTCTCAGCCCCCTAAACCCGCGTCCGCGCCCGCTCCTAAAGCCTCCCCTCCCGCCGCTTTGGCTCCTCCCCCCCCTACCATACCCCCAACCATGCCAGTGCTCAGCCAAAATGTTGACTCGTTCAGCATTATTGCTGGCACTTTTATGGCTTTTTATACCCCCCGCGCTAGACAGATGGCTCTTGAGCTAACCGCCGCCAGAAATGTCGGCGATTTGCCCAGGATCATCAATATATTCAATGCGTATCCCGAGATTACGCAAGCTCTGAATTCCTTTTCCAACAACTCAAATAAATAATGGATAAAGGAATCGTAGCTAGGATCAAACCCCGATCATTAAACTTAGGCTTTTTCAACGCGAATGGCTTTGCAGGCCAACGCGATGAGATCGCCACTTTTCTCCGCGACCACCATATCGACGTTTTCCTCTTACAGGAAACGTTCTTGAAGCCCCATCACCGTAGTCCGTCGATTGCCAACTATCGCATAGTTCGCAATGACAGGTCTCGGTGTCACAAGGGTGGTACTATGATTTATTATAAATCGTCCCTATACTGCATCCCTATGGATCCTCCCCCTCTCTCGCGATTAGAAGTGTCTGTCTGCCGCTTAGGCATGACAGGTCACCAGCCGATCACTCTTGTATCGGTCTACCTCCCGCCCCGCGGCCCCCGCACTTCAGAGGATTTCCAATCCCTCTCTGACGATCTGACCATTCTGTTGGGCTTGAGCGACTCCGTTATCATAGCGGGCGATCTCAACGCCAAACATACCTCCTGGAATAGTTCCACCACCACTTCTAGAGGAAGACACCTGTTCGACCTCTGTCCCATTTTGGGTTTCGATGTCATTGCCCCAATGACTCCCACTCACTATCCCCATGACCCCGCTCATTCCCCCGACGTACTTGATGTAGCGCTTCTAAAGAATGTCAACCTTCGGTTGGACTCTATAGAAGCGATACATGAACTAACGTCTGATCATCGTCCCGTGATCTTAAATCTGGCCCCCCGCATAGGTCTCCGCGATCCCTCTCAACCTCTCCCCACCCGGTTGGTGACGGACTGGAGGAAAGTAAGCGAATGTCTGAAATCCTCCTCATCTCCCCACTTAGACTCTATTCCTGATCAGTTTGACTCTCTCGCTGACACGACAGCTGCGATCGACTCATTCACGGAGCACGTACAATCAGTCCTGAACGATTGTTCAAGGGAGGTTCCAGCGGTGGATGACCATCGCTGGAAGCTGCCGGACGATGTACGTGCCCTGATGAATGAGAAGAACGCGGCTGTCCGTGCCTACAGCAGCTTTCCCTGCCGCTTGAACAAAGTCCATATGCGCTATTTGCAGAAATCTGTAAAGAAACGCATAGAGGAACTGCGTTCCACGCGTTGGGACAAGATGTTGAGTGAGCTCGAGCCAACTCATCAGGCCTTCTGGCACCTACAGAGGAAACTCAGGTCCTCAGAGACAGCTTCTATGCCCCCCTTAGTACGCCCAGACAATACCATCGCTTTCGATGATATCGACAAGGCCGAATGCCTTGCCGATAGTCTTGAGGCCCAGTGCTCACCCAGCTCTCAACCAGTAGACGAAGCCCACCTCTCTGAGGTTGACGCTGAAGTCGAACGTAGAGCCTCCCTTCCCCCCGTTGAGGACCCTGATTGTCCCTTGCCTCCCGTCACTCCTGACGAGGTGCACGAGATAATCAAGGGTCTAAAACACCGTAAAGCCCCCGGCTCAGATGGAATCACCAATAGGGTGTTCCAACTTTTCCCTGCCCGTTTGATTATGCTCATGACCATCATCTTCAATGGTGCCATGGGTAATAATATCTTTCCTCACGCCTGGAAACAGGCTACCGTTATCGGTATCCCTAAGCCCGGCAAGCCTAAGAGCGAGCCCTCTAGCTACCGGCCTATCAGTCTGCTCAACGTCTTCGGCAAAATCTATGAGAGGCTTATTTATAAGCGTCTCAGAGATTATGCCGAGACAAAGGGTCTCATTCCCGACGAGCAATTCGGTTTTCGAACCCAGCACTATTGCGTGCAGCAGGTCCACCGTATTGTCGAGCACATCAGCGTTGGGTTCCAACGCGGTGCGATGACTGGTGCTGTCTTCTTTGATATAGCGAAGGCCTTTGACAAAGTCTGGCACAACGGCTTATTATATAAGCTGTACCAACTCGGTGTGCCGGATCGTCTCGTGCTCATCCTACGAGACTTTTTGTCAAACCGCACCTTTCGCTATCGCATTGAAGGAGCACTTTCCTCCCCCCACCCTATTCGCGCAGGAGTCCCTCAGGGCTCTGTGCTTTCCCCCCTCATATTCATCCTCTTCGCCAGCGATATCCCGAAGAGTAAAAAGGCACAGTTGGCGCTGTTCGCAGACGATACGGCCATTTTCTCCAAGGGAATTCGCCCTGACTCGATCGCTCGCACCCTCCAAACCGCAGTCGATGCCCTCGGCAAGTGGTTTCGAAAGTGGAGAATCGAAGTCAATCCCGATAAAAGCCAAGCCATTCTCTTTACGAGACGGCGTAATCGGCTCACCGCCCCTCCTCGGCCGATCACCATGTTTGGCAAGCAGATCCCTTGGGAGAAGCGAGCCAAATATTTAGGTGTGACGCTCGATAGTCATTTATCATTTTCAGAGCACATAAAGCAGGTTCGTTCGCGGGCCTACTTTGCTCTCGGCCGTTTACACTCCGTTCTGAATGCACGCAGCAAGTTGTCCCTTAAGTGCAAGTTGCGTATTTACACAGCGTGCATTCGACCTATCATGACCTATGCGGGCCCAGTCTTTGCGCATGCAAAGCCCCACCTCATCCATAGGATGCAGACCCTTCAGAACCGTCTCCTCCGAAAGGTAACGGGAGCCCCCTGGTTCGTTCGGAACGCGGACCTCCACCTTGACCTTAAAGTCCCGACCATCCGTCAGTACTTGAAACGCCTTTCCAAGCGTTTCTTTGATTCCGCCGTGAAACATCGCAACCCCTTGGTTGTCGAAGCCGCTAGCTATGTCCCCAGTAGAATCAGTAGTATCCGCCGTCCGCGACATGCCCTCACTGAACCCGATGACCCTATCACCCTCCTCCAGGAAAGTAGTAGGGACACTAGCACAGTCCAACACAAACACAGATCTACATTCCGGCCTCGCCGCCGAGGCCCACCGCGTTTAAGACCATCTAACGTAAATGTAAATTCATGTCCCTTGATCGGTTTAATCGAGCCAGCTGGTGGCGTAGCTGAGCCTGTAGCTTTAAACTCCCCTGATAATAATAATTCCCCTAACTTGATCCAGCCTATTGCTTTGCCTTGTATATCATTGGTCAATGACAACGACTCCCTAAGCCGAGGTCCGTACCCCACAGGGGGTGCCCTTAGTGCGCAGTCGTTTAGTTTATAATTTAGTTAGTATTTTATGCCCCTGGCTGGAGGCTTTTGAGCTCGCTTAAAGGCACCCACAGGAAAGTCCGGTTAAGTAGTCGGGACCTCTCATGGTCACACTACGAGATGCCATTCCAAAAAAAAAAAAAAAAAAAAAAGTGGTCAGGCATTCCGAATCCAGCAGTATTACGAGCAACAAGAAAGGAAAATAAAGAAGAAACCCTCTGAAGAAGTAGTGTTTTATTCACTCTGAAGAAGTGTTATTTTATTCGCTGCGCCTACATACATCTCTACGCACCTCCTCATGAACATCCCGCCAGCGAGCCCGCTCCATAATAGTCAACATCATTAACAGCCACAAAGTTAAAAAGATGCTCAATTATTTGAAAAACTATGCGTAATTAGAAGCGCAACAGATGACGCAACCACATCAAAACTTTTAGCTTTTAACTTAACATAAATGTATTGTAAATAAATTATTATTTTAGAAGACCTATTTTTATTCCAACATTTATTATTTTTAATTTTCGCAATTTGTAACCACTTCCATAAGTAATAAAGATTATACTATTCGATTCGATTTTTTATTTCGATTTTCTACTTTTTTAAATCATTCTATTATATTTCCTTTATTTCATTCATATACATACTTATTATTTACATTTTTAAATATTTTTATAAAAACATACTTAAAATAAAAATAAAAACATTTAAAAATACCCACCGGTATCGGGAACAGGGTCCAAGCTACCGGTGCTGGTCAGGAACCTATTATATTATTATTAATTTACTCTTAATTGTCAAACGAAAAGACTCGAAGATAAAATATACCTACTCAAACCATCCCATCATACTCCCTTCCTTAAAGGGACTCTCAATAAGAGTGCACTATTTCATATAAAAATAAAAACACGTATTTATTGTGCGAGTTGTGATATTTTAATTGCATTTTAAAGTAGACATAGGTACGTTCCGATTAAGAATGGAATAAAATATCGGGCAAATGGCCTCCGTTTTCAATGACTTTTTGACAAATATGTGGTTTTATCTCACCGATGACGCGTTGGATCTCGGCCTTGAGCTCAGGAATTGTTTCTGGTTTATTCGCATAAACCCGAGATTTCACAAAACACCAAAGAAAGAAATCGCACGGCGTTAATGGTCAGTTGACATCAAAATTTCGTGAGATGATTTGGTCTGGAAATCGTTGCTGCAATACTATTGTTTCATGCATGGTGCATGGTGCATGGTGTGGCAGGTAGCGCCGTCCTGCTGAAACCACATGTTGTCCAGATCCATGCCGTCCAGTTGAGGCCAAAAGAACTCCGTTATCATGTTCCTGTAATGAATGCGAGCGGTCTCAGGACGTCCGCATATTTGAAATGGGTTTTCATAATGATAACGCGTTCTTTTTTTGTGTAGCGTTTCATTTTTAATAATAGGGACAATCATAGGTGACAGCTGTCAAATTTCAGAGTTGCCACTTGAATAAACAATAATTACATGAAATTTAAATAGTGCATTCTTGTAAAACTCTATCAATCTGCCTAGCCTTTTTGGGGTTCCAGTCTAACCAGATGCAGCTGAATACCAGTATTTTACATGGAGCGACTGCCTATCTGACCTCCACAACCCAGTAACAGGGTAATACGATACCTCTTGGTAAGACTGGTTGTCAGACTTTCGGGCTTCTGACGACCCGTATCGACTGTCAAAGATCCACAAATGACAGCCGGGACCAATGGCTTAACGTGCTTTCCGAGGCACGGAGGAGTATGTAAAGATGGTCACCCATCCACTGACCAACTCCGGCAAGCGTAGCTTAACCCGACGGATCGACCTGTGCGGCTGATATTACTTAGCCACGAGCTCCTCGAGACACCCTATACTGCCCATAATCCTACTATAATCACACTAATATTATAAAGGCGAAAGTTTGTGTGTGTGTATGTTTGTTACTTCTTCATGCTCAAACGGCTGGACCAATTTTGATAAAATTTGGTATGGAAGTGTCATTAGTGTTGTGTTGTGTTAGGTCATTAGTGTTGTGTAGAAGTACCGACAGTGACAATAATAAAAATTGTGAAGACCAAGTGAGGGTAATGCCAATACCCGCACTTTACGAAGACGTCGCTGAGCTGTCATCAGTCCTCCCGAGACCACGATCGCTGCAAGGCGGTCGGAACGTCGGGAAACAAGTAGGTACCTGTTTACCTCATAAAAAGGAATAGGTAGGTATCGCGAGAAGACCCGTTCTTAGTTTTGTTGGTATGGAAGGTAGCTGACATCCTGGATTAATACATAGGCTACTTTTTCTCCCGGTCTACGCGGGTGAAACCGCGGGGCGCAGCTAGTATCTATACATCTATATATTATATATAATTAGGTATTTACCTATGAAATTGCCGTTACGTTTACGGAGCTAACACTACAAACCAACGCACCACTTTTTACTGGTTTGCTCGCTTCCGTTCTGGAAATTTCGACCTGAAAAATGAACCTCGCGGTCGTCCGAAGACTTTGGTCGACAATGACGAATTAAAGGAAGCTCTCCGTCATCTGCCCTAGTCACCAGACCTTGCGCCTACAGACTACTACTTTTTCCAGAATTTGGATAACTTCTTGGCGGGAAAAAAAATCAATACCCGAGAGGCAGTACAAAATGCCTTTGAAGAATTTGTTGCCTCCCGTCCAGCTGATTTCTTTAAGAAGGGCATCAATAAACTGCCACTGCGTTGGCAAAGATGCATTGATTGCATGGGTGATTACTTCGATTAATACAAATAAAAAATGCATGAAAAAAATTCGTTTAAATTTTTTCATACAAAACGGCAATTTCATAGGTAAAGACCTATTATACAAAAATGAATCTCTATTTCCCTTGGTCATCGCATCACTCGTGAACGGATGGAACAATTTCGCTAATTATTTTTTTGTTGTGTTTATGATTGTCAGGAAGATCTTATGAAAAAAAAAAATAAGAAAATTTCGCAGAAAATTGGAAAATTTCAGGAAAATACATTTTAACTTCACGCGTTTACATTAGAATCTTCATAGCCAAGATAGGACGTCTGCCGGGTCAGCTAGTAGTACCTATATAAAATGAAGTCGCTTCCGCTGTCTGTTCGCTTAGATCTTTTAAACTATTCAACGGATTTTAATGCAGTTTTCAGCAATAGATAGAGTGATTCAAGAGGAAGGTTTATATTGTATAATAATCCATGGGAAGTAACGACACCCACGCGGGCGAAGCCGCTAGCAAAAGCTAGTAATATTATAAATGTGAAAGTTTGTGAATATGTTAGGATGTTTGTTACTCAATCACGCAAAAACGGCTGAACGGATTTGGAAGAAATTTGGCACACAGATAGTTTATAACCTGAATTAATACATAGGATACATTTTATTCCAGTAGTAGGTTCCCGTGGTTTAATTTCCGAAATCCACGCGGGCGAAGCCGTGGGCAACTGCTATAGTAATATAGTCTTGCGAAAGTAACTCTGCCTGTCCCCTGCTGTTCTATGCCGTCCTCACTCAGCGACGCCTTACTCCGAGGACAGTACACCACATGGGGTGACCTTAGCGTGTAGTCGCTTAGTTTATAAGTTCTAAGCCCTGGCTGGAGGCCTTCATATCCCCCTCAAAGGCCAACTGCACCCCATGTGTGCACAAGGTAAAACCCTTTACATAATAGGTAGATAAGCTTATATATTATATATACAAACGTAAAAAAACATCATCCGATGGAAAAAAATCATCCTATGTAGTTGTGAACCTATGGGGTTCGCAACTAACCCCCCTCCCCCCTCCCCCTGAAGGTTTTGGGTTTAAAAATTAGTAAATAATTTGCGTTTGAGAGGTTAAGGACAGGACAGCCCGTTGAAGCAGCCGAAAACTTGATAGGTTGATCTGCGAGATGCCATTAATATAATTATTGAACTTATAACCAGTACACCGAGCGACAAGACATTAAAAATTGGCAGTTATGGGACCTTCATTCTTGCCAATCATGATTCTAGCAAGATCAACGGGAAGTACCCTAGGCTGTGGCGTAGCTAATACAGGGTGGCAAGTCAAAAGGCCGCCGCACCCTAATTGCGTAGCATATTATTTATTAAAACTTTATGCACAAGTAAAAAAATATTGTACAAAGGCGGACTTAATGCCAGAGGCATTTTCTACCAGTCAACCTTAGGGTGGTGCAGAGACAAGACATGGCAGGTGCAGCATAAGGGATAGATAACTCGAAAAAGAATAAATACTAATAAATAAATACACATAGAACAAACTTTGTCAGGAGAAATAACGATAGGTAGAGGAGAAAAGAATCCAGCAAATCAGCGCTGGGATGATTCTGCCAACTTTTTACGAATATGTTCACGTGCCTTCACTTTGAACGATAGCCGACTGGTTGCCATCCTGATGTTCAGAGGGAGCGCATTCCAAAGAAATACCGCCTGGACAAAGAAAGAAGAATGAATAAAACCAGAGCGGTGAGAAGGACATCGTAGAAGACGATTGTTGGTTGAACGAAGATTTCTACTATGGGCAGAGCATAAGTATTGAACATGAGAAGTCAGATAAGAAGGAGAAGTGGGCTTGTTTAGTATGGAATACAACACAGACAGAGCCCTCAGCTCTCCGCGCTGACGTATGACGTACGATATTACCAATCGGAATTTGAATAATTTTGAGACAAATTGCAATTGTCTCGTTAGGTAAAGATGGTCAGTATCCATGGACAACACCGGCAAGCGTAGTTAACCTGATGGATCGACTCGTGCGGCTGTTATTACTTAGCCACGAGCTCCTCCTCCTGCACAATAAGGAACTGTTTACGTATAATCATATAAAACAGAAAATAAACGGTGCTACTTTGGTATATTTTTCTATTGAAAAAATTTCAAGTAATGTTTCGGTTTTAGTACAGCAGTAGACAATATAGTCAAATAACACATACCTATAGAAAATCCAAATGATTTAACCGTATACATTTGGTTATAAAGAATTTTAAAAACACGAAATTATCGCTTCATCCGCATAACAAATCATGTTATAAAAATTTTCTAATTATGTGTAATTTAATTAAATACTTCATTATTAAAAACAGGTACGTACCTATGTAAGTAATAACCACGCTAATAAATAACCATGAAATCATTTTCATGGTTAAATATATTACATGGTTAATAACGGCATTTTTTAGATATAAATATCAGCAACATCACTTTTTTTTTAATAAAAATACGCCATCTTGATATTTTTTTTAAAATTAATAATATATTTGGATAAAAACAGCGCATAAATACATGATGCCTTTACGATTTATATAGTCGGTGACAATTCTACTTACCCATTCTCAAAATTGGTGAAGATTTTTTCCAAAAAATGCTAAAAACATATGGTGTTTTTTTCGTCGTGTTATTATGTAAGTACCTACGAGTATGCACAGACCTGAAGTGTTCTGTAATTAATCGATAGTCTTTATAGGAACTAACTCGGACTTTTAATTACCGGCAATAAAATGAGACTTCTTATCTGTCATTTCGTTAAAAAATGTTCCCATTTGACAGCGAAATGACAGTAGGTGTCATTTTACTGCAGCAAGATAAAAGACCGACCATAGTTTCAGGATTGTCTGGATTTTATTCTTCTTAGGGTGACGAACAATTAAACACTACAGGGTCAAATTAAATTAGCTAACGAAACTCCGCGGACGTGATGGTATCAGTATCTATACACAACATAAAAATACAACCGACTTCCAAAAACAACACTACAAAGTGAAAAATAACTTTAATTTCGGAAGTCGGTGTCTGGTTAAATGTATTTTCGTTTCTTGCTACCGACTTCCAAAATTAAAGTTATTTTTCACTTTGTAGTGTTGTTTTTGGAAGTCGGTTGTATTTTTTTGTAAAAAAGATTTTATTTTTCACTTTTTAGTTGTAGTAGCTACCCCACACAAATTCTAATACCACTACCTGCAAAACAAACTAGAACATCATCCATATAAAAACGGGGAAAAAATACTTGTTATTGAAGCTAACTCAAAAACTACCTAAGCAAAGTTAATCAATTTTATATGGGACCAACTGTGATGTATACCTTCTCGAATAAAACAAAAAAAAATCAAATCGGTCTAGCCGTCTTCGAGTAATCGGGTAACATACATAAAAAAAAAAAGGTTCCGACGAATTGAGAAACTCCTTTTTGAAGTCGGTAAAAAAAAAACAAACAGTAGTGCAATATCTCTCCCTCTCTCTCTCTCCCGCGTGTCAGATCGCACCTAAGTACTTTTATACTTCTAGAGATCTGAGATTCTGAGTAGAGGAAGCATTTTAATTATGAAGTTTTGAATACTACACCGAAAACAATACCCGAATCCAGATCGTTTGAAACTCTGAATAGCGGGATAACTTTCAAGTAAGGCTTCCCGCAGCTCAGAAGTAAGTACTTACTGGGATTCTGAATTCTAGAAGGGTTTCCATAAACGCCTCCACGGTCCTTGTCTTCGTGTTATAACATGTATGGATTTTCAGCATTCCTTAAAATTACCACCGCATCACTCACGGACACTACTGCTGATGATGGAGCCGTCAGTCTTAATGAAGCCATCGATTTGAAACAAGGACTGTTGCGACTAAAACAACGCTTGGAGTCGAAGGACACCTACGCTCGTCGTAAATTCATTTCTGAGGAATGGGACTATATTACCGACGCGGACGGTAACCGAAGACCAAGACATAAGCCAACTGGTAAAATAATTTACAAAGAACGGAAGCCTTTTAAACAAAGCCCGTTTCTGGATCATTATACTAAGAAAAGGAAGCGTCGTAAGGATAAAAAAAAGAAAAAAAAACAATTAAGAAAAATAACAAACACGATGACATGACAAATTGCCAAAAAATTAAATAAAAAGTAAATAAAAAACGGGTGCTCGGGTGCGGGTGCGGGTGGGGGTGAACGGGGCTTCGGGTGGTCGCGTGCAGGGCTTGCCATAAACTGGCACCCCTGTGCCACTTTGTGATTTTTATTTTTATTTCTGTCTGTGGCTTTGTTTTTTGTATGTACTAACAATAGGATTTAAGGTTTTTGTGTTACTAACAGTATTATGGACTACGTCTGAAATAAATGTCTTATTAAATAAAAAACAAGTTGTACAGTCCTACTAACTAATCTGTCAACTGAAAGAGGACGCCACCGTCGTCGCTGCCTCGACACAATCGAATGACATTTCAACATGACGGCCGTAGTTCCAATTTTCGCCATTTCACAGATAAGTTTGTAGGAGTGTACATAATTCCTGACTAAGTAAATAAAATTGTCATTGCAGTCAGGGGATCTCTTAAATTAGATTAAAAAGTGTTCCACAGAATGGTCCCCCGACTGCAATGACAATTTTATTTGTCTGTATAATCAGGGAATATACATCATGTTTTTTTTTTAATTTACTTTTTAGTTCGTTTTAGGCAGGGCAATCGTGATTATTTTATTTTTTTTTATCTTACTTATACTATATTTTGTAGACTTTCGCAGTCTTACGATTAAATCGTTTGCAGCCAAAGATTAAATGTTTGTTTTGCATGTAGGTACCCTTCCTATGTAAAGTTATGCCAATAATTATATTTTTAGGGTTCCGTACCTCAAAAGGAAAAAAACGGAACCCTTATAGGATCACTCGTGTGTCTGTCTGTCTGTCTGTCTGTACGTCTGTCACAGTCAATTTGCTCCGAATCTAATGGACCGATTAATTAGAAATTTGGTACACATATTAATTTCTGTGACCCAAACACGGACGGGTAAACTAAATAAATGAATTTTGAATACAGAGGTCACTTTTGGGGGGCAAATAAAGAAAATAAAAAAAAAAAGTTTTGCTGGTTTCACCATGTGGCATGTGAAATGAAAAGGCTTACTATGAGGGTCTCGAATATATTTTTTTTATAATTTTAAAATAAATTGTTTTAAAGTTATTTAAGAAAATAGACGAAAATTTACCATTCCCCCCCCCTTATCTCCGAAACTACTGAGCCTAAAATTTTGAAAAAAATACAGAAAATAGATCTTTATCTGTAGATTACAGGAAAACCTATAAGAAGTATGTTGTCTTAAAATAACGTGATAAATCTATCAATATTGTGAGTTCAAACTTACATTTACAGTTGGAATGTAGGGGAGAACATGTTTTTCAACTACAATGTTAAGTTTGTTCTTAAGATAAATTCATCCCAACTACGGAACCCTTCATTGTGCGTGGTCCGACACGCACTTGGCCGGTTTTTTTTTTAATTTAGAATATGCTGTTCAAGGCCTTCAATTTGATACCCATATTGTAATAATTGAAGAATTTTTTTTTTTTTTACATTTGAAAATGGAGCCATACTGCCGCCATATCGTTTTTTTTTTTCCAAAAAAACTGTGTAGCCAGTGTCGCTCGGGATGATGTAAAGATTCTAACGATACCCCTTACTATAACCAAATCTATCCAGGCATTTAAAAGTTACGGTGAAATAAAGAAACTCACAAACAAACATACATGAACCCTGAAAACGTTCATGTAGTTGTGTTTGTTTGTTTGTGTCTTTATTCCAACATAACTTTTAAATGCCTGAACAGATTTGGATAACATTGCACTCCTTTTTGGGCAGTCGTGTAATTATAATCAAATACGTAGTAAAAATCTGGCAATACCTACCGTATTCCCAGATTTCTTTTCAGGATTTTGAATCCTTTGGAATAAAAATAAGCGGGATTCTTTCGTCAAAAGCGAGACAATAAAAAAAACAAATAATGAATCAGTAGTTTAATTTTATTTTTTCGAATGGGGATAAAACTGCCACTTGCTCACTTCAGATGTCGCTACTATCCAGCGTCTAAGAATTTGATAGCTAGCTGTCACTATCCATACATTTTTTGCAAGCAAGTGACTTGTTTTACGCATACTGTGTCAATTACACAAAATATGTCAACCAACAACGTCACCACGTCAATGTCATTTAGGCGCCAAAAGAAGTTGCACCATAGACATTTATTGATAATACTTAGTCATTGTGTATTGGTGTTTATATTATTTATAGTTATTACTGGTTTACCTTTTTTCGAGTCAGGGTCAACAAATAAAGCTTGCTCGCATAGTGACATGTATACTTCTTCGTATTCTAAAAATTAAATAATGTTAGTATCATTTAGGGCTTTGACAGTCGATATGGGTAGTCAGCTGTGAGTTGCCCGAACGTCTGAAGAACAGTTTCCTTGTAGAGGTCAGACAGGCAGTCGCTCTACGTAAAATATTAGTATTCAGCTGCATCCTGTAGGACTGAAAGTCGACCCAAACATAGTTGGAAAAAATAAATAATTTTAAAAAATCAAAAAAAGAATTAAAACAAAAAGTCAACCAAAAGCAATGCACTAGAAATACCGAAACAAGATTGAGAATAGAAAACAAAATTACAATGTACTAAAACCAAAGTAACCCCATACTAAACTGAATAAAAAAACTTTTTTACAAAAAAATACAACCGACTTCCAAGAACAACACTACAAAGTGAAAAATAACTTTAATTTCGAAAGTCGGTGTCTAGTTAAATGTACTTTCGTTTTTTGCCACCGACTTCCGAAATTAAAGTTATTTTTCACTTTGTAGTGTTGTTTTTGGAAGTCGGTTGTATTTTTTTGTAAAATAGTTTTTATTTTTCACTTTTTAGTTGTGTACCAACCCCACACAAATTCTGATACCACTATCTGCAAAACAAACTAGAAGAACATCATCCATATAAAAGTAGGGTAAAAATATGTATTATTGAAGCTAACTCAAAAACTACCCAAGCAAAGTTAATCAATTTTATATGGGACCAACTGTGATGTATACCCTCTCGAATAAAATAAAAAAAATCCAAATCGGTCCAGCCGTCTTCGAGTAATCGGGGAACATACATAAAAAAAAAAGAAAAAAAAAAAGGTTCCGACGAATTGAGAACCTCCTCCTTTTTGAAGTCGGTTAAAAAGTAATGTGTCCCGCCTGCTATCAAACCTAAACATCATACAGTCGTCCGACGAAGCCCGAGCTGCATACGAAGTTCGGCGAACTTCGTATGCAGCTCGGGCTTCGTCGGACGACTACACACTTATAATATAAGTTGACTTTTTGTCTGGTTTTTTGATTTTTTAAATGATTTATTTTATTATTAATGAAGAAAAATATATTACGGGAGAACCACTTAGGTACACTGCATCTTATACAACTTGCCGCTGATCCAGATCTTGAGTTCTTGACGCTACATAACCTCTTTTTATTATATTTCAGTACCTATTAATATTCTTAATTTTAAATATTTTACATCGTCTTTTGTTTTACAAAACTAAACAAATAAGTAGGTACGTACTTATAGTCCAAGATCCCAGAGCCTCCAACCCTACGTCATCTTAGAAAAGCTAAAACTTTGAATATTGATAGTAGGCATGCAGTTATGGTGGTATTTCACAGTATGCATACTTTTTGAAGGGGTTGGCAATACCCGCTGTGTTGAATTTTATAAAGGAAAACATGAAATCCACTCGGACGAAGCACACTCCTTATCTTCATTAATCATGCCTAGCCTTTTCCCAACTATGATTGGGGTCGGCTTCCAGTCTAAACGGATGCAGCTGAATACCACTATTTTACACGGAGCGACAGCCTATCTGACCTCCACAACCCAGTTACGTGGTAATACGATACCCTTGGTAAGACTGGTTGTCAGACTTAAGGGCTTCTGACGACCTGTAACGACTGTCAAAGATCCACGAATGACAGCCGGGAGCAACGGCTTAACGTGCTTTCCGAGGCACGGAGGAGTCTCGGTATATGTAAAGATGGTCACCAACCGCAGTAAGCGCAGCTTAACCTAATAGATCGGCCCGTGCGGCTGTTATTACTTAGTCACGAGCTCCCCCACTTCATATCTTCATATGAGTTTATGTTTTACCTTGCAAAGTGGAATTCCTGCAGTTGACGGCGTCCATAAAACATTTATTTTGGAAGATAACAAACTGGCCATCGATGGAGCTCATAGCACACAAAGGATTGAGCTTATGATCATCACATTCATTATATTGAGGGCATCCAGCGCGCAAGAACATGACATATGCGTGGCAGAACTTTGTTGCTATCTGATCGAATTCTGAAAAACACAACATAACATGACATCTATTCATAATCATTTTATTACTAGGCCCATAGATAAAATACACAAAATTATCTTAAAAACCACGGACTAGAAAAAAAAGAAGGACTCCGCGCCACGCATATCGAAAGTGAAGCACAGCATCGTTTGCACAAACATGCGCCTCACGCACACATTTACATCATAGTATGTCGACCGCCATTATGTGACATGACGGCGTCATTGTCAAATAACGCACACATAGATGGGTAAGGTGCTTCACTTTCGATACGAGTACGCGTGGCGCGGAGTCCTTTTTTTTCTAGTCCGTGTTAAAAACAATAATAAACTAATACATAATAATAAATCTTATTAAAACTATAATTATTCACATAACGCCGGCGTCGTGTTTCGCTGCGTGGTGTCGCATAACCGTCCACGGAAACTTCGAAATATGACACCTTTCGGCCAAAAGCCCTCCCGAGGAGTTAAGAAGAGGTGTAGGTACCTATGTACCCACATTTCACCTAAGTAAGTTTACATAAGTTTTGAATATGAATGTGGATGGCTATACAAGCAAGGCAAGACCAAAGAAACGATGGATGGACTGTGTGAAAGATGATATGGCTAGAAAGGGGGTGCCTACCGAGATGATGAATAATAGAGAAGTCAATCTCAGCCCAGCCATTTCCCAACTATGTTGGGGTCGGCTTCCAGTATAACCGGATGCAGCTGAATACCAGTATGTTATATGGAGCGACTGCCTATCAGACCTCCATAACCCAGTAACTGGGTTATAGGGTACCCCTTGATAAGACTGGTTGTCAGACTTTCGGGCTTCTGACGACCCGTAACGACTGCCAAAAATCTACGAATGACAACCGGGAGCCCGGATCAATGGCTTTTTTTTCTTTTTTTTTTGTGGATGGGAAATCATCAAATGACTTCTCCCGCTCCGGGCAGAGCGGGAGGGCGTGTCAGACTTTTACTGACTAAAACCCACCCGTGTTCCTTCAGTTGCCCGTGCCAGGGCCACGGTATCTCTTTCGAACTACCCGCGACCCCGGCGGCTTCGGCCCTATTGGACCCCGTCACTGCTGACATCTCTTTGAGGCGCGCGTGGAACACAACGCGCCGTCGACCCGGGCCTGGTCCTTACCGGACGGCGAGCTGCCCATTACTCGTCGTCCGCAAGCCCGCGCCTACGGTGGCCGGGAATCGGCAATCGATTCCCGCCGCCCAGGGCGTCTCCTACGGCGGCTAGGGGCGCGAGGGCGCGGCTGTTGCCTCTCCCTCTCGCGTTCCGCCTCCTCCTTTGCGAGCATTACTGCTTCGCAGAAGGAGGTGACGGCCTCCCATGCACTCTCGCTCCGCACCATGGCCTGGACCAAGTTTGGACGCGAGAGATCGCCGCCGCCGATCACCTGCGTGAGAACACGGCGGTGCTCCGCCCAAGGCCCGGATCAATGGCTTAACGTGCTTTCCGAGGCACGGAGGAGTCTCGGTATGTAAAGATGATTACCCATCCACGGACCAAGCCTGGCAAGCGTAGCTTAACCTGGTGGATCGACCCGTGCAGCTGTTATTACTTATTCGCGAGCTCCTCTGACGACTAATAGAGAAGTATAGGGGAAAAATACATGTTGCGCCGACCCCAAATAAGTTGGGATAATGGCAGGAGAATGTCGACTGTACCACAGATTAATACAGACAGGACACTCCGCAGTTTAGGTATGAAGCTACATGCACGCGGCGGGCCCATCTCACTGGGTCAATTCAGTGTGGGCTGCCGCGCACCGGCCGGCTCGCACGTTAGTTCGATACTCACTCACGCGCCGTGTCGTAAAGACGACAACCCTAACGAGTCAGAAGGTATAAGAGTTACGCGATGGAAAGAGAGGCAACTTATAGGTGAATATAACTGTAGGTAATGAAGCGTTGTGCGACCTGAATTGCACTTTATTGTGTCGTAGCAAGAGTCGCTTTTTATTTAAATGATTTTGCGGAGTGTCCCATCTGTATGAATCTGTGACTGTGTACGTACTTAAATGTCCTCTAAAGGTCGAACACTGGTTATTGAGTATCAGATGGCAGATGCTTTGAAACCACTGGAACCTCATCGTTCTTCTATTCAGCCCGCATACTTGTCTATGGTAATCATTGCAATGGTACAGATCACAGTAATCCATCCAATTTGAGTCAAACAGCTGCTTGTGACGATTTGCCCATGTAGGGGGCATGTCTGGTTTGTCAATTATATCTGAAAATTTATTCAAATTCAAAATTTGTTACACATAGGTAAAATGTATATCAATCTGCCTAGCCTTTTCCCAACTATGTTGGGGTCGGCTTCCAGTCTAACCGGATGCAGCTGAATACCAGTATTTTACATGGAGCGATTGCCTATCTGACCTCCACAACCCAGTAACTGGGTAATACGATACCCCTTGTTAAGACTGGTTGTCAGACTTTCGGGCTTCTGACAACCCGTAACGACTTCAAAGATCCACGAATGACAGCCGGGACCAGCGGCTTAACGTGCTTTCCGAGGCACGGAGGAGTCTCTCTCGGCATGTAAAGATGTTCACCCATCCACGGACCAACCCCGGCAAGCGTAGCTTAACCTGATGGATCGACACTTGCGGCTGTTATTACTTAGCCACGAGCTCCTCCTAGGTAAAATGTACATGATGTTATAAAATAAAAAATATTGTATCACTATGCGCTGCGTTACAAGGCGTAGGTACAAATATTGTTCACAGTAATAGTTGTTTAGATTTAGAATCAAAAACTTCTTTGTGCAACTTATTGAAATGAACATTTCATCAGGCGTTTGTTTTGTGACGATAAATTAGTTTTAAGTCTACCTACCTACATGTCTTCTCTTGTGCTTCTTTGTTCTTCGGAATACATACGCATTTTTACAACTCCTGTCTATAATTTTAATTTTTCCTGCCTGAACACACATCACAACAATAGTTGTACCTACAGGTACAAGCCAGGTTCCTATTTATGGACTATAACCATCTTAAATTTTTTTTTTTTTTGTTCATTGTAATATTTAATTAATTATATTTGACATTATTGAATTAGTTTGACATTTTTTTAAAAACTAAAATATGGCATCGAAAAATTCCTCCGCATCGTTGTCGACTGGTAAAGTACCCAAGAGACTGGCGGCATTACCACGTTGTATGGCAATGCTAAGCCTCTGGCCAAGGTAAAAGCCAGCTCTTGGGTCACGAGAAGTGTCAACAAGCCGCTTGGAGATTTCGTTGAATATACCATGAGCACTCGGACCTCACGGCCCAAGGGTTTCAACCCCAAACGGCTTGGAAATATAATTACCGATAAGGTTATTATACTTTCGCCGCTTGAGGTTTTCCGCAGCCGCAGCAGCAGTGCTAGCACAGCACGCCGAGCCAGGAAGATGGGATGGCGCAAGAGTATCGATCGACGCACGTTGCGTCCTACACTAAGGGCCTTAAATATTATATTTAGCAATAAAATAATCATAAACAAAACAATACTTCAAAATATATTATAAATAAAACATCGTGAGGAAACCTAATAAAGCTGAAGAATTTGTTTGAACGCGCTAATCTCTTGAACGGCCAGTCGGATTTGAAAAAATCTTCATGTATTTGATAGCCCAATTCTTGAATAAGGTTATAGGCCACGGACGACACACGGACGGAGGACACGGTGGAGCATACAGTGGAGGTCTGCCCGGCTTGGGCGGAGCACCGCCGTGTTCTCACGGAGGCGATCGGCGGCGGCGATCTCTCGCGTCCAAACCTGGTCCAGGCCATGGTGCGGAGCGAGAGTGCAAGGGAGGCCGTCACCTCCTTCTGCGAAGCAGTAATGCTCGCGAAAGAGGAGGCGGAACACGTGAAGGAGAGGCAACAGCCGCGCCCTCGCGCCCCTAGCCGCCGCAGGAGACGCCCTGGGCGGCGGGAATCTATCGCCGATTCCCGGCCACCGTAGGCGCGGGCTTGCGGACGACGAGTAATGGGCAGCTCGCCGTCCGGTAAGGTCCAGGCCCGGGTCGACGGCGCGTTGTGTTCCACGCGCGCCTCAAAGAGATGTCAACAGTGACGGGGTCCAATGAGGCCGATGCCGCCGGGGTCGCGGGTAGTTCGAATGAGATACCGTGGCCCTGGCAGGGGCAACTGAAGGAACACGGGTGGGTTTTAGTCAGTAAAAGTCTGACACGCCCTCCCGCTCCGCCCAAAGCGGGAGAAGTCATTTGATGATTTCCCATCCACAAAAAAAAAAAAAAAGGTTATAGGCTATTTAACATCATGCTTACGACCTTTAGGAGCCGAGCAAAACGAAAAAAAATCACAAAGAAAGCTAAAAACGAACTAATACTAAGCGCGGGCGGGCGATGCCATACGACGCGGTGGGAACAAGAAATTACACGCGGACAAAGGTCTGGAATCGCCAGCCCGTCTTGAGCTAGCGTGTGGTGATCAATGCTCGTGCCTTCTCTGTATGAGAAGAGGCATTTGCCCAGCAGTGGGACAATAATAGGCTGGTATTATTAATAAAGAAATGACAGCCGTACTTAAGGCTCCTTGAAACAGGAGCGACACGCGATTTAATCGCGCGTGACACAAAGGCACCGCGTGTCGCGCGGTAGGTACCGGGGTGTCCTGCGTGAGCGACGAATTCGACGCGACGCGACGCTGCGAACGCGACGAACGCGATCAACTCAACGGCACACCCTGCTTGCGGCCTATATGGCAGTCAGCGGCGAGACGCGACATAACGCGTACTTGTTTTGAATAGATGATTGTGTTTATTTGTAAAAATATTATATTTGTTTTCTTTGTTTGATTTTTACGATATTTATATGAACTTTCAAGCAAAATTGTACTGTACTTCTCCATGATTCGAGTAGTAATGATCAAAATCACGTAGGACATTTGTCGTTTGTAGCATCGCGTCACATTGTATCTTGACGTGTTGCGTCGCATCGCGTCGTATTCGTCGCTCACGCAGGACTCCCCACCTTCTTTTGGCTTGAATGACATTGACAGGAGGCGTTGTTGGTTAACATTTGTGAAATTGTATTGAAAAACCGGCCAAGTGCGTGTCGGGTCACGCACTCTGGAGGGTGGGAGTGATTTATGAAGATTCGAGTGACGTTATTGCGACGCACGCTATTTCGAAAAAAAATAAGAGTGGTACGCCAGTTCGAAAACACATTAAATCGAAAACCGCTATATCGAATGACGTTGTCGCGAACACGCTGATTCGAAAAACTGTTTGAATGCTACGCTAGTACGAAAGTCTTACATAGTCAGCCTATAACGTTCCCACTGCTGGGACACAGGCCTCCTCTCTGTGAGAGGGAGTGGGCTGTAATCCACCACGCGGTACAGTGCGGGTTGGCAGATGTCACAGGTCATGCCGGTTTCCTCACGATGTTTTCCTTCACCGTTTTGAGAGCAGTGGTGATGAAATAATTTACACACAGTAAAGCGCCTGCCTGGGTTCGAACCTGCGACCTACAACTCGTAAGTCGCGACCGTTACCACTGGGCCACCACTGCTCCTACGAAAGTCTTGGTATCTATCAAAATCCACTGCTGCGAATAGCATAGGTATTGCAATCTGAATTTGTCTGGGGATCGAACTCGCGACCCAGTGATTATCAAGAACTACCTACGCTACGATGATAAAACTGACACTGGTGCCGATTCTGTTGTACACCGAACTAAACTAACTAAACTATCACTAAAATTCCTTACTTTTTGCTATGAGAATCTTAGAGCTATTCTGCAAAAAAAAACCTCTAAATTTAATAACAATTTTGACACAACTAAAATCGAGTTTGACAATCGTGACTCCGTGTGGTATATTTGACCTGGTGGCTTTAAGTGGAACTAACGAAATCACTATGAAGTGACAGGCTTGTCATATTTTGTTCACCGACATCGCTGTCGTTACCGGGTCAAAAATCATTTAGGGCTGGACGGACGCAGGCAGGGGGCAGCTTCAACGTGTTTTATATGGAATGTAGGTACCTTTTTTTTCTACCTTTTTTTTTTTGGTACCTACATATTGAGTCATAGGGGTTTATGAGCTTCATAAAGGGAGGCCAAATATTCATTATTTTTGCGATAGGACTCACCGTTTTCGAGATATATGCAAAAGAAAAGAATAAAATACACTACTGTTTTTGCATCCGAAAGGTCTCGGTGTGAATTTTAGTTCATGTCAACTAATTTTATTCCACACCTTTTTAATCGCGATTAAACATAGTCTGATTTAGTTTGACAATTAAAATTTTAGGTGAAAACAGTCAAATTCAGAACAGCAAAATTGCCATTTTCACTAAACTAATAACTCCGTACAATCTTAGTCCTGTCAAACTAAAATATAGTTAAGTTGTGTCACTTTAGTCAATTTCAGAATGTGAAATCGTCGTTTGACAGGAATAAACTAAATTTTAGTGATTTTTAGTCTAGTTTAAAGGCATTTAAGGCAGTTTTAAGCAGGGCAGGGGGTTTTAAGGCAGCATGTCGCGGGTTCGATTCCCGCACGGAACAAATATTTGTACGACCTACAAGTATTTGTTCCGAGTCTGGGTGTTTTTCTATCTATAATATGTATGTATTTACAAAAAAAATATATATATAAGTAGTTTATCAGCCATCTCGTTACCATAACACAAGCATTAGGTTGCTTAGCTTGGGGCTAGATGGCGTTGTGTGATATGTCCAAAACATATTTATTTATTTATTTATTTGTGACAAGAGAATCGGCACCATTGTTACTGTTACTTGCTGGTTGCTTAAACTATTAAGTATTATCATCGTAGCGTAGCTAGTTCTTGGTAATCATCGGGTCGCGAGTTCGATCCCCAGACAAATTCAGATTGACACGTATGTTTTATACGTAACGGTCAATTCTTCAACTATTAATTGAAATTGAAAATATTTAATTCAGACCAAGCACACACTAGTTTATACAAAGTCCTTATTGTGTTAGTGGATAGATACTTATAGCTATGTTAGTAAAATTTAAAATTATTATTATTTTGGACATGCATGAGCGACCAATGCCTCAAAATTTGACTGTCCACTCTGTCCGACACCACGCTCAGGAGCGTGTTGGTGCTACCCTTTACTCGAGACCACAGGGAGGCCGTTCTTTTACGAAGCACTGCCTGGAAGCCGTCCGTGCTGTGGCCGGCGAAAATGCCCGAGGCACTGCACCGCCATGGGAGCCCCAACAATGTAATGTAAGTTTGTAAACCTAAACGTAATTAATGTAAGTTTGTAAACGTTAAAAAATTTATTGAACGGATCCCCTATATGATCACTTCGTTGTCCGTCTGTCAGCTGTCTGTCTGACAGTCTGTCAAGAACCTTTTTCTCAGTAAAGCGTGGAGGTATCACGATGAAATTAATATCAGATACCTACGTACGTCTACAGTTCCTTGGCAAAAAAAAAAAAAACAATCTTCTAACTAAGTCAACGCTATACAAAAATACTGCCATTATTTATGTGATTTAATTAATGTGTTACTCGCAAGTAAATCAAAACCTATATGGTACTTCTCGTTGACCTATAATCATACAATTTGGCAAGAAGCAAGGTCTCACAGCACAACTACAGGAAAAAGTCTGAAAATCGTTTATTTGTAATTTTATCACATTTTTTTTTATGTAAGTAATACAAATTTAAATTTGCAGTTGGAGAATTGACCGTGACTTATATCAATATAATGTGAGAACATGTTTTTTCAACTACATTGTTAAGTTTGTTTTTGGAGGAGCTCGTGGCTAAGTAATAACAGCCGCATGGGTCGATCCATCAGGTTAAGCTACGCTTGCCGGGGTTGGTCCGTGGATGGGTGACCATTCTTTACATACCGAGACTCCTCCGTGCCTCGGAAAGCACGTTAAGCCGTTGCTCCCGGCGGTCATTCGTGGATCTTTGACAGTCGTTACGGGTCGTCAGAAGCCCGAAAGTCTGACAACCAGTCTTACCAAGGGGTATCGTATTACCCAGTAACTGGGTTGTGGAGGTCAGATAGGCAGTCGCTCCATGTAAAATACTGGTATTCAGCTGCATCCGGTTAGACTGGAAGCCGACCCCAACATAGTTGGGAAAAGGCTAAGCAGATGATGATGATGATGTTAAGTTTGTTTTTGGGATAAATTCTTTTCAACTATGGAACCCTTCATTGTGCGTGGTCCGACACGCGCTTGGCCGGTTTTTTTCATTTTCCCGCATTCAGCAGATTCCTGCTACCTTCACAATGTCGTCGGTCTACCTTGAGGTGCTAAGGCGAAAGTTTGTGATCGTGCGTGTGTATTTGTTTGTATGTTTGTTTGTTACTTCCTCACGCTCAAACGGCCGGACCGATTTGGATGAAATTTGATATGAGTAGGTGGAAATTGGGGTTTCTGGATCAGATGAGATCCAGAAACATCCCAATTTCAACCATCATTCATTTCATCCTCAGATGAGCTCCAGAAACGTCCCAATTTCAACAATCATTCATTTTTTTTTTTATCCTCATTTCAACCATCATTCATTACATTCGAAAATGAAATATTAGTGTGGTCTACATTGCGCCTCAGTTATGTTTAAGTCCCGTGTAATAGGGAGAGCGCCTATCGCCAACTACCGGCCACCAATCCGAAGGGAATGGGAAATGGGATCGAACTCACTCTAGTTATCATTTCATCATTCCACAATTCAAGTATGCATATTTAGGTATCAGTAACACGCAGTGCCTACAGTGTGTACGATACGGCATTGAATATGGAATGCGCTCATATTTTGTCCACCGCTGCCTTATATAGAGTGTAAGTGTAAACAACAGTCACTAGCATCAATATGTATACATTTTGTAAAATTCAAAAGCGATTTTCTCGTGTAATAAATACTGCAACTTGGGGATAAGTCCTTTTTCATATTACTATCCAAAATACTATGCTCATAACAACATTAAAAATAACAATCAATACAGTTGAAGAAAATCACTTTTAATAATTGCTTGGTGTCATTTTGGTGCTCGTGGCTGTACTCATCATTATGAACAACTTTTACTATGAAACTAAAACTGAAAACAGCTGATTTTCACTATTTCAGGTTTGGCCCCATAGTAAAAGTTGTTCATAATGATGAGTACAATGACACCTTAAAATAATGACAGAATTACACTTACACTCTTTAAAGCACAGTGGCTATTTGTGCTAAACTCTTCTATTAAGTAAGTAGGTACTTCATATTTTATGAGGTAGAAATAAAAAGTTTTTTTTTTTTTAGTATTATTTTATTTTAAATAGGTATAACATGTTACATAGTTGCTTATCAACATCTATTTATTACCACATGCACTTAGACATTTAGACATATTTAACAGAGCGGTACTTAATTTTATTAAATCTACGCTTTTGGTTCGATGTCATCCTGAATTTTGGTTATTAATTCTCTCGTAGTGGAATATATATCATCAAATAATATGGTTCTTACAACATGCTGAACACACACATCAGCTTCACAATTACACATCGGCTGTTCAGATTTCGGAAAACTGTCTGCATCGTAAATTTCAATCTTGATTATTTTTGTCCCGCGAGTAACAGGTTTCTTTATATATTGAAAAAACGTTTGATCCGTTTTTGGTCTTTTACGAGCAAGACCCAGCGTTTTCTGTCCAGGTGTTTGTTGAACTGTTGCTTGATTCATAGGTATAAAATTGAAAAGCTCTTCAGTGTCCTGAAAAAAAAAAATACAAAAATCAACTGCTATGTCTCAAATCTCAATACAAACATTATGGTTGAAACATAGCGTTATGTAGGTACAAATAAATACTGGCTGGTTTACGATATACATATACCAAACTAATTGTGTTAATATTTTGATAGTTGGATAAAATATTGGTAAATAAAATATTATTAACACTTACCGACATTACGCGATAATAACGTTCTACCCAGTCAGGACTCGGGTGCAGAAATTGAATGATAGATTTTTAGTTTTTTTTTTCTATTTATATAGAATTTAATTTTAATCAACAGAGTTCAAAATCGTACGTTTTTATTCGATGTTGATAACCCGGACAAAAATGGTATGGTGAAATTGTAAACCCCAAGACATCACGGCGCCAAACATTATATTGTTTACCGTAAATTTACAGTGATAAAATAAATACTACTGTACGTTTGTTCACTGTAATTTTTTCATACATTTTATTGAGAAGATTCGGCAGGCAAACTCATCGTTTGTAAGTAGTATGCCATTTATAATGACTTAGCAAAGTATGTTGTAATTCTTTATATGGAGACAGATCAAAACAAAATAGCTAATCGACATACTATTGTTACGCCTGGTTTTGCCTACTATTATTATGTCGTTATTTAAACTTATAATTTTTAAGTCACCTAAAGAAAGGTAATATTGATTAGAATGTCGGTTGGTATTTACCTCAAGATTTGCTGAATCGATATGGGCTGTGGTTTACATCCTCAAAAAGTATTAAAAAAAAAAATGAATTACCGTTAGGTATCCCGATTAAAATTGTTTGTATACTGTAGGTATATATTGCTTTTATTATTACAGCAAGATTGTAAAACTGTTTAAAAATCTAAAAGTAGATCTTGAGTCTTGACAATAGCGGTCAGAGAAATGATCTAAAATTAATATAAGTTGATAAACACATCACCGTCTTTTTGCTTGATATAGTCGGGTAAAAATTATTACAGTAAGCTAAACTAGTTGTTACCACAAAATAGATAGGTACAGAAGGCCGATTCCATACAAAGAGTGGCGGGTCCTACTCACGACGATCTTGAATCAAGTCGGTTGATCCGCAAACGTTAGTCGAATCGACCAATAGCCAGCCGTTAGCGAATGCGCATACTTCACGCTTATGGGTGTGGGTGCGCACAATATCGTTCACTGTAGGGAGCCAGCCTTCTGCACTTATCTATTTTGTATTGTATCAGCGTAGTATTACAATATTGAAGACAATGTAAACTATCGTATTTGGATTCAACTGACACAGCATTTTTGACAACACGTGCCCTTTTCCATATTGGGGATAATATGACGTAGATTTATCACTATTTAAGAGTCTTGCAGCTGAAGTTCGACCGCAAAACACTCCTTCAGGAGCTAGTGGTAGCACCCACTTACGAGCTTAGCAGTACCTACTAGATACAGCGCGCAGTGGTTCCAGATAGCTTACCAGATCTTCTTTAAGATGTAAGTGACATTGGTTTTTATAAGTTTATTATTTGTGTACACACGGTCATTATGTTATTCAATCATTCTACTATTAAATTTAATGATCCCAATATTCAGTCATTCTACTATTCAATCATTCAAATATTCAATCATACTACTATTCGATCATACTACTATTCAATCATACTACTATTCAGTCATACTAGATACTATTCAATCATACTACTATTCAATCATACTACTATTCAGTCATACTACTATTCAGTCATACTACTATTCAATCATACTACTATTCAGTCATACTACTATTCGATCATTCATCAATTGAGTAATATAATAAGCCAGTCAGATAAAGCAGTGACATTTAAATAATTCATCTTTTGATAAATTACTGTTACTAATTACTTAATTAATAAACTTCTCTTTATTTTCAGGTCCAAACAAATGGCTGATCAGTTGTTTCCGTCTTCAGATGAGTCGATAGTCGACGCTCCAGTCAAGACCAGCAAAAAGAAGCGGAAGATTGCAGATAAGGCATCGAGCAGCCAGCCCACCACTAGTAAGAAGGCTTACAAGTCGAGAGCTACGGTGCGTGATCTCTTCGGGACGGATAGCGATGATGACGAACTGGATCACAGCACCGCCGCGGGTACAAAAGCAGCACCTATCTACTCCTACGTGACGCGTAGATTAGCCAACGGGTTCTCTCGACAGATTGACGAAGAGAAAGCTGGAAGTTTTTATGTTGAATTAAAAATTTATAATAGTGACGAAATCGAACGGGTACCGCCAGTCAATCGATGGCGGCACTCCGTAATAACTATTAAAAATAAAACCAATTCGGGCACCGAGCCCTGGAAGCATTTAAATGCATTTATAAAGGAGACAAGGAAAGAATTTAAGAATCGTAAACCCACTTTTATAAGCTCATACCAGTAGAATAAAGTGGCTTTATAAAAGTTGATAACCGTATTTAATCTTTTAACTTGCTATTAATCATTAATTAGACCTTTATAATCATTAAACTGTATCTTTTGATTAGCCTATGACAAATGTGTATTTTAAATGTAGTTTTGTTTAATTAAATATATATATATATATTTTATACCATGCATCATTTTTCTTTTCAGTGAAATCACCCTCAGCTGGTTCACCATCAAGTTATATTAATTGTGATAAATGTAAAATTGAGATACCGAAACATGAATACAGATACCATAAACGAACTAATATCCATAAATCGAATTGTTTGATAAAGTCAAAGTTTGAGAATATTGATATAATAGCTACCGCATTTAAGAACAGAATAATGACATATCGCTTAAACCCATCCATAGAAGACGAGTACCTCCTGTCAGAGGCGTTCTTGAATGGTAAGAGAGACGATGTTTATAAACTAATTGAGTTATCATTAATGAAACATAAATGTATTAAAGTTAACTTTGAGCTGTTTGCTTACTTTGTTTTACCAAAATCAGGTGAGCAGCAGCTGAAGTCATTTAATACAAAATACGAAATTATTTATAAAAGTACTGATTTGAATGATATTTACTTAAATTTGAAAGAGACTTTTAAGACGAAATTAACTGAATTTGAGCACTGTGAATCTGGTTGGTCATTAACGTCACTAAGTCATTTAGAAATAAATATAAATAAGTATTCTCCCATGAGAGGTGGTTCTTACATAGAACTACCAGCTGTTATTAAAAATACGAAGAGCTGTATAAACATTAAAAATAATGATGAATATTGTTTTCTATGGAGCATCTTAGCAGCATTATTTCCAGCTAAAAATAATGTATGTAGGCCAAGCTCATACCCAGATTTTAATTCGATATTTAATATAAAAGGGATGTCATTCCCACCATCTGCTAAAGACATCAGATTGTTTGAAAAGAATAACAGTGATTTAAGTATTAATATTTACGGATTGGATGAACATTATTACGTAACTGGGCCTCTTTATGTGACAAATTATAAGAAAGATAAACATATTAATTTATTGTATTTCGAGAAAAATAACAGAACTCATTATTGTTTGATAAAGGACCTATTGCGCTTAGTGAGACGACAAGTTTCCCACCACAAAGGTCGAATGTATTTGTGTGAGACATGTTTGCAATTTTTTACTAGTGAAATGAAGTTCCACTCTCATGCCTGTTCTAAAATTTTAACATTATTACCAGATAAAAACAGCACGTTACAGTTTAAACATTTTGAGAGACAGCAAAAAATCAACTTTGTTATATATGCGGATTTTGAAAGTATATTAAGCAATTATAATGAAGAAAATCGTAATAAAGATACTTTAAAAAATAAATTGCACCAGCCTTCATGTTTTGCATATTACGTGTGTTGTTCGCATGACAGTAGCTTAAATAAATTTGTTACTTATCAAGGAGCAGACTGTGTACAAGTGTTTGTCAAAAAATTAATAGAAGAAACAAAATCAATACATGAGATTTTGATTACTAAAAAAGCCATGAAACCAATGACACCAGAACAAATTAATAATTATCGTAATGAAATTACTTGTCATATTTGTAAAAAATTATTATTTGATGACAAAGTGCAAGATCATGATCATATTACATCAGAATATAGAGGTGCAGCTCATTCACACTGTAATTTAATTTATAAAGTCTGTCCATTCATACCTGTCATATTTCATAATTTATCGGGCTATGATTCTCATATATTTATCAAAGAATTGTCAAAATATGATGGCGAAATAAAAATAATTCCAAAAACAAAAGAAAAATATTTATCCATTACAAAAATCATTAAAACTAGATGTAACAAACCTTTGCAAATTAAATTCATAGATTCATTCCAGTTCCTAAGCACAAGTCTTGATAATCTTAGTAAAAGTTTGAAAGACAGTGATTTTTTAAATCTAAGGTCACATTTTCCTGACGCCACAAAATTCGAATTAATACGAAAGAAAGGTATATATCCATATGAATATATTGATTCATGGCAAAAATATAATGAGACACAATTACCTCCGAAACATTGTTTTTACAACAGTTTGCAAATGAGGCATATAACTGATAGCGAGTATGAACATGCGCAAACCGTTTGGAATTACTTTAATATTAGTAGTCTTGGTGAATATACCGATTTATATGTAAAGTGCGACGTATTATTACTATGCGACATATTTGAAAATTTTAGAAAAATATGTTTTCAGCATTATAATCTCGATCCTGCACACTATGTAAGTTCACCTGGTTTAAGTTGGGACGCTATGCTCCTTTACACAGGGGTTCAACTAGAGTTGATTCACGATTTAGACATTTATAAGATGATAGAAAAGGGAATACGTGGCGGATTAGCACAGTGCTCACACCGATATGCTGAAGCTAATAACATTTACCTCCCCCATTTTGATGATTCTAAGCCGTCAACATATTTAGTTTATCTTGACTGTAACAATCTTTATGGATATGCAATGACAAAAAAATTACCTATATCAGATTTTAAATTCATGACAAGTTCCGAAATGGTCAATTTTAGTTTATTTGATGTACCTGACGATGGTGAGTACGGTTACATTTTAGAAGTTGATATCATGTATCCAGATAATTTACATAATTTACACAGTGATTTGCCTTTCGCTCCAGAAAAGTTCATACCCGTAGGAGGGAGGAAAGAAAAATTAATTGCGAACTTGTATGACAAATACAACTATGTTATACATTATGCATATTTAAAAGAATGCCTTAGAAATGGACTTGTTTTGAAAAAAATTCATCGTATAGTCCAATTTAAACAAGAAAACTTTTTGAAAAAGTATATCGACTTAAATACTCAGTTGCGTCAATCAGCTTTGACATCATTTGAAAGAGATTTCTTTAAACTTTTAAATAATTCAATATTTGGAAAAACGATTGAAAATAAACGAAAACAGGTTGATGTTAAATTGGTAACTAAGTGGAATGATACTAAGAATAAAACAAATAAAACAGTAGGTGCAGAAAAAATAATTGCAAAACCAAACTTACGAAGTATTTGTGTTTTTAGTGAAGATTTTCTTGCAGTCCAATTGAATCATGAAAAACTTGTTTTAGACAGACCTATATACATTGGATTTGCTGTACTGGAATATGCTAAACAACATATGTATAATTTCCATTATGATTTTATTAAAAAAATGTACGGAGAAAATGTCAAACTGTGTTACACCGATACTGATAGTTTATTATACCTAATACATACACAAAACTTTTATAAAGATTTGAATGATAATATATTGAAATTCGATACTAGTAATTTTGATTTTAATAATCCTTATTGTTTACCAAAGTTAAACGATAAAATTCCCGGCTTGTTTAAAGATGAATTAGGTGGTGATGTTATAACCGAATTCACTGGCTTAAGAGCAAAACTTTATTGTATTAAATCATTAAAAACACAAATAAACAAAGCTAAAGGAGTATCAAGAGCCATTACAAAAAGTTTGAAAATATCTAACTATAAGAAAGTTTTATTTAAGAATATTACTTTTAAATGTAAGATGAATATGATAAAGTCAAGCAAACATGTACTGTATTCACAGGAAGTTAATAAAGTAATTTTAAATAGAATAGATGATAAAAGAATAGTTCAACCAAATCAAATAAACACGTTACCTTGGGGTCATTGTGATTGCATATGTTAGAACTTTTGTGTTATATCACTATGATTTAAAATACACTGATGTATGATAAGTTAGTTGCATAATTTGTAAAGATATTCCATGTAAATTATAATGTACAAGATTAACCCAATAAACATTTTGTTCATAATAATTGACTTTTCATTTATTTTCTTTGTACCATAATAATTATCATTTTGCAATCGATGCAAACAAGAAGTTGGATAAGATACTAAAGTTTGATTTAAAAGTAAATACACAACCTTTGAAACATAGAGTGCTTCTAACTAATATTTTCTGATGCAAAATTATTGTGGACTCAAACTGAGGGAAGTCCAATGTTATGATTTAAGATTTCATCTAACTAATTTATTAGGTGATTAAAACACAGTATGTACAATAAATTTTAACTTTATTGAAGTACACTTTTAATTTAACATTATCTTATAATAATAATAATAATTGCACTTGTACACTTAGTCTGTGTGCAGCTGAACTTAATTTTTTAACTATTTTACCGACGAGATATTCTGTTTCGTCCATAATTTCATCATAATTGTCCTTGACTTGATACTGAACATTCACACAAGCACTATCACTGTGGTCAACATTATTGTCACTTAAATCATATATAGATATTTTTATTAAATGGTGTGCTTTTCCTGGCTCCTTGCGAACAACAAAAGACGAAGAAGGTGTATCGAATAGTTTGGATAAGGTAATTTTAGAATTTAATCTCGACTTCTTGTTTTTTCCTTTTACTGATCTTTCTTGAATATCCTTGACTTTATCCTGTTGATTTTCTTGGAATTCAGTTTGCTCGATATTGTTCGCAGTTTGTTCTTTTGTAAAATAGAATGACTTAACAACATCATCCACAAAATCGATATCTTCCATTTCCTGAAATAATAATAATGTTAAAATTAATTTACATTTTATAAAATATTAAATTAATTATTATGTATTATTAAAAATGTAAATAAATAAAATAAATAGTTACTTACGGTTATAAATGATAAGGTAATTTATTAAGAATAAAAACTCGTTGTTCAACTCAGTTGATGACATCAAGTCGTAGATTTCTCATGTAACCTCGCTTTATATAACATAAGTCGAAATCCATCTCAACTTTCAATGCATACCTATGATAGTGACTATAGTGTATATATGCGTATGTAAGGCAGAAATTCAACTAATAGACACGATGAAGTTGATCAAACAAGCCACATCATTAAACGTTAATAATATAAATCTTGATGACTCTGCTCCCCAGATAAGACATAGCGTTCTATTACCTAATTCAATTCGCTGTATAATATGCGGACCATCGAATTGTGGTAAAACAAACGCAATGATTAGTTTGTTATTACATGAAAATGGGCTCAAATTTCAAAATCTTTACTTGTATTCTAAGACTAATTTTCAACCAAAATATCGTTTTTTACGGGAAGTCATAATGAGAGTGCCTCAGATTAAGTTTTATGAATTTAATGATGGCAAAGATGTCATAGCTCCGAGTGAGGCTTTAACCAATTCAGTTTTTATTTTTGATGACGTTGCTTGTGAAAATCAAATAAACATTCGTAATTATTTTTCTATGGGTCGACATAAGCAAATCGATTGCTTTTATTTATCTCAAACCTACTCAAAAATACCGAAACAGTTGCTGCGTGACAATGTCAATTTTCTTATAATATTTAAACAAGATGATGTGAACTTAAAGCATATTTACGAAGAACATATTAGTTCTGATATGTCATGGAATCAGTTCAAAAATATTTGTAAAACAGTTTGGAGTAAACCATACAATTTCGTTAGCATTAATAAAGACTCATCGTTAAACAATGGAAGGTATAGAAAAAATTTCGATCATTTTTATTCACTTTAAATGAAGTTATAAATTAATTTCATACATCAAACTAAATTAGTATTAGAGTATCCTTAGTCGAATACAGTGTTATCTAAGAAATACTTAATAAAATGGATAAAAATATAAAAATGGAATTAATGAAGTCTGTCGACTCAATCAAAAGCAAATTAAAACAACTAAAAAATCAGGAACATGACATTAATTTATCATTTGATAAAATGCTTAAGCCTGTATCAGAGCCCCTTAAAACCCTAGTGAATTCTAAAATATTTCTAGAAAATAAAAAAAAAATACGAAAATAAATCTTCCGAAAGTTCTGAAGCAATCGAGTCAGATGGAAATAGTACATTCTCTTCTGCTACGTCTATTGACTTTTATGATGCTGATTTAAAGTCTGCAAGGTCACCTAAAAATGAACTAAAAGATAATTTAGAAATTTCACTAGAACGCGATGATATCTATGATATTCACGATGGTTTAAATATACCATTTGGGATAAGAAAACAAAACAAAACATTAATGATGGGTAATTCAGTAGTAACAATTTCTAAAATTGATAGTTTAAATAATGATAACGTATTAGTGATTAAAATCGGAGACAAAGCTTACAATTTAACACCTGGCCTAAAAGAACTCTTGCTTCGAAGAAAACCTAATTTACAGTCAATATCGAGCACAGATAAACTTGTCTATAAGGATATATTGCATCATACAAATGCCCATAAGAGAGATTTTAACCCTATAGGTCAAATAAAAGGTGACAAAGGAATTAAATATCGTGAAATAATCAAACCATTGTTTTCCAATATTTCAAACGATAAAAGTCAGGTAAAACTTGGAGGCAGCATGCCAAAGCTTAAAAAATATAATAAGAACACTGACTTGGTTTATTGGGACGATCCCAACGAATTGGTTGAGAGATTGAAATTATTAGTAGCTTCAAGAGATGCTGGTAATACAAATCATGATAATGAAATATTATCAATAATTGAAGAATTAAAAGAAGCCAACATAATTAAGGAATAAATATAATTACTAATAAGATTTTGATTCAGTATCACATAGTCATTCGTAATGAACATAGACAAATTTTGTAATTATCTATGTACCTATGAATGACACCAATAATTGTTACTTCAACGTACTTGAAATAAAAGTGAAGGATCTTTGAATTCTCAATACGTATTAATTTTGAGCTCTAGAATCATTAGTTTACAAGATAGAAAATTAATAAAAGAAAACGTGAATAGCAAATTTCTGAATATGAGCAAAGCCGGTGTGGTACACGAAATTCATAAAAATGCAAGGGTAAATTTTACGCGAAGAAATGTTATTATGAAAGATATAGATGACCTGTGGCAAGCAGATTTAATTGATTTGCAATCAATTTCTAAAGAAAATAAAAAATTTAGGTATATTCTTGCAGTTATCGATACATTTTCGAAATACGCTTGGGCGTTTCCTTTGAAAAGTAAGAACAAAGACGTTGTATGTAATACTTTTAAGATTTTGTTGGTTAAGGATCGTTGTCCTAAAAATTTGCAAACTGATAATGGAACAGAATTTTATAACAATAAATTTCAGAAACTAATGAAATCTTATCATATTAATCATTATTCAACATTCTCAACAAAAAAGGCATCGATAGTTGAGAGATTTATCAGAACATTGAAATCTAAATTATACAAAGAATTTAGTTTAAAAGGCAACTATAACTGGATAGATAACACCCTTAGTAATGTTATTTATAAATACAATCACACCTACCACAAAACGATTGATGAAATCCCCGCAAATGTAGATAATAATAACAAAAAACGTATATTAGAAAGATACATGTCGTTGATAAACAAAGTCAGAAAAAAAAGAAGTAAGTTTCAAGTGGGTGATTATGTACGTATCAGTAAGTACAAAGGAATATTTGAAAAAGGATATACTCCCAACTGGTCGACAGAAATATTTAAAATTCGAAAAATACAAAACACAACTCCTATCACCTACTTAATTGATGATACAATCAGAGGTCAACCTATTTTAGGAGCATTTTATGAACAAGAACTTCAAAAAACGAAACATCCTGACGTATATTTAGTTGAAAAAGTTCTAAAAAGGAAAGGAAATAAGGTTTTAGTAAAATGGTTAGGTTTATCTTCTACTGAAAACAGCTGGATTAATAAATCTAATATATTATAATAAAAATAAAAGGAATAATATTTAACATTTCAAAGTAACCGATAATAATCTCGTATTTATTGAGAGTTCTTTCCACGTTTCTTCATTCTTGTGATGTGTATTGGGGGGACAAGTCTTCTCAATTGGCTTATAAATCATTTATCATTTGAATTACACTTACCAGGATACAATTATTGCGGTCCTGGTACAAAATTAATTAAGAGGCTTAAACGCGGAGATAAAGGTGTTAATAAATTAGACGAATATTGCAAAGAACACGACATTGCTTATAACAAGTCGTCAAACTTAGACGATCGGCATAAAGCAGATTTCGTTCTGTTAAAAATGGCTAAAAAGCGAGCAGTTGCCTCTGATGCAAGTGTAGGTGAAAAAATTGCAGCACATTTAGTAAGCAAAGCTATGTTAACAAAAATTAAAACTGGTGCTGGGCTAAAAAATCGTAAATGTAATAAAAAATCTTCAAGCAAAATCACGTCTGGAAATGGTGTTAAAAATAAATTTAAAAATATTATTACTAAAACGAAAAAACGGATGCGAAAGTTGAAACCAAAATGCAAGAAAATGGCGATAGAATTAGCTATGGCTGCTGCTAGAGAACTAATTGATGATTCATCTATAAAACTGCCGCGGATTATACCTATACCAAAAACCGGTGGAGTGTTACCGTTGATACCTATTTTTGCAGGATTATCAGCTGCGGGAGCCTTAGCAGGCGGTGCTGCTGGTATAGCAAAAACTATAAATGAATTCAAGATGGCTAAAAAACATTTTACTGAACTGATGAGACATAATAAAAAAATGGAAGCTCTTTGTATTGGAAAGGGACTATATCTCAAACCTCATAAAAATGGACTTGGAATTTCCCTATCAAAACAAAAAAACTGAAGTATCGGCTACCCAAACGAGCCTTAACTAACGTTGATATTTTGAAGTATGGAAATAAAGTTCCCTATTTTCGAGGTGTCTTCATGAGAGATGAGCTCCCTAAACAACCATTTAAAAAAGAATGTGGAATTATTAACTTAGATAGTTCTAAAAATCCAGGTTCTCATTGGGTAGCCTATGCAAAATACAATGGTTATGTTGAGTATTTTGATAGTTATGGAAATCTTAAACCGCCAAAAGAATTCATAAAATACCTAGGCACTAAAGTTCACTATAATTATGATAATATACAACGAGATCACCCTTACAATTGCGGACACCTATGTTTAAATTTCTTAAAGAATTTTTGGTGTACTCAAGGAATAAAATAAACAGTATCTTCCAAAAGGGTTCAGTATAGAAGCATGTCTGTAACTGTTACCATCTCTGGAAATAAATCAGAATTAGATACATTCTTCCATCCACCTCTGAATTTATCTGGTGAATATGAGTGTTGTTTGCTATACTTTTCAGTATTAAATTCAATACCAAATATACATATTAATAATAACATTCTCCCTGTGATTAGGATCGAATGTGATCTTGTTCACGGTTCATACTGTAACGGGTTACCAAGTCATATTATTCATGAATTTGTGTCTAATACTGCTACAGGTCATCAAATTATAGAAACACCGCAAAACGTTATTTACTTTCCAGTGAACAAAAACATTATTTCGTCTATATCTATTAGGATAGTTGATCAATTTGGTTATTGTATTAACTTTAGAGAAAAACATAATATTCAACTACGGCTTCATATAAGAAAAATAAAATGATATTATATTATTATAAAAACTCAGCAGGTAACAAAAAACGTCCTATTTCTTCTGCCACCACTAAGGTGCAAAGACGTAAGAAAAACGTTATAAAATTGACTAAAACAAATCAAAATTTTCTAAAAGCTTTAGGTTTTAAAATATGAATATTCTACAGATTAATGAATTACCACACTTCGATACCTCGATTGAAAGTTATGAAGTCCATTCTTACAATCCCTATAATAACAGCTTTAGAGAAAACGATGAAATCAGAATCCCCATACACCAACAAGATATATACGTGTTACCGTCAGCCAGTTCAATTTACATCGAGGGTCAAGCAAAGTTCTTCGACAAAGATGGAAAACCGATTAAGAAAAATATTACGTTCAGTAACAACCCTGTTATGTTTTTGTTTCAAGATATCAGATACGAAATAAATGGTATTGAAATAGATCGCATTAAAAATTCCGGAATAACGTCGACAATAAAGTCATACGTTTCAATGAATGATGGAGAAAATAAAGTTGCTGCCTTGTGGGGTTGGAACATAGATGGATTTAAAAGTGATGGTCATTTTAGTGCTATTGTACCACTTAATAAGATTTTAGGATTTGCGGAGGATTACAGTAAAATTGTGATAAATTGTAAACATGAGCTTATTCTGAATAGAAGTAACTCTAACATAAACAGTATCCTAGCGACTGATGATGTTTTGCATTTTCAAATAGACATACAAAGATTGCAATGGCGTGTACCGCATATAAAAGTGTCAGACCGCGAACGACTGACACTACTAAAACACTTGGAAAGAGATAAACCTATTCAGATAGCGTTCCGAAATTGGGATTTATATGAGTATCCTTTGCTTCCTAAAACTACAAAACATTCTTGGTCAGTTAAGACTGCATCGCAATTAGAGAAACCTCGATATGTAATTTTTTGCTTGCAAACCAACAGAAAAAATAATAAAACCAAGGACAGTTCTCTGTTTGATCACTGTGAGGTTACCAACGTAACACTATTTTTGAATTCACAATATTATCCTTACGAGCCTCTAAGCTTAAATTTTTCCGAGAACAAATACAATATATTATATGAAATGTATGTGAAATTTCGTCAGTCGTATTACAACTATCCTGCAGATCCGTTGCTTGATTTGGTCGGTTTCAAGGAGAAGGCTCCTCTCTTTATCATAGACTGTTCAAGACAAAACGATAATTTGAAAACAGGTCCCGTAGATGTGCGGCTGGAGATTGAATGTTTAAATCCAATACCAGATAACACAACAGGATATTGTTTAATTATTAACGATCGACTTGTGGAATATAAACCTTTAAGTAACATAGTGCGCAGGTTATCATGACGGCCATTGTAGATGTTCAAGGTTTTAAAACTGAAACAAATGAATTCATCATTAAAGAAATTGCTGTATTATGGAACAAAAAAATTCAGGTGTTTTTAATTAAGCCACTATTTTCATTTTACGATTTGACGAAACCAGAAAAACAGCAAGTCAGTTGGATTGAACGTAATAGAAAGATATACTGGAGTGAAGGATTCGTGCCTTACTCAAATCACCAGAATTTGGTTGAAGATATTTTAAGAGATAAAAGTGTTTACACCAAAGGGTTAGAAAAAGTGTTGTGGTTAAAAAATATTTCGAATAATAATAATATAAATAATTTAGAAGATGAAGGTTGTCCTAATTTATTAAGCTTGTACAGTAAATATGAAGACTTTCATGATGTGTATAGTTGTATTTATCATGATACAATATGTGCTTTAAAAAATGTAATATGTTTAAATAAATGGTGTATAGATAATAAATTTTTGAAATAAATATTATCTTGTTTAATTTTTCACAATTAGGCAATAGGTATCAGTTTCCTATCCCTACCAATCCCGTCCAATGTTATAAGTTGCTGGCAACAGCTGTGCGATCATTATACTTTTATAATTACCTGCATGAAGAACTACGAAGTGAGCAAACAGAACATGTCTCAAAATCAATACAATCCTCGATATGACATGTATAATGCATATAAAATGCGTGAATTTTCATTTAGTTATTATTGGGCAACGGTTGATTCAAGGAAAAGATTGGTAATGGAAATGGCTGACGCTGGATTTTTTTATTGTGGAAATGGTATAAATGATAAAGCAGCATGTTTCTCATGTGGAGGTGTTATAGAAGATTGGGAAATTTACGATGATCCCTGGATGCAACATACTATACAATTTCCTCAATGTTTTTATTTGAACGCCGTGAAAGGAAAATATTATATTAATAAGTGTCTGAAACAGTCCCTCTATTAGAATATATGCCATCGCATCGTAATTCAAAATGAGTTTACTTAATTCTACTGCAGCGCTAGAGAGCTAACATTCTCCCGAGTTAACGATACGCATATTGGTCCTGAAAATTGAAAGCGGGTTCAGCAAACTGTTGGGGTACCGGCACATCATCAATGTAGAACGTAATGCGAGATATAGTGATACCTGATTCAGAAGACATTAAATGTGACCAGATTCTACCGGAAAATGAAATACCTTTTATTTAAATCAGTCTGAAAAAAAAATCAATTCCAATCAGATGAAAGTGATAACTGAGTATGAAATGAATGATGGTGGAAATTGGGATGTTTCTGGATCTCATCTGATCCAGAAACCCCAATTTCCACCTACTGATATGTAGATAGCTTATATCCTGGATTAGGAAAAGTACCCTACTACTTTTTATCCCGATCTGCGCGGGTGAAACCGCGCGGCGCGGCTAGTAATCCTAATAATATAATATTACTAGCCGTTGCCCGCGGCTTCGCCCGCGTATATGTCGGAAATTATCCCACGGGAACCTTCTACCGGGATGAAAAGTATCCTTTGTTTTAATCCAGGTTATAAACTATCTGTATACCAAATTTCATCTAAATCCGTTCAGCCGTTTTAGCGTGATTGAGTAACAAACATCCAAACATACAAACTTTCACATTTATAATAAGGTACCTGCGGTAAATAAGAGCCAGCGGCTATCAAGGGCCATCAGAGAAACAACACACATTCAATAGTTTTATAGGTTGGATCTCACGCATACATAAAAAGGGCCAACAGTATTGCTATCTCACGCGGGGACGTTGCCGAGCGCGCCGTCATTTTCTCAGTAGCCCCGAGTAACTCACTGAGGACGGTCGAAGTTACATTTTTTTTTTAAATGCCCATGCTTAAATATGCGCTGTAAAGAAAATAGTGTATTTTACAATAATCTAACACATAATTACTGTAGAGTGGTCATTAGAGCTGTCGAATCAAGGTAAGTTCTTTTATTTTGTTGATATTTGCCAACTTTCAGATCAAGTTTTGTAAAAAGTAACGCAATTGCTAATAAGGGCCACCTGAAAGGAAGTGAATAAGGGCCGGTCCTTATTGGCCTGTCTAAATATTATTTTTTTAGTTTGGTTTTCTTTTCATGTAGATAAATAGCTTTATCTGTTTATTAACCTTGATGCTAATGAGAGCTATATCTATTTGAAAAATTTTTACAAGCTTTTTAACTTGCTAAGTCTATGGGTTTTTATGTGTGTTCCCGTTTGACAATGCATGTGTTAGATAAATGTAATTATTATGTGTCTAATATTTAAAAATAAATACTTGAGATTACCTTGATTCCGGAAGTTAGTTCGGTTGTGATTAAAATCATCGAATCATTGTAAAACAACCTTTAGATTATTAGAATAACTGTTTGTTGGATATTGACATCTGTCACATTTGCGAAGCTTGAGACCAATGTAGAAGTATCTAATTTGATTAGTTATTGTGTTTACAAAATATACCACTCTTAACTTGTCAAAATCGTACAGATGTTGTTACTATAAATAATTAAATAATATTTGATAGTAACTGTTTTATATCTTAGAATTTATATTGCTATTTTAATATAACAAGTTGTTTGAAACAATTGATACAATACTGTCAGTTGACGTTTGATGGTATTTGCACACGCCAAACCCCGCTATCTGCATCGGATGCAGACATTACAGAACCGTTTCCTCCGAAGGATAACGGGCGCCCCTTGGTTCGTTCGGAACGCGGACCTCCACCTTGACCTCAGGATCCCCACGATCCATCAATTTTTGAAGCGCGGCTCGAAGCGTTTCTTTGATGCCGCCGCGAAGCATCGCAACCCTTTGGTTGTCGAGGCCGCGCGTTATACCCCCTCTCAAATTAGTAAGACTCGCCGTCCGCGTCATATTCTCACCGACCCTGATGACCCCATAACCCTCCTTCAGGAGAGTAGCAAGGCCACCAGTACGGTTTACAAACGTAGACCACCCCGGAATACATTCCGACCTCGCCGCCGAGGTCGCAATCGTAACCGCCCCCCCCCCCTATCCCCTACTCGGTGAAGCTGTGGCAGCTGGGGGCACAGCTGAGCCTGTAGCACTTGTCCCCCCCGTCATGATCCAGCCTGCCCCGTCTGGCTGTCATATTATTATTAGCGACGCTCAGTCGACTAATAATTTACCTTAGTTTTAGGCCTGGCCGGGGGCTTTAAGTTCGCTTAAAGAACCCACAGGAAACGCCCGGTTGAGCAGTCTCGACCCTTAGTGGTCAACTGCGAGATGCCATATATAAATAACTAATAATAACTAGTTGACGTTTGATGGGAAGGGATAAACGGAAGGGATGGAAGGATATAAAAACGATTGTAATGACATTCTCGAGGCAGTTGCTCAGTGGATGTTCAAGTGGCTAGTGCTAGTGCCGTTGTGATGTGAAATATATCTACCAGGTGTCATGTAAGTTACGTAATTTCATATTATACCTTAAATATTGTTATTATGTTGCTATTATTCTGAGTGATAGAATTAACTGTTTGAGATAACTATAAATTGTGGAAATATAAGAAATGTGTTGATAGAATACTATAATACTGTTTCCATGGAGTTTCTTGTCCTTCTTCTCCATGAAGACCTAGTTTTGCGAACGGACAATAGCTTTCTCATTAAAGACGAATAATTATTGACAAGCCTAATTGAAATAATAAATATCTAGTCTTGGCTTTCTGTGCTTTTCTTTATGAAATCCTTCCCTTACACACTATATTCATAATACTTTCATACACAATAAATAACCAATAACCATTCTGACATTTAAGGCTTGCTATTTGCGTAGTAGCTATATATACGCTTATAGTTATATTATATCAAATCTAACACATACTTGTCTAGTTTTGACGAAAACACAATATTATAGTAAAAACGAGCTGATCTGATAATGGAGACAGAAGGTAGACAACGGATTTATGGATTTTGACAAATTTTGATAATATACCATTACTGAATCTTATGCAGAATAAAAGTTTGAAATCTCTTTTCCAACAGCTAATACCAACTCCAAATTATGCGGTGGTGAAGCAAAATAATCCAAGATGGAAACCACAAAGGCCAGCTGGTTAATAGAGACTTATTTATGGAAAGAGAACAAAAAGAAAAGACAAAAAAGACAGCAAACCCCTAAAGGGGCCAAAAAGATCACTAGAATTATTCCATTAAGATTTTCGTGATTGGTACTATTTCATTATTTTAATAAGGGCTTGGGCATTTGTCGGGCAAAATATAACCATTTGTTTTTAAATTTTTGTTAAACCTATATTTTTGATTAAGAGGTTTTAATCTAAAAATAGTATATTTTTTTTTAATTTTACTTAAATAACATCTTTTTGCTACAAATTATATTATTATTTATTTATATTCATTTATATATACTTTATTGTACACCACAAAAATACATAACAAAAAAAAAGACACAAACAAAAAAAAATATTGATTAGTTGAGTTTTAAAAGGACCGTTTTGTTTTTTTGTTATATAATTAATGATAGACTGTTAACTATTTTGGCTGAAAATGTTAATTATATTGAGTTATAGAGGAAAACAATTTAGATTATTTTTTATCGGCTTAGTTTCTTTTAATTTTGTCTCGGACCTTAATAGACTACCTGAGTATATTAAGGTCCTTAGTAAAGGATTTTTTAAAGTTTATTTTTGTTCAATAAATGTTTAAAACCTCTCCATATAGGCATTTTTTTAAGATCTTAAATTAATACTGTTCCATAATATTCCTGATTTTTATTTCAACTTCATCATTTTTTTAAATATTAGGTCTTTACCTATGAAATTGCCGTTCTGCAGTACTGGCCATTTCAAATCAAAATAATTTTTGTTTGGCTAAGAATTCTAATTTCAAATTAATTTTATTTTAAAAACATGGATTTTTTTTCCAAAAGTAGTCATTTGTTTATTAATTAGTGTTACATTTTCATCGCATTTCAATCTTTTTCGTCATCATGGATACGTTAAAAATTCGAGTAATTATGGAATATGAGTACCGTCGTGGCAGCAACGCGGCACAAGCGGCACGCAACATCAACGACGTTTACGGAGCTAACACTACAAACCAACGCACCACTTGTTTGCTCGCTTCCGTTCTGGAAATTTCGACCTGAAAAATGAACCTCGCGGTCGTCCGAAGACTTTGGTCGACAATGACGAATTAAAGGCGATTGTGGAAGCTGATGATACACATTCTACGGCTGAATTAGCAGCAGCTTTCGACGTTAGCGTCAAAACAATATTGGTCCATTTGCGTCAAATTGGCAAGGTAAAAAAGCTTGACAAATGGGTGCCCCACGAACTCAATGATCGCCAGCGCGAAGTACGCGTCGAGACGTGCCTTGCACTGCTCAACAGACACACAAATGAAGGAATTTTGAACCGCATTGTTACCTGCGATGAAAAATGGATTCTGTTTGATAACCGCAAGCGCTCAGCAAGTTGGTTGGATCCTGGTTCAGCACCTAAACAATGCCCTAAACGAAAACTTACCCCTAGAAAAGTGATGGTCACTGTTTGGTGGTCTAGCGCCGGTGTGATTCATCACAGCTTCTTACCAAACGGGGTGAGCATTACTTCAGATGTGTACTGTGAAGAACTGAACACAATGATGGAGAAGCTGGCACATCTCCAACCAGCATTGGTCAATCGCTCGTCTCCGCTGCTCCTGCACGACACCGCGCGACCTCATACTGCACAGCAGACGGTCTCCAAGTTGCAAGAACTGGGGTTGGAAGCTCTCCGTAATCCGCCCTACTCACCAGACCTTGCGCCTACAGACTACTACTTTTTCCAGAATTTGGATAACTTCTTGACGGGAAAAAAATTCAATACCCGAGAGGCAGTACAAAATGCCTTTGAAGAATTTGTTGCCTCCCGTCCAGCTGATTTCTTTAAGAAGGGCATCAATAAACTGCCACTGCGTTGGCAAAGATGCATTGTTTGCATGGGTGATTACTTCGATTAATACAAATAAAAAATGCATGATAAAAATTCGTTTAAATTTTTTCACACAAAACGGCAATTTCATAGGTAAAGACCTATTATTTAAGTTTTAACTATGCCGGCTCTTATTTACCGCAGGTACCTTATTAGTAGGATAAATATTGTTACGAGCTGGGGTTCGGGATAAATAAATTCTTTGGGGCCCCATTAACACCAGCCAGCATCCTCCCCGCAGTCCCGGCGTCCACTCGTTGCCGCTGGGTAGCGACATCAGCCGCCCCTCCCTCCCGGCTACGATCCTCGCCGGCAGCACTCTGCCTCGTGCGACTCGACCGGAGGTGGCCCCCTTCTCCACAAGTGCAGCATCCAGGGCGGTACCAAAAATGGTCACCCACAGGCCACGCCGCAACCTCCCCGATGCGGCGGGCTCGATGCCCACACTTCACCGCCTTCACCTCCAACAGCAGTTCCAAACTCCAGGTCCCGCACACCATTGATGAATGCTTGAATCAGAATCTCCTCGATGAGCGCAGACGCAGACTGGTACGCCTTTCGAACCAGCCTTTTCATTTCCTGGGCCCATCGCTGCAGGTTCCCACTACTGCGTTGCACATGATTCCTCAACTGGGCACGAAACACGTGTTCCAGGTGTGCGTCACCATATCCGGCTTCCAGCGCCTCAAGCAGCCGCTCGTAGGTCACATTCTTGCCGAAAGCCTCCAATATGGTTAAGACCTGATCGCAAAGGCCCAAAGCAAGTGCGGTCACGGCCTGCCCTTTCGTCCAGCCATTTGCTTCCATGACAGCTTCAAACTGGATTTTGTATGCCGACCAGGAAGCTGCTCCATCGAAGGGCGGCACATTAAACCCGCGTACCAAAGGTGCAGCAACTCCAACAAACAAGTCCAAACACGTCCTACTTAGTTTGGAAGTCAAGAGTTCATTTCCGTGTACGTTTTTTAATATGCAATAAACTAACTGCAAAAGCCGCAGTTCCATCTCCAGCTTTCCGATTTCCCAACGCTTTTCTCATGTCAGCGATCTGAACTTCAGCCTCAAAGATACGCTTCTCGTGCAGCCAAACCTTCTCCTTCACGGCTGTCAAGTCCTTGCCAAACATCACACGTAAATCTTTCATGACGAGGATCTGCTCTTCCTGGCGGTGGGTCTGCTCCTCTTTGTCACGCCAAAGCTGTTCCTCCAACCGGCGGGCCTGTTCCTCCTGTCGGTGGGCCTGTTCCTCCTGTCGGCGGGCCTGTTCCTGCACCATCACCATCAAAGCAGAAAGATCCTTGGCTCCCGGTGCTGTAGGAACTCCAGATACTTCGGAAACTGGCTGCGTCGTCGGCTGATTACCACCTGATCTGACCCACCTCCCGCTGGCGCTGACTCCTAGTACGGATACCCTTCGTGTCTTCCTTCAGTAAAACTGGCATAATTTATCCCACTTCTGACACCAAATGTTACGAGCTGGGGTTCGGGATAAATAAATTTATGCTAGTTTACACCAAAAACACACTATATTTAAATAATCACAAAAATAGTAATCAGAAACTTTAAGCAGAATCACTTGTAGCTCACTGTTAATTCACTGTTGTTTCACTGTTTCGCATTCCTAGCTGTACTGCCATACACCGCTGGCAATCCTCTATTTATATGACGAGCTTCTCGAAAGTTCGCAGCCATACTTCGAGAACATTCTAGTACTTACAGGAATGATCTAGAATGCTGCAAAATGACACAACCATCTAGAACATTCTGGAAGGGTTTAGAATGTTCTAGAAAAATCTGCCACGAATCGACGTACCGTGTAGTTCTTCTACTCGATAACAGATAGCGTTAGCGTCTACGTAACAATATGAAAGTTTGTATGTTTGGATGTTTGTTACTCAATCACGCAAAAACGGCTGAACGGTTTTGGATATTTGGCACACAGATAGTTTATAACCTGGATTAACACATAGGATACTTTTTATCCCGGTAGGCGTTTCCCGCGGGATAATTTCCGAAATCAACGCGGGCGAAGCCGCGGGCAAAAGCTAGTTTAATAAAAAGTAAGTTCTAAAACTAAAACCCGACTACTGAAAAATCAGGCTCGCCGCGGTCGGTCTGTAACCAATTAAATTTATATTATTTACCTCCACTTTTACTTATTTTTAACAATTTAAACATATTTATTTACCTAAAAATATGACATATATACCTACATATTTGTAATGTGCTCGTCAAGACCTTTCTTTTGATACCAAACATGTCATTATTATCGCAATTTAATTTTTTTCGTGCTCAGAAATTTACGTGTAAAGTCCACCATATTAAATTTAGGTAGAATTTATATAGCCTATGTCACCCGGACCATTACTATGAATCTATTGATACCTCATTCATTAAAATCGGTTCAGTAATTTAGGCGCTACGGTGGAACACACGTAAATACATACTTATATAGGTACATAAATACTTACATACATAGAAAATCATAACCTTCCTTTTGGCTTTGCCGTAGTCGGGTAAAAATATAGCTTATTCAAGGGGAACTTACTTCTTAAGCGATCTCTTACAAAGTTGGGATTGTCTCTGGATGCCGTTAATCTGCAAAAATGAATTTATAAGATATATTCACATCGACTTGATTAGTAACAGAATGCGTTTCTGACACCTGTCAGTTGGACAATTTCTAGTTGTAATAAGGATCAAATTCGCAAAACACATCATATTCGTTAGTATGAAACTGACAGTGTCAAGAACGCAATCTTTCAACGGCCGGACTATAGTCACTTAGCGAGTGGTATCGTGTTACTCGGTTACTGGGTTGTGGAGGTCAGATAGGCAATCGCTTCATGTAAAATACTGGTATTCAGCTACATCCGATTAGACTGGAGTCTGATTCCAACATAGTCGAGAAAAGGCTGGGCAGATTGATACGCATCGACTTGAGAACCTCCTCCTTTTTTTCGTGGATTAAACATAGTGTCGCGATTAGCCACAGAATATACAATATGCCGCTGTAATAGCGACATTAACTTGTCACGCGTATACGGTTCCGCGTTTTCATTAAACGTTAAGTAGTATTTATTGATTTATTTACATTTTTCTGAAATAGCATCTTGGAGCAACCTGTAGAGCTGGGTAGAAATTAAAACGAACGAGAAAAAAAGGTCACGCCACCCGAGTTTTTTTTTCTGTGGGTTTTGCAAAAAATTCATTCATGAATCATAGCTGAGTCAAGTCAAGTCGCTGTGGTATCTGTGTGACCGCTTGTTCTTCTAAACTACGCAACGGATTTTGATGCGGTTTTCACCATCATTTAGAGAATTTATTCCGGAAGTTTTATGTGTGTAATACATTATTATGAAGCTTATAAGTAAATATAATAAATAAAGGATGTTTTGTCAAGTCGTAATCACCGTGCGAAGCAGCGACAGGTGGATAATAAATTGATAAATTAACACAATGCGCCGTTGCGATTACCTATACTTACATTAACTGACGCCTTCAACGTAATTTGCTACGATCTTTACATAGGTAAGTAGGTACACCTTTTGATACGTTGACGTTAATTCATGATTCATGGCAGTTACGTAACACACTATCAATCGGAATCGGTTTCATTTTGACAGTTCAACATTTATTCATAACATTAATTGCGTTATTTACGTTGTCGAGCAGATTTTTTTAACCGACTTCACGATTTAAAATGTGACAAATATTATTCAAAATATTATAAACAACAAGAAAATGCCCAGATCTTATCTGTATACAAACACGGGTCCAATAATTCGTAATATTCACTACCACTTACCAATTTGTGTTCAAAATCCATGACCATTACTGTTCTTTTTAACCGACTTCTAAAAAAGGAGGAGGTTCTCAATTCGGATGTTTGTATTTTTTTTTTTTATGTTTGTTCGCGCATAACTCCGTCGCTTGCCAACCGATTTGAAAAAATATTTTTGTGTTGGAAAGGGTATAATTCCCAAATGGTCCCATTTTTGTCAAAATTCAGTTCTGATGATGGGATCCTGGAGAAATCGAAGGAACTCTTCAAATATTATAGGCACACCTATAGCGATTTGGGTATTTTTTATAGTAGCTCGTGCATTTGCTCTCGGAAAGCACCACTTGGTGAAGTGGAACTGATGATGAAGACCACAGATGGCTACCGGAACTACTCAATGATAAATATTTCACGGGTTGCGATTCGATTACTTTAATATGGTTGCTAAGCAATTTCCGCTCGTCACACAATGCGTGTGGTGAGTGGTTGTTGAGGAGTTCTCCTGGTTCTTACCAGCAGAACTCAACAATTAACGTCCCAGCATCGGGAAAAGCAATATTTTGTAACATGTGATGAGCAATTGACATTAGACTATTGTAACTTATACAAATTATAAACAGACCCACTAAAAAGTGAAAAATAAAAACTTTTTTTACAAAAAAGTACAACCGACTTCCAAAAACAACACTACAAAGTGAAAAATAACTTTAATTTCGGAAGTCGGTGGCAAAAACAAAAATACATTTAATCAGACACCGACTTCCGAAATTAAAGTTATTTTTCACTTTGTAGTGTTGTTTTTGGAAGTCGGTTGTATTTTTTTGTAAAAAAAGTTTTTTTTCTAACATATGAATTTTTTCGAAAAGAACTCGATTGTTATAGTAGATACGCAATTAGCCGAGACGTTCGCACGGACTTTATCGTGAACTGGATTTTCAACTCTTGTTGTTGAGCCGAGCATTGAGAAACCAACTTAACAACAACCGAGTGCATTCTAGCGCGTCGAAAAAACACTGTTGGATTTTCAACTCTCGGTGCTAAGCAGAGAGCGGTGAAAATCCGCGCACTGGTGCGCGAAACAAAATCGCCGCGATATTTTTACGTTCGTGCGAACGTCGACTTAGTGTGCGTCATAATTATACGCCGCCGCGCCGGTTGTGAGTAGGTACTACGCATCTGACCATTCTAAAGAGCATCACAAATAAGGTCACTATAATGTCCTTTAAGACGTCCCCTGCCGGCGTTTCCACTCAAACCTTATAAATACCCTTTTGTTAGTCTGTTGTTTTAGATTATTTGCCATCTGAGAAGTTAATCAAATATTACTTACTGTACTGGCACCTTCTGCGGTTTTGGCTCACGTTGTGCATCTAAAATAGATTTTATCTAATGTCATAAAAAAGAAAAAGAAACTTACTCTCGACAGTCATGTATTTATTTGCACCTCTAATAATTACCATTTTGCTTTCATAAAAATATTGTTGAACACGCTAATTGATTGCCCTTCTTTTTGTGAATCTCTAATAACTCCTATTTTGGAGTCCAAAAAATACTAAATAGCCAAGAACACTATGGCCGAAATAATATCTAGGCGAGTCCAAACTTCGCGCTGAAGTCTGCGCAGTAAGATTTTTTAGGAACTAAATGGTGACATGAGGCGAGTGTGAGTGAGAGAACATCTGCCAAAGTTCGTAGTGCCTATATTCAGACTCGCCAATATACAACGTGCCGCTGCAATGACGACATTAATTTGACACGCGTACCTATACCTACGGTTCCGCGTTTTCGTTTTATAAAGATATTTTAGTTTCATTAAACATTATTGTTTATTGATTTACTTACAATTTTCTAAAATATAATCTTGGACAACCTGTAGCACAGAGATGAAATTAAAACGAACAAGAAAAAATTGGTCACGACACTCGTGTTTTTTGTTAGAGGTTTTGCATAAAATTAATTCACGAAGCTACTCACAGCTGGGTCAAAACAATAGATAAACGATGAACAAAAAGACGTACCGGTCAACGGCCTTTTACCAGCTGCCATATAACAATGAATGAGTTCTTTACATAGAGTGATCCCAATTTTGGTTATTATTTTATTATTTATTTTGTTCGTTTATAATTTTTATGATTACAATTAATGTCGTCATTGCGGAGACCCGTTGTATTTCGGCCGTAGTGAAACTGCGATCAACTTGGATGTAGCCACGGTTGGTCACAGTTCCAAATTTTTTTTCTTTTTTTCTCGGGTTGGAATTCTTCATGGATGTCCTCCTCCCTGGAGTGGGCAGAGGGGTCTGTCAGACTCTTACTGACTAAAACCACCCCGGTTTTCCCTCGTACACCTGCGTCGAGGGCTGCGGGTGCGAATGGGACTTCTACTGCCCCGGACTGATGATGGTCCGCGCCATGCGGGCCATGTCCTATAGGGGGAATGAGGTATTGAACACCCACGTAGAGGAGCCCGTGGAACACTACGCGCCACCAACTCGGATCCTGTGGAATGGGGAGCAATGGATGTCCCCGAGTCCAGACTCCGGGCTGTTACTGAGAAATTCCTGATGGGAAACCCAATAACACAGCCCAACCAGGGAATCGAACCCAGAACCTCATACACCACAATAAAACTTCAATTAAAACAAAATATTTTCTAAAGTGAGATATTGGTGCCGATTCTGTTGTGCACAAACTAAACTTAATTTAGGCTATTGCTAACTTTTTCTCTCTATTATGACAAGAAAGGGACGGAAGTAAATTAGAGCTGTCAAATTAGTTAGAAATAATTTTTCCATAGACATTTAGACGACACGTAAAAACATGTCGACTAAAAAACACGGTGAAGCGCAAGGCGTGAACTAGTTTGTCATCTCCAACTAAGTTCATAGCTATAGACGTCCTTTTCTCGCGCTGCCTGTTAGTAAAAGATAGCGATTCTCTAATTTTAGTTTAGTGCGTTCACAAGAGAATCGGCACCATTTTGTGAATAATTTAAACAGGTTTACTTACATACAATAACAAATAATTGGATAAAAATTAATAATTTCATCTCGGCGGAGCAATTTCTAACTAGTCGAGGTATATTGCTTCGTTAAAATCGAATAATTACCTACTATACTAAGCACAGTCCAATAACTCCAATTAATTTTCTTTAATGAGTGCAGTTTAATTGTTTTTTAATTAATTAACTCTTGGCATCGGCCAATCGTGACTTGGTAATTATTATTGTCAATCAATCTACAATCTGCCTAGCCTTTTCGCAACTAAATATCGCCTTGGGGGTTGTTTTGACCACTCTAACTGGATGCAGCTGAATACCAGTGTTTTACATGAAACGATGTCTATCTGACCTCCATAATCTAGCTACTAGGTAACACGATATCCCTTGCTTCTGACTAAGTACCTACCCATAACGACAAATTATTCCGATCTGTCTCCTTGGACAAACATCGGAAAAAAAAGTAAAATTTTAAGTAGGTACTTATCTGTTACTTTAAAAAAAAAAAGTAAAAGGGGGACAGATCGAACTTTTTTTTCCGATCTGTCCCCCTGAGGGGACAGCAGTTTTAACCTAATCTAACCTATATATTTTTTGTCATAAACAAATCATTTGACCAAAAGACAAACGTTGATTGACTGTTTGCTGTAATACTTAAATCATTTGATTAAAAACCAAATGCTTTAATGACATCACACGCCTAGCCTTTTCCCAACTATGTTGGGGTCGGCTTCCAGTCTAACTGGATGCAGCTGAATACCAGTATTTTACATGGAGCGACTGCCTATCTGACCTCCACAATCCATTAACTGGGTAATACGATACCTCTTGGTAAGACTGGTAGTCAGACTTTCGGGCTTCTGACGACCCGTAACGACTGTCAAAGATCCACGAATGACAGCCGGGACAAACAGCTTAACGTGCTTTCCGAGGCACGGAGGAGTCTCGGTATGTAAAGATACAACCCCGGCAAGCGTAGCTTAACCTGATGGATCGACCCGTGCGGCTGTTATTACTTAGCCACGAGCTCCTCTTGCTTTAATGACATAATCCTTGGTAATAATTAGCCAAGTAAAAATTTGATCAAATGAAAATGTGCGTACCAACTAAAATCATTCCAAATATTGCATTGGTATAAAAAACGGTTGCTAAAATTTGTTTGGGTAGTGAAATTTTGTCAAAATTTTTTCGGCAAAACGGCAGGATCCCAAAAAAACATCATCCGATGGAAAACAAATCATCATTAGTAGTTGTGAACCTATGGGGTTCACTACTAACCCCTCCCCCCCCCCCCCCTCCACCTGGGGCTTTGGGTTCATAAATTAGTACATAATTAACATCTAAAGGGTTAACACCCTAAGGGCCTTGATGCCTGATATTTTTTTTTTAATTTAAGTTGCTGGTTTTTATAAAGCTTTTGCCCGCGTGGATGACGGAAAATACCCCACGGGAACGTCCTACCGGGATTAAAAGTAGTGGGACTGACACTGGCATGGCCACCATTAAAGATTTTAATTTTGATAACACGGAAAACTCTTCGATCTAGCTCTTGGACTATAACTTAAAAATTGAACTCTAAACTAAGACCCAACTAAATCTGTGACTTGGCGAAAAATTGCGACTGAATTTGGGAGAAAACAAATCTTCGATAAGTGCCATGCCAACAAACATACAAACACACACACACACAAACATTCGCCTCTATAAATTAGTGTGACTAGTTTACGCGGCGCACGTTAGTAAGTGAAACTGACACTGGCATGGCCACCGTCAGGGAAATTCATTTTGAAAACACAAAAAATTTGTCGGTTATTAGTCGAAATTTGCCGCCAAATATCAGAATTTGTCGGTCACTGAATCAAAAGTTATAAGGGTTCATTGGTGGCCGATCTGGAGTCTCCCCAGCTTGGCCACATTTATATCTCAAAAACTAGGCCACCTAGCGAAGATCTGTTTTCTCCCAAATTTAGTCGATAATTAACTCTTAAAATGTCGATTGCACACCATGTGTACAGATAACAATAGAATTTCAATTGTGTCTGCTAATTAGCGCGCGACGGGTTAAGTAGTCGCAAGTTTTCGCCAAGTCACAGATGTAGTCGGGTCTTAGTTTAAAAGATATAATGACTTCAATTTTTAAGTATAGTCCAAGAGCTAGATCGAAGAGTTTACGATAAAAAAATTGTGTTAGCAAAATCATAATCCCTGATAGTGGTCAGTGTCAGTCACACTGCAAGTAAAGCTCCCAGTCGGCATGATTTTTTCTGACATCTTCAACAATCATCGTCATATTTCAGCCAATTTACACAAAACCTCAAATGAATTATACACCTAAACCTTCCTCATGAATTACTCCGTCCGTTGGTGAAAGCTAAAAACCCGTTCGGTAGTTTTTGAGTTTATCGCGTTCAGACAGACAGACGTGTCGGGGAGGACTTTGTTTTGTAATATGTAGTGATAACATCAACCCGTCCTGCAGTAAGTCGACGTACGCACGGACGTAAAAATATCGCGGCGATTTTTTTTCGCGCACTGGATTTTCAACGCTCTGCTTAGCACCGAGAGTTGAAAATCCAGTACGCGATAAAATCCCGCCGCGATTGTATTACGCCCGTGGGAACGGCGGCTAAGACAATAATTTATTATCCCCACGGCTGGACATGCTGGACAAAGGCCTCTTCTACAGCGAAGATATAAGTAGGTACTGAGCAGTGATCCCCATGCTTGCTCACTGCTCCAGTGGAAAAAAAAATAAAAATTAACTAATTGGCTTAACTATAAAAAATAAAATAAAAATAGGTAGGTATTTCAAAAATATTTTATTAAAAAAATTGAATACGTCTTACGTACTAGGTATTAACTTTGCATTATTTTTAAGCCACTTGGCATAAATGATATGGCATATTTATGTCACCGTATAATTACGAACTTTGTTAGCTTATAATCTATCTCGTGAGATTGTAAACTGTCGATAAAATGTGAATACTTGAGTGCATTTCCTTCATTTGACGACACGGTTGGCGCAGTGGTGGAGCGATTGACTGCTGCGCAGCATGTCGCGGGTTCGATTCCCGCACGGAACAAATATTTGTACGACCTACAAGTATTTGTTCCGAGTCTGGGTGTTTTTCTATCTATAATATGTATGTATTTACAAAAAAAAAAAAATGTATATAAGTAGTTTATCAGCCATCTCGTTACCATAACACAAGCATTAGGTTGCTTAGCTTGGGGCTAGATGGCGTTGTGTGATATGTCCAAACATATTTATTTATTTATTTATCATAGGTTCGTTTTCACTCTATGGACACAAGAAGCTACCGCTAAGACTGACTAATCAGGGACGGTTCACCACAATTTTACAAATGATAAAATCGGACAGATTGTGAACCCTGTCGGTAAGTGTAGGATTCGTTTACAATGTGACGGTTTGACATGGATATATTATAAACCATCGAAAATGAATACATTATATTGTAAGCAGTATGGTAGTCACAATTAATCGACAGTCTACAATCTCACGATACATTATAAACTAACGAAATTCATAATTGTGACATAAGAACTGGAAAACATAAGAACTGGGGTTGGAAGCTCTCCGTCATCCGCCCTACTCACCAGACCTTGCGCCTACAGACTACTACTTTTTCCAGAATTTGGATAACTTCTTGGCGGAAAAAAAAATCAATACCCGAGAGGCAGTACAAAATGCCTTTGAAGAATTTGTTGCCTCCCGTCCAGCTGATTTCTTTAAGAAGGGCATCAATAAACTGCCACTGCGTTGGCAAAGATGCATTGATTGCATGGGTGATTACTTCGATTAATACAAATAAAAAATGCATGAAAAAAATTCGTTTCAATTTTTTCATACAAAACGGCAATTTCATAGGTAAAGACCTATTATATAGGGTGACTGGTAATTAGTGACCGATACCTAAACGCATGATTGTACACATCATAATAAACAACTTTTACTATGGGACCAAACCTGAAATCGCGAAATAAAAATCAGTTATAAATTCTAGCCTATGAGAGGCACTCAACTTCACTCTACTCGCGTTCCCAGTCAACCTCTCCTGTACATTCAATTTCAATTTACACACATACTCACATACTTCAAGCATTCGAGACATAACGCACCGGATCAACTCAGGAAGGATGAAATGGCGACAGGTTACAGGAACAACTTGCGACCCACGGATGCCCCTCAAGTTAAAGGGGAAAATTTACAAGTCCGTGATAAGGCCTGTCGTACTTTATGGATCGGAATGCTGGGCAGTGAAGAAGACGGATGAAAAAAAATTGCATGCAGCGGAGATGAGAATGTTGAGATGGATGTGTGTGGAGTGACGAGAATGGATAAAGTGAGAAATGAGTATATAAGAGGAAGTTTGAAAGTGGCGCCAGTGACAGAAAAGTTGAAAGGAAATCGTTTGTCTTGGTATGGGCATGTAATGAGGAGAGACGAAACGCATGTGACTAAAAGAGTGATGAATATACGTGTTGATGGATGGAGAGGCAGAGGAAGGCCAAAGAAAAGATGGATGGATTGTGTGAGGAATGATATGAAAGAGAAGGGAGTGAATGATAGCGTGACGGTTGACAGGGGAGAATGGAAGAAGAAAACGTGTTGCGCCGGACCCACGTAATATGGGATAAGGGCAGGAAGATGATGATGACTCACATACTTCAAGCACACACCCACACACACACACCCCCACCACACATAATACACGCACACACACACACACATTCACCACTACAGGCTTTTTCTAAACTTTTTTGTATTAGTTTAGTCTTTTTATTTTTTCATTGTTAGTCTTATTGCATAAGTTTTCAATAGTATTTACTCCCGGGAGAGGGCACTGGCTCTTGTAACACAGGTTAATCACCTAGCACAAGCGTCAGGGACTTCACACTATTTGTAATTCACTTTCTTATGTAATAAAGATTATTATTTATTTTATTTATTTAGTTACTCCCTACATTTTGACGAGTTATGCGAACATGAATGGATTTTTTTTCGCGATTTCAGGTTTGATCCCATAGTAAAAGTTGTTTGTTATCATGAGTACAACCATGTGTTTAAGTATCGGTCGCTAATTACCAGACACCCTATATATATTTTTATATCCTAATTATTATTTTTTTTTATACATATAAATACAACATCATCATCATGTTCTTTCTCTCATACTAAATAATAAATCCAATCAGTAATTTTCTTTGTCCTAATATCACAAAAACCACGATAAATACTCGTGGCCTGATTATTAATTTCATTTTACAAAACATGTGCGAAAGTTCATTTAAAAAAAAGCTAATTACCTAAAAGCACCTGTCACCGCCGAGCGATGTTCTTGCTCTAGAAACATACCTACAAAAGATTGTATATGGTCCCATGTAAGTAAGAGATAGGTACAAAAAGGCGAGGAGAGCTGCAAACTAATAGCGCCACCATTGAGAAAAAGACAAATCTCCAGACTTATGATTTTTCTTCAATCATGGCGCCATTTGGCGGCACTACTCGCCTTAGAGGGGATACATGGATAAATTTTGTGTTTTTAAAATTCCTATAAAACCAAATGTATATGGTTAATCCATTTCTGAAGGGCGATAACCACGCAATCCCTTTCATCCCTCCACTTAGGGTTGCCACATGATAAATTAGTTATTGTAACGTAATATAAGTTAAGTTACCAATAAATTATCATCAAGTTCAACGGGGCTTTATTTTCACAACCAGCAACCCTACAGTACTTATTAAAAAACCGGCTAAGTGCGTGTCGGACCACGCACAATGAAGGGTTGTAAGAACCAAACTTAACATTGTAGTTGAAAAACATGTTCTCCCATACATTCCAACTGCAAATGTAAGTTTATACGCACAATATTGATAGATTTACCATGTTATTTTAAGACCACAGACTTCTTATAGGTTCTGTATTTTTTTCAAAATTTTAGGGTCAGTAGTTTCGGAGATAAGGGGGGGGGGGGAACTTTTTTTTTAATTTTCTTATTTGCCCCCCAAAAGTGACCTCTATATTCAAAATTCATTTATTTACTTTACCCGTCCGTGTTTGGGTCACAGAAATTCATATGTGTACCAAATTTCAACTTAATCGCTCCATTAGATTCGGAGCAAATTGACTGTGACAGACGGACAGACAGACAGACACAGACAGATGGACAGACAGACAGACAGACACACGAGTGATCCTATAAGGGTTCCGTTTTTTCCTTTTGAGGTACGGAACCCTAAAAAACGAAAACTTTTCCCACTTGAGATCATACTTGATGGCTTTGTTCCAACTGGGTATCCCACGAGCCACACCTCCCAACATTTTTTTTTTCAAGACATTTATTGTCGTTTAAAATCCGCCATTTTGATTTAATAAAAATAAAACCTAGCCTATAAACATCGCGCACCAGACGAGTTGATAGACACCACACACCATGTATAAATCAATCCATCCGTTAGGATGTTTGAGGGTTTAAAGAATCTCACATACAAAGACACATATTATACTCCATTTAGACATTTAAACAAACCATTTTTACAGTCCGTTCAACCGATTTTGACTTCTATTGCGTTGGTGGCATGACAAATGGCTGCTGCAGTAAACAGCTGGTATTGTAACCACTTTTTTGCCTTTAATGCCATCCTGCTTATGGAATAGAAGTTAAAATCAGTTGAACGGACTGTAATAAAGATTTGTTTAAATGTCTATCTTATTGTAAATGGAGTCTATGATACATGTGAGAATCATAAACCTGTAGCAGCTGTTGCACAGCCGATGTTTAAACTATCACCATTCAAAAGCTTCCTTCAAAACACTAGCACAAACTTTCTTCCCAACTCGATCCTCTCTTTCTCTCGCTACTGTTCTCTTTCTCGGAGAAATTTTAAAGTCTTCCATTGGCTCTACATCCAAGACACCATCTTGAAAAATATTCATATTACAGTCAGTGTCAAAAGCATTAGGAAACCCAACAATTTTCTTGGGTTTAAAATAGTTGATGAAATGTATGAGTTCGTCTCGACCGCAGTGCGTTGAAAAACATACTTCTATTCTGTTTTCTTTAAAAGATAAGAAATCTTCTTCTATATTCAGCTTGTCTCCCCATTTGTATGCAGAGAAGTATATTTGTAGGTCTAAAGCGCTTGCTTCTTTCTTGTAACGGTATTTTATGCTGAGATGAATGCGGGATGAAGTGTCGTTGGTCATACCGTATATCTCTTTGGGGAATTGGCTGAAAAAAGAAATTGGTGTTATGTTACTTTTAAAATTAGTTACTGCTTATGTTTAAGTCCCATGTAATAGGGGGCAAGCCTATTGCCATCAACCGGGCACAAAATAAGCAGCATTGGTGGCCCAGTGGTAACGCCCTGACTTCAAGTTGTAGCTGGTAGGTTCGAACCCAGACGGGAACATTACTTTGTGCAAATAATTTCAACACCACTGCTCTCAGAACGGTTTAGGAAAACATCATGAGGAAACCGGAATATCCTAGAACCAAAAGTTATCATAGACATCTACCAACCCGCACTGGGCCCGCGTGGTAGATTACCGGCCCACTCCCTCTCACAGAGAGGAGGCCTGTGTCCCAGCAGTGGAAACATTATAGGCTGATTATGCTATGCTATGGGCACAAAATCCAGACTCAGGGATGCTAGTGTGAGATTCATGATGGAAAACCCAATAACACTGACTGACCAGGAAATCGAACCCAGGACCTCATGTCCAGCAGTAGCCTTTGCAACCACTAGACCAACGAGGCAGTCTCAAGCAGGGACTATTTTGGTTACCCATTGAAAGAGTTTTTCTAAGCAGTTAAACAAAAACCCATATGATGTGTGTAACCCTTTTGTACGGCTTAAATTAAACCGTTCAAAAGGGTTACACTTCAACTCTCTTAAAAACGATAGCAGCGTAACATTCTGACTCGGAGCAATGTAATATGATCTCTCGATGATGGGCATAAGTTGCAAATAGCTAATATGGTAACCCAAGCAAAACCCTTATATTATATAGATTATCTTAATAAATGGGTTGGCTATCCATATTGACAGGATAACCCTTTTACTGGGTTTCAAGCCTAAAACCATTCAAGGAGTTACATTACACATGATAAAGGTAAACTCATAAACGGCTTACTCCTTCGACAGACTTAACTCTTAACCGGGGTCGTACGGTCCCTGGTATCAAGTTCTAGTAATGTAGTTACTAGTTTATCCCATTGGTTTACTTTTTAATGTACTGCAAATCAAGGTAACTGTAATATACCTACATTAATAGAGTTCTTTGTGAAGGAGTGCGTCTAGGGGGACTATTACGACCATTTCTGTTACTGTACGTGACAATTCACTAATTATGCATTTTTTGACGCATAATCGGCCAATAATGTTCCCACTGCTAGGACACAGGCCTCCTCTCTTCGAGAGGGAGTGAGATGTAATCTACCACGCGGGCCCAGTGTGGATTTTTAGATGCCACATGTCTTTGAATTCTTGGTCTAGGACCTACCGGTTTTCTTTCACCATTTTGAGAGCAGTGGTGATGAAATTATTTGCACAAAGTAAAGCGCTTGCCTGGATTTGGACCCACGACCGACTCTACCCGACTCGTAAGTCGTGGCCGTTACAACTGGGCCACGACTGCTTCATATAATAACAGGCACCTAAGACATTTCAGCTTTGGGAAAGCAAAGCACATAATGCAAATAATCTAAAGAATTACAGATGGTGGTGACTAAATCAGATTAGCCGGAAGTTCTGTGTTGAGCTGCATGATTACTGACAAATGCTTGCACTGACTGGGGAGCTTGTGGCTAAGTAATAACAGCCGCATGGGTCGATCTATCAGGTTAAGCAACGCTTGCCGGGGTTGGTCCGCTTTACATACCGAGACTCCTCCGTGCCTCGGAAAGCACGTTAAGCCGTTGGTCCCGGCTGTCATTCGTGGATCTTTGACAGTCGTTACGGGTCGTCAGAAGCCCGAAAGTCTGACAACCAGTCTTACCAAGGGGTATCGTATTACCCAGTTACTGGGTTATGGAGGTCAGATAGGCAGTCCCTCCATGTAAAATAATGGTATTGAGCTGCATCCGGTTAGACTGGAAGCCGACCCCAACATAATTGGGAAAAGGCTAGGTAGATTGATTGCTTGCGCTGACTGGACAGGTCCCCTCAAATCTGTATGATAATTTCCTCAAAAGACCATTTCAGACACCAATCCACATGGTTCTCACGTGATCTGACCAATTTTATGTCTGGACTTTAAAAGAGACTGTGACCTCTGTGTTTGTTTCGGCATTTCTTCTCTCTCTAGTTTTAAAAAAAAAAAATTACAAAAAAATACAACCGACTTCCATAAACAACACTACAAAGTGAAAAATAACTTTACCTTCGGAAGTCGGTGTCTAGTTAAATGTATTTTCGTTTTTTGCCACCGACTTCCGAAATTAAAGTTATTTTTCACTTTGTAGTGTTGTTTTTGGAAGTCGGTTGTATTTTTTTGTAAAAAAGTTTTTATTTTTCACTTTTTAGTTGTGTACCTACCCCACACAAATTCTAATACCACTATCTGCAAAACAAACTAGAACATCGTCCATATAAAAGTGGGGAAAAAATACGTATTATTGAAGCTAACTCAAAAACTACCGAAGCAAAGTTAATCAATTTTATATGGGACCAACTGTGATGTATAACCCTCTCGAATAAAACAAAAAAAATCCAAATCGGTCCAGCCATCTTCGAGTAATTGAGAACCTTCTCCTTTTTGACGTCGGTTAAAAATATGATTGATGTGTTTGTACACCTCTACTTACAGAAATAAATCATTTATCAGATGAGATGACTGATTCGAATCCGCCTAGCCTTTTCTCAACTATGTTGGGATCGGCTTCTAGTCTAACCGGATGCAGCTGAATACCAGTATTTTACATGAAGCAACTGCCTATTTGATCTCCACAACCCAGTTACTGGATAATACGATACCCCTTGGTAAGACTGGTTGTCGGACTTTCGGGCTTCTGACGACCCGTAACAACTGTCAAAGATCCAAGAATGACAGCCGGGACCAACGGCTTAACGTGCTTTCCGAGGCACGGAGGGGTTTCGGTATGTAACCTGATTGATCGACCCGTGCGGCTTTTATTACTTAGCCTTGAGCCCCTGCGAGCCCCACGAGCCCATGAGATGATTGATTACGCAACATAAAAAAATTATAAGTACCACTTACCTATAAATATTCCAATAGGATTCACCAACACAAGTCTTCATTCCCGTCTCATCATAAATCTGGTTGCAAACACATTCATATCCATAACCCGCTGACGTTAACAATATGACCCGATGCTTCTCACTCAGATTCAACCAATTCTTGATATGAAACACAACATTCCGCACAACATCAGACCGCTTTGGAAATAAAGGAACGTATTGGAAAGTTGTATCCACATATAAAACATCTAAGTGAATAGGTTCACCTTTAGATTGAAAATGGTTGTATTTTGCTACGCTATTGCGTGATATTCTGAAGTCTCCAGTATATAGGATGTTTTGTTTGTTGTATTCGAAGAGGTACATAACTGAGCCTAGTGAGTGGCCAGCGGGTAATGCGGTTACGTTGAGGAAGACTTCCTTTTCGTCTGTGTTTATTGATATTGTGTTTTTGCCTGTAATAAATAATTTAGAGAAATGTGAATTTGTAGTTGAATTTAGGGTTTTGATTGGCTGTTAACAATTATTACTATCAAACATCATTTTATAAAGTGGAGAACTATAATTATATAGTTAATTTTTAAATTGTAATTGTACATTCATTTGTTTTTAATTTATTTTTTATTTTGTAGAATTATTTCAAACACAATGTAAATTGTTGAATAATTGCTTTAAATGTTTGAGTTGAAATTGAATAATATTGTTCTTGATGTGAGTTATATTGTTAATTTTTATATTGTAATGGTATGTGTATTTGTGTTTTTTATTTATTTTTATTAAATAATAAAAATAAAAAAAAATAAAAAAATTCTAAATAGAATTATTTTAAATTTTTAATGAATAAATTGAATTGAATTAACACAATCCCTCTTCCTTCTTCTTCTTAGTAAGAGGGGTCAGGTATTACAGAATACTGACCATACTATTGAGATATACCTGATACCAGCGTATTGCTGTCCCACTGCTGGGCAAAGGCCTCTTCTCACACAGAGAAGGCACCAGCATTGATCACCACGCTTGCTCAAGACGGGTTGGCGATATCAGACTTATATTTTTTATTTTATTTTTATTTTATTTAAAAGGAACAACTAACAGCTACAATATAAAACATATAAAAAGAAATACACAAAACATATAGACAATATTGCAGCCCACAACGCTGTTCACAGATTAACTACAGGATACAAACAGTGAGAATAATCGCTAGGGTTACAAATAAGTTTTTTTTTTTTATATATTAACTATACTGCCCTCCCGAACCTAAAGTGCAGTAACAGCAAAAAGACTCCATTATTGGCTAAGTGATAATTGTTATCATCTCGCTATCATTGAACAGTGTATACAGACTGTAGGATGCTGTAACTTTGACGCAACTGCTTTGAGCTGTTCATTGATATTGTGGTGAACATTCATAACTCATGTAATTAGTTATAAGCTGTTGAGTTTCCTAATAAATAAATAAATAAGACGAATTCGAAAAACAGATATTTCGATAAAACTTTGAATGCAAGGTGAAAGGATATGTACAAAACTAAAATACTAAACAGTGTTACATTATTTTTTTTATAAAAAAAACTATAAAATAAAATGGGAATTCAGAATAATATGTAACTCAAAACCTACCAAAATTTCTATTACTGCACTTTAGGCTCGGGTGGGCAATAAGTCCAGGTTTCCTCACAATGTTTTCCTTCACCAATATCAGTAATGTATAAACTAAGAAAGTATGTCTAAATTTTGAAAAAGTCACTATACTAATAAAAAAAGTACTCTGTGCTATACTACTAGCCACTTCTCCTACTCTGCTACTTTTTTTTTTTCTTTGGCATTTAAGCCGGTGTCGACTATTCTACCAGGTATAGAGCTTTTTGGGGCAATAAGTATTTCTAATAGTAGAAGTTTATAGGCTAGTAAGGGTCAGTTTCCACCAACCGGAAAAATCGTTACACATGGCCGAGAACTTTTTAAATTTCACTGAAGTCAATCAATCTGCCTAGCCTTTTCCCAACTTTGTTGGGGTCGGCTTCCAGTCTAACCGGATGCAGCTGAATTCCAGTATTTTACATTGACTAACTGCCTATCTCACCTCCACAACCCAGTGACTGGGTAATATGATACCGCTTGGTAAGACTGATTGTCAGACTTTTGGGCTTCTGACAATCAGTAATGACTGTCAAAGATCCACGAATGACAGCCGGGACCAACGGCTTAACGTGCTTCCCGAGGCACGGAGGAGTCTCGGTATGTAAAGATGGTCACCCATCCACGGACCAAGCCTGGCAAGAGTAGCTTGAAATGATGGATAGATCCATATGGCTGTTATTACTTAGCCACAAGCTCCTCCCATATCACTGAATAAGTAAATGTATTCATATTGACTTGAAGTTTAAAATTCGATGCAGACATCAAGTGTTTATCAATTGTGATGTCTGCGTCGAATTTCATACTTAACGCAGACATCAAGTGTTTATCAATTGTGATGTCTGCGTCGAATTTCATACTTAAGGCAGACATCAAGTGTTTATCAATTGTGATGTCTGCGTCGAATTTCATACTTAACGCAGACATCAAGTGTTTATCAATTGTGATGTCTGCGTCGAATTTCATACTTAACGCAGACATCAAGTGTTTATCAATTGTGATGTCTGCGTCGAATTTCATACTTAACACAGGCATCAAGTGTTTATCAATCGTGATGTCTGCGTCGAATTTCATACTTACAAGTCAGTGAAATTTAAAAGGTGCTTGAGCATCTGCAAGTACTTTTCTGGGTCAGTGGGTCGTATTAGGGGCGGAGTTTAGTAGAAACTTACCTAAGACTTTGATAGCACTCAGAGCGATGAAAAAGAACAAATGACTATAACAACTCACCTAACTCCAAAGTTTTAAGAAACGGTTCCAATCTAGGACATTCTTCCTTAATAATCGCAACAGTAACTTTAGAAGCATAAATAAAGACGTTATTTTTTTTAAGTTTTCTACGAAAAAGGTCCTGTTTTATACCGAAGACGTGATCTCCGTGATAGTGACTCAAAAAATAAGCACTTTTGTTCAAATCATTTTCGAAATTGTCGACTAGTAGGAATGGTATTTCTTCTATGTGTCCGTCGAAAGCGCTGCGCATTTTTACTTTTAATCTGTTCAAATATAAATAAATACGTGATTTTTTAATATTTCATTCAATTCATCTTAATGTTGATAAACCACTTGCTGTTGCTAAATTTGTGCTAAGTACACGCAAGCAAACAAAACAATACAATCTAAAATGAAGTTGTCAAAAATTAATTGTCAACTCGACTTTGACAGTCACGTAATTAGTGTTGCCTCTTTATAACTTAAAGTACCGCAGAATCCTAAGACAAAAGATTGAGATTAGACTAATCTGTCCTCCCTAACACCTAATAGCGTTTAGATAATATAATATTTATGCCAATGGATGGATCTCAAGAGTATTTTTCTTATTACAATGACTTCTCTCGATTGTTAATCAGTGAGAAACTACAGAGCTCTAAATGTGTATAAGTATTATTTAAATTCTGGTATTTCGTCAATTAACTAACTTTGATTAATTCTGTGTCATGCAAACGTCATCTTTGAAGCCTTTAGACGGCCATTTTAAAACATTGGCCTCCTAGATGCCGTTTTAGGAACAATGTTTTTAGAAACCTTAACGCTATTGGGTGTTAGGAAGGTTCCTAGGTTTAATACATTACTTTACATGTAACTGAGTTATAGTCATTAGATAGACCATAAATTCAATTTGTGCGATTCAAAAGTCCATGTGATTAAAATATTCCACTGTATAAGCCGACGTTCGCACGGACTTAAAAATATCGCGGCGGAATTTTATCGCGCACTGGATTTTCAACTCTCATTGTTGAGCCGAGCGTTGAGAATCCAACTTAACAACAACAGAGTGCATTCTAGCGCGTCGAAAAAACACACTGTAGGACTTTCCAACTCCTGGCGCTAAGCATAGCGTTGAAAATCCAGTGCGCGATATTTTTACGTCCGTGCGAACTCGACTTATGAGCACTGACCTAATTATGGGAAATATCTTAAAGCTGGCAATACTGTTAGTTAACGTCACATGTTTTTTTCACCGCCTTCACTTTCCAAAAACTCGAATACTAATCTTTTAAACACCAACGCAAAATTTGCCGATTTTTTTGTAGCTCATCAAATTCGCTTGTTGGGTTGGGTATTCCGTATTTTGGTTGGTTAAAGCACACATTGTAGCCGCGGCGGGCCGCAGCGTGTTGCATTGCATAAATGTACCAACGCATATTAGGAAACGCGGCGGGCCGCACTGCAACGTAATAATGGGGAAGACAACTTGCAAAATGGCGCTGTTGTAGGTAGCTGGTTCCCAACACAAGCTAATAATACAAGTCGTGAGGTGGTGTTATTCAATTTTTGCGAAAATGACGCGTTGTTGTGTTCCTATATACTCCGAAATTGGGAGTTCACCATTTCCCGAGAGACCCTAAAATTAGGAGATTGTGGATTAAAGCTATTCGCAAAGTTTTAAAAAAATAAACAGAGTTCGAAACATTTTGAAGAAATGATTACGACAAAGGAGAATGCCCTCAAATACGAGGGGGGATCAAAAAGTAGTGAGAATGAGATAGATTATAATGACTATTGATAACATAATAATTTATTTTTCTACATAGTCTCCGAGTCTCTCTACACACCGAGTCCAGCGCTTTTCCAAGACTTCAATCCCTTTCAAAAAAAAAGTTTTGTCTTGGTCCTGCAAAAAGCTCTCCACGGCATCCATCACCTCGTTATCGTCTTCGTACCTGTTTCCCCTTAACTATTCTTTCAATTTGGGGAACAGATAAAAATCGCTAGGCGGCAGATCTGGTGAATAAGGGGGGTGGTCAACCAATTCGAAGCCAGCTTGCTGAATGGCAGCCATCGCAACTGCCGACCTGTGCGCGGGTGCGTTGTCGTGATGAAACAGCACGCCCCTTCGAAGTTTCCCTCTCTTCTCTCTTTGATGGCATTCCTCAACTTAGGAATTAAAGCTGCATGATATTGGCCTGTGTTATATATGTGGCCTCTTTACTTCGACTTCATTCATTATCTCATTTACTTCTTTGTCACTTTGTCATGTCATTGTGTGGTCACTGTCATATTGAATAAAATATTGAAGATGAATGTAATTATTTAATCATCCGAAACATAATATTGGCGACGATGGAGGCAGAACTGGCGCGACTTACTCGCCTGCGCGCAACTATACGCGGCCAGCTTACAAAGAACGAACGTACACTGGAACAATGACAAAATCCTTCGGATTACGAAGTAAGTTCACGTCTGACAAGTCTAACAAATTATGAACAAAAATTTGAAAAATTACAAAATGAAATCGAATTGCAAATACATGATGTGGAGACTGAAATTGAACAGCGGCATTCTACAGAAGAGCACATATTACAATTAAAGCTAAAGCTGCATGGCTTACGCCCTACACCATCGACTTACGTCACGGCTTCACTTGAAAGTACACCGGAAACGACACCAAGAATTAACTTTCAACCGTTACAGGAACGAGAAAGTTTTAATAACTTTGTTCAGAGATTAAAAACCTACATGAAGCTAAATAATTGTAACAATTCACAAATCCAGACCCTCACGCTGCTTAGTTTATTGCCACCAGAATTACACCAGAAAGCTTACGACTTGTGCGCACCAAACGATCCTTGTGAACTAGAATTTGGCAGCTTGGTTCAAATATTACAACATTATATAGATCCAAAACCGAGCATTTGGGCTCGTCAACATAAATTTATTTCGCGACTTCAAGGTTCTGACGAGACAGTCATGACATACTCGTCACACTTGAAACATTTAGCTCAAGATTGCGAGTTCACGTGCAATACCTGTAAGAAGTCGATCTGTGATAATTTTCTTACCTTACAATTTATAAGAGGATTAAATGACACCGATATTCGTACCAAAATACTACAGGAAACAATGATAACCGATTTTTCGGACTTAATTAATAAAGCAACCACTATTGAATTAGCAAAATCTGACAGTAGCTATATGTCATCAGCTCACTCTTCGAACCAAGGTCTACTACATGTGAAAACTGTTCAAGCTGACCCCAAACACCGCAGTCAAAAGCCAGAGTATAAACCTTTAACGATTAAGGACTTACGAGGGAAATGCTTTCGTTGTGGAAGTAAGGATCATCGAGCTATTAGATGTCGCAGCATCAAGGATACTTGCAGCAAGTGCAAACGAGTAGGTCACCTTGCTCGCGTTTGCTTACAATCAACACCTGGGAACAACCAACTGGAGCCTGAACATATAGTGGTGCAGGACACGGACAACTCTTCCGATACAGTCGATGACACAACCCCCTGGGATATGAATTTAATACGATCCAACAACACAGACAAATTTATAATAAATGTAAGCATAAATGACTCGAAAATCAAAATGGAAGTAGATACAGGAGCAGCTCTGTCATCTATCTCTCATAAAGATTTTAAAGCGTTGAACACTGGATGCAAGATTTACAAAACTAACATTACGATGAGAACATATACAGGAGAAATCTTCGCACCTCTCGGAGTAGCCTACGTTACGTGTAAATACAATGACCAAACACTTGAAGGAAAATTATACATCATCAAACAAGATGTTGACCCTATCTTCGGTCGAGCATGGATACGAGCAATCAACTTGGATCTGGCAAACATAAACGCAGTTACGAGTAATGCTAAAGAACATCAGCTAAAACTGGATAGGCTACTTTCGGAATACTCGAATGTATTTGATGGCTCCCTTGGCTGCATACCGGATTACAAAGCTCATTTGACCCTAAAGGAAGAAGTGTCACCAATTTTTATTAAGCCAAGACGTATACCGTATGCTCTTAAAAATAAAGTCGATGAGGAAATAGTACGACTCTGCGAACAAGGGGTAATTACAAAGGTTGATAGCTCTGAGTGGGGAACACCAGTGGTTCCTATTGTCAAACCAGATGGCAGTATACGCTTATGCGCGGATTATAAAGTCACCTTAAATAAAGTAATAAGAGATGAACAATACCCTATTCCGATCATAGAGGACATTCTGGTAGAAATGAACGGAGGTCAAATATTTTGCACACTTGATATCAAACAAGCTTACTTAAACATGATTATGGACGAGGAGAGCGCTATTATGCAAACATTAAGCACACATAAGGGAACATTCAAAGTAAATAGACTTATGTTTGGCGTCAAGGTTGCCCCGAATTTATGGCAAAAATTTATGGATCGTTTGCTTCAAGGAGTAACTGGAGTGAAATGCTTTTTCGATGACATAGTAATTCAAGGACATTCAGAAGAACAACTTCTTTCAAGACTACGCTTGGTATTACAAAAATTACAAGACAAAAATTTGAGACTCAATAAGGATAAATGTAACTTTTTCCAAGAAAGAATCGAATACTTGGGTCATACCATTGATAAAAATGGACTGCACAAAAATAGAAACAAGGTGAACGCTATTCTGGATACAAAATGTCCCAGCAACATCAACGAACTGCGGACATTTCTAGGAATGGCTAATTATTATAATAAGTTCATAGCGAATTTAGCTTCAATATCCAGCCCTCTTAATAACCTACTCAAGAAGGACATTAAATACGAATGGACGCACAAATGTAATGAGAGTTTCAAGAAAATTAAACAGGAAATCCTCAGTGAGAGAGTTTTAATGCATTTTGACCCTGAGAAGCCCTTGGTTCTCGCTACAGATGCTTCACCTTTTGGACTTGGAGCAGTTCTATCGCATCGATTATCGGACGGAACTGATCGGCCTATTGCTTTTGCATCACGTTCATTGACGAGTAGTGAAAAAAAATACAGTCAGATAGACAAAGAAGCGACGTCTTTATTCTGGGGATTAAAGAAATTTTTTCATTACTGCTACGGAAGAAAATTCATACTTATTACAGACCATAAACCATTAACTACGATCTTCAATCCACACAAAACTTTACCGGCTATGAGCACAATGAGACTCTTTCACTATGCACATTTCCTATCTGGTTTTGACTACACTATTGAATACAGAACATCGGATGATCATAGCAATGCAGATTATCTATCACGATTTCCGGTAGATACAGTAGCAAATAACCTAATTGACGTACATTGCGCATTTCAATTAAATCAAATGAACACAATTGCCGTTGACCGTATAAAAATTGCCGAAAATACACAACTAGATGACGAATACAACAATTTATTGAAAGCTTTACAAAATGGTACCTCAGTGAGAAGACATGGCTACAATGATAACGAATTGACCATACAAGACGGTTGCATTATAAAAGGAACACGTGTGATGATACCGGCAAATCTGAGGCAGCAGGTTTTAGAAGAACTACACACAGGACACCTTGGAATAGTAAAAATGAAATTACTAGCGCGTGGATACGTGTTCTGGAGAAATTTGGATCAAGATATAGAAGACATAGTTAAAAGCTGTCGAGAATGTCGACTTAAGCAAAATCAACCTGCATGCGCAGTACTACATCATTGGGACTCACCATCAGGCCCATGGCAAAGGATCCATATCGATTTTGCTGGGCCGATTAAGGGGTATTCTTTATTTATAATAGTAGATGCTTTTACAAAATGGGTGGAAATTATAGAAACGAAAACAACCACAAGCTCATGGTGTATCCGCCAACTTACTGAACTTTTCGTGACATTTGGATTTCCGCTTACTTTAGTATCAGACAACGGTCGACAATTTGTTTCAAATGAATTTGAATCATTCCTTAGAGAAAGCGGGGTTGTTCACAAAACCACAGCCCCATACCATCCGGCCACGAACGGACAGGCAGAGCGATACGTACAAACAATTAAAAAGGCAATACATAGCGTCAACGCAGAACCAGGCTTTATACAAGACAAACTGCTAGGTATTAAGGAACGCCTACGGAGGACGCCGAGTAGCAGCACAAATAAAAGCCCATATGAGCTCATGTTTGGCAGGGAGATAAGAAACACCCTAAGTGTTCATTTCAAGGCGAGGACGAGAGATGAAACACGGCCGCCGACTGATGAGGCAACGGTACGCTCATTTACTGTTGGGCAGAGTGCAAATACGCAGCTACACAAACGACCATATTAACCCTTATTTCGACAGAGAAGGTGATAGTAAACTTATAAAAATTTTATTGTATAACCTAGTTTCCATGGTTTTTCTGAACCTCCAAAAAATAAAAAAATAAATCTACCCCCCACCCTTATGGAGAAAAGCGATGTCCGCCACACCGGACATTATCGAAACTTAGTAAAAAAAGTGTTAAAATGACTTGTCCGCCCTAGCGGACTTAATCGAATACGTGAAAGAAGTTGCATAGTATAAAGTAAAAGAATATAATAGTAAAAAAGCCTTTATTTTTTATAAAAGTACAAAGAAACTGTAAGGGCCTGTATTATTTTACATGAAAGCTCAAAAAACAGTTTCGAGGATTTTTGCCCGTCACAAAACAAAGGCGTGTATCACATTTCAGGCAGTAAACCGTAGTTTTTTTATTGCAGTACATACAACGACCTCCTTCACTGACGGAAAGTGTGCAACTCCATCATAGCGTGAACTGTCTGCCGGTCTTGTTTTACAAAGGTGCCTGATCGTGCTTTCATCTGTTTTCTTATAGGTAACACTTTTGTTTGTGCTGATGGTTCCTGCGACTGGTTCGGGAAAACTTGCTCTATAATTGGAGTCAAAGGAGTCGGGAAGTCGTTGTTGAGTTCAAAACTTGTTTCAGAAGGGTTTTCATCAGGGCTGTCTGCGATATTCAACCGCTCTAGCGAAGATGCAATAGACGGTGCAGGTGAACTGAAGACAGAAGGCGGATTAGAGAATGGATGAGGCTCATTTTCGGGGCCGGAGCTATCACCTGTTTCAGACGGTGCACGTTCTGCAGGAACGAGTGCCAATATTTTTTTCGAGCGTGCATGCAAGGAAGGCTGAAGCAAAAGAAAAGAAATACGTGCTAAGCAAAACACCACCACCAATAAAAAAAAATAGTAAATACGAAAAAGTAATGGGGTAAGTAAGAGGGCACACAGATACAGACACTCATGGTGTACATTATACGAGTCAATGTTAGTTTTGTAAATTAGACAGTGAGTAACCAGTTCTTACACATACACGCACACACACACCCACACTCACGCTCATCCACCACACACACATGAAATAGTTTTTATTTTTACATTTAGTTATACCATATATTTATAACAGCCAAATAGGTACATATGTACGTAAACAGTAAAATGCAAATCCTTGTAATCCAAGGGGGATTGGAACTGCCACTCCTTCATACAGGTTATTCAGTAACCTAGCTAGGAGATCAGAACCGCACCCACTAAAATTGTAGCAAATCTGTAATTTTACTATGTACAAATTATATACCCATGTACTGCAATACTTGAATGTGATCAATAAAGATTTATTATTTATTATTTATTATTTATTTACATAAGTAAGTAGTTCTATAGGAATAAATTTAGTTAGTAGGTACTTAGTTTTTACCATATAAGTGTAACGTAAAGGCTAAGCAGATAAGTAGTAGGTATATAATATACACCAGTGAGTACCTATTGAGAATAGGTGTAGGGTTCTTTTCAGGTAAGTAGGTAGGTCAGGTAAGTAGGTAGACTAACTTTTAGTAAGTAGTTTTTAGCATTTTAGTTTTATGTAAAGGTTAGGTAGATAAGTAGTATCTAACAAGTTGGTAGGTACTGAGAATACATGTAATGTTTTGACAGTACCAACAACTCAAATCTTTTACCTTTCATACCATATTTCGACAAGGTCCGCCGTGACGGACAAGCTATAAGACACAATAAATACAGGTGTTTCGACGAGGTCCGGTGTGGCGGACAAGTAAAAATCTCGATAATTATTATGAATAACGTAAGCAAAAGCTATGAAATCGTATTATTTGAACGTTAGAAGACTAAATTCACAAAACACAAATAAAAAATCTACGCAACATAAGCAAAAAATAATATTTTTTAATAAATTACCTGAAAGACTTTCTTAGTGCGCGGTTTCGCCGACATTTTTTCGCCAACTGTCAATCTCTGGGTCGTCACACGCAAAATTTATTTTTCTACTTAAATTTAACCGACCTCCCAATAGCTTAGTAGTTTTTTTGTTGCAAAAATAGAAATAGACGGGGCGGTGGATTTTTTTAAAGTACTTGTCCGGTGGTACGGACAAATTCGAAATAAGGGTTAAGTGGGAATTCGGAACCGTTTTAAGGATATTAGGCCAATTACATTATCAAATAGAAACTGATTCCGGTCAGATTTGCAAAAGACATGTTGATCAGATGCTGGGTACATTAATACCAAGAGAGGAACAGTAAAACCGTAACAATAACCTCCGGAACGTAACAACTAGACGATTTGGGACGGAGGTGTTATATATGTGGCCTCTTTACTTCGACTTCATTCATTATCTCATTTACTTCTTTGTCACTTTGTCATGTCATTGTGTGGTCACTGTCATATTGAATAAAATATTGAAGATGAATGTAATTATTTAATCATCCGAAACATAATAGCCTGTAATAGTGGTTCCACGCTCCAGGTAATCAATAAACAATATCCCTTCTGAGTCTCAAAATATTGAGGCCATAACCTTGCCAGCCGATGCCACGGCACGAAACTTCTTCGGGGTCGGTGATGATGGCCGTTTCCATTGCGAAGATTGCTGTTTTGTGTCGGGATCAAAATGATGGACCCATGTTTCGTCCATTGTTACGAAACGAGACAAAAAGTTTTCAGAATCTTCTTGAAACTTGTCCAACAATATCTTCGAAATGTCAAGTCGATTTTGTTTCTGACTGTCAGTTAACATTCTCGGCACCCATCTTTTTTTTTTTTTTTTTTTTTTTGTGGATGGGAAATCATCAAATGACTTCTCCCGCTCTGGGCAGAGCGGGAGGGCGTGTCAGACTTTTACTGACTAAAACCCACCCATGTTCCTTCAGTTGCCCGTGCCAGGGCCACGGTATCTCTTTCGAACTACCCGCGACCCCGGCGGCATCGGCCCAATTGACCCCGTCACTGCTGACATCTCTTTGAGGCGCGCGTGGAACACAACGCGCCGTCGACCCGGGCCTGGTCCTTACCGAACGGCGAGCTGCCCATTACTCGTCGTCCGCAAGCCCGCGCCTACGGTGGCCGGGAATCGGCTATCGATTCCCGCCGCCCAGGGCGTCTCCTACGGCGGCTAGGGGCGCGAGGGCGCGGCTGTTGCCTCTCCCTCACGCGTTCCGCTTCCTCCTTCGCGAGCATTACTGCTTCGCAGAAGGAGGTGACAGCCTCCCATGCACTCTCGCTCCGCACCATGGCCTGGACCAGGTTTGGACGCGAGAGATCGCCGCCGCCGATCGCCTCCGTGAGAACACGGCGGTGCTCCGCCCAAGCCGGGCAGACCTCCACTGTATGCTCCACCGTGTCCTCCGGGCGATCCACACAATGGTGACACCCGGGCGTTTCCTCCCGCCTTATCCGAAACAGGAACCTCCCGAAACAACCGTGTCCGGTGAGGACCTGCGTCAGGCGGAAGGTGAGGACGCCGTGGCGCCTCTCCAACCACTCCTCAAAGAGGGGACTTATCGCCGCAATTGTGGCGTGCCCAGCGCTGGGTTGCGACAATCGCACTCTCCATGCCGCCATGAGATCCCGCCGGAGCTCTGTCCGCTGTACCGTGATTTCTCGCGGCAGCGGAGTTACGCCCCGGCGTTTCGTCTCCTCGCGCCACTCCCACACGTGCGCGAGGACTTTTGCCTCCAGGTCCCATGGCGGTAATCCGGCAAGGAGGCTCGCCGCCTCACAGGAGACAGTGCGGTATCCCCGGACTAGCCGGATGGCCATGACCCTCTGGGACGCGTTCAACCGGCGGGCCGGTCGCAGCCTCAGGGAACGCGCCCACACCGGCGCTCCGTAAAGGGCCATGGACCGCACGACCCCCGCGTAAAGCCTCCGGCAGGAGGCGTTTGGACCCCCCAGATTGGGCAGGAGCCGCTTCAAGGCAGCCCCAGCCCTCGGCACCCATCTTGCGGAGACTTTTCTCATATTCAAAGATTGTTTCAATACGGATTGAATACTTCCATATGATATGCCCGTTTCTTGAATTAAGTATCGGATGGTAACTCTTCGATCGCTCAATACAATTTTCTCGACTTTCGCAACATTTTCTTGGGTGACTGACGTCGATGGACGGCCGCAACGATGTTCGTCTTCCGTGCTCGTTCTCCCTACTCGAAATTGAGAAGCCCACCTTGCGACAGTGGAATAAGGCGGAGCAGACTCTCCTAATGTTGCCTCCAAATCGCAATGAATCTCTTGCGTCGTTAACTTTTTTAAACAGAAGTATTTAATAACGGCTCGCACTTCGTTTTTCTCCATTTTCGAGAACACGTTCCGACACGAAGCAAACAAATGACTACGTTCAGAAAAAAACAAAAGAGAATCGAAGATTTTTTTCTTTATTAATATTACAAATATGTAGGTATCTGAGCTATGCCTGCCAGTATTTATTTTTTTTCTTACCAAGGAGTATGTCGTTCTTACTACTTTTTGACCCCCTCGTATAGGGTAGGGCGCCCTGTACCGAACGAAAAGTCCGGTGTCACAACCAAACCCAGTGTATTTGGAGGAGAATTCAATGCTTTTCCTATATTGATAACTGTTTTTTACATGGATTCCCGCAATTTGTATTTATTTGCCATTTACCTACTTAATTGAGGTTAGGTTCGTGAAAATGACTGATTCGAAATGGTAGTTAGTGACAAATAAGGTGGTAATAAATAAATAAAATATCGGTCGTTTTTTATTCTTGATTTTGTGCTAGTTTTTCCTGAACATAACAACACAACACACAACATACACACAACATACACAACACAACAACACACACAACATACACAGAACATTTAACCTAGGTTAATTATATTAATAATTATACAATCCATCACTTCATTTTTTTTTATTAGCCTACATTGTGTCCCACTGCTGGGCAAAGGCCTCCCCTTTTTCCTTCCACACCTCCCTGTCTTGTGCGATCTCTGGCCATGTTGGCCCTGCAAACCTTATCAGATCGTCACACCACCTTCGCCGTGGCCTGCCTCGACGGCGATGTCCTCCCTCAGGCGTCCAGTGGGTGACGATCTTTGCCCATCTCTCCGGGTGCATTCGCGCGACGTGTCCGGCCCACTCCCACTTCAGCCTGGCTGTTTTTTCTCCAACATCTGCTACTTGAGTTACGGAGCGCAGGATGGTGTTTCTAACTCGGTCTGTACGTTTGACGCCCATTATGCTGCGCTCCATTGCCCGTTGGCAAATCTTGAGTTTGGACTTTTGTTGTTCAGTAAGTGACCAACTTTGTGCACCATAGGTTAGAACGGGCAGGATGCACATGTCGATGAGTTTCCTTTTAAGTGTTATAGGAAGACTACCTTTCATGTGTTCTTTAAGGGCCCAGTAGGTCTTCCAAGCATTTTGGACTCGTCTTTCGACTTCCTGGTCTTGTCTATTGTTGAAAGACACTATCTGGCCCAAATATGTTCAATAATAATATTCGTGTTGTTGTTTTTTTTTTTTGTGTAATGAATTAATCAAGTAGGTACTTGCAGTAAGTAAGTGCAGGCTGAACAAACAATCTATTTTGTACTGTGTTTACTGATTCATAAGAACTTGAAATCATCATAACATTAGGATTATGTTAGGTACCCGAAGAGTTAGCTAGAGGTGTATTTACATATTATTGAACCCGAACTTGAAATGTTAGTAATAATAAGGTGGGATATTAGAAATGAAAAACGTAGCTATAAGGTTAATGTACCTACAATTAAAACTATATCCGCCCTGCACAAAATACTTTGTATTTTGATGATATTATGTTCCCATAGAAACCAGTAGATGTCGCTGCGTCAGCCATGAATTGCGGTTGGGCGGAACTGCCGCTGCCGTCGCCTGCAAGACTACGTTAAGAAAAAGCACTTGAACCCCTGTTTTTGTTATTGTATTTTCATAACATAATAACTGTTTTAATGCAAAACATTTCTATTATAATTAAATTCAAATACCTAGTTCATATGAAACTAACATTGAAAGTAACGTCATTCATAACGGCGCCAAAGAACTACAGATAATAATATAAATCAGCCAAAACACAAATGTCACAATAAAAACGACATTTTCTTTTATTGAATCGGTCCTCTTTTCATTAAATGCTTAAAATGTATTCCAAAATAATAATGTAAATGATTATGACGCAACGCGTGACCTAAAGATTTTATTTGATCACTTATATTATAACATACAATACCTAACATCACGTATAGGTACTAAAAAGCAAATCGGTACGGTACTTAAATAAATTATCTTCTTCATCTATATGTTTGCTGGCAGGTATATAATATTGCTATATTTTTTTACGTAGTAGCAACATTGGGAAATGAAGTGCAATGGCAGTGACATATACGTGGAAAATACGTACAAAGTAAAAAAATACTTATATTTTTGATGTCCGAAATCCGGGAATCTTTTTCATAACAAAAACGTAAATCTGATTTAAAAAATAGGAGCAATTTTATGAACGAAATTTTGTTGTAACCCACTCCCTCGCAAGTTGGTACTGGCCATTGGCATTGTCCTTTTAACACTATTCATGTCAAATACGTGATTAAAAATACTTAGCTATGATCACGCGATCTACAATTAGCTTTGCCCAACCTTTCCCATTGTCTAATCTTAGACAATCTATCTAGATTAAATTTCAGAATTTGAGTATTATTACGCTCACCATCCATAGAAATATAAAAAACTTCTTTCCTATATCTGTCACCATCGTATGCGAGTATTTTGTATGAACCATCGCACACTCGGGCCGCAGCGCAACAACGCAAAACAGCTGCAAAAATACGCCTGGCGAGCGATCCACCAATAGGCGGCGCTAGACCTAACGAGGACGTCGGGGCTTCTTTAATTTCCCAGTCAAAAATAACGTTAAACCGAATGATACACTAATGTGTGAGTTTACAGTATTGCTAATGAAATGATGAAAAAAATTACATAAACAAACAAATTAAAATAAACGAACTATTCGGATTTAGTCTCACAACATTTTTTCAAGATTATGTTATGACATAACGCAGCGTAGCGTAGTGTTACCAGTACACTCCTACCAACTTATCTGTGAAATGGCGAAAATTGGAACTACGGCCGTTATGATGAAATGTCTTCGATTGTGCCGACGCATGTCATTCGATTGTGTCGACGTATCGACGGTGGCGTCCTCTTTCAGTTCACAGATAAGTTGGTAGGACTGTATTTCTAATGCAGAAAAGAGAAGTAGAATGCACGAGCGAGCGTAGCGAGCGCAAAAATTTTAGCACCCTGTCTCAGAAAGGTAAGGTTTTGTTTTGACAATACATACAGAAATAGGAGATACTTTGTCGGTGTTGACTTACAGAAAGGTTTGAGTATGAGAGATACATGGGATGCTAGAGCAAGCTCAAAAATCTTAGCAAACAGTCTCAGATAAGCAAAATTTTCTTTTGAACTTATCAGAAATAGGAGTGATTTTGTCGACCTATGTAAAAAAAAATAGAAAACTAAGAAAATGTACGATGGAAGAACGAGCGAAGCGAGCTCGAAAATTTTAGCATATACTACGTTTATATTTTGAATACCCCCAAACTACAAACTGCCCCCCCCCCCCCCCCCCTTTGTTACTGAACATTATGCCTTGTTTGGGATTTGATTAATAAATTATATGTATATAAATATGTTGTCCGCAAACATCACACTAATATTATAAAGGCGAAAGTTTGTGATTGTGTGTGTGTGTGTGTGTGTATGTTTGTTACTTCTTCACGCTCAAACGGCTGGACCGATTTGGATGAAATTTTGTATGTAGATAGCTTATATCTTGGATTAACACATAGGCTACTTTTTATCCCGGTCTACGCGGGTGAAACCGCGGGGCACAGCTAGTAAATAATAAAAACAAAACTCAAGCAAGAATCTTTAATAGAACAACATAATTGGATATTGCTGCTTATTCATTCTTGCCTTTATAAAACTCATTTCTAATGGACCGATACACCACCCCAGCTTTTTTCGAAACCTGCTCCATCAGTTTGTGAACCTTCTTAGACCGTAAGAAGTCTTTTAAACCATTAATTATTGATTCCGAATTAACTGCAAGCAAAACTGACGGTTTTTTGTCTTTGAAGCTGATTAATTCGGGCTCTGAAAATGATAAAAATTAAGTATAAGTAGTCCGCGAAATTCAAAATTTCTTAAGTTTTTTTTGTAATTTGCAGTTCAGTGTCAGTAGACAGTGCTATAACTAAGATGCTTACTTCAAGCTTTGCCTAGCCTTTTCCCAACTATGTTAGGGTCGGCTTCCAGTCTAACCAGATGCAGCTGAATACCAGTATTATACATGGAGCGACTGTCTATCTGACCTCCACAACCCAGTTACTGGGTAACACGATACCCCTTAGTAAGACAGCGGGGACAATTGCGTTACACACTATCAATCGAAATCTAAATCATTTTGAAAAAATTGCTAATCCATTGCTTCATATATGTTCGAAGAATTTGTCTGCTCAACAAGATAAAACGCAATGAATGTTGTTAAACTTTCCATTATACCAACGAGGCAGTCTCTTTATTAACATTCAACTTGATATCACAATAAATATATGGACAGCAAGGAAACTACGTCCAGAGGGCAGCACATCAAGCTACCCCAATCTGTCAAATTTTCCCAATTGAATATGAACCTTATTTCTTTGAGGTAAAGTTGAAAATCTATCAAAGAAATTTGACAGATTTTGGTAGCTTGATGTGCTCTGTACAAACGGTCGAAGCGGCACACTCACACAGACGCGCGCACCTACGAGGCCCCAAGCGATAGTCGCGGTGCTCTCAGTATGTTTATTGTGGCTTAGCCGACGTTCGTAAAATTATCGCAGCAGCATTTAATCGCGCACTCGACTTTCAACTCTCGGTGTTGAGCCGAGCTTCGAGACTCCAACCTAACAACAACAGAGTGCATCCCAGCGCGTCGAAAAAACACACTGTTGGATTTTCAACTCTCGGCGCTCAGTAGAGCGTTGAAAATGCAGTGCGCGAAAAATAATCGGCGAGATATTTTTACGTCCGTGCGAACGTAGACTTATGGGGTCTCGTCGATGCACGCGTCTGTTTGTGTGCCGTTTCGTACGGTTGTTCGTAGTTTCACTCCTGCCCATACTTTTATTGTGCTACAAATATTTACCTAAGAAAATTTGAGTTTCGCGGGCTTAGCCTTTTATTAATCTGCACAAAATACTTACTAATATCATATTCCTGTCCTTTAGACCTATAAACAGGATTACTAGCGCTGCTCTTCGCAAAATCTAATAGAGTTTTGGCAATATTATCAATGATATCTGGCTTATTTTTGCTTGCCATAAAGTTTTTAACACCAGTGTCGATTGCCAGGACGATGCTCTCCAAAGAGTTTTCTTTCGAACTGTCACTTTTATACCCAGAATGTCTTTTGTCATAGTACAAAGATCTTCTTTCCATGTTTCTGGGATGTTTATGGTTCATAGATCCTATTCTGGTGTCATTTCTCCTCGAGGTTGGATGGTTACTTACTCCTTCGAAGATTATGAGACCTGAAATTGTAATGTTTGTTCACGGACTAGAATAAAAAAAAGGACTCCGCGCCACGCGTATCGAAAGTGAAGCACCGTACCCATCTATGTGTGCGTGATTTGACAAAGACGCCGTCATGTCACGTAATGGCGGCCGCCTGGCCGGTCGGCATACTATGATGTAAATGTGTGCGTGAGGCGCATGTTTGTACAAACGGTCCCGGCATACTTACTGTGCTTCACTTTCGTTATGCGTGGCGCGGTCCTTCTTTTTTTTTCTAGTCCGTGTTTTTGTTGTTGAATTGTATTGTACCTTTGCTGTATGGTTCACATACTGAGCAATCGAGATCTGTAATTTCGTTGGTATGTGCTTTATTTTATTTCTTTTGTTTTATTTTTAAATTTTGCATTTTTTGAGTCTATGATCCTTTGTTAGTCGAAATAAACGCTTTGTATTCTATTCTATTCTATTATAATGCAGGTATTGTATCGTTTTTAGGTTCCGAACCAAAATGGTAAAAGGAACCCTTATGGTGCGACTCAGTCTGTCTGTCTCAAATATATTTTTTTTATAATTCTAAAATAAATTGTTTTAAAGTTATTTAAGAAAATAGACGAAAATTGACCTTTCCCCCTTATCTCCGAAACTACTGAGCCTAAAATTAAAAAAAAAAATACAGAAAATAGATCTTTACCTGTAGATTACAGGAAAACCTATAAGAAATCTGTGGTTTAAAATAACATGGTAAATCTATCAATATTGTGAGTACATTTACAGTTGGAATGTATAGTGCGCTTGGCACAGAGAAATATGTCGGTTTACAAATCTACGGCTAGTTTAGTAAGGCGTGTATTGTGTGTGGGGGTGTGTGTGAGTGTATGGGTAGGAATGTATGGGAGAACATGTTTTTCAACTACAATGTGAAGTTTGTTCTTAAGATAAATTCATCCCAACTACGGAACCCTTCATTGTGCGTGGTCCGACACGCACTTGGCCGGTTTTTAGGGTTCCGTACCTGTGGGTACCAAACGGAAGCCTATTACTAAGCCTCCGCTGTCCGTCCGTCTGCCTGTCACAGGGCTGTCTCATGAACCTTTAGAGAATTGGACATTTTGGGAATTGGACATTTTGAGAATTGGACATTTTGAGTAATGGACATTTTGAGAAATGGACATTTTGAGAAATGGACATTTTGAGAATTGGACATTTTGGGAATTGGACATTTTGGGAATTGGACATTTTGAGAATTGGACATTTTGAGAAATGGACATTTTGGGAATTGGACATTTTGAGAAATGGACAATCTGAACTTGAACCAAAATGAGTTGCACCGTCTACGCACTGTTTACACGGTGCAACTTGTATTGTTGCTTCAAGTTATGGTATGTCACAGGGAATGAAATCGCACCGTGTAAATCAGGCTTTTTAGGGTTCCGAACCCGAAGGGTGCCAATAGGAACCCTATTACTAAGCCTCCGCTGTCAGTCTGTCTGACAGCGGGCTGTATCGCCTGTAACTCATGAACCGTAATACGTAGACAGGTGAAATTTTCACAGATTGTGTATTTCTGTTGCCGCTATACGAGTAACAACAAACAATGAAATTAAATTAAAAATTAAGAGATACAAGAAACGTGTTTAAAAAAAAAATATGTATTGTTAAATATTGTACGGTTGTACGGAGCCCTTCGAGTGCGATTCCGGCTCGCACTTGGCCAGTTTCGTCACTACTTGGGTAAAGGAGATATTTTATCAAGAAAATAAAATATATTTACCAATTAAAACGAAGAACAACCCGTACTTAATCATTGTCAAATAACAATGTTCAAAGATTCAATAAATTGTGAATAATCTGCTCAATAAATTTTTTATGATTATTGTTTTATAATTCAGAAAGTACTTACTCTTAATTTAATACCTACCGGTTTTAATTGTGCGATAAAATATTAATTAATTTAGGTACCTACTTACATAAATACAAATCTGTTACCTACCCTGAAGTAGGTAATTATTTTACCTACCTACGTTAGGTACCTAATATAAGGTGTTAAAAAATTAACTTTTTAAAGGAGATGTCCTGTTTTTAACCGACTTCAAAAAGGAGGAGGTTCTCAATTCGTCGGAACTCAAAGATGGCTGGACCGATTTGGTTTTTTTTTTGTTTTATTCGAGAGGGTATACATCACAGTTGGTCCCATATAAAATTGATTAACTTTGCTTTGGTAGTTTTTGAGTTAGCTTCAATAATACGTATTTTATCCCCACTTTTATATGGATGATGTTCTAGTTTGTTTTGCAGATAGTGGTATTAGAATTTGTGTGGGGTAGGTACAAAACTAAAAAGTGAAAAATAAAAACTTTTTTACAAAAAAATACAACCGACTTCCAAAAACAACACTACAAAGTGAAAAATAACTTTAATTTCGGCAGTCGGTGGCAAAAAACGAAAATACATTTAACTAGACACTGACTTCCGCAACACAAGCAACACAAGCAAGTCACGCTGGCAGACCTCGACGGTACACGGCTGACGAAGAGGACACCATTCTTCAGTGTTTTATTGATGACCTAAACATCTCAACGAACATTGTTGCAAGACAGCTCGGTATGTCCCAGTGGAAAGTGTGGTCGGTAGTACATCTATCAAGTAGACACCCATACCATTATCAACCTGTCCAAACATTGCACGAGGGAGATCCTGCCAGGCGACTCGAATTTTCTCGGTTTATGTTAAACGTTGACGCTGACCAGGAACATTTCCTAAGAAATATTTTGTGGACTGACGAGTCAAAGTTTGACCGGGATGGTATAACGAATTACCATAATTTACATTTTTGAGCACCTAAAGTAGGCAGGAATCCAAAAAAACTAAAAGAAACTGCGTCGCAATTGAGATTTTCCCTGAACGTATGGATGGGTGTCCTTGATAATTATTTGCGGGGCCCTCATTTCTTGCTCCAAAATTTGAACGGCGAAAATTACGAGGAGTTTTTAAGAAACAACCTAGACGATTTGTTGGCGGATGCTCCCGAAGAAATAAAAAACAACCTCTTGTTTCAACATGATGGTTGCCCAGCACATTACCGGATTACTGTCCGACAGTGGCTAGACGAGAGATATCCAAACCGATGGATTGGGAGGGGAGGGCCAATTCCATGGCCAGCACGAAGCCCTAATATCACACTACTTGATTTTTACGGTTGGGACCCCAACCGTGAAAATGCCATATGACAAATGCATATATGACCATATGAAGGATTTAGTTTATGTGACCCCAATAAATTCAGTCGAAGAACTTCGACAGCGAATAATAAACGCGGCGCAACAGATGAGAACAACGTTCACATCAAGAGTGACGAAAACCGAAGTTAGGAAGAGAATTCGAACCTGCATTCGTAATGGAGGGGCTCATTTTGAATAAGATGTGTATATTTTTTTATAAAATTTGACGTAAATTTTTTAATGCATTTTATTTCATACAAATACAAATGACCCTTTCTCTCCCCGCGCCGATTCAAACACATACCATGCCACGAATTATGTATTTTAAAATTAACTTTTATACCTTTTTGGAAAGCTTACAGAATAGGCAAGTTGTTTTAGTTATTTGTACGATTAATCTCATATAAATTTTTGTGACCAGACAACATTTTTGAAGCGTAAAATGAAAATATTGGTAAGATATTATTCTTATATCGCTCATTATTTTAATTATTTTGTTAAATTAAGTAGTTTTAATTATGTCCATAGCTTAATTGAAGTGCCAGCTACAACATCATTTTTAATGGTACCCATTCAAATATGTATATTTTTTTTCATTTGGAATTAAATGTCAAATTTTGGGTAAATATCGAAAAACTCTTAAAATTCAAATATCTCGAAAACTATTGAATTTCGGCTATACATATGGGGGGTTCAATTTGTTACATTTGGCCCCCTTATCAGCCCTTGACGGATATACGTCGAATTACCAGTAACCCTGTTTAAATAGTATAAAAAGTTAATCTCTTGTCTCTCAGTACTCCTTTTCCTACCTCAATACTTTCTTTACTTTGTACAAATAGCTTCCCTGTATATAAATGTATAGTCTCATTCATTATTTTAAATAATATTAAGTTGTGAATTTTCGTCATTGTAATTTGCTCATTATCATTATTGTATCACCCTCATTATACTGATCCTATCCATCCTATCCTAAATCCCGTTTATAAATCATTATAATATTTTCGTTTCCCTACCTTGATCTATGAACTAATCGTGACATTGGCTAAATGCACAAACCGTGCGAAGCCAAAAGAAAAAAAAAAAAAAAAAATTTAACACCATGTCTCGGAATGAGGATGGTCGGGCAAAGCTAATTGTAGATGGCGTTGTCATAGCTACGTTCTTAAGGCCTAAAAAGTTTTCACTTCAAAAAGCAAAACTTACCTTATACAAGGTAGAAACAGATGTTTTTTTCTCACTTAAGCAGTAAAGCTACGGTATCCTAGGAAAGCGGCCGTAACGGCAGTCATGATAATCTGTCATTTTCAAAACTTGCACCCCAAAGATTTAAATCGCTAGATTTGCCATCACCATACTTAGTCACTCAAAAAAATGGCCATACTGAGAAGCGAGTGAGCTCACATATATTTATTAAATAGCGTTTCCATGACAATCAAATCAAGTCATTGTGTGTCAGAGGTGTCAAACCGAAACAGAAACGCGACTATCTTTTGATGCGGTAGGGAGGCCGAATCTAACGATTTAAATCTTTGCAACTGCCTCATTTTCATGACAGCCGCTAAGTGCGGTGACCGCTCTCCTAGGACACCGTAGCTTACCCCAACTAACTTCTTAGCTTCAAGCTATTCAGCTATGCTGCTGAATACCAGTTTTTTTCACGGAGTGATTGCCTATCCGACCTCCATAACCCAGTTACTCGGTAATACGATACCCCTTGGTAAGGCTGGTTGTCAGACTTTCGGGCTTCTAACGATCCGTAACGACTGTCAAAAATCCAAGAATGACAGCCGGGACCAACGGTTCTTTCAACGTGTCTTCCGTGTGTTCGTGTGTGTAGACTCGGTATGTTAAGATGTTTGTTTACCCAGCCCCGGACTGACCGCGGCAAGCGTAGCTTAAGCTGATCGATCGACCCGAGCGGCTGTTATTACTTAGCCACGAGCCCCTCTAACCAACATTAGTTGCATAACTAATATGTAGATGACGTAAGAACACAAGAAAATGTCGAGAAAATATTTGAGTACATAGATCTCTCTCTAGATACTGCAAAATGTAAACCCCATCAGGTAACTGAGAATAACCTGTTCATTAAGACCTTACCTTACTAACATAGGGTTGACAATAAACAAGGGGAAATATTTAATTGATCCTCTTAACATTGATTGATTAGTTGTTTAGTTTTTATCTTTTTATTACGGACGCTTTTTAACGTGCACGTCTTTCTACATTGTTTTCACATGTATATTTTCAACATGAACGATGTAACCAATATTTTGTAAAAGTATTATGATTTAAAAGAGTGTCCGTGGAGTTTCTTGCCCGTTCTTCTCCATAGGGATCTACTACGCTTTGGAATGGGCAACTAGCTTCATTTTTCTGACTGACCGACCCATTGACAATTCAAAAGTGCCTGTAATTGGTTTATTTGAAATAAATGCTTTGAGTTTGATGTTCGATTCGGTACGAAAGCTTATCGAATGGTTGTAAGTACCTATTAATGATGTAGGTATAAGAATCCGTGATTCATATTACACAACGTACGTTACGTACTTTTATCAAAACAAAAATTCCACGCAAATCAATGGCAAACAAGCTCACTGCCCACCTAATGATAAAGGCTTCCACAGACAAATGAGATGCGACAGCGCGACGCGATTAATAGAACAATTTCTATGAAAACTTCATGGACATTGTACTACCTAAATCGCGTCGTACGGTTGCGTCGCGCCTGTCTGTGGGAGCCTTACAGTCCAGCCATCAAGAGAATGCGTTCCTGACATCTGACAGTTGGACACTCTAGTTGTAATAAGGATCAAATTCGCACAACACATATATTCGATCTATTATCATAAGAACTTTATTGTTGTTTTCCTGGGGAACAGTACTTTTTCGGGATGAAAGATACCCTGTGTCCGTTTCTGTATACCTGACAACGTATATGCAAAATTTCAGGATGATTGGTTCAGTGGTTTAGGCGTGAAAAGGTAACAAACAAACTTACTTTCGCATTTATAATAGTTAGGATATAAAATTGTAAAATGTATATGTAGTGGACTTGATGCGGAGAGATGTGACATCAGTCGGTACTCTTTTCAGTTCAAATATCTGGGTCACTGGGTCTTCGAGGATTTGTCTGACAATGCGGACATTGAGAGGGAGCGTAGGGCGTTGTCTGTCCGGTGCAACATGTTGGCTCGCAGGTTTGCGCGTTGTTCTTCGCAGGTGAAGGTAACCCTGTTTAAGGCATACTGCCAGACCTTTTACACGTGTAGCCTGTGGACCAACTTCACTCAGCGGGCGTACAACGTGTCCAGTACAACAACGCGTTTAGGATTCTGTTGGGGCGGCCACGGTTTTGTAGCGCGTCAGCGATGTTCGCTGAGGCTAGAACCGATGATTTCCACGGTATTATTAGAAAAAGAAGTGCGTCGCTTCTGCGCCGTAGCCGTGGCGGCTCGAACGGGCTCCTCAGTGTGTTGTCCGAGCGGTGGGACTCGCCTTTTTTGCGGAGGTGTCTGCAGCTGCATGCCAGCGCCTGCGATTATTATATAATGTAATAAGTATGTGTATTTATTTTTAATTTTAATATTTTTAATTTTGATTTTTATTTTAATATTTTTAATTTTGATTTTAATTTTAATATTTTTAATTTTGATTTTAATTTTAATATTTTTAATTTTGATTTTAATTTTAATATTTTTAATTTTGATTTTAATTTTAATATTTTTAATTTTAATTTTTGATTTTAATTTTGTTTTTAATTTTGATGTTAATTTGTAATTTTGTTTTTCAATTTTGTTTTAATTTTGATTTTAATTTTGACATTAATTTTAATTTTAATAATTTTAATTTAATTTTATTTTAATTTTACTTTTATATGGATACTTATTTATCTGAAATAAATTATTTGATTTGATTTGATTTGATTTAGGGGACCCACACACATTGGGCGAACGCTGCGTGCGCGTCGCGACTACGCGGCGCACGCCCGGCACTCGCCCAATGTGGTGGGCCCCTAAATTGTACAGTGGTGGGTAGTTAGTTTACGTTTGCAAATATTCAGTCTGTCGTTGACCCACGTATTGACAATACACCTTAGAGGATCGACTTCGTTGTCCGTCAGTCTGTCAGTATGTATGTACCTTAGTGTAAGCATGCCCCTTTGTTTTAGATGACCCTGGTAATAATAACGTACTTAGGTATTTTACTTTGTATGTAACAATACAATCGATTCTCCACAACGAAGTGAATAAATAAAGGAAAGAAAATTGAATCGAATCATTCACATAATAATTTTTCTTGCAAGTGTACCAATTTAAAAAAAAAAAATAATGGAAAAGTTTTTTGTTTTTTTCTTCGTGTCTTTGACATCTATTCTTTTTGTTGTCTCTGAAAACGACACCTGTGATTATGAATTTGGTAAGCGAATTAAATTAAAGACCTTTGCATCACTGTCAAAACCATAGTGATCTATATTGTCGTTACAATAAGGTTGTTATTGGGTTGCTGCTACCAGCCGGGGGCAGCGTTGAAGAGTGCGTAAGTGCCCCCGTAGCCTCCGCGGTGCAACTGTGCGAGGGAACACCCCTCCGTCCGCCTCATTGAGGATTTCCACCTCGTTGCTTTAAAAATGAGTTGCTGCTTCTGACAAGTCTGTCAAAATCAAAATGATCTTTATTCTCCTTACAATAATGATAGATCGCCCGGCGACCTGTCCTGCTGGAAGCTCTGCCGGAAGGATGGGTTTGCGTCCTGCCGGAAGACTGCCGTGAGTCCTGCTAGAAGTAGGTGCGCAGTTTGTATGAAATTTTGGTCTGGTCCTTCCAGCAGTACGGTGACCTCGATTTTTGCACTTGCACTCGTCAGAAGTTTTAAAAGTTTGGTCGGTGCGTATTAAAATAAAATTGATTTGTTTAGGTAACAATCAAAATAGATAGTATGATAATAGCATGTGTGACAAAGCCATTTCATTTTGAATTTAAAAAAACTTTTATAAAAAAAAACAACCGACTCCCCAAAAAAAACTACAAAGTCAAAAATAACTTTAATTTCGGAAGTCGGTGTCTTTGGTTTTTTTAGTTTCTTTTTTTGCCACCGACTTCCGAAATTAAAGTTATTTTTCACTTTGTAGTGTTTTTTTGGAAGTCGGTTGTTTTTTTTTTTTGTAAAAAGTTTTTATTTTTCACTTTTTAGTGGTGCCTACCCCACACATCGAATACCACTCTGCAAAATAAATCAGAGCATTATTCACATAGACTATGTGGGAAAAATACGTATTAAATTATTAAAGCTAACTCAAAAGCCACTCATCAGAACTTGAAGATATTTATTTGCGACCCATCTCAAATAAAAACTTTGTAAAAAGGCAAATATACGTCGCGCTAAGCCGTGTCAGAAGTTTGGAAGGCGTAGTTTTATGTTGACGGAGATAACGAGGCTACGAAATCTGACTTCTGACAATCAAGGCCACACATAACGTACAACTCAAGTAGTGCAATTTGAAGCGGCATATAATTACCATTAAAATCATTTATAGCCAGAGTGCACCTCATGACAATTCCAATAAGCCCAAACACGGCTAGAATACATTGTTTTATTACTGAGTTCCGGTGCCTACCTTCCGGGTTCTTCATCAGATTGGTTCGATGGTACCATTTTCATCAAAACCATTATTTAATTTAAAGCTTAGTCATAGTCGCTTAACTATCTTAAAAAATCAAGATATCTTATCGCCACCCGTGAAATACTTATTATCGTTGAGAAGTTCTCGTGGCCATCTGTGGTCTTCTTCATCAGTTCCACTTCACCAGATGCTACTTTCTGAATGCAAATGCTTGATTAGTTGATGAAAATACCAAAATCGCTGTATGTATGCCTATAATTTTTGAGAAGTTCCCTCAATTCCTCATGGATCCCATCATCAGAACTAGATTTTGATAAAATGGGACCAATCTGGAAGTATATTCTTTCAAATAAAAAAAAAATCCAAATCGGTTTATAGGTAAATGACGGAGTTCTGAGGTAACAAACATAAAACAAAAAATACAACCGAATTGAGAACCTCCTCCTTTTTTTTTTGAAGTCGGTTGAAAAAACCACCAACCAGCACTGGGCCCTCTTGGTGGACTACGGGCCACTTCGTCTCACATACAGAAGGCCTGTGTCCAAAACAAACAACTGATACATCAAAGCCTGATTAAATTATAATTTACTTTTACTGATACATTTTTATTTGACAGGTGATTCTACGTGGAATTATTCAAAAGTTTTTTATGACCAAGATGTCAGATTCCCAGCTGGACACAAAAAACATGTGACAGTCCTGCCGGTAATTTAATTTTACATTTCATCATCTGGCTAGCCTTTTCCCAACTATGTTGGGGTCGGCTTCCAGTCTAACCGGATGCAGCTGAATACCAGTATTTTACATGGAGCGACTGCCTATCTGACCTCCACAACCTAGTTACTGGATAACACGCATACCTTGGCAAGACTGGTTGCCAGATTTTCGGGTTTTTGACTTAAGCGACTTGACCCGTAACGACTGCCAAAGATCAAGGAATGGCAACCGGGACCAATGGCTTATCGTGCTTTCCGGAGGGATCTCAGTATATAATGGTTTTATGGATGGTTACCCATCCACGGAGAGACCTCAGCAAGGGTTGCTTAAACTTGAAGATCGAACCCGTGCGGCTGTATTTTGTAACCACGTTCCAAACGAAAAAAAAAACGGATTTATTTATGTTACAACAAAGTTTTATATCGCACGAATACTCTGCAGACTTGGCGCCAGCGCAGCGTTAGACGGAAAAAAGTTTAACATTTTGACGAAAAGTGTAGTTTCTCAATCTTCAAGTGTGCAAAAGCGATAGTAACTTCTTTCCAGCAATTCTTTCTTTTTAGGGTTCCGTATCTCAAACGGAAAAAACGGAACCCTTATAGGATCACTCGTGTGTCTGTATGTCTGTCTGTCCATCTGTCACAGCCAATTTGCTCCGAATCTAATAGACCGATTAAGTTGAAATTTGGTACACATATGAACTTCTGTGACCCAAATACAGATGGGTAAAGTAAATAAATTAATTTTGAATATGGGGGTCACTTTTGGGGTGCAAATAAGAAAATTAAAAAAAAAAGTTTTGTAAACTATACCGTGTGGCATATCAAATGAAAGGGCTTACTATGAGGGTCTTAAATATATTTTTTTTTATAATTTTAAAATAGATCGTTTTAAAGTTATTTAAGAAAATAGACGAAAATTTACCATTCCCCCCCTTATCTCCGAAACTACTGAGCCTAAAATTTTGAAAAAAATACAGAAAATAGAAGATCTATTTACCTGTAGATTACAGGAAAACCTATAATAAGTCTGTGGTCTTAAAATAACATGGTAAATCTCTCAATATTGTGAGTACAAACTTACATTTTCAGTTGGAATGTACAAAAATGTTTTATTGGCAAAAGAAAAGGTGACGACAGTCTTACATAAACACAAATATAACTTTGTACATCACAACAATGCAATGTTTGACCGTTGACCCACAAACTAAGCAGGGCTTGTATCTTGTGGGTCGGAGTGCGATTGAGCACAGAGAAATATGTCGGTTTACAAATCTACGGCTAGTTTAGTAAGGCGTGTATTGTGTGTGGGGGTGTGTGTGTGTGTATGGGTTGGAATGTATGGGAGAACATGTTTTTCAACTACAATGATAAGTTTGTTCTTGGGATAAATTCATCCTAACTACGGAACCCTTTATTGCGCGTGGCCCGACACGCACTTGGCCGGTTTTTTTAAAGGAAGTTCCTTAAAAAAAATCACTGTTTTTAATTTCGATGTTAGAATTTATCTGACAGTTTCAAAACAGTTTTATAATACTCCTTTGTACCACCAGTATACATTGCATTTTTTTTTTCAGGCTCAAGAAGGCCTCATGACAAGTTACGTATGCGTTAACCTACCATTTCATGTCGATAAAAATACTACGACAGCTGCCTACCATCCAATATATCGCAAAGTCTCGGTAGTATTGGCCACAGAAGCAACACAAGACTTTTATTATCATGTGCTGGCAAAACGACATGGATATTAAAATATTAAAAATTTTCGTAAAATTATTTTACTATCTTTTTTCCCATTGATTTATAAAATTACCGTAAAAGTCTAAATAAAGAGCAACAACGCCTTCCTATGTTTGCAAAATTGACACAAAAGGTTCACAAACCAAAAACAAGATCCACGGGATTACTTTTTACTCGTACCTAACTGAAGTACACTCCTACCAACTTATCTGTGAAATGGCGAAAATTGGAACTACGGCCGTCATGTTGAAATGTCATTCGATTGTGTCGACGCTTAGATAATATACCTATAGATCGAGCCACCGCGTACCCGCTCCTGAGATAGCAATATAATACTTTTTCTAGGTAATGTGCTATAAGAAATAAGGTTTTACGTAAGAAATCTTTCACATTTTGGATTGAAACCCATGCCAATACATAGGCACAATGCAAAAACTGTCCAAAAAAGTTAAATTAATCGACGCAAGATAAATTTTGTAACAGTGAAAGCACTTTCTTTGGCTAACATTTAAAAGTTCGCCAAGCAAAAATACGGCACGCCGTAAGAGACAAGACACGATGCTTTGTCTCAATTTTCCTACTAATCTTGTATATATGCATCTCACTTCCACACTTCACACTATAATCATGTCTACGTCTAGGGGTAAATAGTCTAAGTGTCGAGCATCGACGGTGGCGTCCTCTTTCAGTTCACAGATAAGTTGGTAGGACTGTACATACGGCTAGGTACACATCAAGCTATACATCTCCAGTTTACACTGACCTCTCATTGCAAGGAAATCCTTTACAATGCGAGATCAGCTTATACTGGAAATGTTGCTTATATTGGAAATAATGTTTGATCTGTAGCCGTGCGCACATCAAAACTTAATTATCTTTCAAATTCTCCTGATTATTGTTGCCTCTGAGTCGCCATTTGCAGAAAGGGATAGAAATATAATAATTCGTAAGAGTGTGAAGAGACAAGCGGCAGCGCAAGCGGCGTATAGTAGATTTGTTATGGGTACGTGACAGTGAAGTTATTGCTATCTCGTTCCCATTACAGCCCGCGCATTATGTCTCTATTTCGGTCGTTGATGCACATGACTCACGACATCAAGAAATGTACGAGTAGTTGTGTGGGTGTGTTTACATGTAATTGTCCAATAAAATTTACGTGACATTAGAGAGTACCATATCTTACCTATTTTATAAATCAATGTTTTTTCCGGCATATTTTTTTATATGGCTGCCCCGTTTGTCTAGTCTTCGCAAAGAATTACCTAAGCAAGAGATCCTGGGTTCGATTCCCAGATCGCGCAAAGAGTGATTGGGCACAAATCCAGATTCGGGCTGCAACTGAGTAATTCCATATGGAAAACCCAATAACACTGCCTGACCTGGTGATCGAACCCAGGACCTCGTGCTCAGCGTGACGCAATAAATTGTTGATTTTTTAATGTGCCCCGGGTATGAAAAACATTTTATATAAGTTGCTAAAATAATGTCAAGCGCGGTATTCGCGTCATACAACATGTCCCTGAATAATCGCAAAAACAATCTGCTGTTCCCTACATTTTGACGAGTTATATGCGAACATAAATGTAGGGAACAGCTGATTTTTTTCGCGATTTCAGGTTTGGAACTATTTGTTAATCTGTGCCCATAGTAAAAGTTGTTCATAATGATGAGTACAATGACCCTTTAAAGAAGTTGTGCGTAATTCCGGGACATGTTGTATATGCGGCACCCTAGAAGGCTTTAAACTTCATGTAAAAAATAGAGGTGGAAATGAAGAAATTAGAAAAAATTAAACAAAAGATTCTTTGTTTAAAAATAATCTTTATTTTATACAAATGTTTTATCCACATTTACTTTTTAAAATCTCTTGTAGATTTTTATAATTATGATACACTTTAATTTGTTTGCAAGAAAATGTTTATGACAGTCTAATTACTCAAGTTTATGACTTTAGGTCTATTGATAAATAGCAGAAAATTATAATTTTATACATTCCAGACTACGTACGGATGATTATTTATCGAGCACTGAATTTCAACGCACTGCATAGCACCAGAGTTGAAAATGAAAAACCAACAGTGTATATTTACACGCGTTGGAATGCACTGTTGTATTTTCAACGCTCGGCTCAACACCGAGAGTCGGAAATCTAGTGCGAGATAGAAAATCATCGCGTAATAATTCCGATTACCTGCACGTGTAGCATGACCGCCATAGAAACGGGTTTTATCGACGGAAGAATAGATAAAATGACAGATTGTAGAAATATTTCTACGCGTCTAAGCATGGCAATGTGTCATTTTGTCTATACTTCCGTCGACAAAACATCGTCATGCTACGTCTGCTGGGCTTATACCCAGTTTCTGAGGTATTATTAACCGGGGTTTATTGCACGCACAATGGTGCCGATTCTCTTGTGAACGCACTAAACTAAAATTAGAGAATCGCTATCTTTTACTAACAGGCAGCGCGAGAAAAGGACGGCTATAGATATGAACTAAGTTGGAGATGTCAAACTAGTTCACGCCTTGCGCTTCACCGTGTTTTTAGTCGACGTTTTTACGTGTCGTCTAAATGTCTATGGAAAAATTAGTTCTAACTAATTTGACAGCTCTAATTTACTTCCGTCCCTTTCTTGTCATAATAGAGAGAAAAAGTTAGCAATAGCCTAAATTAAGTTTAGTTTGTGCACAACAGAATCGGCACCAATGTTCCACTTGAAGGACTAAGTGCGGAAACCAAATCCTTAACATAGAAACGGAGTTTATGTACACTGCTGTAAGAATCTTTTTTATTTATATATATTTTTGGCGATTATATAACGTTTAAAAACAAGATGACGGCGTTAGATCCGTTTTTGATCACGCGCTAAAATCCTTGGACAGAGAACAGCACATCAGGTAAAATTTCTCCAAATGATTTTAAACCTTAAAATGTTGACGGCTAAATTCAAAATAGAATGAGAAAATTTGACAGTTTGTAGTAACTTGCCTTGCTCCTGTGTGTACAGAGCTACCCCAATCTGTCAAATTTTCCCAATTGAATATGAACCTTATTCCTTTGTCGTAAAGTTGAAAATCTATTAAAGAAATTTGACAGATAGGGGTAGCTTGATGTGCTAGCCTCTGCACAACTACAAGGTTAAATTAAATTAGCTAGCGAATAAGGTATTGATATCTTAACATGATAAAGCAAAAAAAAAAAAATGAATTTGATAATTTTTTTTTGGGGTTATCATCCGCAATGTAGTTAAAATATCAGTTTATCATTGTTTTTGTGTAAACTTCACACGACAATAACGTCGTACCCATAAGGGTATCGTTAACTAAACACGATAGAAGAAAAGACAACAATTTTCTCAATTCATACCTCAAGTAACAACCAGCGATCGTTGTACAGACTCCAGCACATCAAGCCACCCGAAACTGTCAAATTTTCGCAAACAACCTTGAACCTAATGCCTTAGCGATAAAGATGAAAATCTATTAAAGAAATTTGACAGATTGTAGTAGCTTGATGTGCTGGCGTCTGTACATTAAATAAAACATCAAATCCTTTTTATTTTATCGTGCTTAGATTTCGAAACCGACCATGTCTGCGAAGTTTCGCTAGCTAATTTAAACTGACCCTGTATAAAAATAAAATACAATTTACAGCACAAATTATTTGATCAGGATATATTATATTGTAGGTACAATTCTTTCAACAGAATAATACTTTTCTAATAAACTTTATTCGAAAAATATTATTCTCACGTCGTCGTATCGTAGAAAATATTTAAAGTACGTTAACATAAATTAAATATAATTTCACTTAAAAAAATAGGAATGAGAACTTATAAGTTTTTAAAGCACCAAATGACTTAAGTACTATATTTACATTAGCAGATCGGCAGGACATTACGGGAGAAACATATTTTTATTAAACGATGGGATTTTACATCGGCAAAAAAATAATCACAAACTTCCATACTAACTTTCATCCCCTATTCCTACATTACAGTTGATTTCCAAACAGTGACGTCATAAAAAAATTAGATTCCTCATGCCAGGGGTATCAGAAAGTACCCCATGTATGTTCCGCGATACTTGATAGTTTTCAAGCGATTGGAATTTTTATGGGAACGTTTTAAATAAGTTCTATATTTTACACAGCTTTTTCACATTATTTTTTTGCATTTTTTGTTGTTATGTAATAATTGTTTCAGACATAAAATAATCATAACATAAGCAAGATCACATGATTTCGAATAATAAATAACTCGAGCGGTTTATAAAAATGTTTCTTGACCCAGCGGTTTAGGATATGCGTCGTCTGTCAGAGAATAAATGAACGTGTAATACCATTCAAGGTTCGTTGATCAACCAAATTAAATTGTGTAAAAAATTAGTAAATTGACTTGGTTGAACCGTTTGTATTTTTTTTTTTTACATTATTAGTAAACTGTAAAAAAGAAATAATGACGTAGCGTATTCTGTTATTTATAAGCGTGCGATTTTTCACTAAAACTATGCCGAGGAGCAACACAAAGCTTTTCATAATAAAAATTAAGCTGTATCTGCCTTAAATGTCCTGCATTCATTCAAATTATAAATAATAAGTAAATCTTAAAACCTTATTTGCTGGTCAACTAATAAAAATATAAAACATAGGCTTCCAAAAACCACAATATTCATTGGTACATTTTTATTGTCAAGTAGACGAATTTTTAAAGAAATTCGAGCATACTTTACAATTACGCAAGATTCAAAAGCGATTTAGATATAAAAGGAGGAGGTTCTCAATTCGACACGTATATAAAGTTTTTTTTATGTATTACCACGCATAACTTTTTACAGTCATCCGATTTGAAAATTTTTTATTTATTCGAGAGACTGCTTGGGTAGTTTTTGAGTTAGCTTCAATAATACGTATTTTTTCCCCACGTCTATGTGGATGATGTTCATTCTAGTTTGTTTTGCAGGTAGTGGTATTAGAATTTGTGTGGGGTAGGTACCACGACTAAAAAGTAAAAATGAAAACTTTTTTTACAAAAAAAATACAACCGACTTCCAAAAACAACACTACAAAGTGAAAAATAACTTTAATTTCGGAAGTCGGTGGCAAAAAACGAAAATACATTTAACCAGACACCGACTTCCGAAATTAAAATTATTTTTCACTTTGTAGTGTTGTTTTTGGAAGTCGGTTGTATTTTTTTGTAAAAAAGATTTTTCTCCTTAAGTATTGATAGATATTTTATGGTTTTACGAATATAGTATTAACATATCTATAATATTATGAAATAGGTCTTTTCTCAAAGTTGCAATTTTTAATTCACAAATAAAACGCTTTTGAATTTTGCGTATGAGATACTCGTATTTATGCTCGTGAAAGCACTTCATTGGATTTTGGTGCAGGAAAAGCCTACTCAATCTGCCTGCCTTGTCCCAAATATGTTGGGGTCGACTTCCAGTCTAACCGGATGCAGCTGAATACTAGTATTTTACATGGAGCGACTGCCTATCTGACCTCCACAACCCCGTTACTGAGTAACATGATAAGTATCCTTTGGTAAGAAAGTTAAATTAGATATAAAAGTTGTAGAGAACGTACTGTGAGTATTTATATGTTACATAATTAAAATGTATGTTATAGAGAGACTGTATTTCAGAGCTAAGTGTCATTACTATAGCGGGAACGCCGCAAAAAAACACTTTCACACTCAACCGACCGAACGATGACTTGTCAGAGAAAAAAAAAATTTTTAATGTCATAGACGAGTCTCAGTCAGTGTTGACGTATCTTAAATCGTTCGGAAATAGATAACGCATCAAATTAAATGCATAGAATTCGATATTAGTACTTAATAGTGATGGAACAACGTTAACAATAAAAAAAATTCTTGGTATCGAACTCACACCACGTACAATATATGGTAAAATGATTCCACGGACCCGATTCACACCACGCTCGCGTGAGCGGATAGGACTGTATACTGACGAGATGTCTTGTAAACTATAGTATCCCCATTGCCATGGACAACGAAATGGTATAATTCTTAGAAGCGATTTTATCATTGTCAAATATCTTTTAGTCGACAGTTTTTTTTTATGGAAAAAATATCAAAAATTCAAAATTTATTCGTGGAATAAGATGTATAATATTTTATATCCTACGGTCCTACGAATACATTTTTACACATGTATAAAATTTGGTCGAATTCGCCATCAGTAAACCAAATATTTTTATTAGTACACCAGCAAAATTAAAAGATTATTTTGACTATTTAAAAATAAGTATAATTTTAAAAAGAATAATTTAAATTATGGCATTTAAGTTCAAGATAAGTAAGTAATTTTAAAGATTTTTAAATAATTATATTCTTGTATGACTATTTACAATCCTTGGTCCAGAAGGTTTTATTATTACCGATTGAAGTATTTTTGTATCGATAAAACTTTTGAAATGATGCCAAAATTAAGCTCTGGTCAAACTCAAGCGAAGGCCAAGCGTGATGCGGGATGCGACTGCGAACGTATATTTGTTATAATGATTAAGGGCCGTCCATAAATTACGTCACGCGAATTTCATGACTTTAGGAGCCCCCCCCCCCCCCCCCCTCGTCCTAGACTCAGGTGGTCATATTTCAGGTGTCATAATTTTTTCACATGATGAGACGTCCACACATTTTGGAATCTTAAATTAAACGTTAATATAAGTAATTTCTATAGAGCTGGTAATATTTTAAAGTTTTTCGTTTGAGTTTTAATACTTTGGATTTATATGTGGGACGTCACGAAGCTTGTGACTCGTCCTTCCCTTGTCACACGATGACAACTTTGTTGTCCCTTCTCCTTAAAGTGTGTCGTAATTTATGAATGGTCCCTTAAGAAGTCACAAGACTTTTCGTACACCTCCATACATTAGTTAGTCAACCGTCGCGAGCGAGCGAGCGTCCCGCATCCCGCGCGTCTTTTGCGCCTGTGTGGCTAGAGCTTTAAGTTAAAAAAGAGGGTGTGTGCTCACACAATAGAAGTGAAAACTTACGACTGGAGCCGAGTATACCCGATTCAGCGTCACCGACCGACTGGAGCCGAGTATACCCGATTCAGCGTCACCGACCGACTGGAGTCGAGTATACCCGATTCAGAGTGTGACGGTTCAGTTTCGTTCACTGTTTAGAAAGAGCGCCTAAATAAGTTTTCACTTCAAAAACTGATAGCTTTTTAAGACAATAAAAAACTTCTTTTAGTACTAAATTGCATTGAAACAAACGTTCTTAGCGATACAATATAATAATAAACAGAAACGCAACTCCCGAATAGGTACGGTCAGAGCTCTGCATTACCTGACCCTCTTACAAAGAAGAATAGGGGTATTGCTTGTCCATTATAAAATGACGCGCCCCACTACTTACATTTGTATAAGTACCTACACTACGGTAAATGCTGTAGTGGGGCGCGTCATTTCAGAGTGGACAAGCTAGAGAGGGGTCGGGTTATGAAGGTCAAACTATACACTCACAGAACACGGAATCCCCGCGCCGCCGCCGGCAGCGTCTAGAGACGGCAGTACTGTAGTAGTGTGGAGGGTGTAGTAGTGTGTAGGTTGTAGTAGTGTGTAAGATGTAGCAGTGTGTGGGGTGTAGTAGTGTGTAAGAAGTAGCAATGTGTAGTAGTGTGTCGTAGTGTGTAGGGTGTATTAGTGTGTATGATATAGAAGTGTGTAGGGTGTAGTAGTGTGTAAGAGCGTGTAGGTTGTAGTAGTGTGTAAGATGTAGCAGTGTGTGGGGTGTAGTAGTGTGTAAGCAGTAGCAGTGTGTAGTAGTGTGTCGTAGTGTGTAGGGTGTATTAGTGTGTATGATATAGCAGTGTGTAGGGTGTAGTAGTGTGTAAGATGTCGCGTGTGTAGGGTGTAGTTGTGTATCATAGTGTGTAGGGTGTAAGATGTAGCAGTGTGTAGGGTGCAGTAGTGTGTCGTAGTGTGTACGGACTGCCCTTCACAATTAATTTGCCTCATTTTGTGCCGCCTCTATGAGCGGCCCCCGAGGCGACTGCGCTCTGTGAGTTGAGTACACATTACGTAAAATAAATACGATAATATAAATTACAGACCATAATTATTTACGCCAATAAAATATACAATTTGTAGCAATACCAAACTTAAAAATTGTATACATGGTCAAATTAAATTAGCTAGCGCTCCGCAGATGTTATGGCTAAGTATCGATTTCTAAAAATGATAAAACAAAAAAAAAAAAAATGATTTTTGTGGGGTCATCGACCGCAGTTAGTGTAGTCACTTGAAATATCAGTTAAAATAAAAAGAAAACTGTTTTTTTTTTTTGTATAAGCTCAGACGTGGTGAGAATCGATATCTAAAGACGATAAAATAAAAAAAGTTACTGATTTTCTCAACTCATACTTCAAGTAACTACGCTACCAGCGGTCGATGACCCAAAAACATCATCAGCTCTTTGTTGATTTTCATCACGTCTGCGGAGTTTCGCTAACTAATTTAATTTGACCCCGTAGTGATACATAATCACAAATTCACTTAGATTCAAGCACACATTCACAGCTATCACACAAAGATATTATACAGAAAATGTCAGTAATAATATTCACATTCGAAAAATGAAAATCAGCCATTTTTTTTCATTCGATATTTCGTAGAAACACTTCGGTACAAAAATTCAAGTCACAATATATTTTCAATTCGAAATTGAACTAAAAGATGAATGATTTTGTTTTGTATTCAATACAAATACATTGCAATTAAAATAAAAACTATATTTTTGATATTAAAATCACATTTCTTAATCTACTACCTTCATAAACAAACCGCTGCCGAATATCATGGAAAACAATATTCGAAAGGAAAAGTTGACATGACTTAATCTCAGAAATCGAATTCGAGATCAAAAATGTAAACAAAGGTGTTGCAAATTTTGAATAATAACCTCAATTGTGCAGTTTGCCGAAAAGTACTATAACATAGTGCTAAAACTGTAGGCATATCTTAAACAAGTAAAATATAATATTGCACACAGTTTTCAGCTTTAAAGTTGTTACGACGGGTGGCCAGATATTATAAATAAATAAGACGACCAGACTATTTTATGTATCGTGTATTCAGCCATTGCATGACGAGCGATCGGAGTCGGTGACAAGACAACAGGATCCGGAAATACCACAGATAATATATATTTTATAAAGACTGATACACATACGTAACATCTCCCTTATTAAGAAAAGAAAATGGAATCATTACGTGGAACATTAACAAAATTCTTATATACTAGTAGACTAAGTGGAACGGAACATCTCTAAGAAGTGACAAGTTGACTTGACTGACATTTACATTGCGACAGTTCTGACAGTGACGTCTATCAAATTGACTTAACTAAGTTTTGACAGCTACTAACAAAACAAAATTAGGTTTGACAATGCTTGTACAACAAACAATACATTTAGTATATTAAATTAAAACTAAGTACAAATTAAGAACTTAATCTAGACCAATTTTCAAAATCTTCGGGGCTTTATTATTGCTCTACCGAATGAAGAATAAGTTGTGTGTTGAGTTTGTTTATTTGGTGTATGTGATGTGTTTGTTTTTGTTTCAGATTCTTGGACAGGATTACTTGTACAAGGAGATTGATAATTAGATGGAGATGACGACGGCAGTATATTGGAAGGCGACGGTGGATCAGTGTCAAGTGGAACTGATGGGGATTGAAGTGAACTTCTTCTACTAGGAGCGGACTCAGTTGGTGAATGTTTTGGCTGTAGGATATGTTGGCGATTACGGCGAAAAGTACCTTCCGGGGAGACAATAGTATATGATCTAGGCTGTGGACCTATGTCTGACACAGTACCAGGTGTCCAAATACTGTCTGGCTGTTTCTGGAAGTAAATTTTATCACCAATGTTTAGGGAAGACAACGGTTTAGTATGTTTATTATAATAAATCTGTGATTTGTTCACTTTTATTTGAGTTTTATTTGTTAGAGACCTGTAGTTAGGTATTTTAGGTTTCAGAGTTTGTTCTAAGACTGGAAGTTTAGTTCTGAGTGTCCTGGACATTAGTAATTGGGCAGGCGAATACATATTTTCTTTAGGTGTATTCCTATACTGTAATAATCCTAGATGAGGGTCTGTATTATCAGTAAGACATTTCTTTAATATGTTTTTAACCGTGGCTATGGTTCTTTCTACAAGACCATTAGACCGTGGATAATAGGGACTTGATGTAATATGTTGTATTTGCCAATCTAAAGCAAAATGATTAAACTCTTTTGAGTTAAATGGGGGACCATTGTCTGAAATTAGAATGTTGGGTATTCCATGTCTGGAAAATATAGACTTTAGGTGACTAATGACAATTTTACTAGTAGAACCACCTGCTAGCTTTACAAGCTCGACATATTGGGAAAAATAATCTACGACTATGACATACTTGTTTGAATTGAAATCAAATAGATCAACTCCGACTTTATTCCAAGGGATTGGTTTTACCTCATGGGGCTGTAGTGACTCTTTGGAATTGCTGCGTCTGTTAGTGAGACAGTTATGACAATTATTAACATATTTTTCTATATCAGAGTACATATTGGGCCAGTATACTAGATTTCTTGCCAATCTTTGGCAACTATGAATACCTTGGTGACCTTCATGTATCTGTTTCAAAATGTCTTTTCTCATGGCTACTGGTATAATGACACTGTTGTTTTTGAAGACAATACCATTAATTATATGTATATCGGTTTTTAAAGGAAAATAAGGCCTAAGTATGTCTGGAAGCAATTTTTTATGTTCAGGCCAACCTGTTATGCAATATTTACTTAAGAGTGACAATTCATTGTCTTGGGAAGTCTGTTCTTGAATAGATTTAAGTTTATTTGGACTAACTGACAGTGATCTAATGACTAAATTGACATGTAAATCTAGATCAGAATCTAGATCATGTAATGACTGTTCTGGTAAAGCTGCTCTAGACAGAGTATCAGCTACATAAAGATATTTACCTGGTTTGTAAGTTACGTTCAGGTCATATGGTTGTAATCTTAGCATTATTCTTTGAAGACGGGGTGGAATGTTATAAATTGGTTTTTTATACAGCGATACTATTGGTTTGTGATCTGTTTCAACTAAAGTGTGGCGACCATAGACATATTGGTGAAACTTTGTACAACCAAATAGGATTGCTAACAGCTCTTTCTCAATCTGAGAGTATGACTGTTGACATGAGCTTAATGAAGCTGAAGCATATGCTATGGGGTGTTTATCATGGCAAATCACTGCACCCATGGCATCTTTAGACGAATCAACTGACAGTGTAATTGGTTTATTTTGATCATAATATGTCAAGACAGGGGCTTTTGTTATACATTCCTTTAATTCATTAAATTCTACATTATGTCTCTCTTGCCAAGACCATTCATTATCTTTAGACAGAAGTGTTCTTAAATTAGAAGTTTTATCTGACAAATTCTCTATGTATGAGCCTAAGTATGTAACCATACCTAAAAACCTTTGTAATTCTGTGACATTTGTTGGTGGTGGCATACTGCAAATGGCTTTCACTTTGTTTTCATCAACTCTCACACCATCTTTAGAAAAGATGTGTCCTAGGTACTTGACTTCACTTTTACATATATTAGACTTGTCTTTATTAAATTTTATTCCTATTTCTCTAGCTCTATCTAAGACTTGTTTTAACCTAAAATCATGTTCTTGTTTAGTTTGACCGTAAATTAGGAAATCATCCATCATGATTTTGACTCCTGGAATATCACTGAATCTATTTGTCATGATGGAATGAAACAGTTCTGGGGCTGCATTTATCCCGAAGGGAAGTCTTAGGAATCTATATCTACCTTGAGGTGTGATGAATGTACATAGTTTTGAGGAAGCTTCATCTAACTTTAGCATATAAAAACCTTTGTTTGCATCTAGGGTAGTGAAATATTGTGAACCAGAGAGGCTGGATTTAATTTCATCAATAATTGGAAATTGATAATGAGGACGCATAATGGCTTTATTAAGTTTTCTTGGATCAATGCACAGGCGTAGTTTACCATTTTTCTTTGATGCAATTACAATTGAGCTTACCCATTCAGTAGGTTCCTCGACTTTGACTATAATTTGATTTTTTTTTAACATGGCTAATTCTTCTTTTAATTGTTCTAAGAGACTGAATGGAATTCTACGACAGGCATCTATAGACGGTACAGCATCAGGCTTCATTGACAAATGACATTCATAATCTTTAAGACAACCTATTCCTGAGAAGAGATCTTTATATTTGTCAAGCTGTGATACATTGAGTGACTCATGAAATTGGACATTATGGACTCTTTTAACTAATTTTAAATTCTCACAACTGTTGCGACCAATAATATTCCTACAGGGTATATCTATAATGTGGAAATTAACATTGTATAGTTTGTTGTTATGTGTGACAGACAGAATGCATTGACCTACAGTCGGTAATACTTCACCGCTAAAGGTTGATAGTTTGTGACTACTTTTCTTTAAACTACTCAATGGCAAATTAAGTTTTTTATAAGAGTTAAATGATAAAATGTTAGTGTCAGCACCTGTATCAAGTAAAAAGTCTACATTCTTACTATTTATGGACAAAGTTGTATGATAAGGGTTTTTTATGCTGACAGAAATCTCATTAGTGAAAAGACTATTTAGAAAATAAGTATCAGTACCCGTACTTTCTTCTTCTTCTTCTATGGATCTCACATGTTTGCTGCGGCAACACTTGGCAAAGTGATTGGGCTTGTGGCAGTTGTTACAGATGACTCCTATGGCTGGACATTTTGTTCGGTGAACTTGACCACATCTGGAACAATTCTTGGTTGACTGTTTGGATTGAGGTTCTTGACTGGACGATGCTTTACTTGATTGACGACTTTGACTTGTTTGAGACTGATGACTTTGACTTTCTTGACGGCTATGACTTCTTTGACGACTGTGACTTCTTTGACTGTGACTTTTTTGATTGCGACTCTCTTGACTACGATGTGTTTGGCGACTGTGATGCGATTGACGACTGGCAACGACACTTACTTCTTGGCTTGATAAAGCTTTAGCCTGTAACCTAGTATTTCTTAGTGTTTTAGCGAGACTGACGGCGGCATCAAATGTTGATGGTTTCTCGATCAGGATACGTTCTCTGATGTACGAGCAAGATGAATTTAAGTTCCATGAGAATATGTCCTTTACTATATCATCGGCAAGACCTTCAAAATTGCATTGGATACTTAGATTCTTGAGATCCGTGGCATATGTCTCAATTTCTTCATCTGGACCTTGTTTTCTGTTGAACAGCTTATGTCTTTCGACGGAAATATTGACACGTGGTGTGAAGTAGTCTTCAAATTTGGCGAGTAAATCCTTATAGGTGATCTTGTCAATTTGTATGTTAAACGAGTAAAATATCTGAAGAGCGTCTGGGCCTATGATTTGTAGTAAAATGGCTACCTTTCGTTTGTCTGGTTGTTCTTCTAAATTGTTGGCTATCATGTAAATCTCTAGACTTGTGTTGAAATTTCTCCAAGCCAATGGCATGTTCGAGTTGTTGATATCTAAGCTGAAATTACTCGGCGGCAGGGGATAACTTGTATTATTTGCGTTTTTATTTTCCGGCATTTTAGGGCTGGACCACGCGGCGACGTTTTACTCGAAATTTTTTTTTTTTTTTTTTTGACTGTTTGCGGCACTTACTTTTGTGGTTTTTTGTGACTTCTTTTTCTTCTGTATCTTCTGACACCATGTTACGACGGGTGGCCAGATATTATAAATAAATAAGACGACCAGACTATTTTATGTATCGTGTATTCAGCCATTGCATGACGAGCGATCGGAGTCGGTGACAAGACAACAGGATCCGGAAATACCACAGATAATATATATTTTATAAAGACTGATACACATACGTAACAAAAGTGACGTAAACTACGATCCAAGAATAAAATATAACTGTTTGAAATAAAATCGTGCAAATTATTTTTATAATACTGGCAATAAGGCAGAAGCTCTAAACATTTGGACTTTCATTAATTATTTTCTATTTATAAAATATTTTTCCTTCTATTAAGTGAATCGTTAAAAAAATCGTAAATATTGCGTTATTATCATAATAATCGATTCAAGTTGAACGTCCCAACTTGTTGCCCATAGAGGAAAGTAATAGTACTGTCATCCGATTTCAAAATCAAATAGTTAGAATGACTAGGGAAATGTTGACTACCCCTGAGCTGTCACTTTGACAATGACATTTCTTTGTTTACATTTTTGATCTCGAATTCGATTTTTGGGTTTAGGTTCTCAATTTCATAAACTAGAAGAACTATTCACGTACTTAAAAACGTTCAAGATCTAAAGTCCATTCACAGTTATTTAACCTTTGACAGCAGTAACCCAACAGCAACCTTATTCTAAGGATTATAAAAATCATTGTGATTTTGACAGTGATTCTGTGATCAGAGGGGCAATTCCCGTATTTTTATAACAACGTTCGCAATCTCATCTCAGTCTCAATCTGTCAAAATTGTATAGAGTTTGCCTACATTTTTGACATTTGATTGTCGCTGGCTGACATTGCGACTTGGAATTTGAACGTTTTTAATTACGAGAATTGGCCCTCTGAATACTGTGAAATGACTTTAGTCACAGATGAATACAGATGGGACACTCCGCAGTTTAGGTATGAAGCTACAAGTACGCGGCGGGCTCATCTCACTGGGTCAAGTCAGTGTGAGCTGCCGCGCACCGGCCGGCTCGCACGTTAGTTCGATACTCACTCACGCGACGCGTTGTAAAAGAAAGAGAGGCAACTTATAGGTGAATATAACTGTTGGTAATGAAGCGTTGTGAGACCTGAATAGCACTTTATTGTGTCGTAGCAAGAGTCGCTTTTTATTTAAATGATTTTGCGGAGTGCCCCTTCTTTATTAATATGTGCTTTAGTCGCAATCTTATCTCAAAGACAATCAATGTAAAGACTTGTCAAAAATGTAGGTAAATTAGAGGTATTTTTGACAGATTGAGGCAGAGATTAGAATGTTATGTATGTAACCGAGTTTCTTGCCGGCTCCTCTCTATAGGAAACGAACGACCAATGGTGTAGATAACTATCGAAATAGTTCCGCGTAGATGACGCTAAGTGTTTGTTACTTTCATTCGGTTATCAATGGCTTTCTTTCAAGAACCTTGTTAAAAATGTTGCCGCGAGATGGCGCTAAGTGTCGCTTTGTCTTCAAGATGACTTTGACAAGTGACAAACACACAGCGCTCTCTTGCGGCGAAGCTTCCGGTAAACACTTAAGAACCATGCACCTAGCTTCTGACGTTTCATAAGTGCCCACGTAGGTTTATGTGAAATAGAATATTCAGATTTTTAATTGCGAAAGTTCTTAAAAATACGGAATTGGACTTCAGAAATCAGTGAAATATTCAATATTTTTTAAACAGAAATAAACAACTTACTAAATTTTATTTCTGTATAACGTTGAATATTAAAACCAAGATGGTGGCTATCAGAATGGCGGGAGCTGTCAAACTGACAGCTGAACATGCCAGCACATCGTTGGGATATAAATTGGGTGGTAAAGGCTCTTCTCCGCCTTTACAGTACTCGTTTCTCGACTGTAGGAACAAAAACAAACTATTAATAATATGAACATAGCAGTATTTTTTAAATAAATACAATTCTAATAACCAGGACCTTTTGTATAGGGACGTTGAATCCAATGTAGAGGCCATCTTAAGTAGATCACAGGCCAATAAAGAGGGAACACAGACCACTGGCCATCATAGGTGGGGCAAAAGTACAACAAAAGCGAAATTTCATGTTTCTAAATTGTCTGAATGGATCAAGGTTGATCCGCTGTTCAAATTCCCACAGCCCACGAAATTCAAAATTTCCTGCGTTTTTCATAGACGTATAAAAAAGGCGGACAGATTCTCGCTAGCAAAAAACTGTGTCTATCGGAGTCTGCCAGCTCGCTGTACCTACAAACCGGACCTACAGACCTACGCACACATTTCTCAAGACATGCTGTATTATTATCTTACCATATTATGAATGGTTGACTGATGTGTGTGTGAATGTGTGCGTGCGCCTGTAAGTACAGCTAGCTGGCTGACTCCGATAGACACAGTTTTTTGCTAGCGAGAATCTGTCCGCCTTTTTTATACGTCTATGGCGTTTTTTTGCAATTTGCAGGTCAGTGTAAGATTGTGACCTGTCCATCTCCACTCCACTTTTGTTGGTATATTTTGGTAAGAATTACTTACCGCAAATTCTTCTCCACACAGTTCTCTGCAAGGAGGACAGACGACCCCTCCTTTGTGGAGCCATCCCCGTTTAATTATCCTTATCTGCAACACTTGACTCGCGTGGAAGCAAGTGTAGGAATAGTTGCCGACCTATAGCAAATAATAATTAAAGTTAATATCTCAAGCCAAAATTAAAAGGAGAGGGGAGAAGTTAGAACTTCTCCCCTCTCCTTTTAATTTTGGCTTTTTGGCTTTTAATTTTGCGTAGACGCATGCCGCAGTCGTTCTATGGATGGGTGACCCTCGGAAAGCATCCCAGCTGTCATTCGTAGATTTGTGACAGTCGGTAGTCAGAAGCCCGAAAGTCTAACAAACAGAATTATTACGGAGTATCGTGTTACCCAGTAACTGGGTTGTGGAGGTCAGATAGGCAGTAGCTCCATGTAAAATACTGGTATTCAGCTGCATCCGGTTAGACTGGAAGCCGACCCCAACATAGTTGGGAAAAGGCTAGGCAGATGATAATCTTAAAAGCCAAAAGGGGGTATACAGAAGTAGAATAGAATAGAATACTCTTTATTATGCACACCATTTAAATTACTGGTTACAACTTGAGTTTGGTTTTTTTTTTGAAGTATGCGCTAACAGCACAATAAGAAGATTGAGCATTTGTTTATATTTACCACAATGTGTAGACGACCGCTTTCGCATTTATATTTATAGCAACCGGAGCCCCAGTGTTGCCATTCTCTTATCTGAAAAAAAAAAACCAGAAAAACTAAGTACATTTAATTTTTTATGGACCGATGGCCAGTGGAGCAGACGAGATCTGGAGTGGAGACCGCGTATCGGTAAGCATAGTGTGGGACGCCTCCCAGCTAGATGGATCGACGACCTGAAGAAAGTGGCTGGGGCAGACTGGATGCGGAAGGCGGAGGACAGGGTGTTGTGGCGCAACCTTGGAGAGGCCTATGTCCAGCAGTGGACTGCGATAAACTGAGTTGAATACACAGTTCAGTACAATTCAACTATCTGACATACACTTTGGTTGAAAGGTACAGAAATGAAAGGAATAGTCGATAATGAAATATAACTTTTTTTATAGGTATGTCACAGATCCATACCTCAAAAGGAAAAAAACGGAACCCTTATAGGATCACTTCGTTGTCCGTCTGTCTGTCAAGACCCCTTTTTCTCAGGAACACGTAGAGGTATCAATTTGAAATTAATATCCCTTGGATCTCTAAAAAATCAAGATTCTAACGTAAAAGTCTTTACTGGTTTCGTTGGCGATAAAATAATTTGTACTTAATTTACTCAATACTCAATATGTTATTGCATTCCATAATGTGTGCATAAAATAGTTGGTATGTTAAAACATCGAATCAATTATGGACCCTGTCGGGCACAGCAAAGTTAATTTTTAATAGGAGAGAGGAGGAAAGCCCTTTTTGTTAAATAAGGTTGTCTATTGTTTGCCCGAAGATTATATGCCATAATCATCATTTTCCCGAATTTCATTTGCCCGAATGTTTCATTTGCCCTAAAAGACATATACTTTTAATTGCCCGAATTTTAGATACCATAAGATACGAATGCCATAAGTATTGTTTGCCTTATTTTTATGTGCCATAATAATTATTAGACATAATATTTAAATGGCATACTTATTAGCTTTCTGGCTGTCGATGTCGATGGGTGCGCAATGTTTGGTATAATAAGAATAAACTTATTTATTCTGTGCATGGTTTTTTTTTCTGTGCATGGTTGATGGTGGGCTAGGTCGACGGAGCCCCGCTTCGCGGGGCTCCTACTTCTGTGTGGTTTATAAAAAAAATAACCACGAAGGGGATGGCGGGGTCTATTCGCTCGCTTCGCTCGCTCACACGACCCCGCCATCCCCTTCTAGCCTAACCTGTCCGAGTCGGGGTGCCCTAAAGTCCCAATTGCATCCAATTTCTCTTGATATAAACAACCGTTACACACCCGATGTCGATGGCAAATTATGTTATGGCATATCATAATTATGGCATGTGATAATTAGGGCATGTAATAATTAGGGCTTACAATGATTATGACAAATGATGTAATGGTAAGTGACTTTATGGGAAACAATGATTCTGGCACGTGACTAATATGGCAAATGAGAGTAGGGCAAATGAGTATTATGTCGTATGACATTATAAGGCTGTTGACTATTATGGCAAATGATATTAGGGCAAATAAAATTTGGGTAAACGGCGGTATACCGTTAAATAAATATTAAATTAAAATAGTAACATTTGCTTTTATGGTATTTATATTTTCTAAAAGTATTTTTATATTATTTAAGTTTGGAATGGCAGGAATCCCCGGGATGCGGGAAGCACAGAACCGGTCGAAGTGGCGGTGCTTGGGGGAGGGCTATATCCAGCAGTGGATACGTCTTTCATCTTTTACTATAGAGAGGCTATCAGAAAAAATGTCATAGAAAAACTGTTATCCCATATCTCAGTGACGCCATCTAGCATAATATAGCAAAATTACATAATAGCCAAGTTTGACCTGATACACTTTTACCGACACCAATCTTTGATTAACAACCGTCAGAGAGTTTGACCTAACTAAGAAAATTATTTAATTTATCGAAATACTTGGTAAATTATAAAATACTAACAAAAATAAACCGAAGTTATGTCCAGTCGTTTTACCATAACGAGATTTGCAATATCGTAATGCGCTACTAGTACTATATTTTCATAGCAAATAATTTTCTTTTGATATACACGAATGCGACTTGACATGTAAGCGTACCACACAAGACTGAGCGACTTTTGACCACTAGGACATAAGTATCGGATTACGATTTTGTTCGCTATGTCTCGTCTATTGTTAAGTAAATAATTTAATGTCTTTGGACGGAAATAACTAAGAATAAATACCTGTCTACAAGATTTCTGCTCCCAAACTCTGTCGCTATGGTCAAAACATTTTGAATGAGCACCATAATTCTCTAAAGCGAAGTTCACATCCGTTTCTGTAAAAAAAAAACATTGATTAATACAAAATTCAGCGATGGCTGAGCGATAGAGCCGACATCATCTCGATTCGGTGGTACAAGATCCATAGTACAGATTCACAACAAAACATGATGATACAGCAATTCAGTTAGCCGACGTTCGCACGGACGTAAAAATATCGCGGCGGAATTTTTTCGCGCACTGGATTTTCAACTCTCGGTCAACACCGAGCATCAACTCGGCTCAACAGCCGAGCATTGAGAATCCAACCCAACAACAACAGAGTGCATTCTAGCGCATCGACAAAACACACTGTTGGATTTTCAACTCTCGGCGGTAAGCAGAGCGTTGAAAATCCTTTGCGCCAAAAGAAATCGCCGCAATATTTTTACGTCCGTGCGAACGTCGACTTAGTATTTCACTTTTCAGTATTTAACAGTAGGTACGTCACGAACAGATGGCGTTACAGTAAAAAAAAAAAAATACAAGCGACTTCCAAAAACAACACTACAAAGTGAAAAATAACTTTAATTTCGGAAGTCGGTGTCTAGTTAAATGTATTTTCGTTTTTTGCCACCGACTTCCGAAATTAAAGTTATTTTTCACTTTGTAGTGTTGTTTTTGGAAGTCGGTTGTATTTTTTTGTAAAAATGTTTTTATTTTTCACTTTTTAGTTGTGGTACCTTCCCCACACAAATTCTAATACCACTACCTGCAAAACACACTAGAACATCATCCATATAAAAGTGGGGAAAAAATACGTATTATTGAAGCTAACTCAAAAACTACCCAAGCAAAGTTAATCAATTTTATATGGGGCCAACTGTGATGTATACCCTCTCGAATAAAACAAAAAAAATCCAAATCGGTCTAGCCATCTTCGAGTAATCGGGGAACATACATAAAAAAAAATAAGAAAAAAAAAAAAGGTTCCGACGAATTGAGAACCTCCTCCTTTTTGAAGTCGGTTAGAAACATACTAACATCCTAGGAGTATAAACCATAATTTGATCAGTTTCGGCAAGTTCCTGTCTCCTTAAACTTATTAACTGATAAACTAGAATATTTCGTGGTTATAAAAACGCAACAATCACCTGAGCAATCGTCCGTTGTCCCACTGCACATGTCCTATGTACACATCATAAAAATCTGCTTAGCCTTTTCCCAACTATGTTGGGGTCGGCTTCTAGTCTAACCGGATGCAGCTGAATACCAGTATTTTACATGGAGCGACTGCCTATCTGACCTCCATACAACTCAGTAACTGGGTAATACGATATCGCTTGGTAAGACTTTCGGGCCTCTGATGACCCCTAATGACTGTCAAAGATCCACGAATGACAGCCGGGACCAACGGCTTAACGTGCTTTCCGAGGCACGGATGGGACTTGGTATGTAAAGATGGTCACCCTTCCACGGCCCAACCACGGCAAGCGTAGCTTAACTTGATCAATCGACCCGTACTTTGTACACAAATAGACTATGTCTTCTATTAAAATATAGGATACTTTTTATAGATATAAATATGAAAGTTTTTCTTGAAAACTTTGGAAAAAACTGCAACAAAAATGCTTACTAGGTGTATTTTCCTCATAGGAGCAACGGCTGCCCCTGACCAGTACGCTCTTGTGTCTCCATGTGAACTCCTGGAGGTAAGGACAGTAGTCTGCCAGGGACACTGAGCCCCCGTAATGGGCTTCTTCACCAGGTGCCACGTTGGGTAACGTGTCGAAATGCTGGAAGAAGAAATACGGTTTTAGAAGACACTGAAGTTTCATCACAGAAACACCGCTTACAAAAGATGTAGATTGGTTATACATGCTCCGCAAGTCATCATCTGCCTAGCCTTTTCCCAACTATGTTGGGGTCGGCTTCTAGTCTAACCGGATGCAGCTGAATACCAGTATTTTACATGGAGCGACTGCCTATCTGACCTCCACCACCCAGTAACTGGGTACGATACCCCTTGGTAAGACTGGTTGTCAGACTTTCGGGCTTCTGACGACCCGTAACGACTGTCAAAAATCCACGAATGACAGCCGGGACCAACGGCTTAACGTGCTTTCCGAGGCACGGAGGAGTCTGGGTATGTAAAGATGGTCACCCATCCATGGACCAATCCCGGCAAGCGTAGCTTGACATGATGGATCGACCCGTGCGACTGTTACCTATTATTTAGCCACGAGCTCCTCCTGTTCATAATGATGAGTACAATGCCCCTTTAAAAAGATGGCCATGAATTCAATTTCATCTTGTCGTGTTCATTAGTAATATTTATTAAAGTTTAATAAATGGTGGCATAAATATCATAATATAAACTTAATGTAAATGTAATTTTTTAAACTTATATTATGATATTTATGCCACTGCATAAATATCATAATATAAGTTTAAAAAATTACATTTATTATTTCTCAGTGCGCACGGCTACATATCAAGCTATGAATTTCCAGTATAAGCTGATCTCGCATTGTATAGGATTTCCTTACAATGAGAGGTCAGTGTAAACTGGAAATGTATAGCTTGATGTGTAGCCGTGTGTACATTAAGTTCTTAATATTAATAAATAGTTTCACATATACTACCGTTACCGGTGTAGCAATATTAATAGAATATATACAGGGTGTCCCGTAAATAATGGATAACCTCTTAAGGGGTCATTGTACTCATCATTATGAACAACTTTTACTATGGGACCAAACCTGAAATCACGAAAAAAAAATCAGTTGTTCCCTACATTTATGTTCGCGTAACTCGTCTAAATGTAGGGAACAGCAGATATTTTTTTCGCGATTTCAGGTTTGTCCTAAAGTAAAAGTTGTTTATAATGATGAGTACAACAACCCCTTAAAAGGTTATCCTTTATTTACGGGACACCCTGTATATTGATCGAACAGACAAATAGTAAATAATAACAGCCGCACGGGTCGATCCATCAGGTTAAGCTAACTTGCTGGGGTTGATCCGTGGATGGGTAACCATCTTTACATGGAAAGCACGTTAAGCCGTTGGTCCCGGCTGTCATTCGTGGATCTTTGACAGTCGTTACGGGTCGTCACAAGCCCGAAAGTCTGACAACCAGTCTTACCAAGCGGTATCGTATTACCCAGTTACTGGGTTATGGAGGTCAGATAGGCAGTCACTCCTTGTAAAATACTGGTATTGAGCTGCATCCGGTTAGATTGGAAGCCGACCCCAACATAGTTGGGAAAAGGCTAGGCAGACGATGAGACAAGTAAAATCAAGAAGTGACACCATGAGTTTAAGTTTAAGTTTGGGCTCTTAACAAACTCTGGCCATGAAAATACGAGATAATCCCTGGTTTAATACTGTATACCGGTTCTGAAAATATCAAAAAAAAATCTTAGGCACACACAATGGTTACCGGGAGAACCGAAAAAATTGAGTTATAGAAACCATTGAATTGGGCATTACCTATTGCCCGATGATTGGCAGAGTCTATTACCAGCATAGGAGTTTCCAAACCTTTGTTTATTAACCTTCCCGTACATTTATATCCTAGAATTAGCAATATTTGTAATAACAAAACGATGTCTATTTGCAACTTTAATAGAAACTAGAAAACGAAGTACACATCATCATCTTCCTGCCCTTATCCCATATTACTTGGGGTCGGCGCAACACGTTTTCTTCTTCCATTCTCCCCTGTCAACCGCCACGCTATCATTCACTCCCTTCTCTTTCATATCAAAACGAAGTACACCTATGAGATCACAATACCAGAATCTATTATGCACGGGCGTATTTAAAACTACCTTATTAAAAAAAAAATGTGATTTGTATGGCACCTGTAACCTTTAATAAAATACCTGACGAAATTAAAAACTTTGCGTTACAAAAATTTTAAAAACGTTTTACAGAATTACTTGTAAATAAATGTTATTATTCTGTGCAGGATTTCTTTAATGATATTTTTTTTGTAATCTCTTTATTGTTCTCTACTTTGTATTAAATTTACATGCTATCCATGCGTCAGGTTCGTGAACAAGCGCTGTCAGTGAAGGCTGGTTATACCTTAGCGGCCACGGCTTATTTTAATTTAATTTAAATATTTGAATTGTTTTTTTTAAGGACGCTTTTAACGTTCTGCATCGTTCTCACATGTAAAATTTCAACATGAATGATGTAACCATTATTTTGTAACCATATCTTGATTTAAAAGAGTGTCCGTGGAGTTTCTTGCCCGTTCTTCTCCATAGGTACCTACTATGCTTTGGAATGGGCGCCTAGCTTCATCTTTCTGACTGACCGACCCCTTGACAATTCAAAAGTGCCTGTAATTGGTTTAATTAAAATAAATGCTTTGAGTTTGAGTTTGATACTATGGCAGAATGTACATGGATCCTATATAATTTAACTACTTATTTTTTTGTACAGTTGGCTGCATCAATTGGGTACCCCAGTTGTATTCAAATTTTAATACAACTGGGGTTCCCAATTGATGCAACCCACTGTACCTACATTCAAAGCAAATAAAGAACTATTCTATTCTATTCAAACATACCTGATAAGCCCTCGGCAGTATAGTGTCGTGGCGTATAAGATTGCACAGCACCACCGCATTCCGACGCGGTGAACACTCCGTTCTCAGCGGATTGCCTTTAATTCTCTCACAGAAGGGAGCTGGATTCTTCCGTCTGTAGAAAAAGATGTATTTTTTTTAAGAATAAAGCTCTATGATTGGCTGTAAATATTTTGGGATGACCAATCACAACAGCAGAAATGGGTTTTGACAGCAAATTTTTTGACACGTGGCCAAAATTGGAACAACGCGGCCATCTTGTTTTTCAATACAATTTCGCGAAACAATTTTAACAGCGCTTATGAATGTCACTCGAGCGCTAAGTGTTTTTGAATTTGGCAACAGATTGACCGAGCGAGCGTAGCAACTCTGCTTCTGCTTCTAAGTCTGGCATTTGCAAGTCTGTCAGTTTGTTGCAGTAGCAAAAAAAAATACGACCTGTAGAGGAGTACCTGTACAGGTCGTATTTTACAACCGATCTGGACGAAACTTGCTATACAGGTTTTACGACTTTATAGATTTTTTTTTACGTTGGGATTTTTCGATTGGATGGGTACTTCCTCCAAAAAGAGGCAAAAAGGCGGCTACTGGATATCTCCGCCTTATGAGATCCGATTTCGATGGTTCTTTTTTTATGTGAAAGGTAATTACTTTAAGTTGGTCTCATAAAAATTTAAACGGTGACGTAAAAAGGCCTATTATAGTGACTTAATATTAAGTTTTTTTATTGTAACAAAATATACTCACTCTTTCAAAGCAGTCCCGTTAAAGCTTGTACCAATTATAGGAAAATGTTAGTTTATGAAAAATAATAGAATAAACTCAAGCCAACGGTACGAGATAAATACATAAAACTGCAACTTATACAAATATCAACTTTAAACTCAAGTAATCTAAGTTGATTTTTGAATGAAAAAAAAACTCTCAATAACTTCATAAAATAATTTTAGTTACAATGAAAACTGAACCATACGCAATTAAGTTAAAGTTTTTAATCCCAAAGCATGAAATTTATCTCGTCTCGTTGGCTTTTAGTATACAGGTAATCACAATTTTCAATTGAATCTAATACTACGCTACAAGATTATTGTGGCAAGTGACCAAAATCAGAACTAACTCCGCCATATTGTTTTGAAAACTGTCAAATTAGTTCCGCTTAGATGGCGCTAAATGTTTGTTACTTTCATTCTTTCATTCAACTGCCAATGGAGTTCCTTGCTGAAAACTTTGCCGCGAGATGGCGCCAAGTGTTTCTTCTTGTCGCCGATTGGTCGTTTTGTCTTTTATCCGCTCATCCGTGGCGATATCAAATTTTGACGTCCATTTTCGCGTCTGTGACGGCCATTTTGGCGCGAAGATGATTTTGACAAGTGACAAGCACACAGCGCTCTCTCGCGGCGAAACAAGAACCCCAAAAACACGGTTGTTCCGATAAACAGCCCCATTTCATGTTTACCATCAAAGCCATTCAATTGCCAAAATATCCTTGTAGAGCTCAATCACAGTCTAATAATGATACAGTAGTTTATCTTCATACAAACGAGCACGGACTTAAAAATGTCGCGGCGATTTGTTTTCGCGCACTGGATTTTCAACGCTCTGCTTAGCGCCGAGAGTTCAAAATCCAACAGTGTGTTTTTTCGACGCGCTAGAATATACTCTGTTATTGTTAAGTTGGATTCTCAACGCTCGGCTCAACAACGAGAGTTGAAAATCCAGTGCGCGATAAAATCCCGCCGCGATATTTTTACGTCCGTGCGAACGTCGGCTTACTCAACAGTTCGAGCGCGCGGTAGTTACGCACGGACGGACACGTATTTATCTACCGAGCGGCCGTAGGTAAATAATTCAGTCACTACCCATATACTGTAGCTTTGCGGTGAACCACTTTTTAATCTTATTACAATAGCAATAAGGTCGAAAATTGGTTCACCGCAAATACCCACGATGGTACATTAATACAACACAAAGCACACCCCAAACGATATTATAGATGTTTTAAATATTGAAAAAAAACACAATAATTATTGTAGAAACAAGATTTCTTAACACAAAGGTATTTTTACTTATCAATGTTTTACGTTTCCATAATTCCCAGGACAAAGAGTTTTTAAAAATATTTTAATATTATTAGGGGGGATGCGTAGAGGTAGCCTGCGAAATTCAAATTTGCAGGTCAGAGTCAGGTTGTATGTTGATCAAAGTAAAGTTCGAAATCGTTTATAGAATTTATAATCACTAAAATCATCGATACAACTTCCAAGTTCAAAATACCATAATGAATGACTATTTCACGACATCATTACATTTTAGGCCAATTCTAAATAAGAGTGTTGTATTGATTTTTAACCGACTTCAAAAAGGAGGAGGTTCTCAATTCGTCGGTATGTATGTTCCCCGATTACTCGAAGATGGCTGGACCGATTTGGATTTTTTTTGTTTTGTTCGAGAGTGTATACATCACAGTTGGTCCCATATAAAATTGATTAACTTTGCTTCGGTAGTTTTTGAGTTAGCTTCAATAATACGTATTTTTTCCCCACTTTTATATGGATGATGTTCTAGTTTGTTTTGCAGGTAGTGGTATTAGAATTTGTGTGGGGTAGGTACAAAACTAAAAAGTGAAAAATAAAAACTTTTTTACAAAAAAATACAACCGACTTCCAAAAACAACACTACAAAGTGAAAAATAACTTTAATTTCGGAAGTCGGTGGCAAAAAACGAAAATACATTTAACTAGACACCGACTTCCGAAATTAAAGTTATTTTTCACTTTGTAGTGTTGTTTTTGGAAGTCGGTTGTATTTTTTGTAAAAAAAGTTTTTACTAACGATTATAATAGGGATCATTCCTGGGTGAAAAAAAAAAATAATTCCATTTAGTCCGTCAGTCAGATAATAAAAAAAATACTAGACACATATTTTTTGCTTTGTCATATTAATAAAAAAATAATTAGAAAGATAAAACGCATTAAAGTTGGGGAGTGGGGGTTCGCTATGTCATAACTTTATAGTTATGACATAGCGAACCCCCACTCCCCAACTTTATTTATTTTTTACCCAGGAATGATCCCTATTGTAATCGTTAGTGCAGGAGAATGATGATGATGTTATCATCATCATCATTCTCCTGCACTTATCCCAATCTATTTGGGGTCGTCGTAACATGTCCTTTTTTTCCATACTTCTCTATTAGTCGTCATCTCGGTAGTCACCCCCTTTCTAGCCATATCATCTTTCACACAATCCATCCATCGTTTCTTTGGTCTTCCCCTACTCTTATAGCCATCGACATTCATACTCATACGTCATAACTATAACAAACTACGTATAAAATCTGGCAAGGAGTGACCTCATGCCATATTTTAACTACATGTATCGCCGTAATTCGTGTCAAATATTTTTTAATAACCTTACATGACTGACAAAAAAAAATTTAGTTAACATCCCTATTCTGTAAATAAATATTTGTTACGGTCGCAAATCATATTTTGATCAACATTACCCGACTTCAACCTGCAAATTGCAAAAAACATAAGAAAATTTTAATTTGGCGGTTTCGCCTTAACTATTTTTACTATTGTGTTAAGAAATAATTAGTTTCTAAAGAAACACTTACTCCAAAGTAGAATTATCCGTGATAAAGCTTGTAAGAAAATTCAAAGTTCAATAATATTATTTACAAAAATAACTAAATTATAAGTGAAATATGGATGTCAGATCTTAGATTTAGCTAAAGGTAAATATTTTACTGATCATCAAAAAACTTTTTGCGGTTCTAATAATGCACATTTTTTTAAATAATTGAGCCTCTTTTTAATATTCTGGCATTTTGTTACAGTTGTTAGCAGTGCCTTTTTTTTCCAGGGTTGAAAATCCTCATGGATGTCCCCCGCCCTGGGGTGGGCGGAGGGGGTCTGTCAGACTCTTACTAACTAAAAACCACCCCGGTGTTCCCTTCCCTCGCCTGGACCGGGGATCATGGGAACTTGTGCGCCCGGCCCGCGAGAGGAGTGAGATGTTGGACTCCCCCCGCGACGTTTAACAGGAGTGCTCGCGGAACACTACACGCTTTCACCTCGGGTTCAGCTGGATGAGGGGCGGCGGACGTCCCCAAGTCCGCCGTCCCTCCGGACCTGTTTACGGGGGCTGGAAGAGGGCATTCTATGCCCTCAGCCAACGCCCGGTCCGCCTGCTGCGGGTCGGGAGAGTCATTTCGATCTCCCTCTCCCTTTCCGCAGCTTCCTGCAGTTTCACAGAAGGAGATCACCGCATCCCACGACTGCGCAATCATTATATTAGAGTGTTTAATAACATTTTTAGAAGCACAAAATGTGTATTAGTCGAGGTTCAATTTGGGTTCAATAAAATTAATGCTTTAGCTAAAGTACCCGGCCGATAAAATTAATGCTTTAGCTAAAGTACCCGGCCGTAACTATAGCACGTCAAGTTTAAATTTCAACTGTCAGTTAGTAACTACCCAGGCTTGTTCCACAACCCAAAGTATAAAATTTACCTGAACCTTTGCGTATTCAGCCATTGTTTGCAGGAAACCATAGAGAATTTGCAGCCCAGGCCTTTGCCCCAGTCCAATGGCGTTGCATGGTCGTAGTTGGCCCTGTACCAGCCAGTGTCTTCCATTAAAGCGAAGGTTATTCGGCTGAAGACCGAGTTTTGAGTGTGTGTGCCCGTCATTGCTTCGTTCTGTGGAAAGAGATAGGGGGTTTTGAGTATGGAGAAGAGAGCGAGGGGAGATGTTTTGTTTATTACGGCTACGACTAGTAAAAGTTTCTATTTTTAAATGGATTTGTCGACTACAATCTGGGTGATTTTCAACGTTATTAAAAAAAATACCGGCGAAGTGCGTGTCGGACCAAGCACAATGAAGGGTTCCGTACTTAGTTGAAAAGAATTTATCCCAAAAACAAACTTTGCAATTATAGTTGAAAAACATGTTCTCCCACGGTCAATTCTTCAACTGCAAATTTAAATCTGTAATCACCAAAAAAAAAATGTATGTGATAAAATTACAAATTAACTTTCTTCGGACTTTTTCCTTTACCTGTGCTGTGAGACCTTGCTTCATGCCAAACTTCATGATTCTATGTCAACGGGAAGTACCTACCCTATAGGTTTTGATTTACTTGCGAGTATCAAAACATGTCGCATTTAAATGGCCGTATAGACTTACGTATTTAATATTAATTTCAGCTTGATACCTCGACGCGTTCCTGAGAAAAAGGGTCTTGACAGCAGAGGCGGATTTGCCCTAAGGCACATTAGGCCCGGGCCTAGGGCGGCCAATCTGACAAAAAACTGATGTAACAAGAAATAACTGAAAGTACCTAAATATTCTAAAGACTCGCGCACATTATGGCGGGCCGCACTGCACCGCATCGTGTAACAATAATCTTCCTACATCACTCGTATATACAGGGTTACTGGTTATTGACCAATATCCTCTTAAGGGGTCACTGTACTCATCATTATGAACAACTTTTAGATAGATAGATAGATAAAACATTTATTTGGTGCAAAAGATATAGCACAACACACAAAAGTACAATTAATTAAATGAATATAAAAACAAGATGCCAATAATGAAAACAAAAAAAGAAAAGAAAAACGTACATATACAAAAAAAAAAATAAAAAGAAAAAAAAAATTGAGACTATGACGTAAGTACTTTAAAACAAATTGACATCGAACTTACACAGTGCAGTGTGCGTCTCAAGGTTGCACCAAATGGGAGTCCAGCTCAGCATGTGTCAGACAATATACCTGACGCTGATATTCTGCTGGATCCCTGCAGTGACATACGGACGTCGAGCAGACGAGATTAATTGCTGTTGCAATAAAGAGTTATGCGCGGAGTAAAATTGTGTAAGTACCCGACATTTTAATTATGTAAACATTTGCAGTAGCTTCGCATTGGGAAACATTGTTGTTCGTAGGTGTGTTGATTGTGTTTAGACTTAAGATATAGTATTTTATTAATTTATACACATATATATAGTTTTATGTAGGTTAATGTGTAAATGAATAATATTATAATTATAGTGGCGCAGGTGCGAATAAAATATAACGATTTGGCTAAACTAAAATTAAATGTGTTTAAAATAAAAATAAAATAAAGGTAAATGGCATATTGTGTGTGTTAGGTATAATTATTTCCAACAAAATAGCCACAAGTAATCATTACTAAGTACCCCCTTCTGTTCACAGGTTGTGACCACCTAACACGCTAAACAGACAGATTGACTCGGGAAGGACACGACAGCCTGTTATAATATAATGGACGTGTTCGAAACAGTCATCCCTAGTTTTTTCTGCGAGGCGATAAGAAACTTTTACTATGGAACCAAACCTGAAATCGCGAAAAAAAATCAGTAATTCGATTTCGATAAAAGTTGGCAATACAGTAAATTCATTATGCAGTCTATAAGATGGGTGCTGAGAAAGGGGCGGCTGGTACCTATTTTTACTACATGTACTGCGGCCAAGACTGCAAATCCGCCTCTGCTTGACAGACAGACAACGAAGTGATTCTATAAGGGTTCCGTTTTTTCGTTTTGAGGTACGGAACCCTAAAAACAGTTTTGCAAGAATATTTTTAATTAATTTACTGTATTGTTCAATATTCATCATAGTTATTTTCTTTTGTAGCGAAAAAATATTAGAGCACGCAAGATAATATAAGTTTTTGTTATCTCACGATAATCAACCTGCCTAGCCATTTCCCAACTGTGTTGGGGTCAAACGATTTCCAATTTTTTCAGTCACCGGTGCCACTTTCAGACTTCCTCTTATGTACTCATTTCAAGTTCAACCATCAAAAATATAAGGTTTGTTATTCAATATCCAGAGAAACTCCGCTCTGTTTTTAGGGTTCCGTACCAAAATTGGTAAAAAGGAACCCTTATGGTGCGACTCAGTCTGTCTGTCTGTCCATGTGTCACAGTTGGATAGCTCAAGAACTAAATGCTATCAACTTGTAATTTGGAACAATTTTAGATGACGTTTGCCCAACTATTTTGCAAATAAAAAAGAAATATTTTTTTTTTTTGCAACAGGGACTGAAAGGGTTTCTTAAAATTCGAAGTGGGGCTACTAGGAGAAAAGAGCGCTATTTGCACATTCTAAAACATTTTTTCCGTTCCCCTCCTTATCTCCGAAGTTTGCGTGGAGAAAAATCTGAAATTATTCTACGTGATAAAAGTTTATCTAAAGATTACAGGAAAAATAAAACGATGACTCTAAGTAGCACAATTTTTCAGTAATCAGAACGGAACCCTCGGTGCACGAGTCCGACTCGCTCTTGACCGTTTTTTTTTTACGTTCTCACCAACAACTTCTAACGTAGAGTAGAGAATAGAGCACTTACTTCAAAAACCCTCTTCTCCCAGTGTGTCAGTGCTGTACCATCGCCTCCCTGATCTTCTAACTCAGCACCTTCCAACTCCGAACAGTTGAAATGTTCTCGCACCTGGAAAATATACAAGGTACATATTTGAGATACCGCTATTATTGACCGCTGACAATGTTTAAAAAAATACTTTTCAAACTACTGCTATTTAAAAGATATTATACCATTAAGGAATATTTAGAAGACAAGTCAATATAATCTCTAATTTGTAACTTATAATAATTGACATCGCATGATTTTAAATACATTTGCACGCCACGTTATGGCAGGATATGCTGAAATTAAACAACCTAACTATAATATGGTACATAGGGGTCTATGTACCATATTATAGCAAGATGGGATTTTTAAGGCAAAATGGAAGCTATGATTAATACAACGTGTAATGTTAAAAGCGCAAACCCTCTTAAGGGGTCATTGACATCGCGAAAAAAAAATCAACTGTTTAGTACATTTTGACGAATTGTGCGAACATAAATGTACTGAACAGCTGTTTTTTTTTCGCGATTTGAGGTTTGGTCCCATAGTAAAAGTTGTTCATAATGATGAGTACAATGACCCCTGAAGAGGTTTTGCGCATTTAACGTTACACGTTGTATACAGGGTCAGATTAAATTAGTTAGCGAAACTCCGCAGACGTCATGAGTATCAGTGGGGGGCTTGTGGCTAAGTAATAACAGCCGCACGGGTCGATCGATTAGGTTAAGCTACGCTTGCCGCGTTTGGTCCATGGATAGGTGGCCATCTTTACATAGTATCAGTTTATTTAATAATTAAAAATTATCAAAATTACATGTCAATTAGTCATATAATTTACAAAAAAAGAGAGTAGAACACAAGTTATCATTCATTATAAAGATTAATTGAACATACCGAGACTCCTCCGTGCCTCGGAAAGCACGTTAAGCCGTTGCTCCCGGCTGTCATTCGTGGATCTTTGACAGTCGTTACGGGTCGTCAGAAACCAGTCTGACAACCAGTCTACCAAGGGGTATCGTATTACCCAGTTACTGGGTTGTGGAGGTTAGATAGGCAGTCAATCAATCTGCCTAGCCTTTTCCCAATTATGTTGGGGTCGGCTTCCAGTCTAACCGGATGCAGCTGAATACCAATATTTTACATGGAGCGATTGCCTATTGACCTCCACATCCCAGTTACTGGGTAACACGATAGGACTGGTTGTCACAGTTTCGGACTTCTGACGACCCGTAACGACTGTCAAAAATCCAAGAATGACAGCCGGGACCAACGGCTTAACGTGCTTTCCAAGGCACGGAGGGGTTTCGGTATGTAAGGACACCCATCTACGGACCGACCGCGGCAAGCGTAGCTTAGCCTGATCGATCGACCGACGACACGAGGGAGTGACTGCCTCAGATCGGCAGTCGCTCCATGTAAAATACTGGTATTCAGCTGCATCCGGTTAGACTGGCAGCCGACCCCAACATACGAGTAGTTGGAAAAACGCTAGGCAGATGATGACTTTGAATAAATCATCAATCAAAGAATCTCAACTCAAATTACATCAAAGAAATTACACAATCTCTAGTTTTTCAGGGTTTCATGAAGGACTCAAGAATTTGGCTTACTACCCGACTGTGGCGGAGAGTTGTGTGTTTGACTGTATGTATGTTTGTCCGTTCCTATGCGCATAACTACTCAACGGCTGAACCGATTTTGATGAATGATAATTATGTCGTTAGATTCGTCTTTACTGAATATATTAAAATTATCATTTTTGGCGCCAAAATGTTTTTTCCGTAGTCGGGTTGCACTTTTTTAAACTTAATTCGTGTTCTTGTTTTAAATTTAATATTTTCTAAGCTTACCTCCTGAACAACTCTCGGCGTGACGATCATATGGAAGGTCCTCTCCATGTAGCCCCCTCGAATCATCCAGTTCTTTCTTGTAATATTCTTCACCACGCGGTCTGACCATTTGTGGATTTGTAGTCTGAAATAATATTGGCGATTTAATAAAAGGGCCTTAGCACATCTCCGCCGCGAAACCGCGAAACTGCAGTTTCGCTGCTATAGTTTCGCGGCGGAGGTGTTCAGGGCCTTAGTTAACAAGCCGTGTGCCACATGGGATTTACCACCGGCCACTTCTGTTCTAGGAGCCATAGAGAACGAGTTATCAAACAACGCTGGTACAACTAACTTTTACTTATAAAGAGACTAACAGCGTCCCGCGGTTTCACCCGCGTAAGTCTCGAACCCGTAAGAATATCGGGATAAAAAGTATTATGTGTGTTAATCCAGGTTATAATCAATCTGTGGGCCAAATTTCATCAAAATCCGTTCAGTAGTTTTTGCGTGAAAGAGTAACAAAAATCCATCCATCCATCCTCACAAACTTCGTTTATAACATTACTAGCTGCTCCCCGCTGTTTCACCCGCGTAGACCGGGATAAAAAGTAGCCTATGTGTTAATCCCGGGTATAAGCTCAAATTTCATCCTAATCGGTCCAGCCGTTTGAGCGTGAAGAAGTAACAAACATACAAACACTGACTCACAAACTTTCGCCTTTTTATTATTAGTGTAATATAGTAGGAAGCGTAAATGTCCTTAGGGATGAGGAAATGAATATTTTAAAAGGTACTAGTATCATTCTTATTTTGGAAACTCATCCCCTAAGGCCTAAGCCTAGGGGATGAGTTTTAAAAATACGATGATACAACTAAGTTTTAACTCTTTTTTACCGACTTGTACGTTTCTAATTTCAAACATGGCGAACTTCCATACAAACTTCATCCCATATCCCTTTAGTTAGAGGATGAAATAAAATCGTCGGGGGGGTAATTGAGTAACATACGATTAGTAATAGCTTTATATTTTCTTTTTCATTTCTAAAGTACCTTTTATGTGCTTGTTTGAAATAAATGATTCCTCCTTGATTTTGACAGTTCAACAACCTTCATTGCATTATTTACGTAGTTCAGCAGAAAATTTTTAGCAATGGATTATCTATAATATGCTTCAAAATCATTCAGATTGTCATTGAAAATGTGTTACGCAATTAAGGTGATGGTCATAATATGCATGCCATTTTAAAAACTATCCGTAGCAGTCAGCAACAAAAGTCGATTAACAGTTGAGTTTTCTAAATCGTAATTATTGAGAAAAATACTTCATTAAAATCGGAACAGATGTAAATTTTAAAGAAAATTAACTCTTATGTAATAAATGAAATGCTAAAAAGCAGGTTATCATATCATTTTGTGTTAATTTAGATGATGTCAAAAAGTAGCAGTGTTAACCGACTTCTGTTGCTGACCGTACACTCCGCGAGGCCTAAGCTGAGCTTTGCATTTGTGTGAGTGATCACCAAAGAAGCGGAGTTGCGTCGTGCGAGGAACGCACTGCGCCTCAGGCCGATTGCCAAAAAGCAGTATAAACCGGTTTTAAACCAAGCAAAGGACGCGTCGCGCTCTAGGCCGGACGTCATACCTACACTATCTATGTGCACTCACACAAATGCAAAGCTCAGCTTGGCCTCGCGGACTGGACCTACTTTTATAATTGGTCAAACGAAAATTCCCATTGTGTTATTTTATTTAATGATAAAACTAGTTCCTGTTTTCGTATTTTGCCCATGTATGTTTATTCTAAATCTTAGCTAGAATTTAGAGGCATCTTTTTTTATGGAGTATACTTACTCTTCATCCATAGGTGGATTTCCGGTGTCTGGTCGTCTTTCAGTCAATGGATCACCATTTTCGTCTCTGGAATGTAAGCAAAGCGAATAAACACTTTGATTATAATATGTGACTACAAACTTAGCTAAAACTATTAAAAAACTAAAATATGGCGAACACCAAACACCACGGCCTGTCTTGCAGCCGAAGTGCGGGTCGCTTAGCACGGCACGCGAACATCAATGACATCATCCGACGAGCCCTTGTCACCGTCGGCGTTCCAGCTGTATTAGAACCCAATGGCTTGGCACGCGACGATGGCAAGAGACCGGACGGCATGTCTTTATTTCCATGGAAGTTGGGAAGGCCTTTAGTGTGGGACGCAACGTGTGTCGATACTCTTGCGCCATCCCATCTTCCTGGCTCTGCATGCTGTGCTGGCACTGCTGCTGCGGCTGCGGAAAACCTCAAGCGGCGGAAGTATACCTTATCGGCAATTATATTTTCGAGCCGTTTGGGGTTGAAACCCTTGGGCCGTGGGGTCCGAGTGCTCATAGTTTGTTCAACGAAATCTCCAAACGGCTGGTTGACACTTCCCGTGACCCAAGGGCTGGCTTTTACCTTGGCCAGCGGCTTAGCATTGCCATACAACGTGGCAATGCCGCCAGTCTCTTGGGTACTTTACCAGTCGACAGCGATGCGTGTGACTACATTAATAAATTGAAAACTTTAGAATAAAGTGAATATAGGTGATTTTTGCTGAATTTATAGTTTATGAAACTGTTGCATAATGAGGGTTATTAAAACACGAGTGTGTGTTTGTATCACAGGAGTGTTTTAATACCTAATTATGTGCAGTTTAATTCACTAGTTTATCTACACTCATGCCATGCCGGTGATGAGAAAACATAAAAAGAACGCTGTTTTTTCCATTAACAAACGTTTATTTATATAAACTATTACAAGAGAGCTGATCAGAAGTATACGTATCGTTTTGTCACACCGGAAACGTAAAAACCCTACCATAGACACAAAATATTTTTTTTTTTTACTTTATAAATATATTCTATGATATGAATATTTGTCATAAACATGCTGGGCCCTCGGCCAAAGCTAATTTAACAGAATTAAGGACGCTGTTACAAATGGGTAATCAAATCATTACTTTTTTTACACAAAAGTATGTTTATTAAATAAAATGCTGTACATTCTTAAAATATTTTTTGCCCAAACTGTTGACAGATGTGCATGGTACGATTGTGAACTATAAATATAATTTTAATAAACATACTTTTGTCTAAAAAAGTAATGATTTGACTACCCATTTGTAACAGCGTCCTTAATAAAAACAAAAACCACGCGTGACACAAAATTAGAAGTTAAACATAAACAAACACTACCGGAGCCACAGATTAATACAGATGGGACATTCCGCAAAACCATTTAAATAAAAAGCGACTCTTGCTACGACACAATAAAGTGCAATTCAGGTCGCTCAACGCTTCATTACCTACAGTTATATTCACCTATAAGTTGCCTCTCTTTCTATCGCGTAACTCTTATACCTTCTGACACGTTAGGGTTGTCTTCTTTTACGACGCGGCGCGTGAGTGAGTATCGAACTAACGTGCGAGCCGGCCGGTGCGCGGCAGCCCACACTGAATTGACCCAGTGAGATGAGCCCGCCGCGTACTTGTAGCTTCATACCTAAACTGCGGAGTGTCCCATCTGTATTAATCTGTGCCGGAGCACAAAGTTTTTCTGGTTTACTTGTACGTACCTGTAAAATGCGAATAAGGACACGCTGAAGCCCAGCGCGTGTAACATTTCATGTTTGACAGTTGACAGCACTGACGGGAGATCTCGGTACTTAGTTGACAGCTCGCCTGGGCAGAAATTCGCGTGACCAGCTACGGGCCTGGGGACGAAAAAAAAATGTGTAAGCATGCACATCATTTATTTAGTATACATAATGAATTTCTGTAACCCAAACACGGACATGTAACGTAAATAAATGTATTTTGTATATGGAGGTCACTTTTGGGGGGCAAATAAGAAAATTTAAAAAAAAGTTTTGCAAACTGTACCGTGTAACATATCGTATGAAAGGGCTTACTGTGAGGGCCGCAAACAGATTTTTTTTATAATTTTAAAAGAAATTGTTTCAAAGTTATTTAAGAAAAATATACGAAAATTGACCATTCCCACCTTATCTCCAAAACTACTGAGCCTAAAATTTTGAAAAAAAAAAAAAATACTGAAAATAGTTCTATACCAGGAAAATCTATACGAAGTCTATGTTCTTAAAATAACATGGCAAAATTTCTGAATATTGTGCGTACAAACTTACATTTGCAGTTGGCATATAGGTGAGAACATGTTTTTCAACTAATTGTAGTTGAAAAACAAACAAACTTAACATTGGTTAAGTTTGTTCTTGGGATAAATTCAGCCTAACTACAGAACCCATCATTGTGCGAGGTCCGACACGCACTTGGCCGGATTTTTTAATAAGGTACTACCAGCAACGAAAATTGATCAGTGTTTTATTTAGAATATTTCTTAAATTAAAATACACTTTTGCTAATACTCGTAAATTAAAATGTTGGAAACCAGTGTATTGTATTCACTGCCTCTCAGCACTTAGCAGTCTAATTTTGGTAACTCACTGTACCAAAAATTCATTTTTGTACGTCAATGAATTACTTGAAAAAAATATATAAAATATTTTGTTATGAATACTTTCAATATTCTAAAAATACAAAAATTCTCCCAAGCACTTGAAGAAAACAAACAGTTAACAAAGTTAAGCAACACACTTCAAGGTATAGAACGAGATGAATGACCTGTCTAACGCAGACTCCTGCTGACAATGCGACGCGTACGCCACCGTCTGTCCTCGTCGACATCGCTCCGTCTCTACCGCACTCACGTATAGCACGAAGTCTGTGTCTTCTACCCCTTGGAAGTCTTCTTCGTCTGCTGTCACTGGAGAGAGAAGAGAATATGACGTCACGTAAACAGTCCACCAGAAGGTCTATTTTCAAAGGCTGAAAATAGACCAACATAAAAAACAGTGTGATGTATGTATACTGACCGTACCATCGGCAAACTTTCCGTTGAACCACTTTTCAACCTTATTGCTTAGTAATAAGGTCAAAAGTCAACCCACAGCAGCAGGTCAAGTTACTACAAACTGTGAAATTTTCTCATTCGATTTTGAACTTATATCGTTTTTTTTTTTTTTTTTTTTTTATGTATTATATGTTCCCCGATTACTCGAAGATGGCTGGACCGATTTGGATTTTTTTTTGTTTAATTTGAGAGGGTATACATCACAGTTGGTCCCATATAAAATTGATTAACTTTGCTTTGGTAGTTTTTGAGTTAGCTTCAATAATACGTATTTTTTCCCCACTTTTATATGGATGATGTTCTAGTTTGTTTTGCAGGTAGTGGTATTAGAATTTGTGTGGGGTAGCTACTACAACTAAAATGTGAAAAATAAAAACTTTTTTACAAAAAAATACAACCGACTTCCAAAAACAACACTACAAAGTGAAAAATAACTTTAATTTCGGAAGTCGGTGGCAAAAAACGAAAATACATTAAATTTAACTAGACTCCGACTTCCGAAATTAAAGTTATTTTTCACTTTGTAGTGTTGTTTTTGGAAGTCGGTTGTATTTTTTTGTAAAAAAGTTTTTTATTATTTAATAAATAAACTACTGACTGAGTGTAGGTTACTTGGAACAAAAAACCTCAACGAACGAACGCAGTGACATAAAGTGCGTGGGTTGCCATTGCCATAATACGATTTAAAATTTCCCATCTTATTGTTCCCCAAATTATTGTAAAAGGTGGCTTCACTTTTGATGTTGGCGGCGCTCCATCTTCCTTTTTTTGTTGATCTGACAGACCCGGGGGGGGGGGGGGGGGGCTTTGTTTTATAATATGTAACCTAATGATATCTTTACCTGGTACATCAGTCCCATCACTGATAGAATTTCCATCAATCTCTGAGGGTATCTCATCATTCAATCGGATCTGCCGCGGCAAAGCTCTGCAATTATGACCCGTACTGTTACACACGTAGCAAAGCTGGAAAACAACAAAATACAGTGTTAAAATATCATAGGTACTGCTAACCCTTGGACGGAACCTCACTCAAGTGAGCGCACACAATACAGGGTGTTTGGTAGATGGGTGCAAAGCCTGAAGGTGGTGATATCTTAGACCATTTAGAACTTATTAAGCTAAACTTGTCTTAGACGAAATCTGTTCCTTGTATTTTTTTTTTAAATTCTAAGGTTTTTAAAAATAATACCCATTTTTTTTTTCAATAAACGGTTAATAGTGTCCAGTAAAAGCTGTTATTTTATTATTTTTTATTTATGTAATGTGTGATTACTCAAACAAAATTATTCCCAAGCATCTGTGTCATCAGAGAAACATTCTACGTAATATTCAAGTTTAAGAAACTTTTAAAAATCAAGAAAATGTTTTGTTTAATAGTTTGTTTAAAAGTCGGCATAATAAAAAAATTTAAAAAATAGCCTCAGTTGTTCAAACCTTTTTGAAAACATGCTTGGTTAGTGCCCTTTCTTTTGAGGTACTATTTACGCAGATGTCTCATCAACTCTTGGAATTAGGATGTACACCCCCTTCAGGCTTTGCACCCATCTACCAAACACCCTGTATATAAGGTGCTACAAAAATATCTGCCACGGCTTCAATGGGAGATAGTATTGTGGAGGTTTGATGCTTTGATCAAGCCTTGACAATATTATACTGGCTGACATTCAATCATTCAAATATGGAATGTCTTCTATCAAGAAAATGATTCTCGATTTCTTAATAGGATGACAGATAGATTCTGGCGAGGGCTCCGCGTAGAACCAATTTAGATTTATAATTTAACTGAAGCTTAAAATTACAGAGGGCTTCAACCCCATATAACTAGTCCCTCTTGTTTTATTGGTAATTAAAGTAGTAAATCTCCTTCTGTGAGGTTCGAGCCCTCATAGTATTGTGTATATAAATTACAATAGTGAATAAATTTCGTACCCCGGAATAATTAAATCAATTTGAGAAAATAAAGTAATCAAATAAACATCTACTTTATTCTGCATAACGTGGTTCACAAACTACTACCTCTTTCCATAGACCTTTTTGTAATGAACAAATAAATCAATTCAATATGCACATTTTTTTATATGAAAAAATTTGGGTACATATCAAAATCCCGAATTTTAAAAGACCGAATTTTAAAATACCAATGGACGAAATCCCGAAAATTGAAACGCCGAATGGTTGTATGGTCGAAAGTTTCAAATCCCGAAAGTTCATTTGCCCGAAAGTTTAAAATCCCGAAATTGTCAAAAAATTGAATTGTCAAATTGTTGAAATTCTGTGTAAAGGGTTTAAAGTAACCTTACCAAATCTAACCTCGGGTTGCCCTTCGCTCGCTCTTGTCTCCTATGTTGACGAAGCCCCGCTTCGCGGGGCTCTGTATAAAGGGTTTAAAGTAACCTAACCAAACCTAACCTCGGGGTGCTCATCTATGAGTAATCGCGGGAACTACGTCGCCGCTCTTTGGGATTTCATCCATCGGTATTTCGTCCATTCGGGATTTCGTGTTTCGATATAACGACTATCGACATTTAAAACTTTCGGTATTTTGAATTTCGGTCTTATGGACGTCGGTATTTCAATCATGGGTATTATGATCTTTCGGGATTGTGATACGTACCCAAAAATTTATACCATAAGATCAATAATATAACTTCACTATTGTAAACTATATACACAATACTGTCTCCCATTGCAGCCGTGGCAGATATTTTTATAGCGTCTTATATGTTTCCTGGATAACAAAAAAGAAATTCTATCTAGTCCGTCAATCAGATAATAAAAAAATATTAGACACGTATTTTTTGCTTTATCATAAATAATCAAAATTATCTTAAAAAAAAATATATGTATGTAAGTTATTAAAAAAAATTGGCCAAGTGCGTGTCGGGCCACGCGCTGTAATCCGTAGTTGTACAACGAGTCGACTAAGACGAGGACTTTTGTTGTTTCATGAATTTTGAAAAGCCTACTTAGCTGTGATAGTTTTCCTTTTAACTTCGCTATACAGGGTGTCCAGTAAATAGCACGACATACTGCAGGAGGTGATAGCTTGGGTCAATACCTATCAAAACAACACAATATATGTTCAGCAATATCTTATGGATTTTTTTTCATCACTGTAGGTTAAAGTTATGCGAAAAGAAAATCGTTATGTGAAAATTTAAACAAAAAATACTATTTCTTGAAAACATTCTTGTTTTTGATAGAAAAAAGACTTATCAATGAGTAAAGTAACTATTCACGAATAATTTGATGTAAAAAAAAATAATAGAAAAGGAATGTTTCATTACGAGATGCTTAAAAATCTGTTTCAAGGTAGAGATTTTTCGATATTTCGGAAAATTTTGTAAAACTGTAAATCCGTAAGATTTCGCTGAACATATATTGTGTTGTTTCGGTAGGTATTGACCCAAGCTATCACCCCCTGCAGTATGTCGTGCTATTTACTGGACACCCTGTATGTATATACTACTACCGTGAATTTTTTCACCCATCCAAAACTAACCGTTTAGCTGGATGGGGGGGGACACTTGACTCTAACAAAAATTTGCACTTTAAAGCTTAATATTTCAGAAACGGATCCCTAAATTGAAAAAATGTTTTCATAAACCCGAAATATTTTTGAAAGACCCATCCAATAACACCCCACACTATGGGGTAGACGAGAAAAAAAAAACATCCCCAGTTTACGTTTAGGTACAGAAGGTACCCTAAAAAATATGTATATCCATGCCAAATTATAGCTGACGGACAGACGGACGCACATAGCGAAACTGTAAGGGTTCCTTGATGACTACGGAACCCTAAAAAGGAGGGGAAATAATCATAAAGCATCAAAAAATTCATCCGCATCGCTGTCTGTCGACAGGAAAGTTGCCACGTTGTATGGCAATGCTAATTCTTTGGCCGAAAAATAGGCCAGCCCTCTGGTCACGTGTAGAGTCGACCACGGTTGGTCGACTTGGCGAAGTCTCGAAAAACTAAGAGGGCACTCGGACCCCATAGCCCTAGTGTTTCAACCCCAAACGGCTTGAACATATAAGTCCCAATAAGATTGGAGTATTTGCGCTGTTTTGAGTTTAGATAAAAAATTAACACGCAATTAAAAAATAAATCAAAAAGCGTTTAATAGTGGCATCTCATTACACAAAGTTTTACCTCTGCCAAACTGCACAGCAGTTTGTTGGCAGATGTAGCTCCCAGACATCATTTTATCTCTTATCTTTTAAGTAGGCTCTTTATTAAGTTGGGGAGTGGGTACTCGCTACGTCACAACTTTATCAAACGACGTATAAAATCTGGCAAGGAGTGTCGTCATGCCACATTTTAACTCAACGTACGAGTATCGCCGTAATCCTTTGATTATTTACGTAAAAAAAGGAAAAATAAATAAAAAAATAAAATAGCCTTTTATTTCTTACTGTTTGAATATTACAGGAAAATAATATAAATACTGCATGCAATCTTAAAAACATTTCAAAATTCATAATTAATTAAGTACAATTAAATTTGCAATCTCATTAAATATTACTTTATTACATTATTATGATTATTATTTATTATTATTACATTTTATTATTTTAGTTATTTTAACCATTTCAGCTTTACTAGCAAGAACCCCTCTTATTAGAAGGTGAAGGCCTCCTCCAGAGATGACCAACGGTCTCTATCTTCTGCTGTACGCATCCAGCGAGTGCCAGCGACTTTCACAATGTCATCGGCCCAGCGAGCTACGGGCCTACCTCTTTTTCTATGACCTGATGGGCCTGGCCAATACGTTACTCTTAAAGTCCAGCGATCGTCTTTGAGTCTTGCAATATGTCCAGCCCATCGCCATTTTAGCTTTTGCGAATAGTTGAGAGCATCTATCACTTTAGTTTTGAGTCTTATACGATGATGGGGTATCTTTTGAATTTTTCGTAGTTTCATGACACTCCTTTCCATGCTTCTTTGACATGATGTTATTTTTGTTTTTAATCGACGGGTAAATTTCCATGTCTGGCAAGCATATGTCAATGATGGCAGTAGGCAGGTGTCCATGACTCTTTTCTTTGTTCTAATAGGCATACCACCTTTGAGTATTTCTTTAAGACTCCAAAACTTTTTCCACGTATTTTTTACTCTTCTTTCAACTTCCAAATCGTTGTTTTGTCGGTCAAATGAAATCTGTTTTCCAAGGTAAATGTAGCTGTTGACATAATTTAAAGGTGTGTTTTCAACGTATATGGGTGTTTCGATGTGATTTGTCATGACGTTTGTCTTGCTTAGGTTTATCTCCAAACCCGCCTTTTTACTTTCTTCATATAGTGAGTTTAACATCGACTGTAGCTGTTTTGTATCCTCAGAAAACAAGACTATGTCGTCCGCAAATCGTAAATGGTTTATGTACTTGCCATTTATATTTAAACCCAGTTTACTCCAGTCTAGTTTGCTTATGATTGATTCTAGCACCGCTATGAAGATCGTTGGGGATACTGGGTCCCCTTGTCTGACCCCCCTCTTTATGTGTATAGGTGGTCCTGTGGTTTCCAGCTTTATTCTGCTTGTGCTATTTTTATAAAGATGTTTTAAAACTCTTATGTACTCAATCTCTACTTCATGAGAGTGCAGAGCTTCCCATATTGATGAGTGGAGAATACTATCGAAAGCTTTTTGATAATCTATAAAGACTATGTATAATGGTTTTTGGAATTCCTGGTACTTCTCAATAAGCATTTCTAGTGAATGGATATGGTCCACAGTAGAGTAGCCTCTTCGAAAACCGGCCTGTTCAATAGGTTGATGTTTTTCGATTGATGTTCTTATTCTCTTTTCTATAAGGGATGAAAATAATTTATAAATTGATGGCAGTAGGCTGATCGGTCTGTAATTGCTGATGTTGTTAGAGTCACCTTTTTTGTAGAGCAAGATTATGTCTGACTCGGACCATTGTCTAGGGGTACATGAAGAATGCAATACCATGTTAAAAAGTCGCGCTAGTGGAGTTGCTAGATGTGGGAGTCCTTTCTTTAATGCTTCATTTGTGATCTTATCGGGACCGGGACTCTTCTCTTCCTTGAGTAAGTTAATTCCTCTGATCACTTCTGCTTCTGCTGTCTCGAAAAACTAAGAGGGCACTCGGACCCCATAGCCCTAGTGTTTCAACCCCAAACGGCTTGAACATATAAGTCCCAATAAGATTGGAGTATTTGCGCTGTTTTGAGTTTAGATAAAAAATTAACACGCAATTAAAAAATAAATCAAAAAGCGTTTAATAGTGGCATCTCATTACACAAAGTTTTACCTCTGCCAAACTGCACAGCAGTTTGTTGGCAGATGTAGCTCCCAGACATCATTTTATCTCTTATCTTTTAAGTAGGCTCTTTATTAAGTTGGGGAGTGGGTACTCGCTACGTCACAACTTTATCAAACGACGTATAAAATCTGGCAAGGAGTGTCGTCATGCCACATTTTAACTCAACGTACGAGTATCGCCGTAATCCTTTGATTATTTACGTAAAAAAAGGAAAAATATGTATCCAATATTTTTTAATGACGGACAAGAAAAAAAAATTGTCAGCATCCCTATTCCAAAGCGAACTCATTTGTTTTTAAAGTAAATCATCGCGGATGACGGGGCACCCCGAACTATTCTGTAAAAATCTGTGAGTGTGCTGTCAATAGTGTCAATCTTTAGCATCAGGTGGAATGGCAGCTCACTTCAGGCTCACTTCAAGTGAGATTCAAGTATTCAAGGTGAGATTTTTACAGAATATACCGGACAGTTCGAATTTAACTTAGAACTTGCTGTTGGTAGCCGGGCGCACTCCGCATTTTAGGTATGAAGCTACAAGTACGCGGCGGGCTCGACTTGTCGGGCTAATTCAGCACACCAGCCGGCTCGCACGTTAGTTCGATACTCGCTCACGCGCCGCGTCGTAAAAGAAGACAACCCAACGAGTCAGAAGGTATAAGAGTTACGCGATAGAAAGACAGGGAACTTATAGGTGAATATAACTGTAGGTAATTAACGCTGTGCGACCTGAATTGCACTTTATTGTGTCGTAGCAAGAGTCGCTATTTATTTAAATGATTTCGCGGAAAGAATGCTTCGCATAGGACATACACATAACTGGCGAAATGTGAGTAGGTAATAAAAATTATTTTCGGCGAGCCAACCCAGGAAAATTCGATTGTTAACGTTCCAATAATAAAACGCCAAATAAATTCGTTCGCAATAAACTTTTTAACAATCTCAAAAAATTTCAATTTATTTTTTTTATTTTACACAACTTTCGTGTTTTCCATAAAATGTTGATATCATGTACATATTCCATCGTTGGTGAGTTAAAATATCTATTAATAACTTCTGCCCGCAACTTAATCCCCATGAAATTTCTTGTACCCCCGACCCACCCCGTCGCATCGCATCGCTTTCCCGCGCTATTACTTCGTTTTCGCTTAGCATTCTTTCTGACTTTTGTCGTTTTGCTCGGCTCCTGAGGGTCATAGCGTGATGTTAAATAGCCAATAACCTTCCTCAAGAATTGTGCTATCAAATGCAAAAAGATTTTTTCAAATCCGTCTGGTAGTTCCAGAGATTAGCGCGTTCAAACAAACAAACAAAAAAAACGAACTCTTAATTAACAGCCTAGACTTATAACTACACAGCGCCGTTCAACTAGCAGTCTGAATTATATCTAATTATAGGTTTTTTTTATAGTTAATCTGTTTTAATCAAACCACAAATATTTCCCATTTTGTTTTCCTAAATTTTTATTTTTTTAATTTATTTAAATGTACACTAAAAATAACAAAATTGCAACCTAACCTAACTAAAACTATTCTAAAAGATGGCGTCGTAAAATTACTTCGCATCGCTGTCGACTGGTAATGTACCCAAGAAACTGGCTGGAATGTGGCCAGGGGCTAACCTCTGGCCAAGGTAAAAGCCATACAAAACAACGTGTCGTTTTGCATCCTCGTCAAATTTAAGGGTGTAGTATAGACCACAACAACAACTTTTTCCATGGCACCAACATCGTAATCGCGAAAAAATAATCAGCCGTCCCATACATTTGCGTCGAGTAGGTATTCAAGTTTTCTATGGGACAGTTGAACATTTTTTTCGCGATTACGATGTTCGTCCCATGGAGAAAGTTGTTCGGTTTGATGTTCTGTATCACACCCTGAAATTTGACGAGGATGCAAAACGACACGTTGTAGGCTATGTTGGAATTCTGTGACACGCAAGCCGGGCGCTCTTTACTTTCAAAGGGTAGGCCACGGACTAGAAAAAAAAGGACTCCGCGCCACGCGTATCGAAAGTGAAGCACCGTACCGATCTATGTGTGCGTGAGTTGACAAAGACGCCGTCGTGTCACGTAATGGCGGCCGGTCGGCATACTATGATGTAAATGTGTGCGAGAGGCGTTTTCAAAAATAAAATACGGCCATTTTGCGACACATTTTGATACCCTCAACTGTCGCAAGTAAATCAAAACCTACAGGGTACTTCCCGTTGACCTAGAATAATGAAATTTGGCAAGAAGCAAGCTCTCACAGCACAAGTAAAGGAAAAAGTCTGAAAAATGTTAATTTGTAATTCTGTCGCATAAAAAAAAATCAAGTCTGTCAGTCTGTCAAGATCCTTTTTCTGAAGGCCGCGATGAGATATCAAGTTGAAATTAATATCGGATACGTAAGTCTATGGTCCCTTAGAGTTTAAAAAAAATCGAGCTTCTAAGTCAACGCAATAAAAGAATACGGCCATTTTGCGACACATTTTGATACCCTCAACTGTCGCAAGTAAATCAAAACCAACAGGGTACTTCCCGTTGACCTAGAATAATGAAATTTGGCAAGAAGTAAGGCCTCCCAGCACAAGTAAAGGAAAAAGTGCGAAAATTGTTAATTTGTAGTTTAAAGACATAATTTTTTTTTTTTAAATCCTTTGTTAAGTTTGTTTTTGGGATAAATTCTTTTCAACTACGGAACCCTTCGTTGTGCGTGTTCCGACACGCACTTGGCCGGTTTTTTACTTATAATATCATTGTGTGCTATACAATTATATAATACGAAGGAGATTGAGTTTATACAATGCAAAGGTAGTCTTAGAATCTTCAGCAGCTCCAACAGTGTCTCAAATGTTATGTACTTGCGGGAATGTCATATGAGAATATGCGCTGCTGTTACTAAACTGCTGAATCCATAACTGTACTGTTTTCTATAATGTATTGCTTTGTTGCAGGCCTCCACATCCTACTTCTAAGTCACATCGCACACTCATTCGTCCTACTAACAGCAAACGTGGAAGATGTCAAGAAAATTGCCCGAAAATTCGTCTCAGACTCACTGGCTGAAAAGATTGCCGATTTCATAGCCAGGGCCACTGAAACTATAGGTCAAAACACGAAAAATTCGGAAGAAAATGAGAGTAACGCTGAAGCTCAAGAAAGATCCCAAGTATCATCGGAAAATAGAATGTACAGCGTTGAAAAATATGGTTCCGATAGCCAGGCAGCCGAAGTCAAATCAAAAGAAGAAATCCTTTTAGGAAAACCCACAACAAAGACCTTTGTGGAAAAGAAAGGACATGGATTTGAAAACCCAATTACCACCTCATCACCTAAACATAGAAAGAAACCTATGCCGATACGTGAAAGAAGCAGATACATTGAACAAACAGAAAAACGTTCTCTAGCAACTGAAAAAGCACTTTCAAATATAAGAGAAGCAGAAAAATACAATGCAATGAAACAATCAATTCATTTACTACAAAATAACTTATTAAATCAAAATAAAAACATAAAATACAAACCCCAATCTAGTTTTGAAACAGTTGACAATGTCGCAGCAAATGATGGTATTCCAGATAACAAAGGAATTAGAGAAGACGAAAGTTTCTATAATTTCAGGGCTGTGGACAGCAAAAAGTTGTTGTCATTGCCAACTGAAGAATCTGCTACAGGAATTGAGCAGCATGTTAAGAAACATCCTGAAAAGGCTGTCACAGATGTCGCCCAGGACGAAACTAAGGATGATAAAAACACTGAAATGGTAAACCTAACTGAAGATGGTGAGTTTGACCATGATGAAAATAAGATGATACAATCAACTGAAAAGGTAGTGACGTTCGGATCTCGGCCTTTCGTGGCAAAAACGGGTGGTAAGGAAGAAAAATGGTGGGAGAAGGAATTATCTGCTCATAATCAGGAGGTTCAAAAGAAAACTTGGTTCTGAATATATTGTTTTTTTTTTTTATTATTGTGAGGTTTTATTAGTATACTAGGTTTTGCCTGCGGCTTCGCTCACGTGCAGGGCAGAAAAGGTCTCGCAGGAACGTATTACCCGGATAAAATGAATATGTATGTAAAGATATGTCCTAAACTAAGTCATATCTGCCTAATTTCATCGAAATTCGTTCAGGCTTTAAGGCATGAAAAGGACAGACATTGACTGAGTTACTTTCACGTGCATAATACGAGTTATGTACTAGTTATGAACTAGCAAAAGTTTTTGGAGCAAAGTTCTTTAACGCGGCTTGCAGTGGTAGAAATCGTCACGTAATGAAAAATTGTTATGCCCCTCCATGCGACGTTTTCGATGGAGAAAGTATGATTTTGGTAAAGTTTTACCTCTGATTTTGCATCACTGTCAAAATCACAATGATCTTTATTCTCGTTACAATAAGGTCGCTGTTGGGTTGCTGCTGTCAGAGGTAAAATAGCTGTGATAGGACTGTACAAGCATCTTTTGGCGCGCGGCCTAAATCGAAACTAGCGACGCCATCTTGATTTTTCAATACATTTCACGAAACATTTTCACGAATGATCACCAACAGCGCCACCCTTTCAACGTCAATCAAGCGCCAAAAGATCTCTGTAGCACTTTCCCGATTTTGGTTCCCGATTGCTTACCATGTCTGTTATGGACATGGAAGAAAAGGTCCGGGGAGCTACCACCATATCATCATCATGCGTGCCTGGAGAGAGGATCTAGACAAAGTAACATTCGAACATTCATTTAGCGATGACGCCAGTAGAAAAGCAAAAAAAAGCCAAAAATGTATGGGGTTGACATAAGCTATCGAAATGTCACGTGATCATGTCAATGTCACTTTGAAGCTGAAGCGATTGTAGAAATAGAACCGTTCCGAAGCGAATGCTATTTTGTCTAGTGTAGGCCCTGTGGTCCACTCAAACGGTGTGGTTCTTTCCTCAAAAGACCATTTCAGACATCAATGCACATGGTCTTCTCAAAAGAGACTGTGACCTCTGTGTTTGTTTCGGCCTTTCTTCTCAGAGTAGTCAGATAAGAAACGCCGGCCTCATCTAGTTTTTAACCGATTTCCAAAAGGAGGAGGTTATCAATTCGACTGTATTTTTATTTGTGTGTTTGTTACGCGATTTACGACCGATTTTGAAAAAAGTGGAACTGATGATGAAGACCACAGATGGCCATCGGAATTACTGAATTATACCTTAGCGATACAGGTTGCGGTTCAATATTACTTTAATATGGTTGCTAAGTAATTTATGCTCGTCACAATGCATATGGTGATGGTGACTTCACCATCAGCTCCAGTTCTCCTGGTTCTTACTAGGAAAACTCCTCAATTATTGACTTCCCTGCTTCGGGAAAAGCAATATTTTGTCAAAGGTGATGAACAGTTGACATTAGGCTACTGTAATTTAGATACATTACAAACTGATCCACTAAAAAGTGAAAAATAAAAAACTTTTTCACAAAAAAGTACAATCGACTGCTAAAAAAAACACTACAAAGTGAAAAATAACTTTAATTTCGGAAGTCGGTGGCAAAAAACTAAAATTACGATCCAAAGACACCGACTTCCGAAATTAAAGTTATCGGTTGAATATTAAAAAGTACGACTGACGTGTAAAAGTGTTTGCACAAACCTACTTGCAGAAATAAAATACTATACTTACATTTAAATGTTCTTCTGGAACTCTGACTTCACCACACATGGTCTCAATGTTGCATTCATCTATACAGTGCGTTCTGCCATCTCTAACGAAGACTTGTCGTGTGGGACATTTTCTGTAAGAAAACAATTAGAAATTAATAAAAATAGCACTATAAGAGCTAAGGGGTATCGTATTAACCAGTAACTGGGTTGTGGAGGTCAGATAGGCAGTCGCTCCATATATAATACTGGTATTCAACTGCATTCGGTAAGACTGGAAGCCGACCTCAACATAGTTGGTGAATGGCTAGACAGATTATGAATGAGGACGGTTTTGAGAATGAATTTGGATGGCTATAAAAGTAGGGGAAGATCAAAGAAACGATGGATGGACTGTGTGGAAGATGATATGGCTAGAAAGGGTGACTACCGAAATGACGACTAATAGAGAAGTACGGAAGAAAGGGACATGCTACGCCGACCCCAAATAATTTGGGATAAGGGGAAGGAGATGACTTTAGTTTAATTATTATTTACAACGCCACATGCGAACTACGCATCACACTGACGTCACGCAAAATCCTGCATCTCGCAAGCAGAGTTTACCGCGCGACTAGCATAATACATTTAAGTAAATATTTACAACATCCCGACATCAACCGTCCGTCGGTAGCCCACCAGACACGACACCCGTCTGGTCGGAGGATCCTCCCTTTTCTATGGAGGATGAGTGAACTTTACAACCTGTTCCTCATACATATAATCGGCTATACCTCTATTTAAATAAGGATGTTTGTTGCCTCCACGCTCATTCTGACGTTTAATGAATGATAAAAGATAAGATACGATCTTATCATAGTTATCAGGAAATAAAATTTACGGCATTATCTATGGTACAATATAAATATGAACAGTAGGGAAACTACGAACAAACGTACGGAACGGCACACACACAGACGCGCGCATCCACGAGACCCCTAAGCCACAGTAAATATACTGAGAGCACCGCGAATATCGCTTGGCCTCGTCGGTGCGCGTCTGTTTGAGTGTGCCGCATCAACCGTTAGTACTTCCTAAAGGTACCTTTCCTAGATAGGCTGCAGACCCCAATTTGCAACCACAAACTGCAAGCGACACCACTGGTTTCTATGAATCTTTTATGAAATTGATTCGGAGCGCGGCCACACTGCGGCCTGTAGCCGCGGCGTGCAGCGACCGCAGACTGCAGCACCAGTGGTGTCGAACTGCAGAGAGTATTAGAAGAAAAAAAAATTCGATCTCCACAATATGGCACGCCAAATCCGCCATTTTACTTTGTTATTGATTTTAATGTAGCCAGTGACACTCGCGCTGCCAAGACAAATCTAAAGACGTATAATTTATCCAAATCCGTTCATTCTTTTAGGAGTTACGAGGGAACGACACGTAACCCTCCTTTTGGGCTTCGCCGCAGTCGGGTAAAAATAAGGTATACGCACTGCGCAGTCTGCGCATCGCAACGTACTTCGACATGCACTACATTTATACCTTTGTCTGTAGTAAATAAGTTCGATTTTTTTTTGCTATCCCTTGAAATGACCCGTATGTTCCATGTAATATGCCGATTGCCATCAACCAGGCACAAATCTAAAACTTGTTACAGCCTCGAAGAGCTCGTGGCTAAGTAATAACAGCCGCACGGGTCGATCCATCAGGTTAAGCTACGCTTGCCAGGATTGTCCGTGGATGGGTGACCATCTTTACATGCCGAGAGCCCTCCGTGCCTCGGAAAGCACGTTAAGCCGAAAATGGAAGAATAAAACATGTTGCGCCGACCCCAAGTAACATGAGATAAGGGGAAGTCGGCTTCCAGCCTAACCGAATGCAACTGAATACCAGTATTTTACATGGAGCGACTGCTTATCCGACCTCCACAATCCAGTAACTGGGTAACACGATACCCATTGGTAAGACTGGTTGTCAGACTTTCGGGCTTGTGATGACCCGTAACGACTGTCAAAATCCACGAATGACAGCCGGGATAATTCCGAAGTACGGAGGGGTCTTGGTACGTAAAGATGGTCACCCATCCACGGACCAACCCCGGCAAGCGTAGCTTAACCTTGTCGAACGACCCGTGCATCTATTAGCCACAAGGCCCTATGAGCTATTCTCGTATTTACAATGAAAATCGTGCAGCACGAATCACGTTCTATAATAATCTATTTTATGCACTGCGTCTTCTCTGCAGTCTATACAATTATTCTACAGCCTGCAGACAAGATGCAGTATGTAATGTTATTCTCTGGACATCACTTCGAAATTCAAACGATGTCTCGTTGAGATTCCGCGATGATGTGTGCTCACTTGAGTGAAGTTCCAAGTGAAGTTTACAGAACATCACACGAGGGTTGGTACGTCGATTAAATCGCGGGAAAACGCTTTCGAATTGTGTGTGCTCACTTGAGTGAGGTTCCAAGTGAAGTTTACAGAACATCACACGAGGGTTGGTACGTCGATTAAATCGCGGGAAAACGCTTTCGAATTGTGTGTGCTCACTTGAGTGAGGTTCCAAGTGAAGTTTACAGAGCATTACAGGAGGGTTGGTACGTCGATTAAATCGCGGGAAATCGCTTTCGAATTGTGTGTGCTCACTTGAGTGAGGTTCCAAGTGAAGTTTACAGAACATCACAAGGGGGTTGGTACGTGGATTAAGTCGCGAGAAATCGCTTCCGAATTGTGTGTGCTCACTTGAGCGAGGTTCCAAGTGAAGTTTACAGAACATCACAAGGGGGTTGGTATGTGAATTATGTCGCGGGAAATATCGTTATCTCCATTACGTATGAACTATGTACATTGATACCTACATAAAGTAGTGTAAATGTTATTCTTCAAAGGTACGCACGGCTACAGATCAAGCTATAATTTCCAGTATAAGCTGATCTCGCATTGTATAGGATTTTCTTACAATGAGAGGTCAGTGTAAACTGTAAATGTACAGCGTGATTTGTAGCCGTGTGTACAAACGCTTGATTCGTATTTATCTTATCGCGGATACAGATAAGCAGTCATATTGATATCAGTTAGTGCCTTGCAAATATGGCGACGCTGACAAAATAGAAATTTAGTGTCGAAAAATTGTGTTTTTACACCGAAATACTAGTTTTTGTGCAGTGGAAAGTGTTATTGCGGATTGTCACTAAAATAAAAGGTAAAGGTACAAAATTTATTATACGTATTTTTGTGTAGGTACAATAATAACTTTGCGTATAATGTTAATTTTGTGAATGATACTATCGACTCAAATACATAAAATTATTATTTGTCGTCATACTGCCAATTTGCTCGTACGTACGTACTTAAATATTAATTGTTGATCAATGTAACGTCGCATCTCTAAAGGTTTTTCGTGAATATTTTAATAAATTTAAATCAAAGGACAATTTCCTCTGACAAATTCTTAGATCGTTGGTATTTATAAGTATTTATGCTATTTTATGACAGTTAGTTTGGTATTTACTCTTAGAAAATGAAATATTGTCAATTATTTTGCATTTTCTATTTTCAAAAAATAGCATACATACTTATAAATACCAACGATCTAAGAAATTGTCAGAGGAAATTGTCCTTTGATTTAAATTTATTAAAATACGAATTATTATTATTTATAATAATAATTCGTAATAATTCGTTTTAATATAGGAAAATTAACTATTACTAAAAACATACTTTTAGGAACAACCTGTATCAATCGAAATCACATTCCTCCACCACTTTTTGTTTTAAAGACGGTCAGTTCGGTCACCGATGTTCGCTCGTTTGTTAGTATTAGATAAATGTTTCACTTAATACCCTCATTTTTATTTTAGTCGTTGTTTCATTTTAACTATGATTATAAGTTGGTTTTAGTTATTTAAATTGTATGGTCGATGATTATGGTGCACGGTAAAATTCTAATGAGTTTATGTTTGCGCCAACATAAAGATGTGTAAGATGTAAGTGTACTACTGAATAAATAAATAAATAAGTAATAAATAATAATAATAATTAATCATGAAAAACATTTAGAAATGCGACGTTGCCAGCGCGCGCGACGTTAACGCTCTTAAGTGAAGTGATGTTTTAATTGGCACCATTTTTGGAGGGTAGGGGAATATATGAAAATAGCTCTCATTTGTTTTTCCAACGCAGATTTCAGAGGTGCAAAAGTTTGTCAGACTATCCGTCTGTGTGTTAGGTTTTCACGGCTAAAATACTAAACCAACTTTGAACAAATACGAGTATTAGGTATATCTACTTGGGCAGTTGCCCACTAGACACAACACCCGTCTGGTCGGAGGATCCTCCCTGTACTATAGAGGATGAGTGAACTTTACACCCTGTTCCTCATGCCTCTAAAGCAGAACTGTCAAAATTAAAGGAAATGCGATCAATTATTTTACGCGCGCACCAAAGAGATGTCAGCAGTGACGGTGTCCAATAGGGCCGATGCCGCCGGGGTCGCGGGTTATTCGAAAGAAATACCGAAATAAAAAAATAACCGACTTCCAAAATAAAACACTATCAATATCTGCCTAGCCTTTTCCCAACTATGTTGGGGTCGGCTTCCAGCCTAACCGGATGCAGCTGAATACCAGTATTTTATATGGACTGCCTATCTGTCCTCCACAACCCCGTGACTGGGTATGACGATACCCCTTGGTAAGACTGGTTGTCAGACTTTCGGGCTTCTGACGACCCGTAACGACTGTCAAAATCCACGAATGACAGCCGGGACCAACGGCTTGACGGTCTGTAAAGATGGTCACCCATCCACGGACAACCTCGGCAAGCTTAGCTTAACCTGATGGATCGACCCGTGCAGCTGTTATTACTTAGCCACGAGCTCCTGAAAAGCTTCCAAAACAAAACAATACGAAGTGAAAATTATCTTCAAGTCGGTGTCTTTGACTACGTATTTTCGTATTTTAGAATAATGCTCAATCATGATGAAGAATCATGATAATTTAAAACAAAATTTGAGTACTTACAGATAAGTAGGCATAAAATCTGTAATCATCAGATACTGCATGAATATTTTTCTAGAATACACAGAGTTTAGCAGACAGGTGTAGTCAAATTTAAGGGTGTGGTACAGAACATCAAAGTGAACAACTTTCTCCATAGGAACAACATCGTAATCGAGAAATAATTATAGCAATTAAATAGCTAGTAAGTAGATATACCTACCTTTTTTTTGTCTTTTTTTTGTGGATGGGAAATCATCAAATGACTTCTCCCGCTCTGGGCAGAGCGGGAGGGCGTGTCAGACTTTTACTGACTAAAACCCACCCGTGTTCCTTCAGTTGCCCGTGCCAGGGCACGGTATCTCTTTCGAACTACCCGCGACCCCGGCGGCAAGACATAAAGTTGAAACCTCCTAAATACAGATGAATGTGTTAGTAATTCCCTTTTGTGAGTGTTTGTGTAAGACAGGATTTATTTAAGTACACTTTCATCGGCTAGTTTTGGAACAGACTTAGGTACAAACTACAGTGGCTTGGGCAGGCTATGCTTTGTCTGTCAGTCAGATAATGAATCAGTCAGTCAGTGAGTCAGTCGCGGATCAATTCATAGATACCATAGAGTAGAAAAAATGATAAGATTTATGATTACTGAATTGTGATTTATGACTCAAACTCAAACTCAAAGCATTTATTTCAAATAAACCAATTACAGGCACTTTTGAATTGTCAATGGGTCGGTCAGTCAGAAAGATGAAGCTAGTTGCCCATTCCAAAGCGTAGTAGATCCCTATGGAGAAGAACGGGCAAGAAACTCCACGGTCACTCTTTTAAATCATAATATTTTACAAAATATTGGTTACATCGTTCATGTTGAAAATATGCATGTGAGAACAATGTAGAAAGACGTGCACGTTAAAAAGCGTCCGTAATAAAAAGATAAAAACTAAAACAACTAAATTAAATATTAAAATTAATAATAAGCCATGGCAGCTAAGAGACGACCAGTCCCAACTGACGGCGCCCGTTCACGAACATGACGCATGGATCAGCACTCTCAAGACTCAAAGTGTTTACCCCCCAAGCTGTAAGTTCGTTACGTTCTAACGTCGCGGACAAATTGTCCATCGTCTTCTCAGTGACTTAAGTAAATAGTCATGCTTTTATTAGGGTTCCGTTCCTCAAAAGGAAAAAACGGAACCCTTATAGGATCACTCGTGTGTCTGTCTGTCTGTCCGTCTAACACAGCCAATTTGCTCCGAATCTAATGGATCGATTATGTTGTAATTTGGTAAAGATACACGGACGGGTAAAGTAAATAAATGAATTTTGAATATGGGGGTCACTTTTAGGGGGCAAATAAGATATTTAAAAAAAAAAAGTTTTGCAAACTACACCGTGTGACATGTCAAATGAAAGGGCTTACTATGAATTTTAAAATAAATTGTTTTAAAGTTATTTAAGAAAATAGACGAAAACTGACCATCCCCCCCCCTTATCTCCGAAGCTAATGAGCCTAAAATTATGAAAAAAATACAGAAAATAAGATCTTTACCTGTAGATGACAGGAAAACCTATAAGAAGTATGTGGTCTTAAAATAACATGGTAAATCTATCAATATTGTGAGTACAAACTTACATTTACAGTTGGAATGTATGAGAGAACATTTTTTCAACTACAATGTAAAAGATCGCTTTTAATTTAGCGATAAGACCGCCCATTGTGTCACCCTTTGTAAAATTTCAACATTCATACCTGTATTTTAAATGGTGTGCATAATAAAGAGTATTCTATTCTATTCTATTCTATTGTGCGTGGTCCGACACGCACTTGGCCGGTTTTTTTTTTTTTAAATTAGAGGCTTTCTTTTCAGACAATGCAATCATCAAGCCAAGGCCGCTATGGCTACCCAAGATACCAAGGTTATCCCTACATAAACCCCGTGGTTCACGACGTGCCCAGCATCGACGCACAGACGGCGTCACGATGGGCCAACCTGCCTCGAAGACCCATGAAAGATGGGCTCAGTGTGATGAGCCCAGGAACTAGCAGTGGAGGAGGCAGTAGTTCTCAGGTATGTGCTCATCATTATTAGATCTAAAGATAGAATAGTATTTCTTCCGAGTTTATCAATCAATCAATCAATCAATGTTCAATCAATTTATGTTAAGTAAAATGTACCATCTAAGCTTTAAAGTTCCTACTAGTGTATTAAGATGTATATACATGTCATTAGTAGATTCAATTATGAGTTATGCTCTTGACAGCTATGGATTAACGTTCAAAACTAACTTGAATTTCAACAACTAGCAGGTACTTAACAAAATAGAAAATAGTCAACAAATGTACAGTCTACTAGGCCTGCAACGTTCTCAGAGTCACAAAATAGAAAATAATCTAACTATATGATTAATGACATGACACAAGTGACATGATTGCCATTACAACTACAGTAACAAATCTGACTAAATGTCACGTTCACAAATATAAATCTGAATAAAATCATGTTAAAATTGGAATTGTAGTTCTATAATGTCAAATACGATTATTAATAATAATCTATTATGTCAAGGAAGAATGTAAAAAATAATATAAAAAATAAGCATCGTAAACGGAACATCGTAACGTGAACGCTCGTTATGAAATCATAAAATAAGCCAACGCTCATCAGTGTCATTCTTACAGATCGATCTATCTGAGAAAATCAGAATGTGTGTAGAGCATAGTGAAATTGTATGCCATTCCGGGCTTTCTTAACTAATAATATGAATTTAGATTATGAGTCCAGCCTTGAGAATAGAACTACACTTATTATTGTCAGTTCCAAAATTATCTGACAAAAGTGTAAACAAATGGATCATCATAAAAAGTACCGTCAAAGTAAAAACTGTCAAAAAACCAAAATATCTGGTGGTCTATTCTGTAAAAAAAAACTCACCGTAAAAACTTAAATGAAGTGAGGTCGAAGTGAGCTGCCATTCCACCAGACGCTAGGGATTTACACTGTGGCGGCATCTACATCGTCACATGCGAACTACGCATCACACTGATCAGTTTACCGCGCGACTAGCACATATACAACGTCCCGAAATCAATCGTTGGGCAGTTGCCCACCAGACATGACACCCGTCTGGTCGGAGGATCGTCCCTTTTCTATGGAGGATGAGTGAACTTCAACCTGTTCCTCATGCCTTTAAAACACTATTGACAGCTCACTTCACCTACGTTGTCACGGTGAGATTTTTAAAGAATAAATCGGCTAGCGTTGAAAGAATCAGCCCTTAGTTGGTCTTTTGTTTCAGATAACGCAATCCTCAAGTCAAGAACGGCAAGGCTACTCACGCTACCAAGGGTATCCCTATGTGAACCCGGTGTACAACGATGTGTCTGGCTCTATAAGCCCAGGCACTACCGGCGCTGGTGGTGCTGGTGCCAGTTCACAGGTAATTCATCATTATTATACACTAGCTGACCAGAAAGACGTTCTCCTGTCAAAATTTAATTAATTTATACAAAATGCATTTTCGCATTTTCACATTTTCCGAATTTTCCAATTTCCCCAGCAACTTTTCCAATTTTTCTCTTCATAAGAACCTTCTTCGGACCTCAACGAATATTTGAAAAATAAACATTTGCTGAAGTGGTCCAGCCGTTCTCGAGTTGTGCGCTTAGCAACACATTTAGCTATTCATTTTTGTTTATAAAGGAAGTTTTCGAAAGCAGCCTTGTTGTAGTAGTCACGAACGTAATAAAAGTGTGCGATGCGATCAACACGTCAAGCAAAGTATGATTGGGTTTTCCCATCAGGAGATTCTTGATTTGTCCCGTTATATGATAACAGGCTTTGAGTAGTAGGAGTATGTGTTATAGCCACATAGAAAGTAACACTACAAGTAATAGGAAGACCAAAGAAACGATGGATGGACTGTGTGGAATATGATATGGCTAGAAAGGGGGGGTAACTACCGAGATGACGACTATTAGAGAAGTATGGAAGAAAAAGAAATGCTGCACCGTCTCCAAATAAATTGGGATAAGACATACATAACATGCTCACCTGCTTTCTGGCAAAGTTTTGTTTAATTTATCGTCATGTTTTATAAGCTCTGTACAGTGTACAGTTCTTGCAATAAGACATAGTATGAGCGCCGACGGACTTATTCACATGAGCGCTTTTTTGAAAAGGTGCTGTTTCTTTTTAACCGACTTCAAAAAGGAGGAGGTTCTCAATTCGTCGGAACCTTTTTTTTTCCCCGATTACTCGAAGATGGCTGGACCGATTTAGATTTTTTTGTTTTATTCGAGAGGGTATACATCACAGTTGGTCCCACATAAAATTGATTAACTTTGCTATGGTAGTTTTTGAGTTAGTTTCAATAATACGTATTTTTTCCCCACTTTTATATGGATGATGTTCTAGTTTGTTTTGCAGATAGTGGTATTAGAATTTGTGTGGGGTAGGTACACAACTAAAAAGTGAAAAATAAAAACTTTTTTACAAAAAAATACAACCGACTTCCAAAAACAACACTACAAAGTGAAAAATAACTTTAATTTCGGAAGTCGGTGGCAAAAAACGAAAATACATTTAACTAGACACCGACTTCCGAAATTAAAGTTATTTTTCACTTTGTAGTGTTGTTTTTGGAAGTCGGTTGTATTTTTTTTATTTATTAAGTGTTTAAAAACACTCAATTAATTCCCCTGTTATGATAGATTTGCATTCTTTTAATTTTTGTTTTGTTTTAAAACGTATATTAATCGATTTCAGTTTTCTGTACTCAGTTATGTTCTTGTTTACACGTTTCATTTCACATGTATGTTACCTACATATTATAAGGTCCCATTAAAATAGATGGACAAACTTTTAGAAATAATTCAGACCACCAAAATAAGGACGATGGTAAAAAAAAAAAATAATAAGAAAAACGCATTAGATACTTTAAAAAAAAATCAGCTAAGAAAGTACACCAAAAATGTTGGTTACCCAATGCATAAACACATCCGTGCCTTTGTTATCTCATAATTCTGATACTAGCTAGCTCTACATACCGAGACTCCTCCGTGCCTCGGAAAGCACGTTAAGCCGTTGGTCCCGGCTGTCATTCGTGGATCTTTGACAGTCGTTACGGGTCGTCAGAAGCCCGAAAGTCTGACAACCAGTCTTACCAAGGGGTATCGTATTACCCAGTTACTGGGTTGTGGAGGTCAGATAGGCAGTCGCTCCATGTAAAATAATGGTATTCAGCTGCATCCGGTTAGACTGGAAGCCGACCCCAACATAGTTAGGAAAAGGCTAGGCAGATTGAATTCTGATACTACAAATGTGCTGGCGCACGTGACCACGTCACCGCCCGCACCCGCCGCGTTTTTTTTTATTATTTTAGGTCAAAATAAAATCACTTTAATCAGTGTTGTTTTTTGCTTGGATATCTTTGGTTAGACGTACTGAACGCTGTACTAAAATTTGTCCATCTATTATATTGGACCTTATATTATGAGCTAAAAGTACATATTGACCCATCCTAGTTATGATTAATGTTTTCAGGCCGGTCAGCGACCACAAACACCTAGCAATAGCGACACAGTGCCGCCAAAGAAAGATATAGATGAAAACCCAGTAGTCTACATTGACTTACCAGAAGTTGGGAGTGAAGTATCCAGAAGTATTACCACACCGGACGACGAAGAACCGGAATTTGTTCAGGTAAATCTAACTTTAAAAAAAAAATACCGACTTAAAGGAATGGAGGAAGTTTAAATTCGTCGGAATCTTTTTTTTTATGTATGTAAAATAAATAGAAATCAAGAATTTGTGCAAAAAAAAAAAATATTTAAAAAAACTTTTTTACAAAAAAATACAACCGACTTCTAAAAACAACACTACAAAGTGAAAAATAACTTTAATTTCGGAAGTCGGTGTCTAGTTAAATGTATTTTCGTTTTTTGCCACCGACTTCCGAAATTAAAGTTATTTTTCACTTTGTAGTGTTGTTTTTGGAAGTCGGTTGTATTTTTTTTGTAAAAAAGTTTTTATTTTTCACTTTTTAGTTGTGGTACCTACCTCACACAAATTCTAATACCACTACCTGCAAAACAAACTAGAACATCATCTATATAAAAGGGGGGAAAAAATACGTATTATTGAAGCTAACTCAAAAACTACTGAAGCAAAGTTAATCAATTTTATATGGGACCAACTGTGATGTATACCCTCTCGAATAAAACAAAAAAAATCGAAATCGGTCCAGCCATCTTCGAGTAATCGGGGAACATACATAAAAAAAAAAATTAAAAAAAAAGGTTCCGACGAATTGAGAACCTCCTCCTTTTTGAAGTCGGTTAAAAATACTTTTCCCAAATAAATTCACTTCACTGAAATAATTTTGTGCTCTGTAGTGTTTTTTTGGAAGTCGGTTGTTGTTTTTAGCATGCAATGATCACAGGGAGATTCAGACCTATCTAAGACAGGAATTAGGCCGTCCGCGTCATCGCGGGCCTACAGTGTTAGCAAGTTTGCGGTGTGTCTACTGTCTGTCACAAGGCATTATTATTTTAACTTTTTTTTTCTACTCTAGGTTTTCACGCTTGGGATTTCTCCTATGATGAGTGTGTTTTTCATAGTTTTTTTTTTTTTTTTTGTTTTTGTTAACTTAACTAATTCGAGTCAACTTATATTTTTATATGCACATATTTATCTGACAAAATTTCGTTCATCTATGTCAAAAATTCTAAAGAAACATATCTCTTTTCAGGACACGATCATGTACGATCCGTTTGAGAACCGAAGGATCGACATGCCGAAGGACGACGAGGGTTCAGCAGCATCCTCAGAGTCAGGATCAACTTCTGCTTATATTCCGCAGTACCAGAACGCCCGGCCTATCCCGACTAGGCCTAACACTTTGAACTTAGCTGGCGCTTCTGGATCTAGTAAGTTATTTTTTTTTAGTTATCTTCGCGTCGGCTGGGCTGTGGTCTGGTAAGTGATCACCGCCCGGTTATGGACATCTGTAATACCAGACGCATCGCAGACACGGTGACATCCAAAAAAAATATTATAATGTATTAATTTATCCTCGCACTGGAACGCCATACAGCAATTAAATCAAACGGAGCAAAAAAAAAAAACTCTTCATCTGCTGCTTTTTATCCATCCTATGTGCGGTAGACTTCGAACGTGGTCACATATACCTGTAACTACATTGACACTGGCCGAAACACCGAAACACTACTGCAACGTTGAATTACGTCACAAATACGTGGGTATGGTGCATCCCCGGCCGGCACCATACCCACGTATTGCTACTACTACTCGTACTTTTATTATCACGGACGGACGCCACTTTGTAGGAGATGAAGATGCATCACAGCCACGTTTGTTGTTAGGGTTTATCTGTAGCAGCTCGTAGTCTGAATTTGTACCTTATTGTCAAAATCGGTCTTGTTTAACTGGAGCTAGAGAAGAGAAAAGTGTAGTCGTAAAACTCGTAGCCGACGAAATGTGGGTACACTCACTTCAAGAAAAGGACGCGTGATTTTGTAAGCTTTAATATTTTAACCCTTTTCAGGCTCACAATCCCCAGCATCATCTTCCAAACAAGCAACGGGTGTACCAAGCTTTATGTCAAAGGAAAGCCAAGTTTATGGCGGCAGTGATGGTGCTGATGGGTTCCCTTTATCACCAATCCCTATATCAGAGTTCCCTGAACCACCTCCAGCGTATACCGAGGTGGATGAAACACCAGCAAGAGACGTAAGGGAACCGCCAAGAGTTGATACACCAAGGGTAGTGGATACACCTCAGCCACCAAGGACACAAGTTATTGTTAATGGTATGTGTTTGTTTTATTTAACACCCTTAGAGAAATAACTAACATAGAGGGACTTTAAGGTTACTGCAAGATATCCGTGTTTTTCTTTTTTATGAAATATCCCGAGAATTAAGAGTTCTCTCTTTACCTCTTTTTTCATGGGACAAGCTTTGGGTTGACAATAGTGTGAGAGCCATTGCCAACCCCTGTAACTCCTGTCAGCCAGAATCTAGTTGCAATGAACAGAAAATTCCCGCCACTTCGACCGGTTCTGTGCTTCCCGAATCCAGCGGATTCCCGCGGCTTTTACAAGGTCATCGGTCCACCTTATGGAAGGCCTTCCAACGTTACGTCTTCCGGTACGCGGCCGCGACTCCAGAACCTTTCGGCCCCATCGGTCGGCCATCTGTTCTGCGAGCATGTGCCCTGCCCACGGCCTCTTAATTTTGGCAATTCTTAGGGTTATGTCGGTTACCTTGGTTCTCCTACGGATCTCTTCATTTCTGATTCGATCACAGATTTGGTTAGTTAATTGGAATACGAATATAATATAGTATAATGTTTAATTTTGTGAAAATACTACGCCGTCTCCAATTTGGATTAGGCCGATAAGAATAGGAAAATGAAGATGACAGTGAGCCGGAACCAACGTGTCTACGATTGACAAGCAAAGTCTATGTTAGTTATTACTCTCGATGTTACACCCGATCGACTGCCAACTAAACTCTATTCACTAGGTTATTCTCTTTTTGACACCTGTCAGTTACATACTAACCAATATTTGTTTTGTGAATTTGATCCTTATTACAACTAGAAATTGTCCAACTGACACGTGTCAAAAAGTGAATAACCTAGTGGACAGAGTATACACGAAAGCTTTTTTTTTAATTTGATAGGCACGCCTATGACCCCTGTCGCACAAGATGATAACGGAGGATGTCCACGATGGTGCACTCTTATCTAGAACCAACAGTCGACCTGAAGAAAGAAGAAAGTGCTCACAAATGACAAAGAATTAACGCATATACTCACAATTATATGATATTTCAATACTAAATATTTTAACAATTTTTGAGTTTCCTTCTTAAGAATCGATTTTAATATAAGTCGTCGTATGTATGGAAATTTTATGAGTGAGATACAAACGTTAACTCAAAAGCGTTGTTACGTTTTTTTGCGCAACCTAAAACAAAACAAACGCCTTTACACTTTAAAGTTGCTTTTTGTCTAGCACTGATTCATTGTAGAAACCCGCCGCTATGATCCTTCGTTTTCGTCCAACAATAGAAAGTCCGGACGGCACAAAAAACAGGAGTAAACTCCCGTCGTGCACACTTATTGTAATACAAATACTGTTTAATATCAGTTTGCTGATCAAAGTAAAGGTCAATCAATTAAAAAAATCAATCGATCAATCCGGATCACACCAACACTACTTGATGGCAGAAATGAGTATGAATTCTTCGGAAAACCCCAGTTAAAAATAAATTTACTATTATAAGCCAGTTAATATCCCGCTACAGGACAACGGCTTCTTTTTATATAGAGAACGCAAGAGCATCGATCACCACGCTAGCCCATTTCATGGCGTTGCATTGGAGAATTTTATATTTTAAGATAGTTAAATGGCTCAAAAAGGTTGCTCAACTTAAATCGGACGTGTGGACCCAGATAGCTCAGAACTGGTGCCCTGAGACAAAGAGACGAGGCCATTGCAGGCCCCGTAGGAGATGGCGGGGTGAACTGGACAGATTCCGCCAAAACTGGAAGAAGGACGCGCGGGCTCGCGAACGGTGGAATGAGTGGAGGGAGGCCTTTGCCCAGGAGTGGAACATTGGATTTTCCACTCCTGGGCAAAGGCCGTACAGCAGTGGTGGGTGGTGGCCAAGACAAACATGGAAAGTAACAGATGTGAACTTTATAAAAATTCACTTTGATAATTGCCATGTTTTAACCCCACATCCTACGTGTTCAAGAAGAAAGCTCTTCAACTTCCAAGCTACCACAAAATACGCTATCATCATCACCCACAGCTTCCTTTGTCCCACTGCAAGGCTTAAGCCCATTCTTCTTAACTTTATTGATCTAGTCTTGACCTTCCCAAAACGCTAGCCAGGCTTTCTTTTTCGTCGTTCCCTTACTGCTGACGATCGCGACCACAAACGTCGTGGCACAGAGATATGCAGTTTTCCAAAGTGTGGACTGTATGCTGCGTCCGATAGCATAACTCTCATCAGATACCGAGGTCTTTTTCTTCCTCTCAAGCCCCGGTCACTTTTGTCAACATCTGTCATTTTTATATTTGAATCCTTCGGACACCAGAATAAAATTTAAACCACACAGTATTTTAGCCCTTATTAGTAGTAATAATAGAGCCACGTGAATTGGATGATTGAATGGCATCTAATGGTAGATACGCAATTTGGGATGCCCGTCGCTCATGCGGGACTTGAGAGGACGCATTTTCTTTCAGTCCGACCTATGTATATTCTACTATGCTACTATCGTAACTAATTTTATTTTCAGAACCAGGCAGCCCAATGAATAGACCTATGGTCAGCCCAATGAACCCCACGCCAATGCCTATCATAGGTCATCAAAATATTGACCAGAAGAACCTGATTTGCCATCATTGTGGCGCCAGAGTCCACACGATCGTGCAGAAGGAGTCCGGCAAAATGACACATTTAATAGCATGCCTTGTCTTCTTCATTTTGTAAGTAAAAAAAACAAAATCAATCAATCTGCCTAGCCTTTTCCCAATTATGTTGGGGTCGGCTTCCAGTCTAACCGGATGCAGCTGAATACCAGTATTTTATATGGAGCAACTGCCTATCTGACCTCCACAACCCAATTATTGGGTAATACGATACTTCTTGGTAAGACTGATTGTCAGACTTTCGGGCTTCTGACGACCCATAACGACTGTCAAAGATCCACGAATGACATCCGGGATCAACGGCTTAACGTGCTTTCCGAGGCACGGAAGAGTCTCGGTATGTAAATATGGTTCTACCCTGGCAAACGTAGCTTAACCTGATGGATCGATCCGTACGGCTGTTATTACTTAGCCACGAGCTCATCTCCTCAAGTAAAAAAACAATGACATAAATACACGAACAGCCGATCTTTTCTGTAAAAAACTCACCCTGAAAACTTGAATGAGATGAGCTTGAAGTGAGCTTTCATTCCACCTGATGAGAGGCGTTAACACTAATGACAGCTCACTTCAAGTTTCAAGGGGGGATTTTTACAGGGCTGTACTATGACGTGAAAAAAGATCATGGATCCATCATGGTTGTTGAGCTCCAGATGTGCTGCTGGTGGTCTTGACTTTTTAATAAAACTACCGGAAAATCAACATATGATCCGGCTCGAAGGACCGTACACACATCTGGAGCTTTATACTCAACATGGTTCCAGTGTGAGAGAGAGAGAGAGAGAGACGGAGCTATATACGACCTATAACACCATCCTTTTTTCTCAACGCAACCATGATGGATCCATGATCTTTTTTTCATGTCATAGTACGGCCCTAGAACAGGCTACATAATATTATTATAGTTGCTTATTTTTATTGCTACCACTTATAATCCTGTTCTTTTCTGTTTCAGCGTACCATTCGTGATAGTAATATATTTAGTAGATTACTTTAAATACAAGAATCATTATTGTCCATATTGTTTTAAACTTATCGGTTATGAGACACCCGTAGTGGGTCAGAAAGTTAATTATGTAACTTAAGACTGTACTAAGCACTTGTCATATTTAGATAACGAAAGAAATAATATTTGTACTTAACATAATCTATACAGGATTAGTTTTCAATGACCAGGCTTTTCACAGGGCGTTCTACCCGTGAATATGAACAACTTTTATTATGGGACCAACTTTAAAATCACGAAAAAAAGAAACAGCTGATCCATACAAAAGTTCAATACCTAGTACGACCAAAATGTATGAAACAGCAGATTTTTTTTTCGTGATTTCAAAGTTGGTCCCATAGTGAAAGTTATAATAGAATCATAGGTAGAACACCCTGTGAAAATTTGGCTGGTCATTGAAAACTAAACCTGTATATATAAATAAAAATGATTTTTCAAATATTCGTTGATGTCCGAGGAAGGATCTTATGAAGAGAAAAATTGGAAAAGTTGCCGTGAAAATTGAAAATTCGGAAAAATTGAAAGTACATATTTTATGGGAATTTTGTATGAATGATAGAAATTTGGACAGCACAACGTCTGTCGGGACATAAAAATTAACAAAAAATGAGGATAGATAGGAGGATAAAAATTAATGTTATTTCAAATTGTATGTCCAATTCTTTCACAGATGTTTTATCTTTGACAGCAACCTTATTACAACGAGAATAAAGATCACTGTGATGCACAATCAGAACTAAAACAACTGTGAAAGAATCAAAGAAGTCAAAAATGAACGCTTTTGCTGAAAGATAACGCTGTCCCTATAACTTATGCATAATTTAAACTTATTCTAAACTTTTAGTATCTGTCTGTGTGGTCGCATTGTTCTTTTAAACTACGCAACGGATTTTGATGCGGTTTTCACTATCATTTAGAGAATTTATTCCGAAAGGTTTTTATGTATAATACATTAATATTTAACTTATATATCATATAGAAACCTTCATGAATTGTCAAGTTATAAAAGCCGTGCGAAGCAGAGCCGTCGACAACGTCACAAGTTGTAAATAAAAAATACTAATAAGTGTAACACCATCATTTTGTTGTGTCATATTAATCCATAAAAGACATAGCAGTAAGATTTTTTTCGTTTAAGACATAGTGACATACATTTTATTCTAAGCATTTATTGCCTCAAAGTCACCATCGCATTTCATATTTTAAGATTAATTAGAAAGGTTTACAAAAAACTATCAATTATGATTGACTTTCAATTTATTTGTTAGGTTCGGGAAAACTGAAAATGTGCATGAGAACCAACGGGCCCCCTTTTTCATAAAAAAAACTAAAACGCTCTACAAACTTAGTTAAGTCAAAATAGTGTTTTGTCAATTTCTTTCGAATTATGATTTGAGTTTGAAAGAAGAAGACAAAACACTTCTATATCTAAAATAGATTTATAGAGCATTTTAGTTTTTAATGAATAAGGGTTCACGGAGTGGTAAACTGGTAATAGATGGTCATTGGTCACCTATCCACTATTGGTAGCTTAAGGGGATATATCGATAAATTTTGTGTTTTTAAAATTTCTATAAAACCAAAAGTTTATGGTTAAATCATGTGGATTTTCCATGTGTTCTTTGACTATATTGTCTACTGCTGTATTAAAACCGAAACACGATTACTCCAAATTAGCATCGTCTATTTTCTGTTTTATACGATTACACGTAAACTGTTCCTTATTGTGCAGTAAAATTTGCTTTAAATCGAAGGTATTTAAATATGTTAAGAACTTACTAAGCTAAAAATTTATTTAAGTATAGCATTTTGACATACATCTACATTTAAACGAAGCGTTTAGTTCTGCTGCGCGTGACAGTCTTCCATCTCGCGCGTCAAACTAGACAGCCATATCGCCATGTCACTTACACACCAAGCTAATCCACGCTTCGATATATCCTCTTAACTTTCGATCGATTCATGTGGCTGTTATTATATTAGTTAGCCACGAACACCTCTCAAAGTTAAATATTAGTAATATAATTAAATTGATGTTTCCACAGAATACCTTGTTTGTCTATCCCTAAATAAATTGAAGTTAGACTCAAGGTTATAGCAAATAATTATGTATACACAAACTATCAGCCCTTAGTCTCGACTGATCTACCTAATTAAGAACAATTTGTATATTTTAATTAAATTTTGTCATGTACAGTCAACAAAAGACATATCGAGGCAGGGTATACTAACTAACATATTTGTATGTGAATTGCTTCATATTCAATTTTATATACAACATCAGTTTTAGTATATGCGAAACCCGAAACACGTGTCTAGTATTTTATGTAAAGAATCCATGTCCAAAATTTCAAAACTGTATCATGAAAAATTACAAAGTTATAAGCTTGTTATGTTACCTGGTTGTCCGTACAAAAACATGATCACCACGCGGCGCCCGCTGTGCGCCCCACAGTGGATCGTCCCCATACAAGAGGTCGGACATAGAATTAAAAATTGAAAAAGTATTTAATTGAAAAAAATGAAATATGCAGTTGCATTACTCTATTAAGGAACTACAAAAAATGTTACTACAATTTTTTTATTTGACCAGTACTTTATGAGCAATTCGATGAAAAGTGTTATTTTTCTATGGAAATGGTCACAAAAATGTCTGTATCTCATGATTCCCTCCTTGTTTCGATTTGCGGTTTTCACTACTGTTATCTACCCATTTTATGCCACATTTTCTTCAAGGACACATGGTGCCCCCAGCGACCCCCTTCCGAGATATTTTGCTTTTAGTAACTTTACTTTTTATTGTATAACTGATGATATGGAGGTACATTAAGTATATTCATTACTGAGAATAAGTCATCCCTAAGTAGTTCCTTAAATAACAGGTGCATTTACGATTACTTTAATGACTTATGAACGCTTCTGTTGCCATACAACAAACGCGTTAATGAGTCCTTAAGTGAAGATTCCCAGTACTTGCTTAATCTAATTAGTTATTGTAATTACTATGTTAACAGCCCTTAATCTCTGCATTGTGATTGTCTAATGTCATCATTAGCTTAGTAATGACTGAGTCGCATTTACAATAACACATCGAAAAGAAATAGAGTTTTATGATCAATAAGAAAATATGTAGGTATAAATATATTTTTTATTTATATAATATAACACTGTAAAAATAATTTAAAAATAAAATAACTATGTACCCTAAAACAAACTAAAAAAATAAACAACTACTAAAAACTAAATTATAATAGGAAATTAATTAATTAACACGACCATGTAGTTACTAACAACAATAGAAAAGAAAGAAAAAAACCATTTATTGGCTGATGGGTGGCATAACACAAAACAAAAAAAGAATAAAATTAAAAAAAAATCACAAAAACTAGAATAGAAAAAAAGAATAGAATAAAAAAAATACACAAAAACTAGAAATTAACAAAGAAACTGCTTGTAAAATAATAATATTAGGTACTATAAGACTTAAACTATATTTTCTTCATCTTCATCAATAACGACATCATGATCATTATCATCGTCATCATCTTCTTCAACGTCACTACATGCAGCAAGTGTATCAGTTGAAACGTCCGCGTCAATGAACTCCAATTCACTCTGATCACGTATGAGTAAATCGTCTAGTTCTCTAAATGAAGACTTTTTGGCTTTATTTGTCATCTTCGGTCGTAAGCTGGCGAGAAGAGGATCGGAAGATAATAGCAGATTATGAAGAATGTCTTCATTAGTGGCGATGCTACTATGCTTTCGTGTATGACATTCTCTAAATTTGCGAAAGTCCTTGTTTCTTGCTTCAGATGCTTCTTCAGACAAAAAACCTATAGGCACTACTGATAAGTGGTCCACTATCTGTGATCCATGAATCAGCAATTTGTGTAAACTTGCTGGCATGTTATACCATGGATATAATTCCACGAATAAATTTGCTGTTTCATCACAATATGATTTGAATTTTTGGACTTGAATTTTTTCGCCTGAGGAAATGCATTGCAAAATAACGGCGAGTCTTCTAATTAAATTAACATCTAATTTAGTAATTTCGGCAGTCGTTTCAGGGTTTGCAAAAAATCTTCTTGCAGCATTTCCAGTGTTTGTGTTGCCACTACCCTGCTTAACAACGTCTAGAAGTAAGCCTGTTCTTCTTCGGAAAGCTTCTTGAATGGCTTCTTTCTTATCTTTAACTTTTTTTTTATTTTCGTCACCTTTTGCTTGCCATGATTTTATGTCCATTCTGTAAGAAATGTGTAATAAACATTCCATGGACCGAATCCAAGCATGCAATGAACTAAATCCATGCTTGTATAAATCTGTATTCACGGGTTTAGCTCTCACTTCTTCCAAGTTATTCATTTCGCTTGGGCGAGCTTTGCACAAATCACACACTGCTGCCGATGTACCAGATATGATTGAATGTACCTTACCATCAATCATGGTTAGCCATAGATTGTGAGTAACAGTAGCATTGCCGCAATCAGTCGGGTTCCGTTCACGAATCTCGGTCTCAAATATTTCCATTTCAGCCTTAACATTCGCTTCCGTTTCTTTCATAAATGTAAATGAAATCGGGCGACAATATGTGGTTGACGATGGCCGATCATTCTGCCACACTATACTTCCACTAGAAGTCACTAACTTAAGTGGTACAAGACTTGCCATAAATACACTGGATAAGTCTTGTTCACTTGTTGTTGTCGTTTGATGGTAAATGCTTTGACTTGAAGCTCCATCAAAACCCCATTTACTGTGAAGCACAAGTTGTTCACCAGCATCAAAATTTGATTCAAGTGAATCGATCAGCCTCCTAACGGTGAGATCAAGGAGGGCTTGGATACGTATCTTTGCGGAAGTTTCAGTCACAGTTATGTCTTCTTTTGCCGGGTAGCATTTAAGCTTTTCTTTAACTAACAAGTAGTAGCTTGGGTATTTCGCATGACCTTCTTTTAAACTAAAGTCCCGAAGTGTGATGTAACGCCACTTGGATAACTGCAAGTAAACGTAAAGAGCAAGTGCTTTGTGAGTAGGAACTTCACGAAGCGGAGGATTCTGCTTAGTTTCCAGGACATTTATAACTGTTGAGACGTGTTCAGGATTTTCCAGCAAATTTTTCATTATTCTGGCTATATCATTTTTTCCGGCAGACTTAAGTATACTTTCAACAGTATGCAAAAGCTCATCCGGACGACTGCAACTAGTAACATTTTCATTAACACGTCTTCTTTTGTGTCTAGTTGATAAATCTTCAAAGCGTTTGCGAGGAGATGTATATGTTGAAGTAGATGCATCTGATTTTGATGGACTGACTACCTCTTCTGCCTCACTTTCATTTGCTTCTTCAGTGTCAACAACATTTTCTTTAAAGCAATCTGGCCAAACGATATCGGAATTTAACCACTCTTCGTTCTTGTTAATGAACCTGTCAACTGTCCTTCTTGATTGCACCCATTTGGTGTAAACCCTATAGCAAAATCGTCGACACCAGTTCTTGAGATCCGTCACATCACTTTCACTTAACTGGACGTTAGTATTCGACTTCAATGTGTTAAATAAATGGTCATAGTCACGAAGATCTTTATGATTACGAAGAGCAACGTAAAGATCTAGGTAAGTAGAAAACCCACGGAAAGCCATAATGACAACACTTGGTAGAAGTTATAATTACAACTGAATTACATTTGCTAAACACACTCAAATATATAGGGCAGCAAGTAGGCAACTAGCAATGAATTTGATAAGCTAATGATGACATTAGACAATAACAATGCAGAGATTAAGGGCTGTTAACATAGTAATTACAATAACTAATTAGATTAAGCAAGTACTGGGAATCTTCACTTAAGGACTCATTAACGCGTTTGTTGTATGGCAACAGAAGCGTTCATAAGTCATTAAAGTAATCGTAAATGCACCTGTTATTTAAGGAACTACTTAGGGATGACTTATTCTCAGTAATGAATATACTTAATGTACCTCCATATCATCAGTTATACAATAAAAAGTAAAGTTACTAAAAGCAAAATATCTCGGAAGGGGGTCGCTGGGGGCACCATGTGTCCTTGAAGAAAATGTGGCATAAAATGGGTAGATAACAGTAGTGAAAACCGCAAATCGAAACAAGGAGGGAATCATGAGATACAGACATTTTTGTGACCATTTCCATAGAAAAATAACACTTTTCATCGAATTGCTCATAAAGTACTGGTCAAATAAAAAAATTGTAGTAACATTTTTTGTAGTTCCTTAATAGAGTAATGCAACTGCATATTTCATTTTTTTCAATTAAATACTTTTTCAATTTTTAATTCTATGTCCGACCTCTTGTATGGGGACGATCCACTGTGCGCCCGTGCCTAGTGCCGCTATGACCCGCAGTGACTTGTGTTCGTCGCTCGGTGTCCATATTGTAACCTTTTTTAAAGATTTTTGGGGCAAAATATAACACGGTATAAAAATTATTGGAATCGATTCAGTTATTTATTCTGAACATATTCAGGTTTCGCATATACTAAAAATAATGTTGTATATTACTTGGTTTTTGCAATAGGAGTATTGTAACACACCAACACAAAGTTGAATATTTTCACGTACAAATATATTATTATACCTTGCCTAGATAACTCTTTTGTTGACTGTACATACATAATAAATGTATTATAAAATATATATTTTAGAGGTTATTGATTTGTTTTATTAACATACATGTGCAAAACCGTCTGCAAAACATCGCAATTATGCGTTGCTACCAGTGACAAATCTGAAATTTCTGATTTGGCACCCAATCAATCTACCTAGCCTTTTCCCAACTATGTTGTGGTCGGCTTCCAGTCTAACCGGATGCAGCTGAATACCAGTATTTAACATGGAGCGACTGCCTATCTGACCTCCACAACCCATTAACTGGGTAACACGATACCCCTTGGTAAGACTGGTTGTCCGACTTTCGGCCTTCTGACGACCCGTAACGACTGTCAAAGATCCACGAATGACAGCCGGGACCAACGGCTTAACGTGCTTTCCGAGGCACGGAGGAGTCTCGGTATGTAAAGATGATCACCCGTCCACGGACCGACCCCGGCAAGCGTCCTGATGGATCGACCCGTGTGCCTGTTATTACTTAGCCACGAGCTCCTCTCCTCCATCGGCACCCATATCACAATATAAGGACGTAACGGTCGAAACGGCACACACACAGACGCGCGCACCGACGAGGCCAAGCGATATTCGCGGTGCTCTCAATATATTTATTGTGGCTTAGGGGTCTCGGCGATGCGGGCGTCTGTGTGTGTGCCGGTTCACAAGTTTGTTCGTAGTTTCCCTACTGACCATATTTATATTGTGCTCATACCCTTCAAATCGGAGCACAGCCTCAGTTGGCAGCAGAATTAGCATTTCCCGCGCCGGCAGCGTCTAGAGACGGCAATAGATACTCTATGTGTGCGCAAGTGCTAGTCACCGCCTGTGATAATTATGTGAATGGTGAGACGGGGGAGGTAGACAAGCGTCTAAGCTAACTCAGTCTGACAATCTTGTCAATCGCGCCCTCCCCGTCTCACCCACTCACATACCTCAAGCGGTGACTAGCACTTGCGCGCACTATAATAAAATTCGAGATGTATTTTCCCAGACGAGCCCCTTTTTAAAGAACTCTACTTATCTTCTATCTACAGGGTGTCCCGTAATTAATGGATAACCTCTTACGGGGTCATTGTACTCATCATTATGAACAACTTTTACTATGGGACTAAACCTGAAATCACGAAAAAAAATCAGCAGTTCCCTACATTTTGACGAGTTATGCGAAAATGAATGTAGGGAACAGTTGATTTTTTTTTCGCTATTTCATGTTTGGTCCTATAGTAAAAGATGTTCATAATGATGAGTACAATGACTCCTTAAGAGGTTATCTATTAATTACGGGACACCCTGTATATCTAATGTCGGAGAATGTCAGAGAATGTCAGCGTTCGTTGCCTGACTGCTCGTCTTCCATTGTTGTAACCGAAATAAGACTCAATATGCACTCTACAGTTGTAATTAGATCGATTTTACAAACAATCAGTTAAAAAGTAGCATACACGAATCGGATGGAGCTGGAATCGTATCGGAACGCGGCGAAGTCGGGGCGAGAGCACATCCGTTCAGTTCGGTGCCTAATCACGAAGTCCCCGTAAAGTACTGGAACCTTGAATGAGAGCCGTCATCTGTCACCGTTATTTTCCCCCGCAAACTCAAAATGACATTGTCAGCTCGCACAGTGATGCCAACCCCCATTTCCGAACACACCCAAGTCGGTACAACTTGACGTTCCGTTCGGAATCCACGACACATACTTATAATATACTAAAATCATATCCGAGTCTGTACAGAGAACAACAAAAACATATGTTTTGTAAAAAATATTTACTTACCTATTCAACTTGATAGGCCCACCAGTTTTTCTTACTTTTAAAGCTTGCTCCCAAAACTTTACAGCTTCGGGCAATATTGTATTCTGAAAGAAAAACGTATATTTTGTTACAAATTTTTACCTACATCTTGTTTTAAATTGCTCATCTTCTCGTATCTATCATACCCTGAAGGAAGGTCATTAATTTTAGTACCCACAGGGTCACAGGGTGTATCAGAAAGGTATAGACAGGAACAAGTTTCTCCATGGGACCAACATCGTAATCGAGAAAAAATAATCAGCTGTTCCATATATTTGGGTCGAGTAGGTATTGACCTTTATTTTGCCCACACCTTTCTACCTTTCTTTTCTTTTTTTCTTTCTTTCTTTTTTTCCCCTGCATAGTAAATAAATATAAATTTCATAATTTTAAAATTAATTTCTGTTGAAGTATTTCTTCCCAATCATAGATCGTGCTTTGTAATATTTTTGTTACATTTCGATACCTTGAAATACAAGTCAAAATTTAATTAATTCTTATACTAAATACTCACATTTATCATGTCAAACTTCTCTGGTTCTAACCTGGGAATAAAAAAAAAATACATGTTTTAAAAAGTTATGTCCAAAATGGATGACACTCGCACAAAACAGGGAAATATGGCATAAAAAGGAGGAATCCTATGACCAGCAGGGGTGGAACAGGCTGTCAATAATGATGATGATGATTTCAAAAAGCGCGGGAAGAATGTCATGGGGCTTAGACATAATTATAAACCCCATAACACATTCTTCTACTTCTATTATTAATAGGTTAACTTCAGTAGTCATTGGCCACGCTTTAGTAACTGGCCACTCATAAAAAAAGCGGCCAAGTGCGAGTCGGACTCGCCCATGAAGGGTTCCGTAGCAGCAAGTATCATAATATAAAAGTTCTTGTAGTTCGTTGTAACTTTGATCGATGTTTTAATAATAGATCGATTTATGACGTATTAAAAAAAAACTACTTACTAGATCTCGTTCAAACCAATTTTGTTGTTCCAGTTTACTTGGTGATGCTGTGCATTCATGCTTTTGTCAACAAAAGAGATATCTAGGCAGGGTAGAATAACATATTTGTATGTGAATTGCTTCATGTTCAATTTTATTGTTATTGCCATACTCGTACATTGTAACACACCAATACAAAATTGTATATTGTCACGAAATTGAATATGAAACACACATACAAATATGTTAGTATACTCTGCCTAGATATCTCTTTTGTTGACTGTACTTCATATATTTTTTTTAGTTTTATCATTCTCTTATTTTAGAAGTTACAGGGGGGGGGGACATTTTACCACTTTGGAAGTGTCTCTCGCGCAAACTATTCAGTTTAGAAAAAAATGATATTAAAACCTCAAAATCATTTTTGAATACCTATCCATAGATACCCCACACGTATGGGTTTGATGAAAAAAATTTTTTGAGTTTCAGTTCTAAGTATGGAAAACCCCCAAAATTTATTGTTTATTTTTTCTATTTTTGTGCGAAAATCTTAATGCGGTTCACAGAATACATCTACTTACCAACTTTCAACAGTATAGTTCTTATAGTTTCGGAAAAAAGCGGCTGTGACATACGGACAGACAGACAGACATGACGAATCCATAAGGGTTCCGTTTTTTGCCATTTGGCTACGGAACCCAAAAAAGAGGTAGAAACAAGGAGAAGAAGCAAGCTCATGAATGGAAAGGACGAAAAATATACTGTTTGTCCTTTTCATTCATGAGCTTGCTTGCATTACCTTGTTTTTATCTCTTTTTAGGGTTCCGTACCTCAAAAGGATAAAACGGAACCCTTATAGGATCACTCGTGTGTCTGTCTGTCTGTCTGTCTGTCCGTCTGTCACAGCCAATTTGCTCTGAATCTAATGGACCGATTAAGTTGAAATTTGGTAAACATATGAATTTCTGTGACCCAAACACGGACAGGTAAAGTAAATAAATGAATTTTGAATATGGGGCTCACTTTTGGGGGCAAATAAGAAAAATAAAAATAAAAGTATTGCAAACTATACCGTGTTACATATCAAATGTAAGGACTTCTTACTATGAGGGTCTCAAATATATTTTTTTTATAATTTTAAAATAAATTCTTTTAAAGCTATTTAAGAAAATAGACGAAAATTGACCATTCCCCCTTATCTCCGAAACTACTGTGCCTAAAACTTTGAAAAAAAAATACAGAAAATAGGTCTTTATCTGTAGATTACAGGAAATCCTATAAGAAGTCTGTGGTCTTAAAATAACATGGTAAATCTCTCAATATTGTGAGTACAAACTTACATTTACAGTTGGAATGTATGGAAGAACATGTTTTTCAACTACAATGTTAAGTTTGTTCATGGAATAATTCATCCCAACTACGGAACCCTTCATTGCGCGTGGTCCGACTCGCACTTGGCCGCTTTTTTTATAAGTGGCCAATTACTAAAGCAGTTACCACAGAAATCTAAATAATGTGCCTTATTATTTAGATTTCTGTGGCAGTTACCCTAAGATGTCAAAAAGAAGCAACAACCAGTGATCATAGTCAGATTTTTTATTTATACTTTATTAAATTATCACCACAAGTAGCTAAATACTTTCCTTATGTTACATAGAAAAAGTAATTAACTACGAATCAATTCACCAAATATTAACTTCAAGCACAATTGATGTGTTTTAGCCAAATCCAATTACCGTTTTGAAACCATTCATTCATGAAAGAAAGAGCGCTTTTTGGCATCTTTAATAGACGTCAAAAAAACGTTCTTTCTTTGAGTATTTTGTTTGTGTGCATTTATGTGTTAACTCAAATATCGATCTAGGTGAATTGGACGTGCAATTGGACTGTTCGGTTGATGATGATGTTTACTTTTTAATAAATAACTACTTGATAAAATTTTTAAATTCATTCATTCATTCACTCACTGACAGACAACGCATAGCCTACCTAAACCACTGATGATGCACGAGAATTCCTCAGATAACGAAGGTGATCAGTGTAAGAAAGGATTTTTTTATTATTCATACTTTAAACTTTTAAAGGGTTCAATCTACAGGGTTATTGGTAAAACACCAGCAACCTCTTAAGGGGTCTTTGTACTCATCATTATGAACAACTTTTACTATGGGAGCAAACCTGAAATCGCGAAAAATAAAAAAAACTATTCAGCACATTTATATCTACATCCGACTCGTCAAAATGTAGGGAGCAGTTGAATTTTTTTTCGCGATTTCAGATTTGCTCAATGACCCCTAAAGAGGTAGCTGGTGTTTTACCAATAACCCTGTATCTATTAATAAAGCTGAAGAGTTAAAACAAAAGAAAGAATAACGTTTATCTGAACACAGTTCGTGAAACACAAAAAACAATTTTTTTTTGTTTGTTTGAACGCGTTAATCTCAGGAACTACCAGTCAGATTTGAAAAATTATTTTTGCATTTGTTAGCACAATTCTTGAGGAAGGTTATAGGCTATTTCATATCACGCTACGACCCTTAGGAGCCGAAAATAAAGAAAAAAAGTCTGATAGAACGCGAAGTGAAAACGACGTAATAGCGCGGGCACGAGTATGTGAAGCGGCGGGTCGGGGCAGGGGTCGAAACACGCGGACGAAGTCGCGGGCAGAAAGAAGCTAGTAGGACAATTTTTTTTTATCGGAGTTCGTCATTTTTGTCGATGGGAACTCCCATCTCGCACACGGTTTTTTAAATAAATAATTAAGAGGATATATTGAAGCGTTGGTCAGAGGATGGCTGACCATCTTGACCTACCGAGACTCTTCTGTGCCTCGGAAAGCACGTTAAGCCGTTGGTCCCGGCTGTCATTCGTGGATCTTTGACAGTCGTTACGGGTCGTCAGAAGCCCGAAAGTCTGACAACCAGTCTTACCAAGGAGTATCGTGTTACCCAGTTACTGGGTTGTGGAGGTATTCAGCTGCATCCGGGTAGACTGGAAGCCGCCCCAACATAGTTGGGAAAAGGTTAGTCAGATTGATATCGAAGCGTGGTTTAGCTCGGTGTGTGTGAATTGGCGTTATGGCTGTCTAGTTTGACGCGCGAGATAGAAGACTCTCACACGCACCGGAACTAAACGCGCTTCGTTTAAATGTAGATTTATGACAAAATGCTGTACTTAACTAAAATTTTAGGGTTCCGTACCAAAATGGTAAAAAGGAACCCTTATGGTGCGACTCAGTATGTCTGTCTGTCCGTCTGTCACAGCTGGATATCTCAAGAACTACTAATGCTATCAACTTGAAAATTGGAACAGTTTTAGATGATGTTTGCCCAACTATTTTGCAAATAAGAAAGAAATTTAAAGGCCTAAAAAAAAAAAAAATTTTTTTTTTGCAACAGTGCCTGAAAGGTCTTAAAAATTCGAAGTGGGGCTACTAGGGCATGTGGGATATCTTATGAAAGAGCGCTATTTGCATATTCTCAAACATTTTTTTTCTTTTTTTTAGGCCTCATAGTTTTCGACTTTTGATGACAAATGTATTAAAAAAAATACCGTTCCCCCCTTATCTCCGAAGTTTGCATAGAGAAAAATCTGAAATTATTTTATGTGATACAAGTTTATGTAAAGATTAAAGGAAAAATAAAACGATGTATCTAAATGGCACACTTTTTCAGAAATCGGAACGGAACCCTCGGTGCGCGAGTCCAACTCGCTCTTGACTGGTTTTTTTAACCGACTTCAAAAAGGAGGAGGTTCTCAATTCGTCAGAACCTTTTTTTCTTTTTTTTTTATGTATGTTCCCCGATTACTCGAAGATGGCTGGACCGATTTGGATTATTTTTTTTTTGTTTGAAAGGGTATACTTCCCAGGTGGTCCCATGATCATCAAGTCAGGATCTGATGATGGGATCCTGGAGAAATAGAGAGAACTCTTCCAATTTTATAGGCACACTTGAAGCGATTTGGATAGTTTTTGGAAGAGTACTTTCTTGGAGTGGTCCCATTTCAATTTGGTGAAGATCTGATGAAGAACTTCTGAGATAGGCAACGGAACTCCTCAATAAATGATAGCAAATGGACTAGGATTGCTGAAATCTCATGTCTGTTTATTGTTTACACCAGTTCATAACATAACATCACGCCGGTACGCTGTGAAGGGGTAAGCACATGTGAAACACTAAAAAGTGAAAAATAAAAACTTTTTTACAAAAAACTACAACCGACTTCCAAAAACAACACTACAAAGTGAAAAATAACTTTAATTTCGGAAGTCGGTGGCAAAAACTAAAATACATTTAATCAGATACCGACTTCCGAAATTAAAGTTATTTTTCACTTTCTAGTGTTGTTTTTGGAAGTCGGTTGTATTTTTTTTAGAATAGTAAGTTGGTGCGGTTTGGTTACTTGGTGCAGACCGGACGCTCTCAATCGACTTGGAAGTAAGTATATAGAGTTGGTCCGGTCTGCACCAAGTGCAAAGTGCAACTGATAGAAATCCAACGATTGACGAAACTCGAAGTTTGTTGAGGGACATTAAGAAAATAGTTTGTACTGTATTTAACTTTTGACATAAGCACGCCTATGAGGTTCCTTATTTATTACAGGCAACCGTCACAACAAATTTACACTGTGCAACCCTAGACGATAAAAAATGGACGCTGTAATTTCTTTACATTTTTCTTTCAAATAAAATATTAATGTGTTAAATCGATTAAAACTTCTTCCTGTACAGGACAAGTTTTTATGCAGTGCGCAAATTTTCACAGAGTGTTCTACCCATGAATATGAACAACTTTCACTATGGGACCAACCCTGAAATCACGAAAAAAAATCAGCTGTTTCATACAAAAGTTAGAAAGAAAGAAAGAAGAAAGAAAAGAAAGAAAATACGTTTATTTGCGGTAAACATGACGCAAAGGACAAAAAAATTAAAATAAACAATGTAAAAAGCAAGTTTTGGGGAAAACATGCGTCACATCTACGCAAAACGGCTACCGCTCAGCATAATGCCGCGACCCCATGCGAAACGGAGCCCCAGCGCTGGTTTTCAGCGATAGCCGCTCGATCAAAATGTAAGAAACAGCTGATTATTTTTTCGTGATTTCAGAGTTAAACCTATAGTGAAATTTGTTCTTATTCAATTAATTTGCCTAGCCTTTTCCCAACTATGTTGGGATCGGCTTCCAGTCTAACCGGTTGTAGCTGAATACCAGTATTTTACATGAAACGACCGCCTATTTGACCTCCACAACCCAGTAACTGGATATTACGATACCCCTCGGTAAGACTGGTTGTCAGACTTTCGGGCTTCTGACGACCCGTAACGACTGTCAAAGACCCACGAATGACACCCGGGACCAACGGCACGGAGGAGTCTCGGTATGTAAAGATGGTCACCCATCCATGGACCAACCCCGGCAAGCTTAGCTTAACCTGATGGATCGACCCGTGCGGATGTTATTACTTAGCCACGAGTGTTCATATTCATAGGTGCATACCCTGTGAAAATTTGCGCAATGCTTGAAAACTTTTCCTGTATAAAGTCGATTGTTATAAGAAATCGAATCGGTAATGTATTAAGAAGGACATAACTAATTGATTAGTAAGTACTCGAGTACTCAAAATTAAATAAAAGTTGGAAATATGATAGTTACATCATAATACGCTTCGCTGGTCTATTCAGACGTTTATACTCAACCCCCGCAAAAAGACTAGACATACACGAGATGAAATTCAGGTTAAATCTGACTTAGTTACCTAAATTGACAGTGACAAGGTTACCTAATTCTGTCTGACAAAAAGTACCTACTTAGCTTGTTGTTATGTTTCATCAAGGATCATTATAGTACCATTTTTAACCGACTTTTCAAAAAAACAAAAAGGAGAAGGTTCTCAATTCATTACGTACATGAAGTTGTGAAGCTGAGATGAGAATGCTAAGAGGGATGTGTGGTGTTACACGAATGGATAGAATAAGAAATGAGTACATAAGAGGAAGTTTGAAAGTGACACCGGTGACTGCAAAGTTGTGCGGAAATCGGTTGTCATGGTATGGGCATGTGATGCGGAGGAGTGAGGAAAATGTCGTGAGGAAAGTTTTGAGTATGAATGTCGATGGCTATAAGAGTAGGGGAAGACCAAAGAAACGATGGATGGATTGTGTGAAAGATGACATGGCTAGAAAGGGGGTGACTACCGAGATGACGAATAATAGAGAAGTATGGAAAAAAGGACATGTTGCGCCGACCCCAAATAGATTGGGATAAGGGCAGGAGAATGATGAAGTTGTGAAGCTGAAGTTTGGAATAAAACGACGAAACCAGCTACAAGTTCCAATAAATTTTCTCACTTCTTTACGAGTAGTGGGAGCAGGAAATTCGAGTATTGCTTTAATTTTAGCCGGACCTGAGCGTAAACCGTTTTCATCTACAATGGTGCCGATTCTCATGTCACAAATGCCTCTAAACTAGACTAAAAATCACTAAAATTTAGTTTATTCCTGTCAAACGACGATTTCCCATTCTGAAATTGACTAAAGTGACACAACAATAAAGTGACTCGGCCACTCACTGCGTCTCGGTTCGCATCGCCTGCCCGCGCCTTTGCTTCGTTTTCGCTTAAAGTTCTTTCCTCAAGAATTGGGTTATCAAATGCAAAAAGAATTTTTCAGATCCGGACTGGAAGTCCCAGAGATTAGCGCGTTCAAACAAACAAACTCTTCAGCTATAAATTAGTACTAGCTTCTGTCCGCGTCGCATCGCATCGCCCGCCCACGCTATTACTTCGTTTTCGCTTAATGTTCTTTTTGACTTTTTTTTTATTTTTCTCGGCTCCTAAGGGCCCTAGCGTGATTTTAAATAGTCTTCCTCGAGAACTGGGCTATCAAATTCAAAAAGATTTTTTAAAATCCGACTGGTAGTTCCAGTGATTACTGCGTTCAAACATACAAACAAACTCTTCAGCTTTATTATTAGTATAGATTTAATTACCATTAAAAAAGTTATAGTGAGCCAACCTTAAAAGATAGACTTGCCATCGCAGACTTTTTTTAGAACTTTTCCGTCATACATGATTGTTGCGTAACTTTAACCGTTTATTTATTTAGGATCTCCAACTAAGGATGTACACAAACACAAGAAATAAGTATTATCGACAAAAGTATCGTAGGTGCACTCCTTCACTTACAGGAGACCACAGCATGCATAACAGGAGTTATTTATAACTAAGCTAACAATGTTGTAGTAGCATTTAAAATATTAAAATCAAAATCAAGACTCATAATAAAATTGCGAAAATAGAATTTAAAAAAATTAAATTAATAGTAAAAATCAAAAGATTAAAATTAAAATCAAAACACATTTGGTAATAAAATTGGAAATAACGTTAAAATAAGATTAACATTAAAATTAAAACAACTTACAACAATTACGCAGCGCACGCAGCGGAAGCTCGTTTTTGCAACGTTTTTCATTGATGCTCCGCTCTTATTGGTCGTAGCGTGATGTTATACAAGGTTGATATGAGCGAGAGGTATTAAATTAAACCACATATACTATAGATGCATAGTGTTAACTCGGAACTATTAAAAAAAAGTTTAGAAGAAAAATAAGAAAAAACTTTTTTCGAACAAATAAAATAGCTTAGTAATCGAATTAAAACGTAAACATACTTTGAAGACATTTCCACTGACGTGCGTAACAAAAGGGCAACGTCGCGTCAAAAATTCTGTTGTTTTAACGACAGAATTTTCAACAACATATAATACTTAGTCAGCTGTTAGGGCAGATACGTCGTGTTTCAACAAAGAAAAAACTAAAAAATAATACTGTGACTAAACTATTGCTTCTATTTATCTGATTTTTAGTAAAGAGGCTGATAATTATACAAAGTATATGTGGTTTAATTTAATGCCTCTTGCTCATATCAACCTTGTATACCATATAGCTTTCCTCGATAAATGGGCTATGTAAAACTAAAAGATTTTTTCAATTCGAACCAGTAGTTCCAGAGATTAGCGCGTTCAAACAAACTCTTGAGCTTTATTATTATATTGCTATAAACTTACCTATAGACGGAATGGTCGTAAAATATGCTAATTCTTAATGGCTGGTCAATACTTCTTTTCTTGACTATATGTGCTGGTTCTATGTGCACCCCTCGAACAACCTGGAAACAAAAGAAACACCAACGTTTTAGTATATTCTATGATACTAGCTGCGCCCCGCGGTTTCACCCGCGTAGACCGGGATAAAAAGTAGCGGTACGAAAAATAGATGTTAGCCGATTCTCAGACCTACTCAATATGCTCACAAAATTTCATGAGAATCGGTCAAGCCGTTTCGGAGGAGTACGGGAACGAACATTGTGACACGAGAATTTTATATATAAGACTAGCTTAAAATTATAAAAACATAAAACAAAGATTATAATGCCAAAAGGGCCTCAGCTCAGCATATTGTCAGATGACAACACAAGGTGTACCACCTGACGCTGATTTTCAGCTGCAACCCACGACTGCCATACGCTAGAATCTAAGCTACTATCTAAGCTAATCTACGCATATCGAAAGTGAAGCACAGTAAGTATGCCGGGACCGTTTGTACTAACATGCGCCTCTCGCACACATTTACATTTTAGTATGCCGACCGGCCAGGCGGCCGCAATTACGTGATATGACATCTTTGTCATCTTTGTGATCGGTAAGGTGCTTCACTTTCGATACGCGTGGCGCGGAGTCCTTTTTTTCTAGTCCGTGTGCACACAACTTCAAACCTAGGACCCGTGGTGCCCGGTTTCAGAGGGTTTTAAACGGAGTTTATCCATTCGATAGTGATTATTGGTTCGATATCGGTTTCTGATTACTTCGTAATGGAAGAAGTCGAGTGAATTACTAACGAGGTTTTATCTGAGGACATCAAAAACCGAGCATAAGGAAGGAATTCGCTTAAATAGGTGGACAATTTTGTCGAATCTATCTGTCTATTGAAAAAATCTTTCTGTCTATTGAAAGTTTAAACTCCATTTAAGAATTCCTCAGAAACCGGGTATCAGAGTTGATTTTTTTGACAAAAAAAAGCTAACTCATCTGACTAAAAACGTGAGCATAGGAAATTTCAAAATGTTCCATATCTTCAGATTTATTAATTTTTCAATATTGGCGCTGACGGTTAGCTAGCTATACTCGCCTTAAAGCATCAATCAATGCCTAGTCTTTTCCCAACTAAGTTTACCAGGATTTTACATGCAGCGACTGCCTATCTGACCTCCACAACCCAGTTACTGGGTCACACGATACCCCTGGCAAGACTGATGAAAAAAATCAAAAACCCAAAAACATCGAGATGCTATTAAGAAATTTAAAAAACCCAATAACACTGTGTCTGACTCGGGAATCGAGCGGACTGTGCAACTACTAGACCAATGATTATTTATACAGGGTGTCCCGTAAATAATGGATCAAACGTAACGGGTAGGTAGCTTACCTAATTTCCAACAACTAATTTGAATATTAAAAAAAAAACCGTTACAGTAACCAGGATATTAATTTTTTTTCGAATTTTACGATTTTGTCTTCCAGAATTAAGCTTTTTTAATGCTGTCGCTGCAAATGATGACATTTTTAGGTATGATTTTTATTTAACATTTCTGAATAGCTTACTAATGTTATAAGATACCATTTTTTTGAATACCGTTTTATTTGCCTTAGAAAAAAAATCTTGAGTTGAAAAGTTTTTTCTTTACGATGTTAGGACCAAAATTGAAAAAATTCTCCTGTAAAAAAAATGTATGACACCGAAAACCACCATTATTTTAAAAACTTGTACATTTAATAAGGTTTGCAAATTGGTGTAAAACTTACGTCTAGTCTTTATCGTTACAAAGATATTGCTATGAATGTGATGAAGACAGAAAATAAATTAAATTGGTACTATTCCATTTTTTCATTTTCGTAATGGCTTATGTTTGAATGCTTGTAATCGAAGCAGGTAGTTAAGCGGCTAGCATATTCCGACCCGATGACGTCATCTGTCCGGAATTTGGGACCGCTACCTGTGGCGGAGTTGCACCTCAGTCAGCGTGAAGGGGATAGATAGCGCCGCTTTTGTATTTTTGGTAAATTGGTATGAAGTTGTACATTCTAGTCCTTGTCGTTACAAAGATAATTGCTATGAATCTGAGAGGTGCTCCAAATCAACGTTAATAAAAAAAATAAAAAAGTGTGTACATTTAAACTTTTTCTTTAAAATGTGTAACTGTAGTATTTCAGAGGCAATGTTCATTGAATTATTGAGGCGTATGAAAAGAATTAGGAGGCCGTACTAAAAAAAACAGTTAGTTCAAATAAATCGTTTTATTTGGTTTTTACAATAAATGTTCGAATTGCCTTCCCTCTACAAGAATGCAAAGTCTGCATCTCCTAATAAAGGAAGCTCTTATCCGACGGACAAAACGGCTTTGGTTTATTTCTGATGCAGCAGATTGGATGCGCTGTCGTAATTCTTCTTCCGACGTTATTGGATTCTTGTAGACCCTGTCTTTTAAACATCCCCAGTAAAAAAAATCTAGGGGATTTAAATCCGGAGATCGCGGAGGCCACAAAATTGGTCCTAATCGGCCGATCCATCTGTCCGGATAACTTTCATCAAGGTGCGCCCTTACTGCCGTCGCATAGTGAGCGGGGCACCCATCATTTTGCAACCACATTGCTTGCCATACGTCTTCTGGAACGTTTTCTAATAACCTTGGCAACTCATTCCTTAAAAAATGGAGATAATATTCGGCGTTTAGAGTAGCTGGTAGTTCAAAGGGCCCTATTATTTGCCCATTGATTATTCCCGCCCATAAATTTATTTTAAATTGATGTTGGCTCCTGTCCTCTCGCATCAAATATGGGTTTATCAGCTGCCAACTGTGCAAATTATGCAAATTTAAATATCCATCTCGGCGGCATGAAGACTCGTCACTCCATAAAATCTTGTTAAAAAACTGCGGGTCCGCCCGAATCATTCTAAGCATCCTTTGGCAAAATTCTATTCTTGGCTGGTAATCACGCGACGTCAGCGTTTGAACACGTTGCACGTGATATGGGTGCAATCGGCACCGTTGTAGCACTCGATGCACCGTCGATCTAGAAATTCCTACGCGTCGCGCTATGACGCGAACGGAGACTGACGGATCTTCCTCGATTTCTCGAAGAATGACTTCGTCATTAACTTGTCGCGGTCGTCCTTCACGGGTACCACCAACTCCGGTGCCAAGAATTCTTCCCTCAAGAAGCGCGTTATGCACTCTAATAAAGACGCGATAATCGGGATAACGAACCAGGTTCGGGTATCTTTCACGGTACAATCTTGCAGCCGCCCTGGCATTACCTCTTGCTTCTCCGTAGATAAAATGCATTTCGGCGTACTGCCGTGGCGTGTACTCATAACGAGGCATTGGGCTGAATAAGGTTTCAGCGCTACTGCACACACGTACAAGCACACACAAACGAAGTCCGTAGGATCGCCAAGTCGTTTGTCCAATACGCAAAGAGTTCCAAATCGATAGGCAAAGCAAAGTCCAAAAACACAGCACAAGTCAAATTTTACAGAAGAAAACACCGAGCCACTGACCGGGAGCGAAAGTTGTCTGACGTAGCAACTCGAAGAGAGACTAGTTACAACTAAACTAATAAAATCAAGCAACAATGAAGCCTGTACGAGTGAAGGGCGCAGGAAAGAACAAAAGAACCTGCGCAACTTCATACCGATTTAACCGATTTACCAAAAAGCGGCGCTATCTATCCCTTTCACACTGACTGAGGTGCAACTCCGCCACAGGTAGCGGTCCCAAATTCCGGACAGATGACGTCATCGGGTCGGAATTATGCTATCCGCTTAACTACCTGCTTCGATTACAAGCATTCAAGCATAAGCCATTACGAAAAGGAAAAAATGGAATAGTACCAATTTAATTTATTTTCTGTCTTCTTCATCACATTCATAGCAATATCTTTGTAACGATAAGGACTAGACGTAAGTTTTATACCAATTTGCAAACCTTATTAAATGTACAAGTTTTTAAAATAATGGTGGTCTTCGGTGTCATACATTTTTTTTACAGGAGAATTTTTTCAATTTTGGTCCTGACATCGTAAAGAAAAAACTTTTCAACTCAAGATTTTTTTTCTAAGGCAAATAAAACGGTATTCAAAAAAAATGGTATCTTATAACATTAGTAAGCTATTCAGAAATGTTAAATAAAAATCATACCTAAAAATGTCATCATTTGCAGCGACAGCATTAAAAAAGCTTAATTCTGGAAGACAAAATCGTAAAATTCGAAAAAAAATTAATATCCTGGTTACTGTAACGGTTTTTTTTTTAATATTCAAATTAGTTGTTGGAAATTAGGTAAGCTACCTACCCGTTACGTTTGATCCATTATTTACGGGACACCCTGTATATCACACATACACACCAACACACCCCCTCACACAACACACACATAATACATACATATTTGGAAATCTACTGTTTTTCTTTGTGTATTATCATTAGTTTTCTTTTGCAAATTAGTTTTTATTGTATTTTCCTTTCATACGAGTAAATTAATTGAAATTAAGAAATTTATTGTAACGTACTTAAACCTATTTCATGTATAGCTACAAATGTTAACGGAACGAAGCAGCCTGGATCTCACGCCACAGGGAATCCTAGTGTGAGTTCCAGGAAACAACACATTGAATGTAATTTCTTAAACAATAAATTATTCTTATTCTTATTCCTAATGAGGTTGACACACAATACTTTGAAGGAATGCTTGAACGAATGAAAATATTTTATATTGATTCTCTCCTCGAAAGAAAGTAGCAACACTTCTTGTGATTCTCTCTGGCTAAAGTAAACTGTTTGCAAAAACAATTTATTTAATTAATCTTTGTGTTTATGTTCGTTTTAATATTGGTAGAACTTGAGTGGCTTTCCTATGTTTCGATATAATATGAACGAAAATCACAAGGATTTTCTTAATAAAGGAGATGTCCGCTTTTTGTATGGAAGTTGGTTTTTTATTCCGAGAACAATGTCACAAGCATAAAATTAAAACGACAAAAATATAGAACTTTTCAGACCCCCCCCCCCCTATTTAAAAGAAAAATGGTAAACTATTTAAATATTTTATGTATTGATGGCAAACCAAACAAAACCTCCCACACACTGACAATGTCATAATTGACAGATGATTGATTCTATTCATCTGTCAAATAAGACAAAGTATTGACTGACAGGCGACAGGCCTGATGACGGCTCATCATATCATCATCATAAAGCAAATATTGACTGACAGTAATGACAGAACCTACCGTGTGTCAATTTTGACAAGTTTACAATTTTTTTTTTGGGTGTGTTCACTTCATTATCTTAGATAATTAGAAAGGTTTGTCCGTTTTAGGAGTAAATTAACACTAAAATAAGAAACGATTTTTCTCAAAATTGGGGACCTTTCAAACATGTATGTTAAAGTTAGAACCATTAGTTTTTGGGATGTCTATCAGGGACTGTACAACCCCGGTTAAGAGTTAAGTCTTTATGAGGTTAACTTTATCATGTATAACTCCTTGAAGACTGCTCCGTGCCTCGGAAAGCACGTTAAGCCGTTGGTCCCGGCTGTCATTCGTTGATCTTTGACAGTCGTTACGGGTCGTCAGAAGCCCGAAAGTCTGACAACCAGTCTTACCAAGGGGTATCGTATTACCCAATTACTGGGTTGTGGAGGTCAGATAGGCAGTCGCTCTATGTAAAATACTGGTATTCAGCTGCATCCGGTTAGACTGGAAGCCGACCCCAACATAGTTGGGATAAGGCTAGGTAGATTGATATAAAAATAAATTATCACCAAGATGGCCGCCAGAAAACTAAGTAAAACGGGGAAAATCATTGATATTGAACTCACTCAGGGTTTCTCAACGCGGAAGACTTTGCTGACATCTCGGTCAGGGCTTCAGCCTCACTCCTTAGTTCTTATTAATTTGTCAAGGTATCAGTTACGAGTTACGACCTTATAAACACGCTATTTTTAGCAATTCAAAGATATATTGGCTTTTTGACCAAAGTTCTTTAGTTGCTTATTTCTATGTATTTTAAGCAGGGACCGTACAACCCAGGTTAATAGGGCTATTACAATTTTTCTTGTACTTGAGCGTTTGACTCGAGTTTTGATCTGTGATTATGGTTTAGATATAGCCACAAAATAAAAAAAAAAAGATATGCCTAAGAAAGCTTGATTATTTCTCTTGGGAGTGTTCTAAATAAATATTTCGATTTGTTTACATAAATCAGTAAAAACCTTGTCTCTGCAAAGGATGCTTCATAAAACTATACTTTTGCACATGTTTTGATGCTTTGTTACATCAAAGATATAATAATTTAACAATTTATAAAAATGTCCTAGGTACAACTGTACCTTCTACTTTGGAGTGCTCAATTCAATTTATTATGTTTCATACAGTAATACACCAAAAATAATTCTGTAAACCAGAGAGTTACTGATAATTTTTCATCCGAAATTATATTTTTTATCTATGAATATATAATTCAAACAAAAAGTATTTAATAACTAAGGTTACTATATTACTTTGCTTGGAAAAAAGTAATCTTATTTAAAATTAGAATAGTATTTTTAAATAATTGTTTTATGCAGTGCTAAAATCAATTTAAATCTTGGGACACGCGGTCTTTAGCTTTAGACGCATCGCATTATGTAGCAATACGTTTATTTTAAGTCATATAATTATTATTTTTTGTTTAAAGTGTGAAACTTCAATATATGAAAAAATCACGGTCAAAATGTAATAGCGCCTAATAAATTGATAGGGGCTCTTTCGAAGGGTTAAGCTAAGCCGATTATGAGGTTACATTTATCATGTGTAACTCCTTGAATGGGTTCTATACTTGAAACCCATGAAAGGGTTACCCCTTAATTAAGATAACCTATATAATATCAGGGTTTTGTACGGGTTTCCATATTAGCAATTTGCAACGTATGCCCATCATCGATAGATCATATTACATTGCTCCGAGTCGAAATGTTATGCTGTTTCGTTTTTAAGAAAGTTGAAGTGAAGCCCTTTGGAACGGCTTAATTTAAGCCGTTCAAAAGGGTTACCTACATCGTATTGGTTTTTGATGAACTGCTTAGAAGAACCCTATCGAAAACCCTTTGAATGAATAACCAAAAAATGGTCCCTGATTTTGAGAACTAGCTTTTGCCCGCGGCTTAACCCACGGGGACGTGCTACCGGGAAATCCTTCCTTATTCCTTGTCTCATTATAAAGGGAACCTCTGTGCATAATTTCAGCTTTCTAGGTTCAAGGATTTGGGCTGGGCGTTGATGAGTCAGTCAGTCAGGACTGTCTTTTTATTTGTATAGACTTGATGGATCTCTGTTGTCTTGCGTTGGATATTTGTATGTTGGAGGCATTAGCTGATCCCCAAAGTTGGATGCCCTATGCCCAGATCGGATTTAGTATAGTTTTGTATGTGAGGAGTTTGTTGTCTATAGCTAATTTTAAGTTTTTTCCTAGTGACCAGAATAGACCTCTGTAGTACAGGATCATTTCTTCTCTTTTTGTTTCGACATAATTCCTCCATGTGAGCCTTTTTTAGGGTTCCGTACCTCAAAACGAAAAATCGGAACCCTTATAGGATCACTTCGTTGTCCGTCTGTCTATCTTGTCAGTTTGTCAAGACCGTTTTTCTCAGGAACGAGTAGAGGTATCTAGTTGAAATTAATATGAAATACGTAGGTCTATGGTCTCTTGTAGTTCTAAAAAAATCAAGCTTCTAAGTAACGCAATAAAAAAATACGGCCATTTAAGCGACATATTATATTTTGATACTCGCAAGTAAATCAAAACCTATAGGGTACTTCCCGTTGACCTAGAATCGTCAAATTTTGGCAAGAAGCAAGGTCTCACAGCACAAATATTTTTTTTGTGGATTGTAAATCATCACCGACTTCTCCCGGCGGAGCGGGAGGGCGTGTCAGACTTTTACTGACTAAAACCCACCCGTGTTCCTTCAGTTGCCTGTGCCAGGGCCACGGTATCTCTTTCGAACAACCCGCGACCCTATCACTCCATGTGAGCCTGCGGTCAAGATACATGCCCAGAATCCGAGATACTTCACAGACTCGGATCGTGGTGTGGGGGTCGTCTTTTCCAATTTGAATCAATTAGTCGTTCCTGAACATGATACATATTTCATTCGTGGGTGAAATAAGATATGATCTCCTATTCATAATAATATGTATGTCAGTCAGACAGCTAATAGCACTTGACATTTTGATCTTAGCTCGTAATAAAAGCAATTAATGAAGATCTTATGATATGATACGCTAATGATATGTTTCAATGATCTTAATTACTTATAAGTACCTACATGTTTACAATATAACATGACATCACGTTTGTATCTCCCGAATGGGTGGGTAGGCAAAGATATAAAAGGTATAAAAAAAGTAAGTTCAAAAACTAAAACCCCACTACTGAAAAATCACGCTCTAAAAAGTATGAAACAAGAAAATTATCTTTTCTGTTTGAAAAACACAAACAAATTAGAAATCCGGAGTCACACGTCATGTTAAATCAGTCAGATTACGTGTGCCTCCGGTGTACAGTCGATGCAGTACCCAAGTCCGGTCTACAGTGGGCACTACTGGCAGCTTCAATGTGGCTGTCGGCTTGCACCAGGGGTCTGCACTCAGCCCTTACCTCTTCGTGCTGATAATGGATGCTCTTTCTTTGGATATCCAGGAAGAGGCTCCCTGGTGCATGCTGTTCGCCGATGACATTGTGCTGGGTCGAGAGTTGCTTAGAGGTCCAGAGCAGATTGGAGGTGTGGTGGAAAAGACTAGAGACCGTTGGCCTGAGAGTAAGTCGGACCAAAACAGAGTATTTGTTTTGTGATTTTGGCGGTCTCTCCGGTCCTGTGCCCATATCTCTTGCCGGAACGCCCTTACCGATCTGCTCCGACTTTCGGTACCTCGGGTCGCTTGTCCAAGGGGATGACGAAGTAGACCGAGACATAACGCACCGGATCAACTCAGGATGGATGAAATGGCGACAGGTTACAGGAACAACTTGCGACCCACAGATGCCCCTCAAGTTGAAGGGAAAAATTTACAAGCCCGTGATAAGGCCTGCCGTACTTTATGGATCGGAATGCTGTGCAGTGAAGAAAACGGATGAAAAAAAATTGCATGCAGCGGAGATGAGAATGTTGAGATGGATGTGTGGAGTGACGAGAATGGATAGTGAGAAATGAGTACATAAGAAGAAGTTTGAAAGTGGCGCCAGTGACAGAAAAGTTGAAAGGAAATCGTTTGTCTTGGTATGGGCATGTAATGAGGAGAGACGAAACGCATGTGACTAAAAGAGTGATGAATATACATTTTGATGGATGGAGAGGCAGAGGAAGGCCAAAGAAAAGATGGATGGATTGTGTGAGGCATGATATGAAAGAGAAGGGAATGAACGATAGCGTGACGGTTGACAGGGGAGAATGGAAGAAGAAAACGTGTTGCGCCGACCCCAAGTAATATGGGATAAGGGCAGGAAGATGATGATGATTACGTGTGCTTCCGGATTTTTTACTTGTCTGTATTTTTAAAATTTCAGACGAGAATATTTTCTCGTTTCATACTATTTACACTTTCGAGCGTGATTTTTCAGTAGTCGGGTTTTAGTTTTTAACCGACTTCAAAAGGGAGGAGGTTCTCAATTCGTCGGAACCTTTTTTTTTATGTATGTTCCCCGATTACTCGAAGATGGCTAAACCGATTTGGATTTTTTTTTGTTTTATTGGTCCCATATAAAATTGATTAACTTTGCTTGGGTAGTTTTTGAGTTAGCTTCAATAATACGTATTTTTTTCCCCACTTTTATATGGATGATGTTCTAGTTTGTTTTGCAGGTAGTGGTAATAGAATTTGTGTGGGGTAGCTACTACAACTAAAAAGTGAAAAATAAAAACTTTTTTTACAAAAAAATACAACCGACTTCCAAAAACAACACTACAAAGTGAAAAATAACTTTAATTTCGGAAGTCGGTGGCAAAAAACGAAAATACATTTAACTAGACACCGACTTCCGAAATTAAAGTTATTTTTCACTTTGTAGTGTTGTTTTTGGAAGTTGGTGGTATTTTTTTGTGAAAAAGTTTTTATTAAATTACTTTTTATTTAAAATATTATGAGGTTAATAATTTCGTGATAGTGATAAAGTATTTGCAGAGCCACTTTACCTTTTTAAAGAAGAATAATTATTATGTATTTTGGGTAGGTTTGGAGATAAAACATGTTTGGCTCACATCTGAGGCGTGATTTTAGAAATTAAGTATTCCCAATTAATTATGGCTATATGTGTTGCTAAGCGCAAAACTCGAGAACGGCTGGACCAATTCAGCAAAATGTTTTTCAAATATTCGTTGAACTCCGAGGAAGGTTTTTATGGAGAGAAAAATTGGGAAAACTGTACGGAAAAACGTAAAAACCACATTTTTCTTTTTCCCATACAAACTGTTCCTAGTTGTCACTTCCCGCAGCGCCAGAGACGTTGCAGAAGTGTCTAGACTTGATAACAGCTGCTCTTAAATCAATAAAGGAACCAGAACAGATTGAAAAATACATGTACCAATGTTTACGTAAGCAAGGGAGGGAGGGGTAAGAGCTTTGGTTACTTTTGCTGATGAGGGGGGGCGTTATAATTGCAAAAAACCTGCTTACGCAATACTTGAATGGCCCCTATAACTATGTATGAATAACTTAGTAGCATAACGATAAATTGGCATGGTAAATATGTTTGTTTGTGTTGTATCGTGAAAATTACTGTGTACTAGGCTAGCCCAGACGTCACAGCATAAAAGATTATCGACTTATCGGCAGACCAATAACAACATACCTAGTTATTTTTTATAGATATTTTTGTAATAAAATTTTATTTTATATCCCATGTTAGTTACTAAACTTTTATTATAGAGTTATGTTTTCCATTCAGTTCTGTATTTCTTTTTATTCGATATTGAGTAAGTACGACTACAATATTTACTTTTTGAAAAAAGAACGTAACTAATTGGTCCGCCATTACGATCTTTTTTTTGTATCACTCAGGATTAATTGTATTTTATAACAGCCAAATTTTAAGTTCATCATTCTCCTGCCCTTATCCTAATTTATTTGGGATCGGCGCAACATGTCTTTTTCCTCCGTACTTCTCTATTAGTCTTCATCTCGGTAGTCACTCCCTTTCTAGCCATATCATATTTCACACAGTCCATCCATAGTTTCTTTGGTCTTCCCCAACTGTTTTAGCCATCCACATTCATACTCAAAACTTCCGTCACGACATTTTCCTCCATTCTCTGCATCACATGCCCATACCATGACAACCGATTTCCGCAAAACCTTTCAGTCACCGGTGCCACTTTCAAACTTCCTCTTATGTACTCATTTCTTATTCTATCCATTCGTGTAACACCACACATCCCTCTTAGCATTCTCATCTCAGCTGCATGCAATTGCTTTTCATTCATCCCTTTTGTGGCCCAACATTTTGATCTATACAAGACAGCAGGTCTATGAACGATTAAACGCACGCCAAACATTAGTAATCGTATCGTAACATAATATTATCTACCGGTAGAGGAGTTAATGTTGCTTTGTTTTTATTGTGCATCTATTCCTACTCGAATAATTCCTATTTTAGGGTCTGAAAAATAGTATATAGCCAAGTAACTGTGACCAACTTGGATGTAGCGCTCGCCGGCCGCTGCCGCGGCACCACTCGCTTCGCTCGCGAGTTCTATCCTAACCCATAGGTCGGGGTGCTACTAGTGACGTGAAATGCAACTATTTTGCGTTATGCCCAGTAGTCAGCTAGGAATGTCAATAAATAGCTTAGTCTCGTCACGATATGGCCATTTCTACGATCGCCATACACGCGGTGTTATGGCCAAACATCGACTGACATATCATTAAACAATGACGTTTAAATGATTTGGTCTTAGATTATAGAATGTCCAGATTCCTAGTAGGCTACCGTAAATTGATACCAAATTTGTGTAGCCAATATTGTCAAGTCGTTTGATCCCGCGCCACACGTCAATGAACGTTCGCCACGCAAACGTCACGAACCGGGCGTTTTAATTTTAATAAAAATGGCAGTTTGTGGTATGAAGTCATGTAAAAATTACACTACAAAAAAACTTTTTTTACAAAAAAATACAACCGACTTCCAAAAACAACACTACAAAATGAAAAATAACTTTAATTTCGGAAGTCGATGTCTGATTAAATGTATTTTCGTTTTTGCCACCGACTTCCGAAATCAAAGTTATTTTTCACTTTGTAGTGTTGTTTTTGGAAGTCGGTTGTATTTTTTTGTAAAAAAGTTTTTATTTTTCACTTTTTAGTGGTTCACATGTGCTTACTCCTTCACAGCGTACCGGCGTGATGTTATGTTATGAACTGGTGTAAACAATAAACAGACATGAGATTTCAGCAACCCCAGTCCATTTGCTATTATTTATTGAGGAGTTCCGTTGCCTATCTCAGAAGTTCTTCATCAGATCTTCACCAAATTGAAATGGAACCACTCCGAGAAAGTACTCTTCCAAAAACTATCTAAATCGCTTCAAGTGTGCCTATAAAATTGGAAGATTTCTCTCTATTTCTCCAGGATCCCATCATCAGATCCTGACACCACCTGGAAAGTATACCCTTTCAAACAAAAAAAAAAATATCCAAATCGGTCCAGCCATCTTCGAGTAATCGGGGAACATACATATAAAAAAAAAAAAAGTTCCGACGAATATTGAGAACCTCCTCCTTTTTGAAGTCGGTTAAAAAAGAAAAGGGCACTAACATACGTTAGTATTCAATTTCACCGTGTAGGCGTGTATTTCTTAGTTAAATTTGAAAACGAAAAAATAACATTGAATGTGACACAATAACTGTTAAGTGTTGCCTAGGGCATGAAAAAATTTATCAAAATTTTTAACACCTCACGAAAAAGACGAGGAATGACTAAGGAGTTTTATTAACATGGACGATGATTGTTTTTATGAGTGTCTGTTTCTTTAACCGTTTATTTCGGAAGCGCTCCCAATTGGACCCCAACACACGAACCTCCGTCGGCTCATTAGTGGAGTCGACATACGACACCCTGAATTGATTATGTAAATATTTATTATGCTACCCGTCAAATCTTATGAATGTGCGTTAAGTTGGATAAAAAAGTCATTTGTTAACGCCATCGAATCTGTCATCTTTAGCCGCAAGTTTATTAATTTACCTTTATAAAATCCAAGTCTGTAAATGCGATAATCGTGTGTTCTAACAGTTTTACTTTTCACAAATATCACACACGCACATGTGAATACGATTTAAAATGTGACAAATATTATTCAAAATATTATAAACAACAAGAAAATGCCCAGATCTTATCTGTATACAAACACAGGTCCAATAATTCGTAATATTCACTACCACTTACCAATTTGTGTTCAAAATCCATGACCATTACTGTTCTTTTTTATTGTAATGATGTGCGATAGCGATTCTACGAAACAATTTTTTTTTTTATTTGGATTGACGCGAGTAATTAATATGACGAATGTCAGAAATCGATACTTGGAAATTTAAATAAAATTGTTTTAAGCATTAAATATAATAAGCATTGTATATAATAATGATTTACACTTTTCTTATGTAATTTTAACGGTTTTTCGGAGATCATATTATTATTGAAACTGAGTCAACAGACGGGACATAAGTACCTACCATTTATTGAATTTCGTGCCGAAGTGTTTCTATATTTAAATTTAAATTTGGAATGCGCTCGCTGTTCATAATTATTTTATTCTATTGGACAAATTATTTATTGTGGATTTTATTTTTGATACTTTTTGGTAGTTTGCTACAGAATGGCCAGTATACATTTTTTAGGTAGGCTTAGCAAAATTTTGTTTGGGAATGATGATAAATTAATTCTATAAATTGGATATTCCGCAAACACTTACATGTCAATATTTTTGTTTGTTGCACATGAGCTTAGTAGTTTAAATGGTTTATTTTTTGTGGTAGTTTCCTAACGAAATTTAAAAATTTGGCCAAGTGTATGTCAGACCACGCTAGTGGAGGGTTCCATAGTTGTGATGAATATTTACGCATGCACATTGCATAGCATTAATAGTATGGACTGCAAAAACAAGTTTGTATTTCATAGTATTTCTCGAAAAAACTATGAACAACAATTTTAATTCTGCCGCTGTAACCGAAAATAGGTATCCCATATCTCAAAAACTATTCACTTAAAAAGCAAGGTCACTTAGAAATATCTTTATCATTTAAATCACACCGCCATCTTGAATTTTCATTTTGACTTCACTGTCGGCTTTAGCACCCTCGAAAACCATGAAATCGATACCAATAAATTTGGAAATTTTCGCAGCCGCTATCTTGGATTTTCATTTTGACCAAATTCTCAATTTTTTTCTTTGTCTTTTAACTTCACACCACTTCAAGCAAACATACAAAAACAAATTAAAACAATTCATCAACAGTAATGATGAAACTTTTCCTTTTCAATGTTCCTTTTATATTTAAAAATTCCCACATTTGTAGGGTAATCTCTATGCTCTGGTATTACACGTGTGTTGCACACATACGCAATTACATGTTTGTTAACATAGATACGGACAATACAAATGTTTGTGTTGCATGAGTTCATGAAATAACCGAACAGTTCAAGAAATTATCAATTTTATCTGATTTGGCCACTATACGCATACCATGACAACCATCATTCTCCTGCCCTTATCCCAGTCTATCTGGGGTCGGCGCAACATGTCCTTTTTTTCCATACTTCTCTATTATTCGTCATCTCGGTAGTCACCCCCTTTCTAGCCATGTCATCTTTCACACAATCCATCCATCGTTTCTTTGGTTTTCCCCTACTCTTATAGCCATCGATATTCATACTCAAAACTTTGCTCACGACATTTCCCTCACTCCTCCGCATCACATGCCCATACCATGACAACCGATTCCCACATAACTTTTCAGTCATCTGTGACACTTGCAGACGTCCTCTTTTTATTCAATTAAGTACAAAGCTTGTTATAAGATCACACGAGGCAAACATGATTATTTGCTTTGTTTTGTTAAATGAGGACCGTATTATTAATAATAATAATAACATTATTACTTTTTAAAATTCGCCTGTATTATCCTATTTATAAAATTACCCAAAAGCATTTTCCTCCTCAGAAACCTAAAATACTTATGTATACCTATAAATAAAAAGAGAAGTCCTGACTGACTGACTGGCCCAGCCCAAACCTTTGGACCCAGAAAGCTGAAATTTTGCACAGAGGTTCCCTTTATAATGTAGACAAGGAATAAGGATGAATTTTCGTTCCTGTGGGATATTTTCCAACATCCACGCGGGCGAAGCCGCGCGGGAAGTGCTAGTTAATAATAATGTTTTACATACTTGTACGTAAATTACACATACATTACTTGTACTTATTATTATTACTATTGTAACAATAAATTTTAATATTTCAATTTCAGATGTTTGCCACTGTCACTGTACTGGCAACATTTATGAGAATTGCACCCAAAAAAATGATATCAAAATGGAAACCGATTTGGATATAAAAAATAGAAACGAAGCAATCATTTCTAAAAATAACTCTACTGCAAAGCACCTAGCTAAGTATGTATTAAAAATGTATGTAGGCAAAGACAATAGAGCAAAAAAAGTCATTCCAGAAACGAAAAATAGTACAGCAAAAATAAAACCCATAGATAATATAGACATATGTTTATTAAAGAAAAAATATAGTATATTTAGGATAGATTTGCCACTGTACGATTTAGGCATCAAAAAACAATTAGTTACAGAAAAAATGATTAACAGTGACGATTATTTAGAAAACATTGATAACAGAAACCAAAGCGGTTTGATTGAACATACTGGAGAATATACTATACCCAGAAATTATACATTTGCGGAAGAAAATACTAAAAGTGAAAAAATAACTGAAAATGTGACTAAGATTTTCCAAAACCAAGGAATGGATAAAAATGTCTTAAAATATGATTTGCCTAAGAATATCGTCAGTAATGATATGCCAAAAAAAATGATATGCCATAAGTATGATACATCTAAAAATGTAAAAAAACAAAGTGAATTGATTGAAGATACTGGAGAACTTATAATTCCCAAAAATGATATAGTAGAGGACCAAAGTACTATAATTGAAAATGGAAACATAACTGAAAATATGACTAACGTTTTCCAAAACAATAGTACGGGTAAGAATGTCCCAACAATTGATTTGTCTAAGAATATCGAAAATAATGAAATGACAAAAAATGTCCATAAGTATGATTCACCCAAGGATGTACAACAACGAACCGAATTGATTGAAAATTATGTAGTTGAGGAGAAAAGCAGTATGATTAAAAAAGAAAATGTAACCGAAAATTTCATTGTTTTCCTAAACAATAGTATGGATAAGAATGTCCAAAAATATGAATCACTTCAGAATGTACAAAAATGTGATATTAGTATACCAGAGAATGTGCCAAACAATTATAAGCCTAAAGTCTTCCAAAATCACGATGCTAAAAAATACCTAAAGTATAATTTACATAAAAGAATCAAAACCAATGATATGCCAAAGAAAAGCAACCATCATTTCAACGATGGTAAGCCTTATAATTACCAAAATGATGAGATGATTTACAAAAATATCATTAATAAAAAGGAATTAAAAAAAAAGGATAAACATACAAATGTCAGTCAAAATGTCAGACCACAATTTCAAACAAGACTGAACAATGATTTAGTAAAAAAGAGTCTTGACGAATTCAAAATGGTTAGAAGAAAAACACATTATACTATGCCAGACGTTGAATTTAAAAATGACATTGCTAAAGGTGATATTGATCGCTACCAAGATGTAGTTTATCCAAAATTCGAAGAATACGGTAGTGAAGCTACATTCAACGAAGCTAAGAATCACGTAAAGCCAGATTATAACGTCAAAGATATTCGAAATAACATGTACCCTACTTACGGCAAAGTAAACTACATATATCAAAGCTATGAAGAACAAAATGACATCCAAAATTTCAAAGAACTAAACAAGGTATTAGCAAGACAACGGCAAATAATCGAAAAGCTAACAAATTTACAAATTGGACGAAAGCAGAAAAAAAACGTTATGAACGCATTCGACAAAATTTTATTAGAAGTAGAAGCCAAGCAGAAATTGCAAAGACAATGGAAAAACTACACTGATTTTACTTTCGAAACGCCAACAACGGAATTGACAACCACAAAGAAACCAACAACAATTTTGACACTTTTTGACGAAACAGAAATCAGACTCGCGTTAAAGAATGACCCTCATGTCAAAAGAATTTTAAAGATGGCAAATTTAAAGCGAGAAAAGTATTTGAATAATGTTCGAAAGTATATAAACCGTAATAATAAGTATACTCATGATAAAGAATATGATATGAACTCAACAGAAAGCGTAAACGGAGATCGAACTTAGGCTGCAGAAACTATTACATTCGTACACGTCACTTTATAAAACATTGGTCAGGCAGAGGCCATAGTCCTTCCACAGTTCCTGGTAACCAGTCCATTTTAGCTACCCAAACCCATAGTCCAATATCTTACTACTACCTTATCCCCTAATCCTCTTCTCTTATCCTCTTTAGCGTCCTTATCTTTTAACTTTGTCTAGGCCAAGTAACATTCGATTAGCGATGACGCTAGTAGAAAAGCGAAAAAAATGTATGGGGTTGACATAAGCTATCGAAATGTCACGTGATCATGTCAATGTCACGTTGACGCTGTAGCGATTGTAGAAGTAGAATTGCTCCGAAGCTAATACCATTTGTCTAGGCCCCCAGGACACACTTATTAGATCCAGTATTAAGAGCAAACGAGACAGAAATATATTTTCTCTATATTCTTTGCGTATGCAAACTTTTTGTCTGGCCGAACAAAGCGGCTGCCACGGTACAATTTCTTTGAAAAGTATTTATTACACGATTACATTGAATAGTTTACAAGTGACTGTCAAATAAAGGCTTTTCCAATAGTCTATTAGGGACGGGTTGGTGTTGATAGTCTGTGGCGGCCTTGTTTTTTCGGCGGGATCTGTCAAATCTGTTGTTTATTCAGTTACTAATGCCAAATCATCGTGGCAAGTTACACGAATGAACAGCACGTCCTAATGATAAAACTTTACTATCAAAATGAGTGTTAGTTAGTGCAAATGTTGCACGCGTTGCGCCCGAAAAATCATCTTTATCGATAAGGTGCATTTTTGGGTGAACAGCTTTGTAGAAAAACAAAATTGCCGTAAATGGGCCGACACCAATCCACACGAGGTTCACCCGGTGGCAATGCAACCACAAAAAGTTACTGTTTGCTGCGGGTCTTGGGAAGGGTCATTGGTCTGTACTTTTTCTAAAACGATGGGCGAGTGTTACAGATCAATGATAACCAATTTCTTTTGGCCCAAATTGTACGATAAGGACGTGGACGACGTGGTTTCCAGCAGGACGGTGCTAAGTGCCACACAGATGGACATTCTGCTTTAACGATTTGAGGGTATGGGAGACAGAGGGTCGCAGAGGTGACGTGAATTGGCCACCAAGATTGTGCAATTTGATGGACTACACTTTTTCATGTGGGATTTTCTGAAGTCGCAAGTCTATGCCAATGAGCCGCAATCGACCGATGCTCTCAAAGTCAATATAACCCATACCATCGCTCAAATTCAGCCAGATGTATGCGGCAGAGACATTGAAAATTGGACCTCACTGATCCGTGCCACCGTGCGAAGACGCGGCGGACATTTGAACGATGTCATCTATATAAACAAAAAGAGAAGTCCTGACTGACTGATTTACTGACTCGTCAACGCCCAGCCCAAACCCTTGGACCTAGAAAGGTGAAATTTTGTACAGAGGTTCCCTTTATAATGTAGACAAGGAAGGAATTCCTGGGAGTACGTTCCCATGGGATATTTTCCGACATAAACGCGGGCGAAGCCGCTGGCAAAAGCTAGTATTCCATTAGTATACATAGGCTCACACACGTTTGTTTTATTCCATTTCAACATCAAACCGGCCTTATTATCGCCGTAATATTGGAAAACTTTACATTCGCTATAGTCAACAGCATCCAACTGTCAAACTACAAATGATTTTAAATCTTAAAATGTTGATAGTTAAATTCAAAATCAAATAAGAAAATTTGACAGTTTGTAGTAACATGACCTGCTGCTGTGTGTCTATAAGCTGACAGATATCTACAGGGTGTAGTTTTAATCACCATTATCCTCTAAAGGGGTTATTGTACTCATCATTGTGAACAACTTGTACTATGGGGCCAAACCGGAAATCGCGAAAAAAAAAACAGCTGTTCCCTAAATTTGTTCGCATAACTCGTCAAAAATTAGGGAACAGCGACAGATTTAGATAGACCATTTGGTTTCATAGAAAAAGTTGTTCATAATGATGAGTACAATGACCCCTTAAGAGGTGCGTTATTTAATTTAAACCTTTTTCAGTGGCCTTAGTGCGAGTTTTTATACTTAGGTACTCGATCGCGTTTACGTTAACTTACGTCAATTTGTATGGAATAATTGTGTTTCCCATTATAGTCACCAGGCGGCGCTTATTCAGTTTCAGTACAAATTGAAGTTTATCGAGTAAGTATAAAAACTGGCACTAAGGCCACAGTACAAATTGAAGTTTACGTATAAAAACGCAAGCGGTAGACATCAGTAAGTGTGTTGGTATTATTCCCCCGGACGAGTTCCTTAACAAAGAGAAAGAAAATAAAGAAAAACAATTTATCGAGACTGGCACAGGAGTTTCTATTAATAAAAAGATGTAGTCGCTACGCAAGCGTGATTTGTCGTTTGAGGTCGTCTACGAAGGGGCTTAAAATTCTATCAAACGGAAACGACATTGCGGAGTCTTATCACTCTATCAACTAAGAAATGATCTGTTTGATACTTTTTGAGCGTGCGATTTTTCAGTAGTCGGGTTTTAGTTTTTGAACTTACTTTTTAACCGACTTCAAAAAGGAGGAGGTTCTATGTTCCCCGATTACTCGAAGATGGCTGGACCGATTCCATCACAGTTGGTCCCATATAAAATTGATTAACTTTGCTTGGGTAGTTTTTGAGTTAGCTTCAATAATACGTATTTTTTCCCCACTTTTATATGGATGATGTTCTAGTTTGTTTTGCAGATAGTGGTATTAGAATGTGTGTGGGGTAGGTACACAACTAAAAAGTGAAAAATAAAAACTTTTTAAAAAAAAAATACAACCGACTTCCTAAAACAACACTACAAAGTGAAAAATAACTTTAATTTCGGAAGTCGGTGGCAAAAAACGAAAAAACATTTAACTAGACACCGATTTCCGAAATTAAAGTAATTTTTCACTTTGTAGTGTTGTTTTTGGAAGTCGGTTGTATTTTTTTGTAAAAAAGTTTTTTGTCTATGTGGATGATGAATTGATGATATATCATATCTAATTTATTTATTTGCAGGTGGTATTCGAGTTTACGTGTAGGGTAGGTACTACAACCAAAAAGAGAAAAATAAAAACTTTTTACAAAAAAAAAAAAAAAAAAACAACCGACTTCCATAAAAAACACTACAAAGTGAAAAAATAATTTTAATTTCGGAAGTCAATGGCAAAAACAAAAAACCAAAGACCGATTTCAGAAAAATTTTTTTCATAAAAAAGTTTTTGCAACAACATTTTGGTTACGGAACCCTAAAACCGTCTTTAACTTCTTTTCGAAAACAAATCACGTTTTCAATTTATCTCGAATAAATCAGTAAATAAAAATCTTTTCAACGTCAAAACTTATTATATAACATTTAATAGAAATAAGGTTACACAACGATTCAAGATACACTGTGTTTATTTAATTTATTTAAATTATATACAACTCACCCGTTTTTCGGATAAAAGTAAGAGTTGATTTTGTAAATAAATAAATAAATAAATAAATAAATAAATAAATATGTTTGGACATATCACACAACGCCATCTAGCCCCAAGCTAAGCAACCTAATATATTGTTACATTTCGAATATTATGTATTAAATTCATTGGAAAGGCTTTCTTAGTTACGTTGACGAAATAAGCCAAAATGTTATTTATTTTATGATTAAATAACTGTGCAAATCAGTCTGATTTTTAATTCGACGGAACTCTGACATTTCAGAACTGTTGCCAATAATAAAACGGTCCTACTAAAAACGGAACGCGTTTAAGCGAAATTAAAAAATATCTTTCTTGAATTTAAGGTTTCAATTAGAAAAACTAAAACTTAATTCAAAATGGTAATTAGATTTTTTATTATCAAATTATTGAAGTTACAATAATTAGTAAGGTAATTATTTTTCTTGCGACAGGTTACAGGAACAACTTGCGACCCACGGATGCCCCTCAAGTTGAAGGGGAAAATTTATAAGTCCGTGATAAGGCCTGTCGTACTTTATGGATCGGAATGCTGGGCAGTGAAGAAGACGGATGAAAAAAAATTGCATGCAGCGGAGATGAGAATGTTGAGATGGATGTGTGGAGTGACGAGAATGGATAAAGTGAGAAATGAGTATATAAGAGGAAGTTTGAAAGTGGCGCCAGTGACAGAAATGTTGAAAGGAAATCGTTTGTCTTGGTATGCGCATGTAATCAGGAGAGACGAAACGCATGTGACTAAAAGAGTGATGAATATACATGTTGATGGATGGAGAGGCAGAGGAAGGCCAAAGAAAAGATGGATGGATTGTGTGAGGCATGATATGAAAGAGAAGGGAAATGAATGACAGCGTGACGGTTGACAGGGGAGAATGGAAGAAGAAAACGTGTTGCGCCGACCCCAAGTAATATGGGATAAGGGCAGAAAGATGAATTATTTTTCTTTCACAGGAATCCCTGTTCACTAATCCATAGGTTACAAACCTTTTTTAGGAATACCTTTTTGTTTGTAAAATCTTCGCTTCTTGTAACTACAGACAGACAACGATGATGATATTAGTGATAATGATACCTAAATAAATATTAAAATTTTAAAAATATGTTCTTTTACTCTTTTCCATTTAGCCATAAAAAAATAATATTTTAGTTAGTGTGCATTGTATGCACAGAACAAACCCTATTTACATTGTCATTATAGTTTACTTGATCTCATTCTCGTTCATGTTTTGTTATTTTATATCCGAAAATTGTCGTCATATAAATAACTTATAAAAAGGATAAGACAAAAGGTTTATGATATCTGAAGTGTCAAAAAATTACAGCTGTCAGAATTCCGTCGAATTAAAAATCAGACTGTAGAATATTAAAACTCAAACTCAAAGCAGTTATTTCAAATAAACCAATTACAGACACTTTTGAATTGCCAAGGGGCCGCTCAGTCAGAAACTAGTTGCCCATTCTAAAGCGTTGTAGGTATCTAGGGAGAAGAACGGGCAAAAAACTACAACAAAATTTCTGATTGTTAATTCAGGCCAGAAGCTGAGCAATCTATTTCGTACATTTTAGGTCGTGGAAAAACTTCCTTCGTATTTTTTTATACACAAATTCCAAGATTTTTTTTCTTTCATATTTGATATATGTGTGCCTCGTGCCTAATACATATATGAGGGGCTCGTGGCTAAGTAATAACAGCCGCAAGGTTCAATCGATCAGGTTAAGCTACGTGCCTCGGAAAGCACGTTAAGCCTTTGGTCCCGGCTGTCATTCGTGGATCTTTGACAGTCGTTACGGGTCGTCAGAAGCCCGAAAGTCTGACAACCAGTCTTACTAAAGGGTATCGTATTACCCAGTTACTGGGTTGTGGAGGTCAGATAGGCAGTCGCTCCATGTAAAATATTGGTGTTCAGCAGCATCCGGTTAAACTGGAAGCCGACCCCAACATAGTTGGGAAAAGGCTAGGCGGATGAGGCTGAGGATGATAATAATGAGGAAGGTCAGGCAAAGCTAATTGTAGATGGCGTGATCATAGCTAGGTCCCTAAGTCCTGTAATAAATAAATTTGACATTTCGTTCATGAGTTTGGTTTTATTTCACTATTTCGTTATTTTCGGTTATTTTAATATTTTTAATCAAGTATTTGAAATGGAAAGTGTCGGAATTTAAAACCTTAATTTATTTCATCGAAATCACTTCAAAATGTTTCAAACTATGTTCAATTTTTTTTTTTTTATATTTACGAATAGCTTTAATCCAAAATCTTCTAATTTTAGGGTCTCTCGGAAAATGGCGGACTCCAATTTCGGAGTATTTAGGAACACGACAACGCGTCATTTTCGCAAAAATAAAATTAGTTCGTGTTGGAACTAGCTACGACACAGTTGCCTTTGGTTGCCTTCCCTTCCCAATCCTTCCCCATTGAAAATCATATAATCCCAGAAATCGAAATCGAGATCAAAAATGTCATTGTCAAAGTGACAGTTTAGGGATAGTCAACATTTCCCTAGTCATGCTAATTATTTGATTTTGAAATCTGATGATAGTACTATTACTTTACATCTATGCCGACCAGGTTGGGACGCTCAACTTGAATCGATTATTAGGATAACGCAATATCGTTTACGATTTTTTTAACGATTCACTTATTTAGAAGGCATTTTATACACAGAAAATAATTCATGAAAGTCCAAATGTTTAGAGCTTCTGCCTTATTGCCAGTATTATAAAAATAATTTGCACGATTTTATTTCAAACAGTTATATTTTATTCTTGGATCGTAGTTTACGTCACTTTAAAGCTGAAAACTTTGTGCAATATTATATTTTACCTGTTTAAGATATGCCTACAGTTTTAGCACTATGTTGTAGTACTTTTCGGCAAACTGCACAATTGAGGTTATTATTTAAAATTGGCAACACCTTTGTTTACATTTTTGATCTCGAATTCGATTTCTAAGTATAGTTCATGTCACTATGACTATGTCAATAGATAAATTATCAAAAACAATATCTAATAGAGTAGTCAGATCGATAAAGAGGTCATAATATCGAATCGACAATAATTGAAATAAAGAAGCGTTTTTTTAATCGCGAACAGTCGCGGTATAAAAACGCAACGGGAATAGTGATTCAAGTAGCATCAGTGCTAGGGCCAATGGGAAAGCTCAAAGGGAATATGAGACCCACCCAGAGGCGGGTTATCCCTAAGGCAAACTAGGCACGTGCCCTAGGGGCGCGAGGTTACAAGAGGCGCGCGCATACTATAACATAAATTTAAAATATAAAAAACTTTTTTACAAAAAAATACAACCGACTTCCAAAAACAACACTACAAAGTGAAAAATAACTTTAATTTCGGAAGTCGGTGTCTGGTTAAATGTATTTTCGTTTTTTGCCACCGACTTCCGAATTTAAAGTTATTTTTCACTTTGTAGTGTTGTTTTTGGAAGTCGGTTGTATTTTTTTGTAAAAAAGTTTTTATTTTTCACTTTTTAGTTGTGGTAGGTATCTGCCCCACACAAATTCTAATACCACTACCTGCAAAAGAAACTAGAACATCATCCATATAAAAGTGGGGAAAAAATACGTATTATTGAAGCTAACTCAGAAACTACCCAAGCCAACTAAATTAATTTTATATGGGACCAACTTTGAGGTATATCGTCTCGAATAAAACAATTTTTTTTCAAATCGGACGACTCTGTAAAAAGTTATGCGTGGTCATACATAAAAAAAAAACATACGTGTCGAATTGAGAACATCCTCCTTTTTTATTCGTTGGTTAAAAATAAATCAGTGAAACTTCACTGATTTTCTAGTGGATCTCACTGGTTGTCCAGTGAACCTTTACTGAGTCAACTAGTGTAATATCACAACTACTGTTTAATGCAATGAGTTTCAACTACATATGTATGTAACCTCATTCAATTTCCACGGGATGGATCATCCATCAGACGGGTGAAACCGTGGGGCGCAGCTAATTATTATACAATGTGTCGTTTTCCATCCTCGTCAAATTTCAGGGTGTTATACGGAACATTAAACCGAACAACTTTCTCCATGGGACCAACATCGTAATCGCGAAAAAATTTTCCACTGTCCCTTAGAAAACTTCAATACCTACTCGACGCAAATGTATGGGACGGCTGATAATTTTTTCGCGATTACGATGTTGGTGCCATGGAAAAAGTTGTTCGGTTTGATTGTCTATACCACATCCTTAAATTTGACGAGGATGCAAAAAGACACGTTGTATAAGTACTAGTTAAGGCCGTCAGAGGGGCGCCGATGAGGTGCTTGCCGGGCCCTCTCGACATTTAATCCGCCTCTGGACCCAACCACACAATAGCACTACTAGTCCAAGTACAGATCAATCAGCCTAGCCTTTTCCCAAATAAGTTGCGCTTGCGGTCGACAAACCCAGTTACCGGGTAACATGATACCCCTTGGTAAGACTGGTTGTCAGACTTTCGGGCTTCTGACGACCCGTAACGACTGTCAATAATGTAGATGAGAATGTAAGCTGGGACTAACGGCAAGTAATGGATGGTCACCCACCCACGAACCGACCGCGGCAAGCGTTCTGTGCGATTATTTAGCCTCCAGTGCCAAATACAGATAAAACTATAAAATAACACTAACATTTAGACACAGGCTGATAATAAAACAAACAACTTTATTCTTAAATAATCGTAAACCAAAAAAATCTATGATTCCTTACATAATCGATCGATTATGATTACATTAATATTCATCACATCACTATTACATCTCGTTAGGAGTGATATTTTTAACTATTAAGCGAGGCAAAGGTCAAATGCTCATTCAGCCGGCATTTAAAAAGACACTTTCACCGAGAATGGTATTTGATCAAACACATTTTTGAAAGTACGATTGACATTATTTATGTAAGAATAGAAACAAATGCAGTCTACAGAGTTTTGGGGGGTTCATGGAAGGCTCAGATCTCCGGTGAGTATGCGGCGTCTCCCCACAGACAATCTTGCACTCACCTCCCATCTTGCACTGCATGCCCTGGTATTCGCGTTGCTGAATTTTGAGCCGAACAAATTTAAAAAGCTATATACAGGGTTACTTTTTGGAAAAATGTCATAAACCCTTTAAGGGGTGACAGTAGAGGTCATCTCATAAGGTATCAAATCACAAAATGGGTACACGGATACAGATTTTTTTTTTTTTTTTCAAAAAAACAGTGACATGTTTTTTCTTATTATTAAATCTAGTTTATTCAGTCATATTTCAATTCGTATCGAAAATGTTTATATCTCTTTGGATAGCAAATAAAGCGTAGATGTTTATGAAATAGTACGCCGATAAAGCTCCATAGTAATTTTATGTAGTACCTAACTTGCAATTTGTTACGAAAGACAAATAAAAAGTAACTTCAAAAAAAAACTAAAACCCGACTACTGAAAAATTACGCTCGCCGCGGTCGGTCTGTAACCAATTAAATTAATATTATTTACCTCCGCTTTTACTTATTTTTAAGAAATTTAACATATTTATTTACTTAAACCATATGACATATATACATATTTGTTACGTGCTCGTCAAGACCTTTTTTTTGATACCAAACACGTCATTATTATCTCAATTTAATTTTTTTCGTGGTTAGAAATTTACGTATAAAGTCCCCCATATTAAATTTAGGAAGAATTTATATAGCCTATGTCACCCGGACCATTATTACGAATCTATTGATACCTCATTCATTAAAAACGGCTCAGTAATTTAGACGCTACGGTGGAACACACGTAAATACATACACTTATATACATAGACTGCTAAAATCATTACCCTTCCTTTTGGCTTTGCCGTAGTCGGGTAAAAATACGAAAATTGTTACGATTTTGGTGCCATTATTTAAGTATGGTACAAGACTTATTTTATTTTATGAATTATTGTTAGTGACACGAACAAGGACTAAGGTTTTTTATAAATCAATTTTCAAACTTGTATGTCCACTGTTTAGAAAAAATAAAATACTCGAAGGTAGTTCATTTTTGACCCGTGTACCGAGGAGTGATTTGATACATAATAAACTCTACTATCACCGCTTAAAGGGATCATGACACGTTTCCAGTAACCCTGTATATTTTTGCCCTCCTAAGAGACCGCCTGCTACCAGCCAACCTACGAAGATCGTCGCTCCACCTACCCTGAGGGTGTCCTGCCTTACGTTTGCTGATTAGCGAATCATATGCTACCTATGCGTGCAGGTAGCTTACAAAAAAAAAATGACCGTTCACTTTTAGGGATTTTCGCTCTGTGGCTTTTAAAAAAATTCTAACTAATTCCCACCAATTCCAATTTTGACACTTGTCAAAAAAAGGCGGGATACCAAACCATCAAAAGTGACAGTTAATGTTCACCCGCGAACCATAAACACTCGACTTCCTAGAATGCATACTGCTTGGATTGCGTGCTAAAAAACTAAAATGGTGTCTATGCACAACTTGATGTGAACTTTCCTGGTGATATAATAGAAGTTTGCTGTGACGTGATCACGTAACGACCATTTTTCTTATAGTCATTACATAGCGTGATTCTCTAACTATTTACTAGCATAGATCGCATGACTTTGCATATATATTTATCCTTATTTACGACACGAAGACGACTCGTGGTGAATGCACTAAGGTATAGCCCGCGAAATTCAAATTCACTTACGATTTTTGCAATTTGCAGGTCTAATTTCAAATTATGAGATTTGAGGTCAATTCTAACTTACGGAGTTGTATTGCTGATTCTAATGATTATAATTATGTAAAGCCATGTTAATTACGGCCGCGAATCATATTGCAATCAGCAAACAACCTGACACTGACCTGCAAATTGTAAAAAAACGTAAGAAAATTTGAATTTCGCGGGCTGCCTTAGCGCATCCCCCTTAAACACAACAACGCTGCTTGCCAGCAGGAATATGGAATGGTACTGGCACTTCCCCGGAGTTCCTTTACAAAGACCTGTAGTAGGTAAAGTACCGGTGTAAACTACTCTCAAGAGGATACATCGAAGCGTGGTTTAGCTCGGTGTGTGTGAAATGGCGTTATGACTGTTTAGTTTAACGCGCGAGATAGAACTCTCACGCGCACCGGAACTAAATGCGCTTCGTTTAAATGTAGATTTATGTCAAAATGCTATACTTAAAGCTTAGTATATTTACACTGCATTTACAATAAGATTAGACATTTAAACAAACCTTTTTTACAGTCCGTTCAACCGATTTTGACTTCTATTGCGTTGGTGGCATGCCAAATGGCAGCTGCAGTAAACAGTTGGTATTGTAACCACTTTTTTGCCTTTAATACCATCCTTAAGCCTACAGAATAGAAGTCGAAATCAGTTGAACGAACTGTAAAAAAGATTTGTTTAGATGTCTAATCTTATTGTAAATGGAGCATAAATACCTTCGATTTAAAGCAAATTTTATTGCACAATAAGAAGCTTAAATTTTCCCAACTATGTTGGGGTCGGCTTCCAGTTTAACCGGATGCAGCAGAATACCAGTATTTTATACGGAGCGACTGCCTATCTGACCGCCACAACCCAAATAACTGGGTAACACGATACCCTTTGGTAAGACTGGTTCTCAGACTTTCGGGCTTCAGACGACCCGTAACGGCTGTCGAAGATCCACGAATGACAGCCGGGACCAACGGTTTAACATGCTTTCCGAGGCACGGAGGAGTCTCGGTATGTAAAGATACAACCCCGGCAAGCGTAGCTTAACCTGATGGATCGACCTGTGCGGCTGTTATTACTTAGCCACGAGCTCCTCAATATCATAAATAAGAAGACAGTAATAAATACAGACGGTGATAATGACGGAAAATTTCAAAATCTGTCGAGTGAAGCCGTAACTCGTGTTGTTATTAACCTCGTTTAAACGCAATGTCATTGTTAAGAACCTTCAAATTAAGGAAAACTAAGTATCAATTAATTTAAAAGGAAGAAGTCACGAAATAAGAGAATTAAATACCTACTAAAGAAGGTCTTTATCACACATTAGTCACGTTTTCTAGTGGATAATAATAACAGCTGCTCGGGTCGATCTCCAAGGTAAGCAACACTAGCCGAGGTCGGTCCGTGGATGGGTGACCATTCATTACATACCAAGACCCCTCCGTGCCTTAGAAAGCACGTTAAGCCGTTGGTCCCGGCTGTCATTCGTGGCCCTTTGACACTGTCAAATTGACAATCGCTACAGGTCGTCAGAAGCCCGAAAGTCTGATAACCAGACTTGTCTTACCAACAAATATATATCGTATTATCCAACAACAGGTTTGTGGAGGTCAGATAGGCAGTCGCTCCATGTAAAATATTGGTATTCAGCTGCATCCAATGATATTATATGTAAAAAGACGTAGATAGGTTACCGACCCAACATTCGGTGTTCAAAAACGGCATAATTTCGTACGATTAGATGACATGTGGAAGTAGGACGGCATATCTTAATTATCGGGAGCGAAAAAGAGACAAGACGACGAAAATGTGGCTAATTAGCCAGATTTTGACGTGCCACTTGCGGAGCGTGTGTAACCTATCTACCTCTTTCTACATATAATATCATTGGCTGCATCCGATTAGTTTGGAAGCCGACTCCAACATAGTCAGAAAAAGTTGATTGAGTCACGTTTTCGTTGAGAATCTTCATTAGTTCTTTGTAAATGGTACCTAAATCATTCAAAGACGCAGTCTGCCCGTAACCATGAAAAAAATTCAGCTGTTTCATACAAAAGTTCAATACCTACTCGACCAAAATGTATGGAACAGCTGATTTTTTTTTTCGTGATTTCAGAGTTGGTCCCACAGTGAAAGTTAGCTAGCCGTCCATCCATTTAGCTAGTGATTTAAAAATTGTCAAGTAAGTACATCAATCTGCCTAGCCTTTTCCCAACCATGTTGGGGTCGGCCTCCAGTCTAACCGGATGCAGCATGAATACCATTATTTACATGGAGCGACCGCCTATCTGACCTCCACAACCCAATTACTAAGACTGGATGTCAGACTTTCGCATTTCTGACTACCCGTAACGACTGTCAAAGATCCACGAATGACAGCCGGGACCAACGGCTTAACGTGCTTTCGGCTGATGGATCGATCCGTGCGGCTGTTATTACTTAGCCACGAGCTCACACACACACACACGCTATTTATTTTAACTAGTCAATTGCATCGGTTCATTGCAGCCAATCAGTTTCATCTTACATAAGAATTCTCAGGGAGACGACGCACTGGGAGGATTAGCTATGCTACGATTCACACTCTGAACGAGTGCCGTGGTGGCGCGTGTGTTGGATCATTCGGTTCCCCACAAAATGGTTGAGCTGGATGGTGCTGATCGACGCGTCATATTCGTGAACTGGCGCTATCAGTTGAGACTGGTCATCTCTTAAACAGCCAGGACTTATTTTTTAATCTAAGACGAGTCAAGCGACACTTCCAAACTTTCTCGAAGCGCTTCGTCGTTTTTTTTGAACCATCATAACTTAGGTTTGGATGATACCAGATAAACAAAATTCTCGGGATATGATGTCAATAGTGGACTTATTAAACGTATAAAGTTTCATTTGTATAGCTCTTATACTTTAGATTTTATTGATATCTAAAAAATACCCGATTTCGTCACTGACTCACTGATGATCATCAAAATTCTTTGGGTACTTCCTGAAGTCCTAGAAAGCTGAGATTTTGTATGTAAGCTAGTATTAGTACACAAATACCAAAAAAAAACTAAAACTTGGAACTTTTATCTCCCAACCCTTAAACTACGAGTTATGGAAGTTTGTATGAGACTTCCGCAAATTCTGATGCTAGCTAGGGGTCTGAAAATTGATATAAGGACTTCTTGTTATAAATAATAAAATACAAATTAAAAAAAAGAAGAAAACAATAAATAAATTTTAATTTTAAATAACTTACAAAAAGAAGTGAAATCCCACCAAAAACATTTTCATGTAAAATATTGCAAAGACGAGACCATATGGCTCGCACTGTCAAAAAGTTATCAGATCTCATGTAGAGCCAAGCTTCTAATTCTACACGCTCTAATTCTACAAGCCCTAACTTCACAAACTCAACATCTTAGTCGAAATATGTGGTTTGGCCGTTTCGCTACCGTCAAATGGGGGTAATGTGAAAATTTCTTCAGTATTAATTACTTTTCTATTATACAATAGTTCTTGTAGTAAGAAAACGGCCAAGCCACATATTTTGACTAAGGTGTAGAGTTTGTGAAGTTAGGGTTATAGGGAATTAGGGCGTGTAGAGTTAGAAGCTTGGCTCTACATGAGTCTGATAACTTTTTGACAGTGCGAGCCATATGGTCTCGTCTTGGCAACATTTTACATGAAAATGTTTTTAGTGGATTATTAGTTAAAAAACATCCAAATCGGTTTATAAATGACGTGGTTTTCAGGTAACAAACATGTACCAAAATAATGCAACCGAATTGAGGACCTCCTCTTTTTTTTAAAGTCGGTTAAAAAGGGTCTGCAAATGCTCTAATTGAAGCAAATAGTTTTTGCTAAACTCGACTAAAGCTTGCAGGCAGTATTATATCCTCTAGCAGCGCCCCGCGGTTTCACCCGCGTAAGTCTCGAACCCGTAGGAATATCGGGATAAAAAGTATCCTATGTGTTAATCTAGGCTACAAAGTATCTGTGTGTCAAAGTTCATCAAAATCCGTTCAGTAGTTTTGGCGTGAAAGAGTAATAAACATCTATCCTTCCTCACAAACTTTTGCCTTTGTAATATTAGTGTGATATACTACCAGCGCCCCGCAGTTCCACCCGCGTAAGTCTCGAACCCGTAGGAATATCGAGATAAGAAGTATCCTATGTGTTAAACCAGGTTAAAAACTGTCTCTGTGCCAAATTTCATCAAAATCCGATCAGTAGTTTTAGCGTGAAAGAGTAACAAACATCCATCCATCCTCACAAGCGTAGGATTTTGGAAACAGAAGAAGTCGTACATACAAAACCTATGGACACGTTTTGTATGAGCTTCATTATTTACTTTCTACCTCGGTTTTTCAAACTGCAGCGGGCATACTTCCTAGTGCGTTCTCCTGTCTTGATTGATTAATTATCTGTTCAGGAAACCATAGCCCTAGAACTGCCATCTAATGCTGTGGATTGGTGCTAAAAGAGTCAAAGTACGTTTTTGTGACAAATGAGACTTTAGTGCCAAATTATTGAAAAAGTGATGATATATTTATGTGTACTAAAAACTTTTTTACAAAAAAATACAACCGACTTCCAAAAACAACACTACAAACTGAAAAATAACTTTAATTTCGGAAGTCGGTGTCTAGTTAAATGTGTTTTCGTTTTTTGCCACCGACTTCCGAAATTAAAGTTATTTTTCAGTTTGTAGTGTTGTTTTTGGAAGTCGGTTGTATTTTTTTGTAAAAAAGTTTTTATTTTTCACTTTTTAGTGGTTCACATGTGCTTACCCCTTCACAGCGTACTGGCGTGATGTTATGTTATGAACTGGTGTGAACAACAAACAGACATGAGATTTCAGCAATCCCAGTCCATTTGCTATCATTTATTGAGGAGTTCCGTTGCCTATCTCAGAAGTTCTTCATCAGATCTTCACCAAATTGAAATGGGACCACTCCAAGAAAGTACTCTTCCAAAGACTATCCAAATCGCTTCGTGTGCCTATAAAATTGGAAGAGTTCTCTCTATTTCTCCAGGATCCCATCATCAGATCCTGACTTGATGATCATGGGACCACCTGTGAAGTATACCCTTTCAAACAAAAAAAAAATAATCCAAATCGGTCCAGCCATCTTCGAGTAATCGGGGAACATACATAAAAAAAAAAATAAAAAAAAAAAAAAAGATTCCGACGAATTGATAACCTCCTCCTTTTTGAAGTCGGTTAAAAAGGGTTTAAATGTAAAGACAATCTCTCAAAAGATACTATGTTTAAAAGGCTAATGTTGACGACACGGCGCAGTGGTTGAGCGATTGACTGCTGCGCAGCATGTCGCGGGTTCGATTCCCGCACGGAACAAATATTTGTACGACCTACAAGTATTTGTTCCGAGTCTGAGTGTTTTTCTATCTATAATATGTATGTATTTACAAAAAAAAAAAATGTATATAAGTAGTTCATCAGCCATCTCGTTACCATAACACAAGCATTAGGTTGCTTAGCTTGGGGCTAGATGGCGTTGTGTGATATGTCCAAACATATTTATTTATTTATTTAATGTGGTGTGTGCTTTCGTACTGTTACACAAAAATTATTAAGTGTTAAAAGGGCTGCAGTGTACTTAAGTCAAGGGAATTTAAAAATAAACACTACGCTAGTAATGTAGTCGGAACTAAAACGACCAAAGTTAACTTCCGTTTTTATGATCTTTGCTTTGGCTGCATAATTAATAATAGATTACATAACTGATAAAAATGCTTGGCTCAATGCTGGTCCTGCTCCACAACCACAACTAATTAATTAACATTTGAAGATACTGTTGTAGCTGCTGAAGATTGTAAGACTATCATTGCATTGTATAGACTCAATCTCCTTTGTATTATACAGGGTGTTTGGTGCATCGTTTGCCAAATTGAATTGGCCGAAAGAAGAGGTCATTTGCTATCGCTTCAGGCTCAAGTACTCATTTTTGGCCACACCGGTTTTTTTATTACAACTTTCTAATTTTTATTTTGAAAAAATCCAAAACTCAGCATTAAAGCTTAAATTAAAAAAAAGTTTTAAGTGTAGTCGTCAAATTTCATTTTTATTTACATATGTACTGTTGTATGGCTCTATCAAATTTAAAATTACTTGCCAGTTACATCTAGTTTTTTTTTAATAAATCACAAAGTTTTTGGAAAAATAAAAAATGAACTTAAAACTCAACTTTAAATAGCTATAAAAAAAAAACTAAAAGCGATCGGGATCTTCGAATTATTTTAAAAAGTTCTCTAGTCTATCCCCTTTCCAACGGTATGTAATGTGTTAAAAAACTCTTTTAATATCTTTAATAATTAGCTAAATGTGTAGTCGAGACACATCAGGCTGATATTGGATATTACGTTTAAAACACTAGTTTTCGCATAAATTACATGCTATTAGTAGATAGATACTGTTATCTCACGTCTTACGTAGTCTCTTATCTCGTTCTTACATAGGGAACTTTCCTCGAAATTGAAAAAAAAATACATTATTACAAAAATAATCATTTATTAATAAGTAATTTAATTACATACTAATCTTACAAGTCTTGTTCAAACTGTCTACCACTATTGCGTATGCACGCGCGACATCTTCGTCTTATCTCAACTGTAGTGGTGCGTAAACGCATTTCTGCTTTGATCGTCATGAAAGCCGCCTCAATGCGTTGGACTAAATCATCTCTTGTCTCAACTTCCGTGGCGTAGACGAGTTCTTTGGCCCGTCCCCAGACGTAAAAATCCAACGGAGTTAAGTCTGGAGAACGTGGAGGCCAAGGAATAGGGCCATCCCTCCCAATCCATGAGTCCGGGAATGCATCATTCAAGTACTCCCTGACGGTTATTCTCCAATGAGCGGGACAACCGTCATGTTGGAAAACAAAAGACCTGTCTTCACTGAAAATTGGCAAATCAGCTAATAATAAGGGCAACTCTGTTTGCAGAAATTCTAATTCTTGTAAGATTAGTATGTAATTAAATTACTTATTAATAAATGATTATTTTTGTAATAATGTATTTTTTTTTCAATTTCGAGGAAAGTTCCCTATGTAAGAACGAGATAAGAGACTACGTAAGACGTGAGATAACAGTATCTATCTACTAATAGCATGTAATTTATGCGAAAACTAGTGTTTTAAACGTAATATCCAATATCAGCCTGATGTGTCTCGACTACACATTTAGCTAATGATTAAAGATATTAAAAGAGTTTTTTAACACATTACATACCGTTGGAAAGGGGATAGACTAGAGAACTTTTTAAAATAATTCGAAGATCCCGATCGCTTTTAGTTTTTTTTTTATAGCTATTTAAAGTTGAGTTTTAAGTTCATTTTTTATTTTTCCAAAAACTTTGTGATTTATTAAAAAAAAACTAGATGTAACTGGCAAGTAATTTTAAATTTGATAGAGCCATACAACAGTACATATGTAAATAAAAATGAAATTTGACGACTACACTTAAAACTTTTTTTTAATTTAAGCTTTAATGCTGAGTTTTGGATTTTTTCAAAATAAAAATTAGAAAGTTGTAATAAAAAAACCGGTGTGGCCAAAAATGAGTACTTGAGCCTGAAGCGATAGCAAATGACCTCTTCTTTCGGCTAATTCAATTTGGCAAACGATGCACCAAACACCCTGTATAATTGCATAGCACATGTGTGAGTACTATGTACATACTCTAAAGCTACCATTTACTGGGTACGTCTTTGTTTGACTTGAATGTGTCCTGGCGGCTGAGAGTATGTGACGCTCACTCTAATGTCTCGCTGATGGTGGCGCGTGTTGGATCATTTAGCTAATCCATGCGTCAGGTTCGTGAACAAGCGCTGTCAGTGAAGGCTGGTCATACCTTAGCGGCCACGGCTTATTTTAATTTAATTTAAATATTTGAATTGTTTTTTTTTTTAAGGACGCTTTTAACGTTCTGCATCGTTCTCACATGTGAAATTTCAACATGAATGATGTAACCATATCTTGATTTAAAAGAGTGTCCGTGGAGTTTCTTGCCCGTTCTTCTCCATAGGTACCTACTATGCTTTGGAATGGGCGCCTAGCTTCATCTTTTTGACTGACCGACCCCTTGACAATTCAAAAGTGCCTGTAATTGGTTTAATTGAAATAAATGCTTTGAGTTTGAGTTTGAGTTTTGATAATTTAATATATAATATATATCCATACGCAAAATACGCGCATTGTCGTGGAGTTGCGGATACCAGCCCGTATTACCTATAATATATTATTTAATAAAGCAAAATATACCAATATAATACATTGGCCCATTTTGCATTTGCACTAAAGACAATAATATTTTTACTATCCTCTTCTATTATACTAAAAAGACCAAAGTTACCATTTGTCATTAACATAGGATTCTTGTTAGTGCTAAAAAGGTTTAAGTAGCAAATATTTTCAAAAATACTAATTTTTTTCTTGAATTTTAATTTAATTAATAAATCAACCCACAAAATTTGTGGGTTGTCATTCTACAATATAACATGTAAATAATAATGTAAATAAAAAAGAACTAAAAACATGGCTTAGTCAAAATAACTTTTATACTATAAAAGATTTTTTTTATTATAAGGGTTAAATTTGATTTATTTAGATTTATAATTAGGTTGTTGTTAGGTTGTTTTTTTAAGTTATTGTTGTGTTTTTATTGTTTATTTTATATTGTAGGTTATAGGTACCCGAGAATAATAATTAATGTGTCTCTATGTCTATAGTTTTAAGTGTTCTATATTGTTTTATTGAGTACAGGTATGTAGTTTATAAGTTGGGTTTTATGCCCATGTGCACATATTATTGTAAATATTCGTATGCCGTTTTTAGCGGCGGATGTGTCCTGAAAACAATTATTTTATATACCAACTTTGTTGCTGCCATATCCGACGAATAAATGTCTTTGTCTTTGTCTTTAATAACTATCAATTCTGGTTCATTCTTCGAATGCATATTACTGAAAATAAGGATTATTGACAATGGCCCTTGTAGCCACAGGCCACAGAGTATCGTCCCCATTCGACACGCATTGGTGATGATTGTGACATTCTATTATTGTAATTTGCTTCGTCTTTTGTACGAGTACAACTATGTCTAGGTCACATGGGTGGTGAAGCCTGTCATAACATCACATCGATATTTCTAACAAGGATCGATCGATGTTGCGATCGGTCCGCAAGTGATGACCATCATTCTCCTGCCCTTATTACAATTAAATTATTATTTAAATTTTCTTTGACATATCTGGGGACCCTGGGGTCCCGGACCTTTGGAAGGCGTACGAGGAGCCGAAGCCAACTCGCAGAGGCCCCTTAGACAATTTTAAATGAAAAGAAGGCACCAGCCGACGATTATCCCTGTATGCACTATGCAAGTGCACCCAAGGACAACCCCCGGTTGGTGCAGGACTATTGCAGAACATGGAAACAAAACACATTGGGCCTATGGGTTTGGGTGGCTATAGTGGATTGGGTACCTTGAACTATGGAAGAACTACTTATTATTATTATTTTGTTTTTTATATTTATTTTCTCAGGTTGATAGAACCTGGTATTTTTAAAATCTCACGGGTGTTAACCAAGGTGAGATTTTAAGTTTGAGTAGATGGATTAGGTACTTTATACTGCATTGAAATTATTGTTATTTCCTTTATTTCATTTATGTACATATATTTCACATTTTTAAATATTTTTTATAAAAACATGAAATAAAAAAATAAAAAACATTTAAAAATATAAAACATAGTAGTCCACCGGTATCGGGAACAGGGTCCAAGCTACCGGCGGTCAGGGCTCCAGAGCGAGGAACCTCCTAACAATGCGCGCCGTGTCCAGAAGTACCGCTCTCTGAATCAGGCCCTTAATCCAGCTGCCCAACGAGAGCCTCCTTAGATGTTGGTCGAGGCTCTTGGCAATTAAGCCATTGGCTGATACGACTATCGGCACAATGATCGCTGAGTCCACATCCCACATGTCGACAACCTCGCGAGCCAAGTCAAGATACTTGATTTGTTTATCTTTCTCGGCTTTCACGAGGTTCCCGTCATGCGGGACCGTTATGTCAATAATCATTGTGCGCCGCTCTATTCGATCCACCACCACTATATCAGGCTTATTGGCAACAATAGTCCTGTCAGTGATGATGGATCGATCCCAGTACAATGTGATATTTCCATTTTCGAGAACTGGGTCGGGCACATACCTATAGTACGGCACTTCCGATTCCGCAAGGTTGTATTTCAGTGCAAGTTGCTGATGGATAATCCTGGCTACAAGGTTGTGTCTATGCAAGTACTCTTCGTTAGCAAGACGAGAACACCCGGAGATAATGTGTCGGATTGATTCTCCCGGACGGTGGCATGCCCGACAGATGTCAACCGTGCCGTCTTTCACAATATATTTCCGGTAGTTGTTCGTCATCATAACTTCGTCCATAATTGCACAGACAAAACCTTCGGTTTCCCCAAAGAGGTCACCGGAACGCAGCCAGGCTACGGACGCTAACAAATCTACGTCGGGTCCATGTAGGGCCCGGAAAAAGCGTCCGTGAAGCTCCTTACTCTGCCATATCTCCCTGCGATCGTTAGTGTCAAGCACTACAGGTTTGCGCCAGTTCTCTTTAGCCAAGGAGAGCGGAGTGAGGCCCTTGTCCACCGCGACCACATCTCGATGCATCCCCACATCGGCTTCTAGGAAATATTCCCTGAGACTGCATATCTCGCGGTTGTGGAGAGTCTTAGCGTTTAAAAAGCCTCGGCCTCCACACTTTCGCGGGATATACAGTCTCATTACCGATGAACGTGGGTGATGCATTCGATATGCAGTCAACAGCGTACGGACCCTCCGATCCAGGGCGTCGAGTTCCGTCTGAGTCCATTTGAGTACGCCGAAAGAGTACATCAAAACCGGCATGACCCAACCGTTGAAGGCACGCACCTTGTTTCCGCCTGATAGAAGACTATTAAATACTTTCTTCAGGCGGCCAAAGAAGCGCTCCTTCAACGATTGCTTCATGTCAGTAACATTGATGCCCAACGCTTCCGACATACCCAAATACTTATAGGTTTCGGGTGCGGAGAGGGCTCTAAGGTTTATGGAATCCGAGAGTTGGGTTCCCACGGATTCCACAATCTCTCCTCGCTTTACATGCATGACCGCACATTTGTCCACACCAAATTCCATCCTGATGGCGCTACTGAATGTTTCAGTTACTTTCAGTAGCTCCATCAGTTGCAAATTGTTGGGGGCAAAGAGTTTTAGGTCATCCATGTAGAGGAGGTGGGATATAACCTGACCACCTCTCCGCAGCCGATATCCTAGACCTGAATCCTCCAGCAGTGTGCTTAGAGGATTCAAGGCTAAGCAGAACCAAAGCGGACTCAAACTATCGCCCTGAAATATGCCTCGCTCGATCCTTATCGGTTCGCTGTTCCTCTGGATATTTCGACATCCTGGATAGCGAAGGACCGTCCTCCATTGCCCCATACACGACATCAGGAAGGTGCGCAGAGTTGCATCTATTTTATACAACTCCAGCACCCTCATGAGCCATGTATGTGGCACCGAGTCATAGGCCTTCTTATAGTCTATCCAACATGTCGACAGATCCTTTCGGGAACGACGAACCTGTTGGCTAATGGCCATATCAATGAGGAGTAGCTCCTTAGTACCACGGGACCCATTCCTACATCCATTTTGAGAGGCAGACATGATGGAGTTGGTGTCTATATGTTTGTTAATTTTAGCTCTCAAAATGGATGTAAGAACTTTATAGACCGTCGGTAGACAAGTGATCGGTCTATAATTTTTGGGCTCCGCAGTACTACCTGATTTATGGAGCAGGTGGGTTAATCCTGTCGTTAGGAACTGGGGCAGCGACCCTGAATGTAAGGCTGACTGGAACTGGGATGCCAAGCGGGCGTGCGACCTTTGTAACCACTTTATCCAAAAGTTGTGCAGTCCGTCCGGTCCTGGAGACTTCCAGTTAGGTAACGGACGGACTGCACGAGCTACATCTTGGGGACAGATGGTAATAGCCCCCATTTCTGGTATTGGATCGCAGGCTCGCTCGACCTCCCGAGCCCAATCACCTTCGGTGTGACTGACAGGCACCGACCAGATACTGCGCCAGAAAGAACACATGGCATCATCATCTGGCAGGCACGTGTCAGTCACACCTTGGTCCGGTCGCTCCCAACCCCTATAAACCCACCTTTCATCGCTCTGGAAGGTGCGATTCTGAGTGTATCGTTCCACTCGCCGCTTATACCTACGAATACGGTTTGCCCATGCATAGACTTTCTGCTTCAGGAAGTCGATGCGCTCTGTGACACGGGACATATAGTCCTGAGGGCTGACATCAGTCCCTGAGAACGCCCGCCTCACAAAGCGCATCACTCTAGGACGAGTATTGCCCTCCCTGAAGCAGGTTAGTTTGCCGATGAGTGCTCTGGCCCCAGCAATACGCCGCTCAATTCTGCACTGCCAAGCTGGTACGGATGGTTTCGGTCGTGTAGCTCTAGAATCATTAGCAAATTTGACGTGAGCTACACGACATGCCGCTACAGCCGCGCAGTACAGAATCGAATGAGTATCGGTGAGGTCTTCGCAGTCATCAAAATAGTTTGACAACTGCGAATCCAGAGCCGCCACAAGCGCCCTATTTTTGTTACGCATGGGCAAACGAGGTAAGCGTGGTCTAAGTTCGGGAGACAAGAAACGATATTCCCGAATCGCATCTTCCAAAGCACTCCTCAATTCTTCATTGCATTGGGTACTTACGTTTGTAGCCCTGTCATCACTTCCCTCGTCAACTCGGTTTGTTTCAGACTGTGGTGGTATTATATTAGTCTGCGACGGCGGGGGGGCAATGACATGGCTACTCTGCAATAGTATATTGAAATATTTGAAATTATTGTTATTATTATTATTTTTTTTTTTTTAATGTATGATCAATTGATCACACATAATTTGTTACAGAGTTGACCGATTTGAAAGATTCTTGCTTTATTCGGGAGGGTATACCTCGAAGTTGGTCCTATATAAAATTGATTAACTTTGCTTGGGTAGTTTTTGAATTAGCTTCAATAATACGTATTTTTTTACACTTTCTGTGTGGATGATGTTCTAATTTCTTTTGCAGGTGGTGGTATTCGAATGTGTGTGTGTGTTTGTATTTTTGTTTGTGTGTTAGTGTACGGTCAGCAACAGAAGTCGGTTAACACTGCTACTTTTTCACATCATCTAACTTAACACAAAATGATTCGACAAACTACTTTTTTTTCGTTTAACTGTTATTTATGAGTTAATATTCTTAAAATTTTAAGTACTTCTGTTCCGATTTGAATTAAATATTTCGCTTAATAATTAAGATTAGAAAACTGAAAGTGTTAATCGACTTTTGTTGCTGACTGTACCACAACTAAAAAGACACAAATAAAAACATTTATTCAAAAAAAAAAAATCGAAATAACATAACCAAAGACACCGAACTTCCGAAATTAAAGTTATTTTTCACTTTGTAGTGTTTTTTCCGGAAATCGGTTATTTTTTGTAAAAAGTTTTTCCTCCATATTTCTCTATTAGTCGTCATCTCCTTTCTAGCCATATCATCTTTCACACAGCCCGCCCCCCCCCCCCCCCCACTCTTCCCCTACTCTTAAGTATTTAATTGTTGTTTGAAAATAGACCAATCGTTACGGGTAGAAGGCATTTTCACATTCAGTAATTATACTTCGATTTCTTTCGTTGTCATAGTCGGGGGCGTGACGATGACGGCTGCCTCCATCCGTATCGGGATTTTCATTGCCAATAGCGTGAAATGTAACTTTGCTTGGTTGCTTAGCAACGCTGTTTTACGTCAAACGGTCGGTCAGTTACCTTTGGGATTCGTTTTCACTTGATTTATGCCCCAATTTCTGAAGATTTCATAAACAGAGTTCTAAATTCTCGTAGCTATTGAATCGACAAAATTCTCTATTTTTAAGCGAATTCATTCCTTATGCTCGGTTTTTGAGCTCCTCCGAGGCTAAGTAATAACAGCCGCACGGGTCGATCCATCAGGTTAAGCTACGCTTGCCGGGGTTGTCCGTGGATGGGTGACCATATTTGCATACCGAGACTCCTCCGTGCCTCAGAAAGCACGTTAAGCCGTTGGTCTCGGCTGTCGTTCGTGGATCTTTGACAGTCGTTACGGGTCGTCAGAAGCTCGAAAGTCTGACAACCAGGCTTAGCAAGGGGTATCGAATTACCTAGTTACTGGGTTCTGGAGGTCCATGTAAAATACTGGTATTCAGCTGTATCTGGTTAGACTGCAAGCCGACCCCAACATATTGGGGAAAAGGCTAGGCAGATTGAACTTCAGTTTAGTGGCAAATATGAATGGTGATAGTAAAGACTTCCCCGGACCAGCTTCTTCACAAATAGCTCTAAATAAAAGTCCACTAAACTCTAATCTCATGATGAAGTGTCTTTGTATTATAATTGCATAGCACATGTGTGAGTACTATGTACATACTCTAAAGCTACCATTTACTGGGTACGTCTTTATTTGACTTGAATGTGCCCTGGCGGCTGAGAGTATGTCATGCTCACTCTAATGTCTCGCTGATGGTGGCGCGTGTGTTGGATCATTTAGCTAATCCATGCGTCAGGTTCGTGAACAAGCGCTGTCAGTGAAGGCTGGTCATAGCGGCCACGGATAATTTTAATTGAATTTAAATTGTTTTATCGCTTTTAACGTTCTGCATCGTTCTCACATGTCTACTACGCTTTGAAGTGGGTGACTTGTTTCATCTTTCTGACAGACCGACCCCTTGACAATTCAGAAGTGTCTGTAATAAGTTTATTTGAAATAAATGCAGTTTGAGTTTGAAGTATACAAGTTACATTCAAAACAAAAAGCAAAGAAGTATTAAAAAAGATAATTGCAACCAACTTGAGCGTAGTAACTGAGGTAAGCGAGTAACGGTGCGCAAACGCAACACGGTGTTAATGACCTTTGAAATGTCACTTTTAACGCGAGTACCCGAACTGGATACAGGCGTGCAGAGAAATGTTTGTGTTTTGTTTGTTTTGTTTTTGGAACGAAGTTCCTTATCGCGCGTTGTGAAAGGGGGCTAGACGGAAAAAATTCTCACGAAAAGTTGTAACGACACTTTTTGCTATAGTAAGCTATTGTAAGCTGTGCGACGTGCGCATGTTTCTCTGTCTGTCTCTCTCTCTCTCTTATAGAAAGATTAAGTTTATATTACATTATATTTGTTAATAATAAAAAAAAAAATATTATTATAACTTAAAAAAAAAAAAAAAAAATACAATTCCTTCACTAATTAATTGAAAGGAACTTCGTTCCATCCGGGTGTCCCTTGACACCTCTCAACTTTTTGTTTGTTTGTTTTTTGTGTTTGTTTTTTTTGTTGTGTGTTTTGTGTGTTTTGTGTGTGTGTGTTGAAGTTCTATAACGTGTTGTTTTGTATCCTCGTCAAATTTAAGGGTGTGGTATAGACCACAGCAAAGATGAAGAGGTTAGAAAGGAAAGGAAGGAATTTGTATAAGCCGACGTTTGCACGGACGTAATAATGGCGATTTTTTTTCGCGCACTGGATTTTCAACACTGCTTAGCGCTGAGAGTTGAAAATCCAACAGTATGTTTTTTCGACTGCATGCATGCACGGGGTACACTCTGTTGTTGTTAGGTGGATTCTCGAAGCTCCGCTCAACACCGAGAGTTGAAAATCCAGTGCGCGATAAAATCCCGCCGTGATATTTTTACGTCCGTGCGAACGTCGGCTTAGAACGCGTGTCGCCGCTTGTCCACTCTGTAACGTTTTGCATCCTCATCAAATTTACGGATGTGGTATATAAGACAATCAAACCGAACAACTTTCTCCATGGGACCATCATCGTAATCGCGAAAAAATAATCAGCCGTCCCATACGTTTGCGTCGAGTAGGTGTTGAAGTTTTCTATGGGATAGTTGAAAATTTTTTCGCGATTACGATGTTGGTCCCATGGAGAAAGTTGTTCGGTTTGATGTTCTGTATCACACCTTGAAATATAACGAGGAATCAAAACGACACGTTGTATACAGGGTGACCAGTAAATCACACTAATATTATAAAGGCAATAAAGTTTACGAGTGTGTTTGTATGTTTGTTACTTCTTCACGCTCAAACGGCTGGACAGATTTGGATGAAATTTGGTATGTAGATAGCTTATACCTTGGATTAACACATATACTACTTTTTATCCCGGTCTACGCGTGTGAAACCGCGGGGCGCAGCTAGTAGTACGATATAGTGAAGGGGTGATATATTATTTTTTTTTCTTTATTTAGGCAACTATCAGCGATACTTATAGTATGTAACGAGTATGTGGATTACAGTGTTGTATGGCTAATAATAGGTTTCCCTGTTTATTTAGGACAAGTATAAAACTGCGAACGGACTATTAATAAATATTTAAATTCAAAAGGTGTAGTTTTAGGTAGGAGGAGCTCGTGGCTAAGTAATAACAGCCGCACGGGTCGACTTACCGGGGTCGGTCCGTGGATTGGTGACCATCTTTACATACCGAGACACCTCCGTGCCTCGGAAAGGTCCCGGCTGTCATTCGTGGATCTTTGACAGTCGTTACGGGTCGTCAGGTATCCGGTTAGACTGGAAGCCGACCCCAACATAGTTGGGAAAAGGCTAGGCAGATTGATTTTTGTGAATCTTACGACTTCCACGCGAACGAAGTCACGGGCAGAAGCTACTATTGTAAATCAATTCTAAAAGAGTAACGGTGGAGTTTCTTGCCCATTCTTTTCCATACGAAACTACCATATTTTTTTTTTTTTTTTTTGTAAATTTTGACGTTCAAAAGTGCCTTTCATGTGCCTATTTGAAATAAATGATTTGACTTTGACTTATTTTCTAAAGCCAGAAAAAACAATAGTCTAAATCAGAAATAATAATTATTTTCTGTATACCGATAAAAAATCTCTTAAGAACTGAATTTGTCCGTGACTGTACCTACATGACATCCTAAGGCAAGGACAAACCGGTTACACAGCCTCCACACACAATAATAATACCATATTTGTTTAAAATCTTTAAACACACTCACGATGCAATGACATTCCATGCAGATTTCAAAAAAAGAACATTAGTTGATGCATTCAGTAATGCTGAGGTCACACTGTCGGAGCGCTGTCGTGCAAGTGGCAAAATAGGGAACTAATCCTAACTTCATACTATTAAAAATACGAAAGTGAGCTTGTTTAATATAACATAATATATAATATATGTTTATTCATCAAAATTACAGAAGTTACAGCAACAAACACTTGGTAGAGATTATACAGTTAATTAGCTAAAACGGCTGAACGGATTTGGATGAAATTTGGCACATGGGTAGACCATGACCTGGATTAGGACATAAGATACTTTTTATACCGGTATTACTAATTTCCGGCCTCCACGCGGGAAGCAGCAGGCAAAAGCTAGTCTTCTATACATTTAAAACTGTTTGTTTGATTGACTGATAAACGAGACGCAGCCTCTAAGCAGGAAGGTGAAGGTGCACACAAAGGAACTTTCGAAGTGCAACTGCTGAGGAGCTAAAATGAAGAGTAAATTTTTGAATAGAAAACTTATGTCATGCCCTTTATTTGAGCGAAATTGAAGCTTTCTTGCGTTTTTAACAATTTGCAGGTCAAGTGTAAAATTGTATCTCGATCAAATTATGATTCGCGACAATAAGAAATTTGTATTTATATAATTTTAACCATAACTAAGTAATAACAGCCGCACGGGTCGATCGACCAGGTTAAGCTACGCTTGCCGGGGTTGGTCCGTGGATGGGTGACCATCTTTACATACCGAGACGCCTCCGTGCCTCGGAAAGCACGTTAAGCCGTTGGTCCCGGCTGTCATTCGTGGATCGTTGACAGTCGTTACGGGTCGTCAGAAGCCCGAAAGTCTGACAACCAGTCTTACCAAGGGGTATCGTATTACCCAGTAACTGGGTTGTGGAGGTCAGGTAGGCATTCGCTCCATGTAAAATACTGGTATTCAGCTGCATCCGGTTAAACTGGAAGCCGACCCCAACATAGTTGGGAAAAGGTTACGCAGATGATGATGATAATTTTAACCATAAAAATCATCAATACATCTTAGATAGTTAGATTTGATTATTCTTATGGTTGTAATTATGTGAATACATGTTTGTTATTGTCGCAAACGTTATGTTATCGTTGAAATAAATGGCCATCTTTATCACGACATGAAACGGCGAAGCCAGAACCTTAGCTTAAAAAGTGAATAACCTTTGTAATCAGAACACTGTTTTTTTTTTGCATCTCTTGCTCAGGGTTACTTTGGGTTAAACATTTTTTTTTTCACAGTAAAGCATGAACATGTTGCTTGTTTAATTCGCATAATACCTGCTGACGTCGCTTCGTCGTTCGCATTTAACCCGCAAGCGTGTGGATTTCAGGTTTAAAATACAAGGCAAAAAAACAGCTGATCCCTGCACTTTGTTGAGTTATGTATGAAACAGCTGCTCTTTTAGGGTTCCGTACTAATCTGCCTAGCCTTTTCCCAACTATGTTGGGGTCGGCTTCCAGTCTAAGCGGATGTACCTGAATACCAGTATTTTACATGGAGCGACTGCCTATCTGACCTCCACAACCCAGTTACTGGGTAATACGATACCCCTCGGTAAGACTGGTTGTCAGACTTTCGGGCTTCTGACGACCCGTAACGACTGTCAAAGATCCACGAATGACATCCGGGACCAACGGCTTAACGTGCTTTCCGAGGCACGGAGGAGTCTCGGTATGTAAAGATGGTCACCCATCCACGGACAACCCCGGCAAGCGTAGCTTAACCTGATGGATCGACCCGTGCGGCTGTTATTACTTAGCCACGAGCTCCTCTTTTAGGGTTCCGTACCAAAAAGGTAAAAAGGAACCCTTATGGTGCGATTCAGTCAGTCTGTCTGTCACAGCTGGATATCACAAGAACTACTAATGCTATCAACTAGAAATTTGGATTTTTTTGTAATCTTTACATAAACTTCTATCACATAGAATAATTTCAGATTTTTCTCTAAGAAAACTTCGGAGATAAGGGGGGGGTCGGTATTTTTTTTAAATTTCTCATAAAAATTATTTCGGAAATTAAACGAAACCGCAGGAAATCTAACTTAGAAAGATGTATTGATGATTTTTGTGGTTAAAATTATGTAAATACATATAATAGGTCTTTACCTATGAAATTGCCGTTTTGTATGAAAAAATTTAAATGAATATTTTTCATGCATTTTTTATTTGTATTAATCGAAGTAATCACCCATGCAATCAATGCATCTTTGCCAACGCAGTGGCAGTTTATTGATGCCCTTCTTAAAGAAATCAGCTGGACGGGAGGCAACTAATTCTTCAAAGGCATTTTGTACTGCCTCTCGGGTATTGAATTTTTTTCCCGCCAAGAAGTTATCCAAATTCTGGAAAAAGTAGTAGTCTGTAGGCGCAAGGTCTGGTGAGTAGGGCGGATGACGGAGAGCTTCCAACCCCAGTTCTTGCAACTTGGAGACCGTCTGCTGTGCAGTATGAGGTCGCGCGTTGTCGTGCAGGAGCAGCGGAGACGAGCGATTGACCAATGCTAGTTGGAGATGTACCAGCTTCTCCATCATTGTGTTCAGTTCTTCACAGTACACATCTGAAGTAATGCTCACCCTGTTTGGTAAGAAGCTGTGATGAATCACACCGGCGCTAGACCACCAAACAGTGACCATCACTTTTCTAGGGGTAAGTTTTCGTTTAGGGCATTGTTTAGGTGCTGAACCAGGATCCAACCAACTTGTTGAGCGCTTGCGGTTATCAAACAGAATCCATTTTTCATCGCAGGTAACAATGCGGTTCAAAATTCCTTCATTTGTGTGTCTGTTGAGCAGTGCAAGGCACGTCTCGACGCGTACTTCGCGCTGGCGATCATTGAGTTCGTGGGGCACCCATTTGGCAAGCTTTTTTACCTTGCCAATTTGATGCAAATGGACCAATATTGTTTTGACGCTAACGTCGAAAGCTGCTGCTAATTCAGCCGTAGATTGTGTATCATCAGCTTCCACAATCGCCTTTAATTCGTCATTGCCGACCAAAGTCTTCGGACGACCGCGAGGTTCATTTTTCAGGTCGAAATTTCCAGAACGGAAGCGAGCAAACCAATAACAAGTGGTGCGTTGGTTTGTAGTGTTAGCTCCGTAAACGTCGTTGATGTTGCGTGCCGCTTGTGCCGCGTTGCTGCCACGACGGTACTCATATTCCAGAATTACTCGAATTTTACCGTATCCATGATGACGAAAAAGATTGAAATGCGATGAAAATGTAACACTAATCAATAAACAAATGACTACTTTTGGAAAAAAAAATCCATGTTTTTAAAATAAAATTAATTTGAAATTAGAATTCTTAGCCAAACAAAAATTATTTTGATTTGAAATGGCCAGTACTGCAGAACGGCAATTTCATAGGTAAAGACCTAATATAATATTGCTATAGCCGCGTATCATATTTATAATAGGTCTTTACCTATGAAATTGCCGTTTTGTATGAAAAAATTTAAACGAATTTTTTTCATGCATTTTTTATTTGTATTAATCGAAGTAATCACCCATGCAATCAATGCATCTTTGCCAACGCAGTGGCAGTTTATTGATGCCCTTCTTAAAGAAATCAGCTGGACGGGAGGCAACAAATTCTTCAAAGGCATTTTGTACTGCCTCTCGGGTATTGAATTTTTTTCCCGCCAAGAAGTTATCCAAATTCTGGAAAAAGTAGTAGTCTGTAGGCGCAAGGTCTGGTGAGTAGGGCGGATGACGGAGAGCTTCCAACCCCAGTTCTTGCAACTTGGAGACCGTCTGCTGTGCAGTATGAGGTCGCGCGTTGTCGTGCAGGAGCAGCGGAGACGAGCGATTGACCAATGCTGGTTGGAGATGTGCCAGATTCTCCATCATTGTGTTCAGTTCTTCACAGTACACATCTGAAGTAATGCTCACCCCGTTTGGTAAGAAGCTGTGATGAATCACACCGGCACTAGACCACCAAACAGTGACCATCACTTTTCTAGGGGTAAGTTTTCGTTTAGGGCATTGTTTAGGTGCTGAACCAGGATCCAACCAACTTGCTGAGCGCTTGCGGTTATCAAACAGAATCCATTTTTCATCGCAGGTAACAATGCGGTTCAAAATTCCTTCATTTGTGTGTCTGTTGAGCAGTGCAAGGCACGTCTCGACGCGTACTTCGCGCTGGCGATCATTGAGTTCGTGGGGCACCCATTTGTCAAGCTTTTTTACCTTGCCAATTTGACGCAAATGGACCAATATTGTTTTGACGCTAACGTCGAAAGCTGCTGCTAATTCAGCCGTAGATTGTGTATCATCAGCTTCCACAATCGCCTTTAATTCGTCATTGTCGACCAAAGTCTTCGGACGACCGCGAGGTTCATTTTCCAGGTCGAAATTTCCAGAACGGAAGCGAGCAAACCAATAACAAGTGGTGCGTTGGTTTGTAGTGTTAGCTCCGTAAACGTCGTTGATGTTGCGTGCTGCTTGTGCCGCGTTGCTGCCACGACGGTACTCATATTCCATAATTACTCGAATTTTTAACGTATTCATGATGACGAAAAAGATTGAAATGCGATGAAAATGTAACACTAATCAATAAACAAATGACTACTTTTGGAAAAAAAAATCCATGTTTTTAAAATAAAATTAATTTGAAATTAGAATTCTTAGCCAAACAAAAATTATCTTGATTTGAAATGGCCAGTACTGCAAAACGGCAATTTCATAGGTAAAGACCTAATATTAACATAGATACAACCTGAAACTGACCTGCTAATTGCAAAAAACGTAAGAAAATTTGAATTTCGCCGGCTTACATAGCGCAGATCTATGTTAGTATATCACAACAAAATAAAAAACAATTAGACACAATGAGTGTGATCCAGTGCCTATGAAAAGGACCGTCTAAACCCCCGTTCGCACGGGCGTAATAAAATCGCGGCGGGATTTTATAGCCCACTGGATTTTCAACTCTCGTTGTTGAGCCGAGCGTTGAGAATCCAACTTAACAATAACAGAGTACATTCTAGCGCGTCGAAAAAACACACTGTGGGATTTTGCACTCTCGGCGCTAAGTAGAGCGTTGAAAATCCAGTGCGCTATAAAATCCCGCCGCGATTCTATTACGCCCGTGCGAACGGGGGTTAACTGGTCCACTATTGCTTTTAAAATGCTGTTGGAGCTTGCTCAGATACGGTACAATATGGAGGCCACTCTTTCTCATGATGGCATAAAAGCCATCAATCTGAGCCTCCATAAACATGCCAGACGCACTACATCATCTCGGCAGCCCCAACAACATCCTAAAAGCGTTATTATACTTTACAGATACACGAACAGTGATGTATGAAACATAATTATGAATAATATGTTTTGTCATTTAAATAAGACAAGTTTTTAAAGACATTCGCTCACTGACTCGTAGCACCAGCCGGTGTATTCTGTAGAAACTCACCGTGAAAACGTAAGTGAACGCTAAGAAAGAAAGAAATAAAGAAAATTTAATGTATAAGAGAGTCAGCGGCTTGAATCGCCGGCGACTCACTGGCGATTTCAAAATCTCACGTCCAAACACAGATTTTGACAGCATTTGTTGCTGCTACGGCTACAGATAGTGCCATCCCGAACTCGAAGACGCGCTCCATACTTCTCAATTCTCAATTCTTTATTGCATTCCATAATGTAAAACAGTTGGTAAGCTTAGAATGAATGACACAATTATGGACCCTGTCGGGAACAGCATAGTAGGAGAGAGGAGGAAGAGCGCTTCTTTTATTATTGAATTTATTTAAGTAGTTTAATAATGGTGCCGATTCTGTTGTACACCGAACTAAACTATCACTAAAATTCCTTACTTTTTGCTATGAGAATCTTAGAGCTATTCTGCAAAAAAAAACCTCTAAATTTAAAAACAATTTTGACACAACTAAAATCGAGTTTGACAATCGCGACTCCGCGTGGTATAGTGCCTGTAGTATATTTGACCCGGTGGCTTTAATTGGAACTAACGAAATCACTATAACGTGACAGGCTTGTCATATTTTGTTCACCGACATCGCTGTTGTTACCGGGTCAAATATCTTTTAGAGCTGGAGGGGCGCAGGGAGGGGGCAGCTTCAACGTGTTTTATATGGAATGTAGGTACCTTTTTTTGGTACCTTTTTTTTTGGCACCTACATGTTGAGTCATAGGGGTGTATGGGTCTTATAAAGGGGGGCCAAATTTTCATTATTGTTGCGATAGGACTCACCGTTTTCGAGATATATGCAAAAGAAAAGAAAAAAATACACTACTGTTTTTGCATCCGAAGTCTCCGAAGTCGAAGAAGGTCTCGGTGTGAATTTTAGTTCATGTCAACTAATTTTATTCCACACCTTTTTAATCGCGATTAAACATAGTCTGATTTAGTTTGACAATTAAAATTTTAGATGAAAACAGTCAAATTCAGAATAGCAAAATTGCCATTTTCACTAAACTAATAACTCCGTACAATCTTAGTCCTGTCAAACTAAAATATAGTTAAGTTGTGTCACTTTAGTCAATTTCAGAATGGGAAATCGTCGTTTGACAGGAATAAACTAAATTTTAGTGATTTTTAGTATAGTTTAGAGGCATTTGTGACAAGAGAATCGGCACCATTGTTTAGGCATTATTTCTTAGCTAGTAAGATATAAATAATACCTGCATGTAAGTAGGTCTTTTTAATGTCAGGTATACCTATATTGTTTAATTAGTTATTCCTGTTGTTCAGTATATGTTTAAACTAATGATATTTGGTTATTGTACTAAATTTATTGCACGATTATTTATTTGTTAATGACTAGAATTTATTATTAATAATACATAGGAATAATATTATTAATTGAAAATTATCGCGTAAGAGGATAATGAAGTATTTAAATTAATTGTTTTATTTGTTTAATAATGTACTTAATATGTAGTATTATATTTAGATATATATGTATAATTAAATTAATTGCTTTATTTATTAATTGTGTATGTAATATGTGGTATTAAATGTAAATTTTCTATTTAAGACTTGTAAATTATAATTTATCATCTAAATATTCTTTTATACTATAATAGCTTTTTATCTTTATTTATACTTTTAATGGGTTCTGGTAACTTGTTATATATTTTTATAGACCTGACAAAGGCACTGGAGGAGTGCATTTTTAGTCGTGAAGTTGGTATGTTTAGTCTGTTTTTATATATCTAAGTGTAATTCTAGTTTGTATATTTTCTCGCTTAGTATAGAAATCCGGGTATTTACGAACAAATTTACATATTTGAAATATATAGATACAGGGTAAAGTTAGCATTTTCAGTTCTTGAAAGTAGGGTTTACAGCTGACGGTTTCTTCAATATTTACTAAGATTCTAATCAATTTCTTCTGTAAAATAATTCCTTATCGCTTACAGTAGAAATGTGCAACATTCCGCTAGTTGTTTAGTTTTTTTGATACACACTAATTATCTACGCTAAGTTTTGCTAAGTACCTGGTAGTTGTTGAAAGGCCTACATTGTCCCTACAATTAACACTATTATTTGAAAATATTATAAAAGCCAGTTATTTTTAAAATGTATAGTTATTGTTAAATCATTTGGATTTTTCATGTGTTATTTGACTATACAGGGTTAGTTTGTTTCATACAATTTGGTCGAGTATGTATTGAACTTTTGTATGAAACAGCTGTTTTTTTTTTTTTGATTTTAAAGTTGGTCCCATAGTAAAAGTTGTTCATATTGACGGGTAGAACGCCCTGTGAAAATCTGGCTGGTCATTGCAAACTAACCCTGTATTGTCTACTGCTGTACAAAAACCAAAACAAGAATACTTGAAATTTTTTCGATAGAAAAAAAATCCAAAGTATCACCGTCTGTTTTCTGTTTTATACGAATATACCTAAACAGTTCCTTATTGTGCAGTAATATTAGCTTTATATATTTAAATATGTTAAGAACTTACTAAGCTAAAAATGTTTTTAAGTATATAACATTTTGTCATAAATCTACATTTCAACTGATCGCGTTTAGTTCCGGTGCGCGTGAGTCTTCTATCTCGCGCGTCAAACTAGACAGCCATCATAACGCCATTTTCGCCTGTCTAAACATAAGAAACACAATGTTCCAGATTTAACTATCACATGGCTACAGTTTAGCTAACTTTGGTATCCTACTAATATTATAAATGTGACAGTTTGCATGTTTGGATGTTTGTTACTCAATCACGCAAATCGCAATAAGTCTAATTAGCTTCGATCGTACGAGCAAACGATGCGATTTCGTCGCACGACGAGATTAAACACACACATTTCTTTAGAATGTCTTAATTGAATAATAATAAATAATAAATAAATATGTTTGGACATATCACACAACGCCATCTAGCCCCAAGCTAAGCAACCTAATGCTTGTGTTATGGTAACGAGATGGCTGATTGAAGCTTGCAAGTCATCGCGCGAACACAGGACAGGAACACATTTTCATCGTACGATCGTTAGCTAATTAGGACGATGCCTTAGGGTGTGTCACACACACCCTCCCTCACACGAAAAACCCAAGAAACCCTCCCTAATAAGCTCTATAATAATAAGTGTGTCCTTGTCAAAGTGCTATCCTACTACTATTTTACAAAAAAAAAAAAAAAACAACCGACTTCCAAAAACAACACTACAAAGTAAAAAATAACTTTAATCTCGGAAGTCGGTGTCTGTGTAAATGTATTTTCGTTTTTTACCACCGAATTCCGAAATTAAAGTTATTTTTCACTTCGCAGTGTTCTTTTTGGAAGTCGGTTGTATTTTTTTGTAAAAAAGTTTTTATTTTTCACTTTTTAGTTGTGGTACCTACCCCACACAAATTCTAATACCACTACTTGCAAAACAAACTAGAACATCATCCATATAAGTGGGGAAAAAATACGTAAGTATTATTGAAGCCAACTCAAAAACTCCCCAAGCAATGTTAATCAAATTTATACGGGACAAACTGATAGAATAAAACAAAAATTTTTCAAATCGGACGACTCTGTAAAAAGTTATGCGTCATACATAAAAAAAAAATTGAGTACCTCCTCCTTTCTTTTCGTCGGTTAAAAATGACTAAATTATGCTTTGTCTCTACTTTTGACGTTACACATCAATGGACGCCAACCCGCAGCCAGCTGTCAAACGCGTAAAATTACAAAATGTCTTATTTTGTCATGTAACGCGACGAATTTCTGTTAGGTTGACCTTCATGCTATAATCATTATTGTTATTCAAATAGCATTGCTAATTTCTGTTACAGTTTTTAAAACAATGTATGGTTTGTAAAGTTTTAAAATCTTCTGTTTTGACTTTATTACAAACTTTTTCAACAAACTGAATTTTTCGGTAGTCAATCAATCAGCCTAGCCTTTTCCCAACTATGTTGGGGTCGGCTTCCAGTCTAACCGGATGCAGCTGAATACCAGTATTTTACATGGAGCGACTGCCTATCTGACCTCCACAACCCAGTTACTGGGTAATACGATACCCCTTGATAAGACCTACTGCTGACAAATTGTTCTGCAGTTTGGCAGGTGTTATATAAGGGATAAAATTGTATCACTAAGGATGATATAAATAAAAAAATTAAAAAAAAACACTGGTTGTCAGACTTTCGGGCTTCTGACGACCCGTAACGACTGTCAAAGATCCACGAATGACAGCCGGGAGCAACGGCTTAACGTGCTTTCCGAGGCACGGAGGAGTCTCGGTATGTAAAGATACAACCCCGGCAAGCGTAGCTTAACCTGATGGATCGACCCGTGCGGAATGCATTTTTCTGTAGTATTTTCAAATAATATTAATTGCTAGATGCCTATTGCTATTGCTATTGCTTATTGATTGCCGTCTGGGATATCCCGGGCCAATTAAAATATGAATAACCAACCTAACCTGTAATTTAAATGGTGTGCATAATAAAGAGTATTCTATTCTATAAACGCATATCTGTGTCACAGAATAATAATGGTACAGTAGTTTACCTTCATAGAAAACGGCCAAAACGACGCGCTTCGAAATTTCAGTATACACGGTGTCAGGAACAGCCCTCCGCAGACTGATGGGGTGAATTCAGTATATCATACTAAGATGACCGGTACATTAAATTATTTCAGGAATGTTATGCGTACCTCACACGCAATGTATCGTCACCGTGGCAAAACGCACGTAGCGAACGGCAGTACAGCGAGCCTTCCACGGCATTTCACGCGTCGTTCGTTAGAGTATTTCAACATCCATTGCAGATTTTTTAATTTTAGCTGTTTATTTACATAAATGGAGTGCTGCTTGCGGAGAATGTAATTTTACATTGAAATCAAGGAATAGTAACTGAAAAAACGATAAAAAAAATAATCTGAGCGATTTTCCGGTGGAATATGCTTCAAAATAAGAAGCTGAATGCACCCTGTTAGCCCCCGTTCCCACGGGCGTAATAAAATCGCAGCGGGATTTTCAACTCTCGTTGTTGAGCCGCGCGTTGAGAATCCAACTTAACAATAACAGAGTACATTCCAGCGCGTCGAAAAAACACACTTGGATTTTGCACTCTCGGCGCTAAGCAGAGCGTTGAAAATCCAGTGCGCGAAAAAAAATCGCCGCGATATTTTTACGTCCGTGCGAACGTACACTTAGTTTGCGGAGGGCTGTCCCGTATACCGGCCCGACAATTACGCACGGACGCGACGGACGCGTATTTATCTACCGAGCGGCCGTAGTTAAACTACTGTTTTTTTGTTATATCTGTAGCTATATTTGAGACTTTTGCTAACGAAAGCCCAAATATTACTCTATGCTAGAATGACGTTTTCATTGGCCATGGGTTTGTCCTCACAGCCTAGTTTCCACATAAGACTGCGATGCTGAATACTAAATTGATGAAATTAAGCAATCAACATCAAAATTGAAAAACAAAGTCGCATCTTGTTAAACTAGAAGCCTACGTAAGGCTTGAATGATACAACGTAACGAAAATTTGAACAGAGCCTTAAAAAAAACTTTTTTTACAAAAAAAAAAAAACAACCGACTTCCAAAAAAAATACTACAAAGTGAAAAATAACTTTAATTTCGGAAGTCGGTGTCTTTGGATCTGTATTTTAGCTTTTTGCCACCGACTTCTGAAATTAAAGTTATTTTTCACTTTCTAGTATTTTTTTAAGTCGGTTGTTTTTTTTTTTTTTTTTTTTTTTGTAAAAAAGTTTTTTATTTTTCACTTTTTAGTGGGTCAGTCTGTAATTTATCTAAGTTACAATAGTCTAATGTCAACTGCTCATTACCTTTTACAAAATATTGCTTTTCCCGATACAAGGACGTTAATTGTTGAGGAGTTCTCCCAGTAAGGAACCAGGAGAACTGGAACTGATGGTGAAGTCACCATCAGCTCCACTTCAACATATGTATGGTATGAACATAAATTGCTTAGCAATAATCGAATCGCAACCCGTGAAACACGTATTATTGAGTAGTGCCGATGGCCATCTGTGGTCTTCCTCATCAGTTCCACTTCACCAAATGGTGCTTTCCGGGAGCAAATGCACGAGTTACTATAAAAAATACCCAAATCGCTATAGGTGTGCCTATAAAAACTTAAGGTTCCCCTCGATTTCTCTGGGATGCCATCATCAGATCCTGGTTTCCTTATCATGGTATCACCCTTGGGATATCTCCTTTCCAACAATAAAAAGAATCATCAAAATCAGTTCATAAAAGCCGAAGTTATCCTTGAACACACATAAAAAAAAAAATATATAATATACGGTCGAATTGAGAAACCTCCTTTTTTTGAAGTCGGTTAGAAAGAAAGAAAGAAAATACGTTTATTTGCGGTAAACATGACGCAAAGGACAACAAAATAAAATAAGAATGTAAAAAGCAAGTTTTGGGGAAAATATGCGTCACATCTACGCAAAACGGCTACCGCTCAGCATAATGCCGCGACCCCATGCGAAACGGAGCCCCAGCGCTGGTTTTCAGCGATAGCCGGCGTTGACGCGATGACGTCGACCGGTGCTAGGTTAAAAAGAAGCGTAGCTGTCAAATGAACTGTCAATCAATGCTCCACATGAAGGACTAAGTACGGAAACCATATCCTCTAACATAGAACATAGAACTGTCAATCAATTCGTTCTTATGTTACGCGTTCTTAGTCTTCTTCTTCTACTTCGTCCGCGTCTAATTTCTTCGCATAGCCTGCCCGCGTTATTATTTCGTTTTTACTTAGCGTGCTTTCTGACTTTTTTTTCTTTTTGCTCGGCTCCTACGGGTCCTAGCGTGATGTTAAACAGCCTTAGCCTTCCTTAAGATCTAGGCTATCAAATGAAACAAGAACTTTTCAAATGACGACTGGTAGTTCCAGAGATTAGCGCGTTCAAACATACAAACAAAAAAACAAACTCTTCAGCTTTATTATTAGTATAGAGAGGAGCTCGTGGCTAAGTAATAACAGCCGCACGGGTCGATCCATCAGGTTAAGCTACGCTTACCGGGGTTGGTCCGTGGATGGGTGACCATCGTTACATACCGAGACTCCTCCGGAAAGCACGTTAAGGCGTTGGTCCCGGCCGTTATTCGTGGATCTTTGACAGTCGTTACGGGTCGTCAGAAGCTCGAAAGTCTGACAACCAGTCTTACCAAGAGGTATCGTATTACCCAGTTACTGGGTTGTGGAGGTCAGATAGGCAGTCGCTCCATGTAAAATACTGGTATTCAGCTGCATCCGGTTAGACTGGAAGCCGACCCCAACATAGTTGGGAAAAGGCTAGGCAGATTGATTGATATAGGTAAATAAATTGTCACCGACCAGCACCCTAATTGCGTAACACACTAACGATCGAAATCTGAATAATTTTGAAGCAAATTGCTAATCCAATTGCTTCATAATATTTATGTTCGAAAAATTTGTCTGTTCGACAACGTAAATAACGCAATGAATGTTGTTGAATTGTCACAATGAAACCGATTCCGATTGATATTGTGTTACGCAATTAGGGTGCGGGTTTAAGTTTCTAAAGAAATCTAATTTACGCTAGATCAAAGTCAATAAACTTTTAGAGAAAATTATTTAGCAGATCTAACTTTCAACATCGTTAACATAAATTAAGGATGATCGATATTAATGTAATCAATATTGAAATCGAGTAATTAATCGAGAAATTTTTATCGATAAATCATGTTTATTTATGTCCTTGCGCAACATGTCGGCTTGTTTTCGTATTTGTATGCGAATTTATAATCATAGTTTGTAACTTTTTTATTTGATGGCCGTTTTTATTAAAGTTTATTACCGACACTATGCAATAAAAGCGTCATGAACTAAAACTTTCCAAAATGTCAAAAATTAAGTAAATTCTCAAACTGTCACCCGATAAATTTTGTGTTTTTAAAAATAATTTTCCTTACACTTATCTGTGAAATGGCGAAAATTGGAACTACGGCCGCCATGTTGAAATTTCATTCGATTGTGCCGACGCATGTCATTCGATTGTGTCGACTGTGGTGTCGACGCATCGACGGTTTCCGCCTCTTTCAGTTCACAGATAAGTTGGTAGGACTGTAAGTTATTTGACTTTATTGTCTACTGCTGTACTAAAACCGTAACATGATTACTTGAATTTTTTCAATAGAAAAAAATGCCAAAGTAGCACCGTCTATTTCCAGTTTTAAACGATTATACGTAAACAGTTCCTTACTGTGCAGTATAATTTGCTTTAAATCGAAGGTATTTAAATATGTTAAGAACTTACTAAGCTAAAAATTGATTTAAGTGCAGCATTTTGCCATAAAGCACGATTTAGTTCCGGTGCGCGTGAAAGTCTTCTATCTCGCGCGTCAAACTAGTCAGCCATAACACCATTTCACTTGCACACCGAGCTACCACGATTCGATGTATCCTCTTATGTACCGCGCGTTCGTATGGAGAAAACATTCTCATTCAGCCTTATTTTTTTATCTGTCAAAAAATTAAACTGGATAAAATCTCATCATTCTCTTGCTATCACAATTTTATTTGGAGTCGGCGCTACACGTCTCTTTCTCCCATAGTTCTTTATTAGTCCGTGGCTAAGTAAAAAAACAACCGACTTCCAAAAAAACATACCAAGTAAAAAATAACTATAATTTTGGAAATCGGTGTCTTTGGTTTTGTATTTTCGATTTTTGCCACCAACTTCCGAAATTAAAGTTTTTTTTGTATTTTTTTTTTTTGGAAGTTGGTTGTCTTTTTTTGTAAACAAGATTTTATTTTTCACTTTTTAGTTGTACCTACAAAAGAAATTAAAACATCATCCACATAAAAAAGGTAACTCGAAACTAGCCAAGCAAAGTTCACATGGGACCAACTTCGAGGTATACGCTCCCGAATAAAACAAGAATCATTCAAATCGGACAATTCTGTAAAAAGTTATGCCTGGTCATACATAAAAAAAAATATACGTGTTGACTTGAGAACCTAACCTCCTCCTTTTTGTCAATAGTACATACTAATTCCATGCTTTCAGTATTTATTACCTGTATTAAAATCATAACTTTGCAATCACCTGTAAAGAAATATAGCGGGCTCTGCATGTGCATATTAATTAAATCGTACGTTTTCATCGGTACGTCATATGGAGCGTAGATTCTGCAATATAAATGCCTGCAAGCTACTGGACCGTGCTGTATCTAGTGAGGATTTCACGCCATTGTTATAGGGTTCCGTGGAATATGTATATTATGGATATGTTGCATGAGAACCCTGATATTACATTTCAGTTTATAGCTTTTGAAAGAGACGGTCGTACAGTACGAGTGACAAAGATAATTATATTTACCTAAGCCGACGGTATAAAGGTACCGAAGTAAAAATTTTCATTTCGGTACCTTTTTTGAGAAACCATACCTACATAAAATTATATTTATAGTTCAGAATCCTACCATGCACATCTATCAACAATTCGGCTATAAAACATTTTAAGAATGCAAAGCATTTTATTTAATAAAAATACTTTTGTGTAAAAAAGTAACGATTTGACTACCCATTTGTAACAGCGTCCTTAAGCTTTGATGCGGTTTTTTTTTTAAAAAAAACTGTTATATTCAGTTCCTATGGCTCCATCGCATGAAATGACTGACGGGGTGAATGAGGCTCTTAGGTCTTCAGCTGCTCGGTCGTATTTTGAGTGTTTCTCTCGGCTGTCTCTCTGCTGTTTTTTAACCGACTTCAAAAAGGAGGAGGTTCTCAATTCGTCGGAACCTTTTTTTTTTTTATGTATGTTCCCCGATTACTCGAAGATGGCTGGACCGATTTGGATTTTTTTTGTTTTATTCGAGAGGGTATACATCACAGTTGGTCCCATATAAAATTGATTAACTTTGCTTTGGCAGTTTTTGAGTTAGCTTCAATAATACGTATTTTTTCCTCACTTTTATATGGATGATGTTCTAGTTTGTTTTGCAGGTAGTGGTATTTGAATTTGTGTGGGGTACGTACACAACTAAAAAGTGAAAATAAAAACTATTTTACAAAAAAATACAACCGATTTCCAAAAACAACACTACAAAGTGAAAAATAACTTTAATTTCGGAAGTCGGTGGCAAAAAACGAAAATACATTTAACTAGACACCGACTTCCGAAATTAAAGTTATTTTTCACTTTGTAGTGTTGTTTTTGGAAGTCGGTTGTATTTTTTTGTAAAAAAGTTTTTTTGCCAGATGAGGTTGTTGTAAGAAGAAGCGTCAACATTTACAATGCGAACGTCGAAGAACGCTTTCCTTGTAGCTATAGATTGCTCCTGTGTTTTCTGTGTCAAGTTGTACATTGGTGCCGATTCTGTTGTGCACAAACTAAACTTAATTTAGGCTATTGCTAACTTTTTCTCTCTATTATGACAAGAAAGGGACGGAAGTAAATTAGAGATGTCAAATTAGTTAGAACTAATTTTTCCATAGACATTTAGACGACACGTAAAAACATGTCGACTAAAAACACGGTGAAGCGCAAGGCGTGAACTAGTTTGACATCTCCAACTTAGTTCATAGCTATAGCCGTCCTTTTCTCGCGCTGCCTGTTAGTAAAAGATAGCGATTCTCTAATTTTAGTTTAGTGCGTTCACAAGAGAATCGGCACCATTGTATCCCGTATTAAGTTAAGATAGTGGTAGAGCTCAATGTGCAGATGGCATTGACTTTTGGAAAGCTAATAGAAGTCTTCACTTTCACACTGCAGTTACAGTGATCAATATATTTGTCCATATTATATCACGAGGAACATTTGACTTGGTTATTATGATCATTGTGGTGACTACGCAAATTTGATGAACGTCGGTTAGTGTAGATATCATGCCTAGCCTTTCCTCAACTATGTTGGGGTCGGCTTCCAGTCTAAGCGGAAGCAGCTGGATACCAGTATTTTACAAGAAGCGACTGCCTATCTGACCTCCACAACCCATTAACTGGGTAATACGATACCCCTTGGTAAGTCTGGTTGTCAGACTTTCGGGCTTCTAACGTCTGTCAAAGATCCACGAATGACAGCCGGGACCAACGGCTTAACGTGCTTTCCGAGGCACGGAGGAGTCTCGGTATGTAAAGATACAACCCCGGCAAGCGTAACTTAACCTGATGGATCGACCCGTGCGGCTGTTATTACTTAGCCACGTGCTATATACCTAGGCTACAGCTAGCTAGTTATATAACAACAAATAATAAAAATTAAATAAAGTTAAAAATTAAAGGTGTTCCCAATACAAGAAACATGTTTGTTTCGGCGTTTATATCTTACTTGAAATAATGTACCTACTTATTTTAAAAACATATTTAGTGTTCGATATTGTACGGTGGTACGGAGCCCTTCGTCTGCGAGTCCGGCTCGCACTTAGCCTTTTTTTTGTGTTATTTTTCCATTGAAAATATTGGAATATTTGATCGAAATTTCAATTTACCTACAGAGCTTGTAAGCACGAAATGGTATTGTTTAAATGAAAAGGCGCATTTATTCACACTTCAATAAATTCTTTTTGAACTTAAGGCGGAGATTTCTTGAAAACGGTCAAAAAGGTGGTTTTTAGGGTTCCGTACCTCAAAAGGAAAAAAACGGAACCCTTATAGGATCACTCGTGTGTCTGTCTGTCTGTCCGTCTGTCACAGCCGATTTGCTCCGAAGCTAATGGACATATTAAGTTGAAATTTGGTACACATATGAATTTCTGTGACCCAAACACGGACGGGTAAAGTAAATAAAAGAATTTTGAATATAGAGGTTACTTTTGGGGGGCAAATAAGAAAATTTAAAAAAAAAGTTTTGCAAACTACTACACCATGTGGGATGTCAAATGAAAGGGCTTACTGTGAGGGTCTCAAATATATTTTTTTTATAATTTTAAAATAAATTGTTTTAAAGTTATTTAAGAAAATAGACGAAAATTGACCATTCCCTCCCCCTTATCTCCGAAACTACTGAGCCTAAAATTTTGAAAAAAACAGTAAATTGATCTTTACCTGTAGATTACAGGAAAACCTGTAAGAAGTCTGTGGTCTTAAAATAACATGGTAAATCTATCAATATTGTGAGTACAAATTTACATTTACAGTTGGATTGTATGGGAGAATATGTTTTTCAACTACAATGTTAAGTTTGTACTTAAGATAAATTCATCCCAACTACGGAACCCTTCATTGTGCGTTGTCCGACACGCACTTGGCCGGTTTTTTTAAAGCAGTGTATCTCATAAACCGTAAATAATTTTGATAATTAAAAAGAAATATGATATTTTCAAGTCCTTTTCGCATACAGTAATGGAACTCAAAACATAATTAAACATACTTTAATGCATCAAAAAAAATCTTCAAACATACCTCTTAATAATCTTTAAAAGCAGTTTATCCCTTCATTAACAATTATAATTACAATTAAAAATATAGGTACCTTAAAATGTCAAATGCCAAACTGCATCCAGTGATGGATTATTTATTATTAAATAGTTAATTTCTATTTTTTTACGATTTTATTTGCACTTTCGTCAAACTAGACAGCCATAACTCCATTTCACTTACACACCGAGCTAAACCATGCGTGGTGTTCAAAGCCGAAATTTATTAAAAGCAGATTAGTAAGCAAGATTGACAATATCAAAGTATACGACATCTACCAAACCGCACTGGGCCCCTCTCCCAGGGGAACGTTATAGACTGATTAGATTATGCTTGCCTAATATTTGTTTATTTGTTTGAACGCGCTAATCTCTGGAACTACCAGTCGGATTTGAAAAAATCTTTTTGCATTTGATAGCCCAATTCTTGAGAAAGGTTTATAGGCATTTATCATCGCGCTACGACCCTTAGGAGCCGAGCAAAAAAAGTCAGACAGAACACTAAGCGAAAACGAAGAAATAACGCGTGCGGTCGATGCGATGCGCCGCGGTAAGTCGAGAGCCGAGGGAGTTTTATAAAACTTTTTTTACAAAAAAATACAACCGACTTCCAAAAACAACACTACAAAGTGAAAAATAACTTTAATTTCGGAAGTCGGTGTCTGGTTAAATGTATTTTCGTTTTTTGCCACCGACTTCCGAAATTAAAGTTATTTTTCACTTTGTAGTGTTGTTTTTGGAAGTCGGTTGTATTTTTTTGTAAAAAACTTTTTATTTTTCACTTTTTAGTTGTGGTACCTACCCCACACAAATTCTAATACCTGCAAAACAAACAAGAACATCATCCATATAAAAGTGGGGAAAAAATACGTATTATTGAAGCTAACTCAAACTACCCAAGCAAAGTTAACCAATTTTATACGGGACCAACTTTGATGACTCCCTCGAATAAAACAAAAATTTTTCAAATCGGACGACTGTAAAAAGTTATGCGTGGTCATACATAAAAAAAAAAAAAACATACGTGTCGAATTGAGAACCTCCTCCTTATTTTTCGTCGGTTAAAAAATGTGGCTGTTATTTTAGTGTATTGTGTATTTTACGACTGCCACACGAACGAAGCACGAATAGAAGCTAGTATTTTATATTTGGAAACGACAAATTAAAAAAAATAGGTTCAAATGACAATGGCATTTACATTTCTGTTTGAAAACTTAACCATCTAGATCGCAGTGCACGATGAAATAAAGATACAGCACGCGTTATTAACTTGATAATAATAAAATGTGAAATCTAATTATGGCTTACGAGCAAGTTGGCGCGAAAGTTGATGTCTGTCATCTGCTAATTCTGCAACTTTTTTCGCATGTTCCATTTTTTAAATTTATGTTTTTTAAATTCCGTTCTAGACTTTTTACTGTGGTACATTGCGAACAGAATAATTTAAAATTAGAATTTTGATTAGAATAGGAATTTACGCAAATTGAAACTTTGGTTGTACAATATATCTTTTGTTACTTATAATACGAGTAGGTCTTTACCTATGAAATTGCCGTTTTGTATGAAAAAATTTAAACGAATTTTTTTCATGCATTTTTATTTGTATTAATCGAAGTAATCACCCATGCAATCAATGCATCTTTGCCAATGCAGTGGCAGTTTATTGATGCCCTTCTTAAAGAAATCAGCTGGACGGGAGGCAACAAATTCTTCAAAGGCATTTTGTACTGGCTCTCGGGTATTGAATTTTTTTCCCACCAAGAAGTTATCTAAATTCTGGAAAAAGTAGTAGTCTGTAGGCGCAAGGTCTGGTGAGTAGGGCGGATGACGGAGAGCTTCCAACCCCAGTTCTTGCAACTTGGAGACCGTCTGCTGTGCAGTATGAGGTCGCGCGTTGTCGTGCAGGAGCAGCGGAGACGAGCGATTGACCAATGCTGGTTGGAGATGTGCCAGCTTCTCCATCATTGTGTTCAGTTCTTCACAGTACACATCTGAAGTAATGCTCACCCCGTTTGGTAAGAAGCTGTGATGAATCACACCGGCGCTAGACCACCAAACAGTGACCATCACTTTTCTAGGGGTAAGTTTTCGTTTAGGGCATTGTTTAGGTGCTGAACCAGGATCCAACCAACTTGCTGAGCGCTTGCGGTTATCAAACAGAATCCATTTTTCATCGCAGGTAACAATGCGGTTCAAAATTCCTTCATTTGTGTGTCTGTTGAGCAGTGCAAGGCACGTCTCGACGCGTACTTCGCGCTGGCGATCATTGAGTTCGTGGGGCACCCATTTGTCAAGCTTTTTTACCTTGACCTAATTAGGTCTTTACCTATGAAATTGCCGTTCTGCAGTACTGGCCATTTCAAATCAAAATAATTTTTGTTTGGCTAAGAATTCTAATTTCAAATTAATTTTATTTTAAAAACATGGATTTTGAAAGAAAAGTGATGGTCACTGTTTGGTGGTCTAGCGCCGGTGTGATTCATCACAGCTTCTTACCAAACGGGGTGAGCATTACTTCAGATGTGTACTGTGAAGAACTGAACACAATGATGGAAAAGCTGGCACATCTCCAACCAGCATTGGTCAATCGCTCGTCTCCGCTGCTCCTGCACGACAACGCGCCACCTCATACTGCACAGCAGACGGTCTCCAAGTTGCAAGAACTGGGGTTGGAAGCTCTCCGTCATCCGCCCTACTCACCAGACCTTGCGCCTACAGACTACTACTTTTTCCAGAATTTGGATAACTTCTTGGTGGGAAAAAAATTCAATACCCGAGAGGCAGTACAAAATGCCTTTGAAGAATTTGTTGCCTCCCGTCCAGCTGATTTCTTTAAGAAGGGCATCAATAAACTGCCACTGCGTTGGCAAAGATGCACTGATTGTATGGGTGATTACTTCGATTAATGCAAATAAAAAATGCATGAAAAAAATTCGTTTAAATTTTTTCATACAAAACGGCAATTTCATAGGTAAAGACCTATTATACTGAAGTTATTATCATGTTAGCTTAACTTATTTTTTCATTAGAACATTTTTGGAGCTTGGGGACTTAGACAATGAAACTTATTTGCTGGGAAATAAATAACCATTATTGCTGTTTGGAGCTCGTGGCTAAGTAATAACAGCCTGTGGATGGGTGACCATCTTTACATACCGAGACTCCTACGTGCCTCGGAAAGCACGTTAAGCCGTTGGTCCCGGCTGTCATTCGTGGATCTTTGACAGTCGTTACGGGTCGTCAGAAGCCCGAAAGTCTGACAAGCAGTCTTACCAAGGGGTATCGTATTACCCAGTACTTATGTGATTGAGTTGTGGAGGTCAGATAGGCAGTCGCTCCATATAAAATATTGGTATTCAGCTGCAACCGGTCAGAATGGAAGCCGACCCCAACATAGTTGGTAAAAGGCTAGGCAGATGATGATGCGTTATTTACGTTGTCGAGCAAACAAATTATTTGCTTCAAAATGATTTAGATTCCGATTGACAGTGTGTTTACTTATTGTTTATTATTGATATTTCTTGTACATCATAGGTGGCTGACGAATTTTTTTTTTAATCTGTGACTGGTTACAGCTTGATGATTTAACGAGACGAATAGAAACTGTAGACAGGCGACGTGTGCCCGCGCCGCTAGATTAGTCATGATTGAAAGCGCATGTAATTGACGTTTTACGCTTAAGACAATCTTTTGATTAATTTTCTAGTAGCGTAATTACTAAAATACCAGAAAAAGAAAGGTATTGCATCACCTTTAAAAGCTTTTCTTGATTATTTAGCAGCAAGCAATCAATCAGCACTTTTTCTACGTCGAAATTACCAATTCGTTCATTTATGAGCGCTACAAAGATCTATTGGCGCCTGAATGACATTGACAGGGGGCGTTGTTGTTAAATTTTGTGAAAAATTTGTATTAACAAAACAAGATGGCGGCGTTTGTTCCGATTTTAGCGCCAAAAGAACCATGTAGCGTTGTAGTTTTAGATATCAGTTTTAAAAGGCAAAGGTAAAAGGTCAGTCTGCCAGTATTGTCACTTTCACAAAGAAATAATAAGAAAATAGTGTTTTTTTTTTTATACTGTAAACTAGGCAAAGACTAAAGACAGTTCCGTCAAATGAAAAACGGTTTAAGGCGAGTACAGCAGCTAACCGGCAGCGCCTCCACTAAAAAACCGGTCAAGTGCGAGTCGGAATCGCGCACGAAGGGTTCCGTACCATTCAATCAATCAATCTGCGTAGCCTTTTCCCAACTATGTTGGGGTCGGCTTCCAGTCTAACCGGATGCAGCTGAATACCAGTATTTTACATGGAGCGACTGCCTATCTGACCTCCACAACCCAGCACCTGGGTAATTACGATACCCCTTGGTAAGACTGGTTGTCAGACTTTCGGGCTTCTGACGACCCGTAACGACTGTCAAAGATCCATTAATGACAGCCGGGACCAACGGCTTAACGTGCTTTCCGAGGCACGGAGGAGTCTCGGTATGTAAAGATGGTCACCCATCCACTGACCAACCCCGGCAAGCGTAGCTTAACCTGATGGATCAACCCGTGCGGCTGATATTACTTAGCCACGAGCTCTTCCGTACCATTATCTATGTATAAAAACGGCAAAAAAAATCATGTCTGTTGTATGAGAGCCCCCTTTAATATTTATTTTATTCTGTTTTTTAGTATTTGTTGTTATAGCGTCAACAGAAATACATCATCTGTGAAAATTTCAACTAACTAACTATCACGGTTTATGAGATACAGCCTGGTGACAGACGGACGGACAGCGGAGTCTTAGTAATAGGGTCCCGTTTTACCCTTTGGGTATGGAACCCTAAAAATTAATAAGTCTGGTAGATATGGAACATTTTGAAATTTCCTACGCTGACATTTTTAGTCAGATGAGGGAGAATTTTTTGACGACTGGATTATTATTTAAAACGGCGTTATTGGCGTTAACTACTATAACTTCGAACCTAGGAGGTTTAATGTTGATTTTACTACTACAAAAAATTCTCCCTCATCTGACTAAAATATGTGAGCATAGGAAATTTCCATATCTCCAGACTTATACATTTTTTTCTCAATGGTGGATTGGGGGCGCTGTTAGCGGCTATACTCGCCTTAATAAATCCAGTAAATAAACAATCGTACAGTTCAACAATAAATAAACCACTTTCGTTCAAACCACGTGCTAGTAAGCAATACTCAAGTCACAAGTACCTGCAACCCACAAGGTTGTGTTGCCTAATAGAAAATAACTGTACTTAGGAACAATGGCGCGAAATATCGGTGTTCCGTAATAAAACCTTTTTGCACAAGGTTATGGGTGAAAAATTCGTGTGAAAATATTTTAATTGTGTTAATTAAATTATAACCGACCTCTTTTCTTAAACTTTTAGCATTTCATCGGATTTACGGTGGCTTGTTTTTGGCTGATATGCAGTTTTTGAAAATGGAATGTCCGGTTCTTATTTGATAACAAGCCAATATTTGAATGCAAGAATTTTCTTTTTTTTTTTAACACGTCCAAGCCAAGGGCGTTGAGTGGTTAGCCTGCGTGTTCTGTGCAGAGCTCTCGCAACCCGTCGTACGTCCAGCCAGTAATAGGACTCGCCCATCAAGGAGCACTGTCTCAAATTAGACGCATTAAGAATTATTAGGTATTATATTAAAACACGTAGGACATAATATATTATTACAGACATGGTTGACATATCCTGGTGGCATTATTGGTAATGTTCTTCAGAAAGGTCAGGTGCTACTCGCAACCAGGCGTCGCGGCATGCGTGGTATGACCAGGAGCTAGACCACCACCTCTTAAAGCAGTATTATTTTAATCTTACATGAGTGTGGGAAAGAGATGGAGCTAGACGTCCTGTATAGCTCCATCTCTTTCTCACACTGAAGTAACATTAAAATAATATTTATTTATTTATTTATATATACTTTATTGTACACCACAAAAATACATAACAAAAAAAAAGACACAAACTACAAAATATACAATGGGCGGCCTTATCGCTTTCTGCAATCTCTTCCAGGCAACCATAGAATGGACAGTGATTTGCCTGGATATGAAATGGGGCTGTCTTTGGTGCAAATAATAAGTGCCTACTTACAATATTATACTAAAATAGATACATACATAACCTAAATAATAGATACATAAATACATACATACTAAATATAAGCAACGAAAACAAATGAAGACTAAAGATATTTACAGTTACGTGAACACGATCACAACGACAAATAATGTTCCTTTACGAGCCTTTTAAACATAGGTAACGACTGCGCGCGTTTTATTTGAACTGGCAATGCATTCCACAAACGAGCAGCCTGGACAGTAAAGGATTTATCGAGGAAAGTTGTGGAATGCATAGGCATTTTGAGCTTTAAATTATCAGATGACCTTAAAAATTTCGTGTGGGAGTCGCAAAGAAACTGGAAACGTTTCTTGAGATAGAGAGGGGTGGTAGGGGAAAAGAGCACATTATACAAAAGGGAAAGGATATGAGCATTCCGGCGATGGCGAATTGGTAACCACTTGAGCTTCACACGAAATTCAGAAACATGGTCATATTTGCGCAAACCGAATATGAACCTTATACAAACATTTTGAAGCCGCTCAAGTTTATCGAGTTGGTCTTGGGTAAGGTCAAGATAGCTGGCATCAGCATAGTCAAGGATGGGAAGAAGAAGCGATTGTGCAAGCGCAATCTTGGTGGCAGTCGGTAGAAAATTACGTAATCTCTTCAAAGATGCAGCAGATGCAAATAGCCTGCGGCTAACTTCCCGCAGCTGCGCAGTCCAAGAGAAATTCTTATCTATGAATATCCCCAAGTTTTTAACTTTCTCACTGAACGGAATAACTGAATTGTCAAAAGAAACCTGGGGAAGAGTCATCCAGTCGATCCTTGAGACCGTCCTAGAACTGCCTACCACCACAACCTGCGTCTTTATGGGGTTGACCATAAGTCCATACCTCTTGCTCCACTCGCATATACGGGCCAGATCACTATTAATCATTAAGATAGCCTCAGACAGATTTCCAAGAGGGGCTCGCGAGTAAATTTGTAAATCATCTGCATAAAGATGGTAGGAAGAAATAATTTCGTCGGAAATTGAGTTAATGAAAACTGCGAAAAGTAAAGGGGATAGAACGCCACCCTGAGGTACACCGGCAGAAATATTACACCAGGAAGACAAGATCTCTCCAATGCAAATACGTTGCCGGCGACCGAACAGGTAAGTACGAAACCAGTCAATTACCGATGGAGATATGTTAAGAGAGCATAAAATGCCAAGCAAAACATCAAAATCAACAGTATTAAAGGCATTACTGAAATCTAGCAAAGCTAGGACCGTAAGATTACCTTGTTCCATGGCTGACCTTATATCATCCGTAATGTTCAGAAGCGCAGTGGTGGTGCTATGACCAGGACGGAAGCCAGACTGGAAGGGGTTGAGGAGATTATTTTTAGAGAGGAAAGTGCTTATTTGATCGTGAATTAACCGTTCAAGGACTTTGGATAGGAACGGCAAGACGGATATAGGACGGTATTCAGAAAATGATGTGGGATTAGACTTTTTAGGTAAAGGAATTATTTGAGCATCTTTCCATGAGCATGGAAAGACACCACTAGATGCAGAAAAATTGAGGATGTGACAAATGACGGGAAGGATAACATCCAGCACAGGGACTAACATATTACGGCTGATACAGTCACTTCCTACTGCATTTGAAGTAATCGATAGTATGCTTTTCTTAACATCACATGCGGAGAACTGACCAAAAACAAATGGAGAATAACTGGGAGTCGGAAGTGAAGAGAGATAATTCAGTGTGTTAAATTTTATTGTCCTATCAAAATTGGACGACGCAGTAAAATGATTATTCATTGCCTCAATGTCTATGTCTTTTGGGATTGTCTCTTCTCGAGTTTTACCGACCCCCAATGATCTAAGAAATTTCCAAACTTTGGATGGGTCCCCATTTTGGACAGAAGAATGAATGTGGCGGCGATTAGCATTCCTACACACCTTATTGCAGTGATTACGGATTGAGAGGTATCTTTCCCTGTTAGCGTCATTAGCCCTACGCTTGAACTTAGACTTTGCCGTAACTTTCTTGTGCATTATAATAATAATAATAATAATAATGGCTGGCAACACCAACGTCAACAAACGTCTTGGAATTTGATTTTATAATATACAAATATTTTATCAGTTTTAACGAATCAACAATATTTTGAATTTTATAAGTGCTTTTAAAAAAAAACCCAGCAGTATACCAACAATCAATTAAATCCAAAAAGAGCATTTCAACATGAATAAAAATCTACCGAATAGGAGATGACATCTGTCATGTCATCTCCGAAAATAACATCGATAATATGAAAAATTCCGAAAAAATATGTTGACAAGATCAGCCGCACGAAGAGCACGCCTACCACCTCCGGACTCTTCGCTCAGCTCCGCCTCACCGCCGCCGGTATCCAGCCTCACTGTGAGCGCTGTGACGACACTGGCCGCGGTAGTTGCGTCGAGCTCGAGCGACGAGTATTTCTCCCCGCCCACGACACCACCACCTGCTCGTCGACGGGGAGGACGCCGGCCGCCGGACGGTTTAGGACCTCGAGGCCCACCGGCCTCTGATAGGGTCCCAGCTCCCGGCGGAAGTGTGCAGCGCATGAGATGGACACGATCCATTAATGAGAACGTCATGCGCTCATACTATGGGGCTACAGAGGGGGGAAACAATCTGACCGCGTACCGTGTTCGGATGCTCTCTCTTTTTCAGGTGCTTGAGCCAGTTGTCAACGTTTCGGCACAACGACTGTCGGATCAGGTGCGGGTCATCCAGCGTAATCATATGTTGGATGACACTGTACTTGATCGCTTGCGAATTGAAATGCTGAGTAGCCATGTCATTGCCCCCCCGTCGCAGACTAATATAGAACCACCACAGTCGGACACAAACCAAGCTGATGAGGGAAGTGATGACAGGGCTATAAACGTAAGTACCCAGTGCAATGAAGAATTGAGGAGTGCTTTGGAAGGTGCGATTCGGGAATATCGATTCATGTCTCCCGAACTTAGACCACGCTTACCTCGTTTGCCCATGCATAACAAAAATAGGGCGCTTGTGGCGGCTCTGGATTCGCAGTTGTCAAACTATTTTGATGACTGCGAAGACCTCACCGATACTCATTCGATTCTATACTGCGCGGCTGTAGCGGCATGTCGTGTAGCTCACGTCAAATTTGCTAATGACTCTAGAGCTACACGACCGAAACCAGCCGTACCAGCTTGGCAGTGCAGAATTGAGCGCCGTATTGGTGAGGCCAGAGCACTCATCGGCAAACTAATCTGCTTCAGGGAGGGCAATACTCGCCCTAGAGTGATGCGCTTTGTGAGACGGGCGTTCTCAGGGACTGATGTCAGCCCTCAGGACTATATGTCCCGTGTCACAGAGCGCATCGACTTCCTGAAGCAGAAAGTCTATGCATGGGCAAACCGTATTCGTAGGTATAAGCGGCGAGTGGAACGATACACTCAGAATCGCACCTTCCAGAGCGATGAAAGGTGGGTTTATAGGAGTTGGGAGCGACCGGACCAAGGTGTGACTGACACGCACCTGCCGGATGATGATGCCATGTGTTCTTTCTGGCGCAGTATCTGGGCGGTACCTGTCAGTCACACCGAAGGTGATTGGGCTCGGGAAGTTGAGCGAGCCTGCGATCCAATACGAGAAATGGAGGCTATTACCATCTGTTCCCAAGATGTAGCGCGTGCAGTCCGTCCGTTGCCTAACTGGAAGTCTCCAGGGCCGGACGGACTGCACAACTTCTGGATCAAATGGTTTCTTGGATCGCACGCTCGCTTGGCGGCTCAGTACCAGTCTGCTTTAGAGTCTGGTTCGCTACCCCAGTTCCTAACGACAGGAGTTACCCACCTGCTCCATAAATCCGGTAGCACCGCGGAACCCAAAAATTATAGACCGATCACGTGTTTACCGACGGTCTATAAAGTTCTTACATCCATTTTGAGAGCTAAAATTAACGAACATATAGACACCAACTCCATCATGTCTGCCTCTCAAAATGGATGTAGGAATGGGTCCCGTGGTACTAAGGAGCTACTCCTCATTGATATGGCCATTAGCCAACAGGTTCGTCGTTCCCGAAAGGATCTGTCGACATGTTGGATAGACTATAAGAAGGCCTATGACTCGGTGCCACATACATGGCTCATGAGGGTGTTGGAGTTGTATAAAGTAGATGCAACTCTGCGCACCTTCCTGATGTCGTGTATGGGGCAATGGAGGACGGTCCTTCGCTATCCAGGATGTCGAAATATCCAGAGGAACAGCGAGCCGATAAGGATCGAGCGAGGCATATTTCAGGGCGATAGTTTGAGTCCGCTTTGGTTCTGCTTAGCCTTGAATCCTCTAAGCACACTGCTGGAGGATTCAGGTCTAGGATATCGGCTGCGGAGAGGTGGTCAGGTTATATCCCACCTCCTCTACATGGATGACCTAAAACTCTTTGCCCCCAACAATTTGCAACTGATGGAGCTATTGAAAGTAACTGAAACATTCAGTAGCGCCATCAGGATGGAATTTGGTGTGGACAAATGTGCGGTCATGCATGTAAAGCGAGGAGAGATTGTGGAATCCGTGGGAACCCAACTCTCGGATTCCATAAACCTTAGAGCCCTCTCCGCACCCGAAACCTATAAGTATTTGGGTATGTCGGAAGCGTTGGGCATCAATGTTACTGACATGAAGCAATCGTTGAAGGAGCGCTTCTTTGGCCGCCTGAAGAAAGTATTTAATAGTCTTCTATCAGGCGGAAACAAGGTGCGTGCCTTCAACGGTTGGGTCATGCCGGTTTTGATGTACTCTTTCGGCGTACTCAAATGGACTCAGACGGAACTCGACGCCCTGGATCGGAGGGTCCGTACGCTGTTGACTGCATATCGAATGCATCACCCACGGTCATCGGTAATGAGACTGTATATCCCGCGAAAGTGTGGAGGCCGAGGCTTTTTAAACGCTAAGACTCTCCACAACCGCGAGATATGCAGTCTCAGGGAATATTTCCTAGAAGCCGATGTGGGGATGCATCGAGATGTGGTCGCGGTGGACAAGGGCCTCACTCCGCTCTCCTTGGCTAAAGAGAACTGGCGCAAACCTGTAGTGCTTGACACTAACGATCGCAGGGAGGTATGGCAGAGTAAGGAGCTTCACGGACGCTTTTTCCGGGCCCTACATGGACCCGACGTAGATTTGTTAGCGTCCGTAGCCTGGCTGCGTTCCGGTGACCTCTTTGGGGAAACCGAAGGTTTTGTCTGTGCAATTATGGACGAAGTTATGATGACGAACAACTACCGGAAATATATTGTGAAAGACGGAACGGTTGACATCTGTCGGGCATGCCACCGTCCGGGAGAATCAATCCGACACATTATCTCCGGGTGTTCTCGTCTTGCTAACGAAGAGTACTTACATAGACACAACCTTGTAGCCAGGATTATCCATCAGCAACTTGCACTGAAATACAACCTTGCGGAATCGGAAGTGCCGTACTATAGGTATGTGCCCGACCCAGTTCTCGAAAATGGAAATATCACATTGTACTGGGATCGATCCATCATCACTGACAGGACTATTGTTGCCAATAAGCCTGATATAGTGGTGGTGGATCGAACAGAGCGGCGCACAATGATTATTGACATAACAGTCCCGCATGACGGGAACCTCGTGAAAGCCGAGAAAGATAAACAAATCAAGTATCTTGACTTGGCTCGCGAGGTTGTCGACATGTGGGATGTAGACTCAGCGATCATTGTGCCGATAGTCGTATCAGCCAATGGCTTAATCGCCAAGAGCCTCGACCAACATCTAAGGAGGCTCTCGTTGGGCAGCTGGATTAAGGGCCTGATTCAGAGAGCGGTACTTCTGGACACGGCGCGCATTGTTAGGAGGTTCCTCTCTCTGGAGCCCTGACCGCCGCCGGTAGCTTGGACCCTGTTCCCGATACCGGTGGGCTACTATGTTTTATATTTTTAAATGTTTTTTTATTTTTTTTTATTTCATGTTTTTATAAAAAAATATTTAAAAATGTGAAATATATGTATATAAATGGAATAAAGGAAATAATAATAAATTTATTCACAAACTTTTACAAGAATCCTATGAAAACCCTGACTTCTGAGCTAGGTAAAAACCTGTATTACAGAAGTCAGTGCCCTCTCCCACTTTCTAATTGATACAAATTGTGAACAAAAAAGTAAAAAATAATAATAATAATAATAAGATGAAATAAATCAAATAAGTGATGGGTTAGGTTTACACATGTTGAGTTTATGTATGTAGATAACGTGATTGTGTACATGTGTGTGTGAGTGAGTGAGGGTGTGTGTGTGTGTGATGGATGTTAGATGTCGGTGAGGTATGTGATATATGTAGTAGGGAATATTAATCAATGAATAACATTTCTGTTTGGTCGTAGTTTAATTGAAGTAGCCAGTTCTTAATTTTCATTTTAGCTTCTCGAACAGTAAGAGGATGAATGTTTATTATTTTATTTATTTTATTGTATAAGTAGGATGACCTATAAGATTGCTGTCGTCTAGCCGTAGCCGTCCGACATCTGACAGGTAAGCATACATTAGCAGTAACACGTTTTCTCTTATACACATTTACATCACAGGGAGTTTGCTTGTGTTTTTTTAGCGTTTTAATCTCATTTGCATAATACATAATACTGCTTTAAGAAGTGGTGGTTGGCCCCCAGATGTATGAATGAACGTAAACGAAGCAATAGGAGTATGTAAAGATCGTAGCAGGTGGCGTTCTGTAGTTTCTGCCTGACCCCATGGGAAGAAGGCGTGAATTTATGTAAGTACGTAAAAAGACTTGAAGATACAAAATGTGAATCACATTAATATTTTAGCAGCACTTCAAAAGTAGAACATTAGAATATTACTAAAAGCACTATCCGTAATCGTGGTGTCGCCGTCTCTTTCGCACTAATACAAATTTATGAGAATATCCCTTTCTTTTGACATTTGGCCTGCCATATTGGTTTTGCAATTTGAATGACAAGCCTCGCTAAAATGTCATTTGTTTTTGTCTAAAATACGATTTAGGTGTTGTCAAGGTAAATAGTGTTGTTGCTATACTTCATTTTCACGTTTTTTTCTTGGTAAGTACCTAAGTCACCACCATTTTTTATTTTTGTTTATTTCAATCAATCTGCCTAGCCTTTTCCCAACTATGTTGGGGTCGGCTTCCAGTCTAACCGGATGCAGCTGAGTACCAGTATTTTACATAGAGCGACTGCCTATCTGACCTCCACAACCCAGTAACAGGGTAATACGATACCCCTTGGTAAGACTGGTAGTCAGACTTTCGGGCTTCTGACGACACGTAACGACTGTCAAAGATCCACGAATGACAGCCGGGACCAACGGTTTAACGTGCTTTCCGAGGCACGGAGGAGTCTCGGTATGTAAAGATACAACCCCGGCAAGCGCAGCTTAACCTGATGGATCGACCCGTGCGGCTGTTATTACTTAGCCACGAGCTCCTCCTATTTGTTTAAGTATTTTGTATTTCATCATTAATTTTTAAATACAAAACCCAGGATGAAAGTAGCCTATGTAGGTACCTTCTCCAGGTCCCAAGCTACCTCATCATCTGCCTGTGTTAATCCAGGGTATAAGCTATCTACATACCAAATTTCATCCAAATCGGTCCAGGCGTTTGAACGTGAAGAAGTAACAAACACACAAAAACACACACACACTTACGCCTTTATAATATTAGTGTGAAGTGCGATTTTATCTACCTATTGCTATACCCAAAATGAGAGCAGTGCAATGGTGGCCCAGTGGTTACGACCCCGACTTACGAGTTGTAGGTCGTAGGTTCGAAGTCGAACCCAGACAGGAGCATTACTTTGTGTAATTTGACGACACGGTTGGCGCAGTGGTTGAGCGATTGACTGCTGCGCAGCATGTCGCGGGTTCGATTCCCGCACGGAACAAATATTTGTACGACCTACAAGTATTTGTTCCGAGTCTGGGTGTTTTTCTATCTATAATATGTATGTATTTACAAAAAAAAAATGTATATAAGTAGTTTATCAGCCATCTCGTTCCATAACACAAGCATTAGGTTGCTTAGCTTGGGGCTAGATGGCGTTGTGTGATATGTCCAACATATTTATTATTTATTATTATTTATTATTATAATTTATTATAATTTATTTCATCACCGCTGCTCTCAAAACGGTGAAGGAAAACATCGTAAGAAAACCGGCATGTCCTAGAACCAACAATTCGAAGACATGTGACATCTACCAACCCGCACTGGGCCCGCGTGGTGGGTTACAGCCAGCTCCCTCTCACAGAGAGGAGGCCTGTGTCCCAGCAGTGGGAACATTACAGGCTGGTTATGCTATGCCCGTGTGATGAAATAACTTTGTTTACACTTAGTAATCAGGGTATTAGTAACAAAGCTGAAGAGTTTGGTTTTTGGTTGTTTGAACGCGCTAATTTCTGGACCGGAGAGTCGGATTTGAAAAAAATATTTTTGCATTTTTTATTAGTGATTGATTTGATAGCTCAATTCTTGAGGAAGGCAATGGGCTACTTAACATCACGCTATGACACTTAAGAGCCGAGCAAAAAGAACACCAAACGGAAACGAACCGCGGGCAGGCCGTTGCGAACTTGCGATGCGACCGACGCCGGCAGCGACGGGGTAAGTCGGGGGAACACGAAAGGAGATATTCCAAAATATATGGAACCTGGGCCAGGCCCTTGGCGAACGGCTACAGATCAAGCTATATTTGCCAGTATAAGCTGATCTAGCATTGTATAGGATTTACTTACAATGAGAGGTCAGTGTATAGTATCTGCGTACTACAGACATTTTACATCATATACGTACACTTTACATTCATTAATACATGTATGTATCATACTTCTGTGATTTTGCATTAATATTTTGCAAATCGGTCTAAAACGACTTTTCTTTAATTTTCTTTGTCAGGCTGTCAAACTATCATTATACTTTTTCTTCCAAATTTTCTCTCATAGAGTTTATTACTAGCTTAGTCTATGAAAGTTACTTTTGATTTATATAATTTAAATTATTTTTAGCAATATGTTAGCTCAAATATTGTATTTTATAGATCATTTTAATTGTTTACTGAATAACTGTGTCCTAAATTAGATTTATAAAAAAAAATGCCACTTGTCAGTAATCGAGTCGGCCATAAATATCAGTAGGTTAATTAAGGAACCTCTTCGATGAATTCATAGATTCGTTACAAGTGTAAACTGGATATTCATAACTTGATTACTTATAAAAAAAAAGGAAATTTAAAAAATCTAAAAACCCGACTGCGTAAACAGGGAACTCTAAAAACTATAGAAACAAGATCACAATTCAAATTTACTTTTTTTTATTTTACATCGTTTAGCGTACAATACCCACATAAAATCGGGTGATAACAGCCTTTATGGGAAAGGGAACAGGGATTGTTTGTATTTTATCATTTCGCATTCCAAATTACATTTAAACATATAATTTGTATATATTTTTGTAATCACCTTTTACAACCCTTCATTTTGATACCCCACACGATAGGATTAGGGAATTTTTATTGAAGACTTACATTTTGGCGCCAAAAATCCGCCATTTTGATTTTTATCATTTTAATGTGGAGTGACACTCGCGCAAAGAAGACGAATCTGACGATATAATATATCATTCTTTCGGTCAAGCCGTTTAGGCTACAAGAGGTCACAATGGAACGGACATACAAACATACATGCATACGCGTGATTAACATTGTCCTCCTTCAGGGTCAGTCAGGTAACAATAGGGAAATACATTTCAAACAATTCTGAACTGTCCAATTACTTTAAAATGGCTTTGTTTGCTGGTAAAACACAAGAAATTACTTGCAACACACAACAAAAACCCGTCATGGCGGTAAGATGTCATTTTGATTGATTAATGACTTTGACATGTTTATTTCTCTCGAAAGTGACCAAGTGACACTGTTGTGACAGCTGACAGTTCTCTTTCTATGATCAATGGTCGATCTGTGGTTTACAGTCATTGTTTTTTTAAGCACAGAGTAACTATGATAAATTGGTGAGACGCCATGTTGAAAATCGATAAAAACAATTAATAAACATCACTACCACAACAGTATGAAAAAAAAAATCTAAATCCGAATTCTACGGATTTTTCTCTTTTTCTTGAGGTAGTATACCAGACCTGGCCCATTTTGAAACGTCTCCTTTCACGCGGACAAAGCCGCGGGCTGGTTAGTGTCTAATATTATTAAGGATACCCCAAAAATAGGAAACGAGACTATGACCTGACTTCAGCTGCTATTTCCACGCAACTATAAAAAAAAAACCGGCCAAGTGCGTGTCGGACCACGCACAATGAAGGGTTCCGTAGTTGTAAAGAATTTATCCCAAAAAAAAAGAACATTGAAATTAAAGAAAAAATAAATTAAGTAATAAAATTATAAATTAACAATTTTCGGACTTTTTCCTTTAATTGTGCTGTGAGACCTTGTTTCTTGCCAAATTTAATTATTCTAGGTCAACGGGAAGTACCCTACAGGTTTAGATTTACTTGCGAGAATCAAACTATGTCGCTGAAATAGAAACTTGAGTTTTTTTAGATCTCATAGTCACTATTATAGACCTACGTATTTGATATTAATTTCAACTTCATACCTTTGACAGACAGACATACAGACGGACGGACAATAAAGTGATCCGATAAGGGTTCCGTTTTTTCCTCTTGAGTTACGGAACCCTAAAAAAATAACTTAATTACTTACTTAGTTGTTTGAAACTTGAATAAAAGATATTAGCATTTTAATATCACGGTAAGTCTGAGTTTCACAAAGAAAAGACAGCACAAGTTAATAAATTTTTTATAAATATGTTAATGAACTTCTGTCTGTTAGTTACATAAAGCATATATGTATTTATGTTATGTTTATGTATTGTTGTAGAAATAAGCAATCGTGCATGTTTCTTAGTTATTTTTAGGGTTCCGTAACTCAAAAGAAAAAACGGACCCCTTATAGGATCACTCGTGTGTCTGTCTGACACATCCAATTTGATCCGAATCTAATGGACCGATTAAGATGTTTAGCACACGTATACATTTCTGTGGCCCAAAGACGGACGGGTAAAGTAAATAAATGAATTTTGAATATAGAGGTCACTTTTGGGGGGCAAATAAGAAAATAAAAAAAAAAAGTATTGCAAGCTGCACCGTGTGACATATCAAATAAAAGGGTTTACTATGAGGGTCTCAAATATATATTTTTTTATGATTTTAAAAAAATTGTTTTAATGTTGTTTAATAAAATAGACGAAAATTGGCCATCCCCGTTATCTCCGAAACTACTGAGCCTAAAATTTTGAAAAAAAATACAGAAAAGAGTTCTTTACTTGTAGATTACAGGAAAACCTATAAAAAGTCTGTGGTCTTAAAATAACATGGTAAATCTCTCAATATTATGAGTACAAACTTACATTTATAGTTGGAATGTATGGGAGAACATGTTTTTCAACATGTTAAGTTTGTTATTTGGATAAAGTCATCTCTACTACGGAACTCTTCATTGTGCGTGGTCCGACACGCACTTGGCCGGTTTTTTTTTTATATATATTCTTAATAAAAATTAATTGCTTTCCGTTAGTCTCGCTAAAACTCGAAAATGGGTTGACCGATTTGAATTTTTTTTTTTTTTTGTTTTGTTTGCTCTAATAAAGGGGAGGTTTAAAAGGAAAAAAATAGGAAAAAAAGAGAAATGGAAATTTTGTCAGGACAACGTCTGGCAGGTCAGCTAGTCAGGATTACTGGTTATTGACCAATATCCTCTTAAGGGGTCACTATACTCATCATTATGAACAACTTTTACTATGGGAACAAACCTGAAATCGCGAAAAAAAAATCAGCTACTCCCTACTTTTTGATGAGTTTGATGTAGATTACTGAACAGCTGATTTTTTTAAAAATAAAATTTGCTTTAAATCGAAGGTATTTAAATATGTTAAGAACTTACTAAGTTAAAAATTTATTTAAGTATAGCATTATAAATCATAAATCTACATTTAAACGAAGCGCATTTGTTCCGGTGCGCGTGAGTCTTTTAACTCGCGCGTCAAACTAGACAGCCATAACGTCAGTGTTGCCGTTTTAGCCACTTTGTGGCTAGATCTATCGGATTTTCAACGATTTGAGCCGAAAAATAATCCGTTTTAGTCACCAAAATGAATCTAGCTACTTCTGGCTACTTTTTAGGATTATTACTACATACGAGTACCTACTTATGTTAGGACTTCGTGGCTAAGTAATAACAGCCGCACGGGTCGATCCATCAGGTTAAGCTACGCTTGCCGGGGTTGGTCAGTGAACGGGTGACCATCTTTACATACCGAGACTCCTCCGTGCCTCGGAAAGCACGTTAAGCCGTTGCTCCCGGCTGTCATTCGTGGATCTTTGACAGTCGTTACGGGTCGTCAGAAGCCCGACTCTGACAACCAATAAATAAATAAAAAATAATAAATATGTTTGGACATATCACACAACGCCATCTAGCCCCAAGCTAAGCAACCTAATGCTTGTGTTATAGTAACGAACGAGATGGCTGATAAACTACTTATATACATTTTTTTTTTTTTTTTGTAAATACATACATATTATAGATAGAAAAACACCCAGACTCGGAACAAATACTTGTAGGTCGTACAAATATTTGTTCCGTGCGGGAATCGAACCCGCGACATGCTGCGCAGCAGTCAATCGCTCAACCACTGCGCCAACCGTGTCGTGTGTCGAACTAGTCTTACCACCCTTGGTAAGACTAGTTGTCAGAGATCGAATTTCGAATCGATTGATCGTATTACCCAGTAACTGGGTTGTGGAGGTCAGATCGTCAGGCGCTCCATGTAAAATACTGGTATTCAGCAGCAAACGGTTAGACTGGAAGCCGACTCCAACATAGTTGGGAAAAGGCAGGCAGATTGACCTAGGTACTTTATGTTACTGCTTTGCCATCTGAACTTTTAACAAAACTCACAAAAACGGTCAAACTACTAAAACCAACTGAAATACCATCCACGTCATCATCCATTAACGAAAAGATTCGAGAACACATTGTAAACTTTCAAATTGATTTTGAATTTTTTACTAAAAAAAAACAATAGTTTTAATGTTTTTGACTATAAACTTGTATCCGGTTTCTAATCATTTTTAACAACACTATTAAATCCACTTATCCCCATCCTTATATATTAAAATTATATTATACTAGCTGACCCGACAGACGTTGTCCTATCTTGGCTATGAATATTCTAATGTAAACGCGTGAAGTTAAAATGTTTTTTCTGAAATTTTCCAATTTTCTGCGAAATTTTCTTAATTTTTTTTTTTCACAAGAACCTTCTCCTGACAATCATAAACACAACAAAAAAAGAATTAGCGAAATTGTTCCATCCGTTCACGCGTGATGCGATGACCAAGGGAAATAGGGATTCATTTTTATATATACGAGTATAGATTAGTAGCATAAAGTAAGCCAAAAATACTTTAGACAATTTTAGTGGAATTTCGAAAGTAATTTATTTACAAAAACTAGCAACTTTTTTCTTTGATGTAGCCACAAACTAGATGGTCCTAACGACAACACTGGACTCCATTTCACACACACTTCGATGCTAGGGCTTCAGCTTGATTACTCTGTGAGCTATGTCGACAACTTGCAAACCACTGACAGTTGTAAACAATATTTTAAAAGTATGAAAATTTTAACAGTGCCCTCAGTGTACATATACCAGACATCTATGTTCATCAAAAATAATATGTATAAATTTGACCGAGTAGGTAGTCAGCGTCGAGCTGACCGGCTACAAACTGTTGGATCTAAAACTGCTTTATACAAGAACAGTATTTTCGTAATGGCTCCAAAATTATACAATAAATTGCCAAAGTGTATCAGAAGTGAGGAAAATGTCAGCCATTTTAAAAAAAAGTTGTTCCTGTTTTTAGTTGAAAAAACTTATTACTCGATTGATGACTTTTTAAATGACAAATTATGACTAAATTTAAATTTCTTTGACATTCTAATTAATTAATAATATAATTCAATTACTTTATTTTATGCGGCTCCTGACATTTTTCAATTGCTTCATTTCTTTTATCTTAAACTTTATTAATTATGATAGTAAAAATAACCTGCTTACTAATATTATAAATTTGTATGCCGATTATTGGCCGAACATACAGATCAGCTAAAATGTATAAATAACACCTTTTTGTACTTATGTTCACAAATAAAGATTGATTTGATTTGATTTGATTTGAACTTTGGTTCTCTGCCGGATCATTCCAGCAGCACAATCATAATTATGATAATGTTTTTCAAATATGTGTCGTACAAAATAGCTAGAGAATTTTCGCACGCCCAATAATAATATGTGTAACACTATGAGAACTTTGATAAATATCACAATCTGTCAAATGCCTATGTGTCAACGTACTACAAGACCAAGGGAAAATCTAGTGTCGCCATTTTGTTTTATTATTCAATAGCTTATGCCCGTGACTTCGTCCGCATGTAATTTAGGCCCCCGACTCACCGCGTCGCATCGCATCGCCCGCCCGTGCTATTACATCGTTTTCGCTTAATGTTCATTCTGACTTTTTTCTTTTTTCTCGGCTCCAAGAACTGGGCTATCAAATGCAAAAAGAATTTTTCAAATCCGACAGGTAGTTCCAGAGATTAGCGCGTTGAAACATACAAACAAACTCTTCAGCTTTATTATTAGTATAGATTTGATTAAGTACCATTAAAAAAGTAGACTTACCATAAAAGATAGACTTAAGCTATTGGAGACTTTTTTTTAGAACGTTTTAAGAGAAACAATTACGTCATACGTATAATTGCTGCATAACTTTAACCGTTTACGCAGCGCACGCAACAGAAGCTCTCATAAAAACTTTATTACAAAAAAAAAACAACCGAATTCCAAAAAAATACTACAAAGTGAAATATAACTTTAATTTCGGAAGTCGGTGTCTTTGGATCTGTATTTTAGCTTTTTGCCACCGACTTCCGAAATTAAAGTTATTTTTAACCGACTTCAAAAAGGAGGATGTTCTCAATTCGTCGGAACCTTTTTTTTTATTTTTATTTTTTTTTATGTTCCCCGATTACTCGAAGATGGCTAGACCGATTTGGATTTTTTTTATTTTATTCGAGAGGGTACATCACAGTTCGTCCCATATAAAATTGATTAACTTTGCTTGAGTAGTTTTTGAGTCAGCTTCAATAATACGTATTTTTTCCCCACTTTTATATGGATGATGTTCTAGTTTGTTTTGCAGGTAGTGGTATTAGAATTTGTGTGGGGTAGGTACACAACTAAAAAGTGAAAAATAAAAACTTTTTTACAAAAAAATACAACCGACTTCCATAAACAACACTACAAAGTGAAAAATAACTTTAATTTCGGAAGTCGGTGGCAAAAAAGGAAATAGATTCAACCAGACACCGACTTCCGAAATTAAAGTTATTATTCATTTTGTAGTGTTGTTTTTGGAAGTTAGTTGTATTTTTTTGTAAAAAAGTTTTTTTCACTTTGTAGTTTTTTGGAAGTCGGTTGTTTTTTTTTTGTTTTTGTAAAAAAAAATATTTTTCACTTTTTAGTGGGTCAGTCTATAATTTATCTAAGTTACAATAGTCTAGCGTCAACTGCTCATCACCTTTTACAAAATATTGCTTTTCCCGATACAAGGACGTTAATTGTTGAGGAGTTCTCCCAGTAAGGAACCAGGAGAACTGGAACTGATGGTGAAGTCACCATCAGCTCCACTTCAACATATGTATTGTGACGAGCATAAATTCCTTCGCAATAATCGAATCGCAACCTGTGAAATACGTATTATTGAGTAGTTCCGATGGCCATCTGTGGTCTTCCCCATCAGTTCCACTTCGCCGAATGGTGCTTTCCGGGAGCAAATGCACGAGTCACTATAAATATTTCCCTATTCGCTATAGGTGTGCCTATAAAATTTGAAGGCTCCCCTCGATTTCTCTGGGATTCCATCATCAGATCCTGGTTTCCTTATCACAATACCAACCCTTGGGATATCTCTTTTCCAACAAAAAAAGAATCATCAAAATCGATTCATAAACGACGAAGTTATCCGCGAACACGCATAAAAAAAAAATATATATATAGGTACGGTCGAATTGAGAAACCTCCTTTTTTTTGGAGTCCGTTAAAAAGGAATAAATTTTCCCCGTTTTTGCAACATTTTTCATTGATGCTTCGCTCCTATTGATCGTAACGTGATGTAGCCTTCCTCGATACTATAGTACATTGTCTACTGCTGTACTAAAACCAAAACACTCGAAATTATTTCAATAGAAAAAAATTCCAAAGTAGCACCGTCTATTTTCTGTTTTATTTATTTATTTATTTATTTATAATTAATTACAACGGCTTGCGCCAATGACAGTAATTAATAGGTAAAACTAAACATAATTTACATAATTCAAAAACAAATAACAAGTCACAAGTCAGAGATCAAACATACTTAACAATAACTAGAGGAAATAAAATAATATAAAACAGAATAAAGTGATAACAACATACAACCTATTTACCTAACAGACATAGCTTTCACATAACATGAGACAGTTTGACATGATCACCTTGAGTGTGTCATTAAAGATGTCACATTCCGGGACTGTCTCCATTAAGGCGTTTAAAGCACCATGCATGCGACACAACGGGGATTGCGCGCGCGACACAGTGCGGCAATGGGATGTGGCGAACAGCCGGTGTCGTCGAGTAGGCCTATGACGCAGGTAGTTGTTAGGCACATAAAGTGTACACAAAGTATTGTGCAGCTCTGGGGAATCTACCATGCTCCTTAAAATTTTTATGGCTATTAGGATCTGATCTCTGGCTCTACGCACTGAAAGGGAATTATATCCTAACGTTAACGTAAACTAAATTATATCCTTTATACGAATATACGTAAACAGTTCCTTATTGTGCAGTAAAATTTGCTTTAAATCAAAGGTATTTCAATATGTTAAGGACTTACTAAGCTAAAAATTTATTTATGTATATAATTTTGTCATAATCTACGAAGCGCGTTTAAATTCCGGTACGCGTCTTCTAACTCGCGCGTGAAACTAGACAGCCATAACGCCATTTCACTTACACACAGCTAAACCACGCTTCGATATATCCTCTTAATAGTAAGAATAGTTATCAAAGCAATTGAAGCCTCAATTACGATCAACAATAGCTTTAAACTTTCACTCTCATAGTTGAAAACGTAATATTACGCAATACCAATGTGAGTTACGGACTCGGCCATCTTACAAGCGTTATTCACAGCGAAAGTAATTTGGCGTCGATAAAAAATGTGAAATGATTGCGGAATTACGCTGCTTTGATTTTTTGCCGCGCTTTTTGCTGTCAACAGAAAATTATTTTTTTTTACGAAAATTGTTGGTATTTCATTGTTTTCTGGGTTCCGTACCTCAAAAGAAAAAAACCGGTCAAGAGCGAGTCGGACTGGCGCACTGAGGGTTCCTGCAATCTATACATAAACTTCTATCATATAGAATAATTTCAGATATTTCTCTATGCAAACTTCGGAGATAAGGGGGAACGGTATTTTTTTTGAACATTTTTCAATTAATCAATCTACCTAGCCTTTTCCCAACTATGTTGGGGTCGGGTTCCAGTCTAACCGGATGCAGCTGAATACCAGTATTTTACATGGAGCGACCGCCTATCTGACCTTCACAACCCATTAGCTGGGTAATACTCGTACGATACCCCTTGGTAAGACTGGTTGTCAGACTTTCGGGCTTCTGACGACCCGTAACGACTGTCAAAGATCCACGAATGACAGCCGGGACCAACGGCTTAACGTGCATTCCGAGGCAAGGAGGAGGTCGGTATGTAAAGATGATCATCCATCCACGGACCGACCCCGGAAAGCGTAGCTTAACCTGATGGATCACGAGCTCCTCCAAAATAATTAAAAATTACAAAAATAAAATACACACATCAAAAGTGTCTAGGGATCAAGCATTTTTATGCGGATTTCTTGAGATTGAGATGTGGCTTTGTAATAAATTTATGATTTTATAAATTTATATGGATCCTTTTTGGTGCATTTCATAATTTGAATCAGGAACTGTGAATCAAATTCGAGTAAAAGATGAAAATCAGCTGTCAATATTTTCCCTATAAAAACATACAACGCATTGAAGACATTATTAGTGCTACTGTTTCCCTACTACTGATTAAAACCAACGTTATTATGGAGCGGCGACGTCATTTAAGCAGGGAAGAAATGCTCAGAGCCGTGGGAATGATAGAAGCTGGTTCCCGGCAACGTACTGTGGCTTTAGCTCTGAATACAAGTCAGAGTGTTATCAGTCGACTTTGGACACGTTACCGAAGCACTGGTACCGTGGCTGAGCGCCATGGAGGACGGTATCGCTGCACCACACGGAGACAAGACCGATACATTCAAATCTTAACTCGAAGAGCTCCAACTATAACCGCCATGATGTTAGCCGTGAGGCTTCATCACTCTTCAGGGAACTTAATTAGCGACCAAACAGTCAGAAACCGCTTGCATGAAGTGAACCTTCATTCCCGAAGACCGCTACGGGTACCACCTATAGCAATGCACAATCGTAGGATTCGATATCAATGGGCTCTTGAACACAGAAATTGGGCAGAAGAACAATGGCGTTTCGTGTGCTTTTCTGATGAGTCTCGTTTTGGTATGAGACCGGATACAAGACGTATACGACACTGGAGAACCCCTGGACGCCAACAGCGATTAAAATCCTGCCAGGAAGTCCATCCTTATAGTGGTGGAACCATCATGGTATGGGCGGGTATTTGGATCGGCGGAAGAACTGAGTTGATTTGGATCAGAGGCAACCTCAACGCTCAAATTTATGCTGAGACGATTGTATCAGACGTCATCGTTCCTCTACAAGTGCAAATCGGTCCCTTATTTCAGTTAATGCATGATAATGCACGACCGCACACCGCAAGAGTTGTAAGACAGACTCTCGCCGCAACTAACATCAATGTCCTGCCCTGGCCTGCACAGTCGCCAGACTTGAACCCGATTGAGCATGCATGGGATATGCTACAGAGAAGAGCTCTGCCGAATATGGAGGGTATCCAGTCGCAAGAAGACCTTTTTTTGTTGTTGCAACGAACATGGGCGGCCATTCCACAGCGTGATTTGGATGAACTCATTTTGAGTATGCCAAACCGATGTTCTTGTGTTGTTAGTGTTCGCGGTAGAAACACGGATTATTAATTGTTTAAGTTACCCAATAAAATTTTAAAGAAAACTGTTATTTCAGTCTTTTTTTCGAACTTTAATGTTAGTGGTTCAAATGTCAAAAATCCCTTTATTAGGAAAATGGCAAATTTCTTTATTAATGCAAAGGTGACTTGGTTTATCGTTACTGTGACAAACGAAAACACTTTATTTGATGAATCCTTAAAGAAAATTTTAATTAATATCAATCAGGAGAAAAGTTATTGCAAAAATATATGTTGATCCCTAGACACTTTTGATGTGTGTATTAAGTTAATATTTATTTATTATCTACTCGACGTCTGGAATGTTTCGGGTAATTATGAAGCATCTAGGTATTTGCTCAAGTTTTCCGTGTTTATTTTTCCTTTAGCCCAAACATTTTCATATTTAAACGACTTCTAAAAAGCGGCCAAGTGCGAGTCGGACTCGCACGGGAAGGGTTTCGTACTACCGTACAATATTTAACATTAAATATTTTTATTATTTGTTTTCACACACATTGTGGAAATTTGAAGTGTCTACTTATTACGGTTCAAAAGATACAGCCCTGTGACAGTCGGACAGCGAAAATAGGGGCCCCTTGGCACTCTTTGGATACGGGACCCTATAAAAACTTTTTTACAAAAAATAACAACCGACTTCCTAAAACAACACTACAAAGTGATAAATAACTTAATTTCGGAAGTCGGTGTCTGGTTAAATGTATTTTCATTTTTTACCACGGACTTCCGAAATTAAAGTTATTTAAAGGACTCAATCCTTGACAAAGTGACATTCTAATACTTAGCTATGAAAAAAAGTCATATATATCCAAACTAGGCTGAGAATCAGCACTTTTGCTTAACTAACTGCCTATTTGACCTCACTCATGTCAGACTGGTTGTCAGACTTTTTGGCTTCTGACTACCTGTAACGACTCTCAAAGATCTACGAATGACAGCCGAGAAATTATAAATCACTAAAAATCATCTAAAAATAAACGGCAAAGAATAACCAATTAATGAATACGACAAGAGTCCGAAGAAGTCATTACTTACAACAATTAAAACTCAAGAATTAGGGCCCTGTTTCACCCCTACGATTAAGTTCCTATTAACTTACTTGGCAGACAATTTCATGCAAATTCTGTTCCAATTTTAACCGACGACAAAAAAAGGAGGAGGTTCTCAATTAGACACGTATGTTTTTTTTTTATGTATGATTTGAAAAAAAAATTGTTTTATTCGAGAGGGTATACCTCAAAGTTGGTCCCATATAAAATTAATTAACTTTACTTGGGCAGTTTTTGAGTTAGCTTCAATAATACGTATTTTTTCCCCACCGTTATATGGATGATGTTCTAGTTTGTTTTGCAGGCAGTGGTATTAGAATTTGTGTGGGGTAGGTACCACAACTAAAAAGTGAAAAATAAAAACTTTTACAAAAAAATACAACCGACTTCCAAAAACAACACTACAAAGTGAAAAATAACTTTAATTTCGGAAGTCGGTGGCAAAAAACTAAAATACATTTAACCAGACACCGACTTCCGAAATTAAAGTTATTTTTCACTTTGTAGTGTTGTTTTATATTTTTCCCAAATCATTAACTCTACTCGTTTAGACGTGATCTTCAGTTTAAAATCATATAAAGATCATATTATATGATCTGTGGCCGAGTATAACCCGGCAAATCGATCTGGAAAGTCTCACCTTTCGTGGCGCGTATTGTAGGCCTCGGTAAGTTTGTCCTCGAACGTTTACACTTCTTGAACGAGTCGACTTTCTGTACTCTCGTGTGCTGTGTCTTACACTTACCTTTCAAGTCATCTACAGACGGAAGTACGAGTATATAACCGACTTATTCCTTCTTCCGTGTCAGATGCAACTTAAATGAAGTTGTTTACCTAAGTTCATTAGATCATTTCCTTTGCCTGCGATGCATTGATAATAGTGCGCAGTAAAAACAAAATGGCGGTTTCGATAAAAGCGCGGGAAAATGTGCGAATGAAATGTAATTCTGACATTCTTGTTAGATTTACGACACGTTAATATTTTAGCGTCGGAATTGCAATAAAGCTCGATAATATTAGAAGCCTTGGCTTGTGGGTGTCGTAAAGGACGACTAATGTATTTATTATGTCAAATAAGACGCTGCAGACAGCAAGCGTCTTTCTGCCTGACAGACTCTGTCACTATGGATATACGGTGACCGCAAACAATAGATTTTCTATTGTGTCTGGTAGTCTGACATTTATGATATAGGTACAACGTGTGACGTTAAATGCGCAAAACCTCTTAAGGGGTCATTGTACTCATCATTATGAACAACATTTACTATGGGACCAAACCTTAAATCGAGAAAAAAAAACCTGCTGTTCATATTGACGAATTAGATCGACGACGGCGACGTCGTGCCGAACTCAACCTTCCGACCCTCAGGGTCCAGTTGGTCTTCACTTTCACATAATGGACGACCTCCTCAACTGTCGTGGAGTGATGCAGACGCGAAATGTACAGCTGCGTCGTAGACACAGCAGGGCGCAGCAACATATTGGGTCTTCTTCCTTTCCACTTTTGTGAAATCCTCCTCATCAACTCGGTTCATCCTTGGCGTGGAGCCTCGGACCGCTGTCTGGGCAGGTGGAGTACCCTCCTTCAGTTTTTCCCCTTTTCCAGTATGCCAATGCCAGTGTGACAATAGCAGCATAGGCACGTTTAGGGGTCGACGTACCTACGCGTGACGTTTCCACAGCTGGTGACACTGTCGATTGACAATGCTCGTGTCTTCTCCGTATGAGAAGCCCTGCAGAGGGACAGTATTAGACTGGTATTATTACCCACATGGCTACACACACATGGCTACACACATATGTCGTCACGCTTGATCGCTTCAGTTACGCAACAAATCCTAGTTAAGTTAATCGATCATCAGACACGCTACGTATTGCCATCAATTAGTTCGTTTGCCGTGCCTAACGTGATTGGATGAGCTTCGGGCCAAACTACGCTGATCTTTTCAGAGAGTGTTGAAATAAATATATAATATAAATGTAATCGTTATTTTTATATCTTCTAGAGCAGGGGTTCCCAAATTTATTTTGTATACTGCCCACTTTGAGAATAGGTACATAATTTTTTAGCGCCCCCCATTTTTTCACCTAATTAAAAACCACTTTAACAAAAACAAACTTTTGCAAAAAAACTGACTTTGGTTGTTTCTCATTCCTTTGTGTTCCAATATTTTTTTTAAAACAAAAAATACAGTATTTATCTACTCAATGAATCCGTTAAAGCCGTGCGTACAAATTAAATGATGAGAATGCTAAGTGGGTTGTGTGGTGTTACACGAATGGGTAAAATAAGAAATGAGTACATAAGAGGAAGTTTGAAACTGGCACCGGTGACTGAAAAGTTGTGCGGAAATCGGTTGTCATGGTATGGGCATGTGATGCGGAGGAGTGAGGAAAATGTCGTGAGGAAAGTTTTGAGTATGAATTTCGATGGCTGTAAGAGTAGGGGAAGACCAAAGAAACGATGGATGGATTGTGTGCAAGATGACATGGCTAGAAAGGGGGTAACTACCGAGATGACGAATAATAGAGAAGTATGGAAAAAAAGGACATGTTACGGACATGATAACGGCAGGAGAATGAGAATGATGATGAATCCTAAATAATGATACCCCACTTGATGGGGTAAGTAAAATTTTTTTTCGCGCCCCCAGTGTCTGTAGCGTATGGGAGCCCCCTTTAAAAATTATTTTTGACAATTTGTATGTCTTTGGGTGTGTGTAAATTTTAAGACTAGCTCCAACCGTTTGGCTATAAAACCTGTGTGACAGACGACGGACAGACGGACACGTGAGTGACAGCAGTAGGGCTCCGTTTGCATTCTTCGTCTACGGAACCCTAAATAAAGGCTAAATGTGTTGCTAAGCGCAAAACTCGAGAACGGCTGGACCAAATCGGCAATTTTTTTTTTTTTTTCAATATTCCTTGGAGTCCGAGGAAGGTTCTTATGAAGAGAGAAATTAGAAAAATTGCACGGAAAAACCATTTTTTTTTTCAATACAAACTGTTTCCAGCTGCCAATTTTAGGGATGGCAATAAGAGGGGCAATTCCCGTATTTTCAACAACGTTCGCAATCTCATCTCAGTCTCAATCTGTCAAAAATTGTATAGCGTTTACCTCATTTTTGACATTTGATTGTCGCTGGCAAGAGATTGCGACTTGAATTTGAACGTTTTTAGATACGAGAATTGGCCTTCTGATGTAATAAACTACTTGAATGCATCCGTAGATTTCACACTATCTCTTTCTACGATATACAGTTTGACTTTGACAGATAAATTAGGACAGGACAACGTCTGTCGGGTCAGGTCGGGTCACCGAATCTTCTTGTATATATATAATATATAAAAAACTTTTTTACAAAAAAAATACAACCGACTTCCAAAAACAACACTACAAAGTGAAAAATAACTTTAATTTCGGAAGTCGGTGTCTAGTTAAATGTATTTTCGTTTTTTGCCACCGACTTCCGAATTTAGTTATTTTTCACTTTGTAGTGTTGTTTTTGGAAATCGGTTGTATTTTTTTGTAAAAATGGTTTTATTTTTCACTTTTTAGTTGTGTACCTACCCCACACAAATTCTAATACCACTATCTGCAAAACAAACTAAAACATCATCTATATAAAAGAGGGGAAAAAGTACGTATTATTGAAGGTAACTCAAAAACTACTGAAGCAAAGTTAATCAATTTTATATCGGACCAACTGTGATGTATACCCTCTCGAATAAAACAAAAAAAAATCCAAATCGGTCCAGCCATCTTCGAGTAACCGGAGAATATACATAAAAAAAAAGGTTCCGACGAATTGAGAACATCCTCCTTTTGAAGTCGGTTAAAAATGAATCTCTATTTCCCTTGGTCATCGCATCACGCGTGAACGGATAGAACAATTTCGTTAATTTTTTTTTTGTTGTGTTTATGATTGTCAGGAGAAAGTTCTTATGAAAAAAAAAAATTAAGAAAATTTCGCAGAAAATTGGAAAATTTCAGAAAAAACATTTTAACTTCACGCGTTTACATTAGAATATTCATAGCCAAGACAAGACAACGTCAGTCGGGTCAGCTGGTTAATAATAAAAATATCTCTCTCGCTCTCAGGCATTTTTATTACGACATCCCTTATCTTTTATCTTTCTATAAGGCCTCAGGTGTCTTATTATAACAGTCGTAAAAGATTTGAATTAAGATTATTAAAATATTTGCGAGAATTTCCTTCCGCCATCTTGTTTAAGGAAACGAAAGCCATTTCTTAAATTGTTTTTATGAAAAGTACTTACGTACTTTTGTTTTCTTTTTTAGGGTTCCGTACCTCAAAAGGAAAAAATGGAACCCTTATAGGATCACTCGTGTGTGTGTGTCTGTCTGTCTGTCCGTCTGTCACAGCCAATTTGCTCCGAATCTAATGGACCGATTAAGTTGAAATATGTATTTCTGTGACCCAAACACGGACGGGTAAAGTAAATAAATGAAATTTAAATATGAAAGTCACTTTTGGGGGAAAAATAAGAAAAGTAAAAAAAAAAAGTTTTGCAAACTACACCGTGTGACATGTCAAATGAAAGGGCTTACTATGAGGGTCTCAAATATATATTTTTTATAATTTTAAAATAAATTGTTTTAAAGTTATTTAAGAAAATAGACGAAAATTTACCATTCGCCCCCCTTATCTCCGAAACTACTGAGCCTAAAATTTTGAAAAAAACACAGTAAATTGATCTTTACCTGTAGATTACAGAAAAACCTATAAGAAGTCTGTTGTCTTAAAATAACATGGTAAATCTATCAATATTGTGAGTACAAACTTACATTTACAGTTGGAATGTATGGGAGAACATGTTTTTCAACTACAATGTTAAGTTTGTTCTTGGGATAAATTCATCTTAACTACGGAACCCTTCATTGTGCGTGGTCCGACACGCACTTGGCCGGATTTTTTTTTTTGTGATTTTTTATTTAGTTTTTGTTTGAAAGGGAAAAGTGATTCTTAAAGTCTTGATTAGTGGCTTGTGTTGAGGAAAAAAGTCATCATCATTCTCCTGCCCTTATCCCTGGTTTATTTGAGGTCGGCGCAATATGTCTTCTTCTTCCATACTTGGATACATCGAAGCGTGGTTTAGCTCGGTGAAATATGGCTGTCTTGACGCGCGAGATAGAAGACTTTCACGCGCGCCGGAACTAAACGGTAGATTTATGACAAAATGCTATACTTAAATCAATTTTTGGCTTAGATTAGCCTACATCATTGTGTCCCACTGCTGGGCAAAGGCCTCCCCTTTTTCCTTCCACACCTCCCTGTCTTGTGCGATCTCTGGCCATGTTGGCCCTGCAAACCTTATCAGATCGTCACACCACCTTCGCCGTGGCCTGCCTCGACAGCGATGTCCTCCCTCAGGCGTCCAGTGGGTGACGATCTTTGCCCATCTCTCCGGGTGCATTCGCGCGACGTGTCCGGCCCACTCCCACTTCAGCCGGGCTGTTTTTTCTCCAACATCTGCTACTTGAGTTATGGAGCGCAGGATGGTGTTTCTAACTCGGTCTGTACGCTTGACGCCCATTATGCTGCGCTCCATTGCCCGTTGGCAAATCTTGAGTTTGGACTTTTGTTGTTCAGTAAGTGACCAACTTTGTGCACCATAGGTTAGAACTAGGTAAGTTCTTAACATATTTAAATACCTTCGATTTGAAGCAAATTTTAATGCACAATAAGGAACTGTTTACGAATAATCGTATCAAACAGAAAACAGACGGTGCTAAATAAATAAATTTTTCACCTTACGTCCATGTGTCGGTAGCTAGAGGAGCTCGTGGCTAAGTAATAACAGCCGCACGGGTCGATCCATCAGCTTAAGCTACGCTTGCCGGGGTTGGTCCGTGGATGGGTGACAATCTTTACATACCGAGACTCCTCCGTGCCTCGGAAAGCACGTTAAGCCGTTGGTCCCGGCTGTCATTCGTGGATCTTTGACAGTCGTTACGGGTAGTCAGAAGCCCGAAAGTCGGACAACCAGTTTTACCAAGGGGTATCGTATTACCCAGTTAATGGGTTGTGGAGGTCAGATAGGCAGTCGCTCCATGTAAAATATTGGTATTCAGCTGCATCCGGTTAGACTGGAAGCCGACCCCAACATAGTTGGGAAAAGGCTAGGCAGATTGATTGTCCATGTGTCGGTAGCGAAACGACCAAGCCACATATTTTGACTAAGGTGTAGAGTTTGTGAAGATAGGGCTTACAGAATTAGGGCGTGTAGAGTTAGAAGCTTGGCTCTACATGAGATCTGATAACATTTTGACAGTGCGAGCCATATGGTCTCGTCTTGGCAACATTTTACATGAAAATGTTTTTGGTGGGATTTCACTTCTTTTTTGTAAGTTGCTAACAATATTTGTTTATTTTGTTAATTTTTTCTTTCATTTTTTGGGATCAATTATATTTTATTATTTATATATAACAAGGAGTCCTTATACCAATTAACAGACTTCTAGCATCAAAATTTTGCGGAAGTCTCATACAAACTTCCATCTCGTAGTTTAAGAGGTTGGGGGGGTAAAAGTTACAAGTTTAGATTTTTTTTTGTTGTTTGTATACTAATACTAGCTTAAATACAAAATTTCAGCTTTCTAGGACTTCAGGAACTACCCTAAGAATTTTGATGATCATCAGTGAGTCAGTGACGAAATCGGTTTTTTTTTTAGATATCAATAAAATCTAAAGTATAAAAGCTATGCAATTGAAACTTTATACGTATAATAAGTCCACTATTGACATCATATCCCGAGAATTTTGTTTATCTGGTATAATCTAAACCCAAGTTATGAGGATTTAAAAAAAAGACGAAGCGCTTCGGGAAAAAATAGGTAATGCCCTTGCGCATCGCTTGGCTCGTCTTCAGATTCTTATTATGCCTACTGTGTTACATTTCACTCGAGCGAGACTTGAAACTCCAGTCCCAGATTATCACACATTGTAGAGGAACACAGATTCCTATTGTGCCGTGTCAAGATATTCTGGACAGTATAACGAGGATGTCGTGTTTGAAGCTACATCTACCTACTCGTACCTGCTAATCATATTCGTGTCCTTATTATAAGCGAGTCCGTTTTATGACGTAACGGATTTCTAGTTAGTAGCGGTAACCTCTGGCCCATGAAAACTGGATTTAGACAATATACTAGTTTCTGCCCGCGACTTCGTCAGCGTGGAATTTCGGACCCCGACCCACCGTGTTGCACTTGCATTGACACCCGCTCGCGCTATTACCTACTTCGCTTTGGCTTAGCGTACTTTCTGAGTGTTTAGGGTTCCGTACATCAAAAGGAAAAAAACGGAACCCTTATAGGGTTACTCGTGTCTGTCTGTCTGTCACAGCCAATTTGCTCCGAATCTAATAGACCGATTAAGTTAAAATTAGGTACATATTATGAATTTCTGTGACCCCAACACGGATGTGTAACGTAAATAAATGAATTTTGAATATGGGGGTCACTTTTGCGAGGCAAATAAGAAAATTAAAAAAAAACTTTTGTGAACTGTACCGTGTGACATATCAAATGAAAGGGCTTAGTGTGAGAGTTTCAAATATATATTTTTTATAATTTTAAAATAAATAGTTTTAAATTTATTTAAGAAAATAGATGAAAATTAACCATTTTCCCCTTATCTCCGAAACGAATTACTCTAAAATTTACAAATTACAGGAAAACCATGAAGTCTATGGTCTTAACATAACATGGTAAATCTCTCAATATTGTGCGTACAAACTTACATTTGCAGTCGGAATGTATGGGAGAATATGTTTTTCAACTACAATGTTAAGTTTGTTCTTGAGATAACTTCATCCCAACTACGAAACCCTTCATTGTGCGTGGTCCGACACGCACTCCGCCGGTTTTTTTCATTTTGCTCGGCATGGTGTTAAATAACCTTATAACGCTTCCTCAAGAATTGGGCTATCAAATGCAAGAAGAATTTTTCAAATCCGACTGGTAGTTTCAGAGATTAGCGCGTTCAAACAAACAAACAAACTCTTCAGCTTTATAATATTATAGTATAGATTATGTCAGTTGTGTTATTATGGACGCTCATTTACTGAGCTATTCTATGTTTAAAACATTTGTTTTTTTATGTAACTGTCTGGGCACATGGAAAGTGGTTTTCGTCGTATCGATGAAACATCCATAAATTATGAATTTATGACAAAACAAAATGAATGCGAAAGTGAATTATTTGATTTGTTGGGTTGTCCATTTTTCTCGAGGAGCTCGTGGCTAAGTAATAACAGCCGTACGGGTCGATCTATCAGGTTAAGCTACGTTTACCGGAGTTGATCAGTGGACGGGTGACCATCTTTACATACCGAGACTCGTGCCTCGGAAAGCACGTTAAGCCGTTGGTCCCGGCTGTCATTCGTGGATCTTTGACAGTCGTTACGGGTCGTCAGAAGCCCGAAAATCTGACAACCAGTCTTACCAAGGGGTATCGTATTACCCGGTTAATGGGTTGTGGAGGTCAGATAGGCAGTCGCTCCATGTAAAATACTGATATTCAGCTGCATCCGGTTAGACTGGAAGCCGACCCCAACCTAGTTGGGAAGAAGCTAGGCAGACGTGATTTTTTGCATAGTCTTTGGCTATCCTCGACACTGAAAGTAATTGCATAGCACATGTGTGAGTACTGTACATACTCTAAAGCTACCATTTACTGGGTACGTCTTTATTTGACTTGAATGTGCCCTGGCGGCTGAGAGTATGTGACGCTCACTCTAATGTCTCGCTGATGGTGGCGCGTGTTGGATCATTTAGCTAATCCATGCGTCAGGTTCGTGAACAAGCGCTGTCAGTGTAGGCTGGGCATACCTTAGCGACCACGGATAATTTTATTTTTTAATATTTTTATTACGGACGCTTTTAACGTAACCATATTTTAATTTAAAAGAGTGTCCATGGAGCTTCTTGCCCGTTTTTTTCATAGGAACCTACTACGCTTTGGAATAGACAACTAGCTTCATCTTTCCGACTGACCGACCCCTTGACAATTCAAAAGTGTCTCTAATTGGTTTATTTGAAATAAATGCTTTGAGTTTGAGTTGAGTTTTCGGGAACGAAGCCATTGTCAAAAGTCAGTTGTTTGTATTAGCTTCGGCTAGAATACAGTATTATAGACAGCCGTTAGCCCACAGAAATATTATATCTATGCGTTAGCCAAAGATCTTTCATAATAGGTAGTATTGTACAAATAGATTACAGAATAGGCGCATTGTGACTCATCGGAGTGTCACCACAGAAAACGATTACTCTGGCTCCGGATTTGTCCGACTTTTTATTTCCTCATGAGAGCAGTGGTGACACAGTAGTAACGCCCGCGACTTATGAACTGTAGGTCGCAGGTTCGAACCTAGACAGGCGCTTTACTTTGTGGAAATTATTTCATCACCACTGCTCTCAAAACGGTGAAGGAAAACATCGTGAGGAAACCGGCATGTCCTAAAACCTTTTGAACATTTTGAAATTTCCTATGCACACATTTTTAGCCGACATCAAAAAAGGAGGTTCTATATTCGACCCGTATGTATGTATGTATGTTTGTTTGTCCGCGATTTTCTCAAAAATTAATAAACCAATTTTGATGATTATTTCACTAACGTGATCTACATACTTTCAGTAAAAGTTTTAGTATATAATACATTATGTAATTATTCTTATGTACGAAGTTATATGCATAAATGCACTGTATCTCCGGTATTTCTAAGCGGATTTTGATGATTCTTTTCTTTATGGTTTGACATGACTTACCTGCTTATGTAATTGTATATTCAACTAAAAATGGAAAAATAAATTTACTTTAAGAAAAGTAAAAACCGACTTCAAAACAAAAAATGAATAAAATAACTTTCATAAAACACATAACAGCTTCTGAAGTCGGTGTCTTCAATTCTTCAATGCACTTTAGCTTGACACCGACTTCAGAAGCTGATAAGTGTTTTATGAAAGTTATTTTATTCATTTTTGGTTTTTAAGTCGGTTTTTACTTTTTATAAAGTAAATTTTTAGTGAGACCGATGTTGTAGAATTATTTGTATAAAAAAATCCGGCCGAGTGCGTGTCGGACCACGCACAATGAAGGGTTCCGTAGTTAAGATGAATTTATCCCAAGAACAAAGTTAACAATGTAGTTGAAAAACATGTTCACCCATACATTCCAACTGTAAATGTAAGTTTGTACTCAGAATATTGATAGATTTACCATGTTATTTTAAGACCACAGACTTCTTATAGGTTTTCCTGTAATCTACAGGTAAAGATAAAGAAAAGAAGAAAGAAAAATCGTTTATTTTGCACAAATAAAACGCACATTAGAAAACTAAAAAATAACAAAATACACACATTATGCAAAGTAAGCAAAAGCCTCGTATCCAAGTTGTCTTCGATCCCAGACCAAAGACAACAATTCAAAACAGTAATTCTACAATACTACGTAGACTATGAACTCTATATTGCCTCTGGTCTGTGTTGTGACACTAGGAAATGTCATGCAACTAACAATAACAGCAGCAAACAAACAATATCAATTTACTGTGTTTTTTTCAAAATTTTAGGCTCAGTAGTTTCGGAGATAAGGGGGGGGGGATGGTCAATTTTCGTCTATTTTCTTAAATAACTTTAAAACAATATATTTTAAAATTATAAAAAAAAATATATTTGAGACCCTCATAGTAAGCCCTTTCATTTGATATGTAACACGGTATAGTTTGCAAAACTTTTTTTTTTAATTTTCTTATTTGTCCCCAAAAGTGACCCCCATATTCAAAATTAATTTATTTACTTTACCTGTCCGCGTTTGGGTCATAGAAATTCATATGTGTACCAAATTTCAACTTAATCGGTCCATTAGATTCGGAGCAAATTGGCTGTGACAGACAGACAGCCAGACCGACAGATAAACTAGGGGTCTCTGTGGTTTAACTTTAGTACCATGGATAGTTCATGAACTAGTGATAAACTTCATTTTATAATACCGTTTTATTTAGTCATGGTTTAAACCTAGTAATAATCCCAGTACTAAATTTAGATCGCGTTTTGTAATAAGACGGAAGAGGTTTAGTGTTGAATTTTTACTATACAAAAATCTCCTGACTTATTATAATTTTCTCAATGCGCTGTTAGCGGCTATACTCGAAGCTGAATTCCAGAATTTTACATGGAGTTCCACAACCCAGTTACTGGGTAACACGGTACCCCTTGGTAAGGCTGGTTGTTAGACTTTCGGGCTTCTGACTAACCGTATCGATTGTCAAGGATCTACAAATTAATGACAGCCGAGACCAACGGCTTTCCGAGGCACGGAGGTGTCTCGGTATGGTCACCCATCCATGGACCGACCTCGGCAAGCGTTGCTTAACCTTGAAGATCGACTCGTGCGGCTGTTATTATTTAGCCACAAGCCGACTCCCTTTTAACTACAATGTCTAGGTAACGCTAAAATATCGCCAGTTGTACCTTCCGGCCTAAAATTGGACCGTAAAATTCAGTGCTTTCTTTCTTTTAAGAGGATATATTGAAGCGTGCTTTACCTCGGTGTAAGCGAAATGGCATTATGGCTGTCTAGTTTAACGCGCGAGATAGAAGACTCACGCTTACCGGAACTAAACGCTCTTCGTTAAAATGTAGATTTATGACAAAATGCTATATTTAAATCAATTTTTAGCTTAGTAAGTCCTTAAAGTATTTAAATACCTTCAATTTAAAGCTAATTTTACTGCACAATAAGGAACTGTTTACGTATAATCGTATAAAACAGAAAATAGACGGTGCTACTTTGGATTTTTTTCTATCGAAAAAATTTCAAGTATTCATGTTTCGGTTTTAGTACAGCAGTAGACAATATAGTCAAATAACACATATTGAAAATTCAAATGATTTAACCATAAATATTTGTTTTTATAGGAATTTTAAAAACACTAAATTATCGATGTATCCCCTTAAAACGTAATAATAAAAGAATGTCTACCAAATAAGGAAAGCGAATTACATAATGTGATCTATCGAACTTATAACAATGAATGGAAGAACGAATGAAATTAATGGTTTCGTGAGAAGATGTAGGTAATTATTAAAAGTAAAAAGGTGTGTTTGTATTCGTGTGATCGTAGTTAGAGATATGATCTCAGTGTTTTAAAATACTGTTAGTTTTATGTGTGCAATTAAATGTCTTTTTTTTTTTGTAACAATTAAAATCGTATTATTCGGAAAAAAAAACTATCTTATAAATAAAAATGAATGGCTAAATGTGCTGCTAAGCGCAAAACTCGAAAAGGGCTGGACCAATTCGGCAATTTTTGTTTTTTTTTTTCAAATTTTCGTTAGGTTCCTATGGAGAGAAAAAATTGGAAAATTGCGCGTAAAACCACATTTTTTATTTTTCCCAAACAAATTGTTTCTAGCTGTCAATTCTAGAGATAGCAATCTGTTGTAATAGAAACTACTTGAATGCATCCGTAGATTTGACACTTTCTCTTTCAACAACAGTTTGATTTTGACAGTTAAATTTGGACCGGACAACGTCTGTCGGGTCCGCTAATTATAAGAATCATTCATTACATAGTTGGATTCTGCTGCCTAACCTTCCCCAATACGGTTTTCAGTTTTATGGATCAATATTATTGTTTTAAATCCGTAAATCTGTTATTTTTATAATTCCGAAATTAAAGTTTTTTTTAATTCTAAATTTTTTTAAAGGATCATTGTAGGTACTCATCATTATGAACAACTTTTACTATGGGACCAAACCTGAAATCGCGAAAAAAAACCAGCTGTTTCATACAAAAGTTCAATACCTACTCGACCAAAATGTATGAAACAGCTGATTTGTTTTTCGCGATTTCAGGTTTGGTCCCATAGTAAAAGTTGTTCATAATGAACAATACAACAATTACAATTGACCCCTTAAGAGGGTTTGCGTTAATTTGTTAAATTGTTAAGGTACTAACAACACTAGATGTAACAAAAGTATTTTTGTTTTGTAAATTGGTTGTCTAGTTGTCTGATTGGTTAGTTCCCGTTGTCCCCGTACGCAGTGTCCCCGTCCTACGGGGACAGCGGTACTTCAATTAAATATTTAAAAATACTTCCCGTTGTCCCCGTACACTGTCCCCGTTAATATAGTTGAATAAAATAAGTAAAAATTATTGGCCACAGTCCCCGTTTCTTTCTTTTTTGTGTAGTATTATGTGTGAGTCGGCATCTTTTACCCATCAAACAAAGTTTTTTTTTTTGTTATTTAATCAAATGATTTATTACAGCAAACAATCTTTAGACAATAAACATTTGGTCTTTTTGGTCAAATGATTTGTTATGACAAAAAATATATAGGTTAGGTTAGGTTAAAACTATGACCTTCTACGCACGAGCCGAGCGAGCGAAGCGAGCGGTGCCGCGGTAGCGGCCGGCGAGTGCCAGAAACGACTAGATTTTACAGAAAAAAAAAATGTGGAAAAAAAGAGATTATTTTTAACAGGCTATCAAGAACCGAACTACACTTCTGGACACATCTATTGGCCCACCTTAGAGTTTAGGTTTCCATGGCCCCTACCGAAATATGATTGCTAGATTGAACAAAAACTGTTGATGCAGTTTTAAACCTGATACATTTTACCATCTTTTTCGATCGTATTGTTTTAAATTTGAATTCAGAATACCATACGACATGGAGCTACGCCTAACAAGTCGGATATGCGCCATGTTAAAGGCAATTGATTTTTGAATAAAAAACATGTTTTATCAAATAAAGGTTTAATTTAATAACGCGTGTTGCCTCCATGGGCATCTACCACAGCTCTCATACGATTAGGCATAGAGTTTATCAACCGCTCTATGAAATTTTGAGGGATCATCTCCCATTCCTCTTCTATGGCAGTTTTCAACTCCTGCATCGTCTGGGCAACTGGCTGACGAGCCCTAACACGTCTTTTTAGCTCGTCCCACATGTGCTCAATGGGGTTCATGTCTGGGCTTCTGGCTGGCCAGTCCATAACTGTGATGTTCACATCCCGAAGATATTCCCTGACGATGCCGGCCGCATGGGCTCTTGCATTATCATGCATAAAAAGGAAATTTGGGCCCACATAGTCCGCGTATGGTATCACGTGAGGTTCTAAGCACTCACGAATGTACCTTTCAGCATTTAATGTTGGCAGCTGTGGTCCTGTAACAACCTCAAGTTGAGTTTTGCCGCTCGCGGATATACCGCCCCAGACAGTCCATGAGCCACCGCCATAAGCAACCCTCTCTTCAAAGCAGCATTGTGCGAAACGCTCTCCCTTACGTCGGTAGACCTTCTTCCTTCCATCATTGCCATGTAACACAATTTTAGACTCATCAGAAAAGAGTACACGGCTCCAATCTTGCTGTGTCCAATTTAAATGACTGCGTGCGAAATGAAGGCGCGCTGTTCGGTGGGCTCGCGTTAGTTTGGGGCCATTAGCTGGCTTGTGTGGTACCATATCGCGTTCTTTTAACCTTCTCCGAACAGTTCGAGCGCTCACAGATACTCCGTGGAAGTCGCGAAGTTGGTTTTGTATCTCAATGGAGGTAAGGTGACGATTTCTCAAGCTGGCCGTCACGATGAATCGATCCTGCCTTTCAGTTGTGACCCGAGATCGTGGCCATCCTTGGCGACGAACAAAGCCGCCAGTCTCTAGGTACCTCCGATAAACATTTCGGACCGCAGATCGACTTAAATAAAGTTGAGCACTCACGTTTCTTTGGCTGTGTCCGGCCTGAATAAGTGCCACAGCTTGGGCGGCGACTTCAGGTGAAGTATCCATAGATTATTGATAGAACCTCACCTTAATGTTAAGAATAAGTAATGTTTGTTGCAAAACCAAAGATATCAATCACTTTTTCAAGAATTAAATCCAAGTAAACCAATAAAACCAAGTTTTCTTAGTATTCGATTGTTTGATATCAACAAACAGGCTCCAAATTGTCTTTTGTTTCTTTAAATTCTGTGTTCGAAATTCAAAAAAAGACTATTGAATGAAACTGTGAATGTGCCAGGTTCAAAACTGCATAAAAACTTTTTGCTCGACCTAATATAAAATTTTAGCTAGGACCAAACGAAACTGAAAATACAAGGTGGGCCAAAAGATGTGTCCAGAAGTGTAGTTAGTTAGAGGACAACGACTCGTGAAAAGTTTGCTTCCCGTTGTCCCCGTTAGCCGAATGTACGTTTTGGGGACAGCGGGAAATACATTTAATCACGTCCCGCTGTCCCCGTGAAGGGGATATAGCATACGGGGACAACGGGAATAAACCGTCTGATTAATAAATAAATTACATATTTATACGAATAGAGAGTTTGCGTTAATTACGGGACATATCATATCATCGAACTATTTACACGAGGTACTAAATTGAATGACTAACTAACTACCTATTCCTGGCTCGGCGTGCTGTGCTGGCACTGCTGCTGCCGCTGCTGAAAACCTCAAGCGGCGGAAGTATAATAACCTTATCGGCAATTATATTTTCGAGCCGTTTGGGGTCGAAACCCTTGGGCCGTGGGGTCCGAGTGCTCATAGTTTGTTCAACGAAATCTCCAAACGGCTGGTTGACACTTCCCGTGACCCAAGGGCTGGCTTTTACAATCTGCAGCGGCTTAGCATTGCCATACAACGTGGAAATGCCGCCAGTCTCTTGGGTACTTTACCAGTCGACAACGATGCGGAGGAATTTTTCGACGCCATATTTTAGTTTTTTAATAGTTTTAGTTATGTTAGGATATAATTTTGTTATATTTAGGTTATGACTACCTATTACAAATAATACTAAATTTTTTATTGAATTTAGACCATATTTATGTAGACGTGAATTCTAGAACAATAGGTTTAATTAAACTGGAAGTTTAACTTGAATCCATAACACATTTGCCGCCAAAACCGGTTTCCTCATGAGAAAATCGATTATATCACTACATCGGCTAGAAAAAACGTGAATCAAATAGCATCGTGCACTCGTTTTTCAACGCTCTGCTTAGCGCCTAGAGTTGAAATTCCAACAGATTGTTTTTTTGACGCGCTAGGATGCGCTCTGTTGGAATCTCAGTGCTCGGGTCAATACCGAGAGTTTATAATCCAGTGCACGTAATAATCGTTGCGCAAAAAAATCGCTCGTGCGAACCTGGGCAAAAGCTACACGTGTGAAAAGGGAAAAGGCACGGTTTTTGATACATAATAGTCATGTTCTATTAAACCTGTTCCTGTATTCAACTGTATTCGGTTAGACTGGAAGCCGATACCAACATCATTCACCTGCCCACATGTCTCTTTCTTCCATACTTCCCTAGTAGAAGCCGACCCCAACAAGGTTGGGAAAGGGCGAAGCAGATTGTAGATCTCTACTCACCCCTTCGAGAAATACAAGGATGTTTGTGTTATTAAGGTGAGTATAGCAACCAACAGCGCCATCATTGAGAAAAGAATTAAAAGTCTGAAGATATGGAACATTTTGAAACTTCCTATGCTCACATTTTTAGTCAGATGAAGTAGAATTTTTGTTTTTTTGATGAAATGGATGATTGAAGAGGAGCTCGTGGCTAAGTAATAACAGCCGCACGGGTCGATCCATCAGGTTAAGCTACGCTTGCCGGGGTCGGTCCGTGGATGGGTGACCATCTTTACATACCGAGACTCCTCCGTGCCTCGGAAAGCACGTTAAGCCGTTGGTCCCGGCTGTCATTCGTGGATCTTTGACAGTCGTTACGGGTAATCAGAAGCCCGAAAGTCTGACAATCAGTCTTACCAAGGGGTATCGTATTACCCAGTTAATGGGTTGTGGAGGTCAGTTAGGCAGTCGCTCCATGTAAAATAATGGTATTCAGCTGCATCCGGTTAGACTGGAAGCCGACCCCAACATAGTTGGGAAAAGGCTAGGCAGATTGATTGAAGTACAATTTTTGTATCAATAAAATCAACACTAAACCTCCTACGTTTGAAGTTAAAGTAGTTTAAAAAATTCTACCTCATCTGACTAAAAAGTGAGCATAGGAAGTTTAAAACTGTTCCATATCTTCAGACTTATTAATTAGGGTTCCGACTCATATATGGACTACGGTGCGACTCAGTCTGTCTGTCTCAGCTGGATATCTCATGAACTACTAATCCTATCAACTTGAAATTTGGAAATGTTTTAGATGACGTTTGCCCAACTATTTTGCAAATAAGAAATAAATCATTTTTTTTTTTTGCAACAGGGTTGAAAGGGGGTCTTAAAAATTCGAAGGGGGCTACTACGGCATGTGGGGTATCATATGAAAGAGCGCTGTTTGCACATTCTCAAACATTTTCTTTCTTTTTTTAGGCCGCATAGTTTTCGACTTTTGATGAAAAATGTAAAAAAAACCGTTCCCCCTTATCTTCGAAGTTTGCATAGAGAAAAATCTGAAATTATTCTACGTGGTAGAAGTTTATGTAAAGATTACAGGAAAAATAAAACAATGTCTCTAAATAGCACACTTTTTCAAAAATCGGAACTGAACCCTCGGTGCGCGAGTCCGACTCGCTCTTGACCGGTTTTTTTTTTTTCAATGGTGGCGCTGCCGGTTGCATTGCAGCTCTACTCGCCTTAATGTGATGATGAGTCACTTCGTTCACACTTTTATTGAAATGCTGAGAGGGATGTTATTGTTATATGTATAAATCGCATCGACTATAAAATAAACAAACACATAAACTCAAGCCTTCTTCCCAAGGGGGTAGGCAGAAACTACAGAACGCCACCTGCTACGATCCTTACACACACCATTTGCCTCGTTTACGTTCATACATCTGGTCACACACGCACGCCGGTTGCGAGTACTACGCACCTGACCTTTCTGAAGAACATCACCAATAAGGTCACTATAATATGTCCTCCTAGGGCGTCGCCTCACGGCAATACAATATACCAACATCGATTGTTATTTGTATTATGTATACCTGGTTCATGGCCCGCACATCCAATGGCGTCGGTGGTGTAAAAGGCAATTATGGGATTACAACTAAAATCATCTACATAAACTTCAGTAAGAAACAATCAATCTAGCCCCGGGCTAGATTGATTGTTTCTGGGTCGGCAACCTTTTTAGACGGAAGAGCCAAAAGTGACAATTTACAATATTTCCCAATTCTTAAAAAGAGCCACTAAAATTCGTTTCAATATAATAGTATTTGCTTAAACATATTTGATTTAAAATCAATTTGCCTAGCCTTTTCCCAACTATGTTGGGGTCGGCTTCCAGTCTAACCGGATGCAGCTGAATACCAGTATTTTACATGGTGCGACTGCCTATCTGACCTCCACAACCCATTAACTGGATAATACTTACGATACCCCTTGGTAAGACTGGTTGTCAGACTTTCGGGCTTCTGACGACCGTCAAAGATCAACAAATGACAGCCGGGACCAACGGCTTAACGTGCTTTCCGAGGCACGGAGGAGTCTCGGTTTGTAAAGATGGTCACCCATCCACGGACAACCCCGGCAAGCGTAGCTTAACCTGATGGATCGACCCGTGCGGCTGTTATTACTTAGCCACAAGCTCCTCCATTTGATTTAAAATAAACGAATTTAAATACGAAATAATATTTATTCATAAAACTTAAGAATAATAGATAGTTACATCAATTATATTTTTTTTTCATAATTTTTTAGCATTGTTGACAACTTGTTTTAAGTTTCAAGCACGATTTTTATATTTGTTACTTGGCTTCTTACTTTACTTTTTATTATATTCATGCAAGAGAACGTTTGCTAGCACGAACATCTTCACGGGTCGTCCAGAATGATCCAGTGAGGTGAAGAAGTTGTTCTTCACCTCACTGTAGCATTCTGGAAGACTATTCCATGCGCTGAATACAAGTGCCTCAACTCGCGGCAAAATTATTAATTTTGGCGAATAATGGACCTGGAGAGCCGCAACTTTACATCGAAAGAGCCGCATGCGGCTCGCGAGCCGCAGGTTGGCGATCCCTGACCTAGCCTTTTCCCAACTACGTTGGGGTCGGCTTAAAGTCTAACCGGATCGGATGCACCCAGGTACCAGTGTTTTAAATGGAGCGATTGCCTATCTGAACTCCACAACCCGGTTACTGGGTAACACGATACCCCTTGGTAAGACTGGTTGTCAGACTTGAAGATCGGTTGTCAGGCTTCTGACTATCAGAAACGATTGACAAGATTTACGAAGATTGACAGCCGGGACCAATGGCTTAGTGTTTTCGTGTAAGAAAGGGATTGTCTCCCATCCACGAACCGACCGCGGCAAGCGTAGCTTAACCGTGATCGATCGAACTGTGCGGCTTTTATTTTGCCATGAGCCACTATCTATACTTCAGTAACATAATGTTTAAATCCATCCTTCTTGTCTATTGGTGCAACGAACAATAATGGCCAGTCCGTCTGATATGGTGTGGGAAACCAAATTAGATATTAACGCACATTCAATTATCGTAAATTAGGAGGTCCATGTTGATCAAAGAATATTTTTATGCTCCAATATAAAAATAGTCATCCATTTTCGGATATAATACAATGGTTAATTTAGTTGAATACAAGCACCATAAAATATAGTACATACTAATTCCATGGATGAAAAGAATGATGATTCATCGCCATTTTTATTCATAACTAGATTCCAATTTCAAATGCAGGCGTGTTCGGTTTTCACGACTTCACGTTCAAAGTTAAAATAGTTGAATAAACTGCAATAGGATAAGTTCGCGGACTGGTTGATGCACGCAAAACCTGTTTGGTATGACCTACCTACAGTTTGATACTGGCTTTACAAAAGATCTTTGTGTTATTGAACTTTGGCGATTGTGATACGCGCCGTGTGGAGTACAAAAAAATATTTGTTGAAGAGTTTGATAGGTAAAGTTGTTTTTTTTTGTTGTAACAGACGAAATTGTTATCATCGCGGGTAGAACCGGGATGAGGCTGGCACAGAAACGTGAGGATTGGCACAAGAAAGGAGAGGCCTAACCCAGTATACCTCGGGTATTCAAGGCAGATGTGTCAGGGACACCAAACAGCGGGTGCGGGAAGAAGACGAGCGTCGTGCTCATGATCGACGTCGAAAACACTGGCGTGCCGATTTAGACTCTTCATTTTACGGGTTGACTAGAGAGGGCAAAAGAAAGAGAGATGTGGATTGTGGAAGTCTAGGATAAAAATAAATAAAAAGTACGCTCGGTGAACTCTAGCTAAGACTATCTTTTTTGTTTTTGTACTCTAGTGAAGTATTGTTAAACTTGTCTGCAAAAGGGAACCCTATATCATGCAAGCTGGCAGCTTTTTTTTCTGGTTGCATTCGATCAATCAACAACCAATCAACTCAGCCTATCGTAGTCCACTGCTGGACATACGCCTCTCCCAGGCTGCGCCAGAACACGCTGTCCTTTGCCTTCCGCATCCAGTCTGTCCCAAACACTATATTCAGGTCGTCGGTCCATCTAGCTGTTGGGCGTCCCACACTACGCTTACCGATAGGTACGTAGTTTCCAGACTCGTCTGCTCCACCGGCCATCGGTCCTCCGACAGCCATGGCCAGCCCACTGCCACTTCAGTTTGCTTACTCTGCAAGTTCTTTTCCGGATAACTTCATTCCTGATTTGATCACTCAAACGAATTTAGAATCAGTTTCAAAATTGTAAAAGAGTCATTTGAAAAGATTATGATAGGCGTGTAAAGGTGAACAGAAAACGTCCTTTTGAAGTAAATAGCGGCAACGCCGTATCCCTCCGGGCTCATTGGAACTCTACAGCACCTAGTCAGCTTCTCCACAACCTTGCTGAGATGCTAATATTTTTACAACCCTAATAGCCATGATAAGTATAGGTACGTACTTACGAGAACAGAAGAATTCATTATTTCCACAGTTTCAGCAGTCAATAGACAGTTTCCAGTATTTACCAAAGTTTTCAGTGTAACCGAGCAGCGTGACAGCCCGCCGATGACGTTTGTTTCAGCAAATCAACTGGGCATTTTGTCAACAAAAATGACAAAGAGGACAGCGGAAAGCAACGGTTTCCTAGAACAGCTGTCATGTAAATGATGACAGGAGCAAAGATTTAAACCGTTAGATTCGCCCTACCGCGTCAAAAGACAGTCGCATTTCTGTTTCGTTTTAACACAAAATGACGCAGTGACTTCGCTCGATTATCATGTAAACGCTGTTTAATAATGTGTGACCTCACTCTTTTCAGTATAGACACTTTTTCTTGTGATTAAGTACGGTGAGGGCAAATCTAGCGATTTAAATCCCGCCCGATTTGACTTAATGTCAAAATGACAGATTTTCATGACGGCCGTTACGGCCGCTTTGCTAGGAAACCAAAGCTATCATTATCTATTCAGTGCTATCTGTACATAAAATAATAGTACCTAGTTACTGCACGTAGTCCTATATTTAATGCATAATTTGCGTATCCTACACATATCTATGATTGGAATACCTAGTTAGCGGGACCGTAATTAGATACGCAAAACCTAGGTAGGTACACTACTTCGTTAAATCATGATGCTTCATGTTAATGAGCTAAGTAATAACAGCCGCATGGGTCGAACGAAGGTTAAGCTACGCTTGCCGCGGTCGTGGTCGGTCCGGTGGCAATGTTGAACCATCCACCTTACTACGAGGACTCCCAATGATGATCGCCTGACACATATTTGGGTTTACTGCAACACCAAATGTATCAGACCAGGATTTTATAGCTGGCAAGTCCCTATTTAAGTAGTCGATAGCGTCAGCTGTATCATCAACCCTCCTTTGACTGTACAACTGCAAGTCATCTGCATACAGATGATACGCACACTGAAGCTCGGAAGTTATCCAGATTAATAAAAATAGAAAACAGAAGAGGATAAAGAATATCACCCTGAGGAACGCCAGTTTCCAAATCACACCAGCATGATGAAGGATCCCCAACATGAACGGACTGCTGATGTTCCTGAAGGTAATAGGAGAACCACTCCAGTACTTCCGGAGAGACCATAACATAGCACAGAATAGCTAACAGGATGTCGTGACTGACGGTATTAAAGGCATTCGAGAAATCAACCAACACAAGAGCAGTTACTTTGGTGTCTTTCAGTCCTGCCCTTATATCGCCAGTCACTTTAAGGAGGGCGGTAACAGTGCTGTACAGATTGAAGAGGGCTAATTAGTGAATTACGATAAACAAAATTGGAGAATTATTTGTGGACACAGGCCTCGAGCACTGTGGATAGGGAGGGAAGAATAGAAATTGGATTTGGAATGGTATTACTGATTCTAATAATTATAATTCTTTAATACATATTTGTTACGGTCGCGAATCGTACTTTAATCAACATACAACCTAATCTGTGCAAACTGACTTGCAAATTGCAAAAAACGCGAATTTCGCGGGCTACGCTGGCGCTTCCATCTTAAATTCTGGCTGTCATTCGTACATCTTTGAAAGTCGTTACGGTTAATCAGAAGCTCAAGTTTGACAACCAGTCTTACCAAAGCGGTACTTATCGTGTTACCCAGCTCTCTCTCTGACTTATTATATTATACCTACCTTTGTTACCGAGTAACTGGATTGTGCAGCTCAGATAGGCAGTCGCACGATGTAAATTATTTAGCTGCATCTAATAAGACTGGAAATCGATCCCAACACAATTGGGAAAAGGCTAGGCAAATATTATTGATGTACCTTTATTGTTAATCATTTAAAAAACATGTCTTGACATACCTATCTGCTGTGACATACAAACTATGATTATAAACATCGTGTAATTGATAGTGTATCAACGTTCAATATAAACATAAAACAAAATTACAAATAAACAATCTTTTGTTGAATATTGTCTGTAAAGTTAACATCAATGATCAAAGTCATACCTATATGTTTTTTATATACAGTTTATGTTATAAGGCAAAGGAATTCCGTGCTTTATGCCACCTGTACGAGTATTACGCTAACATTTAAATAATCTATGTTAGATATACTTTATATCTATACAAACACTAATAATGAAACTGAAGAGTTTGTATTTTTGTTTGAACGCGCTAATCTCTGGAACTACCCCCCCCCCCCCCCTCTACTACTAATGGTGTGCATAATAAAGAGTATTAGAAAGAAAGAAAAGAAAGAAAATACGTTTATTTGCGGTAAACATGACGTAGACGACGTGACGTGACGTGGTATTCTATTCTATTCTACCAGTCGGATTTCAGAAATTCTTTTTGCATAAGATAGCCCAATTCTTGAGGCTATTTAACATCACGCTTACGACCCTCAGGAGCCGAGTAAAAAGAAAAAAACTTTTTTACAAAAAAAATACAACCGACTTCCAAAAACAACACTACAAAGTGAAAAATAACTTTAATTTCGGAAGTCGGTGTCTAGTTAAATGTATTTTCGTTTTTGCCACCGACTTCCGAAATTAAAGTTCTTTCTGACTTTTTAACCGACTTCAAAAAGGAGGAGGTTCTCAATTCGTCGGAACCTTTTTTTGTTTTTTTTTTTTATGTATGTTCCCCGATTAAAGAGGAGCTCGTGGCTAAGTAATAACAGCCGCACGGGTCGATCCATCAGGTTAAGCTACGCTTGCCGGGGTTGGTCAGTGGATGGGTGACCATTCTTTACATACCGAGACTCCTCCGTGCCTCGGAAAGCACGTTAAGCCGTTGGTCCCGGCTGTCATTCATGGATCTTTGACAGTCGTTACGGGTCGTCAGAAGCCCGAAAGTCTGACAACCAGTCTTACCAAGGGGTATCGTATTACCCAGTAACTGGGTTGTGGAGGTCAGATAGGCAGTCGCTCCATGTAAAATATTGGTATTCAGCTGCATCCGGTTAGACTGGAAGCCGACCCCAACATAGTTGGGAAAAGGCTAAGCAGATGATGATGAGTGTTGTTTTTGGAAGTCGGTTGTATTTTTTTGTAAAAAAGTTTTTATTTTTCACTTTTTTGTTGTGGTACCTACCCCACACAAATTCTAATACCACTACCTGCAAAACAAACTAGAACATCATCCATATAAAAGTGGGGAAAAAATACGTAGGTATTATTGAAGCAACTCAAAAACTACCGAAGCAAAGTTAATCAATTTTATATGGGACCAACTGTGACCTCTCTGAACCCTCTCGAATAAAACAAAAAAAATCCAAATCGGTCCAGCCATCTTCGAGTAATCGGGGAACATACATAAAAAAAAAAAACAAAAAAAGGTTCCGACGAATTGAGAACCTCCTCCTTTTTGAAGTCGGTTAAAAAGTCAGAAAGAATGCTAAGCGAAAACGAAGTAATAGCGCGGGAGGGCGATGCGATGCGACGTGGTGATCGCAGGGACAAGAAATTTCACGCGGACGAAGTCGCGGGCAGAAGCTGGTCTAATATAAACCTGAAGACATTGTATTTTTGTTTGAACGCGCTGATCTCTGGAACTTGCGGTCGGATTAGAAAAGTTCTTTTTTCATTTTTGGTAGCCCAATTCTTGAGGAAGGCTATATGCTATTTATCATCACGCTACGACCTTTAGAAGCAGAGCAAAAAGAAGAAAAAAACAAAGAACGTTAAGCGATAAAAGCGTAGGCGGGCGATGGGATGCGACGCGGTGGGTTCGGGGTCAGGGCATCAGTACCTTCATATCAAGCTATACACTTCCAGTATAATATTAAGCTGATCTCCCATTGTATAAGATTTCCGTACAGTGAAAGGTCAGCTTATACTGGAAATGTTGAATATAGCAGCTTGATATATGGCTATATAATTATATAGGAGCTCGTTGCTAAGTAATAACAGCCGCACGGGTCGATATACCAGGTTAAGCTACGTTTGCCAGGGTTGGTCCGTGCATGGGTGACGGAGGAGTCCATGCCTCGGAAAGCACGTTAAGCCGTTGGTCCCGGCTGTCATTCATGGATCTTTGACAGTCGTTACGGGTCGTCAGAAGCCCGAAAGTCTGACAACCAGTCTTACCAAGAGGTATCGTGTTACCCAGTAATTGGGTTGTGGAGGTCAGATATGCAGTCGCTCCATCCATCTTCCGGTTAGACTGGAAGCCGACCCCAACATAGTTTGGAACAGGCTAGGCAGATTGAGATTTTGATATGTTTCAACCAACGACCAGTTGGTTTCAACATTTCCAGTAAGCATATTAATTACACACGGCTGTGTGTAGACACTATTATTTAATCTGTGGTCGGGGGCCGAAATTTCACGCGGACGAATTCGCGGGCAGACACTAGTTTTTAAATATAAACAGAATTGGTATTTCTGGCGTTTTTATAAGTGTGTGCAGTTGTGTAGGTAGTCACGCAAGACAAATGTACCGTGACAGAACGCATGCATCGTAATTTGAATAAATTGCATGCGAATTGCATTATTTTGCGTGCTTTGAGCAATTATATTGTCATATCTTGTGCACAACGTATGGTTTATAATTAAAAATTGATTTTAATTTCTTTTTTTTTAACTTCCGTGTGTTTATTTACTACCATATGTAACGTTACCGTACTCGTACAAGATCTATCTTTAAATCTTCTTCAATAAAAATCAATTGCCGAATGTCCTATGTACGCGCATCACTTTAGAACGGCTGCACCTATTTGGCTAATTCTTTTTTTGTTGTGTTTGTAATTGTCAGGACAAGGTTTGTACTTACGACAGATTTTTTTGGAAAATTCACTGTAAAAGTTGGCTAAGCGACGCCGGGCACGAACAGTTAGTGCCTATTTCAGACCGTAATCATTTGTGCCAAATTTAATCCAGATCGTTCAGCCGTTCTGGCGTGATTGAGTAATAACAGACATCCATCCATCCAAACTTTTGCCTTTAGTAGCCCGATGTGCTATTACAGACTACAATCTATCTCTGTGCCAAATTTCAACCAGATCCGTTCAGCCGTTCTCGCGTGATTGAGTAACAAACATCCATCCATCCAAACTTTCGCATTTATTACCTAAAAGCTTCTGTCCGCGACTTCGGTCGCGACAAATTTCCGACCAACCCTGTCGCATCGCATCGCCTGCCCGCGCTATTACTTCGTTTTTGCTTAGCGTTCTTTCTGACTTTTTTATATTTTTGTTCGGCTCTTATGTGTCTTAGCTTGATGCTAAATAGCCTATGATAGCCTTCCTCAAAAATTGGGCTATCAAATGCAAAAAGATTTTTTCAAATCCGACTGGTTCTTTTTATCTGTTCTGTGGTTCAAACATACAAACAAAAAAACAAACTCTTCAACTTATTAAATAAAAAGATAGATTATATAATATTAGTAGGTACCTAGGATTAGAACGAGTCAAGTCAGTGAACTGCATAACCAACATAACGCGACCCCTCTTCTTCTTTATAAGAGGGTTCAGGTAATGTAGACTTGCAGAGTACTGGATACTGAACTGACCGCACGAATGGTTTGTTTCTAAGAAGACCTTTGTTTCTAAGAGATGTGAGATCTCAGTTTATCAAACGCTAAACAAGCCACTGGTTCTACCTATTCTGTCTATCGATCTGTAAAAATATCATGAGTAAGATACCTTTTTGTATTAGTTAGGTAAGTACCTACTTACGAAATGAAAACATTGATAGGTCATGCATAAGTAACCTACTCATTTTAATAATAAGATTAAAACTTACCTAGTAACCTACCTATTAAAAACCTAACTACAACAATGATTTAAAAAGTATAATAATATATTGGCTGAATGTCGTAATCTTAGTCCAAAATAAAACAAAACTTCGAATAGACAAAACATAAATAAATAACTTCGTTTCATTTCAATCACGTCTTCATGTCTACAAAGCTTTAAATATCCTTTCGATTGCTTTAGAAAATAAACAAAGCCCATTAATTACAGCCAATAGGATTTAATAAACACGTCAGTCTAGTTTTTAATTACAAATGAACAGTAATCAAAGGTAAGTCACTAAAACAATTGATCCAATTTGGACAACGTTAGTTACAGACTTACGGGAGGGGTTATGGTTTGGGTTTGACATAACCTCGAAAAAGTTCGCGATACATACTTATTATTGAAAAACATTATTAAAATTTCTTTATAATTAGGTACTCACTTGGTCAGCCTTTGGGTGCTCGTGTGTACAATGAACATGTTTATGTTCACTTATTGTTTCGCAAAAAACACTGTTTAAACACTGTAACACCACAAAACACAACACTATGCCTATGTTTAGGTACATTTTCGCTAATAAAAGAGATATTTCACTCAGTAAAAGTAATAGAAAACTGTTTGTTTACATTTTAAAATTAAGAGGACGTAATTACACGCGCTCACTCTGAGAAATTCGCGAGGAAACTAAATATAAATGAATGAATGATGACTGAAACGATAGCCGTGCCGCGCGCGTCGAGTGAAGTCAGTCACATTACAACAGCTGATGTCAATCGGACAGCCATTACACTTCCTTTTCTCTGTCCCTTTCTCTCATGAAGATTATGCATAATAGAGATAAAGATGGACATACGCCGTCCGTACGTGTGAGATTGATTGATTTACTAGAACTAGAAGTCTTTCCAGTTTTTCGGTGAATAAAATGGTTTAGTCAGACTACTTACTATTAGTGGTTTAGTTGACGGTGTTTGGGTATATGGCTCAATGTTGATTTAATTCATTCAAACTTTTTGATAAAAAAAAATTGACAGAATTCCGCAAACTTTGGATTCTGAACATGAATGTAGGTTTAATGATTGCTTTGCGGCACGAACGTGGTTAACGACTCTTCTATACGATGGCCGCGATGGGCCACGCTCGCGTTTTAAATTCTAATAAGAATTTTACTGCCTAAGTAAACTTTAACATATACAGGGTTAGTTTTCAATGACCAGCCAAATTTTCACAGGGTGTTCTACTTCTACCCATGATTATGAACAACTTTCACTATGGGACCAACTTTGAAATCACGAAAATAAAATCAGTTGTTTCATACATTTTGGTCGAGTAGGTATTGAACTTTTGTATGAAACAGCTGTTTTTTTTTCGTGATTTTAAAGTTGGTCCCACAGTAAAAGTTGTTCATATTCACGGGTAGAACGCCCTGTGAAAATTTGGCTGGTCATTGAAAACTAACCCTGTAAGTATTTCTTTACGAAATAGAGGTTAAAAGACACAGTATTTGCCCTGCAACTGTCACAATGCAGGTCAAATAGGTACCTCATAACTTACAGAGAAGGAACTGTTTAGCATCAATGATGTACTTATTACCTTTTTAGCATTGATAACCACGCTTGCTCGTTGCAAGTGATTGAGGTCTAACCTCAGAAGGCCAAATTCTCATACCCAAAAATGTTCAAATTCAAGTCGCAACCTTATGCCAGTGGCGATCAAATGTCAAAAATGTGGACCTAAACGCTCTCAGACTACATAAAAAACAATTTTTGACAGAGAGAGACTGAGACGAGATTGTGAACGTTGTTAAAATTACGGGATTTGCCCCTCAGATGTTTTCTTTACGTTTGAGAAGATGTCTTTGCCATGCAGTGGGGCAGTCATCATCTTTCTGCCCTTGTCCCAACTCCCATGTGACGTGGGGGCGGCGCAACACGTTTTCTTCTTCCATTCTCTCCTGTCAACCACCACGCTATCATTCACTCCCTTCTCTTTCATATCATTCCTCACACAATCCAGCCATCTTTTCTTTGGCCTTTCACTCCCTCTCTATCTATCAACATATATTCATCACTCTTTTAGTCACATGCGTTTCCTCCCTCCTCATCACATGCCCATACCAAGCCAAACGATTTCCTTTCAACTTTTCTGTCACTGGCGCCACTTGCATACTTCCTCATAGATAAGTACTCATTTCTTACTTTAGCACCTATCCATTCTCGTCACTCCACACATCCGTCTCAACATTCTCATCTCCTCTGCATGCAATCTTTTTTCATCCGTCTTCTTCACGGCCCAACGTTTCGATCAATAAAGTACGACAGGCCTTATTATCTCCTCGTCGTTCATGGGGTACTGTTTAAAATGTTACAATAAAATACCTCCACACATTCTTCAACTCAATGAGACTAAATTCAAAACTTGTATAAAACGCACACTATGCAGGCAGGTATATTATAAGTTGGGGGATTACATAACTGATAAAAATGCTAGGCTCAATGCTGGTCCTGCTCCACAACCACAACTAATTAATATGGTTTAAGAACTTTATTATTCCTCATTACCTAAGAATTAACAATAATTCACTTACTGAGAAACTATGTTTACATAAAATATTAACGAGCGTACAAAAATGGCGTTAAAAGTAAATTTATAATAATAGATAGGAAGGTAGAAAAGTACTTAACAATCAACTAATCACCAACCGAGCAAACACGGATCTAAAGTAAAAGTAAATGTATTACTAGATGTGGCATACATGGCAGCGTAGATACTAGCATTTTTTTTTTTTTTTAAGTTAGTATTTTTATATTATTATTGTTATTGACACATTATATACGATTTAAGTTGGTTTTTAAAACAATACATACTTTTCGCTTCTTTTATTTCCATGGGTATCATGTTAACACCTTCAAATTCAATATTTCTTCTGCCGTAATTTACTGTTCTGGGACTATATCCGTGTAATTATTCGTAATTTGGTATGTTATTCTCTCTGAGCAGTAAGTTAGTTTTTTGAAATTGTTGACACAGGCGGGTTTACTTTTTCGGTTGTTGAGAGAATTTTAGGCACTCCTTTAATGTACTTGATTATAAGGTTATTTTCCCCGGTAGCAGTGCGTTTTTGCAGCTCGTCTTTCAGATTTTGCATATATTTACGTTGATATGGAGTTTGATCGGAATAGAGTTTTATGTTCTCGGTGTCCAGGTTATTTCTGTTGCGCAATATAGCTTTCACTGTTTCATCAGATGAGAAACACATTTTAATTGAGCGGGAGTGTTCGGGCTTATATTTACCAAGACGCATAATTTTCTCAGGTTGGGGACAGTCATTGTAGGCAAGTTTAATTATTCTAGTAATTTCGGCCTTATCGTGTTCTTGGCGTTCGGTTGTTGATTTGTTCTTAGGTTCAGCTATGCCAGAAACTATAACATTTTTAGCTCGCATATTTCGTTCTTGAATTTCGTTGACAAATTCTTCATAAATAGTATGCGTTTGGTCTGATATCGACGGTGGCATGCACTTGAGGTTATTTACTTCGGCTTCTAAAAGCATGAGTTTTTTTTCTGTGTTTTTAGAAACAGTTGTTATGTCATTAAGTTTAGATTTAATACTTGCATTTTCCGAGATTAGGCCTTCAATGGTTTTACTTATATTGCCCACTTCATTCTTTATGGCCGTGACATCTTGACACAGCTTATTATTATTTTCTTTAATTATATTATAAATTAATTAACATTTGAAGATACTGTTGGAGCTGCTGAAGATTATAAGACTCTAATTGCATTGTATAGATACAATCTCCTTTGTATTACACTATAATTGCATAGCACATGTGTGAGTACTGTGTACATACTCTAAAGCTACCATTTACTGGGTACGTCTTTGTTTGACTTGAATGTGCCCTGGCGGCTGAGAGTATGTCATGCTCACTCTAATGTCTCGCTGATGGTGGCGCGTGTGTTGGATCATTTAGCTAATCCATGCGTCAGGTTCGTGAACAAGCGCTGTCAGTGTAGGCTGGTCATAGCGGCCACGGATAATTTTTATTTAATTTAAATATTTGAATTGTTTTTTTTTTAGAACGCTTTTAACGTTCTGCATCGTTCTCACATGTAAAATTTCAACATGAATGATGTAACCATTATTTTGTAACCATATCTTGATTTAAAAGAGTGTCCGTGGAGTTTCGCGCCCGTTCTTCTCCATAGGTACCTACTACGCTTTGGAATGGGCGCCTAGCTTCATTTTTCTTACTGACCGACCCCCTTGACAATTCAAAAGTGCCTGTAATTGGTTTAATTGAAATAAATGCTTTGAGTTTGAGTTCATCACGGACTTGTAAATTATATAGGTAGATAATCTAATAGTTTGAGGCGTTTCTACTGATCTCGTCTTCTTCGTGGTCTTCCTCTGTTTCGTTTCTCTTGTTCTTTTACGGTCCAAACTGTGGTCTGTAAGCCTCGCTACGTGACCTGCCCATTTCCATTATAACTTTTTTGCATAGCTCATTAGTGGCTTTTGTTAATGATCTTATTTTTGTGTGTCGTATTTTATCTAATTTTTAGGGTTCCGTACACAAAAGGAAAAAACGGAACCCTTATAGCATCACTTTGTTGTCCGTCTGTCAAGACCCTTTTTCTGAGGAACGCGTGAAGGTATCAAGTTGAAATTAATATCAAATATGTAGGTCTGTGGTTCCTTGGAGCTCTAAAAAAATCAAGCTTTTAGAAGCATGATTTTTGACTTGACTTGACTTTTTTTTTGCGTTGATTTAGGTCAAGGCAATAAAAAATACGGCCATTTATGCGACATACTCGCAAGTAAAACAAAACCTATGTGGTAAGTACTTCCCGTTGTCCTAGAATACTGAAATTTAGCAAGAAGCAAGGTTTAACAGCACAAGTAAAGGAAAAAGTAAGAAAATGGTTCATTTGTAAATTAATCACATAAAAAAAAAATTTTTGGGATAATTTTACAACGGCGTTCACATTGCCGATTGACTTGGCGAAAACACAGTTCAAGATCGACTCAATTTACCGCGATAGTTATCGGAATAATTACCGCGATGTTTATGGCGATGATGGGCATTGAAGTTGACGTTGGTGTGGTCCCGACATATGAAAGAAAGCCGTAAGCCGACGTTAGCACGGACGTAAAATATCGCGGCGGGATTTTATCGCGCACTGGATTTTCAACTCTCGGTGTTAACACCGAGAGTTGAGAGTTGAGTTGAGTCAACAATAACATAGTTCATTCTAGCGCGTCGAAAAAACAGTTGATTTTCCACTCTCGGCGCTAAGCAGAGCGTTAAAAATCCAGTGCGCGAAAAAAAATCGCCGCGATATTTTTACATTCGTGCGTACGTCTACTAACTACGTCAACGTTGATGCCGAGATAATTGAAGTTTTATTGTCTAAAATGAAGGCCTGCGATTTTCTGAATGGTTTTAGTTAGTGATTCTTGTTTTATAAGACGTCAAAAAATATACCTAGGCTTTATTTTGAACCATAATTTATATAAATTCTTAGAGGTGTACCTACGCGTATTTACTTATTTTAAATTAAATTTTCCCTTTTGCTTTAGCAAAAATATAATAATAAAATTGTGAAATATCTATATATCTCTAAATATATCTGAAAGGGGAATTGCGGCCTTCCAGACTAGCAATACGAAAATACTAACACAAAAGGCCGTTCAAAAACCAGAATTTATGTAGTAAAGGCTAAAATCCGATATCTCGTAAATCTATACGAGTTACAGCTTTGTATGTAAGACTATAAGATATCATTTTCTTTCCTGATTCCGATTATTATGTTAATAACTCATTTTTGACATAATTGACAGTTACGGCCTTCTTTCTTATGACGGCAGTATACACGAGCGCGGTGTGAATCTCATTTTACCTAAAATTGTACGTGGTATGAGTTCTATACCAAGAAAATATATTTTTTATTATTACTTAATAGTGATGGAACAACGTTAATAATAAAAAAATATTTTCTTGGTATAGAACTCATACCACGTACAATATTAGGTAAAATTACTCACGGTGACTCACTCTCAGTCGCTCCATATAAAATACTGGTATTCAGCTGCATCCGGTTAGACTGGAAGCCGACCCCAACATGGTTGGGAAAAGGCTAGGCAGATTGATTGACTCACGGACCCGATTCACACCGCACTCGTGTGAGGGGGGTAACCAGTTTATGTTGAGGGGGAGTTTAGAAACTAGCGTGTATCGAATGCCTGGGGTAGGGTGTTGCTTAGTGACCAAGGCAATACTTGTATCTTCACTTCGAATGTTCAAGAGCTGACTCACCAAATTGATGTTTCCGTAGTCATTTGAATCAAATAGTTTAACGACTTGAAATGGACACAAGCGTAACATTTTTTTTTAAATTTTCTCTTCTTTTGTATTTTTGTACGCGCTTATCTCTGGAACCACACTTACCATTTGGATTTGAAAAATTTATTTTTGCAGAGGAAGGTGAAAATAATTTGATTTAAATTAATTCATTAAAATAATCAGGAAATCCTGTAGGAATGCGACGTTGCCAGCCCGCGTGGGATAAAAGTTCTTAATTTGTAATGTGATTTTCGAAATTCAAATGGTGTCTCGTTGTGAATCCGCGATGATTTACTTGAAACACAAATGAGTTCGCTTTCGAATTGTTGTGACTTGAGTGAGGTTCCAAGCGAACTCAACAGGATAACACTATTAGACATTCCCCCCTATACGCATAGGTTTTTTTGTTATTATAAGTACGCTATTAATTTATCATGGAACAAATAACAGTGTAACTAAAAAGTAGTAGGTCTACTACTTTTTAGGGACTCGTCGTGTCTTTAAGACCGTGGCGCTACGCTAGCCGCGGTCAGTTCGTGGATGGGTAACCATCCAAGATATATCGAGAATCCTCTGTCATGATTTCCAAATAATATGTTTTGTTGATGTGAAGAATGGTTAAAGTGAGAAATGAGTATATAAGAGGAAGTTTGAAAGTGGCGCCAGTGACAGAAAAGTTGAAAGGAAATCGTTTGTCTTGGTATGGGCATGTAATGAGGAGAGACGAAACGCATGTGACTAAAAGACTCTGCCTCTCCATCCATCAACATCTATATTCATCACGAATATAGATGTTGATGGATGGAGAGGCAGAGGAAGGCCAAAGAAAAGATGGATGGATTGTGTGAGGAATGATATGAAAGAGAAGGGAGTGAATGATAGCGTGACGGTTGACAGGGGAGAATGGAAGAAGAAAACGTGTTGCGCCGACCCCAAGTAATATGGGATAAGGGCAGGAAGATGATGATGTTTTGTTGATGTAAAATACTAAATATATAGTTGAAAGTTGACTCAAATAATTTTGTATATGGTGTATTCGTGAAGTTAAAAAGTATCTCATTTGACAGTTGCCGCCAAAAGTACTGGTTTTTTCTAGCAGAATGTAGGTAATGAAAACGTGATATTTGGAGCGTCCTGCGTCGCCGTCACCTAGTTTCTAAGTTAGTTCGCTTCGAGCCTCGAAACCTAAAGGTTGTCTGGTAATCTAGTCTATACTGATATTTATTGAGTGCCTAGTTAAATATCTTATACCAAGTATGTATGTGTGCAAGAAGATAAAATACAGAATTAATGTAAAGAAAAAGGTGTACCATTTCACCTCCGACCCTCGGAAAGCACGTTAAAAGCCGTTGGTCCCGGCTTTCATAGATCTTTGACAGTCGTTACTGGTAGTCAGAAGTCCAAAATCTGACAACAAGTCTTAATACCAATGGGTACCGTGTTACCTAGTAAATGGATTGTGGAGGTCAGATAGGCAGTCACTCCATGTAAAATACTGGTATTCAGCTGCATCCGGTTAGACTGGAAGCCGACACCAACATAGTTGGGAAAAGGCTAGGCAGATGTTGACACTATTACGCATACTACAAGTGTTTAAATAGGTAGGTGTACACTTACCTACTACAAATAACTTTCGCTTATCTCATTGACAGCTCCGTCACGTATGATTATGTAAGATGGTCAATATGTCACACGCGCACTAAATATATAATCAGGTAGTTTTACATGTGTTGAGGATGTTGTTTCGTCATGGGTTGGTGAGAATTATTTTAGAAGTACTTACGATCAACCACACGTTATTTATAAGACTTGAACTTTTATTGGTGCCGGTGTAGTTACCAGTATTGTCTCTAGGATGGCTATGCACCTGCAAAGCCTTTGAAATTGTAGATATCTCCGGGAAGACACTTAAGAGGCAACCGACCGCGCAGTGGCGACCTCATCGTTTGTTTGGTTATTTCTTTTATTTTAGAATTAAAATGCAGAAAATAATCCGGAATAATTGTACTCCACACGACTATACGTTATTATTACAAATTAAATAGCTTTATATTGTTAAGTTTTATTATAATCGTTAAAACGGAAAATGGTGGCCACTTTTTTCTGTTTTAACGATTATAGTAAAACTAAACAATCTCTCTCTCTCAAAATATAAAATAAAAGAAATAACCAAACAAACGATGAGAGCGCCACTGTGCGGTCGGTACCCTCTTAAGAGCACGCTAGTCGCTCATTCTTCCATACAAACGTACTATGGTGATTACTAGTCTGTTTAACGGTGTACGTTCAAAACTAAAAATTATTTCAATTTGTTTCGTCATTGTTTAGCCCTCTATGGAAGCAGAATCGGAAAAAAAATATTGATTTGGAGGTTATGAGCGTCGAATTTCAACACTAATGTTAATGCATCTTTGGGCGTAAATAAATAGCTCCTGGAGTATGAAAATGCCAATATTGTTACCGTACAAGGATAAATAATTTAATCAAACATTCAAATAACTTTATTTTGAACTAGCAGTGCCCCGCGACTTCGTTCGCATGGAAGTAGTAAGATACACAATATACTAAAATAACAGCCAACAAACTTCCTCGTGCCTCGACCCGCCGCGTTGCATAGCCGGCCCGCGTTATTATTTCGTTTTCGCTTAGCGTTCTTTCAGTCTTTTTTTCTTTTTGCTCGGCTCCTAAGGGTCGAGCGTGATGTTAAATAGCCTATAACCATCATCGAGAATTGGGTTACCAAATTCAAAAAGAATTTTTCAAATCCGACTTTTTTTTCACAATTTCATTGGTTTTTTTTTTCGCGGAAGCCTAATTCTTTTTCCAAAACAAAACCTAATTTCCTTATAATATCAGCTACCTGCCAGTAACAGTCTCATCGAAATCGTTCCAGCCGTTTCGGAGATTAGCCGGAACAAACAAACAAACAGACAAAAATGTTAGAAAGCTGTTTTTTTTTTGTTCCGAGTACCGTATATACTTTCATAAGCATATAGCAAAAAGCTGTTATTTTGACAAACACACACTTTAATTTTATTTATTTGTGCAGAATGCATAGATGTTTAATACATCCCGTAGTTTTTTCATATCATAATATTTATACGCCCAAAGGTCTGTTCATGAAATGTCATGCACTCGTTTTCTTTATAAATCATCGTCTATTTCACTAAATACATAAAAACTAAATTAATAAATAAAGTAACTAAATAGCATGCATGCATGCCTGCCACGCCACCAACGAGTTCGAGCCACCGACTAGTGGCTCCTTAAGCTACGGTCTTCTAGAAGAGAAGAGGCCGCCACATAAAGCTTTGGTTTTCACGAAAACCTATATTTTTTTTTAGATTTAACTTTTAAGTTTCACTCGTGTGCAAACACTTCACTAACAACTATGTAGTATTTAAGATGTGGATAACGCCGTGAGCTACACATATGTAATCTCTTTTTTTTTCTCACTGCTTGTTTGTTATGATATTTGTGTAACTGTTTGTTTTATTTATTTATTTAGGGAAAACAAACAGTAGCACAATAACAAATAGACAAAATAACTTCCCGAAATAAATACATAATTTTCTTGTTATTGTGCGATCACTGTGGTGTGGATGTTTACTGTGCAATATATCTGGTTTACATTGAATCGTATTTATAAATACTTTAGAATTTACCGCCATTTTACAAAAAAAAAATGTTTGCAGACTCTTACGCCGAGCGACAAGACTGAACTGGTTTGATACCTGACACCCGCGCATTAAGTCGCTTGCTGACTAGGCCCGTAGTGTGGCCATAACGCGCGGATAGGAACGTTTGAAAACTACGCGCGCTATCTCGCTCGAGCCCGTCGCGCTAGGCGCCCGCCTTAGTCATTATATTGTGGACGCAAAAGGCGGTTTTATATGTTTGATATTTCACGCCCGTCGTCGCCACCGCGCTAGGCCGGCAGTGTGGATGCACATGTAGCTTTACGGCCGCAGTGACAGCTGTCATGAAAATGATGGCACCACAGGTCTAGGAAACCACAGCGTTACCATCAGGGCGGCCAGTATCTTAGTCGTTCTATAATATAAAAAATACGTACAGTCCGGCTGTCGAGAGTTGTGTTCTTGATATGTACTAACGAACACGTGTTACGAATTTGCTCCTTATTAGTTCTAGAAATTGTCCAACTGACAGCTGTCAGGAATGCATTATCTCAACGGCCGGACTGTAGACAGTGACGTTATTGCAAAGGTTAATAAAACAGCTAAATCAATTAATAAGAAATAAACACATTTATTAACACAAAAACACCATTCACCTCTATTTACAAATAATCACACATTTCTGTAAAGTTACTACATTTTATAAAGAAAAAAAAAAATGTTTTTAATTATTGTGGATTGTGCACCATTCTCTCTTGTATTCTTCTAAAAAAAGAAAAGACAGAGGGGCGTTGTTGGTAAACATTAGTGGCATTGACACAGAAATGGGCAAGTTCGCGCAAAGCTAATTGTAGATGGCGCTGTAGCTAGGTCTTTAAGGTGGAACTAGTCGATATTTTTTCCATACAAATTTCGGGAGGGTATTACTCCACTGTTTGGCATTGTGCATCCAAAGTTAAACATGATATCGTTTTGTCTTTTTAATAATGTTCTCTGTGCGGAAACAGAATAGTAACATAAAAAGCCATTAAAAAGTTATGAGCTGACAAAGATTCGTTTTTCTTGCTAATTTAACGCAACTTTGGGCGTAAATAAGTAACAAAAGAAGTGTAAAATCTCCAAAACAAAGTCGGTACCGACAAAGCTCAATTATCGAAGAGTTCAATAACTTTATTTGTAATTGATTTATGCAGTGGTTTTTTCATAAAACCCGATCTTCCAAAGGACTTTTCGTAAATTTTTACGCGCTCGGTTCACTATTACTAGTTAACTTTTCTATTACTAACTATTTATTATTTTAGTAGCGTCTAACTGCTCATCAATGATACTATCTCTGTCGGACACGATGCCAGGTGAGACAGCGAGCTTTTTGGCCAACCCCACCAGTGAGTTCGAGCCCGCGACTAGTTCAACCTTAAGGCCTATCATAAATTTGACATTTCGTTCATTCATGAGTTTGGTTTCGTTATTTTCGGTTATTTCAATATTTTTAATCGAGTATTTGACAACAACGCCCCCCTTCAGGCGCCAAAATATTCTTGTAGCACTATGTATTTAGATAAATATTAACCTCCTTATTCATAAAAAACTAAAACGCTCTACAAACGTATTTTAATTTAATTAATGTTTAGTTTGAAAGCAGAAGACAAAACAACACTATTTTAATAAAACAGGTTTGCAGTGCATTTTCGTTTTTTATGAATAACGAGGTTATTTTTTTTTGCATTTCATTGACAAGTGCCTTATAGCTGCAGATGGTTCTAAATATAAAAAAGAGAATTAAAACCTTATTTCTAATGAGGTTTTACTGGTTTTCAATTAACTTTCTGTTGTGAATAAGGTTGTTTTATAGTTAATTGATGTCACGTCATTTGCAATCAATGGGAAGTGATTGTAACTTCATTTTGGTACTTCGGAAAATATTTCACAAAATTTCAATTTATTTCAGAAAATTAAAAACATAATTATCTCCATTCTTTTAAATACGATTGCATGAGTTTTCAGTACTATACCAACAGCAAGTCAACTTACAAGAACATTCAATTTAAATTACAGAAATTATTCACAATATTAACAAGTATTATCTAAAACCAATTAAATAATAATTTATAGGAAAGTCCAGTTAAAATACCCCAAGCAAATACTCATAAAAATATTCTATATTATGCATTCATTTTAAAATTTATAATCTATGGGATTTGTAACCTAATTCCTATTGCAAACAGTTAAGAATTGATTGTAACACGATGTGTTGTCAAACCATCGCGGCACGGTGGCGGTTCGCGTCGCGACAAAGACAGGAGATCGAGACAGGAGACTGAGACAAGTGTCGCGGTCTCTTCTGCATGTACTGTGACCGAGACCGCAACTAAAGGGCAAAGCTACAATTAATTCAGTAGGTATCAAAGACACGAGACACTACTGGGCAGGGGTAGCAACCGTCGTGCAGTCTCTGTCTCGCTCGCGAACTGATTCTTATACATTGCATTATACAGTCAAGTAACGGTCGCGGTCTCCCGTCTCAGTCTCTGTCACGATGCGAACCGCCAACTTGAGGTGGCGGTTGGCGCGGCGACAGAGACCGGACACCGAGATGCAAGATTAACACAGGAGACACAGTACACCCACGGAGACCGAGACATGTGTCTCAGTCTTCGCTGGTGTACTGTGGGCCGAGACCAAGACCAAGAGATAAACCATTCTAAAAATGAACGCCCCTCCACAAAACGTGATTATTTCAATGTGTGAGAGGAAATACTTACTGCAACACTACTTGTGCGCGTGCGCCGACTTTACTGTCAACATGGACTCGTCGCCGCACTTAGAGGTCAACTAATCGTGCGACTTTGTATGGAACGACACGTTCGCTCAGTCGCGCATTAATCCGGCTGTTTGACGTTTGGGCAAGTCGGGTAGGTACAGATTGCATAAAAAAAATCTGTGTTATTGTGTATATTTTTATGTATGTTAGCCTATAAGATATTTATTTAGTTAAGTTGTTGACTGTACTCGCCGGTGACTGAGCAACCAATGACAAATACCAATTATGTGTATTGCCTCTATAGAGGAGCTTGTGGCTAAGTAATAACAGCTGCACGGGTCGATCCATCAGGTTAAGCTACGCTTGCCGGGGTTGTATCTTTACATACCGAGACTCCTCCGTGCCTCGGAAAGCACGTTAAGCCGTTGGTCCCGGCTGTCATTCGTGGATCTTTGACAGTCGTTACGGGTCGTCAGAAGCCCAAAAGTCTGACAACCAGTCTTACCAAGAGGTATCGTATTACCCAGTTAATGGGTTGTGGAGGTCAGATAGGCAGTCGCTCCATGTAAAATTCTGGTATTCAGCTGCATCCGGTTAGACTGGAAGCCGACCCCGACATAGTTGGGAAAAGGCTAGGCAGATTGATTGTGTATTGCCTCTATAACTTCAATGCAAGTGAGCGTAACCGCTGTGGAGGGGCGTTCATTTTTAGAATGGTTTATCTCTACCAAGTTTGCCATTAGGAATATCCCATAGCAGTCCGGAGTCTTTGACACCGGTTAATAACAATAGGCGCGCCCCCTATTACATGAGACTTAAGCACAACTGGCGAAATGTGGGTGTACTATGTACACCTCTGCCGAACTCTTTGGGGCTTACCTGGCGTGATGTTATGTTCTAACGTGGGTGGACATACCCCCTATCCCTTCTGGTGTTCCATTTGGTTAACGGTAACGCTAGGATCTGTCGATAACTCATTATCGCTACAGAGTTTCTTGAAGAATTCCTTCGATTTGAAACACCTTGGGCTCACGCAGTGTGGACATCTGAAAAAAATAAAGACAATTTCATCACCACTGCTCTCAAAACTGTGAAGGAAAACGTCGTGAGGAAATCGGCATGTCGACGGATAACCAACAAGAACTCCTAACTGACATATTTTGACAAAAAGCTTTTTCTTATTAAAAAATTCCAAAAAAATCTATCTAGAATTCGCAATATTTCGGGTATTTTTTCTGACGTGCCAATCAATCTGCCTGCATTTTCCCAACTATGTTGGAATCGGCTTCCAGTCTAGCCGGATGCATTTTACACGGAGCGACTGCTTATCTGACCTCCACAACCCAGTAACTGGGTAATACGATACCCCTTGGTAAGACTGGTTGTCAGACTTTCGGGCTTCTGACGACCCGTAACGACTGTCAAAGATCCACGAATGACAGCCGGGACCAACGGCTTAACGTGCTTTCCGAGGCAAGGAAGAGACTCATCCACGGACCAACCCCGGCAAGGGTAGCTGAACTTGATGGATCGACCCGTGCGGCTGTTATTACTTAGCCACGAGCTCCTCCCAATTAAGATGCATGTATTTATTTATATTTTTATTCAATAGTTTACGTCGCCATTGTAATAGTTAAAAAAAAAACATTCAACGCCAAAAAAGCAATCAACCGACCCGCGCACCATAAGAGAGTTAACGTCGCGCGCGCTGGCAACGTCGCATTTCTATTTGCATTTAAATCAGAGCACAATTTCCTCTGACAAATTCTTAGATCGTTGGTATTTATATTCGGTGTCGAGATAAAGTGCATTGAAGAATTGAAGACACCGACTTCAGAAGCTGTTAAGTGTTTTATGAAAGTTATTTTATTCGTTTTTGGTTTTGAAGTCGGTTTTTACTTTTTTTAAAGTAAATTAATTTTTCCATTTTTAGTTGAATATACAATTACATAAGTAGGTAAGCCCAAGTCGAACCAAAAAAAAAAGAATAAAATGCCGGAGATACAGTGCATTTATGCATATAACTTCGTACATAAGAACAATTACATTGTGTATTATATACTAAAACCTTCCTGAAAGTATGCAGATCACGTTAGTGCAAAAATCATCAAAATCGGTACATTAGTTTTTGAGAAAATCGCGGACAAACAAACATACACACATACGGGTCGAATACAGAACCTCCTTTTTTGAAGTCGATTAAAAATAGCATACATACTTATAAATACTAGCGATCTAAAAATTTGTCAGAGGAAATTGTCCTTAGATTAAAATTTATTAAAATAATCACGAAAAACCATTACAAATCCGACGTTGCCAGCGCGCGCGACGTTAACGCTCTTAAAACTCCTCTCATCTTACCTTGTTAGGAACTGCTTAGACACTTTGCGTCCGTAATCAAGTTTATGTATGACGACGTCTGCTAACGCATCTATAAATGTAGGATGTATGTTCGGTGTAGCTGCCCTTTCTATTTGCTTTATACCAGCCTGAAAATTATAAAAAGTATTAAGAGGGAACAGGGCCTGCGATTCTCCATACAAATGTATTCCCCGTTTTTCTTCCTGAACAATGCCTCTAGGGTAATCATTTTGTTTTTTCATAAAATCTAAGTCTGCTGTAGACACGTCCCTGTCATTTCCTTTTTTTCAGGAACTAATTAGTAAAAAAAATATGACACTCCAAAAAAAAAATCGGCCAAGAGCGAGTCGGACTCGCGCACAGACGGTTCCTTACCATACCATCATTTATATGTAATTTATGTTGATGATTTCTGAAAAACTGTGCTATTTTACAGCGTTTTACTTCTCCTGTAATCATAAACTTTTATCACATAGAATAATTTCAGATTTTTCTCTATGCAAACTTCGGAGATAAGGGGGTGGGTTGGGGGGGTTCGGTTTTTTTTTATCAAAAGTCGAAAACTATGCGGGCTAAAAATTTTTGAGAATGTGCAGACAACGTTCCTTCATAAGATACTCCACATGCCCACCCCACTTCGAATTTTTAAGACCCCCCTTTCAGTCCCTGTTGCAAAAAAAAAAAACATATATTTTTGTTCCTTTCTTATTTGCAAAATAGTTGGGCAAACGTCATCTAAAACTGTTCCAAATTTCAAATTGATATCTTTAGTAGTTCTTGAGATATCCAGCTGTGACAGACAGACAGACTGAGTCGCACCATACCTTCCGTTTTACCATTTTGGTCGAAACCCTAATTACAAAAAATGCCCCATTTTTACCGCCGTGATTAGAGGACTACCAGACAAATTCTAAAAGGTTTTTAACATAAAAGAAAATGATAGGAACCTAGACATAATCTTTCTTAAAATTTTAATGAAAAAAATAATTGAATCGGCTCAGTTTTCGAGGAGAAAAAAGGGGAATACGAAACGTCGATCTCGTCAAAATTTTTGTGATATAATCGGTGTGAGCTGCAGCTGTCCCTCCCTATCCACTCTCTTATCACTGTTCGGGCGCAGCGCGACGGCAATAGTTTCTTCAAACACATATTTTTAAAATTCCTCGCAGGCCATATGATCCACAGTCTGATTTTTAATTCGACGGAATTCTGACAGCTGTAATTTTTTGACACTTCGGATATCATACACCTTTTTTGTCTTGTCCATTTTATAAGTTAATTAAAAAACTAGAATTTTTTGGATATAAAATAACAAAAATATATGAAAGAAAATGAGATCAAGTAAACTATATGACAATGTAAATAGTGTTTGTTATGTGCATTCAATGCACACTCACTAAAATATTAATTTTATATGGCTAAATGGAAAAAAAGAGTAAAAGAAAATATTTTTAAAATTTAAATATTTATTTAGGTACCATTATCACTAATATCATCATCGTTGTCTGTCTGTAGTTACAAGAAGAAGATTTTACAAATAAAAAGGTATTCCTAAAAAAGGTTTGTAACCTATGGATTAGTGGACGGGGATTCCTGTGAAAGAAAAATAATTACCTTACTAATTATTGTAACTTCAATAATTCGATAATAAAAATCTTATTACCATTTTAACATTATCAGTCAATTTTTAAATTTTATTTTTCTAGTTGAAACCTTATTTTTTTTTTACTTTCGAATTTATAATAATTGAAATCTTAAATTCAAAAAAGTTTTTTTTTTTTATTTCGCTTAAATGCGTACCGTTTTTAGTAGGACCTTTTTATTATTGGCAACACTTCTGAAATGTCAGAATTCCGTCGAATTAAAAATCAGACAGTAATACCTGGGCGACAGAGCTCTGCTCGGGTGAAAATAGAGAAAACGAATTTTCCCTGAAAAGACCCAGCTAGATCCATTTTTCGCCCCCATAAACCCCTAATATTGCAACTTTCATCGAAATCATTAGAGCCGTTTTCAAGATCGTGATTACAAATATTGCTCATTTAATAGTATAGGATATAACTCGGTTCAGACTGAACTGCAACTAATTAATAATGTTTCATTGATAACCGCGAAAAAAATTTAAATAGCGCCATTTTTGGTCATTGACTTTTAAGGGTGTGAAAAAATTATCAAATGTCCCATACAGAACTTCAATACCTACTCGACCCAAATTTATAGGACAGCTGATTTACTTTCTCAATTAAGATGTTGGTCCAATGGTGGAACCCTTGGGAAAAGATTTGAAATGTAGGTGTACTATAGGTAGAGCTTCTCCACTATGCAAAGACGCGCTACACTACCCCATGTTCCGTAGTGTCATCATCTAGCTAGCCTTTTCCCAACTATGTTGGGGTCGTCTTCCAGTCTAACCGGATGCAGCTAAATACCAGTATTTAACATGGAGCGACTGCCTATATGGCCTCCATAGCCCAGTAACTGGATAATACGATACCCCTTGGTAAGACTGGTTGTCAGACTTTCGGGCTTCTGACGACCCGTAACGACTGTCAAAGATCCACGAATGACAGCCGGGGTCAACGGCTTAACGTGCTTTCCGAGGCACGGAGGAGTCTCGGTATGTAAAGATGGACCAACCCCAGCAAGTGTAGCTTAACCTGATGGATCGACCCGTGCGGCTGTTATTACTTAGCCAGCTCCTGCGACATTTATATCTGTAATAAAAATTACAGATATAAATGTTGAAATTTACAAAGATGCTTAGTAATAGCTGAGGAGCTTGTGGCTAAGTAATAACAGCCGCACGGGTCGATCCATCAGGTTAAGCTACGCTTGCCGGTGTCGGTCCGTGGATGGGTGACCATCTTTACATACCGAAACTCCTCCGTGTCTCGGAAAGCACGTTAAGCCGTTGGTCCCGGCTGTCATTCATGGATCTTTGACAGTCGTTACGGGTCGTCAGAAGCCCGAAAGTCTGACAACCAGTCTTACCAAGGGGTATCGTGTTGTCCAGTTACTGGGTTGTGTACATCAGATAGGCAGTCGCTCCATGTAAAATACTGGTATTCAGCTGCATCCTGTTAGACTTGGAAGCCGACCCCAACATAGCTGGGAAAAGGCTAGGCAGATATTGCTTAGTAATAAATGACTTACCTCTTTAGCGACTTCGTAACAGTATTCAATGTCCAATTCGTGTAGGGTCTCAATGTGTTCGTTCACAAATGCTATGGGTACCAGCAGGAGGTTTTCTTTGCCTTGTTTTGCATAAGCCTGTAAAAAATATAACAAACTTATTGGTATGGAACTCGGTGAACGCACAATCTTCTCGCTTTCAAACCTAGATTTTATTTACGTCTTTAAAAAACGGACCAAGAGAGAGTCGAAAAGGTTCCGTACCACAGTAAAATATTTAACACTACTTAAATATTAAAAAAAAAAACTTCGGTTTAAATAAAACCAGCCAAGCGCGTGTCGGACCACACACAATGAAGAGTACAAAATAATTTATCCCAAAAACAAACTTAACATGGTAACACCAAAAAAAAATTGTTTTGTAAAAAAATTACAAATTATCAATTTTCGGACTTTTTCGAGACATAACGCACCGGTTCAACTCAGGATGGATGAAATGGCGACAGGTTACAGGAACAACTTGCGACCCACGGATGCCCCTCAAGTTGAAGGGGAAAATTTACAAGTCCGTGATAAGGCCTGTCGTACTTTATGGATCGGAATGCTGGGCAGTGACGAAGACGGATGAAAAAAAATTGCATACAGCGGAGATGAAAATATTGGGATGGATGTGTGGAGTGACGAGAATGGATAAAGTGAGAAATGAGTATATAAGAGGAAGTTTGAAAGTGGCGCCAGTGACAGAAAAGTTGAAAGGAAATCGTTTGTCTTGGTATGGGCATGTAATGAGGAGAGACGAAACGCATGTGACTAAAAGAGTGATGAATATACATGTTGATGGATGGAGAGGCAGAGGAAGGCCAAAGAAAAGATGGATGGATTGTGTGAGGAATGATATGAAAGAGAAGGGAGTGAATGATAGCGTGACGGTTGACAGGGGAGAATGGAAGAAGAAAACGTGTTGCGCCGACCCCAAGTAATATAGGATAAGGGCAGGAAGGTGATGAATTTTCGGACTTTTTCCTTTACTTGTGCTGTGAATGAGTTGCTTCTTGCCAAATTTCATGATTCTATTAATTTATTTGCGAGTATCAAAATATGTCGCATAAATGGCCGTATTTTTTTCTCATTTCGACACGTATTTTTTTTTTAAATTATGACCACTCCTAACCTTTAACAAAGTAGTCCGATTTGGCAGATTCTTGTTTTATTCGGGAAGGTATACCTCGAAGTTGGTCCCATGTAAAATTTATTAACTTTGTTTGGGTAGTTTTTGAGTTACGATTCAATAATACGTATTTTTTCCCACTTTTTATGTGGATGATGTTCAAATTTCTTTTGCAGGTAGTGGTATTCGAATTTTTGTGAGTACCAAACTTCCGAAATTAAAGTAATTTTTCACTTTGTAGCGTTTTTTTTTTTTTTTTAAAAAAAATGTATATTTGTCTAATTGAAATAAATTATTCGATTTGCCGCTTAACCAACAGTATCTTGAGGGTGTTTGCTGAAAGGCTTGATGGGACTACCATGGATAGGTTTATCAAGCTTCATGTTTTACATTGGGCTTGATGAAACTATTTGTGGTCGATGTACATAATAAGTCTTTACCTATGAAATTGCCGTTTTGTATGAAAAAATTTAAACGAATTATTTTCATGCATTTTTTATTTGTATTAATCGAAATAATCACCCATGCAATCAATGCATCTTTGCCAACGCAGTGGCAGTTTATTGATGCCCTTCTTAAAGAAATCAGCTGGACGGAAGGCAACAAATTCTTCAAAGGCATTTTGTACTGCCTCTCGGGTATTGAATTTTTTTCCCGCCATGAAGTTATCCAAATTCTGGAAAAAGTAGTAGTCTGTAGGCGCAAGGTCTGGTGAGTAGGGCGGATGACGGAGAGCTTCCAACCCCAGTTCTTGCAACTTGGAGACCGTCTGCTGTGCAGTATGAGGTCGCGCGTTGTCGTGCAGGAGCAGCGGAGACGAGCGATTGACCAATGCTGGTTGGAGATGTGCCAGCTTCTCCATCATTGTGTTCAGTTCTTCACAGTACACATCTGAAGTAATGCTCACCCCGTTTGGTAAGAAGCTGTGATGAATCACACCGGCGCTAGACCACCATACAGTGACCATCACTTTTCTAGGGGTAAGTTTTCGTTTAGGGCATTGTTTAGGTGCTGAACCAGGATCCAACCAACTTGCTGAGCGCTTGCGGTTATCAAACAGAATCCGTTTTTCATCGCAGGTAACAATGCGGTTAAAAATTCCTTCATTTGTGTGTCTGTTGAGCAGTGCAAGGCACGTCTCGACGCGTACTTCGCGCTGGCGATCATTGAGTTCGTGGGGCACCCATTTGTCAAGCTTTTTTACCTTGCCAATTTGACGCAAATGGACCAATATTGTTTTGACGCTAACGTCGAAAGCGGCTGCTAATTCAGCCGTAGATTGTGTATCATCAGCTTCCACAATCGCCTTTAATTCGTCATTGTCGACCAAAGTCTTCGGACGACCGCGAGGTTCATTTTTCAGGTCGAAATTTCCAGAACGGAAGCGAGCAAACCAATAACAAGTGGTGCGTTGGTTTGTAGTGTTAGCTCCGTAAACGTCGTTGATGTTGCGTGCCGCTTGTGCCGCGTTGCTGCCACGACGGTACTCATATTCCATAATTACTCGAATTTTTAACGTATCCATGATGACGAAAAAGATTGAAATGCGATGAAAATGTAACACTAATCAATAAACAAATGACTACTTTTGGAAAAAAAAATCCATGTTTTTAAAATAAAATTAATTTGAAATTAGAATTCTTAGCCAAACAAAAATTATTTTGATTTGAAATGGCCAGTACTGCAGAACGGCAATTTCATAGGTAAAGACCTAATATTATCAACTTTTTTTTTGTGTTCTAACTATATACTGACATAGTTTAAAAGATAATTTAGACACTAACACAATGTGGGGCCTATATAGTCTGTAAATATCTTTTTTTTTAACCACAAGCTTAATTACAGTTCTTACCTTAATAGCATCATCAGTATAGGGCTGCAACCACGGCAAAGGTCCCACCTTAGACTGCCACACCAGTCTGTAGGGGTTCGCAACATTTAACTGCAACATAGTGTTCGCAACCGTTGCTGCAACTTCGTGAGGGTATGTGTCGCCTCGTGATACGGCCTATAACACGACAAGGTAAATTATTTAAAAAATGTATAAACTAGCGACGCGCCTCTGCTTCGCACGGCTGCAATGTTAGAAATTATCCCACGGGAACGTACTAGCGGGATGAAAAGTATCCTATGTCCTAATCCGTCATGGTCTACCAGTGTGCCAAATTTCATACAAATCCGTTCAGCCGTTTCAGCGTGAATGCGTAACTAACAAAATCACTTTCGCATTTTTTTTTTTTATTTTTTTTTTCTTTCGCTTTTTTTTAGGTGTATAATTATTACAGATTTTTTTTTTTAAATTGGCAAAAATATGACGATAATTGTTGAAGATGTCAGAAAAAATCATGCCGACTGGGAGCTTTACGATAGTACGTTTCCGTGGGATTATTTCCGACCTCCACCACAGATTAATACAGATGGGACACTCCGCAGTTTAGGTATGAAGCTACAAGTACGCGGCGGGCTCATCTCACTGGATCAATTCAGTGTGGGCTGCCGCGCACCGGCCGGCTCGCACGTTAGTTCGATACTCACTCACGCGCCGCGCCGTAAAAGAAGACAACCCTAACGAGTCAAAAGGTATAAGAGTTACGCGGTAGAAAGAGAGGCAACTTATAGGTAATGAAGCGTTGTGCGACCTGAATTGCACGTTATTGTGTCGTAGCAAGAGACGCTTTTTTTTTTTAAATGATTTTGCGGAGTGTCCCATCTGTATTAATCTGTGCCTCCACACGGGCGAAGCCGCGGGTAAAAACTACTATAGCAATACTAACCTTCAGAGGCAGACTGTGTGCAGTGAACAATATAAGAACATCATCTCTAGCATCTTGGTGAAATAATTGCAATTTCTCTAGAATTCTCTCAGCAAACACTTTGGCCAGTAAGGGATGAGTCGCCCACCGCTCTATCAAGCTGAATTGTATGTTTTTTGGTACAGGCCTGCGGAACAAAAAAAAAAAATACTTTTATGAAAAATTTACACATAGAACATAACACGCACACAACACGTACGCGCGCGCATAATACATAATTTATAAAATGAAAATGTAAAGTGGTGGGATCCTGGTGTCCTGAAACACAGGCCAGGAACCTAGCTTAGGCACCAGTCTGCCACAATTAGGGTATTACATCCATTTTTTGAAAAGTGCCTCAATATAATTCTATAGTGCTAATAAACCACAAAAAAAAAACACAAAATTTTTATTCAATCGATAAGTGCCATAAGAATGCATTTAAATTTTACATTTTCAAATTTCGCGCGAAAACGCTGGACGCAGTGGACGCCATATTGCTCTGTGTTCATGACGTCAGTTCGCTGAGTAAACAAACACTTTATATTAGATTATCAGTTGACAATTTTTAATTTAAACAGCCGTATGACGTAATAACATGGCGGCTACTTTCATGGTGTTAGAAAACAGATTAAAAAAACTGAAAACTTTGAATTGAATTTTAAAATTTATATTGTTATTTTATGAACTAAAACTAACATTTTCCAACTGCTTTTTGCCTAAGCTATCTAAATAATATATTTTTAGAATTTTGCTCATCTAGAGTAAAATACCGTATTATGTATCACTGTCGAATCTGACCTATGTTAAATAATTTATGTTTATTGTGGTGAGAAAATAAAGCTGATTGATTGATTTATAGAAGGTGTAATTTAAATAACGCCAACCCGTTATACTTTTCATACAAACGCTCGTATGTAATTATGGCGTCGTAACACATGTTTCTTTGAAATGTTTGAACTAATAAGTATCTTGTGCACTATATCTAAGTTTCTACGAAAGCAAAAAATAAAAATTTGAAGAAACAAATTCAGTATAAGCATCCAAAAATCTGCTTTTTTGCACAAATTTTACCTGAATTTTGGCCGTTCATAATGTACTCATAAATTGTAAAAGTAAAGAAAACATCTTCGTAGAAACCTCGCACATGTATTGGAGATTCTAAATGACAAACATTTATTTCACAAACTTGTAAGGCTTAGGTACTCAAAAACACGTATTTCCTGGAACAAGTTTTATGAAATTTCCGAACACTATTTTTCGTTCCAGGTTATCGCGTTGTCACTTGCTCGTTAGTAGTTCTCACTTGCGCTTGGACCGAGAAGGGCCCTCGTTAAGGGGTCATTGTACTCATCATAGTGAACAACTTTTAATATGGGACCAAGCCTGAAATCGACAAAAAAATCGGCTGTTGCCTACATTTTGAAGAGTTATGTGAACATAAATGTACGGAACAACTGATTTTGATTTTAACTGATTTGGTGCATTGATAAAAGTTGTTCATAATAATGAGTACAATGACCCTTTAAGATGTTGTGCGTTATTTAAATTATACCTTATATTATTGACTACCAAAAATAAAACTCGCTTGCAAGGACTATAATGAAAATAGTAAATAAATCGGCCAAGTACTATCGCCATACATCAAGTATACATATCCAGTATTAGCTGACCTCTCATTGTACGGAAATCCTATACAATGCGAGATCAGCTTATACTGGAAATTATAGCTTGATCTGTAGCCGTGTGTATGAGTCGCACTTGCGCACTAAGGGTTCCGTACCACTCGTGTACTTTTAACGAATGGAGATATGGAGATCTCCTTTGGATTTGAACTTTTTTATAAGCTTTTTTAAAGTTAAATTTGCCCCACTTCCCGGTGTTCGAATGAGCTGAAATTTGGCATACGTATGTAAAATCGGTGACATTACAATATTTTACCATCGAGCTGATCTGATCGAGTTGTAGGTCGTAGGTTCGAACCCTTAGAGGCACTTTACTTTGTGTAAATTATTTCATCACCACTGCTCTCAAAACGGTGAAGGAGAACATCATGAGGTAACATGACATGGGACATCTACCAACCCGCACTGGGTTCACGTGGTGGATTACAGCCCACTCCCTCTCACTGAGAGGAGGCCTGTGTCCCAGCAGTGGGAATGTTATAGGCTGATTATGCTTATTCATTTACCTTGTTTTGTAAAAGTCTGCAATGGCGTTCAAACTGGATCCCGTAGTAGCACAACTGTATTGAGGATACTGTGAGAATATTACCGCTCTTTCTACACCATCCCTGTAATAGGAAACAAAGAAATTAAATTGACTCGTGGCTAAGTAATAACAGCCGCACGGGTCGATCCATCAGGTTAAGCTACGCTTGCCGGGGTTGTATCTTTACATACCGAGACTCCTCCGTGCCTCGGAAAGCACGTGAATCCTCGTGAAGTCCCAGCTGTAATTCGTGGATCTTTGACAGTTGTTACGGGTCGTCAGAAGGCCGAAAGTCTGACAAACAGTCTTACCAAGGGGTATCGTGATACCCAGTAACTGAGTTGTGGAGGTGGAGGTCAGATGGTAGTCGCTCCATGTAAAATACTGGTATTCAGCTGCATCCGGTTAGACTGGAAGCCGATCCCAACATAGTTGGGAAAAGGCTAGGCAGATTGATTGTATGTACTATCGGCAAAACTTAAGCATTCTCAGTTTAGAAAATATTTCTGCAGAAGCGCAGCTAGTCACAGACCATATGCCTTCCTGGTTTTGCCCAATTAGAGACAACATTTGTGTGAGTAAAGGGCGTGTAACAAAAAATAACAACAACCATTAGCAACAAATCAAATCAAAAACAAACGTGCGTCCTATTGGTCAAAACGCATACATCGGACGATCGAGTGGTGAGCCGTGCTACGCTATTATGGCCTTAAAGTCAAAGTAACATCATAATCGGGAACTAAAAATTCATACAATAGCGATCCCGTCATGACGTCACTCTTGGTCACGTGGCACCGCTTGACAATGGACGAGAGCAAGCCGATGTACAACGGGTTACGATAGAGACAAAATCAATCTGCCTAGCCTTTTCCCAACTATGTTGGGGTCGGCTTCCAGTCTAACCGGATGCAGCTGAATACCAGTATTTTACATGGAGCGACTGCCTATCTGACCTCCACAACCCAGTAACTGGGTAATACGATACCCCTTTGGTTAAGACTGGTTGTCAGACTTTCGGGCTTCTGACGACTCGTAACGACTGTCAAAGATCCACGAATGACAGCCAGGACCAACGGCTTAACGTGCTTTCCGAGGCACGGAGGAGTCTCGGTATGTAAAGATGGTCACCCATCCACGGACAACCCCGGAAAACGTAGCTTAACCTGATGGATCGACCCGTGCGGCTATTATTACTTAGCCACAAGCTCCTCGGTTACGATAGAGACAGATATAGGAAAAATGCGTCAGCGAGAACGAGATGAAGGAATATTGCACATTTTATTTAGTTTTCACCTGCTCAACTTACTGTATTGTATGTATTCGATCTTTTATATTCCTATAATAATTTTAGAATGATAGTATCTAATTTAGTTGAGTTTATTTCTCTAAAACATTGAAAGTTGTGATAGCTTCTTTTTGTTTCTGCTATTTGACGATAGATGGTGTTTAATTCAGTAAAGGAAAGACTTTAATTTTGAAGTGAACAAATTAATTTTTACTTTATTGGTGAGTATGTAAGTTGAAACCGGCTTCTCTCTTACTTTTGTTCACACCTGGGCACTGGTATATTATTCAGAAAACTTACTCTTCAAGCTCAGTGAAGGCATCCTCCGTGAAGGGAGGCACATATCTGAAGCTTACATAGTGTTTGTGTGGCGCTGTTGAGGGATGTAACCTGTCCAGTGCTTCTACTAGTAATTGGCCTGAAAATTGCAAATAAAAAAGTAAGTTCACAAAACGCAAACCCGACTACTGAAAAAAAAAAAACAACCGACTTCCAAAACAATACTTCAAAGTGAAAAATAACTTAATTTCGGAAGTCGGTGTCTTTCGATCTGTATTTTAGTTTTTGCCACCGACTTCCGAAATTAAAGATATTTTTCACTTTGTAGTATTTTTGGAAGGCGGTTGATTTTTTTATAAATAAGTTTTTTATTTTTCACTTTTTAGTGGGTCAGTCTGTAATTTATCTAAGTTACAATAGCCTAGTATCAACTGCTCGTCACCTTTTACAAAATATTGCTTTTCCCGATACAAGGACGTTAATTGTTGAGGAGTTCTCTCAGTAAGGAACCAGGAGAACTGGAACTGATGGTGAAGTCACCATCAGCTCCTCTTCAACATATGTATTGTGACGTGATTAGCAATAATCTAATCGCAACCCGTGAAATATGTATTATTGAGTAGTTGCGATGGCCATATGTGGTCTTCCTCATCAGTTCTACTTCATCAAATGGTGCTTTCCGGGATCAAATGCACGAGTTACTATAAATAATACCCAAATCGCTATAGGTGTGCCTATAAAATTTGAAGGTTCCCCTCGATTTCTCTGGGATGCCATCATCAGATCCTGGTTTCCTTATCATGGTACTACCCTTGGAATAGCTCCTTTCCAAAAAACCAATTTCCACTTTTACTTATTTTTAACAATTTAAACATATTTATTTACTTAAACAATACTTATGATATTTGTAATGTGCTCGTCAAGACCTTTCTTTAGATATCAAACATGTCATTATTATCTCAATTTATTTTTTTACGTGGTCAGAATTTTACGTGTAAAGTCCACCATATTAAATTTAGGGAGAATTTGTATAGCCTATGTCACCCGGACCATTATTACGAATCTATTGATACCTCATTCATTAACATCGGTTCAGTAATTTAGGTGGAACACACGTAAATACATACTTATATACATACATAGACTGCTAAAATCATAACCCTTCCTTTTGGCTTTGCCGTAGTTGGGTAAAAATAAAATAAAGAATAATGTTTCTATAAGGTGGATTATTTAAATGATTCTCTAAAACTTTTTGATATTCTAATAATGATGATTGCCTTTTTAACCGACTTCAAAAAGGAGGAGGTTTTTTTTTATGTATGTTCCCCGAATACTCGAAGATGGCTGAACCGATTTGGATTATTTTTTTTTTGTTTGAAAGGGTATACTTCCCAGGTGGTCCCATGATCATGAAGTCAGGATCTGATGATGGGATCCTGGAGAAATAGAGAGAACTCTTCCAATTTCATAGGCACACTTGAAGCGATCTGGATAGTTTTTGGAAGAGTACTTTCTTGGAGTGGTCCCATTTCAATTTGGTGAAGATCTGATGAAGAACTTCTGAGATAGGCAACGGAACTCCTCAATAAATGATAGCAAATGGACTGGGATTGCTGAAATCGTATGTCTGTTTGTTGTTCACACCAGTTCATAACATAACATCACGCCAGTACGCTGTGAAGGGGCAAGCACATGTGAACCACTAAAAAGTGAAAAATAAAAACTTTTTTACAAAAAAATACAACCGACTTCCAAAAACAACACTACGAAGTGAAAAATAACATTAATTTCGGAAGTCGGTGTCTGATTAATCAGGTTGTATTTTTTTGTAAAAAAGTTTTTTTATGTTTAGGGTATTACTAAGACTCCGCTGTCCGTCCGTCTGTCTGTCCGTCTGTCACCAGGCTGTATCTCATGAACCGTGATGGTCAGACAGTTGAAATTTTCACAGATGATGTATTTCTATTGCCGCTATAAGAAAAAATACTAAAAAACAGAATAAAATAAATATTTAAGGGGGCTCCCGTACAACAAACGTGATTTTTTTGCCCTTTTAATAGATAATGGTACGGAAACCTTCGTGCGCGAGTCCGACACACACACCGCACTCGCACTCACCACACTACACACACTCCACACACACACGCACTCACACTCCACACACACACGCACTCACACTCCACACACACACGCACTCACACTCCACACTCCACACACACACGCACTCACACTCCACACACACACGCACTCACACTCCACACACACATATACACTCACACTCCACACACACATACACACACACACTCGCACTTTGCCGGTTTTTTTTACTCAATGATGTTCACTCAAATGTCTCGCTGATGGTGGCTGGTGTTTTGGATCATTAAGAGGGCTGTCACATTTTGTCACCTCTGACACTCACATGCAACCAAATTTTTAAAATTGTTAAATGAAAAGATGCTTTTATGAAAAATGTAATCATTTAGCGGACTAGTAAATAATCTTAAGGGGGATGCGCTGTGGTAGCCCGCGAAATTAATTTTTTTTTGGGTTTTATGCAATTCGCAGGTCCGTGTCAGGTTGTATCTTGATCAAAATATGATACGCGACAATAAAACATATGTATTTACATAATTTTAACCATGAAAATCATCAATACCTCTATAAGTCAGATTTCGTGCAGATTCGTCGAACGAACGAAATCTAACGACTCTGCACGAAATCTAACTTAGAGAGATGTAAGTATTGATGATTTTTATGGCTAAAATTATATACATACATATGTTTTATTGCCTCGTATCATATGTTGATCAAGATACAACCTGACACGGACGCATAAAATGCAAGAAAATTTGAATTTCGCGGGCTGCCACAGCGAATCGTCCTTAACACGACAATCACGGTCGAAATGTAATATGGCTCTTAAGGGAAATGCGAGCGGCGAGACTTTCAAAGATTAGGCATTTGAAGAAACTATTGTTATTTTATAAACTGAAGCATTAATAAACTTCTATTTTCTTTGTAAGGTTTCACAAATGCTGGCTGTCGAGAATCAGGTGGCAGCGAATTATATTAGTGCTACAGCTGCTGCAGTAAACTAGCAACATACTAAGGTTAGTCCTGGCTATGTTCTAACGGCCGCGACACGAGCTGTAGCTCGGAGGTTCGAATCCAGACAGGCTCTTTACTTTATGTAAATTACTTCAACACCACTGCTCTCAAAACGGTGAAGGAAAACATCGTGAGGAAACCGGCATGTCCTAGGACCAAAAATTCGCAGACATGTGACATCTACCAACCCACACTGGGCCCGCGTGGTGGATTATGGCCCACCCCTCTCAGAGAGAGGAGGCCTGTGTCCCAGCAGTGGGAACTTTATAGTCTGAGTATGCTGTCTTAGACTAAGAAAGTAAGAATGGTTCTTGGGCTAGGGATAGTCCGAAGCTACGGTTAGTTTTAGGCTAAGCATGTAATCATCCAAGACTAAAATGATTGTCCTTACCTTGACTATTAGTCCACTTGAGTATAGGGGATCCGCCTCCAATCTCCATGTACTTCTTCTGTACTTCCTCTGTTCTTCTGGAAGCTATCCAGGGTCCCAACTTACTCTGTATAGGCAGCTGGATCATGTCACGATCTGTCATGATGCGGTGTAGGTAGTCACCGACCTGGAAAAATGTAAACGGTAGCAAATGTAAGGGGGAGTGGGAGACGAAGTGTCGGTCGTCCGGCGGCGAGATGTGCGGACGACAATGGTGCCGATTGTGTTGTGCACAAACTAGACTTAATTTCGGCTATTGCTAACTTTTTCTCTCTAACATAATAAGAAAGAGTCAAATTTAGTTGGAACTAATATTTCCATAGAAAGTTTAGACGACACGTAAAAACACGGTGAAGCGCAAGCCGTAAACTAATATTACATCTCTAACTTAATTCATAGCTATAGCTGTCCTTTTCTCGCGCTGCCTGCTAGTAAAAGATAGCGATTCTCTAATTTTAGTTTAGTTATTGAACAAGAGAATCGGCACCATTGTTGCCATCGTGGGTAGAACCTGAACGAGGCTGGCAAAGAAGCGTGGAGATTGGCACAAGAAAAGAAGAGGCCTATGCCCAGCAATGCGTGAAGTCGGGCTGTGGATGATGATGATAGGAGACCAAAAAAAAAGATGGATGGTGTAATTGAAATAACTGAAAACCTCTTAAATCGTTATTTCCCCTTCTTTCTTTTCTTTCTTTAGTTAATAGATAAAAATCCCAATTATACGGTTAACGTATACGCTAACCGTATATTTGGGTTTTTTTTCTTTAAATTTACGCCATCTAGTGACCATTTTCGTCACAATTGTGGAAGCACAACTTGTATTATGATACAAGTGGCGCCCGTTATCGATGAACTGTCAATTGTTTTGAATTGCCATATTGTATGTATTTATTTTTTCTTTCTGGGGGGCCACACAAGAAACGTGATTTTTTCGGCGATTGTTGCTCGACCTTAATAATCGCTGTATCTCTTGAACTGTACAGTACGGCTGATTTATCTTGGCAGGTCCGAACTTCGTGCACAAGGCTGCGCAGAAAAATTTTTTAGGAACCAAATGGTGACATGAGGCGAGTGTGAGTGAGAGACAGTGTTGCCGTTTTAGCCACTTTGTGGCTAGATCTAGCGGATTTTCGACGGTTTTAGCCAAAAATTAATCTGTTTTAGCCACCTATATGAATCTAGCTACTTCTGGCTACTTTTTTGATTATTACTACATACCTACTTTTATTACTGTTTTGCCACCTGAAGATTTAACAAAAGTCACAAAAACGGTCAAACCAACTGAAATACCATCCATAATATCATACATTAACGAAGAGATTCCAGAATTTCCAGATGACATTGTAAACTTTCAAATTGATTATTAATGTTTTACTAAAAAAACTAATTTTAATGTTTTTAATGTTTTTGTTTTTTTGTTTTTTGTTTTACTTGTAACCAGTTTTTAATCATTTTTAAACAACAATATTAAATACTGTTTTATTAAATCCACTTATCCCCATCCCTATATATTAAAATTATATTAACAATATTAATAGGATAAAGTAAGCCAAAAATACTTTAGCCACTTTTAGCGAAATTTCGAAAGTAATTTAGTTACAAAACTAGCAACTTTTTTTTTGATGTAGTCACAAACTAGATGGTCCTAACGGCAACACTGGTGAGAGAACATGCGCGAAACTTATCAGCTATCATCGTTTTACTTGTTGTACTATCTTTTGTTATTGTTCCGAAATATTTTTTTTAAATTTTTTTTTTTATTACTTTCAAGTGCTTAAGATATATCGGCCGTATTGGCCGAGTGTGTATTAGGTAGAAACATAAAAAAACGATGGTACCGAACACATAGTGTGAAATGCCATCGCAATCCAATACAAAAAACCGGCCAAAAAAATCCTAGTGAATTCTCGTCTTCAAAAAGCTGATACGTTTTTTTTAATAATTATCGTTCATTTTCTTAATTCGGAGGTCACAATGTCATCAAAATTCTCTGTTTTATCTCTCTGTCTTAATAAACGGTTTGTTTCATAATAACAATGCATCATAATAATTACATGTATTTAATCATTAGATTATTTTAATTCCAAAATTTAGATTATTAAAAAAATGGGGGGGCTGGGTAACTTAAGGACGCTGTTACAAATGGGTAGTCAAATCATTACTTTTTTAAATAGGTACATTTTCTCAATAAATGTACCAAAGTAAAAGTTTTCACTCCGGTACCTTTATTGAGAAACTGTACCTATCTAAAATTATATTTTTAGTTCAGAAACGTACCATGCACATCTATCAACAGTTTGGCCATAAAAGATTTTAAGAATGTAAAGCATTTTATTTAATAAACATACTTCTGTGTAAAAAAGTATTGATTTGACTACCCATTTGTAACAGCATCCTTAAATTTAAAAAAACTTTTTTACAAAAAAATACAACCGACTTCCAAAAACAACACTACAAAGTGAAAAATAACTTTAATTTCGGAAGTCGGTGTCTAGTTAAATGTAGTTTCGTTTTTTGCCACCGACTTCCGAAATTAAAGTTATTTTTCACTTTGTAGTGTTGTTTTTGGAAGTCGGTTGTATTTTGTTGTAAAAAAGTTTTTATTTTTCACTTTTTAGTTGTGTACCTACCCCACACAAATTCTAATACCACTACCTGCAAAACAAACTAGAACATCATCCATATAAAAGTGTGGAAAAATACGTATTATTGAAGCTAACTCAAAAACTACCGAAGCAAAGTTAATCAATTTTATATGGGACCAACTGTGATGTATACCCTCTCGAATAAAACAAAAAAAAAAATCCAAATCGGTCCAGCCATCTTCGAGTAATCGGGGAACATACATAAAAAAAAATAAGAAAAAAAAAAGGTTCCGACGAATTGAGAACCTCCTCCTTTTTGAAGTCGGTTAAAAATTGGGATATGGGTCTACAAGCCCTACATGTCAGTTCAGTCTTATATGTATCTATTAAATTATTAGTCACACTAACAATCATATATTGTTGGTCTAGTCTAGATAAACAGGGTATTAACACAAAAAAGCCGGAGAGTGATTTGAAGTTTTCAAATCAATATATTTTCATTTCTATAATAAATTGGTTAACCTCACCACTTATATATATTTTTTTAAACTAAGGGCTTATTTCACGATGTCCGAATAGCCACTACTCACCGAATAAATTCAAATATGGAACAGAATTTGTATGAAATTATCTGCCAAGTAATAATTAAATATAGGTATTAAAAAGGAGGAGCTCGTGGCTAAGTAATAACAGCCGCACGGGTCGATCCATCAGGCTAAGCTACGCTTGCCAGGTGGGTCCGTGGACTATCTTTACATACCAAGACCCCTCCGTGCCTCGGAAAGCACGTTAAGCCGTTGGTTTGGTCCCGGCTGTCATTCGTGGATCTTTGACAGTCATTACGGGTCGTCAGAAGCCAGAAAGTCTGACAACCAGTCTTACCAAGAGGTATCGTATTACCCAGTAACTGGGTTGTGGAGGTCAGATAGGCAGTCGCTCCATGTAAAATACTGGTATTCAGCTGCATCCGGTTAGACTAGAAGCCGACCCCAACATAGTTGGGAAAAGGCTAGGCAGGTGATTGAGGTATTAACAATAAATCTGGATATGGGGCAGATATAGAATAGTTGCCAGTTATATATTTCATCTCAAATAATGATATTATAAAGAGTATAAATTGAACTACCATGTCATGTTTAGTTTTTAGAGATAGATAAACTTTGCCAAAAAGGTTATCAAAAAATGATTTTGGATTTTTTCCCGTCTTCGTTGTGCGTGTCGGTCCACGCACAATGAAGGGTTCCGTAATTGGGATGAATTTATCCTCAAAATAAAGTTAATATTGTAGTTGAAAAACATGTTCTCTCATATCTACATCCATATACATCACATTCAATTCTCCATGTACAATTGTTGTACTTACTTAAGTTAGTAATTGCAAAAAAATATGTTTTTATGTGATAAAACTACAAATTAACGATTTTCGGACTTTTCCCGTTACTCATGCTAGGGACCTTACTTCTTGGCAAATTTTATGATTCTAAGTCATCGGGATCCGAAGTACCCTATAGGTTTTGATTTATTTGCGAGTATCAAAAAATATTTTATTGCGTTCAGCTTTAGCTTCAAGGGACCGTAGATTTGATATTAATTTCAACTTGATACCTCCACGCGTTCCTGAGAAGAAAGGCCTTGACAGAATGACAGACAGACGGACAGACGAAAGAGTAATCCTATAAGGGTTTCGTTTTACCTTTAGAAGAAACGGAACTCTAAAAGTTGAAAATTAGGTAACATAGAACTGATGACCTGTTTCAGGTCAAAAACACTTTGAAATTTTGAATCAAATATTCCAAAAACAAGACATATTGGTGCCGATTCTCTTGTGAACGCACTAAACTAAAATTAGAGAACCGCTATCTTTTACTAACAGGCAGCGCGAGAAAAGGACGTCTATAGCTTCATAGCTATAGACGTCCTTTTCTCGCGCTGCCTGTTAGTAAAAGATAATAATAAATAAATAATAAATAATAAATTAATTTTAGTAATTTTAGTTCGAGTGAAAGTTGGAGATGTCAAACTAGTTCACGCCTTGCGCTTCACCGTATTTTTAGTCGACATGTTTTTACGTGTCGTCTAAATGTCTATGGAAAAATTAGTTCTAACTAATTTGACAGCTCTAATTTACTTCCGTCTCTTTCTTGTCATAATAGAGAGAAAAAGTTAGCAATAGCCTAAATTAAGTTTAGTTTGTGCACAACAGAATCGGCACCATTGTTGATTAAAACAAGATCCAGTCTAATGCCGCGTTCCCACGACCCATCGAGGCCCATGCCTGCCGAGCATTTCCAGGGCAGTGTTGCCGTTTTAGCCACTTTGTGGCTAGATCTAGCGGATTTTCGACGGTTTTAGCCAAAAAATAATCTGTTTTAGCCACCACAATTAATTTAGCTACTTCTGGCTACTTTTTAGATTATTACTACATACCTACTGTTTTGCCACCTGAAGTATTAACAAAAGTAACAAAAACAGTCAAACCAACTGAAATACCATCCATAACATCATACATTAACGAAGAGATTCCACAATTTCCAGATGACATTGTAAACTTTCAAATTGATTTTTAATTTTTTACTTAAAAAAATTGTAATTTTCCACATCCCTATATATTAAAATTATATTAACAATATTAATAGGATAAAGTAAGCCAAAAATACTTTAACCACTTTTAGCGGAATTTCGAAAGTAATTTAGTAACAAAACTAGCAACTTTTTTCTTTGATGTAGCTACAAACTAGATGGTCCTAACGGCAACACTGTTCCACGGATCATCCCATACATTCGATCGGACGGGCGACGACAGGCCACCGCAGGCCGAGTGTTCCCACGGCCTGTCGGCCTGGCCTGGCGCGCTCTGGCCTGTGAGAAAGTGGGCCGTGGGACAGCAGCATAAGATGGACTTATTATGGAAAAGGATTTACTACAATTCCAATCCTAATGGGGTTGTGTTGTGCTATTACATTCATCAGCAAGTTTTCATTTTATGTTGAGTTTAACCAGAAAAACATTTAAATAATAAAGTTTAATCATCATCTGCCTAGCCTTTTCCCAACTATGTTGGGGTCGGCTTCCAGTCTAACCGGATGCAGCTGAATACCAGTATTTAACATGGAGCAACTACTTATCTGACCTCCACAACCCAGGTACTAGATAATACAATACCCGTTGGTAAGACTGGTTGTCTGGTTGTCAGTCGTCCGGGCTTCTGACAACCCATAACAACTGTCAAAGATTCACTAATGACAGCCGGGACCAACGGCTTAACGTGCTTTCCGAGGCACGGTGGGGTCTCGGTATGTAAAGATGGTCACCCATCTACGGAATAACCGCGGCTAGGATAGCTTAACTTGATCGATCGACCCGTGTGGCTGTTATTACTTAGCCACAAACAAGCCCTTCAAGTTTTATAGCAAAAATTACAAAAAAAAAAAAAAAACAACTTAATTTACATAATAAAAACCCCTAAGTTTACCTGATGAATGTCAGTAGGTCCACCCATGTTGAGCATAACAATAGCAGTCTTTGGTTTCTCCGGTTTTTGGTAACTTCTTCCAACTGAGTAACATGCTGTCCTAGGCGTCTGAGTGAAAGCTGTGCGACCTGTAACCACAGGATTTTAAAACATAGTCATGTATTCAAATTAGGCTGAGAATCAGCAATTTTTTGACGTCAAAATTACATAAGACAGTCCACCATTACGCCTGCCATTCACTTATTCCTAGTGGCTGGGAAGAAGTGGCGCAAGAAACTCCCCAGTAACACAACTGACTGTTAAGTTGGAAGATGTTGACTCTATGCAATGGTATATAACGTGCCGCTGCTTTGACGACATTAACTTGACACGCGTATACAGCTCCGCGTTTTCGTTTTATAAAGATATTTTAATTTCATTACACGTTATTATTTATTGATTTATTTACAATTTTCTAAAATAGCATCTTGGAACAACCTGTCGCGCAGAGATAAAATTAAATGAATGAGAAAAAAATGGTCACGCCACTCGAGGTTTTTCTGGGGGTTGTGCAAAAAAAAAATCATTCATGAAGCTACTCACAGCTGGGTCAGAACAATAGACAAACTATGACAAAAAAAAGTCAAAGTTAAAGACCTTACCAGCTGACATAGAACAATAGTATCATGAATGAGTCCTTTTCATAGAGTGATCCTAATTTTGATTATTATTTTATTTTTTAGTTTGTTTAAAAAATTTTTTTTTTCAATTTATTAGTTATTTAATCTTATTATAATTTTTATGATTCTTTAGTTAATGTCGCTATTATTAGCAGCGGCACATTGTATAAGTAATAAAATTTACAAAACAAAGAGAGAAAAATATTAACTTTGTTAAATTAAATTATTTACCATGTGTCGGCTATCACATGCCAATATACCTACTGAAAATACATTGACAACTAAAGTTGAGCCTAAAAAAAAGCGAAACTGATTAAGTTAAATATCTGCCTCCAACTATCATTGTAGATAAAGGCTCTCCTCATTATCATCTGCCTAGCTTTTTCCCATGTTGGGGTCGGCTTCCAGTCTAATCAGCAGTATTTTACATGGCGCAACTGCTTATCTGATCTCCACAACCCAGTTACTGGGTAACACAATACTCCTTGGTAAGACTGGCTGTCTGGAAGGCCTCTTCTCTTACAAAGGAGTAATACGATTTGTTTTTTTTGCTGTATGGTATTGATTTTTAAGTTTTCAAACAATGTTTATGAAATTGAAAACACACTTGATATTTGCTAGGCTTTTCCTGTCATAATTCGTAACTTGTAAAAAACATCAAGTAATAAAAAGTTAAAGAATTAAATTCACGATTAAATTATCATTTTAATTATATACCTACTAGGAGTTAACAATGTCAGGTCAGTGGGTCGTCTTAGGGGCGGTCATATTAGAAATATACCCCTTCAACACAGTTACGAAAAATAAAACATGAAAACTTTCCATAATAATATAATGAATAAAGATTACGAAATTTTTACATAACTGTAATTTTGTGGGTCATGTTTATCGCTTAGCGTAATATTTATAATAAGGTATTGATACAATTGTTACCAACAATAATCGGTGACAAATACTGAAAGTAAAAGTATACACATACGGCACAATTTTATGGTAATTTCCATGTAAAACTGAGACGTACAAAAATGTGAGGTTTGTACTTACATATTGAGGTAAGCATTTTAATGACTGACACTAACACAGGAATGTTTTAATGAATTCGTAAATTTACGAATGCTTCAAAATAAATGCAATAAGTTTATTTTTTGAATTTGTTAATTATTCTCACGCATCAACACTAGCCGGGCCCGGATTAATTAACTAAGACAGGATTGACTTTGACAAATACTGACTGAAATGCTGATAGTGCGATAGTGACTGACAATGACAATCCATCTGACAATCACAGAACAGACAAGACAATTGGCCGAATGAACGAATGATAATCGATTCGATTGAAATGACCTCATGGACCTAATCGACTTACCATGTCTTAGTCTAGAATATCTTTTTTTTTGGTCAATTTTACGGTCTAGTATTCTACTCTAGTCCATTATTATGGTGAAGTTTTGTGGCTGTATTAACCTAACTAGATAGGACAAAGCTGACATGATCAAATTGTTTGCATTTTTCGTTTTGGCCACGGAGAGCAAAATCTTGCAAACAAAGCAACACCATGTGAGTTCATCTTCTTATTCTCTAAGACGCGGCTAATATCGTCGCTAAATATTCAATCAGGGTGAGTGTTTCGACTCGACGCACTATGGTGCTTTTTTTTAGCGTGTCGTGCTACAGGGTCGGGTGGGTCGGGTGTTACGAATTTACGAAGTGGAATGGCCGATGGGTCCTAAATCAAAATTCATACGTAGTAATTGTGCTTCAAACACTGTGTTTAAACTCCACATAAGCAAATAATCATAGCTTATTTTATTGTGTTTGGTCGAGAAGTCCACAGTGGAACTAGGAGGACAGGTGACTGCATATTTCTGCGCTGGTATATTTTACACTGTTTCCAAGTATCGTCAACATGTTTGTATATAGACGCCAGCAGGTCAAGCCACCCGATACTTGTCAAATTTTCCCAATCAACCTTGAACCTAATGCTTTAGCGATAAAGATGAAAATCTATTAAGTACTTAAAAAAATTTGACAGATTGTAGTAGCTTGATGTGCTGGCGTCTATACATACACAGGGAAATGATAAACAAACGAAACAATAATAGATTGGCATAATAAAAATAATCTAGGTTTAAAATGAAGTTATTTAAACTAAAAAAAGCTAAAGTCATCCATTTTCCCCAGCGGATACAGCAAGATAATCTAATCACTAAATATAATGGCCAAACCGTAAACATAACCTCAGTGGTATAATTCTTAGGAGTACCTGAAATTTTTCGCGAAGTTTAAATAACGCTAACAACTAAACAGCGTGAAAAACGACACTAGTTCTAAAGACGGTAATTCGGGCCATTACCCAATGCTCGCTTAAAATACTTAGTACCAACGGTAAGTAAAGGGCAAAAGGGCGCCACGGCGCGGCGCCACCAATGGAGAGGCAAAAGAAATGCATGACATGGCCGCCTTTCCTAAGGTTGTTACTGCGAGTGCATGAGGGAGCAAGCAATCGTTTGACAGCACATCTACCAATCATCTACCACAAAACTAGGCACTCAACATGGCGACCGATTATGCATCTTAGACATGATTTTGACGTCACACAAGTGATGCCAAATTTAGTCCTTGACAAACATTTAGATGTCCCTCTTTTCATATTAAGCCTCGTATCCACTACGCAACATTTGGCGCGCGACATGTGGCACAACATGTTACTCAACATGTTGAAAGTTAGCGCAGAACTTTTGTTTAGCAACGTTGTCTGTCTCTCATTTTATATATTATACTAGTCTATGTGCTCAACTGCATGATGCGCGGAAACAAACAAGCCGCGCGTCATATTGCGCGCCAGCTAGCAACGTCGCGCGCTGTTGTACAACGTTGCCGAACATGTTGAACATCATGTGTTGCTTAGTGGATACGAGGCTTTATTAATTAATTAATAAATCATTTGTATTGCAGAATAATACAATCCATACATTGTTGATAAACAGTTTAAGCAGCTCTTGATTAGTTAAAAAGAGACAAAACGCTTTATGACATGTGTGTGTCGATATGTATAACTATTATTACTATAGTAGAATATGCCTTTCCATAGGTTTATATCTCAATGTTTTTCCTAGCTAGGTTTGACGCAGTTTCGCTCCGCAAAAGCTCATTTTTGGTTGTATAAAAAAAAACATTTCGTAATTTATTAATAGTACCTAGTCTATGGTAAAAATTGTCTGTGGTCTATTTACATCAACGTCAAAGTATTATTTTTTGTGATTGTGAAAGTTATCGTTTAATTATTTATTTACTTATTTAAAACAATAATTTAATTAATTATTCAGAAAAATACGAAGATGACTTGTCGCAACGCTTCGCACGCGGGCAGCTGGTACACGGAGAATGGTATGTAAACTAAAATAAAGTTTTAGTATCGTAATCTTACCTGGATTAATCGATGGGATTAATATTGATTTCGTCGTGAAAAAATTTACAAGAGGAAGTGCTTGAAGAGATTCACAGTATTTTAAAGGATAAAAAAAAGTCTAAGGGCATCTTTAAAAGTCAAAAGGCTATTGACCTTTGTTTTGAAACCTATAATTAAATTCTTTGTCTTTCTGGAAGTGATTTACAAAGATCCTTTGGTAAAACATTCTTGTAACAATGACCGTCGGCATACATCAATGACTGTCGTAGAGTTATGAGAAAAAAAACATTGTTTATAACCTAGCAAGCAAAACAAAGAATGTTGTGAGAAAATTGATTACTATTGAAATATAAAAGTTAAAAAATGTTACTTATTCCCGCCCTTATACTGTATTGTAACAACTTCGGTATTGATTTACAAAAATAATAAATGACCTGTTGACCTATGTAGTCTGCCTAAAAATAAAAAAAAAAGACAATAGATTTTTATCATGAGTCTTTTTGCTTGCGTTCGGAAATTAAACTGTATGTATACCACAGAGCATGTAATGTAGTGTTATACAATAAATAGGCGAGGTGTCACAATCATATTCGCTTGAAATTCGTAGTTTAATTATTTTATTTTTTCCGGCCATACATCGTTGTAGCGGACAGCGGCCCTATCCACTATCCATCTAAAGTAAGATGGAGTCGCTTTTCCTACGAAATGTATGGGAAAAGCTTTTCGCGGTTTCTGACTTTTCTGCATTATTATCATAACGTTTTATAGGTAAGTGTTTTCAACTTTTATTAGAGTGTGTTTATAAATAATTTGTGAGTCACTGTTAGCAGTGCAGTGTCATAAAGCTAGATGATATTGCAAGAATGAGTGCGACTATTACTCATATCATACTATAAAAAGATTGTACAAAGAACGTGAACAATCAGTTCCTCTTTTGTTATAACATCATTGAATCAGTTGTTAATTTAAAAATCAAATATTTTTATTATTTTTGATTCTGAAACATTTTTTTTTTTATCATCATCACATCATTACAAAACAAAAATCAATCAAAAATCATTACATTTCCGAACGAAAACGGAAATCGCGGTTGCCATGACAATGACAGCCATTTCAAACAAACGTCAATTCAACTGCTAAGGAAAAGTGATCGCATTAATTTGGTATTATTGTAAACATTAACCATTTTATTAAAAAAATGTCCGATAAAACGAAAATATCGGCTGCGTCATCTAAAACGTCGTTAAAAATTAAGCGGCAATCAACAGTTAGCGCGCAGCCTACATCATCACGAGCAAAATTCGTTGCAACTAAAGAAAAAAATGTTCCCCGTTCGATTCCGAAGAAAAATAATGCAAACACAACTATACTTGATGCGGATATCACAAACTTGAAACAAGAACAGCAGGGGTTTCCGGATTTTGAAACTGAAAACCGTCAAGTTGCGTACGGTAAATTTTTACGTGCTATGCTCGAAGAATGTCTAATTGACGAGAAAATTGAACGCGAAGAGACGATATTAGACTTGCACATGTCCGAATTAGCTGATAGATTCATGAAAACTATGGATCAATTGGATAAAACTAATAAGAGATTGAAAAATATATCCTTTGTTGTTGAGCAAAAGAGGTTGGTAGTGTATTCCTTGCTTTTATATTATTTTGAGGAAGAATGTTGATCTGATGAGTACAGTGACTTGTCTTTCTGTTACTGCTTCCTGGTTTGTGAATGGGCATCAGACAGAGTATTAGTTAATTCTTGTTGGTCTCTTAAATGTAATAAAAAAGCTCTATCCTTATTTTTTAACTTCCTTGCTATAGGGAGAGATGAACAATTTTATTTTGAAAAATCTTAAATATAATACTAAAATATTGAATATATCAGTATATACAAGTACATAGAGGAAAAAAAAGGGAAAGAGCCTATACATTTATAAGGGTTTTGACCAGGCAACTATATAAGCTATTTGCAACTTATGCCAATCATTGAGAGATCATATTGCATTGCTCCGAGTCGGAATGTTATGCTGTTATCATTTTTAAGAGAGTTGAAGATTAACCTTTTTGAACTGCTTAATTTTAGCCGTTCAAAAGTGTTACCCACATAGTATGGGTTTTTGTTTAACTGCTTAGAAAAACCTTATCAAAATCCCTTTCAATGTGTAACCAAAATGGTCCCTGCTAAAAATAGGTCAACCCTCTGGTCACATGAAGAATCAACCAACTTGCACTTCAAGGCGTTCAGTATTTGAACGTCTTTGTTACCAATTATCTTTCACATTGGCACAAATTAGGAATACCAACATAACTTTATGCTGTCAGTTACTGCTTTCAGGGATCATGTTATTAAATAGAGGCCTTCTTAAATTGTGGTTAGTTTAAATGACCTTACCTTCTAATAAGCCCTTACTTTTCAGACTACTTGACCTGAAAACGCAGATCAACACACAATTCTTTGAAATAACAAACAAATCAAATGCAGAAACCATTCTCCAAGACCTCAATTCCACTGAACAAGCATACCTCGACAAAATTAACCTTCAAAACGTAGACTTTGGTTACAACCACACATCTGGCCACAAACAGCTTCTAGATGCTGTCAATGATGCTATAGAAGGGCTAGAACAGATAAAAAAAGAGTCTAACCTAGACATAGACAAATTCAAAGAGTATGAAAAGTCTCAATCAAGTATTGAAGAGTTAGAAAAAGATAGATTTGACCTTGAAAGCCTGAAATCAGAGTTTGAAGCGAAATTCCCACAATTCAGTGAGCAATTGCTGAAAGAAGCATCAGAAAAGATTGCCAAGTTCATTGAACATGATGACAACGATGATGGCGATGAAGATGGTGATGATTGATGGAAGATTTTATGATCCAGTTTAATCAATTTTATCAACTGTTATGTTATCAGGGGTTCTAAGTACGTGCAAAGTTTTCATAGGCCGACTAACGGCCTATGAAAACTGACCGTACTTAGAACTTTGAATTGTGATGTTGAAAATGATGTCAACAACATAAGACACAAACTATTAAGTTAAATTACACTGGAGTGGAAACAATTTAAATTCGAAATTTAAATCTGTCTGAAACAATTACTGCGTTGCGGTGCAGCCTTCCCTGGCTATAATGTGCTTAGCTTTAATGAGTTTATTGTGGCATAGTCCTAAAGTGGCCAATTTTTTTAAGTTAGATTGTAAAATGTTATCTAGACTTAACAAGGAGTTACAGTATTTTTATACGAAGCGGCACGTGCTTTACTTGTGTTTACCGTACAACACGCTGTGAATGTGCGTTTAAGCGCAGGAGCTCTCGGTAGCGGCCGAGACAATAACGAAATCGGAAGTGTGTGTGTTATTTGCTGCTGCTACTCGTCTTCACACACACATTCACAGCGTGTTTGTACACTTGGTAAACACTAGTAAAGCGCGTGTCTTGAGATAAAAATACTATAAGCCGACGTTCGCACGGACATAAAAATATCGCGGCGGGATTTTATCGCGCACTGGATTTTGAACACTCGGTGTTGAGCCGAGCATTGAGAATCCAACAGAGTGCAACCCAGCGCGTTGAAAAAATACACTGTTGGATTTTTGGCTCTCGGCGTAGCAAAGCGTTCAAAATCCAGTGTGCAATAAAAAAACTCCGCGATATTTTTACGACCGTGTGACCCGGCTAATTGTGTGGGACTGATTGTCACAGTTCTTATAATTGAAATTCAATGATATACTGCTGCTTATTTTGTTTGAGTACAACATTTACATCTAGTGCATCAATCAATCTCCATAGCCTTTTCCTAAAGATGTTGGGGTCGGCTTACAGTCTAACCGGATTCAGCTGAATACCAGTATTTTATATGGCGTCGCCTTAGAGTGAAAACCTCGGGAATGCATTTTTGCTCAAAATTATTTTATTGCATTTCTAGGAAGAAAACCTCGCAACGCACAACCTGATCTGACTAATTTGTTCATTCGATACTCGTAGCGCCATCTATGATTGATGATATTCCATATTAATTAACAAAAAACATAAAAGACGCCATACAAAAATTATACAGCACGCAGTTTTCCTTCCTTCTGTAAAGTTACGTCTTTTACACTTATGAGGTTTTCACTCTAAGGCGTCGGTGGAGTGATTGCCTATCGGACCTCCACAACCCAGTTACTGGGTCACGATATCCCTTGGCAAGAATGGTTGTCAGACAGTGCAAAATTAGTACAATATTTGTAACTAATGTTAATGTTAATCAATTAATCAAATACTTATGTTAATTTTCGTAATCGAAAATTAACATAAGTATTTGATTATTTGATCATCAGCCATCTCGTTACCATAACACAAGCATTAGGTTGCTTAGCTTGGGGCTAGGTGGCGTTGTGTGATATGTCCAAACATATTTTATTTATTTATTTATTTGTTAATTTTGGTATTGCAGTACTTAAAAGTTGAAAGTTTAAATTTTTATAAATAAAAATTAAGATTTGAACTGTCTTTTTGTATTAAATTGGTAATGAGTCTTAATAAATGTTGTATTTCAATGTAACAAAGGTTTTATTTTATTAATAGACTAAAGCTTCTGCCCGCGATTTCGTCCGCGTAAAAAAGTCTTGTTTTAATATAAAATTATCCTAAAACATCGATTGTTGGGTAGATCACCTATCTACCTACGTCTTTTTACTTAAAATGTCATTGGCCGCGGGCACGAAACCAGCGGTGGCCGAGCGGGGCGATAGATCAAGGTCAAATTGTTACCTATGACGTGCGTATCTATGTACCACCCTTATTACCATAGTAGGAAGGTCGAAATGTGGTTCACAGCAAATGTCCGCGATGGTACAGACGCCAGCACATCAAGCTATTACAATATGTCAAATTTCATTATATTAGGTTGGGGAAAAAGTCTTTTCGCATTATAGTATGTATGAACTTAAAATAAAATCTCTTTGGCTATACTATTTGTATCTGGCTGGTTTTGATATCATTGAAAGTTTAAATTTTAAAGAACATAATTCCAAATTCAAATTAGGAAAATGTGTGATTTTCATTTGTTTTTCGTACTGTCAAGATGACTGAACCTAATGAAGAAATTCGATACATTTTAAAATTTTACTACAAAAAAGGTAAAAATGCAACGCAAGCCGCGAAAAAAATTTGCGATGTTTATGGACCCTGTGCAGTGTCTGTGAGAGTAGCACAAATTTGGTTTAAGCGTTTTCAATCCGGAAATTTTGATGTCAAAGATGCACGTCGCTCTGGTCGCCCTATTACGGATAAAATGGATGCCATTTTTGAAAAAGTGGAGCAAGATCGGCATATCAGTAGTTACGACGTAGCTGAAGAACTGGGAATTGACCACAAAACAGTTTTGGCGCATTTGAAAAAAACTGGGTACACAAAAAGGCTCGATATTTGGGTACCTCACGAGCTCACTGAAAGAAACCTAATGAACCGCGTACTCATTTGTGATTCTTTATTACGACGTAATGAAACCGAGCCGTTTTTGAAGAAGCTGATAACTGGTGATGAAAAGTGGATCACGTACGACAAGAACGTGCAAAAAAGTTCGTGGTCAAAGGCCGGTCAGGCTTCACAGACTGTGGCGAAACCCGGGTTAACTCGCAACAAGGTGATGCTGTGTGTGTGGTGGCATTGGAAGGGCATTATTCATTATGAGCTGTTACCACCAGGCAGGACCATCGATTCTGAACTCTACTGCGAACAACTGATGAGATTAAAGCAAGAAGTTGAGAGAAAGCGGCCGGAATTAATCAACAGAAGGGGTGTGGTTTTTCATCATGATAACGCTAGACCTCACACATCTTTAGCCACTCAGCAAAAATTAAGAGAGTTTGGCTGGGAGGTGTTAATTCATCCGCCGTATAGTCCTGACCTTGCACCTTCCAATTTGCACCTGTTTCAGTCTCTTCAGAATTCTTTAGGTAGTGTCAGGTTAACATCACGAGAGGACTGCCAAAACCACTTGTCGCGGTATTTTGATCAGAAGTCCCAAAATTTCTATAGCAATGGGATCGTGTCCCTACCTACAAGATGGCAAAAAGTTATCGAACAAAATGGTACCTACATACTTTAGATAAATGTAAATAATGTACATTAAAAAATGTTTTGAATTTTCTTAAAAAATGCGAAGAAACTTTTTCCCCAACCTATTATATCAAGCTATTACAATATGTCAAATTTCATAGATTTTCATTTTTATCGCTAAAGCATTAGGTTCAAGGTTGATTGGGGAAATTTGACAGTTTCGGGTGGCTTGATGTGCTGGCGTCTGTACAAAGGGTAGTCTTATCTCAGTGAGCTATCTATTCTCCGCCAAAATCCTTCAAATGATGATATATGTTACAAATTCAACTATACTCTATTTACAATAAGAATAGACATTTAAACAAATCTTTTTTACAGTCCGTTCAACCGATTTTGACTTCTATTCCGTAGGCTTAAGGATGGCATTAAAGGCAAAAAAGTGATTACAATACCAACTGTTTACTGTAGCTGCCATTTGTCATGCCACCAACGGAATAGAAGTCAAAATTGGTTGAACGGACTGTAAAAAAGGTTTGTTTAAATGCAAATCAATCTAATCTAATCTTATTGCAAATGGAGTATACATAATAATACGCTTGAATTCACCGATGAGATAGGCAGAGATTATAGTATCTACACCCACATTTCGCTAGTAAATCCCATGTAATAGGGGGCGAGTCCACTATGTTGGGGTCGGCTTCCAGTCTAATCGGATGCAGCTGAATACCATTATTTTACATGGAGCGACTGCCTATCTGACCTTCACAACCCAGTAACTGGGTAATACGATACCACTTGGTAAGACTGGTTGTCAGACTTTCGGGCTTTTGACGACCCGTAACGACTGTCAAAGATCCACGAATGACAGCAGGGACCAACGGCTTAACGTGCTTTCCGAGGCACGGAGGAGTCTCGGTATGTAAAGATACAACCCCGGCAAGCGTAGCTTAACCTGATGGATCGACCCGTGCGGCTGTTATTACTTAGCCACACTGCCATCAATCGGGCACAAATCCGGTCTCCATATTATCATTGACAGCCTTGTTCCATTATGTGACTGTCACTGGCATGACCACCGTCAGGGATTTTAATTTTGATAACATAATTTTTTTGAGTCGCTAATTAGTCGAAATTTACCGCCAAATATCAGAATTTGTCGGCCACTGGTTTCAAAGTTATCCTCCCCAGCTTGACCACATTTTTGTCTCAAAAACTAGGCCACCTAGCGAAGATCTGTTTTCTCCCAAATTTAGTTGCTAATGCGCTAAAGGACAATGCCGGATTTAGTATGGGAAGTGGCGTCTTTTTTTTTTCGGGCGGCCATCGATTAAACCTTGTTTTTTAATTACAGAATAATGTAATAAACCAAACTTACTATGGCATGTATACCTCTAAACTAAGTCCGAACTGAGTTACAAGAGATAGAAGTTGGCTGATTTTATTTATTAGATTTATAGGATATTTTGTTTTTAAGCGCAAGGTATGTGAGAAATTGCAACAAAAATAGTGTCATTGTATGTGCGAACGAACAGTACAACAATACAAGTTCCCGCCAAAACTGTGTGGAAGGAGATCAGTGCAATAAAAACAAGGACGGTGCTATAGAATCTCTCACCCATCTCTTTTCCTCCCGTAGCACGGGATGTATACATTTGTTATCTCCTGCTCCCGCGCACGCAGATACGGATCTTTTGTTTCTTTCTTTGGAATGCAAAGCTTGGCTTATCTCCTGCTCCCGCGCACGCAGATACCGATTTTTTGTTTCTTTCTTTGGATTGCAAAGCTTGGCACTTGAGTTGCCAAACCGAGTCCTTCCTTCCTTGTTTACTTTGATCAATCACCATTCTTCCTTCGTGTAGTGTGCGTGCGTTTTCGAAATTACCTTGATGCTAGTACTTATAACGACGACCCGGCTTTTGATTTTTGGACTCTGATTGATATCGTATCGGTGCACTGAATTGGCTTGTTTATTACGGATTTGATCGTGAAATTGTTTCTGGACTGTGTGGGTGTGTTGTGTTGGAAATACAATTAAAGATGAATCGAAGACCGTGTATTTCCTGTCAACAATCTCTCAATCGAAGTAACAATCGTATTCGAAGATCTACTGCTTTGACTGCACAATACATTCAACAATACCCATTTATAATGGATTATTTGGTGGACGTCAGGAACATCAGAGAGGTATGTATCTAATTAAATATATATTTGTTATGTGGGGGACATATGTGGCATTCGCCGGGGCGTACGCGGTTTTTGAGTGTGTGAATTCTCATCACATTGACGCGGCGGCAAGCGGCGCGGTGTTAGCCTCCTTTATTCCACCAAAAACGCGCTCGCCTAATGTTCGGGAAGCCTTAAACAGATGCTTTAATGCTATAAAGTCTATTTTATAATTGAATCTAAGAGAAATACCTGTTCAAATAACAGTTGTAGTTGTAGTTAATGAATTTGAATTTGAATTTTTGACGACCTCCGTGGTCGAGTGGCTCGCACGCGGGCTTTCAAGGCATCGCTATCTCGTGTGATGTTTTCTAATATTTTTTTATTCATTGGTTTTGTTTATGATAAAAAAAATACTTTTTTATTTTATTATGATTGTCATATTATATTTTTCTTTGCAGATTGGTAATGAAGACCGGATTTGTAGACCTTGTTTCCAACAAGCGGAACGTTACTTTAGACGACGTCAGCTCAATACGGGAGAAGTCGTTGTTCCCGAACCAGTTGGTGGTGCTGAATTAGCACAAATACATCCAGTGGAACACGTACAGCCTGCCCAAAATGTTTTGAGGTTTCCTATTCAAGGATTTTCTAGAGCTCCATTTAATACTAGACAATGCATATTTGAACAATGTGAAAATGGAAACCTAGTCAGGATAAATAAGAGTTTGAGATCAACAGTCCTGCAAGAGTTGCATACCGCTAGGTGTACGAGTATGTGAGCAACATAGGTTTGACCCTGCATGGATTGACATAAGACTTGTTGTACGCCACGTGTATAACTTATTTACACCTAGACAAGTAGGCGATATGTTACGCCTTTTAAAAAACAAAAATGTTTTTGTTAATTTTGAGAGATTAGCATCTATCCCTGATGATGTTTTTCATTTTTATATTGGATTTTCAAAACCACAGTTTACTGAAATCCTGGAAAGTACTCCAACTATCGCACAAAATCATAGGAAACCAGCTACTGCTTTAGCCACGTTATTAGTGAAGTTACACACGGGGGAACCAGACGAAAGGTTGTGTAAATTGTTCAAGATGGCAAGATCTACATTTGCAGAGAAAATGAGTAGTGTTAGAAACTCTTTAATGCTGGAGTTTGTGCCAAGGCACTTGGGATATAATCATATATCTAGAGAAGAAGTCATTTCACGGTGTCTGGCCATACCCAAAGCCTTATTTGGCGGGGGAGATGCTGAAGAAAGGTGTATAACAATCCACGATGGCACGTACATATATTTACAAAGAAGTACAAACTACTATTTTCAAAGAAAATCATACAGCCTTCACAAATGGCGACAACTATATAAACCATATTTGATGGTTTGTCCTGATGGCCATATTATTGATATATACGGCCCATACGATGCAACTACATCCGACGCTACTATTTTAAATAGAATGCTTCAAAGGTTTCAAGATCCATTTCACTGGTTTTACAGACCAAACGACGTGTTTATATTAGACCGAGGCTTCAGAGATGCTTTGGATGAGCTTGAGTCGGCAGGTTATTCAGCAAAGGTGCCTATAACAAGAACCAGAACAGGAACTCAGCTGAGTACGGAAGAGGCTAATGAATCGAGAAAGGTAACAATGTGTCGTTGGGTAGTAGAAACGATCAATGGCCGCCTGAAAAATCAATTTAAATTATTGAGGCATACCGCAAATAACAGAGCGCTTGGACATCTCTTTGAAGAAATAAAAATAGCAGGAGCGTTACTCAATGCTTTTGGACGTCCTCTCACTGATCACAGATTAATCACAAATATCCTTAGAGAAATAGAGGATAGATCAAGCAGTGAAAACGTCCTAAGTGATTATATAATTGTAAAAAATATTAACGCGAGAAGAGCAATTTTTCAAACAATCACAGCAAACGATCTTGAAGTTAATGATTTTCCACGGCTGAGTATGGACGAATTAATCATTTACGCTCTTGGGACTTATCAGGTTAAACAGGTCCGCAGCTACTACGGGGAACACATAAAAGAGGATGGTACATATAGAATAGAGGTCTGTAGAGATGTAGCCTTACAAGATCTTAGACGGTACAATATAACAGCCACCAATCCATGGTTGTTGAGAGGCCGCATACAGTCTCGACACAGACAGTCGAGAGTATATTACACGTATATTCTTGTACAAGGCGGTATGCAGGGTAGACAGGCAATACACTCGCATTACTGCAGTTGCATTGTAGGCAAACGTACCCTAGGTTGCTGTTCCCACGTTATGTCTATATTGTGGTATTTGGGATGGGGAAGACACCAAGAGAATTTATCCCCTCCCGCATTATTACTAGATAATATAATAATAAGACATGATGTGGAGAACGAAGCTGCGGAATTTAGCGACGAAGATTGAATACGTTTTTTCAATAAACTTATAAACTGTTACTACTCTGTGGTTTGATTCAATATTTTACTATTACTTATTTTTCTTCAAAAAAGAAATAGTACCAAACTCGTTTCACACAGGATTGTGAAGTTGGCGAGGACGCCCTTAGGCTGCCACCGTCGTCCGCGTCGCCTGCTGACTTCGAAACCGAGGCCTTTTTTTTTTTATTTTGTGGATGGGAAATCATCAAATGACTGCTCCCGCTCTGGGCAGAGCGGGAGGGCGTGTCAGACTTTTACTGACTAAAACCCACCCATGCTCCTTCAGCTGCCCGTGCCAGGGACACGGTATCTCTTTCAAACTACCCGCGACCCCGGCGGCATCGGCCCAATTGACCCCGTCACTGCTGACATCTCTTTGAGGCGCACGTGGAACACAACGCGCCGTCGACCCGGGCCTGGTCCTTACCGGACGGCGAGCTGCCCATTACTCGTCGTCCGCATGCCCGCGCCTACGGTGGCCGGGAATCGGCGACCGATTCCCGCCGCCCAGGGCGTCTCCTACAGCGGCTAGGGGCGCGAGGGCGCGGCTGTTGCCTCTCCCTCACGCGTTCCGCTTCCTCCTTCGCGAGCATTACTGCTTCGCAGAAGGAGGTGACGGGTTCCCATGCACTCTCGCTCCGCACCATGGCCTGGACCAGGTTTGGACGCGAGAGATCGCCGCCGCCGATCGCCTCCGTGAGAACACGGCGGTGTTCCGCCCAAGCCGGGCAGACCTCCACTGTATGCTCCACCGTGTCCTCCGGGTGATCCACACAATGGTGATACCCGGGCGTTTCCTCCCGCCTTATCCGAAACAGGAACCTCCCGAAACAACCGTGTCTGGTGAGGACCTGCGTCAGGCGGAAGGTGAGGACGCCGTGGCGCCTCTCCAAACACTCCTCAAAGAGGGGACTTATCGCCGCAATTGTGGCGTGCCCAGCGCTGGGTTGCGACAATCGCACTCTCCATGTCGCCATGAGATCCCGCCGGAGCTCTGTCCGCCGTACCGTGATTTCTCGCGGCAGCGGAGTTACGCCCCGGCGTTTTGCCTCCTCGCGCCACTCCCACACGTGCGCGAGGACTTTTGCCTCCAGATCCCATGGCGGTAATCCGGCAAGGAGGCTCGCCGCCTCACAGGAGACCGTGCGGTATCCCCGGACTAGCCGGATGGGATCTGGAGGCAAAAGTCCTCGCGCACGTGTGGGAGTGGCGCGAGGACTTTTGCCTCCAGATCCCATGGCGGTTCGAAACCGAGGCCTAACAGGTTAATAATAATAGGTTAAAACACAATTACAAAGAAACTATTTTTTTGCAACTTCTCACTTAGCTTGTGTGTATAAAACAAAAATGGCCTACGTATAAAGCTAATAAATACTAGCCAACTTCAAGCTCCCGTAACTCAGTTCGGACTGAGTTTAGAGATATACCTGCCATAGTAAGTTTGGTTTATTATACTATTGTGTACTTATTTAAAAAACAAGGTTTGGTTGATGGCCGCTCGAAAAAAAAAAGACGCCATTTTCCGACATTGGCTTTTGTTAAGATGCACCCGGACTTATTTAAAAAAGCTCATGAAATGTATGCAAAAAGTACTAGGCACAGGAATAGAATAGTTTTGCCCATAATTCCTAGAACGGCATTATACAGTAAGAATATTCTCTTGTGAACGCACTAAACTAAAATTAGAGAATCGCTATCTTTTACTAACAGGTAGCGCGAGAAAAGGACGGCTATAGCTATGAACTTAGTTGGAGATGACAAACTAGTTCACGCCTTGCGCTTCACCGTGTTTTTTAGTCGACATGTTTTTACGTGTCGTCTAAATGTCTATGGAAAAATTAGTTCTAACTAATTTGACAGCTCTAATTTACTTCCGTCCCTTTCTTGTCATAATAGAGAGAAAAAGTTAGCAATAGCCTAAATTAAGTTTAGTTTGTGCACAACAGAATCGGCACCAGTGTGTACTCGTATAATTAATGCTATACCTGACAGTATTAAAAACTTACCGGCTAATTTTGTAGTGTCTCAAAGTATGGTTGGGGAAAAAAAATCTTCTACTCAGTAATTGACATATTTAATAAGAGATTTAACAATAAATAACACCATCCCTCGGACATTAATAGTATTTTTTTTTATGTATCTAATAATATAATCAATTTCTCAATTTTAATTTTGCTGAATTTTGACTATAATAGTAACTAAGTAGGTACTTTTATCTATAAACCCAAATGTTTGCATGTCACATTATTATGACTAAGTGTTATGATCTGTATATTTATTTATTTAAGACCGAAATTTATACCAACACTATTGCAAATAAATTGATTTGATTTGAATTAGTCGCAACTTTTCGCCAAGTCACAGATTTGGTCGGGTCTTAGTTTAGAAGATATATGAGTTCAATTTTTAAGGTATAGTCCAAGAGCTAGATCGAAGAGTTGATGATAAAATGTTTGATCTAGCTTTTGAATTATACTTAAAAATTAAACTCATTATATCTTCTAAACTAAGACCCGACCAAATCTGTGACTTGGCGAAAACTTGCGACTAATTATCGACTAAATTTGGGAGAAAACAGATCTTCGCTAGATGGCCTAGTTTATTTATCATACTAATATCATAAAGGCGAAGGATTGTGAGTGTGGTGTGTGTTAGTATGTTTGTTACTTCTTCACGCTCAAACGGCTGGACCGATATTGATAAAATTTGGTATGGAGGTAGCTGACACCCTGGATTAACACAAAGGCTACTTTTTATGCCGGTCTACGTGGGTGATACCGCGCAGCTAATTTTAAATAAATGCTTTCGGTCTTATTACAAAACGAGGTTTTTCTTCGTCATGGTTTAAACCATCGAGCCAGTTTTTGTAATATGAACCTAGCTGTGATAGAAATACAGTTCTTTATACAAAACTGACAACTTAGTCCGGTACTAAGTTGTCAGTTTTGTAAAACTGACATCTTATGGTGTCAGAATAAAGTTCGAAATTCAAAAAAGGGTCCATGGTTTAAACCTGGGTTTGAAGATGAACCTTGTTTTGTAATAAGACGGTTTGAGTTTGAGTTTTCAAAGAACGCCTATATCTTTTTTAGGTAGCGAGCTGTCCCGGCAACTGGATCTCTGGCTATCCAAAGCAGACCTTACTCATGGACCCGCGAGGGCTATCATTGCGCCGTAAGTATATAAATATACCTATTAATCTTATTATGTAAACATAGATTGTTAAATATTTGAATAGGAATGATGCCTGAAAAAAAAGATTATATAGTCCGACAGTCAGATTATAAAAAAAAAAAATAGACACAGGTATTTTTGGCTTTAACTTATTAAAAAATAAATACTTAGATAAAACGCATTAAAGTTGGGGAGTGGGGGCTCGCTACGTCACAATTATTCAGTACAAAATCTAGTAAGGCGTGACGTCACGTCATATTTTAACTTAATGTATTGCCGTAATTTTTTCATTACGTAAAACAAGAAAAAAATAGTGTCCAATATTTTTTAATAATCGTTTTGACTCCGGACAAAAAAAAAATATTAGTCATCATCTCTATTGTTGAAAAAAACTACGCTATTGATGGCAGAATAATAAAATAAATCATTATAATATTTTCGTTTCCCTACCTTTACCTACGAACTAAACGTGACATTGACTAAATGCACAAACCGTGCGAAGCCAAAAGAAAAAAAAAAGAATAATAAAATGGCGGGAGGAGGTCAGTACCTACACGTGGTCACTTGCGACATTTTAAAGTTCTGAATCACAATTATCACCAGCATATAGGCCAAAGAAAATATAGACGGATTGTGTGAGGAATGATAATAATAATATGAAAGAGAAGGGGAGTGAAAGATGAGAGACGAGTGATGAGTGACGGTTGACAGGGGAGAGTGGAAGAAGAAAACGTGTTGCGCCGACCCCAAGTAACATGTGGGACAAAGGCAGGAAGATGACTCCAATGATGGATTCCCGGCTCCTAATCATCATCTGCCTAACCTTTTCCCCAACTATGTTGGGGTTGGCTTCCAGTCTAACCGGATGCAGCTGAATACCTAGTATTTTACATGGAGCGTGCCTGTTAAGTTTTGAAACTCAATATCAAAAATCTTAATTAATACTTCTTAGCTTGTTTTATGATTATTGTCACGTAGTATTTGAATGCTTATCTTATTATTTGTACCGGGATTTGAGTACCGATATTGTTCGAGTCCCAAGAAATCTAGATCGGTAAGTACTTGAGTGTTATTTGAAGAAAGACTGCAACTCGATTTACACGTGCTTTGCACAAACTACATAACTCAACTCATTAGGTACCTATGTATCTAATATTGAGAATGTACTAATCTGTACACACGAGTTATATACATAAAATTGCAACTTATACAAATATCAACTTTAAACTCGAGCAATCTAAGTTGATTTTTGAATGCAGAAAAACGTCAAAAAACAATTTTAGTTTCAATGGAACTGTAGGTTATTTTGTTAGTTTTAGGATAGATATTAGGATCCGGGGGTTTCGTCCGTGGATGGGTGACCATAGCAAGACCCCTCCGTGCCTCGCAAAGCACGCTAAGCCGTTGGTCCCGGCTGTCATTCGTGATGGATCTTTGACTGTCGTTACGGGTCGTCAGAAGCCCGAAAATCTGACAACCAGTTTTACCAAGGGGTATTGTATTACCCAGTAACTGGGTTGTGGAGGTCAGACAGGCAGTCGCGTCATGTAAAATACTGCTGCATCCAGTTAAGCTGGAAGCCGACCCCAACATGGTTGGGAAAAGGCTAGGCAGATGATGATTAGGGTCCGAGAATCCGCTGGCTGTGTGCAGCGCAGGTTCAGTCGTTTTGGCTGTGCTTGATGGCCAATGTCCAGCTCATCAATGCGCAGCATCTTGGAGCTGATATGACGAAGATGATTATGGTATTTATATGGATGAAAGTTACGAAACTGTTTTATTTCTCCACATAAGCTCTACTACCGCTAAGAAAAGAATAGAATAGAATACTTACTTTAAATTTCAGACAGAGTTTCATAGAGTTAGTAACAATTTTCCGTTATAGTATAGTTAAAATCTCGCTGCAGACTCGGTCATAAATCATTTGAGTGTTTCGCTCTCTTTCCCACTCACGGGCCTTATGGGCAGGCCACGCCCACACGTAGTCCTGTGCATTACTGCAGTCGATGAGTGATATCGATAGTTTTATATATTTATAAATGGGTGATAGAAATAAATACATATTTTTTTTAATTTTATTACCAAATTTACTACAAAGCATATTAAATATATAAACAAAAGAACGTATATATAAAACTAAAAATAGAATATATAATACCTTCTTTTTATAGAATTAACTAATGGATACTAATGTGTTCTTACGAGAAGGAAGTCTCGTAAAAACACATTAGTACTCATTAGTTACCCTGCATACTTAATGAATGCAGTATGTTTACGTGATAACCTTAATGATTCTGTTATCGATAATGGCCTTGAGCGCGCGCAACTAGCGCACATCCCTACTCCGATTATGATTTATGACCAAGTCTGCAGCGAGATTTTAACTGTACTATAGTAACAATTTTCCGTTAGGTAGGGATAAACCATTCTAAAAATGAACGCCCCTCCACAGCGGTTATGCTCACATGCAAGGAAGTGTATAGACGCAATACACACACATAATTGATCTTTGTCGTTCGCCGGTGACTGAGCAACGAATTTGCTTTACATAAAAATATACACAATGAGTATGAATGTCGATGGCTATAAGAGTAGGGGAAGACCAAAGAAACGATGGATGGATTGTGTGAAAGATGACATGGCTAGAAAGGGGGTGACTACCGAGATGACGAATAATAGAGAAGTATGGAAAAAAAGGACATGTTGCGCCGACCCCAAATAGATTGGGATAAGGGCAGGAGAATGATGATGAAAAATATACACAATGACACTGAACGGTACCTACCCGATTTGCTCAAACGTCAAACAGCCGAATTTGTTGGCCAACTAGTGTATAAACAACACGAACACGCGACAGCGCGAACGTGTCGTTCCATACAAAGCGCATGCTCCGCGCCATACAGTGTTGTTACCTGGACTGATCGCACGATTAGTTGACCTCTAAGTGCGCGACGAGTCCATGTTGACAGTAAAGTCGGCGTACGCGCACAAGTAAAGTGTTGCAATAAGTATTTCCTCTCACACATTGAAATAATCACATTAGGTGGAGGGCGTTCATTTTTTAGAATGGATCATCTCTACAGACAAACACAGATTAATATAGACAATTAAAATTCAGCATGGAAATGCATCCACCTCCGCAACATCGGGGAATCTCACCGATCTGTGAACACACTGAGAATATTGTTTATGCTGCCGCGAACACGCGACATCAGGGATGCACATCTTTTTCTAATGATGGCAGCCGCAGCAGTACTTTCAATGCATTATAATATTGAACGCGTTGGTCAATGTATGCCCGCTGAGTGAAGTTAACCCACAGGCTGCACGTGTAGAAGGACCAAATTAAAAATGAAGTAAGAATGATGAATGAATATCAATCTACCTAGCCTTTTCCCAACTATGTTGGGGTCGGCTTCCAGTCTAACCGGATACAGCTGAATACCAGTATTTTACATGGAGCGACTGCCTATCTGACCTCCATAACCCAGTAACTGGGTAATACGATATCTCTTGGTAAGACTGGTTGTCAGACTTTCGGGCTTCTGACGGCCCGTATTGACTGTCAAAGATCCACGAATGACAGCCGGGACGAACGGCTTAACGTGCTTTCCGAGGCACGCAGGAGTCTCGGCATGTAAAGATGGTCACCCATCCACGGACCAACCCCGGCAAGCGTAGCTTAACCTGATGGATCGACCCTTGCGGCTGTTATTACTTAGCCACGAGCTCCTCTCGAGAATGATGAATGAATGAAGGGCTAAATAATGATGTCTTCGTTTATGTTACAGTCACGCGGGCTACTCTTACTGTGGCGCCTGCGCAGCTTTCGCCTACAGACAAGTTAGTCCTGTTGTTGTGTAAGTATATTCTATTTATAAAAATAAATAATACCGCCTATTATTGTCCCACTGCTGGGCAAAGCCCTCTTCTCATACAGAGAAGGCACCAGCATTGATCACCACGCTTGCTGAAGACGGGTTGGCGATATCAGACTTATATTCAGAAGTTTTTAAAAAAAAATTAAACTAAACTAAATTACTAATAAAGAAAAACGTACAAACCTAGAATATGGTGTACTGCTGAATCTAATGATACCAAATTGTCTCATTTCGTAAAGGTTTAGGGGGGTGAAAACGTTATCGCCCGAAACAATATTTCAATAAAAACTTTTTTACAAAAAATACAACCGACTTCCAAAAACAACACTACAAAGTGAAAAATAACTTTAATTTCGGAAGTCGGTGTCTGATTAAATGTATTTTCGTTTTTGCCACCGACTTCCGAAATTAAAGTTATTTTTCACTTTGTAGTGTTGTTTTTGGAAGTCGGTTGTATTTTTTTGTAAAAAAGTTTTTATTTTTCACTTTTTACCCCACTTTTTACATGTGCTTACCCCTTCACAGCGTACTGGCGTGATGTTATGTTATGAACTGGTGTGAACAACAAACAGACATGAGATTTCAGCAATCCCAGTCCATTTGCTATCATTTATTGAGGAGTTCCGTTGCCTATCTCAGAAGTTCTTCATCAGATCTTCACCAAATTGAAATGGGACCACTCCAAGAAAGTACTCTTCCAAAAACTATCCAAATCGCTTCAAGTGTGCCTATAAAATTGGAAGAGTTCTCTCTATTTCTCCAGGATCCCATCATCAGATCCTGACTTGATGATCATGGGACCACCTGGGAAGTATACCCTTTTAAACAAAAAAAAAATAATCCAAATCGGTCCAGCCATCTTCGAGTAATCGGGGAACATACATAAAAAAAAAAAAAAAAAAAAGGTTCCGACGAATTGATAACCTCCTCCTTTTTGAAGTCGGTTAAAAAGGAAATGTAGGTAAGTGCCTCCAAGACTTGTAACGCTATCACGCCCGGAGGGAAGCAGAGCAAGCGGTATGATGCATATAGCATTTTTAAAAATTTCTACTCGCGCCGCGTACCGGCACTTCACTCTGCTCTTAACTACACGGCGATAATGAAGCTAGTTGGCTGTAAATCGTTGAAGTTGCTGCTGCGTCACATCATCACATCGATGACGTAACGTAGTCTACAACGCAACAAGGTTTTCATCTTGTTTGTTCCATACAATTTCGTGACTGTTTCACAAATGCTTACCAACAACGCCCTCCCTGTCAATGTCATTCCGGCGCCAAATGATCCTTTTTAATTAAAGAGTACTTGGGTGACCGAGCTCTGCTCGGGTGAAAATAGAGAAAATGAATATTCCCAGATATGAGATCTAGCTAGATCGATTTTTCGCTCCCGTAAACCCCTATATTGCAACTTTCATCGAAATCGTTAGAGCGTTTTTCGAGAACGTGTTTACAAATTATATACCTACAAATCATTTCTCATTATATATTATAGGATGAGATTAGATATTTTTGAAGCTAAAGGGTCCACGAATCGATCAATGTGTAAAAATTGACAATTGCAATTGATCATTTCGGGAGGATTTTTAGCAGTCTTTGAAAAAAAACTGACGTTTTATTTTATTTATTTTAATCTTTCCAGCAAGCGCATATTTATCCTGGGTCCCTCTCACCACGTGAGGCTCGGAGGCTGCGCTCTGTCCTCCCTCGACAAGTACCAGACTCCTCTCTACGACCTCACGATTGATAAACAGAGTAAGTATAATAATTCAAATAAAGTCTATTGCTATTACGGGAGAACCTCTAAATTCGATCTTCAGTCAATCTGCCTAGCCTTTTCCCAACTATGTTGGGGTCGGCTTCCAGTCTAACCGGACGCAGCTGAATACCATTATTTTACATGGAGCGACTGCCTATCTGACCTCCACAACCCATTAACTGGGTAATACGATACCCGTTGGTAAGACTGATTGTCAGACTTTCGGGCTTCTGACGACCCGTAACGACTGTCAAAGATCTATGAATGACAGCCGGGACCAACGGCTTAGCGTGCTTTCCGAGGCACGGAGGAGTCTCGGTATGTAAAGATGGTCACCCATCCACGGACCAACCCCGGCAAGCGTAGCTTAACCTGATGGATCGACCCGTGCGGCTGTTATTACTTAGCCACGAGCTCCACTTAAATTCGATCTTCAGTACGATTCATCATCTGCCTAGCCTTTTCCCAACTATGTTGGGGTCAGCTTCCAGTCAATTCGTGCTATGGATGATTGGATGGGAACTATGGATAAGCGAGTGTGTAGCTGTTACGGTAAGTGTGATTAATTGAAAATTATTAATAATTGTCTATTAATAATTACTGAAAGTCGAGGTAAAAGTAAGAAATTAATCACATTTACCAGTGGTTATTAATAATGTAACCTTAGTACCGATAAATGTAGGAGAATGTTGGAGAATGTAGGAAGCTCGTGGCTAAGTAATAACAGCCGCACGGGTCGATCCATCAGGTTAAGCTACGCTTGCTGGGGTTGTATCTTTACATACCGAGACTCCTCCGTGCCTCGGAAAGCACGTTAAGCCGTTGCTCCCGGCTGTCATTCGTGGATCTTTGACAGTCGTTACGGGTCGTCAGAAGCCCGAAAGTCTGACAACCAGTCTTACCAAGGGGTATCGTATTACCCAGTAACTGGGTTGTGGAGGTCAGATAGGCAGTCGCTCCATGTAAAATACTGGTATTCAGCTGCATCCGGTTAGACTGGAAGCCGACCCCAACAAAGTTGGGAAAAGGCTAGGCAGATTTAGTACCGATAAATGTAATAATTTTCAAAGATTATTTAGTATTTTAGTTCAGTACCTCTAAGTATTGCGGTAGGTATTATCAATAAATACCTATTGAACAAAGAAATAGAAGAAAGATTTTAATTTTTAATGTTGATTTTACGGAGTCTATGATTGTTTTTATATTTTTAAGCAAAACCAAAGAATAAACGATTTTGCATGTAAGTTTCTTGTAGTTATGTATTTGTAAGTACTGTGGTATTATAAATAAATACTTACTGGACAAATAACTTCGAGTCTTTTTTCATTTTATTACTTTTACCGACGAGAGTAGTGAATTATTAATAACAACTGCTAAAAGTGATCAATTTCAATTTTATATTCACATTTACCAAATCATGAGGTAATTATTAATAATGATGGATAATTATTAATCATTTTCAATTAATCACATTTACCGTAACATAGCTATGTGCATCTTCCTCGCACAGCTATAGGTAATTGCCGGCACGAGTCGTGAGCACAAATTCCATAAACTTTAACTGCCCTCGTCAGCGTGCTCTTGTATTTTGTTTTCTAACTATATCTAAATATGATGTTGATTTCATTGCTCCCGCCCGTGTGCAACCTGCCGTGATAGAAAATAATAATCGTAAGGTTTAAGAGTAGAGTTTGTGCTCACGACTCGTGCCGGCAACTATACCTCGCGACGGAGCATCTTCATAGCACATCTTACTCGCTCCGCTACACGGCTTAGCATTAGTAGAAACGGTCACATAGTTTCGTAACTCTGCTTTCACATCCGTCTGATTTTTAATTCGACGGAATTCTGACAGCTGTAATATTTTGACACTTCAGAAATCATAAAGCTTTCTGTCTTGTCCTTTTTATAAGTTATTTTTAAGACTAGAATTTTTTGGATATGAAATAACAAAAAATATGAAAGAGAAGTGAGATCAAGTAAACTATATGATAATGTAAATAGTGTTTGTTCTGTGCATTCAATGCATATACTATCTAAAATATTAAGTTTATATGGCTAAATGGAAAAAAAAAGTAAAATAACATATTTTTAGATGTAAATATTTATTTACGAATCATTATCTCTAATATCATAATCGTTGTCTACTGTCCGTAGTTACAAGAAGCGAAGATTTTATAAATAAAAAGGTATTCCTAAAAAATGTTTGTAATCTATGGATTAGTGGACAGGGATTCCTGTGAAAGAAAAATAATTAAATTATTGAAGTTACAATAATTAGTACTGTAACTTCAATAATTTGATAATAAAAAATCAGACTACCATTTTAAAATTATCAGGTAATTTTTAAGTTTTAGTTTTTATAATTGAAACCTTAAATTCAAGAAAGAGTTTTTTTTTATTTTGCTTAAATGCGTTCCGTTTTTAGTAGGTCCGTTTTATTATTGGCTACACTTCTGAAATGCCAGAATTCCGTCGAATTAAAAATCAGACTGTGATTGAACTTGCGTTCAATACCGGTATTAATACCGTAATCACGGTAATGATTTTTTTCAATACCGGTATTTATACCGGTATTTAAAAGCCCTAAGCAGCATAGCGGCATAGCACATCTCTTGTGAAAAAGCATCCTTAAGAAGAGAATCTTTAATAGGTGTGGACGACGCACGCCTCAATCTCGGTATAATAATTATCAATAGGTATTTAGTATTTGTATTAAGTAAGTACTCTTAGTGCCATTTGTCGGCAATACGTCAAACTAATTTAAAATAAATAAAAATGTTGCAAGGTGCGAGTGGTCCCGGCCTAAATTATTTTTTGTTGTTGGTAACCTTGTTTTTTGCTTCTGTCAACTAGAACGTTGCACCGCTAGCACGTACATTTTTTAAATAAAACTATTAAGAAGCTGGTTCTCGAAGCCGTGCAACCACCCACCCGCACCTTCCAAATTGATTCTGAAAACAAGTCTGCATTTTATTTCGCCTCCAGCTGTAACAATAGGTATAGAAATAGTTTGAAAATAATTATTCTTTTTCCAGTATACGCTGAGTTGGAAGCGACGCGTCAGTTCGAATGGATGGACGTCCAAACAGATGAAGATGAGCATTCTATTGAGATGCACCTGCCATACATAGCTAAGGTTATGGAAGAGTAAGTGTATTTTGTTGCGTATTTTATTTAAGATCGACTGGGAAAACTCTATGCGAAGTGTGGTACAAACCATCAAACTGAATAACTTTCTCGATGGGACAAACATCGTGATCGCGAAAAAATAATCGGCTGTCCCATAAATTTGGGACGAGTAGGTATTGAAGTTTTGTAAGGGACAGATGATAATTTTTAGGGTTCTGTACCCGAAGGGTACCTAACGGAACCCTGTTACTAAGCCTCCGCTGTCCGTCCGTCCGTCCATCCGTATGTCCGTCTGTCTGTCAAAGGGCTGTATCTCAGGAACCGTAATAGGTAGACAGTTGATATTTTCACAAATTGTGTATTTCTATTATTATTATTATAGATAACTAATAATAAAATTAAATTAAAGTTAAAAATTAAAGGGGGTCCCCATACAATAAACTTCATTATGCAAAAAAAAAAAAATTCTTACCCTAGCATGTGGGCTATCATTATCTAGAACTCATCGAGTAGAATACAAATATAATAAAAAAATAAAAATATCTTCAAAAATGAATAAATAAGGGGCCGTAAAAATTGACAATGTTAGACCATTTTTGTACGAGCTCTATCGCAAGAAATAAACAAGTTAGGAATTTGAAACTTCTGTATATCATGTACCATATACTGTATTTAATCAACAAATAATAAAAACGCCGATTCAAAAGGTATTTTGTTGAAATATGGGTGATTTTTTCTGCAACTGCAAAAAATAACCTTGTAATTCACAGTATCATTATGAAATACAAAGTTATCTTTGTTCGTGTTCGTGTCCGACTCGCACTTGGCCGTTTTTTTAGATTACGATGTTGGTCGCATGGAGAAAGTTGTTCAGTTTGATGGTCTGTATCGCACCCTTAAATTTGACCATACCTGTCTGGTACACCTTGTGAACTACCCACTATATTTTCCACAAAATGGTGAAGGATAGTCATTAGTTACCAAATGGTGTTTGACCAATGGTTAGGTTTTGAAAAAGTGGAAGGGATTGGTTTTTCCTATAATCTACAACCAAAACCGAATGCTCAAAGATGAATTCTATGACTAAAAAGTGATAATTCTGTATTTTTACTTTATTTGTATCATTACATTATATTTTAGTTTTTTTTAACCGCTTGACATTCTAATTCAACTTAAAATAAATAAATTGCACCTTTTTAGGGTTCCGTACCTCAAAAGGAAAAAACGGGATCCTTATAATATCACTTCGTTGTCCGTCTATCTGTCTGTCAGTCTGTGACGACCCTTTTTCTCAGGAACGCGTGGAGGTATCAAGTTGAAACTAAAATCAAATACTTAGGTCTATTTATGGTCCCTTGGAGCCCTAAAAATATCAAGCATCTAAGTCAACGCAATAAAAAAATACGGCCATATAAGCGACATATTTTGATACTCGCAAGTAAATCAAAACCTAAAAGGGTACTTGCCGTTGTCCTAGAATAATGAAATTTGGCAAGAAGCAAGCTCTCACAGCACAAGTAAATTAAAAAGTCGGAAAATTGTTCATTTGTAATTTTATTGCACCAAAAAAGATTTTTTTGGTATATCTAGTTTTTCAACTACAATGTTAAGTTTGTTTTTGGGATAAATTATTTTCAACTACGGAACCCTTCATTGTGCGTGGTCCGACACGCAATTGGCCGGTTTTTAAAAAATTAAATTTCAAGTCAAACTCTGCTGTAAACAAATATTGCAATATTTTTATTAAAATCTTCATACTAAATTGTCATTTTCAGCTTGTGTTTACCAAACTGATTATATTATTAATCTTTATAATACTGTTACGAGCTAGGGTTCGGAGTAAATAAATTTATACCAATTTACACCAAAAACACGCTATATTGAAATAATCACAAATACAGTAATAAGAAACATTAAGCAGAATCACTGTAGCTCACTGTTATTCACTGTTTCGCATTCCTAGCTGAACTCTTTACAACTGTGGGATATCGCTACGCCCCGTAAGGGGCTCTCTTTGAACTCTTTACATCACAGGCAACCCTCTATTTATATGACGAGTGTAAGCTTCTCGAAAGTTCGAGGACATAATTCGAGAACATTCTAGTACTTACGGGAATGATCTAGAATTCTAGAATGTTGCAAAACGACAATTAACCATATAGAAAATTCTGGAAGGGTTTTGAATGTTCTAGAAAAATTTGTCACGAATCGACGTATCGCGTAGTTCTGCTACTCGATAACAGATGGCGTTAGCGTCTACGTGACAATACTGTGTTATGGCGTCGCCTCTTTTCAATAATCTTCAATTTACTTTCCAGATACCAAACCGGCTTCACAATAATACCAATTCTAGTAGGATCCCTAACTCCTGAAAAGGAGGCTAAGTACGGCGCCATCCTAGCGCCGTACCTGGCAGACCCTCAGAACTTATTTGTGATATCTTCCGACTTCTGCCACTGGGGCTCCAGGTTTAGGTACACGTGGAAGGATACCTCGAGGGGACATATCTATCAAAGTATTGAGTGGTTGGATAAACAGGTGAGAAAAACTATTTTTAACCCACTTCAAAAAAGGAGGTTCTGTATTCGACCCGTATGTATGTGTTTGTTTGTCCGCGATTTTCTCAAAAACTAATGAACCAATTTTGATGATTCTTTCACTAACGTGATCTACATATTTTCAGGAAAGTTTTAGTATATAATACATTATGTAATTATTCTTATGTACAAAGTTATATGCATAAATGCACTGTATCTCCGGCATTTCTAAGCGGATTTTTGATGATTTTTCTTTTGGTTTGACTTGGGCTTACCTACTTATGTAATTGTATATTCAACTGAAAATGGAAAAATAAATTTACTTTAAAAAAAAGTAAAAACCGACTTCAAAACCAAAAACGAATAAAATAACTTTCATAAAACACTTAACAGCTTCTGAAGTCGGTGTCTTCCATTCTTCAATGCACTTTAGCTTGACACCGACTTCAGAAGCTGTTAAGTGTTTTATGAAAGTTATTTTATTCGTTTTTGGTTTTGAAGTCGGTTTTAACTTTTTTTAAAGTAATTTTTTTTTAGTGATCCATCTCTTTTTTGATGTTGTCCCATTATAGGATTTTTTTAATGTTGCCCACATAAGTAGTTAGTACTAGGATTTTTTTTGGAACCAGTATTTTACATGGAGCTGTGGCGGCATCTACATCGCCACATGCGAACTACGCATCACATTGACGTCACGCAAAATCCTGCATCGCGCAAGCAGAGTTTACCGCGCGACTAGCGTATATACAACGTCCCGACATCAACCGTCGGGCACTAACGCTTCCACTACATATAACATACGCTGTCACGTGATGCGTGCTACGATAATTTAGGCGTGTCACGTGACAAACCCCAGACATTCACCTCTATACAGGCACCAGAACTCACATACGAGGGCGCTGCGCGGGCGGCGACTCGTGAACGACACCGGGTGACGTCACACAGTTGAATGTGTTACGGGGCGTAGCGACATCTCACTTGTAACCGTCGGGCAGTAGCCCACCAGACACGACACCCGTCCGGTCGGAGGATCCTCCCTTTTCTATGGAAGATGAGTGAACTTTACACCCTGTTCTTCATACCACTATACTGGTGACCCTGACGTGATGAACCCAGTAACTGGATAATACGATATATTATCCAGTAACTGCGTTGTGGAGATAGGCAGTCGCTCCATGTAAAATACTGGTATTCAGCTGCATCCGGTAATACTGGAAGCCGACCACAACATAGTTGGGAAAAGGCTAAGCAGATTGATTGATTTTTGGTGTTACACCTGTTGCTAATAAATTACTTATTTATATAAAAAAGTAGGGAACTAGAGGAAAAAATTACTTGACAAGAGGTAACTTTGCGAATTTATTCTATCGAGCCAACTTTATCAAATCGTGTTTTCATCGTGTATACTGTCTACTATATATCCCCAATAATACCAATATATTTCCCTAGATTTTAAGGTGGATGCGCTGTGGTAGCCCGCGAAATTCAATTTTTTTTGGGTTTTTTGCAATTCGTAGGTCGGTGTCAGGTTGTGTCTTGATTAAAATATGATACGCGGGAATAAAACATATGATTTACATAATTTTAATCATATAAATCATCAATACATCTTTCTAAGTTAGATTTCGTGCAGAGTCATTAGATTTCGTTCGTTCGACAAATCTGCACGAAATCAACTTCGAGAGATGTATTGATGATTTTTATGATTAAAATTATGTAAATATTAGGTTGGGGAAAAGTCTTTTCGCATTATAGTATGTATGAACTTAAAATAAAATCTCTTTGGATATACTATTTGTATCTGGCTGGTTTTGGTATCATTGAAAGTTTAAATTTTAAAGAACATAATTCTAAATTCAAATTAGGAAAATGTGTGATTTTCATTTGTTTTTCGTACTGTCAAGATGAGTGAATCTAATGAAGAAATTCGATACATTTTAAAATTTTACTACAAAAAAGGTAAAAATGCAACGCAAGCCGCCAAAAAAATTTGCGATGTTTATGGACCCAGTGCAGTGTCTGTGAGAGTAGCACAAATTTGGTTTAAGTATTTTCAATCCGGAAATTTTGATGTCAAAGATGCACGTCGCACGGGTCGCCCTGTTACGGATATAATGGATGCCATTTTTGAATAAGTGGAGCAAGATCGGCATATCAGTAGTTACAACGTAGCTGAAGGACTGCGAATTGACCACAAAACAGTTTTGGCGCATTTGAAAAAAACTGAATACACAAAAAAGCTCGATATTTGGGTACCTCACGAGCTCACTGAAAGAATCCTAATGAACCGTGTACTCATTTGTGATTCTTTATTACGACGAAATGAAACCGAACCATTTTTGAAGAAGCTGATAACTGGTGATGAAAAGTGGATCACGTACGACAAGAACGTGTGAAAAGGGTCGTGGTCAAAGGCCGGTCAGGCTTCACAGACTGTGGCGAAACCCGGGTTAACTCGCAACAAGGTGATGCTGTGTGTGTGGTGGGATTGGAAGGACATTATTTATTATGAGCTGTTACCACCAGGCAGGACCATCGATTCTGAACTCTACTGCGAACAACTGATGAGATTAAAGCAAGAAGTTGAGAGAAAACGGCCGGAATTAATCAACAGAAGGGGTGTGGTTTTTCATCATGATAACGCTAGACCTCACACATTTTTAGACACTCAGCAAAAATTAAGAGAGTTTGGCTGGGAGGTGTTAATGCATCCGCCGTATAGTCCTGACCTTGCAACTTCAGATTTCCACCTGTTTCGGTCTCTTCAGAATTCTTTAGGCAGTGTCAGGTTATCACCACGAGAGGACTGCCAAAACCACTTGTCGCGGTATTTTGATCAGAAGTCCCAAAATTTCTATAGCAATGGGATCGTGTCCCTACCTACAAGATGGCAAAAAGTTATCGAACAAAATGGTACCTACATACTTTAGATAAATGTAAATAATGTACATTAAAAAATGTTTTGAATTTTCTTAAAAAATGCGAAGAAACTTTTTCCCCAACCTATTACATATGTTTTATTCCCGCTATTTTGATCAAGATACAACCTGACACGGACCTGCAAATTGCATAAAACGTAAGAAAATTTGAATTTCGCGGGCTACCACAGCGCATCATCCTTAATTGAATTGTTGACTACTTCAAACAACGATTATAAAAACGTGTTTGAGTGTATCAAAAGCTCGGTGCGCCGTTAAAAATTTGGAATTTTCCAGGGTATGGACATTATAGAGAAGATGGACCCGCGCGTGTTCACGGAGTACCTCAACAAGTACGGCAACACGATATGCGGCAGACATCCCATAGGAGTGCTCTTGCAGGTAACACATGCAAGATGTGGTCCCAGGAACCATAACCAATAACATTGAACTTGCTTAGGATTACAACGCGATATCCGCGTGTCGCTGATTAAGGGGGAAGCGCCAGGGTAGCCCGCGAAATTCAAATTTTCTTTCGTTTTTAAGGTTCCGTACCCAAATCTCATGAACCGTGATAGTTAGACAGTTAATATTTTCACAGATAATGTATTTCTGTTGCCGCTATAACAAAAATACTAAAAAACAGAATAAAATAAATATTTAAGGGGGCTCCCTACAACAATCATGGTTTTTTGCTCGATATTGATAACGGCAACAGGTAGACGCTTGAAACATTCACAGAATATTTAGTTATATATTCATTTTAAAAATAAATAGTTAAATTAAAATAAAACAAATATTTAAGGGAGCCCCCCTTAAATATTTGTTTTATTTTAATTTAACTATTTATTTTTAAAGTAAAACAAATATTTAAGGGGGGCTCCCATAAAAAAAAAAAACCTATTTTTTTTGTGCCGTTTTTATAGATAATGGTACGGAACCCTTCGTGCGCGAGTCCGACGCGCACTTGGCCGGTTTTTTTGCAATTTACAAGTCAGTAAAGAAAAGTAAAAAAAAAGTAAAGTATGATTCGCGACTGTAACAAATATGTATTTACAGAAAGGGATGATGCCTGGGTAAAAAAAGAAAAATTCTATTTAGTCAGTCAGTCAGATAATAAAAAAATATTAGACACGTATTTTTTTCTTTATCATATTAATAGAAAATGACTTAGATATACATAAAAGTTGGGGAGTGGGGGCTCGCTACGTCACTTCCTAGGCTTAGTTTCGATACTGTCCATATTTATACTGTGGCGCCGCGCCGCTTCGCGTTCGTGTCTAGATCGCTAACGTAAGACGACGCGTTGCAGTCGTGGGCATGACACGCGGAAGCCAGATGACACGACAAAAACTAAATATTCACCGTCCTACTCGCACGATTTATGACAGCGATTGCCATGAGTGTTGCCGTTAAATTAATTTTAGTTTTTTTTTTTAAACTTTAAAATCGACGAACCAAACCTTGAACTAATTTCTCTAAAGCTCCATTTACATGGTACAAGTTTATTGCCTATCGCATACCATAAAATCGAAGGGCAATTAACTGGCACCGTCTAAAGAACACGTATAATTAAATCGCATGCGATTTTATTGAATGGCAAAACTTGCATTAAATTTTTTTGTATGCCATTTTGTGGATTTGCACGCGTGTAAACAATTGCATGCAATTCTTGAATGGAAATAAAATTGCACGTGCTTTATGGCATGCGATTATTGCTCTTGAACTTCCCAGAAACTTGCACCGTGTAAACGGAGCTTAATATAAGTAACAAAAAGTAAATACATTTATTGGCAGAAAACAGATTCAGATTTGTATCTACTATCTCGACGGATTACCATGTATATTTTCAGATTTTCCATGGCAAATTATTTAGATGCATTTTTATATAGAAACGAAATTCAAATATGTTTTATCACCCCCGGATATTTGTCGGATAACTTTTCTAGCAGATAATTTCATGGAAATTCTCTTCTATTCTGAAGACAATAAAAAACATAAATTTTATAATGTTTTCTATTAATTTTAGGCTGTAGAAAAACTCCGAAGCCAATCGAATACACCTCTAATGGCGATGAAATTCTTGAAATATGCTCAATCGTCGCAATGTATGAACATGCAAGATTCTTCGGTTTCATACGCTAGCGCTTCCCTCGTCATGGAGTAACTCATCTAACTGAAGCAGGCAAGTATCTTAAATAAAGTCACCATCTGCCAGTTTAACCGGATGCAGCTGAATAAAAAAGAAACTATGTGTATTAAACTTGTGTTCAAAATGTTAAGGTAAATATCAAGTTTTGGAACGCAAACTCAATGTCATACATGAGAAAGTCGAAATTCTATTGATACCAAAATGTATTTAGGATTTTTTATTGCAAGTCTTTTCCCAACTATGTTGAGGTCGGCTTCCAGTCTAACCGGATGCAGCTGAATACCAATATTTTACATGGAGCGACTGCCTATCTGACCTCCAAAAACCACTTACTGGGTACCGCGATACCCCTTTGGTAAGACTGGTTTTCAGACATTCGGGCTTCTGACTACCCATAACGACCGAAAAAGATCTACGAATGAAGTACGGAGGGGTCTCCGTATTAATGGATGTTCGATCAACCATTTTTACTTAGCCACGAGCTCCTCAACCGGGCAATATGATGACATGTCATATATTTAAGACATTTGACTGCAACTAGCAATAAATGTAGAAACACTGCTAAAAATATAATTTTCACCCCTTAAGTGCATATACTAAGTTAATTCTATGTCTAATTTGTATACCTTTTATAATTTTTAAGTAGCATTAATAAAAATATGTGAAAATGTAAAAAAAATAGCCAAAAGATTTTATTATTTTAACTAAAAGGCATCTAATAGTTTTGTGAATAATGAAATACGAGTTACTTCGTATTTCATTATTCTGCCTTATCATATCATGAATATTATAAAAACAAGCTTAAATCTGTATTTCATGTGCTGTGTCATTCCCGGGAATATTAATCGGGAAAATTTATCTATGAAATTTGAGATCCAAATCTTTCTTTTTTAAAACACGATACGAATATCAAAAATTATACGATTCGGGACAAAAAAAAAAACGGTATTCCTGGTATTGAAATGCATCACGAAAGAGATAGATATAAGTTACGATCGAATAGAAGTCTTAAACGCACATTGTTGAAACACGTCTTAAAATATTATACTGTTCGATAAATCTTTGAAATGATTAAACACTTGTACTCAAAAATGTTTACCTACCTATTATAGTTTGCGCTCAAATTATACATTATAGATTTTTATTGATGTACGATAAATTGCATTTAACATGAAATATCAGAAACTATTTTTAATAAAATTACTACCTTTAATATTTATTATCTAAAAGTTTTATTAAACAGCCTAGTATTATATTTTCCAAGCTGGCTTCGCTTAAAAACCTATGAATTTAACTATATAAGTAGAAATAACAAATTGGAAATATATTATATGTATAATAATTATGTAGTGTATGCATATAAAGGACTTGTAATCAGGTTGAAACCTTATTTCGATTTATACTCTAGTATAAATACTTATTCTCGTTCCGATATCGATATTATACCGGAACTGGTATCGATACTGCTCCAGTACCGATATAAATACCGGTATTTGTTTTCCGGTATTAGCTATTCTTGGATATACAGGGTTATTGGCTATAGTAATATGTTTTTAGTTATATTTCTACAGACTTACATATACACAGGTTTTCATCATATTTATCTCTCCCTCACACTCATACAAACACTCATACATAGGTACAGAAATAGGCCACATCATAGCTGCTTTGGCTAGTTAGTTTAGTGTATTATATTGTAATTTGATTAGGTACTGTGCTCGTCTTACAACTATTGCTTTATGTTCAAATCTTAGGCGAGGACGCTGGCACCCTAAACACAAGTTAAATCTTACTTTGGGTGCCAGAGTTCATCGAAAACACTCTTTTCCATTGTTGTAACGTTGCATAGTTTTAAGATAAGTGTTAGAGTACAACTGAAGTTAATAATTTTTTTTTTTTCTTTATATATTTCGACAATCCATATAGGAGAGGCCATTTGCAACCAAATGACCTCTTATGACCCATAAGCAAATGTCAACCATTTTCAATTTTTTATAAATTTTCAACTCCAAGCAAAATCGGTGAGGCCGTTCCTTATATTCCTTAGTCTAAAGTAATGCATGTTCATAAAATTATAGCATCAATTCAATTACAAGGAGATAAAGTTAGACATAAAGTTTACCTACTCCTTAAATATTGCAAATCAACAAAAACCTCCGAACAAAAACTTGAACCTTTTTTTTTTGGTTGAATGTCAAGTTACGGCAAGATAAATTCTATGTTCACACAAAAAATTTTTTGCCCACACGGTAAAGCTTCAAACTAATGTCTTTGTTTTAAAACACGTGTCGGTCACTCTAACCAATTTTGTTACCATTCCAACAAAAATATAAAAAAACAATGGCCTCGATTGTACCAATGTTGAGGGACGGAAATTGTCTGTTTAGAGCTATAGCATTCCAAATAAACAATTTAATGGGGCTGACATTCGATCACGTGTCTGTTCGTAAAGACCTTGCAAATTATGTTTCGGATAACCGTAACGACGACAGAATTTAATTAGCACTTTTGAATAATATTCAGGACTTTCTTCCTGACAGCAATCTGTCTCAGGAACAACGTATAAAAAAATACATTACCGCGCAGTTTAACGAGACGTTCTGGGGTGGTGAAGACATTTTAATCGCTGCATCCGAATTCTACCTCGTAAATGTGCATGTTCACACAAATAACGAGAACACACTGGTGTACGTACCTACCGGCAACTCATTGCCCGGCAATATTCACATCTTCTATAAAGATCGGCATTATGATAGCTGGGTCACGATCGACGATGATCAGTACATCAGTAGCCAACGAAGTCTAACGCAGAAATTATCAAACGCCAAGTCACCACAACATATAGAAAACTCAGCTAACCAGTACAACATACGAGTTGAGCAGGAACAGTCCACAGAACCCCGGTTCCAAATCACCAGCCCCCATTTAGCTAGCCCACTAACACCGTGTCATCAATTACCGTTATCACTAAGTACACCAATATCAGATGTAGTCGCAGATGACACTGGATACACTATACTTAGAAACCCGCCAACTACCGCAATTAAGCACATCTTCCCTAAGTTGCGTATTGCAACATGGAATGTCCGCGGGGCCTCAAAACCGACCAAAAAGGATAAAATAGACGCTGAACTTTCACATAGGGATGTCCACGTAGCCTGCCTACAAGAAACAGGGATGAATGAAGGAACGTACAGCTCCAGGCATTACGAATGGCACCTATATTTAGCCGCTAGTACAATACACCGGGGACTGGCAATTTTAATCAGAAAGGATGCCCAAATTGCAATAAATAACAAGAACTCAGCTGTCGTTGAGTGCGGTCGTGCGCTCCGACAAAAATAAAAATTCTACGGCGCGAGACATAAGTGAATTGCGATCCTAGCACCGGTCATAAACATTATTTAGCGTTTCGTTGGAACTGTGCACCTGATCTCAAGCGAACAGTCCGTTGCAAGGGTGAAAGTGATCAGCCGAATTAGGATCCTGAGTTCCAAAGTCCCAGCAAGCAAAATTGGTGAGGCCGTTCCTTATATTCCTCAGTCAAAAGTATTTATTGCATGTTCATAAGATTATAGTATGAATCCAAATTCCCAAGACATAAAGTTAAACAAAGAGTTTACCTACTTCTTAAATATTGCAAATCAACAAAAATCTCGGCACAGACCCTTTTTTTTTGTTGAATGTCAACTTATGGCAAGCTAAATTCTATGTTCGCACAAAAAATTTACCCCATACGGTAAAGCTTCAAAATAAGGTCTTTGTTTTAAAACACGTAGTAATACAAATAGTTCTAACCAGTTTTGTTACCACTCAAACAAAAACATAACAAAATTATGCTTCGATTTGTGAAATTGTCTATTTAGAGCTATAGCATTACAAATACTTATACAATTTAATGGGGCTGACATTCGACCACGTGTCTGTTCGTAGACCTTGCAAATTATGTATCGGCTAATCATAACGACGACAGAATTGACTTAGCACTTTTGAATAATATTCAGGACTTTACTCCGTCTTCAATTCTCAGAATAAGATCTGCATTAAGCAGGAAAAGCACTACTAAAAAACGTTGTGAACAGGCCACTAGAAACGCTGAATCTCTATTACCATTCGAAATAAACTCAAAGATGGACTGAAAATTAGCCAGACTCATGTATCGAATGGTGGTCGTACCTTGTATGACACACGGTTTGAAAGTATCGGCACTCACCAAAGCTAACAGGACAAGACCGAAAAGATATGAGAGAGTTATCAAGAGTGACTTGATTAACCGCGCTAGGAATAAACCAACACGAAAGAAAATGCATGAAATCTTAAACGGAAAAACCGTAACCAAACGCATTAAGAACCACAGGATGTGCTATCTCGGACATGTCCACAGGCGTAGGCGTCGGGAACCGCACCTGCTACAAGCAGCAATGCAGTACAGGGTAATATCCAAAAATTCGGCCGCCCTATTTACACATGGAAAGCAGGACATAATTTACTTCGATAAGGAAATCAACTTTTGGGTAGACACGGCTGAAGATAGAGATAAAATTAAGAAAGCTGCTAACGAGATTTACAAGAAACCTGAAATGGATAGCAGTGAGACCTCAGACGAAGATATTGGAAATAACAACTCAAACTCAAAGCATTTATTTCAATTAACTCTTAAAATGTCGATTGTACACCATGTGTACAGATAACAATAGAATTTCAATTGTGTCTGCTAATTGGCGCGCGACGGGTTAAACCAATTACAGGCACTTTTGAATTGTCAAGGGGTCGGTCAGTCAGAAAGATGAAGCTAGGCGCCCATTCCAAAGCATAGTAGGTACCTATGGAGAAGAACGGGCAAGAAACTCCACGGACACTCTTTTGAATCAAGATATGGTTACAAAATAATGGTTACATCATTCAAGTTGAAATTTTACATGTGAGAACGATGCAGAACGTTAAAAGCGTCCTTAAAAAACAATTCAAATATTTAAATTAAATTAAAATAAGCCGTGGCCGCTATGGTATGACCAGCCTTCACTGACAGCGCTTGTTCACGAACCTGACGCATGGAGTAGCTAAATGATCCAACACGCGCCACCATCAGCGAGACATTAGAGTGAGCGTCACATAGCAGCACAACGTGGCATAGCAGTGACACCAAAAGTGTCGAAAGCGCAGTTTAATTGCCAAAAGATTCACCGGGGAAGTTGAACTTGAAGCAACATGGCAGTGACGTCATAAAAAGAGCCCGTCCATAATCCTGTCGGGTGTGGCGACAGGGTACCATCCGTAGGTAGGTACTTGAATTGACTTCTCGGGTCGATTAAGAACTGAATGCGATTTCACAAAAACAGCAAAGTACTATCAACGACTTTTGTGCGTCACACCCATACGGAAGGTATTCGTATGCACGGGCCAGTGGCTAGTGGCCTCCATTGTTTTCGTCCACCAATAGCGCTTCGGCGCACATTATAAATGAAAAGGTTAGAACGCCAAGAAAAAACAGCAATTAACGTTTAAGAAAAGGGAGATTGTTTATTTTAGGGTCATCTTTCTTAGGCGACATTCTTAGTTCATTGGTCAAATAAAACAACTAACTGTAAAAAGGTCCATCCTTCATTCATTGGTCAAAAACAAAAAGGGCGTTGACTATGATTTCAACGTGCAACCGAAAAAGTTTTGAGAAGGGTGAGGCACAAAGACTTTCGATAGTTGCACGCTGGCGCTCCCGCTTCGCAGGCGCCTCGCTCGGGTGTGACCGAAGCTTAAGATTTCTACAAAAACTGACAACCGCCCATAAATAATAAAAAACCTAAGCACTATGATATGAGTAGCTGGGTCACGATCGAGGCGATCAGTACATCAGTAGCCAACAAATTCTAACGCAGAAATTATCTAACACCAAGACACCACAACATACAGTAAACTTAATTAGCCAGTACAACATACGAGTTGAGCAGGAACAATCAGAACTCCGGTTCCAAATTACCAGCCCCTAATTACCACAAGACAAGATCGACTTCAATAAGGAAATTAACTGTTCGGTGGACACGGCTGAATCAAGAGATAATATCAAGAAGGCTGTTAACGGGACTTACAAGAAAACTGAAACGGATAGCAGTGAGACCTCAGACGAAGATACTGGAAACAGCAACGTGTAATACAACATAGCAGTGACATAAATGGTGTCGAGAATGCAGTCTAACCCCGCCAAAAGATCCACCGCTGAAGCTAGATTTTAAATAACATGTTATTACTTGCCGCGGGTATACCGCATCCTTGCCGCGTGTGTACCGCGGTAGCGCGTACTTGTAGGGAGTGTACCACGTCCTTGCCGCGAGTGTACCGCGGAGCGGGTGTACCGCGTCTTTGCCGCGTGTGTACCGCGTCAGTACCACGCCCTTGCGCGTGTGTACCGCAGTCATTCGTTTGAGTGAAAGAAAACCTGTCTCATGTAATGTTGACATTTGTTTTTAAAAACGAACGTCACGATCGACGACGATCAGTACCAACAAATTCTAACGCAGAAATTATCTAATGCCAAGCACCACAACATACAGGATACGTAATTAGCCAGTACAACATACAAATTGAGCAGGAACAATCCACAGAATTACGGTTTCAAATCACCAACCCCCAACTACGCAGGACAAGATTTACTTCAATAAGGAAATTAACTTTTCGATGGACACGGCTGCATAAAGAGTCAAGAAGGCTGCTAGAGATATACAAGAAACAGGAAACGGATAGCAGCGAGACCTCAGACGATGATTTTGGTAATAACAACGTATAATACAGCATAGCTGTGACATAAAGAATCAAAAACGAAGTTTAACCGGCAAAAGATTCACCGGAGAAGCTGGACTTGAAGCAACACGGCAGCAACGTCATAAAAAAGCCCATCCATATTATATCACCCGTCTCTCCACTATTCCAAGGCTTGCTTTACGGTGCATACTGGGTATGGCTCTTTATCCCCTCCATATCCTAAGGGCATGTCTTCCCTACCATTACCGCGCCCCCCGGTCTACTCACTGATATGCAATGGGCTCTGTTGCACCATGTAACATGAGGCAACAGGGTCTAGTGTGAATCTCTGGGTTCATTCGAGCAATCGAGTCTGGTTAAACCACGCTGGGGTCGGTGCAATTCATTCACATTCATTCATTCATTGTATACCGCAAATATCTTCAAAAAAATATTAATTGTCAGTTTACTCGAAAATGGTTTAATTTTCTTACAATGTTTTATTTGATACATCCGAAAAAAAGTTTTGGTTATTTTGTGAAAAAAGTAGTAAAAAGTTGTAGAACATTTAAACCTGCTATTTTTAAAAATAACAGCAATAAAAGTTCATAGAATTCGGTGTATCATCGTTGTGAAATTACTTAAGTAATTGTCATTTTATTTCATTAAATGGTCGTACTGTAAAAAGATTTGGTGTCATTTTCTTCATTAGTACATCCGTGCGAAGTCGGGGCGAGCTGCTAGTAAAATATAAAAATATTTTTGTTTTTTTTGGAGGTCAACGACCGCTGTTAGTGTTGTTAGTTGAAGTATGAGTTGTGAATAATTTTTTTCTTACGTTTTATCGTGTTTAGATAACGATACCATGACATCTGTGAAGAATACACAAAAAAAAAATAGATTTTTTAAACTGATATCTCAAGTGAGTGCGGTTGACTATCCCACAAAAAAAAGTCATCAAATTAATTTATTTTTAGATATTGATATCCATCGCATCTGCAAAGTTTAGCCAATTTAAAATAACCCTGTATAGTTTGTGCCGATATACAGGGTTATTGGTTATTGACCCATATCCTCTGAAGGGGTCACTGTACTCATCATTTTGAACAACTTTTACTATGGAACCAAACCTGAAATCGCGAAAAACAATCAGCTGCTCAGTACATTTATCAAACTCGTCAAAATGTAGGAGGAGGCAGCTGATAATTTTTTCGCGATTTCAGGTTTGGTCCCATAGTAAAAGTTGTTCATAATGATGAGTACAGTGACCCCTTAAGAGGATATTGGTCAATAACCAGTAACCCTGTATAAGAAAAGATTTTTAAAAGAATTTCGTTATCAATACTAAAGTATAAATTGTCTACAAAAATACATATAATCGAGGTTGTTATTTTTGTAATAAAAAAAAAATAGTATGTAGTGTTCTAATAAAAATATGTTCAGTACTTGGCTGTAAATACGGCACATTGAATTTAAGGTGGATCCGCAGACCGCGAAATTCATATTTCCTTGTGTTTTTTTGCAATTTGCAGGTCAGTGTCAGGTTGTATGTTGATCAAAATATGATTCGCGACCATAACATATATGTATGTATTTCCATAATTATAACCATGAGATTCATCAATACATATCTCGTAAGTTAGATTTCGGAAATTATTAAATCAAATTGAAAAAAAAAAACGCAAGCATAATCAGCTTATAATGTTCCCACTGCTGGGACACAGGCTTCCTCTCTGTCTCATAGATTGGAGTGGGGAGTGAGCTGCAATCTCTCACGCGGCCCCAGTGCGAGTTGGTAGATGTCACATGTCATGACATATACCGGTTTCCTCACGATGTTTACCTTCACCGTTTTGAGAGCAGTGGTGATGAAATAATTTACTCAACGTATAGCGCCTGCCTGGGCTCGAACCTACGACCTATAACTCGTAAGTCGCGGCCGTTGCTACGGGGACACCATCGCTCAATTCGCAAGATAATAAAAACGCAAGATTATTTGAATTTTGCGAGCTGTCACTGCGGATCCACCTTAAAAGAAAGTTCTGGTTTGTATAGCGTTATCTCTTTCACTCATACCTGTGTGAGGGTCTCTTTTTAACGCTCGATATGTGTACAGCGTGTATCAGACAGATGTAGTCAAATTTAAGGGTGTGGTACAGGCCAACAAAATGAACAACTTCCTCCATGGGAATCGAGAAGAAATTATCAGTCGTCCCATACATTTGGTCGAGATGATATTGAAGTTTTTTATAGGACGTCTGATTGTTTTTTCGCGATTACGATGTTGGTCCCATGGAGAAAGTTGTTCGGTTTGATGGTCTATACCACATGCTGAATATTTACGACCTGGTACTGTAAGTAAATATTGTAGTAATTAGAAAAACCTTTTGTAAGTGGCACTTACAATTATTTTATTAGTGTTGAAAATTATAAAAGGTGTTAAAAAATTAACTTTGCTAATTTTAAGGGGTGCTTTAGACCATTGAACTGAATAGCTTTAAAAATCGCGAAAAAAAAATTGTCCTATACTAAAGTTTAATACCTACTGTTTTTTTTTCCGATTTCAAAGTTGGTCCCATAGAAAAAGTTATTCAGTTTGATGGTCTAAAGCTCCCCTTGAAAGTTTGTAAAGTTAATTTTTTAACACCTGATACAGTGTGAGTCTTTATAATGTGCACATATCGAAATGAAGGAAACTATACTAAATTTTATCGACGGAAAAATATTTAAAAAAAAAATATATATAATAGGTTGGGGAAAAAGTTTCTTCGTATTTTTTAAGAAAATTCAAAACATTTTTTAATATACATTATTTATATTTATCTAAAGTATGTAGGTACCATTTTGTTCGACAACTTTTTGCCATCTTGTAGGTAGGGACATGATCCCATTGCTATAGAAATTTTGGGACTTCTGATCAAAATACCGCGACAAGTGGTTTTGGCAGTCCTCTTGTGATGTTAACCTGACACTGCCTAAAGAATTCTGAAGAGACCGAAACAGGTGGAAATCTGAAGGTGCAAGGTCAGGACTATACGGCGGATGCATTAGCACCTCCCAGCCAAACTCTCTTAATTTTTGCTGACTGGCTAAAGATGTGTGAGGTCTAGCGTTATCATGATGAAAAACCACACCCCTTCTGTTGATTAATTCCGGCCGCTTTCTCTCAACTTCTTGCTTTAATCTCATCAGTTGTTCGCAGTAGAGTTCAGAATCGATGGTCCTGCCTGGTGGTAACAGCTCATAATGAATAATGCCCTTCCAATCCCACCACACACACAGCATCACCTTGTTGCGAGTTAACCCGGGTTTCGCCACAGTCTGTGAAGCCTGACCGACCTTTGACCACGACCTTTTTCGCACGTTCTTGTCGTATGTGATCCACTTTTCATCACCAGTTATCAGCTTCTTCAAAAATGGTTCGGTTTCATTACGTCGTAATAAAGAATCACAAATGAGTACACGGTTCATTAGGTTTCTTTCAGTGAGCTCGTGAGGTATCCAAATATCGAGCATTTTGTGTATCCAGTTTTTTTCAATTGCGCCAAAACTGTTTTGTGGTCAATTCCCAATTCTTCAGCTACCTCGTAACTACTGATATGCCGATCTTGCTCCACTTTTTCAAAAATGGCATCCATTTTATCCGTAATAGGGCGACCAGAGCGACGTGCATCTTTGACATCAAAATTTCCGGATTGAAAACGCTTAAAACAAATTTGTGCTATTCTCACAGACACTGCACTGGCTCCATAAACATCGCAAATTTTTTTCGCGGCTTGAGTTGCATTTTTACCTTTTTTGTAGTAATATTTTTAAATGTATCGAATTTCTTCATTAGATTCACTCATCTTGACAGGACGAAAAACAAATGAAAATCACACATTTACCTAATTTGAATTTGGAATTATGTTCTTTAAAATTTAAACTTTCAATGATACTAAAACCAGCCAGATACAAATAGTATAGCCAAAGAGATTTTATTTTAAGTTCATACATACTACACTTCTGGACACATCTTTTGGCCCACCTTGTATTTTCAGTTTCGTTTGGTCCTAGCTAAAATTTTATATTAGGTCGAGCAAAAAGTTTTTATGCAGTTTTGAACCTGGCACATTCACAATTTTATTCAATAGTCTTTTTTTGAATTTCGAACACAGAATTTAAAGAAACAAAAGACAATTTGGAGCCTGTTTGTTGATATCAAACAATCGAATACTAAGAAAACTTGGTTTTATTGGTTTACTTGGATTTAATTCTTGAAAAAGTGATTGATATCTTTGGTTTTGCAACAAACATTACTTATTCTTAACATTATGGTGAGGTTCTATCAATAATCTATGGATACTTCACCTGAAGTCGCCGCCCAAGCTGTGGCACTTATTCAGGCCGGACACAGCCAAAGAAACGTGAGTGCTCAACTTAATTTAAGTCGATCTGCGGTCCGAAATGTTTATCGGAGGTACCTAGAGACTGGCGGCTTTGTTCGTCGCCAAGGAAGGCCACGATCTCGGGTCAAAACTGAAAGGCAGGATTGATTCATCGTGACGACCAGCTTGAGAAATCGTCACCTTACCTCCATTGAGATACAAAACCAACTTCGCGACTTCCACGGAGTATCTGTGAGCGCTCGAACTGTTCGGAGAAGGTTAAAAGAACGCGATATGGTACCACACAAGCCAGCTAATGGCCCCAAACTAACGCGAGCCCACCGAACAGCGCGCCTTCATTTCGCACGCAGTCATTTAAATTGGACACAGCAAGATTGGAGCCGTGTACTCTTTTCTGATGAGTCTAAAATTGTGTTACATGGCAATGATGGGAGGAAGAAGGTCTACCAACGTAAGGGAGAGCGTTTCGCACAATGCTGCTTTGAAGAGAGGGTTGCTTATGGCGGTGGCTCATGGACTGTCTGGGGCGGTATATCCGCGAGCGGCAAAACTCAACTTGAGGTTGTTACAGGACCACGGCTGCCAACATTAAATGCTGAAAGGTACATTCGTGAGTGCTTAGAACCTCACGTGATACCATACGCGGACTATGTGGGCCCAAATTTCCTTTTTATGCATGATAATGCAAGAGCCCATGCGGCCGGCATCGTCAGGGAATATCTTCGGGATGTGAACATCACTGTTATGGACTGGCCAGCCAGAAGCCCAGACATGAACCCCATTGAGCACATGTGGGACGAGCTAAAAAGACGTGTTAGGGCTCGTCAGCCAGTTGCCCAGACGATGCAGGAGTTGAAAACTGCCATAGAAGAGGAATGGGAGATGATCCCTCAAAATTTCATAGAGCGGTTGATAAACTCTATGGCTAATCGTATGAGAGCTGTGGTAGATGCCCATGGAGGCAACACGCGTTATTAAATTAAACCTTTATTTGATAAAACATGTTTTTTATTCAATAATCAATTGCCTTTAACAAGGCGCATATCCGACTTGTTAGGCGTAGCTCCATGTCGTATGGTATTCTGAATTCAAATTTAAAACAATACGATCGAAAAAGATGGTAAAATGTATCAGGTTTAAAACTGCATCAACAGTTTTTGTTCAATCTAGCAATTATATTTCGGTAGGGGCCATCGAAACCTAAACTCTAAGGTGGGCCAATAGATGTGTCCAGAAGTGTATAATGCGAAAAGACTTTTTCCCCAACCTAATATATAGCATTTTTTAAATTCTTGTTCGCTGCCGTGACGCCAGTAAAAAAAAAAAAACGGTATAACTTATACACTAAACGATCTATCACGATGAAAATACTCAGTAATGATTGGAAATAACAGGGCACCTTCATAAAATAAAAATTAATGAAAAATAAACAGCCCACAAATGAGAATTAATGTGTTTTTTTTTTTTAACAAAAATCTGGTAATTTTGCATCTATTTTTACAATAATTATAAAAGTTCTCAATAAAACCCTCTTACACTTAATTTTTTTTAATTACTTATACTTCAAATTATTCTGCATCGTATTAGTTTTTTAGAAATAAAATATCACGTTTATAAGTCGAATCACAACATTACCTATCAACTATTAAAGAATGGCCTAGCACACTGCTTCCTACAATATCACAGACAATTAATTTTTATTTTTATTTTTTTTAATATTTTTTCCGTCGATATTATTAAGCATACTTTCCCCCATTTCCATATGTGCACATTATATAAACTCACACTGTAAAGGTACCTAGTTAAAAATTATTAAATGCCTGGTTTCTATATCAGAATCATGTTGATCATAATGTGTTCCCTTACACGGACTACGTGGTCCGCAGCGGACCACGAGTAATAAACGTCTAATAATCCTTCCATATCCTAAGAGCACGTCTTCCCTACCATTACCGCGCCCCCCGGTCTACTCCTTGATATGCAATGGTCTCTGTTGCACCATGTAACATGACGCAACAGGGGCTAGTGTGAATCTTTGGGTTCATTCGAGTAATCGAGTCTAGTTAAACCACGCTAGGGTCGGTGCATTTCATTCATTCATTCAGTACGAAATGTCAAAAGTTGTCATTTACAGTGCAAAAAAGAGATGCAGGACGTAAAAGCTTCGGTTTCCTTGGAAAGCGGCCATAAGGGCCGTCATGAAAATCTGTCATTTTCACCAGTATTTGACAATAAGTCAAACTCTGCCTCCCAAAGATTTACATCGCTAGATTTGCCCTCACCGTAAATAGTCATAAGAAAAAGTGTCCGTACGGAGAAGAGTGAGCTCACACATTATTAAACAGCGTTTCCATGACAATCAAGTGAAGTCACTGCGTCATTGTATGTCAGAGTGTCAAAACAAAATAGAGATGCGGTTATCTTTTGACGTGGTAGGGCGAATCTAACGAATTAAATCTTGGCCGCTGCCATCATTTTCATCACAGCCGTCACTGCGGCCGTTATGTGCACCGCTTTTCCAGGTAGTTAAAGAAGCTGTAGTTTAAGATATAGGAATCAGGCCTTGTATTATTTTGATCGAAATATTTGCCGCTTTTTATATTATAATATTGTTGTCATTTTAATTGTGAAAACATTGTTGAAGTGTATGTGGCATCGAATCGGTCTCAAAAGGCATTTATTTTGTAAAAATTGTCTCTATAAAATTTTTATTTGCTACTATTTTTGTTGTTTTATTTGAAAATATAACATACTATACTCCATTTGCAATAAGATTAGACATTGAAACAAACCTTTTTTACAGTCTCGTTCAACGGATTTTGACTTCTATTCCGTAGGCTTAAGGATGGCAAAAACTGGTTACAATACCAACTGTTTACTGCAGCTGCCATTTGTCATGCCACTAACGCAATAGAAGTCAAAATCGGTTGAACGGACTGTAAAAAAGGTTTGTTAAAGTATTAGGTACCCATGAAGGCCATTCAATTAGAGAGTTCAGAGAAAAGTGATATTTAGTGACGAATTCTGGGAAATTTTCAAAAATACATAAATATTAGGTTTTCTTGAATCCCATAATTTTTGCCTAGTCTTTTGGAGTGCTTGTTGCAAATTTTTCAACTTTCACAATTCTTTGGGAATGTTCACTAAATCCTAAGCATATTTTCAAAGAGTTTTAATAAAGTGGCCCTCACACCACACCTCAGAACAATAAGGGTTGATCCACATCTGTCAGCACAGAACAGCATTTATGCCGTGTGTGCTGCAGCGTGCTATCGCGTGCTTCAGCGTGCTATCGCGTGCTTCAGCATAAGATCGCACGCCGTCGCCGTTGAGTGTTGTCGAATACGATCATGCAATGGAAGCATGATATCGCGCTCGATAGCACTCGTCAGCACTCCAGCGCCTCTCAGCCATTTTGGCCGTGGTGTCGAGCGCATCGCCGATTCCACCGCGCGGTCTCTATCTTTATCGCTCTAGGAAATGATGATCCTAAGAGATAGAAAAGGATAAAGCACGAAAAAAGGCGATTCCGTGCTGACAGATGTGGGTCAACCCTAACTAAAGCACCACACGCACATATGGGTCATACTATCACGAAGTAATACGTCAAAATTACCAGTCAGCCTGTATGATGTAAAGAGCATGAGACATGGACAGACAACACCACATCAGAACTGTCAAATTTCTCCAAATGATTTTTGACGCCGTCACTCTCATTGCCGTCACTTCGTGTGTGTTAGTTTATTTTATAAGTTACGTTAAATATGTGTTAGTATATATTTTTGTAATGTTGTAATATTTTGTATTTGTGTATTGTATTTTGTATGGCCCACAGCTGCCTGAAATAAAGGAAGAAATTAAATTAAATTAAACCTTAAAGTGTTGATGGCTATGTTCAAAATCGAATGAGATAATTTGACAGTTTATAGTAACTAGGTACACACGCGCAGGAGACTCGGCTTTAGGTAGCCGGGTCTCCTGCGCGTGTCTTTTCGAAACTACACAAAAAACCTTACACATATTCATTTGTTCTCTTAGACAAACTGTCTTCTGCGTAGGTATTCAAATACATGTAAGCCACGCCTCTGTTTCGATGTTTTTGTGTAGTTTCGAAAAGACCCGGCTTTATACTCATATAAGGAAGTAGGTATTTCTTTCAGTAACTATGCTAGTTAATTTTGAAAAAACAAAACGGCAATACGCCGTCAATCTAAAAAGGTATAGGTATAGTACTTACCGCGCGTTTGCGCTGGCGAAAAGTCGCATAAAAACATATTGATTTCTCTATTTCTGTCAATGTATCTGACAGAGATATCAACATGTTTTTAACTGAATGTTTCGCCAGTGTAAACGCACTGTAGTCTCTGGCCTCTGTGCTTTCTAATATACACTCCTACCAACTTATCTGTGAAATGGCGAAAATTGGAACTACGGCCGTCATGTTGAAATGTCTTCGATTGTGCCGACGCATGTCATTCGATTGTGTCGACGCATCGACGGTGGCGTCCTCTTTCAGTTCACAGATAAGTTGGTAGGACTGTAGTATATTATCTATGTACCTACTCAGTCAAAATCTGTATATACTTCAATATACTTTCTGTCACAGCTTTCTATGGTCAAAATTTGCCATGTGAAAATCCGACGTGTCTTTTTAACCAAATTTTTTGTCGTTTTCATACAATAGAATACTTACACAACAAAAACAAAATGATTCCGCCTCATCAAAAATGCAATAGAATAATTCTGTTCGACAAACACAAATCGTGGTACAAAATGGACATTGACGGGGAATACATCACCAGAGCTAGTAAGGCTGATAATATGTCCAATTTAACAGAGAAGAAAAACTCGAACCGAGCTTTAAACAATAAGAAAAAGTTCTCCAAGAAAATCTGCTTGCGGAACTCGAACAAATTACATGTCAATAAAGTTGATAAAAGTATAAAACCGGAATCGTTGAGCGAAACCCACGATTTTATCTATAAAACAAGCCTGAATGTATGTTTTTCTATAATAATGTCTCTGGCTGCGTACTGTGGATTCTCTTTTATGGCACCAACGCGTGTAATCATGAATAATTTTCGATCAATTGAGGGACTGCTTTAGTCAAAACTGTGCTGTTTATAGGAAAAATCCAATGATATTATGAGTGACTACTATTAGCGGCTATGCACGCCTAGAGGTTGGAGAATGACATAATTTTGAAAAATTATCCCACGAGACCATAGACTACCGGGATAAAGGTATCTTATGTCGTAATAGGTCTGAATTTGCTCGCAGAATAGATGAACTATGGGGCCAAAAGGTTCTGGAGTGGTGACCGCGTACCGGAAAGCGGAGCTTGGAAGGTGGACCGATAACCTTGTGAAGGCCGCAGGAATCCGCTGGATGAGAGAAGCACAGAACAGAGGGCTTAGTGCGAGTTTTTATACTTACTCGAACACGTCAATGTAAACTTCAATTAGTACTGTAACTAAATAAGCGCAGTCTGGTGACTGTAATGGGAATCACAATTATTCCATACAAATTGACGTAAGATAACGTTAACGTAAACGAGATCGAGTAAGTATAAAAACTCGCACTAAGGCCACCGGTCGTTTCGCCGGACGTCTTTTGACTGAAATGATGATGAAGATTCCGGTTCATGGTCTACTGTGTGCCAAATTTTATCGAGATCCGTTCAGCCGTTAAGGTGGATACGCATCTCAACCCGCGAAATTCAAATTTTCTTGCGTTTTTTGCAATTTGCAGGTCAGTATCAGGTTGTATCTTGATCAAAATATGATTCGCGGCAATAACACATATGTATTTACATAATTATAACCATAAGAATCATCAATACATCTCTATAAGTTAGATTTGCCGTGTTTCGATCTGATTTAATTTCGCGGGCTACCACTGATTCACCTTAAGGCTTGAAAAAGTAACATACAGAAGGTTTAAAATCATTTGGAGAAATTAGATGGTTATGGGAAATCATCAAATGACTTCTCCCGCTCTGGGCCTGTCAGACTTTTACTGACTAAAACCCAGTGTGTTCCTTCAGTTGCCCGTGCCAGGGCCATGGTATCTCTTTCGACCAACCCGCGACCCCAGTGGCGTCGCCATCGGGTCTATCGTATCCCATTTCTGCTGACATCTCTTTGAGGCGCGCGTGGAACTCAACGCGCCATCGACCCAGGCCTGGTCTTTATCGGACGGCGAGCTACCCTGTGCTCGCCATCCGCAAGCCCGCGCCTACGGTGGCCGGGTGGAGTAGAATTTCAGTAAACCAAAACTACATTGCATCGAGATGTTGAACTTAACCATCAACATTATAAGGTTTAAAATCATTTGGAGAAATTTGACAGTTTGTTTTGTTAGACCTGTATCCTAATTGCGTAACACACTATCAATCGGAGTTGGTTTCATTTTGACAGTTCAACAACATTCATTGCGCTATTTATGTTGTCGAGCTAACAAAGTTTACGTACATATGAAGCAATGGATTAGCAATTTGCTTTAAAATTATTAAAATTCCGATTGATAGTGTGTTACGCAATTAGGGTGCTGATGATGTACTGACGCCAGCAGGTCAAGCCACCCAAAACTCAAATTTTCCCAATCAACCTTGAACCTAATGCTTTCGAGTTAAAGATGAAAATCTATTAAAGAAATTTGACAGATTGTAGTAGCTTGATGGGCTGGCGTCTGTACCTACAAAAAGAGTGTATTTGCAAATAATTTTCTTGTGGTACCTAAAAGATACGTATCTACAAAATTAGTTATTATATTTACTGCTTCTGCTGGTGGCGCCATCTATGCACCTCAGAAAGCATGAAGAGGCTTCGGCGGACGCTACTAGTTGGCATTGTCAACAATAGCCATTCAAACCAGGCGTGTTACTGTTTACTGGCAAATATAAGTAAATTCTATATAATAAATAAAGAACTACCCAAGTAAAATTAATAAATTTTACATGGGAGCAACTCCCGAATAAAATAAGAATCGTTCAAATCGGACTACTCTGTAATAAGTTAAGCGTGGCAATACATTAAAAAAAATATGTGCCTCTACTTGAGAACCTCCGCCTTTTGATTTCGTCGGTTAAAAATGTAATGGTCGTTGGTAAGCGCATCATTTGAGAACGGCTGGACCGATTTCGCTATTTTTATTTTAAAATGTTTGTAATAGTCCGAATTTGGTTTTTATAGAAAGAAATACTTATTGGAAAAATTTCTCGGAAAATTCGGGAAAAGTTTAACGACTTTTTTTTATGGGATATTTAAATTTGGACAGAACCACGTCTGTCGGGTCCAACAGTGATAAGCTTTCAGTAACTTGACGGTTCAAAGCAAAATAATGTTACCATATTAAAATTATAGTGTTACGGTAGGTAGTGAACGAATTTACGAAAAGAATGAATAGGTAGTAAAGAACTGAAAGTGCATACCTAATTCCCAAAAAATGTGATTATTTTATTGGAAAATTGCAACTAATTTATTTTTCAGTCTTATACCGAACTCAAGTTGAAGTCGAGTCGTCTTATCTTATACGTTCAAAATAACGCTTTATTTTTGGAGTGAAACTTCTTAGGCAGCGATTCTATAATTGGACGAGAATTTATTGAAAATGTAATTTCAAGGAAATGTCACGTTAGGCAAATTTCGTTACATGACAGAGAAGAAAATTAACTCTCTCTGACTCACACTAAAGCTCTCTTATCTTTATTATATAAGTTGTTTCACTTCTATCACGTGTAGGGTTCTGCAGGTGTAATTTTTTTTTTCTGTACGTGGTCAAGCGTAAAATTATATTTTAAAAACTTGAAATCGGTCTTTACTCTTTGTTTAAGTTATAAACGAATATAATGTGTTTTTAAGTTATTAAATTTAATTAAAACTATGCATAGAAGTACATTACAAATTCTTTTTTTCACTTCACTGCATTTTTGTCAGAAACTGGTAACCCTCCGACTGTCAAGTTACTGAATACGATTAAGGGGATCCGTTGTGGTAGCCCGCGAAATTCAAATTTTCTTGTGTTTTTTTTGCAATTTGCATATCAGTGTCAGGTTGTATCTTAATCAAAATATGATTCGCGATAGTAAGAACTATGTATTTACATAACTTTAACCATAAAAATCATCAATACGTCTTCCTAATTTAGATTTCCTCCGGATTCGTCTGAATTCCGAAATCGGACCAATCCGCAGGAAATCTAACTTAGATATAGTTATTGCTCGCCCCCTATTAAATGGGACTTACTCATAACTGGCGAAATGTGGGGGTACTATAGATAAACCTCTGCCCAACTCTTTCGGGTATTCAGGCGTGATGTTTAGAGGGTGTCTCTCTCACATAGCCACTAATGACAAATTGAAGTTGAACCTATCAGTATTAAAATTTATACTTCATTGTAATATCATTGAAAAATCCAACAAAAATAACTGTAAGTAGTTTTATTGAAACTTTCTGAATAAAACTAAGAAGAATTAAGTGTTTTTTTTTTTTAATGTTTATACCTAAGTATTGGAATGGACCCGACTTACGTGTTGTAGCCACTGCTCTCAAAACGGTGAAGAAACCGGCATGTCCCAGAACCAAAAATTCTCGACATCTACCAATTGGATTACGGCCCACTCCCTCTCACAGAGAAAACTCAAACTCAAAGCATTTATTTCAAATAAACCAATTACAGGCACTTTTGAATTGTCAATGGGTCGGTCAGTCAGAAAGGTGAAGCTAGTTGCCCATTCCAAAGCGTAGTAGATGCCTATGGAGAAGAACGGGCAAGAAACTCCACGGACACTCTTTAAATCATAATATTTTTACAAAATATTAGTTACATCGTTCATGTTGAAAATATACATGTGAGAACAATGTAGAAAGACGTGCACGTTAAAAAGCGTCCGTAATAAAAAGATAAAAACTAAAACAACTAAATTCATCATCTTCCTGCCCTTATCCCATATTACTTGGGGTCGGCGCTAACTAAAACAACTAAATTAAATATTAAAATTAAAAATAAGCCATGGCAGCTAAGAGACGACCAGTCCCAACTGACGGCGCCCGTTCACGAACATGTCGCATGGATCAGCACCAATTAGCTCAACCATTTATCCAACACACACGCCACCACCAGCGAGACATTTGAGTGAGCATTCAAGTCAGTGAAAGACGTACCCAGTAAAAGGTAGCTTAATTAGTAGCTACATAGTGCTCACACATGTGCTATGCAATTATACAGGATGTCCAGTAAATAGCACGACATACTGCAGGGGGTTATAGCTTGGGTCAATACCTACCGAAACAACACAATATATGTTCAGCAAAATCTTACGGATTTACAGTTTTACAAAATTTTCCGAAATATCGAAAAATCTCTACCTTGAAACAGATTTTTAAGCATCTCGTAATGAAACATTCCTTTTCTATTATTTTTTTTACATCAAATTATTCGTGAATAGTTACTTTACTCATTGATAAGTCTTTTTTCTATCAAAAACAAGAATGTTTTCAAGAAATAGTATTTTTTGTTTAAATTTTCACATAACGATTTTCTTTTCGCATAACTTTAACCTACAGTGGTGAAAAAAAATCCATAAGATTTTGCTGAACATATATTATATTGTGTTGTTTTGATAGGTATTGACCCAAGCTATCACCTCCTGCAGTATGTCGTGCTATTTACTGGACAACCTGTATAATACTAGAGGAGGCCTGTGTCCCAGCAGTGGGGTCTAGTGGTCGCAAGCGCTACTGCCGAGTATGATGTCCTGGGTTCGATTCCCGGGTCGGGCAGTGTTGTTGGAATTTTCATCTGTAATTTCTCAGTAGCAGCCCGGAGTCTGGATTAGTGTCCGGTTGATGGCAATGGGCTCGCCTCCTATTACATGGGACTTAAACATAACTAAACCCTAAGTCATCAATTCAGATAATTTTAGTAAACAAAGAAATGTCACTGTCAAAATGACAGGACAGTGCTGCAAAACAATTTATCAAAAACAAGGAAATACAAAAACAAGGAAATATAACAACTAACAACAAAATGAAACACTTAACACGATGATAACAAAGCACAATTAACAAACACGCAGCGAATAATATGATCGGAGAAAAAAACACGAACGTATTGAAAAGACGCGAGTTTGCAAATTATGTCAAATGAAATTTGAGAATGTTGGGAACTCCTGTAGTGTTACCAGTATCATAATATTTTTTATACCACAAAATTTTCTTTTTTTAATAACTTTGTTTAAAACCGAAAACTTATAAAAATTAACACGGTATGATAATTGTTTAATTATTATTTCTAAAATAAGTACATAAAAGCCAATATAGCCTTGTTTTCCGCCATTTTATGTGAATTACCATTATGACGATATTTTTTTGATCTGTTATCACCTTTGTTTACATAAATTATCTGAATTGATGACTTAGGGTATAGCGAATGTGGGTGTACACACGGCTACACATTAAGCTATAAATTTCCAGTTTACACTGACCTGTCATTGTACGGAAATCCTATACAATGCGAGATCAGCTTATACTGGATTGTTGCAGCTTGATCTGTAGCCGTGCGTACTATAGGTCCTTCTTCGGGGAATACGGGCATGATGTTATTTTTAAAAGAAAACAAAATTTAGTAAAATATAAATTTTTATTTTAATGTTAACAATTTTGTTTACATGATTGTTTACATAAATAATGATGGAGAAAACTTAGAAACAAATAATTATAACAACTCTTTTTTAATAAAATAAATAGCTCTGCGTCTTGGAATCCATTTATTAGTAACTTAAACTAGTTATGAGAGTGGCAACACAAAATTGACATAACCTTAACAATACTCCATCATTTTGTGGAAAAAAAAAAGTAAATTAAATGTATCCCCCACGAAATTCATATATACTTTTCGGAAATGCCGTAAACAATTTATATAAATAAAATAGTAATATCTGTGAAAAACTCTTCAAAGAAAATTTAAAAAAGTTAATAAGTATGTAGTATTAATTAATACATTTTATTAAGAAAAATATAGCACATCCTAAAGGACGCACATATCCGGGCCGTGTCCGGGACGTGGACGGACACCGCTCCGACAGCTCAAAAAAAAAAAACTCATTCACACGTTCGTATCCGGGTCGGCGACGGAGCTTCAGTGCCGCCTTGCGTGTGCCACGGCCCTGATGTGTGTGTGTACTTTAAAGGGTCCCACACATTTACAGTCCGCCGAAAAGCAGCAGTCCACTCATAAAAAATGGACCGCCAGTTTTTATGAGTGGACCAGTGGCCGGCGGACTGTATAATGTGTGAGGCCCATAAGTAGTCAGCCCCGCTACCACCTAGCTGACTGTCTCATGTTTGCCAAGGCATGAACTATTGCTGTATATGTAGTTAGTGCTGACCACTCTAGCTAGGATAGAATTACATCGTTTCAACCTTAGTACATACGGTCGATGAATCATGGCCGGTGACTTTCCGAAAATTCGCGCATGTTGTCTCACTCACACTCTCATGTCACCATTTGGTTCCTAAAATGTTACTGCGCAGCGTTCTGCGCGAAGTTCGCATCGGCCATGATTCGTCGGCCATGTTAAAGTTTCGAATTACTGGGGTTTTTTGTCAAAAGTGATAAAGCAATTCGGTCTACTATACATGCCGAGAGGTACGAAAGAAAAAGAAAAACAAAAAAAAAAAAACGTTAAGTCAATTTTGCGCAAACAGCAATAAATGAAGACAAATTATTTTCTTTAGTTCAATATTTTGGTTAAGATTAATCATAAATTGACTTTTCAGTAATAATTTTGGTAATCAATTATTTTTTAGGATGCTGTCTTTATAATCAGTAAAACGTCAAATCGAAGTTGTCTTTTATCAGCTGTAGTGTATCTATTTAATAGATAATTATGCAAACCTGACCCGGTAACGGCGGCGATGTCGGTGAACAAAATATGACAAGCCTTGTCAATTTTTCTAGCGATTTCATTGGTTCCAATTAAAGCCACAGGTCTGGGGCCTTACTGTGAGCTGTTATAGTAGGGCAGAAGTTGAACAGTTCCAGTGTGAGAGAGAGACGCAGCTATATACGACCTATAGCACCATCCTTTTTTCTCAATGGATCCATGATCTGTTTTTACGTCATAGTACGGCCCCAGATAAGTTTTTGGCACTATATTTTAGACAGCTCGACTACTAATCAATTAGTGATGTTCTAAACTCGCGACAAAATAACAGGTCCCTTTTGACAACTCATATCGTTATAATTATGTCAAAGAGAGACAAACATGGCGGGACAAAGAGGGACACCCTCATGTCAAATCGGACTTCTTAGATTGACCAAACTTTAATGCGTTACCGATTCGATTTCTTATCGATAAGAACCACCATCCATTTTCTTTGTTATCCAGTTTATTTATGAAGAAGTTTTATCGATTTAACACATACTTATATATATATATATATTTTATTTTTAAGAAAAATGTGAATAAAAACATCGTCCATTTTTTCGTCTATGGTTGCCTGTCAATTAATAAGGAACATCATAGCGTCCATGAAGTATTGCATTGATTAGTCTATGGGCTGTCATTAAATAAGGAACTTCATAGGCGTGCTATGTCAAAAGAAATAAATGGTTGGAAAGATTATAATTATTGTGTTTACTAGCTTTTCAGAAACCGGGTGCTCAGTGTTTTAGAACAAGTCTGCAATTATAAAGAAGCTTTGAAGTTTGACAGTTTGAGTGACATTTTGTGAAAACTAATTCTGTCAATTTATGAATAATCTTTAGAGTATAGTTGGCAAAAGAGATACATTTCAAAAATATTTGCTTTTTTATGTAGAAAAATCCTGTACCCTTATCACACAAAAAAGAGGCTGTGCTTATGACCACAGAAGTGAAAACTTATATGAGCCGAGTGTACACTATTCAGCGCAGAGTATACGTGATACAGCGTCACCGACCCGAGCGTGACGGTTCAATGTCGTTCACTGGTCAAAAGAACGCAAAGTGCTCCAATAGAAGTTTTCACTTCAATGGCATGAAACAACGCGGTCACATACGAACAGTGATTTTCGTGTATGTCTGTGTAACCGCTTCGTTCTTCTAAACTGCGCAATAGATTTTGATGAGGCTTTCACCATAATTTAGAGAATTTATTCCGGAAGGTTTAAAATATTATAATACATTAATATTGAGTCTAAAGAAAATATAGCTTGTTGTAACGTCACGTATACCTTGTAGACTCAGATATTTCGATTTGTTCAATATTTCGTATTTTTTTAAGTACCTGGTATTTGTTGACAGGCCTACACTGTCCTCCCATATCTAATAACACTGTAATTTGAAAGCATTGTAAAAGCATTTAAAAGAGTTACCGTGAAGTTTTTTGCCAGCTCCTCTCCATAGGAAACGACCAATGGGGAAGGCAACTGTCAAAATGGCGCTGTCGTAGCTAGTTCCCAACACAAGCTAATAATACAAGGCGTGAGGTGGTTTTATTTTATTTTTGCGAAAATGACGCGTTTTTGTGTTCATAAATACTCCGGATTAAAGCTATTCGTAAAGATTTTTTTTTAAATTAAACCGATTTCGAAACATTTTGAAGAAATTTACTACGAGAAATATTTAAGCTTTTAAATCCCGACACTTTCAATGTCAAAAACTTGATAAAAAAATATTGAAATTTACGAAATTGTGAAATAAAACCAAACTCAGGAATGAACGAAATGTCAACTTTATTATAGGCCTTAGGGACCTAGCTATGATCACGCCATCTACAATTAGCATTGCCCGACCTCCCCCATTGGAACAGTGCTCCTAGCTTCTGACGTTTCATAAATGCGCACGTAGGTTTATGTGAAATAAAATATTTTGTTTTTTTTTTGTGCTCATAAGGGTACTAATAAATATATGCTCACAATACATCACTATTTTGCCATCAATACATATTACAATACAGTAAAAATAAATTAGTCCTTTTATAATTTTAAACCTAAATTCTCTTTAATAAACAAAATAACTTTTTTTTAATCACTTTTCGCTTGTTACAGCTTTTCGAAAAAAAACTAAAAACCGATTTTAGATTGCATAAAGTGACAACGGCCGAATTTTTTTTTTGTGAACTAACTATTATAACTGTTTAATATAACTTTTAGAACAACTTTATACTTTAAAATTACATCAGGCTAAATTAATTATCAAATTGATTATTTGCAGTGTTAAAGCCATTTCACACAACTGTCAAAGAATGACAGTTTTGATTTGATTAGCATAATCAGCTATTGTTCCCACTGCTGGGACACAGGCCTCCTCTCTGGGAGAGGAAGTGGGCCGCAATCCACGACGCGGGCCCAGTGCGGGTTGGTAGATGTCACATGTCTTCGAATTTTTGGTTGTAGGCCATGCCGGTTTCCTCACGATGTTTTCCTTCACCGTTTTGAGAGCAGTGGTGATGACACAATTTACACAAAGTAAAGCGCCTGCCTGGGTTCGAACTCACGACCTACAACTCGGTAAGTCGCGGCCGTTACCACTGTGTCACCACTGCCCTCTCGATAGTAGCCTGGAGTTGGGAAACCAAGTCACAAGGTCGACCGATGACCTAGTGAAGGTCGCAGGAATCCGCTGAATGCGGGAAGCACAGAACCGGTCGAGGTGGTGGTACTTGGGCGAGGCCTATTTCCAGCAGAGGACGACTTTCGGCTGAAATGATGATGATGAATGGGAGCCTTAAGCTGTGGAGGCACATCCCGCACGGGATGCGGGACTAATTTGCACGCACCGTTTGTGTCAATTTAGTTGTATGGAAGTGTTCGTCCTGCACGGGATTTACCTCAGTCTGAACAGTCCTTTAAAGGACTTAAACGAAATGGAGGTGTATACACTTCTGCCTCATACAAGCTAGGTGTGATGTTATGTTTTGTCTAAAAATTATATTAAAGAGTTGAAAATCTTATATTAATTTATATTACTTAACACAGTTTTATTCAGATATTTCTTAATTTAACAAATATCTTTTGTGTATAATTTACAATGTTTATTTTTTTTTTGCGTATTTTTTATATATTTTTCTCTTTTCTGGTGAAATACTGAACTTATTTATTTATTTTTTACGTGAATGTGATACGATTTTTGTTTATTTTTGACTGCTTTTTTTATTATTATTTATTTTTTAAATACATATTTCCCTTGCCCCTCCTCCCCTGCTCTCTTTAAGGTATTGAGTTCGATTCCAGGGTCGAATATAAATATTTATTTATGCTCAAAAAAATCTCATTTTATTCCCGTCTTTTATAAAATATTTACTTAATTTGAGCAATCAAAAGCAAAAAAAATCATATCTTTTATCCCGAAACATATTACATCCTAAACTATTATAATGTCAATCGTCTTCAATAAACTACATTACAATGTCCGTCTACGGAAAGTTTCAGGTTATAACCGACCAAGATAATTTGACAACTGTAAGAAATGACGTCATTTGCACATACAGGGTCAAATAAAATTAGCTAGTGAAACTCCGCAGACGTGTTGAACGTTGACGTGTTGTCGATATCTAAACTCGATAAAAAAAATAGTTTTAATGTTATTTTTTTGGGGTCAATGACCGCTGGTAATATAGTTAATTGAAGTATGAGTTGAGATAATCAGTTTTTTTTTTGTGTTATTGCGTTTAAATATCATTGATTGTCATCACGTCTGTAAAGTTTACACAAAAAAATACTTTTTAAACTGATATTTCAAGCAACTACACTACCTAAGGTCGTTCATCCAAAAAATATTTCATCATATCAATAATTTTTCTTCTTCTTGTTGTCATGTTTAGATGTCTGCGGAGTTTCGCTAACTAATTTAATTTGCCCTTATATTTGACGGATTTTGAACGGAAATAATAAAGCTGGCTGCTTCACTTGGTGTATTTGTTAAAATATTCTCGTTATTTGAGTAACTTTCTTCTCATTGGAATAAAGTTAATTTTGCATAAACAAAAAAACCCGAATATTTGTGCAAATATGCCAAGATGCGTGGCAGTCGCGGTCATGACATGCTGGAGTAGGATGACACGAGATTATCTCGTACTAAATATTCGTCGTCCTACTCGCACGTTTTATGCCACTTGCTACTTATCCTAGCGTTTATTGTAAGAGGAAGAACGCGGGTCCACATTCTGCCCAGTTGTCTATACTCCATTTGTATCCATACAGTCGGGGAAATTAATTATTAGGTAAATTGAAACCCTCGGTCAATTTGCAGTCTTATAGCTATTTAATAAGTACAAATCCGTGAAACTGGGCCTAAACCAACCTAGCGGGAACGTCAGTAAAAGATGATCCATATACAGTATGGAACCGACACCATGTGAAAGAAATTAAACTACTAGCAATATTGGTCCACAGAAGTATAGCAAAATTAAATGTTAAATTAAAAACCGAAAATTGAAAAAGTTATTTCTTCAAACAAAATAAATATCAAAATAGATTCGGTAAAAGTAATCACTCTGTTTAGACAACCGAGCTGGCCACCCGCGGTGCACCACACTGCCCAATCCATTGTTCGCCAAACAGGTTTTTTTTTTGTTTGCACACATGTTCGAGGATTCAAGTTCATTGACTCATTGACCTAGTGATCCAATTCTAGTGTTCAAATTTACGTACGAGTAAATAATTAGTTACTGGACCGATTTCGTTATTTTTTTGTATATCGTCAGCAAAGGTGATATCAAGTATGTGGTTGGATTTATTGCATAGAAGTGAGTTCCATACTGTATATCATCCGTCTCTCCACAATTCCATTGCTTACTATACGGTGTATACTCGGTAGGCGCTATAATCCTTATCCATAACCTAAGGGCACGTTTTTCCTAACATTATCGCGCCCCCCGGTCTACTCCTTGATATGCAATGGTCTCTGTTGAGGCAACAGGGGCTAGAGTGAATCTTTGGGCTCATTCCAGTAATCGAGTCTGATCAAACCACGCTGGAGTTGGTACATTTCATTAATTATTTCATTCACTGTCAAATAATGACAGTTATAATTTGATTAAATAATTTCTTCAAGTAGAGTTTTAGCTTTTATAATTTGACCAATAAGAATTATAATAGCGAATCGATTCTGGAAGAAAATACATAGATTATGTCTCTACATAAACTTAGTAAAATGGGCCTTATTTACCTTCTTTGTATAATAAATGAAGTAAAATTGTCTTGGTCGGTTAGTAATGAGAATAATTACTATAACTAATTTAATAATTAATATTAGACACAAATATGAGAAGTAATTTAAACTGTACAAAGATACCATCTCATAATGATAGTACCTGGATTCCTATATTCCGTTCACAATAAGATGACACATTGAAACAAACCTTTTTGACAGTCCGTTCAACCGATTTTGACTTCTATTGCGTAGCGTTAAGGATGGCATTAAAGGCAAAAAAGTGGTTAAATTAAAATATCAACAGTTTACTGCAGCTGTCATTTGTCATACCGCCAACGCAATAGAAGTCAAAATCGGTTGAACGGACTGTAAAAAAGGTTTGTTTAAAATCTCATCTTATTTTTAATGGAGAATATATTTTACGGGCCGTCATCAATCAACTTACGGCCCGCAATAATAAGAGCATTGTAACAATAAAGTTTGAACCTAAAATTCATTCCAATCCAATATCTATGCAAAAATCCATAATATTTTACATTTTTTTTATATCTCCGTAGAAAGACAAGTCCCAAATTTTGAGAAAATAAAGCTGCACTTTGCCATAAGCGATAGCGAGTTTAAAAATCGCTTCCGCTACGCAAACCACAGCTTTATAAAACAACCGAACATTTGATAGAAATGCATTTTTTTTCTAAACGAGTATATAATAATATAAAAATTAAACTATTTTGTTGTCTATGCTACACGTCATATCGCACCGCGGCTTGTCGATGGGAACTCTGTAAAAAAAAAGAAAAAAAAAATTACACAATTCTTGTCTTTGATCCGGGTTTGTTTCCCAGTCGCAGTAAATATTAGTTTTTAAAACTATAACAAAGGACAACATAAAGTTTAACCTCTTATTTTGCTGAAATCGGTTAAACATTAATAAATGCTTGATTATATTCAAAAAGATAAAAGAATAGTCCATATAAATAAATTGTAGTTTAAAAAACTAAAAAACACGCTTTAATATCAATAAACTCAACTAAAAAGTAAAAAATAAATTTTTCAATATAATAATAAAGTGATTAACGAGAAAATTAATGTCATTGTAGAAAAAGCGTGGGGTGCTTTCGAATTACAGTTAGTGTAAGAATGTCATCATACAAGGCACCCCACGTTTTTTTTTTACAATGACATTAATTTTCTCGTTAATCACTTTATTCTTACATTGAAAAATTTATTTTTTACTTTTTAGTTCAGTTTAATAGTATTAAAGCGTGTTTTTTAGTTTTTTAAACTAATTTATTTTTTAATTTTTTGGAGATAAATCGTTAATCCTGTTGATCCTGATCAGGATAATGGGACAAAATTTTTTAATTATTGTATTGTCATCGGGCCCTGATAAGTGTACAAAATTTCGAATTAATCTGACCATTTATAGTGGGTAAAAATCGAGTTCAAAGATTCCGTTACGTACCTAAGATACAAATATATAAACATACATACAGGTGAAGCTAATAAAAGCGTGTTAAAAAATACACAAGGTCAGATTAAATTAGCTAGCGAAACTCCTCAGACGAATCGGTATTTTTTTGTTTTTATCATGTTTAGATATAGATACTTACCCATCGGCGTTTCGCTAGCTAATTTGTCGAAACGAAACTTGAGCGTTTCATACGTAAGCTGCTAGGCTAATAGCGCGATTTCGAATAATAAGTAATAATACATGTCCCGTAATTAACGCAAACCCTCTTAAGGGGGTCATTGTACTCATCATTATGAACAACTTTTACTATAGGACCAAACCTGAAATCGCGAGTTTCATACATTTTGGTCGAGTATTGAACTTTTGTATGAAACCGCTGATTTTTTTTCGCGATTTCAGATTTGGTCCCATAGTAAAAGTTGTTCATAATGATGAGTACAATGACCCCTTAAGAAGGTTTGCATTAATTACGGGATATGTTGTAGTTTTAAATATTTAATAGTTCTATTTTACCTGTAGCATTGCAGATCATCGGGTCATCCTGAAAACAATAGAAAATAATGGTTATCACACTAATATTAAAAAGGCGAAAGTTTGTATGTTTGAATGTTTGTTACTTCTTCACGCTCCAACGGCTACACCAATTTTGATAAAATTTGGTATGGAGGTAGGTGACACCCTGGACTAACACATAGGCTACTTTTAATCCCGATCTACACGGGTGAAACTGCGGGGCACAGCTAGTTACTTATATAAATACTAATTTCATGTTTCATTGAATAGGTACTATGGGCCAAAGTTCCGCATGATCACCTCAAAGGCGATAATCGCATGCACGGCTCACGACTCGATCGCACAATGTTCCTTTGGTCACTAGCTGCACTCTCACAGGAATATTTTCTTAAGTGAGCATGATTAAGTTTTGTCCATAGTACATTTAATTATCGTCATTCATCATCATCATTATTATCTGACTGACGGACTAAATATAATTTATTTTTTAGGGTTCCGTACCAAAATGGTAAAAAGGAACCCTTATGGTGTGACTCAGTCTGCCTGTGTCCGTCTGTCACAGCTGGATATCTCAAGAACTACTAATGCTATCAACTTGAAATTTGGAACAGTTTTAGATGAGGTTTGCCCAATTATTTTGCAAATAAGAAAGAAATAAAAATATATATGTTTTTTTTTTTGCAACAGGGTCTTAAAAATTCGAATTTGGGCTACTATAATGTTTGCGCTCTAGCATGGTGCGGGTGACACATGTCAGTATGGCATGACTAGGTCAATGACAATATACACAATTCAATTTTATCGATAACGATTCTTACAGCAAAAATCTCGCTCTCCTAATAATTTTAAAAATGTCTTTGAATTTGAAATGTTTTTGTATTATTATGAAATTTATTTTAAAATATGTATTTAATACAAAACATTAAAAAATCACATTCAAAACACTACCGGTATTTATTAAAAAAAAAGGTTTTTTTCATGGTATATTTTTTTCGGCTAATTTTACTCTATAGATGTCTAACAACAAAAATTTTAAAATACATACAGTAAACTTCTTTTTCTATAAAAAATATCGACTATCGATAAAAACCCAGAATAGCAAACCATCTCATCACTAAACATGTCTATGGCGTTTTTCTTTAAATTTGATTTTATTTGTAGATAATAACATTTTGAGTGGATAAATTATTTTATTTACTACAGTTATTATTAAATCCGTATTTTACGATTATGATATTTAGGATGCAGCTAAAATATTAAATCATGATTGTAAATCGCGATAACGTTCAACAGTACGTCAAATGTCACCCGCACCATGCTAGAGCGCAAAAAGTATAGGGCTTGTTTATAGGCATCATATGAAAGAGCGCTATTTGCACACTCTGAAACATTTTTTTTTCTTTTTTTGAGGCCGCATAGTTTTCAAGTTTTGATGAAAAATGTAAAATAAATACCCCCCCCCCCCCCCCTTATCGCCGAAGTTTGCATAGAGAAAAATCTGACGTTTAAGTAAAGATTACAGGAAAAATAAAACGATGTCTCTATATAGCACAGTTTTCAGAACTCGTCAACAAAAATTTTATATAAATAATGACACGGAATTAACGGAACCCTCGGTGCGCGAGTCGAACTCGCTTTTGACCGGTTTTTTTACCCAGGAAACATCCCTATTGACATAAATGCTTTGAGTTTGAGTAGGATTAATAAAAGTTATGATAGTTACTTGTACGGTTGTCATGGTATGGGCATGTGATGCGGAGGAGTGAGAAAAATGTCGTAAGGAAAGTTTTGAGTATGAATGTCGATGGCTATAAGAGTAGGGGAAGACCAAAGAAACGATGGATGGACTGTGTGAAAGATGACATGGCTAGAAAGGGGGTGACTACCGAGATGACGACTAATAGAGAAATATGGAAAAAAAGGAACATGTTGCGCCGACCCCAAATAGACTGGGATAAGGGCAGGAGAATGATGATGATAGTTACCTGTTTAGCAGTCCTGGTCCTCTGCACGGACATGTTCTGCTGCGGGACGGTAGAGTCGGGCTGCACTCCCAACGCGGAGTAGATCTCGCGTAACATCAGTAGCATTGTGTCTTCTGACTCCCTGTGGTATAGAAACTAACTGTTATATTCAACCCCACACAAACACAAATATACATACATACACACGCAAGCACGTACACATATACACACACCCACACATACACCCCCCCCCCCACACACACACACACACCAACAGACTAATGTCAATAAATATTAATAAACTTTAACTTTAACTTTTTTTTTAAATTTTGTTTTGTTAGTAGCATGTTATTTTGCGAGTTAAGAAAGAGCAGCGCCTCCTGGCACAGGCATCTACATGCTTAAAAGGAGACGCCTCCAACTGTTTTCTATGATGTAACGTGTAATAATGAAAATAAAACTTTTTGATTTTTGATTTTGATTTTTTGATATTGCTTTATCATCACCATCATCATTTTAGCCGAAAGACGTCAACTGCTGGACATAAGGCCTCCCCCAAACACCGCCACTTCGAGCTAGCTGATTCCTGCGGCCTTCACAAGGTCATCGGTCCAACTTGTGGGAGGCCTTCCAACGTTACGTCTTCCGGTACGCGGCCGCCACTCCAGAAACTTTCGGCCCCATCGGCCATCTGTTCTGCGAGCAATGTGCCCTGCCGACTGCCACTTAAGAAGGAACAGGACCTACGTTTCTCCATACAAATGTATTCCCCGTTTTTCTTCCTGAATAATGCCTCAAGTCTAAAGCCATCATTTTTTTTTTTTTTCATAAAATCTAAGTCTGGTGTAGACACGTCCCTGTCATTTCCTTATTTTCAGGAACTAATTAGGAGCTTGTGGCTAAGTATTAGCAGCCGCACGGGTCGATCCATCAGGTTAAGCTACGCTTGCCGGGGTTGTCCGTGGATGGGTGACCATCATTACATACCGAGACTCCTGCCTCGGAAAGCACGCTAAGCCGTTGGTCCCGGCTGTCATTCGTGGATCTTTGACAGTCGTTACGGGTCGTCAGAAGCCCGAAAGTCTGACAACCAGTACAAGGACAAGGGGACAAGGGGTATCGTATCACCCAGTTACTGGGTTGTAGAGGTCAGATAGGCAGTCGCTCCATGTAAAATAATGGTATTCAGCTGCATCCGGTTAGACTGGAAGCTGACCCCAGCATAGTTGGGAAAAGGCTGAACTAATTAGTAAAGAAAATATGACCCTCCAAAAATTACAAAAAGTGCCCCAATTTTACCGCCGTGATTAGAGGACTACCAGACAAATTCTAAAAGTTTATAACATAAAAGAAACTGATAGGAACCTAGACATACTCTTTTTCAAAATTTTAATGTAAAAAATAATTGAATCGGCTCAGTTTTCGAGGAGCAAAAAGGGGAATACGAAACGTCGATCTCGTCAAAATTTTTGTGATATAATCGGTCTGAGCTGCAGCTGTCCATAACCACTCTCTTATCACTGTTCGGGCGCAGCGCGACGGCAATAGTTTCTTCAAATACCTATTTTTGAATTCCTCGCAGGCCCTGTCCCCTCTTAAGTTTAGAAATTCTTCGGGCTATGTCGGTTACCTTGGTTCTGCTGCGGATCTCTTCATTTCTGGTTCGATCGCGTAGAGAAACTCCAAGCATAGCTCAGTGGCAGATATTTTTATAGCAACTTATACAACGTGTCATTTTGCATCCCCGTCAAATTTCAGGGTGTGGTATAGAACATCAAACCGAACAACTTTCTCCATGGGATCAATCGCGAAAAAAATATCGACTGTCCCATAGAAAACTTCAATACCTACTCGACGGGGACGGCTGATTATTTTTTCGCGATTACGATGTTGGTGCCATGGAAAAAGTTGTTCGGTTTGATGGTCTATACTACACCCTTAAATTTGGCGAGGATGCAAAACGACACGTTGTACTGACACAAAAAAACTCATCTTTCGTCCATCATCTCACAGAATCTCCAACATGCACGACAAACGTCTATGCGTCTCGCGGCAAACAAATCACACTCCTGTGTCGATGCCAGTAGAGCATTCAGCATTGACAATGCCTTTGAAAACTTGCCAAATTGCATATTCAAGAAACTTAATAGACTTTCTCCCGCTCCTATAGAACTTGGCACCCATTCAATCTACCTAGCCCCTTCCCAATTATGTTAACCAGTCCTTCCAATGTAACCGGATAAGTATTTTTATAAATAACACGTCCTTTACTTGTGTTTACCAAGTCTACAAACACGTTGTGAATATGTGTGTAAGCGCAGGAGCTCTCGGTACCGTCCGGGACAATGGCGAAGTCGGCAGTGTGTATGCGTGGGTGTGTTATGTGCTGACGCTACTCGTCTGCACGCACACATTCACTCGTGCTTGTTCACTTGGTAAATACAAGTATAAAGGCATGAGGAACAGGGTGTAGGTAAAGTTCACTCATCCTCCATTGAAAAGGGAGGATCCTCCGACTAGACGGGTGTTGTGCTCGCTACGCTCGCTCGGTCAATCACAATTCTTTTAATTAACTCTATTCTCGCACGTAGTTATTAGTTAGCATGTCTGTGCAAATTAGACGAACTGTACACACAACAGCAGGTCAAGTTACTACAAACTGTCAAATTTTCACATTGGATTTTGAACTTAATCATCAACATTTTAAGGTTTAAAATCATTTGGAGAAATTTGACAGTTTAGTATAAACCTGAGGGGAAATTCCTGTATTTTTAACAACGTTTGCAATCTCATCTCAATCTCAATCTGTCAAAAATTAAAATGTAATATGATATGTGTATGCATAAGTGTGTGGGGTGTGTATAGGGGTTGTGTGTGTGTGTGTGTGCGTTGTGTGTGTGTGTGTGTATAAACGCTATTTTACCACACGATTTTTTTTTGTTTTTTTTTTGTAGGCGTTTATCTACGTTTTTGACATAATGATTGTCGCTGGCACGAGATTACAATTTGAATTTAACGTTTTTTTAGGTACGAGAATTGGCCTTCTGATGTTCTGTTGTCTGTACATAATGTCGTTGCTCACCAGTATCCGACATGGCTGCTCATCGCGAACAGATATTCGTTAATCATCTCCAAAGGCGCTTCTTGCAGCACATAATCCACACGACGACCGCCATTTAGACGACCCAACATATCTGGGGTTGACTGTGGAAAAAATATTTATTTTATTATTTCTTATTCCCACTCCGTCACATCGCATCGCCCGCTCTCGCTACACTTTTTTTCATTTTGCTCGGCTCCTAAGGGCAGGGCTGGAATCGGTTTTGAAGTACCGGTTATTATTGTTCATGAAACCGTTATTATTCTGTTAATCGATTAACCGGTTAATAATTACAAAAACGGTTTCGACTAAACCTAAATAATTTTGGTTGCCGGTTATTACAGAGAATAGAATTTTAATAATATGTATACCAGTTCAATTTCCTTCGCTAATTCTTCTTTACAGTCCTCAGTGAGCTGTTCCTTCTCCATTTCTTCTTCAACAACCTGGTAGAAAAAATATAATATATTATAGCATAACCCCATCTATTTGGAAATCATGGACATAACATAAAGTACGCCTATCAGAGTTAAAAAAAATATGGGACATGGCTGGGACAATTACAAACACAACAAAAATAGTACATTTTGATACAAGTGGAGAATGTTTGTTATTGCATTCGAGGCGGAATTAACACCCGAGCCGAAGCCGAGGTTGTTTTTGAGCCGAGAACTGCAATAACAAATGTCCACGTGTATCAAACGACTTTATCCAAAACACTTTTGAAGAAATTTTTGTGATGAATTATTAGGAAACTATGATTTAAACTTTCTTTTTTTCCGCGCTTTGCTTTCGCCAGGTTGAAGGAGAAGCAAAGGTTTAAAGCCGATAAACAGCCTAATATGAAAAAAAAAAGAAAATTCTAATATTTTTGAGTTTAGAACAAATAAATGTTAATTTGTTCATAAACGTTTTTTTTTTATTGTAATTTTCATGGTTTTTGATGATATTCTATTTATAAACATTATTTAAATATTCAAAAAATATTAACGCCGTAAAGACGCATACAAGGTTGATATGAGCGAGAGGCATTAAATTAAACCACATATACTTTGTATCAATTTGAGCCTCTTTACTAAAAATAGAATAGAATACTCTTTATTATGCACACCATTTAAATTACTGGTAAAAATCTGATTTTTACCAGTAATTTAAATAGATAACTATGCGTAGGTACCTAGATAACTATGCGTAGATACCTACGCATAGTTATCTAGGGTCATACACCTTAAAACGACAGAATTTTTGACGCGACGTTGCCGTTTTGTTACGCACGTCAATGGAAATGTCTTCAAAGGATGTTTAGGTAATGAAGCGTTGTGCGACCTGAATTGCACTTTATTGTGTCGTAACAAGAGTCGCTTTTTATTTAAATGATTTTGCGGAGTGTCCCATCTGTATTAATCTGTGACTTTACTTTAATCGAACTCGCGAAACGTATCTTAGCAGCACTGATAGCCATATCATATTACCCACCTTCTCAAGCTGACCCTCAGGAGGAGGCACCGACTTCCACTTGTTCCACGTACTCTTGAGCGACTCCAGCAGCTTTTGCTTAAGATCAGCCCCAACCCGCGCCATGGTGTCCTTGAGCTCTGTGGCAGTGTCCAACAAATCATCTATTTATGTATGTAATGCTGTTCCCCGGTTTATTTCAATGGATGGCTAAACCATGTGAAATGGATAAACTTAAGGGGGATGCACGAAACTCAAATTTTCTTACGTTTTTTGCAATTTGCAGGTCAGTATCTAGCGATATCATGAAATCATGAGGTTTGAGGTCAATTCTAACTTATGGCGTTGTATTGCTGATTCTAATGATTATAAATCTGTAAAGCCATATTAGTTACGGCCGCGAATCATATTTTAATGAACATACAACCTGACACTGACCTGCTAATTTCAAAAAACCTAAGAAAATTTTAATTTCGCGGGCTACCTTAGCGCATCCTCGTTAAGGGGAAGATATATAAAACAATGGTAGACCAGCTGTCTTGTATGCATCAGAATGTTGGGCCACAAAAGGGATGAATGAAAAGCAATTGCATGCAGCGGAGATGAGAATGTTGAGATGGATGTGTGGAGTGACGAGAATGGATAAAGTGAGAAATGAGTATACAGGATGAAATTGAAAACATGCACCAAATCGAAATGGAAAACTGTACTCATCATTATGAACAACTTTTACTATGGGACCAAACCTGAGATCGTGAAAAAAAAATCTGCTGCTCCATTTTGACGAGTTTGATGTAGATAAATGTTACTGAACAGCTGAATTTTTTTTCGCGATTTCACATTTGATCCTATATTAAAAGTTGTTCATAATGGTGCGTACAATCTCCCATTTCGATTTGGTGCATGTTTTAAATTTCATCCTGTATAAGAGGAAGTTTGACAGTGGCGCCAGTTACAGAAAAGTTGAAAGGAAATCGTTTGTCTTGGTATGGGCATGTAATGAGGAGAGACGAAACGCATGTGACTAAAAGAGTGATGAATATACATGTTGATGGATGGAGAGGCAGAGGAAGGCCAAATACAAGATGGTGGATTGTGTGAGGAATGATATGAAAGAGAAGGGAGTGAATGATAGCGTGACGGTTGACAGGGGAGAATGGAAGAAGAAAACGTGTTGCGCCGCCCCCAAGTAATATGGGATAAGGGCAGGAAGATGATGAATTGTCATAATGACTTGATTGTTATAGGTTCTCGTATTTGAAAATTGATTTGTTTTACATGTGGTGGATGGTAGAATGCTCTGGGAGTCTTCAATGACATCAGCTGAGGATTCGTCAATTTCTTCAGTTATACTTTAATTATTTAATTTAGCAACATAGATGTGTCACTCACAATGACAGATCTCTATGTCAAACATCACAAGGAAAAATTTGGGAAAAATTTAAGTCCGATTTTGTACCGTGACGTCACTAAGTGAGAAATATATTTTTTTTGTCTCATTTTGTCCGATGACGTCATATTGAACAACGGTGGACATCAATGGGCCGGCAACGCGAGAACCAATGAGTGTTTATGTAGGTATTGCTCTCTCGCTCACTTGCTATCGAATTTCTACGTTCTCCATTGTTGGAAAGACATGTGACGCGGCAATGTAAATACTCATTTCCCTTGATGTTGGCACAGCAATATTTAAGGAAATATTTCCGGCAGGGTGAATGGGAATGACTGAATTTAACCGGGATAAAAGAGTTTGAAGACTTCCATGCAAGTTAGTTTTTCGAAAGAATTTCATCCCACAACCGCCCGTCATGCGCGTCAGTTTAGTTAGAGCATAGTACTTCGGGTTGAAAAAGCAGTACATACCTAAATGCATCCTCTTCCGTCCTTTGTGATGTGGAATGAGGTGCGGCTTCAGGTCTCGGAGCTGGGGGTTAATGAGCGGCTCAATCCTGAAAGCGGAAAGATTAGATGTATTCTAGTAAAATAGAGTTTGATTATGTCAGGAATTAGAGGAGCTCGTGGCTAAGTAATAACAGCCGCACGAGTCGATCCATCAGGTTAAGCTACGCTTGCCGGGGTTGTATCTTTACATACCGAGACTCCTCCGTGCCTCGGAAAGCACGTTAAGCCGTTACGGGTCATCAGAAGCCCGAAAGTCTGACAACCAGTCTTACCAAGGGGTATCGTATTACCCAGTTACTGGGTTGTGGAGGTCAGAAAGGCAGTCGCTCCATGTAAAATACTGGTATTCAGCTGCATCCGGTTAGACTGGAAGCCGACCCCAACATAGTTGGGAAAAGGCTAGGCAGATTGATTGATTATGTCAGGAATTACGAGTTGTATAGGTCGTGGGTTCGAACCCAGGCAGGCGCTTTACATTGTGTAAATAATTAAGGTACATTCAGTGTCAAAAATATCGGGACGAACAGACTGTTCAAAATGATCTGAACAACTAAGAAAATTAAACTCTATCACAATTGGATAAAGTTCTTGTCAGACAGTCACGACAGATGTCGTGTACTGTCTTCATTCTGAAACATTCCTTGTGTCATTGAGTTAATATTTCATTTTCATAGTTGTTTAGATCATTTTGATCAGTTTGTTCGTCCCGATATCATTGACGCTGAATAACCTGATGGATCGACCCGTGCGGCTGTTATTACTTAGCCACGAGCTCCTCTATAATGATTACCACGCTAAATATTAAAATAAACTTACCTATAAGCAATAGGATCATAGGGGTGGAATATGTTAAAGAAATTCTTGCAGGTCGGCAGACAGAAGTTCGGTCCCAAAGAATCAACGCCGCGTATACACTCAAATATGGCTAGAAATTAAGATAATTTTTAGTGATTATTAATTTACACAATGAAAGAATAAATAAAATAGATCATATCATGTTACATACTGTGATACTGTCATGTTGTCATGTCAATACAGTTCATTTACAAACATATCATTTACATTTTTAAATATTAAAAATAGTAGCACACTATATTCCTTTATTTCATTTACAAACATATTATTTACATTTTAAAATATTTTTATAAAAACATAAAATAAAAAATAAAAAAAAAACATTTAAAAATATAAAAAACAGTAGCCCACCGGTATCGGGAACAGGGTCCAAGCTACCGGCGGTCAGGGATCTAGAGAGAGGAACCTCCTCACTATGCGTGCCGTGTCCAGGAGAACTGCTTTCTGAATCAAGCCCTTGACCCAGCCGCGCAATGAGAGCCTCCTGAGGTGTTGGTCGAGACTCTCCGCTATTAGGCCATTAACCGTAACAATTATCGGTACAATGATTGCAGAGTCCACGTCCCACATGTCGACAACCTCGTGTGCTAAGTCAAGATACTTGATTTTTTTATCTTTCACGAGATTCTCGTCATGAGGGACAGCGATATCAACAATCATTGCACGGCGCTCTCGTCGATCTATCACCACAATATCAGGCTTATAGACTACAATAGTCCTGTCAGTGATGATAGATCGATCCCAGTACAATGTGGCGTGACCATTCTCGAGAACTGGGTCGGGCACGTACCTGTAATATGGTACTTCGGACTATATTATATTATTATTATTATATCTTACCTATAGGACTGCCCAGTGCATACATGGCGTCGGGCGCGAACGCTAAGCTCGGGTACCGCACGAATGGCTGCCCTGTGCCCGCGGGACCTTTCACGTACGTCTTGTCTGATAAAGTTTTTGTGTCATCTGTGGCTACCTGTAAAAGTTAATTTGTTGTTAAAATTAAGTTGTTGCTATTATTTATCTCTTATAAGCCTTACTACACGGATTACATTCCTTTGTAGTGTCAGTATAGATATCACAAATAACTATACTACAAATAATTTGATGGAATAGGCTGGTTGACAGTATGAAAAATACCTTATGAATTTTATTATGTAGAATGGTTGTGAGCGAAAAGTATCAAAATTCAACTTAGTTTGTAAATGATTTTAGTCCCCTCAAAGGCCAACTGCACCCCATGTGTGCATATAAGCTTATATATTATGTATATAAACGTAAAAAAACAACATCCGATGGAAAAAAAATTGTAAACCTATGGGGTTCGCAACTAACCCCCCCCCCCGTCCCCCCTGGGGGTTTTGGGTTTAAAAATTAGTATATAATTTGCGTTCGAGAGGTTAATTAAACAACAACAACAACATTGTAAAATTGTAACCAGTAATTTAAATGGTGTGCATAATAAAGAGTATTCTATTCTATTCTATTAATTTTTTGAGAAATAAATTAATCTGCCTAGCCTTTTCCCAACTATGTTGGGGTCGGCTTCCAGTCTATCCGGATGCAGCTGAATACCAGTATTTTATACGGAGCGACTGCTTAACTGATCTCCACAACACGATACCCCTTGGTAAGACTGCTTGTCAGACTTTCGGGCTTCTGTCGACCCGTAACGGCTGTCAAAGATCCACGAATGACAGCCGGGACCAATGGCTTAATGTGCTTTCCGAGGCACGGAGGAGTCTCGGTATGTAAATATGGTCACCCATCCACGGACCAACCCCGGCAAGCGCAGCTTAACCTGATGGATCGACCTGTACGGCTGTTATTATTTAGCCACGAGCTCCTCATATATTACAATGTACACACGATATTAGCTCTAATTTATAAGTAACTAGTATCTGCCCGCGACTTCATCCGCGTACAATTTCTTGTTCCCCCGACCAACCCCGTCGCATCGCATCGCCTGCCCGCGCTATTACTTCGTTTTCGCTTAGCGTTCCTTCTGACATTTTTTCTTCTTGCTCGGTTCCTAAGGGCCCTAGCGTGATGTTAAATAGCCTATAGTCTTCCTCAAGAATTGGGCTATCAAATGCAAAAAGATTTTTTCAAATCCAGAGAATCTCTTCAGCTTTATTATATAGTGTTACGAGCTGGGGATCGGAATAAATAAATTTATGCCAGTTTAAACCAAAACCAGTGTATTTAAATAATCACAAATACAGTCACCAAAAACTTTAAGCAAAATCACTTGTAGCTCACTGTTAGTTCACTGTTGTTCACTGTATCGCATTCCTAGCTGAACCGCCATACACCGCTGGCAACCCTCTATTTATATGACGAGTGTAAGCTTCTAGAAAGTTCGAGGCCATGATTCGAGAACATTCTAGTACTTACAGGAATGATCTAGAATGCTGCAAAACGACACTTAACCATCTAGAACATTCTGGAAGTGTTTAGAATGCTCTAGAAAACCCTGTCACGAATCGACGTATCGTGTAGTTCTGTTACTCAATAACAGATGGCGTTAGCGCCTACGTAACAATAGTATAGATAAGGGCTAATATCGTGTGTACATTTATGTTCAAAAAATTACTCACATCCGCCTGATGACAGAGCAGGTCGAAGAGTATGACGCTGCCCAAAGAATGGCCGCCTAACGAGACACCGCCGGTGAAAGAGGGGTTCCTCTGCAGAAACGTATCGTAAATACGATTCAGTTCCTTGCACACCGTGTCGAGGATTGTCTGCGGAAGAGAAGAATAGAACATTTTATACATAATAATAATATTTTTTTTATTGTTCCAAAAACAATGTTACAGATTGCTTTTCGACCAGTGACTGAAAAGCAAATTTATGTAGCAAAATAGCTGCGCCCCGCGGTTTCACCCGCATAGACCGGAACAAAAAGTAGCCTATGTGATAATCTAGGGTATAAGCTATCTACATACGAATTTTCATCGAAATCGGTCCAGCCGTTTGAGCGTGAAAAAGTAACAAACATACAAACACACACACTCACTCACTCACAAACTTTCGCCTTTATAATATTAAAGTACCCTATGTATTAATCCAGGGTGTCATCTACTTCCACACCAAATTTCATCAAAATCGGTTGAGCAGTTTGAGTTTGAAAGAGTAGCAAATATATTTAAATTCCTTGCTCATTCCACGGGAGCACTAAATTTTTTCGGGATAAAAAGTAGCCTATGTGTTAACCCAGGGTATAAGCTGTCTACATACCAAATTTCATCCAAATCAGTCCAGCCGTTTGAGCGTGAAGAAGTAACTAACATACACACACTCAAACTTTCGCCTTTATAATAATAGGGAACAGAAATTGTGACAGCTTTCAGACTTCGTTCTGGACATATCCCCTTAAATAAGTTCGCATATTTAATGAAAAAAGTTCCTTCTCCCAACTGCACAGAATGTGGAAAAGTGGAAGACGTTTTTCACATCATGGTGGAGTGTGCCCGGAACGAAGATCTCAGAGCTGAGTTATTATTACACTTTGGTGTTGATGTTAAAGAGTTGGGAAGGTGCAATATCATTCTAGCATCCCCCTTGTCAGAAACAGCGAGACTGTTACATAAACTTGTACGGATTGGTATACGTAGAAGATAATTAGACCTGTATTATATGTATAAAATGATATATTAATAGTATTATAAGAAAGCCTTACGGAGCGACCTAGTCTTGTTGACCAAGCTCCTTTAATAATGTTTAAAAAAAAAAAAATAGGGGTAAAAGTATGAAATTGCCGTTTATTGTATTAGGAACTTCGAATTGACATAGAACCTTCATGGTTTGAGATTTTTGAGTGAAACTTATTTCACATGGTACCTATGAAGTTCTTCTTTTAAAAAAATGTGCAACAGTCGATTATCGACTTTCAGTTGTTTTTTTTATTCAGCTTAGACAAGAAAGATGAAGACTTCGAAAATTCGAGTTATTTTTGAATACGAGTTCCGACGCGGAACTAACGCGGCAGAAACAGCTCGCAATATCAATGTTGCGTTTGGAGAGGGGACTGCTAATGAACGCACCGTGCGATTTTGGTTTAAACGCTTTCGTGATGGAAACTTTGATTTGAAGAACGAACCACGTGGAAGACCGCCCACACAGGTGAATAACAATGAATTGAAAGAGATGGTGAAAGCCGATCCGAACCAAACTACCCAGGAATTAGCGGCATAGTTTAACGTTACCTTACCAACAATATTGACTCATTTGCGTCAAATCAATAAAATAAAAATATATGAGAAATGGGTGCCTCATGATTTGACTGATCTGCAGAAAGAAACGCGTGTTGAAACTTGTGTTGCCTTGTTGAATCGATACAGAAATGAAGGAATATTGGATTGAATTGTGATGTGATGAAAAGTGGATTCTTTTCGATAACCGTAAGCGAAAACTGCAATGGCTGACCGCAGGTCAAACGCCGCAACAGTGTCCTAAAGCAAAGCTTACCAATAAAAAGGTAATGGTAACTGTTTGGTGGTCTCAGCATGGTGTTATTCACTATAGCTTTCTCCGATCTGGTCAAGCAATAACGGCAGATGTCTACTGTGCCGAACTCCGAACAATGATAGGAAAACTAGCAGTGAAACAGCCCCGACTCATGAATCGATCTTCACCATTATAGCTCCATGATAACGCGAGACCTCATACAGCACGAGAAACCGTTTTAACTCTACAGGAACTGCAATTAAAAACTATTCGTCACCCTCCGTATTCGTCAGACCTTGCTTCAACGGACTACCATTTTTATCGTGATTTGGACAATTTTCTACGAGATAAAAAAAAGTTTTCTTCTCAGGAGGCAGTACAAAATGCTTTCACACAGTTTGTCGAATCTAGATCACGAGAGTTCTATCGCAAAGGCTTATATGACCTTCCTATTAGATGGCAGCAATGTATAGATAATAATGGTAATTATTTTGATTAAATAAATATGTTAAATTAAAAAAAAAACTAATTTCAATTTTTCAGTACAAATCGGCAATTTCAAACTTTAACCTCTAATATTAGGGTGATATTTTTTCATAAGGTTATGCTACGCTTGCCGGGGTTGGTTCGTTTGATGGCTGACCATCTTTACATACCGAGACTCCTCCGTGCCTCGGAAAGCACGTTAAGCCGTTGGTCCCGGCTGTCATTCGTGGATCTTTGACAGTCGTTACGGGTCGTCAGAAGCCCGAAACTCTGACAACCAGTCTTACCAACGGGTATCGTATTACCCAGTAACTGGGTTGTGTTAGTCAGATAGGCAGTCACTCCATGTAAAACTGGTATTCAGCTGCATCCGGTTAGACTGGAAGCCGACCCCAACGTAGTTGGGAAAAGGCTAGGCAAATGATGATACAGGTTCAAATTAAATTAGCTAGCGAAACTCCACATATGTGATGAGTATGGAATATCTTCACACGATAAAACACACAAAAAAAACTGATTTTCTCAACTCATACTTCAAGTAACTACACTACCGAAGGTCGTTGACTCCAAAAACTATATTATCAAATCGGTTTTTTTGTTTTATCATTTATAGTTAGCGATACCCATTACGTCTGCGGAGTTTCACTAGCTACACGTAGGGCGAAGTTTTATCACAATTGGCAATATTACCCCTCTTGGCTATATTACCCACCCATAAATTTTTCGACTTTTGGCCGCAGGACGTGGTGTTCCGTCCCTTCCGCAGACAAGTTCTACAGGACAGCACAAATTCAAGCTAGTGCAAAGTGAAGTGCTACTAACATAGTCTTAAGCCTTTTTTATTATGAATATGTACGTATAGGTTATGGTATTTATCTATGGGCCTGTGTCGCCAAAAATAAATAGATTATTATTATTTGGTCAGAGCAGTGATGCCCCAGTGGTGACGGCCGCGACTTACAAATTGCAGGTCGTAGGTTCGAACCCAGACAGGCGCTTTACTTTGTGTAAATTATTTCATGACCACTGCTCTCAAAACACTGAAGGAAAACATCGTGAGGAAACCGGCATGTCCTAGAACCAAAAATTCAAAGACATGTGACATCTACCAACCCGCACTGGGTCCGCGTGCTGGATTACAGCCCACTGACTCTCACTGAGAGGACGCCTGTGTCCCAGTAGTGAGAACATTATAGGGTGATTATGCTAACTACACAATCAATCTGCCTAGCCTTTTCCCAACTTGACCTTTGACGACACGGTTGGCGCAGTGGTTGAGCGATTGACTGCTGCGCAGCATGTCGCGGGTTCGATTCCCGCACGGAACAAATATTTGTACGACCTACAAGTATTTGTTCCGAGTCTGGGTGTTTTTCTATCTATAATATGTATGTATTTACAACAAAAAAAAAATGTATATAAGTAGTTTATCAGCCATCTCGTTACCATAACACAAGCATTAGGTTGCTTAGCTTGGGGCTAGATGGCGTTGTGTGATATGTCCAAACATATTTATTTATTTATTTTTATTTATTTAACTATGTTGGGGTCGGCTTCCAATCTAACCGGATGAAGCTGAACACCCACATTTTACATGGAGCAACTGCCTATCCGACATCCACAACCCAGTAAATGGGTTTTCCGATACCTCTTGCTGAGACTGGTCGTCAAACTTTCGGGCTTCTGACGACTCATAACGACTGTCAAAGATCCACGAATGACAGCCGGGACCAACGGCTTAGCGTGCTTTCCGAGGCACGGAGGAGTCTCGGTATGTACAGATGGTCACCCATCCACGAACCAACCCCGGCAAGCGTAGCTTAACAACTTTCTTTCTACATACCTGACAATACACAGGGCTGGTGTAAAACAGTACATCGAGCACCGTCTCGTTGGTAAAGCTGCGCAATCTGGGTATGCTGTCCAATGTAATCTGAGCTAGACGTCTGTCTACTCCCGTTTCACCGGAGTGTAGAGTCGAGTGCCAGGATATGGGGAGCACCTGGAAATAGGGATTAAGTATAAGTCATCAATCGCCTTTGAGGTTATACCTAGACAGAAAAGGGCTAAGTTTCGCAACCTCTTATATCATCCAGCTGGACATAAAGATATGTATAAGAAAAATGTGTTCAATATGTGCATATTGATTTATAATTCCCTACCAAATGAATTTAAATTGTTGCAGGGTAATGTGTTTAAAACAAAATTGTCAGAGTGGTTACGGAAAAAGTGTTTCTAGACCATAAAATAATTTTTAGCGCTCCTTGATGGGCGAGTGCTATCACTGGCTGGACGTACGACGCGTTGCGTTAGCTCAGCACAGAACCCGCAAGCTAACCAGTCAAGGCCGTTGGCTTATATCTGCGTCTTAACAGTGAGCTTACCTCAACTCTGCTAACGATGCCTTGATCATAGGAGTTCCTGTAATGTGACTGTACCAGTTGTAAGCTGGTCGATCTGAAGTCTTCAACTGTGAACAAAATTATACAGATTTTAGACTTATAATCAGTTTACCCCACAATTGGCCATATTACCCGAACCTAGGCAACATTACCCACACATAGAAACTGATATTTAGGTTGTGATTCATCGTGGCTCATAACAACTGCAATAATACCACTCCTAGACTCTTGTCAATATTACCTACACTTTGCAACAATACCTAAACATATCAGTAATACTATACATGACAATGTGACATACCCTACCCTTCTGTCACATTACCCAAGAGTGGCAATATTACACCACAGCTGCAGCAAGTGTAGGGTAATATTGCCAAGTATTATATTTAGCAATATTAACTTACCGACTTCCTCGACGGAATGGAAGCGCATATCACAAGCGGATCCAACGCCATGACACAATAATAACAGATGATCGTTATTTGACGGTTCTATATCTTCTATTTCTAATTGAGCATGGTTTCTATCCACAGTACAATAATACTTCATACTAGGCAATAAATACTCGCGCTTGGCAATATTAACTTACTCCTTAGAAATATTACCCTACACCTGGCAAATTTGGGTAATATTGCCAAATATTATATTTAGCAATATTAACTTACCGACTTCCTCGACGGACCGGAAGCGCATGTCACAAGCGGATCCAACGCCATGACACAATAATAACAGATGATCGTTATTTGATGGTTCTATATCTTCTATTTCTAATTGAGCATGGTTTCTATCCACTGTGCAATAATACTTCATACTAGGCAATAAATACTCGCACTTAGCAATATTAACTTACTCCTTACAAAAATTACCCTACACCTGGCAAATTTGGGTAATATTGCCAAGTATTACATTTGGCAATATTAACTTACCGACTTCCTCGACGGACCGGAAGCGCATGTCACAAGCGGATCCAACGCCATGACACAATAGTAACAGATGATCGATATTCGACGGCTCTATATCTTCGATTTCAGATTCGTCATGACCCCTTCGAACAACGCGGGGACGGGAGCTGGATTGCTGGAATTATAATTAATTAAATTAATATAACATCATGGCTAAATTCCCCGAGGAGGTAGAAGACGTACAGTATGTAAAAAAAAGTGTGCGGTCGGGAGACCCCGTCAGGAACGAAGTTCCTTCTCGCATATGACATAAAAAAAAACAAAATTTTCGCAGCCGCCATCTTGGATTTACATTTTGTGACCTCACTATCTACTTTAACACCCTCGAAAACTATAAATACACCCACATGACGAAACATTTTTAAATTTTCGCCTCCGTCTTGGATTTTCATTGACTTCACTATCGGCTTCAACACCCTCGAAAACCATGAAAACGACACCTCAAGATAAATTTGAAAATTTTCGCAGCAGCCGTCTTGGATTTTCATTTTGACCAAATTCTCTCTCTCTATATCTCTTTCTATTATAGAGACATTAGCATGAATGGGGCATAACGCTTGTTCGTTACGTCACATTTCTGCCTGGTTATTCCTACTACAAGACGCGATAAAGAACTTCGATCCAATTTTCAGCCGTCCCATACATTTGGTTCGAGTAGGTATTGAAGTTTGTTATGGAACAATTGACAATTTTTTCGCTATTATAATTTTGGTCCCATGGAAAAAGTTGTACCCTTAAATTTGACCACACCTTTCTAATAAACCCAGTAGCTCAAAGTAGAACCAGTGGGACTAACGAAATCCTAAGTAATTAAATCTACAACTCACAGCAATTTAAACTCTAACTTTTCATCACTGTTAAATCACAGTGATCCTTTTCCCGTCACATTAAGGTTGCTTTTGGATTGGTGCCACTGACAAGTCTGTCAAAATCACAGTGATCTTTATTCTCGTTACAATAAGGTTGCTGTTGTCAGACGAGACACATAGGTCAACGATAACTGACCCTTATATGTGGATTATTAATTATTGTTTAACTAACTTTTTTTTCCTTCTGACACTTAAACTCGCCTGCTCCGTGCACCAGCAGTATGAGATGATCGATCTTCACCGGCTGGTCGCTTGACACTCGGATCTTGGGTGGATTGCGGTATACGCGCTTACCAAATGAGAACAGCTGGAGGGTAAGGATTGGGTTAGGGTAATAACAGCATTAGGGTAAGGGTACGGTGTGTGGGTTAGGATAAAGTAAAGATTGGGTAAGTTAAGGGTCAGTACCAGGAAAACATGTCATGGGTAAAATAAGTTTATATAGAATACATAAAGTAGTAATGTCTGGCTAGCTCAAGAGTTTCAACAGTCAGTCAAAAAATCGGATTGCGGATAAACCTTGTAGAGAATGTTAAAAAAAACCCTAAAAAAGTGCAAAAAGCACTGCCGTATTTTGATAACTTTAGCGCAAATAACAAGTCATCTAATTAGTCAATCAATCTGCCTAGCCATTTCCCAATTATGTTGGGGTCGGCTTCCAGTCTAACCGGATGCAGCTGAATACCAGTATTTTACATGGAGCGATTACCTATCTGACCTCCACAACCCAGTTATTGGGTAATACGGTACCCCTTGGTAAGACTGGTTGTCAGACTTTCGGGCTTCTGACGACCTGTAACGACTGTCAAAGATCCACGAATGACAGCCGGGACCAACGGCTTAACGTGCTTTCCGAGGCACGGAGGAGTCTCGGTATGTAAAGATACAACCCCGGCAAGCGTAGCTTAACCTGATGGATCTACCCGTGCAGCTGTTATTACTTAGCCACGTGCTCCTCATCATATAATTAGTTTTATACTTAAATAAATATTATTTCTATTTCTGTTTCACTAGCTTGTGCCCGCGACTTCATCCGCGTGAAATTTCTTGTTACCCTGACCCACCCCGTCGCATCGCATCGCCTGCCCGCGCTATTACTTCGTTTTTGTTTTGCGTTCTTTCTGACTTTTTATATTTTTGCTCAGCTCCTATAGGTCCTAGCGTGATGTTAAATAGCCTTCCTCAAGAATTGAGCTACCAAATGTAATAAAAAAAATAACAAATCCGACTGGTAGTTCCAGAGATTCAAACATACAAACAAACAAAAAACAAAACTAACTCTTCAGTTTTATTATTAGTATTGATTGTATGCTGCACCGGTCGACGTCATCACATCAACGCCGGCTGTCCGCTGCAGCGGTGGGGCTCTGTCTCGCATGGGGCACAGCATTATGCTGAGCGTTGGCCGTTTTGCGTGGATATGACCATATTTTCAACCAACTTGTTCTTTTTGTGTTTGTGTTCTTTCTTTGCATCATGTTTTCCGCAAATACACGTATTTTCTTTCGTTTTCTTTTCTTTGTAAACAAATATGACCCCTTTTAGTAAGAAAATAATCACATAAAATACGTCTTTTCTTCCAGAAGAGATTCAATGCAGTAACATTCGATAGGTGTCTGGGTATGCCAGTTTTTTCTAATGTTATAATAAATGCTGTATAGGTTTGGGTAACAAAGATTTGGCAAGGGTAACATAAGGATGAGGGCAAGGGTAATAAGCCGATTGGCTTAGGGTAAAATACTATTTACTTGGATAGTGGGGATGGTCATAGCTAGGTCCTTAAGGCCTACTCGTATAATAAATTTGACATTTCCTTCATTCATGAGTTTGGTTTTATTTCATTATTTCGTTATTTTCGGTTATTTCAATATTTTTATTCAAGTATTTGTCATGGAAAGTATCGGCATTTAACTCCTTAAATATTTACTCGTCACTTTCTTCAAAATGTTTCGAACTCTGTTTAATTTTTAAAAAATCTTTACGAATAGCTTTAATCCACAATCTTCTAAATTTAGGGTCTCTCGGGAAATGGTAGACTCCAATTTCGGAGTATTTATGAACACAACAACGCGTCATTTTCGCAAAAATAAAATAAAACCACCTCACGCCTTGTATTATTAGCTTGTGTTGGGAACTAGCTACGACAGCGCCATTTTGACAGTTGCCTTCCCCATTAAAAACCACCTATACTCCATTTGCAATAAGATAAGACATTTAATCAAACCTTTTTTACAGTCCGTTCAACCGATTTTGACTTTTATTACGTTGGCGGCATGACAAATTGCAGCTGCAGTAAACAGTTGGTATTGTAACCTTTTTTTTGCCTTTAATGCCATCCTTAAGCCTACGGAATAGAAGTCAAAATCGGTTGAAAGGACTGTAAAAAAGGTTTGTTTAAATGTGTTATCTTATTGCAAATGGAGTATAAACGTAGAGAAATGTGCACGCATACTAATAATATTATTAATTATATGCTACTCACCGCGGGCGTAGTAAAAGCGTCACTATGTAGAAAGTGGACCATCACAGTGGGGCCATGCATGACCACTACCTCACCGTTGGGGAGGACCAAACGTCTGTGCCATTCCGCTGTCGTCATGCCGTGGCGGTATTCCTCCTGGAAACAGTAGCAATCAAGATTTACAGTATGGAAACCACATCATCATCTGCCTAGCCTTTTCCCAACTGTGTTGGGGTCGGCTTCCAGTCTAACCGTTTGCAGCTGAATACCAGTATTTTACATGGAGCGACTGCCTATCTGACCGTCATAACCAAGTTACTGGGTAATACGATACCCCTTGGTAAGACTGGATGTCAGACTTTCGGGTTTCTGACGACCCGTAACTACTGTCAAAGATCCACGAATGACAACCGGAACCAACGGCTTAACGTGCTTTCCGAGGCACGGAGGCGTCTCATATATTCTTTTCATGTGTATAATATTAATACACTAGCTTCTGCCCGCGACTTCGTCCGCGTGAAATTACTTGCCCCCGACCCACCCCGTCGCATCGCATCGCCTGCCCGCGCTATTACTTCGTTTTCGCTTAGCGTTCTTTCTGGCTTTTTTTTTTCTTTTTGCTCGTCCCCCGAGGGTCATAGCGTGATGTTAAATAGCCTAAAGCCTTCCTCAAGAATTCGGTTATCAGATGCAAAAAGAATTGTTAAAATCGGTTTAGTATTTTTTGAGTTGAGAAGCAAACATACAAATCTTTTTTCTTTATTAGTTAAGAAAATAGAGACTAGTAATTACCTCTAGTTTCTCAGCCACTGGTTCCGTATACGGCACGTATCTGGCGTCTGTAGTGCCTTTGTAGAACCAGCTGCATCTGTATGATTAAAAAACATTATTATAAACTTTCTAGATCCCGTGTGTGTCAATTATAATAATATTATGTGCAGTGTATACCTATACAGGGTTAGTTTTCAATGACCAGCCAAATTTTCACAGGGTGTTCTACCCATGATTATGAAGAATTTTCACTATGGGACCAACTTTGAAATCACGAAAAAAAATCAGCTGTTTCATACATTTTGGTCGAGTAGGAATTGAAGTTTTATATGAAACAGCTGTTTTTTTTTTCGTGATTTTAAAGTTGGTCCCATAGTAAAAGTTGGTCATATTCACGGCTAGAACGCCCTGTGAAAATTTGGCTGGTCATTGAAAACTAAACCTGTATAGTGTTCCTGTCTCCCAAAATCGGAGTGTTCAAGGGTGCTTTTTTTTGCGAGTGATGAGGTGTCTTGTTTTTGTGAAGGCGCACAGAAGACAGAAAAGAACAAGAAGAAGAAAAGAAAAGAAGAAGAGAAGAAGAAGAAGGAAAAAGAAGGAGGGGGGGGGGGGCGGGAAGAAGGGAGAAGAGGAGAAGGCAGAAGAGTTTTCTTAGACGACCCGACATTGGAGTAAACTCAAGTACCTACGGGCACGGGCACGGATGGTGCGCTGGCGCCGCCCTGTCGCCACACCCGTCAGGATTTTTGTCGGGATCCAGTTTAATTAATTATTTGTGCTGAATAGTTTGAGCTATAAAACTGTAACATCTGCAATCGCGCCAACCTGAGGTGAACAGCGGCGAGCTATAGGTCGAACTTTGAATAAAAACAAAAATTACATTATTTGAAGTCGGAGCTGGAAATAAACAACGAGAAGCGGTCCGACCACGTCCTGGACATTCTGCTGCTGACAACTCATCAGCACGAAGAAGAAAACAGTCGAGAAGGCAGATTAACCCCGCCAAAAGACTCACCGGTAAAGCTGGACCTGAGCCAACCTGCCGGAGACGTCGTTAAAAAATGCCCAACCATTGATAAATGTCATCCGTCTCTCCGCAATTCCAATGCTTGCTATAGGACGCGATCAAGAAAGCTGTTAGAGCCAGCATTAACCAAGCGGTCCACACTGCAGAAGACCGCATAGCTTGGAGACGCGTCGTAAGTGGTCGCGATCCTCAGCATTGAGGGAATGTGTGATATGTGTACCCACCATTGCATAGGTACGAGTACGAGTAAGATATGACGGTCTGCAAAGTTAAGCTCTACAACTTTACGGCCTTTACAACTCAATGTGCCTTATTAAGCCGATGTTAGCACGGACGTAAAAATATCGCGGCGGGATTTTATCGAGCACTGGATTTTCAACTCTCGGTGTTGAGCCGAGCTTCGAGAATCCAACCTAACAATATCAGAGTGCATTCTAGCGCGTCGAAAAAACACACTGTTGGATTTTCAACTCTCGGCGCTAAGTGGAGCGTTGAAAATCCAGTGCGCGAAAAAAAATCGCCGCGGTATTTTTACGTCCGTGCGTACGTCGGCTAACTTACTGTACAGCTAAACTGAGATTATGCTATATTACTAGTACGCACGGCTACACATCAAGCTATAATTTCCAGCATAAGCTGATCTCGCATTGTATAGGATTTCCTTACAATGAGAGGTCAGTGTAAACTGGAAAAGTATAGCTTGATGTGTAGCCGTGTGTACCTACCAACTAGTCATTTTTAAGAACATACCTTCGAACATTAGTAGGCTTATCTTGCCAGTACACAGGTATCCTCAGCCTGCCGATGACGTTGACATCGTATCGGCCGCCATCGGTCGCTACCAATGTTTGCTCGTTCAGGTCCGCTGGAAAGAACAATAGATATGGTATAAGTTCACAAGTAACAAATGTAGTGAGTGTACTATCGGCAAACGCCAGGCGTTTCCAATTTCGAAACAATTTTGCCCATTTTTGAAGTGTCTCAGTTAGATTCTATAGTGCTAATAAACCACTACAAAAAACGCAAAATGTTTACTCAATCGATAAGTGCCCTAAAAATGTACATTTTCAAATTTCGCGCGAAAAGGCTAGACGCAGTGGACGCCATATTGCTCTGTGGTTATGACGTCAGTTGGCTGTGCAAACAAACACTTTTTACACGCTGATCAATTGACAGTTGACATTGACACTTTTTAATTTACACATCAGTATGACGTAATAACATGGCGGCTACTTTCATGGTGTTCGAAAACAGATTATAAAAACTGAAAACTTTGAATTGAATTTTAAAGTTTATATTGTTATTCTATGAACTAAAACTAACATTTTCTGACTACTTTTTGTCTAAGCTATCTAAATAATATATTTTTAGATTTTTTCTCATATAGAGTAAAATAGCGTATTGTAGGACAAACAAATGACTATAGGGGCAGGGTGAATCAGTGTATACAAAATGCAACTTTAAGGTGTAAAGACATCCGTTTTGTCAATAGTAATATGGGCCAAAATTCCGCATAATCACCTCAAAGGCGATAATCGCATAGCACGGCTCACGACTCTATCGCACAATGTTCGTTTGTCACTAGCTGCGCTCTCGCAGGAATATTTTCTTAAGTGAGCATGCTTAAGTTTTGTCCATAGTACCTTTATAAATATAATACACTTAATTGGTTCAGATAATTATACGAGGAGCTCGTGGCTAAGTAATAACAGCCGCACGAGTCGATCCATCACGTTAAGCTACGCTTGCCGGGGTTGGTCCGTGGATTGTTCACTACTTTACATACCGAGACACCTCCATGCCTCGGAAAGCACATTAAGCCATTGATCCCGGCTGTCATTCGTGGATCTTTGAAAGTCGTTACGGGTCGTCAGAAGCCCGAAAGTCAGACAACCAGTCTTACCAAGGGATATCGCATTATCCAGTAACTGGGTTGTGGAGGTCAGATAGGCAGTCGCTCCATGTAAAATATCCGACATGGTTAGACTGGAAGCTGACCGCATTAATAAATGATATAAGTACTCACGATTTACATATGCAGCTTCAAGACTCCTGGAGTCTACGACGGAGAAACCTCTCCATATGGACTTGTCTTCCACGTCCACTCTGTAGAACCAGTGGTGTCTTACTGGTGTATACTCCGTTGCTGACCGATTCTGAAAACACCAGTAAAAATCTTAAAAATAACAACACTTGACTAAACTTAACTTGAATCCAAAATCAACGATAATTTAGATTCAACAGGGATGATGCCTGGGTAAAAAAAAAAACTATTTAAGTAGTCTGTCAGTTACATAATAAAAAAATTTAGACACGTAGGTATTTCTTGCTATAGCATATTAATAAGAAATGAATTATATAGAAGATAAAACGCATTAAGGTGGATATTTCATGACCGAAACCGAACCGTAAATAATTTTGACAAATAAAAAAAACATGATATTTTCAAGTCCTTTTCGCATACAGTGATGGAACTCAAAACATACTTTAATGCATCAAAAAAAATCTTCAAACATAACTTTTAATAATCTTTAAAAGTTAGTATCTTTAGACCCCTTCATTAACAATTATAATTAAAAATACACCATAAAATGTCAAATGCCAAACTGCATCCAGTGATGGATTATTTATTATTAAATAGTTAATTTCTAATTTTATACGATTTTATTTGCAACTTTTACGACATAATTCCAGTGCGAGTGAGCGACTTCTATCTCGCGCGTCAAACTAGACAGCCATAACGCCATTTCACGTACACACCGAGCTAAACCACTCTCGGATGTAGGGCGTTAAAATTGAGGAGTGGGGGTTCGCTACGTCATAGCTAAAACAAACTACGTATAAAATCTAGCTAGGCGTGACGTCATGCCATTCCATTCCCCGACCAATCACCATGTTTGGTAAGCCGATCCCTTGGGAGAAGCGAGCCAAATATCTGGGGGTGACTCTCGATCAACGCCTCTCCTTTGCGGAGCACATTAAGCTGGTACGTTCACGGGCCGCTTTTGCCCTCGGTAGATTACATTACGTTTTAAATGCACGCAGCAAACTATCTCTTAAGTGCAAATTGCGCATTTACACTGCGTGCATTCGTCCCATCATGACGTATGCGGGTTCGGTATTTGCACACGCCAAACCCCGCTATCTGCATCGGATGCAGACATTACAGAACCGTTTCCTCCGAAGGATAACGGGCGCCCCTTGGTTCGTTCGGAACGCGGACCTCCACCTTGACCTCAGGATCCCCACGATCCATCAATTTTTGAAGCGCGGCTCGAAGCGTTTCTTTGATGCCGCCGCGAAGCATCGCAACCCTTTGGTTGTCGAGGCCGCGCGTTATACCCCCTCTCAAATTAGTAAGACTCGCCGTCCGCGTCATATTCTCACCGACCCTGATGACCCCATAACCCTCCTTCAGGAGAGTAGCAAGGCCACCAGTACGGTTTATAAACGTAGACCACCCCGGAATACATTCCGACCTCGCCGCCGAGGTCGCAATCGTAACCGCCCCCCCCCCTATCCCCTACTCGGTGAAGCTGTGCCAGCTGGGGGCACAGCTGAGCCTGTAGCACTTGTCCCCCCCGTCATGATCCAGCCTGCCCCGTCTGGCTGTCATATTGTTATTAGCGACGCTCAGTCGACTAATAATTTACTCTAGTTTTAAGCCTGGCCGGGGGCTTTAAGTTCGCTTAAAGAACCCACAGGAAACGCCCGGTTGAGCAGTCTCGACCCTTAGTGGTCAACTGCGAGATGCCATACGTAACTAACTAACTAACTAACTACGTCATGCCACTTAGTATATTATGCCCCTGGCTGGAGGCTTTTGAGCTCGCTTAAAGGCACCCACAGGAAAGTCCGGGGAAAATAAAAAACGTCATGCCACATTTTAACTCAATGTATCGCCGTAATCTTTTGATTACGTAAAAAAAGAAAAAATACGTGTCCAATATTTTTTAATAATCTACATGACGATCAAAAAAAATTTTTTTACTCAACATCTCTATTCCCAAGGCGTAACTTATTTATTTAAAACTTAAATAACGCACATAATTTACGATTGTGTCCATAGTCTAAGTTGACTTTCAAGTAACCAATAAATAAATATTGGTTGTAATGGATTTTGAACTTTGTCTTGTCTAATACTGGTGCCAATTCTCTTGTTCAATAACTAAACTAAAATTAGAGAATCGCTATCTTTTACTAACAGGCAGCCAGCGCCAGAAAAGGACGGCTATAGCTATGAACTAAGTAAGCCGACGTACGCACGGACGTAAAAATATTGCGGCGGGATTTTATCGCGCACTGGATTTTCAACTCTCATTGCTGAGCCGAGCAATTCGAATCCAACTTAACAACAACAGAGTCCATTCTAGCTCGTCGAAAAAACACACTGTTGGATTTTCAACTCTCGCCGCTAAGCAGAGCGTTGAAAATCCAGTGCGCGAAATCAAATCGCCACGATTTTTTTACGACGTCGACTTAGAAGTGTCAAACTAGTTTACGCCTTGCGCTTCACCGTGTTTTTAGTCGACATGTTTTTACGTGTCGTCTAAATTTGTATTTTATTTCGTCTAAATTCAACTAAATTTGACAGCTCTAATTTACGTCCGTCTCTTTCTTGTTTTATTTGAGAGAAAAAGTTAAAAATAGCCTAAATTAAGTTTAGTTTATGCACAACAGAATCGGCACCATTGAGTTTGTTTTTCCAATACTTGTTTATTAATCGAAATACTAAATTGAAGTGCTTATACAGAAATAAATTATGTGTTTCTATTTTTAAAACACAATCCTTTTGAATCTTCAATAATTCCTAATTGTTTTAAAAAGGCTAAGCAAGTAAGTAATTAGTACCACCTACTGAGTCCAACACATCTAATATTAAGTATGTGGAAAATGTCGTGGGTTTGTATAAACATTTAGGGTACATTTCCACTGACGCGGAGCTGGACGGAGTGGAAAGAAGCGCACCGTGAATTGACACGGGGTGGAGATTTCGAGCACTGTGATTGGTCAATTCACCTCTTCTGCACTCCATCCCGCACTTCGCGTCAGTGGAAACGCACACTTAGTCACTCTGTAGCTCTATTTTAAAGTAAAATTATAATGTGTAACTGTTTATTTACCCAAATAAATAAAATAAAATATTATTAATATCTTCAACATCGCGCATCGACTCCAAAGGAAGTATTTCAGATTCTGTCACACTACCCAAGTAAGAACATGCAAGACTGGTATTGAATATTGATATTATTATGATTATAAAATACAAGAAAAAGACGTGTGTTTCATGGACTTGGTGATACTATGGTCATGCCTATGCATTTTAGACGCTAAAAAGACATCGTTCACCGCTGAAGTGCAAAAGCGTATGAATCACCTAAGCTCTCGTGTAAAACATTTTTTTTAGGTCAACGAAATTTGTGCTATAATATTGTTTATTATTATTACTTGCGGACAAGTAAGATTAATATGAATTTAGCGTTTCTGTTTTTGGCTAACTTTTGACAGCAATGGCCACGCATTGCCCTACACACTTATGAGGGCTGTCGTAGTTTGTCAACCTCGCTCACACGGGACCAAATTTTTAAGAACGTTAAATGAAAAGATCAAAAAATGAAAAAAAATGAATGAATGAATGATGATGATGATAGCATCTTTTCGTATGACTAGTAAATAATGTTAATTTAATAGGAAACTATAAAAAAAAAAAAAAAATGGGCCATTTATTTAACTCATCTCAAAAACGATAATACTCTTTGAACTGAGTTTATTAGATAACACAATAGGAATAAATGTTTTAATAATTAGGTACAGTCAACAAAAGAGATATCTAGGCAGGGCATACTAACATTATGTGAATTGCTTCATGTTCAATTTTATCTAAATTGTAACACACCAACACAAAATTATTTGCACGAAATTGAACATGAAGCAATTCACATACAAATATGTTGGTATACCCTGCCTAGATATCTCTTTTGTTGACTGCACCTATTAAATTAACATCATTTACTAGTCCTTTAATTGATAAAATTAAAAAAAAAGCATCTTTTAATTTAACCATCTTAAAAATGTGGTCCCGTGCGAGCGAGAGAGGTTAAAAAATTCGATAGCCCTCTTAACAACAAAATAAAATAATTGCAAATAAAAGTCAGTACCTCAGTCATCCCCGCAACACCTTCATTAGGCTCTTCATGTATCGTAATCCCATCGAAATTAACTGTAACCGAACCCCTTCCACTTTCCTTATGAGGTTCCATTTTAGAAGTATTCATTGCACCCTGCTCCGCGTCCTCGTTGACAGCCGTCCTAACCTTAAAATTAGCTTCAAATATCTTCGCACAATGCCTACAATTCGAAAGGAGACTATTTAAATCTATTGCGTCTATATCATCCACAAATTCGACTTTTTCTTTGCTAGCTTCTCGTTTATCAAATTCTAGTAGTACAGTATCGTATTCTACTGTGAAATAGTTCACATGTTTTATTGTTTGATCTTTAGGTATAGTTATATTTTGGACTGAGGTTAGATCGTGCATTAGATCAATGATTTTGGCTTTTTCTTGAGAGGACGCGTGCCTATAATGGTTTTGACTTTCGCTCAATTCAAAAAAAGATTTGGCGTGTTCTGTTTTTGGGGGTGAACTGAAGTAGCTAGCTAAGCGGCTGAAGCTTTCAGGGGGATTGTTTATGGCTGTGCCAGCAAAGAAGTTAATCGGATCTGGCAGTTTTGATTCGGCTGATTTTTCTTCGGGTTTCGGAGTAGTGAATGCTGCAAATGGCTCGGACTTTTCGACGGGTTTCGCAAGCGTAAAGGCACCAAAAGGTGGCAAAATATTTTCAGTTTTGTTATCAGGTTCTGAAGTCGTAAAAGCGACGATGTTGGCACCATTTGAAAATGGTGCCAACATCGTTCCAGGATTTTCTTGAGGTTTTGAAGTAGTGAATGGTGAAAACGGCGGTAACATCATTTCATCAGGTTTCGAGGCTATGAAGGCTGCAAACGGAGGCAAAATCGTTTCAGATTTTTCGTCAGGTTTTAGAGAAGTAAATGGTGAAAATGGCAACATTATTTCAGGTTGTTCTTCAGCCTTCGAAGCAATAAAGGCTGCAAACGGAGGCAGTATCGGTTCCAGTTTTTCACCAGCCTTTGAACTGAAAGCTGTTAGCAATTCTGGTAACGGAGTTTCCTCATCAGCCTTAAAACCGGGAGCCAAAGCATATTCTGGCAATTTGGATTCTTTTTCAGCAGGTTTTGGATCAAAAACGTTTGGAATCGGCGGTAGTTTCATTTTTTTCTCTTCTGGTTTCACAATGGACTCCTTTGTAATATCTTGCGACTTTTCCTTTGAACTATCGAACTTTTTCTCGAAAATTTTATCTAGTATTGGAGGAGTTGGAAAATCTGGCAATGGTTCACTTTGCTCATCGACTAAACTAGTTATGTTAGCTTCTATATTGAATCCTACAGGTACAACTGGCTGGACTTTGGTGTAGCTAGGTGCTATACGGGATGAGCAGTAAGTAGCAATAGATGTAGTCTTAGTCTGCGTTGATGTCTCAGGTACAGTTTTGAACTCATTTCTTATTTTTTCTTCCCTCTGTTTCGCTAAGGCAACCCTCCTCTTGAATTCCTCTTCAAAACCTGGTGGAATACTTGGGGTGGGTTTTGTGTTAGTGTTTCTATAGTGAGCATCGACTGCATAGTTTCCTGTGTCGAAGTAAGATACCATGCTGATTGGTTGTGGTGCGATATCGTAAAATAGCGATTGGTGGTCAATGCCTTCGGATGGTTCCTTTTTTTTGTATTTCTCTACTCGGTTTGTGAACGAATCTAGCTCGTTTTCTGATTTCTGATCATCATCATCCTTATCAGAAGGTTCTATAACAAATTCTTCAAACAGCGGAAAGTCTTTATTTGCGTCCCGTTCTATTGAGTTCACGTCTATTTTTCCAGCTTCGTCAGATTTCGAATCTTCTTCTTCTTCCTCAGCCGGTGGCGCAGAAGGCGCACTCATTTGTCTGGCTAACAAATCTTCATGGTGTTTAATTTCATCTGTACTTGTTGGTACCTTATCGAAGAAGAGAGAATTGCTCCCATAGAACCCTATAGCATTAGGTTCGACATTGAAACTATAATCTTCCTTTAGAGCGCTTTCTGTCCATCCGTAGTTCATTGACTTTGTTTCGTCGACGTCCTCAAGAAGTTCTGTAGCTGATTGGACTTGTATTGTCTCAATAGTTTCTTCTGTGATATGAGATATCTCGTCAAACTGTCCAGCGTCGTATTTCACTTGTTCGTTATTGGTCGGTTCCCGTTCAGTTGGTTCTGTTAGGGTTGTTTCAATTGGATTCGACAGCTGAATTTGTGATGTCATATTTTCTATAAGTTGGTTGGTGACATCCTGGTCATCTTCCTTGTCGTCTGGTTTGTTGACTTCTCGGCAAGTCTCGCATATGCTTAATTCGGAAGCATTCTCATCTTCAGTCTCTTGAGTACCAATATTTTCAGCATCATTTGTAGTCTGATTCTTGTCTTCTGTGTCCCGAGTTTCAGAATTATCTTTTGTATCTCGATTACTAGCATCCGCGCTTTCAAAGAAACTTGCACTAGCTTTGCCAGATAACATGTCTAAGTTTTTGTCATCAGCGTTTTTTTCTTGTGTTAGGGTACCCATGTTTTCAAAAAAACTAAAGCTTGAATGTCGACTTAACTCATCAGCGTGCTTAGCGCCATAATCTTCTAGTTTTTGTGTATGATCAAAGAAACTCATGCTTGAATTTCTATCCGACAAACTTGTTAGCAATTTAGCTGGAATAAATTCTTTAGATTTCTCAGCAAGTATAGTGCTTAGGCCAAATAATGGTACCGATGATACGCCAAGTATAGGAACGTCGTCTTTAGTTAAAGAATCTAGTAAACTATCCTTTGGGATAATAGTTTCTTTACTATCATAAATAATCGGGCTTGCAAATAAATTATGCGATTTAATTTCATCGTTTATTTTTGCTTTATTTTCTTTGTTATCAGCAGGCTTATTTGAAAATAATTTGGATTGGATATCTTCAATTATCTCATTATTGGTTTCAATTTTTGAGAATAAGTCTGCACTTTGTGGACCATAACTTGATACTTTTTTATTTTCTGTCTCTTCAAAGTTTTTGTTAGCGAATACACCCGATGTTTTTTCATTATTACCCTCTTTACTATCTATTGTCATTTTAGCAAATAGATTAACAGTATTGGGGTCAAACATTGCTATTGGCTCTGATTTTGGTTCTTGCGTTTCATGTTGAATCTGTTCAAAAGATTCACTTATAAAAGTCCTGTCCTGTGTAACGTGAGGAGCGACGCCATCGCGAGTTGCTGGTACCTTAGCTATTGGAACTTTTATAGGGTTCTGTACACCCAAGTTGTCCAAATCACCGAAATTCGCAAATCTTTCTTCAATCATAGTTCTGCTTTGTACTAGTCTAGCAACTTCGGGCCCTGCTCTAGCCACGTTCTCATCCATTTTTCTTTCTGCATTATAATCTAGATTCTCTTTGAACGTTCTTGGTCCCTCAGTAATAACGTTATCATTAGCAGATGGTATTTCGGCAGCTTCTTGCGTAGGTAGATTAGTTGATGTATGCTGGAACATAGTCGTATTAATATTTTGTTCTGGGTAGACTTGCTGTGCGTTGCTATTGTAAGGCTTAGGATGTACAGAATGGCTCGGATAGTCATGGCTATTAGAACAATGTCCAGCCAATGGCTGACCCTGATTCTGGAAGTTTGGATACTTGTAATACTCGTTATTCAGATAAATAGCATTCTGATGTTGTTGAAAATCATAATTGTACGGCTGAGTATTTTGCTGGGCGTTTGGTACAAATATTTCTAGGTTTGTTTGAGCCGCTTGTGCTTCATACGACACGTTGGAATAAGGCGCATTTTGGTGTGTAGTCTGTGCAGCTGATTGCTCTATTGTGGCGTCTTTGTATGCTGGATCAAAGAAAGTGGTCACGCTATGTTGTATCTTATTGATGTCAATGCTGCTGAGCTTAGATTTCAGCGACCCAATAATGCCAAAGCCTTTGGATTCTTTCGGCTCTTCTTGTTGATCATAGCTGTCAGTTGTCGGTCGACTCAAATCAAATGCTGTGCTATATTGTGGCTCAGGATTCTGAATATGATGAGTGATGTCAAAATGAGGATATCCTGGGGCTGGTTGACTGATATCATAATCGGCTTGAGGTTGGACATTGACCGCGGAATTAGCTATATTATATTGAGGAATCTGAGGTACAGTTTCTGCTTGCTTGCTTAAATCAAACGGCATTGAAGATGGCACGTTTTGGCCAGCTTGCGGCTGCTCAGGTGTGAACAAAGCACCTTGGAATGTTCCAGAATCTACGGACGGTATAACAGGTTTGATGCTGTTGCTAATAGAACCAACTCCTTCTATGGGCCCAGAGTAATATTGGGGTCTTTTCTTATTCATCCTATAGTTAATGGCACCAGTGGCCTTCGGTGGTTCAACCAAAGGTTTTGGTGGTTCCGATGCAAATGATTGGCCAGGTATCGGTTGCTCTTGCACTATTGGGCTATAAAATGATGGCGCATCATTGGCAGGAGGTGGAGGAGTGAAGAATGATATTGGCCCAATATTTGGAGTAGATCCTATTGGTGGTTGTATTGATCCTGGAGGTGATATAGTTTGGACAGCTGGTGATGTTGGTGAAAATATATTGCTTAAAGGCGGCAGTGATGATTCAGGTCCAGAGGTTGAGTTCCCATCTACCGGTACAGTAGATGGTACAAACATTGTTGGAGTATTGGATGGCAATGTTGGAGCAAACATTGGTGGAGCTGCTATGTTGGTTGACATCATGTTTGACGGTGGTGAAGCCAATTTTTGTGGTGGCAATCTGGTTGGTGCTTTACTTGGTGGTGCTATTACACTTGTGGGAGGTGCCAATGGTGGTGGTGCTATTACACTTGTGGGAGGTGCCAATGGTGGAGCCGCGAATCCAGATGGAGGTTGCTGTGTAAATTGTGCCGGTGGTGGTATGCTTGGTATATTGGCTGCCTGTATATCTTGATTCTGAGATGTTGGCTGTTCAGTAACCAACATTTGTGTACCAAACGCAGATTGGGAATGTATGTCGCTAAAAGAGGATCCGATTGGCTGTGCTGGCGCTCCAACTGGATAATTTATTGGGTCAAATGTTGGAACGAATATGTTCTGTGTGCTCATTGTTTGCATGGGTTGTTGCTTGATTACCGGGTGATTCGAACCAATGCGCCTAGCAACCGATGGTGGTAGGACAGACTTTCCAGTCTGACTCCCTGCTTTTTGAGTCGAAAACATAGGCGGTGGAGGTATTGCATTACTCGGAGCATTTGAACCATGTAACTCATATGTAGATGGTGGCGGTGGCGGTAAGCGTTCTTCAAACGGTTTTTGTTCCATTTCTTTTGGAATATTAAACACTGAAGATTGAAAATCGCTTGCCGGATTACTAGAATCACCTATTGAACTGAAAATGTTACAAGATTCTTGTGTTTTTAGAGGAGTTTGTTCCGTGATATTATTATTTTCTTGAGCTGGACTTGATATTGCTTCCATGAAGACATTGTCATTGTTAGACGGTACAAAATAATTTTTAACGTTTTTAGTAAGTGGATTGAGTTCTATTTTTTGTGATGTTTCGAAATTAGTGCCTGAGCTGAGTCCTGGTATTTGGGCGTATTTCTTTTTTGTTGTTATTCGGAAGTTCGATGAACCTGTAACAATACAAAACACTTCATTAGTAAAGATATAGTGTATCCCAGCAGTGGAACTTAACATTATTAGTTTAGGGACTATTTATTTGAGGAATGAACTGTGATGAAAAATAACCATCATCAAATGGGTGAAAAATATCGTCAGAGATGTATTCACTTTTCACCAGTTATGTTTAGGTATGAAATAGGGTGCAAGCTATTGCCATCAACTAAGCACAAATTAGCTCTATTTAACAAAACTGACAATGCGACATGTTTGTCAGAAAAATATGTGGCGGAATCTACATCGCCACATACGAACTACGCGTCACACTGACGTCACGCAATCCTGCATCGCGCAATCAGAGTTTACCGCGCGACTAGCATATATACAACGTCCCGACATCAACCGTCGGGCAGTTCCCACCAGATACAACACCCGTCTGGTCGGAGGATCCTCCCTTTTCTATGGAGGATGAGTGAACTTTACACCCTGTTCCTCATGCCTCTAAAAATACAAAATTGACATTTATTCCTATTAGGTATAAGCTTTATATTAAAGCTTTTGTATTATTTTATTCAGTTTCTTGCGCTAACTGCTAAGGCTTCGAACTTAGGAGAACATTCTACCTCATCTGACTAAAAATGTGAACATAGGTTTAAAAATGTTCCATAATATCTTCAGACTTGATGATTTTTTCTCAATGCTGGCGCTAGTTGGCATTACTACTCGCCTTTAATAGGCCCTGAGTCGCGCAGTGTCAGTGAATTTTTCCATTAGAAAATTCTCAATAAGCCTGTTTTCCATCAGAAAGATCATTATCAGCTAGATTCTACTAATCTAACTCCCATATACAGGTGTATCAGAAAGGTGTGGTCAAACTTAAGGGTGTGGCACAGACCATCAAACTGAACAGCTTTCTCCATGGGACCAACATCGTAATCGAGAAAAAATATCAGCTGTCCCATACATTTGGTTGGTTGGTTTGTACAAATCAAATCAAAATTTTATTAAATCGCACAACAAACGATAGTAATATCTTACAGCTAGTGTTAGTAAGTAATATTTGGAGGTAATTTTGAACTGTGTTTGAAGCATTTTGCACAGCAGATGACCAAGTAATACAAGTACAAGTTTCTCACATGGCCATCCTCTCCACAAGATGCCTCAAAATGGGAGAATAGAAACTCTCAGTCAGTTTTCAGAATGCTGTTGCTACTGCCCAGGGTTGTGGTTACTAATGATGCGATTTTTTTTTTGGATGATCGCATGAAGTCGGTCAGTTCGATTCTGTGCAAACATTTCTGACGCACTACAGAAACGGGGCAGTCTCAAGAGCATTCTGAAAATATGATTAAATTGGACGCGTAAGACATCTAGCGATCTTTTGGTGTAGTTGATCCATAGACCCCCGTGTACAGACCCTGACAATATGCCTTGAATAGCGTTATCTTGACCTGGTCGGTACAACGGGAGAATCTACGTGCCAACACATTACCTCGGACCGCCAATGCCAGTACAGGACAGCTGATAATTTTTTCTCGATTACGATGTTGGTCCCATGGAGAAAGTTGTTCAGTCTGATGGTTTGTACCACACCTTTCTGATACCCCTGTAGTTAACACTGTCTAAGAAAAACCAGTCACCACTAATTGATAGACAATTTTCTTTAGTTTTCCGACAAGCTAAACGAGATCTTAAAATATTCACAATATTCCTTATTTAATTGGTTCCTAGTTATACGGGTTATTATTGAAACCAACTGTGCTGGTACAGATACAGTCTAAGATTTATCGTCAACGACGCTTTGGTCTGTACCTTGTTCATGTTTTACATTTTGATACAAGTGGAGAATTTTTGTTATTGCATTCGAGGCGGAATTAACACCCGAGCCGTAGGCAAGGTTGTTTTTGAGCCGAGAACTGCAATAACAAATGTCCACGTGTATCCAACGGCGTTTCTCAATACACTTTTGAAGAAATAAAATAAAATAACGAAAAATATTTTTATCATGAATTATTAGAAAAGTATTATTTAAATTTTCTTTTTTTCTGCGCTTTGCTTTCGCTAGGTTGAAGGAGATACAAAGGTAAAGCCGATAAACAGCCTAATATGAAAAATAGAAAGTTCAAATATTTTTGAGTCTATATCACAAATAAATATTAATTTGTTCATAAACGTTTTTTTTATTGTAACAATCATGGTTTTTGATGATATTCTATTTATAAACATTATTTAGATATTCAAGAAACATTAACGCCGTAAAGACGCATCTCTTTGCCGAGATTAAAAAAAAAATTACCTCTGGATAGAGAGGACCGGTGTGAATAGAGACATTGGATATAGGTATAAGTTATCTGTGACAATTTTTATACCCGCACACATTTGATGATTTCCCATCTACAAAAAAAAAAAAGGATGAGGACTAAACATTTTTCTTTCGTCCGTATTAGAAAATATTGGACACGTATTTTTTTCTTTTTTAAAAAATCAAAAGATTACGGCGATACATTGAATTAAAACATCGCGTGACGTCACGTGTAGCTAGATTTTATACGTACAAGTGACGTAGCGAGCCCCCACTCCCCAACTTTAATGCGTGTTATATAAGTCATTTTCTATTAATATGATTAAGGAAAAAATACGTGTCTAATATTTTTTTATTATCTGACTGACGGACTAAATAGAATTTCTATTTTTTTTTTTAACTAGGTTATCATCCCTATTGCTGTACGGCGTTCCAGTGAGAGGATAAATAAATAAATAATACACTTCTGGACACATCTATTGGCCCACCTTAGAGTTTAGGTTTCGATGGCCCCTACCGAAATATGATTGCTAGATTGAACAAAAACTGTTGATGCAGTTTTAAACCTGATACATTTTACCATCTTTTTCGATCGTATTGTTTTAAATTTGAATTCAGAATACCATACGACGTGGAGCTACGCCTAACAAGTCGGATATCCGCCTTGTTACAGGCAATTGATTTTTGAATAAAAGACATGTTTTATCAAATAAAGGTTTAATTTAATAACGCGTGTTGCCTCCATATGCATCTACCACAGCTCTCATACGATTAGGCATAGAGTTTATCAACCGCTCTATGAAATTTTGAGGGATCATCTCCCATTCCTCTTCTATGGCAGTTTTCAACTCCTGCATCGTCTGGGCAACTGGCTGACGAGCCCTAACACGTCTTTTTAGCTCGTCCCACATGTGCTCAATGGGGTTCATGTCTGGGCTTCTGGCTGGCCAGTCCATAACTGTGATGTTCACATCCCGAAGATATTCCCTGACGATGCCGGCCGCATGGGCTCTTGCATTATCATGCATAAAAAGGAAATTTGGGCCCACATAGTCCGCGTATGGTATCACGTGAGGTTCTAAGCACTCACGAATGTACCTTTCAGCATTTAATGTTGGCAGCCGTGGTCCTGTAACAACCTCAAGTTGAGTTTTGGAGCTCGCGGATATACCGCCCCAGACAGTCCATGAGCCACCGCCATAAGCAACCCTCTCTTCAAAGCAGCATTGTGCGAAACGCTCTCCCTTACGTCGGTAGACCTTCTTCCTTCCATCATTGCCATGTAACACAATTTTAGACTCATCAGAAAAGAGTACACGGCTCCAATCTTGCTGTGTCCAATTTAAATGACTGCGTGCGAAATGAAGGCGCGCTGTTCGGTGGGCTCGCGTTAGTTTGGGGCCATTAGCTGGCTTGTGTGGTACCATATCGCGTTCTTTTAACCTTCTCCGAACAGTTCGAGCGCTCACAGATACTCCGTGGAAGTCGCGAAGTTGGTTTTGTATCTCAATGGAGGTAAGGTGACGATTTCTCAAGCTGGTCTTCACGATGAATCGATCCTGCCTTTCAGTTGTGACCCGAGATCGTGGCCTTCCTTGGCGACGAACAAAGCCGCCAGTCTCTAGGTACCTCCGATAAACATTTCGGACCGCAGATCGACTTAAATTAAGTTGCGCACTCACGTTTCTTTGGCTGTGTCCGGCCTGAATAAGTGCCACAGCTTGGGCGGCGACTTCAGGTGAAGTACCCATAGATTATTGATAGAACCTCACCTTAATGTTAAGACTAAGTAATGTTTGTTGCAAAACCAAAGATATCAATCACTTTTTCAAGAATTAAATCCAAGTAAACCAATAAAACCAAGTTTTCTTAGTATTCGATTGTTTGATATCAACAAACAGGCTCCAAATTGTCTTTTGTTTCTTTAAATTCTGTGTTCGAAATTCAAAAAAAGACTATTGAATGAAATTGTGAATGTGCCAGGTTCAAAACTGCATAAAAACTTTTTGCTCGACCTAATATAAAATTTTAGCTAGGACCAAACGAAACTGAAAATACAAGGTGGGCTAAAAGATGTGTCCAGAAGTATATAAATTCCTTATTTCTAGACTCATGCATGAATAAAAGTAAATAATCCTGAACAGATTAAAAAAATATTTAAGGACGCTGTGACAAATGGGACGTCAAATCATTACTTTTTTACACAAAAGTATGTTTATTAAATAAAATGCTTTACATTCTTAAAATGTTTTTTGGCCGGATTGTTGATAGATGTGCAAGTACGATTCTGAACTATAAATATAATTTTAGATCTAGTACATTTTCTCAATAAATGTACCGAAGTGGAAATTTTTACGTTGGTACATTTAATGACGAAATGTTTTAAGAATGCAAAGCATTTTATTTAATAAACATACTATTGTGTAAAAGTAACGATTTGACTACCCATTTGTAATAGCAATGTTTAAGGAAGCATAGGAGGGGAGAGTAAGAGCTTTGCTTACTTTTGCTAATAAGACGAAGGGGGACGTTGAAAATTACTAAAATGATGCGTTCAATCACACATGGGGTGCAGTCGATGTTTATGGAGTTAAGTAATAATTGAATGGCCAAAATCAATGTTTACGTAAGCGTAGGAAGCATAGGAGGCAAAGCTGTTACTCCCCAGTAAGAGCTTTGCTTACTTTTGCTGAGAAGGAGAAGGGGGAGTTGAAAATTACTAAAATGATGCTTAAGTAATAATTGAATGACCACCAAGTCGATAGATTTAAATTATTTTTTTCATTCTGTGAACATAGATTAAAATTATACTGATGTTATAAAAAAAACCGGCCAAGTGCGTGTCGGACCACGCACAATGAAGGGTTCTGTAGTTGAAAACAATTTATCCCAAAAACAAACTAAACATTGCAATTTTTTTTTTCATATGATAAAATTACTAATTGCATTGGCATAATTAATCTTTTGATTAAGTAAAAAAAGAAAAATACGTGTCTAATATTTTTTTATTATCCAGGAAACATACCTATTCCCCGGAAGTTTTCTTATAAAATGACCTGTAATCTATACTGCTACTAAGTCTTAAAATTTTCGCTGACTTAAACCAAGCGAAGCCAGGCTGAGCAGCTAGTCATTAAAATATTATAGGTGTAGTAGATGCGTGTGGGCAGTTTTCTATCCTGCGCCCAGCTGTCTGGCAATTATTTTAGCAATCGAGTACGAACCGGCAATGTTGTGTTTCCATTATCGGGGACGGCACGGCGTCAATTAATCGTACACAAGCAAGTCAGGCGCACTCCACAGTTTAGGTATGAAGCTACAAGTACGCGGCGGGCTCGACTTGTCGGGCTAATTCAGTGTGGGCTGCCGTGCACCGGCCGGCTGTGCCGCGTCATAAAAAAAGACAACCCTAACGAGTCAGAAGGTATAAGAGTTACGCGATAGAAAGAGAGGCAACTTATAGGTGAATATAACTGTAGGTAATTAAAGCTGTGCGACCTGAATTGCACTTTATTGTGTCGTAGCAAGAGTCGCTATTTATTTAAATGATTTTGCGGAGTGAATATTCTGTACTTGTACTATTGTGTATTCTGTGTTTCTACTACAGTGTAAAAGTTTAAGTGTCATTGTAAGTAGTACCAAATATATACAACATTATTTTTAGTATATGCGAAACCTAAATATGTATAGTTTGTTCTGAATAAATAACTGAATCGATTCCAATAATTTTTATACCCTGTAATATTTTGCCCCAAAAATCTTTAAAAAAGGCTACAATATGGACACCGCGCGACGAACACAAGTCACTGCAGGTCATAGCGGCACTAGGCACGGGCGCACAGCGGGCGCCGCGTGGTGATCATGTTTTTGTACGGACAACCAGGTAACATAACAAGCTTATAACTTTGTGATTTTTCATGATACAGTTTTGAAATTTTGTACATAGATTCTTTACATAAAAATACTGGACACGTGTTTCGGGTTTCGCATATACTAAAACTGATGTTGTATATTGGGATAAGGCTCGAGGATGATGCATATGATATCCCCTATGGATGATGTACTGAGAACAGCAAATAGAGATGAAGAGTAACAGATTTAAGTGTATAACTCCATCAATACAACTTAATCAATACAGTTAAAGGTATAATCTTTTATATTTTAAACTAGGTTTTGCCAGCAGTTTCGCCCGCGTGGATGTCGGAAAATATCCCACGGGAACGTACTACCGGGAATTCCTTCCTTATTCCTTGTCTACTTGTTAAAATTTCAGCTTTCTAGGTCCAAGGGTTAGGGCTGCGCGTTGATGAGTCAGTCAGTCAATCACACCCACCAGGCAGGACCATCGATTCTGAAATCTACTGCGAACAACTGATGAGATTAAAGCAAGAAGTTGAGAGAAAGCGGCCGGAATTAATCAACAGAAGGGGTGTGGTATTTCATCATGATAACGCTAGACCTCACACATCTTTAGCCACTCAGCAAAAATTAAGAGAGTTTGGCTGGGAGGTGTTAATGCATCCGCCGTATAGTCCTGACCTTGCACCTTCAGATTTCCACCTGTTTCGGTCTCTTCAGAATTCTTTAGGCAGTGTCAGGTTAACATCACGAGAGGACTGCCAAAACCACTTGTCGCGGCATTTTGATCAGAAGTCCCAAAATTTCTATAGCAATGGGATCATGACCCTACCTACAAGATGACAAAAAGTTATCGAACAAAATGGTACCTACATACTTTAGATAAATGTAAATAATGTATATTAAAAAATGTTTTGAATTTTCTTAAAAAATGCGAAGAAACTTTTTCCCCAACCTATTATATAGATGAGAGGACACGAAGACACAACTGGATATAATACTTTTTGAAACGTCAGGTTCTTTGTTATTATAGAAATGAACATGGTTTTATACGTCATTTTTTGATATGAGTTAGAACTTAGAAGGTGTAAAAAAGATTAAAAATATGTTGCGCTGACCCCGAATAAATTGGGATAACGGCAAGAGAATAGAGGAGCTCGTGGTTAAGTAATAACAGCCGCACGGGTCAATCCATCAGGTTAAGCTACGTTTGCCGGGTTTGGTCCGTGGATGGGTAACCATCTTTACATACCTCTCGGTATGCCAAGACTCCTCCGTGCTTCAGAAAGCACGTTAAGCCGTTGGTCCCGGCTGGCATTCGTGGATCTTTGACAGTCGTTACGGGTCGTCAGAAGCCCGAAAGTCTGACTACCAGTCTTACAAAGGGGTATCGTATTAACCGGTAATTGGATTATGGAGGTCAGATAGGCAGTCGCTCCATATAAAATACTGGTATTCAGCTGCATCCGGTTAGACTAGAAGCCGACCCCAACATAGTTGGGAAATGGCTAGGCAGATTGCTTTAATCAGTGAGTCAGTGACGAAATCGGGGTTTTTTAGATATCAATAAAATCTAAAGTATAAGAGCTATGCAATTGAAACTTTATACGTTTAATAAGTCCACTATTGACATCATATCCCGAGAATTTTGTTTATCTGGTATAATCCAAACCAAAGTTATGAGGGTTCAAAAAAACGACGAAGCGCTCCGACAAAAGGTAGGTAGTGCCCTTGCGCATCGCTTGGCTCGTCTTGGCGAACCCTTTATTCTGTAACTCCTCAGCTAATGTAGAGAGAAACACATATTGCGCCGACCCCTAACAAAATGGGATAAGTGCAGGAGACTGATGATGATATGTTACAAGCTAGCTAAGGAATCCCGTATAACATTGGATACGCAAATTCAACTATAACCTCGGAGCTATAATTCCACGCGTCAAGATATTACTTATTACACATAATAAGCTGTTCCTAACACGTAGCAAAGGAAAGTGTCCCCTGGATTTAAGTAGTCTTTATGATTTATTAAGTTGGAACGGGGAAGCTGGACATAGCTTGTTTTTAACGAAATAAAGGAAATGATTATTTCTCACACTACTGTTGAATGAACTGAAGAATGTTGGGCCACAAAACGAATGAATGAAAGGCAATACGGTATTTTACTCTTTATGAGAAAAAATCTAAAAATATATTATTTAGATAGCTTAGGCAAAAAGCGGTCGGAAAATGTTTATTTTAGTTCATAAAATAACAATAAGTATAAATTTTAAAATTTAATTCTAAGTTTTCAGTTTTTTTAATCTGTTTTCTAACACCATGAAATTAGCCGCCATGTTATTACGTCATACGGCTGTATAAATTAAAAAGTGTCAATGTCAACTGTCAACTGATCAGCGTATATAAAGTGTTTGTTTACACAACCAGCAGACATCATGACCACAGAGCAATATGGCGTCCACTGCGTCCAGCGTTTTGGCGCGTTTGAAAATGTAAAATTTAAATTAATTTTTATGGCACTTATCAATTGAATAAAATTTTTATGTTTTTTTTTTGTGGTTTATTAGCACTATAGAATCTAATTGAGATACTTTTCAAAAATGGGTGTAATACCGTATTGCATGCAGCTGAGATGAGAATGCTAAGAGGGATGTGTGGTGTTACACGAATGGATAGAACAAGAAATGAGTATACAACATGTTGAGAGCAATGGTGGCCCAGTAGTAATGGCATCGACTGACGAATTTTAGGTCGTGGTTTCGAACCCAGGCAGGCGCTGTACTTTGTGTAAATAATTTCACACCACTGCTCTCAAAAAGGTGAAGGAAAACCGGCATGTCCTAGAACCAAAAAACCAACCCGCACTGAGCCCGCGTGGTAGATTACAGCCCAATGCCTCTCAGAGAGAGGACGCCTGTGTCCCAGCAGTGGTAACATTATAGGCTAATTATATGATACAATATGTCCCAGAATTAAGGGCATAACCGCTTCAGGGGTCATTGTACTTGTGTCGTTATGAACAATTTTTACTATGGGTCCAAACCTGAATTCGGGAAAAAAATCTGCTGTTCCGTACATATATCTGGGTGCCTGCCGTTTTGCCAAAAAGATTTTGACAAAATTTCATTACCCAAACAAATTTTAGCAACCTTTTTTTATACCATTGCAATATTTCGAATGATTTTAGTACGCATATTTTCATTTGGTCAAATTTTTACTTGGCAAAATATTACTAAGTATAATGTCATTATGGAATTTGGTCTTTAATCAAATGATTTATTACAGCAAACAATCTTCAGACAATAAACGTTTGGTGAAATGATTTGTTAAGACAAAAAGTATTAAGGCAAAAATAAGACTTTTAGACATTTGACTTGCTGGTTAAATTTGATGTCTTTTGCGTACTTCTTTGTAAGTTTTTGTGCTTGAATTTGTCTGAAACAAGTCAAATTTATGGTTACTTGATATTAGTTTATTTATGGAAGTAGTTAGAGTAGGTTAATTATTTAAAAAAAAAAGGTTAGGTTAGGTTAAAACTGTGACCTCCTACGCACGAGCCGAGCGAGCGAAGCGAGCGGTGCCGCGGCAGCGGCCGGCGAGTGCCAGACACGACTTGCATTAATAGAAAAAATATATTGTTTTTAGTAGGTTATCCGTAACTCAACAATTTAGATTAAATTAATTTCTTCTTTAAAAAAAATGGGTAGGTTAGGTTAAAACTGTGACCTCCTACGCACGAGCCGAGCGAGCGAAGCGAGCGGTGCCGCGGTAGCGGCCGGCGAGTGCCAGAAACGACTTGCATTAATAGAAAAAAGAGATTGTTTTTAGTAGGTTACCCGGAACTGAATTATTTAGATTAGGTTAATTACTTATTTTAAAAGAATGGTTAGGTTAGGTTAAAACTGTGACCTACTACCTACTGTGCCAGGAACGACTACATTATATAGAAAAAAAAAGAGCACACATTGAGCGCCATTTATGATTTACCTCCTACCCACTTAGTAGTTCACATTTTTGTCATTGAAGTTTGACTGAATAGGAAAGGGTGAATTGAAAACTGACGATACTAAATAAGTATTTGGCTTATTTGATTTTGCATAAAAACTGTTATTCCAAATGAAATATTTGACTAAATAAAAAATGTTAGAAGTACTAGTTGGTAAACAAGTTATAGTTTAAACGTTCATTTGCCAAACATTAGGTTTGCGTTACAACTTTTTGTGAATAGATTTTTTGCTAAGTAATAATTTGGCAAATGAAATTATGCGAAAAATTTTTTGGGAAGTGAAAATTTGTCAAATTCCTTTTGGTCAAACAAGGGAGACCCCATATATCTACATCAAACTCATCGAAATGTAGGGATCAGCTGATTTTTTTTTGCGATTTTTGAAAATGTTTCTTATCTCCAGACATATGATTTTTTTCTCTATGGTGGCCTTAGTTGCCTTATGTAGGACATCGTCGAGGAGATCATGGCTAAGTTATAACAGCCATAGGGGTCAACGCCATCAGGTTAAGCTACGCTTGCTTGGGTTGGTCCGTGGACGGGTGACCATCTTTACATACCGAGACTCCCGAGTCCCGGCTTTCATTCATGGATCTTTGACAGTCATTACGGGTCGTCAGAAGCCCGAAAGTCTGACAACCAATCTTACCAAGGGATATCGTATTACCCAGTAATTGGGTTGTGGACGTTAGATAGGCAGTCGCTCCATATAAAATACTGGTATTCAGCTGCATCCGGTTAGACTGGAAGCCGACCCCAACATAGTTAGGAAAAGGCTAGGCAGATTGATTGGTGGCCTTAGTTGCCAGTCTTACCAAGGGGTATCGTATTACCCAATTACTGGGTTGTGGAGGTCAGATAGGCAGTCGCTCCATGTAAAATACTGGTATTTAGGTGCATCCGGTTAGACTGGAAGCCGACCCCAATAGTTTGGAAAAGGCAAGGCAGATTGGTGGCAGTAGTGCGGCCAACTAAGGAGTTGGCCGCACTACTCGCTTTAAAGGACCATCATGGCAAACGTACAAATTAACAAGGGAACGAAAAAAAAAACCTCAGATATTTCCGAGCGATAACGTACATACATTTCAATATTTTTACTCACGGCTACAGATCAAGATATACATTTCCAGTATAAGCTGATCTCGCATTGTATAGGATTTCCTTACAATGAGAGGTCAGTGTAAACTGGAAATGTATAGCTTGATGTGTACCCGTGTGTACGCACAGGCTTAAATCAAATTACACGCTTCCTAATTTCACACCTCAATTATTTAAATGACTTATTGAACTTTATAATACACTAGTTGTTGGACACAGCTTCATTTGCGTAACTTAATAATATTAGGTCTTTACCTATGAAATTGCCGTTCTGCAGTACTGGCCATTTCAAATCAAAATAATTTTTGTTTGGCTAAGAATTCTAATTTCAAATTAATTTTATTTTAAAAACATGGATTTTTTTTCCGAAAGTAGGCATTTGTTTATTGATTAGTGTTACATTTTCATCGCATTTCAATCTTTTTCGTCATCATGGATACGTTAAAAATTCGAGTAATTATGGAATATGAGTACCGTCGTGGCAGCAACACGGCACAAGCGGCACGCAACATCAACGACGTTTACGGAGCTAACACTACAAACCAACGCACCACTTGTTATTGGTTTGCTCGCTTCCGTTCTGGAAATTTCGACCTGAAAAATGAACCTCGCGGTCGTCCGAAGACTTTGGTCGACAATGACGAATTAAAGGCGATTGTGGAAGCTGATGATACACAATCTACGGCTGAATTAGCAGCAGCTTTCGACGTTAGCGTCAAAACAATATTGGTCCATTTGCGTCAAATTGGCAAGGTAAAAAAGCTTGACAAATTGGTGCCCCACGAACTCAATGATCGCCAGCGCGAAGTACGCGTCGAGACGTGCCTTGCACAGCTCAACAGACACACAAATGAAGGAATTTTGAACCGTAAAGTTGTAAAGGGTAAAAGGGTTACAGTTCACCTACATTTCGTCAAACGTCCCATGTAAAAGGGGGTTTTATCAAGGGGTATGGTGTTACCAAGTGTAAGGTTTCATTAAAATAACTAAAACTACCTCGTTTAAAATCTACTAATCAAATAGATCTACTGTTTAAAATTCTTGTACTGGCCATACTGACGGTGGAAATGTGTATTTAAATAAAATCGGGAGATTTAATTGATGGCACTGGCGACACTGGTGGCGACAGTTACGATGACTCGGCACAGATCGGGGGCTTTTGTTGGGAGTTGGCAGTGAGCGGTCGTTTTATTGTTGTACCGTGCTGGTTGATTTAATAAATAAGTTTTGATAATAATAAGTTGTGATTAATATTAAATAAGTTTTGAATGATAACTTCTTAAATTAGATACGTCGAAAGCGCCAGGCCCGGATAATATCTCATCCAAGCTTCTCGTACGTTGCGCTGCATCTATTGCACTTCCTATTTCAATTCTATTTAAAAAATCTTTAGAGGCTTGTGTTGTCCCCAAACTTTGGAAATCGGCGTTCATAACGCCTGTACATAAGAAGGGAGTAAAAACAGACATTACCAATTATAGACCGATATCCAAATTGTGTATCGTTGCCAAGGTTTTCGAAAGGATTATTTATAACCAAGTCTATTCTGCTCTGAAACAATCGTTTAGTCCCTTCCAGCACGGCTTTCTTAAAGGTAGATCCACTGTCACCAATCTTATTTTGCTTAATAACTATATTACTGACGCAATGGACCACGGTAAACGAGTTGACGTTGTCTACACAGACTATAGTAAGTGTTTCGACCGAATCGACCACGTCATCTTATTACGGAAGTTAGAGGGCATAGGTATACGCGGAGACTTACTCAGATGGTTTTCCTCTTATATAGAAAACAGGTCGCAAGCTGTGGTACTGAACAATTATATATCTAGCTGGGTTTTAGTCCCTAGTGGAGTCCCCCAAGGTTCGTTGCTCGGTCCATTATTATTTATCATTTATGTGAATGATATCGACTCCTGTCTGACCTCATCCAAATTACTTTGTTTCGCTGATGATATGAAAATTTATGCTACTATATCATCGACTGCGGACATGATCGAATTTCAAGCTTACTTGCAGTGTCTTGAAGTATACTGCCAAAAAAATAAGCTTGATCTCAATCCCAAAAAATGCTCGGTTGTAACGTATTCCCGTGGACGGTCAGCCCTAGCTACAACATATACTCTTGGTGGTCATATATTACCTAGCTGTAGTACTATTCGTGATCTGGGGGTTCATCACGACTCTAAACTTATTTTTGACAAGCATGTTGATGCCATCGTCGCTAAAGCCTCAAAATCTCTTGGTTTCATAATGCGGTTGTCCAGGTGCTTCACACAAGCTAAAACATTAAAAATTCTATACTGCACTTTTGTTAGAAGCCACTTGGAATACGCGTCTGAAATATGGAATCCATGCTATCACAAATATATTGACCGTATTGAGCGCGTACAAAAGAGATTTATAAAATTTTTATGCTTTCATCAAGGGGTACCGTATCAGTCCAATAACTATCTTAGTCTCTGTAAAAAATATCATCTCTTACCTTTGATTAATCGTCGTGAGATCTCTGACTGTATATTTTTGTTGAAGACGGTTCGAAGTAACATAAATTGTTCTGATATTTTGTCAACTTTCTACTATAACGTTCCTAGCAGGTCTAAAAGGTTCAATCCACCATTACGGGTGCCATTTGCAAATACTAACTATAGACAAAATTCGTACGTTGTGCGTGTAAGTAGGTATTTTAATAAGGTGTGCAAACAGTTCGACTTTGATCTTTTTGAAACAAGTGTGACCACGGCAAAAAGGTGTTTAACAATGAATTTCTTTAAAGACTTAGTTTACTTAGTTTACTTAGTGGACTTAGTTTTTATTTATTTATTTTTTTTTTTTATTATTATTTTATATTTGTAAATTGAATTGAATTGTAACATCTTGGTTCGTATGGGAAATAACTTGTCGCAATTATACTTTATTATTCTTTATTACTTTTTACATATTTTAGGTGATGATCTACCTGAATGTTATTTAACTTTTTGTTTATTTTTTTGGCATTATTTGGCAGTTTGTACATTTTGTTCCGCAGTACTTTTATAACAGACAAGCTCTAGACGTGAAGACTTGTAATTGGCTGTCAGATTATCATACTGTTATCTGTTATCATTGTATTTAGCTGTAAGTCTTCCAAAGTCTTTAAATAAATAAATAAATAAATAAATAAAACTGTGGTTATTTCCGAGATACTTATCCTATACAAGTAATCAGGTTGTAGAGATGTAAAATACTGGGGGCTTACTATGACGTGTTAAAGCCATCATGGTTCCAGTGTGAGAGAGAGACGGAGTTATATATGGTAGTAGCACCATCCTTTTTTCACAACGGAACCATGATGACATTAAAGCGAAAGTGCCAGGGTAGCCCGCGAAATTCAAAATTTCTTTGTTTTTTGCCATTTGCAAGTCAGTATTAGATTGTATGTTGATCTAAATATGTTTCGCGGCCGTATCAAATATTAGGTCTTTACCTATGAAATTGCCGTTCTGCAGTACTGGTCATTTCAAATCAAAATAAGTTTTGTTTGGCTAAGAATTCTAATTTCAAATTAATTTTATTTTAAAAACATGGATTTTTTTTTCCAAAAGTAGTCATTTGTTTATTGATTAGTGTTACATTTTCATCGCATTTCAATCTTTTTCGTCATCATGGATACGTTAAAAATTCGAGTAATTATGGAATATGAGTACCGTCGTGGCAGCAACGCGGCACAAGCGGCACGCAACATCAACGACGTTTACGGAGCTAACACTACAAACCAACGCACCACTTGTTATTGGTTTGCTCGCTTCCGTTCTGGAAATTTCGACCTGAAAAATGAACCTCGCGGTCGTCCGAAGACTTTGGTCGACAATGACGAATTAAAGGCCATTGTGGAAGCTGATGATACACAATCTACGGCTGAATTAGCAGCAGCTTTCGACGTTAGCGTCAAAACAATATTGGTCCATTTGCGTCAAATTAGCAGGGTAAAAAAGCTTGACAAATGGGTGCCCCACGAACTCAATGATCGCCAGCGCGAAGTACGCGTCGAGACGTGCCTTGCACTGCTCAACAGACCCACAAATGAAGGAATTTTGAACCGCATTGTTACCTGCGATGAAAAATGGATTCTGTTTGATAACCGCAAGCGCTCAGCAAGTTGGTTGGATCCTGGTTCAGCACCTAAACAATGCCCTAAACGAAAACTTACCCCTAGAAAAGTGATGGTCATTGTTTGGTGGTCTAGCGCCGGTGTGATTCATCACAGCTTCTTACCAAATGGGGTGAGCATTACTTCAGATGTGTACTGTGAAGAACTGAACACAATGATGGAGAAGCTGGCACATCTCCAACCAGCATTGGTCAATCGCTCGTCTCCGCTGCTCCTGCACAACAACGCGCGACCTCATACTGCACAGCAGACGGTCTCCAAGTTGCAAGAACTGGGGTTGGAAGCTCTCCGTCATCCGCCCTACTCACCAGACCTTGCGCCTACAGACTACTACTTTTTCCAGAATTTGGATAACTTCTTGGCGGGAAAAAAATTCAATACCCGAGAGGCAGTACAAAATGCCTTTGATGAATTTGTTGCCTCCCGTCCAGCTGATTTCTTTAAGAAGGGCATCAATAAACTGCCACTGCGTTGGCAAAGATGCATTGATTGCATGGGTGATTACTTCAATTAATACAAATAAAAAATGCATGAAAAAAATTCGTTTAAATTTTTTCATACAAAACGGCAATTTCATAGGTAAAGACCTATTATTTATTTGTAGATTTATAAGTTCATATTACCCTATTGAATGACTATTTCATGAGATCATGAGATTTGAGGCCAATTCTAACTTATGGAGTTGTATTACTGATTCTAATGATTATAATTCTGTAAAGCCACATTAATTACGGCCGCGAATCATATTTTAATCAACATATAACCTGACACTGACCTGCAAATTGCAAAAAACGTAAGAAAATTTGAATTTCACGGGCAACCTTAGCGCATCCCGCTTAACAAGTCATAGTACGGCCCCTGACCGGATGCCTACCCCAGCCTAGTTGGGAAAAAGGTTGATGATGAACCAATGTCATTTACTAGTCACTTACCGTTTGCGTCATGTTTACCGCAAATAAACGTATTTTCTTTCTTTTCTTTCTTTCTTCTTTCTTCTTCTTACTGAGCAATGATTAGATTGCCCCAGTACGACATCATCTGCCTAGCCTTTTCCCAACTATGTTAGGGGCGGCTTTCTCTAACCGGATTGCAGTGCAGCTGAATATCAGTACTTTACAGTAGGATCAAATACACTTTATTCCACTTGCTTATGTCCAGCATCGAATTTCTAAAGGATGAGGTGATGATCATGATGGTCAGACCCTGGGCTGATACTGAGAATATTCAAACGGAAAACGATAATAGCACTTTACCCATCGTACACAAATAATTACAGAGTTATTAGATAACATACAGACAAACTTTCGCACGTAACGTTGGTGTTTGTCGAAACCACAAGCGATGGTTCCCATTGACCTTTGAAAGGTCATGGCGTTTGCCGTGAGAACAAAACACCATGCTTTGGAAACTGTGGCTTTAATATTGAAGATGGGATTGGTATGAATTTATGTGGAAATTGTAATATGGATACACAGTTGTATGAGGATCCACTGCGGTAAGCGAGAAGAAGACTCACTATGAAGTATCTGGGTCATTCATCTCCATACGAAACTATCTTTTGGAAAGGGCATAGCAAAATCAGCCTATAATGTTCCCACTGCTGGGACACAGGCCTCTTCTCGGTCAGAGGGAGTGGGCTGTAATCTACCACGCATTGCGGGTTGGTAGATGTCACAATATCTTCGAATTTTTGGTTCTAGGTTTCCTCACGATGTTTTCCTTCACCGTTTTGAGAGCAGTGGTGATGAAATAATTTACACAAAGTAAATCGCCTGTCTGGGTTCGAACCTACGACTCGTAAGTCGCGGACGTTACCACTGGGCCACCATTGCTCTATAGCAACAATCTTCCAATGTTGGAAGGGGCAACTAGAATCAATTCTATTTTCTTGTAAATTTTTACGTTCTAAAGTATATTTAAATAGCCTACTGACTTAAAGTAAATGTTATAAGGCGACAGAGAGGCAAAGAAGATAAAGCATCCGTATATTGAAATAAGGAGTTAAAAAATCGCCATCACCATGACACTCAGAAAATTGTATGTAGATTTTATAAGCGTCACGGTGACAGCAATATTCAAAAGTCTTTCCTATAAATAAGAAATAAAAACAGTGTGCTCCGCCAACCAAAAAACTTGTATAAACTAAATGCAAACCGGGCTTACAAATGAAATAAGCAACAATTGACAACTTTGATCTTGAAAACGAAAAGAAACCTAACATATATAAATATCAAGAATATTTTAAAAATAAAGAAATATGTAAACAAGCTACATATTTTAAAACCCGAACCACATCTTTGTTAATGCACTCACTCTAACAGTTTTAAAAATAAACTACATCTAATAAGTATTGAAATACAACACTATTTGCTGTTACTCGTAGAGAATCCAATTCTAGGTGTAGCTCACCTTTGTACATAAGCTGATCTTATAATATTATCACATTGTTTTTGTAATTCATCATTCTCTTGTCTTTATCAACGATCTTAAATACTAATAAGGTGTAAACCAAAAGATAACTCACCAGAATTCGGATGCTCCTTCGGCGGTGGTGCCACTTCCTTCACCACATCCTCAGCCATCAATGGCGTATCCACCGCAAACTTCTGTTGTCCTACGAACCCAGGTGCTGACACTGGGCTTTGGAAAGTCACATCCTGGGTCTGATACCCTGACATCCTATCGTCAGGAGTCTGTTCCCTGCTCTTGTAGTTCAGCATATTAGAAAATGAGCTGAATACAGCGCTAGCTACGTGAGGCAAAACCGTTGGCAGCTGAGAAAAGTTCTGAGCTATATCAGCCGTCAAACTCTGCTGTACTTCAACATTCTTTTCATCGTTTAAATTAATCTCTTCTAGATTTTCTTCTGTAGCTGCTAAATTAGCATTCTGGTCAGGGTTACTATTAATAGGAGCGCTCACATATCTCGTCCCTTGTAATCTTGCGAAATATTCGTTTACGTCAAAATCGTCTTCGGATTTCATTGAAGCCTTTGACACGGTTGATGTCGTAATTTCGGGTGTTTTATCATAGTGGGAGGGTTGTGGTTGGTCTAGTGGAGGGGGGTATGCAGATAAAGTAGTAAGAGGTGAAAAAACGTTGGTGTTTGAGTCGCCTGATGGGAAATTCGTAAATTCATGTTCGGAATGCCGCAGGGTTTGGACGTTGGACCCGATTTGGTGATCTGTAACAATGAAAAGGATTTTGTTAGTTATGTTGTTGGATTTAGCGAATATTTACGCTACGAGTACAATTGAAAAATAAAATGCAATTGAGACGCATATTACAGTACTTTTTACTTTTGTTTTCCATAAAAAACGTTGCCCTTACGAACCTTATGTCCTTTGTGCAAAATCACACTATCACACTAATACTATAAAGGCGAAAGTTTGTGAGTGTGTGTGTGCGTGTATGTTTGTTACTTCTTCACGCTCAAACGGCTGGACCGATTAGAATGAAATTCGGTATGTAGACAGCTTATACCTTGGATTAACATAGGCTACATTTTATCCCGAAAAAATGTAGTGCTCCCGTGGGATGAGCAAGGAATTCAAATACATTTGCTATTCTTTCAAACTCAAACGGCTCGACCGATTTTGATGAGATTTGGTGCGAAAGTAGCTGACACTCTGGATTAACACATGGGTCACTTTATATCCCGAAAAAATGTAGTGTTCCCATGGGATGAGCAAGGAATTCAAATATACCAACTTGCTACTCTTTCAAACGCAAATGGCTAGACAGTTGGTGTGGAAGTACTTAACACACTGAATTAACACATAAGCCACTTTATATCCCGAAAAAATGTAGTGTTCCCGTGGGATGAGCAAGGAATTCAAATATACTTGCTACTCTTTTAAACTCAAACGGCTGGACAGATTTTGATGAAATTTGGTGAAGAAATAGCTGACACCTTAGATTAATACATAAACTACTTTATATCCCGAAAAAATGTAGTGTTCCCGTGGGATGAGCAAGGAATTCTAACATACCTACTTGCTACTCTTTCAAACTCAAACGGCTCGACCGATTTTGATGAAATTTGGTGTGGAAGTAGCTGACACCTTGGATTAACAGTTATGCCACTTTATATCCCGAAAAAATATAGTGTTCCCGTGGCATGAGCAAGGAATTCAAATATTTTTGTTACTCTTTCAAAATCAAAACGGCTCGACCGATTTTGATGAAATTTGGTGTGGAAGTCGCAGACACCCTGTATATAAATAGCACACATAGGCTACTTTACGAGTACATACAGAAAAAGTGTAGTGTTCCCGTGGGATGAGCAATTTTTTTGTAAATACTTTTCTCAACGATTAAATAATACACATTTTAATGTATCTGATAAACCGCGGGTAACACCGCGGGGCACAACTAGTACAAAATAAATGTCGTAAGCAAAAAACCCAAACCCGGATTTGCAAAAGCCCTTCTGACTATAGTCAGCATACTCTATGATAGTCACCTAAAGTGCACATTTTAAGGATACTTGTAGCGACCGCATACTTCACAAAGATAGTAATCAAACCAAATGTATAATATATAATAAAGCTGAAGAGTTTGTATTTTTGTTTGAACGCGCTAATCTCTGAAAATACCAGTCGGATTTGAAAAATTCTTTTTGGATTTAACAGCCCCATTCCGTTCATGGGCAAAATGTCCAATTCCAAAATGTCCAACTGTCAAAATGTCCAAATCTTAAAATGTCCAATTCCCAAAATGTCCAACTCCCAAAATGTACAATCTTTGAGAATGTGGTAAATGTGTTCTATAACTCATCAAAGCGCTTTTTTATGGCATAAGAATGACAAACAATAAATTCAGACTACTGAAAGAACTTCGTAAAGGTAAATAAGCTATGTTGTCATATATCTATAACCTTTACGAAGTTCTTTCAGTATTTTGTATTTATTGTTTGTCATTAGTCGTAGCATTCATGTCTTAAAACAGCGCTTTGATAAGTTATTGAACACATTTACCACATTCTCAAAGATTGGACATTTTGGGAGTTGGACATTTTGAGATTTGGACATTTTGACAATTGGACATTTTGGGATTTGGACATTTTGACACCGATGGACATTCTGAGAATTTTACATTTTGCCCCTGAACGTTAGGAAGGTTATAAATTATACGCTATTGAAGTGGTTGTTACAAGAATATTTTTATTCGATAGATGAGTTCTTTCAAGTGTCCCTGAAAATTTGATACATTACAGCACAGTATATTTAACTGATATGTAGATACATGAATTTACAAAATATTGACCATATATGTGTTACTACTAAATATTTAATTAAGAACTTCATGTACCTACCATTTTTGATGTAATAAATGATTGAATTGAATATTTAAGATCACTCTACGACCCCCGAGCAATAATAAAAAAAAATAAGAAAGAACACTAACTGAAAACGATGTAAAAGCGCGGGCAGGCGGGCGATACGATGCGATGCGTCTGTTGTATTTTAGTACATAGTGTATCTTACGAATTCCACACGAAAAAAGTCGCGGGCAAAAGCTAGTAATTTATAAAAAACGGCAAGGATTTATTTACTCAATGAAAAGAGATATTCATCACAAGAATTAAGGATAATGCCAGAACATTTACTATATGCACTAGCCTTGAAGAACCAAGCAATTTATATGTCGCAAAGTCCATATGAAAACGGAAATAAAAAAATACGAGTATAATATAGTCAAGGTATGCTTGAATATTATGTTCAATTGACTTTGATATAATAATGACGTTTTTCCGTCAAACTGGTCTATTGAAGCCAGTACGACTCCTAGCCTTTTCCCAACTACGTTGGGATCGGCTTCAAGACTAACCGGATGCAGTTGAATACCAGTGTTTTACATGGAGCGACTGCCTATCAGACCTCCACAACCCAGTTACTGGGTAATACGATACCCCTTGGTAAGACTGGTTGTCAGACTTTCGGGCTGCTGAAGACTCGTAACGACTGTCAAAGATCCACGAATGACAGCCGGGACCGACAGCTTAACGTGCTTTCCGAGGCATGGAGGAGTCTTGTTATGTAAAGATGGTCACCCATCCATGGACCGGCCCCAGCTCGTAGCTAAGTAATAACAGCCGCACGGGTCGATCCATCAGGTTAAGCTGCGCTTGCCGGGGTTGTATCTTTACATACCGAGACTCCTCCGTGCCTCGGAAAGCACGTTAAGCCGTTGGTCCCGGCTGTCATTCGTGGATCTTTGACAGTCGTTACGGGTAGTCAAAAGCCCGAAAGTCTGACAACCAGGCTTACCAAGGGGTATCGTATTACCCAGTACTTGGGTTGTGAAGCAGATAAGCAGTCGCTCCATGTAAAATACTGGTATTCAACTGCATCCGGTTAGTCTTGAAGCCGATCCCAACGTAGTTGGGAAAAGGCTAGGAGTCGTACTGGCTTCAATAGACCAGTTTGACGGAAAAACATCATTATTATATCAAAGTCAATTGAACATAATATTCAAGGAAAACGCTAGGCGGATTCATTGATTGACAGGATCCATCAAAAAGGTGTGGTCAAATTTAAAGGGTGTGGGTACAGACCATCAAACTGAACAACTTTCTCCATGCGACCAACATCGTAATCGTGAAAAATTATCAACTGTCCCATCGAGAAGCTTCCAATACCTACTCGACGCAACATGGGACGGCTGCGCGATTACGATGTTGGTTCCATGGAGAAAGTTGTTCAATTTGATGGTCTGTATCACAATCCTTAAACTTGACCACACCTTTCTGGTACACTCTGTATTTGGGTCGGCTTCCAGTCTAACCGCATGTAGCTGAATACCATTATTTTACATGAAGCGACTGCCTATCTGACCTTCACAACCCAGTCACTGGGTAATGCGATACCCCTTGGTAAGACACCACAACTATTGGTACACGTAAATTATGACCATCACATATGTAAACATCTTCGCGTAACTTGTGATAAAGTAGATGTTACCACATTTGGGCAAACCGCTTCGCAATACACACAAGGTGATGTTGCGATTGGTAAAATTGTGTCTCTTTTTACCCGACTGCGGCGGAGGGTTATGTGTTTGACCTGTATCAACGGCTCAACCGATTTGGATGAACGATATGTCGTTAGATTCGTCTTTATTGCGCGAGTGTCACTGGATATAAATAATAAAAAAATCAAAATGGCGGATTTTTGCTTTGATTTTTCTGTAGTCGGGTTTACATTTATTAAAACATTTCGTGTTCTTGTTGCATACCTATGTATGCAACAAGAACACATCAATAAGAGAGTGCCTATCTGACCTCCTAAGCGTTCGTATACACTAAAAAAATTACAGGAAGCAACTGAAAATAAAGAACTTAAATGTAACAAACAATTATAGGTAAATACAGCATTTTCATATTATCACCTACTGGGTGAACAATCTTAAAATTTTAAACAGTCTAATTTTAATTGTAAACAACAAAATAAAGAGGGATTGTATCCCTCTTTATTTTGTTGTTTCCGTCTCCTTAATAACTGTCAAAAAGAAAATAATGAAAGAAAAAAAAAAAACACACAACACACACACGATACCCCTTGGTAAGACTGGTTGTCAGACTTTCGGGCTTCTGACGACCCGTAACGACTAACAAAGATCCACGAATGACAGCCAGGACCAACGGCTTAACGTGCTTTCCGAGGCACGGAGGAGTCTCGGTATGTAAAGATACAACCCCGGCAAGCGTAGCTTAACCTGATGGATCGTTCCGTGCGGCTGTTATTACTTAGCCACGAGCTCCTCAAAACATTATGACAACTGGACAACAAGTAAGCATACTATCATATCTCAGGAAGTGGGCTGCAATCTCAAAGGTCATGGCATTTTTTCCAAACAAAATTCGTAAGTTATTTTTATTAACAATTCCAAAAAAAACGCCTAAGTGCGTGTCGGACTTCGCACATTTAGGGCTCCGTACCAAATCTGATTTGTTAGTAAAATATACAAAATAATAAACATTACCACCAAATTTCAAGTACATAGGTCAATGGGAAGTTAAAAAATTCTTCGGAACAAAATTTTGCAAAAAAAAAAACCGACTTTCGTGGCTTCTCATTCCTTTGTTTTTCAATATTTTTTAAAACAAAAAATACAGTATTTATCAATCATAATCAACGAGCTCTAAACAACGATACTCCACTCGATAGGGTAGGTCAAAAAAATTTTTTCGCGCCCCCCTTAAAAACATATAAAAATTTTTTTTTGACAATTTATATGGCTTTGGGTCAAGGAGATGCTTAATGTTTATACTGTGAAAATTTGAAGATTGTAGCTCCAACCATTTGGCGGTAAAACCTGTGTGACAGACGACGGACAGACGGACACGTGAGTGACAGCAATAGGGCTCCGTTTGGACCCTCCAGGTACGGAACCCTAATAAAAAAGGCATTCCATTCATTGGTGAGAGACATAAACTTGATAACTGCAAACATAACTTTGTCGTTGACTCATCGATATATATATACCAACACACAACCTACATTTAAAAACTAACTCTGTTACGTTGAAATAAGGTACAATTTTGTACTACAGTTGTGCGATAAAGCTTGTAACTGAAGATCTTATGTGAATTCATTTGACATAGTTTTAAAAGAGAATTTATAGTATGACCTTTTACGGGTAAAGTGTGCTTTTATTTAACATTTTACGTAATTTGAAGGTATTCTGGATATCTCTGCAGGGATCCAGCAGAATATATTCAGGTATATTTGCCTTCTCCTCTTTGCGGAGTGCTTGGAGAGGTTACCTTCCGCCTGACGCAGGTCCTCACCGGTCACGGTTGTTTCGGGAGGTTCCTGTTCCGGATAAGGCGGGAGGAAACGCCCGGGTGATTATGTAGATGGCGTGGAGGACACGGTGGAACATACAGTGGAGGTCTGCCCGGCTTGGGCGGAGCACCGCCGTATTCTCGCGGAAGTGATCGGCGGCGGCGATCTCTCGCGTCCGAACCTGGTCCAGGCCATGGTTCGGAGCGAGAGTGCATGGGAGGCCGTCACCACCTGCGAAGCAGTATGCTCGCGAAGGTGGACGCGGAACGCGTGAGAGAGAGGCAACCGTACGTCCCTAGTCGCCGCAGGAGACGCCCTGGGCGGCGGGAATCTATAGCATATTCCCGGAACCGAAGGTGCGGGCTTGCGGACGGCGAACAATGGGTAGCTCGCCGTCCGGTAAAGACCAGGCTTGGGTCGACGGCGCGTTGTGTTCCACGCGCGCCTCAAAGAGATGTCAGCAGTGACGGGGTCCGATAGGGCCGATGCCGCCGGGGTCGCGGGTTGTTCGAAAGAGATACCGTGGCCCTGGCACAGGCAACTGAAGGAACACGGGTGGGTTTCAGTCAGTAAAAGTCTGACACGCCCCCCGCTCCACCCAGAGCGGGAGATGTCATTTGATGATTTCCCATCCACAATAAAAAAGGTATATTTGCCTGACACTTTTTTTTTATTGGCATCTAGTTTTTTGGGTTCCGTACTAAAATTTTAAAAAGGAACCCTTAGTGTGTGACTGTCTGTCTGTCCGTCTATCACAACTAGATATCTCAAGAACTACTAATGCTCTCAACTTGAAATTTGGAACAGTTTTAAATGCCGTTTGACCAAATATTTTGCAAATAAGAAATTTTTTTTTTGCAACAGGGACTGAAAGGGGAAAGACCCCCGACTAAAAATTTCCGAAGTGGGGCTATGAGGGCATGTGGGGTATCATAGAGCGCTGTTTGCACATTTTCAAAAAATTTTTTTCTTTTCTTGACTTTTGATGAAAAATGTAAAAAAAAATACCGTTCCTTGAGTACGACTGATCCACAGGCTACTGGTGTAAAAAGTATGGCAATAAGCTTTAAAATGTGTAACCCAGACTAAAACTTTTTCATCATACATATTTTGACATAAAAACTCCAGTCTCGAAGGTCAAACTCGATAAGGTAAACAATCAATCAGTAAGAAAGAAAATTAATAAGGAATGTGTTTCGCAAGTAACGAGTTGTTTCATATCAACACTAGTAAGGCAAGCATCTCAAGTCAATCAGGTATAGTCGGGGATAAAATGTCTTCATATTTTAATAAGTAAGAACCTAGCCTTCCAAACAAAAAAGTAATTTTCAAAATCGGTCCACAATTGACGGAGAAATCGCGTACAAACACACAAAGAAAACATACAGTCGAATTGAGAACCTCCCCCTTTTTGGAAGGGTTAAAAATGAGTAGAATTATTGAGATAATGATCAATATAAAAATGCCTACGTTTTACGAGTACCAGCAAATACCTGGTATACCTAGTTTACTCTATTCGTCGTACTCGCTAATTATAGCCCAGAACTACACACTCCGTTGCTCATAATCAGCCTATAATGTTCCCACTGCTGGGACACAAACCTCCTCTCGGAGAGGGAGCGGGCCGTAAACCACCACGCGGATTCAGTGCGGGTTGGTAGATATCACATGTCTTCGAATTTTTGGTTCTAGAACATGCCGGATTCCCAACGATGTTTTCCTTCACCGTTTTGAGAGCAGTGGTGATGAAATAATTTACACAAAGTAAAACGCCTCGCGCCACATGTAGCAGATGTTGGAGAAAAAACAGCCAGGCCGAAGTGGGAGTGGGCCGGACATGTCGCACGAATGCACCATGATGGGCGAAGATCGTCACTCACTGGACGCCTGAGGGAGGACATCGCTGTCGAGGCAGGCCACGGCGAAGGTGGTGTGACGATCTGATAAGGTTTGCAGGGCCAACATGGCCAGAGATCGCACAAGACAGGTTTGGAAGGAAAAAGGGGAGGCCTTTGCCCAGCAGTGGGACACAATGTAGGCTAATAAAAAATAAAAAAGCGCCTGTCAGGGTTCGAACCTACGACCTGCAACATGTAAGTCGCGGCAGTTACCACTGGGCCACGACTGCTCTCAGACACTCGTTGCTCATTGCTCGCCAACTCGTTTCTAGGAGCTAGCTAGCGCTTCTCGCTTATCGTCGGCGGTGGATTCCACTTCCACTCCGTGCAGTCAGCTCCGCTACCAAGCTTGCTGTTTAGCCTGATCTATCCATCACAACATAAACCGTTACCATTGTCATTCGCGCTGCCGGAAATATTTCCCTAAACATTGCTGTGGCATCGTAAGGGAAATGAGTGTTTACATTGCCGCGTGACATGTCTTTCCAACAATGTCAATTTTGTAATTATTTATGTCAGTATTAATTGGTGATGTCATAATAATTGAAATGTCGTCCGCAAATAAAGTGCATGGATTGGGTGTGTGTTCAGGAAGATCGTTTATATATATAATAAGAACAAAGGGGGACCCAAAACGCTCCCTTGAGGTACACCCGAGTTATTGAATCTTGGAAGAGACCTAATTCCCTCCAGTTCTTTATTTTCAGTCATACTTGGAATCTCTACACATTGCTTTCTACCCAATAGGTAGGTTTCTACCCAATGGAGAAGTGAGCGAGAGAACAATACCTACATAAACACTCATTCGCGCTCCGTTGCCGGCCCTTTGATGTCCGCCAACAAAACAAGGCAAGCGGCAACGTCAAAGGCAATGGAAGCGATCTGTTTACACATTCGCGTTGCCCATTTTATTTCCTATTTCCTTGCAAGTTGCCGTGGAAATGTGCTGAATGTAACAGGGGTTATATAGCTTCTACTTCAACAATATAATAAACCTACTAATATTATAAATGCGAAAGTTTGTGTGTTTTTTGTTACTCTTTCACGCAAAAACTACTCAACGGATTTTGATGAAATTTGGCACACAGATAGTTTAGAACCTGGATTAATATAAAGGATACTTTTTATCCCGATATTCCTACGGGTTCGAGAGAAACCGCAGGGCGCTGCTAGTAACCCCATATTTTCCAAAAGCAATCTGTCTCCGACAGTACTAATAAATTATGAATTTGTAGTACTGAAGTAGTTATCGTAGAAAGTGAACCTTTCCATCATGTCGTCAGTCGTTTCACATCACGACAGTGTAGTAACGAGGTTAGCAGATAGGTAGCCCGTGGCTTTGCTAATGATTATTTAGGTTATTCACAAATTGATTCGATGATGACAAAACATCATCATTTAATCGATATCGAATCGAATCGATATCGATTATTTTGTGTTTTTAAAATTACTGTATAACAAAATGTATGTTGTTAAATCATTTGGATTTTCTATGTGTTATTTGACTTTTCGCTTGCCGGGGTTGGTCAGTGGATGGGTGACCATCTTTACATATCGAGACTCCGCCGTGCCTCGGAAAGCATGTAAATGCTATTCGGATTGTTTTTTTTTTTGTCGCGAATCATATTTTGATCGAGATACAATCTTACAATCAATCTGCCTAGCCTTTTCCCAACTATGTTGGGGTCGGCTTCCAGTCTAACCGGATGCAGCAGAATACCAGTATTTTACATGGAGCGGCTGCCTATCTGACCTCCACAACCCAGTAACTGGGTAATACGATAACCCTTGGTAAGACTGGTTGTCACACTTTCGGGCTTCTGACGACTCGTAACGACTTTCGTCAAAGATCCACGAATGACAGCCAGGGCCAACGACTTAAAGTGCTTTCCGCGGCAAGGAGGAGTCTCGGTATGTAAAGATGGTCACCCATCCACGGACCAACCCCGGCAAGCGTAGCTTAACCTGATGGATCGACCCGTGCAGCTGTTATTACTTAGCCATGAGCTCCTCCACGAGATACAATCTTACACTGACCTACAAATTGCAAAAAACGCTATAAAATATTATTTTCGCGGGCTACCACAGCAGGTCAACCTTAAAAGCTCCAGGTTCTTCTACAATCTAGAACTACAGTTGTCATAGATGTGTCACCACATTCCTATGAGGTGGACAGGACGTGGGCGCAGTACAGATAATAAAGAGCTTACCGCGTTACTGCAACATAAACAATTTGAATCATATGTGTTGAGGATCAAGTCGTGTGAAGATTGTGTTTTTGGGAAATTACTAGTTTACAAGATTAAAACGTGTAACGGATATAATGATTACCCAGTAACTGGGTTGTGGAGGTCAAATAGGCAGTCGCTCCATGTAAATAAGAGTATGGGTGCCGACGTTATTTTAACTCATACACTGACTTATTACTTGTCATTTTTTTTTTTTTGAAAAATCGTACTCTTTCACAATGTTTGTAAGCATGTGAGCACCATGTATCATCTACGTTGGCGTCAGCTTCCAGGCTGACCGGATGCAGCTGAATACCTTATCTCACCTTCACAACCCAGTTACTGGGTAATACGGTAAGAGTGGTCGTCAGACTCAGACTACTGACTACTCGTAACAACTGTCAAGGATCTACGAATGATAGCCGGGGCCAGCGGCTTAAGGAAAATAAATATAAATAAATAAATAAATATGTTTTGGACATATCACACAACGCCATCTAGCCCCAAGCTAAGCAACCTAATGCTTGTGTTATGGTAACGAGATGGCTGATAAACTACTTATATACATTTTTTTATTTTTGTAAATACATACATATTATAGATAGAAAAACACCCAGACTCGGAACAAATACTTGTAGGTCGTACAAATATTTGTTCCGTGCGGGAATCGAACCCGCGACATGCTGCGCAGCAGTCAATCGCTCAACCACTGCGCCAACCGTGTCGTCATATGCGTCAATGCGCTAAGGTAGCCCGTGAAATTCAAATTTTTAACCGACGAAAAAAAAAGGAGGAGGTTCTCAATTGGACACGTACGTTTTTTTTTTTTTATGTATGACCACGCATAATTTTTGTTTTATTCGTGAGGGTATACATCAAAGTTGGTCCAATATAAAATTGATTAACTTTGCTTCGGTAGTTTTTGAGTTAGCTTCAATATTACGTATTTTTTCCCCACTTTTATATGGATGATGTTCTAGTTTGTTTTGCAGGTAGTGGTATTAGAATTTGTGTGGGGTAGGTAGGTATCACAACAGTGTAAAATAAAAACTTTTTTACAAAAAAATACAACCGACTTCCAAAAACAACTACAAAGTGAATAATAACTTTAATTTCGGAAGTCGATGGCAAAAAACGAAAATACATTTAACCAGACACCGACTTCCGAAATTAAAGTTATTTTTCATTTTGTAGTGTTGTTTTTGGAGGTCGGTTGTATTTTTTTGTAAAAAAGTTTTTTCTGAAATAAAATCGCTAGATTTGAGGTCAATTCTAACTTATGGAGTTGTATTGCTAATTCTAATGATTATAATTCTGTAAAGCCATATTAGTTACGGCCGCGTCTCATATTATAATCAACATACAAATTGATACTGACCTGCAAATTGCAAAAAAACGTAAGAAAATTGAATTTCGCGGGCTATCTTAGCGCATTTCCGAGGCAAGGAGGGGTCTCGGTATGTAAAGATGATCACTTATCCATGGGCCGACCTGACCCGTGCGTCTGTTATTATTTAGCAACAAGCTTCTCTCAGCTTCTTTGTCATTGCACTCATAATCAGCCTATAATATTCCCACTGCTGGGACACAGGCCTGCACTCTGGGAGAGGGAGTGGGCCGTCACGCGGGCCCAGTGCGCGTTGGTAGATGTCACATGTATTCAAATTTTCAGTTCTAGGACATGCCGGTTTCAAATTATTTACACAAAGTAAAGCGCCTGCCTGGGTTCGAACTGACAGACTACAATTCGTAAGTCGGGGCCGTTACTACTGGGCCAATACTAACACTCAATAACATTCAAATAAATGAGGCATATTGAACATACGTATGATTCGACAGAATTCATGGCAAATTTCTTCGACATTAACAAAATCAACCAATTTTTTAATCTACCGACAACATAAACTTTTTTCGCAGTACTCCTGCTTATCGGTCCACACCTTCAGGTGACCGCTTTGAAGTTATATACCACGTTCTAATTACACAATACCATAGTTACTTAGTCCACATAACTATTGTAAATTTTTATCGTTTTTTCGAGTAAATACAACGAGTACTTATTATTTAGAAGGGTGGGCCCTCTTGGGAAATTCCGAATCATTGATGATGAAATACGGAGCTAAGGAGCTCGTGGCTAAGTAATAACAGCCGCACGGGCCGATCCATCAGGTTAAGCTACGCTTGCCGGGGTTGTATCTTTACATACCGAGACTCCTCCGTGCCTCGGAAAGCACGTTAAGCCGTTGGTCCCGGCTGTCATTCGTGGATCTTTGACAGTAGTTACGGGTCGTCAGAAGCCCGAAAGTCTGACAACCAGTCTTACCAAGGGGTATCGTATTGCCCAGTAACTGGGTTGTGGAGGTCAGATAGGCAGTCGCTCCGAGTAAAACACTGGTATTCAGTTGCATCCAGTTAGACTGGAAGCCGACCCCAATATAGTTGGGAAACGGCTAGGCAGATTTATAGTCGTATTGTTGCTTGCTACCTTTCCGTATTTCAAAATCAAAAGGCAGATTGATTTTGAAATACGGAAAGGTAGCAACAATACGACTATAAATCCACCTTTTTAAACGTTCGGATTCTGTCTCAATATGTCAAAATACCTCTAATACTACCTACAGTTTTGACAAGTTTTTAACCGACGAAAAAAAAAGAAGGAGGTTCTCAATTCGACATGTATTTTTTTTTTTTTTTTATGTATGACCACGCATAACTTTTTACTGAGGCGTCCGATTTGAAAAATTTTTGTTTTATTCGAGAGGGTATACATCAAAGTTGGTCCCATATAAAATTGATTAACCTTGCTTGGGTAGTTTTTGAGTTAGCTTCAATAATACGTATTTTTTCCCCACTTTTATATGGATGATGTTCTAGTTTGTTTTGCAGGTAGTGGTATTAGAATGTGTGTGGGGTAGGTACCACAACTAAAAAGTGAAAAATAAAAACTTTTTTACAAAAAAATACAACCGACTTCCAAAAACAACACTACAAAGTGAAAAATAACTTTAATTTCGGAAGTCGGTGGCAAAAAACGTAAAATACATTTAACCGTATTTTTTTGTAAAAAAGTTTTTTTGACATAGATACTCTTTAAGGTGACATTACGACTTGGATTTTAAGGGGGTACTACGTCGACAATTTTGTGTTTTTAAAATTCCTATAAAACCAAATGTATATGGTTAAATGATTTTGATTTTCCATATATGTTATTTGACTATATTGTCTACTGTTGTACTAAAACAGAAACAAGATTACTTTAAATTTTTTCGACAGAAAAAAATCCAAATTAGCACAGTCTATTTTCTGTTTTATACGATTATACGTAAACAGTTCCTTATTGTGCAGTAAAATGTGCTTTAAATCGAAGATATTTAACTATGTTAAGAACTTACTAAGCTAAAAAATCATTTAAGTATAGCATTCGGTCATAAATCTACATTTAAACGAAGCGAACTAGACAGCCATAACGCCAATTCACTTACACACCGAGCTAAACCAGGCATCGTTGTTAGTTAGGGGCTTAATAAAATGTTATTAAGAACGAGACGCCTGCCTTGTCACGTACGCGGTTCAGGATAACTATAAACAATAATAAAGAATCGTATCAATATTTCCTGTAGAAAACCCCAAATGATCACAAGATGATTTTACAGTTAACCCCGAATGAGTTTATATCAAAGAAAAAAGTATTTAAGTGGGGATTTTCCTTGGCGCAGTAATGGTTTTCCTTTTGATTAGGATCTTAAAGTTAGCGATGATTGAACAATTTTATTTTGTTTTTCTGCGTCTGGGAAGAACGGAGCGTTATGCCGGACTCCTACCGACTAAAACCACACTGTTTCTTCGTACATTTACCGTGGGGGGGGGGGGGGGGGGGGAGGGAGGAGGAGGTTGGCGAATGGAACTGGGTAATCATCATCGTAACTAATATTATAAATACGAAGGAGTGTGTTTTTTGGTTAGGTCATACATAACGCTTTCATGCTAAAACGGCTGAAAGGATTTGGATGAAATTTGGCACACGGGTAGACCATGACCTGGAAACGGACATCATCATCTGCCTAGCCTTTTCTCCTACTATATTGGGGTCGGCTTCCAGTCTAGCCGGATGCAGCTGAATACCATTATTTTACTTAGAGCGACTGCCTATCTGCCTCCACAAATCACAACCCAGTTACTAAGTAATACGATAAATAAATAAATAATATTTATTCAAGTTAAAAAGTAAAACAATAAATACAATTTTGCTTAAATGTATGTCAAGTTCACTAGTATTAATTGCCTGAACTAGAACATCCTGTGTTTCAGGCGAGAGGAGGTAAAAACATTATGAAATACTCACTGAAATTATATAAAATAAATGAAAGTAGGGTCGATCCGTCAGGTTAAGCTACGCTTGCCGAGGTTGGTCCGTGGATGGGTGACCATCTTTACATATCGAGACTCCTCCGTGCCTCGGAAAGCACGCTAAGCCGTTGGTCCCGGCTGTCATTCGTGGATCTTTGACAACTAGTCTTACCAAGGGGTATCGTATTACCCAGGTACTGGGTTGTGGAGGTCAGATAGGCAGTCGCTCCATGTAAAATACTGGTATTCAGCTGCATCCGGTTAGACTGGAAGCCGACCACAAACATAATTAGGAAAAGGCTAGGCAGATTGATTGATTGATTATTTCCCGTGCATAGTTATCATGAGTTTTTCTATAATTCACTGTGGGCTTATTATTACCAAATTAAACTATTTTTTGCTAGCTATTAATATAGGGTGTTTGGTGCATTGTTAGCCAAATGGAAATCGCGGATAGGAGGGGTCATGTGCTATCACCTCAGGCCCCTAATAAAATTATTGACCCCACGGAATTTTTAGTAGGCTAAGCTATTTTTTTTATCTGTTCTTGTTAGAGATCACAGGTAATCTTTACAACATAATCCACTAACAAACAGTCCTTCTTAAACACAAATCCCAGCGCATACGCACAGCCTGCGCAAACGCAGCACACATAATTACGTGTCTATTACGCATGGGTCAGTGACCTCGCACTTTCTCAACTAATGATCTATATATACCTTTGACGGAAGTAACATAACATAACATCACGCTTGCGGTCGCCGAAGGTTGGCAGAGCTGTATAGCAGTACTTAAAGCTACATTTCGTCAATTATTTTTGTTTCACGTATTTATTATTTACTAGCTGACCCGACAGACATTGTTCTGTCCAAATTTCAATAATTCATACAAAATTCCCATAGAAAATGCACTTTCAGTTTTCCCGAATTTTCCAATTTTTCCGGCACCTTTTCCAATTTTTCTCTTCATAAGAACCTTCCTCGGACTACAACGAATATTTGAATAGGAAAATTAGCCGAATTGGTCCAGCCGTTCTCGAGTTTTGCGCTTAGCAACACATTTAGCCATTCTTTTTTATTTATTGATACAGGCTGAATTTTTCAAGTAGGCGTGGTTGACCAAATCCGAAACTATGAGGAATAGCGAAAGTACTCAAACGAGTCTTGAGCTTGATTTTGATGAAAACTAAAACTGCATCATTGGGTTTTTGAAAAATCAATATGTCGGAGGAGAATGTCAGCGTTCGTTGCCGGACTGGTCGTCTTCCATTGTTGGAACAGAAATAAGACTCAATATGCACTCTACAGTTGTAAGTAGATCGATTTTACAAACAATCAGTTAAAAAGTAGCACACATGAATCGGATGGAACTGGATTCGTATCGGAACGCGGCGAGGTCGGGGCGAGGTTGGTAGCGCAAGTCCGTTCAGTTCGGTGTCTAATCTCGAAGTCCTCGTCAAGTACAGAAACCTTGAATGACAGCCGTCACCTGTCACCGTTATTTTCCCCCGCAAACTCAAAATGACATTGACAGCTCTCACAGTGATGCCAACCCCCATTTCCGAACACACCCAAGTCGGTACAACTTGACGTTCCGTTCAGAATCCACGACAAATATTTCTAGCCAGGAATCGAACCCGTTGATTTTGAAAAAAAAAAAAAACACTATTATTACACCATTCGATAGTGTCGCTAATAAGGATCGAATTCTGGGAAGTAATGACATACGGCAAACTAAAGGAAAGAGCTCATTTTTAACCGACTTCAAAAAGGAGGAGGTTTTTTTTGTTTTGTTCGAGAGTGTACATCACAGTTGGTCCCATATAAAATTGATTAACTTTGCTTGGGTAGTTTTTGAGTCACCTTCAATAATACGTATTTTTTCCCACTTTTATATGGATGATGTTCTAGTTTGTTTTGCAGGTAGTGGTATTTGAATTCGTGTGGGGTAGGTTCCACACATCTAAAAAGTGAAAAATAAAAACTTTTTTACAAAAAAATACAACCGACTTTCAAAAACAACACTACAAAGTGAAAAATAACTTTAATTTCGGAAGTCGGTGGCAAAAAACGAAAATACATTTAACTAGACACTGACTTCTGAAATTAAAGTTATTTTTCACTTTGTAGTGTTGTTTTTGGAAGTCGGTTGTATTTTTTTGTAAAAAAGTTTTTAACAAAATACTTTTTTATTTTTCTTATGTTACCTAACTATTAAACATCATCATTCTCCTGCCCTTATCCCAATCTATTTGGGGTCGGCGCAACATGTCCTTTTTTTCCATACTTCTCTATTATTCGTCATCTCGGTAGTCACCCCCTTTCTAGCCATGTCATCTTTCACACAATCCATCCATCGTTTCTTTGGTCTTCCCCTACCCTTATAGCCATCGACATTCATACTCAAAACTTTCCTCACGACATTTTCCTCACTCCACTCCTTCCTACCTAACTATTAAACCTTAACTGATTAACTCGTCGCGCGCTAATTAGCAGACACAATAGAAATTCTATTGTTATCTGTACACATGGTGTGCAATCGACATTTTAGGAGTTAATTGTTCAAAATGATGACCATTGTTTTTAATACATAGCTGGATTCAAAGTCTCAAGGAGTTTACTGCATTCAGCGTTACAATATTCCTCATAGTTTCGAATTTGACCATCCACGCCCACTTGAAGAATTTACCCTATATACTCGTACGTTATTGTACACCACAAAAATAAAGCGCGTTTACATTCCGGTGCGCGTGAGTCTTCTGTCTCTCGCGTCAAACTAGACAGCCATTTCACTTATACACCGAGCTAAACCACGCTTCGATATGTCCTCTTAAAAAGCACTTTTTAACGACGAAAAAAAAGAAGGAGGTTCTCAAGTCGACACGTGTATTTTTTTTTTTATGTATGACCACGCATTACTTTCTACAGAGTTGTCAGATTTGAAAGATTCTTGTTTTATTCGAGAGGGTATAACCTCGAAGTTGGTCCCATGTAAAATTCGTTAACTTTGCGCGGGTCGTTTTTGAGTTAACTTCAATAATACGTATTTTTTTCATACTTTTTATGTCGACGATGTTCTCATTTCTTTTTTTTTTTTTTCTTTTCATTTCATTTCTAAAAAGTGACAAATAAAACTTTTTTCCAAAAAAGGCGGTGGCAAAAACCGAAAATACAAAACCCAAAGACATCAACTTCCGAAATTAAAGTTATTTTTCACTTTGTAGTGTTTTTTTTTTTGTAAAAAAGTTTTTATGAACAACAAAATTTATAAGAAAATATAGGTAATTGTTTCTAGTCGCTCCTTCCAAAAGGTAGTTTTTATATGTAGAAAAATTTACTTTAAAAAAACTAAAAACCGACTTCAAAACCAAACACGAATAAAATAACTTTCATAAAACACTTAACAGCTTCTGAAGTCGGTGTCAAGCTAAAGTGCATTGAAGAATGGAAGACACCGACTTCAGAAGCTGTTAAGTGTTTTATGAAAGTTATTTTATTCGTTTTTCGTTTTGAAGTCGGATTTTACTTTTTTTAAAGTAAATTTATTTTTCCATTTTTAGTTGAATATACAATTACATAAGTAGGTAAGCCCAAGTCGAACCAAACGAAGAATCATCAAAATCCGCTTAGATATGCCGGAGATACAGTGCAAAATGAAGTCCTGTCAGTGCGTCAACTGTTTATATTGCACGTTCTGTTGAAACAGCATACCCTATTGGTTTATAATCCAATGCTGTCCAGGGGAAAAAGACCCAGGATATGACCCAGTGGAGCGCCATCATTACAATACTATTTTTTGCAAGGCGATTCTTTTGCTATCTGGGTGGCTGTTTGTACAATAAAACTAATAAGGTGCTAAATATATTTAGTCTCACTAAGAATAAATGCAAAAAGAGGCTAACTGACTGGCTACTAGAGTTAAACTATAATGATACTGAAAACATGCTTATAAAAAACTTTTTTACAAAAAAATACAACCGACCTCCAAAAACAACACTACAAAGTGAAAAATAACTTTAATTTCGGAAGTCGGTGTCTAGTTAAATGTATTTTCGTTTTTGCCACCGACTTCCGAAATTAAAGTTATTTTTCACTTTGTAGTGTTGTTTTTGGAAGTCGGTTGTATTTTTTTGTAAAAAAGTTTTTATTTCTCGCTTTTTAGTGGGTCTGTTTATAATTTGTATAAGTTACAATAGTCTAATGTCAATTACTCATCACATGTTACAAAATATTGCTTTTCCCGATGCTGGGTCGTTAACTATTGAGGAGTTCTGCTGGTAAGAACCAGGAGAACTCCTCAACAACCACTCACCACACGCATTGTGTAACGAGCGGAAATTGCTTAGCAACCATATTAAAGTAATCGAATCGCAACCCGTGAAATATTTATCATTGAGTAGTTCCGGTAGCCATCTGTAGTCTTCATCATCAGTTCCACTACACCAAGTGGTTTCCGAGAGCAAATGCACGAGCTACTATAAAAAATATCCAAATCGCCTATAATATTTGAAGAGTTCCTTCGATTTCTCCAGGATCCCATCATCAGAACTAGATTTTGACAAAAATGGGACCATTTGGGAAGTATACCCTTTCCAACAAAAAAATATTTTTTTAAATCGGTTGGCAAGCGACGGAGTTATGCGCGAACAAACATAAAAAAAAAAATAGAAACATCCGAATTGAGAACCTCCTCCTTTTTTAGAAGTCGGTTAAAAACCTAAACTCACAATCACGCACTCTCACACACCCACACACTCACACACCCACGCATTCACCATACTACACATCTACTAACATTCGTCTCGCATTCTTAACCTTTAAATATTAATCAAAATAAATATTGTTTGATTCCTTACTACATTCTGTCAGCGCGCTTGGAATGCATAATTTACAAAATGAAAATGTAAAGTGGTGGGATCCTGGTGTCCTGAAACACAGGCCAGGAGCCTAGCTTAGGCACCAGTCTGCCACAATATTGTATACTTATCTGAATTGTGTATTCAGTGTCGAATCTGATCAATGTATATACAAATTGTGGTGAGAAAAATAAAGTTGATTGTATTTATGCATATAACTTCGTACATAAGAATAATTACATAATGTATTATATACTAAAACCTTCCTGAAAGTATGCAGATCACGATAGTGAAAAAATCATCAAAATCGGTTCATTCATTTTTGAGAAAATCGCGGACAAACTAACATACATACATACATGTAGGAACGGAATGTTATGAAAGCATAGTGAAATGAGACGTGATGATGAATGACAGATTTGAAGCATAAACTAGTGACAGAGATGAATGTACGAAATAGTCAAGGAGTGAAAGAGATAGTGAATGAAAGATTAAAATGTAGATTAAATAGAAAAGTAAGATAGAACTAATGAAGAAATGTGGTAAGACGAAGACGTTAAAAAATTCAGAAATTAAGGAAGAATCAGCAGTTTTATTCAAGGAATATTTAGCTTATCCCACATACATACGGGTCGAATACAGAACCTCCTTTTTTGAAGTCGGTTAAAAAAGAATTATTGGCCGGGAAGTATTTTTCCTCAATAATTTATAATCTCAAGTTGAAGATCGTGTACGCTTTACAATTAATCCCACTGACCATCACCAGTCAGTGATGCTTTGTTGTACAGATGAGAGTCAAGTTGAGCGAGTTACTGGCGCTTGTGTACTTGACCGTGTGAACGAGCGAGGTCGAATGTGTCATATGTAGCTTAGAGCATGTGTGACCTATAAAAGCTCAGTGTATGTTTTTTCCGGACTGCAAAGCACTTAGGCCTCGTTTACGGACAGGCGGGGCGTGAGGCGGCGCGGTGCGCGGGGCGGGCTGCGGGGCGTCAAACGTTTCCTCCGTTTATGGAACGCAAGCGGCGGCGCAAGCGGTGGCGCACGCGGCGGCGCAAGCGGTGGCGCTCGCGGTGTCATTAAGTATGTTATAAAGAACTTAAGCCGAAGAAACCCGCCGCGGCGTCGCCCGTCGCTTCACCCGCCACATGCGACGCTACAATTCAAATAAACGCGTGTAAAATCTCTTCTCCGTAAACGCTCTCATAGAACGCCCTATGTTTGAATTTAGTGCGGGCCGCACCGCTCAACACGCCGCGCGACGCCCCGCGTCTCCGTAAACGAGGCCTTAAGCCGTTGGTCCCGACTGTCATTCGTAGATCTGTCGTCATCTTTATGCCGGGGTCACATTACACAGACATCGCCGTTGATTACCGCGTTGAAAGGCGATAACCGTAGGTGTAGCCACCACTTACGGCGATAATTTGACCGAATCTTCACCGAATTTAACAATCGCGATGTTTAAAGCGTTTATGGGCATTGACGTTGACGTAGTGTGGCCGGGGTATTACGGGTAGTCAGAAGCCCGAATTTTTGACAACTAACCTAACCAAAGGATATTGTGTTACCCAACAACTGGGTTGTGGAGGCCATAAATAGGCAGTCGCTCCATGTAAAATACTGGTATTCAGCTGCATCCGGTTAGACTGGAAGCAGGCTAGGCAGATAGATTTTTTGTATTTATTCGGTAAGTAGTGGCTATTCGGTTATCGTGAAATAGGCACGAACACTACAAAGTAATAATTTAAACCGTACATAAGTTGACAATGACTTATTTAAGGTCCCACTAAAACAAGGTGTGTTATCTCAAGGCACACTGTAACTGCTTGTTGAAATAAGGGCGTGCCACACTACCGCAGTGAGCTTTAAATGCATAAAACTTTATTTTTTATCCGACAAAAAAAAAGGAGGAGGTTCTCAATTCGACACGTATGTTTTTTTTTTGTTTTTTTTATGTATGACCACGCATAACTTTTTACAGTCGTCCGATTTTAAAAAAAATTGTTTTATTCGAGAGGGTATACCCTCAAAGTTGGTCCCATATAAAATTGATTAACTTTGCTTGGGTAGTTTTTGAGTTAGCTTCAATAATACCTACGTATTTTTTCACCACTTTTATATCCCCTCACACGAGTGCGGTGTGAATCGGGTCCGTGAGTCATTTTACCTAATATTGTACGTGGTATGAGTTCTATACCAAGAAAATATTTCTTTATTATTAACGTTGTTCCATCACTATTAAGTAATAATAAAAAAATATTTTCTTGGTATAGAACTTATACCACGTACAATTTTAGGTAAAATGAGATTCACACCGCGCTCGTGATATGGATGCGTTAAATTTTTGGCACTCTGTTTCCGTTGCAGATAGCCACACAGAACTTACAAAGATAGCACGCATTGTTTCTTTGTTTTAATGACTTCGAGCAAGGGTGAATGTTTCCTGAATCGAAATTGTGGACTTTCTTCAAAAAATTTATTAATTTTATTTTTGTTAATTTTTATTGTGGATCTTGCAGGCCATCTGATTGTGCCGTTTGTACCAATCCAGATATTGAAATGGTTATTAACATAGGCAGTGGTCGTCATTTTAATAATTATTTGATCTCAAAGATAAATGTTTATTGTTAGTTGATTAGGTAATAGGTATTACATAATTAATCTCATGGACCTTTGAGTAAAAGTGCTTTATCTTGTCCTATTGAATATAAAGTTTAGATTTCATGGTTTTCCTTTCATTTAATTTATCATGTTTGTTAGACAAATTTGATCCTTATAATTGAGCCTATCGATTGATGCCATAAAAGTACAGGGTGTTCTTTTTCGGATTTTAGCCGGTTCGATTCCTGTGTGGCAAGCGAATTTTCGAAAATCTTTGAATGCAAATTTGTTTGAGTAAAATTTGCTATCTCCAGTATTTAGAGTACTTTCCCTCCAGGTGTGGTTAAACAATTCCACCCCATATACCCCATATAAATTTGGTTGGACTGCAAAAACTGCCAGGTTGCGGACTGGCAGACCATTTTAGCTACTACGAGAACTTGTTTTTTTTTTTTTTTTTGTGGATGGGAAATCATCAAATGACTTCTCCCGCTCTGGGCAGAGCGGGAGGACGTGTCAGACTTTTACTGACTAAAACCCACCCGTGTTCCTTCAGTTGCCCGTAACTTGGTTGGTTGGTTGGTTTCATCCTGTAACTCGATGAGGTAAAATAGACCACCCGATGTGCCCTTAAAAATGGTTGGACTGCGAAACCAGACATATAAAACAATGGGTAGACCTGCTGTCTTGTATGGATCAGAATGTTGGGCCACAAAAGGTATGAATGAAAAGCAATTGCATGCAGCTGAGATGAGAATGCTAAGAGGGATGTGTGGTGTTACACGAATGGATAGAATAAGAAATGAGTACATAAGAGGAAGTCTGAAAGTGGCACCGGTGACTGAAAAGTTGTGCGGAAATCGGTTGTCATGGTATGGGCATGTGATGCGGAGGAGTGAGGAAAATGTCGTGAGGAAAGTTTTGAATATGAATGTCGATGGCTATAAGAGCAGGGTAAGACCAAAGAAACAATGGATGGACTGTGTGAAAGATAACATGGCTAGAATGGGGTTGACTACCGAGATGACGAATAATAGAGAAGTATGGAAAAAAAGGACATGTTGCGCTGACCCCAAATAGATTGGGATAAGGGCAGGAGAATGATGATTAGGTATTATAAAAAACAAGTAAATTAAACTAATTGATTTGGAAGAGCGGAGTCTCCTAACACAGGCTTATTTGCTTAAAAGGAGGCTCCAATCACTAGTTGTTAGGATATTACTTGTGAAAATAAAAAACCGATTTTCATTTTCATTACTGTTGAAGAAAAGCGGAACTAGCTTTTGTTCAATGGTGGATACAGATTCTAGCTACAGGGCTTCGATAGGAGTGTGATATACAAGTGGCCCACGGCCCTCTTAACCACTCTCTACCTCTTTAATTTTTAACCAACTTCAAAAAGGAGGAGGTTCTCAATTCGTCGGAACGTTTTTTTTTTTTTTTATGTATGTTCCCCGATTACTCGAAGATGGCTGGACCGATTTGGATTATTTTTTTTTTTTTTGTTTGAAAGGGTATACTTCCCAGGTGGTCCCATGATCATCAAGTCAGGATTTGATTATGGGATCCTGGAGAAATAGAGAGAACTCTTCCAATTTTATAGGCACACTTGAAGCGATTTGGATAGTTTTTGGAAGAGTACTTTCTTGGAGTGGTCCCATTTCAGTTTGGTGAAGATCTGATGAAGAACTTCTGAGATAGGTAACGGAACTCCTCAATAAATGATAGCAAATGGACTGGGATTGCTGAAATCTCATGTCTGTTTGTTGTTCACACCAGTTCATAACATAACATCACGCCAGTACGCTGTGAAGGGGTAAGCACATGTGAACCACTAAAAAGTGAAAAATAAAAACTTTTTTACAAAAAAAAAAATACAGCCGACTTCCAAAAACAACACTACAAAGTGAAAAATAACTTTAATTTCGGAAGTCGGTGGCAAAAACGAAAATAAATTTAATCAGACACCGACTTCCGAAATTAAAGTTATTTTTCACTTTGTAGCGTTGTTTTTGGAAGTCGGTTGTATTTTTTTGTAAAAAAGTTTTTATAGCGTAGCTATTCCCCTGTGAGGTTATTTTTTGATACTTAGTAATCTCAGAAATCGAATTCGAGATCAAAAATGTAAACAAAGGTGTTGCCAATTTTAAATAATAACCACAATTGTGCAGTTTGCCGAAAACTACTATAACATAGTGCTAAAACTGTAGGCATATCTTAAACAGGTAAAATATAATATTGCACACAGTTTTCAGCTTTAAAGTGACGTAAACTACGATCCAAGAATAAAATATAACTGTTTGAAATAAAATCGTGCAAATTATTTTTATAATACTGGCAATAAGGCAGAAGCTCTAAACATTTGGACTTTCATTAATTATTTTCTATTTATTAAATTTTCTTTCTTATAAATTAGTGAATCGTTAAAAAAATCATAAATAATATTGCGTTATCCTAATAATCGATTCAAGTTGTTGCGTCCCAACCTGGTCGGCGGCATAGACGAAAGTGATAGTACTGTCATCGGATTTTAAAATCAAATAATTAGAATGATTATTGAAGTGTTGACTACCCCTGAACTGTCACTTTGATAATGACATTTCTTTGTTTATATTTTTGATCTCGAATTAGATTTCTGGGTTTAGTAGATGTAATGTGATGTAATGTCAGGTTATCAAAACAGCTACTTATGCTGTGCACATAATAAGTGTAAAATATTTCTTGCTGACTAAAATATTTTGCTGGTAAGTGTGCTCAGCCCTAAAGCCTAAGAATGACGAATATTTCTGCGTGCCTATGTTTCATAGTATAAACATGAGATTACTCGTATTATTGTTACTTACTTATTTTAGGGTGTGAAACTGTTTCACAATTAGTTTGAAATAAAATTAAATAAAAATTTTCAGTCCCGGCTGTCATTCTTGGATTTTTGACAGTCGTTACAGGTCGTCATCAGAAGCCCGAAAGTCGACAACCAGTCTTGCCAAGGGGTGTTACATAATAACTGGGTTGTGGAGGTCAGATAGGCAGTCGCTCCATGTAAAATACAGGTATTCAGTTACATCCGGTTAGACTGGAAGCCGACCCCAACATAGTTGGGAAAGGCTAAGCAGATGATGATGGTGTAAATGATGAAAATAACATTAAAGGACCTAAACGCAACTAAAAGCAAGTTTTAAAATGTCTAAAAGTATACGTTGTACTGCAGTAAACAAAATCAGAAAACTATATATTTTTCAGGATATATGCCAGTTAGATAGTGTGTTGAAAACATAATACTTACAACTAATTTGATACAATAGAAAAAAAAAACACTAAAATACCTCTAAAAATACAAATGGGTAGTCAAATCATTACTTTTTTACACAAAAGTATGTTTATTAAAACAAAAAAATGTCTTAAAATGTTTTTTGCCCAAACCGTTGATAGATGTGCATGGTACGATTCTGAACTATAAATATAATTTTAAATAGGTACATTTTCTCTTTAATTGTACCGACTCCGGTACATTTATTGAGAAACTGTTACCTATCTAAAATTATATTTTTAGTTCAGAATCGTACCATGCACATCTATCAACAGTTTGGCCAAAAAACATTTTAAGAAAGCAAAGCATTTTATTTAATAAACATATTTTTGTGTAAAAAGGTATTGATTTGACTACCTATTTGTAACAGCGTCCTTAACGATTAAAAACCATAGGTACGGTCAGCAACTGAAGTTGGTTACTACTGCTACTTTTTAACATCATCTAAATTAACACAAAATGATTCGACAAAATGCTTTTTTTTCGTTTAACTGTTAAGAGTTAATGTTCTTAAAACTTTAAGTACTTCTGTTCCGATTTCTATTAAATATTTCGCTTAATAATTAAGACTATAATGTTTGCGCTCTAGCATGGTGCGGGTGACACATGTCAGTATGGCATGACTAGGTCAGTGACAATATGCACAATTAAATTTTTTGGATAACGATTCTTACAGCAAAACTCGTTCTCCAAATAATTTTAAAAATGTCTTTCGATATATAAATTTTTTTTTCATGGTTATATTTTATCGGCAAATTTAACTCTATAGATGTCTAACAACAAAAATTTAAAAATACATACAGTAAACTTCTTTCTCTATAAAAAACATCGACTATCGATAAAAACCCATAATAGCAATACATCGCATCACTAAACATGTCTATGGCGTTACGTTACACGCCTATCACTTTGCTTCATTTTTCTTTAAATTTGATTTTATTTGTAGATAATAACATTTTGGCAGGATGATTTTTTAATTGACTACAGTTATTATTGAATCCGTATTTTACGATTATGATATTTAGGGTGCAGCTAAAATATTAAATCATGATTGTAAATCGCGATAACGTTCAAGAGTGAAAAGGAACAGTTCGTCAAATGTCACCCGCAACATGCTAGAGCGCAAAAAGTATAAAAAACTGCAATTGTTAATCGACTTTTGTTGCTGACTGCAATCATTCTGATTTTTTGTCAGATTATTCTACAAGCAACTTAACGTAATAGTGTTTTAATTTTTTAATCCAATCAATCGATTTCTTGTAAATAAATAATTGTTTCATATTTTGCACTACCTATATTACCAGCGTTGTGTCATCGCGCTTCTCTTTCTTTTCTATGCAGTCCGACAGTAACCACGCTTTAGGTCCAGTTAGCACGCCAACCCATAAGATTTTATTCTACGAGAAATCGCTTAACACGCCTAGACGCGTCGACACGTCGTCTCCTGCGCGCGAGGATAGGGAAGAGGAAATAAGAACGGTTTCGGATGATGAGTTTGTGGACGCAGGCTCTTCTGACTCAAGTCAGTCTCATTCAAACAATAAAGCACATCAGGAACCTCAAGTTGTCCGCCGGTACCCGATGAGTAAAACTAGGAAACAGTTAAATTATAAGTTATAATATGATGTATGTTTAAAATAGTGATGGAGGAATGTGGTATATTTGATAATTGTTTTCTATGTGGAGTTGGTTGTAGGCCATTACACGAGTATATGTGATCTGCAGTGTTTTATTGATTCTATCCTTAAATACAGAACAAGTTTTCACTTCAAAAAACTGATTAGGCAATTGCTCATCTACAGGTTGATACAAAAATATGAAGAAACATTTCTTTGTAATGTAACAAAACGTATTTTATTAGTAAATACGGATCGTGTCCGATAAGGGGTCCGATACTGATAGAGAATTTACAAAGAAACACGTTCCAGATGAAGCATTTTGTTATTAATTAGGAAATTAAAATACAAAGAATTTTAATCTATCAAGAGCAATTTATGCGTCTATAATAAAAAAAACGGTCAAGAGCGAGTCGGGACTCGCACACCGAGGGTTCCGTACCATCATATACAACATTATTTTTATCCGACTTCAAAAAGGAGGAGGTTCTCAATTCGTCGGAACCTTTTTTTTTTTTTTATTTTTTTTTATGTATGTTCCCCGATTACTCGAAAATGGCTAGACCGATTTGGATTTTTTTTGTTTTATTCGAGAGGGTATACATCAAAGTTGGTCCCATATAAAATTGATTAACTTTGCTTGGGTAGTTTTTGAGTTAGCTTCAATAATACGTATTTTTTCCCCACTTTTATATGGATGATGTTCTAGTTTGTTTTGCAGGTAGTGGTATAAGAATTTGTGTGGGGTAGGTATCACAACTAAAAAGTGAAAAATAAAAACTTTTTTACAAAAAAATACAACCGACTTCCAAAACCAACACTACAAAGTGTAAAATAACTTTAATTTCGGAAGTCGGTGTCAAGAACGAAAATACATTTAACCAGACACCGTGTGGACGTAAGAAAAAAAGAAAAATATTTTATTTGGGACACGCACAGGAAATATAGTTAAGAAGGAGCATAAATAAAAGTAACAAAATAAACATTAAAAAATAAAAACTAACAAAGAGACCTGTGCGAGGCCAAAAAGGCTCCTATCTCAGCATAAAGCTGCGATATTTAAAAAATAAATACCGCAACGCTGGTGTTCTGATAGGGCCCGAATGTTGCCACGGACACATCCACGGATAACTATAAATCCCTAGGGCAATAAAATAAAATACAAATAAGTACTAGAATACCTAATAAAAGAAAACAAAAACCGTAAATAAGTGCAATGATCGACTCACGCCTGACGCCCGACGAAGCATAGATACAATACATAATTAAATGCATTTATATTGACTTAATGAATGATTCATTATAATTATTTATTTATACAGTTGTTATTATTATACAATAGCATTTAATTGTTAGACTATTATATTTTTAGTGTAAATTCCATACTTAGTTGTATCTATATTAAAAGGTGGTATGGTACAAAAATAGTACATTTTGATACAAGTGGAGAATGTTTGTTATTGCATTCTAGGCGGAATTAACACCCGAGCCGTAGGCGAGGTTGTTTTTGAGCCGAGAACTGCAATAACAAATGTCCACGTGAATCAAACGACGTTTATCAATACACTTTTGAAGAAATAAAATAAAATAACGAAAAATATTTTTGTCATGAATAATTAGGAAACTATGATTTAAATTTTATTTTTTTTCCGCGCTTTGCTTTCGCCAGGTTGAAGGAGAAGCAAAGGTATAAAGCCGTTTAACAGCCTAATATGAAAAATAGAAAATTCAAATATTTTTGAGTCTATAACACAAATAAATATTAATTTGTTCATAAACGTTTTTTTATTGTACTAATCATAGTTTTTGATGAGATTCCATTTATAAACATTATTTAAATATTCAAAAAATATTAACGCCGTAAAGACGCATATCTCCTTGCCGAGATTAAAAAAAAAAACATTCACCTCCGAATAGAGAAGACCGTCTCGCGCCAGTTTCATTTTGGCACTTGGCACCGGCAAGTGCCAAAATGAAACTGGCGCGAGACGGTGTGAATGGAGGCATTGAACTAATTTGGAATAAGTATAAGTAAGTAAGTTATATGTGGCAATTTTTATTCCCGCACACGTGTTGGAAAATGAAAAATCGCACGAGAGTAAATACATTGCGTTGTGAACTCAATCGAAGTGCGATATGAACCAGTTTTCGAGGAAGTGTATTGAAAAATATATTTCAGTAGCTGTAGAATGAAATGTACTTTTTATACTAGCATATCAGCCTATAATAATCCCACGGCTGGGACACAGGTCACACACCGATAGCCACCACTACTCTTTTTATACTAAAAACTTTTTTACAAAAAAATACAACCGACTTCCAAAAACAACACTACAAAGTGAAAAATAACTTTAATTTCAGAAGTCGGTGGCAAAAAACGAAAATACATTTAACTAGACACCGACTTCCGAAATTAAAGTTATTTTTCACTTTGTAGTGTTGTTTTTGGAAGTCGGTTGTATTTTTTTGGAAAAAGTTTTTATTTTTCACTTTTTACTTGTGTACCTACCCCACACAAATTCTAATACCACTATCTGCAAAACAAACTAGAACATCATCCATGTAAAAGTGGGGAAAAAATACGTATTATTGAAGCTAACTCAAAAACTACCCAAGCAAAGTTAATGAATTTTATATGGGACCAACTGTGATGTACCCTCTCGAATAAAACAAAAAAAATCCAAATCGGTCCAGCCATCTTCGAGTAATCGGGGAACATGCATAAAAAAATAAAAAGTTTCCGACGAATTGAGAACCTCCTCCTTTTTGAAGTCGGTTAAAAACGCCATGAATTTTATCAAGGCTAGATATTATTTTCACAGGGAATATATTATTGTCAAAGGTGTAACTAAGAGTTATTTTTCACTTTGTAGTGTTGGTTTAGGAAGTCGGTTGTATTTTTTTGTAAAAAAGTTTTTTTAACGAAACTTCATACGCATAAGCAGGACACATAGGTCCTATAAACTCTCAATGGGTTATCACCCCTTAAGAGGTTTGTGCGTTATTTAAGTTACACCTAGTCTATAGAACATGCCCCGTAATGAACGCAAAACCCTCAGGGGTCTTTGTACTCATCATTATGAAAAATTTTTACTATAGGACCAAACCTGAAATTGCAAAAAAAAAAATCTGCTGTTTCATTCATTTTGGTCGAAACAGCTGATTTTTTTCGCGATTTCAGTTTTGCTCCCATAGTAAAAGTTGTTCATAATGATGAGTACAATGACCCCTTAAGAGAGTTTGCGTTCATTACGGGACATGTATAGACTAAGTGTCTTGAATAAAAACATTTTGACATCAAAAATATCGATCCAATATACATTTATTTATTTTAGTAGGTACATGGAAGACTTACAGCTAATAAAAAAAAAAACAAAAAGAGAACCATAGTCACCAACAAGCCAATTAAAAATCCTCACGTACAGACTTATAATCATAATCATAATCACACCATAGTGTGAGCACAAAAACAAAAAACGCATCGCTCAAATTAAAGTAAGAAGCAATATTATACTTGGTTTGACAATTAAATTACTGAGAAAGTAATCTTAATATATATTAGGTCTTTACCTATGAAATTGCCGTTCTGCAGTACTGGCCATTTCAAATCAAAATAATTTTTGTTTGGCTAAGAATTCTAATTTCAAATTAATTTTATTTTAAAAACATGGATTTTTTTTTCCAAAAGTAGTCATTTGTTTATTGATAAGTGTTACATTTTCATCGCATTTCAATCTTTTTCGTCATCATGGATACGTTAAAAATTCGAGTAATTATGGAATATGAGTACCGTCGTGGCAGCAACGCGGCACAAGCGGCACGCAACATCAACGACGTTTACGGAGCTAACACTACAAACCAACGCACCACTTGTTATTGGTTTGCTCGCTTCCGTTCTGGAAATTTCGACCTGAAAAATGAACCTCGCGGTCGTCCGAAGACTGGTCGACAATGACGAATTAAAGGCGATTGTGGAAGCTGATGATACACAATCTACGGCTGAATTAGCAGCAGCTTTCGACGTTAGCGTCAAAACAATATTGGTCCATTTGCGTCAAATTGGCAAGGTAAAAAAGCTTGACAAATGGGTGCCCCACGAACTCAATGATCGCCAGCGCGAAGTACGCGTCGAGACGTGCCTTGCACTGCTCAACAGACACACAAATGAAGGAATTTTGAACCGCATTGTTACCTGCGATGAAAAATGAATTCTGTTTGATAACCGCAAGCGCTCAGCAAGTTGGTTGGATCCTGGTTCAGCACCTAAACAAGGCCCTAAACGAAAACTTACCCCTATAAAAGTGATGGTCACTGTTTGGTGGTCTAGCGCCGGTGTGATTCATCACAGCTTCTTACCAAACGGGGTGAGCATTACTTCAGATGTGTACTGTGAAGAACTGAACACAATGATGGAGAAGCTGGCACATCTACAACCAGCATTGGTCAATCGCTCGTCTCCGCTGCTCCTGCACGACAACGCGCGACCTCATACTGCACAGCAGACGGTCTCCAAGTTACAAGAACTGGGGTTGGAAGCTCTCCGTCATCCGCCCTACTCACCAGACCTTGCGCCTACAGACTACTACTTTTTCCAGAATTTGGATAACTTCTTGGCGGGAAAAAAATTCAATACCCGAGAGGCAGTACAAAATGCCTTTGAAAAATTTGTTGCCTTTCGTCCAGCTGATTTCTTTAAGAAGGGCATCAATAAACTGCCACTGCGTTGGCAAAGATGCATTGATTGCATGAGTGATTACTTCGATTAATACAAATAAAAAATGCATGAAAAAAATTCGTTTAAATTTTTTCATACAAAACGGCAATTTCATAGGTAAAGACCTATTACAACAAAGTCGGTTTGTTCGAACACTTATAACTCGAGAATAGCTGGACCGATTTTCATATTTAGATAAAAAATACACTTCTGGACACATCTATTGGCCCACCTTAGAGTTTAGGTTTCGATGGCCCCTATCGAAATATGATGGCTGGATTGAACAAAAACTGTTGATGCAGTTTTAAACCTGATACATTTTACCATCTTTTTCGATCGTATTGTTTTAAATTTGAATTCAGAATACCATACGACATGGAGCTACGCCTAACAAGTCGGATATGCGCCTTGTTAAAGGCAATTGATTTTTGAATAAAAAACATGTTTTATCAAATAAAGGTTTAATTTAATAACGCGTGTTGCCTCCATGGGCATCTACCACAGCTCTCATACGATTAGGCATAGAGTTTATCAACCGCTCTATGAAATTTTGAGGGATCATCTCCCATTCCTCTTCTATGGCAGTTTTCAACTCTTGCATCGTCTGGGCAACTGGCTGACGAGCCCTAACACGTCTTTTTAGCTCGTCCCACACGTGCTCAATGGGGTTCATGTCTGGGCTTCTGGCTGGCCAGTCCATAACTGTGATGTTCACATCCCGAAGATATTCCCTGACGATGCCGGCCGCATGGGCTCTTGCATTATCATGCATAAAAAGGAAATTTTGGCCCACATAGTCCGCGTATGGTATCACGTGAGGTTCTAAGCACTCACGAATGTACCTTTCAGCATTTAATGTTGGCAGCCGTGGTCCTGTAACAACCTCAAGTTGAGTTTTGCCGCTCGCGGATATACCGCCCCAGACAGTCCATGAGCCACCGCCATAAGCAACCCTCCCTTCAAAGCAGCATTGTGCGAAACGCTCTCCCTTACGTCGGTAGACCTTCTTCCTTCCATCATTGCCATGTAACACAATTTTAGACTCATAAGAAAAGAGTACACGGCTCCAATCTTGCTGTGTCCAATTTAAATGACTGCGTGCGAAATGAAGGCGCGCTGTTCGGTGGGCTCGCGTTAGTTTGGGGCCATTAGCTGGCTTGTGTGGTACCATATCGCATTCTTTTAACCTTCTCCGAACAGTTCGAGCGCTCACAGATACTCCGTGGAAGTCGCGAAGTTGGTTTTGTATCTCAATGGAGGTAAGGTGACGATTTCTCAAGCTGGTCGTCACGATGAATCGATCCTGCCTTTCAGTTGTGACCCGAGATCGTGGCCTTCCTTGGCGACGAACAAAACCGCCAGTCTCTAGGTACCTCCGATAAACATTTCGGACCGCAGATCGACTTAAATTAAGTTGAGCACTCACGTTTCTTTGGCTGTGTCCGGCCTGAATAAGTGCCACAGCTTGGGCGGCGACTTCATGTGAAGTATCCATAGATTATTGATAGAACCTCACCTTAATGTTAAGAATAAGTAATGTTTGTTGCAAAACCAAAGATATCAATCACTTTTTCAAGAATTAAATCCAAGTAAACCAATAAAACCAAGTTTTCTTAGTATTCGATTGTTTGATATCAACAAACAGGCTCCAAATTGTCTTTTGTTTCTTTGAATTCTGTGATCGAAATTCAAAAAAAGACTATTGAAAGAAATTGTGAATGTGCAAGGTTCAAAACTGCATAAAAACTTTTTGCTCGACCTAATATAAAATTTTAGCTAGGACCAAACGAAACTGAAAATACAAGGTGGGCCAAAAGATGTGTCCAGAAGTGTATAATCTACTAGGATAATAAATAAACAAAAATTTTCAAGGTTTTTGATTTGTTGTATTTGTCTCCGTCCCGAATAGCAGAATAACTATTAAAACATGGAAAATTGACAAAAAAATATATGAAGAAAATTCATTTTCTCATAAATGAAAGGCCAGGGCAATGTCTGTCGCCAGGAATCTTTCATTCTATTTAGAATTCCAAATTCAAATTAATTTTATAATCAGAACTTGTTCATTTGTTTTCCTGCCGTTCGATTTATTGAAATTTTGACATGACGTCTGGCGGGTCAGCATGTATTCTAAAATAAAAATCAATTGCCGACATTCATACTCAAAACAATTTTTTTTTTTCAAATTAATTAGCTCCAATTAATCTTTTTCATATTTTTGAATTTTTTATTTTAAATTTATTTCGGGTTTTTTACTTTTGAGCAAAAAATCGTAGTTCAATTCTTAAATTAAGTTTTCCTACACAATTCAAAACGTTCTCAGCTTGCTCCTTTGGGAACTTCTTAGAATATTCAATGTCTGTGGAGTCAGCTAGTAAAATAATAAAAACAAAAAAACAAATAGTTTTTAAGCAAGTGATAATAAATAATAATATTATTTTATTATAATAATACAATCATATACTACGCACATGAATCCGAAAAGTCAGAGGTGCGCGCGCCTTGGGTTTATCCGTAATACCTACGAGTATATATCATAGTCAAAACCAACAACCTCCACTCCTGCCTACCCTTTGTTTGGTGTGTCACGACCACAATGAGCATGTCTATTGACCAACTAATGACTTCACATAGATAAATGTCACACCTATTAATACATAAGATAACCATATCCGGTGGGAACGGTGGGCTTCACTGAAAATGAATGACTTTCACTTCTTGGACATATTTAGTGCGGTATTCTAAGCCTTTTTTAGGGTTCCGTACCGAAAGGTTGCCAAACGGAACCTTATTACCACATTCTAATAATGTTACAGTAGTTTATCTGAGCAATCAATCTGCCTAGCCTTTTCCCAACTATGTTGGGATCGGCTTCCAGTCTAACCGGATGCAGCTGAATACTAGTATTTTACATGGAACGACTGCCTATCTGAGGGGTAATTCCCGTATTTTTAACAACGTTCGCAATGTCATGTCAGTCTCAATCTGTCAAAAATTGTATAGCGTTTACCTACATTTTTGACATTTGTTTGTCGCTGGCATGAGATTACGACTTCAATTTGAACGTTTTTAAGTACGAGAATTGGCTTTCTGATCTCAACAACGATACCGCTTGGTAAGACTGGTTGTCAGACTTTCGGGCTTCTGACGACCCGTAACGACTGTCAAAGATCCACGAATGACAGCCGGGACCAACGGCTTAACGTGCTTTCCGAGGCACGGAGGAGTCTCGGTATGTAAAGATGGTCACCCATCCACGGACCGACCCCGGCAAGCGTAGCTTAACCTGATGGATCGACCCGTACGGCTTGAATTAATTACCTACGGCCGCTCGGTAGATAAATACGTGTCCGTCCGTGCGTAACCGCCGCGCGCTTGAACGGTTGCGTACTGGTACTGACTGAAATTTCGAAGCGCCGATTTCTATGAAAATAAACTTTTGTGTCATTATTATACTGTGCTATTACTAATAAGCCTCCGCTGTCCGTCCGTCTGTCTGTCACAGGGCTGTATCTCATGAACCGTAATTGGTAGACAGTTGAAATTTTCACAGATTCTGTATTTCTATTGCCAATATCAATCTGCCTAGCCTTTTTCCAACCATGTTGGGGTCGGCTTCCAGTCTAACCGGATGCAGCTGAATACCAGTATTCTATATGGAGCGACTGCCTATCTGACCTCCACAACCCAGTTACTGGGTAATACGATACCCCTTGGTAAGACTGGTTGTCAGACTTTCGGGCTTCTGACGACCCGTAACGACTGTCAAAGATCCACGAATGACAGCCGGGAGCAACGGCTTAACGTGCTTTCCGAGGCACGAAGGAGTCTCGGTATGTAAAGATACAACCCCGGCAAGCGTAGCTTAACCTGATGGATCGACCCGTGCGGCTGTTATTACTTAGCCACGAGCTCCTCCTGTATTTCTATTGCCGCTATATCAAAAAATAATAAAAATAAAATATTTACACGTAAGGAACCCTTCATATGCGAGTCCACCTCGCATTTGGCAGGTTTTTTAAGGTTATTGGGGCATCTTTATTCAGTACTAGATGACCCGGTGAACTTCGAACCAGTGAGACAAAATTTTTTTTTTTTTTTAGTTTTTTGGCTGTTCCTTTGGGTTTTTCCTAATTTTCTTTATTCCTGAACCACCCCAGTATTGAGTCGACAAAACAAAAAAATAATATCCAAATCGGTCGAGGCATTTTCCAGTTTTTGCGAGACTAAAGCACGGCAATTAATTTTTATATTATACTAGCTGCGCCCAGCGGTTTCAATCACTAAAAAGTAGCCTATGTGTAAATCCAGGGTCTGCAACCTCCACAGCAAATTTTATCAAAATTGGTCCAGCCGTTTGAGCGTGAAGAAGTAACAAACATACAAACACACACTCACAAACTTTTACCTTTATAACATTAGTGTGATTATACAAGCTGTAACTTAAATAACGCACAAACTCTTAAGGGGTCATTGCACTCATCATTATGAAAAACTTTTACTATGGACCCAAACATGAAATCACGAAAAAAAAAATCAGCTATTCCCTATATTTATGTTCGCATGACTCGTCAAAATGTAGGGAACAGCTGATTTATTTTTCGTGATTTCAGGTTTGGTCCCATAGTAAAAAGTTCACAATGATGAGTGCAATGACCCCAAAAGAGGTTGTGCGTTATTTAAGTTACACCTTGTATAGGTACAGATAGATTTTTGAGAGGGGCTCGTGGCTAACAGATAATAGCCGCACGGGTTGATCGAAGGGTTTTAAGTTACGCTTGCCGCGGTCGATTCATGGATGGATGACCATCCATTACAAACCAAGACCACGCCTCGGAAAGCACGTTAAGCCGTTGGTCCCGGCTGTCATTCGTGGATCTTTGACAGTCGTTACGGGTCGTCAGAAGCCCGAAAGTCTGACTGTATCGTGTTTCCCAGTAACTGGGTTGTGGAGGTCAGATAGGCAGTCGCTCCATGTAAAATAATGGTATTCAGCTACACCCGGTTAGACTGGAAGCCGACCCCAACATAGTTGGGAAAAGGCTAGGCAGATTAATTGACACAGTATACACTTGAGGCGAGTATACGTGATTCAGCGTCACCGACCGACTATACCCGATTCAACGTCATCGACCCGAGCGTGAAGTTTTCACTTCGCACCCTTTAAAACCTTATCATATGTATACCTAGTAAAACTGTGCACACCTAAGTTATCTGTATCCGGTCGGTTTCACTGCAAATGACTAACTTTATATACTTACAAATATTCGGGAGTGGTATTTAACCCTTTTCAAGGTCATTAGGGCAATCTTATGAAGATTTAAATCAGTAATGTGTTGACCGGTAGGTAAAGGAACAGTTACATAATCAGCCTATAATGTTCCCACAGCTTTGACACAGCGGGCCGCAATCCACCACGCGGGCCCAGTGCGGGTTGGTAGATGTCACATGTCTTCAAATTTTTGGTGCTAGGACATAGGCGGTTTCCTCACGATGTTTTCCTTCACCGTTTTGAGAGCAATGGTGTTGAAATAATTTACACAAAGTAAAACGCTTGTCGGGGTTCGAACCTACGACCTACAACTCGTAAGTCGCGGCCGTTACGAATGGGCCATTACTGCTCTCATCAACAAGAAACTATACTCTCCATTTGCAATAAGATTAAACATTTAAACAAACCTTTTTTACAGTCCGTTCAACCGATTTTGACTTTTATTGCGTAGGCTTAAGGATGGCACTAAAGGCAAAAAAGTGGTTACAATACCAACTGTTTACTGCAGCTGCCATTTGTCATGCCACCAACGCAATAGAAGTCAAAATCGGTTAAGCGGACTCTAAAAAAGGTTTGTTTAAATCTATTATTGATCGAAGGTTTAAATGTCTAATCGTATTGTAAATGGAGTATAAGACAGATAGAACAAAAGAACACGAACGAACGAAAGGAACGTAAGTAGAGATAGTTTTTTTTTTTCCTTTTTGGCAACTGAACCGATGTCGACTATTCTGCCATCGGATGAACGGACTCTAAAAAAAACCGACTTAGTGATGTCGGACTTCGCACATTTAGAGTTCCGTACCAAATTCTGATGTATCAATATATTGGTATTTTTTAGTAAAATATACGTACATAATAATAAACATTATCATCGAATTTCAAGTTGAATGAGAACTTGAAAAATTCTTCGGAATATAATTTTGTAAAAAAAAAAGCTGACGTTGGTGGCTTCTCATTCCTTTGTTTTACAATATTTTTTAAAACGAAAAATACAATATTTATCTATTCAACCAGCTCTAAACAACGATACCCCAGTCACCGCACCCTCCACTTATCCCTTTCCCTCCTTACCACCCCCTACCCTTCACCCCTCTCCTTCTACTATTCCCTCGGGGGGAAAAATTATTAATGACAAACTTTATTACTTGCTTAGGCAAGTATTTGTGCCAAGTTTCAAGTTAATTAACCAAATGAATAAGATTTTTCATATAAATTATATTCCCTGTTTTCCACAGGGGTGGAATTTAAAAAAAAAATCGTTTGGAATATTTCCGTAACATGACTGAAACATTTTTTATTTACACCAATTTTCGGGTTCATCAAGCCCCGCAGTAAAATCTGCCCTGTAAAATTGACTACCCCTTTTCACCCCCTTGGGGGTAGATTTTCGAAAAACCCTGATACACGTTATTCTTAATTTTTGGTATCAAGTATAAATACTGAGTTTCGAGTTAATCGGACCGCGCGTTAAAATTCCTTCATACAAACTTTGACATCCCCTAGTTCCCCTTTAGGGTCTAGTTTAGAAAACACAAAAAAATAAAAAAATCATAATTCACTTCGATATTTTTTTTCATACAAACTTCCACCCCCTGTTTCACCCCTTTATGGGGTGAATTTCCTAAAAATTCTTTCTTAGCTGACGTTTCCTGCTCATAATCTACCTCTGTAAGTACCAAATTTCATCTTCGTAGATCCAGTAGTTGTTGACATTTCGTGTTTTATCAGTGAGTGAATGAATGAATGAATGAGTGACCTTTCGCTTTTATATAAGTATATAGATTTCATTGTAAAATCAAATTAAAAACAAGTAAATTGAACTGATTGATACTGGAAGAGCGGAGTCTTCTAACACACGTTTATTAAAATTTACAGGTTTTAAAATTTATTTGCTTAAAACAAGACACCAATTAGTAGTTGTTAGGATATTACTTGTGAAAAAAATAAACCATTTTTAGGGTTCCGTAGTCAACAAGGATAGTTTCGCTGTGTCCGTCTGTCCGTCCGCATCTTAGCTCAGAGACTCTTAGCACTAGAAAGCTATAATTTGGCATGGATATACATATTCATCACGCCGACAAAGTGGTAAAATAAAATCATTAACCACCACACCACACACCACCACACCTCATGGTGTGGGGTGTTGTTGGATGGGTCTTTCAAAAATATTGCGGGTTTGTGAAAACAATGTTTCAATTTAGGAATTCGTTTCTGAAACATTAAGCTTTAAATCGCAAATTTTTGTTAGTCAAGTGTCCCCCCCCCCCTGCCAGCTAAACGGTTAGTTTTGGATGGGTGAAGAAATTTACGGTGGTAGTACATAGGTATATAACGAAGTTAAAAGGAAAACTATCTAGTAGTATTCAGCTGCATCCGGTTAGACTGGAAGCCGACCCCAACATAGTTGGGAAAAGGCTAGCCTATTAATTTTTCAAGTTTACGAGTCAAATATTCATGAAACAACAAAAAGCCTTCTTATTAGCCCGCATTATTATGCAACTACGGAACCCTATTACTGCGCGTGGCCCGACACGCACTTGGCCGCTTTTTTATTTAGTTTTAATTGGGGCTGAAAATATAATTGTAAGCGCTAATTGACATACCCTTTTCTCTAACAGAACACATCAACAACTATTATTTAATAGCATAACGACAAAAAAGGAAATAACTCGAACGCAAAACCCAAAAACACACCGTTAAGTCTTCCAAAACTTAATCGAATCATCACTTATCGCAAAAAAAAGAATTACTTAAAACAAAAATCAGACCGGAATACGGACAAAAATGGCAAAAGCAAATAATACAACCTTACTGCATGACACCATCCCTCAATGATCTTATACCAAGCACCTGCGCTAGCGCAGCCAGTTAGTCTGCGGCTCTCGCACGAGACAGACGTTGCACGAATATATTACATTTATAAAAAATAATAATATCGTATTTAAATAGTGCTGTGGTAGTGTTCGAAAAGTGAGTTTTAGTGAAAAATAAGTTTTGTGTAGTGAATGAAAGTTGATTGAATAATAAAAAAAGCTCAAAATACTTGTAAGTTGGTAATTTTCCGTGTTGTGAGTTTGTGCTTTTATTTTAAATTAGGTTAGTTATTGGCCAATGATATCAGTGTCAATAAATTTATTTTTGGCGGTTTTTTAGTGTTGTTTCGTTGCTGGCAAAACAATCTTCGTTTGGATAGGTAATTTTCGGTTTATGGTGTGAAATACACACCATTTGTTATTTATTAAACGTAATTAATATTACTACCAGCCTGTTTCATCCCACTGCTGGATAAAAGCCTCTCCGTATGACTTCTAAATAGGATATAGGAATCACTTTTGCAAGTCATATTATAAAACAAAAAAAGCTACATGGAGTCATCATTTGTGCTTGAGAACCAGTGCCAATGAATACCGCTGATCGTACAATAAACAAATACTCACTTGTTTAAAAAACCACAAACTATTATCGCGATCAAGAAGGTCATAGAAAACTGTTACTCTACAAAATTTTTATTATCAATACAGAAATACTTAGGTCGTTAACAAATCAAATAAATATAAAATCACAGTGGTAGGTATGTTAGCTTGCGTATAAAAGTATACCCATAATGATGCCAAAGACATATATTTTTAGGGTTCCGTAACTCAAGGAAAAAACGGAACCCATATCCGTCTGTCACAGCCAATTTGCTCCGAATCTAATGGACCGATTTAGTTGAAATTTGGTTCACCTATTAATTTCTATGAGCCAAACACGGACGGGTAAAGTAAATAAATGAATTTTGAATATGGGGGGTCACTTTTGGGGGGCAAAAAAGAAAAAAAAAAGTTTTGCAAACTGTACCGTGTGACATTTCAAATGAAAGGGCTTACTTATGAGGGTCTTAAAGTTATTTAAGAAAATTGACCATTATCTCTGAAACTACTGAGCCTAAAATTTTGAAAAAAATACAGAAAATAGTTCTTTACCTGTAGATTACAGGAAAACCTATAAGAAGTCTGTGGTCTTAAAATAACAAGGTAAATCTCTCAACAATGTGAGTACAAACTGACATTTACAGTTGGAATGTATGGGAGAACATGTTTTTCAATTACAATGTTAAGTTTGTTCTTGGGATAAATTCATACCAACTACGGAACCCTTCATTGTGCGTGGTCCGATACGCACTTAGGCTTTTTTTTTAGTCAAGTTCTTGAGGCACTATTATTGCATAAATATTTATGTTCTTGTAAAAACCAGGAATAATGTTGACGAGAACAAAAATCTCAGTCCTTTTGCGTAACCTTCAATCAATCTGCCTAGCCTTTTCCCAACTATATTGGGGTCAGCTTCCAGTCTAACCGGATGCAGCTGAATACCAGTATTTTACATGGAGCGACTACCTATCTGACCTCTACAACCCAATTACTACGTAATATGATACCTCTTGGTAAGACTGGTTGTCAGACTTTCGGGCTTCTGACGACACGTAACGACTGTCAAAGATCCACGAATGACAGCCGGGACCAACGGCTTAACGTGGTTTCCGAGGCACGGAGGAGTCTCGGTATGTAAAGATACAACCCCGGCAAGCGTAGCTTAACCTGATGGATCGACCCGTGCGGCTGTTATTACTTAGCCACGAGCTCCTCGCGCGCGCGAGCGTTACCTTAATAACCTTTTTTTTTTAAGATTTGAATAAAATCATTAATCAGATACGTTAAGGGTCCTTTAACATTATTGATTAATGATTTGATTTAACTTTATCGTAAAAACATGTGCCCTTATCATTTATTTACGAGCCCAAACATTTTTCTTCCATTTAAATTGTCATCTTTTTAAAGCTGTGAAGGCTCATTGGTTAGTCTCGTGCGACCTCTCATGCACGAGGTTGCGGGTTCAAATCCGTGCGAGTACAACTTTGACTTTTTCAAATCGTAATGTATATTCTGAGTTTATTTTGGAATTTAATGACATCGGTGAAAAAAAAAAAACGTCGTGAGAAACTTGGACTTCCAGTTAATTACAGCCGCAACGGTCGATTCATTAGGTTAAGCTACGCTTGCCGGGGTTGGTCCGTGGATGGGTGATCATCTTTACATACCGAGACTCCTCCGTGCCTCGGAAAGCACGTCAAGCCGTTGGTCCCGGCTGTTATACGAAGATCTCTGGCCCGAAAGTCTAACACCAATCTTACCAAGGGATATCGTAATACCCAGTTACTGGGTTGTGGAGGTCAGACAGGCAGTCGCTCCATGTAAAATACTGGTATTCAGCTGCATCCGGTTAGACTGGAAGCCAACCCCAACATAGTTGGGAAAAGGCTAGGCAGTCAGATTGAAGTCTGAAACCACCAACCCGTTTTGAGCAAGCGTGGTAATCAATGTTCGTGCCTTCTCTGTATCAGAAGAGTACTTTACCCTGCAGAAGTGTACCTATATATTTAAATCTTCAAGCTGTTTTATCATAAGCAATAAAACATGACATTAGCATAGTTCGGTGATAAAGAAAAAGCTTCAAAACTCAATGAAACCAGATTCCGCTTGTCACTCTTGATAATAAGAATAAAAGGCTTCATATCGATATTGAACAAACAAAAAAACTTGAAATATAGACGACAGGAGGTCAGGGCGATATTATAAAACCCGGTCAAGTGTGAGTTGGACTTGCAAACGAAGGGTTCCGTACCATTATGTTTAACAATCGCAAAGATAACTTCGTATTTCTTAATGATATTGTGAATGACAGGGTTATTTTTTGCAGTTGCAGAAAATCGCCCATATTTAAATAAAATACAGTATGAATCGGCGTTTTAAGTGTTTATAATATATGGCACATGATATACACAGTTTCAAATTCCTAACTTGTTTAATTGTTGCGATATAGCTCTTACGAAAATGGTCAACATTGTCAATTTTTACGGCCCCTTATTTCTTCACTTTTGAAGAAAAAAAAAAATTAAAAACATATTTGTACTTTAGTCGATGAGTTCTAAGACACCCCACAATAAGGGTAAGTTTTTTTTTTTAATGATAAAGTTTATTATTTGTTATAGCCGTAATAGAAATACACAATCTGTGAAAATTTCAACTAAGTGGTCGGCGCAACATGTTTTTTCCTTCCATACTTCTCTATTAGTCGTCATCTCGGTAGTCACTCCCTTTCTATATCATCTTTCACACAGATCTTTCATCTTCCACATTTACCTATACTCGAAACTTTCCAGACATTTTCCTCATTCCTCCGCATCACATGCCCATACCATGACAACCGACTTCCACACAAATTTTCAGTCACCGGTGTCACTTTCAGTCTTTATCATTACTCAGAGGATATTTTGATGCATAACAAATGTATTCAGGGCATAATATAGGTTAGATACACTGACACTGTATCATAATTTTGTTTATAAATAAAACTATTGTTAGAGGCATCTACACTTCTGGACACATCTATTGGCCCACCTTAGAGTTTAGGTTTCGATGGCCCCTACCGAAATATGATTGCTAGATTGAACAAAAACTGTTGATGCAGTTTTAAACCTGATACATTTTACCATCTTTTTCGATCGTATTGTTTTAAATTTGAATTCAGAATACCATACGACATGGAGCTACGCCTAACAAGTCGGATATGCGCCTTGTTAAAGGCAATTGATTTTTGAATAAAAAACATGTTTTATCAAATAAAGGTTTAATTTAATAACGCGTGTTGCCTCCATGGGCATCTACCACAGCTCTCATACGATTAGGCATAGAGTTTATCAACCGCTCTATGAAATTTTGAGGGATCATCTCCCATTCCTCTTCTATGGCAGTTTTCAACTCCTGCATCGTCTGGGCAACTGGCTGACGAGCCCTAACACGTCTTTTTAGCTCGTCCCACATGTGCTCAATGGGGTTCATGTCTGGGCTTCTGGCTGGCCAGTCCATAACTGTGATGTTCACATCCCGAAGATATTCCCTGACGATGCCGGCCGCATGGGCTCTTGCATTATCATACATAAAAAGGAAATTTGGGCCCACATAGTCCGCGTATGGTATCACGTGAGGTTCTAAGCACTCACGAATGTACCTTTCAGCATTTAATGTTGGCAGCCGTGGTCCTGTAACAACCTCAAGTTGAGTTTTGCCGCTCGCGGATATACCGCCCCAGACAGTCCATGAGCCACCGCCATAAGCAACCCTCTCTTCAAAGCAGCATTGTGCGAAACGCTCTCCCTTACGTCGGTAGACCTTCTTCCTTCCATCATTGCCATGTAACACAATTTTAGACTCATCAGAAAAGAGTACACGGCTCCAATCTTGCTGTGTCCAATTTAAATGACTGCGTGCGAAATGAAGGCGCGCTGTTCGGTGGGCTCGCGTTAGTTTGGGGCCATTAGCTGGCTTGTGTGGTACCATATCGCGTTCTTTTAACCTTCTCCGAACAGTTCGAGCGCTCACAGATACTCCGTGGAAGTCGCGAAGTTGGTTTTGTATCTCAATGGAGGTAAGGTGACGATTTCTCAAGCTGGTCGTCACGATGAATCGATCCTGCCTTTCAGTTGTGACCCGAGATCGTGGCCTTCCTTGGCGACGAACAAAGCCGCCAGTCTCTAGGTACCTCCGATAAACATTTCGGACCGCAGATCGACTTAAATTAAGTTGAGCACTCAAGTTTCTTTGGCTGTGTCCGGCCTGAATAAGTGCCACAGCTTGGGCGGCGACTTCAGGTGAAGTATCCATAGATTATTGATAGAACCTCACCTTAATGTTAAGAATAAGTAATGTTTGATGCAAAACCAAAGATATCAATCACTTTTTCAAGAATTAAATCCAAGTAAACCAATAAAACCAAGTTTTCTTAGTATTCGATTGTTTGATATCAACAAACAGGCTCCAAATTGTCTTTTGTTTCTTTAAATTCTGTGTTCGAAATTCAAAAAAAGACTATTGAATGAAATTGTGAATGTGCCAGGTTCAAAACTGCATAAAAACTTTTTGCTCGACCTAATATAAAATTTTAGCTAGGACCAAACGAAACTGAAAATACAAGGTGGGCCAGAAGATGTGTCCAGAAGTGTATAATCCCTAATAACACGTTGAACTGTTGCTCCTAATTTTGAAGGAGTTGTTTACAAACATGGTTGAATGATGCACTGGGTCACATAGAGACAATAATTGGCTTGTCAAATAGTGATGAAACGTTACAAGATCAGTTAGTTTGAGTGAAACTGATGCTTTTATTGGTATGCCATAAGCTTATTGACCGAGCGAGCGTAGCATCTGCTTCGTCTGTCAAAATTTGCTTTCATCTGTCAGCTTGTTGCTACTCCTCTACAAGTCGTATTTTACAACCGAGCTGGACGAAACTTGGTATACAGGTTTTACGATTTTATAGATTTTTTTTGTCGTCGGGGATTTTTGATTGGAGAGCTACTTCCTCCAAAAAGGGGTCTACTCGATATCTCCGCCTTAAGAGAACCGATTTCGATGGTTCTTTTTTGATTTGAAAGGTTCTTTAAGTACTCATAAAAATTTGGTGAAATATGTGTTTCCAGTTAAAACTAATTAATTAAATGAAAATAAACATGCTCCTACTAAGTTTCAGTTAACTTATCTTGCAGATTCCTTTTTATTAACCGACGAAAAAAAAAGAAGGAGGTTCTCAAGTCGACACGTATTTTTTTTTTGTGTATGACCACGCATAACTTTTTACAGAGTTGTCCAATTTTAAAGATACTTGTTTTATTCGAGAGGGTATACTGCGAAGTTGGTCCCATGTAAAATTTATTAATATTGCTTGTGTAGTTTTTGAGTTGGCTTCAATAATACGTATTTATCCCACTTTTTACGTGGATGATGTTCTAATTTCTTTTGCAGGTAATGGTATTCGAATTTGTGTGGGGTAGGTGCCACAAAAGTAAAAAAACAAAACAACTTTTTTACAATAAAAAAAAAAAAACATTACAAAATAACTTTAATTTCGGAAGTTTGCGGCAAAAACCGAAAATACAAAACCAAAGACTCCGACTTCCAAAATTAAAGTCATTTTTCACTTTGTTTTTTTTTTTTGTAAAATAGTTTTTCTGTTTCATTATTCGTCGTACACATTGTGCACTTATCAATATTCCCAAAGACTAACCTCTCAAAAGGCAATCAATGATACTTGACACTTCGTTCGGATCCATATTATTTCAATAACTTGTCTACAAAAAGTACAGGTAAAAAATTCCGATCTTTTTCCAAATTGATATTCGGGGACATAAAGGGTCAAAGATACTGTATAAAAGAAAAAATAAATATCATCGGAATGGTAGCTAAAAGTATATTTTAGCGCTCGGATGACGTTGACAGGGGGCGCTGTTGTTAACGGCGGATGTTGATGCAGTTTACACCATCATTAAATAATTAATTCCGGAAGGTCTATGTAAATGTTACGGTTAATGTGATTAATTGAAAATTATTAATAATTATCCATCATTATTAATAATTATAATTACCTTAAGATTTGGTAAATGTGAATATAAAATTGAAATTCATCACTTTTAGCAGTTGTTATTAATAATTCACTACTCTCGTCGGTAAAAGTAATAAAATAAAATAAGACTCGAAGTTATTTGTCCAGTAAGTATTTATTTATAATACCACAGTACTTACAAATACATAACTACAAGAAACCTACATGCAAAATCGTTTATTCTTTGATTTTGCTTAAAAATATAAGTACAATCCGTAAAATCAACATTAAAAATTAAAAAATTTTTTCTATTTCTTTGTTCAATAGGTATTTATTGATAATACCTACCACAATACTTAAAGGTGCTGAACTAAAATACCAAATAAACTTTGAAAATTATTACATATATCGGCACTAAGGTTACATTATTAATAACCACCGGTAAATGTGATTAATTTCTTACTTTTACCTCGACTTTCGGTAATTATTAATAATGATAGACAATTATTAATAATTTTGAATTAATCACACTTACCGTAACATATATTTTATAGAAAACGTTTTTGTGGGGCATAGTTTTAAATACAAGACTGATTATAGTTTATAAATAAATAAACATAAATAATAAAATACTATAAGTATTACTTATAAATCGTGTAATACAATTTTATTTTTTTCACAAATGTAATTTCTAATACTTACTTAAAATAGTTACGTAAAAAAAAAAACGCAAAAAACACGGCAATATTATCATAATTATCATCGATCACGTCAAAATGATTTCTTAACTTATTTGAAATGACTAAATTAATCAACGAATTACGTTTGATTTTAATAAATTATAATATTAAACAACATATTGATCTGTTCGACAGATTGACATTGAAAATATTTGTATTAATTTATTTATAATTAATCGTCAGAAATTTAAATTAGGTACCTACTTTATTAAAGGAACCTTTAAGAATGACAATACCTACTTATAAATAACTATGTCCGGCCCACCTTTTTCACCGAACTCCGCGACAGCAAGGAGAGGGTTATGTTTTAAAGCAGGGTTGAGATTCGTTGATTTAGATTTTAAATCAATACCTTTTTTAATGCAAAAAAATCAACTAAAAAGTGTCAAGGGACTTCCCCGACATAAAATACGGCGCTCACACGTGTAATGATAAGTAAAAAAGTCTGCTTGCGGAAAGTTTAACAAAGTGGCATATAAAAGTTGTATTAGTCGACGTTCGCCCGGACGTAAAAAATCGCGGCGATTTTATTTCGCGCACTGGATTTTCAACGCTCTGCTTAGCGTCGAGAGTTGAAAATCCAACAGTGTGTTTTTCGACGCGCTGGGATGCACTCTGTTATTGTTAGGTTCTATTATCAACGCTCGGCTCAACACCGAGAGTTGAAAATCCAGTGCGCGATAAAATCCCGCCGCGATATTTTTACGTCTATGCGAACGTCGGCTTAAGGAGGATGCGCTAAGTTAGCCCGCGAAATTATTTTTTTTTTACGTTTTTTGCAATTTGCAGGTCAGTGTCAGGTTGTATTTTGATTAAAATATGAGACGCGGCCGTAGCTAATATGGCTTTACAGAATTATAATCATTAGAATCAGCAATACAACTGTAAAGCCATATTAGTTACGGGCGCGAATCATATTTTAATCAACATACAACCTGACACTGACCTGCAAATTACAAAAAACGTAAGAAAATTTGAATTTCGCGGGCTACCTTAGCGCACCCCCCTCCCCTTAAGACAATGATTTGATTATGTAGATACTTAGACTAATATGTGTTGTCTTCCAGTATTTATATGCGACTACTTAGTTGTATTTCCATGATACCAGTACAAACCTGCTCTTAAATATAAATGCCCAAGTACTTTGAATACTGAAAAAAAAAAAAAAAAAAAATTAGTAACAAAAAACTTTTTTACAAAAAAATACAACCGACTTCCAAAAACAACACTACAAAGTGAAAAATAACTTTAATTTCGGAAGTCGGTGTCTGGTTAAATGTATTTTCGTTTTTTGCCACCGACTTCCGAAATTAAAGTTATTTTTCACTTTGTAGCGTTGTTTTTGGAAGTCGGTTATATTTTTTTGTAAAAAAGTTGTTATTTTTCACTTTTTAGTTGTGGTACCTACCCCACACAAATTCTATTGCAAAACAAACTAGAACATCATCCATATAAAAGTGAGGGAAAAATATGTATAATTGAAGCTAAGTCAAAAACTACCCAAGCAAAGTTAATCAATTTTATATGGGACCAACTTTGATGTATTTCCTCTCGAATAAAAAAAAAAAATTCAAATCGGACGACTCTTTAAAAAGTTATGCGTGGTCATAATAAAAAAAAAAAAATATATATATACATATATACGTGTCGAATTGAGAAACTCCTCCTTTTTTTGTCGGTTAAAAAGAAAAACTAAAATATATATATATATAGTAACGTGTGACAGGAAAGGATAGCAATCAGAACATCGACTTAGAAGACGTTCTTTTTTTTTTTTAATTTTATAATTAAAATAAACAGACATTTTTTTTTTAACAATAACAGACTTCCAAATGAAAAAAGATTGTAATATGTAAATAAATAAAAAAAAACAGATTTAAATTAAAAAAAAACGATTATTACGATTTTTTTAAAATTAATCATGATTTTTATCAACCCTGTTTTAAAGTTACCACGAAAAATTAATACATTACTCAAATCAGGTTCCAAAAGTGTTATGGGTTGATTCATCTTAAATTTCTCAGTAGCAGCCCGGAGTCTGGATTAGTGGCCGGTTGATGGCAATAGGCTCGCCTCCTGTTACATGGGACTTAACATATCTGGCGAAATGAGGGTGTACTATATAGGTACACTTATGCCTAACCTTTCGGGAATAACAGCGTGATGTTATGTTAATTATGTTCTTTTCAAAACAATGCCGGAGCTCTCTTGTTTTAAATAAGTGAAAAATAAACAAACTTTTGTAATATTTGCAAGGACAAATTCTTGCGAAGGACATTTGTATCAAATTGACGTCCGTTCATTCTTAAGGATATGTGATACTTATTTACATGTTTTTAAATAAATATTCATATTTTTTTTATTGATGATTGCCTCACTGGTTTTATGTGTCTTGAGTTAACTGAGTCAAGCAGTGTTAGTCGGATTAAAGGCGCTGATATATGCCGACGGCCTTGAGTGGTTAGCTAGCGTCTTCTGTTCTGAGCTCACGCAACGCGTCATACGTCTCAGTAAAATAAGACTCGCCCATCAAGGAGCGCTGACCCAAATTAGACGCATTATTAATTTATTGTATCATATTAAAACACGTATACAAATTTTTCATTAGTCACTTATCTGAAGAATAAATAATAGGTTGGGGAAAAAGTTTCTTCGCATTTTTTAAGAAAATTCAAAACATTTTTTTATATGCATTATTTACATTTATCTGAAGTATGTAGGTACCATTTTGTTCGATAACTTTTTGCCATCTTGTAGGTAGGGACATGATCCCATTGCTATAGAAATTTCGGGACTTCTGATCAAAATACCGCGACAAGTGGTTTTGGCAGTCCTCTCGTGATGTTAACCTGACACTGCCTAAAGAATTCTGAAGAGACCGAAACAGGTGGAAATCTGAAGGTGCAAGGTCAGGACTATACGGCGGATGCATTAACACCTCCCAGCCAAACTCTCTTAATTTTTGCTGAGTGCCTAAAGATGTGTGAGGTCTAGCATTATCATGATGAAAAACCACACCCCTTCTGTTGATTGATTCCGGCCGCTTCCTCTCAACTTCTTACTTTAATCTCATCAGTTGTTCGCAGTAGAGTTCAGAATTGATGGTCCTGCCTGGTGGTAACAGCTCATAATGAATAATGCCCTTCCAATCCCACCACACACAGAATCACCTTGTTGCGAGTTAACCCGGGTTTCGCCACAGTCTGTGAAGCTTGACCGGCCTTTGACCACGACCTTTTTCGCACGTTCATGTCGTACGTGATCCACTTTTCATCACCAGATATCAGCTTCTTCAAAAATGGTTCGGTTTCATTACGTCGTAATAAAGAATCACAAATGAGTACACGATTCATTAGGTTTCTTTCAGTGAGCTCGTGAGGTACCCAAATATCGAGCTTTTTTGTGTACCCAGTTGTTTTCAAATGCGCCAAAACTGTTTTGTTTTCAAGTCCCAGTTCTTCAGCTACGTCGTAACTACTGATATGCCGATCTTGCTCCACTTTTTCAAAAATGGCATCCATTTTATCCGTAATAGGGCGACCAGAGCGACGTGCATCTTTGACATCAAAATTTCCGGATTGAAAACGCTTAAACCAAATTTGTGCTACTCTCACAGACATTGCACTGGGTCCATAAATATCGCAAATTTTTTTCGCGGCTTGCGTTGCATATTTACCTTTTTTGTAGTAAAATTTTAAAATGTATCGAATTTCTTCATTAGATTCACTCATCTGGACAGTACGAAAAACAAATGAAAATCACACATTTTCCTAATTTGAATTTGGAATTATGTTCTTTAAAATTTAAACTTTCAATGATACCAAAACCAGCCAGATACAAATAGTACAGCCAAAGAGATTTTATTTTAAGTTCATACATACTATAATGCGAAAAGACTTTTTCCCCAACCTAATATTTCAATTTGACAGCTTTTGTATAGAAAATATGTCCAACTGTCATATTTATTCTTAAGATACCTATGAGTTACCTGACTATTGAAAAATCAGCCATAAAAGATATATAGTTAAATCATCTATAAAATAGTAAAGGTTTCTTAAAAATACGCTCGATAGTTTTTGCGTGATTCTCAGTTATTATCTGCGTTAGACATAATTTTACAAAATTAATTACACTATGTAATATAAACAAAATCTAAAAAAACGCCTTAACATTAGAAAATGCACAGTAGCTGCCCAAATTAATTTTTTGGCAGAAGGGTGTTTTTGGCTATTACATGGGACTTCAAACATAACTGGCGAAGGGTGTACATATAGCATCTCTGCTTTGTAGAAAATGCAAGCTTCATAGGCCACTAAACAAATAAATTTGACGAGTGGCTTACAAAACCACCATCTCTAAAATTAATAAATTTACTCTTGAAATCGCGAACTTTCAATAAGTGCTTTAACAAAACAATGCATAAACCTGAAATCACTGACAGGTAATGTGAAAACCAATATGGCGACACAAAAATAGAACAATAAATATATATTTATTGTAAATTAAAAAGATTGCATGCAGCGGAGATGAGAATGTTGAATTGGATGTGTGGAGTGACGAGAATGGATAAAGCGAGAAATGAGTATATAAGAGGAAGTTTGAAAGTGGCGCCAGTGACAGAAAAGTTGAAAGGAAATCGTTTGGCTTGGTATGGGCATGTGATGAGGAGAGACGAAACACTAAAAGAGTGATGAATATACATGTTGATGGATGGAGAGGCAGAGGAAGGCCAAAGAAAAGATGGATGGATTGTGTGAGGAATGATATGAAAGAGATGGGAGTGAATGATAGCGTGACGGTTGACAGGGGAAAATGGAAGAAGAAAACGTGTTGCGCCGACCCCAAGTAATATGGAATAAGGGCAGGAAGATGATGTAGATTAAAAAAATAATCTAAAAGCCACGTTTTTTTTTTCGTACGTCCTCGATATTTGTCATCTAGTTTGTGAGCTACCCTGAAAGTTTCAGCCGGATAGCTAATCGGGAAGCGCTCGGCATTTGAGTTGCAAGATTCCACCCGGAACGACAAACAGACAAACAAGAAAGTGACTTAAAACTAGTGAATGACTTGACCTATCGTATTTCGATTGAACAGTTTCAATTGAAAAGGAGCTCGTAGCAGTCTTAAAGCTATCTAATAATAGCCGTGACCCGTGACCCCTCCGTGCCTCGGAAAGCACGCTGGTCCCAGGTGTCATTTATAAATCTTTGACAGTCATCACACCCAGTCAGAAACCAAAAAGTCTTACCAAAAGATATCGTGTTACCTAGCAACTGTGTTATATTATAGGTCAGATAGGCAGTCGCTCCATGTAAAATACTGGTATTCAGGCGCATCCGGTTAGACTGGAAGTCGACCCCAACATAATTGGGAAAATACTAGATAGATTGATATTGGTAAACTATAATATTTAACCAATGATGCAAGATATAATAAGGAAAAATCGTGTCAAGGTCGCTAAGAGTACGTGGTCAATTTTTTTTTTTTTTATTAAAGTCTATAAATGTTTAGAAAAGGATATTAGTTTTGTAGGTACTGGTGATCAGACACGTTTATTCGGTGGTTAAATATACAGGTAGTAGCAATTCAGCTTTTTTAGGGTTCCGTAAAGGATTCAAACGGAGCCCTATTGCTGTTACTCACGTGTCCGTCTGTCCGTCGTCTGTCACACAGGTTTTATAGCCAAACGGTTGGAGCTTACAGTCTTCAAATTTGCACAGTATAAGGATCTTGTTGACCCAAAGCCATAGAAACTGTCAAAAAATAATTTGACATGTTTTTAACGGGGCTCCCATACATCTAAAGGAGGGTGCAAAAAATATTTTTTGACCTACCCCATCAAGTGGGGTATTGTTGTTTAAAGCTCGTTGAGTAGATAAATACTGTATTTTTTGTTTAAAAAAACAATGAAAAACAAAGGAATGAGAAGCCACTAAACTCAGCTTTTTTACAAAAAATTGTTCTGAAGAATTTTTTACTACCCACTGACCTTTGAACTTGAAATTTGATGATAATGTTTATTATTACGTATATTTTATTAAAAAATAGTAATATATTGATAAATCAGATTTGGTACGGAACCCTAAATGTGCGAAGTCCAGCATGCACTTTTCCGTAGAAATCACCAGTTTTGTAAGAAAATACTGAACCGATGCGTACGCATCTCCACACGAAAATGGTGTTTTTTGTACTTACTCGTACAAAAGATAAAATACAAACAAAGCAAAATCGACGCTCAGGTCAAGGGTTTGGTCAGCACCATTTAAAAAAATTACCCACTATAGTGGGTAATTTTTTTGATTTAATGATTGATTTAATTTTTACTTGTAATAAAAAAATTAAGTAAGTACATTTTAATATTTCGCAAACAAGTTAACTACGTCACAATATAATATGGTGTTAGAAGTTTTGTCACAAAACACAATTGTCAAAATAATTGCCAGTCAAAAAAACTCTATTATGCACACAAGCAATTGAAATAACTTTATTGTTATAAGTACATAAATCAACTTTTTATGACGAAACTATTGCAGTAGGTACTACGAAAGAGTTTATTTCAGTTATACAATAGAATTTATTATTTGAGGAGCTTGTGGCTACAGCCGCACGGGTCGATCCATTAGGTTAAGCTACGCTTGTCGGGGTTGGTCCGTGGATGGGTGACCATCTTTACATACCGAGACTCCTCCGTGCCTCGGAAAGCAAGATAAGCCGTTGGTCCCGGCTGTCATTCGTGGATCTTTGACAATCGTTACGGGTCGTCAGAAGCCCGAAAGTCTGACAACCAGTCTTACCAATGGGTATCGTATTACCCAGTTACTGGGTTGTGGAGGTCAGATAAGCAGCCGCTCCATGTAAAATACTGGTATTCAGCTGCATCCGGTTAGACTGGAAGCCGACCCCAACTTAGTTGGGAAAAGGCTAGGCAGATTGAATAGAATTTATTATTTATTTTAGTGTGAACAAATGTCACACACACAATAGACCAATAGATTTTTGAGAAAATCTTTGAGCTTAAGCGGGATGCGCTAAGGTAGCCTGCGAAATTCAAATTTTCTTACGTTTTTTGCAATTTGCAGGGCCGTGTCAGGTTGTATGTTGATTAAAATATGATTCCCGGCCGTAGCTAATATGGCTTTACAGAATTATAATCATTAGAATAAGCAATACAACTCCATAATTTAGTATTGATCTCAAATGTAGCGATATCATAAAATCATGAGGTTTGAGGTCAATTCAAATTTATGGAGTTGTATTACCGATTCTAATGATTATAATTTTGTAAATACAATATGTTACCGTCGCGAATCATACTTTATTCAACATACAACCTAATATCGACTGGCAAATTGCAAAAATCGTAAGAAAATTCGAATTTCGCGGGCTACCTGGAGCCCTTAAACAATTGAATATACAGGTGAAATTTTAAGAGGTCATTGTCCTTATCATTATGAACAACTTTTACTATAGTACCAAACCAGAAATCGCGAAAAGAAATCTGCTGTTCCCTACATTTTGACGAGTTATGCGAATATCCCATAGATATATGAAAGAAGTGAACTGTTTTTTATATTTCTATGGAATATCCTAAATGACACAGCTGTTTTTTTTCGCGATTTCAGGTTTGATCCCATACTAAAAGTTGTTCATAATGATGAGTACAATGACTCTTTAAAAGGATGAGTTCAATTTCATCATAAACATAGAGGTTAAAAGTGTTATCATTTATTTATTTTGCTGTAAACAAATATCAAATAATCGACTGATTTTCGAGAAAATCTTTGACGCCTTAATGAATAAATAATAAAATAATAACATCATCATGATCCCAGCCACAGTACTTCCACAACCCAGTTACTGGGTAACACGATACCCGTTGCTAAAACTGGTATACAGACTTACAGATTTCTGACGACCCGTAACGACTATCAAAGATCTACAAATGACAGCCGTGACCAACGGCTTAACGTGCTTTCCGAGGCACGGAGGAGTCTCGGTATATAAAGATGGTCAGTCATCAACGGACCACCCATCCATGGACCGACCTCGGCAAGCGTTGCTTAACCTTGTAGATCGACCCGTGCGGCTGTTATTATTTAGCCACAAGCCCCTCATACAAGATTGTTATGAAAACGAAATAACGACATTGTTTACCTCGCACTCCGAGATAAGCGAGAATTTCAGCGTAAATCTTTTGCTTTTATTTAACCACTTATATCTTTAAACCGGATCATACATGTAAATTAAATGAATAAACTTGTCTTTATTGTTATTCGTCCGTTTTCGTGCGAGTTTCTCGGAAAATGCTATGCTGTTTTGTTTTTATTGATATATAAAAGTTTTTTTTTTTTTTATAACTGTTGGTACAGATGTAAGGGGCTTGTGGCTGTAAGTAATAACAGCCTCACGGGTGTCACGGGTTGATCGACCAGGTTAAGCTACGCTTGCCGCAGTTAGTCCTTGGATTGGTAGCCATTTTTACATACCAAGATCCCTCCATGCCCCGACTGTCATTCGTGGAACTTTGACAGTCGTTACAGGTCGTCAGAAACCCGAAAGTCTGACGACCAACCAAGGGTTATCGTATTACCCAATAAATAGATAGGCAGTCGCTCCATGTAAAATACTGGTATTCAGCTGCATCCGATAAGTCTGGAAGCCGACCCCAACATAGTTGGGAAAAAGCTAGGCAAATGATGATGATGAAGCAGATGTACGGAAGAGCAGTGATAGGCCCCAAATTCCGAATTGTAGGTCGTAGGATCAAATCAAACAAGCATGCACTTTATTCATCATCACTGCTCCAGAAACAGTGAAGGAATACCTCGTGAGAAAACAGGCATATCCTAGAACCAAGCATTCGAAGACATCGTGGCATTCACCAACCCGCACTTGGCCCGCGTGGTGGATTACAGCCGATTCCCTCTCACAGAGAGGAGTCACACTGTGTCCCCCCAGCAATCGGAACGTTATAGGCAGGTGATAATGTAATATTAAAGAAACTGAACGCAATCCAGCAGATCTAAACCTCGTTTAAGAACTGTCAGTATCAATATTCCACAACAATGATGAAACTCTTGAACGCGGTTTAGATGTGCTGCTCGCAATCAGTTTCATTAAAGAAATTCACCCCAAGTTATTTCGTGAGACCCACCTACCTTATCACTTACTTAGGATCAGCTGCAGATCAACATTGATATCTCTCTTTTCGAAGACGGTTAAAAACCAGACCATCATCATCTTTCTGCCCTTAACCCATGTTACGTGGGGTCGGTGCAACACGTTTTCTTCTTCCATTCTCCCCTGTCAACCGTCACGCTATCATTCACTCCCTTCTCTTTCATAACATTCCTCACACAATTCATCCATATTTTCTCTGCCTCTCCATCCATCAACATGTATGTTCATCACTCTTTTATTGACATGGATTTCCTCCCTCCTCATCACATGCCCATACCAAGACAAACGATTTCCTTTCAACTTTTCTGTCACTGGCGCCACTTTCAAACTTCCTCTTATATACTCATTTCTCACTTTATCCACTCTCGTCACTCCACACATCCATCTCAACATTCTCATCTCCGCTGCATGCAATCATTTTTCATCCATCTTCTTCACTGCCCAGCATTCCGATCCATAAAGTACGACAGGCCCTATCACGGACTTGTAGAATTTTCCCTTTAAAAACCAGATCAGTGTCAGTTAAATGATCAAAACAACACAGGAATGAGGATATTAAACCAGTATTTTCCCAGACATGAGCCTTACGTCCTGAATTATATTAGTGCATAGATTTATGATAGCAGTGACAACATTTGGTTCGCCGCGACTCGTTGTGAGCATACTAATGGAGAACCGAGGACATGATTGTGTATTCTGGTACCGGCTTTTCCGGGAATGAGCTACAGTTTTAATGTTATAAGGTTTTTATATTCGTTGGACATCACAAAAATACGCTTTGTGTATTCTAGTTCATCATCACTGCTCTCAAAATGGTGAGGATCTCAAAATGCTCTCTCAAATGAGGCGCTCGTGGCTAAGTATTAACAGCCGCACGGAACGATTCCTCAGGTTAAGCTACGCTTGCCGGCGTTGGTCCATGGATGGGTGACCATCTTTACGTAACGAGACTCCTCCGTGCCTCGGAAAGCACGTTAAGCCGTTGGTCCCGGCTGTCATTCGTGGATCTTTGACAGTCGTTACGGGACGTCAGAAGCCCGAAAGTCTGACAACCAGTCTTACCAAGGCTTTAAACATGCGTGTTAAATTAATCAAAGTCGTGACTTGACTACTTAGGGTTTACCTTTAAACTTATTAGCAGGAAAATTAACGTAAGTAAATATTATTATTTATGGCAACACTGCACGATCAATTATTTTAAGATTTATTGATTTTAATTAGCATTTTTATATAATCGTGTTGTTATCTAAAAATAGATCAGTGTATCTTCTGAGAAGTGTTATAGAGGTCACTAGTAGAGGCATTACAAACACAACTACTTCTATGATTTGATATGATGCGCAAAAATTACTACAAACAATCGGTGACATTAAAAGAATGCTCGGCTCGAAGTAATAACAGTCGCACGGCTCGATCGATCTGGTTATACTACGATGGGTAACCATCATTGCATATCGTTTCAATGCCAGTGATGTGCACTTCTGTATGTGACGAATTCACAATACCTAAAACTTTATGTTATTCTTGTTTTCGTATGTTTTAGTGAGTAAGTCGTTGAAGTGCCTTATCAAAAAAATAAAAACTTTTTTTCAAAAAATACAACCGACTTCCAAAAACAACACTACAAAGTGAAAAATAACTTTAATTCCGGTAATGTATTTTTGTTTTTTGCCACCGACTTTCGAAATTAAAGTTATTTTTCACTTTGTAGTGTTGTTTTTGGAAGTCGTCGTCGTGTATTTTTTGAAAAAAAGTTTTTATTTTTCACTTTTTAGTTGTGGTACCTACCCCACACAAATTCTAATACCACTACCAGCAAAACAAACTAGAACATCATCCATATAAAAGTGGGAAAAAATACGTATTATTGAAGCTAACTGAAAAACTACCCAAGCAAAGTTAATCAATTTTATATGGGACCAACTTTAATGTATACCCTCTCAAATAAAACAAAAAAATTTCAAATCAGACGACTCTGTAAAAAGTAATGCGTGGTCATACATAAAAAAAAAAATAAAAAAAACATACGTGTCGAATTGATAACCTCCTCCTTTTTTTTTTCGTCGGTTAATAAATAAATAAATAGACCAATTTTGAGGAAGGCTATAGGCGATTTTACATCACGCTAAGGCCTTTCTAAGTCAAGTATTTTTATCTATTAAATATTCTATTGGCAAACTAAAGAAATACGTCAACATATTGTTTATGTACGACCACAAAATAAAAGATACGTTTAAAATTTATGACCAGATCTACGTCATTAGGTAATAGAAATACATGAACGGAATAAGAATGTTATATACCTTTGTTACTCTAGAAGGATCCTCCACAAAATGATGTTACTTTATAATACACTAGCTGACCCGACAGACGTTGTCCTATCTTGGCTATGAATATTCTAATGTAAACACGTGAAGTTAAAATGTTTTTTCTGAAATTTTCCAATTTTCTGTGAAATTTTCTTAATTTTTTCTTTCATAAAAACCTTCTCCTGACAATCATAAGCACAACAAAAAAAAAATATTAGCGAAATTGTTCCATCCGTTCACGGGTGATGCGATGACCAAGGGAAATAGGGATTCATTTTTATAATACTCGTAGGTCTTTACCTATGAAATTGCCGTTTTGTATGAAAAAATTTAAACGAATTTTTTTCATGCATTTCTTATTTGTATTAATCGAAGTAATCACCCATGCAATCAATGCATCTTTGCCAACGCAGTGGCAGTTTATTGATGCCCTTCTTAAAGAAATCAGCTGGACGGGAGGCAACAAATTCTTCAAAGGCATTTTGTACTGCCTCTCGGGTATTGAATTTTTTTCCCGCCAAGAAGTTATCCAAATTCTGGAAAAAGTAGTAGTCTGTAGGCGCAAGGTCTGGTGAGTAGGGCGGATGACGGAGAGCTTCCATTCCCAGTTCTTGCAATTTGGAGACCGTCTGCTGTGCAGTATGAGGTCGCGCGTTGTCGTGCAGGAGCAGCGGAGACGAGCGATTGACCAATGCTGGTTGGAGATGTGCCAGCTTCTCCATAATTGTGTTCAGTTCTTCACAGTACACATCTGAAGTAATGCTCACCCCGTTTGGTAAGAAGCTGTGATGAATCACACCGGCGCTAGACCACCAAACAGTGACCATCACTTTTCTAGGGGTAAGTTTTCGTTTAGGGCATTGTTTAGGTGCTGAACCAGGATCCAACCAACTTGCTGAGCGCTAGCGGTTATCAAACAGAATCCATTTTTCATCGCAGGTAACAATGCGGTTCAAAATTCCTTCATTTGTGTGTCTGTTGAGCAGTGCAAGGCACGTCTCGACGCGTACTTCGCGCTGGCGATCATTGAGTTCGTGGGGCACCCATTTGTCAAGCTTTTTTACCTTGCCAATTTGACGCAAATGGACCAATATTGTTTTGACGCTAACGTCGAAAGCTGCTGCTAATTCAGCCGTAGATTGTGTATCATCAGCTTCCACAATCGCCTTTAATTCGTCATTGTCGACCAAAGTCTTCGGACGACCGCGAGGTTCACTTTTCAGGTCGAAATTTCCAGAACGGAAGCGAGCAAACCAATAACAAGTGGTGCGTTGGTTTGTAGTGTTAGCTCCGTAAACGTCGTTGATGTTGCGTGCCGCTTGTGCCGCGTTGCTGCCAGGACGGTAGTCATATTCCATAATTACTCGAATTTTTAACGTATCCATGATGACGAAAAAGATTGAAATGCGATGAAATGTAACACTAATCAATAAACAAATGACTACTTTTGGAAAAAAAATCCATGTTTTTAAAATAAAATTAATTTGAAATTAGAATTCTTAGCCAAGCAAAAATTATTTTGATTTGAAATGGCCAGTACTGCAGAACGGCAATTTCATAGGTAAAGACCTAATATATATAAAGAGATATAGACAAGCGCTTCCGCCCCTACTTTACACGGATCAACTTGACACAACATCGAGGTTTCTATAGGTATGTAATTTTAATATGAATATATTCTAAACTAATAATAAAGCTGAATAGTTTGTTTCTTTTCCTTAAACGTAAGGGAAAGATATATAAAACAATGGTTAGAGCTGCTGTCTTGTATGGATCAGAATGTTGGGCCACAAAAGGGATGAATGAAAAGCAGTTGCATGCAGCTGAGATGAGAATGCTAAGAGGGATGTGTGGTTCTACACGAATGGATAGAATAAGAAATGAGCACATAAGAGGAAGTTTGAAAGTGGCACCGGTGACTGAAAAGTTGTGCGGAAATCGGTTGTCATGGTATGGGCATGTGATGCGGAGGAGTGAGGAAAGAGAGGTGGAGGAGAGGTGATGAAAGTTTTGAGTATGAATGTGGATGGCTATACGAGTAGGGGAAGACCAAAGAAACGATGGATGGATTGTGTGAAAGATGACATGGCTAGAAAGGGGGTGACTACCGAGATGACGAATAATAGAGAAGTATGGAAAAAAAGGACATGTTGCGCCGACCCCAAATAGATTGGGATAAGGGGAGGAGAATGATGATGAGTTTGTTTCTTTTGTTTGTACGTTTGAACTCGCTAATCTCTGGAACTTCCAGTCGGATTTGAAAAATTATTTTTGCATTTGATAGCCCAATTCCTGAGGAAGGCAAGGGCAAGGGTATTTAACAACACGCTAGGACTCTTAGGAGCCGTGCAAAAATAAAAATAAAGTCAGAACGAACGCTAAGCAAAAACGAAGTAAGTGCACCTTCAGTTCGATGTTTGTTATAGTTAAAGTAAGATGGTGCAACCCACCCTTGTTAAAGTTTGACAAAAAATGGGTTGTTCCATTTGCCAATTTGTTAACTGACGTCATAACTTTAACTGTAACCTTAACCGCCCACGCTTCACTGCTTAAAGTTATTGTTAAATATCTGTCTGTCACAACTGTCAGATGCGTCGATGTCATGTCCCTACTTCGAACTTTAACTATTACATTTGACATGACGGTGCAATTGCAGCTACCTGTTGAATGACTACTCTTTCTATGGTGATATGAACTTTGACGGAAACTATAACATAGCCCTTGGTGCAACCCACCCTTAATAACTTATATGTGATTATTTTAGGTTATGTTTATATTACATACTTAGTGTTAATAATTTGTAAAGTTATGTCTAACGCGGACAAAAAACCGAGAATCACGCAAAAACTATCAAGCGTATTCTAATAAAACCTTCACCATTTTAAAGATAATTTAATTATTTATCTTTTACTATACGTGTTTTAGGGTCTATTTGACGATGTCCGAATAGCCACTACTTATCAAATAAATTCAAAAATGGAACAGAATTTGTATGAAATTATCTGCCTAGTAAGTTAGTAGGAACTTAATGGTGGGTGGTAAAACAGGCTCTTTAATATAATAACTTTTGTTTTATGTATAAAAAATTAATAATGCGTCTATTGCATACCGGATGACATTTTTTACCGTCTTGAAAAAAATAGGGTATATTAGGTGAACGAAGTACAAGCCTAAGGCATACCTAGTTTTTTTAACCGAAAAAAAAAGGAGGAGGTTCTCAATTCGCCACGTATGTTGTATGACCACGCATAACTTTTTACAGAGTCGTCCGATTTAAATTTTTTTTATTTTATTCGAGAGGGTATACATCAAAGTTGGTCCCATATAAAATTAATTAACTTTGCTTGGATAGTTTTTGAGTTAGCTTCAACAATACGTATTTATTCCCCACTTTTATATGGATGATGTTCTAGTTTGTTTTGCAGGTAGTGGTATTAGAATTTGTGTGGGGTAGGTACCACAACTAAAAAGTGAAAAATAAAAACTTTTTTACAAAAAAATACAACCGACTTCCAAAAACAACACTACAAAGTAAAAAATAACTTTAATTTCGGAAGCCGGTGGCAAAAAACGAAAATAAATTTAACCAGACACCGACTTCCGAAATTAAAGTTATTATTAATAGCTTAGATAGAAAAATTGATCTATGTATCAATAAATAAGTACTACAAATTCAATGTAAACTTTTCATACTATAACAATAAAACCAGATATTTTGAAAAAAAAAAAAATTATTAAAAAATATCGATATTCAAAGCACATGATGTATTTTTTTTGAAAAAAAAAAACTAGGTAAGAATGCCATAGGCTTCTACTCCGTTCACCTAGTTTAGCCTATTTTTTTCAAGACGGTAAAAAAAGTCGTCCAGTGCGTTCCATCTCAGTGGGACGAATGAGAATACACCGTGTTTTGTTAATTCTTACGTAAAGAAATAATAAATTTATTTATTCCAAGAAAATAACAAGGTTACATTCATTCATAAATTATTTTTAACACCAACTTTATCTCCAAATCATATACCACGGTCGACTTTACAACAACAAAAATAATAATAAAAAAAAAAACAAGTTTTCTTAAGGCGAGAGAAAGTTTGCATTACCCAATAATGCCCTACGAGTATAAAACGCAATGCCTTTAACATATTATGTAATCATACAATATCTTTAACTTATCACTGTATTATTTACGTTCCGTGGATGGGTGACCATCTTTACATACCGAGACTCCTCCGTGCCCGGCTGTCATTCGTAAATCTTCTTTGACAGTCGTTACGGGTCGTTATAAGCCCGAAAGTCTGACAACCAGTCTTACCAAGGGGTATCGTGTTACCTAGTAACTGGGTTGTGGAGGTCAGATAGGCAGTTGCTCCATGTAAAATACTGGTATTCAGCTGCATCCGGTTAGACTGGAAGTCGACGTCAATATAGTTGGGAAAAGGCTAGGCAGATTTTTATATTATTTACTGACCAAAACATTTGAACATTTCACCAAAACATTTAATAGCACAAGTTTAAACCTTTGTGGTTTTTGGTTGCTATATAATTTAATCCTGTATGCTTTTGTATAACATTAAATAAACAAAAAAAAATGTGCACCCGTAACACTAGCATCAACCGGCGACTTCGTTCGCGTGAAATTTCTTTTTATAACATAAAATACATTCGTCAATACTGTAGCTTCCAATTACTGAAAGAATTTTCGGAATCGGATGAGTAGTTTTGGAGATTAGCGCCTACATACAAACTCCAAAACATTTAACCGCATTGCCCTTAAACTTAAGGGGAAGATATATAAAACAATGGCTAGACCTGCTGTCTTGTATGTATCAGAATGTTGGGCCACAAAAGGGATGAATGAAAAGCAGTTGCATGCAGCTGAGATGACAATGCTAAGAGGGATGTGTGGTGTTACACGAATGGATAGAATAAGAAATGAGTACATAAGAGGAAGTCTGAAAGTGGCACCGGTGACTGAAAAGTTGTGCGGAAATCGGCTGTCATGGTATGGGCATGTGATGCGGAGGAGTGAGGAAAATGTCGTGAGGAAAGTTTTGAGTATGAATGTCGATGGCTATAAGAGTAGGGGAAGACCAATGAAACGATGGATGGACTGTGTGAAAGATGACATGGCTAGAAAGGGGGTGACTACCGAGATGACGAATAATAGAGAAGTATGGAAAAAAAGGACATGTTGCGCCGACCCCAAGTATATTGGGATAAGGGGAGGAGAGTGATGAAATATAATAACTACCCACTACATTTTCCACAGATTATAACTTAAAATATTTACAAACTGATTAGGGGCAAAATCAAATAAAAAAACAATTAACATAACATTTGCTACTCGCATATTAATAATATTGTCAAATATGCGCATAGCTTAATTTTTTTTTAATTTTTTTGTTTTAAAAATATTTGAAAACAAACGAATGAGAAGTCACCAACCACTCAGCTTTTTTGGAACGAAGTTCCTTATCGCGCGTTGTGAAAGGGGGCTGGACGGAAAAAATTCTCACGAAAAGTTGTAACGACACTTTTTGCTATAGTAAGCTATGTAAGCTGTGCGACGTGCGCATGTTTCTCTGTCTGTCTCTCTCTCTCTCTCTTATAGAAAGATTAAGTTTATATTACATTATATTTGTTAATAATAAAAAAAATATTATTATAACTTAAAAAAAAAAATATTACAATTCCTTCACTAATTAATCGAAAGGAACTTCGTTCCATCCGGGTGTCCCTTGACACCTCTCAACTTTTTTTTTTTTTAATTTTGATCCAAAAATTTTTTAGCTTCCCATTGACCCTGAAACTGAAATGAACTTGAAATTTGGCGATAATGTTTATTATAACTTATATTTTACTAACAAATACGATGCAACTTAGATGTAGCTTAAAGTTTAAAATTTGCATTAATTAATTTCAATTTTACGAATCTATTCGGTTATATGACTTTACAATTTATTGCGTTTGCGTAAACATCATTTTCGCATGTTGGTGATGTTGAAGGCGCACTCAGTTCGGATCGTGATTGGTTTTACGTTTTTTGCCGATGCTACATCTAAGTTGTGTCGTACTGTACCAATCACACTAATATTATAAAGGCGAAAGTTTGTGAGTGTCTGTGTGTGTGTATGTTTGTTACTTCTTCACGCTCAAACGGCTGGACCGATTTGGATGAAATTCGGTATGTAGACAGCTTATACCCTGGATTAACACATAGGCTACTTTTTATCCCGGAAAAAGGAATTCCCGGGAGATGAGCAAGGTATTCAAATATATTTATTACTCCTTCAAACTCAAACGGCTCGACCGTTTTTGATAAAATTTGGTGTGGAAGTAGCAGACATCCTGTGTACACATAGCACTCATAGGCTACTTTACATCCTGAAAAATGTAGTGTTCCCGAGGGATGAGCAATTTTTTTGTGAATACTTTTCTCACCGATTAAATAATACACGTTTTAGTGTATCTCATAAACCGCGGGTAACACCGCGGGGCGCAGCTAGTAAATTGATAAATCTGATTTGGTACGGAACCCTAAATGTGTAAAGTCCGACACACACTTGGCAGGTTTGTTTGTTTTTCCGCCTTACATACATCTATTTAACACCATTCGAAGAAGCAATTTTACGCCAACAATTGAGCTGTCATGACTCCAAAACTCGAATCACGTCAACCAACAAACGTTTATGCAATGTTCACAACCAAAATCATTGGTAATATATTACGGGAAGTAGGTTGCTTTAACCAACCGGCCGCTGCCGTAACATTTATCTGCTGGTTGCTTCAGACGTTTCGCCACTGAGTAAACTGTGCTATCGGACCTTATCTTGAGATGTGTTGCTGGGGAGAATAGAATAGAAATGGCCACTGTTGTACACATTCCTTACTTAATATTCAATCTGCCAAGCCTTTTCCCAATTATGTTCGGGGTCGGCTTTCAGTCTAACCGGATGCAGCGGAACACCACTATTTTACATGGAGCGACTGCCTATCTGACCTCCGCAACCCAGTAACTGGGTAATACGGTACCCCTTGGTAAGACTGGTTGTCAGACATTCGGGCTTCTGACGACCCGTAACGACTGTCAAAGATCCACGAATGACAGCCGGGAGCAACGGCTTAACGTGCTTTCCGAGGCACGGAGGAGTCTCGGTATGTAAAGATACAACCCCGGCAAGCGTAGCTTAACCTGATGGATCGACCCGTGCGGCTGTTATTACTTAGCCACGAGCTCCTGCCTTACTTAATATTACAAATGCCAATTTAACTCTTATAGCACTGAAGCCATCGTTATGAAACTTGACAGATAGGTTGCTTAGGACCTGGAGAACTCCGCGACCTGATCCTATCATCGCCCTTTTACTACCGGAATACCAGAAGTACTGCGGAGGAGCTCGTGGCTAAGTAATAACAGTCGCACGGGTCGATCCATCAGGTTAAGCTGCACTTGCTGAGTCGGTCAGTGGATGAGTGACCATCTATACATACCGAGACTCCTCGGAAAGCCGTTGGTCCCGGCTGTCATTCGTCAATCTTTGACAGTCGTTATGGGTCGTCAGAAGCCGACAACCAGAAAAGAACAAGTTTTTGAGAAAATCGCGGACAAACAAACAGTCTAGTTCTCATCTTGGATATTTGCATACTTAAAAGAAACTATGAAATTGAAAATACACGCAGACGAAGTCGCTGGCAACAGCTACTTTTATATTAAAGCGCCCAACTTGAGGACAGTATAGGTAACTTTTATGTGCTAGACATTCACTACGATTTTTGGAAATTCCACACCAAAGAGGAAAAATAGGGTATGAAAGTTAGCTCGGGAAATACCGAAATTCAAATTCTATGGACTACCTTAGTTTTTGTTTCGTGGAAGTGCTCGTGGCTAATTAATAACAGTCGCACGGGTCGATCCATCAGGTTAAGCTACGCTTGCCGGGGTTGTATCTTTACATACCGAGACTCCTCCGTGCCTCGGAAAGCACGTTAAGCCGTTGCTCCCGGCTGTCATTCGTGGATCTTTGACAGTCGTTACGGAAAAACAAAAACTAAGGACAATCAATCTGCCTAGCCTTTTCACGACTATATATTGGGGTCGGCTTCCAGTCTAACTGGATGCAGCTGAATACCAGTATTTTACATGGAGCGACTGCCTATCTGACCTCCACCAGTTACTGGTTAACACGACACCCGTTGGTAAGACTGGTTGTCAGACTTTCGACGAATGATAGCCGGGATCAAGAGGTGTCTCAGTATGTAAAGAAAGATGGTCGATGGTCGACCTGATATTTCGACCCTTGTGGCTGTTATTACTTAGCCACGAGCCCCTCCACGTTCTCCTCATTAGTAATCACACAAATACCTCTTACTAATCAATCTACCATAGCATCTTTATAGAAGGTTGATTGAAGCAATCATGACGTTTAAATTTAACTAACCTTTCTCCTATAAATTGTTCTTTAAAAACACCGCAGCTACCAGCAACCGATGCACAATTATCTTAGCCAAAAAAACGACTACACAATTATGTAGTTACGTGATTATTCAATAGTTTTTTTGGATATTTTTGTTTTGTTATTGTATAACGAGATCAATCAATCTGCCTAGCCTTTTCCCAATTATGTTGGGATCGGCTTCCAGTCTAACCGGATGCAGCTGAATACCAGTGTTTTACATGGAGCCAGTTACTGGGAAATACGATACCCCTTGGTAAGATTGGTTGTCAGACTTTCGGGCTTCGGACGACCCGTAACGACTGTCAAATATCGCCTCGCTACTGCAGTGCATCAGCGATGTTTGCTGAGGCTCAAGCGGACGGCTTTCACGCCATTATACGTAAGGGAGCAGCATCGCTGATGCGAAGGGTTAGGGGCAGTCCCAAAAGCTACCTGAGGGTAATTGCAGACTACATCCATAGTCCTATGTGGAGGCCTGTGCTATTATTGATCGAAGGTGGAGGCATTGGATTGGTCTGCACATATTGTAGGCTGACTGGCGTTTTTTCTATTTGTTGTATGTGTGAATTACTAACATAGCTTTAAGTCATTTTGATGTACTACTAACAGTCTATGGACCAAGAGTCTGAATTAAATGTTTTTGAATTTTGAATTTGAAATATCCACGAATGACAGCCGGGACCAACAGCGCTATGATGCGCTAAGGTAGCCCGCGAAATTCAAATTTTCTCACTTTTTCTGCAATTTGCAGGTCAGTTTCAGGTTGTATGTTTATTAAAATATGAGACGCGGCCGTAACTAATATGGCTTTACAGAATTATAATCATTAGAATCAGCAATACAACTCCATAAGTTAGAGATGACCTCAAATCTAGCGATTTCATGAAATCATGAGGTTTGAGGTCAATTCTAACTTATGGAGTTGTATTGCTGATTCTAATGATTAATATCAACGTTAATAAAAAGATTGTTTACAATGCTTATTCTAATATGGAATTAATGTCAGTAGGTAGTACTGGTTATGTTGATTTCAAACGATGCAAGCAATTATAAAATACGCATACAAATTGTTGTTTAAACAAGTGTTTATTTCCATGAAGACGTGTTGAAGATAGGTTTAAAATCTGACATACCATGAGCAAGTATGCAACAATTTACGTGAGGAAATCGTTTTATACGTCAATAAATTAAAGTTCGTAATCTAACTAATGACTTGCACAGTCTACGACAAGAAATTAAAACCAATACTTAAGTAAGTACAGACAACTGCACATCAGGGGGCCTACACAAATGGCATTCGCTTCGGAGCGATCCTATTTCTACAATGGCTATAGCTAGTATGCAGATGCATAGTTATGCAGACGATATGGTGTTGCTCAGCCCTTCAATAGCTGCGCTCAGAAAGCTGATAGGCGTGTGTGAGGAGTATGCGAGGGTACACGGTCTCCTGTACATCATCTTCCTGCCCTTATCCCATATTACTTGGGGTCAGCGCAACACGTTTTCTTCTTCCATTCTCCCCTGTCAACCGTCACGCTATCATTCACTCCCTTCTCTTTCATATCATTCCTCACACAATCCATCCATCTTTTCTTTGGCCTTCCTCTGCCTCTTCATCCATCAACATGTATATTCATCACTCTTTTAGTCACATGCGTTTCGGTCTCGGTCTCCTGTACAATGTAAAGAAAAGCGAACTCTTGGTATTTCAAGCCAGGGGTAGTAAACTGGGTGATGTGGCACCTGTACTGCTTAATGCTGTGGCTCTTCGAAGAGTAAGAGTTTAAATACCTCGGCCATGTGGTCACCGAGGACTTGTAACATGTTGGCACGCAGATTTACAAGGTGTAGTTTAGAGCTAAAGATCACTCAGTTTAAAGCATATTGCCAAACTCTCTACACCTGCAACCTGTGGGTCAACTACACGCAGCGGGCCATCAACGCTCTCCGAATACAATATAATAACGCGTTCAGGGTGCTGGTGGGGCTCCCACGCTGCTGTAGTGCATCTGCAATGTTTGCGCACGCGCACACATACGGCTTTCACACTGTGCTGCGGCGCAGCATCGCTTCACTGATGTCCCGAACGCGTGGGAGTGCCAACACCATCTTCAACGTGCTCAGCCACAAGCTGGACAGTCCCCTTCTGGGGCACTGGGTTCAAGCACAAGTGCGTGTGCCCGGGGCACCAGAGGGTGGCAAATACTTAAATTAATTAAATTTTTGTATCTAACATAGTTTTTAAGTCTTACTATCAACTAACAATATTATGGGCCAAATATGTCCGAATTAATTTTTTTTTTTTTTATTGCTTCATAGTGACATGATCACGTGACATTTCCATAGCTTATGGCAACCCCATACGTTTTTGGCTTTTCTACTAGCGTCATCGCTAATCGAACGTTATTTTGTCTAGGCCCTCAGGTTATATCAAGCTGTCAATTTCTCCAATGATTTTAAACCTTAAACTGTTGATGTTAAGTTCAAAATCGAATGAGAAAATTTGACAGTTTGTAGTAATTTGACCTGCTGTGTGTACATAATATCCAATTAGTCACTATCGCTACTCATTATCACAATCGGAACCTATAGTCGGCCCATAACAACTAATTAGATAGTTTGAAAATGGTAGTTTTCAATACACTTCCTCGAAAACTGGTTCATATCGCACTACGATTAGGTTCACAATGCAATATATTTTATTTTCCAACACGTGTGCGGGAATAAAAATTGCCACAAAGTCAAAGATTTATTTGCAGATAAATATGGTTACAAAGTTCTTACAGTGCTAGTATATTATAATAGCAGCTTAAATATTTAATCGTAAAATAATGACAAGCATAATGTTATGACATACGGTGCTGAAACGTGGACACTGACGGTCGGGCTGGTCCACAAATTCAAGGTCGCTCAGCGCGCTATGGAGCGGGCTATGCTCGGAGTTTCCTTGAAGGATAAAATCTGGAATGAAGTTATCCGGAAAAGAACCGGAGTAACTGACATAGCTTTCAAAGTAAGCAAACTGAAGTGGCAGTGGGCTGGCCATGTTTGTCGAAGGACCGATGGCCGGGGGAGCAGACGAGTCCTAGAGTGGAGACCGCGTATCGGTAAGCGTAGTGTGGGACGCCCCCTAGCTAGATGGACCGATGACCTGAAGAAAGTGGCTGGGGCAGACTGGATGCGGAAGGCGGAGGACAGGGTGTTGTGGAGCAGCAGTGAGAGGCCTATGTCCAGCAGTGGACTGCGATTGGCTGAGTTGATATAATGACATGCAAATTTTTGTATAAGTACTGTTACATCATTTAGATTTAAACTGAAAGAATTCCTGCACAGATAACTTATACCTATACTTAGACCAAATTGGTTCAATGCCTCTATTCACACCGTCTCTATTCGGAGGTGAACGTTTTTTCTTGGCAAAGAGTTTTAGGCATCTTTACGGCGTTAATATTTTTTGAGGAGCTCGTGGCTCAGTAATAACAGCCGCATGGGTCGATCGACCAGGTTAAGCTACGCTTGCCGGGGTTGGTCCGTGGATGGGTGACCATCTTTACATACCGAGACTCCTCCGTGCCTCGGAAAGCACGTTAAGCCGTTGGTCCCGGCTGTCATTCGTGGATCTATGACAGTCGTTACGGGTCGTCAGAAGCCCGAAAGTCTGACAACCAGTCTTACCAATGGGTATCGTATTACCCAGTTACCGGGTTGTGGAGGTCAGATAGGCAGCCGCTCCATGTAAAATACTGGTATTCAGCTGCATCCGGTTAGACTAGAAGCCGACCCCAACATAGTTGGGAAAAGGCTAGGCAGATTATTTTACGGCGTTAATATTTTTTGAATATTTAAATTATGTTTCTAAATAGAATATCATCAAAAACCATGATTAGGTATTTCAATAAAAAAAACGCATATGAACAAATTAACATTAATTTAATTGTGTTCTAAACTCAAAAATATTTAAATTTTCTATTTTTCATATTAGAATAACTCCTTGAACGGGTTTTAGGCTAGAAACCCAGTAAAAGGGTTATACCTTCAATATGGATAACCCATTGACTGGTTTCTATACTTGAAACCCAGAGAAAAGGTTACCCCTTCATTAAGATATCCTAGGGTGACTGGTAATTAGTGACCGATACTTAAACACATGATTGTGCTCATGATAACAAACAACTTTTACTATGGAACCAAAACTGAAATCGCGAAAAAAAATCAGCTGCTCCCTACATTTTGACGAGTTATGCGAACATGAATGTATGGGGCAGCTGATTTTTTTCGCGATTTCGTGTTTGGTCCCATAGTAAAAGTTGTTTGTTATCATGAGTATAATCATGTGTTTAAGTATCGGTCACTAATTACCAGTCACCCTGTATAAGGGTTTTGTTCGGGTTACCATATTAGCAATTTGCAACGTATGCCCATCACCGAGAGATCATATTACATTGCTCCGAGTCGGAATGATACGCTGTTATCGTATTTAAGAGGGTTGAAGTAACCCTTTTCATCATCTTCCTGCCCTTATCCCATGGTACGTGGGGTCGGCGCAACACGTTTTCTTCTTCCATTCTCCCCTGTCAACCGTCACGCTATCATTCACTCCCTTCTCTCTCATATCATGAAATGTAACCCTTTTGAACGGCTTAATTTAAGCCATTCAAAAGGGTTACCCACATCATATTCAAAAGCGTTACCTACATAGTATCGGTTTTTGATTAACTTCTTAGAAAAACCTTTTCAATGGGTAACCAAAATGGTCCCTGCTCCTAGGCCGTCCCCCCCGCCCCCCGCCGTTGCAAACTCTTGCTTCAAATCTAGTCATTACTCTCGCGCAGGTGTAGTAACAGCATCTATTACGTAACTGCAAAGCGGCGAGTGGTTGCGTGACAAACGTAAGGTCGTTGATTACAATGTCATAGAAAATTGAATTGTGTTGTCGTTATTGTGATTGTCAGTTACAAGTTTAAGGTGTTCTGACCTGTTATAATCACGCCGCACGAGTTGATCCGTGGATGGGTGACCCATCTTTACATACCGAGACTCCTCCGTGCCTCGGAAAGCACGTTAGTCTGTCATTCATGGATCTTTGACAGTCGTTAATTTTAAAGTTAATTTTTAATTTGCTAGACCAAAATGACAGCTGCGATCCAACTTTTTTTTGTCATTTTGGTATTTTTAGCCGACTTCAAAAAGGAGGAGGTTCTCAATTCGTCGGAACCTTTTTTTTTATTTTTTTTTTATGTATGTTCCCCGATTACTCGAAGATGGCTGGACCGATTTGGATTTTTTTTTTTTGTTTTATTCGAGAGGGTATACATTACAGTTGGTCCCATATAAAATTGATTAACTTTGCTTCGGTAGTTTTTGAGTTAGCTTCAATAATACGTATTTTTTCCCCACTTTTATATGGATGATGTTCTAGTTTGTTTTGCAGATAGTGGTATTAGAATTTGTGTGGGGTAGGTACACAGATTACTTATATGTAGCAAGCTACAGATGTGACAGTCGGATTTGCTTAGTTCCAACACTATCAGTTATGACCTTTTAGATCTATTAATCCTACTTATGCGTATATCATTAAAATCGGTTCATTCATTTCGATAAAAAAATGCTTGAAAGTTTGTATGAAATGCCGTACGGAGCCAACACCCTTAAGACCTCAAATAAATACTCTGGCTAGAGTGATCTTGTAACTTCCTACACGAGGAAGTCTGCTCCACAAGAAACGTCCTCGTTGACATATCTATTTCATTACAGATTAATTAGCAAAGTTCCATCGACAAATAAAGTTCAAGGCTTGATTTTTAATGAGACATTTATTATCAACATGTATTCCATCACCTACTTGTCAAAATAAATGGCGAGTAAATTATAAACTAATCAAATCAATCAATCAATCTGCCTAGCCTTTTCCCAACTATGTTGGGGTCGGCTTCCTGTGGTGACAGACGGACGGACAGCGGAGTCTTAGTAATAGGGTCCCGTTTTACCCTTTGGGTACGGAACCCTAAAAGGAGCGTCCATGAAGTATTGTATTTTGTCGTGTCTTTAGTTGCCTGTAAATAAACACGAAAATAGGGTAAAGGTGCCGAATATGAGATAGGTACAGTCAGTAACAAAAGTCGATTAACACTTGTATTTTCTAAATCTTAATTATTGAGAACAATACTTCATTATAATTGGAACAGGTGTAAGTTTTAATGAAAATAAAAACTTTTTTACAAAAAAATACAACCGGCTTCCAAAAACAACACTACAAAGTGAAAAATAACTTTAATTTCGGAAGTCGGTGTCTGGTTAAATAGATTTTCGTTTTTTGCCACCGACTTCCGAAATTAAAATTGTGTTGTTTTTGGAAGTCGGTTGATTTTTTTGTAAAAAAGTTTTTATTTTTCACATTTTAGTTGTGTACCTACCCCACACAAATTCTAATACCACTATCTGCAATACAAACTAGAACATCATCCATATAAAAGTGGGGAAAAAATACGTATTATTGAAGCTAACTCAAAAATTACCCAAGCAAAGTTAATCAATTTTATATGTGACCAACTGTGATGTATATCCTCTCGAATAAAACAAAAACAAATCCAAATCGGTCCAGCCATCTTCGAGTAATCGGGGAACATACATAAAGAAAAAAATAAAAAAGGTTCCGACGAATTGAGAACCTCCTCCTTTTTGAAGTCGGTTAATGAACTCATAAATGAAATGCCAAAAAGCAGGTTACCGTATCATTTTGTGTTAATTTAGATGATGTCAAAAAGTAGCAGTATTAACCGACTTCTGTTGCTGACCGTACTTCTATAAAGAGGGTCCTGTCATTTTTACAGCCGTGGTCTATTCTCCATCGTCTATACATAACACACTAATATTTTATAGGCGAAAGTTTGTGAGTGTGTGTGTGTTTGTATGTTTATTACTTCTTCACGCTCAAACGGCTGGACCGATTTGGATGAAATTTCATATTTAGAAAGCTTATACCCTGGATTAACACATAGGCTACGTTTTATCCCGGTCTACGCGGGTGAAACCGCGGGGCACAGCTAGTTATAAAATAAAGTTGCTTTTCGTGTCTGTCTGTGTGGCCGCGTTCTTCTAAACTACGCAACGGATTTTGATGCGGTTTTCACAAGGTTTATAATAAGGCGCTATAAAATTATCTGCCACGGCTTCAATGGGAGATAGTATTGTGTATATAGATTACCATAGTGAAGAAATTTCGTACCCCGGAGTAGTCAAATCAATTTGAGAAAATAAAGTAAAAAAAAACATTTACTTTATTCTGCATAACGTGGTTCACAAACTTTCGACAATGACAACAATTGCTACCTCTTTCTAACTGTTCTGTGAATGAATAGTAATTACTACAAGACTGTTTCATACAAATAAATCAATTCAAATTTTTTTGTATGAAATAATTTATGACCTAAGATCAATCAATTTATCTTCATTATTGTAATCTATATACACAATACTGTCTCCCATTGCAGCCGTGGCAGATATTTTTATAGCGCCTTATATTGTACAATACTATTTAACTTATATACAAGGTTGTTAAGAGGGAGAGGCATTCAATTAAACCACATATACTTAGTATAATTTTCAGCCTCTATATCAAAAATCAGTTGGTCACTTACTGAACCCTCTGAACCTCTGTATCAAAAATCAGTTGGTCACTTACTGAACAACAACAGTCCAAACTCAAGATTTGCCAACGGGCAATGGAGCGCAGCATAATGGGCGTCAAGCGTACAGACCGAAAGTAGCGGTTGCATATTAGAAAATCAAAACATTCCTGAGCAAATTTCAAAAGAACAACGTACAAATCAACAAAGTTTAAAATAACGATGGTCATTTGATCAAAAGTTCAGCTGAACAGAGTCTGGAATATCAATGTTTAAATTATTTATTACACTATTGACCAAATCGTTTAAAGGTCAAAATGGATTGCTGGATAAATTATTATTTTTACTGAATAACCCTAACCCTGGACGGTCGACATCACGAGGAGTTAGGTTCGAAATGGGGCAACCCGAAGTTCGGTTGGTTAGGTTCCTTTAAACCTTGCAGACAGAAATAGGAGCTGCGCGCAGCGGGGCTCCGTCGACCTGTGACGGAAACCCTAACCATAGGCGGTCGACATCACGGGGAGTTAGATTCGAAATGTATTGATATTTTAAAATTACATCTAGCAACTTTTGATCAGTCGTTCATTTGATGTCACATACATTGGGATTTTAATTTTTTTCTAAATAAAACATTTGGTCATTTAAATTTTGAAATTTCGTTTATTGTTCTTTTGAAATTTGTTTGAGAAATTTTTCATTTTCTAATACTTATGCAACCCAAGTAGCAGATGTTGGAGAAAAAACAGCCAGGCTGAAGTGGGAGTGGGCCGGACACGTCGCGCGAATGCACCCGGAGAGATGGGCAAAGATCGTCACCCACTGGACGCCTGAGGGAGGACATCGCTGTCGAGGCAGGCCACGGCGAAGGTGGTGTGACGATCTGATAAGGTTTGCAGGGCCAACATGGCCAGAGATCGCACAAGACAGGGAGGTTTGGAAGGAAAAAGGGGAGGCCTTTGCCCAGCAGTGGGACACAATGTAGGCTAATAAAAAAATAAAAAAAATCGATAAATAGTAGCAATAGTATAATCACAGAATTATTTTTTAGTTTTTCTTTGTTGAAACACGACGTATCTGCCCTAACAGCTGACTAAGTACCTACGCATAGTTATCTAGAGTCATACACCTTAAAACAACAGAATTTTTGACGCGACGTTGCCGTTTTGTTACGCAGGTCAGTGGAAATCTCTACAAAGGATGTTTACATTTTAATTCGATTACTAAGCTATTTTATTTGATCGAAAAAAGTTTTTTCTTATTTTTCTCCTAAACTTTTTTTTAATAGTTCCGAGTTAACACTACGCATCTATAGTATATGTGGTTTAATTTAATGCCTCTCGCTCATATCAACCTTGTATAATAGAAACCTTCATGTTTTGTCAAGTTGTAAAAACCGTGCGAAGCAGGGCCGAGTCGCTAGTTCATAATAAATCAGGTGCCGAGCAGGAAAAATCTGACTACAAAACTATTATCACCAAATAAATGTATACTGTTTACAATGTAAAGAAATCAAGAATGAAAGAAAAAAAATAACTAAAACCGACCGGCACACGTGGTTAATTAAGATTGAAGATAATGGTAAAAACGTTGGGCAGGTAATATCTTTAGTTATATGTTGGGGGTTCCGCGTCTGATAATTTTTGTTGATTTAAGGGGATACATCGATAATGTTTGTGTAAAAATTACAGCATTTTACTAAATAGGTACGAAAGTATATACGGTACCTACATGTAACAAAAAAAAAAAAAAAACTATCTGTCTGTATGTTCCGGCCAATCTCCGAAAGAGCAGGACCTATTTTGACAGGACATTCACTGGCAGATAGCTGATGTTATAAGGAGTAACTTAGGCTTGTATTTTATTTAGAAATATAATTAGAGTCCCTTGCAAAAAAAATAAAAACTCATGATTTTGTGAACAAAATCCGATTCAAATAAGGAAGCAATAATATACACGCGGGCGACGCCGCGGGCATCAGCTCATCTTATTATTTAAAAAAATCGCCATGTTTCGGGTTGATATTTTGACGCAAATGATATTGAAAAAAACTTTTTTACAAAAAAATACAACCGACTTCCAAAAACAACACTACAAAGTGATAAATAACTTTAATTTCGGAAGTCGGTGTCGGTGTCGGTGTTAAATGTATTTTCGTTTTTTGCCACCGACTTCCGAAATTAAAGTTATTTTTCACTTTGTAGTGTTGTTTTTGGAAGTCGGTTGTATTTTTTTGTAAAAAAGTTTTTATTTTTCACTTTTTAGTTGTGTACCTACCCCACACAAATTCTAATACCACTATCTGCAAAACAAACTAGAACATCATCCATATAAATGTGGGGAAAAAATACGTATTATTGAAGCTAACTCAAAAACTACCAAAGCAAAGTTAATCAATTTTATATGGGACCAACTGTGATGTATACCCTCTCGAATAAAACAAAAAAAATCCAAATCGGTCCAGCCATCTTCGAGTAATCGGGGAACATACATGAAAAAGAAAAAAAAAAAAAAAAAAAGTTCCGACGAATTGAGAACCTCCTCCTTTTTGAAGTCGGTTAAAAAGTCGAAAAATAATGTAATATGTCACCATTCTAGTTGGAAAATGAGATGAAAAGAGGACATACCTAGGTGAACAGGAATAGGGACGTTTCCTGGGTAAAAAAAAAATCTATTTAGTCCGTCAGTCAGAAACTAAAAAAATATTACACGTATTTTTTGCTTTATCGTAATAATAAAAAAAAATACTTAGGTAAAACGCATTAAAATTGGGGAGTGGGAGCTCGCGACGTCATAACTATAACAAACTACGCATAAAACCTAACAACGAGTGACGTCATGCCACATTTTAACTCAATGTATCGCCGTAATCTTTTGATTACGTAAAAAAAAGAAAAATACCTGTCCAATATTTTTTAATAATCTACATGATAACAAAAAAAAAAATATGTCAACATTCCTATTGGAAAAACGCTGTGAGCAAGCATTGAGACGCCAGTTTATTTCTTCGTAGAGAAGGCTTAGGGTAATTATAAGCTAGGTATCAATATCAATAGTAACAAAATGATAATCCTTTTGACTATCAATTAGATGACATGACAAATGTTTGACAATCAACTGTTTTACTTCCACTGAAGCGGAACCCTAAATATTTGAGTCCCCAAAAAACATGGCTCCACATACTGACATAATGAGTAGTGAGTCATCGCCTTGAGGGTCTAAATTGTTGCGTTTAAGAAGTATACACACTGACCGAATGACTTTTACATAATGATTTTAAGGCTACCAAAGCTTAACAAGGTGGAGACGTTAATCGCGTCGCGCGACCCTATGGACGTCTGCAATATCTTAGGCATTGCAAGTGCGTGGCCATCTCCGAGAAAAAAATATCGTGTGCATGTAATGAGGACTACTAATCGACGTCAGGTGGCGCCACTGACACGACAGGTATAGAGAAATGTCAAATGACCGCGAAACCTATAGCTTTTTAGGGTTCCGTACCTCTAGAGGAAAAATGGAACCAAGGATAGGATCACTCTGTGTGTCTGTCTGTCCGGCTGTCACAATCAATTTGCTCCGAATCTAACGGACCGATTAGGTTGAAATTTGGTACTCATATAAATTTGTGACCCAAACACGGACGGGTAAAGTAAATAAATGAGTTTTGAATATAGGTCACTTTTGGGGGGCAAAAAAGAAAATTAAAAAAAAAAAAGTTTTGCAAACTATACCGTGTGATATATCAAATGAACGGGCTTACTATGAGGGTCACAAATATTTTTTTTATAATTAAAAAAAAAATGTTTTAAAGTTATTTAAGAAAATAGACGAAAATTGACCATTCCCCCTTTATCTCCGAAACTACTGAGTCTAAAATTAAAAAAAAAAAAAAAAAAACTGAATTTAGACATTTACCTGTAGATTACAGAAAAACATATAAGAAGACTGTGGTCTTAAAATAACATGGTAAATCTCTCAATATTGTGAGTACAAATTTACATTTTCAGTTGGAATTTATGGGAGAACATGTTTTTCAACTACAATGTTAAGTTTGTTCTTGGGGATATAAATTCGGTGGTCCGACAAGCACTAGGCTGGTTTTTTTTTTGTCGAAATAAACTCATTGTTTTAACTTTATTATGGACGAATCAAAGTACGCTGCAATGAAAGTTAATAAAATAAGATTAGAACTTAAAAAAGAGGAGCTAAAACCAGTGGAACAAAAGAAAACAAAAGAACAGAACAAAGGTACCACAAAAAAACAAAAAAACTAATTGAAAACCAGTTCCAAGGAAGCTAATAAATATTTTTTTGAATTGCAAGCTTAAAGATTCCAAAACAAAAACGTGGAACTTCTATGTACTCTAATCTACAAACTTTTGTTTGATGTTTGACAGATACCTTCCGTGCTAGTGGCGCCAACTGGTGGCCATAACAAAAGCCCTAGCAAGCGCTGATAATCAATACACGTTCCTTCCCTGTATAAGAACAGCTCTTTGCCCTGCAGTAGGACATTTAAACTGGTATCATTACGGACCATTAAAACGGAGATTACATTACCAAATCTTCGTCCACCGTCAGATGTGAAGCTAACATAACTAATCAAAATAATTGAGATGCAATCCTGCAGCCGAATTATTGAAGAAACGAAATTATGCCCAAATTCTAAAGGCTGGTTTAGACAGTGCAAGGCCAGGTCAACCGTAACAGGTAACCGGATGCAGCTGAATACCAGTATTTTACATGGAGCGACTACCTATCTACCTCCACAACCCAGTAACTGGGTAATACGATACCCCTTGGTAAGACTGGTTGTCAGACTTTGGGGCTTCTGACGACCCGTAACGACTGTCAAAGGTCCACGAATGACAGCCGGGACCAACGGCTTAACGTGCTTTCCGAGGCACGGAGGAGTCTCGGTATGTAAAGAATGGTCACCCATCCACGGACCAACCCCGGCAAGCGCAGCTTAACCTGATGGATCGACCCGTGCGGCTGTTATTACATAGCCACGAGCTACTATATAGCTATAAGACCTGAAATCGGAAAAAAAAATCAGCTGTTCCCTAGATTTTGACGAGTTATGCGAACGTAAATGTAGGGAGTAGCTGATTTTTTTTTTCGCGGTATGGTTTGGTCCCATAGTAAAAGTTGTTTGTTATCATGAGTACAATCATGTGTTTAAGTATCGGTCACTAATTACCTATCACCCTATATAAGGTAAAAATACAGCATGTCTTGTGAAATGTGTGCGTGCCAGCCTTAGGCACAGTTTTTTGCTAGCGAGAATCTGTCCGCCATTTTTATACGTCCACACTTGTAATAAATGATTAAATTAATTAATTAGTTATGCGCGATCAGTAGCTCACATCACATCTCACAATTTTTTTATCTGATGTGGCCTCTTTGAAACTCACGGCAAATTTAAAAACTCCGAAGTACACGCTGATGGCAGTTGTCACCGATAGCATTTATTAATTAATATGTTTTGTATAGCCAAAACAGCCAATCCAACGTTGCCTGACATATGAGCATGCAATGCAAGCAAGTCTACTGTCTGAGCATCAACTCGCACCGTGTAAACCAAGCATAAAGTCATCTCATGTAATAACCGCAGATCAACAAAAAAATGAAGATGGAGCGCCGCGAACATCAAAAGTGAAGCCACAAAACCGTGCTGCAAATAAAATATACGCTCACGCACACACATACAACTAAAACCACGCTCACCGCTCTTAGTAGGAGACGAGTCGTCGTCTAGTTATCATAGTTAAAAAATAGCCTTATTGTGTAGTGAAAACTTACAAAACAAAAGCAGATCACATAAAATGTCTCACGGAACTTTTCACTTGTAAGTACTTGAAATAACATCGTTTTTTTATTAAATAAACTATGAGTTTTAAGTTACTTGAAACAAAAACCCTCAACGAAAAAACGCAGTGACATAAAGTGCGAGGGTTGCCTTAATACGATTTAAAATTTCCCCATTCAATTATACATATTGAATATTACTCCCCAATTTATAGAAAAACAATTGAACAAATAACAACCCTTCGACACACACAGATAAAAAGGTGGCTTCACTTTTGAAGTTCGCGACGCTCCATCTTCCTTTTTTTGTTGATCAGAGGTAATAACTTAAGATGTAGTAACAAATGAGTTTGAGATGTAACAGCTAATTTTGATGGTGGAAAGAAGGATCGTAATAATTATGATGTAATTGATTTTAAGGATTAAATTGAGGAAATATGTGAGGTCTTTGACATATCCAACACCACACATATTTCAATCAAGAGGAAAGGGAACTCCCTGAGTGATGAAATCGGTTGATTCAATAATATTTGCATATTAATATTTAATCACACTAATATTATAAAGGCGAAAGTTTGTGTGTGTGTGTATATTTGTTACTTCTTCATGCTCAAACGGCTGGACCGATTTGGATGAAATTTGGTGTACAGATAGCTTATACCCTGGATTAACACATAGACTACTTTTTATCCCTGTCTACGGGGGTGAAAAGCGGTCTTTTATAAATTTCACATGTAATCTCAAATTGTCTTAAAAATCCTAAAAACGACGTGATGGATTTTAACACGGTGTTCTCCATTCAGATTATTTCTCAAGGAAGGTTTAAAACATGGACATCATCTGCGAGACTTTGCCCAACTATGTTGGGGTCAGCATCCACTTTAATCGGATTCAGAGGCCTTAAGGGGATGCGCTAAGGTAGACCGCGAAATTCAAATATTTTTACGTTTTTTGCAATTTGCAGGTCAGTGTCAGGTTGTATGTTGATCAAAATATGATACGCGGCAGTAAAACATATTTATTTATATAATTTTATCCATAAAAATCATCAATACATCTCTCTAAGTTTAATTTCGTGCAGAGTCGTTACGATTTCGTTCGTTCGACGAATCTGCACGAAATCTATTATTCAATTTAAAAACAAATTAAGACATCTTTTATTGGAAAAATGTTATTATATTCCTTAATGATAAATTGTAAGTTATTTGACATTGATATTTATTTAATTTTGACAATGTAATATCTTTTATTCCATTAATTATTTATGTGTGTTCTCAATTGTTAATGTTTTGCTTGTTTTTCTGTCGTAAGTTATGTTGTGTGTTGACTATTCTTTTTTTATAATAATTACTAATTATGTGAAATAATGTACCTACACCTTTAAGGTAGATTTTTGAGGAACGAATTATTTATTATTAAGATCTCATGTAAAATGTAACAAATATCACACCAATAAATGAATTTGAATTTGATGTGGTAGTCCAAAAAGAAGGATTTTCCCATTGATATAACCTTAATTTTTAGACTTTCAATCTCTTAAAGAGCAGCAATTCTATCAATATTTCGTCATTCTACAGGGTGTATCGGAAAAGTGTGGTCAAATAAAAAAGTGTGGTACAGACCATCAAACTGAACAACTTTCTCCTTGAGACCAACAACATAATCGACAAAAAAGCTTTTTTACAAAAAAATACAACCGACTTCCAAAAACAACACTACAAAGTGAAAAATAACTTTAATTTCGGAAGTCGGTGGCAAAAAAAGAAAATACATTTAACCAGACACCGACTTCCGAAATTAAAGTTATTTTTCACTTTGTAGTGTTGTTTTTGGAAGTCGGTTGTATTTTTTTGTAAAAAAGTTTTTATTTTTCACTTTATTCTAATACTACTACCTGCAAAACAAACTAGAACATCATCCATATAAAAGTGGGGAAAAAATACGTATTATTGAAGCTAACTCAAAAACTACCCAAGCAAAGTTAATCAATTTTATATGGGACCAACTTTGATGAATACCCTCTCGAATAAAACAAAAATTTTTCAAATCGGACGACTCTGTAAAAAGTTATGCGTGGTCATACATAAAAAAAAAAACAATATATATATACGTGTCGAATTGAGAACCTCCTCCTTTTTTTTCGTCGGTTAAAAAATATATCAGCTGTACCGTACAAAACTTCAATACCTACTGGAACCATGATAATAACCTTAACTTGTATACTTTCAATTACTTACATTAAAACGAGTAGCAATTTTATCAATATTTCGTCATTCTACAGATACTTAAGAGGCCATACACGAAATTATGCCGATTTCGCTGATTTACGTTTTTATTACTGTATTTCTATAAGTTTTATTTCAAGTATGAGCTACTTTTTTTTTTTTTTTATTTAATTTTGATTAATCGACAACCGGCAACTGTTTTGTGAATTTTTGCTGCAAGAGGTTTAGAATATCACATATTTACGAATCGTTTTGACGTTTAAAGGGTATGGAAAAACTACAATGTATTCTTGCGAAAATTGTCTACACAATGTATGACTCACTTTTTAACACTTTCATATAAAATTTTTGAGTAAAAAAAAATATTTTGCTTAGCCAAATTTTACAGAAAATGGGCAAAGAATTGCTTTTGATTTCGGCTACTAAGAACTCTCGTTCATAAAATTAAAACAACAGAAATAAGCTTCAGTTTAAAATCAATCCATTTTCTGAAAAAAAAAATGCAAAAAATTAAAAACATTTGGCATGAAACAATCTTTTACAACAACCTAATTCTCGCATTACAAACTCGACGCAAAATAAAAACGTAGCTCATTCATTAGATCATAATCAAAATGAACTTTCATGTTGTGCATTAAAACTTATAGAAATACACTATTTTTACCCGACTTCAAAAAAGGAGGTTCTGTATTCGACCCGTAAGTATGTATGTATATATGTATGTATGTATGTATGTATGTATGTATGTATGTATGTTTGTCCGCGATTTTCTCAAAAACTAATGAACCAATTTTGATGATTCTTTCACTATCATAATCTACATACTTTCAGGAAGGTTTTAGTATATAATATATTAGGTAATGATTCTTATGTACGAAGTTATGTGCATAAATGTGCTGTATCTCCGACATTTCTAAGCGGATTTTGTGATGATTCTTCTTTCCGTTCGTCTTGGGCTCATGTAATTGTCCCAATTGTATATTCAACTAAAAATGGAAAAAATAAATTTACTTTAAAAAAAGTAAAAACCGACTTCAAAACCTATAACAAATAAGACTTCAAAAGCTGTTAAATTTTTTTTTTAAGTTATTTTATTTGTTTTAGGTTTTGATGTCGGTTTTTACTCATTTTAAAGTAAATTAATAACTATAAAATCACGTCTGTAAAATCACGTAAATCAGCGAAATCAGAAAAATTTCGTATACGGCCTCTTAAGTGCACAGTAGTGACACAATTTACTATTTTATTGAACCAATGACGTATAATTAGTGGGATCATTACAACCAATTACATTGCCTTGTTCATAACAGAACTAATAATATTATGCCTTCAAGCTAGTATATGTAACTATTAAACTAGATTACCTAGACGTTTTACTACACAACAGTAATTGTCAACACAGCAAGTCTTTACAAAAACTAGCTCTAAGGAAGTGTCAACTCAATAGCTTTGCAAAAACTGTGGCGATTCTTGACATGCGATTGTATTTGCTTGCAGAAGTAACTCGTTACGCATAATTATATTTTTCTTTTTGTTTAGTGTTGGCAACAGATTAACGAGAATTTTAACTAATTTCACGGTTATAAGATTCAAGGCAATTAGCAGGTTAAACCTTCCGCCAAATAACAGTGCATTAAAATTCGTTGACGTGACGCCTTGTATCAAAACAATCTCAAACTCAAAGCATTTATTTCAAATAAACCAATTACAGGCACTTTTGAATTGTCAAGGCATCGGTCAGTCAGAAAGATGAAGCTAGTTGCCCATTCCAAAGCTTAGTAGGTCCCTATGGAGAAGAACGGGCTAGAAACTCCACGGACACTCTTTTTAATCAAAATATTGGTTACATCGTTCATGTTGAAAATATACATGTGAGAACAATGTAGAAAGACGTGCACGTTAAAGTTACACGTGCACGTGGCAGCTAAGAGACGACCAGTCCCAACTTACCGCGCCCGTTCACGAACATGACGCATGGATCAGCACCAATTAGCTCAACCATTTTGAAGGAAACTTAATGATCCAACACACACGCCACCACCAGCGAGACATTTGAGTGAGCATGACATACTCTCAAGCGCCAGGGCACATTCAAGTCAGTAATCAGCAATGTATTCCAATGTTTAAAAACGATACGAATGTTAAGGCTGTGTCGCTTACACGATCAAAACAAACGTATCACGGTAAAGGCGTCCTTGACACGTGCTTGTGGCATGTTTTTTAGGGTTCCGTACCTCTTCGTTGTCCGTCTGTCTGTATGTCAGCTGTCAAGACCCTTTTCCCAGGAACGCGTGTAGGTATCAAGGTGAAATTGATATCAAATATGAAGGTCTTATGGTCCCTTGGAGCTCTTAAAAAATCAAGCTTCGAAGTCAACGCAGTAAAAACATACATACAACATAAGCTACATATTTTAATACTCGCAAGTAAATCAAAACCTATAGGGTACTTCCCGTTGTCCTAGAATCATGAAATTTGGCAAGAAGCGAGCTCACACAGTACAAGTAAAGGAAAAAGTCAGGTCAATTCTAACTTATCAAAATCAAAAATGTTTTATTTCCTTATTACACTTTGTACAGTATACAGTTGGTGGCGTCTCCTTTTAAGCATATAAATGCCTGTGCCAGGAGGCGCCGCTCTTTTATATCGTGCAAGTAGTGTAAACATGCAACGAAACAAAGGGTTATGAATTACTTATTCTATAAGTTTACTACTATTAGTCTGTTGGTAAATGTGTGTGTGTGTACTTATGGAGTTGTATTGCTGATTCTAATGATTATAATTCTGTAAAGCCATATTAGCTACGGCCGCGAATCATATTTCATTCAACATACAACCTGACAGTGACCTGCAAATTGCAAAAAACGTAAGAAAATTTTAATTTCGCGGGCTAACTTAGCGCATCCCCCTTAAGAAGAAAGAACCTATTCAATTTAATTTAATGTGTTACCAAATCCTAAGACACATGATATCATTGATCAGTATTATTTTCATACAATCTCAACAACAAAGATTGTCACTTCACTGAATAATTCAAATAAATAGCAATACACTACAAACTCAAAAATTATTTGTCCACAGAGTAACCCACCAAAGAATGCCATAAAACCAAAGATGGCGGCATCAAAAACTATCCTCCTCCTTATAATCACAAACTTCATTATCGCTCACACACAAGACTTAACACCAGAAGAAATAAAAACAGTTAAAGAAAGTGAAGAATTACCAGAGGACTCAACAGTTCCCATCGAAGATGAAGAATTTAGTACTACAACAGAATACAATATGACAGACGAAGATGGATATCCGAAAAATGCTGAACCGAATACTATAGAAACTTCAACAGATGAAACAAGTCTTGATATCACAGGATCCAGTTCAAACAGTGTCGTTGATGACGCAGAGAAGATAATACATTCTAATCTGAGCAATAATATTGACACTGTATCGAAGGTAAATGAAAACAACAGGGCTAGTCAGTTAGGATGAGAATCCTTTGAAATTAGTTATGAGAGCTATTGGAAATGTTCTCAATGGCAGGTTGAGAGTGAAAACATGGTGTGGATTAATGATAATATTTTGTTTTATGTTATGCCTTCTTTTATTAATTGCGTTAGGCGATAATGAGTTGTTTAAGGCGGCTATTTATATACTATGGTAGACAAAGCCTTGTCTAGTAACCATTACTATCCACAGCCCGAATTCACACACTGCTGGCCTCTTTTTGTCAGTCTCTTTGACACTTCAATCATTAGAAATTAATCGAGGGAGCGTCAGAGGACGAACGTTCGTCAAATCAACTTTAACTTTACCTGGCAACGTCGTATTTCTAGAGGTTTTTCGTGATTATTTCATTAAATTTAAATCAAAGCACAATTTTCTTTGACAAATTCTTAGATCGTTGTTATTTATAAGTATGTATGCAATTGTTTGACAGTTATTTTGGAAATTACTCTTAGAAAATAGAAAATAATTGACAATATATCATTTATTAAGAGTCAATCAATCTGCCTAGCCTTTTCCCAACTATGTTGGGGTAGGCTTCTAGTCTAACCGGATGTAGCTGAATACCAGTATTTTACATGGAGCGACTGCCTATATGACCTCCACAACCCATTAACCGGGTAATACGATACCTCTTGGTGAGACTGGTTGTCAGACTTTCGGGCTTCTGTCGACCCGTAACGACTGTCAAAGATCCACGAATGACAGCCGGGAGCAACGGATTAACGTGCTTTAAGAGTAAGTTCCAAAATAACTGTCATAAAATAGCATACATACTTATAAATACCAACGATCTAAGAATTTTTCAGAGGAAATTGTCCTTTGATTTAAATTTAACGAAATAATCACGAAAAACCTCCGTGGGAACAATAAAGATTTCAATTCGATTATTTTTACTATAATATAATAATTATGAGGATGATGTGTAGAATGTCTGCAGGACTACAAATAAAGTAATATTTTTAATCAACGCAATTTCAGACTGAAACGGTGCCAATGCAAGCCACAACGAGGGCGATGGAGGAGGAACCGTCACCAAAGATGAAGGAGTCAGAAGAAGAGGAAGTTGAAGTTCTTGGCCAAAGGAATCCTAAGGCTGATACTGGTAGGATGGCAAATATAACTTCATAATTAACTGATTGATAGTAACTAAATTGGATTTTACATTTTTGGTGGTGCAGTGTGTTAAGGACGCTGTTACAAATGGGTAGTCAAATCATTACTTTTTTACACAACAGCATGTTTATTAAATAAAATGCTTTGCATTCTTAAAATGTTTTTTGGCCAAACTGTTGATACTCGTAGATGTGCATGGTACGATTGTGAACTATAAATATAATTTTAGATAGGTACAGTTTCTCAATAAATGTACCGAAATAAAAATTTTCACTACGGTACATTTATTGAGAAAATGTACTTATCTAAAATTATGTTTACTATTCAGAATCATACCATGCACATCTATCAACAATTCGGCCTAAAAACATTTTCAAAGCATTTTATTTTACTCTTCAGGTGATACAATATACTAATTTAAAAACCCAAAACCCCAGGGGGAGGGGGGTTAGTTGCGAACCCAAGGGTTCATAACTACTTAGGATGATTTTTTTTCCATCGGATGATGTTTTTTTATTTATTTATTTATTTATTTATTAAAACTTTATGCACAAGTAAAAAAATACTGTACAAAGGCGGACTTAATGCCTGAGGCATTTTCTACCAGTCAACCTTAGGGTGATGCAGAGAGAAAACATGGCAGGTGCAGCATAAGGGATAGATAACTCGAAAAAGAATAAATACTAATAAATAAATACATATATACATACATATAAACAGAATAAACTTTGTCAAGAGAAATAACGATAGGTAGAGGAGAAAAAGAATCCAGCAAGAATCAGCGCTGAAGTGATTCTGCCAACTTTATACGAATATGTTCACGAGCCTTCATTTTGAACGATAGCTGACTGGTTGCCATCCTGATGTTCAGAGGGAGCGCATTCCAAAGAAATACCGCCTGGACAAAGAAAGAAGAATGAATAAAACCAGAGCGGTGAGAAGGACATCGTAGAAGACGATTGTTGGTTGAACGAAGATTTCTACTATGGGCAGAGCACAAGTATTGAACATGGGAAGTCAGATAAGAAGGAGAAGTAGGTTTATTTAGTATGGAATACAACATAGACAGAGCCCTCAGCTCTCTGCGCTGACGTATGGGTAACCATTTTAAAAGCAATCGGTGCGCAGACACATGATCATACTTACGAAGATTGAAGACGAATCGAATGCAGTTATTTAGAAGGCTTTTTTACGTTTATATATATAATATATAAGCTTATATACCTATTATATAAAGGGATTTTCCTTATGCACACATGGGGTGCAGAAAGCCATCAAGGAGTAAACATACTTTTGTGTAAAAAAATAATGATTTGACTACCCATTTGTAACAGCGTCCTTAAGAAGTGTTAAATCTTTCAATTTGGCGTGTCCTTCAAGGCACATACACGTTCCCGTGTATCCTCCAATAGTAAATACATCAACTTAATACGTAAACAGTCTGACAGCCAGTCTCACAGTCCGCGAGGCCTAAGCTAGGCTTTGCATTTGTGTGAGTGCACATACATAGTGTAGGTGTGACGTCTGGCCAAGAGCGCGACGCGTCCTTTGCTTGGTTTAACACCAGTTTATACTGCATTTTGGCAATCGGCCTGAGGCGCGGTGCGTCCCTCGCGCGACGCAACGCCTCTTCTTTGGTGATCCCTCACACAAATGCAAAGCTCAGCTTAGGCCTCGCGGACTGTACCAAGGGGTATCATGTTACGGGATAAAAAGTAGCCTGTGTTAACCAAATCGGTCCAGCCGTTTGAGCGTGAAGAAGTAACAAACATACAAACACACACTCACAAACTTTCGCCTTTATAATATTAATGTGATAAGTAGGATTTAAACTTGAACGCTTGAATAGATATATTAAGTTGTAATTCTCCACCTTTATGAAATGTAATTATTAAAACGACCCTAATTCCTTCCAGATTCAAAAACACCAATAGACAAACGCAACTTCGACTCCCACACCCCGAACCTAAAACCTCAGACCACCCGATCCGTCGTCAGAGGATGGCTACAAGACTGCTGGGTGCGGCCCCCTGCTGGTATCATGGTGCCCTTACGAGCGGCAGCACTGGCGAGGGCGTTGGCAGTATGGAGTGATCTGACTGTACCAGCACTGAATCTGACACATGTGCTCGTCATGGGGTATGATTCTAATGGTAAGTGTAGCTTATCGGTGTTTTTAATTAACCTATAACTTCCTTACGTATATCTCAGCCAACTAGCTTAAGAGGGTCCTTCCCGGTCCGACTATCGTCAACGCGAGTATGGTCACAGATTCATACAGATGGGACACTCCGCAGTTTAGGTATGAAGCTAAAAGTACGCGGCGGGCTCATCTCACTGGGTTAATTCAGTGTAGGCTGCCGCGCACCGGCCGGCTCGCACGTTAGTTCGATACTCACTCACGCGCCGCGTCATAGTAGAAGACAACCCTAACGAGTCAGAAGGTATGAGAGTTACGCGATAGAAAAACTGTAGGTAATGAAGGGTTGTGTGAATTGAATTGCCCGTTATTGCATAGTAGCAAGTCGCTTTTTATTTAAATGATTTTGCGGAGTGTCCCATCTGTATTAATCTGTGGTATAGTCGAAAAGCTTGTTGTTTCATCCAGCGCAAATGAGAACTACTAACGAGGAAGTGAGAACGCGATAACATGGAACGCAAAATAGTGTTCGGAAATTTCATAAAACTTGTTCCAGGAAATACGAGCTTTTTGAGTAACCCTTAAAAGTTTGTGAAATAAATGTTTGTCATTTAGACTCTCCATTACATGTGCAAAGTTTTAACGACGATGTTTTCTTTGCATTTACAATTTATGAGTACATTATGAACGGCCAAAGTTCAGGTAAAATTTGTGCAAAAAGGCAGATTTTTGGATGCTTATATTGAATTTGCTTCTCCAATTTTTTTTTTTTTTTGCTTTCGTAGAAACTTAGATATAGTGCACAAGATACTTATTAGTTTAAAAAAATCAAAGAAAGATGTGTTAAAACACCACATTCACGTACAAGCGTTTGTATGGAAAGTATAACGGGTTCGCCGCCCTGAAGGGGATACAACGATAATTTTGTGTTTTTAAAATTCCTATAAAATCAAATGATTAACCAAATTATTTGTTTTTGACTATATTGTCTACTGCTGTACTAAAACATGATTACTTACTTGAAATTATTAAGATAAAAATATTTATATATAGTATATTGACTCCGTGATAAGGCCTGTCGTACTTTATGGATCGGAATGCTGGGCAGTGAAGAAGACGGATGAAAAAAGATTGCATGCAGCGGAGATGAGAATGTTGAGATGGATGTGTGGAGTGACGAGAAAGGATAAAGTTAGAAATGAGTATATAAGAGGAAGTTTGACAGTGGCGCCAGTAACAGAAAAGTTGAAAGGATATCGTTTGGCTTTGTATGGGCATGTGATGAGGAGGGAGCAAACGCATGTGACTAAAAGAGTGATGAATATACATGTTGATGGATGGAGAGGGAGAGGAAGGCCAAAGAAAAGATGGATGGATTGTATGAGGAATGATATGAAAGAGAAGGGAGTGAATGATAGCGTGACGGTTGACAGGGGAGAATGGAAGAAGAAAACGTGTTGCGCCGACCCCACGTAACACAGGATAAGGGCAGGAAGATTGACTTAGGAGACTGAAGTTGTCTTAGTCAAGGTTACAAGATTCAATCTTTTGCATATAAAGAGCACTTGTATAACTCAAGCTTGGAAAATACCCAACAAACATAAATGTTTTTATAACCTTCACATTAAGTGTCAATTAGTTGAGTAAATAAACATTATTGATGTCCAATATCTTTGTGTAAAGATCTAATTAGAATGATGAGTAATATCAAAAAAAAAAAACATTATTTTCCATCCGTTTTATATCCCTCTGCCTCTCGAAGACAACGTTAACCCGTTGGTCCCGGCACACATTTGTAGATCTTTGACAGTCGTTAGAGTTAGTCAGAAGCCCGAAAATGAAACAACCAGTCTTACCAAGGGGTATCGTGTTACCCAGTTACTGCATGGGTTGTGGAGGTCAGATAGGCAGTCGCTCCATGTAAAATACTGGTAATCAGCTGCATCTGGTTAGACTTTAAGTCGACTCTAACACAGTTGGGAAAAGGCTAGGCTTGCAGACTGATGATGATTCTAGTACAGTCAAATTCATCATTATCTGCCTAGCCTTTTCCCAACTATGTTAGGGTCTGGTCTCCACAACCCAATTACTGGGTAATACGATACTCCTTGGTAAGACTGGTTGTCAGACTTTCGGGCTTCTGACGACCCGTAACGATTGTCAAAGATCGACGAATGACAGCCGGGACCAACGGCTTAACGTGCTTTCTGAGGCACGGAGGGGTCTCGGTATGTAAAGATGGTCACTTATCCACGGACCAACCCCGGCAAGCGTAGCTTAACCTGATGGATCGACCCGTGCGGCTGTTATTACTTAGCCACGAGCTCCTTCTGAGTTACAGAACCTAGAACTTGCCACTGGCCTAGAACTTGGCCACTTTGACTATGTAAGGTTTTAATATTAAGATCTTAATGTACCCTAGACTCAGAAATAAATAAATCTATCTATCTATCTATCTACAATCACGATCTTACTAATATAACTACCAGTCGGATTCGAAAGATTATTTTTGCATTTGATAGGTCATTTCTTGAGGAAGGTTATTTAACATCACGCTACCACACTTAGGAGATGAGCAAAAAGAAAAACTGTCAAAAAAAACGCTAAGCGAAAACGAAGCAATAACACGGGCGGGCGATGAAACTGAGGGAGTTTTATAAAAACTTTTTTACAAAAAAATACAACCGACTTCCAAAAACAACACTTCAAAGTGAAAAATAACTTTGATTTCGGAAGTCGGTGTCTAGTTAAATGTATTTTAAATTAAAGTTATTTTTCACTTTGAAGTGCTGTTTTTGGAAGTCGGTTGTATTTTTTTGTAAAAAAAGTTTTTATTTTTCACTTTTTAGTTGTGGTACCTACCTCACACAAATTCTAATACCACTACCTGCAAAACAAACTAGAACATCATCCATATAAAAGTGGGGAAAAAATACGTATTATTGAAGCTAACTCAAAAACTACCAAAGCAAAGTTAATCAATTTTATATGGGACCAACTGTGATGTATGCCCTAAGGTTCCCACGAATTGAGAACCTCCTCCTTTTTGAAGTCGGTTAAAAATGTAGCTGTTATTTTAGAATATTGTGTATCTAACGACTTCCATGCGAACAAAGTCGCAGGCAGAAGCTATTAAAGATATTTGTCACAAGCTATAATTAAAACACTAAGAAATACTATAAAAACTATAAAACCTTTGTTGTTCTACGTGTGAAGGACACTTTATGTCCTGTCGGTGTTACGTTGAGAGTTCCGGGTTCGATGTCAGAGTCGCTACTTTGTAACCAAGTGGGTCATAGTACGAAGTTAGTTTCATCAAAGTACAAAGCTGTCATTCGTGGATCTTTGACAGTCGTTACGGGTCGTCAGGAGCCCGAAAGTCTGACAACCAGTCTTACCAAGGCCCACAAGCAGACCTCGACCTCGGTTGACCTCCTGGTTGCTGGTTGTGGGTGGTGGGTGATTGGTTGTCAGATAAGCAGTCGCTCCATGTAAAATACTGGTATTCAGCTGCATCCGGTTAGACTGGAAGCCGACCCCAACATAGTTGGGAAAAGGCTAGGCAGGTTGATTGAGAACAAAGTTAGTTCTAAGTTATATGGTAAATAATAATAGTTTATTTTGTCTTTGAGAATATAATTTCAAGTAGAGCGGATTTCTCACACCCGTCTAGAGTTCGTCATCATCATCTTCCTGCCCTTATCCCATGGTACGTGGGGCTGGCGCACCACGTTTTCTTCTTCCATTCTCCCCTGTCAACCGTCACGCTATCATTCACTCCCTTCTCTTTCATAACATTCCTCACACAATTCATCCATCTTTTCTTTGGCCTTCGTCAGCCTCTCCATCCATCAACACGTATATTCATCACTCTTTTAGTCACATATAACCCGTCTAGAGCTCGTGTAAGCTGAAATAACGTACCCCACTGCCGCATATACGTATTTAAGGGGATACATCGATAAATTTCTGTTTTTAATGTTCCTATAAAACCAAATGTATATGGTGAATTCATTTGGATTTTGCGTAGGTGTTATAATTGACTATATTGTCTACTGCTGTACTAAAACGGAAACAAGACTTCTTGAAATTTTTTCGATAGAAAAAAAATCCAAAGTAGCACCGTCTATTTTCTGTTTTATACGATTAAACGTAAACAGTTCCTTATTGTGCAGTAAAATTTGCTTAAAATCAAAGGTATTTAAATATGTTAAGAACGTACTAAGCTAAAAATTGATTTAAGTATAGCATTTTGTCATAAATCTGCTTTTAGACGAAGCGCGGTCTATGTGTTTAGTTCCGGTGCGCGTAAGAGCCATAACGCCATTTTAAAAACGAAAATTATTTTGCTTCGAACTGTCAAGTTACTGAATACGATTAAAAGTCCAACTATAGTACTTACCTTGTTTACTATCTCAGTATAGTATATTATTCGACTTTAAACTTCACATTTTCATGTTGGATTATATTCGAACGCAATGTGAATTGTTAGTGAATAAAAAATTGAATAAATTATTTTTTTTTTAAATATAAGTATGTATTACTTACCTAACTTAAGAGTAGCAACAGCCAGAAAAAACATCAGAACTTACCTGCAACAAAAATAATAAGAAAAATTAATAATATAATAACAGTGATTAACATATATAATACACTTAAATTTAATAAATTCATGCACAAAACGTATATATTTTTGCGAGACTACACCATTGTCTAAAAAAAACTGTGAAAATGTTAAAATTCATGCAGTATTAAAGGCACAATTTTATAAAGTCTTATTTTTTTATTTTAACACAAAAAGTATAAGTAGGTACTGCATACAAATTCGAAATTCACACAATGGGGAAGGCAACTGTCAAAATGGCGCTGTCATAGCTAGTTCCCAACACAAGCTAATAATACAAGGCGTGAGGTGGTTTCATTTTATTTTTGTGAAAATGACGCGTTGTTGTGTTCATAAATACTCCGAAATTGGAGCCCACCATTTCTCGAGAGACCCCTAAAAATAGAAGATTGTGAATTAATGCTATTCGTAAAGATTAAAAAAAAAAATAAACATAGTTCGAAATATATTGAAAAAAATCTTTAATTTACTTATACTTTGACAAGTTTAAGACATTGATTGTCGTTGATTTGAGTTTGCAACTTGAATTTGAACGTATTTAGTCGACTTAAAAAGGAGGAGGTAAGGGTAATTTTACTCATAATTATGAACAACTTTTACTATGGGACCAAACCTAAAATCACGAAAAAAAAATCTGCTGTTCGAATTATGTGAACATAAATGAACTGAACAGCTGATTTTTTTTTCGCGATTTCAGGTTTGGTCCCATAGTAAAAGTTGTTCATAATGATGAGTACAATGACCCCTTAAAAGATTGCCACTGTTTACACCCCTGTATATAATATGTTAGTATGCTTGTATTTTTTTATTACGAGAATTGACGTTCTTTTCATCCAGAAAATTCATACTTCTACACGTTCTGGAGTCAATTAACTGATGAAAATGAATGGAAAAACAGACGGTTTAAAGTTCGATACAATCAGAAGATGTAAACAAGTAATCAATAACTAAATTAATCCTTTATTAAACCGTGTGCTTATGAAAACAATAACGTAATTAGTCATATGCAAGCGTGCACGTGGCTTCGTTTTTACATAGCACTAATTTCATATAAAACAAACAATCTGCCTAGCCTTTTCCCAACTATGTTGGGGTCGGCTTCCAGTGTAACCGGATGCAGCTGAATACCAGTATTTTACATGGAGCGACTGCCTATCTGACCTCCACAACCCAGTTACTGGGTAATACGATACCCTTTGGTAAGACTGGTTGTCAGACTTTCGGGCTTCTGTCGACCCGTAACGACTGTCAAAAATCCACGAATGACAGCCTGGACCAACGGCTTAACGTGCTTTCCGAGGCACGGAGGAGTCTCGGTATGTAAAGATACAACCCCGGCTAGCGTAGCTTAACCTGATGGATCGACCTGTGCGGCTGTTGATAGCCACAAGCTCCTCGTACCTTGTTTTTTTGAGACCATACCTTGTTTACAATACTTCTAGAAATTATACAAGATGATGGTGTATTAAAAATAATTGACTATTAATGATGATAATGATTGATTGATTGATGAATAATAATGACGTTTGCGCGTGCGTACTTGCGTGTACTATAGCGGCTATAGAGAATACTAAGAAGCCAAAATAGTACATCTGCCGATTCATCATCAGCCCAGCCCTTTCCAATCTATGTTGAGAACGGCTTCCAGTCTAACCGGATGCAGCTGAATACCAGACTACAAATCTGACCTCCACAACCCAGTTACTGTTGTCTCCCTCCCATGTCTCACCGCTCACATACCTCAGGCGGTGACTAGCACTTGCGCGCTCACTATACGGCCTGAGCTGTTCTCATATCGTTTTTTTTTCAGTATACGAGAAAATAAAACAACGACTTTATTTTAAAGAATACACACATAAACTCACGCCTTCTTCCCAAGGGGGTAGGCAGAAACTACAGAACGCCACCTGCTACGATCCTTACATACTCTTTTGCCTCGTTCAATCAATAAATCTGCCGAGCCTTTTCCCAATTATGTTGGGGTCGGCTTCCAGTCTAACCGGATGCAGCTGAATACCAGTATTTTACATGGAGCGACTGCCTATCTGACCTCCACAACCCAGTTACTGGGTAATACGATACCCTTTGGTAAGACTGGTTGTCAGACTTTCGGGCTTCTGACGACCCGTAACGACTGTCAAAGATCCACGAATGACAGCCGGGACCAACGGCTTAACGTGCTTTCCGAGGCACGGAGGAGTCTCGGTATGTAAAGATACAGCACCGGCAAGCGTAGCTTAACCTGATGGATCGTTCCGTGCGGCTGTTATTACTTAGCCACGAGCTCCTCAGCGTTCTTTTAAAGATTATATTTCAATCATAAATATGTTTTCAACGTCATAATGGAATATTTACGTATTTCTTTATTTAATGGTATTTAACAGAGTACAAACAATTGGTCATGCACAATTGTCATTTAAATCATATACAGACATATTTTTACAGACAATGTGTGTTATTCTGTCTGTCATATTTCATTAGGGCGGTGTTACACTTGACTTGGCTTGGCTAAGGATGGGACTAGCTTTTTTTTTTTTTTGTTTTCGGGGGGAAACCTTCAAAAGGCGCCCGGGCTTTGGGGAAAAGACCGGGGAGTGTGGGATTTTTACCTCACTAAAACCACCCCGGTGGTCATCATCTGCACATGGAAAGGGTACCGTTACCTCTAAAAAAGGGAAGGGACTAGCTAGACTTCATCAGTCTCCTGCCCTGATACGTGGGGTCGGCGCAACACGTTTTTTTCTTCCATTCTACCCTGTCAGCCGACACTATCATTTTGCCTACCGTTTTCCCAGCTATTTTAGGGTTGGCAGCTGAATACCAGTATTTTACATGGAGCGACTGCATATCTGACCTCCACAACCCATTAACTGGGCAATACGATACCCCTTGGTAATAGGATCACGCGTGTGTCTGTCTGTCTGTCCGTCTGTCACAGCCAATTTGCTCCGAATCTAATGAACCGATTAAGTTGAAATTTGGTACACATATTGATTTCTGTGACCCAAACACGGACAAGTAAATATATGAATTTTGAATATGGAGGTCACTTTTGGGGGCAAATAGGAAAATTAAAAAAAAAATGTTTTGCAAACTATACCGTGTGACATAATATCATCTCTCAGTATTGTGAGAAAAAACTTACCTACATTTACAGTTAGAATGTATTTGAGAACATGTTTTTCAACTACAATATTAAGTTTGTTCTTGGGATAAATTCAAACCAACTACGGAACCCTTCATTCTGCGTGGTCCGACACGCACTTGGCCGGTTTTTCCGTTAATTTTCATTTATTTTAATGTAACATTACATTGTCTTTACGCAGCACTCCATTTGTGTAAAAACAGCAAAATAAAAAAAAACCAGCAATGGATGTTGAAATACTCTAACGAACGACGGGTGAAATCAGCTGTTCACTTTCTGCCTAGCTACAGAGTTCATCGAACTCACCGCATACATATTACCTACCCCTCCCAACCAGTAGCAGACGCTCCGATTTGTGCACAAAAACACAAACAAATCAGATGTATTGGATTCCCATAAATCAATCTGCCTAGCCTTTTCCCAACTATGTTGGGGTCGGCTTCCAGTCTAACCGGATGCAGCTGAATACCAATATTTTTACATGGAGCGACTGCCTATCTGACCTCCACAACCCATTAACTGGGTAATACGATACCCCTTGGTAAGACTGATTGTCAGACTTATCGGGCTTCTGACGACCCGTAACGACTGTCAAATATCCACGAATAACAGCTAGGACCGACGGCTTAGCGTGCTTTCCGAGGCACGAAGGAGTCTCGGTATGTAAAGATGGTCACCCATCCACGGACCAACCCCGGCAAGCGTAGCTTAACCTGACGGACCGACCCGTGCGGCTGTTATTACTTAGCCACGAGCTGGATTCCCATAACGTTCCTGAAATAATTTCAAGTGCCGGTTATCGTATGATATACTGAATTCACCCCATCAGTCTGCGGAGGGCTGTTTACACTGTAAAACCACACCCTAAGAAATTGACATTCTATATTGACAAATGAATAGAATTCTTTACAATAATTAATAATTAACTTGGAAGTATCCTTCAGATTATTTTTGAGAGTTTTGCACCTAGTGACAAGCGTAACTAAAATTATGAATACCGTTATTGATTTAAATAAAGCTGGTTTTTTTTAAACAATGATTTTAGTTTAATTTTAACTAACAAAACAAATGTGGACAGTTATTTTGGTCTATAAAGACGAAAAATTAATACCTGTACGTAATTACATCTATAAATCAACGCAATCTATAAGAAGTCCGTTTGGACAGCTGTCAAAATACTTTGTGTAGTGATGGGGGAAAAAAAAAAGGTTGCTTTAAAAACCGATTCTCGAGACACATCGGTTCATCTTAGAGTTTGTAATCGACAATTTATCAACATGATTCCCGAAGTATGCCTCATTTTATTACACGTTATACTATCTACGTACTACAGACATTTTACATCATATACTTAGGTACACTTTACATTTATTAATACATGTATATATCATACTTCTATGATTTTGCATTAATATTTTGCGAATCGGTCTAAAACGATTTGCTTTCTTTAATTTTCATTGTTATGACTAATATAACTAATACATACGTATGTATGTATTAGTAAATAATAATAATAATAATTATGATTGTTTACTGAATAACTGTATAGTTATTCAGTAAACAATCATAATTATCTATAAAACACAATATTTGGACTAACATATTATATTGATAAAAATAATTTAAATTATATAAATCAAAAGTAACCTTCATAGACTAAGCTAGTAATAAACTCTATGAGAGAAAATTTGGAAGAAAAAGTAATGATAGCTTGACAGCCTGACATAAGTGTCATAACAATGAAAATTAAAGAAAACAAATCGTTTTAGACCGATTCGCAAAATATTAATGCAAAATCATTGAATGTTAAGTGTAAGTATATGATGTAAAATATCTGTAGTACGTAGATAATATAGAATAGAATAGAATAGAATAGAATACTCTTTATTATGCACACCATTTAAATACTAATACTATAACGTACGAGTTTGTAATATTTAGCAGTTATTATTACATAACTACAGTCTGATTTTTAATTGGACGGAATTCTGACAGCTGTAATTTTTTGACACTTCAGATATCCTAAACCTTTTCTGTCTTGTCCTTTTTAACCGACTTCAAAAAGGAGGAGGTTCTCAATTCGTCGGAACCTTTTTTTTTTTTTTTTATGTATGTTCCCCGATTACTCTAAGATGGCTGGACCGATTTGGATTATTTTTGTTTTATTCGAGAGGGTATACATCACAGTTGGTCCCATATAAAATTGATTAACTTTGCTTTGGTAGTTTTTGAGTTAGCTTCAATAATACGTATTTTTTCCCCACTTTTATATGGATGATGTTCTAGTTTGTTTTGCAGATAGTGGTATTAGAATTTGTGTGGGGTAGGTACACAATTAAAAAGTGAAAAATAATAAAAACTTTTGCAAAAAAATACAACCGACTGCCAAAAACAACACTACAAAGTGAAAAATAACTTTAATTTCGGAAGTCGGTGGCAAAAAACGATAATACATTTAACTAGACACCGACTTCCGAAATTAAAGTTATTTTTCACTTTGTAGTGTTGTTTTTGGAAGTCGGTTGTATTTTTTTTGCAAAAAAATTTAATATAAGTTATATAAATGACAAAAAAAATGTTTTGTCCGTCATATACTTGTTTCTTATTCATAATCAAAAGATTACGGCGATTCATCGAGTTAAAATGTGGCATGACGTCATTCCTTACTAGATTTTATACGTAGTTTTTTTTTATATTTGTGACGTAGCGAGCCCCCACTCTCCAACTTTTGTCTAAGTATTTTTTTATTAATATGATAAAGCAAAAAATAATATTTTTTTATTATCCGACAGACGGACGAAATAGTTTTTTTTTTTTTTTTTTGTCTCGTGTTGGCACGAGATTTAATCATCTCATGTCGGTCAAAACAATAGCAAATCAAGATTATTATGGTACAAGAGCTGACTCGCAAGAGACTCGAAAATTCTCTACAAGGTTTATTGCAATAACTGAAAACCAAAAAGAGGTCACTGTACTCATCATTATGAACAGTGAACACCTATTACAACTGAGCCAACTCTTAAATCGTGAAAAAAATAATGTCTCCTACAATTTGCCGAATTATGCGAAATGTATGGAGTAAATAAGTCAATCGCATAAGGTAATAAAACTAGTCATGACAGTTATAATGGAGATAGAAGGAACATCGAAGTGTGGTTTAGCTCGGAGTGTAAGTGAAAAGGCGTTATGGCTGTCTGTCTCTAAATTGACGCGCGAGATAGAAAACTCACGCGCACCGGAACTAAACGCGCTACGTTTAATTGTAGATTTCTAATAAAATGCTATACTTAAATCAATTTTTAGCTTAGTAAGGTTTTAATATATTCAAATACCTTCAATTTAAAGCTTATTTTACTGCACAATAAGGAACTGTTTACGTATAATCGTATAAAACAGAAAATAGACGGTGCTACTTTAGAATTTTTTCTATCGAAAAATTTTTAGACAATAGTCAAATGTGAGGAAAGTTTTGAGTATGAATATCGATGGCTATAAGAGTAGGGGAAGACCAAAGAAACGATGGATGGATTGTGTGAAAGATGACATGGCTAGAAAGGCGGTGACTACCGAGATGACGAATAATAGAGAAGTATGGAAAAAAAGGACATGTTGCGCCGACCCCAAATAGATTGGGATAAGGGCAGGAGAATGATGATGAGTCAAATAACACATATAGAAAATCCAAATGATTTAACCATATACTTACATTTACACAAAAACACAAAATTTATCGATGTAAGTATCCCCTTAAAAGTGGTAGGTACTTAAACACAGAACCAACCGATCTTGGGAAAGGCACAGCACCGACCTTGTATATAAAATAATTATGTAATGTATCGCGTCACGCCCCAGTTGCTGCTAACTTAAGCACCATTAGCAAAAACTTGGTGTTTGTTAAGTAAAAAAACTAGTTTGTAAGCGTGAGTCGATCGATAGTCAGATAAACAGATAGCTGTATTTGAATAAACCGCGTCGAAAGATGTCCATCCGTTTGGAAGAAGCAATGCTGCAGACGAGGCTTAAAATAAAAACTTTTTTACAAAAAAATACAACCGACTTCCAAAAACAACGGTGTCGGTGTTAAATGTATTTTCGTTTTTTGCCACCGACTTCCGAAATTAAAGTTATTTTTCACTTTGTAGTGTTGTTTTTGGAAGTCGGTTGTATTTTTTTGGAAAAAAGTTTTTATTTTTCTCTTTTTAGTTGTGTACCTACCCCACACAAATTCAAATACCACTACCTGCAAAACAAACTAGAACATCATCCATATAAAAGTGGGGAAAAAATACGTATTATTGAAGCTAACTCAAAAACTACCAAAGCAAAGTTAATCAATTTTATATGGGACCAACTGTGATGTATACACTCTCGAACAAAACAAAAAAAATCCAAATCGGTCCAGCCATCTTCGAGTAATCGGGGAACATACATAAAAAAAATATAAAAAAAAATAAAAAAAAAGGGTTCCGACGAATTGAGAACCTCCTCCTTTTTGAAGTCGGTTAAAGAGTAAATGCGGGTGTTCTTTTCTCCATAGAAACACTCTCGCTTGTTTTCTTTATGACTAATGACTATAATGCAATGATTTTTTACAGAAATATATTATTATTATTAGCTATTTGTATGCCCCTATGTTTTCCTTTGTAACACGCTTTTATTAGCTTCCCCTGTATGTATGTTTGTATGTAACGGAATCTTTGAACTCGATTTTTACCCATTTTAAATGGTCAGATTAATTCGAAATTTTGCACACATAACAGGGCCCGACGACAATACAATAATTTAAAAAAATTGTCCCATTATCCTGATCAGGATCATCTGGATTAACGATTTATCTCTAAAAAATTTAAAAATAAATTATAGTTTAAAATGCTAAAAACACGCTTTAATACCATTAAACTGAACTAAAAAGTAAAAAATATATTTTTCAATATAAGAATACAGTGATTAACGAGAAAATTAATGTCATTGTAAAAAAAGCGTGGGGTGCTTTGTACGACATTCTTACACTAACTCTGTAATTCGAAAGCACCCCACGCTTTTTTTTTTTTTAATAAGCAATAGTTTCTTCAAATACCTCATTTTCAAAAGTCTCGCCGCCCGCATTCCTCTTATAACATAACACTACTCTCGAGTCAGGTGTTAATTGAGTACAGTATTGTTGTACCTTTTTAATTAACTATAAATAAATAAACAAATTATTAACGTTTACGCGCGCACACCGTGTCCTAAACCGTATAGCGGAAGACAGATCTATTTTGTTGTACTCTGGGTGAGTTCATAGTGAGAGCCCTCTTTGAATTAAGTTATGGTCCTATTGTGACATAGATAATAATCATTGTGTTTGTAGTAATCATTAGTACCTACAAAATTATTAGTTTGTAACTATGTAGCGGTATTTTGAAAATAATAGTTGTCTACATTATCGCGTTAGGTGTTAAACCTGTAATGATAATTGTATAGTGGAAAATGAATAAATAAATAATAATCATTATAATTTTGTCTACAGGTGTAAACTGGCGATCAAGACATAATCTCCAACCTACAAGTACTGCCAGCGGGGAGAAGACCGTAGCAGAGGCATTGTCAAAACTTCTGCTCAAGTATCAGGTAAATACGGTATTTTACTCTCTAGGAGAAAAAATCTAAAAATATATATTAATTAGGTAGCTTAGGCAAAAAGCACATAAATTTTAAAATTCAATTCAAAGTTTTCAGTTTTTTTAATCTGTTTTCTAACATCATGAAAGTAGCCGCCATGTTATTACGTCATACGGCTGTGTAAATTAAAAAGTGTCAATGTCAACTGTCAACTGATCAGCTTATCTAAAGCTTTGTTGTCATGGTATGGGCATGTAATGCGGAGGAATGAGGAAAATGTCGTGAGGAAAGTTTTAAGTATGAATGTCGATGGCTATAAGAGTAGGGGAAGACCAAAGAAACGATGGATGGACTGTGTGAAAGATGACATGGCTAGAAAGGGGGTGACTACCGAGATGACGACTAATAGAGAAGTATGGAAGAAAGTGACATGTTGCGCCGACCCCAAATAGATTGGGATAAGGGGAAGAGAATGATGATACACTAATTAACCTTAACATTTCCACAGGGAGTGAACACCGACACAACAGTCGACGGTACAATGAGAGCCTTAGCAACAGCTGCAAAGTTGGTGCCATACGACAGTGCGCTGTTTGTGGTGACGGACAAAGGACCTGGCGATCCTCAGAGGCTGCCGTTAGCATTGAGGGCGCTGGTGGAGAAGAGGTTGAAGGTAAGGAGCATTTTAACTCTATAGAGGGTTAGTTTTCAATGACCAGCCAAATTTTCACAGGGCGTTCTACCCGTGAATATGAACAACTTTTACTATGGGAGCAACTTTAAAATCACGAAAAAAAAACAGCTGTTTCATACAAAAGTCCAATACCTACTCGACCAAAATGTATGAAACAGCAGATTTTTGTTTCGTGATATCAAAGTTGGTCCCATAGTGAAAGTTGTTCATATTCACGGGTAGAACACCCTGTGAAAATTTGGCTGGTCATTGAAAACTAACCCTGTATATAGATAGAATAGTAGAGATTTATGCTTTCATAAATCTCTAAACAGCTGCAAAGATAGTGCCATACGACAGTACGCTGTTTGTGGTCACTGTAATTGGACCTGGTGATCCTTAAAGGCTGCTGTTAGCATTGAGAGCGCTGGTGGAGAAGAGGTTGAAGGTAAGGATCATTTGACTGTACATAGAGATGTATAGGCAGAGAATTCACAACATGAATAAATTAATTTAAATTTGAGAAAGAAAACGTTACTTACAAAATTAAATTCCTAAGCAAGTTGAACGAATATTTGTAGTTTGAACGCGGACAAAGACAAGAGTAATGTAGCATCTGCCTATCCTCTTCCGAAAAAGGCGTGATTTTATGTACCTACATGTTACGGTAAATGTAATTAATTGAAAATTTTTAATAATTATCCATCATTATTAATAATTACCTCATGATTTAATAAACGTGAATATAAAATTGAAATTCATCACTTTTAGCAGTTGTTATTAATAGTTCACTACTCTCGTCGGTAAAAGTAATAAAATAAAATAAGACTCGAAGTTATTTGTCCAGTAAGTATTTATTTATAATACCACAGTACCTTCCAAATACATAATATTAACTAAAAGTAACTTACATGCAAAATCGTTTATTCTTTGGTTTTGCTTAAAAATATAAATACAATCATAGACTCCGTAAAATCAACATTAAAAATTAAAATCTTTCTTCTATTTCTTTGTTCAATAGGTATATATATTTATTGATAATATCTACCACAATACTTAGAGGTACTGAACTAAAATACTTTGAAAATTATTACATTTATCGGTACTAAGGTTACATTATTAATAATCACCGGTAAATGTGATTAATTTTTTACTTTTACCTCGACTTTCGGTAATTATTAATAATGACAGAAAATTATTAATAATTTTCAATTAATCACACTGACCGTAATATATATCATATATCTATAAGTCGAAAACAAAACGACCACAATACTATTTTAATCAATTAATTCGAATCGAACACAAGTAAAAACATCGCTACTGTATTCATCATTGTATTGTTTCACCAGGTCTACACAATATGGACAGATCCGAACCATCCATCAGAGGAATCTGAAGAAGCTCTCCAGGAGTTGAGGAATGTCTCCAAGCACACTGAGGGAGAAGTGATGCCTTATCCTTTACAAGTTATGGTAAGAATCATAGAACCTTAAATCCAAAATATAATATTAAAAATGCGAAATTAACTCTGTCAGTCATGGCCACGACAGCGGAGGGGATATATAAAATTTATTTAATCAATCTGCCTAGCATTTACCCAACTAAGTTGGGGTCAGCTTCCAGTCTAACCGGATGCAGCTAAATACCAGTATTTTACATGGAGCGACTGCCTATCTGACCTCTACAACCCAGGAACTGGGTAATTCGATACCCTTTGGTAAGACTGGTTGTCAGACTTTCGGGCTTCTGACGACCCGTAACGACTGTCAAAGATCCACACAAAATTTGTATAATATCCATTACATATCCAAATACATTTAATGTGGGTAGATGCACTTTTGATGATTTGAACAGAGCCACTGTAAATCAGTTGGATCCGTGAAAAACTTGATAGAGACTATATTATGAGGAACGAAATATAAATGATAAATTTTAATCACACATTATAACGGCGAAAGTTTGTGAGTGTTTGTTTGTTACTTCTTCACGCTCAAACGGCTGGACCGATTTGGATGAAATTTGGTATGTAGATAGATTATACCTTGGATTAGCACATAGGCTACTTTTTATCCCGGTCTACACGGGTGAAACCGCGGGACGGAGCAAGTAAGTTATAAAACTATATGAGTTCGGTGTTTCCTATCCGACTAGTCTCACAGTGTCTTTTAAAGTTTAGACATAATCTTGGTGAATGTCTGAGATGTTCTTTTGAGGAAAGACCCACACAGATTTGAGTGGACTTGTCCAGTCAGTGCATGCATTTGTCAGTAATTGTTCAGCTCAACTCCGAACTATGGTCCCGAGCAAACGGAACAATAAAATCTGCCTAGCCTTTTCCCAACTATGTTGGGGTCGGCTTCCAGTCTAACCGGATGCAGCTGAATACCAGTATTTTACATGGAGCGACTGCCTATCTGACCTCCACAACCCAGTAACTGGGAAATACGATACCCCTTGGTAAGACTGGTTATCAGACTTTCGGGCTTCTGACGACCCGTAACGACTGTCAAAGATCCACGAATGACAGCCGGGACCAACGGCTTAACGTGCTTTCCGAGGCACGGAGGAGTCTCGGTATGTAAAGAATGGTCACCCATCCACTGACCAACACCGGCAAGCGTAGCTTAACCTGATGGATCGACCCGTGCGGCTATTATTACTTAGCCACGAGCGGAACAATAAATATCATTAATTGAAAATAGTACAAAGCGATTCAAATGATACATAAGATGTCCGTGACACTTGTAAAGAATGTCAATATATAAGGTGCTATAAAAATATCTGCCACGGCTACAATAGGAGACAGTATTGTGTATATAGATTACAATAGTGAAGATCTGACTGAACTGTTCTTATGTCATAATTTTTTTCGTACACAAAAAAGTGCGTATGATTTATTTGTATGAAACCGTCCCGTAATAATTACTATTCATTCACAGAACAGTTAGAAAGAGGTAGCAATTGTTTTCATTGTCGAAAGTTTGTGAACCACGTTATGCAGAATAAAGTAAATGTTTTTTTTATTACTTTATTTTCTCAAATTGATTTGACTACTCCGGGGTACGAAATTTCTTCACTATTGTAATCTATATACACAATACTGTCTCCCATAGAAGCCGTGGCAGATATTTTTATAGCACCTTATATAATATTTTCAAAGTTATACGAAAGACTTTAAACCCCGCATTTAAAATCCCATAATAACACAATCTTCTTACAAATAAAGCAATATTCCCGTCTAACGATGATCTTGAAACACTAAAATACTAGATAATGATAGAAAATAACTAGAAAGTTGCCATATACATAGAAAATAAGTGCCTTCTGCAGGCATTTCTTTGTGAAACGTGTGAAATGTAAAAAGGAAAGTTAAATAACAATAAAATAAACGAATTCATTGTATTTAAGCTTTGATGCTTAAGGACGCTGTTACATTCAATATGCCTAGCCTTTTCCCAACCATGTTGGGGTCGGCTTCCAGTCTAACCGGATGCAGCTGAATACCAGTATTTTACATGGAGCGACTGCCTATCTGACCTCCACAACCCAGTAACTGGGTAATACGATACCCCTTGGTAAGACTGGTTGTCAGACTTTCGGGCTTCTGACGACCCGTAACGACTGTCAAAGATCCACGAATGACAGCCGGGACCAACGGCTTAACGTTCTTTCCGAGGCACGGAGGAGTCTCGACATGTAAAGATGGTCACCCATCCACGGACAACCCCGGCAAGCGTAGCTTAACCTGATGGATCGACCCGTGCGGCTGTTATTACTTAGCCACGAGCTCCTCAACAACGTCCTTAAATCATCATCATCATCATCATGTCGTCCACACCGTATCCGGCGATGGCGACTCCTATATGTTTTTTAAATATATAGGAGTCGTCCGTCCTTAAATACTTCCTACTTATTATGCAACAGTATATGCATCATACAGTCGTCCGACGAAGCCCAAGCTGCTTACGAAGTTGAATTTGAATTAAATTTAAAAAAAAAAATCAAAACCTTTGAGTACTTACCGTTGACCTAGTGACAAGAAGCAAGGTCTCACAATACAAGTAAAGGAAAGAGCCTAAAAATCGTTAATTTGTAATTTTATCGCATAAAAAAAATTTTGTTAAGTTTGTTTTTGGGATAAATTCTTTTCAACTACGGAACCCTTCATTGTGCGTGATCCGAGACGCACTTGGCCGGTTTTTTTTTTTTCATATTAAGGAAGATAGGAATCTAATTTAATAACATTTTAATACCCATATCCTCGTCTGTGAACATTTTAGGATCGGAAGTAAATATTTAGTACCCATTCAAAAATGTTACATAGCTAGAATTAAGCAAATAAATATTTATTGAATCTACACGAGACGATTAACGGTCTAAATTGAAATCTCGAAACCCAATTCACACAAGCTGACTAGATATTGCAAAAGATGATAATTATAACCAAACTAGCTGACCCAACAGACGTTGTCCTGTCAAAATTTCAATAAATCGAACGGCGGGAAAACAAATGAACAACTTGATTATAAAATTAATTTGAATTTGGAATTATTCTAAATAGAATGAAAGATTCCCGACAGACGCGGTTGCCTTGTCCAATTTTATTTTTGTGAATTTTCCTATGTTTTTAATAGTTACGAGTATTCTGCTATTCGGGACGGAAACAAATACAACAAATCAAAAACAATGAAAATCGGTCCAGCCGTTCTCGAGTTATAAGTGTACGAACAAACCCGACTTTGTTTTCTACAAGGTTGATATGAGCGAGAGGCATTAAATTAAACCACATATACTTTGTACCATTTTCAGCCTATTTACTAAAAATCAGATAAATAGAAGCAATAGTTTAGTCACAGGATTATTTTTTAGTTTTTTCTTTGTTGAAACACGACGAATCTGCCCTAACAGCTGACTAAGTACCTACGCATAGTTATCTAGAGTCATACACCTTAAAACAACAGAATTTTTGACGCGACGTTGCCGTTTTGTTACGCACGTCAGTGGAAATGTCTACAAAGGATGTTTACATTATAATTAGATCATTAAGCTATTTTATTTTTTCGAAAAATGTTTTTTCTTATTTTTCTTCTAAACTTTTTTTTAATAGTTCCAAGTTAACACTATGCATGTATAGTATATGTGGTTTAATTTACTGCCTCTCGCTCATATCAACCTTGTATATTAGGATAATTAATACATCTCCAATTTACACAAAGTTGGTAGTAGCATCGATGGATGGGCTGTGTGAAAGATATGGCTAGAAAGGGGGTGACTCCGAAGATGACGACTAATAGAGAAGTATGGAAGAAGAAGACATGTTGCGCCGACCCCAAATAAATTGGGATAAGGGCAAAAGAGAATGATGATGATAACAGAACTTTTGTTTCCTGATAACTCAGATTCACTAAGAACCGGGCAAGCTCTTGAAACTTCACACGTCAACAGGGTCAAGTGCATAATCCGCGCGGTATGTCATTTTCGAAACGTAATTTTTTTTGTCGTCATTTTTTACTCTTTTTTTTCTAGTTTCCAAACGATATTTATAGTTTTGAATCAGTAAGTCGTTACTTACCGAGACTCCTCCGTGCCTCGGAAAGCACGTTAAGCCGTTGCTCCCGGCTGTCATTCGTGGATCTTTGACAGTCGTTACGGGTCGTCGGAAGCCCGAAAGCCTGACATCCAGTCTTACCAAGGGGTATCGTATTACCCAGTTAATGGGTTGTGGAGGTCAGATAGGCAGTCGCTCCATGTAAAATACTGGTATTTAGCTGCATCCGGTTTGACTGGAAGCCGACCCCAACATAATTGGGAAAAGGCTAGGCAGATTGACACTAATATTATGAAGGCGAAAGTTTGTGAGCGTGTGTTTGTTACTTCTTCACGCTCAAACGGCTGGACCGATTTGGATGAAAGTTGGTATGCAGATAGCTTATACCCTGGATTAACATATATGCTACTGTTTATCTCGGTCTACGCGGGTGAAACCACGGGGCGCAGCTAGTTAATTTTATAAAGAACAACCATTTTGTTTCAGGACTTAGAAGGATCCAGTAACCTGGCTGCAGAAACGGAACTTGAACAGTGGAATCCTCTGGATCCCAAACAAGGCCGGCGGGGAAGGCTTAATAATGATTTGGGAATGGAGAAATTTGATGTAAGTCTAAACGCAAAAAACTTTACATGATCACAGCTTAATACAGATGGGACACTCCGGGCCCATCTCACTGGGCCAATTCAGTGTGGGCTGCCGCGCACCGGCCGGCTCGCACGTTAGTGCGATACTCACTCACAACAAGAAGACAACCCTAACGAGTCAGAAGGTATAAGAGTTACGCGATAGAAAGAGAGGCAACTTATAGGTGAATATAACTGTAGGTAATGAAGCGTTGTGCGACCTGAATTGCACTTTATTGTGTCGTAGCAAGAGTCGCTTTTTATTTAAATGATTTTGCGGAGTGTCCCATCTGTATTAATCTGTGACATCATTATGGTCACCATTTCCTTAGATTAGACACCTCTGTTTAATCAACCCTATAGTATAACAGTCATTTATGTATGTACAGACAACAAAAGAGATATCTAGGCAGGGTATACTAACATATTTGTACTCGTATGTGTAATGCTTCATGTTCAATTTCGTGGAAATATACAATTTTGTGTTTGGTGTTTTGTTCGTTCAGGCTCACTTTCGTGCACTCGGACAAACCTGGGTTTTTGTTCGGGCTCACTTTCCTGCAATGGTCGTTTCAGTGGTTATAAAGTATTGCAAATATCCTCTATGTTTAGTTTCTTGTATTAATAGAAGATCTTTGAAGAAAATTACTAATCCATTGCTTCATAATGTTCGAAAAATTTGTCTTCACCACACCGTAAATAACGCAATGAATGTTGTTGAACTGTCAAAATGAAACCGACTCCGTTTGACACAAAAAAAGAAATTCTATTTAGACCGTCAGTCAGATAACAAAAAAATATTAGACACGTCATATTAATAAAAAACTTTTTTACAAAAAAATACAACCGACTTCCAAAAACAACACTACAAAGTGAAAAATAACTTTAATTTCGTAAGTCGGTGTCTGATTAAATGTATTTTCGTTTTTGCCACCGACTTCCGAAATTAAAGTTGTTTTTCACTTTGTAGTGTTGTTTTTGGAAGTCGGTTGTATTTTTTTGTAAAAAAGTTTTTATTTTTCACTTTTTAGTGGTTCACATGTGCATACCCCTTCACAGCGTACTGGCGTGATGTTATGTTATGAACTGGTGTGAACAACAAACAGACATGAGATTTCAGCAATCCCAGTCCATTTGCTATCATTTATTGAGGAGTTCCGTTGCCTATCTCAGAAGTTCTTCATCAGATCTTCACTACATTGAAATGGGACCACCCCAAGAAAGTACTCTTCCAAAAACTATCCAAATCGCTTCAAGTGTGCCTATAAAATTGGAAGAGTTCTCTCTATTTCTCCAGGATCCCATCATCAGATCCTGACTTGATGATCATGGGACCACCTGGGAAGTATACCCTTTCAAACAAAAAAAAAATTATCCAAATCGGTCCAGCCATCTTCGAGTAATCGGGGAACATACATAAAAAAAAAAAAAATAAAAAAAAAAAAAAAGGTTCCGACGAATTGATAACCTCCTCCTTTTTGAAGTCGGTTAAAAAAGGACTTAGATAAAACGCATTAAAGTTGGGAAGTGGGGGCTCGCTACATCACTTCTACGTATAAAATCTAGCTAGATGTGACGTCATGCCACATTTTAACTCAATGTATCGCCATTATCTTTTGATTACGTAAAAAAAGAAAAAATACGTGTCCAATATTTTTTAATAATCTACATGACGAACTGAAAAAAAGTTTGTCATTATCCTATAGTCTTCTTATAACCGAGTTCAAAAAGGAGGAGGTTCTCAATTCGTCAGAACCTTTTTTTTTATTTTTTTTTTTATGTATTTTCCCCGATTACTCGAAGATGGCTGGACCGATTTGGTTTTTTATGTTTTATTCAAGAGGGTATAATATACATCAAAGTTGGTCCCATATAAAATTGATTAACTTTGCTTGGGTAGTTTTTGAGTTAGCTTCAATAATACGTATTTTTCCCCACTTTTATATGGATGATGTTCTAGTTTGTTTTGCAGGTAGTGGTATTAGAATTTGTGTGGGGTAGGTACCACAACTAAAAAGTACAAAATAAAAACTTTTTACAAAAAAATACAACTGACTTCCAAAAACAACACTACAAAGTGAAAAATAACTTTAATTTCGGAAGTCGGTGGCAAAAAACGAAAATACATTTAACTAGACACCGACTTCCGAAATTAAAGTTATTTTTCACTTTGTAGTGTTGTTTTTGGAAGTCGGTTGTATTTTTTTGTAAAAAAAAGTTTTTATTTCATCAATTTTTTTTTTCTCTCAACAGTTGCTACTAGTTCGTCGCGGAGGTGGTCAAGCAATATCCCTGGGAGTTCCAGTAGAAAATGGAGTGACAGCTTTGAGGGTATTCATCGAAGGTGCCGTGGAACATGCTGTTCTTTACCCTCCTAATGATGGTCAGTATATACTTGTCTCTTTCTTCAACCAGTCGTACCCTGAGTCCTACAATACACCAAAACAGCCTACATGGGTGGCGTTGCTTATATATACCATCGCGGACATTTTTGCGGTTTTTAACCTTACCAGTTTTCAACCTTATTGCCTTAGCATTAAGGTCGGATAGTGGATAGTCAGCCGCTACACCACCTTGCTGACTGAATAACATTTTTCCATGAGCTATTTATTCTCATACACAGTTTTTGTATTTCAAACCTTATTCCGACTGAGATAAAGTTCTTAAAACAAAAGTGACAACGTAGACTGGGGAGTAAATAATTTTTTGCATTTAGAAATTTAACCTCTCCAGCCATATCTGTTAATTTTAACCTTATTGCCTTAGCATTAAGGTCGGATAGTGGATAGTCAGCCGCTACACCACCTTGCTGACTGAATAACATTTTTCGCCATGAGCTATTTATTCTCATAACACAGTTTTTGTATTTCAAACCTTATTCCGACAGAGATAAAGTTCTTAAAACAAAAGTGATAACGTAGACTGGGGAGTAAATAATTTTTTGCATTTAGAAATTTAACCTCTCCAGCCATATCTGTTATTTTTATATTTGAATCTTATTTGACGAGAATATCCATCGGGCACCAGAGTGAAAACTTAAACCACACAGGTCATTAGCCCTTATTGGAGTAATAATAGGGGTTTAAGCCGCGTGAATCGGATGGTTGAATGGCATCCCATGCGGAACTTGAGAGGTTAAGTTGGAATAAAGTTCAGAATTCAGAAATGACTTGATGGTCTAAAAAACCTGGATCTAAAGAAAAAGCTTGTAGTAATAAAGTCAAAAGAATAATATGTAATTCGTACAGAATTTGCCGATACGGAAAAATCTAAAACAGTTCTGAATCGGCAGACTTAAATTGTTACTGGTCCTAATGAAAAAGTTGCTGGTATTAATCGATAATACGGTCCTTAAGGAAAAAGTATAGACATCATCTTCCATAATCAGAACATAACCTTCATATTGATGTAATTACACGAAGACATTATACACACAAGGCAGATGTGAGTGGAAATACCGGGAGGAGACGCCCTAGGACATTTAGTGACCTTATTGGTGATGTTCTTCAGAAAGGTCAGGTGCCTAGTACTCGCAACCGGCATGCGTGTGTGATTGCTGATACGGAATAATCTAACACAGTACTGATTCGGCGGACTGATGTTGTAACAGGTTCTAAAGAACAAATTGCTGGTATTGACCGATAATACAGTCCTTATGGAAAAAGTAATAAACATTATTTTCATAATCAGAAAAATCTACTTATAACCTTCATATTGATGGTATTACACGAAGTCATTATAAACACAATGAAAGTGAACCCATGATCTTGTAAAGGCCGAAGGAATCCGCTGGATGCGGGAAGCACAAAACTGGTTGAAGTGGCGGTGCTTGGGGGAATGCGGGGAGGAGACGCCCTAGAAGGACATTTAGTGACCTTATTGGTGATGTTCTTCAGATAGGTAAAAAAAACTCGCAACCGGCGTGCATGTATCACCAGTATGAACGTAAACGAAGCAAAAGGAGTATGTAAGGATCGTAGCAGGTGTCGTTCTGTAGTTTCTGCCTACCCCCAGGGAAAGAAGACGTGAGTTTATTTCCATAATCAGAACAATCTACCAGTAACCTTCACATTTATGGTACTATACGAAGTCATTATAAACACAATACAAATTACAACGAAAATGACGATATTCCAATGAAATGATGATGACTGTTATTATGAAATGACCAGGTTCCGGCTGTCACAATCTGTTGTGTTTTGACAAGAAGATTGCTGATATACTTGTGAGGAAAAAACTTGATATAAGAAGCCGTAAATGTACGCATATGGACCCAGGAATTAACGGTTAGAAGAAAGAATAGCTGTTAGGACTAATTATGGAAAATAGATTCGTGTATGGGATTGTTATACACCGTGCCGCTGCTATAGCGACATTAGCTAAAGACACAGGTAGTGCTGGTGGCCAGTAATCACAAAAATTATGATAAGATAAAATAATTAACAAATTGAAAAAAAAAAATTCAAACAAACTAAAGAATAAAATAATACCAAAATTAGGATCACTCTGCAAAGGACTCGTTCATGGAGCTATTATTCTATGTCTGCTGGTAAGGTCTTTGACTTTGACCCTTTTTTTCTTATTCATCGTTTGTCTATTGTTCGGACCAAGCTGTGAGTAGCTTCATGAATGTTTTTTTTTTTTGCACAACCCCCAGAAAAAAACTCGAGTGGCGTGACCATTTTTTTCTCGTTCGTTTTAATTTAATCTCTGCGCTACAGGTTGCTCCAAGATGCTATTTTAGAAAATAGTAAATAAATCAATAAATAATAACGTTTAATAAAATTAAAATATCTTTACAAAACGAAAACGCGGAAACGTATAGGCGTGTCAAGTTAATGTCGTCATAGCAGCGGCACGTTGTATATGGGATAACTCTGCTGCATATTCTCTTTGGGCTTAACCTTAGTTGCTGTCTTTAAAGGATGACCTAGTGATCGACCGTATCGTTATCCATTAATTGCCTTTTATCAAATGATTACTGTGCAATGTGCATACAACAGTAGTTGTTGATGAAAATGATTGGTGGACAGAAAAGTTGAAAGGAAATCGTTTGGCTTAGTATGGGCGATGAGGAGGGACGAAACGCATGTGACTAAAAGAGTGATGAGTATACATGTTGATGGATGGAGAGGGAGAGGAAGGCCAAAGAAAACATGGATAGATTGTGTGAGGAATGACATGAAAGAGAAGGGAGTGAAGGGAGTGAACACGCACAATGGTCCACATAAAGGACTAAGTGCGGAAACCAAATCCTTAACATAGAACATAGAAGGGAGTGAATGATAGCGTGGCGGTTGACAGGGGAGAATGGAAGAAGAAAACGTGTTGCGCCGACCCCAAGTAACTGGGACATGGGCAGGAAGATGATCATCGTTAATCATTATTGACAGAATATTATCCTCCAAGCTACACACTCTACATAATAATGTTCCTATATAACCTCTTTTTTTGCCCAGGTCCTCAAATCGACCTATACAACGCGACATCAGTGGCTTCCTTCTCTTCTACATCCAGGACTGAGGGGTTATCACCAAGAGATGTATACCTGATATTCCCTGGGACCAAGTTTGATTTGAATATGTAAGTATTAAAAGATGACCAAGGTATGTGTTCATAGTAACCATTTTAACGCAGCCTATCGCAGTCCTCTCCTGGACATAGGCTTCTCCAAGGTTGCGCCACAACACCCTGTCCTCCGCCTTCCGCATCCAGTCTGTCCCAGCCACCTTCTTAAGGTCATCGGTCCATCTAGCTGGGGGGCGTCCCACACTACGCTTGTCGATACGCGGTCTCCACTCCAGGACTTGTCTGCTCCACCAGCCATCGGTCCTTTGACAAACATGGCCAGCCCACTTCCACTTCAGTTTGCTTACTCTGCAAATTATGTCGGTTACTGCGGCTCTTTTCCGGATAACTTCATTCCAGATTTTATCCTTCAAAGAAACTCCGAGCATAGCCCGATCCATAGCGCGCTGAGCGACCTTGAATTTGTGGACCAGCCCGACTGTCAGTGTCCACGTTTCGGCACCGTATGTCATAACTGGCAGGCCGTACTGGTTGAAAACCTTAGTCTTCAAACATTGCGGGATTTTAACGTTTGACACGTTAAAATTACTACTATGAACACATATAGTTTTTTTTTTACTTTACGATAATCAATATCACCTTGTCTATCATCGCTTGTTTCTAGGAAACTATTAATGATTCAGTATCATATATTTTTATCATTATGTAGTTTTTGACCTTAGCTTGATACTACAACTGTAGGATAGAGCTTCATTTATATCATCATTACCACGCTCAACACCAATAGCTATGTTGATATTTTTTTACTCTACATCATTCTCATATATTCTTCCTTTAAACAGGTTATCAGTCTTACCAGCCAGTCCGAACAGACCAGAGGTACAGGCTGCCTTTGTCGGTATGTGGCACTTAAGTGTCCGCTGTGATACCTGTGACTACCGGTTATGTGTGTCTGCGAGAGCCCATATCCATTTTGACGTGGAAACTGATACTCCTGGTAAGTTTATCTTATTATTTACTAGCTTTAAAACACGTCATCGGGTTCGGCAGTCTAACTGGGTGCGGCTGAATACCAGTATTACACATGAAGCAACTGCGTTTCTGACCTCCATAACCGAGTTGCTGGCTATACGCTTTGTTAAGACTGGTTATCAGACTTTCGGGATTCTTTCTACCCGTAACGTCTGTCAAAGATCTACGAATGGCAGCCGGGACCAACGGCTTACTTATATAAACTCATCTTCTTTCCATGAGGATAAGCAGAAAATACAGAACGCCACCTGCTACGATCCTTACATACTCCTTTTGCCTTTTTTACGGTCACACACGCACGCCGGTTACGAGTACTACGCACCTGAATTTTCTGAATAACATCACCAATAAGGTCACTATTTGTCACCAATAACATCAACATCATCTAAGCATACTCTTTCTCATGCCGTAATCTGCAGTTAAAACTTAAGTCTTTCTCTCCCGTATCCAAATGGGCCACATGAGAATGCCGTGGTACACGTAGCCAGTCACCAAGGTGGGAGCGGGGATGACTGTCCTGTCCAGAGTTCGTCTGTTTAAGCATCGCACCTTGAAGAGGCTATTTAAATTTTAACCCCAACAATTTAGCGGCATTTTATTTTATTTGTAGAAGAGGAACTACCGTACGCATTTACAGATGCATTCGAATGGAAATCTAGATATTTATATTCATAATCATAAACTCCCGCTTTATCCCATGGGTTTAGCAGAAACTGCAGAATCATCATAATCAATCTCCTGCTCTTATTCCAATTTATTTCGGGTCAACGCAACGTCGTAATTTATTTTCATATTATAAGTCATCTCAGTAGTCACTCTCTTTCTAGCCATATCATTACACACATAAAAATCTCTCAGTAAGAAAGCATCATACCTTACAAGCACACAAGCCTTTTAATGTTCAAAATGAGTCAAGACATTTCCGAGACAGCCTTTCAACACACACATATACGACCACCATAATTATTATCATTACATAATGATCGAACGAAACGTCAAACCCGTTCGGATATTGAACCCAGGTGCGCGTGCGCACGAGCGATGTTTTAAAGTTTTAACACGACGATTTTTTATAGCGGCCTGGATTTTCAACTATCGGTATTGAGCCGAGCATTGAGAACCCAACAGAGAGCATCGCAGCGTTTAAAAAAACACACTGTTAAATATTCAACTCTCGGCGCTAAGCATTGCGTTGAAAATCTAGTGCGCGAAAAAAATCGCCCGTGCGCACCCAGTAATCGAGTTTTTGTCGGGTAGTCACAAAAAAAAAGGCTTGATCTTGCATCTCTTTTGATAGGACTTTGAAAAAAAAGTTATAATCCATTTAGATATACGGTTATTGGATGGCAAAAAGTTTGTAACTCGTTTTTGGATTGGTTCCGTACCATATTATTACAATATCACGCTTGTACAACCTGGAGGGGTAGACAGAAGTGGATAGTTCACCTACATTTAGACCTTAGACATTATCATGAATATGTACCCAAAAAAAGTAACCCGTTTGTCTGTCTGTTACTTTTTCACGGCTGAACGGATTTCAGAGAAATTTGGCACATGGATAGACCATGATCTGAGTTAGGACATAGGACATACTTTTTTTATCCCGGTAATAAGTACCCGTGGGATAATTTCCGACCATGGCGAAGCCGCTAGCATAAGCTTGTGCTTATGCTATATTTTTCTATACTCCGTAAGGGCTGAGCCAGAATTGCATTTTCCCATAACTCTATTCCTCTCTTTGCTTCTTTCTCGCTCTACCAAAGGGTTATTCTGAGCCACAGAGAGGGGTAGAGTGAAAAGAAAAAATGCGAATCCTGGAGGATAGGCCTAGCTCAGCCCTAATGTGACCTTTTACTTAACCTATCATCGTCACTCCCCTGCCCTTATCCTAATTTATTTGACGTCGGGGCAACATGCCTTCTTCTTCCATACTTCTCTATTAGTCGTCATCTCGGTAAACACCCCCTTTCTAGCCATATCATCTTTCACACAGTCCATAGATCGTTTCTTTGGTCTTCCCCTAATCAATTCCATAGTTTTGTATTAGTCTTCATCTCGGTAGTCACCCCCTTTCTAGCCATATCATCTTTCACACAATCCATCCATCGTTTCTTTGGTCTTCCCCTAATCGTATTCCATACTTCTCTATTAGTCGTCATCTCGGTAGTCACCCCCTTTCTAGCCATATCATCTTTGACACAGTGAACAGTCCATCCAACGTTCCTTTGGTCTTCTCCTACTCGTATAGCCATCCACATTCATACCCAAAACTTTCCTCACGACATTTTATTCATTCCTCCGCAGTACATGCTTAGACCACTGTTACCTAATATTGAAACTTATTACACACAATGTTAAAAACCATTTTGTGAATGTTTATGATCATTAGATTAATGTTAAAATTACAGTAATTTAGAAGAATACCTGAATCGCCCGAGGGTATGACCGCTTTGAAATAACATAACATCACGACTGTAATCACCGAAGGGAAAGGCAGAGGTGTACCTAATAGTACACTCAAATTTCGCCAGTTATGCTTGAGTCCCATGTAATAGGGGGCGAGCCTATTGCGACGATTTTTGACGTATTTTTGTAAATTTTATGAAATCTGGGCTAAGCACATACACAGCGCAGGATATTCTCCTTTAATGACCTATAATTTGTTTTAATTTCCACCTAAAACATTATAAGTTTGAATAAAATCCTGCACAAAATAAAAAAAAAATCGCATGCAAAACAAAAATCATGCAACAATAATTTACAAGGGCATACACAGTAAACCAATTAAAAGGCAATTTACATTAACTTTTAAAAGCTTCCAATAATACTAAAACTTGAATTTATCGATAGCATGTATAAACCCTTGCGATGCAGAAAAAAATAAAAAAGTCACCTCTAAATGTCAAGTTGACAGCTCCCGCGTTCAAGATCCAACATGGCGGCACACCTTAACTGAGTCAAGGGCAGTCTTGCATACAGCCAGATACCGAATTTAAATGTCGTATACAGCCAAACATAGTCTAACCAGTTTTTTTTTTAATTACGAAAGGAATCGATTATCTGCCAAAATCATCGTATCTAATTATGGTTGTTAAAGATTTTTTTTTTATTGCAAGCATATTTCGATTTCTGCAATACGTTGATTCATAAACAATAAGGGTTATTTTTATCTGAATACGGAAACTGGATTTACTGTTTTTGGAATGTAATATTCAATTTTTCAATCGTCCTCTTTAAGGCAGCATTTTTGGGATATTTTGCAATCGCATTACCAAATTACTTAAGAGGTCAACGAATGAAGAAATCAATATATTAAGAGCTCTAACAACAAAACCTACTGCGATTTAACGTTATCACCTGTCTACGTTGAAAAAAAGCGATAAAGATCCTATTTAGTCCATTTGTCGAAAAACGATGAGTTTATTGTATGTATGTTCATGAACTCCAAAAGGGTTGGAGTGATTTTTATAAAAATTTTCAAGCAATCTTCAGGTAAGTCCAGCGGTCCACACAGTTGATCAACAATGATCCTGTGTAGTTTTTTTTTTAACTATCTGACTACCCGAGCGAAGCCAGGGCAGGTCGCTAGTTTTAAAAACTATTTTTAAAACTTTAAGCAGCTTTAAAATTTCACAGACGAATGCTCATCCTTCTTCTTTGTCGTAACGATGAATCCATTTGTATATTTTTAAATTAGCTGTGAGACATCGTCTGTGATGTTGCTCCGCAATATGTGGCTCATCCGAATACCCCACCTGACTAAGTTGTACATGCATCGGCCCGCCTGGCTTCTTAGTCTGTTAAGAGGATATATCGAAGCGTGGTTTAGCTCGGTGTGTAACTAAAATGGCGTAATGGCTGTCTAGTTTGACGCGAGAGATATTGAAGACTCTCACGCGCACCGGAACAAAACGCGCTTCGTCTAAAAGCAGATCTATGACAAAATGCTATACTTAAATCAATTTTTAGCTTAGTAAGTTATTAACATATTTAAATATCTACGATTTAAAGCAAATTTTACTGCACAATAAGGAACTGTTTACGTATAATCGTATAAAACAGAAAATAGACGGTGCTACTTTGGAATTTTTTTCTATCGAAAAAATTTCTAGTAAATCATGTTTCGGTTTTAGTACAGCAGTAGGCAATATAGTCAAATAACACATATGGAAAATCCAAATTATTTAACCATATACATCCATTTGGTTTTATAGGAATTTTAAAAACTCTAAATTTATAGATGTATCTCCTTAAGAGACTGCCAGGTGAGCCATGGCAGTTGTTGGCCCGCATGGGGGCTTCTCACAACCAATTTAATATTATTTTAATATTTAATTTAGTTGTTTTAGTTTTTATCTTTTTATTACGGACGCTTTTTAACGTGCACGTCTTTCTACATTGTTCTCACATGTATATTTTCAACATGAACGATGTAACCAATATTTTGTAAAAATATTATGATTTAAAAGAGTGTCCGTGGAGTTTCTTGCCCGTTCTTCTCCATAGGGATCTACTACGCTTTGGAATGGGCAACTAGCTTCATCTTTCTGACTGACCGACCCATTGACAATTCAAAAGTGCCTGTAATTGGTTTATTTGAAATAAATGCTTTGAGTTTGAGTGTGAGTTTGAACCTCAGCATAGGCAGCTGGAGGGGGATGTTTGAGAAGCCAGTTTTAATCGTGCCGCACTTGAGCTGCCGCCATTTTGTGGGAAAAATAAACTAGGTACTACTAGTGACGTCAAAACTACAATCGTAAGTCGAATTGGCGGAAAAGATACATTAGCAGAAAATTTTACTGTTGTTTTTTTTTTTCATAAAAAAAAAGATACCGTTTTCCCAAACAACCGAACAAAATAGGTACTGTTAAAATTAGCTACTCATGTTTTTTTTTCACACAGTTACATTGCTAGCAGTAAATCAACTACGATTTTAGATACGAAATAACAATTTAATTTTTGTCATTTTATATGAGTGCTTTTTTGCCTTTGACACCTAAATTCATCAAAACAAAATAAAATATATCTACTTATACAAATGATTTATATTTTATAACGTTGGTCATGTGCATCACTTACGAACGGTTGGACCGATGTAGTTATATTTTATTTATTAATTAAAAATGTTCGTAATAATCCGAATTACGTTTTCATGGAAAGAAAAATTGGAAAACTTGTAATTTTTTCTGCGATTTTTGTATGAACTCAAGACCATATTGAAATTCTGACTGGACGTCTTCTGTCGGGTCATCTAGTGTCTAGTGATATAATGAAAACAGTCAGATTCTGTAATTTTTAGGGTTCCGTACCCGAAGCGTCCTAACGGAGCCCTATTGCTGTCACTCACGTGTACGTCTTTCCATGTCACAAAGGTTTTACAGCCAAACGATTGGAGATAGTCTTCAAATTGTCACAGTATAAGCATCTTGTTGCCCCAAAAGCCATACAAATTATCGATAAATATTTTTAAATGTTTTAAGGGGGGGTGGGGGCGAAAAAAAAAGTTGGCCTACCCCATCGAATGGGGTAACGTTGTTTAGAACTCGTTGAGTAGATAAATACTGTATTTTTTGTAATAAAAAATATTGGAAAACAAAGGAATAAGAAGCCACCAAAGTCAGCTTTTTTTTTTACAAAATTTTGTTCCGAAGATTTTTTTAACTTACCATTGACTTGTGAACTTGAAATTTGGTGACAATGTTTATTGTTCCGTATATTTTACTAAAAAAAATACCAATAAATTGATAAATCAGATTTGGTACGGAACCCTAAATGTGCTAAGTCCGACACGCACTTGGCTAGTTTTACTCATTATTGTAATAAGACTGCCGTTTTCTTCGTTTTTGCTCTGTCCTTGTTAAAATAACTTCCAATCTTCAGTTACCAATTACGTAATCCCAAGTTCAAGCCAGGGATGCCCCTAATTAAATACAGCATCATATAAAAACCTGGTGATGTTCTTCCGAAAGGTCAGGTGATCGAAACGGGTGGTTTCCTGTAGTTTCTGCCGACCCCCCCCCCTTGCCCCCCCCCCCATGGGAAGAAGGAGTGAGTTTATGTATGTATGTATTATTACTTTCTTCAATCCACTACTGTCTTCCATTCTTCAATGCACCTTAGCTTGATACCGACTTCAGAAGCTTTTTTTTTTAAAGTTATTTTATTCATTTTAGGTTTTGAAGTCGGTTTTTACTTTTTTTTTAAGTAAATTTATTTTACCATTTTTAGTTGAATACACAATTAGGACAATTACATTAGCCCAAGACGAACGAAAAGAAGAATCATCACAAAATCCGCTTAGAAATGTCGGAGATACAGCACATTTATGTACATAACTTCGTACATAAGAATCATTACCTAATGTATTATATACTAAAACATTCCTGAAAGTATGTAGATTACGATAGTGAACGAATCATCAAAATTGGTTCATTATTTTTTGAGAAAATCGCGGACAAACAAACATACATACATACGGGTCGAATACAGAACCTCCTTTTTTGAAGTCGGTTAAAAACCTGTTCAAGCGAGAAAGTCAAAATCAGTATCGACATGTGATTTAATAAACTTGAAAGTTGAAGTCTGTCTTTTAACATAACATAGCGGGTCGCTTTGTTTCTCTGACCCATCGTTTCTTTGGTCTTCCCCTACTCATTATAACCATCGCCATCAAAACTTTTTTCACGACATTTTCCTCATTTGTCATCGAATGAATAGAGCATAAAATAAAAAATAAAAGTTAAAAACTAAAACCCAACTAACGACAAAAATGCCAACTAAAAAGGTATAAACATGACATTATAGCCTAGGGTTGCCAACTTTTTTATATCGAATATAGTATTTTCGAAGCCATTGCCTGTTTAAAGCAGATGGCGAAAAAATAAAAAAATATATAGTAGGTATGTTTTAAAAATATTTTTATTCTTTAAATGCATATTTTTTGCTCTATAAACCTTTAATCTTAAAAACAATAAAATTTCTATTGTGTCTGCTAATACGAGTAGGGATAATGCCTGGGTAAAAAAAAAAAAATCTAGTCCGTCACTCAGATGATAAAAAAATATTAGACACGTATTTTTTGCTTTATCATATTAATAAAAAATGACTTATTTATCATGCATTAAAGTTGGGGAGTGGGGGCTCGCTACGTCACTTGTACGTATAAAAAACTTTTTAACAAAAAAATACAACCGACTTCCAAAACCAACACTACAAAGTGAAAAATAACTTTAATTTCGGAAGTCGGTGTCGGTGTTAAATGTATTTTCGTTTTTTGCCACCGACTTCCGAAATTAAAGTTATTTTTCACTTTGTAGTGTTGTTTTTGGAAGTCGGTTGTATTTTTTTGTAAAAAAGTTTTTATTTTTCACTTTTTAGTTGTGTACCTACCCCACACAAATTCTAATACCACTATCTGCAAAACAAACTAGAACATCACCCATATAAAAGTGGAGAAAAAATACGTATTATTGAAGCTAACTCAAAAACTACCGAAGCAAAGTTAATCAATTTTATATGGGACCAACTGTGATGTATACCCTCTCGAATAAAAGAAAAAAAATCCAAATCGGTCCAGCTATCTTCGAGTAATCGGGGAACATACATAAAAAAAAATAAAAAAATAAAATATAAAAAAAAAGGTTCCGACGAATTGAGAACCTCCTCCTTTTTGAAGTCGGTTAAAAATCCAGCTACACGTGACGTCACGCGATGTTTTAACTCAATGTATCGCCGTAATCTTTTGATTTTGTAAAAAAAGAAAAAATACGTGTCCAATATTTTCTAATAATCTACATGACAGATAATAGAAAATTTTTTAATCATCATCCCTATTAACGCGCGAAGAGTTAATAGGTTTTTTTTTAAATAGTCTCTTATTATTACTATTTTTATCTACTCGCATATCGTAAAATTCAAATTATAAAAACTTCAAAACAAGTTTATATTGACATACTTTATAAACACAATACCGAAATTTAAAAATAGAATCATATTATAACACTTTATCTCTAACAAAATAAAATTACATAACAATATTGTTTACCATTACGATACGGGGCAAATCCAAGAAGTTGATATGCCCAAGGAGTTTCCATCAATTTTTTTTTTAATGGAACAAATATGCGGTGCGCTCCATTTTTATGGCATTACAAAAAAGTTTTGTTTCCATTTTTAGGGTTCCATACCCAAAGGCTAAAACGGGACCCTATGCCCGTCCGTCTGTCTGAGGCTGTACCTCATGAACCGTAATAGTTAGACAGTTGAAATTTTCACAGATGATGTATTTCTGTTGCCGCTATAACAACAAATACTAAAAAACAGAATAAAATAAATACTTAAGGGGGCTCCCATACAACAAACGTGATTTTTTTGCTTGGCGGTTTTTTACTTGTCTGTGACAGCGCTCGCTTTAGCGCATGCGCGATGATGTGCTAGGTTTTTGCCACCGACTTCCGAAATTAAAGTTATTTTTCACTTTGTAGTGTTGTTTTTGGAAGTCGGTTGTATTTTTTTGTAAAAAAGTTTTTATTTTTCACTTTTTAGTTGTGTACCTACCCCACACAAATTCAAATACCACTACCTGCAAAACAAACTAGAACATCATCCATATAAAAGTTGGGAAAAAATACGTATTATTGAAGCTAACTCAAAAACTATCGAAGCAAAGTTAATCAATTTTATATGGGACCAACTGTGATGAAAACAAAAAAAAATCCAAATCGGTCCAGCCATCTTCGAGTAATCGGGGAACATACATAAAAAAAAAAAAGGTTCCGACGAATTGAGAACCTCCTCCTTTTTGAAGTCGGTTAAAAATACCATTAATTCAGCTTTTATGCATACTCGCGTTAATTGGGAATTTAACTATCCGGGTTGTAGTCTGCTTGTAATAAAATAATTCAATCATGATTCGAAAGACACGTGGCGCCATCTAGTTATTATCATAAGAACGTTATTTTTGATTACCGCGGGAACAGCACTTTTTTTCGGGATGAAAGGTACCCTATGTCCGTTTCTGTACACCTGACAAGGTATATGCAAAAGAATCATGGCCACGCTGCTAACATTCTTGGACTAGTGAAATTTAACAAAACGACCCTTGATGAAACATACGTTGTTTCATTTACCTTTAGAATGTAACTAAGTACGGCCCTTCAATATATTTTTAAAAGATGGGAGAGTCGAGTAATAAAGAAATATGTTTTTTGAGGTTAGGTGGTATGTTATTAATCTGTGGCTTTTTGAATTGAGAGGTTTCTCACCTGTTTTTTTACATAGGTAATTATGTCGAATGCAAGCCAGATAAGTCTATGCGTGTCTATATGTGTCTATGCGTGTGTGTGATCACTAATCGAATGTGAAACTACAACACGGTCTGCGCAGAAAACTGTCAATGTCAATATTTCTTTTGTTTCTGTTACTTGTCAAAAATAGGGAGGCCACTTAGTCGATCAATTTATGCAGTATCGATTTTTAGATGTAAAAAAGTCTAATTATTTTCCAGGCGATTATAGGGCGACTAACTATTTGCTACTAAAAAAATAACTTAGCAGCGATAATATTTTAGCAATAATTGCACAATATTAGATGATCTTCAAAATGCAAGGAATTTTTTTTTTCCTTCTGTGGCAATCCGCGATCAGTTAAGTCCTTTTAGCCTTCGATCAATAATAGCACTATTATAGTGCTATTATTGATCGAAGCTTTTAGCGGATGAGTTGTAGGTAACATTGGCAGGAAGAGCGTGACTCCAGCGAGCCATCTACTCCGTATTCGTGCTTGGTTCCACATACAGGTGGACTACACAATGTCCTTCCTTTTAAGTCTTTTTCTATAACTTCTTGTTTTTAGTGCAGCGGCCAGATCGTTAGGGTGCCTTTCCTGGTCAGGTTCCCAGTCTTTCCTGATACTTTTTGTAATGTTTTTGATCTCGTCCATGACGGTATTCGTTGAATTATAAAAACTAAATAATGGCTGCTACTTTAAGGTAGCAAACATATTAAACAGGGCCAATTGAAATCAAAGGCGAGGTATAGCCCTTACCTTTTACCTTTTGATGCATTAGTGTTAAGAAAACTTAAGAGCTGTGTCCACGAGAACACTGCCGACAAACTGTCCTGCAGTTTGGCAGAAGATTTGTAAAATACTCTTGTGTAACTTTTGTTGGAATAAATAAATTAAAAAAAAAAGCCCGTGCGCGTTAACATGGCACCTGGCTCGAGTGAATTACGTGTAAAGAACTGAGTGCAAAAAATTATTGAGTTTTATTTCAGTTTTTTGAATATCAAGATTTAATTTGCGCTGAGTAGTTTCTCGATAACTATATGTATACTACTTTACGATGCTTTAAATGTGACAAAACATAGTGTTTAGACACAATTTTGTTTTCGAGCCATGTGCCATGTTTACGCGCACGAGTTGTACTATAAATAATGACATGGCGACTAATATTATCAGTGGGATAACAAATCCTGCTCACAAGGAAGTTAGTGCACCCCCACTTCATAGTTAAAATAGGTCGAATCTGTTTCAAAACAGAATCGGGGCACCCCAACAACATAGTCAATAGACAATAGTCTTATCTGCTACCCCTAGAGTGTATATAAAAATCAGGAGGCGCGGAGGGAGAGCAGCCCCCGCCTGTTGTAACAAAGCTTAGGCACCCGTGCGAGCCACAGCGGCTGAGACTGGTCGCCTCCAGAAAGCCGAAGCTGCGGAGGTAAGGGCGAAGGGGCTGCACTTCCCGCACCGCAAGAGACTTTGCAGAAGCATGCCAGTTTTAATTAAAAAAAAACTAACAACTGATTATTAAGGATGATGCGTAGCGGTAGCCCGCGAAATTCAATTTTTTTTGGGTTTTTTGCAATTTACAGGTCCGTGTCAGGTTGTATCTTGATCAAAGTATGATACGCGGAAATAAAACATATGTATTTATGTAATTTTAACCATCAAAATCATCAATACATCTCTCTGAGTTAGATTTCGTGCAGATTCGTCATTGACGAATCCCACCGAAAAAAAAAAACCAAAAAAAAAATTGAATTTCGCGGGCTACACAGCGCAATCACCTTAAGCTGCTACTTTCTACTTAAAATATTATCCTTCGCTGTAGCTGCCAACCAACTATTTTTGCTACTCGATTTAATAATTTTTTAATCCCAAATTCTGATTAATTTCTCGCCGCGTTAAATACATGCCTAAAATGATTACTTTTAAACAGTTCACATTGCCTGGGATTTCATTTCGATTAAAAAATAAAATCGATTTAGATCTAAGTTGAAGTATGGACTTCTCTAGTTACGTTAATAATTATAAATGCGTTAAAAATCAATACTTTTTACTGCGTTCTGATAAAGCAAAGTTATAATTATAATGATGATTATTTAAATACCTCCCAATCTTTTAAAAATAAATTGATGATACCTAATAATTTCATTAATAATGTACTACATTTTGGTGATACTCTCATCTTAGGTCGGAATTCTGTTTTTCCCTAGTCCAAAATGACCATGATTCTTTCAGGATGATCGGTTCAGTGGTTTAGGCGTGAAAATGTAACAAACAAAGTTACTTTCGCATTTATAATATTAGTCAGGATTTTGTGGCTTGGGATCATTGAGGGTAGGTTACGTTGTCCATTTGTGATTCGTCTTTGTTTTGGAAAAATTCAATAGTAAAATTTGGGATTTATATACTTATTAATCATTGATAGCCAATATATTTTCAGAAAGTACTCATTAAGACCTTTCATTAAATACCAAACACGATAGTATTACCTATCCATACTTTTTAAATTCAGTAGGTAACAGTTTCCGACACCTATAAGCCGCCATGTTGGAGTTTTTGTGTCGTCATCATAGCCTAATAACCCGCGAAACAACTTGACACTTCCAACGATACCTCGTTTGCCAGAATTCGACGAGCAGTTTAGGAGTAATGAAAGAACAGAAGGCATTCGCTTCGGAGCGGTTCTATTTCTTCAATCGCTTCAGCTTCAAAGTGACATTGACATGATCACGTGACATTTCGATAGCTTATGTCAATCCCATACATTTTTTGATTATTTTGGCTTTTCTACTAGCGTCATCGCTAAACAAAAACAACTCAACTCAACAACAACAACCACCAACTTCAACAACAAAACAACAACAACTCAACAACTCGTCAACTTTGTCTGTTAAAATAATAACCCTTCTTTGGCTTTGCCGTAGTCGGGTAAATCGTCCACACAAACATTCCGAAGCCTTTGTTTGTTTATTTTTGGCATCCCAGCTGACCCTTAGGCCCGAACTAATCCAATATCGACGCCCGCGCCGCGATGTTTACGCCCGTGACCTAGCGCCCTACAGATAACATCTGCCTTTTCCGGCATTTGTAATCTAAACATGCGTCCGATATTTCATTTCTTGTGCACTAAACTCCATTTACAATAATATTAGACATTTAAACAAACCTTTTTTACAGTCCGTTCAACCGATTTTGACTTCTATTCCGTAGGCTTAAGGATGGCATTAAAGGCATAAAGTGATTACAATACCAACAGTTTACTGCAGCTGCCATTTGTCATGCCACCAACGCAATAGAAGTCAAAATCGGTTGAACGGACTGTAAAAAAGGTTTGTTTAAATGTCTAATCTTATTTATAAATGGAGTTATACAGGGTGTAAGTATAACAACAACAAACCTAAAAAAAAAAAATTGAAAAAAAAAAAATCTGCTGTTCCCTACATTTTGACGAATTATGCGAACATAAAATGTACTAAACAGCTGATATTTTTTTCGCGATTTCAGGTTTGGTCCCATAGTAAAAGTTGTTCATAATGATGAGTACAATGACCCCTTAAAAGATTGTACTCAATACTCAATACTTTATTGCATTCCACATGTATTCTTAGATGGTAAAGCTTATAGTTAGACCACATGGACCCTGTCGGGCACAGCAATAATAAATTAATAAGTGGGTTAGGAGAGAGGAAGCATTTATAGGTTTTATTACAACATAATAGGTGGGGAATTTCTGAGATAAATTAATTAATAGTATATAGTTATTATTAGATATGTAGGTACCTATAATTATTATATTTTTTGTTACTATTTACACGTTACACCCTGTATATGATTGTGATAAACTTGCTTCTGCCCGCGACTTCGTTCGCGTGGAAGTCGCAAGATACACAATATACTAAAATAACATCGACATTTTTATAAAACTCCTCGGCCCCCGACCCACCGCGTCACATCGCATCGCCCGCCCACGCTATTACTTCGTTTTCTCTTAGCATTCTTTCTGACTTTTTTCTTTTTGCTCGGCTCCTAAGGGTCATAGCGTGATGTTAAATAGCCTATAACCTTCCTCAAGACTTGGGCTATCAAATGCAAAAAGAATTTTTAAATCAAAAAAACCCGGCGTAGTGCGTGTCGAACCAACGCACAATGAAGGGTTCCGTAGTTGGAAAAAAATTGTCCCAAAAATAACATTGCAATCCCAAAAAAAAAAAAAAATGATGTCATAAAATTACAAATTAACAACTTTCGGACTTTTTTCTTTATTTGTGATGTGAGACCTTGCTTCTTGCCGAATTTCATGATTCTAGGACCATGGGAAGTACCCTGTAGGTTTTGATTTGCTTGCGAGTATCAAAATATGTCGCATACAGGGCTGTATTTTGTTTTGCGTTGACTTAGAAGCTTGATTTTTTTAGAGCTTCAAGGGATCAAAGACCTACGTATTTGATATTAATTTTAACTTGATACCTCCACGCGTTCCTGAGAAAAAGGGTCTTGACAGACGGACAACAAAGTGATCTTATAAGGGTTCCGTTTTTTCCTATTGAGGTACGGAACCCTAAAAACAACATTCTAACGCAAAATTACTATTTTATGATAATACTACCGATTTTTCGCTGATGAAACGCAAACAAACATTCGCAAATACTTAATATTACTGATAATAAACAAAAATCACTTTATTATGTTTACAATAAGGTTTATAATCCTTTGATCGCTCCCTAGAACCTTTAGCACGTAGGTACAAAGTTCACAAATAACATTTAACCTTCACAAAGGCGATCAATACAACATAACATAACTAATATAATATTCAAAGGTGATAATATTCATGATCGTATGCTATTGACTGAACTACTTAAAATTTTAAAAGTTCATAAGGCTTTAACACATACATTAACTAGATGAAGAAGAAGAAAGAAAGAAAAACTGTTTGTTCACATGAAAGTGACGCAACATTACAGAGTTATCTTATATCTAGGCTTAAAAACCAAAACAAAACGGAAATTTGCGTCACTTCCGCGCGAAACGGCTAACGCTCAGCATAATGCCGTGGCCCGTGCGCGAAGGCACGAATCCACGGCGCTGGTTTTCAGCGCAAGCCGGCGTGCCACTGTCTCAGAACATGTATGAAATCATACAAGTTCTGTCTACAGCGACAGACACAAAATGACGCTGTAGCGGCGCGCACAATGATTATTATAATTTGGTATTTATAATCAAATAGATAGTATTAAAAAAATAAAATAAAAGAAAAGAGCTTATTACAAAAAACTTTTTTACAAAAAAATACAACCGACTTCCAAAAACAACACTACAAATTGAAAAATAACTTTAATTTTGGAATTCGGTGGCAAAAACGATAATACATTTAATCAGACACCGACTTCCGAAATTAAAGTTATTTTTCACTTTGTAGTGTTGTTTTTGGAAGTCGGTTGTATTTTTTTGTAAAAAAGTTTTTATTTTTCACTTTTTGTTGTGTACCTACCCCACACAAATTCTAATACCACTACCTGAATTGAATTGAATTATTGAAGCTAACTCCAAAACTACCCAAGCAAAGTTAATCAATTTTATATGGGACCAACTGTGATGTATACCCTCTCAAATAAAACAATAAAAATCCAAATCGGTCTAGCCATCTTCGAGTAATCGGAGAACATAAATAAAATAAAAAAAATAAAAAAAAAAAAAGGTTCCGACAAATTGAGAACCTCCTCGTTTTTGAAGTCGATTAAAAAACTAATAACAAAGAGACATTATAATTAATTATGTGGCAACATTTCAAAGCGTCCCAAATAGCCAAACACAAAAATCACAGACAGGAGAGGTTGCAACTAACGCCTCAACTTCCCATGGTAGACCAAAACTACAGATTGCCACCTGTTACGATCCTTACATACTGTTTTTGCCTCGGTTACGTTCATACATCTGGTCATACACGAACGCCGGTTGCGAGTACTACGCACCTGACTTTTCTGAAGAACATCACCAATAAGGTCATTATAATATGTCCTCCTAGGGCGTCCCCTCCCGGCGTTTCCACTCACGTCTGCCTTGTAAATACCTTTTGTTAGTCGCCTTTCCTCCTCCTCCTCCTCCGAACATGAAAAAATCCATCTAAGCATAATCTTTTTCTTTTAAACAGCACCGTTGCCATAAGACACCTTACGTACCATCATCTGCCTGGCCTTTTCCCAACTATGTTGGGGTAGGCTTCCAGTCTAACCGGATGCAGCTGAATACCAGTATTTTATATAGACTTTCGAACTTTTGACGACTCGTAACGACTGTCTAAGATCCACGAATGACAGCCGGGACCACCAGTGAGGAGGCCTGTGTCCCAGCAGTGGGAACATTATAGGCTGACTATGCTAAGTGACAAGATTTCCCGTTTTCAATCCAACCATCAGATTAGCCTCTTAGAGGTCAACTGCACCCCATGTGTGCATGGGGTGCAACCCCCCCTGGGTTTATAAATTAGTATATTATGATATCGGCTAAAGGGTTAAAAGTATTTTTTGTTCATTTTTGAGTCGCAATGGGCATTCAAAACGCGATTTAATTTTTAAAATTTGTTTTCTAGAATGATTTCAAGTTATTATTTTATCCAATAGGCAATAAAGTTTCGTAAATTCGTAACTTAATATAAAGGACGACGATAGTTGATTTACTGCATAAACATTCTATACTGTGGCTACACACTAATTAATTTTAAAATATTTTTTTAATATGCCGTATTTTACCTAATACCCTAAATTCTAATTTAGTTTAGTTTCTAAAACCTTTCTCTACGACAAAAATCACTTTTAAACCGTAAAACTAAAAACATCACTAGACTAGAGCGTTAGAACATCACTATAACACACGCACTTAATAATACGTAATAATTATTAATAATTCCACTATGACACAAGCGCACTTCACGATATTATATTATCAACTAACTAATATGAAACAAACGCTGTTCGTATCAGTCAAAGAATTATAGGTATAAAGGCGCGTACTGATTACAACATAATTATTATTTATTAGGTTTTTTTTTTAAACCGATGTTTAGTAAGTGGGTCAAGCTGATAGTGTGAGGGGCCCGTGGCTAATTGATGATCAAAGGTTAAGCTACGTTTGCTGAGGTCAATTCGTGGATGGGTGACCATCCATTACATATCAAGACACCGTTGATCCCGGCTGACATTCGTAGATCTTTGACAGTCGTTACGGCTAGTCAGAAACTCAAAAGTCTGACAACCAGTCTTACCAAGGGGTACCGTGTTACCCCGTAACTGGGTTGTGGAGGTCAGATAGGCAGTCGCTTCATGTAAAATACTGGTATTCCAACATAGTTGGGAAAAGGCTAGGCAGATTTATAGGGTCAAGCTGATAGTGTTTTTTTTTTGTTTTAAATATAAATTATTATTTTTAGTTTTGAGTTTGTTATCGGTTGTCATTGTACTAGATTATGAAATAAACAAAAACACAATGAGAGTTGATTGTCCTGAGTGAGCGTAAGATTATCACACTAATACACATAAAGGCGAAAGTTTGTGTGTGTTTGTTTGTTACTTCTACAAGCTCAAACGGCTGGACCGATTTGGATGAAATTTGGGACGTAGATAGCTTATACCCTGGATTAACACATAAGCTGCTTTTTATTCAGTTTACACTGACCTATCATTGTAAGGAAATCTTATACAATGCGAGATCAGCTTATACTGGAAAATTACTTGATCTGTAGCCGTGTGTACGTATTTTACGTTTATTGCAAACGTAAAACAATTAACACTATAAAAAACTTATTCCGATTAGACAAGCTCCTGATCTGATTTTTATTATTATTTATTTTATTTTCTTGGGACATAAAACAGTTACACGTTGCAATTTTTAACCGACTTCAAAAAGGAGGAGGTTCTCAATTCGTCGGAACCTTTTTTTTTTTTTTTTTTTTTTTATGTATGTTCCCCGATTACTCGAAGATGGCTGGGGACCGATTTGGATTTTTTTTGTTTTATTCGAGAGGGTATACATCACAGTTGGTCCCATATAAAATTGATTAACTTTGCTTCGGTAGTTTTTGAGTTAGCTTCAATAATACGTATTTTTTCCCCACTTTTATATGGATGATGTTCTAGTTTGTTTTGCAGATAAGAATTTGTGTGGGCTAGGTACACAACTAAAAAGTGAAAAATAAAAACTTTTTTACAAAAAAATACAAGCGACTTCCAAAAACAACACTACAAAGTGAAAAATAACTTTAATTTCGGAAGTCGGTGGCAAAAAACGAAAACACATTTAACTAGACACCGACTTCCGAAATTAAAGTTATTTTTCACTTTGTAGTGTTGTTTTTGGAAGTCGGTTGTATTTTTTTGTAAAAAAGTTTTAGTAAATAACAAACTAGGGAAATAGAGGTAAACATGTAACCCCACCAATGTCCGCGGAATAATCTATTCTGGAGAATTAAAACAAAACCACGCATCTACTGAAGGTGATTTAGGTTAGGAAAAACTCATAATTATTGTGCAAGCAATTGAATAGCCATAATTATTATTTATTTTGTAATGTTTCGAGTGGAATGACTAAGAGGTGAATGAACGGATTGAACAAATGACTTGAGGGGTCATGCAGTGCACTTCGTTTATTTATCTGACAAGGAAATAAGGACCATGATTCATCATCATCCTGCTTGTCATGTTACAGTCCTACCAACTTATCTGTGAACTGAAAGAGGACGGCACCGTCGATTCAGTGTTGCTAATTAATAGAAGGTGCCCAAAATTGAGTAAGTTTTCAAGAAGGAAATTTCGCATTACGACATAATCGTTTAATAAGAATTACAGTTTTTACAAATTATTAAAAACAATGATACCTTTATAAAAATAATAAAAAACTTTTTTACAAAAAAATACAACCGACTTCCAAGAACAACACTACATAGTGAAAAATAACTTTAATTTCGGAAGTCGGTGTCTAGTTAAATGTATTTTCGTTTTTGCCACCGACTTCCGAAATTAAAGTTATTTTTCACTTTGTAGTGTTGTTTTTGGAAGTCGGTTGTATTTTTTTGTAAAAAGTTTTTATTTTTCACTTTTTAGTTGTGTACCTACCCCACACAAATTCTAATACCACTACCTGCAAAACAAACTAGAACATCATCCATATAAAAGTGGGGAAAAAATAGGTATTATTGAAGCTAACTCAAAAACTACCGAAGCAAAGTTAATCAATTTTATATGGAACCAACTGTGATCTATACTCTCTCGAATAAAACAAAAAAAATCCAAATCGGTCCAGCCATCTTCGAATAATCGGGAACATACAGTTCCGACGAATTGAGAACCTCCTCCTTTTTGAAGTCGGTTAAAAATAACATGACGGCCGTGGTTCCAATTTTCGCCATTTCACAGATAAGTTGGTAGGAGTGCACGTGGGGTCGGCGCATTCTGTCCTGTCAACCGTCACGCTATCATTCACTCCCTTCTCTTTCATATCATTCCTCACACAATCCATACATCTTTTCTTTGGCCTTCCTCTCTATCTCCATCCATCAACTTTTATATTCATCAGCCCAAACACTCGTTTTTCTTGCTGTGTAAAACTACGGTTTATACACCGATTGTAGGTACCTACGGTCCTCAGTGTTATGGAAGCGGGTTGACAGGCACCTTTTTTCTACCATGCTATGTACAGACTCCAGCACATCAAGCTACTACAATCTGTCAAATTTCTTTAATAGATTTTCATCTTTATCGCTAAAGCATTAGGTTCAAGGTTGATTGGGAAAATTTGACAATTTTGGGTAGCTTGACCTGCTGGCGTCTCTACAAAGAGCCTTATAGTCACATGCGTTAACACACTCCTCATAATAGGGACCATCATTCTGATACCCAATCTGTCAAATTTCTATAATAGATTTTCATCTTTATCGCTAAAGCATTAGGTTCAAGGATAATGTAATATTATGTTATTTATATTTCTTAAAACACTTCATAAATTCATGAACATATTACATACAACAAAAAGTATGATTTTATTTGCAGTCCCGCAAATCCCGCGGATGCGCGGGATTGGTGGCTTCGATCCCATGTTTCTTGGATGCTTGTTTTTCATATCCATACATCCATAAAAGCCGCCACATTAAGACAAACCCTAACCTATAGTATAGTTAAAATCTCGCTGCAGACTCGGTCAAAAATCATTCGAGTGTTTCGCTCTCTTTCCCACTCACAGGCCTTATGGGCAGGCCACGCCCACACGTAGTCCTGTGCATTACTGCAGTCGATGAGTGATATCGATAGTTTTATATATTTATAAATGGGTGATAGAAATAAATACCTACACATTTTTTTTTATTTTATTACCAAATTTACTACAAAGCATATTAAATATATAAACAAAAGAACGTATATATAAAACTAAAAATAGAAAATTAAAATTCTTCGTCTGAGTCATCGTCATCATCATCCACATGAATGATGAACTCACTCTTGCAGCAATTCTGCATGTTCCACACATTTTTGCCAATTTTGAATGGAGACATTGGAATTGTTTTTTCTTCATTTTTTACTTGAGCCCACACCAAGTCGATGGGATTGTACTGACAGTGGTAAGGCGGCAAGCGGATAACTTCATGACCATGCTCCAAAGCCATTTGATCCACTATACTTAATGAATGAAGTATGTTTACGTGATAACCGTAATGACTCTGTTATCGATAATGGCCTTGAGCGCGCGCAACTAGCGCACATCCCTACTCCGATTATGATTTATGACCAAGTCTGCAGCGAGATTTTAACTATACTATAACGCAGTGGCGTGCACAGAGATTTCAGACAGGGTATGCACGTCTAAAATAAAAGTAAAAACTTTAACAAGCTGAAACTAGTAGGTACCTAAGTTTTTTTTTCCCGACCGTTTGTTTTACCCGACCTCACCTACCATAACCCTAATCTTACACTGACTCTTACCGCACGGCGCCATTGGCTTCGCATGATGTTTGTTTGCGACCACAACGAATATCTAAAATATTTTAATCTGAATATCCGATAAAGGTCCAAATATTATTTTTATCTTGATTTGTAAACAAAAAGCAAGGGATAAAATACAATGTGTTTGTGTTATACACAACATGTTTGCCAGTAGGTAATAATTAGGTATCACAAAACTTTTCTATGAATATAACGAGAGGCATTAAGTACCTTTTTTTTTGAGTTAACTAAAACCCGGGTTCACACCTTCCGTTTACAATGAATTTAACTTTTTCCTCAAAATATAACGTCGAAAAGCGGCAGATTTTAATTTATTTAACGCACTTCGGCAGCACAGGTCTCACAGGTATAATTTTCAATTTTTTACAAATGATTAAAATAATTACATAATAATATACAGTCAATCACTTGCGCCAAGAAAAACAATCAAATCAAAACAATATGGCGAAAAAACAAACAAACATTGCAAGTTGAATAAAAGCGTGTAAAAACTTTACAATTACAAAATAATACGAACTAATCTTGGTCAATCCGACTAAAAAAGTCAACCCTCTGTAATCAACAACTAAGCGGTGCTTTTACGGCTTCTCAATTTGGGCGGGTTGCAAAATAAGCTGTGCTTCCAGAACTTAAACACACGCATACATTTTCACGCACACAGTCACACTATTGCTGTGTACTACACGGGTTGCGTTGTATGAAAAATAAGCACGGCGTTGTTGTGCTTATGCTCACCGGGAGCGCTGCCTGCGCGGTTGTCGCGTTGTCGCCGCTCGCTTCAAGAAATTAGTTTCAAATAAAAGTAATAGATGGCGCGTAAATCGCGTTATAAACAGTGAGACAGCGAATAAGTTAGATTAATAATAATTATTACCATGATTTTTCTTGCGTTAAAGTTATTTATCATTTCGAGGGGCATGTATGTATGGGACTACAGGGTATGCAGAGCTTATTTGCATGTATGGAGTGCACGCCACTGCTATAACTATGGCTATAACGCATGTCACCGCCACCAGCTTGTCACTTACATTTAAAGTAGCTTTTGCCCGTGGCTTCGCCTGCGTGTATGTCTATAAATATCCCACGGGAACGCACTATGGGGATTAAAAGGACTGTGTTTAATCCAGGTAAACCCATTTATTTTCATATAATGGTTTACACTGCGCACGCCAGTAAAGCTCCCCCAGTCGGCATGATTTTTTCCGACATTCAACAATCATCGTCATGTTTCAGCCAATTTACACAAAACATTAATGAATTATACACATAAACCTTCCCCATGAATCACTCCATCTATCGGTGAAAACCGTATGAAAATCCGTTCGGCAGTTTTTGAGTTTATCGCGTTCAGACAGACAGACATACAGACGCGGCGGAAGGACTTTGTTTTATGTAATGATGAGTGATAGGAAATGTGACGTCAGCGAAGTTTATAGGTTATCAAAAGATATCTAGTACAAGACACCAATAGAGATTTTCAAGGGTATAGAATAGATTGTTTCTATTCTTACGTCAAACTCAAAGCATTTATTTCAGTTACGTCAATGGGTCGGTCAGTCAGAAAGATGAAGCTAGTTGCCCATTCCAAAACGTAGTAGGTTCCTATGGAGAAGAACGGGCAAGAAACTCCATGGACACTCTTTTATTTAAATCAAAATATTATTACACAATTTTTTTTACAAAAAAAAAACGGATTTTTTTTTCAAGTCGGTTATATTTTTTTTTTTTTTTTTGAAAAAAAGTTTTTATTTTTACTTTATAGTTGTGGTACATACCCCACAAAATTTCGAATACCACTACCTGCTATGTAGATAACAGTGACGGGAAGTTATTAAAACATCATCCACATAGACTAAGTGGGGAAAAACACGTATTATTGAAGCTAACTCAAAAACTACCCAAGCAAAGTTAATCAATTTTATATGGGATACAAAAAAAAAACCCTCCCCTCCCTTTTTTTTATATATTCTAATGTAAACACGTGAAGTTAAAATGTTTATTCTGAAATTTTCCAATTTTCTGCGAAATTTTTTTAATTTTTTTTTTTTCATAAAAACCTTCTGAATGTCTTTGTTGTTTTTATGATTATAAACACAACAAAAAAAGAATTAGCGAAATTGTTAAATCCGTTCACGCGTGATGCGATGACCAAGGGAAATAGGGATTCATTTTTTTATATATATATAAGTAGATTGTATCTGGAAATCCAAATAAAAAAAGGAGGGGAGGGTTTTTATATACTTAATAGCCTATGTCACTCCCAAAATTAAAATGAATCTAACGACACCTCATATGTTAAAATCCATCAAGCCGTCTACAGGCGGTCACAATGCAACAGACATACCACTGAAGTTTGAACCTTTCTCTATCGGCGTAAAGATTGACGTAGGAGTACAAAAGATGATATAATCTATGTATTATATGAGAACAATAAATACATAATAACAAATAGAGTACATAGTTATACCGACAAAACATGATGTGTGTGAATGTAAGTAATGAAAGGTTAATTTGCAATGATTTACTTAGCCTCAATAAGTAAGATAATAAACACTTCAAATCAATCTGCCTAGCCTTTTCCCAACTATGTTGGGATCGGCTTCCAGTCTAACCGGATGCAGCTGAATACCAGTATTTTACATGGAGCGACTGCCTATCTGACCTCCACAACCCATTAACTGGGTAATACGATACCCCTTGGTAAGACTGGTTGTCAGACTTTCGGGCTTCTGACGACCCGTAACGACTGTCAAAGATCCACGAATGACAGCCGGGAGCAACGGCTTAACGTGCTTTCCGAGGCACGGAGGAGTCTCGGTATGTAAAGATACAACCCCGGCAAGCGTAGCTTAACCTGATGGATCGACCCGTGCGGCTGTTATTACTTAGCCACGAGCTCCTATGTACACTTGTCTGTCGACTTGACAGTCGTTACGGGTCGTCAGAAGCCCGAAAGTCTGACAACCAGTCTTACCAAGGGGTATCGTATTACCCAGTTACTGGGATGTGGAGGTCAGATAGGCAGTCGCTCCATGTAAAATAATAATTCAGCTGCATCCGGTTAGACTGGAAGCCGACAACATAAACAACAACAACAACAACATACCGCCGCATATATGCCGGCAACATAGTTGGGAAAAGACTAGGCAGATTGATTGTTTAAGACAAGTGTACAACTGAAGATAATTTTTATTTATTTTTTTTTTTATCATAAAACTCAGACCGCCTAATCTTTTCACCAGGGCATGGTGTATCTATCTATACAACGTATCGTTTTGCATCCTCGTCAAAAGGATGTGGTATAGACAATCAAACCGAACAACTTTTTCCATGGCACCAACATCGTAATCGCGAAAAAATAATCAGTCCTCCCATACATTTACGTCGAGTAGATACTCGTATTGAAGTTTTCTATAGGACAGTTGAATTTTTTTTCCCGATTACGATGTTTGGTCCCATGGAGAAAGTTGTTCGGTTTGATGTTCTGTACCACACCCTGAAATTTGACGAGGATGCAAAACGACACGTTGTATAAATAAAAATCGATGTATGTATGTTCCTGGATTCCAAAACAGTCTTCAGATTAGCCTAGCGGGTGATACTGTGAAGGTTTTTTTTAGCTCTCGTGCTACCCTTCCGAAGCCGGGGCGAGTCGCTAGTTCTCAATAAAATAGCTTATGTCATCAAGACAGAAGCTTAGTAGTACCACAGTCTATACATCATACAGCTGCATACGAAGTTCGGCGAACTTCGTATGCAGCTCGGGCTTCGTCGGATGACTGCTAAAGGCTACTTTTATGTATGATTCTTTGTGTTATAATTCCTATGTTATTTTAATTTGCAGATACCCTCAAATTCCGAGTCACTGGTCCTATAGCGAGCGTAAGGGAGTCACAACTGGTGGACGAATACGGCACCGAATTAGCCAAGCTACCATTCAGGTGTGCATTCCATTTTATAGAACGATTGAAATTAAATTTCTCATGTAAATATTTGCAATAAATAAGAGAGCGTTTCCACTGAGGCGGAGCGGAGCGGAGTCGTGATCTTTCGTGGATAAAAAAAAAAAAAAAAGAAATTATATTTAGTCCGTCAGTCAGATATTAAAAAAATATTAGACACGTATTTTTTGCTTTATCATATAAATAAAAAATTACTTAGATAAAATGCATTAAAGTTAGGGAGTGAGGGCTTGCTACGTCATAACTATAACAAGCTACTTAAAAAATCTAGCAATGAGTGACGTCATGCCACATTTTAACTCAATGTAACGCCGTAATCTTTTGATTATGTAAAAAAAGGAAAAATACGTGTCCAATATTTTTTAATAATATTCATGACGGACAATAAAGAAATTGTCAAAATCCCTATTGGCTAATGAGTAATGACAGACGAGACCAGAGACGCGATGTGGATTGCAACCAATGAGATTGGTCGATTCCTGAGTCTCCATTCCGCTCCGCTCATCTCTAACTCGGTGGAAATGCACTCTAGTCATCATTAATCTATTCTAAAGTGCATTTACAAGTTCAAGTTTTAGTTGTGAACCCTTTGATGTAACAAAAATCAATTTTATATTTATTATATAATTATTATTATTTATTTATTATTTTTTTTATTCATTTTGTTATAAATTTTTTAGTTTCAAAATTTTGTAAAACTATTTTTGATAATTTCACGATGATATTATTATTATTATTAACAATCTATTCCTTGACAGCTACCAACCAATGACAGGCGACGGTCACAATGAAGAAATAGATCCCATTGTGGAGCTGGTTGCTGATGTAGCTCTACCAGCAGTCAAGGGATCTAAGGTTTACGCCAAGATTGTTGGAAGAGATTTAAGAGGTAAATTTATTATAAGTATAGCAAACAATATGTAAGCTGGGAATTTTTGGTAAGGGTAAGGGCGTATGAAATCATACGTTCGAATCCATTGCCTCGTCAGCTTCAATATTTTGCAAGACTTGGGGAGTCTGTTATGGTTTCCCGTATAGGTAAATAAAAAAAATAAATAAATAAATTAAAAAAAAATATAAAAAAAAAATCGAAAAATTTATCGATGTAACCCCTTAAATGGTATTTACCATACACACACACACACACACATCATAAACACACATCGATAAATTTTGTGTTTTTAAAATTCCTACAAAAGCAAACGTATATGGTTAAATCATTTGGATTTCAATGTATTATTTCACTATATTGTCTACTGCTGAACTAAAACCGAAACATGAATACTTGAAATGTTTTCGCTAGAAAAAAATCTCAAAGCAGTACCTAAACAGTTCCTTATTGTGCAGTAAAATTTGCTTTTAATCGAAGGTATTTAAATATGTTAAGAACTTACTAAGCTAAAAATTGATTTAAGTGTAGCATTTTGTCATAAATCTACATTTAAACGAAGCGCGTTTAGTTCCGGTGCGCGTGAGAGTTTTCTATCTCGCGCGTCAAACTAGACAGCCATAACGCCATTTCACCTAACATGAAGGGCTAAACCACGCATCGATGTATCCTCTTAATGCAGTTTTAGATCACAAGTTTTTTTTTAAATCGCAGCGACTTGAAAAAAAAAACCGGCCAAGTGCGTGTCGGACCACGCACAATGAAGGGTTCCGTAGTTGGGATGAATTTATCTTAAGAACAAACTTAGCTTGTAGTTGAAAAACAAGTTCTCCCATACATTCCAACTGTAAATGTAGGTTTGTACTTACAATATTGATAGATTTACCATGTTATTTTAAGACCACAGACTTCTTATAGGTTTTCCTGTAATCTACAGGTAAAGATCTATTTATTTCCTGTATTTTTTTCCAAATTTTAGGCTCAGTAGTTTCGGAGATAAGGGGGGGTCAATTTTCGTCTATTTTCTTAAATAACTTTAAAACAATTTATTTTAAAATTATAAAAAAAAATATATTTGAGACGCTCATAGTAAGCCCTTTCATTTGACATGCCACATGGTGTAGTTTGCAAAACTTTTTTTTTGTTAATTTTCTTATTTGCCCCCCAAAAGTGACCTCTATCTTCAAAATTCATTTATTTACTTTACCCGTCCGTGTTTAGGTCACAGAAATTCATATGTGTACCAAATTTCAACTTAATCGGTCCATTACATTCGGAGCAAATTAGCTGTGACAGACGGACAGACAGACAGACACACGAGTGATCTATAGTGTCCTATAAGGGTTCCGTTTTTTTTCTTTTGAGGTACGGAACCCTAAAAACAATTTCTACGTTCTAATCCACCGTTTTTTTGTAACTTTTGCGGAGTTTTGCGGTCACAGAAAGATACACTAGTTTCATCATCATCTGCGTAGCCTTTTCCGAACTATGTATGTTGAGGTCTGTTTCCAGTCTAACCGGAAGCAGCTGAATACCATTATTTTACACAGAAAGACTGGCCTATATAACTGTCACCGCCACAACTGAGTTACTGAGTTACAAAGTAACACCACACACACACCTTGGCAATACTGGTTGATTGATAGATATACTACTTTGAAGACACAAAAAAAAACTTTTTTACAAAAAAATACAACCGACTTCCAAAAACAACATTACGAAGTGAAAAATAACTTTAATTTCGGAAGTCGGTGTCTGGTTAAATGTATTTTCGTTTTTTGCCACCGATTTCCGAAATTATCCTTAGTTTTCAATTTGTAGTGTTGTTTTTGGAAGTCGGTTGTATTTTTTTTGTAATAAAGTTTTTATTTACACCACACAAATTCTAATACCACTACCTGCAAAATAAATTAGAACATCATCCACATAAATAGTGGGAAAGAAACTACCCAAGCTATGTTAATAAATTTTATATGCGACCAACTTTCATAAAAAAAAAAAAAAAAAACAAAATACGTGTCGACTTGAGAACCTCCTCCTTTTTTTTTTCGTCGGTTAAAAACATATGGCATGTTTTTATTTTCCAGGAGAACCCTTCATTCGTCTCTCAGGACCACTCAACCAGCCAGAGATCCGCATGGGCAGATCAGCAAATATACTCTTCTCCGACTCCTCAAACGATTTGGAAAGGATGGAGGATATGGATTCTAGGGCTTATAACGCTCAGCTGCAGTACAATGATAGTGCTCAACCTTATAGTAGCCGAGCAGTTTCACAGGTATGAAAAACATTAAATCATAGGTACTTTTTAGGGCCAAACGGAGCCCTATTGCTGTCACTCCCGTGTCCGTCTGTCCGTCGTCTGTCACACAGATTTTACAGCCAAACGGTTGGAGCTACAGTCTTTAAATTTGCACAGTGTAAGCATCTTGTTGACGCAATGTCAAAGTACCTTATATTTGACAGTTAGTTCCTCAAGTGAATATGACATTTAGTCAGATTTGTTACTGTAATTGTAATGGCAATCATGTCACTTGTGTCATGTCATAGATTTTTATTTTTATTCCTTTATTAATCATCTAAATAGATTATTTTCTATTTTGTGAATGTGAGAACGTTGCAGGCCTAGTAGACTGTACATTTGTTGACTATTTCCTATTTTGTTAAGTGTCTGGTAGTTGTTGAAAGGCCTACATTGTCCTCCCATACCTATTAACACTGGTATTTGAAAATATTGTAAAAGCCAATTATTTTTAAAACTCAAACTCAAAGCATATATTTCAAATAAACCAATTACAGGCACTTTTGAATTGTCAATGGGTCGGTCAGTCAGAAAGATGAAGCTAGTTGCCCGTTCCAAAGCGTAGTAGATCCCTATGGAGAAGAACGGGCAAGAAACTCCACGGACACTCTTTTAAATCATAATCATCATCTTCCTGCCCTTATCCCATATTACTTGGGGTCGGCGCAACACGTTTTCTTCTTCCATTCTCCCCTGTCAACCGTCACGCTATCATTCACTCCCTTCTCTTTCATATCATTCCTCACACAATCCATCCATCTTTTCTTTGGCCTTCCTCTGCCTCTCCATCCATCAACATCTATATTCATCACTCTTTTAGTCACATGCGTTTCGTCTCTCCTCATTACATGCCCATACCAAGACAAACGATTTCCTTTCAATTTTTCTGTCACTGGCGCCACTTTCAAACTTCCTCTTATATACTCATTTCTCACTTTATCCATTCTTGTCACTCCACACATCCATCTCAACATTCTCATCTCCGCTGCATGCAATTTTTTTTCATCCGTCTTCTTCACTGTCCAGCATTCCGATCCATAAAGTACGACAGGCCTTATCACGGACTTGTAAATTTTCCCCTTCAACTTGAGGGGCATCCGTGGGTCGCAAGTTGTTCCTGTAACCTGTCGCCATTTCATCCATCCTGCGTTGATCCGGTGCGTTATGTCTCGGTCTACTTCGCCTTCTACTTCTACTCTTTTAAATCATAATATTTTTACAAAATATCGGTTACATCGTTCATGTTGAAAATATATATGTGAGAACAATGTAGAAAGACGTGCACGTTAAAAAGCGTCCGTAATAAAAAGATAAAAACTAAAACAACTAAATTAAATATTAAAATTAAAAATAAGCCATGGCAGCTAAGAGACGACCAGTCCCAACTGACGGCGCCCGTTCACGAACATGACGCATGGATCAGCACCAATTAGCTCAACCATTTTGAAGGGAACTTAATGATCCAACACACACGCCACCACCAGCGAGACATTTAAGTGAGCATGACATACTCTCAACCGCCAGGGCAAGAGAGTATCCAAGGAGTTTCTTGCCGGCTCTTCTCCATAGGAAACGACCAATTTTAAACCGTGCTCCTAGCTTCTGACGTTTCATAAGTGCCCATGTAGGTTTATGTGAAATAAAATATTTTGATTTTGAATTAAACTCGCCTCAACAACGGAAACTGTTTGATATGAAGAGTAAAATTTCTACTATGAAAATCAAACTATGCGAGATTGAGTCGAGTCGAGGAAATCATGAGGTTTTGACTTAATTAGGTTATGGGTTTAAGGTTTTAATTAAGGCAACATCATCATCTGCCTAGCCTTTTCCCAACCATGTTAGGGTCGGCTTCCAGTCTAACCGGATGCAGCTGAATACCAGTCATTTACATGGAGCGAGTGCTGTTACTGACCCCCCAAATACGATACCCCTTGGCAAGACTGGTTGTCAGACTTTCAGGCTTCTGACGACCCGTAACGACTGTCAAAGATCCACGAATGACAGCCGGGAGACCGGGACTAACGGCAGCAAACCAATATTATTAAATACACTATTCGCTTATTTTGATTTAATAACAATCAATCTGCCTAGCTTTTTCCTAACTATGTTGGGGTCGGCTTCCAGTCCAACCGGATGCAGCTGAATACCAGTATTTTACATGGAGCGACTGCCTATCTGACCACCACAACCCGGTTACTGGGTATTACGATACCCCTTGGTAAGACTGGTTGTCAGACTTTCGGGCTTCTGACGACCCGTATCGACTGTCAAAGATCCACTAATGACAGCTGGGACCAACGGCTTAACGTGCTTTCCGAGGCAGGGAGGAGTCTCGGTATGTAAAGATGGTCACCCATCCACGGACCGACCCCGGCAAGCGTAGCTTAACCTGATGGATCGACCCCTGCGGCTGTTATTACTTAGCCACGAGCACCTTTACTTTATACTACCTACTATAAATTGCAATATATTGTTTGACCTAATGTCCTCGTTCTCGTCTGTAAAAATCTTACATGTACCATTCAGACAGAAGCATCACAGAAAGAACATCGATTTCTCATCACTCTACTTATTTTTTTTACAGGTGGTAAACCAGCAAGGGACATTGCTGACAGCAGTACAGATAGGTCTTGCCAGCAGGTTATACGGAGCTCCTGGTGAAAACTTACAGGTAATCACGATCTTTCATAACACAAATAAGAAGTCTTTCGAATTTTAGACCAAACACTGCTTCTTCCCTCTCACCGAGAGGAGGTCTGTGTCCCAGCAGTGGGAACTTTATAGGCTGATTATATACTGCTACTTAAACTAAGTACGAAATTGGAAGAAGCCTATATTCAGAGCATACTCGTAAAACTTATGTGGTGGCTCCGTACTGTTACGAAGACACCACAACAGTTTTGTGGTCTGATTACAGCGCAATTTTGTAATCACTAGCTTCTACTCATGAATATGAACAACTTTCACTATGCAAACAACTCTGAAATCACGAAAATAAAATCAACTGTTTCATACCTACATTTTGGTCGAGCAAGTATTGAACTTTTGTATGAAACAGCTGTATTTTTTTTTTTCGTAATAATTGAGATCATAGACATGCTTAAACTCTGTCTTCATTTTTAATTAACCGACTTCAAAAAGGAGGAGGTTCTCAATTCGTCGGAACCTTTTTTTTTATTTTATTTGGCTGGACCGATTTCGATTTTTTATGTTTTATTCGAGAGGGTACACATCAAAGTTGGTCCCATATAAAATTGATTAACTTTGCTTGGGTAGTTTTTGAGTTAGCTTCAATAATACGTATTTTTCCCCACTTTTATATGGATGATGTTCTAGTTTGTTTTGCAGGTAGTATGGTATTAGAATTTGTGTGGGGTAGGTACCACAACTAAAAAGTGAAAAATAAAAACTTTTTTACAAAAAAATACAACCGACTTCCAAAAACAACACTACAAAGTGAAAAATAACTTTAATTTCGGAAGTCGGTGGCAAAAAACGAAAATACATTTAACCAAACACCGACTTCCGAAATTAAAGTTATTTTTCACTATGTAGTGTTGTTTTTGGAAGTCGGTTGTATTTTTTTCGTAAAAAAGTTTATTTTCGAAACATTACTCAAAAACGTCGAAACAAAGAGGCGTGGCCATACACATTTGTGTAAGCAAACGCGATGTTTTTGTTTTCCGAGCTGCATGGAAAACATTCCCCGCGCGGGGGAAGAGGGGAAGGGTTTGTTTAATTTTCAACTGCCACGCGCACCGCGCACATCTGTTGTCAAACTAATAGCACGTCTTTCTCATCGGAACTCATTACAACCTCTACACAAAATGTGTAACTAAAAATATTTGAATACGCAGCAGACAGCTTGTGTATGAAAACAAATGTTTATGTGTAAGTTTTTTTGTGGAGGCACGGTACGAGAGGTGTTCAAAAATGTACGAAGAAATACTTTTATTCAAATAATGTTACATTCAATTACAGCTGCACTTCGAAGTCACAAACTACAGAGAACAGTCAGTTCGGTTCAATTTTGGAGCATCAGGAGAGCTCAGGTTCCTGACTGGAATCAATCCTACCACGTGAGTTTATTGCAATTTGCAACCATACACACACGGACTAGAAAAAAAAGAAGGACTCCGCGCCTCGCGTATCGAAAGTGAAGCACCTTACCGATCTATGTGTGCGTGATTTGACATTATCTTTTTTTAAATAAGACATTTCGAAAATGTTCTTAACTAACTTTTTAGACTTATGTGTCCTGCTTATGCGTTTGAAGTTTCATTAAAATCGGTTCATACATTTCATTAAAAAAGGACTTGAAAGTTTGTATGAAATGCCGCACGGAGCCAACGCTCTTAAATCGCCAATTGGCAATGAGCAAGCTTGTTCTGTTAGTTCTTTTCTATATGACAGAAGAAGTCTTTGAACCTGCTTTATTTTACATCTTTTCAGACTAAATGTAGGATCAGGGCAGACTGTCAACGTGATAGTCAGCCTGATGGTACCATCTAATGCGCAGCCAGGGTTGAGAGACACCATCACATTCACCGCTTATGGTAAGCATTATCTTCCACTAAGATCTTCTCCATTTTACCTAGCCTTTGTAAAAAAATACTGCTTTGGCGCTTACAACCTATTGAAAGTCCTTCAGACGAGAATCGTGTAACAAACGAAAATCATATTTTATTAGCAGTGATGATGACGAATGATATAAATAAACAACACATGAAAAGAGGTTTGACATTATTATGCCATATAAGTAAATAAAATAAGCAATGCCAAACCAGTTCGTATGATGTACATAATAAAGAGTATTCTATTCTCAAAATCAATCCGCCTAGCCTTTTCTCAACTATGTTAGAATCGGCTTCCAGTCTAACAGAATGCAGCTGAATACCATTATTTTACATGGAGCGTCTGCCTATCTGACCTCCACAACCCAGTACCTAACTGGGTAATACGATACCCCTTGGCTGTCAGACTTTCGGGTTTCTGACGACCCGTAACGACTGTCAAAGATCCACGAATGACAGCCGGGACCAACAGCTTAACGTGCTTTCCGAGGCACGGAGGAGTCTCGGTATGTAAAGATGGTGACCCATCCACGACCAACCCAGGCAAGCGGATCGACCCGTGCTGCTGGCTTAGCCACGAGCTCCTGAAGAGAGTTCACTCTTTGCCACAGAATTCCAGCCAGAATTCGATGACCCCAAATAACATGAATAAAACCACAATTATAGATCAACATTCTTCCCTCAGGTAACGAGCAAGTCTCTCTCTCTACCTTCGTCTACGTTGCGAACTCAGCGGAACCAACAGACACGTGGGCTCCTGAAATCCGTCACACATTCCAAGGAACCTGTCTAGGCAGAACTGGTGATGACTGCGCACAGCATTCCTGGTCTACTACGATTGTGGCGAGGGATGCGTTGTCAGGTAAGGTTGAAACAGGATGCACGAATGAGTGCTAACCGCCGTTAAGCGGCAGAGGACACCGTGGAGTTTTAGTGGGTTAGAATACCACACATAACTGCACTATCTCCCCGTGGTAGTGCAGTATGCATTCTCCACGATCAAAAAAAAAAAAAAGGATGCAAGGATTGCAGTAATTTTCGAATGTGAAGAAGGAGATAAAACTGTGCACTATATGCATGCATAAGTGCTGGATGACTTTCTTTAATATGTCGACGGCGGAATTGACGTAGGTAATTTTCCATATTATGGTAAGGGGCTATAATAACGATAATTATGGTTTTTAATTTTTTTTATAAAACCAAATGTAACCATTTACATTTGGTTTTATAAAAAAAATTAAAATTTGTTTTATTCCGATAACCCTCCATCTTGTCTTAAGCGAAATATATCCATAATTAATGATTCTATAACTCCCCAGGTCTTCTCCGCCTAACCTCCTCGCCAATCGGAGTCATGTACAGCGGCGACTTCACATCAGGCACTCGACAGGAGGTGGTTGCCACTTATAGGGCTACCTGTTGCGCACCGAGGGTGCTACTGAATGCGGTGGACGCTTACGGGAACACGAACAGCTATACTATTGATATCTCTAGTGAGTATGCTGATGCATTTCGTAAGCATAATCACAATTAGTCTATAAAGCCCTCCTCTCTGCGTGAGAGGGAGTGGGCTGTAATCGTCGCTTAAAATATTCCTTTCAAAATATAAAGCCTAAACCAGGGACCATTTTGGTTACCCATTGAAAGGTATTTCGATAGGGTTTTTCTAAGCAGTTAAACAAAAACCCATACGATGTGGGTAACAAAAAAAACTTAAAAAGCTTCTAAGAACCGCTTATGCAAAAAGACTACTTGATAAAAACTGCAACTGTCACCTACTAAAACATCTTCTCTCTCTTTCAGACTACCTAACAGAGGCAGCAATAGCAGCGATCGTCCTCGGAGTATTCTTAGCAATAGCCCTGATCATCCTGATCATATTCCTCATAGTCTGGTGTGTGAGAAAACGAAGAGAATCCAGGGAACTACCCTCTTATAATACATCAAGAACTAACTAAGGCATGGGTGCAAATATTATAGGGTTTTTTTCTAAAGGTGATACAGTAGTTTAAAGAGGGTTAAATTGAAAGGAGTTTTGGCCTAAAAATTTTGAAAGGGTACAGTCCAGTGACGAGTGGGGCTAGCTAAAGAGACATTGTGATTTCCGAATCTACTAAATAGATGGGTATATCTAGCGGGAAAATAAAGTTATTGGTTAAAATTGCATTAGGGGAAAATTTGTTGAGTTTAAATCGCCTTTTCGTTCTCGTCTTGATCTTGTCTATTAGGTAGGTGTCATAAGACCAAAATATTTTTGGTTTTACTTTGCCTCAAAACGCAATTGTAACAGGGAAAAATGATCAGTTGGCCATCTACCAGCATAATCAGCCTATAGTTCCCACTGCTGGGACACAAGCCTCTATGGAAGAGGGGAGAGGGCCGTAATCCACCACGCGGGTTGGTGGATGTCACATGTCTTAGAATGTTTGATTCTAGGACATGCTTAGGTTTCGTCACAAAATTTTCCTTTATCGTTTTTGAGAGCATTTCCCTACTTAAAATTACATCATTTAAACTACTGTACACCTTATTATGAAAGTCAAATCGATCGTATTATTAAAACAAGTGAAAAGAGTAACTGTATGTGATTGTAAGTTGAAGTGATTAAGTTAAAATTAAGTTACCTTTAGACTAAGTTAAGTTATACTTTATGTAAGTGATCGAGATCGGTCGAGATTGGCATCTATAGATGCGAAGTTGACGATGAGAAGACATAATGCGGCCTTGCTTTGCTTAAGAATTTAGGAGATCCTTAATTTCATGACAAGAAGCTTTACGGCTAGAAGAGCGGTGGTTCCCACATAGTGTCCGCAATTCACTGACGAACTACGTAGTGCCTCACGCGAATCAGGTGGCTATGTTTTGATGGACGAATGCTTGGTCGTTTTGCTTCGCCAATCAATTTTGAAACTTTACATTTAAAAAAAAACTTTTAAATCCTCTACCTGGCAAATACATCTAACTCTAGGATCAGATGATCTATCCTGCTACCGTATTCACGGTCTTACTATAGAAATTTAGCAGTTTCAAGGTTCCGCTCAAATCTTGCTAATAAATGTTTCTTTCTTTCTAAATGCTACGAGGGAATAAAGAATCCCACATAAAAAAACACGCGGAAAAAATTACCCTTCATTGCAGGCGAGTAAGGTAAGGGTACCTATTTTTCGTATCGGAACCTGACGACACCGGTCACAGTTTTTAAACCAATAATTTTCTATAAATCATCGCAGTGTTTTGCTCAGTGCGGGTTTCAATATTTTAAATGGCGGATTTCCGCACTTATCACCTCCCTTCCCGATGTCAATGATCGTCGATTGGAACTAAATATATTATTGGATGAAATCGACACTCGACAAAAAGAGGGCCCTAATTCGGTACACAACTTCGGCAGTAATCAAAAAAAGTGTTTCTGTGAGACAGTTTAAATAACAGGCACAATTACACTTTTTTCAATCTAGCTATAATTCGGCAAGTGGGCAGAGAATAATAGAAATTATACGGTTTATTTAAGAACGTTGCTTAAATTTATGAGACGTTTTAACCTCTACTTCTAATAAGGGCTAATACCCTGGTGCCTGATGAAATCCATCAAATAAATGATTTAATAAAAATATAAATACCGTTTCGCAACTTGAAAAAATAATAAATAATTACGAAAAAAATGACGTTTCGAAAATGATATACCGCGCGGGTACTTGACCCTGTTGACGTGTCAAGTTTCAAAGAGCTTGACCGGACGTCAAAAAATGTGTCGCGTTCGACGTGTCGAAGGCACGACTGTATAAAATTTTGTTCTCCTAAAACTTTGCTACTTCCACGGCAACGGTCGGTGGCAGCGCCGAGATCACTTTCGCTTCAATTTTAGGGGCACAGGCAGGATAAGAGGTGTGACATAGTTTGCGGCACAGCTCAAAATGTATGGTGCTTAAAACTTTAAGTAACGTTTTTAAATAAACCCCTATATCATTGCGTCTTTTGGCCGTCGTTCACAATAAAGTCTCCACAACTCGAGTCAAAACCATCATCTGCCGAGCCGTTTCCCAAATATTTTGGAGTCGGCTTCCACTATAGTATAGTCGGCAGCTGAATACCAGTATTTTACATGGAGCGACTGCCTATCGGACCTCCACAACCCAGTTATTGGGTAACAAGAAACCCCTTGGTCTGCTTGTCAGACTTTCGTCAACTACTGTCACGTAATTTTGGAAAAGGCACTGTAAGTGACTATTAAGAAGGTGGCTGGGTCAGATTATATGCGGAAGGAGGAAGACAGGGTGTTGCAGCGCAGCCTGGGAGAGGCCTATGTCCAGCAGTTTACTGTGACAGGCTGAGTTGACTGTAAGGGACATGATATAAAGCTCACATTCCTATGCTTTACCGAGTCGAGTTGGTATTGAACCGGCCAAAAAGTTGGTACAGCCCGATGCAAACGTTATAGCGGCTCGGAACATAAGAGGAATCGCTGCGTAGTAACAAATTCACGCATCAGCGGAGGTGAGAAGTGCACTTCAGAGCCACCATATAGTTTGACACATATATCGTAGTCCGCAAGTACTTAAAGAGACAGGAGGTATTTTTAAAACTTATGCTAGAATTAGAACCAGTTAAATCTAGTTTTTTAACTGTTTCCGCCATGTTTGTTTTATTGTTTAATTTAAAATTTGACAAATATTGTGTTTTTATTTATTAGCATTAGATTTAGATGTTAGAATAACACGTGGGGTGAAAGGAGATAAAAAAATGTACTTAACTGAAATTATTGCCAAATTATTTTTGAGAAACATAGTTTTTACTTTTGATTTTTTTCTTCTTGTTTTTATTCTATATTATTTTGCAGCTATAATAATCAAAGATTAGTCACAACATTTAGTATGTTTTTTTTTTTTTAACTTTCGAGCTAGTTCATGGACAACAACTGGTAACTTCACCCTACAATTAAAAATTAGTATTTTTACTTAATTATTTACTAATACGGGTAGTACAATAAATTAATATTTAGTTTATAAAAAGAAAAGAGCCATATTTTGTAAAGAGAAAATCTAAGATTTTTATGAAATAAACATTACATAGACATATTTTATCGTGTTTCTTTTATTGCTTTGCAGAAAAATGTTGCAAAACTTGTGATATTGTTCATTTTAATAAATCAAATTGTATGTTGAAACCTAGTATAGTTACTAGCGTTATAAGGGTGAGTATAGCTGCTAACAGCGCAGCGCCATTGAGAAAAAAATTAAAAGAAAAAAAAAAGGTTCTCAATTGTCGGAACCTTTTTTTCCTTTTTTTTTAGTCAGATGAGGTAAAATTTTTTTTATCCAAAAATCAATACTAAACCTCCTAGGTTCGAAGTTAACGCCAAAAACGGCCATTAACTGCTATAACTTCGAACACACTAGAGACAGTTTAAATGTCTATCCGATATACGAGTACAGGGTTATTGGTAAAACGCCAGCAACCTCTTAAGGCGAAACCAAAATAAATTGGAAAATTTTTCGTAACCATTTATTTCACTATTGCAGCATGTTTAGATGGAGGAGCTCGTGGCTAAGTAATAACAGCCGCACGGGTCGAACCATCAGGTTAAGCTACGCTTGCCGGGGTCGGTCCATGGATGGGTGACCAACTTCACATACCGAGACTCCTCTGTGCCTCCCTCTTGGTCACGGCTGTCATTCGTGGATCTTTGACAGTCGTTACGGCTCGTCAGAAGCCCGAAAGTCTGTCAACCAGTCTTACCAAGGGGTATCGTATTACCCTGTTAATGGGTTGTGGAGGTCAGATAGGCAGTCGCTCCATGTAAAATACTGATATTCAGCTGCATCCGGTTAGACTGGAAGCCGACCCCAACATAGTTGGTAGCTGCAATCAATCAGTCTGCTTAGCCTAGTTGGGAAAAGGCTAGCCAGATTGATTGATTGCAGCATGTATGGATTTAATTTTTGGATAATGTCTATTGACTATTTGTATAATATTCTGACTGAAGAAAAACACAATTGGGTTAAAATTCCTCGATAGAATTTAATTCCAAAAAAACTTTTTTACAAAAAAATACAACCGACTTCCAAAAACAACACTACAAAGTGAAAAATAACTTTAATTTCGGAAGTCGGTGTCAAGTTAAATGTATTTTCGTTTTTTGCCACCGACTTCCGAAATTAAAGTTATTTTTCACTTTGTAGTGTTGTTTTTGGAAGTCGGTTGTATTTTTTTGTAGAAAAGTTTTTATTTTTCACTTTTTAGTTGTGTACCTACCCCACACAAATTCAAATACCACTACCTGCAAAACAAACTAGAACATCATCCATATAAAAGTGGGGAAAAAATACGTATTATTGAAGCTAACTCCAAAACTACCGTTGCAAAGTTAATCAATTTTATATGGGACCAACTGTGATGTATACACTCTCGAACAAAACAAAAAAAGTCCAAATCGGTCCAGCCATCTTCGAGTAATCGGGGAACATACATAAAAAAAATGGTTCCGACGAATTGAGAACCTCCTTTTTGAAGTCGGTTAGAAAGACCTCTACTTTTTATGTTTTTTTTCTGTAATTCTAAAATCCTAAGTAATTTCAATGCAAAATTGCATTCAAAATGTTCGTATTAAGTAATTGAAAACTCTGGCTGAAAACATTTTTGATAGATAGCTTAATTTATTTTTAAACAATTTTTATTTGGTTTGGCGCTTTTATTTTGGTTCCAGTCCAGCGCATTGTTGCGCTCTCTTTTTTTCGCATGTGGAAGTAATTGACTCTGTCACTTTCTTATTCCCGCCCAGTTTGCTTTATACATATCACCTTAAGGACCATACCTGAAATCGCGAAAAAAAAATCAGCATTTCAGTACATTTATCTACATCAAGCTCGTCAAAATGTAGGGAGCAGCAGATTTTTTTTTTTCGCGATTTCATCTTTGGTCCCATAGTAAAAGTTGTTCATAATGACGAGTACAATGACCTCTTAAGGGATTGCTGGTGTTTTACCAATAACCCTGTATATATCTTCTTGTGTGGGATGCCCCTAGCTAGATGGACGGACGACCTCAGGAGCCATCACAAAATTGCTTGACAGATTAGATGTATTGAAGCATGGCGACGCATCGCATTATGTAGCAATTTTTAATTACGTTTATTTTGAGTCTTATCATTTTTTTTTTTTTTTTTTAAGTATGTAATTTTACTTTCTTATGAACTAACGTTTATTCAGGTATAAATTTTACGTAATAATATGAATGTAGTAAGGAGAAATTTGTAACTAATTCTGAGCGTTTTTATTAGTTGTATGGTTTTGAAAGGGATTTTTTTTATAGATATTTCATACATATTTCAAAATTCTTAGGTCACTATGAACTCTTTCTCTCTCTTTAAGCAAAGATTAATACAGATGGGACACTCCGCAGTTTAGGTATGAAGCTACAAGTACGCGGCGGGCTCATCTCACTGGGTCAATTCAGTGAGGGCTGCTGCGCACCGGCCGGCTCGCACGTTAGTTCGATACTCACTCACGCGCCGCGTCGTAAAAGAAGACAACCCTAACGAGTCAGAAGGTATAAGAGTGACGCGATAGAAAGAGAGGCAACTTATATGTGAATATAACTGTAGGTAATGAAGCGTTGTGCGACCTGAATTGCACTTTATTGTGTCGTAGCAAGAGTCGCTTTTCATTTAAATGATTTTGCGGAGTGTCCCATCTGTATTAATCCATGCTTTAAGCCGGATTTCATTTGGTTATGTACAGTAGTCAATGCACGAGCTCGAAAAAATACAGTCGCGGATTTTATGATAAATTTGCTTGGGAATTTTGGCTTTATTTATACAAATAAGAAAAAATTGCGAAAAGCGAGGCCGCTCTGAATTATACTAATAACTATTCTCCACCACTGAATAAGTCAAAGTTGTCGAAGTATTTAAGTTTCTCAGAATAAGAACGCCAAAGTCGGCCAATTTACACAAAAGTCACGCTCGAAATGTAATCTAAGAAAGTGGCTGGGGCAGACTGGATGCGGAAGGCGGAGGACAGGGTGTTGTGGCGCAGCCTGGGAGAGGCGTATGTCCAGCAGTGGACTACGATAGGCTGAGTTGATTGATTGACTTTCTAGCACATTCCGAAGGAAAGAAATTAATTCAATAAATAAATTCGTATTCCATTGCTTCGTATGTTTGAAACACATAGCACATGTGTGAGCACTATGTAGCTACTATTAAGCTACCTTTTACTGGGTACGTCTTTCACTGACTTGAGTGTGCCCTGGCGGTTGAGAGTATGTCATGCTCACTCAAATGTCTCGCTGGTGGTGGCGTGTGTGTTGGATCATTAAGTTCCCTTCAAAATGGTTGAGCTAATTGGTGCTGATCCATGCGTCATGTTCGTGAACGGGCGCCGTCAGTTGGGACTGGTCGTCTCTTAGCCGCCATGGCTTATTTTAATATTTAATTTAGTTGTTTTAGTTTTTATCTTTTTATTACGGACGTTTTTTAACGTGCACGTCTTTCTACATTGTTCTCACATGTATATTTTCAACTTGAACGATGTAATCAATATTTTGTAAAAATATTATGATTTAAAAGAGTGTCCGTGGAGTTTTTTGCCCGTTCTTCTCCATAGGGATCTACTACGCTTTGGAATGGGCAACTAGCTTCATCTTTCTGACTGACCGACCCATTGACAATTCAAAAGTGCCTGTAATTGGTTTATTTGAAATAAATGCTTTGAGTTTGAGTTTGAGTTTAAAAAATACGTCTGCTTGACAAAGTAAATAACGCAATGAATGTTGAATTGTCAAAATTAATAGCAATGTGATAATGCGATTGTTAAGTATGTGAAGGCGAACAGTGCTGCCAACTAGCGCCACAATTGAGAAAAAAAAAATCTGGAGATATTGAACATTTTTAATCAGATGAGGTAGGTCAGGTGAGGTCAAAAAAATCAACACTAAACCTCCTAGGTTCGAAGCCTTAGCAGTTAACGCCAAAAACGGCGTCTTCGAACTTAAGAGGTTTCGTGTTGATATTTTTTTTGATACAAAAAATTCTACCTCGTCTGACTAAAAAGTGAGCATAGGAAATTTAAAAATGTTCCGTATCTCCAAACTTATGATTTTTTTTCTCAATGGTGACAAGCTAAGCTGGTTAAGCTACGCTTTCCTACAACAGCGGTACCGCTACCAGTCTAAACAGATGCAGTTGAATACCAATATCTCACATGGAGCGACTATCTATCTGACCAACAAAAATAACATAAAACTTGATCCAATTCAAGGTTCGTATATTGGCAACACTGTAATTTTGACAGCTTTTAGTAATGGCGCGTGTTTCAAACGTCAAATGTTAGTTTGTAACAAAACATTTACAAAATGAGTCGCAACTTGCCACACAGCGCGTGAAACGCTAGATGTTATGAGTGAAACTTTCAGAGATCGCATTATTTCACATTACGGTGACGTCAACTGGCCACCAAGATCGTGCGATTCAACGCCGTTCTATATTTTTTTGTGGGATTCTCTTAAGAGTCGTTTCTATACCAACACACCTGCAACGTTGGAGCACCTAAAAACTAACATCCGCCAAGTTATTCCCGAGATAACCCACGAAATTTGCGAAAAACCATCGAAAATTACCTCGAAAGAATCAACTGCTGCAGAAGATCCAGAGGAGGCCATTTTTGCCTGGCATAATTTTCCTTAATTAATTAATAACACTCGATAATCGATTAAAGAAAAAACCGGCCAAATGCGTGTCGGACCACGCACAATGAAGGGTTCCGTAGTTGGGATGAATTTATCTTAAGAACAAACTTAACATTGTTGTTAAAAAACATGTTCTCCCATACATTCCAACTGTAAATGTAAGTTTGTACTCACAATATTCATAGATTTACCATGTTATTTTAAGACCACAGACTTCTTATAGGTTTTCCTGTAATCTACCGGTAAAGATCTATTTTCTGTATTTTTTTCAAAATTTTAGTCTGAGTAGTTTCGGAGATAAGGGGGGAATGGTCAATTTTCGTCTATTTTCTTAAATAACATTAAAATAATTTATTTTAAAATTATAAAAAAAATATATTTGAGCCACATGGTGTAGTTTGCAAAACTTTTTTTTTTTAATTTTCTTATTTGCCCCCCAAGGTGACCTCTATATTCAAAATTCATTTATTTACTTTACTTGTCCATGTTTGGCTCACAGAAATTCATATGTGTACCAAATTTCAACTTAATTGGTCCATTAGATTCGGAGCAAAATGGCTGTGACAGACGGACAGACACACAAGTGATCCTATAAGGGTTCCGTTTTTTCCTTTTAAGGTACGGAACCCTAAAAAGAATTAAGATATTGTTACATTTTTTGTATTTTTAATAAAAGTTAGGAACCTCGAATTGGATCACCCTTTACAATTGACAAAAATTTAGTTAGTTAAGAATGGTATCTCGCAGTTGACCACTGAGGGTCGAGACTGCTCAACCGGGCGTTTCCTGTGGGTTCTTTAAGCGAACTTAAAGCCCCCGGCCAGGCTTAAAACTAAGGTAAAATATTAGTCGACTGAGCGTCGCTAATAATAGGACAGCCAGACGGGGCAGGCTGGATCATAATGGGGGGGATAAGTGCTACGACAAAAATTTACATAACATCACGCCTGTAATCCCCGAAGGGTAAAGCAGAGGTGTACCTATAGTCCACCAACAGTTCGCCAGTTATGTTTAAGTCCCATGTAATAAAGGGCGCGCCTATTGTCATCAATCGGGCACAAATCCAGACCCCGGGCTGCTACTGAGAAACGGATGAAAAAACCCAATAACACTTTTTACAACCCGGGAACCGAACTCAGGACCTCATGCTCAGCAGTAGCCCTTCTTGCAACTAGCTACTACATTTTCTGGCACGAATCGTCTGCATAAACTTTAATTTTAAACCTAGCAAATCTTATTTCCTATCGCAGCTGAGGAGACATGGGGTGGGAGCAATTAAATCAACATAATATGATGAAGCATATTTACATAGGATGACTGGTAATTAGTGACCAATACTTAAACACAATACTCGATGATAACAAACAACTTTTACTGTGGGACCAAACATTAAAATAGCGAAAATAAAAAATCTGCTGTCCCGTACATTCATGTTCGCTTAGCTCATCAAAATGTAGGGAGCAGCAGATTTTTTTGCAATTTCAGGTTTGGTCCCATAGTAAAAGTTGTTTATTATCATGAGCACAATCATGTGTTAATACAAGAGCACGCTAACGAGGGCAGTTAAGGTTCAGATTTGTGCTCACGACTTGTACCAGCAATTATACTAGTGACGAAAATGCATCTGCACAGACATACTGTGCTCCAAGTGTAGATAGTCAATTGAAGTACTGCATTCATTCAATGTTTTAACTATCTATGACATTGAGGAGAAGTAAGATGTATGCACATCAAAGGTGTAACATCATGCCAGTATTCCCCGAAAGGTTGGGCAGAGCTGTGCCTATTATAATACACCCTCATTTCGCCAATTGTGTTTAAGTCCCTTGTAATGTGTCTTTATAAAGAACTGAACAAGATGTTCATGCTGAACTTGTAGTGTCTAATTGGAGTGAAAACTCCTAATATTTGAAATTGAAATGTAAATAAAATGGGGACTACCAAAAGACGTGAAAACTTAAAACTATGAAATAAGAGAATTAACCCTTATAGCTAAAGATTATATTGTTAAAATTAGCATGTTGGTGAAGCAAACTCATAACATTTTCCCCTATCAAGAAACGCTAAACGTGCCTTAAGAAATTTTGACTTCAAAATAGTTTTTGTACCTTACTTATTTATTTATTTACCAAACAATACATCTAAAGAAAAGATGCATCACAGTTACATTGCCTGAACAATGAAAAGAGCAGGTCACAACTTGTACAGTGTTGAAAAAGTTGTTTCTCCTTGGAAAGAGCTAGATGCACTAAAAGAAACATAGCTATTATGCAGAAGAAAAGATATTACCTATAGATATTGTTGCTACCAGGACGGATGCATTGTGTTTAAGTCTTGGAAGATGCTATGGCTAGAAAGGGGTCAAAACTGAGATGTCAGCTTATAGAGAGGTATGGAAGAAAACATGCTGCGCTAAATATAAATAAATTGGAATAAGGAGGCCGGAGGCTGTTGATGATTATTATTAATAACTGAATCCATATCCAGTTGGTTGAAATTATAGGGGACATCCCCATATAATTTCTACCAACCTATGATTTTCAGAAAGTTCCTTGTAAGTATATTGAAATTACTACCATGCTCCACTAGTACACAAACAGTTATACTATATTGTTTGGTTTCTAATATTCGCTATAAAAGCAAGAAAATATGATTTGTGCTAGGCCTTTAGCTAGTAAGCTAAAAAGGCCAGGCTTATCATAAAATATCAATATCATAATTTATGGAAAAAATATTATGTAAACTTATAAGCTCTATCTATTGCATCACCATAATATCATAAGAAATTGATAAACTTGGCATTTTAAATAATATTATCAAGAAGCAAAAACCTGGCAAAGAATCTAGGTTGTAATCAAAACTACTTGGTCAAACAACCAAAGACAATTTGGCATTATTTTTATTTATTTACTCACAAGTGTAGCATCATAAAAGTATTTTTCCATGGTTTTGAATTTAGATCGAAACGAAAATCGCATCTCCGGCGTAAAACCATACTCAAAAGGTGCATTTTTGTACGATTTGTAAAGAAACGACATCTCAACCACTTAAGTTTGGTACCAAATTATTCACTTCTCACGACACTAACACAGTTTGATTAGCAATAAATAGCATTCACGAGTCATTTATCACTATAACAAAGACTGAAAAACGTTTAATAGCCAAGTATTCGTGTGAAAATCGCGAATTATGACATTGAGATCGCGAAAAACTATGTCGGTTATTTTGGCTTCTTTCGCCGCACAACGTCATGAAAAGCGTGTTTGCAGCGTACAAATAGGACAAAAATAAATAATAGTACTCACCTGATCTCGTGATCAGTCCCTGAGTAGCCGCAACGGGAACCAAAACCGCGTTATGCGTCAAATCCTCAATCGAAAGACCAGTCACGGCAGTAGACAGAAGCGGGTTTTTAACAATGTTCCTGCTCGGGCAGTCGCCGAAACTTTTATCTGACATATTGTGCACTATATTAATGACCGGTTGATGAGAAAATTTTCACGTTTTCACACATTTGGAGGTCATAAATAGGTAATTTAATTATATAAAGTTACGTGTCACTTGCATATTTTGACAATTTGACAGATGACAACACGTTGATCGTGTGATTGTTTGACAGAAAAATTGCAATTTTGCATTCAAGTTCCTTAATTAAAGATTGATCTTTCAAAAGCAAAATAAATTTTGTTCTCTAAATTCATTGAATAGGTTACATAAAACACATGACTATTATTAAATCAAAAGTATAAAATCTTTTATTTTTTTCAAAAGAATGTGGGTAATATGTAAAAGATAAAAGTAAGTAAGTATGTAAACGTAAGCTGCTGTGTACAGTGCATCAAACAAACTTTGTAAACAAAACGTGAACAAAAAAGACAAAAACAAATGGTTTGAACCACAGAACACTATTACTCCTAGCGGAGTAATAGTTACAAATCGATGAGTAATTAAAAGTTATTTTACTTACTTCAGACTCATTCAATTACCTATATACATCGCAAACCCTTGTATACGAATAGGTACATACATACATAGGAAGGTAGGTAGGTACTGGTAGAAAATGCTAGGCACTAATACGCGTTTTACGGCTAGATATTTTTCACTTGATAAAGATTTAATTAATAATTTTATCATATAAATACACTAGCTTCTGCCCGCGACTTCGTCCGCATAAAATTTCGGCCCCCGACCAACCGCGTCGCGTGGCATCGCCCACCCGCGCTATTCGTACGATAATTCAGCAGATTCGGAATTCCGTGAGACTGGCGCAAAAGCGCAAACGTTCAGTTTTTTGTATCAGGCACGGTAGGAATTTATACTTCCAGTACGTAGTAACGTGTTCGTGAAAGCACGTTTAAGTCATTTCTTATTCAAGTCTGGAGGCCAATGTTGGAGACTTACGACAGGAATAACCTGGATCGGAGTTGAAAACCAACTCGAGAATTATCTTCCTGACTGTGTTAGTTCTAGCATTGATCTAAGGTTAATAAACCACACACACCTTTACTATAATTTACATAATATCACACCACGAGTGTCTCTTGGAAGCATCACCTGTATACGAATTTCTCCTATAAAAGTCTTCAGGTTTATAAAGGATAGCAAAAGATAAGGATAGCCCAATTTCCAATTTTTTTTCGGAGAGCTTTCTCCAATGATTTCAAAAGTATCAGTCAATGGCTTTCTCCCACAGTTTTCACCTTTTTACTTCTTTATGGATCCCCGTATTTTTGCAGTCAATAGCTACGGCAAACTGTCAACTTCTGCCCGCTACTTCGTCCGCGTGTTTCAGCTCTTACCCATCCCGTCGTCGCATCACATCGCCCCCCGCGCTTTTATTCGTTTTGCTCGGATCCCAAGGGTCGTAGAGTGATGTTAACTTCTGACGCTCCAATTGTACCCCATGTGTGCATAAGGAAAATCCTTTACATAATAGGTATATCCTAGGCTATATCCTTCCTCGAGAATTGGGCTACAAATGCAAAAAAAAAATCCGACTGGTAATTCCAGAGATTGGCGTGTTCAAACATACAAACAAACAAACAAAAAATTTACTCGTCAGCTTTATTATTAGAAGGTACGCCCGGCCACAGATCAAGCTATACTCTTCCAGTATAAGCTGATCTCGCATTGTATAGGATTTCCTCACAATGAGAGGTCAGTGTATACTGGAAATGTATAGCTTGATGTGTAGCCGTGTATACCTCTATTTAGAGCGTAAAAGAAGTCCAAAGAAGTCGCTTGTCTACTTTTTTTATCGCTTGTTTATGAAGAAAGAAATCGTTTGTTTACAAAAAATGTATGGATAGTGACGGCGACGGCTAGCTCTGCTAGCTGTCAAATTTTTAGACACTAGATAGTAGCGACATCTGAAGTGGCGGTTCTAAATTGTTTTGTTTTTGAAAGAAGCGGAACGTATGTACAGACACCAGCACATCTAGCTACTACAATCTGTCAAATTTCTTTAATAGATTTTCATCTTTATTACTTAGACGTTAGGTTCAAGGTTGATTGGGGAAATTTGACAGTTTCGGATGGCTTGACCTGCTGGCGTCTGTACAAACATAGACGTACAATGTAGAAAAATTGTTGAGCAAGTGTCAAATAAATTTGTTATCTATGGTAAATATTTACGATGTATACTATAGTAGTCTTGTTTGTTTACGATTACTAATTTCGTTGTGCGTTTCATGGTCTTGCACAATAATAATATTGCATTCATATAAATTAAACATTATAAATAACAATGGACGACAAAAAAGACAATCCTCCGCCTGTAAAACGGTACAGGCGCGAAGAAAATACGTCTGAGTCAGAAGAAGATATTGATAACTATGAACCTTATGTTCCTGTGAAAGAGCGAAAAAAACAGCAATTGATGAAATTAGGAAGGCTTGGTCAGCTGGCTGCTGAAGCTGCTGCAGAGCCCAAGAGTTCTAGTGACAATGATCCTGATGATGAGAGTATGTATTACATGGTATTTTGAGGTTATCTCAAACAATTTTCTATGTTTTTGTTTTGCCCAAAACAAACAGTAAAATATGACTGGCATAAGACAATTAACATTTTTGTACATGGTTTTCAAATAAACCATGGTTTAAAATAAGAACAAAGATTAAAATAATAAACATGTTTTCGTTTTTTGCCACCGACGTCCGAAATTAAAGTTATTTTTCACTTTGCAGTGTTGTTTTTGGAAGTCGGTTGTATTTTTTTGTAAAAAAGTTTTTATTTTTCACTTTTTAGTTGTGTACCTACCCCACACAAATTCTTATACCACTATCTGCAAAACAAACTAGAACATCATCCATATAAAAGTGGGGAAAAAATACGTATTATTGAAGCTAACTCAAAAACTACCGAAGCAAAGTTAATTAATTTTATATGGGACCAACTGTGATGTATACCCTCTTGAATAAAACAAAAAAAAATCCAAATCGGTCCAGCCATCTTCGAGTAATCGGGGAACATATATAAAAAAAAAAAAAAAAAAAAAAAAAGGTTCCGACGAATTGAGAACCTCCTCCTTTTTGAAGTCGGTTAAAAATAGCACGAGCCAGCTTCATCAAACAGTAAAATGTGTCTGGAATCGAATGCCATGTTTCCACAATTTTATTACGTTATTTTTACTTGTATTGCTTCAATCAATTCCAAATCTTTCCTTGTTTCAATAACTTTTTGAATCCATATTGAACTAGACTGGAAGCGAAGACGTTAAGCCGTTGGTCCCGGCTGTCATTCGTGGATCGTTGACAGTCGTTAAGGGTCGTCAGAAGCCCGAAAGTTTGACAACCAGCCTTACCAAGGGGTATCATATTACCCAGTTAATGGGTTGTGGAGGTCAGATAGGCAGTCGCTCCATGTAAAATACTGGTATTCAGCTGCATCTGGTTAGACTGGAAGCGGACCCCAACATAATTGGGAAAAGGCTAGGTAGATTGATTGAACTAGACTGGTAATCATTCGATTAGATTCGGAAATCAGACGTTTCGATCGGTGGCGTGCCCAAAATATTTTGTCATGTGCGCCACACCCCTGCATTACCATATTGACCAAAATTCCTATCTTACAGCCTCTCAAGAAGAATGGGGTCGCCGCTACAACGTCTCTTTGCTAGACCAGCACAGCGAGCTCAAGAGAATAGCAGAGGCGCGCGCGCTGTCTGCTGCAGAGCGACAAGCGAGAGAAGAGGAGCATATACTGGAGAGTGTGGCGCAGAGCAAAGCGCTGATGGGGGTCGCTGAGCTGGCTAAAGGTAACTTTATTATTCATCTTCATTATTTCAGCCGAAAGACGTCCACTGCTGGATATAGTCCTCCCCGAAACACCGCCACTTTGACCGGTTCTGTGCTTCCCGCATCCAGCGGATTTCTGTGGTCTTTACAAGGTCATCGGCTCACTTTGTGGTAGGCCTTCCAACGTTACGTCTTCCCGTACGCGGTCGCCACTTCAGAACCTTACGGCACCATAGGCCATCTGTTCTGCGAGCAATTTGTGTCCACACACACGGTTACAATTTGTTCCTTTTAAAAAAAAGGGGAGAATATCAGTGATCTGGTCGGTAACATCTTGATTCAATTTCGAAATTACGACCTGGTATTTTGCTTCGTCAGACATCTTTTGAGGGAACAGGACTTCCTCAGCCTTGATAAACCAATTCCTAGGCGAATTCGTCCAAAATTCTGGAATCCTAGCTATGACGGAGATAGCTGATAACTCATGCTGCTGTTCCGTCGACATTTTCGCTTCCGTGGACATTGTTTATATCACTGAATTACGCACAAAAGTTTATGATCGACACTACAGAACGCTAGTGGAGTTGAGTGGCCCGTTTTTCACTGTACTAAGTCCAAAGTCAATGTTCGAATCACTTTTCAAAAATAAAATCACGTCGGGGTCACCATTTTTGTGTGCGTGTTATTTTGATCTAAAGGAAGTGTGTTGAGAGATGAGTAAAACCTTCGAGAAACACTAAAGTCTTTTTTAATTGTTCCAAACACCATTACAATATTGTACTTAGAATAACTGAATACACGCGTCTGTAGTGTGCGATATAATACAACTGTTCACATAGGTGGTTCCGGGGCAACTGAGGCTAGCTGCGCTCTTGATTTACTACTCAACTACAAAACATATGCGTCAGCATTCCTCTACACCCTGCTCACTGCCACTTAAGTTTAGCAATTCTTCGGGCTATGTCGGTTACCTTTGTTCTTCTGAGGATCTCTTCATTTCTGATTCGATCACGTAGAGAAACTCCAAGCATAGCCCTCTCCTAGGCGACTTTTAGCATTTATTAATGTGACTTGACAAATAAATGCGTTATCTTCCAGCAGCTGCGTTGTCAAAGGACAATGGGCGGATTTGGTCCAAATGTTCACCACTAAAGAGACCTATGTAACTAAGTAACAGATAGTCTAACTTTCCTTACAGTACCTTCTCTTACTTAAAACTTGTTTATTTAAAGGTGTGACAAGATGCTGTTTGGTAACTATATGTAAAACATACATTTGTCGTAGGTACTGTGAGAACTTGTCCTATAAAGTTGAGAAGGGGAATCCAAAAGACCTAAACGTGCGATTATTAATGCATTCAGTTTATTTGATAGTTCAACTGGTCAAGTTTGTACCTACCTGCAATAATACATAATCGTAAAAGTACAGAAGATTCTCTCCGCGAAATCATTTAAATAAATAGCTACCCTTGCTACGACACAATAAAGTGTAATTCGGGTCGCACAACGCTTCATTACCTACAGTTATATTCACCTATAAGTTGCCTCTACTTCTATCGCGTAACTCTTATACCTTCTGACTCATTAGGGTTGTCTTCTTTTACGACGCGGCGCGTGAGTGAGTATCGAACTAACGTGCGAGCCGGCCGGTGCGCGGCAGCCCACACTGAATTAGCGTCGACAAGTCGAGCCCGCGGCGTACTTGTAGCTTCATACATATAATGCGGAGTGTGCCTGGCCTACATTTAGGGACCGTTCACACAGACCGGCTTGGAGAGCATCAGCCGGCGTGGCGCTCTTCTTTTCACACAGACTGGCGGCGGAACGCGAAAGAGCATGCAAACGGAGCCAATCGTACGTCATCAGAGGCAGCCGGTCGGCTCCTTTTCTTATTTCACACTAAGCGCGTTAGGTTTGCTCTCAAGCATTCTCAATAATAAAAGAAGTGACATGTATACACATAAACCTTTTTACAATGATTCAAAACTCTGTTTTAAATGTGATAAAAAGTCTGCTCTCCTCTCCGAGCCGGTCTGTGTTAACGGACCCTTATGGCTACAGTTTTTGCCGCCGGGGTCGCGGGTTTTTCGAAAGAGATACCGTGGCCCTGGCACAGGCAACTGAAGGAACACGGGTGGGTTTTAGTCAGTAATAGCCCTCCCGCTCCACATACTCTCTACAGTATTTTTATCTTACTTAGCGGCACGTGCATTACTTGTGTTTACCAAGTGTACAGTCAGCAATAAAAGTCGATTAACACTTGCAGTTTTTTAATCTTAATTATTAAGCGAACAGAAGTACTCAAAATTTTAAGACTATTAACTCTTAACAGTTAAACGAAAAAAAAGCAGTTTATCGAATCATTTTTTGTTAATTTAGATGATGTTAAAAAGTAGCAGTGTTAACCAACTTGAGTTGCTGACCGTACAAACACGCTGTGAATGTGTGTGTAAGCGCTGGAGCTCTCGGTACCGTCCACGCCCTCCTGCTCCGCGCAGAGCGGGAGAAGTCATTAGAAGACATACCATCCATAAAAAAAATATGTGACAGCCGTAACAGAAGTATACGGCTACTACTAGCTTTTGCCCGCGGATTCGCACGCGTTCGCGTGGAGGTCGGAAATTATCCCAGGGGAATGTACTGCTTATAAAAAGTATCCTATGTCCTAATCCAGGTTATGGTCTGTCTATGTGCCAAATTTCATCCAAACAAACTCACTTTCGCATTTATAATATCAAAACCAGCCAAGTGCGTGTCGCACCACGCACAATGAAGGGTTCCGTAGTTGGTATGAATTTATCCCAAGAACAAACTTAACATTGTAGTTCAAAAACATGTTCTCCCATACATTCCAACTGTAAATGTAAGTTTGTACTCACAATATTGAGAGATTTACCATGTTATTTTAAGACCATAGACTTCTTTTAGGTTTTCCTGTAATCGACAGGTAAAGATCTATTTATTGTATTTTTTTCAAAATTTTAGGCTCAGTAGTTTCATAGATAAGGGGGGAATGGTCAATTTCGTCCATTTTGTTAAATAACTTTAAAACAATTTAGTTTAAACTTTAGTGTCCGGTCGCACGAAAATGACGGGGGGGAGGGGGTGCCCCCCCTGGTACCACTCTCATGAAAGAGAACGCACCATTCCTGAGAAAAACAAATTATTGTACCAGCCTCATCCGCTGCGGCTCGCACGGGTGCCTAAACATTTTTATGCCATTTTCTTTCTTGCGCTCCTATTTGTTCTCGCGCAATATGCCATTCTTGCGCACGCGCAGGCTCTTTTTTTCGCAAGTACCTTCTGTAGCGCCGTATTCCATTACTTACGCAGGTATACATCCTAACACAACTTTAATCCGCCCATCTTCTTCCATTCCAGGCATTCAGTACGAAGACCCGATAAAAACCTCCTGGCGTCCACCGCGCTGTATCCTGGAGCTGTCAGAGGAACGTCACGAGAGGGTCCGCAGACAGTTGAGGATATTGGTGGAAGGAGAAGATGTGCCGCCGCCTATCAAGACGTTTCAGCATATGAAGTTTCCAAAAGGTAAGACTAGAGGCTATCTTTTTGGGTGACAGACTTTTTGAGAGGTTAGAAGTGCTTTCTGAAAAGCTTTGACTTCTACAATACTGTATGTTGTATGTATACATGGTGAATTTTTGAAGTGGGCGTGGATGGCCAAATTGGAAACAGGAATATTGTAACGCTGAATGCAGAAAAATCCTTGAGACTTTGAATCCAGCTATATATTGAAAACAATGGTCATCATTTTGGAGGAGCTCGTGGTTAAGTAATAACAGCCGAACGGGTCGATCCATCAGGTTAAGCTAGGCTTGCCGGGGTTGCTCCGTGGATAGGTGACCATCTTTACATACTGAGACTCCTCCGTGCCTCGGAAAGCACGTTAAGCCGTTGGTCCCGGCTGTCATTTGTTGATCTTTGACGGTCGTCAGAAGCCCGAAAGTCTGACAACCAGTCTTACCAAGGGGTATCGTATTACCCAGTTACTGGGTTGTGGAGGTCAGATAGGCAGTCGCTCCATGTAAAATACTGGTATTCAGCTGCATCCGGTTAGACTGGAAGCCGACCCCAACATAGTTGGGAACAGGCTAGGTAGATTGATTTTGGTCATCATGGTAATATAAAATATTAAAGTATTTTGTTAAAAATGAGCTCTTTCCTTTAGTTTGCCGTATGTCATTACTTCTCAGAATTCGATCCTTATTAGCGACACTATCGAATGGTGTAATAATACAGTGTGTTTCTTTTTTTTTTTTTCAAAATCAACGGGTTCGATTCCTGGCTAGAAATATTGATTTTTCAAAAATCCAATGATGAAATGCATGAATGCAGTGCTAGTTTTCATCAAAGTCGAGCCCGAATCAGTTTTAGATTTGGCCATCCACGCCCACTTTAAAAAATTACCCTGTATAGTGGTCACATAATAGAGTTTTAGGGTTCCGTAACACAAAAGGAAAAAAACGAAACCCTTATAGGATCACTCGTGTGTCTGTCTGTCTGTCCGTCTGTCTGTCACAGCCAATCTGCTCCGAATCTAATGGACCGATTAAGTTAAAATTTGGTACACATATGAATTTCTGTGACCCAAACACGGACGGGTAAAGTCAATAAATGACTTTTGAATATGAGGGTCACTTTTGGGGGCAAATAAGATAATTTTGAAAAAAAGTTTTGCAAACTATACCGTGTGACATATTCAAATGAAAGGGCTTACTATGAGGGTCTCAAATATATTTTCTTTATAATTTTAAAATAAATTGTTTTAAAGTTATTTAAGAAAATAGACGAAAATTTACCATTCCTCCTCCTCCCCCCCCCCCCCCCCCCTTATCTCCGAAACTAATGAACCTAAAATTTTGAAAAAAAAAATACAGAACCTTTACCTGTAGATTACTGGAAAACCTATAAGAAGTCTGTGGTCTTAAAATAACATGGTATATCTCTCAATATTGTGAGTACTAACTTACATTTACAGTTGGAATGTATGGGAGAACATGTTTTTCAACTACAATGTTAAGTTTGTTTTGTGATAAATTCATCCCAACTACGGAACCCTTCATTGTGCGTGGTCCGACCCGCACTTGGCCGGTTTTTTAATAATGAAATGCCCTTGTAACTGTCCTATTGCAGGACATGAGCCTCCCCTCATACAAAGAAGGAACTGCAATTTGTATAAACGTTCTACTTTAACATACATTTCTTGCATGATATTAAGCCTTAATCATAGATAATTCACTAAAATCATTTATGTATCTTAAGGACGATGCGCACTGTAGATCATCAGACCAAATAATTTTTTTACCTGCGAATTACAAAAAACGTAAGATTTTTACCTGTGAATTAAAAAAAACGTAAGATTTTTACCTGCGAATTACAAAAAACGTAAGATTTTTACCTGTGAATTAAAAAAAACGTAAGATTTTTACCTGTGAATTACTAAAAACGTACCACAAGATTTTGATTAGGATACTAACATTAGTTATAGGTTTTGTTTTACTAACACTGCATGGATCCATGTGGTCTGAAAACAAAGGTTTTGTTATTATAAGTATATGATTTATATTGTTACGCTGAACTCGTTCACATTTAAAATTATGTTAACATTCCGTGTGGTGGGGACCCTGGTGATCTGCTATACAGGTTTTTTCCTTCCTAGTGCAGACACCAGTCTCTCACAAACTTTGTCATATAATTTTTAAGCTTGTTTTAATTTATTTATAATTTCATTTGCTTGTGAAAGAAAATAAATTATTTTGAATTTAAATTATTGTTCCAGGAATCCTCCGAGGCCTAGAAGCTAAAGGCATAAAGCATCCTACGCCAATCCAGGTACAAGGCATCCCCGCAGTACTGAGCGGCAGGGATATGATAGGTATCGCTTTCACCGGCTGCGGGAAGACGCTGGTCTTCACGCTGCCCATCATCATGATGTGTCTGGAGCAGGAGGTTAAGATGCCTTTCATCAAGTGAGCATTTTTGAGTTTTGTGTCTTGCTCGTGGCTTAAACTTAACAGCTTCTGAAGTCGGTGTCTTCAATTCTTCAATGCACCTTAGCTTGGCACAGAAGCTGTTAAGTTTTTTATGAAAGTTATTTTATTCGTTTTTGAAGTCGGTTTTTACTTTTTTTAAAGTAAATTTTTAGTCGGACTATTTCATCAGCTATCCTTAAAATCTGTCAAACTCACCAAATTAATTAATTACGAATCGTCGTAAATTAATTAATGACACGACTTTTTTTTGGGATACTATAGGATCCGTGGACGCTTGAGAGGATATCTACTCAACGGCTCAACCGATTTTGATGAATGATATGTCATTAGATTTGTCTTTATTGCGCGAGTGTCACTGATATATTTATAATAAAATAATATAAAATCAAAATGGCGGATTTTTGGCGCCAAAATGTTTTTTCCGTAGTCAGGTTACAGTTTTTTAAACTTAATTCGTGTTCTTGTTACTTATTTCAATTTACTATTCCTGTTTTCTCGTCTCGGTAGATTTTATGGTAAATAGGTGCATCCTACTGTCCTATGAATCTCCACTTTTATGACTGTTATGATGTTTAAAAAAAAACATTAATTTATTTTCAGAAACGAAGGCCCCTACGGCCTGATAATATGCCCGTCACGAGAATTGGCGAAACAAACACACGACATCATACAACATTTTATAAAGCAGCTCAAAATGACTGGCAACCCTGAGATTAGGAGTTGTCTGGCTATTGGAGGTAAGTTGGTCAAAGGAAACCTATTCATATTAGGTTGGGGAAAAAGTCTTTTCGCATTATAGTATGCACAGAACAGATAAAGAGATTAGAAGGGAAATAGTTCCTGGTTTGTACTAGAACGCGTGTCGCCACTTGTCCCCCACTCTGTAACTCCACTACAAGCAAGAGACCAATACGTACGCGCATTACGCACACAAATAAACCACACGCATTTAGATTGCGAGTTTGCTATTGGTTCTCACACTAACGCAAACACTGCGCTTGACGTAAACTCACACACGCGTAAAAGCAATTTATTTCTCATATACATTACGGCTTGCATTGATCGATATTGATATCGATAAAATACACTATATTTTTTTTACTTTAAGTTTTGCAATATTTCACTTTAATTTCGGGAGGGAGGACGGGGTATGAATAGTGTGGACTTCCTATAAACATACATAATTTAAAAAAATGTCAAATTAAGGGGGAACATCCGATATTGCCGTGAAATTCAAATTTTCTGTAGATTTACGCTTATTGCAGCTCTGTTTTACGTCATAATTATGTTAAGTTGTTCTAGATGTTGATTGCACCCTGTAACCATAATATGTTTGCTAAAAATAATTAAAATCATGTCAATAATAATTATCAAAAATCATCATGTTGCTCAAAAAAAAAACAAGTTTTACTTTTCGGTAATAATTATATTTTTGAGTATAGTAAACCTAGAAAAGTGTACTTACGACTTTGATGAATACTGAATTTATTTTTGAGTAACCGTTACGGGCGCAAATCGCATTTTCAATAACATAGCTGCAATTTGCAAGAATCCAAAAACTAAATTCACGGCCTTTTCGCATGTTTTCCATTAGACGTATATATTTGTAAATAAAAGTAGTAAGTAGGTAAAGGTTATGTAGAGTTATTGTTGTTTATAAAATATAAATTATTCATGACTTACTGAAAAAAACATAGCGATGTTTTTGTGCGGAGAAGCTCCAGATTTTAAGAATCTATTCCCTGACTTTTTTGTTATGTAATCATTTTCTGTAAAATGTTGAGAGCAAATTGTGCTATATTTAGTAGGTATCCATTCGATTCTACCAGTTGCCTCAATCCACAGTTTTCTTGTGTCTGGATCTGTTGGAAACCTAAAAATAACATTTAAAATGTATGGTTTCATCATAAATGGCCAACATCAAACCAAATTTTAGACGAAAAACCCACTCAGAAACTAAATTGGTAACCCACAATAAACAATAATTGGTGGTAATAAACAAAGCTATTTTAATTTTAATATTACTGTCAATAATCATTTGTATACATACACACAATATCGACATTGATTACAACTTGGTACAACCCTATCGATACGCATGGATTTCGCGGAATTCAAGCGTTGGCTCGGCGACGCGACTTTCGCAGTGAACGCAACATATTGCGCGATCGCTCACGAAGTACAAGACGGTACCCAAGCATTGCAAGTGTTAGATAAATGTAGTATTGTGTCTAATATTTAATAATAAATACTTGAGATTACCTTGATTCCGGAAGTTAGTTCGGTTGTGATTAAAATCATCGAATCATTAGAATAACTGTTTGTTGGATATTGACAATCTGTCACATTTACGAAGCTTGAGACCAATGTTGAAGTATCTAATTTGATTAGTTATTGTGTTTACAAAATATACCAATCTTAACTTGTCAAAATCGTATAGATGTTATTACTATAAATAATTAAATAATATTTGATAGTAACTGTAGTATATCTTAGAATTTATATTGCTATTTTAATATAACAGGTTGTTTGAAACGATTGATACAATACTGTCAGTTGATGTTTGATGGGAAGGGATAAATGGAAGGGGTGGTAGGATATAAAAAGGATTGTAATGACATTCTCGAGGCAGTTGCTCAGTGGATGTTCAAGTGGCTAAGTGCTAGTGCCGTTGTGATGTGAAATATATCTACCAGGTGTCATGTAAGTTACGTAATTTCATATTATACCTTAAATATTGTTATTATGTTGCTATTATTCTGAGTGATAGAATTAACTGTTTGAGTTAACTATAAATTGTGGAAATATAAGAAATGTGTTGATAGAATACTATAATACTGTTTCCATGGAGTTTCTTGTCCTTCTTCTCCATGAAGACCTAGTTTTGCGAACGGACAATAGTATTCTCATTAAAGATGAATAATTATTGACAAGCCTAATTGAAATAATAAATATCTAGTCTTGTCTTTCTGTGCTTTTCTTTATGAAATCCTTCCCTTACACACCATATTCATAATACTTTCATACACAATAGATAACCAATAACCATTCTGACATTTAAGGCTTGCTATTTGCGTAGTAGCTATATATATGCTTATAGTTATATATCATATCAAATCTAACATCAGAAGTGGGATAGTGCTCAGTCTCACATAACACATTTCTAATGAATTTTATTTTGCTATTTTCATGATCAACGTTGCAGCAATCGTGTTCTGCTGGAAACCATTGGTAACGGCGGGTCGTTGACTCAACCCTCGTCATAACGATGAAAACGTGCTGAAAATTGTATGGTCAAAAAAAATGCAATTGTTCACGGAAAGTTAATTTAAAATTGTTAATATTATTACTCTGTTGATCACAAATTAATTTAAAAAATGGCTTTAGAGGAAACTCAACAAAATTGAAGTTGGTAATGTCATAAAGTAAATGAAACATAATTGTATTTTTATATTATGAAAGAAATAGCGAATATCACATAACTTGCTGATAAACAAATATGACAAGGTTGAAGGTTATTAATAATTAGCTTTATTTTATTATTTTTCACTTTCAAAATGCTTACTAATAGTATTGTTAAAGTAAACTTATAGTTTTGTCGAACTGATCTGTGTTTCTTGATAATTTTGATTTGGCTTGTTATTATAACCTTTTACTAAGAAGTAAGGTACCAACAGAGTGACCATTATTAAATATTTGCAATTATTTAATAGAAAATGTAATAAAGATGATCAATACAATTAGCAATGATATTGTCAGGTTGACCGAGCGGTATATTGTTTTGATTACTTATTTAATGAATACAAAAAGAGCTTGTCTTGACTGTTGTCTGGCATTCACTGACTGCGGGTGATTGAGCTTCACCGACGGCGGGTGTTTGGCCACATACAGTAAGATGTGATTAAGTTTCACACTATTGTTTTTGTTTAATGATAATTATCTTGTACTTCGAGATCGAAATACATGTTAGTATGGCCGTATTAGATAATTGTAATTAGCTGACTGTGACTATGACTGTGAGTGTTTCCGCTGGTCGGTCATTTGCTTGGTGCAAGTCTATCCCACTAGCAGCGGGTGGAGGGGACTTGACACGTCTAGGCAATTGGCAACACAAAACAAAAATGACAATGACGATGAGAAAACCAAAGTAAATTACAATTGTAGAAAAACGGTATCAATGTACTTCGAGAGCGAAGTACTTGTCAGTATGGCCGTGTTAGATAAATGTAGTATTGTGTCTAATATTTAATAATAAATACTTGAGATTACCTTGATTCCGGAAGTTAGTTCGGTTGTGATTAAAATCATCGAATCATTAGAATAACTGTTTGTTGGATATTGACAATCTGTCACATTTACGAAGCTTGAGACCAATGTTGAAGTATCTAATTTGATTAGTTATTGTGTTTACAAAATATACCAATCTTAACTTGTCAAAATCGTATAGATGTTATTACTATAAATAATTAAATAATATTTGATAGTAACTGTAGTATATCTTAGAATTTATATTGCTATTTTAATATAACAGGTTGTTTGAAACGATTGATACAATACTGTCAGTTGATGTTTGATGGGAAGGGATAAATGGAAGGGGTGGTAGGATATAAAAAGGATTGTAATGACATTCTCGAGGCAGTTGCTCAGTGGATGTTCAAGTGGCTAAGTGCTAGTGCCGTTGTGATGTGAAATATATCTACCAGGTGTCATGTAAGTTACGTAATTTCATATTATACCTTAAATATTGTTATTATGTTGCTATTATTCTGAGTGATAGAATTAACTGTTTGAGTTAACTATAAATTGTGGAAATATAAGAAATGTGTTGATAGAATACTATAATACTGTTTCCATGGAGTTTCTTGTCCTTCTTCTCCATGAAGACCTAGTTTTGCGAACGGACAATAGTATTTTCATTAAAGATGAATAATTATTGACAAGCCTAATTGAAATAATAAATATCTAGTCTTGTCTTTCTGTGCTTTTCTTTATGAAATCCTTCCCTTACACACCATATTCATAATACTTTCATACACAATAGATAACCAATAACCATTCTGACATTTAAGGCTTGCTATTTGCGTAGTAGCTATATATATGCTTATAGTTATATATTATATCAAATCTAACACAAGCAATGTATAACTGAGCATCTGTTTGCGATTGTATCGCTTTTATCTACAAACTACATAATACTATTGTAATAATTACATATATCACTTGTATTTTAAGGTTTTTGGACTTACCGGTGAAAAGAAATCCCTTGTGGGCTACACTACACCACTTGCTACTTTTCCGAAACGTTATAACAGCGCAACAGGGCATAATCCTTTTTTTTAGCGGAGCTTCGTACGTTGTCACAGTGAGAGCGCGATTACTGGCCGGTAAAACAAATTTCGGCTGAACTTAGTGTGTCTACACATACATGCGGCGCGCCTGCCCCGCCCACAAGGCCCTTCTAACCTCTTTATCTTTTCTGTGATAGTATGTATGAACTTAAAATAAAATCTCTTTGGCTATACTATTTGTATCTGGCTGGTTTTTGTATCATTGAAAGTTCAAATTTTAAAGAACATAATTCCAAATTCAAATTAGGAAAATGTGCGACTTTCATTTGTTTTTCGTACTGTCAAGATGAGTGAATGTAATGAAGAAATTCGATACATTTTAAAATTTTACTACAAAAAAGGTAAAAATGCAATGCAAGCCGCGAAAAAAATTTGCGATGTTTATGGACCCAGTGCAGTGTCTGTGAGAGTAGCACAAATTTGGTTTAAGCGTTTTCAATCCGGAAATTTTGATGTCAAAGATGCACGTCGCTCTGGTCGCCCTATTACGGATAAAATGGATGCCATTTTTGAAAAAGTGGAGCAAGATCGGCGTATCAGTAGTTACGACGTAGCTGAAGAACTGGAAATTGACCACAAAACAGTTTTGGCGCAATTGAAAAAAAGTAGGTACACAAAAAAGCTCGATATTTGGGTACCTCACAAGCTCACTGAAAGAAACCTAGGGAACCGTGTACTCATTTGTGATTCTTTATTACGACGTAATGAAACCGAACCATTTTTGAAGAAGCTGATAACTGGTGATGAAAAGTGGATCACGTACGACAAGAACGTGCGAAAAAGGTCGTGGTCAAAGGTCGGTCAGGCTTCACAGACTGTGGCGAAACCCGGGTTAACTCGCAACAAGGTGATGCTGTGTGTGTGGTGGGATTGGAAGGGCATTATTCATTATGAGCTGTTACCACCAGGCAGGACCATCGATTCTGAACTCTACTGCGAATTACTGATGAGATTAAAGCAAGAAGTTGAGAGAAAGCGGCCGGAATTAATCAACAGAAGGGGTGAGGTTTTTCATCATGATAACGCACCTCACACATCTTTAGCCACTCAGCAAAAATTAAGAGAGTTTGGCTGGGAGGTGTTAATGCATCCGCCGTATAGTCCTGACCTTGCACCTTCAGATTTCCACCTGTTTCGGTCTCTTCAGAATTCTTTAGGCAGTGTCAGGTTAACATCACGAGAGGACTGCCAAAACCACTTGTTGCGCGCACTTGTTGTTGTGGTATTTTGATCAGAAGTCCCAAAATTTCTATAGCAATGGGATCATGTCCCTACCTACAAGATGGCAAAAAGTTATCGAACAAAATGGTACCTACATACTTTAGATAAATGTAAATAATGTATACTAAAAAATGTTTTGAATTTTCTTAAAAAATGCGAAGAAACTTTTTTCCCAACCTATTATATAACAAATGTAAAACCGCACTAATGAAATAACGTTTTTTTGGTATTGCCCCACGCATATACATCGTGTCGTTTTGCATCCTCCTTAAATTTAAAGATGTGGTGCGTATGTGGAAAAAATTTTCAACTGTCTCATAGAAAACTTCAATACCTACTCGACGCAAATGTATGGGACGGCTGATTATTTTTTCGCGATTACGATGTTGGTGACATGGAAAAAGTTGTTCGGTTTGATGGTCTATACCACACCCTTAAGTTTGACGAGGATGCAAAACTACACGTTGTATAACATTGGTCAGGCAGGGGACATAGCCACCCAAACCCATAGCCCAATGTGTTTTGTTTCCATGTTCTGCAATAGTCCTGCACCAACCGGGGGTTGTCCTTGGGTGCACTTGCATACTGCATACAGGGATAATCGTCGGCTGGTGCCTCCTCGTCATTTGAAATTGTCTAAGGGGCCTCTGCGAGTTGGCTTCGGCCCCTCGTACGCCTTCCAAAGGTCCGGGACCCCAGGGTCCCGAGATATGTCAAAGACTATTTAAATAATAACAATTATATTTTATCCAATGCAATCAAAATAGTACTTATCCGGGTGGACTCCCCAATGATGGTGACAAATCACTATACGATTGCTTATGCCTACGCGTTATTTTGTATTCACCAGGAGTGGCGGTGTCCGAATGTATGGAAGTGGTACAAAGAGGGGTGCATATCATGGTGGCCACGCCCGGACGACTGATGGACATGCTCGATAAGAAGATGGTGAGTTTTTGATGAATTTTGAATCTTAACAACAAATCGTAAGTTTTTGGCTGCATGTTTGTGTTGTTTTAATACATCTAAATCAACACTGCAATTAAAAAAAACCCCTAGTAATAAAACTACATCGTAACGATTTTAATATACACTTGCGAGCAACCAAATCGACACAAACCGTGCATACAAAGTATTTTGTTTTTTTTTCAAAATTTCTTATCCCATTTATGAAAAAGTTAACCTTTTTTTTAAGTCTGACGTTTCATCTTTAAGATGGTACTGTAGAGGTTTTGAACCTTATGCGTTTTAGCATGCAACCTTCGTGGAAGTTTAAATAGTTTATGAAACAAACTTAGAATTTTAAAATTAGTGACAGGGGGTCAAGCGGCCACGGGCCGAAGTGATTGTTGGAAAAGTTCTGTAATATAAATAATATCCCTGGTTTACCTCTCTACCTCTTAAATAATAGGTTGGGGAAAAAGTTTTTTCGCATTTTTTAAGAAAATTCAAAACATTTTTTTATATACATTATTTACATTTATCTAAAGTATGTAGGTACCATTTTGTTCGATAACTTTTTGCCATCTTGTAGGTAGGGACATGATCCCATTGCTATAGAAATTTCGGGACTTCTGATCAAAATACCGCGACAAGTGGTTTTGGCAGTCCTCTCGTGATGTTAACCTGACACTGCCTAAAGAATTCTGAAGAGACCGAAACAGGTGGAAATCTGAAGGTGCAAGGTCAGGACTATATGGCGGATGCATTAACACCTCCCAGTCCAACTCTCTTAATTTTTGCTGAGTGGCTAAAGATGTGTGAGGTCTAGCATTATCATGATGAAAAACCACACCCCTTCTGTTGATTTATTCCGGCCGCTTTCTCTCAACTTCTTGCTTTAATCTAATCAGTTGTTCGCAGTAGAGTTCAGAATCGATGGTCCTGCCTGGTGGTAACAGCTCATAATGAATAATGCCCTTCCAATCCCACCACACACACAGCATCACCTTGTTGCGAGTTAACCCGGGTTTCGCCACCGTCTGTGAAGCCTGACCGGCCTTTGACCACGACCTTTTTCGCACGTTCTTGTCGTACGTGATCCACTTTTCATCACCAGATATCAGCTTCTTCAAAAATGGTTCGGTTTCATTACGTCGTAATAAAGAATCACAAATGAGTACACGATTCATTAGGTTTCTTTCAGTGAGCTCGTGAGGTACCCAAATATCGAGCTTTTTTGTGTACCCAGTTTTTTTCAAATGCGCCAAAACTGTTTTGTTTTCAATTCATAGTTCTTCAGCTACGTCGTAACTACTGATATGCCGATCTTGGTCCACTTTTTCAAAAATGGCGTCCATTTTATCCGTAATAGGGCGACCAGAGCGACGTGCATCTTTGACATCAAAATTTCCGGATTGAAAACGCTTAAACCAAATTTGTGCTACTCTCACAGACATTGCACTGGGTCCATAAATATCGCAAATTTTTTTCGCGGCTTGCGTTGCATTTTTACCTTTTTTATAGTAAAATTTTAAAATGTATCGAATTTCTTCATTAGATTCACTCATCTTGACAGTACGAAAAACAAATGAAAATCACACATTTTCCTAATTTGAATTTGGAATTATGTTCTTTAAAATTTAAACTTTGAATGATACCAAAACCAGCCAGATACAAATAGTATAGCCAAAGAGATTTTATTTTAAGTTCATACATACTATAATGCGAAAAGACTTTTTCCCCAACCTAATATATATTTTTTATTTTTTAGCTATCCCCCCTGTGAGGTTCGAGACCTTACATATGACTGTTAGATAGAATTTTTTTATTGAAGAATAATCTAAAATACAATTATTCGTTTTAAACCTGAAACATGTGCTATTTGTATATCCCATGGAAGAAGGATCCTTCAGGCCTTTATAGTACAGTCAGCGTCAATAATATCGGGACCAACAGATTGTTCACAATGATCTAAACACCTCTGCCTAACCTTTTCCCAACTATGTTGGGGTCGGCTTCCAGTTTAACCGGATGCAGCTGATTACCAGTATTTTACATGGAGCGACTGCCTATCTGACCTCCACAACCCAGCGACTGGGTAATTAATACGATACCCCTTGGTAAATTGTCAGACTTTCGGGCTTTTTTTTTAAATTTTATTTTAGGATGGAATTTGGATAGGCGTCTGATAATAGATCCGTAACGACTGTCAAAGATCCACGAATGACAGCCGGGACCAACGGCTTAACGTGCTTTCCGAGGCACGGAGGAGTCTTGGTATGTAAAGATGGTCTCCCATCCACGGACAACCCCGTGCGTAGCTTAACCGATGGATTGACCCGTGCAGCTGTTATTATTTAGCCACGAGCGCCTCTATGATCTAAACACTTATGAAAATGAATTATTAACTCAACGACACAAGGAATATTTTAGAATCCTCTATGATCTAAACACTTATGAAAATGAATTATTAACTCAACGACACAAGGAATATTTTAGAATGAAGACAGTACACGACAACTGTCAGAATGACAAGAACTTTATCCAATTGAGATAAAGTTTCATTTTCTTAGTTGTTGAGATCATTTTGAACAGTGCGTTCGTCCAAATATTTTTGACGCTGACTGTACCTTGTATTAAAATCGGTTTAGTTGTTTTCGAGTAATTGCATTGAATTTGAGTTGAAATGCAAGAATAGTAGTCGAGTCGATTTGGTTGCTCGCAAGTGTAGTTGGACCCCACACACATAATAGGTTGGGGAAAAAGTTTCTTCGCATTTTTTAAGAAAATTCAAAACATTTTTTAATATATATTATTTTCATTTATCTAAAGTATGTAGGTACCATTTTGTTCGATAACTTTTTGCCATCTTGTAGGTAGGGACATGATCCCATTGCTATAGAAATTTTGGGACTTCTGATCAAAATACCGCGACAAGTGGTTTTGGCAGTCCTCTCGTGATGTTAACCTGACACTGCCTAAAGTATTCTGAAGAGACCAAAACAGGTGGAAATCTGAAGGTGCAAGGTCAGGACTATACGGCGGATGCATTAACACCTCCCAGCCAAACTCTATTAATTTTTGCTGAGTGGCTAAAATGTGTGAGGTCTAGCGTTATCATGATGAAAAACCATTCCCCTACTGTTGATTAATTCCCCTAATGTTGAGTTCAGAATCGATGGTCCTGCCTGGTGGTAACAGCTCATAATGAATAATGCCCTTCCAATCCCACCACACACACAGCATCACCTTGTTGCGAGTTAACCCGGGTTTCGCCACAGTCTGTGAAGCCTGACCGGCCTTTCACCACGACCTTTTTCGCACGTTCTTGTCGTACGTGATCCACTTTTCATCACCCGTTATCAGCTTCTTCAAAAATGGTTCGGTTTCATTACGTCGTAATAAAGAATCACAAATGAGTACACGGTTCATTAGGTTTCTTTCAGTGAGCTCGTGAGGTACCCAAATATCGAGCTTTTTTGTGTACCCAGTTTTTTTCAAATGCGCCAAAACTGTTTTGTGGTCAATTCCCAGTTCTTCAGCTACGTCGTAACTACTGATATGCCGATCTTGCTCCACTTTTTCAAAAATGGCATCCATTTTATCCGTAATAGGCCGACCAGAGCGACGTGCATCTTTGACATCAAAATTTCCGGATTGAAAACGCTTAAACCAAATGTCTGCTACTCTCACAGACACTGCACTGGGTCCATAAACATCGCAAATTTTTTTTCGCGGCTTGCGATGCATTTTTATCTTTTTTGTAGTAAAATTTTAAAATGTATCGAATTTCTTCATTAGATTCACTCATCTTGACAGTACGAAAAACAAATGAAAATCACACATTTTCCTAATTTGAATTTGGAATCATGTTGTTTAAAATTTAAACTTTCAGTGATACCAAAACCAGCCAGATACAAATAGCCAAAAAGATTTTATTTTAAGTTCATACATACTATAATGCGAAAAGACTTTTTCCCCAACCTAATATTATTGGTACGAGTCTTCTGCCGCCGCGGCTGTGATCCGCTCGTCAGCCGTCGTAGTTACTCATACACAATCAAGACTTTATATTTAACGGATGTCTTATCTTGTTTAAGAGGATACATCGAAGCGTGGTTTAGCTCGGTGTGTGTGAAATCGCGTTATGGCTGTCTAGTTTGACGCGCGAGATAGAAGACTCACGCGCACCGGAACTAAATGCTCTTCCTTTAAATGTAGATTTATGACAAAATGCTTTACTGAAAACAATTTTTAGCTTAGTAAGCTCTTGACATATTTAAATACCTTCGATTTAAAGCTAATTTTACTGCTCAATAAGGAACTGTTTACGCATAATCGTGTAAAACAGAAAATAGACTGTGCTACTTTGGATTTTTTTTCTATCGTAAAAATTTCAAGTGATCATGTTTCAGTTTTAGTACAGCAGTAGACAATATAGTCAAATAACACATATTTATTTATTTATTCAATTGGTCTTACGAGCTAACAGACATACCATCCAAAACGCTCATATGATTAACTAACAATTCAATTGTGGCTACACACACTCGTCTCCTTATACAATAGTTTTTCTTAAAATAGCAATAATGCCCATGTCTATAAATAATAATAAAAATTAGATTACAACGAAGAATTAATACAGCAGCAGAATATAATGTCAGTTTAGTGTGAATTAATAGTGATCAATTCAACTCAGTTATTATGTATGATTATAATATGTCATTTAAAATAATACGAAATTTATTATACAAATGTCCTAATCCATCGTCAAATAAGTCCAGGAAAATCCAAATGATTTAACCATATACATTTGGTTTTATAGGAATTTTAAAAACACAAAATTTATCGATGTATCCCCTTAAGCCGTATAATTTTCTGCCGTCAATCATTGTATCAATTTTTTTTCCCTACCCTCCAGGTCCGTCTGAACGTCTGCCGCTACCTCTGTATGGACGAAGCAGACCGCATGATAGACATGGGTTTTGAAGAAGACGTCAGAACGATATTCTCTTACTTCAACGGGCAAAGGCAGACGTTACTCTTCAGTGCTACAATGCCGAGGAAGATTCAGAATTTTGCCAGGTTTGGGTTCCTTTAAAACATATTTCATTATTATCACCCTGTAGCATTCACTGCTGGACTACTGCCCGAGATTTTAAGACTGGTTGTCAGACTTTCGGGCTTCTGACGACCCGTAACGACTGTCAAAGATCCACGAATGACAGCCGGGACCAACGGCTTTACGTGCTTTCCGAGGCACGGAGGGGTCTCGGTATGTAAAGATACAACCCCGGCAAGCGCAGCTTAACCTGATGGATCGACCCGTGCGGCTGTTAGCCTCAAGCTCCTCCTTATTTTGACGAAGACAGCAATGTGCCTCCGATGCCTCTGGTTTTGTAGATGACCTCAGGCGACGGTAACTACGTCCCTCAGGTGGACTCTTTATTTATTTATTCGGGATCTCCAACAAAGGATACACATACAACGTGTCGTTTTGCATCCTTGTCAAATTTCATGGTGTGATACAAAACATCAAACCGAACAACTTTCTTTATGGGACCAACATCGTAATCGTGAAAAAATAATCAGCCGTCCCATACATTTGCGTCGAGTAGGTATGTACCTATTGAAGTTTCTATGCGACAGTTGAATTTTTTTTCGTAAAAACGATGTTGGCCCCATGAAGAAAGTTGTTCGGTTTGATGTTTTGTATCACACCATGAAATTTGACAAGGATGCAAAACGACACGTTGTATGTGTATCCTTTGTTGGAGATCCCAAATAAATAAATAAAGAGTCCACCTGAGGGACGCAGTTACCGTCGCCTGAGGTCATCTACAATATCAGAGGCATTGGAGGCACATTGCTATCTTCGTCAAAATAAGGAGGAGCTTGAGGCTATCAGCCGCACGGGTCGATCCATCAGGTTTACCTATGCTTGCCGGGGTCGGTCCGTGGATGGGTGACTATCTTTACATACCGAGACTCCTCCGTGCCTCGGAAAGCACGTTAAGCCGTTGGTCCCGGCTGTCATTCGTGGATCTTTGACAGTCGTTACGGGTCGTCAGAAGCCCGAAAGTCTGACAACCAGTTTTACCAAGGGGTATCGTGTTACCCAGTAACTGGGTTGTGGAGGTCAGATAGGCAGTCGCTCTATGTAAAATACCGGTATTCAGCTGCACCCGGTTAGACTGAAAGCCGACCCCAACATAGTTGGGAAAAGGCTAGGCAGATTGATTGAGCATTCATGAATAATACAAAAAAAATATATATTAATAATAACATGTCAAAAATGAGCATTCATACTATAAATGTTTAGTATAATATTAATTAAGTATATCACATTTATTGACTACTAGCTACAGCCCGTGGTGTTACTCACGGTTTAAGAGATATACTAAAACGTGTATTATTTAGTTGGTCAGAAAAACATTTACATTTTTAGAGGCAAAAAATTGCTCATCCCACGGGAACACTACATATTTTCGGGATATAAAGTAGCCCATGTGTTAAACCAGAGTATAAGCTATCTACATACCAAACTTCATCCAAATCGGTCCAGCCGTTTGAGCGTGAAGAAGTAACAAACATACAAACACACAAACTTTTGCCTTTATAATGTTAGTGTGTCGCGGAGGGAAGAAACATTTTTTTTTTACTTTTATACTGCATGTATATTATGTCAGTCCGATTAATCTTATTTAATAATCACTAGTTTAAAATAAGAGGCTACCGACCGCGCAGTGGCGCCCTCATCGTTTGTTTGGTTATTTCTTTTATTTTAGAATGAAAATGAAGAAAATAAGCCGGAATAATTGTGCTCCACACGACTATACGTTATTATTATTACAAATAGTAGCTTTATATTGTTTAGTTTTATTATAATCGTTAAAACGGAAAAAAAGTGGCCACTATTTTATTTCTTTTTCGGCATTTTCATTCTAAAATAAAAGAAATAACCAAACAAACGATGAGGGCGCCACTGCGCGCTCGGTAGCCTCTTAACCTAAGATGATAATAGTTTAAACAAAAGACAAGCTCCTTCACTGTTAGGGATTGAGAGTATAGAATTCATAATTCCGACCTGCAATTTGTCCAGCTCTAATTTGTCCAATAATTCCTCTCTCTCTGCATAACAAGAAACATAGTTTTTATTTTGAGGTGGCGGTGGTTGACTATGCTTGTTTCCACCCACAAACTGACGCAAAATACTTACAGGTCTCTTTACCAAGTTTATTTGTATGACCCACCAGGTCAGCGCTAGTAAAACCAGTGACAGTGAACGTAGGCCGCGCGGGCGCCGCGTCGCTAAACGTTCGACAGGAGTTAGAACCCGTGAAGGCTGAAGCCAGGACGGTACATCTACTGCAATGTCTTCAGAAGACACCTCCTCCGGTCCTGGTGTTCGCTGAGAGGAAGCAAGATGTGGATGCTATACATGAATATTTGTTACTTAAAGGTAAGTTGTTCAGTGTGGTGGTTTTTAGCCAATTGCTAAAATTAAATGAAATTAATATTAATTTATTTCGGAAGCAGTCCATATTATCCATGTACATGTGAAATTAAAAATAAATTACATTAAGAATTAATTAATTAAAATATTACAATTAGACAAACAATCAATCAGACTAGCCTTTTCCCAACTATGTTGGGGTCGGCTTCCAGTCTAACCGGATGCAGCTGAATACCAGTATTTTACATGGAGCGACTGCCTATCTGACCTCCACAACCCAGTAACTGGGTAATACGATACCCCTTGGTAAGACTGGTTGTCAGACTTTCAGGCTTCTGACGACCCGTAACGACTGTCAAAGATCCACGAATGACAGCCGGGAGCAACGGCTTAAGGAAGCTGTTACAAATGGGTAGTCAAATCATTACTAAAAAGTATTGATTTGACTACCCATTTGTAAAAGCGTCCTTAACGTGCTTTCCGGCAAACAAAACATTAAAAAAGTCACCAATTAAAACATTATAAATTACAAGGGTTAGGGTTAGTTAAGAAGGGCTATAGTTTTTGTGCGTTTTGTGTATAGAGGCATGAGGAACAGGGTGTAAAGTTCACTCATCCTCCATAGAAAAGCGAGGATCCTCCGACCAGACGGGTGTCGTGTCTGGTGGGCAACTGCCCAACGGCTGATGTTGGGACGTTGTATATATGCTAGTCGCGCGGTAAACTCTGATTGCGCGATGCTGGATTGCGTGACGTCATTGTGACGCGTAGTTCGTGTGTGGCGATGTAGATGCAGCCACATGTGTGTAGGATCCCTTGTAGCATTCAAAAAAACCGGCCAAATGCATGTCGGACTTCGCACATTCTGGGTTCCGTACCAAATCTGATTTATCAATATATTACACTTCTGGACACATCTTTTGGCCCACCTTGTATTTTCAGTTTCGTTTGGTCCTAGCTAAAATTTTATATTAGGTCGAGCAAAAAGTTTTTATGCAGTTTTGAACCTGGCACATTCACAATTTCATTCAATAGTCTTTTTTTGAATTTCGAACACAGAATTTAAAGAAACAAAAGACAATTTGGAGCCTGTTTGTTGATATCAAACAATCGAATACTAAGAAAACTTGGTTTTATTGGTTTACTTGGATTTAATTCTTGAAAAAGTGATTGATATCTTTGGTTTTGCAACAAACATTACTTATTCTTAACATTAAGGTGAGGTTCTATCAATAATCTATGGATACTTCACCTGAAGTCGCCGCCCAAGCTGTGGCACTTATTCAGGCCGGACACAGCCAAAGAAACGTGAGTGCTCAACTTAATTTAAGTCGATCTGCGATCCGAAATGTTTATCGGAGGTACCTAGAGACTGGCGGCTTTGTTCGTCGCCAAGGAAGGCCACGATCTCGGGCCACAACTGAAAGGCAGGATCGATTCATCGTGACGACCAGCTTGAGAAATCGTCACCTTACCTCCATTGAGATACAAAACCAACTTCGCGACTTCCACGGAGTATCTGTGAGCGCTCGAACTGTTCGGAGAAGGTTAAAAGAACGCGATATGGTACCACACAAGCCAGCTAATGGCCCCAAACTAACGCGAGCCCACCGAACAGCGCGCCTTCATTTCGCACGCAGTCATTTAAATTGGACACAGCAAGATTGGAGCCGTGTACTCTTTTCTGATGAGTCTAAAATTGTGTTACATGGCAATGATGGAAGGAAGAAGGTCTACCGACGTAAGGGAGAGCGTTTCGCACAATGCTGCTTTGAAGAGAGGGTTGCTTATGGCGGTGGCTCATGGACTGTCTGGGGCGGTATATCCGCGAGCGGCAAAACTCAACTTGAGGTTGTTACAGGACCACGGCTGCCAACATTAAATGCTGAAAGGTACATTCGTGAGTGCTTAGAACCTCACGTGATACCATACGCGGACTATGTGGGCCCAAATTTCCTTTTTATGCATGATAATGCAAGAGCCCATGCGGCCGGCATCGTCAGGGAATATCTTCGGGATGTGAACATCACAGTTATGGACTGGCCAGCCAGAAGCCCAGACATGAACCCCATTGAGCACATGTGGGACGAGCTAAAAAGACGTGTTAGGGCTCGTCAGCCAGTTGCCCAGACGATGCAGGAGTTGAAAACTGCCATAGAAAAGGAATGGGAGATGATCCCTCAAAATTTCATAGAGCGGTTGATAAACTCTATGCCTAATCGTATGAGAGCTGTGGTAGATGCCCATGGAGGCAACACGCGTTATTAAATTAAACCTTTATTTGATAAAACATGTTTTTTATTCAAAAATCAATTGCCTTTAACAAGGCGCATATCTGACTTGTTAGGCGTAGCTCCATGTCGTATGGGATTCTGAATTCAAATTTAAAACAATACGATCGAAAAAGATGGTAAAATGTATCAGGTTTAAAACTGCATCAACAGTTTTTGTTCAATCTAGCAATCATATTTCGGTAGGGGCCATCGAAACCTAAACTCTAAGGTGGGCCAATAGATGTGTCCAGAAGTGTAGTATTTTTAAATAAAATATACGTAATAATAAACATTATCACCAAATTGCAAGTTCATAGGTCAATGGGAAGTTAAAAAATTCTTCGGAACAAAATTTTGTAAAAATAACAGACTTTCGTGGCTTCTCATTCCTTTGTTTTCCAATATTTTTTTAAACAAAAAATACAGTATTTATCTACTTAACGAGCTCTAAACAACGATACTCCACTCGATGGGGTAGGTCAAAAAAAAATTTTTGCACCATGATTTAGTTGTATGGGAGCCCCCTTTAAAAACATGTCAACATATTTTTTTACAATTTGTATGGCTTTGGGTCAATAGGATGCTTCTACTGTGAAAATTTGAAGACTGTAGCTCCAATTGTTTGGCTGTAAAATCTGTGTGACAGACGGACAGACGACAACTCGAGCCTGCCGCGTACTTGTAGCTTCATACATAAAATGCGGAGTACATCTGGCCTGACATTACATACAAACCTATACTTATCAATAATTACAGGCGTCGAAGCTGTAGCAATCCACGGTGGTAAGGACCAGGAGGAAAGATCTCGCGCTGTGGAGGCTTTCAGGAGAGGAGAGAAAGATGTACTGGTGGCTACTGATGTAGCTAGCAAAGGTATGTAAAGAATGATTTTGTTGTTGAACTTTAGTAGAATAAAAGAGTTTTTCAATACACTTCCTCGAAAACTGGTTCATATCGCACTACGATTAGGTTCACAATGTAATGTATTTCACACGCGTGCAATTTTTCATTTTCCAACACGTGTGCGGGAATAAAAATTGTCACAGATAACTTATACCTTATACTTAGTCCAAATTGGTTCAATGCCTCTATTCACACGGTCACGGTGCTCTCTATTCGGAGGTGAATGGTTTTTTTTTTAATCTCGGCAAAGAGATGCGTCTTTACGGCGTTAATATATTTTTATTATTTAAATGTTTTTAAATAGAATATAATTAAAAACCATGATTATTACAATAAAAAAACGTTTATGAACAAATTAACATTTATTTGTGTTCTAAACTCGAAAATATTTTAATTTTATATTTTTCATATTAGGCTGTTTATGCCTTTGCTTCTCATTCAACCTGGCGAAAGCAAAGCGCGGAAAAAAAATTAAATCATAGTTTCCTAATAATTCATGACAAAAATGTTTTACGTTATTTTATTTCTTCAAAAGTGTATTGAAAATTGTCGTTCAATACACGTGGACATTTGTTATTGCAGTTCTCGGCTCAAAAACAACCTCGCCTACGGCTCGGGTGTTAATTCCGCCTCGAATGCAATAACAAATATTCTCCACTTGTATCAAAATGTACTATTATTACATCTATTCAAAAAGAGCTAAATAGTTTCTACTTCGTAAACAAGCTAAAATAGTTCTTCAAGGCGACGATAAGTGACTTTCAATGATTTTAAACTGAAGATCACGTCTAAACGAGTGGTGTTAATGATTTGAAAAAAAATATATGTTAAATTAGAACATTTTCTTAATAACTTAATATGTGTATATTTTAAATTATGTATAAATAACATAGTGTAATTAATTTGTAAAGTTATGTCTAACGCGGATAAAAAACAGAATGACGCAAAAACTATCGAGCGTATTTTTATGGAACCTTCACCGTTTTAAAGATAATTTAATTATTTATCTTTTAGTATACACGTTTTAATATAATACCTTTTGTTTTATGTGTAATAAATTAATAATGTGTCTAATTTGGGACAGCGCTCCTTGATGGGTGAGTCCTATTGTTGGGTGGACGTACGACGCGTTGCGTGAGCACAGCACAGGACACGCAAGCTAACCACTCAAGGCCGTTGGCATATATCTGGGTCTTAATCCCTAGGGACTAAATTGATTTGAATTTGGAATTCGTCTTATATGCTACTTGAATAATTGAAAATACAGGGCGACTGTAAATTAATCGGTAATGTTTACAAACATTTCTTTCGGTTCATAAAAATACAATAGTGAATGAAAATGTATGAAATATACTTTTTTGCTATTGAAAATTTTTAGTCGGCCTTTATATACGAGTGAATGCAGGTTATCACTTATTATTTGAACAGCAACTATTATCAATTTTATTTTCTTGTTAATTTTGACATTCAAAAGCGCTTTTTATGTGCCTTATTGAAAGAGCAACATTACCTTTGTACGTATTTTTCTGTTCCTTGCTCTTGTCTGTTTCAAAAAAAAAAAAAAAAAATCAATTATTTAATTAACCGTTTCATGTACACACATTTGTGTGTACATGAAACGGTTAATTAAATAATTGATTTGATTTTGATACTGGCTTGTGGATTGAAATGTGTTAATTTGTTTCTTTTTAATGAATGAATGTTACTTTAATATTTTAATTCCCAGGTCTCGACTTCGCGAACATTCAGCACGTAATAAACTACGACATGCCAGAAGACATAGAGAACTACGTGCATCGCATCGGACGTACAGGACGCGCTGGTGGCGAGGGAGTTGCCACCACGCTGCTGGGCCGCGCCGCTGATGACAGCGTGCTGCGGGACCTGGCACATCTGTTGAGAGAGGCGCAGCAGAAGGTAAGACATAGAGAGCTACGTGTATCGCATCAGACGTGCAGGACGCGCTGGTGGCAAGGGCGTCGCCACCACGCTGTTCGGCCGAGCCGCTGATGATAGTGTGCTGAAGGACCTGGCGCATCTGTTGAGAGGCAGTAGAAGGTAGGTCGTAACATCAACATCTGCCTAGCATTTTCCCAACTATGTTGGGGTCAGCTTCCAGTCTAACTGGATGCAGCTGAATACCAGTGTTGAACATGGAGCGACTGCCTATCTGACCTCCACAACACAGTTACCGCACAGCAAAAGATTTTTTGCGACTAATAGGAATCTAATATAGTAGTGTAATAGTAAAATTTAAATTTTAATAAAATTGGAAAAGGTTGTTGTGTCATCGTTGCCGTATACGCTTGCATGTAGTGATGCCGAAGGATCCCCTGCCGTGCCGTGCCGCCAGTGAGCGCAAGCCCCTTGGTAAGACTGATTGTCAGACTTTCGGGTCTAACGACCGTCAAAGAATTAAAATCTTTGTGTCCATTGAAGGACTAAGCAAAAATTGCTAAGTAACATTTCGATTAGAATCCAAGATAAATTAAATCTGCCTAGCATTTTCCCAACTGTGTTGGGTTCGGCTTCCAGTCTAACCGGATGCAGCTGAATACTATAATATATGACAACCAGTGTCAGACTTTCGGGCTTCTGGCGACCCGTAACGACTGTCAAAGTTCCACGAATGACAGCCGGGACCAACGGCTTAACGTGCTTTCCGAGGCATGGAGGGGTCTCGGTATGTAAAGATGGTCACCCATCCACGGACCAACAGCCGTGTTACTTAGCCACGAGCTCCTCCATTAAATCTTTTAAAAATAGCACTAAAATAATAAATACATTATTTCGTTTCAGGTACCGTCATTCTTGCTGGATATGATCGGCGAGCCGGATGTGCCGGTACCTGATGGACAAGGATGCTCGTATTGTGGCGGTTTGGGGCACAGGATTACAGGTAAAAACATCTTTTTGGTACTACTTACTTCTTCTTATCGATGGTAAATATTATAAGTTAAATTAAAAAATCTTTTTTACAAAAAATACAACAGACTTAAAAAAAAAAACCGGTCAAGAGCGAGTCGGACTCGCGCAACGAGGATTCCGGACCATCATTTACGTTGAATTTTTGTTGACGATTTCTGTAAAACTGTGCTATTTAGAGATTTATTTTTCCTGTAATCTATACATAATCTTCTATCACTTAGAATAATTTCAGATATTTTTCTATGCAAACTTCGGAGATAAGGGGGAACGGTATTTTTTTAAAACATTTTTCATCAAAAGTCGGAAACTATGCGGCCTAAAAAAAATAAAAAAAATGTTTAACAATGACCAAACAGCGCTGGGTTTTGGGGACTTAAAAATTCGAAGTGGGGCTACTAGGGTAGCCCCACTTCGAATTTTTAAGTCCCCCTTTCCTGTTTTCCTTTCCTGTTGCAAAAAAAAACATGTATATTTTTATTTCTTTCTTATTTGCAAAATAGTTGTGCAAACGTCATCTAAAACTGTTCCAAATTTCAAGTAGATAACATTAGTAGCTCTTGAGATATCCAGCTGTGACAGACAGACTGACTGAGTCACACCATAAGGGTTATTTTTTACCATTTTGGTACGGAACCCCAACAACACTAGAAAGTTTAAAATAACTTTAATTTCGGAAGTCGGTGGCAAAAAACAAAAATACATATAACCAGACACCGAGTTCCGAATTTAAAGTTATTTTTCACTTTGTAGTGATTTTTTTTTTTTTGTAAAAAAGTTTTTAGGTAATGTAAACACATCCAATGAAATTATTTAAAAAAAAAATATTCATAATTGTTTTCCGTTTCACAGAATGTCCCAAACTGGAGGCAGTGCAGAACAAGCAAGCTTCAAACATCGGAAGAAGAGATTATTTGGCTAACACTGCTGCAGACTATTAAGTACATAACATCGGCCATGTATTTCCCGAAGGGTTGGGCAGGGGTGTATACAGCGTCAAATTAAATTATCTAGCGAAACTCTGCAGACGTTTATATCGATATCTAAATATGATAAAGCAGAAAATAAATTAATTTGATGATTTTTTTTGGGGTCAACAGCGTAGTGCATAACAACATAGTTGAAATAATGGTTTAAAAAATCAGTTTTTTTTTTTTTTTTGTGTGTGAGTATCGATAACTTTCAAGTAACAACAGCCACCAACGGTCGTTGACCCTAAAAAAACCGGCCAAGTGCGTGTCGGGCCACGCTCAATGAATGGTTCCGTAGTTGAAAAGAATTTATCCCAAAAACAAACTTAACAAAAATTATGAGTTATTATTACAAATTAACAATTTTCGGACTTTTTCCTTTACTTGTGTTGTGAGACCTTGCTTCTTGCCAAATTTCATTATTCTAGGTCAACGGTAAGTACAGTAGGCGCGCGATCTGAGTGCAGTCGGGGTATGAGGAGCGGGGCGGGTGCAACTCCCCGCGCCCGTCTTCACCTCGCCGCGGCCGCCTGTAGTTTAGTGCTGTGCTGACCTTGATGTCTCTCGCTCGGGCGCTTATCGATAGCGATTTACTCAAAGGGATGGATTAATGGAAGATACCGTAGACCGATTTGTCATTGAGGTCGGCGATGACAGTGATGATAGTTTACAATAATAAAATTGTTTGATTAAGATTCCCGGCTTTCCCACAGTTTTCTTAAAGTAGGGAATATATGCATGATATTTTCTTTTTTTTATACCATAGCTTGTAATAAAAATATCTAGCGCAAATATAATAAATAAAATGTGTTAAAATACTAATAGATAGGTACATGCAGTTTGAACGTCCACTTTTAAGGTGTCAAAGAAAAATATCGAACTCCGTTCATTGTCGCTAATTAGGTTACATCACTAGCGCATTCCTCAGAACTGCACTCAGATCGCGCGCCTACTGTACCAGGTTTTGATTTACTTGCGAGTATCAAAATATGTCGCATAAATGGCCGTATTCTTTTATTGCGTTGACTTAGAAGCTTGATTTTTTTTAGAACTCCAAGGGACCATAGACTTACATATTTGATATTAATTTCAACTTGATACCTCGACGCGTTCCTGACACAATAAAGTGCAATTCAGCTCGCACAGCGTTAATTACCTACAGTTATATTCACCTACAAGTTGCCTCTCTTTCTATCGCGTAGGTAGCTGTCTCGTTCGCCTTCGGACTCGTTAGGGTTGTCTTCTTTTACGACGCGGCGCGTGAGTGAGTATCGAACTAACGTGCGAGCCGGCCGGTGCGCGGCAGCCCACACTGAATTGACCCAGTGAGATGAGCCCGCCGCGTACTTGTAGCTTCATACCTAAACTGCGGAGTGCGCTTGGCCTGACCGTACCAAGTTTGTGGATGCATGCACAGGAAAAGGTATCGTTTGCAGCATAAATCCATTATAGAGCTAAATGTATTTATAAGAATATCTGCGTCTGTCATTTTCAAACGATTGATAGAAACAGAACAATGTTTTGAATTTGTTTAGCGCTAAATGCATTTAATGATTTGTGATGCAAGCGGGCTTAAGTAATTTAAGTTAAGTTTTAAGATGTAAATAAATTTAAGTTTAGGAACGAAGAGTGAGTTTTATTAACCCATTAGGGACTGAGTTTAGTTGTCAGCTCCGAGATCTACAAACAATCTATCTATATAAATAAAAAGAGAAGTCCTGACTAACTGACTCACCAACGCCCAGCCGAAACCCTTGGACCTAGAAAGCTGAAATTTTGCACAGAGGTTCCCTTTATAATGTAGAGAAGGAATAAGGAAGGATTTCCCGGTAGTACGTTCCCGTGGGATATTATCCGACATCCACGCGGGAAATGCTAGTAGTAAATAAGAGCATCCATGTGCCTAAGTAATTTTGTCGAAAAAAGTTATGCTAGAGTCACGTCACGTTGTCGTCGTCGTCGTCGTGTACTTACTTTACAATTAAGTACAATTAAGTATGTATTAATTTTAGAAAAAAACCGCGCTGCGCGGCCATAAACCTGACTTTATTAGTCTATGAATTAAGCAACTGCATGCTAAGGGCCAGACCTTTCTGACCTACGCAGCTCCAGGCCGCTCTAGGATCTGAAAAGTTCCAATTGGAACTACAAAATCGATTCGCCCTACTGGAAACCACAGGCACTGTTGACGAGAAAGCCGACGAGGTGGTCAAAGCACTACGCGACGTATCCCGCAGACTTTTCCCGTCGCAGCGAAAAAGTAAGGTGTCCAAACTTTCCTCGGAGACTCTCGGACTTATGAGGGAAAGACAAGAGTTGCCATCCACGCAGCTGTCTTCTTCAGATAAGATGGCCTTAAACCTAAAAATTAGAAAGCTGCGACTCGACCTTTGGTGCTCCGGCACCCGCGATATTAAGGTCGCGATTGAGCAGAATCGAGGGTCGAAAGTGTTCGCTCAACAATTAGGGAGGTCCCATCTGACGAAACTAAGAACTGCGGATGACAGAATCGTGACTTCCGAGATACTCGTGGAAGTCGCGGATTTCTAAGGACGCGGATGGTGAAACCAGCGGAACATAGTACAGATGACCATCGAGCCGAATTAACGCGCTACTTCACGGAGGATATCCCGAATGTTGACCTGTGCGAGATTAGGGCGGCTCTCGAGCAGCTAAAGAACAACAAGGGCTCAAAGCCCAGTCAAGAACCAACAAGCAAGCGTGCTGCGGCAGCTGCCGCAGCACGCTTGCTTGTTAATGGTCACTATTCTTGGCCGCCGAGCGCCGATACCCTCTATTGTTGGTGAATCATTTGGGTTAGGTTAGGTTAGAACAGTGACCATTACCTCTATTGTTGGGGAATCTTTTGGGTTAGGTTAGAACAGTGACCATTACCTCTATTGTTGGAGAATCATTTGGGTTAGGTTAGAACAGTGACCATTAACGCGCGAAGGCGAGCGAAGCAAGCGTGCTGCGGCAGCGGCCGCAGCACGCTTGCTTGTTAATGGTCACTATTCTAACCTAACCCAAATGATTCACCAACAATAGAGGGTATCTGGCGCTCGGTGGCCGCTGCCGCAACACGCTCGCTTCGCTCGCTCGCTTTCACGCGTTAATGGTCACTGTTCTAACCTAACCCAAATGGTTCCCCAACAATAGAGGTAATGGTCACTGTTCTAACCTAACCCAAATGATTCCCCAACAATAGAGGTAATGGTCACTGTTCTAACCTAACCCAAATGATTCCCCAACAATAGAGGTAATGGTCACTGTTCTAACCTAACCCAAATGATTCCCCAACAATATAGGTAATGGTCACTGTTCTAACCTAACCTAACCCAAATGATTCCCCAACAATATAGGTAATGGTCACTGTTCTAACCTAACCTAACCCAAATGATTCCCCAACAATAGAGGTAATGGTCACTGTTCTAACCTAACCCAAATGATTCCCCAACAATAGAGGTAATGGTCACTGTTCTAACCTAACCCAAATGATTCCCCGACAATAGAGGTAATGGTCACTGTTCTAACCTAACCCAAATGATTCCCCAACAATAGAGGTAATGGTCACTGTTCTAACCTAACCCAAATGATTCCCCAACAATATAGGTAATGGTCACTGTTCTAACCTAACCTAACCCAAATGATTCACCAACAATAGAGGTAATGGTCACTGTTCTAACCTAACCCAAATGATTCACCAACAATAGAGGCATGGGCGTACCCAGCTTTTGGCCCGGGGGGGGCAAATCAGAAATTTCTTAAGCCACTCCCCACATGTTTTTTTTTTCGCCTCATCAGTCTGCTCAATGTCCTCGGCAAAATCTATGAGAGACTTATTTATAAGCACCTCAGAGATTATGCCGAGACAAAGGGCGTAATTCCTAACGAGCAGTTTAGTTTTCAAACCCAACACTCTTGCGTACAACAGGTCCACCACATCATCGAACACATAAGCTTTGGTTTCCAACGTGTTTCGATGACGGGTCATGTTTTCTTCGATGTATCGAATGCGTTTGATAAAGTCTGGCACAACGGTTTCTTTACAAACTCGCTGTGCCAGACCGTCTTATGCTCATCTCGAGACTTTTTGTCCTACCGCACTTTTCGCTATCGTATCGAAGGAGCGCTATCCTCTCCCCATCCCATTCACGCAGGTGTCCCTTAGGGATCTGTGCTTTCTCCACTCATTTCCACGTTATTTACCAGCGATATCCCGACAAGTAAAATGGCACAGTTGGCTCTGTTCGCATACGATACGGTCATTTACTATTCCAGCCAACGCCAAGAGCCGATACCAAACCGCATTCGATAAACTAGGCGCGTGGTTTCGAAAGTGGAGAATCGAAGTCAATCCCGACAAAAGTCAAGCGGTTTTCTTTTTGAAACTGCCTCTCAATCGATCTCCCCCCACCGACCGATAACCATGTTTCGCAAGCCTTGGGAGAAGCGAGCCAAATATCTAGGTGTGACACTCGATGAGCACCTCTAAGCACATAAAGCAGTCTCGTTCTGAATGCACCTAGCAAATTGTCACTTAAGTGCAAGTTGCGCATATAAACAGCGTGTATTCTCCCAATCATGACCTATGCGGGTTCAGTATTTGCACACGCAAAGTCCCGAAATATCCATGGGATGCAATCCTTACAAAATCGTTTCCTCCAAACGGTAACGGGATCCCCTTGGTTCGTTTGGAATGAAATCCTCCACCTAGACCTTAAAATCCCAACTATCCATCAATTCTTGAAATGCATTTCCAAGCGTTTCTTAAATACCCCCGCGAAACATCGCAACCCCTCTGGTTGACGAATCCGCTAGTTCTTTATATCCCCTCTAAAGTCAGAATAGTCCGCCGTCCAAGGCATGTTCTCACCGACCCCGATGACCCCCATAACCCTCTTCCAGGAGAAAAGTAGGGCCACCAGTATAGTTTACAAACACAAATCTACATTCCGACTTCACCGAGGTTCCTTGCAACGACGATCCCCACGTAATTCCGGACCTTGATATGTGAAGGAGTGCCAGCTGGTGGCGTAGCTGAGCCTATAGGTGTGGATGGGAAATCATCAAATGACTTCTCCCGCTCTGGGCGGAGCGGGAGGGCGTGTCAGACTTTTACTGGCTAAAACCCACCCGTGTTCCTTCAGTTGCCTGTGCCAGGATCACGGTATCTCTTTCGAACAACCCGCGACCCCGGCGGCATCGGCCCTATTGGACCCCGTCACTGCTGACATCTTTTTAGGGCGTGCGTGGAACACAACGCGCCGTCGACCCGGGCCTGGTCCTTACCGGACGGCGAGCTACCCGTTACACGTCGTCCGCAAACCCGCGCCTACGGTGGCCGGGAATCGGCAATGGATTCCCGCCGCCCAGGGTGTCTCCTGTGGCAGCTAGGGGCGCGAGGGCGCGACTGTTGCCTCTCCCTCACGCGTTCCGCCTCCTCCTTCGCGAGCATTCCTGCTGGCCATGGCCTGGACCAGGTTCGGACGCGAGAGATAGCCGCCGCCGATCGCCTCCGCGAGAACACGGCGGTGCTCCGCCCAAGCCGGGCAGACCTCCACTGTATGCTCCACCGTGTCCTCTGGGAGATCCACACAATGATGACACCAGCCACCACCAGCCTGTCCCTCCTTGCTGAACTCCCCCCAGCGACGCCCTAAGCCGAGCTTCGTACACCACAGGGGGGTCCTTAGCATGCAGTCGCTTTATTCATAGACTAATAAAGTCAGGTTCAAGGCCGCGCAACGCGGTTTTTTGTAAAATAATATATTGAACTTAATTGTAAAGTAGGTACACGACGACGAGGACGACAACGTGACGTGGCTCTAACATAACTTTTTTCGATAACATTACTTAGGCATACAGAATCCAGGGGGGGGGGCCGCTGCCCCCCCCCCCTGGGTACGCCCATGAATAGAGGGTATCTGACGCTCGGCGGCCGCTGCCGCGGCACGCTCGCCTTCGCGCGTTAATGGTCACTGTTCTAACCTAACCTAACCCAAATGTCGGATGGCTCTGAATCGGAGTGTTATAATAATGATGGTTATTAAACGATAGATCTAATGATTTTCGACTAAATAAACGTTATATCCAATAACGTTATACAGAATAAGTTTTAGAGTATATACATGTTATATGTAAAGAAATTATATCAACAGTTGGTATATCTCACGTTTATTACATGTTGTGAACGTTATTGAAATGAAAATATACCAACTACTACTATCTTTATATGATATGAGACGCACCCGGTTTATCCTAGTCGTGTCAGGATATAGTTTACCCCAGTACAATCTAGTTTAGCCTAGGCTAAACTGATGGTCAGAGGATACGAAACGGGGTATGTACTATGTAAAAAAGGACTTTTCAACACGTTGAGAAACGAATCTTCTCCAGCGCTACGGGAAGTACGGCCTCTTCGCCCTTGCGGAGACGCAAGCACCTGCATGCGCCTACAGTGGAGGTTACCCTTCCTGCGCGCCTCCGACTCTAAAACAACACTCGGGGTAGGGCAAACAAGTACCACGTTTAGTCGGGGTTGACTAACTCGGTTCTGTGGCAATTTTTAGGGTTTCTTACCTCAAAGACTAAGCATGCCATGGCATAGACATGGCTAGTTGGCTGCGACATAGGTAACCATTAATTTACTCTGTTTTGTCACGAGCAACGATTCAATCAGTTAAGCCTAAAGTAGGTACAAACTAGATTATCTGGGCTCAACTAGTATATCCTGACACGACTATACCTACTCCATCTGCAATAAGATTAGACATTAAAACAAACCTTTTTTTACAACCTGTTCAACCGATTTTGACTTCTATTGCGTTGGTGACATGACAAATGACAGCTGCAGTAAACAGTTGGTATTGTAACCACTTTTTTGCCTTTAATGTCATACGTAAGCCTACGGAATAGAAGTCAAAATCGGTTGAACGGACTGTAAAAAAAGTTTGTTTAAATCTAATCTTATTGTAAATGGAGTATAGGATAAACCGGTTTGGCCTAGGACAAACTAGTTTGGTCTGAAATTGGGTTTGTAACTTAAACAACATAATCGTAGAACCTAACGCATTTGTAGAAAAGAAAAAATATTTATTTTTAAAACACTGTTTTATTCATGGTTCTTAAATTATACAACAATATACACCATGATGCTAAAATCTATGATTGAATCCGTGTTGGGTTAAAAAAATATTTGATAAACCTATTTTTATTTCTTAACCATTCAGAAAAATAACATTTTAATGTAAGTACAATAAGGTACAGATAACCCAAGTAAAGTACCTACCTACTAGCTTCGGGAATCATCGTCTATCTTCGGATATACGAACGATATATCGTGCCAGTATTGTTCGTGAGTACTTTAGGCAGCATTCTGATGTTAAAGTTATTCCGTGGCCAGCGCGGTCCCCTGATCTAATCCATATAGAAAATGTATGGGTTTTAATGGTGATGAGATAAGATGGGAAGCACAAGATGAAAGATGTCTCGAACAGCTCTCAGGTCCTATTGCATGGAATCGTGGGACAGTTTACGTGGCACAGATATTTGTAATAATTATGTGGCCTCCATCCGTCGACGTCTTCTTGACTGCAGACTAAATACTAATATAAAAAAACCGGCCAAGTGCGTGTCGGACCACGCACAATGAAAGGTTCCGTAATTGAAAAGAATTTATCCCAAAAAGTAACCCGACATTGTAATCCCAAAAAAAAATCCGTGGTATCAGTCTTGAAATATTTAAGGCGAAAATTTCATAAGAGCTGTCCATAATAATCTTTTTTATGTGGATAATCGCCCGTAATGTATATTTATGTTCAAGCAAATAGGCAAGAATTACATTAACATAACAACAGGACTCCTACATAGAGGCGCGAGACATAGGCACCGCGTGTAGCGCCTTAAGAGTCGCACGCGATTCGCGTCTGTTTGACGGAGCCTTCACTTCTGTATTATATATGTAAAATACATTTCGCCAGCAAATTGTTCATATAGATATACCTAATTAATATGTTTAATAGTCAAATATTTTTCTAACCCAACACTGAAAATTAATGGTAAAAACAAATATACAAGACAAGAATAGATATCTGATTTATTTTGCAAAATTTTCTTATAATTCATGAAAAAAAAAAACCGTAATAGGTAGGCACTCAACTCCGATTCATATTTGACTGCGAGCTTCGAAAAACGTCCCTTATTTAATTATAATTTTTCGTTTTTATTTTCTCCTGTGAAACAAAATTTCGTAAACAATGTGTATCAGAAATGTGTGGTGCAGGACCATAAAACTGAACAACTTTCCCCATCACGATAAAATAATCAGCTTTCGCATACATTTGGGTTGAGTAGGTATTGCAGTTTTGTATGGGACAGCTGATTATTTTTCGCGATTAAGATGTTGGTCCCATGGAGAAAGTTGTTCAGTTTGATGGTCTGTAGCACACCCTTAAATTTCACCACACCTTTCTGATTCAAGCTGTAGAAACGAAAGTGAGCGTATGATACACCCTGAAGCTCGTTGTTTTATGCTGTTCGTGCTAGAGATCTCATTTCCCCAAACATTTCGTAAAATTAACTTAATTATTTAAAATGGACACTTTTCAGACGGGTTTCGGTTTATTTTTAAACCTCACTCCAAACAACTAGCAGTCAAATATTTAACTCATAAACAGTTGAACCAAAAAACAAAGCACAAGAATGCATAAAATTTAAACAAAATCTTACTATAATGATGTCGACATTTGATTTTGAATTCTGTACAAAATATATAGGAATATATTGGGACCTACTTAGTTACCTAATCATAATTTTATTAATCAATATGCAATGATAGTGCATAATAATTGTGTGCATTATTTTAAGGGATAAATAGCACTCATGAAAATAAACAACTTTTCTTTGGGACAAACTGAAATAGAAAAAAAAAAATAAATACATAACGCCTTCTTCCCATGGATGGGGGTAGGCAGAAAATTACAGACTTATAAAAGTTGTTTAAATTTATAAGTACTTACAACCCGTACGACTTAACTGTGTACTTCGCTGGAATGCAAATATTTTTTATTTTGTGTGTTTATATTTATTACCAGCTGACCTGTCCTGTCAAAATTTCAATTTCTTTTTTTTTTTTCTTTCAAAACAACCCAGTAAAGAGGAGAATAAAACAAAAAAAAATTGTAATCGGTCAAGCCGTTCTCAAGTTATGGCGTTACCAAGGGAAATAGGGATTAATTTTTATTATATAATATAGATTACGATACAAACTTTACCTAAGCATGTTGAAAAAAATATCAAAAAAATATTTTTAAGAAATTAACTTTTTTGCAAACAGTACCGCCAGTGTTATGTCACTGCGCGAGGTGCGCGGTAGTATTAGTCGTACGGGTTGTAAATACTATGACCCCAAAAAAACTGCACTATTATTTTTAGATAAACGATCGACGCCGACGTACCGCGAATTCTGTTAGTCACAGACAAAACTAAGAAATATTTCATGTCTTCCTAGCACATATTAAAGTGACAGTTCTTTCTCGCTATCTGTTAGAAAGAGATAACAATTTTTATAGTCACAGATAACTGACACGGTGTCCAATAGATATTTAGCTAAACTAAAAAGGTATTTGGACTGGTCATGATTATTCATTACGAAAATATTAAACTTGGGACGAAAATACAAATGCCTCTAGCTGGTACAGTCAGCGTCAAAAATATCGAGACGAACAGACCGTTCAAAATGATTTCAACAACTAAGAAAATTAAACTTTATTTCAATTGGATAAAGTTCTTTTCAGAATGACAGTTGTCGTGTACAGTCTTCATTCTGTAACATTCCATGTGTCATTAAATTAATATTTCATTTTCATAGTTGTTTAGATAATTTGGAACAGTCACGATATTATTGACGTTGACTGTACAAAAAGCTGGCATGTCATTGTCACATGGACCAATCAGAAATTGTTATGGCACACGGCATGCAAGCTACTTGCATAGTACTGTATCAACTACAGACATGTGTATTTTCGCCCTATTCCGACGTTCGCACGGACGTGAAATTATCGCGGCGGGATTTTATCGCGCACTGGATTTTCAACTCTCGTTGTTTAGCCGAGCATTGAGAATCCAACTTAACAATAACAGAGTACATTCTAGCGCGTCGAAAAACACACTGTTGGATTTTGTACTCTCGGCGCTAAGCAGAGCGTTGAAAATCCAGTGCACGAAAAAAAATCGCCGCGATATTTTTACGTCCGCGCGAACGTCGACTAACACTCAAGGGTGATTCGGTGAGAGGGGACAGTATGAGAACAAGTCACCATCTCAACAGATCAACCCTGTGTAGTTTTATTTTGGAGCGAAGTTCCATCGCTCGTTATACGTTCTGCACACATGGCGATTGAAAACTAAGAAGGAACTTCGTCCCAACCGGGTGTCCCACAAACTCTCGACTGTTTTTTTTGTTCCCCAAGACGTTCAGGTTTTTATAAACTGTGGCCTGCCTACTGAAATATCTTTATAGAGAAACATTGCAATTATTTGGCATTTTTATTTTATTATTATACTAGCTTTTGCCAGCAGCATCGCCCGCGTGCATGGAAATTATCCCACGTACATCAAAACGTACACTACTGGGGAAAAAAGTATCCTATGTTCTAATCCAGGTCATGGTCTAGCCATATGCCAAATTTCATCCAAATCCGTTCAGCCGTTGTAGCGTGAAAGCATAACATATAGCATTGCGCAAAGGTAGCCCGCGAAATTCAAATTTTCTTATGTTTTTTTCTGTCTGTAGGTCAGTGTCAGGTTGTGTCTTGATCAAAATATGATTCGCGACAGTACGAATATGTATTTACATAATTATTTATACATCTTTGTATGTTTAAATTAACTTATTGAATTACTATTTCATGAAATCAAGATATTTGAGGCTAAATATTAAATTAAAGACTTGTATTGCTGATTCTAATGACGATAATTCTGTAAAAATACAGGGTTAGTTTTCAATGACCAGCAAAATTTCCACAGGGTGTTCTACACATGATTATGAACAACTTTCACTACGGGACTAATTTTGAAATCACGAAAAAAAAATCAGCTGTTCTGACCTGCATTTTGGTCGAGTAGGTATTGAACTTTTGTATGAAACAGCTGTTTTTTTTTTCGTGATTTTAAAGTTGGTCCCATAGTAAAAGTTGTTCATATTCACGGGTAGAACGCTCTGTGAAAATTTGGCTGGTCATTGAAAACTAACCCTGTATATTTGTTACGGTCATACACTCTGACAGCATGACCTGCAAATTGCAAAACACGTAAGATAATTTGTATTTCGCGGGCTACCTTTGCGCTTTCAACTTAATGATGAATCTGTTTGTGCGTGTAATGTAAGATATTAAGGGGATACATCGAAACATTTTGTGTTTTTAAATTCCTATAAAACCAAACGTATATGGTTAAATCATTTTTCATACGAGGATTTTCCATAAGTATATTGTCTACTGCTCGAAACATAATTACTTGAAATTTTTTCCAGTTTATTGTGCAGTAAAATTTGCTTTAAATCGAAGTTATTTAAATAAATACTAAGCTAAAAATTGATAACATTTTGTCATAAATCTACATTTAAACGAAGAGCATTTAGTTCCGGTGCGCGTGAGAGTCTTCTATCTCGCGCGTCAAACTAGACAGCCATAACGCCATTTCACTCACACACCGAGCTAAACCGGCTTCGATGTATCCTCTTAATAACTTATCCAATTGAGTCGTGAAGCAATAACAACAAGTTTAATAAAAAGGCATAACTTTATCTCTGTTTAGAATACATACTGACCCATCAACTTGTCTGCCAAGTGAGATCGAACACAGAGCACGCAGACGTCTGGGCGCTTACTATAAGCTCTTATAGGCAAAAGTTGAACGGTTCCAGTGTGAGAGAGACGGAGCTATATACGACCTATAGCACCATCCTTTTTTCTCTCACGTCACAGTAGGGCTGAGCAGCCGCTGGTAGAGGCACCACTGTCAACACTTCGTACAAACCAAGCCGTCACCGTGTACTTGCTGTTCTAATGAAATATAGGTTCAGACGGATTTAATGGCGGACCGTGAGAAGTTGTGCACTCAAGTCACTTTCGGCATCAAGTTTCATAAGTACTGCCGTCTGTAGGCGATGCCAGCGAGACGCTCCGTGCTCTGTGCTGGTGATTAATACTTATTCCCAGCAGTAGACTATGATAAATTGGGCAATATTATTACTGTATTTTGAGACCCAGACGACATAAATACCAGTACAGTTTGACAACGTTCAAAGTTTCTATTGTTAGTCTTCGAAAAAACCGAAAAAACCGAAAAATAGCGAATAAAATGTGATTACCGACTAATAGAAATTGATTGACGCACTAATTCCGTCACCCGTCATATTTAATTCCGCAAAGTTCGGTTTTTCCGAAAATAAACGAATTTTGTGAAACTGTAAAAAATGGTCAAAGAAAAAAAGCATTATTTTTTTTTTTTTTCAAGAATTCTTGATTTCAAAAAATGGATGTCATAGCTTTGCCCAGCTGTGGAATATTACAGAATATAGCCCAACATTTATTTCGGCTATAATAATAACACAACATAAATAACATTACGGCTGTAATTACCGCGGGATTGGGCAGAGGTGTACCCGCACATCTCGTCAGATATGTTAAGTCCCATGCAATAGGGGGGCGAGCACAAAACACTCTTTTAAAATTACAGCAGGTCTATAATAGTAAACCAGCCATTTCAAACTGAAATAATAAACGTTCGAGATCTAGAAAATTAACTTCTATAATAACTAAATTAAAATGTGTTTTAATGCCAAAAAAATGTATTATACATAGGAAAGACGTTAAAAAAACCAACTCGCCTTTAGTATAATCAAGCTTTTTAATTAAAGGGTAGGTAGGATTTAAAGTTCTATTAAAACCAGCGGTAAGTTAGTGATCAATGTTGGTTCCTTCTTTGTGTGAGGAACTCTCCCAAGTTCATCATCATTTGCCTTTTCTCAACTATTTTTGGGATCTGAATGCAGCTGTATATCAGTATTTTACATGGAGCGATTGCCTATCTGTGGGCGTAGACAAAGTAACATTTGATTAGCGATGACGCTAGTACAAAAGCCAAAAAATGTATGGGATTGACATAAAATGTCATCGAAATGTCACTTTGACGCTATAGCGATTTTAGAAATAGAATCGCCCTCTGATCTCCACAACCCAGTTACTGGGTAACACCATACCCCTTTGTAAGACTGGTTGTCAGACTATTGACCAAACTTCTGACAACCCGTAACGACTGTCAAGGATCCACGACAGCCGGGACCAAAGGCTGATATTTTATTTAGGTATTTTAAAATTATCTCTAGTTTAGAGCGAGTTATGCAACAACAATAGGCGATAAAAAAAAGTTTAAATACGCCATGTTTTTTATTTAATTGGAAGAACTTTTGATCGCGAAAATACAACAATTGTCAGAGATTTCTGTATATGAGAACCTTGAAATCAATTTCATTAAGTCTTCTATTTTATAACTAGTAAATTCACCGACGAAAATTCTTATGATCACATGATAGTAGAAGTGAAAACTTACGACAGGAGCCGAGTATACGCGATTCAGCGTCACAGACCTGACCGTGACGGTACAGATTCGTTCACCGTTCAGAAAAAGCCCAAAAGTTTTCACTTCAAAAAAAAACACTTTATAAATATATTTTTAACTTAAAATCTCACCTACCCTCAAAAAACGAGACCCCAAAATCAAATGTCGACTCAAATAGAAATTCTTAAGTAACAAAATCATAGCCTAAGTATTTCTTATTTTTTCTTCTAACGCGCGAAGCTACCTTCTTCGGATCATCGTAGTCTTCATCCTGCTCATATACAATATTGTTCTCAATCACCCAATCCGCTGGTTCTTCTTTAACTGGCGGGTTGGATGACAACCGTTTCTTTTTTTTCCGTCCAGAATCATCTTTAGACCGTTTCTTTGGTCTTTCATCCAGAACTAGATGCTGGTATTCCTCAACAATGTAATTCTCTGGTTCATAACTTGTTGTTATTTCAACACCCACAGACGGGTCCACATCGGGGAGAATGTAGTAATTTTCAAAGTCTCCTTGTAGAGTGATTTCATTCATGTCTGCAGTGAAGTGTCTCTTCTTTTTGCCTGAAGAACAATGTTTAATGTAAGCATATTTTGGTTTTGTATCATCCGGTAAGATATTGACCGTCCATTCCGGGTTTTCAGAAGTAGTTGCAGGTATTTCTTTGACCTCTTCCATAGTAATCTCTTGTTCTTCAGCTATCTCGTATATGAAATTGTCGGAAATTGTGTTGTCATCCATGATTTGTAGAACTTCAGTGTTCTGTGGTTCTGCGGTTGATGTTGATGAAGTTTGCGGGATTATCTGTGGGTAGGGTAGTTTGATATAATGCTAACATACAGATTTCGTGTGGAATTTACCTATCTGACATTTTGGAAAGCTCATGGTGTTATGTGGTATATACTATTTAGTTGAAAAATAGGAATTGAACCATGCTATCATTGGTGCACCTGATGGTAAAAAATCTTTCATAGTTTAGTCTAAAGTAGAGATAAAGTGAACATTTGTTACTCAAAAGTTTACATATTATTAACTCTCAAGCCCTGTCACTTCTGTCAATAACTGTGATTTTTGTTTTTGAATCATTTATTTGACAAAAATATCCATCGGGCACCAGAGTGAAACTCAAACCACACAGGATCTTAAACCTTATTAGAGGATAAAAAATAAATATGGCGTCGAAAAATTACTCCGCATCGCTGTTGAGTGGTGATGTACCCAAGAGACTAGCAGCCTTGCCACGTTGTATCGCAATGCTTAGCTTCTGGCCAAGGTAAAAGTTAGAGTGGTCTCGCAGATTTGAACAAAATTTTGTTTACTGTAAGAGTGCCAATCTACTCGAAATCCGCCCCAAAACTTGAACTGTCATTGTTTCTTATTTATTATTAATCATACCAACTCAGACCAACAAAAACGGAAGACGGCGCGTCGCGAACGTCAAAAGTGAAGCCACCTTTTTATCTATGTTTGTGTAGAAAGGTTGCCATTTGTTAAATTGTTTCCATATAATTTGGGGAATAATAGTGTATGGGTAAGATATCATATTTAAATTTGTTTAATCGAATGGGGAAATTATAAATCGTGCTATAGTAAACCCTCGCACTTTATGTCACTATGTTCGTTTGTTGAGGTTTTTTTGTTCCAAGTAACCTAAAACTCATAGTTTATTTAATAAAAAAACGATGTTATTTCAAGTAATTACAAGTGAAAAGTGATCCCGGAGGAATTTTTTATGTGATTTAGTATTGTTTTTACAATTCTTCACTGCAACAATACACAATTCAATTTTTTTATTATTTATTTATTTATTTTAAATAGAACGGCCGAAACCAATTACACTATTTAAACACAATATATAATTTATTTAACACAGTCATGAATTCTTCTCACAAAAATTCAAACATTCTGACAGAATCATCTTCCATCCAGTCACAAACACATCAAGATCTGTGTTTGAGTTCAGGATTATGTTAACTAGACGACGACTCGTCAAAGAGCGGTGAGCATGGCTCTAGTTGTGTGTGTGCGTGAGCGTGTATTTTACTTGCAGGAGCACGGTTTTGTGGCTTCACTTTTGATGTTCGCGGCGATCCATCTTCCTTTTTTTGTTGATCTGAGCATACCAAAGTCCCTGTAGTTTCAAACTCATACAAACAAACATAATGGTAACAAAAACTAAGTTATTTACCTCAATAATCTGCCTCGGATCAGGCATTTTGGTGATGACCTGCTCCGACTGCGTGATAGAAGCCTCAGCTTTGTCGGTCTCCACCTTCACGACCCACAGCTGCTTGCGCTGTAGATTTTTCATGGATCTGGTGACAATATTATAAGCGTTAGCTCAGAGTTCCAGCTACGGTTACTTCGGTTTTCAGCCTTAACAAAAGAAACGTAAGACAGAGATTAATTTTACTGGACACTACTGATTACACAGACCAATAATTCTTAGCTATATTATAATTTCTTTGACTACCTGCTACCCTAGACACGTCGAGGTCTATGATATGTGTTAGCCAGCGTTTCCCAAACTAGGGGGCGCGACCTAATATAGGGTGGGCCCTAATTAAAACTAAATAAGTACCGAAATAAATTCAAAATCATTGCAATTAAAAGTAACTAAAATTGAAGTGGACGCTAAAGCTATAATGACAAAAAAAATAGGAAACAAATATATCCTTCTCATTGAAATAGCACTACTTGTATTTAAAATTTGACTTTTTTTTTCCCTCCAGCCAAGAGGCGAGTCCCAAATTGGATCGCTCACCACCGCAGCTTCGGCTTGCTATTTGCCTCACCTCCGGCGACCAGCCTCAGCTGCTACGGCTCGGGATGGGTGCCTATGCTTTGTCTCAGCGGGCGCGGGCTGCTCTCGATCCGCGCCTCCGGATTTTTATATACACTCTAGGGGTAGCAGCCAAGACTACGTGTAGTCGGGGTGACCCGATTCGGTTTTGCGTTAACGCATTTAAACGGTGAGAAACACCAGGAATATTGTGGCTTGTCGTTGCCATATTGACACTGGATTTCAGCGCCAGGTGGTAGAAAATGGAACTAAATTTAAATTGAAAGGTCTGGGCTAGGTAAAACGCTATCGATCCAAGTAATTTGCCTAGCCGTTTGATTGAATGGCTGAATATCATTCAGGCCGTTGATTGAATGGCGGCGTTTAGTGAAATGGCTAGGCGGTTGACCAAACGGCTAATTAAAACCAGTTGGCTGCGACATATAGACAAGCTGTTTTCCGCGACTTCGTCTGCGTGTATTTTGTAAGTATAATTTTTAATACAAAAATCCAGGATGGAAAGTAGTCTAGGCCTTTCTCCAGGTCCCAGGGTACTTATCTGTAAAATTTTATAACAATCGGTCCATGGTTTTGGCTATATCCGCTTGTAAATTGCGGAGCCGGTTTTCATTCAATTCGGATAACATATTTGAAACAAAAAAGGAAGAAAGAAAAATACGTTCATACAAAAAAATATAATAGACTCGAATAATCCTAACTAATCTTACTACCTAGTTTGGATGAATGGATGGTTTTTTAACCAAATCACGCCAGAATAGCTGAACGGATCTGAATAAAATTTGGCACAGATAGATGATGTCTGAAATAGCACATGTGCTACTTTGTATCCCGGAAAAATGTACGATTCCCGTGGGATAATTTTGAACAACCACGCGGGCGAAATCGCTAGCGAAAGCTAGTATTATAAATGCGACAGTGAAATTACAAATTATTATTATTATTCTGTAAACAGGATATCGAAATCACTTTTACACGTCATATTAGAAAACATTTAAAAAATAAGCTAGATGGAGTTGACATTTCTATCTCACTACCCTTGAGAAAAAATGGCGAAACAAACTCAGGGGTCAAAGTATCTTTTAAAGTCCAGACATTATCTTGGTGAAATCATGTGAAGACCATGTCGATCCGTGTCTGGTCTTTTGACAAAGAGATTTAACATACTAAGAGGCTATCGGAAGAAATGTCATACAAAAACTGTTATCCCATGTCTCAGTGACGCCATCTAGCATAATATAGCAAAATTACATAATAGCCAAGTTTACCTGATACACTTTTACCGACACCAACTGTTGATTTAGCGACCGTCAGATAATTTGACATATCTAAGAAAATTATTTAATTTATCTAAATAATAAAATAGTAACGAAAATAAACCCTAGTTGAATTGAGTCATTTTATCACTACAAGGTTTGCAATACCACAATGTATAATTCGGCATATTTTCTTCAAAAATAATTTTCTTTTGGTGGACACGAATGTGACTTGACATGCAGGCGTACCACACAAGACTGAGCGACTTTTGTAATATTAGGTCTTTACCTATGAAATTGCCGTTCTGCAGTACTGGCCATTTCAAATCAAAATAATTTTTGTTTGGCTAAGAATTCTAATTTCAAATTAATTTTATTTTAAAAACATGGATTTTTTTTTCCAAAAGTAGTCATTTGTTTATTGATTAGTGTTACATTTTCATCGCATTTCAATCTTTTTCGTCATCATGGATACGTTAAAAATTCGAGTAATTATGGAATATGAGTACCGTCGTGGCAGCAACGCGGCACAAGCGGCACGCAACATCAACGACGTTTACGGAGCTAACACTACAAACCAACGCACCACTTGTTATTGGTTTGCTCGCTTCCGTTCTGGAAATTTCGACCTGAAAAATGAACCTCGCGGTCGTCCGAAGACTTTGGTCGACAATGACGAATTAAAGGCGATTGTGGAAGCTGATGATACACAATCTACGGCTGAATTAGCAGCAGCTTTCGACGTTAGCGTCAAAACAATATTGGTCCATTTGCGTCAAATTGGCAAGGTAAAAAAGCTTGACAAATGGGTGCCCCACGAACTCAATGATCGCCAGCGCGAAGTACGCGTCGAGACGTGCCTTGCACTGCTCAACAGACACACAAATGAAGGAATTTTGAACCGCATTGTTATCTGCGATGAAAAATGGATTCTGTTTGATAACCGCAAGCGCTCAGCAAGTTGGTTGGATCCTGGTTCAGCACCTAAACAATGCCCTAAACGAAATCTTACCCCTAGAAAAGTGATGGTCACTGTTTGGTGGTCTAGCGCCGGTGTGATTCATCACAGCTTCTTACCAAACGGGGTGAGCATTACTTCAGATGTGTACTGTGAAGAACTGAACACAATGATGGAGAAGCTGGCACATCTCCAACCAGCATTGGTCAATCGCTCGTCTCCGCTGCTCCTGCACGACAACGCGCGACCTCATACTGCACAGCACACGGTCTCCAAGTTGCAAGAACTGGGGTTGGAAGCTCTCCGTCATCCGCCCTACTCACCAGACCTTGCGCCTACAGACTACTACTTTTTCCAGAATTTGGATAACTTCTTAGCGGGAAAAAAATTCAATACCCGAGAGGCAGTACAAAATGCCTTTGAAGAATTTGTTGCCTCCCGTCCAGCTGATTTCTTTAAGAAGGGCATCAATAAACTGCCACTGCATTGGCAAAGATGCATTGATTGCATGGGTAATTACTTCGATTAATACAAATAAAAAATGCATGAAAAAAATTCGTTTAAATTTTTTCATACAAAACGGCAATTTCATATGTAAAGACCTATTATTTAATGTCTTTGTCCTTTGAGGAAAGAACCACACAAATTTCAGTGGACCTGTCCAACCATGCCTCTTTCGATCACAAAATTGTTGCCAGTTATAAAGTTTTTAATGAAATACTCACAGATATCCCAGAGTATCTACCAGTTGTCTCACATTGAGTCTGGACACACTTTCCTGAGTCTCCTTCACTGGTTCCACACTGTAATTGTGCTCCATGCGAATTATTTCAGCCACTGTGGACAAAAAGATAAGCTTTGTTGTATAAAAGATAAATTTTAAAATAATATGGAAGCTTGAATAGTGAACACGCATGTAAAATTTATCAAAAATCTCCAGCATAAGTTGTCTTATACATGTGCCACTATCAATCCTATTTTCAAAATAAAACAATTTAGGTTCAGCGATACTCAATTTATTTATAAGGCGCGTACGTTTTATTATAAAGACAATTTTACTGAAGCGAATTGTCCCGTTACGTGTCTATCAAAACATATCAGGCCGCATAAAATGGCTCACCGGGCCGCAGTAAGCTGCTCAACAGGCCGCATTTCAAAGTGGATGCGAGTTGTTGGTGGGTTGTTGAAGAAGCTCATTTGTACGCTAAGATTTCATGCAGATAGTTGCTCAGTATCGCTGGCGAATTCGACTGTAAGTTCCTACCAATTTAATTTCTGAATAAATTAGCTTTCAATTTAAGGAGAAAGGACCAGAGTAGCTCGCGAAATTCGAAATATCTTACGATTTTTGCAATTTGCATAGCTTAGTCAAAAATAATATTATGAAATAATCATTCAATAATTAATTTGAACTTAGAGAGTTGTATTGATGATTTTAATTATTATAATTCTACAAATATACATTTGTTGCGGTCGCGAACCACATTTTGACAAACTATATGTTTGTACCTGACACTGATCTACAAATTGCAAAAAACTTAAGAAATTTTGAACTTCGCGGGCTATCTTAGCGCATCCCCCAATACAATACAACTGATATTTCTGTCTGTAACAAATCGCAGTACCTTTGGGGACTCCTCCTATGAACTTTTCGAATAGACTCTGATAGGATGGTCCCCTGCCAGCGCCTGCAATAAGGCAGAAATTTCACAAACTAACTATAGCGCTACAATTATTTCGGCGCGTGGCAAAAATAGGAACTAGCGCCGCCATATTGTTTTTTGAATACATTTCAAGTGACATTTCACAAAACAATTGCACAAATGTTCACCAACAGCGCCCCCTTTCAATGTCATTCAAGCGCCAAAAGATGCTTGTAGCAGTGTATTGAGCCGTGCAGCGATACTCAGGCCTCATGGGTTTTTTATTGCTCTGCTTCAAGTTTGGAAAAATTTGCTTTCTTCTGTCAGTTTGTAGCTACTCCTCTACAGGTCGTATTTTACAACCGATCTGGACGAAACTTGGTATACAGGTTTTACGACTTTATAGATTTTTTTTGTCGACGGGGATTTTTCATTGGAGGGCTATTTCCTCTAAAAAGGGGGCTACTAGATATCTCCGCCTTATGGGATCCGATTTCGATGGTTTTTTATTTTTTTGGAATGCTAGTCACTAAGTTGGTCTCATAAAAATTTGGTGAAATCTGATGACAATAAATAATAATGTGTGCTTTATGAGAATAAATAAACCATCGATACTCTTCCTAGTTTGCACAGGCAAGGTACTGAAGACTGTTTCAGCATACAGCATTATGCTTACGTGTTTAATTACTTACCTACTTTAAAACCTGGAAACCTGCCTAAAAGGCACTCACCAAGCCGCACGGAAATAAGGTTAAAAATTATCAGCTGTACCGTACAAAACTTCAATACCTACTCGACCCAAATGTATTGGACGGCTGATATTTTTTTCTTGATTACGATGTTGGTTCCATGGCAAAAGTTGTTCAGTTCGATGGTCTGAACCACACCTTTCTGATACCACGCAGTATACCCCAGTGTACCCAGTATACTGGGGTAGTGCACAAACTTATTCATATTATGATATGATCACGTTTTTTTGTAAAAGTAAACTTACTTTTCTTATCATTTGGCGACTGAATAACTGGAGCCGGTTTCTCCTGATGAGTGAGGAGTTCGGGCAGCATGGGCGAGTCGATCCACAAGCCTTGGTTGTCCAATTCGAAGTGGTAACTGGCAGATAAAAAAATATTACATTTATTTTCAAGTTGAGTTAATTTCTTCTGTGGCAAAAGGGAAAGGCGCACTGGGCGTCGGCGGAGGGCAGATTATGCCCTCTTCCAGCCCCTCCAAACGGACTCGGGGTCATCCATCGCCTCCTATTCATTCCACAGGACTCGAGATGGTAGCGCATAGTGTTCCACGCGCGCCTGTCGGTAACGTAATGGGGAGTTCAACACCTCACTCCCCCCTACGGGACTACCAGTCCGGGGCAGCGGAACTCACATTCGCACCCTCAGCCCCCGACGCAGGTGTACGAGGGAACATAGTGTTGCAAAAAAACCGTTTTTTTTCTAATGTGAAAAAAACCTTGAAAAAAAACCTGATAAAAAGCTGTTTTTTTTCTGGGCCTTGTTTTTTTTCAAGAGTATAATAACTCTAAAATTGTTCGAGCATTTACCGTTAAAGATTAATACTTAAGATTACATAATAGAGTCTTAGGTTTATTCTTGAATCTATGATACTTTTCTGATAAAATAGTACCAAAATTTCATAAAAATATTGGCAACATTCATTGATATTAACTCAATGAAAGGGAAATCCCCAAATCATATAGCTATTTATGCAGGGGGAAATCCCCTTTCGATTTGTTTGTTTGAACGTAGTTAGTTTAGCGCAATTGTGGTGCGTGACGCTGACGTGTGTCGGACGGAGAAAGTTCAATATAAAATTATTTAGAATTTGTGATATTGAAGTGTTGTTAATTCGAGTCTGATTACAAAAATAAATACCTACCTAAGTATGCCGAAACGAGTTGGTTCAGGCCGAAAAACATCGGCTGTGGCAAATCTTTTTAATGACGTGGTTACAACTTCGAAAATCCCCAAAGCAGAATGCACATTCTGCTCAAAACATGTGACGAAAAACGGTACAAGACTTTTAAAGCACCTACAAGAGTGTAAAAAGTGCCCAGATTCGATAAAAGAAAAACATGGAAAAAAAACAGAGAAGTTGCTCAAAAGCGTAAGTACTTACATAGTTTTTTTTTTTTTTTTTTTTTACCTAACCTAACTAATATTATAAATTCGAAAGTGAGTTCGTTTGTTTGTCATGCCTTCGAACTATCTGAAAGCAAAAAAGAAAGTAAATAAATAGCGGTTCTAGTATACAGAAATGATGACATCTACCTACTGTTTTCTTTCTAGAGTTATCCAACACTGCAAGTGGCTCTACGTTCACCAAGCTTAAGAAACCAGGTATATCAAAATTCGTAGACAATATACATCCGGGAGATCAAGACAAGGCAAATGAACTTCTCAGCAGAGCAATTTTTGCTAGTAGAGCACCCCTTAGCATGATGGACAATCCTTACTGGAAGGATTTTTTTTCGTTTCTTCGGCCCGCATATAAAATACCTTCTAGACACATGTTGTCAGGTCCGTTTTTAGAAAACGAGTACAAGAATGTGACAACGATGGTAGCAGAAGCTATTGCGAAGGCTGATTCTATTGGATTGGCAGCAGATGGTTGGAGCAATATAAGAAACGAACCTATTGTAAATTTTGTTGTCACTACACCGACACCTTTTCTATACAAAGTTTTACCGACAGGAAAATCATCTCATACTGCCGAATTCATGGCTCAAGAAACTAGTCGTGTAATTGATGAAATTGGACAACAAAAGGTATTTGGCCTCGTGACTGACAATGCGGCGAACATGAAGGCAGCTTGGAAAATACTTGAAACGAAGTACCCAAGGACAAACTTATTTACCTATGGATGCCTAGCACACTCGCTCCAATTAATATTTACTGATATTAAAACTTTGCCTAGCTTGAAAACGTTTGCTGCCAACGCAAAAGCTTGTATTAAGGCCATTAAGAATTCTCACAAGCTTAACTCAGCTTTCATAGAAAAACAATCAACCACCGGTTTACAAATAAGTCTTAAACTTCCGGTAAAAACCCGCTGGGGTTCCCTGGTGTCTTGTTTTGAAAGTTTAAAAGAAAACAAACAAACCATTAAAGCTATCGCCATTGATGAGGGTCTATCAGATGCTTTAAACAAAGTTCCCACATTGAAAAAATTGATGTTAAGCGACGATTTTTGGGATAAAGTATCCGGATTCAGCAGTTTACTGAAACCTATATCAGACACCATTAAAATTGTGGAAAGTGACACTCCTCAGTTATCTAAAGTTTTAAGTTTATACAAAAAAATTGAAGATTCGATGGAAAAAATATTGAAAGACGAGGTCCAGAACCCCCTGACGAAATCTGAAGAAAAAAAAGTTAGAGAAATACTCAAACATAGAAAGGAATTCGCTGTATACGATGTGCACAAAATTGCAAACTTATTGGATCCTCGTTTTAAAGGCTGCGATCTTACACCAGAAGAAGAAACTATTGCAACAGAACAAATTTATAATACTGCTGTGAAAATAGCAGATATCGATGAGGATACAGTATTGACAGAGCTTGCAAATTACATTGCAAAACAAGGTTTTTTTTCTAAAACTTTTCTGTGGTCTTCAGTAACTAAGCTAACTCCCATAGCCTGGTGGGCAGGACTTTGCAAGTCGACTGCTTTGTCTAAACTAGCCCTCAAATTTCTTTCACTTCCAACTACATCGGCAGCATGCGAGAGAACATTTAGTACTTACTCTGACGTTCATTCTAAAAACCGTAATAGACTGACAAATGACAGGGCTAGCAAAATAGTGTATATTGCTCACAATTTGAGATTGAAATCTGAAAAAACAAAAGAAGAACATAAAGAAGCACCAGGCATAGAAAATATGACCGTAATTCAATCTGTAGAGGAGATGGATGAAGATGAAGAGACAGACGAAAATTCTGACTCTGACAAGACCAATGTAAGCACTGAAACTGATACAGAAAGTGAAGATGAAGAATAAATTGAAAAAAGATTATTGAATTGTAATTCAATGTTGTGAAGTCATAGTAGTGAATTATGAATAAATAATATTTTGATTTCTTATATAAATTTAATTTATAATTGAACTAAAATGTAGGCTAGAAAAAAAACCAAATTTAGAAAAAAAACAACGATGCAAAGTTTTTTTTCATGTTTTTTTTCAATAAAGTGAAAAAAAACAAATCGTTTTTTTTTCATTTTACATCACTAGGAACACCGGGGTGATTTTAGTTAGAAATAGTCTGACAGACCCCTCTGCCCACCCCAGGGCGGAGAAAATTTCCAACCCGACAAAAAAAAATCTTCTGTGGCAGTAACTGGGTTGTGGAGGTCAGATACTCAAGTCGCCCCAATCTGCCTAGCCTTTTCCCAACTATGTTGGGGTCGGCTTCCAGTCTTATCAGATGCAGCTGATTACCAGTATTTTACATGGAGCGACTGCCTATCTGACCTCCACAACCCAGTAAATGGGTAATACGATACCCCTTGGTAAGACTGGTTGTCAGACGACCCGTAACGACTGTCAAAGATGCACGAATGACAGCCAGGACCATCGGCTTAACGTGCTTTCTGAGGCACGGAGGAGTCTCGGTCTATAAAGATGGTTACCCGTCCACGGACCAACCCCAGCAAGCGTAGCTTAACCTGATGGATCGACCCATGCGGCTGTTATTACTTAGCCACGAGCTCTCTACTCAAGTCACTCCATGTAAGCAAAATACTGGTATTCAGCTGCATGCGGTTAGACTGGAGGCTGAACCCAACATAGTTGGGAAAAGGCTAGGCAGATGATGGTGAGTGTATAGTTTGACATTACTTTTTTTACAGCAGTTTGTCATGACGTAAATGTCTACAGTCCGGCAAAAAAAAGTAGAAAAAATGGGGGCGCCACTAGCCATACATTATAAAATTTTAACTATAATAACCATTTTTCTGACCGAATTTTTAGTTACTATTATTAATTTTAAATCTACACTTTTTTGCCAGACTGTACTGCTGAAAAGGAGCCTTCAAATGACATAAACAGTAAATATTCGAAGGGGATATTAACTATGTCAGACAGTCATAGTTCTTAATTTTTTTTTTTTTTGGTAATATAACCTCACGTTATTAATTTCTCCTGAGTCATGTTTAGCTTACTTATAACTAATTAATATCATAAACACAATTAACTATTCTAGGGTCATACAAAAAAAAATTGTGCGGGAGACTGCGTGACATGCAGTCCGTATTGCGGTTTCAATTCCCGCACGGATTTTTATCACAAAAGGAAATTACAAACTCGAGGAGTCTTTATATGTAATGAAGCAAAAACAACAAAAAAAAAAGATTTTCTTAACTTAAGATTTCCAGTCACTGCACGACCAGCGGCCGTTGACCCCCGTTATTTATTATGAGCTTAGAAAATCTTTTTTTTTGTCTTCATTAGATATCGATACTCATCACGTTGGACTCTGTACAGGATGTACCAGACAGGTGTGGTACAGAACATCAAACTGAACAACTTTCTTCATGGTACCAACATCGTAATCGCGAAAAAAAATTCAGCCATCCCATACATTTGGGTCAAGTAGGTATTGAAGTTTTGTATGGGACAGTTGTTAAATTTTTCGCGATTACGATGTTGGTCCCATGGAGAAAGTTGTTCAGTTTGATGGTCTGTACCACACCTTTCTGGTACACCCTGCATAGTCGACTTTCGGGAATCCAATCCCGCATATGCGGGATCAGTAATGAGGTATTACACATGCGGCATCCGCAGTACTGAAAAAAAAATTAATACGAAGAAAAATGGCACAAAAAAAGAATTGATACTTGAGTAGCATTGAGTAAAATTGAGTATAGTCGATACTTTGAATAAGATCTTTGATCGCGATACCGATAATTTTCGCACTCGATATTTCTGTTTCGATACTTTAATAAGCATCGATACTTTTCACTTTACTCGATACACGATTTGGTCTATCTCTAATTCAGGAACATCCTGGTAAAATAAAATAACTTTAGGGAAAAATTAAATGCACCATGTTTGGACGATCTCACGGTTATGGCAATTTCGTCATTATTCCAATGCAATACAGTTAGTAATTTGTGGGTTTGTATGTATATTTCATATAACACGTCACAAATTCATGAACAAAACAACATAAACATACAACATAAATTTACTTTAAAAAAAGTAAAAACCGACTTCAAAACCAAAAACGAATAGAATAACTTTCATAAAACACTTAACAGCTTCTGAAGTCGGTGTCTTCCATTCTTCAATGCACTTTAGCTTGACACCGACTTCAGAAGCTGTTAAGTGTTTTAAGAAAGTTATTTTATTCGTTTTTGGTTTTGAAGTCGGTTTTGACTTTTTTTTAAGTAAATTTATTTTTCCCTTTTTAGTTGAATATACAATTACAAGACGAACGAAAAGAAGAATCATCAAAATCGGCTTAGAAATGCCGGAGATACAGTACATTTATGCATATAACTTCGAACATAAGAATAATTACATAATGTATTATATACTATAACCTTCCTGAAAGTATGTAGATCACGACAGTGAAAAAATCATCAAAATTGGTTCATTCGTTTTTGAGAAAATCGCGGACAAACAAACATACATACATACATTCGGGTCGAATACAAAATCCATTTTTGAAGTCGGTTAAAAAAGTATGATAGCTGCAGTCCCGCAAATCCCGCGGATCCGCAGGATTGATGACCTCGATCCTGCAGGCTTGCGGGATTGGGATTTCGATGCGGGATTTCCTAGTCGTCTCGTCTAGCTGGCTAAAACTATATGGCCCTTGGTAGTTTCCAAGTCTGGTTGTTTTGTATTATTTGTGTGGGTGAATATCTCTTACCCGCAAAGCTGAAGACTGACATGTCTCCAGAGGCACTCGCTCTCCTCGTGCATAGCACCCTCGATCCAGTCCTGGCGTTTGGAATCATTGTCGGTCGATATATTTGCACTGTGGACAAGTAACATACATTTTATTAGAACCATCTTGAAAAGGGGGGTTTGTGGCCGAGTAATAACAGCCGCACGGGTCTATTGATCAGATTAAGCTACGTTTGCCGCGGTTGGTCCGTGGATAAGTGACCATCTTTACATACCAAGACCCCTCCGTGCCTCGGAAAGCAGGCTGTTGTCGTCAGAAGCCCGAAAGTCTGACGGTAACCTAACCAAGGGGTATCTAACTGTGTTGTGAAGGTCAGATAGGCAGTCGCTCCATATAAAATACTGGTATTCAGCTGCATCCGGTTAGACTGGAAGCCAACCCCAACATAGTTGGGAAAAGGCTAAGCCGATTGAATTATGTTTATTTTGAGTTTAAATAAAATTTTTTTTAAATAAAAGTTATCTGACGATTGAACAGTCGGTCCTAGTCTAATTAATATGATCAACTTAGGGGACCCATCTCTCAATGATTTTTATGACACAACTTTTTTATTTTGGCAGACAGTTTAGGGCAGGGGTCACTAATTAGTTTCGCTCGGGGTTCGTTTTAACAAATGAAATGACCATCGCGGTCTGCACCACATTTTATAGAAAAAAATATTTATTAAATAAATTCATTTATTACGGAAATAACAAAGGTATTTTTTTACATATCAATGAGAAAAATTCCATTTTTTGTTACGGACATCTGTAGGAAGTTTGGAGTAGAATTGGTGCAAGCTATTGACATTACACCCTGGAGATGTTCATCAGTAGTGCAAATTGCTGTTCTCGCGGTCTGCACAAAATGGGTCGGCGCCTCGGCGGTCCGAATGCGGATCGCGATCCGCAATTTGGCGACCCCTGGTTTTTTAGGGCCTACTATACCTCCTTTAGACAAAAGGAAACTTATCTGATGCCTATCCTGACACTGATTGCTACTACCAACATTTTGTAAAGACCTAACTCACAGTAACGTAGTGTCAATAATTAATAAACGTCAACCAACAATAGAATGATTTATATAAATACAGTAATCACTGTTTAACATTGTACTGGTAATAATTTATAACCATTTATGTGATAATGATAATGTATCACATAATATACCCGCTAAGTAGGTATATTAGTTAAAAGGCATATCACAAAATTGTGTTCTGACAGATTAGGTATATGAAGTCGATCCATCAGGTTAAGCTACGCTTGCCGGGGTCGGTCCGTGGATGGGTGACCATCTTTACATACCGAGACTCCTCCGTGCCTCGGAAAGCACATTAAGCCGTTGATCCCGGCTGTCATTCGTGGGTCTTTGGCAGTCGTTACGGGTCGTCAGAAGCCCGAAAGTCTGACAACCAGTCTTACCAAGGGGTATCGTATTACCCAGCTAATGGGTTGTGGAGGTCAGATAAGCAGCCGCTCCATTTAAAATACTGGTATTCAGCTGCATCCGGTTAGACTGGAAGCCGACCCCAACATAGTTGGGAAAAGGCTAAGCAGATTGAATTATGTTTATTTTTAGTTTTATACTTAATTTTTTCTTTTTATGTATGAAATTTTCATTTCTTATGAACTAACGTTTATTCTGATATAAATATTACGTAATTTTTAGTAGTCATATTTAGAAAGGGATTTTTTTATAGATATTCCATACATATTTCAAAATTCTGAAGCCCCAATGATCTAAAACACTATTTAAGAGACATTAGGTCTTTACCTATGAAATTGCCGTTCTGCAGTACTGGCCATTTCAAATCAAAATAATTTTTGTTTGGCTAAGAATTCTAATTTCAAATTAATTTTATTTTAAAAACATGGATTTTTTTTTTCCTAAAGTAGTCATTTGTTTATTGATTAGTGTTACATTTTCATCGCATTTCAATCTTTTTCGTCATCATGGATACGTTAAAAATTCGAGTAATTATGGAATATGAGTAGTAAAATTCAATACCCGAGAGGCAGTACAAAATGCCTTTGAAGAATTTGTTGCCTCCCGTCCAGCTGATTTCTTTAAGAAGGGCATCAATAAACTGCCACTGCGTTGGCAAAGATGCATTGATTGCATGGGTGATTACTTCGATTAATACAAATAAAAAATGCATGTAAAAAATTTGTTTAAATTTTTTCATACAAAACGGCAATTTCATAGGTAAAGACCTATTATTAATATATCACATATATTTCATTTCATTTGCTTATGTAGGTACAGTAGTTCAATCCACGAGCTCGAAAAAATTCCGTCGCGCATTTTATGAAAAACTTGCTTGGGAAATTTGGCTTTTTATAAATAGATGAAAAAATTGCGAAAAGCAAGGCCGCTTTAGGCTAAAAACTATTCTCCACCACTCGACAAATCAAGGTTGTCGAGGTCTTCAAGTTTCTCAGAATAAGAACACCAAAGTTGGCCATTTAACGCAAAAATCACGATCGAAATGTAATAGACCTCTTAAAGCTGTTGTTGAATTCTGTCTAAGCCCTTTTACACGCGTGTCATTTCAATTACCTACTTATTTATTTCAAATAGAGTTTTTTATTTCATATAAAAGGGCGATAAATGACTTATCAGAAGTATTTGGGATCTTGTTAAATATTAACAGTTTTTTTTTTTAATACATAGTTGGCCTTATAGGTAGGGGAAAAGACAGCAAGATACCCCCTGGGCTTCCTTAGCAATGATAAATAGTAATTAATACAGGGCCACCTTTTCTAAAATTATTGCATTCCAATCATTGAAAACAGTTAGCCGACGTTCGCACGGGCGTAAAAATGTCGCGGCGGGATTTTATCGCGCACTGGATTTTCAACTCTCGTTGTTGAGCCGAGCGTTGAGAATCCATCTTAAAAACAACAGAGTGCATTCTAGCTGGTCGAAAAAACACACTGTTGGATTTTCAACTCTCAGCGCTAAGCAGATCGTTGAAAATCCAGTGCGCGAAATAAAATCACCGGATATTATTTTTTTACGTCCGTGCGGACGTCAACTTCTTGTAGGGCTTGTCCAATGTCCACTCTGAAATGACGCGCCCCACTTCTTTTTACCCGACTACGGCAAAGCCAAAAGGAAGGGTTATGATTTTAGCAGTCCATGTATGTATATAATAAGTATGTATTTACGTGTGTTCCACCGTAGCGCCTAAATTACTGTACCGATTTTAATGAATGAGGTATCAATAGATTCGTACTAATGGTCCGGGTGGCATACGATTATATAAATTCACCCTAAATTTAATATGGTGGACTTTACACGTAAATTTCTGACCACGAAAAAAATTGAGAAAATAATGAATGTCATATTGTTTAGAAAGTAAATAAATATGTTTAATTTGTTAAAAATAAGTAAAAGTGGAGGTAAATAATATTAGTGATTTTTCAGTAGTTGGGTTTTAGTTTTTGAACTTACTTTTTATTGTATACGTACACGGTAAAGTGGGGCGCGTCATTTCAGAGCGGACAAGCTCATGTCCTTTTTTTTCTAGTAGTCCCTTAAAGTGAGTTAAACAATGGATGGTAAACATTCGTACTAATGAATTGATGGTTTTAACAGGATACATCGAAGCGTGGTTTAGCTCGGTGTGTAAGTGAAATGGCGTTATGGCTGTCTAGTTTGACGCGCGAGATAGGTAGAAGACTCTCATGCGCACCGGTATTTAAACGCGCTTCTTTTAAAATGCAGATTTATGATAAAATGCTATACTTAAATCAATTTTTAGCTTAGTAAGTTCTTAACTCACACTAATGTCTCGCTGATGGTGGCGCGTGTTGGATCATTTAGCCAATCCATGCGTCAGGTTCGTGAATAAGCGCTGTCAGTGAAGGCTGGGCATACCTATTTAATATTTGAATTGTTTTTTTTTAAGGACGCTGTTAACGTTCTGCATCGTTCTCACATATGAAATTTCAACATGAATGATGTAACCATTATTTTGTAACCATATCTTGATTTAAAAGAGTGTCCGTGGAGTTTCTTGCCCGTTCTTCTCCATAGGTACCTACTATGCTTTGGAATGGGCGCCTAGCTTCATCTTTCTGACTGACCGACCCCTTGACAATTCAAAAGTGCCTGTAATTGGTTTAATTGAAATAAATGCTTTGAGTTTGAGTTTGAGTTTAACATATTTAAATATTTTCGATTTTAAAGCAAATTTTACTGCATAATTTGGAACTGTTTACGTATAAACGTATAAAACAGAAAATAGACAGTGCTACTTTGGAATCTTTTTCTATCGAAAAAAATTCTAGTGATGATGTTTCGGTTTTAGTACAGCAGTAGACAATATAGTCAAATAACACATTATGGAAAATCAAAATGATTTAACCATACATTTACTTTTATAGGAATTATAAAAACACAAAATTGTTTGTTGTGTCCGCTTAATCAAATGGTTATTTAATTAAAATCTGATGCTCAATTAAATATTTATTACAAGAGATTTAAATTTTATTATTTCTTGCAATACAAAGTTCCTTAGATATCAGTTCATTTATTCAACAAGATTGATATTACATACAAAATTCATAGTTTTCCAACAACTCCTAAAGATAGTAAGTGGTTTCATGTCCCTTCCTTACCTGAGTTTTGAACCCAGCAACTGAAATGTCACAGCTATACTTGCAATAACTAAACCTAAGGTAGATTCCAATATGATGTGCCAAAGCTATGATATTTAGATATGTATGACTGCCAAACTTAGCTTAGTAATAATATATGTAGGATGACTTAGCAGCTTTTGCAGACACCAAAATAGCTACTATACATGTTTTTCTTTCACTCCATGTAAAATACTGGTATTCAGCTGCATCCGGTTAGACTGAAAGCCGACCCCAACATAGTTGGGAAAATGCTAGGCATGGAGGACGACGAGACAGCAGCTCATATGCTGCATGTGCTTCTAAACTGTCCGGTGGTCACCACATACAGGGCAAAGTACTTCAGTAACCCAGGTAGCCTCCATGAGGTTGTCAGTAACACCAAGGCGTTGCTAGCCTTCTTTGAGGAGCTGGGGTGGATTGAATAATCAATTTTCCCACCCATACGCAAAATATGCACAATGATGTGAAGTTGCGGATACCAGCCCGTAGTACCTAACTACCTAAGGCTAGGCAGATGATGGTGATACAGCCCTGCTTATCTCTTTGGGGAGTTTGTTATAGTACCTTTTGTTAGTAGGTTCAAACCCAGACAGGAGCTTTACTTTGTATAAATTATTTCATCACCACTGCTCTCAAAACGGTGGAGGAAAACATTGTGAGGAAACCTATTGTTTGCCTCTTGCATTTTATAATAATATTATAAATAACCCCAAAACAGCCATCTAAGTGGATATATTATACCCACTTTGAGCTGTTTTGGGGTTAGTTCTATTAAATACTTTTTTGTGGTTAAGCTTTCTTAGTAGTTTGTAGTAGTAGAGAAGAATGTGGTTTTGTTTTGAGTTATGTTATTTAAAAAAAAAATAGAATTTTAGTGAAAATTCAAAAGGTGACAATTTTTTTTTAATTGCCAATTTCGATTAGGGATAAGTATAACCTCTGTGTTTGTAGTAATTTCGGTTCATGTTGATATTAAAATATTAAAGTTATTATCACACCGGTTACTGATAAGGTTAACAAAAATGTAGCTGATAGGCATTTTGCCAACCGCCAGGCATTGTTTTAGACTAGAACGGTAAAAAAATCCTACACTAGACACAAATTCCTTATGTTAGATTACTTTTAAGGTTAAATTAGGATACCAAATGAAGCATATAAATTTGATTATAATTGAGATTGAGAATACAAAGATGACTTTGTACTAATATAGAACTACAGTAATGTTATTATGCATGATTTCTTGCATGACTTATCCCCACCAAAGGGAACTGATTATGACTACCAATTGAAAATTTGATCTATACGGGTATCAATAATATTGTTTATAATCAATAATATTGAGGTTTTCACCATGTAAATGATGAAATAAGTGTTGTATGAGCTTTTTATGGGCAAAATAAGAATTGTAATGGAAAAATACTGGGTCAAAACTACATAAAGCTAATTATGTTTACAATCATTTTACCACTTCAATTTTTTCGAGGTCACACGGACAGACCATAGACACTATCTTGGTGGCACAAAAGATAAAAATAAATCTTATATTCGAGAAATAATATCATCATAACAAACTCACTTGTAGAAGGAGAAGCTGCAGACTACATCGTACTCTAAATTGCAGCCTTCGACAACACACTTTAGAGCACTCATTATGGAATGGAAGCGCGCAACCAAAAATGGACACCTCACGATCACATCATAGTATTAAAAGTAAAACAGCGAAATAATAACATTTAGCGCCCAAACCAACTTTCAAACAAACTAATTTGATGGATCTTTAGAAAATTATCAATCAAATGTCGAAATTGACGTGCTGTCACGAAAAGTCGAAAATTTTAACAAATGCGTCAAACGCGTGCCATGAAATGGTGATGTAATTGCGCGGCAAAACTTACTGGCAACACTGGTTTAAGCATCGATTATGAAGTAATATTTTTACAGATATTTAATCGACCTTTTTTAAATACTTTCAAGAAACTATTGTTTAATACTGTTATGTTAACAACCATGAAATGGTTAGCAAAAAGCTATCGTTGTGATCTCTCAAAGTAGATTTTAGAATACAAAGGTAAATAGCATAATTTAATTAATAAAACACGTCAACAACTGAGATTTAAATGCGTAAATAAGCCTTGATCCATTACCGTCTAGTTAAAAGCTGAAGTTTAATAAAAACAATGCTACAATACCGTAAAACAATGTTGAAACCGATGTTTTTTATTCAAAAAACAAATTATTCATATTTCAAATTAATGTTCGATGAATATTTTTAAGCACATAGATAGCTTTATAAGACGTCTTAAAAGCTTAAAGAATTGAATACAAAATATTTTTTTAAATACAAGTCGATCTCAATATTTTTAAAACGATTTTCGATTTTTAGTGTTACCTGTTACAATTAATCACCATAAACATCAAGGTTTACTCTTCGTTCCGATTTGGTCTATGGGACGCTATGTTGAAAGAGGAAAAAATTGCAAATGAATAAAATAATTGTTGTTATTTTATTATAAAATTAGTGTCAGAAGACACAAAACTTATATTTAAGATTAAGGAGTGATCAATTATTAATTTAGTCATTAAAACAGAAAATGAGGTCACCATCGACAATTTTCATCAGCTACCGGATGTTACGTAACTCCTAGTTCATTGATCGACGGGCATATTGATTGCTTCTTTTTTCAGGATTTTCAGTTATTGTTGCAAAAATGTGGGCAAATAGTATTTTCGTCTTATTTTGTCAAAATGACACTGATTTCGCATGTCACATGTCAATGATGCCGTCATCCGTGACATTATTTTGTCACTTTATTTGACTTTATTATGTCATTTATTGAAGACATCTCGAAGCCTGTCGAAGATTAGGTCCATGTGTCGAAGTCAAAACCATACTTATTCAATGTACAACACTCTGTAGTCAAAACAAAGCCGAATTTTTGCTTTGATTTGCGCAATCTATCTATCTGTATATATACCTACGCTAATAATAATAGCTAGCAGGGGGGCTGTAGCCGTACGTGGCCGTAATATGTATGACGTGCCAACATGATTCCGCTGAGAAAAAAGGATGGTGCTATCGGTCGTATAGCTCCGTCTCTCTCTCTCTCACACTGGAATAATGATAGTAAGCCGAAATTTTCTTTGTTTGTGTTGGATCGCGATAATCTCTGGAACTACCAGTCGAATTGAAAAATTCTTTTTCATTTGATTGCTCTATTATTCTTGAGGAAGGCTATAGGCTATTTAACATTACGCTATGGCGTCATAGGATTAGGAGCTGATCAAAAAGAAGAAAAAGTCAGAAAGAACGCTTAGCAAAAACGGAGTAATACCATGGGCTGAAGCGACGAGGTGGGTCGGGGGAACTAGAAATTTCACGCGGGCGAAGCTAGTTCTTAGAGAGAACTATTTGAATAGAATTAACGATATTTAGTTTTGGTAGAAGATGTTACCTGTTTTCAGATCTAAGACGATCTATTTACTTTTTAACTGACTTAAATAACACTCCTTTTTGGGCAGTCGTGTAAAAAAAAAGATGGTTGTATATTATTCAGCCCTTAAGACCTTCTTATTCTTTACCTAGCAGGATCAGCCCACTCAGACCCGAGTTGGCCTGGCCTTTCAATAGAATAAGTTAAAGGTTGTCTGTAAAAGATCGCTTTTAGTGATAAGACCGCCCATTGTGTCACCTTAGGCCTTAGGTATGTAAAACTTCAACATTAATATCTGTAATTTTTATGGTGTGCACATAGACGTATAAAAAAAGGCGGACAGATTCTCGCTATCAAAAAGCTGTAAGTACCAGGCGCCGCACGCCACATTTCACAAGACATGCTGTATTTTTACCTTATCAATCTACCTAGCCTTTTCCCAACTATGTTGGGGTCGGCTTCCAGCCAAACCGGATGCAGCTAAATACCAGTATTTTACATGGAGCGACTGCCTATCTAACCTCCACAACCCATTAACTGGGTAATACGATACCCCTTGGTAAGACTGGTTGTCAGAATTTCGGGCTTCTGACGACCCGTAACGACTGTCAAAGATCCACGAATGACAGCCGGGACCACGGCTTAACGTGTTTTCCGAGGCACGGAGGAGTCTCGGTATGTAAAGATGGTTACCCATCCACGAACCGACCTCGGCAAGCGAAGCTTAACCTGATGGATCGACTCGTGCGGCTGTTATTACTTAGTCACGAACTCCTCCTGTATTTTTACCTTATACCTTACCATATTACGAATGGTTGACTGATGCGTGAATGTGTGCGTGCCGGCCTGTAGGCACAGCGAGCTGGCTGACTCCGATAGACACAGTTTTTTGTTAGCGTGAATCTGTCCGCCTTTTTACGTCTATGGGTGTGCTGGGTGTGCATAATAAAGAGTAGGTAGGTATTCAATCTATCTTGTTACCACTAACGTGCAGCCTAGCCTAAATGCAATGTCTTGCAAAGAAATCCCTTTGTTCTCCCTTTACAGATTATTTTCCCACCATAGGTTTTGATTGAGGTACCTACTTACAGTCCTACCAACTTATCTGTGAACTGAAAGAGGACGCCACCGTCGTCGATGCGTCGACACAATCGAAGACATTTCAACATGGCGGCCGTAGTTCCAATTTTCGCCATTTCACAGATAAGTTGGTAGGAGTGTACGAAGTTCGAAGCTTTCGTACCTACAGTCAAAGTCAAGTCAGTTAATTTAATAGGAAGAATAATATATTTAGGGGTTGAACGGACTGAAAAAAAGGTTTGTTTAGATGTCTAATCTTATTGTACTATGGGCCAAAGTTCCGCATGATCACCTCAAAGGCGATAATCGCATAGCACGGCTCACGACACGATCGCACAATGTTCGTTTGTCACTAGCTGCGCTCTCACAGGAATATTTTCTTAAGTGAGCATGCTCAAGTTTTGTCCATAGTACCTAAATGGAGTGTCTAGTAGTCTTCCCGAACTTTCGCGCATTTGGATCCAAACCGCTCGACCACGACCATGCCGCTAATAGCGGTAGCTTAATAATAATTAGTGGCTGAACTGCCTCAATTGGCAGATATAGGATGTTTTTAATCACAACCGCAGAAATAACTTTGTTTTTCATAGATTTTTCTAGAAATACCGTAAGGGCGGGAACTTGTGACTCTAGGGCTTTAATATATTAATAATTTTGGCTCAAATCGAGACAGATCCACGCAAAGTTCCGCAAGTACGCGTCTATTATCGCCATCTATTAGATACCGAAGGGCATACGACGCCGACGTTCGGGCAGTTATCTCGATATCGGCCAAAGTTATGCCTTTACCCGACCTTACGGTACCTACTTTGAAGTTATTATTAAACAAACCAAAAAAAAATATATAAACTTATTTTTGCGGTCGAAAAATCCATACTGTACTGTGCCTGCGTAAATGTTCATCCCGACTACGGAACCCTTCACTGTGCGTGATCCTAAAGGCACTTGTTTCCTTGTTGGTAACATGTCACCCCCTGTTTTCGTCGCGAAGTGTGGCTGACATCGGGCTGACACTAACATGGCCACAATCAGAGATTTTAATTTTGATAACACAAAAAATTTGTCGCCAATTAGTCGAAATTTGCCGCCAAATGTCAGAATTTGTCGGTCACTGGATCAAAAGTTATAAGGGTTCATAGGTGGCCGATCTGGAGAGCGTCTCCCCAGCTTGCCCACATTTATATCTCAAAATCTAGGTCACCTAGCGAAGATCTGTTTTCTTCCAAATTTAGTCGCTAATTAGTCGCAACTTTTCGCCAAGTCACAGATGTAGTCGGGTCTTAGTTTAGAAGATATATGAGTTAAATTTTTAAGTATAGTCCAAGAGCTAGATCGATGAGTTTACGATAAAATCTTTGACTATACTTAAAAATTGAAGTCATTGGTGCCGATTCTCTTGTGAACGCACTAAACTAAAATTAGAGAATCGCTGCTATATTTTACTAACAGGCAGCGCGAGAAAAGGACGGCTGTAGCTATGAACTAAGTTGGAGATGTCAAACCAGTTCACGCCTTGCGCTTCACCGTGTTTTTTAGTCGACGTTTTTACGTGTCGTCTAAATGTCTATGGAAAAATTAGTTCTAACTAATTTGACAGCTCTAATTTACTTCCGTCCCTTTCTTGTCATAATAGAGAGAAAAAGTTAGCAATAGCCTAAATTAAGTTTAGTTTGTGCACAACAGAATCGGCACCAATATCTTCTAAACTAAGACCCGACTAAATGTGACTTGGCGAAAAGTTGCGACTAAATTTTCGTGTTATCAAAATTAAAATCCAGTGTTAGCCACACCGCCGCGAAGGGCAAGGCAGAGCTGAAGCTATAATACGTAGGTACACTTACATTTCACCATGTAATAGGGGGCGAGCCTATTACCGTAAACTAACGTGCACAAATCCAGGCTGGTACTGAGAAATTCCTAACAAAAAACTCGACACTGCACGACCTGGGAATCGAACCCAGAACCTCACGAGGCAAGCTTTCCTTGTTCGTGTTGCAAGTCTTCACTTTAATAAAAAGATCGCCATCTTCATTCGCTATTATTTATCAATAGCTTTTGCTCGCGATTCGACAATATTGTAGCAGTAGACTTGGTGAATTTTACCTGGATTCAACAATATTGCAGCATTAGACTTGGTGAAAGGTAGCCGGGATTCGACAATATTGCAGCAGTAGACTTGGTGAAAGGTAGCCGGGATTCGTCAATATTACAGCAGTAGACTTGGTGAAAGGTAGCCGGGATTCGACAATATTGCAGCAGTAAAGAGTAGCTGAGATTCGAACCCAGAACCTTATGCTATGACTGCTTGCAGCAACAAGGCCATTGAAAGTACTAAGAGAATTAGGGTAAAAAATAAAAGTCCCAAGTGTGGTTTTATTATTAATTTATTTACTTCAAATATAATAATATGTATATTTAACTTACAGCCTTACTTACCGCGTCTTGCGACAAGACAGTGATAGCTAAAATGCAAATTTCTTTTAAAATCGTGAATTAATACATACAACTGTCTACGTCACTCGACGAAGCAAATCTTAAAAAAACAATTTTTACTTAATTTCTGAACTAACCCTACCTACATTGACTAATTTTTTTGAAACTTCTACGCAATTTTTTTTTTCATATTATTTTACAACAACCAAAGTTTTATCGAAAAAAAAAATTGACAACAAAAAAAATTGAATGCACTGGAGATATTGAACCTATATTATGGTCACTCGATACTCTACACTATGGCAGATAGACAAATAGAGCTTTAACATTTTCAAGTATTAAAATTGTTCATCCATCAGCCATTTTGCACAGTTTCAATAATAATTAGCCTTAGTTTATTAGCAAGATATTTTTTTTATATTTTTCATTTATACAGTAAACTTAAGTGTATCTTAACACTTGTCTTCAACACCTTTGGCGCGCTTACAATAAGAAAAAAAATTGCAACGAATGAACTTAAAAACAACCTAACGATTATCCCGCCATAAGAATTTCATGGCGTTTACATTTATATGCGGGAAACTTTCCGAGAAACTCTTGGGAATAATTCCGAAATAATCCGAATAATATTTCTCCTCCGCAGTCACTTAGAGCAGTCGATAATAGGGCCGATGAGTCACGGCCGACTTGTTCTCTCACTCACACGCGCCTCATGTCACCATTTGGCTCCTAAAAAATGTTACTGCGCAGCATTCTGCGCGAAGTTCGCATCGGCCATGTTATGATCCATCGGCCGTATTGTACACACGGCTACATATCCAGTATAAGCTGACCTCTCATTGAACGGAAATCCTATACAATGCGAGATCAGCCTTTATTGGAAATGTATAACAATATCTAGGCCCTATAGCATATAACATCGCACCTGCATTCCCGAAGGGGGTAGGCAGAGATCAATCCACATTTCACCAGTTACATTTCAAGTACTTTCAAGTAATAGGGGAGCGTACTTGATTGACTATTATTGCAGTCTATGAATATCCTACAAACGACTTTAGTTCTACTTCACAGTAACAAAATCATCATCTCTCCTATAGCGAAGCTGACTGTCCAGAGGCACCGGACGTACTATCGATAAAACGAACTCCTTTACACCTTAAAGTTGCTTTTTGTATACACAGATACACCCTGCCCCTATAGACCTTTGTTTATCTAACAATTGCAGCTTGCATGCAAAATTGTTTCGAAATTGGCAAGGCCTGGCGTTTGTCGATAGTACATTTAAGTATCGGCAGTCGTGGAGGCTACTTGAACGTTACTAATACTGTGTGAACGAAGCTACAGCTAGGGTATTACAATATAAATCTATGCTAAATCGAACTCTGAAGTATAGCTCTATTGTGAACGAAACACTAATTAAAATTATGCCAGTTAACAGCGCCATTTAAAAAAAAATATCGAACGGTGATTAGCGGAACTAATCATGTCATTATCCGTTATGAATATTGTTAGCTTTCAATGCAGATTAGTTTTCGAATAACCGCTTAATATTGATATAAAATGGCGCTTGTGTCACTTTTCGGAAAGCTGCAAAAATTCAAATATTTACAGTTCGGAATTGTTCACAAAAGTTTTTCCACTTGGTCTATTAGGGCAGTCGCGACCGGAAAAAAAAAACACATTTAATGACGACATAAATCAGAAAAGGAAGCCAACGAAAATTAATCCAATCAAACATATAAAAATTTCACAAATTGAAATATTTTAAAAGAATTATTATTGTTTTGCAGTCAAAATTTTCTTAGACTACTTTACTGAAGAATTTCATTTCAAATCACAATTTCGGCACCAATAGACCAATTTAATGCCCGCGTATAAATATAACACCTCGGCTCTCGATCGCTTCAATACTAATATGTTTCGATACAATGAAATACAAATTTATCTATGGTAAACATTAATAAAATTATAAATTTATAATGCTTCTACTTATATAAGGACGGGAGAAAACAATTGGATTTGTATTGACACAAAAACCTTGAATGTATATTCCTCTATTTCATAGCATTTTAAATCAAATACCTAACAATCCACAAACCATAAATTCTTGCCTGCATTACACAGAGGGAAAATAAAATAAATACAAATTGAGCTAAAAAAAACGCCATTTTTAATTGTAGGTTTTAATTAAAAACCCTTGTCAAATTTGTTCAGCAGCCACGTTTGCTACTACTAAAACAGTACCTTAACCAAGATTATAGAAAAAAAAAAAAAAGTCGTATTATTTTTCTTCGCTGCCGTTCCATACAATCTTGCTCCTAATTTCAGACGGGTGTAACCAAAGTTTTCGTGTCAACTATTTTTATTAAAACCTTAAAAAAACATTAATTAATAATCGTATAGGAACTATCTCGTCGGGTTTCGAAGCGATCTAAGCAAACTACTTGTATTTTTTTTTTTATTCATAATCCTAATGTAGTTATATATATTATTAAACAGAATCGCAATGAGTGCGCGGTATGCCTTATAAAAATATTTATAATAATAATAATAACACAAGCATGTTTCAGTCGAAAATTTTAATTAAAAAAGCTGTTTTTTTTTTTGAGTACATTATAAGATATTTTTGAAGTATAAAGGTCAAAGCTGAAGTATTATCGACGTTATCGATAAGAAGCAGCCAATTTTTTTCTATAATTTTTTTTTTAAGTTTTTTTTTTTGTATAGACATACCACGGACACAGTGCACAACAAAAAATAAAAATAAAAGCACACTTAAACACTAGAAAAAAATTAAAAGAGCCATTTCGCACACCATCATTCCTTACATGAATCCTATACACAGTATGTGAAATATATATTTATTTTAAAATTTATTATTGGCTAGGTATTATATCCGAATTGAATGCACAGACAGTATTTCTATCTATACATATAGTAATCTGATTGTTGGTTTTTACCCGACTACGGCAAAGCCAAAGGAGGGTTATGATTTTAACAGGCTACGTATGTATCTGTTCACTCATAATTAACTAAGAACATCGGAACGGAATTTATACTTAAAGTTTCACCTTGACATAAAGAAAATATAATTTAAACTAAACGGTTTTTACACAACAGAATCTTTGTGTAAAAACATTTAGTTTAAATTATATTTTCGTTGCCTTTGACAGAAAAACAAAACATGATTTTTATTTATCTAAAATTATATTTAGTAAACGATCGTGCAAACAGGAAATATTATTATGAACAAAACATAGATATCTGGCAAGATTGTCAAAGCATTTATTTGGGCGTCAAATGTGATAAACTTTTAGTTTATTTAGTTCGGTTTTCCACCGCTAGGGGCGCTGCCTGTCGGTACTATTAGTTCGATATTCGACCGCTAGGGGCGCTGCCTGTTTGAACTATTAGTTCGGTATATCACCGCTAGAGACGCTGTCAGTTAAATTCAATTCGGATTTAACAACATTGAACATACCACAAATACACACTCATACATGAAGAAAAACTTGAGCAAGTTAGTGTTTAATTATCGAATTGTTTTTAACGGAACGATTTTCAATCAATTATGTATGAAATTATTATTACTTCCCAAGCTAATATGCGGGGTAGATCCGTAACACACTTAAAATAGAAATGTCTGTCATTTGACAGTTCGTCAACATTCATTGCGTTAATTACGCTATTGAGTAGACGAATTTTTCAAACATATTCAAAGGTTCGGGGATTTCCTTCGAAATACGTCGGATTCGGATTTTGATTCAGTGTGTTACGAAATTGCTTGCCAATGACAATACATTGACAAGACAATGTTTTTTTTAATCTGAATGGTACACAATTTCACACCTGCCTTTCCCGAAAGGTCAGGTATGGTCCATCCACACTGCATTTAATGAAGTAAAATATTAGTAACTTTCCTCAACTTACATTAGTATATACAATGTAGATTATGACGTTTGTATCAATATTATTGCTTCAAATATTATCTCTCTTTATCTTCAAAAACGTCAATTTCACAGAAATATTACACACTCAATTTCCAATTGTAATAAAAATACACGAATCAATTGAAAATCGCCCCAAAATCATTGGAATGCAAATAAAACGGTTGTCCAAAACAATTTTATTTAAAATAGCACCAAAATTATGTTTGATAAAGACTCTTTGACATTATTGCTATTTATTTGATAGTAGTTATCTGTCCTTACGTGACGTCACGTCTGTAAACCCCGAAGGGATTGGCAGAGGCGTACTAACACCTCTATTTCGCCAGATACGTTTCAGTCCCATGTAATGAGGGGCGTAAACTGTCATAAATTTCCACATTGACAGATGTCAAACGTAAGGCAATAAGAGCTTATTAATTATTAAGGCCTTGAACTAGTATGTATTTTTGACACAGATACATCTACGAAATACTGAAGTTCAGCCATTTTTCCCCATTTATTTTTCACATTCTTCACATGAATGATGATTATTATGAAATTGTAAATACTTTGTTCATTTTATATTGACTGTTAATAACTTTAATCGAAGGTTGGGTATTCTTTTAAAGTTATCAAGTCGAACGTCAACTGCTACTAGGATGTGCACGGAGAGGTCTACGTTAGCTGTGCGGTTCATTTGTTTGTCAGCTACGCATCCGTGCGTACCATGGCCGTGGCTCGCAGAGGACGATCCCGCCTACATTTTTCTTACAAAACGTGGGCAAAGTGAGTGCTTATCCATGGGCTGCAGTGAAGCAGGGCCTTTTTAGTCACAGACAAACACGTACAAGGTATTTTTTAGAAGCTTTTAATTAACTTGCAATGCTCATATTTAAGTTATCCTGTACAAAATTTGCAAGTTAAATTTGACCCACTTCCCGGTGTTCGATTGAGCTGAACAATTTGGTATCATCAAGCTGATCTGATGATGGAGCCGGAAAGGTGGCCACAGATCTAGTTTGGGCTCGTTTGATACGTCTTGACTAGATGATATCCAGACTAATAAAAGCTAGTTAAAAAAATACACTTTTATTTTTGTTACCCGTCATATTGGTCATTACAAAATGAACATAGTATAACAACCGTTTTATATGTATCCCAATATATCGATAAGATTATGTACTAAATTAATTGTGTGCTCAGTTTAAATATTATAAATACAAGTGGCAGTATCTAGCAAACCGTTTATCGAAGATTGTTTTAAATAATGGAGATTTTTTAGTTTAAGAAAAAAATTTTAATTCATGGTTTAGGCAAATAGTATTTCAAACTTAACCTTATTTCTGAAAGATTCTGTTGTCATATATCATGTGAACTTATATGATTAAAGTCCGGCCGTTGAAAGAATGCATCCCTGACACCTGTCAGATTGACAATTTCTAGTAGTAATAAGGATCAAATTCACAAAACGTACATTCATTGATTAGAAACAGAAAGGTACAAAAAACGCATTCTTTCGCCGGACGGACTGTACCTGTTGTTATTTCGGTCAAACAAACGCAACAGCATAAGATTTGATTACAGATTTACTGATTTCTTTCAGAAATCAGGGCGTTACTTATTAATCAGTTATGTTAAGTACTGTTTTATCGTATTTGATATTCAGCTGCATATGGCTAGATTGGAAGTCAGGCGGAAAAGGCAGGCGGATGGTGATGTTGAATGTTATTTGGTTAGAATGACCTGGTAATAACAGCCGCACTGGTCGATCCATCAGATTAAGCTACGCTTGCCAGGATTGATCCGTGGATCCAAGACAATTCCGTGCCTCGGAAAACACTTTAATCTTTGATAGTCGTTACGGGTCGTCAGAAGCCCGAAAGTCAGACAACCAGTCTTACCGAGGGGTATGTATTATCCAGTAACTGGGTTGTGGAGGTCAGATAGGCTGTCGCTCCATGTAAAATACTGGTGTTCAGCTACATCCGGTTCGACTAAGACTAGGCAGATTGATTGGATGCCGATATCAAATAACAAATAATTAAGAAGATTAGGCAAAGCATTATATTTAGCCAAGGTCTGAGGCTAATGTTAATGACAGCTCAAAATCACTTTTTTTCTCAAGCAAAATTTTTTAAATTAAGTTTTCTTGCTTTTGAATAACACATGAATTCCGGTCTTTTAATTAAGCCTTAGTTTGAAATTCTAGCTACCAAAACCATGCAAAAAAAAATCCTAAACACTCACAAATCGCCAAAATCAAACGGTTCACATAAAAAACAAAAATAGTATAGTACTTACTAAAAATTCATTAAGTATTTTCAACATCGAGTTAGCATTACCCAATCTCTTTATTTTCTCAACATTTGTAATTTTTTCTCGCAAATTCAGAATTAAATTCCAGTCTTCTGTCATTTATACATTTTTTTAAACTATTTTTATACATGACACTACTCGGCTGTACAATTATACAAAACATTATTATTTTTATGATTGCAGCATACAGACCTAGTACATATTTTATTTTTTTCTAGAGATCCAAACAATTGAATTTGCGGTAACTCGAGTGAGGGTAACACGAGTATGTGAAGGTTTAACTCACTTTCAACTCGAGGGATAGAATATTCATGCGAATTTTTCTCGAGTCTCGAGTGAAAAAATAAATACTCTTTGATTAAAAACTTGAATGAGTTATTTAATAATGAGTTCATATTACATTAAATTCAACCCGACTTATACATATAAAACCTTATTAACACCCAAATTCACTCATTGGCACCCACCCAAGTTTTATTATAGAAATTATTGCTAATAACTCGAGACACGTCACTCGAGTTCCCAAGATGGAGGACGAAAAAAAAAATGCGAGGATAGTCGATGTCGCAGCACCATTGTCGCCACAGATAAAAAATACTTAACCTACCAAAGACTACGCCTGAATAGTTTTTTTTATGTCATTTTGAATTTTCTCAAGATGAATGTCATTATTTTTATACAATGTCAAAAATATATAAATATATATCGTATTATGGTAGTACATACTTACTCTAGCTATATAGATGTCAAATTGATAACGCGTGAACATACGAGCGTAGCGTTGCTTATTGTCGATGCATATAAGCTGGAAACAAAGAAAATATATATTTTACTATTGTTAGAATGTTGTTGCATTTTCTCATACATGTAACATAATTGCAAATATGAGTCTGTAATTCTTAAACTGCAGTGTAAACGCCTCTTCTCATACAAAAAATATGAGGCCAGTTATATTAAGAGCGCATCGAAGCGTGGTTTAGCTCAGTGTGTAAGTGAAATGGCGTTATGGTTGTCTAGTTTGATGCGCGAGATAGAAGTCTCTCACGCGCACCGGAACTAAACGCGCTTCGTTTAAATGTAAATTTATGACAAAATGTTTAGCTTAGTAAGGTTATAAAATATTTAAATACCTTTGATTTAAAGCTAATTTTACTGCACAATAAGGAACTGTTTACGTATAACTGTATAAAACAGAAAATAGACGGTGCTACTTTGGATTTTTTTTCTATCGAAAATATTTCAAGTACAGTATGTCATAACTAGTTGTAGCATCAGCAAAATTCGTAAAACCGATCACCATCAGAACTGAATGCGCCTTCAAAATCACCAACCTTTATTTTTGCTTTAGGCGAAAATGATAATGCTGAACACCGTACAGTACAACTATATTCTTAATATCCATCGGCAAACTTCGCCGAGGGACATTAAGAAAATAGTTGTACTGTAAAAACGCACCGCGTGAACGTGTTTGAACTGTCAAATTGAAATGAAACCCTTTGCAATCAAACGACATTTTATGTGTGTTACGCAACTACCTCGCCGATGCTGATCGGGTTCAGGGGTCGTACTATGACGTGAAAAACGATCATGGATCCATCATGGATCTGTTGAGAAAAAAGGATGGTGCGGTGCGGGCGGTGGTGTGTGGTGGTGTGGTGGTGGTGGTGGTGGTGGTGGTGGTGGTGGGGTGGTGGTGGTTGGATAGTTGGTGGTGGTAGTGGTGGTGAGGGTGGTGGTTCGATAGAGTGTGGTGGTGGTGGTTGGATAGTTGCTGGTGGTGGTGGTGGTGGAGGAGGGCGGTGTTGGTGGTTGGTGTGGTGGTGGTGGATGGTGTGGTTGGATAGTTGGTGGTGGTGGTAAGGGTGGTGGTTGGATAGTTGCTGGTGGTGGTGAAGGAGGGTGGTGTTGGTGGTGTGGTGGTGGTGTGTTGGTGGTTGGATAGTTGGCGGTGGTAGGGTGGTGGTGGTGGTAGGGTTAGGGTGGTGGTGGTGGTGGTTGGATAGTTGGTGGTGGTGGTGGTGGTGGAGGAGGGTGGTGGTGGTGGTGGTCTTATATAGCTCCGTCTCTCTCACACTGGAACCGTTCACTTCTGCCCTGCTATAAGAGCTCATAGTAATTACGCAACTACCCCGCTACCCCACTGATGCTGATCGGGTTCAGTGTTTCATTGGTGATATTCGTCTAAGTCTAAAAAATTATTAAAATAATTTTCCACTCACCTAGGCTCCGTAAGTAACCATCCAGTGTCGCCATAACGAACCACAAAGTGTCACAGCACTCACTATTATATTATTATTAATAAAAGTATATATAGAAAAAGAAAATGCATTTGAATAAACGTTGTAACTCTACACTCGGTGATTAAGCACAATGCACTCTAGTCTTTATGTACAACAATCACTGCTTCGCTGAGAGCTGCTTCGGTTCCGATTCTGGCTTCGTTTTTGGCGTTGCTGCGAGACAAAGAAAGGTTTTAGTTTTATGATCCAAGTTAACATAGAGCTTTGGCGATCAAAGTCGTACACACGGCTACACAACAAGTTATACTTTTCCAATTTACACTGACCTCTCATTGTAAGGAAATCCTATACAATGCGAGATCAGCTTATACTGGAAATATATAGTTTGATGTGTAGCCGCACGTACGCAGCTAAATAAAAAAACAAATGACCGTACTCAAATCTGTAACTACAGGGTTGGTAATTTCGATCACCGATAGCGTCTTAAGGGGTCAGTGTACTCATCGATACAACAACTAAATACACAAAATTATACAAATAAATCCGGCCAAGTGCGTGTCAGACCACGCACAATGAAGGGTTCTGTAGTTAGGATGAATGTATCCTAAGAACAAACTTAACATTGTAGTTGAAAAACATGGTTCTCCCATACATTCCAACTGCAAATGTAAGTTTATACGCACAATATTGAGAGATTTACCATTTTATGTTAAAACCATAGACTTTTTATAGGTTTTCCTGTAATCTATAGGTATAGAACTATTTTCTATATTTTAAAAAAAATATATTAATCTCTGTAGCTTCTAAGATAAGGGGGAGAATGGTCAATTTTCGTCTATTTTCTTAAATAACTTTAAAACAATTTATTTTAAAATTATAAAAAAATATATATTTGAGACCCTCACCGTAAGCCCTTTCATTTGATTTGTCACACGGTACAGTTTGAAAAACTTTTTTTTTATTTTTCTTATTTGCCCCCAAAAAAGACCCCCATATTCAAAATTCATTTATTTACGTTACACGTCCGTGTTTGGGTCACAGAAACTCATATCTGTACCAAGTTTCAACTTAATCGGTCTATTAGATTCGGAGCAAATTGGCTGTGACAGACGGACAGAGAGACAGACGCACGAGTTATCCTATAAGGGTTCCGTTTTTTTCCTTTTGAGTACGGAACCCTATTAAAAAAAAATAGAAAGTCCCGTACGAGGCCAAAGACTCAAATCTCAGCATGATGCTCGCGTTTCATCCAACATTCTTAGGTACTTCTCTCATGTTATGTAACTAAATAGCACGCTACCGCATTAGGAAATTCCTGTAATGGTAGCAGTGTCAGTGATAAATAAATAAATAAATAAATCAGCCTAGCCTTTTCCCAACTATGTTGGGGTCGGCTTCCAGTCTAACCGGATGCAGCTGAATACCAGTATTTTACATGGAGCGACTGCCTATCTGACCTCCACAACCCAGTTACTGGGTAATACGACACCCCTTGGCAAGACTAGTTGTCAGACTTTCGGGCTTCTAACGACCCGTAACGACTGTCAAAGATCCACGAATGACAGCCAGGACCAACGGCTTAACGTGCTTTCCAAGGCACGGAGGAGTCTCGGTATGTAAAGATACAACCCCGGCAAGCGTAGCTTAACCTGATGGATCGTTCCGTGCGGCTGTTATTACTTAGCCACGAGGTCCTCTTCATGCTATGAAACTATAAAGTAATATCGAGTTCTACTCACGTCTGGGCCTAGCTTTGGCGACAACACTCTGCGCGCCGCAGGAGCCGGCGCGGCCTCGGTTGTTGTTGTTGTTGCTGCTGTTGTTGGGGCGATTGCCGGCCACGTACTTACTGTTAGAGAGATATTGTGTGAGTGGCGGTGGTAGATACAGTGAGATGCTCAAATCAATTTTAAGAGGCAGATATAAGCCGTCGTTCGTACGGACTTAAAAATATCGCGGCGGGAGTTTTATCACGCATTGGATTTTCAACTCTCGTTGTTGAGACGAGCATTGAGAATCCAACTTAACAGTAAACATAGTGCGTTGAAAAAACACACTGTTGGATTTTCAACTCTCGTTGTTGAGACGAGCATTGAGAATCCAACTTAACAGTAAACAAAGTGCGTTGAAAAAACACACTGTTGGATTTTCAACTCTCGTTGTTGAGACGAGCATTGAGAATCCAACTTAACAATAAACATAGTGCGTTGAAAAAACACACTGTTGGATTTTCAACTCTCGTTGTTGAGACGAGCATTGAGAATCCAACTTAACAATAAACATAGTGCGTTGAAAAAACACACTGTTGGATTTTCAACTCTCGTTGTTGAGACGAGCATTGAGAATCCAACTTAACAATAAACATAGTGCGTTGAAAAAACACACTGTTGGATTTTCAACTCTCGTTGTTGAGACGAGCATTGAGAATCCAACTTAACAATAAACATAGTGCGTTGAAAAAACACACTGTTGGATTTTCAACTCTCGTTGTTGAGACGAGCATTGAGAATCCAACTTAACAATAAACATAGTGCGTTGAAAAAACACACTGTTGGATTTTCAACTCTCGTTGTTGAGACGAGCATTGAGAATCCAACTTAACAATAAACATAGTGCGTTGAAAAAACACACTGTTGGATTTTCAACTCTCGTTGTTGAGACGAGCATTGAGAATCCAACTTAACAATAAACATAGTGCGTTGAAAAAACACACTGTTGGATTTTCAACTCTCGTTGTTGAGACGAGCATTGAGAATCCAACTTAACAATAAACATAGTGCGTTGAAAAAACACACTGTTAGATTTTTAACTCTCGGCGCCAAGCAGAGCGTTGAAAATCCAGTGCGCGAAACAATGTCGCCGAGATATTTTTACGTCCGTGTGAACGTCGACTTATAGTGTAAGTCTCCGCTCCTCTCCGCCCAGCTCCGCGTCAGTGGAAACGCACCCTGAAGGTCCGAGGAATCGGCTAGGTGTGGGAAGAACGGTCCCGTATCGGTCGTAACGGTCCAGTATTTTCCACATAATTGGCAGAAGAACTATTTTTCCTTCACCTCCAGCTGGCGGTGGTGGTCGGAGACACTACACTCGAAGTTGTGAACGAGTATGTTTAGCTAGGACAAACTGTCCAGTTAGGTAGGTCCAACTTCGAGAAAGAGGTCAATCGTCGAATCCGACTCGGCTGGGCAGCGTTCGGGATGCTTCGCAATATCTTCTCGACTCACATACCGCAGTGTCTCAAGACGATAGTCTTTGACCAATGCGTGTACCTACGGCACTGAGACGTGGGCACTCACAATGGGCCTTATTAGAAGGCTAGAAGTCACCCGAAGAAGGGTAATGGAGAGGGCTATGCTAGGAGTTTCACTACGTGATCGAATCAGAAATGAAGAGATCCGCAGGAGAACCAAGGTAACCGACATTGCCCGGAGAATTGCCAAACTTAAGTGGCAGTGGGCAGGGCACAGTGCTCGCAGAACAGATGGCCGATGCGGTCGAAAGATTCTGGAGTAGCAGTCGCATACCGGAAGACGTAGCGTTGGAAAGGCCTCGCACAAGGTGGACCGATGACCTTGTAAAGGCCGCAGGAATCAGCTGGATCGAAGTGGCGATGTTTGGGGGAGGCCTATGTCCAGCAGTGGACGTCTTTCGGCTGAAATGATGATCTAGGTGGTGTAGTCTTTCACCTGAATTACTGTAATGTATATATATTGTATACCTGTTGTTCCTGCTGGCTGCAACAGCCCGATCACTCTCGGACACGGAGCGCGTGCGGTCGTAGGGCCGCGCGTGGGGCCCGCGGCCTGGTGCGGACGCACCTTGAGCTGCTAACAGCTCGTTTAGTTGCGGCTGTGGGAAAAAATAGTATTGTTAGTAAAACCGATCATCGTTAAGGCCTTCGATCGACCCTTGTGGCTGTTATTGCTTAGCCACGAGCCCCTCCAAAGCCAACCCCAATGTCGGACAACGCACAATGAAGGGTTCCATAGTTCTAGTTCAATATAGTTTATCAAAAAAACAAACTTAACATTGTAGTTGAAATACCAGAAATCCCAAAATAGTACATTTTGATACAAGTATAGAATTTTTATTATTGCATTCGAGGCAGAATTAACACCCGAGCCGTAGGCGAGGTTGTTTTTGAGCCGAGAACTGCAATAACAAATATCCACGTGTATCAAACGACGTTTTTCAATACAAACGAAAAATAAATAATGTCATGAATGATTAAGAAACTATGATTTAAATTTTCTTTTTTTTCCGCGCTTTGCTTTCGCCAGGTTGAAGGAGAAGCAAAGGTATAAAGCCGATAAACAGCCTAATATGAAAAATAAAAAATTAAAATATTTTTGAGTTTAGAACATAAATAAATGTTAATTTGTTCTTATATGTTTATTTTATTGTAATGATCATGGTTTTTGATGATATTCTATTAATAAACAATATTTAAATATTCAAAGACCTCCGAATAGAGACGGTGTGAATAGAGGCATTAAATGAATTTGGACTAAGTATAGGTATAAGTTATCTGTGGCAATTTTTATTCCCGCACACGGGTTGGAAAATGAAAAATCGCACGCGTGTGAAATACATTGCATTGTGAACCTAATCGTAGTGCGATATGAACCAGTTTTCGAGGAAGTGTATTGAAAAAAAATTATTTATGCAATAAAATTACAAATGAACAATTTTCAGACCTTTTCCTTTACTTGTGCTTGTGTTTGTGTTGTGTTTGTGTGACTTGTGCTTTTTGCCAAATTTCATTATTCTAGGTCAACGGGAAGTACCATATAGGTTTTGATTTACTACTAATATTATAAATTAATATTAGTTAGGATGGTGTCAAATCAAGGCATATTATTTTAATCTAAATTAAATGCCCAATTTAAATAACATATTTTATTGGATAAGGAAATAAAAATGAAATTTTTATCGAATTGTGTCGTAAAAATGGGCATGGCCCATCATATGGACATATGCTATCGCGGACTTTTTTGTTGAACTTCTTAAGATATACAATGTAGAACATTAATTTTTGTGTACCTATCTTTTAAGGGCGCACCGAGCTTTTACCTTCGTCTCTGTCTTTTTCTTTACGTGTAAAGACTAAAGAAAATAATCACAATTTTGCACTTTTTCAATGTTTTTCGTTGTTATTTTCATCATAATGCTCTTAAATAAAATACTATCATGTATAAACGCTCCAGCCATCTATGAACTTTATTTTGGTAAATGAATCATAATAAAAAAATACTTATTTATATAAAAAAGTAGGGAAATAGAGGAAAAAATTACTCGGCAAGAGGTAACTTTGCGAATTTATTCTATCGAGCCAACTTTATCAAATCGTGTTTCCATCGTGTATACTGTCTAGTATATATCCCCAATAATACCAATATATTTCGCTGGATTTTAATTTAATTGTTTACTACTGCAAACAACGATTATAAAAACATGTTTGTGTGTATAAAAAGCTCGGTGCCCCGTTAACGGTTTACGCGGCGCACGCCTTTAAAGCAGTAAAGTGACTTTTTCCGACATCTTCAAAAATAATCGTCATATTTCAGTCAATTAACACAAAATCTTAATGATTTATACACGTAAACATTCCTCATGAATTACTCCGCCCATTGGTGAAAGCCGTTTGAAAATCTATTAGGATTTTGTGAGTTTATCGCGTTCAAACAAACGCGGCGGGGGACTTCGTCTTATAATATGTCAGGATGAAAAAATAAATCAACAGCAATCAGCATCCTGCATCCGCCTGGCCTTTTCCCAAATATGTTGAGGTCGGCTTCCAGTCTAACCGGATGCAGCTGAATACCAGTATGTTACATGAAGCGACTGCCTATCTGACACTCACCTCCAGCACTCTAAAGTCTTCGATGCTCTGGAAGTTTTCTAGGTAGCCCATTAGCTTGGGTTCCACCTGCAGGGCGCCGGTGTGCTTGTAGTACTTCAGGAATGCCCAGAACTTCTCCAGACCGTATAGTTGACCTGAGGAAACACAAACTTGTAAAAAGAGTTCTGCGATTATGGGCTGGTTTCTTGATCCATAGTTAACTTAACCAATGGTGAAACATAGTAACTAATGGTTTAATTTTGGCTAAACATACTCGCATGGGGGCGCAGCATTATGCTGAGCGATGGCCGTTTTGCGTGGATGTGAGCATGTTTTCCCCGAACATGTTCCTTTGATCCATGAACAGGGGGGGGGGGGGGGGGGGGACACATTTTACCACTTTGGAAGTGTCTCTCGGAACTTTGGTCAGTTTAGGAAAGAATTATATTAGAAACCTCAATATCATTTTTGAAGACCTATCCGTAGATACCCCACACTTATGGGTTTGATGAAAAAAAAATGTTGAGTTTCAGTTCTAAGTATGGGGAGCCCCTAAAATTGATTGTTTTTATTCTATTTTTGTATGAAAATCTTAATGCGGTTCACTGAATACATCTACTTACCAAGTTTCAACAGTATAGTTCTTATAGTTTCGGACAAACGTGGCTGTGACATACGGACGGACAGAAAGACAGACAGACAGACAGACGTGACGAATCCATAAGGGTTCCGTTTTTTGCCATTTGACTACGGAACCGTAATAATCGGATTATACCCTTACCTTTTTCGTAGTCAGCCATGGTCTCAATTTGGAAGTGCTGGTAAAGCTCGGGGCGGAACTTCCGCTCGAGCCCGTACGAGTAGAAACGGAACAGGCATTCCAGCCCGTAGCGGAAACCGGCGGAAGCGTCCTCGTTCGCCAGTGTTCTGGAAAATAATGAAATTGATGAATAGCATAGTACTAATAGATCACGCCTAACGAATTCAAAGTGTTCAAGGTGTTAAAAATGAACTCTTTAGAGTTGGTTGGTTTTTAAACCAAGGAGTGCTTTAGAACATTGTACTGAATAACTTTTACTAAGGAACCAAATATGAAATCGCGAAAAAAAAAATCAGCTGCTGCCTATACAGGGTGTCCCGTAATTAATAGATAACCTCTTAAGGAGTCATTGTACTCATCATTATGAACATCTTTTACTATAGGATCAAACATGAAATAGCGAAAAAAAAAATCAACTGTTCCCTACATTTATTTTCGCATAACTCGTCAAAATGTAGGGAACTGCTGATTTTTTTTTCGTGATTTCAGGTTTGGTCCCTTAGTAAAAGTTGTTAATAATGATGAGTACAATAACCCCGTAAGAGGTTATCCATTAATTACGGCACAGCCTGTATAATTATAAAATAAATAATAATAATAATTCGTTTATTGTGCAAGGATAAACACATAAAACACATACACTAAACATGACAGTACAAGTGGTAGTCAGTCAGGCTGAACAGCTGGCTCCAGAGCTAAGTAAAAAGATACTTGTATCTCAGGAGCCAAAATAATTATGTTCTCATAACTCGTCCAAACTAAGGAACAGCTGTTTTTTTTTTAGCATTCGATTCTAAAGCCAATAGGATAACATTATGTGAACCCGGTATCCCGGTATTTCTTAAATAAATAATACCACATATTTGAAGAAGTCGTTTCCATACCATACAACAGCGCACCAAGCAGGATAAATGGCAGCAATTCTCGCAATTTATCCCGCTTGGGGGCGCTGTTGTAGATGTAGACCGGTCAAATACTTTTCGTGTCAGATTATACTGCCATTGCGACAGGGGGGTGAAACTTCCATACATTGGCTTCAAACAAAATATTCATAGACAATGCTGCCGTCTGAAGGAAAAGGAACGGAAACTTTGGCCATAGTTTTACATTGTAATATATAGATAGAGCTACTTTTACCTACCTTAGTATCTACAACAAAAGTATAGCTACTGTACAAAATAAATAATTATAAATAAGCATTATTGATTATTTTACCATTGCTTTAGAAATAAATTTATGAAATATAGTAGCAAAATAAATAAAACCTTTTTCACAATTGAAACTAAACGTAAATGATGATAGACCATGATAGACAGAAGCAGTCAGTACCGTTGACTTTTGAAAACATTTCTTCTGTTTCGTTCAAATTTGATATTCCTGAACAATATTTTGGGAATTATTATTTATTCCATTTAATTTTGATTCCAAATCGTCATTATTATTTTTACACTTCATAAATTAATGTACAGTTTCGTTCGTTGTTTCTGTGTCGTGTGTTCGTGTGTTCTGGTGATCTGTTTTGTGCTCTTTTACAACTTAGGACTGTGCTTGTTTTCTTAAATAAATATTATTTCATTTCTATCTACCATTTTATTCCGTTTCATTTATTGGTATCTCCCTTGATGATGGTATTTTGAAGAATGTTTATGTTATTTATTTTGTGAAATAAGTAAATTCTTGTGTATGTTTCGAGTTCTACATTTCCTCTAGAATATGAATTTGACATAGTCTTATTTAGATATTACACATAAGAATTAATTTATTCCACAAATAAAATAACATTCATTCTTCAATACAATATTTAGGGATTTAATACTAGAAACAAAAACTCCTAATAGCGCCATCTAGTGAGCTAGGGAAGGAGACATTAGGACATGCAGCGCAATCTCTAGGCCTGAGTACTCGCTTTTTCAAAACGAAAACCTCAGTGGCCCATCTATATTACTTTATATATAGTGTATTATCTATGCATTGCGAGAATCGTTGTCATTGGTATCAATCACGTAACTAACCTGAATTCATTATACATGGTGCGGTTAAAGTGATCTCGTAGGAAGAACGACCAGAATCTGAACAGCGTGTTCATTTCTTGTGACTGGCCGATACCAAGCTTCTTGCGCTCTGAAATAAAATAATAATTAATTAGTATACACATAATCATCCTATAATGTTGGGAACATTGAACTGCTGGGACACAGGCCCTCTCAGTGAGAGGCAGTGGGCTGTAATCCACCACGCGGGCTCAGTGCGGGTTGGTAGATGTCACATGTCTTCGAATTTTCGATTCTAGGACATGCCGGATTCCTCACGATGTTTTCCTTCGCCATTATGAGAGTAATGGTGACAAGTGACTTACAACTCGTAATTCGGGGCCACAACTGTTCGACATACACATAATAACAAACAAATAACATCATCAGGCCAGTACACCGCGAAGGTGTACCCACAAGTCCAATGAGGTATAATTTTCTGATAATAAATGGTAACATTGAACATGTAACCGTGTCGCGTCAACAATGCACCCGTTCTGTCTAAGCCGACAACACGGAACGCCTAGCCGACTCAGTTTATGTAGCACTTACATTCGCAGTGACTGAGTACAACATACTTATTGTATACAGTGGACATACAGTGCAATGTAATGTTGGTTTTACAGGACAGAAACTACAGACCGCCAAGGGGTATGTTCTTACATACTATTTAGATTCGTCCACATTCATACATACACAGCATAATCAGCCTATAATGTTCCCACTGCTGGGACACAGGCCTCCTCTCTCACGCGGCCCCAGTGCGGGTTGGTAGATGTCACATGTCTTCGAATTTTTGGTTCTAGGACATGTCGGCTTCCTCACGATGTTTTCTTTCACCGTTTTGAGAGCAGTGGTGATGAAATAATTTAATTTTACACAAAGTAAAGCGCCTGTCTGGGTTCGAACCTATGAACGCCACTGCTCTGTCGCTCACTCGAATAACATTGACATGGGGGCCTCGCATGTGAAATGTAAAACAACATCTTGTTTTTCCATTTCATTTCATTTTTAGTTTTGGACACGATGCAAAAGATCCATAAACAGCTACAGTCCATTCACATTATTTTACCTCTACGGCCATACTATGACGTGAAAAACTTTTTTACAAAAAAATACAACCGACTTCCAAAAACAACACTACAAAGTGAAAAATAACTTTAATTTCGGAAGTCGGTGTCTGATTAAATGTATTTTCGTTTTTGCCACCGACTTCCGAAATTAAAGTTATTTTTCACTTTGTAGTGTTGTTTTTGGAAGTCGGTTGTATTTTTTTGTAAAAAAGTTTTTATTTTTCACTTTTTGGTGGGTCTGTTTATAATTTGTATAAGTTACAATAGTCTAATGTCAATTGCTCATCACATGTTACAAAATATTGCTTTTCCCGATGCTGGGACGTTAATTGTTGAAGAGTTCTGCTGGTAAGAACCAGGAGAACTCCTCAACAACCACTCACCACACGCATTGTGTGACGAGCGGAAATTGCTTAGCAACCATATTAAAGTAATCGAATCGCAACCCGTGAAATATTTATCATTGAGTAGTTCCGGTAGCCATCTGTGGTCTTCATCATCAGTTCCACTTCACCCAGTGGTGCTTTCCGAGAGCAAATGCACGAGCTACTATAAAAAATACCCAAATCGCTATAGGTGTGCCTATAATATTTGAAGAGTTCCTTCGATTTCTCTAGGATCCCATCATCAGAACTGGATTTTGACAAAAATGGGACCATTTGGAAAGTATACCCTTTCCAACAAAAAAATATTTTTTCAAATCGGTTGGCAAGCGTCGGAGTTATGCGCGAACAAACATAAAAAAAAAAAAAATACAAACATCCGAATTGAGAACCTCCTCCTTTTTTAGAAGTCGGTTAAAACATAATAGATCCATCACGGATCCGTTGAGTAAAAAGGATCGTGCTATAGGTCGTATATAGCTCCGTCTCTCTCTCACATTGGAACCGTTCAACTTCTGCCCTGTTATAAGAGCTCATAGTAAGGCCCCTGATCTTGCAACACTGTCAAAATGACAGTGATCTTTATTTTCATTACAATTAGGTTGCTGTTGGATTGCTGCTACTGACAAGTCACTCAAAAGCAAAGTGAGCTTCAGTTTCGTTATAGCATTATTATCTCACAAAGCGGCACGTGTTTAACTTGTGTTTACCAAGTATACAAACGCGCTGTGAATGTGTGTGTGTGAAGACGAGTAGCGTCAGCACGTAACACACACACACACACACACACACACACACACACACACACACACACACACACACACACACACTTGGCCTTTGTCTCGGACGCTACCGAGAGCTCATGCGCTTACACACATTCATTTCATAGTTTTTACTAGTAAACACAAGTAAAGCACGTGCCGCTACGTCAGATAAAAATACTTTACGTCGTTAGATTTCGTTCGTTCGACGAATCTGCACGAAATTTAACTTACAGAGATATATTGATGATTTTCATGATTAAAATTATATAAATACAAATGTTTTATAGCCGCGTATCATATTTTGATCAAGATACAACCTGACACGGACCTGCGAATTGCTAAAAACCCAAAAAAAAAAGAATTTCGCGGGCTATCACAGCGCATCATCCATTTATAATCAACATTACTGACCTTTAAGACAGCGCGAGTAGTACTTGTGATAGGCCTGTTGCGTGAAGTGGTTCTCTCGCAGCAGCCCGTGGCTCGGGTGGTGGAACGTGGGCAGCGAGCCCGGGGCGGAGCCGCAGGAAGAGCCTAGTGTGGGGGACGTGCCGAGGGATGAGCTGTAACAGAGAAAAATATGTTACAAATAATATAAGACAATATGATTGTGATATTGGTCCCATAGAGAAAGTTGTTTGGTTTGATGTTCTGTATCACACCTTGAAATTTGACGAGGAGGCAAAACGACACGCCAAATTTTCACAGATCGTTCTACCCATGAATATGAACAACTTTTACTATGGGACGAAACCTGAAACCACGAAAAAAAAATCAGCTGCTCCCTACATTTTGACGATTTTGGTGTAGATAAATGTACTGAATAGCTGACTTTTTTTTTTAAATTGCCCTGTATATAACAGAAAGAACAGAAACGGGTGAAACGGTTCGGATTTATCAGAAAGGTGTGGTCAAACTGAACAACTTCACTTCCATGGGACCAACATCGTAATCGTGAAAACAAAACCGGCTAAAAGCGTGTCGGACCACGCACAATGACGGGTTCCGTAGTTTTAAAGCCCAAAAACAATCTTAACATTGTAATCCCAAAAAAATTTTTTAATGTAAGAAAATTACAAATTGACAATTTTCGGACTTGTTCTTTTACTTGTCCTGTGAGACCTCATCGCTTCTCGCCAAATTTTTAACCGACTTCAAAAAGAAGGAGGTTCTCAGTACTCGAAGATGGCTAGACCGATTTGGATTTTTTTTTGTTTTATTCGAGAGGGTATACATCACAGTTGGTCCCATAAAAAATTGATTAACTTTGCTTCGGTAGTTTTTGAGTTAGCTTCAATAATACCTATTTTTTCCCCACTTTTATATGGATGATGTTCTAGTTTGTTTTGCAGGTGGTATTTGAATTTGTGTGGGGTAGGTACCACAACTAAAAAGTGAAAAATAAAAACTTTTTTACAAAAAAATACAACCGACTTCCAAAAATAACACTAGGTGAAAAATAACTTTAATTTCGTAAGTCGGTGTCTGGTTAAATGTATTTTCGTTTTCTGCCACCGACTTCCGAAATTAAAGTTATTTTTCACTTTGTAGTGTTGTTTTTGGAAGTCGGTTCTATTTTTTTGTAAAAAAGTTTTTTATGATTAAGTACTCAACGGGAAGTACCCTATAGGTTTTGATTTACTTGCGAGTATCAAGTCGTATAAATGGTTGTATTTTTTATTGCGTTGACTACGAAGCTCGATTTTTTTAGAGCTCCAAGGGACCATAGACCTACGTAAGTATTCAATATTCATTTCAACTTGATACCTTCACGCGTTGCTGAGAAAAAGGGACAGACTTGAAAATATTTTTTTACTAACAGACTTAAAATTACATCTAAATGCAATCAGGCTCAGTAATTACCATAATGATTTTTTTATTTGTGACCATCTAACATTATTTTATGCAAATATTTAAATAGAGAGAAAATTACATTCTGAAAGAATACACGGCCAACACATATTACAGAAGCCTCAGTCGCCAGTGACGGTGGTGGTGAACCAAATCACTTTTCGTAGTTTTTTTATTATAGTCTCTTTTTTTTAACAAACGAATACTGAGCTATGTCTTTCGCACATTTTCAATATTGATAGAGTGAGATTGGTCATTGGTCGGATTAGGGCCAACGCCTTTGTTTTGTTTTGAAATTGTTAAGGTTCATATTGAATACTTCTAAAATTTACTGTCCAGGAGACATGTCCGCCATGACTCACGCACAAACAATATCGTCTGGTTCACTCACTAAAACACGTGCGACGCGCAGATAGACGATGACTCAACTGAATGTACATGTAACTACAGCGTTTGGTTTGTGTGGAACGGACTTTATGTTGATTACATGGACCAATAGGAACGCAGTCAAAATTTTCGGTACTCGTTTGTTAAAAAAAACAGACTATAGTTCCACACCAGGTCAGGTAAGTTTGAGGCACTAATCTGTTGCTGTTATTGAAACTTACCCAGTACTATGCGTCCTCGCTCTATGTTCACGTATGTCCATGATCCAGCCGACATGGTGCTCCACAGGCGGGTTGAGACTATGCCGAGTCTTGTGCTTTCGGCTGCTACTGCAAATTTCAAAGAATAAATATTATTAATATGATATAGTACAGTGCGTTTAAAAACAGAGTATTTGTTTTGTTATTTTGGCGGTCTCTCCAGTCCTGTGCCCATATCCCTTGCCGGAACCGGTACCTCGGGTCGCTTGTCCAAGGGGATGGCGAAGTAGACCGAGACGTAACGCACCGGATCAACTCAGGATGGATGAAATGGCGACAGGTTACAGGAACAACTTGCTACCCTCGGATGCCCCTCAAGTTGAAGGGGAAAATATACAAGTCCGTGATAAGGCCTGTCGTACTTTATGCATCGGAATGCTGGGCAGTGAAAATGACGGATGACAAAAGATTGCATGCAGCGGAGACGAGAATATTGAGATGGATGTGTGGTGTGACGAGAATGGCTAAAGTTTGAAAAGAGTATATAGTGTGTGCGTGTGTGTGTGTGTGTGTAGTGTGTGTGTGTGTGTAGTGTGTGTGTGTGTGTGTGTGTGTGTGTGTGTGTGTGTGTGTGTGTGTGTGTGTGTAGTGTTGGAAGTTTGAAAGTGGCGCCAGTGACAGAAAAGTTGAAAGGAAATCGTTTATCTTGGTATGGGTATGTGATGAGGAGGCAGGAAACGCATGTGACTAAAAGAGTGATGACAGTACGTTATTCACTACATATCCATTCAACTGTCAATGGAGTTCCTCGCTGAAACTTTTCCGCGAGATGGCGCTAAGTGTTTTTTCTTGTCGCCGATTGGTCGTTTTGTCTTCAAGATGACTCTGACAAGTGACAAACACACAGCGCTCTCTTGCGGCGAAGCTTCCAGTAAACAACCCTCGTATAAAATTATTTATCCCGAACTTATAGCTCGTAACTATTAGTATGAAGACATTATAAATAAATAACTCACATAACATCGGTAGCATGAGGATCCTTGTTGGCTGCATAGAATCGTGCGGTGCGACGCGGCCGCTTGGATTTGCTGTGAGAATCAGATTGATGATCAACCTGCAGATAAAATAATAAAATATTATTATAAAAAAAAGAAATTCCGTTTAGTCCGTCAGTAAGATAATAAAAAAAATATTAGACACTTATTTTTTGCTTTATCATATTAATAGAAAATGACATATATAACACGCACTAAAGTTGGGGAGTGGGGGCTCGCTACGTCACTTGTACGTATAAAATCTAGCTACACGTGACGTCACGCGATGTTTTATCTCAATGTATCGCCGTAATCTTTTGATTACGTAAAAAAAAATAAAAAATACCGTGTCCAATATTTTTTAAAAATCTACATGACGAACAAAAGCAAAATTTTGTCATCATCCCTATTCTGTCAGATACTAGGACTGACTGTACAGACAAGTAAAAAAAAATAGATACTAAAGCAAATTGACACAGAACATCAATTTGCCGTGTTATTATAGCCATTTCATACAACTGTCAAAGAATGACAGTTGTGACATGAATAAACGGAAAAGTTGGTTCAATTTGCTTAACAATTAATTTTAATTTAAATCATCATCTGCCAAGCCTTTTCCCAACTATGTTGGGGTCGGCTTCTAGTCTAACCGGATGCAACTGCATACCCGTATTTTACATGGAGCGACTGCCTATCTGACCTCCACAACCCAGTAACTGGGATTTCTGATAATAAAGACCATGAACTTGTAACCGTGTCGCGTCAACAATGCACCCGTTCTGTCTAAGCCGACAACACGGAACGCCTAGCCGACGCTGTTTATGTAGCACTTACATTCGCAGTGACTGAGTACAACATACTTATTGTATACAGTGGACATACAGTGCAAATTTACTTTTTAAAGATGCTTTTTTGAAAAATGTAATCAATTAAATAATGTTGTTTTAATGGGTAATAATTTTTAAAACACATTTATATTGTGTTATCTAATAAACTCAGTTCAGAAAGTATTATCTGTTTTTGAGATGAGTTAAATAATAAATGCCACAATAAAAATATGTTTTTAATAGTTACCTATTAAATTAACATTATTTACTAGTCCTATAATTGATTCAATTTTTCAAAAAAGCATTTTTTCATTTAACATTCTTAAAAATTTGGTTCCGTGTGACCGAGAGAGGTGACAAAACACGAAAGCTCTCTTAATTAAAAGTAATTTATTTTAAAAATGGGAGGAAAGCTGCTATAGTCGCAGGCACACGATGATTGCCGAGGGACATTGAGAAACTAGTTGTTCTGTACGTACGTGGCTGGCGCGCGGCGGCGGCGGGGGCGGCTCGGCGGGGTTGCTGTGCTTCTCGCTGGGCACGGCCGCCTCGAACGCCGAGCGGCTGATCAGCGACACTGTGCGGTACTGCTGAGTCTGGCTGCCGTACGACTGGGGGAGAAAACATTATTTATTGAGAATAAATCACATAAAAAAAGACTGAAGACTACCGAAGTCCAGGTCCGTACCCGACAGCGGATGCCCTTAGCATGTAGTCGCTTAGTTTATAAGTTTTATGCCTTGGCTGGAGTCCTTCATTTATTAAAACATCCATAGAAGAGCCCGGTTAAGCAGCCAGCAACCTTCTAGGTTGACGTGGGAGACGCAGTGCACAAAAATCTATTTTCTAAACAGAAACCCTAATTTGTTAACATAAACGTATTTTTCGTTAAGCGCCCGTGAAACTAAAGTATAAGTTAAAAGTCATTTAAGAATATGAGGAATAAAGTTTGACCAAGAATAGTGCCTTGCGGCATCCCAAAGAAGACTTTTTCTTGATGATTTGTGAACCCCTTCATTCTCATATACTGCGACCGTTTTTACTTTTAATAAATGATGAAATTAGAGCAACATACGAGAATGTGAAACTCGCGAATTTTTTTAGGAGTATAGGGTCAAAAAATGTGTCAAATGCCTTTGCACTAACCTTCATTAACTACCCATACAAAATATTGTGTAGTCTTAATGTTATAGCTTTTTTTTTATTATTGTATAGCTTTGCCCGCGGTTTCGCCCACAAGGATGCCGAACGAAAACCCTTCCTTATTCCTAGTTTAGCTTATAAAGGGAACCTCTGTGCAAAATTTTAGCAATCTAGGCCCAAAGGATTTGGGCTGGGCATTGATGAATCAGTCAGGACTTTTCTTTTTATATATTGACATGATTGAATTTTATTAAAATACAAAAAATAATTTCACTTACCGAAGGATAATCCGTATCATTCCATAAGTCTTCTTCATATCGTCTCAGGCCATCTGTGATAACCTGAAATTATTAATGATAACAGTTAAAATCATATATTAGGTCTTTACCTATGAAGTTGCCGTTCTGCAGTATTGGCCATTTCAAATCAAAATAATTTTTATTTGGCTAAGAATTCTAATTTCAAATTAATTTTATTTTAAAAACATGGATTTTTTTTTCCAAAAGTAGTCATTTGTTTATTGATTAGTGTTACATTTTCATCGCATTTCAATCTTTTTCGTCATCATGGATACGTTAAAAATTCGAGTAATTATGGAATATGAGTACCGTCGTGGCAGCAACGCGGCACAAGCGGCACGCAACATCAACGACGTTTACGGAGCTAACACTACAAACCAACGCACCACTTGTTATTGGTTTGCTCGCTTCCGTTCTGGAAATTTCGACCTGAAAAATGAACCTCGCGGTCGTCCGAAGACTTTGGTCGACAATGACGAATTAAAGGCGATTGTGGAAGCTGATGATACACAATCTACGGCTGAATTAGCAGCAGCTTTCGACGTTAGCGTCAAAACAATATTGGTCCATTTGCGTCAAATTGGCAAGGTAAAAAAGCTTGACAAATGGGTGCCCCACGAACTCAATGATCGCCAGCGCGAAGTACGCGTCGAGACGTGCCTTGCACTGCTCAACAGACACACAAATGAAGGAATTTTGAACCGCATTGTTACCTGCGATGAAAAATGGATTCTGTTTGATAACCGCAAGCGCTCAGCAAGTTGGTTGGATCCTGGTTCAGCACCTAAACAATGCCCTAAACGAAAACTTACCCCTAGAAAAGTGATGGCCACTGTTTGGTGGTCTAGCGCCGGTGTGATTCATCACAGCTTCTTACCAAACGGGGTGAGCATTACTTCAGATGTGTACTGTGAAGAACTGAACACAATGATGGAGAAGCCGGCACATCTCCAACCAGCATTGGTCAATCGCTCGTCTCCGCTGCTCCTGCACGACAACGCGCGACCTCATACTGCACAGCAGACGGTCTCCAAGTTGCAAGAACTGGGGTTGGAAGCTCTCCGTCATCCACCCTACTCACCAGACCTTGCGCCTACAGACTACTACTTTTTCCAGAATTTGGATAACTTCTTGGCGGGAAAAAAATTCAATACCCGAGAGGCAGTACAAAATGCCTTTGAAGAATTTGTTGCCTCCCGTCCAGCTGATTTCTTTAAGAAGGGCATCAATAAACTGCCACTGCGTTGGCAAAGATGCATTGATTGCATGGGTGATTACTTCGATTAATACAAATAAAAAATGCATGAAAAAAATTCGTTTCAATTTTTTCATACAAAACGGCAATTTCATAGGTAAAGACCTATTAATATTATCATATGTTCAATCTCACATTACCATGACTAGCTGCTAGCTGTAGGATGGGAAAAATTATGACTATAAATCCTAAGGGATCGGATCGAATCCAGAAACAAAGTTGTCGACATAGCTCACAGAATACGCAAGCTGAAGTGACAATCGGCCGGGCATATTAGCCGCAGAACCGATGAGGTATAGACGTGCTCTTTGAATGCACAGGCGTCACCCAGATTAGAACAGAAACCCTCGAGGCACCCAGACTTTCACAGATGTTCTTAACAGACCAGGAGACGTCATCAACTTCTGGAGGGTGGTGGGTTGGTTGGAATAACCACCGACAGCCTATGGGTCACGCACTATGGTCCACTTGAAGGACTAAGTGCGGAAACCAAAACCATACACGCCTTACTAAACTAGCCTTAAGACTTGTAAACCGACATATTTATTTCTGCTCAAGCGCACTCCGACCCACAAGATACAAGCCCCGCTTAGTTTGTCAAATCATACATTGTTGTGATGTACAAAGTTAAATTTCTGTTTATTTAAGTCTGTCATCACCTTTTCTTTTGCCAATAAAACTTTTTGTATTTTCTTAAGAAAAGGTCGGAGCAAAAACGAAATAAAACGGTACTAACCGGTATTTTTTTAACCGTTTCCGAGCCTTGTTTTAAAGAATAGACAGCTAGATGTACGCAGAAGGTTGTCAACCTATTAGAGACATCACATACCTGTTCTAAGTCCTGCGTGATCTTGGTGCGCGTGTTCCAGTCGCCCTGTCTGTCGTGTCCGTCGTGTTTGGGCTGGCGCGCAGGCGTCTGCGTCACGATCAACAGTCGCCCGACGTCTTTGTCCGTGAATTCCGCATCGGATTCTTCGTCAGACCTGGTGGAGAAAAATATTTGTCAGAATCATGAATAGCAATACAAACGAAAAAAAATACCTTTCTAAAGCGTGTCGGACTTCGTACATTTAGGGTTCCGTTCAAGGGTTTGGGCTGGGCGTTGATGAGTCAGTCAGTCAGGACTTCTCTTTTTATTTACATAGATTCTACCCATCTAGAGTTTTTCAATGTTTTAAAACTTCATTAAGAGCGTTGGCTCCGTACGGAATTTCATACAGACTTACAGGTCCTTTTTTATCGAAATGAATGAACCGATTTTAATGAAACTTCAAATGCATAAGCAGGATACATAGGTCTAAAAAGTTAGTTAAGAAATTTTTCGCAATGTCTTATTTAAACAAAGATATTTGGAAATCTCTCGTTTCTATGGAATATTTAAAATCGGTCGAATGTAGCTGCAACACTATTTTTCGAAAATGTTCTTAACTAATTTTTCAGACCTATGTATCCTGCGTATGCGTATGAAGTTTCATTAAAACGGTTCATTCATTTCGGCAAAAAAGGACTTGAAAGTTTGTATAAAATGCCGTACGGAGCAACGCTCTTAAAGCAATTATCGAATAAGTTTTCTTAGTGACAAAATCTAGTAAAATCTACGCCAAAATGGAAACTCCTATTTATAAAGACTAAAAATTGGATGTTGTTAAAACAACATATATCGTATATACACAAAGAATGTAATCCTGTAGTGCTATTCTGTAAACATCTCACCGTGATAACTCGGGTGAAGTGAGCCGTCATTCCATATAATGCTAGGGGTTGACACTATTGACAGCTCACTTTAAGATCACTTCACTTATGTTTTCACGGTGATGTATTTACAGAATAGCACTACTGTTTTGGAGTAAGTATTTAAAATCGTGTCGCGTCAACAATGCACCCGTTCTGTCTAAGCCGACAACACGGAACGCCTAGCCGACTCAGTTTATGTAGCACTTACATTCGCAGTGACTGAGTACAACATACTTATTGTATACAGTGGACATACAGTGCAATTTTTTTTTGACATACGCCTCACCCCGCGTCCTATTTTAAAACGATCGTCGCTCAAATACACATCGTTCAAACTTTTTGTTCCGTGAACATGATCGTGCCGACAGAGGACGCTTTCCGGTTTTCGCGAATATCGCGTATTACCGCGGCGATCGCTTTTAAATAGGACGCGGCATGATTCGTATTATTTACCGCTACCTTTATACAACATTATTTTTAGTATATGCGAAACCTGAATATAGTTTGTTCAGAATAAATAACTGAATCGATTCCAATAATTTTTATACAGTGTTATATTTTGCCCCAAAAATCGTTAAAAAAGGTTACAATATGGACATCGAGCGACGAACACAAGTCACTGCAAGTCATAGCGGCACTAGGCACGGGCGCCGCGTGATGATCATGTTTTTGTACGGACAACCAGGTAACATAACAAGCTTATTAACTTTGTGATTTTTCGTGATACAGTTTTGAAATTATGTACATAGATTCTTTACATAAAAATACTAGACACGTGTTTCGGGTATACTAAAACTGATGATGTAAATCTATGACGACAAAGGGTTGCTGATCAGCGGTATTATGCGTATTAAGAGGATACATCGATAATTTTGTTTTAAAATTCCTATAAAACCAAATGTATATGGTTAAATCATTTGGATTTTCCATATGTGTTACTTGACTTTATTGTCTACTGTTGTAGGTACTAAAACAGAAATATGATTACTTGAAATTTTTTCGATCGAAAAAGATCCAAAGTAGCACCGTCTAATTTCTGTTTTAGACGATTATACGTAAACAATTCCTTATTGTGCAGTAAAAATTGCTTTAAATCGAAGGTGTTTATATATGTTAAGAACTTACTAAGCTAAAAATTAATTTAGGTATAACATTTTGTCATAATCTACATTTAAACGAAGCGCGTTAGGTTCCGGTGCGCGTGAGTGTCCTCTATCTCGCGCGTCAATCTAGACAACCATAACGCCATTTCACTTACACATCGAGCTAAACCATGCTTCAATGTATCCTCTTAATAAATACAAATAAACACAATTTGTTTCGTTCTAGGTGACTCACCATGCATCAGTGAAGGTGTTCTGCCGGGGCGGCGGCAGGTCGAGCTCCTCGTCCAGTTGGAAGTGAAGTTCTTCGCGTTGCTCTTCGTCTGTGACTGCGGGAGCTCGCTCGCGGGAACCTGCCTTTGTACGGCGTTTTACCTGAGGAGACAAATATTAGATGCATTATTGTTTTGTGGGATAAATTAATACATGGTTTAAAAATCAAAATGTTTTACTTCACATAAACCTACATCCAGCACTTATGAAACGTTAGAAGCTAGGTGCACGGTTCCAATTAGTCGTTTCGTTCTGATAATAAATGGTAACATTGAACTTGTAACCGTGTCGCGTCAACAATGCACCCGTTCTGTCTAAGCCGACAACACGGAACGCCTAGCCGACGCAGTTTATGTAGCACTTACATTCGCAGTGACTGAGTACAACATACTTATTGTATACAGTGGACATACAGTGCATCGTAATGTTGGTTTTACAGAACAGAAACTACAGACCGCCAAGTGGTATGTTCTTACATATTATTTAGATTCGTCCACATTCATACATACACAGCATAATCAGTTCATAATGATGATCCCACTGCCGGGACACAGGCCTCCTCTCTCACGCGGACCAGTGCGGGTTGGTAGATGTCACATGTCTTCGAATTTTTGGTTCTAGGACATGTCGGTTTCCTCACGATGATTTCTTTCACCGTTTAGAGAGCAGTGGTGAAGAAATAATTTACTCTAAGTAACTTACAACTCGGTAAGTCGCCGTTACCACTGGGCCACCACTGTTCGACATACACATCATCATCTGCTTAGCCTTTTCCCAACTATGTTGGGGTCGGCTTCCAGTCTAACCGGATGCAGCTGAATTGGTATTCAGCTGCATCCGGTTAGACTGGACCGCTCCGTGTAAAATACTGGTGTATTTTACACGGAGCGACTGCCTATCTGACCTCCACAACCCAGTTACTGGGTAATACGATACCCCTTGGTAAGACTGGTTGTCAGACTTTCGGGCTTCTGACGACCCGTAACGACTGTCAAAGATCCACGAATGACAGCCGGGACCAACGGCTTAACGTGCTTTCCGAGGCACGGAGGAGTCTCGGTATGTAAAGAATGGTCACCCATCCACTGACCAACCCCGGCAAGCGTAGCTTAACCTGATGGATCGACCCGTGCGGCTGTTATTACTTAGCCACGAGCTTCTCGACATACACATAATATCATACAAATAACATCGTCAGGCCAGTATACCGCGAAGGTGTAATCTCGTCCTCATTTCGCCAGAAATGTCCCATTTAACTAGAGGCGAGCCTATTGCACAAATCTAGTCCGGGTTGCTACTAAGAAATTCTTGGGAAAACTCAATAACTCTTTCCCTGTCCTGGGATTTGAACTCAGATCCGCTTGATTAACGTAACTGTTATATATAATTTATATCATTACTTTAAAATTGCTGATTTGAGAATTCATGTAGGTACTATACAAAACTGCTCACTATGCATAGCGATGCAGTCAACCCACAAATTTTGTCCGATACATACTTTTTATTGTAATTTTGGTGTGCAAGTTTTAGTAAAATAAATTCAGTGTAGCAGAACAAGAGTGTTTTCATTGAAAAGGATCCACGGAGCGCCATCCTAACAGAATGTTCGACCATTAGATTAACGACGAAATATACCCGAGTTGCTTTAGCGTGGCAATAGCGGTCAGTGACCCACCTACATTTTCTAGCATTTTTTATTTCAAAAACTGAAATAAACTCAATCAATACATTTCTATAAGTTAGATTTCGTGCAGAGTCGTTTGATTTCGTTCGTTCGACGAATCTACACGAAATCTAACTTAGAGACATGTATTGATGATTTTCATGGTTAAAATTACATAAATACATAATTATGTTTTATTCCCGCGTATCATATTTTGATCAAGATATAACCGCAAATTGCAAAAAACCCAAAAAAAAAAAAATATTTCGCGGGTTACCACAGCGCATCCCCATCTTCAACATACATAGTTTATTGTTTGGGTTCCTAAGGAGAGATATTAGGGAAAGGTCAATGACCGCTATTGCCACGTTAAACCGACTCGGGTATAGTGTCATTTTGAGGATAAAAGTAACACTCACTGGACGTATTGATCAATACTAGATCCTGCTCTGTATGAGTAGAAGCTTTCCCCTATTTGTTGCGTTCTAGGTAACATAAGGTATTGCTCACCTCGGTCCAGACTTGTTCAGAGTTGGGACTGGCGTTGCCTGAGCGTGGTCTCTCGTCTTGACTATCCGATTTGTCGTTACATTCTTCTGTAAAATAACAATAAAATAACATTATTATATCAACATTCAATTCCACATGTTTGTGGCGGCATCTACATCTCCATATACGAACTACGCATCACAATGACATGACGTCACGCAATCCTGCATCGCGCAATTAGTTTACCGTGCGACTAGCATAAATACAACGTCCCGACATCAATCGTTGGGCAGTTGCACACCAGACATGACACCCGCCTGGTCGGAGGATCCTTCCTTTTCAATGGAGGATGAGTGAACTTTACACCCTGGTCCTCATACCTCTATATGTTCAAACCAAAAATCGATCTTAATAAGTGTTGGAAAAAAATAACTTTTTCACCCAACTACGGCAAAGAGAAATCTTTACCAAATCGTTTAAAAGAGAAATCGGAAAGTTGGGTGAAAAAGTAACTTAGACACAGCATTTTTTTTGATGACAAATTTTTCTGAGAAATTTTTCGGTGGAATATGATTAAAATTAAGGGGCTGACTGTACCCCGTCAGTTTGCGGAGAGCTATGCCTTACACCCTGTAGTGGCAATATTTTAAGTGGTCATTGTACTCATCATTACGAAAAACTTTTACTATGTGACCAAACCTGAAATCGCGAAAAAAATTCAGCTGTTCCTTACATTTTGCCGAATTATGCGAACATAAATGTACTGAACAGCTGTTTTTTTTTTCGCGATTTCAGCTTTGGTCCCATAGTGAAAGTTGTTCATAATGGTGAGTACAATGACCCCTTAAAATATTACCACTGTTTACACTTACACCCTATATGCTCTGCTACATGTAGCGGTGACAAACCGTTTTTTATCTACACTCATAGATATGAGTGTAGATAAAAAACGGTTTGTAACTTGTGATGTAATTTATGGATGGCAGATGCCATCCATAAATTACATCACAAGTTAAGGCCCCCCCTTGAAAGCTAAGAGGGATGTGTGGTGTTACACGAATGGATAGAATAAGAAATGAGTACATAAGAGGAAGTCTAAAAGTGGCAGCGGTGACTGAAAAGTTGTGCGGAAATCGGCAGTCATGGTATGGGCATGTGATGCGGAGGAGTGAGGAAAATGTCGTGAGGAAAGTTTTGAGTATGAATGTCGATGGCTATAAGAGTAGGGGAAGACCAAAGAAACGATGGATGGATTGTGTGAAAGATGACGTGGCTAGAAAGGGGGTGACTACCGAGATGACGAATAATAGAGAAGTATGGAAAAAAAGGACATGTTGCGCCGACCCCAAATAGATTGGGATAAGGGCAGGAGAATGATGAAGTTAAGGCCCCCCCTTAACTTGTGACGTAATTTGTGACGATGGCTCCTTACTAGGTAACACGGTCGTGTTCCCCTTGGCAAGACTGGTTGTCAGGCTCAACGTGATTTTCGAGGCACGGAGGAGTCTCGACATGTAATACATGGTCACCCATCCACGAATCGACCGCGGCAAGCGTAGCTTAACCTTGTCTTCTCACCACGAGATATGAACAAGCAGGTGCTAGGTATTTCTCACCGTGTCTGTTAGCTAGCGGCACGAACTCTGGCACGTCGGGGTTGAGTGGGTCGTGAGGCCCGCCGCCTGCCAGCCCGCCGCGCCCCGTGCGGAACATTCTGCAATAACACAACATTCTTGAGAGCTGATCATCATCATTGCAGCATCATCTATAATCTATACAAATAAATAAAACGGAAGTGTCTCTTTGTAGTGTCAAAATAACAGCTTTTTACTAAATTCGTAATTAATATAGCTGCGCCCCGCGGTTTCACCCACATAGACCGGGATAAAAAGTAGCGTATGTGTTAATCCAGGGTATAAGCTATCTACATACCAAATTTCATCCAAATTGGTCCATCCGTTTGAGCGTGAAGAAGTAACAAACATACACACACACGCACACACTCAAAAAATTTCGCCTTTATAATATTAGTGTGATAGTGTGATGTGATATACGGTATAAAAGTATCTGTCTAGTATGTTTGTTAAGGTTAATCTCCGAAACGGCTGGACCGATTTTGACGCGACTTTCACTGGCATATAGCTGATGTTATTATGAGTAACTTGGGTTACTTTTATTTAAGAAAAAGAATTAGGGTTCCGCGGAAAAATAATAAAACCCATGAAATTGTGAACAAAATCCTATTCTAATAAGGAAGATGTTTTCCGACATGATCCACGCGAACGAAGTCGCGGGCACAGCTAGTCATCATCAAATGATGATGATCCTTAAGACCAGTAGATGTCTTTCGACTATTTAGTCCTTAAGCATAAAACCACTAAGAGTGAATCAATAGGTACCATAACGGACACTGAGTGAATCACTTTGCAACATTAAAAAGTGGTTCAACGCCAGTACCTATCCGCTAGGGTAAATACATCTTAAGGGCGCTATTACATTTTGACCGTGATTTTTTCATAAATTGAAATTGCACACTATAAACAAAAAAATAATTATTATACGACTCAAAATAAACGTAATCACAACTGCTAAATTGCTACATAATGCGATGCGTCGGCGTCTAAAGCTAAAGACCGCGTGTCCCGAGATTTACATCGATTTTTAGCACTGCATACAATAATTAATTAAACATATTATTTTACTTTTAAATACGACTAATTTTTTTTTATCAAGCAAGGTAACATAGTAACCTTATTTATTAAATACATTTTGTATGAATTTGGATTATACATTCGTAGATAAAAAATATAATTTCGGATGAAAAATTGTCAGTAACTCTCTGGTTTACGGAATTATTTTTGGTGTATTACTGTATGAAACATAAAAAACTGAATTGAGCACTCCAAAGTTGAAGATACAGTTGTTCCAAGGACATTTTTTAAAATGATTAAATTATTATATCTTCGATGTAACAAAGCATCAAAACATGTCCAAAAGTAAAATTTTATGAAACATCCTTTGCAGAGACAAGGTTTTTACTGATTTTTGTAAACAAATTGAAATATTTATTTAGAACACTCCCAAGAGAAATAATCAAGCTTTCTTGGGCATATGTTTTTTTTTAATTTTGTGGCTCTAACAAAACCACAATCACATATCAAAACTCGAGTCAAACGCTCAAATACAAAAGAAATTGTGATAGCGCTCTTAACAAAACAAAAATTCCAAACATTGATAATTTTTGACCTTCGAAAAGTCGTTTAAGGCCTTGTAAACACGACAAGAATCATTTCTAGACGATCGAGAGGGAATTCACTGCACACGCGTTTAATGAGTGTCAACACAGGATTCCTATAAGTAGCCTGCCTTTATCGCTCACCGAGTCTCGCATGGACATTTTCTCAACTCGAAGATCGAGAAAATCTTCCTGTGGAAACGAGGCTTGATTTAAAAATAACTTTAAATTAATATTGCGTTCGTGAAAATACATAAAACTTTTTATTAGTTATTTAGAGTGTGATGTATTTGATAATTGTTTTATATGTGGAGTTGGTTGTAGGTCATTACACGAGTATATGTGATCTGCAGTGTTTTATTGATTTTATCCTTAAATACAGAACAATTGGTGACGAATCGTTATTCACGTGTATTTTATATTGTCACTGTCACTAGTAATTGAGTAACAATGACCCCGGAGCACGCAAAATCTAAGTGTAAATTGAGGGTTGGGAGCTGGCTCCAGGAATTAAGTTATGAAGCTACAGAAAAACTTCTAGCTACAACTGTATAACTTTGCTTGTGTGAAAACTAAACTTATTATTGTATTTTGTTAGTTTTTATTGAACTACTATTCATATGCGACTGAAATATGCACACTTAGTTACCAAAAGCACTAACTTGATAAACAGAAATATAATATAATATAATACCTATATATGTATATTTATATATATCACCTTTCTGTGAATTCAGCCCCTTACATCTTTTATCACATTTCCCTACTTACATAACACGACACACACATCACACCCACACACACACATACACACACACCCTTACTAACCATAGAATTACAAATAATCATTAGTATAATGTTTTTTCTGGTTTTATATAAATAACTTGCCGCATTTGTGTACGAGTGCATAATTCTATTTAAATCATATTTAAATGTCCTCCGAAGGGGTGGAGACCTGGTGTCCTGAAATACAGGCCGTAAGGCCTAGCTTAGGCACCAGTCTCCCACAGTATAATTAAAAATATTGTTATGTGTTTTTAATCATATTCTGAAATGTTGATTTATATTGTGGTGAGAAATAAACCTTATCTTATCTTATTTAATATGGTGTTTGGCGGCCACCTCTCATTTGATCACCGCGTACAAGAGTGTGGGTGGGTGGGTTTTATACCTGGGTAACGGCGGCGGAGGTACGGCCCTGAGCAGACAGGACACGGGAGCGACGAGCGGCCCGCCCATCGTGGGCAGCGGGAAGATACCCACCATCTGCTTCTTGCGGCTGTGACAAACAATACCATGAACATTACAAGCTTCCAAAGTGATCCATACAACACTGACGACCGTGCCTAAACACGGCGTATAAACCATAGTTTTACACAGCAAGAAAAACGTGTGTGTCCAGTCAGCAACAAAAGTCGAATAAGACTTCATTTTTTTATTGAGCAAGGATATTTAATTAAAATCGGAACAGAAGTAAAATTAAAAGATCTACTAGACTCTTAGGTATTTTAGGAAAAAAAGAGATAGTCAAATCATTTTGTTTTTGTTATAAAAGTATTATTTTTCCACTTTTGTTCCGATTGTTTGTTGCATGTTTGTTTTCATTTCCTAGTGTCACAACACAGAGCAGAGGCAATGTGGAGTTGTAAACTGGAAATTGTCTTTTGTCTCATATTATATTGTATTTTGTAATTTTTTATTTTATTTTTTCCATGTGCGTTTTATTTGTGCAGAATAAACAAGTTTTATTTCTTTCTTTTATTAAGGTGATTGCAGTAGTAGCTCGCCAAAATTCACATTTTCTTACATTTTTTGCAATATGCAGGTCAGTGTCAGGTTGTATGTTGAAAAAAATATGATACGCGACTATAACAAATATGTATTTACATAATTTTAACCACAAAAATCATCAATACATCGCTCTAAGTTAGATTTCCATCGGATTGGTCTGATTTCCGAAATCAAACCAATCCGGAGGAAATCTAACTTAGAAAGATGTATTGATGATTTTTGTGGTTAAAGTTATGTAAATCATATTTTTATCAACATACAACCTGACACTGACCTGCAAATTGCACAAAACGTAAGAATATTTGAGTTTCGCGGCTACTACTGCGGATCCCCCTTTTTTTTTTTTTTTTTTTGTGGATGGGAAATCATCAAATGACTTCTCCCGCTCCGGGCAGAGCGGGAGGGTGTGTCAGACTTTTACTGACTAAAACCCACCCGTGTTCCTTCAATTGCCCGTGCCAGGGCCACGGTATCTCTTTCGAACTACCCGCGACCCCGGCGGCTTCGGCCCTATTGGACCCCGTCACTGCTGACATCTCTTTGAGGCGCGCGTGGAACACAACGCGCCGTCAACCCGGGCCTGGTCCTTACCGGACGGCGAGCTGCCCATTACTCGTCGAGGACTGCGGATCCCCCTTAATTTACAACATGTGTAAAAAAGTATCAGTGTTAATCGACTTATGTTGCTGACCGTACAACGGGCCTAGAGATTTAAGGGAAGCTCTATTCAATTAGCCAAATGTTTTGAATATTGGAAACTCTTACCGTTTCTCTCCAGGCTTATCTTCGCCCCCTTCGGACTGTAGAGGCGGATCGTCAGCGGGGTCGACAGCCTTATCGTGACCAGGCTCGCCTTCAGCCTTCTCTTCTGTTACTTCTTGTATTTCCATCTGTTGTTTTACTTCTTCTGTGGTTGGTTGTGACTGTGGAGTTATGAATCATTAGTGGCGGTTCTGTAGCTTCAGGTGTAACACTGAGAGAGATTTCGCGGAAAGCGGTGTTGATATTAGTACAGCAGGCGCGCGAGTTCTTCGGAGACTCTCATTGAATTTTGAACAAATTGATAAACAAAAGATCAAGCTTGTTTTCCCCGACGAGCGAGGTAGGTAGAAAACAATTTTGCTAGTTAGTTGAAGAGCTATGTCATAATACTCGTAATGTAATGCACACAGTTATCGGGCTGGAACTAAGGGGCCATACATAAACACAAGTTAAGGACGCTGTTACAAATGGGTAGTCAAATCATTACTTTTTTACACAAAAAAGTATGTTTATTAAATAAAATAAAATACTTTGCATTGTTAAACTGTTTTTTGGCCGAATTCTTGATAGATGTGCAAGGTACCTATGTAAAATTATATTTATAGTTCAGAATCGTACCATGCACATCTATCAACAATTCGGCCAAAAAACATTTTAAGAATGCAAAGCATTCTATTTTATACATACTTTTATGTAAAAAAGTAATGATTTGACTACCCACTTATAACAGCGAGCAAGTGGGTCGACGAAGTGTGACAAGGGGTGGGAGGGGTCCTAAATTTCGTGACGTCAAGTATTAAAATACGAAATTTGAATTACACTTCTGGACACATCTTTTGGCCCACCTTGTATTTTCAGTTTCGTTTGGTCCTAGCTAAAATTTTATATTAGGTCGAGCAAAAAGTTTTTATGCAGTTTTGAACCTGGCACATTCACAATTTCATTCAATAGTCTTCTTTTGAATTTCGAACACAGAATTTAAAGAAACAAAAGACAATTTGGAGCCTGTTTGTTGATATCAAACAATCGAATACTAAGAAAACTTGGTTTTATTGGTTTACTTGGATTTAATTCTTGAAAAAGTGATTGATATCTTTGGTTTTGCAACAAACATTACTTATTCTTAACATTAAGGTGAGGTTCTATCAATAATCTATGGATACTTCACCTGAAGTCGCCGCCCAAGCTGTGGCACTTATTCAGGCCGGACACAGCCAAAGAAACGTGAGTGCTCAATTTAATTTAAGTCGATCTGCGGTCCGAAATGTTTATCGGAGGTACCTAGAGACTGGCGGCTTTGTTCGTCGCCAAGGAAGGCCACGATCTCGGGTCACAACTGAAAGGCAGGATCGATTCATCGTGACGACCAGCTTGAGAAATCGTCACCTTACCTCCATTGAGATACAAAACCAACTTCGCGACTTCCACGGAGTATCTGTGAGCGCTCGAACTGTTCGGAGAAGGTTAAAAGAACGCGATATGGTACCACACAAGCCAGCTAATGGCCCCAAACTAACGCGAGCCCACCGAACAGCGCGCCTTCATTTCGCACGCAGTCATTTAAATTGGACACAGCAAGATTGGAGCCGTGTACTCTTTTCTGATGAGTCTAAAATTGTGTTACATGGCAATGATGGAAGGAAGAAGGTCTACCGACGTAAGGGAGAGCGTTTCGCACAATGCTGCTTTGAAGAGAGGGTTGCTTATGGCGGTTGCTCATGGACTGTCTGGGGCGGTATATCCGCGAGCGGCAAAACTCAACTTGAGGTTGTTACAGGACCACGGCTGCCAACATTAAATGCTGAAAGGTACATTCGTGAGTGCTTAGAACCTCACGTGATACCATACGCGGACTATGTGGGCCCAAATTTCCTTTTTATGCATGATAATGCAAGAGCCCATGCGGCCGGCATCGTCAGGGAATATCTTCGGGATGTGAACATCACAGTTATGGACTGGCCAGCCAGAAGCCCAGACATGAACCCCATTGAGCACATGTGGGACGAGCTAAAAAGACGTGTTAGGGCTCGTCAGCCAGTTGCCCAGACGATGCAGGAATTGAAAACTGCCATAGAAGAGGAATGGGAGATGATCCCTCAAAATTTCATAGAGCGGTTGATAAACTCTATGCCTAATCGTATGAGAGCTGTGGTAGATACCCATGGAGGCAACACGCGTTATTAAATTAAACCTTTATTTGATAAAACATGTTTTTTATTCAAAAATCAATTGCCTTTAACAAGGCGCATATCCGACTTGTTAGGCGTAGCTCCATGTCGTATGGTATTCTGAATTCAAATTTAAAACAATACGATCGAAAAAGATGGTAAAATGTATCAGGTTTAAAACTGCATTAACAGTTTTTGTTCAATCTAGCAATCATATTTCGGTAGGGGCCATCGAAACCTAAACTCTAAGGTGGGCCAATAGATGTGTCCAGAAGTGTATTAACGAAAAACTTAACAATATTTCCAACTAAATCTGTATGATCACTTATATGTGATGTCACACTAGGGAAGAGGGAGTCTCACAAATGTGACCAGCTGTGACAAGGACGAGGGGGCGGGTCAAAAAATCATGAAATTCGTGTAACTTAATTTATGGATGGCTCCTAAGAGATTCTTAATGAATGAAAAACCCAATAACATTGTCCAACTTTGGGGGGGGGGGTTCTTTCTAGCGACTACTTGCGATTACCCTTAAAACTCGAAGCATTTATTTCAAATTCCAGTTACAGGCACTTTTGAATTGTCAAGGAGTCGGTCAGTCAGAAAAATGACGCTATAGTATAGTTAAAATCTCGCTGCAGACTTGGTCATAAATCATAATCGGAGTAGGGATGTGCGCTAGTTGCGCGCGCTCAAGCCATTATCGATAACAGAATCATTAAAAATGTGTGGAACATGCAGAATTGCTGCAAGATGAAGACTTAAGAAAAGCACATTTATGCGAAGAGTGCATCATTCATGTGGATGATGATGATGATGACTCAGACGAAGAATTTTAATTTTCTATTTTTAGTGTTATATATACGTTCTTTTGTTTATATATTTAATATGCTTTGTAATAAAATTTTAAAAAAAATATTAAAAAAAAATTAATTTTATAATTTAATAATTTTTATAAAATTTTATTTATTTTTTATTTTTAAATTTTTGGTAATAAAATAAAAAAAAATGTGTATTTATTTCTATCACCGATTTATAAATATATAAAACTATCGATATCACTCATCGACTGCAGTAATGCACAGGACTACGTGTGGGCGTGGCCTGCCCATAAGGCCCGTGAGTGGGAAAGAGAGCGAAACACTCGAATGATTTATGACCTAGTCTGCAGCGAGATTTTAACTATACTATAGTTGCCCATTCCAAAGCGTAGTAGGTTCCTATGGAGAAGAACGGGCAAAAAACTCCACGGACACTCTTTTAAATCAAAATATGGTTACATCATTCATGTTGAAATTATACATGTGAGAACGATGCAGAACGTTAAAAGCTTAGGATATCAAAGAACTCGCGCTCTTCCTGTACTAAGGGGCAAAAGCAAATAAATTAATTTCATGCTCTATGTATTCTATTGTATCGAAACGTCTATCTACAGTTAATAGGCGTCTGCGACGGTAAGAAAGTTATTGTACCCTGCCGTAGTGACCCTCCTCAGTATTAAGTACTGAAGAGGTAAGAAAACAGGGTTTTGTTTAGGCCATGTTTACGTGTTAAGAGTGTTTAAAAACTTTTTTACAAAAAAATACAACCGACTTCCAAAAACAACACTACAAAGTGAAAAATAACTTTAATTTCGGAAGTCGGTGTCTAGTTAAATGTATTTTCGTTTTTTTGCCACCGACTTCCGAAATTAAAGTTATTTTTCAGCGAGCTCAGCGAGCTATGTCGGGTCAGCCTGCAATTATGTAAATAGTTTTGTGTTTAAATATGAACGTTTAATTCCAAATTTTTGACACGTGAACCTAGCCTAATTTGTAATAAAACTCTAGCTTTTATAAAGCTTAGAAGCTAGAGTTTAAAAGCTTAGAATATAAGCTAACCAAAAAATAATATTTTCGTTTTTTCTGAAATAGCATCATGAATATGAACGTTTTAAAATAACTGACTTAAAAGGACTGTCACATTTTATCATCTCCCGCTCACACGGAGAAAAGATGCTTTTTTAAAAAATGTAATCAATTTGCTAAAACAACAAAACTAATAAATAATATGAATTTAATAGATAATTATTAAAAACACTTTTTTATTGTGGCATTTATTTAGCTTGTCTCAAATACAGATCATCATCTCATCTTGCTGAGTTTATTATCTAACACATTAGTAATATTTTTTTAATAATTACCTATTAAAGTTTTTATTATAAGAAATTCTAAAAGATTTGGAAGCCCAGTTCCTACTGTGTCGTGGCGACAGATATCCTGTTCAAAATTTCGTGGCTTGTATTTTTTTAAACGGAGCTCTTAACATACCACGACACGACTCATTGCCACACGACATAATTTTACAGTGATATTTGTAATTTTTAGGGCTCTGTCTGTACTCAAATGGTCATTTCTGTTTTCCATTTCGTAATTTATCTTTTGGTACGGAAAACTTACGCTGGAAGTTAATGATATATCTCAAACCCAATCCTGATCCGCGATCTTTAACGACTGCTTCCGATTCACTTTCATAAAGACTCGAATGGGGAAGGCAACTGTCAAAATGGCGCTGTCGTAGTTAGTTCCCAACACAAGCTAATAATACAAGGCGAGAGTTGGTTTTATTTTATTTTTGCGAAAATGACGCGTCGTTGTGTTCTCCTAAATACTTCAAAATTGGGAGTCCAGCATTTCCCGAGAGACCCTAAAATTAGATGATTGTGGATTAAAGCTATTCGTAAAGATTAAAAAATAATTAAACAGAGTTCGAAAGATTTTGAAGAAAGTGATTAAGAGAAAATATTTAAGGTTTTAAATTCCGACACTATCCATGTCAAATACTTGATTAAAAATATTGAAATAACCGAAAGTAACGAAGTAGTGAAATTAAACCAAACTCATGAATGAACGAAATGTCAAATTTACTATAGGCCATAAGGACCTATACCCTAAGTCATCAATTCAGATAATTTATGTAAACAAAGGTGATAACAGATCAAAAAAATATCGTTATAATGGTAATTCACATAAAATGGCGGAAAACAAGGCTATATTGGCTTTTATGTACTTATTTTAGAAATAATAATTAAACAATTATCATACCGTGTTAATTTTTATAAGTTTTCGGTTTTAAACAAAGTTATTAAAAAAAGAAAATTTTGTGGTATAAAAAATATTATGATACTGGTAACACTACAGGAGTTCCCAACATTCTCAAATTTCATTTGACATAATTTGCAAACTCGCGTCTTTTCAATACGTTCGTGTTCTTTTCTCCGATCATATTATTCGCTGCGTGTTTGTTAATTGTGCTTTGTTATCATCGTGTTAAGTGTTTCATTTTGTTGTTAGTTGTTATATTTCCTTGTTTTTGTATTTCCTTGTTTTTGATAAATTGTTTTGCAGCACTGTCCTGTCATTTTGACAGTGACATTTCTTTGTTTACTAAAATTATCTGAATTGATGACTTAGGGTTTAGTTATGATCACGCCATCTACAATTAGCTTTGCCCGACCTTCCCCATTGGCAAACTCGGCTATTCATTGCTTACAGACAAAAGTCGGGATTAAGATTTGGGAATCTGTTTAATTAATTAATTTGATTTTAATTATTAAAAATATATTTTTTTTTTATTAATTTCAGAATTTAAGTGTGACTTGCACTTTTCTGCCGACACAACCCAGTGAGAACAGCTATAAACGCAGAGGCGGATTTGCAGTGTTGGCCGCCCTATGCCCCAGGCCATGTAGTAAAAATAGGTACCAGCCGCCTCTTTCTCAGCACTCATCTTATAGACTGCGTAATAAATTTATTGTATTGCCAACTTTTATCGAAATCGAGTTACTGATTTTTTTTTTCGCGATTTCAGGTTTGGTTCCACAGTAAAAGTTGTTCATAATTATGAGTACCGTTACCCCTTAAGAGGATATTGGTCAATAACCAGTAACTCTGTTTATACGAGTGACTTAGGAAGATTATTGTTAGACGATGCGGTGCAGTGCGGCCCGCCATAATGTGCGCTAGTCTTTAGAATATTTAGGTACTTTCAGTTATTTCTTGTTACATCAGTTTTTTGTCAGATTGGCCGCCCATAATATCTGGCCGCCCTAGGCCCGGGCCTAATGTACCTTAGGGCAAATCCGCCTCTGTCGTTTCAGCAAGTCCTGATTGTCGCTCCTACAACCATGCGACCTAACACAACATGCGACATATCTATACAACACAATCAGATGTTATGTACAAGGTGGGCTTAGACCAAACGAACATAGAATCAGAATAAGGACATTCTTTTCTGAATATTTTAGAATGGATAGACCAACGAAAGAATTCTATGTCCCAGCATCCCAATCGCGTAACTCTTTGAATCATAATCCAATGAATTATCAAGGATATCGGTAGCATAGCTAGCATAGCATATTGCTTTGTACAGGGTGTCAGGGACAGCCCTCCGCAGACTGATGGGGTGAATTCAGTATTTATCATACTAAGATGACCGGTACATGAAATTATTTCAGGAACGTTATGGGAATCCAATAAACCTGATTTGTTTTATTATCTCACACGCCATGTATCGTTACCGTGGCAAAACGCAATTAGAGAATGACAGCGCAGCGCGTCGGTCGTTAGAGTATTTCAACATCCATTGCTGATTTTCCTATTCTACCTGTATTATTTACATAAATGTAGTGCTGCGTAAAAATAATGTAATTTTGCAATTAAATAAAGGAATAGTAACTTTAAAGTGAATTAAAATTAGAATTTCGAGTTTAACTATTAAAATAATCAAATCAAAGCGCTCAATTTGTAAGTGGCTTTACAAATTGGCATCAAAAGACGTACCCGTCGTCTTTTGATCAATTTGGGGCCACCAAGATACAGGCTGTGCCTAGTTTGGGGCCCACGGCTATCTCTTATGTTATTACAACTTGTGTATGTGTGTAAATAAAAATAAATATTAATTTGTTTACATCTGGCATCAGATATAGTATTTTTCAAGTATACAAACACGCTGTGAATGTGTATGTAAGCGCAGGAGCTCTCGGTGCCCGGTACCGAGAGCCCAATGGCGATTTTGGAAGTGTGTTAAGTGCTGACGTTACTCATCTTCACCCTTACATTCTCAGCGTGGTACACTTGGTTACCACAAGTAAAACGCGTGTCGCTTTGTGAGATAAAAACACTGTACTATTCGAACAGACCATAAATGTGTTACATAATTACCCATCTGATTACATAAGAGTTAAGTAGAGTGGGGACAAATTATACATTGGTGCCGATTCTGTTGTGCACAAACTAAACTTAATTTAGGCTATTGCTAACTTTTTCTCTCTATTATGACAAGAAAGGGACGGAAGTAAATTAGAGCTGTCAAATTAGTTAGAACTAATTTTTCCATAGACATTTAGACGACACGTAAAAACATGTCGACTAAAAACACGGTGAAGCGCAAGGCGTGAACTAGTTTGACATCTCTAACTTAGTTCATAGCTATAGCCGTCCTTTTCTCGCGCTGTCTGTTAGTAAAAGATAGCGATTCTCTAATTTTAGTTTAGTGCGTTCACAAGAGAATCGGCACCATTCTCTCGTTTGCTCTAAACCTTCCTTTATAAAATGACTGAGTGACGTACATAATCCACGACATTCGAGTATAAGTGTAGACAATCAGCGGCATGTATCCACATGAGCCGCGGTGTTGCCATGTCGCACGAGTGTTTCATCGTACGCCTTTGAAGCAGGCACTGGGCAACACCGCACACGTTGCCGCGTTGGTGTATAGTTGTCTTTACCTTACGATTTCCATTAGTTATACAACATTATTTTCAGTATATGCGAAACCTGAATATAGTTTGTTCAGAATAAATAAGTGAATCGATTCCAATCATTTTTATACCGTGTTATATTTTGCCCCAAAAATCTTTAAAAAAGGTTACAATATGGACACCAAGCGACCAACACAAGTCACTGCAGGTCATAGCGGCAGTAGGCACGGGCGCACAGCGGGCGCCGCGTGGTGATCATGTTTTTGTACCGACAATCAGGTAACATAACAAGCTTATGACTTTGTGATTTTTCATAATACAGTTTTGAAATTATGATATAGATTCTTTACATAAAAATACTAGACACTTGTTTCGGGTTTCGCATATACTAAAACTAATGTTGTATACATACCATACAAATGTAACAAGGCAGGCTCGTGGCTAAGTAATAACAGCCACTCAACGAAGGTTAAGCTACGCTTGCCGATGGGTGACCATCCATTCCATCCTCCATTTTCCCTAGCTGTCAGATCTTTGACAGTCGCTACGGGCAGTCACAAGCCCGAAAGTCTGACAACCAGCACCGCAATCGTTTTACCCAGTACATGGGTTGTCAGCCGCTCCATGTAAAATAGTGGTATTCAGTTGCATCCGGTTAGACTGGAAGCCGACCCCAACTTAGTTAGGAAAAAACTAGGTTGATGATGATGAAAATGATGATTTTTACTATAATAAATAACCTTACATGATTATAAACTCTGTTTGTACACAAGACGACGTATCAAGCTAAGATTTCCAGTATAAGCTGACCTCTCATTATACGGAAATCCTATACAATGCGAGACCAGCTTATACCGGAAATGTATAGCTTGATATGTAGCCATGTGTACGTTAGTGCACTTATAACTAGAGAACCATGTGTCTGTCTCGCTTCATAGAATAAAGGCTTGTGTTTAAACGCCTACCAGAAAAGTACGTATTTTACTATCAAAAAATTCGAAATACCTACCAGAATGGATAAATTGCTCACCAAAATTAAAACCATTTTATTGTGAAACTATAACTTTAGAAAACTGACAGCAGGTCGACGGAGCCCCGCGAACGGAGCTCCTATTTCTGTCTGCAGGGTTTAAAGGAACCTAACCAACCAAACCTCGGGGTGCCCCTGACGTCGACCGTCTAGGGTTAAGGTTTTCGTCAGCAGGTCGACGCCGATTTGGTGAGCATTTATCCATTTTGGTGAGCATTTAATTTTCTTGGTAGTCATTATATTTAATCCCTTAAAGAAAATGTTTGTCAATGCGAGCGAAGCCTGTGGGTAGTATAAAAAATAATTACAGACATACCTCTATTTTCTCTACTATAGAAGTAGTTGTTATAGCACCAACTCTAACACTCTCTTCTTTTATCTCAACAGTTTTTTCCACAACTGCTACACTCTTCTCTTCATCTTTTTTCTCCGATTCTATACTCGGTGCTTCCTCTTTCAAGATCGTCGTCTCTTTCTCTTTGACGTCATCTTCGGAAGACTTCGGCTTGTCCTCGGGAGACTTCGACTTGTCTTCGGGGGCGTTCGGTTTATCGGGTTTCTCTTCTTCGGTGTTCGTGCCTGATGTTATGTCGAGGATCGGCCATTTTGTTGGTTCGAAGGCTGTTCGGACCTGTTAATAGTTTTTTGTTATTAGTAAAGTTTATTAGTATTATTACAGTAGGGCCCATGATGAAAGGCAGTCTTGAACTGCTATTCTGTTCAATTGGAACCTCACTCAAGTGAGCGCACAAAATTCGAAAGAGAACTCATTTGTTTTTAAAATTAAATCATCGTGGATTCGCAACGACACACTGTGGTATAGTACTTACCGAACCCTAAGGGGCTCGTGGCTAAGTAATAACAGCCGCTCGAGTCACTCGAAGGTTAATATACACGCAGGTCGATTGATGAATGGGTGACCATAACGAGCGTTAAGCCGTTTGTACTGGCTATCATGGTAGATCTTTGATAGTCTTAAGAGCGTTGGCTCCGTACTGCATTTCATACAAACTTTCAAGTCCTTTTTTATCGATATGAATGAACCGATTTTAATGGACGAACACTTGCGACAGGAAAGCGCAGGTTGAGCATGTATGCAATAAAACAAATAAATTTGTATATGCCCTTAGACAAATAAGAAAGGTAACAAATATAAAAACGGCCGTAATGTCGTATCGAGCATATGTTGAGTCCTCGTTGCGGTATGGACTAATAAAATGGGGAAATAGTACCGACCACAATAGGGCATTTATCGCCCAGAAAAAATGTATAAGGGCCTTATACGGGATTCCGTCCGATGAATCATGTAAACCAATATTTAAAAAGCTTGGTTTGCTACCGTTACCATCATTATATATATATATATATATGAGGTGTGTATGTTTGTAAAGAAACACAAAGAATTGTTTAAAACAGCAGAAGAGGTATCTTCGCGAAGTCGGCGTGACCAATTCACACTTGTACTAGACAAGCTGCCTAGGTATGCAAAATATAATAAAAATTGTGTAGATAAGTGTGTACGCATATTTAACAATTTACCAATGACATTAATAGTATTGAATTCTAGACTATTTAACAAACTTTAAAAAAAAAAAAAAATACAACCGACTTCCAAAAACAACACTACAAAGTGAAAAATAACTTTAATTTCGGAAGTCGGTGTCTAGTTAAATGTATTTTCGTTTTTTGCCACCGACTTCCGAAATTAAAGTTATTTTTCACTTTGTAGTGTTGTTTTTGGAAGTCGGTTGTATTTTTGTGTAAAAAAGTTTTTATTTTTCACTTTTTAGTTGTGTACCTACCCCACACAAATTCTAATGCCACTACCTGCAAAACAAACTAGAACATCATCTATATAAAAGTGGGGAAAAAATACGTATTATTGAAGCTAACTCAAAAACTACCCAAGCAAAGTTAATCAATTTTATATGGGACCAACTGTGATGTATACCCTCTCGAACAAAACAAAAAAAATCCAAATCGGTCCAGCCATCTTCGAGTAAAAGGTTCCGACGAATTGAGAACCTCCTCCTTTTTGAAGTCGGTTAAAAAAGGACTTGAATATTTGTATGAAATGCCGTACGGAGACAACGCTCTTAGCAAGAGGTTACTGAACAACTGAGTTAAATACTGGTAATTCAGCTGTATCCGATTAGACTGGAAGCCGCCCCCAACAGGCTAGGCTGACGGTGATGATAAATTACCTTGAACCCTCCAATAAGCTGCAACTTGTCAGAGTCCCTGATTGCGTCAAGCACGAGTTGCACGTCAGCCGTGAGCGCCCTCACGCGGTGGAAGGAGGCGATCAGCGTGACGGGGATAGTTCCGTCGGCCGCCATCTTACGGCGGAGGAAGAAGTCGCGGGCTAAGTTGTCGGGACTGAAGTAGTATTCACTGTGGAGGAAAATAAAATTATTAATAAATTAGTAATAATGGTTTTGAGGAGCTCGTGGCTAATAAAAACAGCCGCACGGGTCGATCCATCAGGTTAAGCTACGCTTGCCAGGGTCGGTCCGTGGATGGGTGACCATATTTACATACCGAGACTCCTCCGTGCCTCGGAAAGCACGTTAAGCCGTTGGTCCCGGCTGTCATTCGTGGACAGTCGTTACGGGTCGTCAGAAGCCCGAAAGTCTGACAACCAGTCTTACCAAGAGGTATCGTATTACTCAGTCACTGGGTTGTGGAGGTCAGATAGGCAGTCGCTCCATATAAAATACTGGTATTAAGCTGCATCCGGTTAGACTGGAAGCCGACCCCAACATAGTTGGGAAAAGGCTAGGCAGATTGGTAGATTGATTTGGTTTTGAGTATGATTGTTTAATTACTCAATTTAAACTTTAATTACTCTTAGAAAATTGAAAATAATTGACCATATGTCCTTTTTTAAGTGTAAATACCAAAATCACTGTCAAAAAATAGCATACATACTAATAAATACCAACGATCTAAGAATTTGTCAGAGGAAATTGTCTTTTGATTTAAATTCGAAAATCCTCTAGAAATGCGACGTTGCCAGACCGAGCGCAATCGTCGCTCTTAAGCAAAATCACAGAATAGAATAGAATACTCTTTATTATGCACACCATTTAAAATACAGGTATGAATGTTGGAATCACACTCACATCTGTTTCTTAATCAAATCCTTGAGCGTAGCATGGTCCAGCCCCATGCCGTAGGGCGCGGCAGTTGCCTGCGCGGCACCATAGTAGAAGGCCTGCGCCAGCGGCGGCGCCAGTGGAGCGCCCAGCGCCGTCAGCCCGCCGAACGGCACCACCACCTGCGCCACGCCAGCTGATACTCGGAGCTGCGCGGGAGTGGGGGTGGGGGGGTGAGCTTGGTTGCTTCGTGTGCTTGTGAAAGGCTCAATTTGTTGGTGTAGGTAATTTTTTTTTGAGCTAATTCATTTGACAAGTGAACATTTGTTAAGATGTCAGATAACATTCTGTTTTATTGTTTTTTTATTATGTCTAGGTAAAACAGAATCAAGCTATTTATCTTTACTTTTTTTTCCAAACTTTTTATACAATATTTTAATTTTTTTTTTTTTAATATTTTTGTTCAATCGACTTTGAATATTTTCTTTCAGCGATATTTTTTTCACAACCAAACTCACATAATAAAATAATAATGAATGAAAACAATGAAAATGAACACCAATATACAACACACCAATATTAGTAAGAATATGCATCCATTAATATTAAATTATATCATTCATATGACAAAAAATCTATAAACATAATAACAACTATACTTATAAACATTGAAACATGCTTTATAATTATACCTAATGCTAAGGTCTAATTTTTCTATCGTCAAATAACTTTCACCTGAAGAATAAATATACCGGTCTGACATAACCTAACATAATAAATGGGTAAAAATTTGTGAGTTTGTATGTAGGGGGGTAATCTTCGGAACTACTGATCCGAAGGTGCAGTTTTATCGAGTGTTATAATGTTAAAAGTAGAAATTTCACGCGGACGAAGTCGCAGGCAAAAGGTAGTTTTCTATACAAAAGCTGCCTGAATTTCTTTTTCCTAGATAAAAGTTATTTGAATATAGAAAAATCGGCCCTTAAGAGAATAGTACTTATTGAAAATTAATTTTTCTCAGACACCAAAAAATCATAGAAAATGACACAAAATTTAAAACAAGAAAAATTACTACACTGAAGAAAATTGCATTGTGTACATTACAACATTACCTATGCCCTTAGATTATAGAAGAAAGGCAGATAGACCGCGCGGAACACTGAGGGTGAAGCTAAATAAGCAAATACAAATTCAGAAACGAGATTCGAGATTGGATTCGTTTTTAAATTTTTATTTGATTTTTTGACTTAACTCTCAGTGTTCCGCGCGGTCTACTGCCTTTCTTCTATAAAATCTGAGATTATGCAAAATGTTGATCAGTATAATAAATAATTATACCAACAAAAGTGCCTTTTTTATACACCTGTTATAATAATTATGTCAACAAATAAAATGAATATTATGCATCTTTTACATAAAATGGTTAGTAAATACATAAATACATTGTCCAATGAACGAACACCGAAACAAATGAATGAATGTTATTTTGAGTACCATGTGACTTTTTTTAGGTTATGTTATGCCTGCATGGTGAACAAGCCCATCTCTTTGAATAGAGGTTATGTATCAGTAATGGACTGCGAATACCTTGTACAAGCGACCATTTTGTACTTTCATTGTTAAGCAAAGCCAGCCCTAGTGCCTTTTATAACCGGCTCTAAAAAAAATGAGGTTATGTATTCGACAAGTTTTATTTTTTACGTAATCTCGCAACGGCGTTAACTTCTAAATGCGCAGACAGCAAAATAGCTTGTTACAAATATCACGCGTGAATTGCGCGTAGGAATAGGCAGAGGCACATAGCCATAACTACATTTCGTATTTATTTGGAAATAACTATAAATTAAGGACGCTGTTACAAATGGGTAGTCAAATCATTCCTTTTTCACACAAAAGTATGTTTATTAAATAAAATGATTTACATTCTTAAAATGTTTTCTGGCCAAATTGTTTACACATGTGCATGGTACGATTCTGAACTATAAATATAATTTTAATTATGTAAATTTTCTCAATAAGTGTACCGAAGTAAAAATTTTCACTCCAGTACATTTATTGAGGAACTGTACCTATCTAAAATTATATTTAAAGTTCACATTCGTACCATGCACATGTGTAAACAATTGGGCCAGAAAACATTTTAAGAATGTAAAGCATGTTATTTAATAATCATACTCTTGTGTAAAAAAAAAGTAATGATTTGACTACCCATTTGTAACAGCGTCCTTAAGAGGATACATCGAAGCGTGGTTTAGCTCGGTGTGTCAGTGAAATGACGTTATGGCTGTCTGGTTTAACGCGCAAGATAGAAGACTCACGCGTTTAAAAATAGATTTATGACAAAATGCTATACTAACATGTTTAAATACCTTCGATTTAAAGCAAAGTAAGTGGTGAAACAGGCCCTTTCCTCAGGAAATTTGACTTTCGCGGGCTACCTTAGCACATCCCCCTTAAATCTTTTTCAGTAACTTGACAGTTGAAGGGTAAGTATAAGTTCTTGACAATAAAAAGGAAATGAGGTGAAAAAAAAACCTTGATATGCTTACAGTTTTAATTGAAACACGTTATATTCGCTTACACCATAATATAAATGATAAGTAATGACGGTGATAAATTATGGTAACATTATTTTGCTTCGAACTGACAAGTTACATGAATACGATTTAAAGGGGATGCGCTAAGGTAGCCCACGAAATTCAAATTTTCTTACGTTTTTTGCAATTTGCAGGTCAGTGTCAGGTTGTATGTTGATTAAAATTTGATTCGCGGCCGTAACTAATATGGCTTTACAGAATTAGAATCAGCAATACAACTCTGTAAGTTAGAATTGCCCTCAAATCTAGCGATATCATGAAATCATGAGATTTGAAGTCAATTCTAACTCATGGAGTTGTATTGCTAATTCTAATGATTATAATTCTGTAAAGCCATATTAGTTACGGCCGCGAATCAAATTTTAATCAACATACAACCTGACACTGACCTGCAAATTGCATTTCTGCAAAATCCAAAAAAACCGCCGCGAAATTCAAATTTTCTTACGTTTTCACGTAAGAAAATTTGAATTTCGCGGGCTACCTTAGCACATCCCCTTCAAGACCAAGTATAGATCTCGAGCTTACTCTACAATGATTCTCGTGTCATCTCACTCCCACCTTTTATGACCACTACTGCTACCAGAGGCGGATTTGCCCTAAGGCGCATTAGGCCCGGGCCTAGGGCGGCCAATCTGACAGAAAACTGATGTAACAAGAAATAACTGAAAGTACCTAAATATTCTAAAGACTCGCGCACATTATGGCGGGCCGCACTGCACCGCATCGTATAACAATCATCTTCCTACATCACACGTATATACAGGGTTACTGGTTATTGACTAATATCCTCTTAAGGGGTCACTGTAGGGTGACCTGTTCAACAGTTAACCACCTAAATTTCTAATCACCATAGCGCGTAATTTTTTGTTCATAGTTTACTTTTATCGGCAATTATGAAGAGGTAGGTTATTTGGCTATGTATTTGTATTTAAACAACGTTTGATTTACTAATAGATTTTAAAGAAACGAACTTTTTTTAAAAAATGAGATTTGGCTAACTGTGTCCACCCCATGGTACACTATTAACCAGGGGGTGGTGCTACAGTTAACCATAGTGTACACATTTAACCATTGCGTATAAAAACTTTAACTTTTACCATAATAATAACTCCAATTGTTAGAAATCAGTCTTCTAGTTAATAATGAAGTAAACTTATATCAAACAGAACAAAATATTGTTTTTCCTTATGGTTCTTACAGATAAAATAAACATAAGCAGAGCATAACATATCACAACCTTTAATTTGTACTTATATTTCTTATGAAAATAAGATTTTTTAAGCAGCTTTTTTAATAATAACTAAAACACAAAATAATTATAAAACATTAAAGTAGTTGGTAGGAACATAATATGTACCTACTTCACAAACATAACAATACAGTACAGGTAGCTGTGCCATGGTTGGTCATGGTTAACTGTTGGACAACGTGATTTGGTTAACTGTAGACCAGCCATCTCCCGCAAGTTTTCGGTTAATATAACTTTTCACTAGAGAACACTACACACGCAATACATATGTCTAAAGAAGCTCATTAAGTATACATAGAGAGTCAACATAATACGATTCTTGTAATATTGAACAAAAAGATGTAAAACGAAAAAGTACTTATATGTTTTTTTTATGTTTTGCTACGTGTTTTCACACAATCACCTCTCACTCGACGGTCATGAGCGCGAGCTCGCCACCAACTGAGGAGCGGGAGGGGTATCCACTTTGCAGTCTATGTCGCTTGGTAGCACGAATTAGCAACGTCGCATTTATCAATTATGGTCATGGCTAACTGTGTACGAGTGGTTAACTGTTGGACATGTGACCCTACTCATCATTATGAACAACTTTTACTATGGAATCGCGAAAAAAAAATTAGTAACTCGATTTCGATAAAAGTTGGCAATACAGTAAATTCATTATGCAGTCTATAAGATGGGTGCTGAGAAAGGGGCGGCTGGTACCTATTTTTACTACATGGCCTGGGGCATAGGGCGGTCAAGACTGCAAATCCGCCTCTGACTGCTGCAAACGTTGGTGAATACTAAATGATTTAAGGTGATTGCGCTGTGGTAGCCCAGCTGTTGCTGAAATCAGACCAATCCGATGGCAATCTAACTTAGAGCGACGTATTAATGATTTTTATGGTTAAAATTATGTAAACAAATATTTCTTACTGTCGCGAATTATATTTTGGTCAAGATGCAACCTTGAACTGACCTGCAAATTGCAGAAAATCAATCTAATGGACAAGCAGTAAAGCAGCCAGTGATAAATGAAAAAATGGTACTCAAAATGAAAACCAAATGAAATAATTTAGGTTTTGGGATAAGGACTTCATTTTGGTATACATATCAATACATTATGATGTATAATATGTATACCAAGGACAAGACGCGCGCAGCTAACACGTCTCGCCCTAACACGGAGAAAAATACATATTTTGTTATTGGATAAACACACATTGTTATCATTATTTAATATTAGAATCAGAATTTATATTAACAAGATATATTCACACACATCCGGAATTTCTCAAAACAAAGTTTCACATTCACGCAATTGTAATATTTATCGATTATTTTATTTACTGAGCACATTATTTACTATGGTTTATACTGTCTATGTACTTTACTATGTAAAAACCTACAGTTCTCGGCAAAGGCCTTTCCATTTGAACTTCCATAGCATATAAGCACAGCATAGCATAATCAGCCTATAATATTCCCACTGCTGGGACACAGGCCTCCTCTTGGTGAGAGGCAGTGGGCTGTAATCCAGCACGCGGGCCCAGTGCGGGTTGGTAGACGTCACATGTCTTCGAATTTCTGGTTCTAGGACATGCCGGTTTCCTCACGACATTTTCCTTCACCGTTTTGAGAGCAGTGGTGATGAAATAATTTACACGAAAGTAAAGCGCCTGTCAGGGTTCGAACCTACGACCTACAACTCGTAAGCCGCGGGGCGTTACCCAACCACCACTGCTCCGCTGTCGCGCTCTTTTTTTTCTTTTTAACATCATCTTGAATATTAATTTGGAACAAAGTTCCTTCTGTAGGAGTTGACTGGTAGAAATCGTCACGTGAGGAAAAAGCGTTAGGCGTCGTCTTAATACAAAGCGATTGTCGCATGAATACGCGATATTCGTGATCATAATGTCACTTTTTGTTCGGTGAACCGGAACGCCTGGTCGCGCCGACAGAGGGCGCCTTCCGGTTTTATTCATTACCAACTAAACACATCAGCATTAATCCAGCGTCTTTGTCATAATATAGATCTCGTATGTATGTAAATTATAGAAAAGCACGGCACTATCAATTAACGTACTAAAATATTACACAGAAAATAAAAAAATTAAACGCAAATTCAAATGCAAGGTTTTTTTTTTATAATACTTAACAACTTACATTTTATCAAAGATACTTTTCTTAAATAATACTAACAAAGTGACATATAAACGCGGCGATCGCGTATTCGCGCGACAATTGCTTTATATTAGGACGACGCCTTATGCCCCCTACATGCGACTTTCTCTCCCTCTGTCTCTATCTATTATTATACGTGTGTGTGTGTGTGACCTCACGGGTATCGCATAAAGAACTTCATTCTTGACGAGGGTCCCCGGACTACAGTTTTTTTGCGCTACCTATTTTATGTTCATATTATGACACAACACTCATTTTGAATACGTTACTGAATAAAAAAGGAACAAAATTCCGGATGGATGGTCTAAGAATGTCTGTAATTAATACTCATAAAGATCTGACGAAGTTTTCTTGCATGTGGACATGCGGCCAAGTATCAATCGACAATCCGTCGGTTATTGCTACCATAGACGCATCTGACTGAATCAGCCATAAGTTACCTGTGCCAAATCAGGATGGTGCGGGAAGTCATGCGCGTGGTGGTAGAGTGTGTGGTGGTGCGGCGCCGGCAGCGATGGCAGCGCCGAAGCGGGCCGCGGGGCAGCACGCCGCCCACCGCGGGCCCCACCGCGCCCGCCACGAGAGCGCGGGCCCCCGCGTGACCGGGATTCCTCGCCGTTTAGGGACACTGTGTCTGTTGGGGAGAGAGGTTGATTAACATACAAGCTTAGTTAAACTGATGCTCTTCGTAGAGGTAGGCTACAATACTTGCGAACGTCACCTGTAATTAGTTTTACGTTAGAGTCTCTTAAAATCCACTAGAGCTGTACAGTATGACAACGTTCAAAGACTCCATCGTTAATAGCGAATAAAATGTGATTTTCGACCAATAGAAATTGCTTTATCCATCAGTCTGCCTAGCCTTTTCCCAACTATGTTGGGGACGGCTTCCAGTCTAACCGGATGCAGCTGAATACCAGTATTTTATATGGAGCGACTGCATATCTGACCTCCACAACCGAGTAACTGAGTAATACGATATCCCTTGGTAAGACTGGTTGTCAGACTTTCGGGCTTCTGACGACCCGTAACGACTGTCAAAGATCCACGAATGACAGCCGGCACACCAACGGCTTAACGTGCTTTCCGAGGCACGGAGGAGTCTCGGTATGTAAAGATACAACCCCGGCAAGCGTAGCTTAATCTGATGGATCGACCCGTGCGACTGTTATTACCTAGCCACGACCTCCTCTCCATAGAAATTGCTTTATATTCCCACCTAAATTATTATAGATAGACGCACTAATTCCGTCACTCCCTCATTGGACGAGTCACATTTAATCCACATACTGTTTTTGTATGAAAATGTGTTGTGCTGTGGCCCGTTGCGGCTGTAATGTTTTTTTTAATTATTTATTTAATCCTTAGTGATACAATTTTATCTTTTACTAGCTGCGCCCCGCGGTTTCACCCGCGTAGACCGGGATAAAAAGTAGCCTATGTGTTAATCCAGGGTATAAGCTATCTACATACCAAATTTCATTCAAATCGGCCCAGCCGTTTGAGCGTGAAGAAGTAACAAACATACACACACGCGCACACACACACTCACAAACTTTCGCCTTTATAATATTAGTGTGATATAACACCTGCCAAACTGCAGAGCAATATGTCGGCAGTAGGTTCTCGTGGATTTTGCACGAATGTTTGCTTAACTACATATTAAAATTAATTCTAAGTTAAAAACTAAGACCATGGCTGTGTAGGCAGACTCCGTATGTGAATACAGAGTAGTTACCACACACAACCAACCACAACCACAGATTCTACAATCATAACTACTATACCAAACTCAGCGGCATCAGTCAACAAATGTCATGAGACCATCCCATATTACCTACTCAGTCTATTAATAGAGTCACCAACCATAGCTACTATACCAAACTCAGCGGCATCAGTCAACAAATGTCATGAGACCATCCCATATTACCTACTCAGTCTATTAATAGAGTCACCAACCATAGCTACTATACCAAACTCAGCGGCATCAGTCAACAAATGTCATGAGACCATCCCATATTACCTACTCAGTCTATTAATAGAGTCACCAACCATAGCTACTATACCAAACTCAGCGGCATCAGTCAACAAATGTCATGAGACCATCCCATATTACCTACTCAGTCTATTAATAGAGTCACCAACCATAGCTACTATACCAAACTCAGCGGCATCAGTCAACGAATGTCATGAGACCATCCCATATTACCTACTCAGTTTATTAATAGAGTCACCAACCATAGCTACTATACCATACTCAGCGGCATCAGTCAACGAATGTATGAGACCATCCCATATTACCTACTCAGTCTATCAACAGAGTCACCGACCACAGCAACTATGGACACATGGACAGGTAATGTTTCTGTAGGACACTCTTTAAACTCGCTACAAAATAATAGGTCCCTTTTGACAGCCCATATTGTTTCATATGCCAAAGAGAGACAAACATAGCGGGACAAAGAGGGACACCCTCATGTCAAATCAGACTACTTAGATTGAGCAAACTATAGTTGATTTTTACTTTTGACACGATCTATGTGTGCTTGGCTTTACAATCAAGTGGGCCACCCCTGCTTATTTGCCACCCAACAAAGCGTATACGATGATATACCCACATACCGTTTTCTGGTCGTGTCGAATGCTGTGGTCCGTGCTTGCCGGGCCTGGCGGCTTTGACGTCGATGTCCAGAGGCACCCATTTGTGCTTGCCCGACTTGCTGCCGCCTTTGCCTGCACCTGAAGATAAGAGTTAAAGAATTATAGTATAATTACTAGCCATTAGTTTCGGTTTCAGTACGACAGTAGACAATATATGAGAACAATACACAATAAATACAACACACACACAAACAACACACAACACACAAAATGTAAGAACACATATTATGGAAAATCCAAATGTTTTAACCTTAAACATTCGGTTTTATAGGAATTTTAAAACACATATCGATGTATCCCCTTAAGGATGCGCTGTGGTAACCCGCGAAATTCAATTTTATTTTTTGGTTTTTTCAATTCGCAGGTCCGTGTCAGGTTGTATCTTGATCAAAATATGATACGCGGGAATAAAACATATGTATTTATATAATTTTAACCATGAAAATCATCAATACATTTCTCCAAGTTAGATTTCGTGCAAATTCGTCGAACGAACGAAATCTAACGACTGCACGAATTCTAACTTATAGAGATGTATTGATGATTTTCATGGTTAAATAAATACATATGTTTTTATTCCCGCGTATCATATTTTGATCAAGATACAACCTGACACGGACCTGCGAATTGCATAAAACGCAAGAAAATTTGAATTTCGCGGGCTACCACAGCGCATCCTCCTTAAGCTGCCCCTGCCACGTATGATTCACAAATCATTATTTGCAAACTTCTCTTATAACAAATAGTAGACAACATAGTTTTATTGCACTAATGACAAGATGGTTATACCCGACCTTATCTTAAAAAAAAGTTTTTATTCAAAACAAGCAAGATTTGCTGATAGTACAAACCAGAGCTCTTAGCCTTATCATAATGTTTTTCATGGTGCTTGTCGTTGTGCTGATGGTTGTGCGTGGGTTCTACCCTCTCCGGCTTCGAGGGCTGCTGATGATGAGGTTCCTCTGGGGGTTTGCGGTCTTGTTCCTGTAATGTGACGAAGAAATTGGTCAAAAAAAAGTCGGTGAAAATGAGATGGGCTATTTTCGCCAAATACAAGACTGTCACGTTGGTCTGGTGGTTGCAAACGCAACTTCTGAGTGTAGAATCTTGGGTTCGACCCCGGAGTCTAGACTTCTCTTCCAGATTTCTTCGCAGAACACAAACATCAGTTTACGTTATGAAAAATAAATGTTTTTCTCAATAAGTAATCAAGAACATAGCAATAACGTTCTCAATAAAACCTACTTACTGTTAAATATTTACTATACCCGTATTGCGTAACCCAGCATCTCTATTGTTAAGAGATATGAGGCCTAAATTACGGGATGATACATGCATATCTTCTTTCAAGAATATCAATCAATCTACCTAGCCTTTTCCTTATGTTGGGGTCAGTTTCCAGTCTAACCGGATGCAGCTGAATACCAGTATTTTACATGGAGCGACTGCCATTTGACCTCCAAAACCCATAAACAGCCATTGGTAAGGCTGGATGTCAGACTTTCGGGCTTCTGACGACCCGCAACGACTGTCAAAGACCCACGAATGACAGCTGGGACCAACGGCTTAACGTGCTTTCCGAGGCACGGAGGAGTCTCGGTATGTAAAGATGGTCACCTTTCCACGGACCGACCCCGGCAAGCGTAGCTTAACCTGATGGATCGACCCGTGCGGCTGTTATTACTTAGCCACGAGCTCCTTAATCTTCTTTCAAAATATTAAAAAACACGACTGCCCTGCCAAATAACGAACACAAGTTGTGTTAGTTTTACAGTACAGGGTGTAATTTTAATCACAGTTATCCTTTTAAGGGGTCATTGTACTCGTCATTATGAACAACTTTTACTATTGAAACAAACCTGAAATCGCGAAAAAAAAATGCGCTGTTCTGCTACCTGTTATTCTGTTCGCATAAGGGCCGATTGTTTCAAACGTTTGGTTAACGTAACATACGTACAGACAACAGCACATCAAGTTACACCAAACTGTCAAATTTCTACAAATGATTTTAAATCTTAAAATGTTGACGGTTAAGTTCAAAATCGAATGAGAAAAATTGACAGTTTGTAGTAGCTGGACCTGCTGCTGTGTGCACAAAGCGAAAAGTCACTCACTTACTCCCTGACTAAACAGTTATAAATAAAATAGGTACGTTCGACTAAACATTTTTTTTTGTCCGTCAGATAAGTTTAAAAAACATTGGCATTGGTCACGCATTTTTTTTTACGTAATCAGAATATTACGGTATCGCCATTGAGTTAAAATGTGGCATGACGTTACTCCTTGCTAGATGTTTTAAGTTGTGACGTAGCGAGTCCCCACTTCCCAACTTTAACCCTTTAATTGGCAGAACAATCAAAATAACAAAATCTTATATTTGACACCATGAGTCAATTTCTAGCACTTCATAGGCATGGTAAAAAATAGAAATAAAAATCTGAGTCTTTCAGTTTTCTGAAAATTATATGTGAAGTATACTGGACATTACCAAATACATAGCAATTAACTGGCTGGAATGTATGTGCAATATACTGGACAGTGCCAAGTTTACTAAGATAAATTTAATAATAGGAAAATAAATGAAAAATTAATTAATTTTATTAATTATGTTTATTTTTTATGAAAATTCAAAAAACAGTTTCTTTTTCCTGCGACAAAACATAGTCTTTGGTTACATTTTATACATATAACGTTTGTTTTACCATCCTTACAGTAACGGCATCTACCATAGCTACACGAATCGGGAAAATGACCTACTTGATCATAGCGTATATCTTCAATCGGTCTTGCTACCACAGGTTTCTTAATTTTTCTATCTTCCTTTATATCTTCCGTAATATCACTCCATTCTTTGACTGGTTTTCCTTTTTTCACAAGACTTTCAAATATATCTAACCTGAACTCTTTCAATGGCTTTTCCTTATATTTGTTTTTTCTATACAAAAGCCATGCATTATTGATGCTTATATCAATCAACTGGGCAAAAATAGAAAGATACCATCTTCGCGTTTTCAGGGGAATCTTGTAAAGAGATATTAGCATATCAGCCAAGTCGACCCCACCCATATTTTTATTATAGTTTTTGACTATCTTAGGGCAGTCGACATCAACCCTTGCTTTATTTTCTTTGCTATAACGTTTTATTTTATCCACTGGGTGAGCATCGACACTGGAACTGATAAGGGTAACACATTTATTGTCTAACCACTTTACCACTGCCAGTTTATTTTGGTTACAAACTCCTTGCGCGAAACTGCCTCGTGGTTTCTTTTTGAGGTCTTTATCAGAAGGAAGTACACTCTCACAGCCTCTAAGCCGGTTTCCTCTTATAGTACCAGTGCAAAATATTCCGTAGTTTTCACGCAACATGTATACGAGCTCAGGTGAAGTAAAAAAGTTATCACAATATACATTTGCAGGTTTCTGGCGAATCGTTTTACACAAAGCAAGAACAACTAGCCCTCCCAAACCTATAGAAATCTCATCCTGTGTGAAAGTATAATTTCGAAAGGTATCATTCCCTCCATATAAAATAAAATCATAGATTAAGCCTGAAGCTCCCGCGCGAACGAAGTTTTTAAAACCCCACTTATTTGGTTTATTTTGTATATATTGTCTTCTGTTTCCCGCCTTGGTCCCTTTGTAGGGAATCATCATCTCATCTATACTAAAATTTTGTTCCTCGTACATCTTCAGGCAGTTTTGCCTAATTTTTTCCACTACGGGCCGAACTTTGAAGTATCTATCACCGTCGTCTAAATTATTATCGACAAAATGTATGTAACGTCTAATTGTTTGGTAACGCTTTAGTGGCATGAGATCGGCAATATTTGTAAATCTAAGCCTGCGGTTCCAATAATCAGTATAGCTAGGCATATGTACAACTCCCATTAAAATTTGTATGGCAAGAAATGTTAGGAACTCTTCATGAGTAAGTTGTATGGACCTTCCTTTTACCTGAACAGAGTACAGATTTGATTGATCTACTATATCCTTTATTATTTTCGGTGAAAAAAAACGATAAAAGAACGAAAGAGGTTGTTGTTCGTCTTCACTCGGCATCAGCGGCATATTTTCATCTTCAACTTCAGCCCGATGAAAAAATAATTCCTTCTTCCACTTGTAACTCAGAACAAACTTTTTAGATGTTATAACTTTTTTTGAAACTACTTTCTTTTTCTGCGCTTTTTTACGTTTTCTAGTGGAACATGTGTCAATGGTCGGTTGGACAGTTTGCACTGAACCAATTGATGGTAAGGAACTTATAGAAGGGATAGCATCGTAATTTATTTCATTTTGAGACGGAAAAACATTTTGTAATATTGGTGTGAGTGGTAAATTAATTGCATTGTTATCTGTAATTTCATCTTCGGAAGATTCTAAAATATTCAGTGCCTCTAAGGCCGAATCTACTGATATCAAGCTGCTTTCATCCGAAGAATCGTGGTTGTTCGAAGTTTTATTGGTAATTTCAATTTCTTCGGTAGACGAAGCGTCACTGGAATCGGAGCATGCATGTTCAGGCGGTATCAAAGCAACTAGCCTATTCGTGCGGGAGCGTATTAATCGCTAAAACAAAAGGAAAAAGCTTATTTGATACATGCAACCCATACAAACCCAAAATACTAATTAGTTGGCATTGTCCAACCCGCTTCCCAAACAAAAACAGTGATAACATTGTGAGCAATTGGCAGTGTGAAGTATACTGGACAACTAGTTTTAAGTGCAAATTACAACGTTATTGAAACAGTTCTGGGTTATTATTTGGTACCATACAATAAACCGTCACTTTGAAATAATATATAATGCATAGCGAACTCATATAAATAATTCCATATATTAAAAAATATTCAAAAACTTACCTGTGTCGCATTAACCGACCGTTGCTTCGACGCCATTTCAATTTTTGACATATTTTGATGTTGCCAGGCATATAATTTATTTTTCAACCAAATGCTTAACCTTATTGCGGAATTACCAGAATAAAAAAATGTTGGTATAATCAGTATACTCGCTTAGAAATTAATTTTTTATTAATGTCCAGCCGGCTACACTCCGTCAATTTAAGGGTATGAGTTTTATCTAAGTATTTTTTCATTAATATTATAAATCGAAAAATGTATGTCTGTGTAATAGGGAGTTTGCACTCCCTCTCACCGAGAGGAGGCCTGTGTCCCAGCAGTGGGAACATTATAGGCTGAGCTTATGCTGAACCATTTATAGGCACTTATAAACTGTCAAGGACTCGGTCAGTCAGAAAGTTGAAGCTAAGTTGCCCGTTCCAAAGCGTAGGTTCGTAAAAAGAACTTGAAGAAGAAGGGGCAAGTCCATGGACATGGAGCTGGAGAACTTCATCATCATCATTCACCTGCCCTTATACCAAACTACTTGGGGTCGGCGCAACATGTCCCTTTTTCCATACTTCTCTATTAAAGAAAGAAAGAAGAAAGAAAAACTGTTTGTTGTTATTAGTCGTCATCTCGGTAGTCACCCTCTTTCTAGCCACGTCATCTTTCACACAATCCATCCATAGTTTCTTTGGTCTTCTCCTACTCTTATAGCCATCGACATTCATACTCAAAACTTTCCTCACGACATTTTCCTCATTCCTCCGCATCACATGCCCATACCATGACAACCGTGGACACTGTTATAAATCATAAATACATCATCTGTGAAAATTTCAACGGTCTAACTATCACGGTTCATGAGACACCCCCCACCACCCACCGGGTGATGGCCTGGTGACAGACGGACAGCGGAGTCTTAGTAATAGGGCACGGAACCCTAATTCAATTAAACATCTCGCTTGGCGCACGGTCGTGTGTGCGCAATCGGCTAACCTTGTCAAGGTCATCACTATGCCGATTTCAAAACTTAAACAATGCAGCCAGCCTCTTATCTCGCCTTCTGATTATTATTGCTTTGGCATGTTACACAAATTGGAAAAACGAATGGATAAAATAAGAAATGAGTACATAAGAGGAAGTTTGAAAGTGGCACCGGTGACTGAAAAGTTGTGCGGAAAACGGTTGTCAAGATAAGGGACGTCCCGTTTTACCCTTTAGGTACGGAACCCTAAAAACTGGCACGATGGTTTAAACTATGACGGAAGAAACACCTCATTTTGTAATAAAACCGTTATAGTTCGCGCGAGAGAAGGCAGATACTAGTGAAGTTTGTAGCTTTTAAATAAATATCTTACCGCAGTCCCGTTATGATGTGCCGGATCAGCATCATGAGGAGGCGGTGTGGAGTGACACCTGGCTCCCCCGGATACGGCGGCGCCGAGTGTCGGCCAGTCGCCTATATCCGTGAAGTCTGATGCCTGGAGACAAAGAAAAAGTGATGTTTAGACAAGACATACCGAGTTTATTATGACGTATCTTCAGTTTCGCGTAAAATTTACAACCACGTCAAGTCCATTGTTCTTATGAGGATGACGGTTCCTTAAGATTGAGATATAATTACTGCGCCAAAAGCTGGTAATATCTTGGTATCATGGATTCCTTAACTAGGCAGTCTTTGGCCAGCATCTTCAAGGAAAGATAAATCGCCAAGACAGACATACTCGTATCAACTGACAGGAAAATATTCCGTACTGATTGAAAGTTTTTATTTTATTAAAAATATTTTGCTGTGTGGCGATGATGACGCATCACAATGACATGACGTCACGCAAATCCTGCATCGCACAGTTAGGGTTTACCGCGCGACTAGCACATACACAATGTCCCGACATCAATCGTCGGGCAGTTGCCCACCGGACATGACACCCGTCTGGTCGGAGGATCCTCTTTTTTTTATGGAGGATGAGTGAACTTTACACCCTATTCCTCATTACCTCCATAGCTGAAATGGTCAAAGTAACAATACATTTAGCCCAAAATATCCCGATAATAAATATTTCGCCGAACAAGAGCCCATAAAGCCATACGAAGTCCATGACTCAAGCCGAAGCTGCGGAGGTGAGCATGGGTGCCTATCCTTTGTTACGTAAGGGCGAAGGGGCTGCACTTCCCGCAGCGCCGGAGACGTTACAGAAGCATCTTTAACCCATTCGTCGCGGCGGACGCCTATCGGCGGACGCCTATCGGCGTTTCTTGATTTATTATTCAGGTGCGGAATACGCCCATCGGCGTTTTATTTAAACTGCCGTTTCCGGAATTTTAACTTATAGAAAAATTGCGAATTCCTTAGTGCGGAAGATGCCTAACGGCGTTTTCCAGAGTTTAACAACCTTTGATTCTAAATATATTTAGTTAATATTATTTTTCTATAATAGAGGTACTTTTAGGGATCCCTTTAATTTGCATAATTTTTAATTCCTATTTTGCTTTGGCATAACGAGTTAGGTATGACTTTTAATGACATTATAATACTTTAAATAACGTTTATGCAGAAATAATATTATGCGTAAGTATCCCAATGTAAATTACGACATAAAATTTTATGTGAATCAATACAGAAACGTATATTTACATATTATTACTTCTTAAGTTAAAATTCACTAAAACTGAACGAATACTCAATAACAAGACTAGTCTTATCGCTGTGGGATTCGGTTCCTATTGTTCTCTTGGCTAAGCCGGAACCGGTCGCTACACATGCCGACGGGTTCGAGTTGAACCGTCTTCGGACTTACAGTTTTGACCTTAAGGTTCACTTTACTTTGAAAAGCACAGTTTGCACTTAATGACGGTTAATAATTTTCTCACCGTCAACACTTCTATTTTGCTGCCATGGTGATTAGACGTGCTGTGTGTGTGCTTTTCCAACGACCCGCATACGTTTATTGGACTGTTTCTTGCACTTTCGATTACCACGGCTAGTGATTTTGGACTCTGATTTTGCCTACGGAAAATCACAACTATTACAGAACAAAAACTTCACAAAAAGACTCCTAATTGATGTAAATTTAGTTTTTTATACCAAATACGATCGTTACCGTACCACCCGTTTCGTGTATTTGTTGTTTGTCTAAGATTTTAACGTAGGAATGATCAATTTCTTTAAACAGCGCTGAAAACGCCAATCGGCGTTTTATATTATCCTTATGAGGTGCGGAGGACGCCCATCGGCGTTTGCGACGAAAACCGCCCCGCACATGGCTAGTAAAGGTAATTTTTGCTGCCGCAGCGAATGGGTTAAAGCATTTCGAGGTTCCCCTCCCCACCCCACCTCACCGCCCTCTTCCTGCCAAACGATACTAGATTTCAACCCTTCCCAAACCTGTTAAATCTACTAGACTCCATAGTCTTTACAAACTAACCTATAAAATACAAACTAAAACAAGACCCATTCACCATAATCATTTCCTTATTTTTTCTTCCACAATACCTGTCCATCGTGCTCCACCTTGGCCCAGCTTCTCCGAGGCCTGGACTTGCGCCTCGCTGCCACTCCTGCCGTCATTACGTCCGGCACTATGTCTGCAGTTACTGTATCATCGTGGTGAGTCAACAGTTTAGTATTTTTTTGGCACTTGGTCTACCTCAAGTCAATTACGGGTAGTTCAACTGTCACTTGGTGCTTGTCAAGTTGTATGGCGTTCACTTTTCACTTTATTGAGTTCCTTTCGAGTTTTTGACACTTTGGATTTTATGCTTTTCGGTGATTCCTTTTCGTTTCGAGATATGTGTAGTGTTCTTTTCGAGTTAAGAGTTTGTTTATCACTTAAATCTGTTAATTTCTAGTTATTTAGTTATGGTTGTATTGAGGTTTGATTTTTGCTTAGTATTCTGGTGGTACACAGGTTTTGTTTAGATATATTAAACTGCATGTAAATTACAACTATAGTATAGTTAAAATCTCGCTGCAGACTTGGTCATAAATCATAATCGGAGTAGGGATGTGCGCTAGTTGCGCGCGCTCAAGGCCATTATCGAGAACAGTATCATTAAGGTTATGATGATGACTCAGACGAAGAATTTTAATTTTCTATTTTTAGTTTTATATATACGTACTTTTGTTTATATATTTAATATGCTTTGTAGTAAATTTGGTAATAAAATAAAAAAAATGTGTATTTATTTCTAACACCCATTTATAAATATATAAAACTATCGATATCACTCATCGATTGCAGTAATGCACAGGACTATGTGTGGGCGTGGCCTGCCCATAAGGCCCGTGAGTGGGAAAGAGAGCGAAACACTCGAATGATTTATGACCGAGTCTGCAGCGAGATTTTAACTATACTATAGCAGTTACGTTGCATGCAATTAAATAGAACGTATGATGACTGCAATTTATGCAGTTGGTCATCTTTTAGTTATTGTAGTACAGTTAAACATTGTATTTTCGTTGGCCTTACGCCAATTTATTTGGGGTCGGCCGCAGCATGTATTCTTCTTCCATTCTTCTCATAAAGTCCGGTCGCGAAGCAGAAACAATTTCGTACAATCTTTATCGCGTTCTTCTAATGTGCGAGCGCAACGGCAATGATAGAGATATGTAATGAGGGGGGTCATTGTACGAAATTATGTCTGCTTCGCGATCCGACTTTAGTAGTCATCCTCTCAGTAGTCAACCCCTATCTAGTCCTATCATCTTTCACACAGTCCATTCATCGTTTCTTTGGTCTTCTCCTACTCTTATAGCCATCTAATCAATCTGCCTAGCCTTTTCCCAACCATATTGGGATCGGCTTCCAGTCTAACCGGATGCAGCTGCATACCAGTATTTTACATGGAGCGACTGCCTATCCGACCTCCACAACCCAGTAACTGGGTAATACGATACCCCATGGTAAGACTGGTTGTCAAGACTTTCGGGCTTCTGATGACCCGTAACGACAGTCAAAGATCCACGAATGACAGCCGGGACCAATGTCTTAATGGGAGGAGTCCCGGTATGTAAAGATGGTCACTCATCCACGGACCAACCCCGGCAAGCGTAGCTTGACCTGACGGATCGTCCCGTGTGGCTCTTCTTATAGCCATCTAAATTCATACTCAAAACATTTTCTTCATTCCTCCGCATCACTATTATGTCCATAATGACAAAATAAAATATCCAATAAATAGATCAAATCACTAAAATGGTAGACGTGGTCTGATCTGACATTTCTCAATCAAGGAAACGCATTACTTAAATGGAAACCAGTTTAGTGACATTTTAATGTTACGACTTTACGAGTTAAATATATATTTGAGGTCAGTTGGCCCTAGCGTTGATTAATATACATATTTTGATATTCTTTATCTTAATTTAATAAGATTGTTTTCTATTACACTGTTTGATTGGCTTGGCAATGTCGGAGTTAACAGGGAACAGAGTATTTGACACTTTGAAGTACATAGAAAGTTTGAAATATTACGGATGAAGATGTTTCACCACCTACGATTAAGTTCCTACTAACTTACTTTGCAGATAATTTCATACAAAATCTGTTCCATTTTTGATTTTATTCGGTGAGTAGTTGCTGTTGTTGGTGAGTTGGTTGTTGTTGGTGAGTAGTCGGACATCGTGAAATAGGACCTTAGTCTAACTAGTATCTACCAATTAGCAATACTGACGGTAAATGCCTCGTCTACGATAAAGACTTCAATTCAAAGATTGATCAAGCGACACAAATTTCTAGTATTGACCGATAACTTGTATGTGTGATGCAAACTGCATAAATACTTTGGTTACTAATAAATAAATTTAAAAAAATGTACGAGTGATGCTGATGTATGAAATGACTAGCTGATCCAACAGACGTTGTCCTGTCCAAAGGAGATGTTTCAAAATGGGCCAGGTCTGTGTACACTACCTCAAAAAAAAAAAAATAGAAAAATCTGTAGAATTCGGGAAAATACAGATACTTCATTTAAATATATAGTGTTGTGGTAGTGAAATGATGTTTATCAATTATTTTTATCGACTTCCAACATGGCGTCTAACCGATTTAGTTACTCTGTGCTTAAAAACAATGACAGTAAACTATAGATAGACCACTGATCATAGAAAGAGAACTGTCAGCTGTCACTTTCAGACAGAAATAAACATATTAAACGTCATTAATCACTCAAAATGTCAGCTTAAAGCTTCCGCTATGACGGGTATTTATTGTGTGTTGCAATTTCAAGTGTAATTTCTTGTGCTTTACCAGCTAACAAAGCCATTTTAAAGTAATTTGACAGTTGAGAACTGTTTTCAATGTATTTACCTATATCAAAGTATAGTGTACCTGGCCCAGGCTTCATACATTTTGGAACATCTCCTTTAACTGTCAAAGTCAAACTGTACATCGTAGACAGAGAATGTGTCAAATCTAAGGATGCATTCAAGCAGAGAAAAATGTGGTTTTTTTATGTTTTTCCGTGCAATTTTCCCAATTTTTCTCTTCATACGAACCTTCTTCGGACTCCAAAGAATATTTGAACAACAAAAAAAATTGTCGAATTGGTTCAGCCGTTTTAGCAAAACAACATTTTTATTTATTTTTGTGAATTGATTGAATGAATAGAATAGAATAACGTTTATTGTCACCAGTATCATAGCTAGTAGTAGTGGTTTGAATGATTAATAATGATTATGCATACGACGATGGTGCATCCTTGCCAAGAACCTATTCACTCGTGAAAGGAGTCTTCCACTCCTAGGTACATCGGGATCTTTCAGGAAACACAGATTTCTACAAAGCGACTATAACGCAAAGTAAATGTTTTTTTTTTAAATTTAAATAAATTCAAATAAACAATAAGTTTATTGCACAAGGAGATACACATTAACAGATACACAAAACATGATAGTACAAGTGGTACTCAAAATCAGGATGAACAGCTGGCTCCAGAACTAATACTTGTATCTCAGGAGCCAAAACTAGGTGCATACAGGGTCAAATTAAATTATTAAGCAAAACTCCGCAGCCGTGATGGGTATCGATACCTAAACACGCAAAATAAAAATATTTAATGATTTTTTTGGGGTCAATGACCGCTGGTTGTTGTTACTTGACGAGTGAGTTGATAAAATCTGTTTTATCACGTTGAGATATCGATACCGACCACGTCTGTGAAGTTTACACAAAACAAAACATCATCAAATTAATTTCGTTTTGTAACCGACGAAAAAAAAGAAGGAGGTCCTCAATTCGACACGTTTTGTTTTTATGTATGACCACGCATAACTTTTTACAGTGTCCGGTTTGAAAATATTTTGTTTTATACGAGACGGCAAAAACCTCAAAGTTGGTCCCATATAAAATTGATTTACTTTGCTTGGGTTATTTTTGAGTTAGCTTCAATAATAAGTATTTTTTCCCCACTTTTATATGGATGATGTTCTAGTTTGTTTTGCAGGTAGTGGTATTAGAATGTGTGTGGGGTAGCTACCACAACTAAAAAGTGAAAAATAAAAACTTTTTTACAAAAAAATACAACCGACTTCCAAAAACACTACAAAGTGAAAAATAAATTTACATTTCGGAAGTCGGCGGCAAAAAACGAAAATAAATTTAACCAGACACCGACTTCCGAAATTAAATTTATTTTTCACTTTGTAGTGTTGTTTTTGGAAGTCGGTTGTATTTTTTTATAAAAAAGTTTTTAAGTTTTATCATGTTCAGAATATATATCCACCACGTCTGTGGAATTTCGCTAGCTAATTTAATTTCAACCCGGATAGGAGGAATATCCTAACTAATATTATTGTGTGTTTATTGGTTCGTTTGTTTGTTTCTAACGCTTCCACGCTTAAACTACTGAACGGCTTTTGATGAAATTTGGCACACAGATAGTTTATAACCAGGATTAACACATACAATACTTTTTAACCCGATATTCCTACGGGTTCGAGACTTACGCAGGTGAAAAACCGTGGGGCGCTGCTAGTAGTTCACAATTACAAACTCTATTTATCAAAACATAATTACTGTCACCTCTCTTATCAAATCTATGTCTGAACTGCTCTGAGAGGTTTCTTCACAGCTTATTGCAGTGGCGAGACTGGTTATTAATAAACTTATTTTAATGACTTATTAGTCTGTCACTGGCAATGCAATAATTTGAATACCAATATGCTAATTATGTGTGGCACAAGAGTTTTAACACTTGTGCTCGTGGCTAAGTAATAACAGCCGCACGGGTCGATCCATCAGGTTAAGCTACGCTTGCCGGGGTTGTATCTTTACATACCGAGACTCCTCCGTACCTCGGAAAGCACGTTAAGCCTTTAGTCCCGGCTGTCATTCGTGGAGCTTTGACAGTCGTTACAAGTCGTCAGAAGCCCGAAAGTCTGACAACCAGTCTTACCAAGGGGTATCGTATTACTCAGTTACTGGGTTGTGGAGGTCAGATACGCAATCACTCCATATAAAATACTGCTATTCAGCTGCATCCGGTTAGACTGGCAGCCGACCCCAACATAGTTAGGAAAAGCCTAGGCAGAATGAATGACTTATTAGTCTGTCACTGGCAATGCAATAACTTGAATACCAATATACTAATTATGTGTGGCACAAGAGTTCTAACACACTTAGTTTCTGTTGTAGTAATTGCAGTGAACTGCGAAAGATTGGATGTCGGTTGCTCAAATACGCTGTTAAGGCCCTATGATCTGCCGCCGGGGTCGCGGGTTGTTCGAAAGAGATACCGTGGCCCTGGCACAGGCAACTGAAGGAACACGGGTGGGTTTTATTCAGTAAAAGTCTGACACGCCCTCCCGCTCCGCCCAGAGCGGGAGAAGTCATTTGATGATTTCCCATCCACAAAACAAAAAAGGCCATATGATCTGGCGCTCGAGCCGCTGAACTGAAGTAGTCTCGCGAGTGGATGCCTCGCCATTTGGTAGGTATTTAAACATAGTAATTATTTTAATCATTTTATCACGACAAACTCAGCGAATTGCGCTAAACAATCTTAATACCTTTTTATTTATATAAAAAAAAACTAGCCGTTGCCCGCGGCTTCGCCCGCGTGGATGTCTGAAATTATCCCACGGGAACCTACTATCGGGATAAAAAGTATCCTATGTGTTAATCCAGGTTATAAACTATCTGTTTGCCAAATTTCATCCAAATCCGTTCAGCAGTTTTTGCGTGTTTGAGTAACAAACATCCAAACATCTTGACAAACTCACATTTATAATAAGAGTATTAGTAGGACAAGAAAAAAAACGTCTGTTTTGAAGCTATGAAATGATTAAATTTTACGAAATGGTGTAGCTTTGGGATTTTTTTCTATCCCGCAAAGTAAATCTAATCGTGTTATTAAAAGCGATTGGCTAACCGCCAGATCCTTAAATAAGATATATAATTTTTTCAGAAGTTTATAACACAGTTTTTCCCATGGATTCAAAAAACTAGTAAGCGAGGTCTCTGTCGGATCATAGTGCTTTAACTTAGTAGCTACCAGCGACTCGTAAAAGCTTCGACCGGTTGATTGATTAAACATATCTCAGTTTATACCTCATCATCACCTGTCTAGCCTTTTCCCAGCTATGTTGTTGTCGGCTTCCTGTCTAACCGGATGCAGCTGAATACCATTTTTTTACATGGAGCGACTGCCTATCTGACCTCCATAACCCAGTAACTGGGTAATACGATACCCCTTGGTAAGACTCGGGCTTCTGGCGACCCGTAACAACTGTCAAAGATCCACGAATAACAGCCGGGACCCTTTCCGAGGCACGGAGGAGTCTCGGTATGTAAAGATGGTCACCTATCTGACCAACCCCGGCAAGCGTAGCTTAACCTGATGGATCGACCCGTGCGGCTGTTATTACTTAGCCACGAGCTCCTCACAGTTTCAATCAATGTAAGTGTTAATTAAATAAATAAATTGTTTTAACACATTATTGCTAATTCAGCTCCTAATACATATTTCTTGATTTTACATTTTTTTTTTTCAAGATTTCAATACGCATTGCGCTTTGCTTGTAGAGTAGGTATTTTCATTAGGGAATTAGGCAGCGAGGACAACGTTTTTTTTTTTTATTTGCAATATATCCATAAGCAAGACAAGTTGTACTTCGAAAAAACTTTTTTACAAAAAAATACAACCGACTTCCAAAAACAACACTACAAAGTGAAAAATAACTTTAATTTCGGAAGTCGGTGTCTAGTTAAATATATTTTCGTTTTTTGCCACCGACTTCCGAAATTAAAGTTATTTTTCACTTTGTAGTGTTGTTTTTGGAAGTCGGTTGTATTTTTTTGTAAAAAAGTTTTTATTTTTCACTTTTTACTTGTGTACCTACCCTACACAAATTCAAATACCACTACCTGCAAAACAAAGTAGAACATCATCCATATAAAAGTGGGGAAAAAATACGTATTATTGAAGCTAACTCAAAAACTACCAAAGCAAAGTTAATCAATTTTATATGGGACCAACTGTGATGTATACACTCTCTAACAAAACAAAAAAAAATCCAAATCGGTCCAGCCATCTTCGAGTAATCGGGGAACATACATAAAAAAAAAAAAGGTTCCGACGAATTGAAAACCTCCTCCTTTTTGAAGTCGGTTAAAAAGAATACATATTTTTGTGCTACGAAAAACAAAACCTATGGCAATATTCTTATTTGTAGGTACTAGGTATTTGACAAACCGTGTATTGTGTACTGTTAGTCATCAGAGCAGTAAAACCAAACAAGTACCGAGGTACCTACTTAAGGCGAAACCAAAATAAAATGGAGGATTTTTCGCAACCATTTATTTCACTATTACAGCATGTATGGATTTTATTTTTGGATATATGTTTAATGACAATTAGATTAATACTCTAACTGAAGGAAAACGCGATTGGTTTAAATTTCCTCTATAGAATTTAATTCCGAAAAGACCTCTACTCCTCCCTCTCTCCTCTCTCCTCTAAGGTTGGACCGTCGGGCGTCAAGCGTGAGTCGATCTTTACACCTTATTGACGGTTTTTGTTTTTTTCTTTTCAAGTATTCTAGTATTTGTATTTTATTTTATTTGATTTTATTCCCCTTGCTATTTTTAATTGATATCCGTGGGTATGTCCGTGGCATCACACAGGCCCTATCAGAATACCAGCGTTGCGGTATTTATTTTTTAAATATCGCAGCTTTATGCTGAGATGGGAGCCTTTTTGGCCTCGCACAGGTCTCTTTTTTTTTTTTATTCTGATTTCTTTTTTTTGTTTTTTTGCTTTTTAATGTTTATTTTGTTACTTTTATATGCTCTTTTTTAACTGTATTTCCTGTGCGTGTCCCAAATAAAATATTTTTCTTTCTTTCTTTCTTTTCTTTCTTTTTTATATTTTTTGCTGTAATTTTAAAATCCCAAGTAATTTCATTGCAAAATTGCATTCAAAATGTGCGCATTATGTAATTAAAAAATGTGACTGAAAATAATTTTGATAGATACCTACTTAGCTTAATTTATTATTAAATGATTTATATTTGGTTTGGCGCTTTTATTTTGGTTCCAGCGCATTGTTGCGCTCTCTTTTTTTCGCATGTGGAAGTAATAAAATTAACTCTGTCACTTTCTTATTCCCGCCCAGTTCGCTTTTTACGTATCACCTTATACCTACTCATTTTAAAAATATAACCCTGCCTTTGCCGATACGCAGTCGGATAAAAAGAGGTCACAACATAATAATCAGGTAGGTATCAATGACAAAGCGCAATAGGTAAGTACTTACCTGGTACTTAGTCTAAATAATGACTAAGTACTTACATACTTATTAAAAAAAGAAACAATTTGAACATCGTGCTTACCCCTCTTCGGACACCTGTCATCCAAACATCCATCCATACACACTTTTAAACAACCACCTTAAAACATCACTCAAACATTAAGGTCAACCACAAAACAACCTAACACAAAAAAAAAAACAACAATCAACTCCTGCGCAGCAATTTAGGACACAACCAAAAACACTAAAACAGCGATATTACAATAAAACGGGACCAGTTAACAAACAACGTGTTCCGTTCCGAACACTATAACCCGACAAATGGCGTTGTCCTATAACACCATAAACAAAAAATAGAATCACGTGTTGAAATAAGGTTATAAATAAAAATGTCCTCGAAAATATTGAAACCATAGAGATATCGAGCTGCTTCGAAATATAAAAAAAAATGCAAGTGACGCTCTGGTTTTAAAACCTCGAGTGTTCTGTAATATAAAAGCACATGACATAACCTAGCAAGCATAACCTAACTTAGCCGCGTGGCGAGCACGCCGCGCTCGCCGGTATTGTTATCTCTTTCTAACTTAAGAGGACATGTTGTTGTCCCCCTCACTCGCTGCAGGGGTCCGCTCGCCGATTATGCCAAGGTTAACGAAACGGCACAATAAGAACTACGTAATTCTGGTTTATTTTAATGTATAATCCATCTACACAATATCTATAAACATATTACTATGTATACAGGTGTTAAAACAAAGTCGATTTCCGTGTATGCTATGTGACCGCTGAGATCTTATAATAATTAAGTTGCCTGACTTTAGCACAGAAGTCTCTATGTTTTTTTTGACATGTAGCCGAAGCAGGGGCAGTATTATGTTAGTCTGACGAAAATTACCACGCAATAGGCGGAGGCGAGGCGATTTTATTTTTGTTTTTCTTGAGAAGCGTCACAGTGATTATCAATGTTGCTTCATTTGGAGTAGGTAGGTAAACATACAGCGTTATTTTTAGTAGCAAAACTGAATGGTTTTGTTCAGAATCAGTAATAGAACTGATAGAAAGCTTTTTTGTACGGTGCATGACGGTAAAAGTAGTTAAAAATATTTTGATGCAGGATAGAGACTTCATGTCTCGCAATAGAAACGACTGAGAGGCGAAATATGAGACTGACATAACAACAATTTAGGTGTTTAGGGGCGATGCGCTAAGGTAGCCCGCGAAATTCAAATTTTCATACGTTTTTTTGCAATTTGCAGGTCAGTGTCAGGTTGTATTTTGATCTAAATATGATTCGCGGCCATAACTAATATGGCTTTACAGAATTATAATCATAAAAATCATCAATAAAAAAAAAACATTGAACAGGTTTAGTCCCATCTCGGCACCCCTGAAGTTATTGGGAATTTTTGTGGGAATGATAAATTCATGGGTGCCGAGATGGGAACGATCCGAAATGGGACTATACCATTTTATAAAACAATCAAATCAAAGTAATTTAGACAAATGACGTCAGTATGGTAAAAGTAATTAAAACGCAATAAGACGTCAACAATTTATTGGTCTGTATTAGTTTAGAACATAAAACACAAATTGTGTGATGGCTAACCAAAGAAATGGCCAAGGCATAAAATAGCTATGGATAAAGCAGTACCATGGCATTAACCCTTGAAGAAAAAGCAGTACCCGTGAGGAATGTTTTTAGTAAAAATATCGATGGCTATATGAGTAGGGGAGACCAACGAAACAATGGATGGAAAACTAGAAAGGGAGTAATTACCGAGATGACGACTAATGAAAAAAGGGACATGTTGCGCCGACCCCAAATAGATTGATTGATATAAGGGCAGGAGAATGATGATGAAAGCAGTACCCTTGAAAACTAACATAAAGAATGTCTACCTACACTATATTCAAAGGAAACAAAACTATATCCTAAAATTAAATAAATAAGTTCAAAAACTAAAACCACTACTGAAAAATCACGCTCGGCGCGGTCGGTCTGTAACCTATTAAATTAATATTATTTACCTCCACTTTTTCTTATTTTTAAAAAAATTACACATATTTATTTACTTAAACAATATTACTTTATACATATTTGTAATGTGCTCATAAAAACCTTTCTTTTGATACCAAACATGTCATTATTATCTCAATTTAATTTTTTCCGTGGTCAGAAATTTACGTATTATCCACCATATTAAATTTAGGAAGAATTTATATAGCCTATGTCACCCGGACCATTATTATAAATCTATTGATACCTCATTCATTAAAATCGGTTCAGTAATTCAGGCACTACGGTGGAACACGCGTAAATACATACTTATATACATACATACTTACATAGACTGCTAAAATCAAAACCCTTCTTTTTGGCCGTAGTCGGGTAACTAAGCCAACACAGTCATCTTCTCTCATGCAGAGAAGAAATGATCATCCATACTAATAGACCGAGCGGGCGTAGCGAAGGAAGCGTCTCTGCTTCAATTCAGGCAAAATTTGCTTTCGTCTGTCAGTTTGTTGCTACTCCTCTACAGGTCGTATTTTACAACCGAGCTGGACGACACTTGGTGTACAGGTTTTATGACTTTATAGATTTTTTTTGTCGTCGGGGATTTTTTATTAAAGGGCTACTGGATATCTCCGCCTCATGAGATCTAATTTCGATGATTTTTTTTTTTTTTATTTGAAAGCAGGGACCGAAACCGGTACGATCATTACCGGTATTTTTCGGTTACAACCTTTATTTTTTTTTTTTACAGGTATTTTCAAAGGTTACCTTAATTCTTAAATACTGAATACAACCTGTATTAATACCGGTTACCGAAATAAAAATTACCTCTATCTTAGGTACACGTGCCGTCGGCATACCGAGTTAATTTCTATGATGAGGGAAAAAGATAAACAAATGGTATTTTACCAATTTACAATGTAGGTACTTAATATTATCTTACTTACCATTGTTCTTTTTTTTTTTTTTTTTTTACTTCCAGCTTCAACTCGAATACCTACTCCGCAAAAAGGCGCACTAAAAACACGTAAACAGTACTGGTAGGTACAGCACGCATGACGGTCTCCCTGCTAATGTATTTTCTAATGCCAACAAATTGCCGGCATTGCGATATTCTGTTTCATTTTCGTAATCAAGGTCATTTTTAGGTAACCGGTATTAAAACGGTAACTTAAATAAAGGTAACATGTTGCTTCTTCTTGGGTTACCCAGATAGCGGTTACCTTAACCGTAGAGGTAACCAAAATTGTTCGATACCTGTAACGTAATTCATAAAGGTTTTCGGTCCCTGTTTGAAAGGTAGTTACTTTAAATTGGTCTCATAAAAATTTGGTAAAGATCTGATGAAAAAAAAAGACATGGTAAATATCCCGTTTTAATGTCATTCGTGGATCTGACAGTCGTTACGGGTCGTCAGAAGCCCGAAAGTCTGACAACCAGTCTTACCAAGGGGTATCGTATTACCCAGTTACTGGGTTGTGGAGGTCAGATAGGCAGTCGCTCTATGTAAAATAATGGTATTCAGCTGCATCCGGTTAGACTGGAAGCCGACCCCAACATGGTTGGGAAACTCAAACTCAACTCAAAGCATTTATTTCAAATAAACCAATTACAGGCACTTTTGAATTGTCAATGGGTCAGTCAGTCAGAAAGATGAAGCTAGTTGCCCATTCCAAAGCGTAGTAGATCCCTATGGAGAAGAACGGGCAAGAAACTCCACGGACACTCTTTTAAATCATAATATTTTTACAAAATATTGGTTACATCGTTCAAGTTGAAAATATACATGTGAGAACAAAAGGCTAGGCAGATTGAAAAGGCTAGGCAGATTGAAATATCCCGTTTTAAATAAATTTAGTGTTGCAAAAAAGTTTGTGCCAGCAAGGTCTACTGTTCCGCAGAACTACTAGTATTATAAATCCGAAAGCATCTCTGTCTGTCACCCGTCCACGCCTAAACCCGCTACCTTAAGTTCAGTGTTTCACGACTAACAATTCAAAATCTTACTGTACTTACACACGCGGGTTTAACAAGACCCGGACCGACAAATCCGGCTCGCACTTAGCATTATTTTTTTGCTCGACAGCGCAACGGTTGGCAGAATGCCAGAGAGTACGACCAGGTCGATGCAACTCAATAAAATGCCAAATTGAACAACTGCATTTGAAAAGCTTACATTGTTATCTGGTGCTTTGGGACGAACCAAACACTCGAACCCAAAAATATTTTTCAAGATGCTACATCCTTAATTCGTTGCATAATCAACCTATAATGATCCCACTGCTGGGACACAGTCCTCTCTGTGGGTCGTAATCCACCACGCGGGCACTGAGGATTCCACCAATTATCCAAAATTTCTGCTCTAGCAAAAGAGTAACAGTTACGAAACACGAAAATGACCGTGCAAACTGGTCTACACTTATCAACTGACCTCATCATAATCTTCCTGCAGTTGGGTCGTGGGTACGTGGGTCCGGCGCACCACGTTTTCTTCTTCCATTCTCCCCTGTCAACCGTCACGCTATCATACACTCCTTTCTCTTTCATATCATTCTTCACACAATCCATCCATCTTTTCTTTGGCCTTCCTCTCCCTCTCCACCCATCAACATTTATATTAGCAACCAACTCAACCAATCCACAAATACCAAAATTTCTATTTTAGGAATCGATTAAAGGAGCCTTTACGGATACGAAACACGAAAACGACCGTACGAACCGGTCTACGCTTATCAACTGACATATAAATATATAAGTTAGGTATATAGGTGGACGGCGATAGTCAGACCTTGACCCGCGGGTGCGGCTAATGAGATTTTAGCTATCTATTTGAATTTATTGTGGAGTTTTTATAAGATATTAAAAAATTAAGTCTAAGTTTTTAGACTAAGGAGTGATTTAGACCATCGTACTGAATAACTTTTACTATGGGACCAACTTTGAAATCGCGAATAAGAAATCAGTTGTTGCTAACGTTTAAGTTCGCATAACTCGTCAAAATGTGCCCTTCGCGCCCGTATTTTTGTATACACTCAAAGAGGGCAGCAGCCAAAAGAGTAGTTGGAGTCGAGGTGCCCCGATTCTGTTTAGCTTAAACGCATATAAACTGAGAAACAACTTCGGGCTTCTGACGAACCGTAACGACTGTCAACGATCCACAAAGGACAGCCGGGACCAACGGTTTAACGTACTTTCCGAAGCACGGAGGAGTCTTGGCATGTAAAGATAGTCACCCATCCCCGGACCAACCGTAGCTTAACCTGATCGATCGGTCCGTGCGACTATTATTACTTAGCCACAAGATCCTTTAAATAGGCACACTGACATAATGAATGAATGAATTGTATCGACCCCAGCGTGGTTTAACTAGACTCGATTACTCGAATGAACCCAAAGTTTCACACTAGCCCCTGTTGCCTCGTGTTACATGGTGCAACAGAGACCATTGTATATCAAGGAGTAGAGCGGGGGCGCGGTAATGGTAGGGAAGACGTGCTCTTAGGATATGGATAAGGATTATAGCGCCTACCGAGTATACACCGTATAGTAAGCAATGGAATTGTGGAGAGACGGATGATATACATTGGTAAAACATCAACAACTTCTTAAGGGGTCATTGTACTCGACATTATGAACAACTTTTACTATTGGACCAAACATGAAATCGCGAAATAAAATCAACTGTTCAGTACATCTACATCAAACTCGTAAAAATTTAGGGAGCAGTTTTTTTTTTTCGCGTTTTCAGGTTTGGTCCCATAAAAAAAATTTGTTCATAATGATGACCCCTTAAGAGGTTGTTGGTGTTCTACCAATAACCCTGTATATGGATGGGATCTTCTGGGAGGAGCTCGTGGCTAAGTAATAACAGCCGCACGGGTCGATCCATCAGGTTAAGCTACGGTTGCCGGGGTTGTATCTTTACATACCGAGACTCCTCCGTGCCTCGGAAAGCACGTAAAGCCGTTGGTCCCGGCTGTCATTCGTGGATCTTTGACAGTCGTTACGGGCCGTCAGAAGCCCGAAAGTCGGACAATCAGTCTTACCAAGGGGTATCGTATTACCCAGTTACTCGGTTGTGGAGGTCAGACAAGCAGTCGCTCCATGTAAAATAATGGTATTCAGCTGCATCCTGTTAGACTGGAAGCCGACCCCAACATAGTTGGGAAAGGCTAGGCAGATTGATTGATGGATGGGATCTTATAACGATGTCGCCGCCATGTTGCACGTCAACGTCACTGACATGAAATCAAAACAACATTTTTCTCCGACATTCCCTTCAGTGAACCCATGAGTATCAGAGCTTCTACTAGAACAGTACGTTGTCCTTGTCGTGTCCAACAGTGTTTCAACATGACGATACATTGTTTATTATATCGCGATCGGCGTGTAGGCAGCATTGTTCACGGAACAATGGTAAATATTATAATAACTTTAGTCTTATTGGTTCAAACTGCGTCTGAATGAAAATCATTCTTTAGTTCAGGAGATTAAACGGTCTTGGTATGTGCTTACATAAGTTTTGCACGGGGTTAAGGATTTTGCGTGACATAATTGGGCTATATTATTCTCACAGCTGGGCTTGGGACTCAGGCCACCTGTCTGTGAGAGGGCCAGTTTCTGAAAGATTGCTACGTTCATGTAGTTTTTAATCAAAATCTAATTTTGATATACAGGGTCAGGGTGTACCAGAAGGGTGTGGTCAAATTTAAGGGTGTGGTTCACACAGCAAACTGAACAACTTTCTCCATGGGAGCAACATCGTAATCGCGAAAAAAATTTCAACTGTCCCATAGAAAACTTCAATACCTACTCGACGCAAATGTATGGGTCGTCTGATTATTTTCTCGCTATTACGATGTCGGTCCCATGGGGAAAGTTGTTCAGTTTGATGATCTGAACCACACCCTTAAAGGAGACGGGGATTGGTAGGCCAAATTGTAATAAGTTGAGGTATGGTTTAAAAAAAAAGGTTATATTTTTCTATTTCCATATGCATAAAATTATCCCAATTTACCATCTGGAAAATTATGAGAAATCCAAAAATTAAAGTTTAGGTCACGATAAAATGGAATATCGATTAAATTATAATCGAATAAAGTGGAATTCAAACTATTTAAAAAAATGCTTTAACCAGACGAATAATCCAATTACCATAATTAAATCTATTAGAATTAACGTGTTAACAGTTTAAAAAAATAAAATATCTATTTAATGCGATAAATCTTAAAGTCAATTCACGTTAACTAATCGATTATTGTATATTTTTTAGCCTGTGCCATTGTATAATAATATTGTTTTAAAAACCATGATCTGTGCTGAAATGACATGACCCTGACAGTGACAGCTCTCGACCTTTACTCTGTTAGCTAAAGCTAAAGGTGTGTGTCCAAACAGAGAAACTGTTAAGTATTTGAAAATATTATAAAAGCCAATTATTTTTAAAAGAGTAACCATGGAGTACATGCTGCAATAGTGAAATAAATGGTTACGAAAAAGCTACCGCCAAATTTATTTTGGTATCGCCTTAAAAACGGTACACTCTAAACGTATTATGTAAAACACGAAACGGGACCGAGCCCTACTGCCACAATTGTACGCATTTTAACGTAACGTAACACGCAAAACAAACTTTCCAATGGCATAGGACGCTCATTCACTTCCTATTTTATTGTGTCTGAGTCTGACTGAGTTCATCAATGGATCTATCGGCTTGCCTTTTGACCTGGTGACTTTTAAACACGATAGTTTTTACATAACAGCACCACGCCAGTAATCCCCAAATGGTTAGGCAGATATACAAGGTTGATATGAGCGAGAGGCATTAAATTAAACCACATATACTATAGATGCGTAGTGTTAACTAGGAATTATTAAAAAAAAGTTTAGAAGAAAAATAAGAAAACACTTTTTTCGAACAAATAAAATAGCTTACTGATCTAATTGAAAGGAAAACATCCTTTGTAGATATTTCCACTGAAGTGCGTAACAAAACTGCAACGTCGCGTCAAAAATTCTGTCGTTTTATGGTGTATACCTATACCTTTAAACAACAGAATTTTCAACGAACATACTTAGTCAGCTGTTAGGGCAGATACGTCGTGTTTCAACAAAGAAGAAACTAAAAAATAATCCTGTGACTAAACAATAGTTTAGTCACAGGATTATTTTTTAGTTTCTTTAAGATAAATAGAAGCAATAGCTTCTATTTATCTGAATTTTAGTATAGAGACTGAAAATGATACAAAGTCTATGTGGTTTAATTTAATGCCTCTCGCTCTTAACAACCTTGTATGTAAGTAGTATAACTATAGTACACCCACATTTCAGTTATGTTAAAGTCCCAAGTAATAGGGGGCGAGCCCATTGCCATCAACCGGACACAAATCCAGACTCCGGGCTGTTACTGAGAAATTCTAGATGGAAATCCCGGAATCGAATCTACCCGGGAGTCGAGCCCAGTAGTGCTATTCTGCAAACATCTCACCGTGATAACTTAGGTGAAGTGAGTGTGTAGTGAGCTGTCACTCCAACTGATGCTAGGGTTGACACTATTGACAGCTCACTTTAAGATCACTTCACCTAAGTTTTCACGGTGAGATATTTACAGAATAGCACTACAGGACCCCGTGATCATCAGTAGCGCAATTGGCTTTCATGCACGTTAGTTTTTGGTTGATAAATTGAGGTTTACCACCACATTTTGGCATAGAAAAACCTAGCTTACGAAATCACACACGACCAAAATATTTCACGTCTGGCAGGTTTTTAAATGGTCTGGACAGACAAATAAATGTCACCGGATTCGAGTGGCGAAGGCCGATTGTGATAACTGAATGGAATTTATTAAAAAAAAAAAAATGTTTTATTTCAACATACCTAGAGTTTATTTTATGATTTTCAGTAGAAGCGCACCTCGCATTGTAGGATTCCCATAATAATGAGTCACTGTCTATTGAAAATGTATAGCTTGACTCGACATGTGTGTCGTCTTGAACTGGCAAAGAGTATTTAGCTGTAGTTACCCAATTAACACACTTAATAATTAAAAATATCTTCCGTAATAAATGTGTAGGCCGTGTAGTCTTTCGGTTTGTAATTTTCTCTCTATTTGAATCAATCAATCTATAGCCTTTTCCCAACTAATTTGGGGTCGGCTGAATACCAGTATTTTTACATGGAGCGACTGCCTATCTGACCTCCACAACCCATTAACTGGGTAATGCGATACCCCTTGGTAAGACTGGTTGTCAGAATTTCGGGCTTCTGACGACCCGTAACGACTGTCAAAGATCCACGAATGACAGCCGGGAGCAACGGCTTAACGTGCTTTCCGAGGCACGGAGGAGTCTCGGTATGTAAAGATACAACCCCGGCAAGCGTAGCTTAACCTGATGGATCGACCCGTGCGGCTGTTATTACTTAGCCACGAGCTCCTCTCTCCTCCTTTCTCTCTATTTGAATGTTTGCATATAGATGTTCGCAAATATAAAATCATTATAGTAATTACTAAGCCTGATTGCATTTAGTTATAATTCTCAATGTTTATGAAGAATTTTGGCTCCTGAGATACAAGTATATTTTTACTTAGCTCAGGAGCCAGCTTTATGTGTTTCTCCTTGCACAATAAACTTATTTTTTATTATTTTATTTATTTCACTTAAGGGAGATGCGCTAAGGTAGCCCGCGAAATTCAAATTTTCTTACGTTTTTTGCAATTTGCAGGTCAGTGTCAGGTTGTATGTTGATTTAAATACGATTCGCGGCCGTAACTAATACGGCTTTACAGAATTATAATCATTAGAATCAGCAATATAACTCCGTAAGTAAGGATTGACCTCAAATCTAGCGATTTCATGAAATCATGAGGTTTGAGGTCAATTCTAACTTATGGAGTTGTATTGCTGATTCTAATGATTATAATTCTGTAAAGCCATATTAGCTACGGCCGCGAATCATATTTTTAACCGACGAAAAAAAGGAGGAGGTTCTCAATTCAACACGTTTTTTATATTATTCTTTTTTATGTATGACCACGCATAACTTTATACAGAGTCGTCCGATTTGAAAAAAAAATGTTTTATTTGAGAGGGTAACATCAAAGTTGGTCCCATATAAAATTGATTAACTTTGCTTGGGTAGTTTTTGAGTTAGCTTCAATAATACGTATTTTTCCCCACTTTTATATGGATGATGTTCTAGTTTGTTTTGCAGGTCACTATTAGAATTTGTGTGGGGTTGGTACCACAACTAAAAAGTGAAAAATAACTTTAATTTCGGAAGTCGGTGTCAAGAACGAAAATACATTTAACCAGACACCGACTTCCGAAATTAAAGTTATTTTTCACTTTGTAGTGTTGGTTTTGGAAGTCGGTTGTATTTTATTGTAAAAAAGTTTTTATAATCAATCATACGTTAACCAAGTTCAATTCTAGCAACAACCTTTGCAGGCTCCCTCCGAACCAAGTCGCGGTTGTTTTAGATTTATAATTAGGTTGTTGTTAGGTTGTTTGTTAAAGTTATTGTTGTGTTTTTATTGTTCATTTTATATTGTAGGTACCCGAGAATAATAATTAATGTGTCTCTATGACTATAGTTTTAAGTCTTCTATATTGTTATATAGAGTATAGGTATGTAGTTTATAAGTTAGGCTTTATGCCCATGTGCACATACTATTGTAAATATTCGTATGCCGCTTTTAGCGGCGGATGTGTCCTGAACACAATTATTTTATATACCAACTTTGTTGCTACCATATCCGACGAATAAATGTCTTTGTCTTTGTCTTTGTCTTTAAATAGCAAAACATCTTGTTTATTTGTAGCAGTAACGATTTTTCCGTATTTATGGTTTGCCTGACGTACGCACTCACTTTTCTATTCACTTATTATAAAACACCAAAATTATCGTTTCAGGAGCCATCACCAAACTCAGAGGACAAGTTTTTTTCTTAAAAAAAAACTAAGTTAATAAATAGGTACTTTATTTATTTACTATAGATAAAGATATTCCTATCGCGTGCTGCGTAGCAACAACTGCAATAAAACTATCTCGCTCTTACTTAGAACTTACATGTAGTGCTGTCTCGCTTACACCGACCACGCGAATGCGAAGTATCGAATCGTGCACATTTTTATTTACTTACTTTTATAACATGCGAATGATGAAAAATCTCGTTCAAGTTTTTTGATTGGAGTAATATCATTGGCAAAGTAAGATGTGTTAAGGTTAACATTCGCAATTCACAAAAACAGGTTTTGTTAGTCAATTTTTGACCTCCAAAGTGATATTAATTAAGTATTATGTAAAGAGTCTATCTGAATTTTAATGTAGAGGCCTTGCTGAGAGCCTAAGGCCCCATTTGCAACTTAAATCACATTATTAAGGCGAGTATAGCTGCCAACAGCGCCACCGTTGAGAAAAAAAATTAATAAGTTAGGAGATATGGAACATTTTGAAATTTCCTATGCACACATTTTATCTATTTTTACTGCTATAACTTCGAACCTAGGAGGTATAGTGTTGATTTTTTTGATTCCGGAATTGATAAATTGTAAAGTAGGTTCCCAAACTGTCATAGCAAACGTCAGGATAAGTAATGTTAATAAAAACTTTTTTACAAAAAAATACAACCGACTTCCAAAAACAACACTACAAAGTGAAAAATAACTTTAATTTCGGAAGTCGGTGTCTAGTTAAATGTATTTTCGTTTTTTGCCAACGACTTCCGAAATTAAAGTTATTTTTCACTTTGTACTGTTGTTTTTGGAAGTCGGTTGTAATTTTTTGTAAAAAAAAAAATATTTTTCACTTTTTAGTTGTGGTACCTACCCCACACAAATTCTAATACCACTATCTGCAAAACAAACTAGAACATCATCCATATAAAAGTGGGGAAAAAATACGTATTATTGAAGCTAACTCAAAAACTACCGAAGCAAAGTTAATCAATTTTATATGGGACCAACTGTGATGTATACCCTCTCGAATAAATCAAAAAAAAAATCCAAATCGGTCCAGCCATCTTTGAGTAATCGGGGGAAAGGTTCTGACGAATTGAGAACCTCCTCCTTTTTGAAGTCGGTTAAAAATTACCAAGTTTTGTTGTTTTAAAGAAAGCTTTTGAAACCAGGCAGAAAGTAACTACATCAACTAAAAGCATGATTACCTTGAAGGAACTGTAGCAATGTTCATGTTTAAAACTTTAAAGATCACGGTAGTTCACTAACCTACCGGCGACCTTTAAAACAAATTTTCTCAATATTGAAATTCCATAATTTCATATTAAGAGGATACATCGAAGTATGGTTTAGCTCGGGGTGTAAGTGAAATGGCGTTATGGCTGTCTAGTTTGGCGCGCGAGAGAAGACTCACGCGCACCAGAACTAAAGACAAAATGCTATATTTAAATACATTTTTAGCTTAGTAAGTTCTTAACCTATTTAAACACCTTCGATTAAAAGCAAATTTTACTGCACAATAAGGAACTGTTTACGTATAATCGTATCATACAGAAATTAGACGGTGCTACTGTGTCATGTTTCGGTTTTACTTAGTACAGCAGTAGACAATATAGTCAAACAACACATAAGGAAAATTCAAATGATTTAACCATATACATTTGATTTTTTTAAAAACACAAATTTTATCGATGTAGGTATCCCCTTAGTTAAAGATCGCTTTCACTGAAGTGTTTTAGTAACGCGCGATATGGCTGCTTAGATTTTTGTTAAAAAAAATTGCCATGGCGTGGAAAACAGGAAAATTACATACTGGCTTTTGCTAAGTAATACAACGAGTAAATATCATGATCAGCCTACAAAGTTCCCACAGCTGGGACACAGGGCTCCTCTCTGCAAAAGGGAAAGGAGGTCATAATCCATCACGCGGGCCCAGTGCGGGTTGATGTCACACGTCTTCGCGTTTTTCCATTTTGAGAGCAGAGGTGAAGTAATAATTTACACTATGCCTGTCTAGGTTCAAACCTACGACCCTCGTAACACGCGGCCGTTTCCACTGGGCCATCGCTGCTCTCGGTAGCTATATACTCCATTTGCAATAAGATTAGACATTTCAACAAACCTTTTTTACAGTCCGTTCAACCAATTTTGACTTCTATTCCGTAGGCTTAAGGATGGCATTAAAGGCAAAAAAGTGGTGACAATACCAACTGTTTACTGCAGCTGTTCCGTATCTATAAAAAAGGCACAAAAATCACGTCTGTTGTATGGGGCCCCCTTAAATATTTGTTTTATTTTAATTTAATTATTTATTTTTAAAGTGAATTATAACTAAATATTCTGTGAATATTTCAAGCGTCTACCTGTTGTCGTTATCAATATCGAGCAAAAACGAGCAAAAAAAAAAACACGTTTGTTGTATGGGAGCCCCCCTTAAATATTTATTTTATTCTGTTTTTTAATATTTGTTGTTATAGCGGCAATAGAAATACATCATCTGTGAAAATTTCAACTGTCTAACTATCACGGTTCATGAGATACAGCCTGGTGACAGACGGACGGACGCGGAGTCTTAGTAATCGGGTCCCGTATTACCCTTTGGGTACGGAACCCTAAAAACGATCTACGATCAATCACCGATGAATAAAAAGTCAATAATCCATTACAATACCACGAAATCGCGTGCGCCGCATGCGTTGCGATACAGTTCGCGCCAAACCTTATTTCTCATACCCACTTGAGGTCAGTATCCATTTAAAACACTATTAGTGTATTGCGTAAGAGGAGCTCGTGGCTAAGTAATAACAGCCGCACGGGTCGATCCATCAGGTTAAACTGACCATCTTTACATACCGAGACTGCTCCGTGCCTCGGAAAGCACGTTAACCCGTTGCTCCCGGCTGTCATTTGTGAATCTTTGACAGTCGTTACGGGTCGTCAGAAGCCCGAAAGCCTGACAATCAGTCTTACCAAGGGGTATTGTATTACCCAGTTAATGGGTTGTGGAGGTCAGATAGGCAGTCGCTCCATGTATAATACTGGTATTCAGCTGCATCCGGTTAGACTGGAAGCCCACCCAACATAGTTGGGAAAAGGCTAGGCAGATTGATTGGTGTATTGCGTAAACCGTATTACCTATAAAACGTGATCAATTTAACACAAATCTTACACAATTATGAGAGTTGTGAAAAACTTTAAAACCTGTTGAACTTGGGTATAAAGAACTTTTAAGTTATGAAAGTGGAATAAAATGAAATAATCAACCGGTTTTAATTAAATTGGTGGAGAAGAGCTGTTACTATGGTGCTTGTCTGCAGTAAAATCGACAAAACATCGATATTTATTTATCACTTACTAGCACTTCCCGCGCGGCTTCGACCGCGTGGATGTCGGAAAATATCCCACGGGAACATAGAAATATAAAAAACTATGCACGTGAACATGCTACCGGGAAATCCTTCCTTATTCCTTGTCTACATTATAAAGGGAACCTCTGTGCAAAATTTCAGCTTTCTAGGTCCAAGGGTTTGGGCTGGGCGTTGATGAGTCTGACCGCGTGGATGTCGGAAAATATCCCACGGGAACATAGAAATATAAAAAACTATGCACGTGAACATGCTACCGGGAAATCCTTCCTTATTCCTTGTCTACATTATAAAGGGAACCTCTGTGCAAAATTTCAGCTTTCTAGGTCCAAGGGTTTGGGCTGGGCGTTGATGAGTCTGTCAGTCAGGACTTCTCTTTTTATTTATATACATAGACTCTGCCTAGCCTTTTCCCAATTAGGTATGTTGGGGTCGACTTCCAGTCTAACCGGATGCCGCTGAATACCAGTATTTTACATGGCCTGCCTGCTGACTGACTGCCTATCTGACCTACACAACCCGGTATCTGGGTAACACGATATAACTTGGTAAGACTGGTTGTCAGACTTTCGGGCTTCTGACGACCCGTAACAACTGTCAAAGATCCACGAATGACAGCCGGGACCAACGGCTTAACGTGCTTTCCGAGGCACGGGGACTCGATATGTAATGGATGGTCATCCATCCACGGACCGACCTCGGCAAGCGTAGCTTAACCTGCGATCAACCCGTACGGCTGTTATCATTTACCCACAAACCCCTCACGAAAATGTACTCAACTCGTAACGAAAACTACTAAAGAACTCGTGACATAAAAATATATACGCGACTTATTGAGAACCTCCTTTTTTGAAGTGGTTAAAAATTAGACGACTACAAAGACTAGCCCGCTTTATAATACAAACAGCTGATAATAATTACAACGGTAGCTAGCATCATCAGCCTATAATGTTCCCACTGCTGGGACACAGGCCTCCTCTCTTCAGGAGGGAGTGGCCTTTAATCCACCACGCGAGCTCAGTGCGGGCTGGTAGACGTCACATGTCTTCAAATTTCTGGTTCTAGGACATGCCGGTTTCCTCACGATGTTTTCCTTCACCGTTTTGAGAGCAGTGATGATGAAATAATTTACACAAAGTAAAGCGCCTGTCTGGGTTCGAACCTGCGACCTGCGACTCGTAAGTCAGGGCCGTTTCCACTGGGCCATCACTGCTCTCTAGTAGCTAGTAGTAAATATACTGTATGTACACAAACATATATTTACAACACATACAACATACAACATATATTTACTCTATAAGTGACAATAACGATTATAGTTGGCTTGGTAGCTTGCCAGATCTAAATTTGTTAATCGTCTAGACAACAGTTGTCATGGACAGACATCTTTTTCTAGTTAATACCTCAGTTGGTACATAGTGTGGTTTAAAATGTACCTGCTTAAGGGGATACATCGATAAATTTTGTATTTTTAAAATTCCTATAAAACCAAATATATATGGTTAAATCATTTGAATTTTCCATATTATGTTTATTTGACTTTATTGTCTGTTTATTGTCTTGTATTGTCAAGTAGGTACCTGTTTACCTCATAAAAAGGAATATCGCGAGAAGACCCGTTCTCAATGTTGTTTTATAATGTGTACAAATCGCGAAAATTTAAAAAGTTTTATTGTCTACTGTTCTACTAAAACCAAAACATGTTTGTTTTTTTTTTTTTGATAGAAAAAAAAATCTAAAAGAGTACCGTCTATTTTCTGTTTTATACGATTATACGTAAACAGTTCCTTACTGTGCAGTAAAATTTGCTTTAAATCGAAGGTATTTAAATATGTTAAGGACTTACTAAGCTACAAATTGATTTAAGTATAGCATTTTGTCATTAATCTACATTTAAACATTCCGGTGCGCGTGAGTCTTCTATCTCGTGTCAAACTAGACAGACAGCCATAACGCAATTTCACTTACACACCAGCTAAATCACGCTTCGATATATCCTCTTAAGGCAAGATAATTTTTTGATACAAAAATTCTACAACATCTGACTAAAAATGTGAGCATAGGAAATTTCAAAATGTTCCAGACTATCTCCAGACATGTATTTTTTTTCTCAATGGTGGCGGCTATACTCGCCTTAACTAAGGGCCTCTGAGCGGAAAAATACGTTGGAATGTCGTGCGTATCATATCTGGGAGAAACAATGAGTGTTTGCGATGTACCATCGGCAAACTTTCCGGTGAACCACTTTTCAACCTTATTGCGTTAGTAATAAGGTTGAAAAGTGGTTCACCGGAAAGTTTGCCGATGGTACGTATATGTACGCGATATGATGTCAAAATTTATGGCGGTTCTGAAGCGAGCTACAGCTGCGCAGTACCCCTTCACCGCGGTCACATGAGTGTGTACAGAGCCGCAATAAGTCAAAGTCAAAGCATTCCATTTTTGCCTCATCATCTGCCTAGCCTTTTCCCAACAATGTTGGGGTCGGCTTCCAGTCTAACCGAATGCAGCTGAATACCAGTATTTTACATGGAGCGACTGCTTATCTGACTGTCAGTTTTTCGGGCTTCTGACGATTCGCAACGACTGTCAAAGATCCACGAATCAAGCCTGGACCAATGGGGTCTTTGTATGTAAAGATAGTCACTCATCCATGGACCAACAGCGGCAGCGGCTTTTATTACTTAGCCACTAATAAAATTGAGGTTGTTCTTTACCTGCAAGACTTTCGTAAAATCTTTTCATAGAGCACATCTACCTCAAATGTCATTCTATACTAGGCCTTACATCATCTGTCACTGTCAGTCAATCAACCTGTCACGGAACTGATTTATATGTATGTATTACTAATTACATAGGTACAGACACTATTATTTGCCCAACATGGCTCAAGAGTAAATAATAAAAGCGAGGATCGTGATCTTCTAGGTCTGACTTTAAATTTTAAACGTTAAATTTTGACTATACTATCACTGGCATAATAGCTGATGTTATAAGGAGTAACTTAGGCTACTTTTATTTTAGAAAAAGAATTAGGGTTCCGCGGATAAAAAATAAATATTTATAAAATATATTTTATAAAAGCTGACATGGCTAGAAAGGGGGTCACTACCGAGATGACGAATAATAGAGAAGTATGGAAAAAAAGGACATGTTGCGCCGACCCCAAATAGATTGGGATAAGGGCAGGAGAATGATGATGATTTTATAAGAGCTCGTGGCGAAGTAATAACAGCCGCACGGGCGATCCATCAGGTTAAGCTACGCTTGCCGGGGTTGGTCCGTGGATGAGTGACCATCTTTACATACCGAGACTCCTCCGTGCCTCGGAAAGCACGTTAAGCCGTTGCTCCCGGCTGTCATTCGTGGATCTTTGACAGTCGTTACGGGTCGTCAGAAGCCCGAAAGTCTGACAACCAGTCTTACCAAGGGGTATCGTGTTACCCAGTTAATGGGTTGTGGAGGTCAGATAGGCAGTCGCTGCATGTAAAATAATGGTATTCAGCTGCATCCTGTTAGACTGGAAGCCGACCCCAACATAGCTGGGAAAAGGCTAGGCAGATTGAATTTTTATAAACAACAATAACAATTATAACATTTTTATAACAATTTTTTTTATCCATCATTCTCCTGCCCTTATCCCAATCTAGTTGCGCCGATTGGGATAAGTGCAGTAGAATGATGGATAAAAAAAATAAATTGTGAATAAAATCTGATTCAAATAGGGAAGTATTGATATCCACGCGGGCGAAGCCGCGGGCAACAGCTAGTTCATAGTAAAACAAACAATACACTACATACGTACATACTCGTATATGACGCGTATACGATTCAAGGCCGTTGCCCACATTTGCATGAGCACAAACATATCTACGAAAGATAATATTATCTTTATCTATAGCGCATAATCGTCTTATTGTAATGATAATAATAATGGTTTAAGGCGCCTAAAATGTAGGGAACAGCAGATTTTTTTTCGCGATTTCAGGTTTGGTCCCATAGTAAAAGTTGTTCGTAATGATGAGTACAATGACCCCTTGAAAAGTCGCCACTGTTTACACTTACACCCTGTATAAAAAAAAAACTACTATCAAGAAAGTGAAAATTGAATGTTATTGTGTGGAGACAAGGACCATTTCACAATTTTTATCCAGTTACAGCTAAAAACATAAGGCAAACATTATTATTAATGCAATTTGACATCTAGCTAGAAAGTCAAAGACATAACGCACCTTCGGTAAGACAACACAACTGCTCTTTTTGTGATTTTACAGGAGAGCCATTTTAAGATTTTTTTTACATTCAATACCGTATTATTCTGCTCATATCACCTTGAACTGATTGATCTTTGCATGAAGTAAGCCCTATACTTTTGAGATTCGGTGCATGTACTATGGGCCAAAGTTCCGCATGATCACCTCAAAGGCGATAATCGCATGCACGGCTCACGACTCGATCGCACAATGTTCGTTTGTCACTAGCTGCGCTCTCACAGGAATATTTTCTTAAGTGAGCATGCTTAAGTTTTGTCCATAGTACCTACTTACTTTACAGGAGTTAAATATTTTTTATTTATTATTTATGATTTTTTTAGTTAACAAAGGCGTAAAAGTGCAGTTGTGCCCTTGTCTTACCGAAGGTGCGATAAGAACATTTTAGTAGTAAAAAAAAATAATTAAAAAAACGCAGGCGCTGTCGTTGATAAAGGGAAAAAACAAAATAATTGACATACACAGTCACATGGAAAAACATGTGAAAACAGTTAAAATGTTGAAACAAAATCACAACTGATTTTACACACCGACCGGATAATTGCTTAACACACAGTAGAAATAAGTTTAATTTTGACAGTTCAACAATATCATTGCGTTATTTACTTGTTGAGCAGACAAATTTTTCGAACATTATCAAGCAATGGATTAGCAATCATCATTCCCCTGCCCTTATCCCAATCTATTTGGGGTCGGCGCAACATGTCCCTTTTTTTCCATACTTCTCTATTAGTCGTCATCTCAGTAGTCACCCCCTTTCTAGCCATGTCATCTTTCACACAATCCATCCATCGTTTCTTTGGTCTTCCCCTACTCTTATAGCCATCGACATTCATACTCAAAACTTTCCTCACTCCTCCGCATCACATGCCCATACCATGACAGCCGATTTCCGCACAACTTTTCAGTCACCGGTGCCACTTTCAAACTTCCTCTTATGTACTCATTTCTTATTCTATCCATTCGTGTAGAACCACACATCCCTCTTAGCATTCTCATCTCAGCTGCATGCAACTGCTTTTCATTCATCCCTTTTGTGGCCCAACATTCTGATCCATACAAGACAGCAGGTCTACCCATTGTTCTACAAATCTTCCCCTTCAGTACAAGGGGAATGCGGGAGTCGCAGATTGTTCCATCCATCCAAGCAATGGATTAGCAATATTCTTCAAAATCATTCTGATTGTGTGTGTTACATAATTAGTGTCCAACTACACTATGCCGAAGGTACGCGACCGAAGTTCCGCGGCTGATTCAACAACAAGGTAATTTGGCAACGTAATTTCGGTCGTAATGTGTCGTCAGTAATTCAAATACGCAAATAGGCATTACAGGCGCAATCATGCCGAACTTTGGTCGCGTACTTTCGGCATAGTGTGTTTAGACACTCAGGGTGCAGCACCCTTTTTTTTTTGTGGATTGTGAATCATCATATGACTTCTCCCGCTCTGGGCGGAGCGGAAGGGCGTGTCAGACTTTTACTGACCAAAACCCACCCGTGTTCCTTCAGTTGCCTGTGCCAGGGCCACGGTATCTCTTTCGAACAACCCGCGACCCCGGCGGCATCGGCCCTATCGGACCCCGTCACTGCTGACATCTCTTTGAGGCGCGCGTGGAACACGACGCGAATTGCGAAAAATAACCCACGGGAACAAAACCCTTCCTTATCCTACATTATAAAGGGAACCTCTGTGCAAAATTTCAGCTTTCTAGGTCCAAGGGTTTGGGCTGGGCGTTGACGTGTCAGTTAGTCAGTCAGGACTTTTTTTTTTAATATATTGAGATGTCATCAACTGAGCACATCTTTTGACACGTGAATAAAAAAACTATTTACTATCATTCTTCCAACTCAACGTTCGCTAATCACTTACGTAATACATTTGGTAAATGTATGCTGTACGTTATCTCAAGATAGCATGTTTTATATCAAGTGACAGACTGACTTACATTACTGTGAAGTTTTTTCTTGTTATCTTTTGAAATGAAAGACAAATACGTCACTGTAGAGAAATATTCATCAATGAATCGTTTATTTCTTCCTAACATAACATAACGCCTATCACGCTTGCAATCCCCAAACGGTTAGGCAAGAGTGTATGTACTAGCAGTAGGTCAAGTTACTACAAACTAAAATTTTCTTATTCGATTTTGAACTTAACCATCAATATTATAAGGTTTAAAATCATTTGGAGAAATTTGACAGTTTGGTATAACCTGGTGCTGTTGTCTGTACCTATACAACGTGCTGCTGCAATCACGACATTAACTTGACACGCGAACACGGTTCCGAAGTTATTTTAATTTCATTTTGTATATTACACCAACATTTCACCAGTTACTTTAATTACTTTAAGTCCTAAGTGGATCACTACAAGGTCAAAATTGCTTGACAAGCACGAAAGAATCACGTACTTTTCAAGCAATTTTGACCGTCTAGAAATTCGGTCATAAAGCGATCGCTATACAGGGGCAAATTAAATTAGCTAGCGAAACTCTGTAGACGTGATGTGTATCGATAAAATTAATTTGATTATTTTTTTTTTTTGGTCACTTAAAATATCAGTTTAAAAAAATTTTTTTTTGTAAACTTCTCAGGCGTGAGATGGGTTTCGATACCTCAACACTTCAAGTAACAACGCTACCAGCGGTGTTTGACCCAAAAAAAAAAAAAAATCTTTTTTGATTTTCGAGTTTCGCTAGCAAATTTTATGTTACGCTGAATGTCGAGACTGGAGCCACTGGACAGTCAGCCCCGCATGCTGACCGACTCATAACGTTTGCCACGGTGCAGCATCATCTACAATAATGGTCATGTCCCATACAAGAAATAGAATTTAAGGCCATAGACTTATTGTAAATTTTTCTGTAATCTTTAAAAAAAAAAAAAATCTTTATTTCGGACCTTGATCCATATGATGTTAGTAAAACACACTGTCTTATTATAATATAAGCTATATTAGTAAAATGTAATAAAAAAAAAAATTAATTAATTTTATGCATTTTCTGTATTTTTTTCAAATTTTTAGGCTCAGTAGTTTAAGAGGAGGTAGGATGGCCAGTTTACGTTTATTTTCTTAAATAACTTTAAAACAATTTTTTATTAAAATTATTTAAAAAATCATTCATTTTTTTCTCTCTCTTTTCTTTTTTTTTATTGCACGGAGTTTGCAAAGCTTTTTTTTTTAATTTTCTCATTTGCTCCCCAAAAGAGACCCCCATATTCAAAATTCCTTTCTTTCCGTTACACGTCCGTGTTAGGGTCACAGAAATTAATTTAAGTGTACCAAATTTTAACTTAATCGGTCCATTAGATTTGAAGCAAATAACAGACAGACACACAAGTGATCCTATAAGGGTTCCGTTTGTTCCTTTTGAGGTACGGAACCCTAAAAATGAGACCATAGATTACTCAATTTGTTTCTTAGTAACAGAATATTTAATTAGTTTATATCAATACTAGTTTACGCAATATGGAGTTGACACTTATAAGGAAAACATGTATTTTAATTAAGTCACGGATGCAAACAAAATTAAGTAACTAATGACGAAGACTTAAAAAAACATGATTCTTTCCTTATTGATCATAATTTGCAATCAAATTATATTATAATCATCAAGACATTCAGTCATTTAGGTTTTAAAACACAGCAAGAGCCTCTATTTTTGAAGCTCACTACCTGTCTTGGTTTTTACCTGGATCAACATCAAAGTACCTACATAGTCATTTGTTGATGTTCTTTTATCTTAGCAACAAGGATAACACCAAAATCAAATGCAAAATGAATCTATATATATAAAAGTGAATCCATATTTCCCTTGGTCATCGCATCACGCGTGAACGGATGGAACAATTTCGCTAATTCTTTTTTGTTGTGTTTATGATTGCAGGAGGTTCTTATGAAAAAAAAAAATTAAGAAAATTTCGCAGAAAATTGGAAAATTTCAGAAAAAACATTTTAACTTCACGCGTTTACATTAGAATATTCATTAAAAATGAATCCCTATTTCCCTTGGTCATCGCATCACGCGTGAACGGATGGAACAATTTCGCTAATTCTTTTTTTGTCGTGTTTATGATTGTCAGGAGAAGGTTCTTATGAAAGAAAAAATTAAGAAAATTTCGCAGAAAATTGGAAAATTTCAGAAGAAAAACATTTTAACTTCATTAGAATATCCATAGCCAAGATAGGACAACGTCTGTCGGGTCAGCTAGTACAAAATAAAAATCTGAATTCGCGTCCAAAATCAATCAAGTCTTCTTGAAGAATTGACTATAATATAATTAATAAATTATATTATTGTCAATAAGAGTAGGGGAAGACCAAAGAAACGATGGATGAATTATGTGAAAGATGACATGGCTAGAAAGGGGGTGACTACGAGATGACGACTGATAGAGAAGTATGGAAAAAAGGGACATGTTGCGCCGAGCCCAAATAGATTGGGATAAGGGCAGGAGAATGATGATGATGTTAAGTAATAAATTACTTTATCAAAACAATCTAATCCTAAATTTTATCATCTATACTCATCATGCTGATCCTTCTACTATTTATTATCTATTAAGTTTTTGTCAGTTCCTAATTCGAGCTAAATTCAATAAAGGATTAAATATACCCCAAGCCAATTAGCACTTTCAGAATTAGAATTTGCACCCCCCAAAAACGCCACCCTTCACCACTTCCCAAGTACTTTTAGGGTCCCGTACCTCAAAAGGAAAAAACGGAACCCTTATAGGATCACTCGTGTGTCTGTCTGTCCGTCTGTCACAGCCAATTTGCTCCGAATCTAATGGACAGATTAAGTTGAAATTTGGTACACATATGAATTTCTGTGACCCAAACAAGGACGGGTAAATTAAATAAATGAATTTTGAATATGGGGGTCACTTTTGGAGAGCAAATACGAAAATTAAAAAAAAAAAGACCGTGTGACATATCAAATGAAAGAGGGCTTGAGGGTCTAAAACATATTTTTTTATACTACTGAGCCTAAAATGTTTTCAAAAATACAGAAAATAAATCATTACCTGTATATTACAGGAAAACCTATAAAAAGTCTGTGGTCTTAAAATAACATGGTTAATCTTTCAATATTGTGAGTACAAACTTACATTTACAGTTGGAATGTATGGGAGAACTTGTCTTTCAACTACAATGTTAAGTTTGTTCTTGGGATAAATTCATCCCAACTACGGAGCCCTTATTTGTGCGTGGTCCGACACGCACTTGGCCGGTTTTTACAAAGGGGGAGCATGGTGTGATCCTTTCTTTTAGGCTAAGTAATAAATCCCTAACATGGCTACCTAACACCATAACAAAGTTTTTTTATCGGAATCTGAATAATTTTGAAGAAAATCGCTAACCCATTGCTTCATATGTTCGAAAAATTTGCCTGCTCAACAAAGTAAATAACGCAATGAATGTTGTTGAACTGTCAAAATGAAACCGATTCCGATAGTGTGTTACGCAATTTATTGCCTCGCCGTTTCCCTTCTAATTAAAAAAAAATCTAATAAAGTTCATGAATACACACACAGTTCAGGTTCGAGACACAATATTTTCAAAACCCAACTCGAAATATCAAAAACACATGATTCCTATACCCTAACATATGGAAAGACTCCATACCTCATCATCACTCTCTTGCCATATACCAATTTATTTGTGATCAGAACCGGACGTCTTCTTCTTCCATACATCTATATAAGTCTACCCCGAAGATACTCCCTCTCGAGTCATATCATCCCAAACTGAAATAGCTATAACTCCATAATAACTAAGTTTGTCAAACACTTAGCATGCTTATGCTCAACTACTTCCAGTTATAAACTAATTTCTATTCTCGCTTACTGAACGCCTGGGTTAACCCAGTGATCTGACCTTGGCATCAGTCAGTCATCTTTGCTGTATGAGTCAATATGAGCCATCCAGTATAACGACTAACCCAGTAGTGCCATTCCGTAAAGTTGACTTGAAACCTCACTCAAGTGAGCGCACACAATACGAAATAAATCATGGCGGATTCAAAACGAGACACCCGTTCGAATTTCGAAGTGTTGCTTGGAGAATAACGTTATAGATGCGGGAACCAAGTAGCTTAGGCCTTACTGCTCACACCACATGCGCGCATGCGTGAACATGCACTGTAAAACCACGACCATCCAATGCGCTATACGAAATTATAATGTTTAACACCATTCTCATCGTAGTTTCAATTTTATTAATCACACGGTTTTAACCGGCCGGACAACGATGCATTGTGCAAATACTCGCAGTACGAAAGTAATAACAATTAAAAACCGATATGTGCCACCAGAACGAATTTAAGCAATAAAAATCACGTACAAATTGTTTATTTATTCAAGTTATTATCGCACTTTTCACTTCGTTAGTTTACTTTAATCCACAGAAGAAAATCACTCGATGTCAAAGAGTTCGTTACAGAATTTCTATAGAAATTAAAAATAGAATGTTGTTTATTCGAATATTGAATTGTTTTTAAAGAATTCGCGCCGAGCGCGCGACCGCCCGAACCGACGATTGCCGAACAACTAGTAGTGAGGCGACAAGCGACATGTTGTTATGAGACGCGAATCGAATCATAACGATTATTCTCGATTGGCTGGTCGGCATTAATTTTATTTGTATTGCAGCGATTCTATTCTGAGCACAAGCACAATAATTTTAAGCGTACAAACATGTTGTTATTTGTATAAAATGTAATTATTCGATTGATGAAATAACTGAAAGTTTGATTATTCAATTATGAATTATGTGAAAGATGATAATGGCGAGAAAGGGGGTGACTACTGATGACGACTAATAGAGAAGTATGGAAGCAAAAGACATTGCGCCGACCCCAAATAAATTGGGATAAGGGCAGGAGAATGATGATTATGTCGTGAGAGACAATACAGGTATTCATCTGCTTCCGGTTTGACTGCAAGCTGAATCTGATGAATGATGATGATGATGATTTGAGTACATTAAATCGTGCAAAAAACCATATACTCGTTCCAAATCTATAAAATCTAAATACATCATCATCATCTGCTTAGCCTTTTCCCAACTATGTTGGGGTCGGCTTCCAGTCTAACCGGATGCAGCTGAATACCAGCATTTTACATGGACCGACTGCCTATCTGACCTCCACAACCCAGTAACTGGGTGATACGATACCCCTTGGTAAGACTGGTTGTCAGACTTTCGGGCTTCTGACGACCCGTAACGACTGTCAAAGATCCACGAATGACAGCCGGGACCAACGGCTTAACGTGCTTTCCGAGGCACGGAGGAGTCTCGGTATGTAAAGATGGTCAGTATGTAAACACATCAATCAGTAGGTATTTTATTTCAATAACGTACGAATCTAACGGTCATTCGTGCTGCATACATCTTCAAGGCAGACATTTGCATATGATTGCATTGTTTTTAATTATAGCCTGGCCTTATGAACTAGATCTTGAGCGTTTCCAATTTAATTTATTCGTTACATAAGCAAATATTTGTAACATAAAGGGTCTTGTGTACCTAAATGTTCTTAAAGAATACTTTCACTGTGTTTGAGATGACGATTCTTATATTTTTGGTCTTTTAGATAAATCAGTCTTATTTTCTTTTTTATTTATTTATATATAGGGTGACTGGTAATGAAACACATGATTGCGCTCATGATAACAAACAACTTTTACTATGGGAACAAACCTGAAATTATGAAAAAAAAAATCAGCTGCCCCATACATTCATGTTCGCATAACTCGTCAAAATGTAGGGAGCAGCTGATTTTTTTTCGCAATTTCAGGTTCGGTCCCTTAGTAAAAGTTGTTTGTAATCATGAGCGCAATCATGTGTTTAGGTATCGGTCACTAATTACCAGTCACCCTTTATATAATAAGCACACCAACAGCACAGAAAGAAAAAAGTGTAGCGGAATTACATAAGAATTATTTATTATAATTATTTTGTTAAGAATCGTAGTGAGTTTACAACAAAAAGTTGTTTTTTGCGACTTTTTACGGCGGATACTGCCCTCGCCCTAACTATTGAAACTATCCTAATGAGCCAATAAAAAAACCATACATGTAACTAACCAACCTAACCTAACCAAAAACCATTCCAAATGCAACCTTCCCATGCCAGACGGACCGAGATATTCCAACCATTTCCTAACCCCACCAAATACCCCGATTAACGATCCCCACCAAACTCGATTATCCCACCAACAAAAATCGATTACCTCGACAAACAACTTCAACACACAATCGATACCGCACATCACTATTTAACAACAACATACGACACGTAGCTAAATTGAAACCTGTTTTTGCGCAGCAAACCGCGGTATGGCCTTGATTCTCAGTAATTGAGAGACAGTCTTTAGCGTTTTATCCTGAAGAATTTTATACAATTTACACAACATCCCGTGATGGTGTAGGCAGATGTGTATAGGTACTCTATAATACACACACATGTTTTATCAAATTATGTTAAATTCCCATGTAATGGGGGCAAGTCTGCTGCCAACAACCTGGTACTACTGAAAAGGTCCCAATAGAAAATGCCCAAAAAACTATGCTATTCCTGCCCTGGGAATTGAACCCAGGAACTGAAGCTCAGCAGTTGCGCTTGCGACTACTAATGTATGTAAGTCTCCCCTATGAGAGCAAAGCTTATTATTTTATTTTGTTTAAAAAGACGTCCTGACTGACAGACTCATCAACGCCCAGCCCAAACCCTTGAACGTAGAAAACTGAAATTTTGCACAGAGGTTCCCTTTATAATGTAGACAAGGACTAAGGAAGGATTTCCCCGTAGTAAGCACGGCTACAGATCAAGCTATACAAATCCAGTTTACACTGACCTCTCATTGTAAGGAAATCCTATACAATGCGAGATCAGCTTATACTGGAAATGTATAGCTTGATCTGTAGCCGTGCGTACTTACATACGTTCCCGTGGCATATTTCCCCGACATAATTACGGGCGAAGCCGCGGGCAAAAGCTAGTCTGTAATATTTTTACCTTAGCCGACGTTCGCACGGACGTAAAAATATCGCGGCGGGATTTTATCGCGCACCGGATTTTCAACTCTCGTTGTTGAGCCGAGCGTTGAGAATCCAACACGGTGCATCCTAGCGCGTCAAGAATACAATCTGTTGGATTTTCAACTCTGTGTGCCAAGCAGAGCGTTGAAATTCCAGTGCGCGAAAAAAAAAAATCGCCGCGGTATTTTTACGTCTGTGCGTTCGTCGACTTACTGTTCTTCTTTTCATTTTGTTTTCCTTTTTAGAATTTATAATGTAGTCAATTTTATTTTGATTTATTTTAATGTTTCGTCCTTGTCAAACTTGTTGTACCTACCAATCTGCCTAGCCTTTTCCCAACTATGTTGGGGTCGGCTTCCAGTCTAACCGGATGCAGCTGAATATCAGTATTTTACTTGTTGTACCTACCAACCTAGGTAATAAATAATTGATGTGCACACTCAAAGTAAGCATGTTAGGATGAAATCTTGCAAGCTATAATTCTTGTCCAGTAAAACTTTCTACACTACATTTATTTGGTAGAAAAGGCCTGATACTACCTATCTGACCTCCACAACTCAGTAATACCAAGTAACACGATACCCCTTGGTAAGACTGGTGGTCAGACCCGAGACGAATTCCGTCACGACTGTCAAAGATCTATGAATGATAACTATGTTTAGGGTTCCGTAACTGAAAAGGAAAAACAACAGAACACTTATTCACTTCGTTGTCCGTATGTCTGTCTGTCAGTCTGTTCCTTTTTGCTCAGGAACGCGTAGAGGTACCAAGTTGAAATTAATATGAAATACGTAGGTCTATGGTCCCTTGGAGTTCTTAAAAAATCAAACATTTACGTCAACGAAATAAAAAAATACGGCCATTTTTGTGACATATTTTGATATTCGTAAGTAAATCAAAACCTAAAGGGTAATTCCCGTTGATCTAGAATTCTAGAATAATGAAATTTGGCAAGAAACAAGCACTTGTCAGCACAAGTAAAGGAAAAAGTCTTAAAATTGTTAATTTGTAATTTTAACACATACAATTTTTTTTTTGTGATTATAATGTCAAGTTTGTTTTTGGGACAAATTCTTTGCAACTACGGAACCCTTCATTGAGTGTGGTCCGACACACACTTGACCGGTTTTTTAAAAGTGTTTTCTGTTTTTTCGTTATCAATAAATTATACTCCTATCACTCAGCCTACATTAAAATTATATTAATAGAAAATAAAAAAGCCACTAGCTATACACAATCAATCAATCAATCTGCCTAGCCTTTTCCCAACTATGTTGGGGTCGGCTTCAAGTCTAACCGGATGCAGCTGAATACCAGTATTTTACATGGAGCGAATGCCAATCTGACCTCCACAACCCGGTAACTGGGTAATACGAAACCCCTTGGTAAGACTGGTTGTCAGACTTTCGGGCTTCTGACGACCCGTAACGACTGTCAAAGATCCACGAATGACAGCCGGGAGCAACGGCTTAACGTCCTTTCCGAGGCACGGAGGAGTCTCGATATGTAAAGATGGTCACCCATCCACGGACCAACCCCGGCAAGCGTAGCTTAACCTGATAGATCGACCCGTGCGGCTGTTATTACTTAGCCACGAGCTCCTCTCTAGCTAGCTATACACAAATTAGTTCTGATTACATGGCAAGCACGTTATTAGGAGCGTAGCATTTTTAGCTAGAAGGAAAATGGAACCGTGTTTAATTTGTTTATTAAATTATAATGTAAAGAAAAATAATCGTACAAAATTCGAGACTGTTGCTAGCTTAGGTATTTTTATTCGTTATTCGAGAAATTATGTTAAATAATAATAGCCGCACAGTCGATCGAAGGCTAAGCTACACTTGCCGAAGTCGGTCCGTGGATGGGTGACGATACATAACATATCGAGAGCGAGAACCCTCCGTGCCTTGGTCCCGGCTGACATTTGTAGATCTTTGACGGTCGTTACGGGTCGTCAGATCTAGTCAGAAGCCCTAAAGTCTGACAACCAGTAACGCGATACCCCTTGGTAAGACTACCAATTTGACCCATAACACTCAGATAGGTACGAGTAGTCACTCCATGTAAAATACCGGTATTCAGCTGCATCTGGTTAGACACTGATATAATATTCGAGAAATGTTGACTTACATGCAAGAGTTAGCCGACGTTCGCACGGACGTAAAATTATCGCGGCGGGATTTAATCGCGCACTGGCTTTTCAACTCTCGTTGTTGAGCCGAGCATTGAGAATCCAACTTAACAACAACAGAGTGCATTCTATCGCGTCGAAAAAACACACGTGTTGGGTTTTCAACTCTCGGCGCTAGCAGAGCGTTGAAAATCCAGTGCGCGAAATAAAACCGCCGCGATATTTTTACATCCGTGCGAACGTCGACTAAGGCTCCTACAAACAGGCGCGACACGCGATATATAATCGCGCGCGACACAAATGCACCGCTCGTCCTGGGACCGTACAACCCCGGTTAAGAGTTAAGTCTTTCGAAGCGGTAAGCCGTTTATGAGGTTACCTTTATCATGTGTAACTCCTTGAATGGATTTTAGCCTTGAGACCCAGTAAAAGAGTTATCCCTTCAATATGGCTAACCCATTAAATGTGTTCTATACTTGAAACCCAGTGAAAGGTTTACCCTTTCATTAAAATAACGTAAATAATGCAACGTATGCCCATCACCGAGAGATCATATTACATTGCTCCAAGTCGGAATGTTACGCTGTTATCGTTTTTAAGAGAGTTGAAGTGAAACCCTTTTGAACGGCTTAATTTAAGCCATTCAAATGGGTTACCTACACCGTATGGGTTTTTGATTAACTGCTTAGAAAAACCTATCGAAAACCCTTTCAATGGGTAACCAAAATGGTCAATGCGCGCGACACGCGGTGCCTTTATGTCGGGCGCGATTACATCGCTTGTCGCGCCTGTTTGAAGAAGCCTTTACATGTTATACCGGCCATGTTAAGGAAAGTCGTATGAATTTACAGTTAGGTATAAATGCCCAAGTAGAGGAAAACTATAGAAACAATGAATGCATTGTGTGTAAGTTGATATGGCTAGAAAAGAGTTAAAATTAATAATAATAATTATATATATAGTATATCTTATAGTAAGTGTATGTATGTGTATTATTGGTTTATTACCTATTTATGTGCTTGTATAAAGTCTATTTTAACTCGTTTCGCATGGGGTCACGGCATTATGCTGAGCGGTAGCCGTTTTGCGTACCTAGATGTGACGCATATTTTCCCCAAAACTTGCTTTTTACATTATTTATTTTATTTTGTTGTCCTTTGCGTCATGTTTACCGCAAATAAACGTATTTTCTTTCTTTTCTTTCTTTCTTTCTTCTATTTATAATTAATTAAGATATATTTTTAGCGTTCTTTTTATAAGTATTCCTCTCATACTGAGCACCTGCCATCTAATCTCTTCACCACCCTTGGTTGACTGGTAGAGAATGACTAAGGCATTAAGTCCGCCTTTGTACGTTTTAAGTGCGAAAAGTTTAAATAAATAAATAATAAAGTCGATTTTTCAATGCAAACCAATTGTTTTTAACCCCCGACGGAAACAAAGGGATGTTATAAGTTTAACTTGTGTATCTGTCTGTGGCATCGTAGCTCCCAAACGACTGAACCGATCTAGATTTTTTTTTTTTGTTTTGTTTGAAAGGTTGACTTGAACGAGAGTGTTCTTAGCTATGAATCAAGAGAATCTATTCAGCCGTTTGAAGATTATTAGCTCTTGGTCTGATCGAGTCGAAATTTGGTAAACTGTTACTTATTAGAAGAGCATAGTAGCTTTGAAATTCCAGGTGATGCTGCCATCACCTGGAATTTGCAGGATACCCAACTTCCTCACCAACTTACAACAGAGGTATCGTGTTTTGGCTCATTGGAATAGTATCAATGAATAGGTTATAGATAGATGGCAATTATGGTCTGATGGTGGAGTAGCAAGAAAAAAATGAGGGTAAAGGTGTCAGGGGTTTTATAACATAATTATAACCAATTTTACGGAAACAATCTTATTAAAAAAAAAAAAAGTCCTGTCTGACTGACTGACTCGTCAACGCCCAGCCCAAACCCTTGAACCTAGAAAGCTGAAATTTTGCACAGAGGTTCCCTTTATAATGTAGACAAGGAATATCCCAATATAAATCAAAAATCCTAAAAAATCCTTCCTTATTAGGAAGGATTTTTGTTCGCGTGGGATATTTGCCGACATCCACGAGGGCGAAGCCGCGCGGGAAGTGCTAGTTAAATAATAATAATAATTTTGTATGGATAATAAGTTAGAAATAAAATTATGTATATACCAATTTCACTAAATAATGCATGAAATCAATTCAACATAGGCTAAAAGAATGTTAGAAAAATAACATTTTTCAAATTGGATTTACCATTTTAATTGGTGAAAAATAAATTATTTTAATAATAAATTTACTTTAAAAAAAAGTAAAAACCGACTTCAAAACCAAAAACGAATAAAATAACTATCATAAAACACGTAACAGCTTCTGAAGTCGGTGTCAAGCTAAAGTGCATTGAAGAATTGAAGAAACCGACTTCAGAAGCTGTCAAGTGTTTTATCAAAGTTATTTTATTCGTTTTTGATTTTGAAGTCAGTTTTTACGTTTTTTAAAGTAAATTTATTTTTCCATTTTTAGTTGAATACCTATACAATTACAGAAGTAGGTAAGCCCAAATCGAGAGAAAAGAAGAATCGTGAAAATCCGCTTAGTAAAGCCGGAGATACAGTGTATTTATGCATATAACTTCGTACATAAGAATAATTACATAATGTATTATATACTAAAACCTTCCTGATAGTATGTTGATCACGTTAGTGAAACAATCAGCAAAATTAGTTCATTAGTTTTTGAGAAAATCGCAGACAAACATACATACATACGGGTCGAATACAGAACCTCCTTTTTTGAAGTCGGTTAAAAAGATTAATTTTTCGGTTTATTTTTAATTTTTTACAAAATATCTTAATAAATGTGAATGGAAATGTCGGGAGGGACGCCCTAGAACGACATAAATAGTGACCTTATCGTTCTTCAGAAAGGTCAGGTGCGTAGAACTCGCAAGACTCGCAAACGGTGTGCGTGTATGACTATAATCTAGTCACACACATCTAGTCGCTCGATGGAACGTAAACGAAGCAAAAGGAGTATGCCAGGTCGTAGCAGTTGGCGTTCTGTAGTTTCTGCCTACCCCCATGGGAAGAAGTCGTGAGAATATAAGGTCCCATTAATATAGGTGGACAAATTTTAACACAGCGTTCAGTACGTCTAACCAAAGATATCCAAGCAAAAAAAAAACACAGATTAAAGTGATTTTATTTTGACCTATAATAAACAAAACGCGGCGGGCGCGGGCGGTGACGTGGTCACGTGCGCCTGCACATCTGTAGTATCAGAATTATGAGATAACAAATACATGTATGTGTTTATGCATTGGGTAACCAACATTTTTAGTGTACTTTCGCTAGCAGTTTTTTTTTTCTTTTAAGTATCCTTATTTTGGTGATCTGAATTATTTCTAAAAGTTTGTCCATCAATTTTAATGGAACCATATTATGTATCTAACGATTTTTTTTTACGTAAAATTCTCTGCCTTTCTTTACACATAAAGTATTGTAAGAATGTATATTAAAATTGCCACACCACTATAAAAAATCTTGCTAAATAAATTAATTCGTCACCGTAAAATTCCACGTATAATAATTTTATTGGTTACCGTTCATTATAACAACGATAAATTAAACTGCATTTCTTCCGTCCGACCTTGATAAACAAAAGTGCCACCAGAGGGCCTCGCCAAAGAAACATTCGATTAGCGATGACGCTAGTAGAAAAGCTATCGATATGTCAGGTGATCATGTCAATGTCACTTTGTAGCTGGAGCGATTGTAGAAATAGAATAGCTACGAAGCGAATGCCTTTTGTCCTAGGCCCTCAGGTTATATGACAGTAAGCCAGGCCGAACACCTGTGCAGCAAGCAGCAGGCATACAGCAAATGCTCGAGGAAGTGTACGTATTTACGCCGCAAATCGTTCAAATGCCAAATGTTGAGAAGCAAAATAGTATAGTCTGTTATAAACAAAACTAAGAACGGGTCTTCTCGCGATATTCCTTTTTACGAGGAAACAGGTACCTACTTTGTTTCCCGACGTTCCGACCGCCTTGCAGCGATCGTGGTCACGGGAGGACTGATGACAGCTCAGCGACATCTTCATACAGTGCAGGTATTGGCATCTACCCTCACTTGGTCTTCACAATTTTTCAAATGCAAGCAACGCCGGTCGTCCGACGAGGTCCGCCAGTGCGTAGACGTCATTAGTGTTGTGTGTAGAAGTACCGACAGTGACAATAATAAAAATTGTGAAGACCAAGTGAGGGTAGATGCCAATACCCGCACTTTACAAAGACGTCGCTGAGCTGTCATCAGTCCTCCCGTGACCACGATCGCTGCAAGGCGGTCGAAACGTCGGGAAACAAGTAGGTACCTGTTTACCTCGTAAAAAGGAATGTCGCGAGAAAACCCGTTCTTAGTGTTGTTTATAATGTGTGCAAATCGCGAAAGTTTAAAAAGTTTAGTATAGTCTGTTGTACCTTTGCTGCTCAGATTTGCGGCCTGGGTAAAAGTACCTAGGAACTGGGTTATTTATATTATGCACTAGCTTTTGGTCGCAGCTACCACGTGGAGGTCGGAAATAATCCCACAGAAACGTACTACCACTCCTAGTCGGCATGATTTTTCCGACATCTTCAACAATCATCGTCATATAAAAAACCTTAATGAATTATACATCTAAACTATCCTCATGAATCATTCCGTCCATTGGAGAAAACCGTATGAAAATCCGTACAGTAGTTTTTGAAATCAACGCGAACATACATACAGACGCGGCGGCGGACTTTGTTTTATAATTATGTAGTGATTTGATTCAAATCAAGCAGGCGGCCCTCCTGATTGTAGCTGGTCCTCGCCGCCTATGGACATCAGTAATACCAGAAGCATCGCTGGTGAGTTGACATCCCACAGTCGAAGCTGGAATATCTCTTTTGCATGTGCAACACAGCTACGCTTGGCGACAGAAATATGTCATGTCGGTAGTACTTCTTGAGACGAGCTCCTTCACAAAGGGCTCTAAGCTCAGGTTCGCATGGTCGATTTCTTGCCGCGTGAGATTTTTTTCGCACAGAGGATTTTGGGCGTTTTGATCAACACCCGAGAGTTGAAAATCCAGTGCGTAATAAAATCCCGCCGCGATATTATTACGTCCCTGGAATCGTGGGCTTATAAGCATCCCAAGCCCGACCCAATTTTGGTGTCAGTGGCCAATCTCAACGGAGATTAGCCAACAAGTACAATACGCGCCACGAAAGATGAGGCTTGACATACCACGTGGTTTGATTTGCGCAGTAGGTGATATTAGGTCTCTTTAGCGGTATGAGGCCTGAGCGCGGGACGGGACTGGGCGTCATCGGGGCGGCGGAAAGAGCGCGTGAGGCGCGGTCGAGCCTCATCTTTCGTGGCGCGATGTATAAGCAAAAGGTATTATAGTGCGCAAGTGTGTGCGCAAACAGGTGCACTCTCTCCTCACTGTCATAGTCTGATGGGACGACAATCCGACAAGACTGGGGAGATCAGGCGCCGGACCGATGACTGTACGTGCTTTCCAAGGCACGGGGGCGTCACACCACCAACTTCTAAACTACGGGCTGCTCACAAAAAGCTCTACTAGAACATTATAGATATAAATCTTACCTTTTGATTAATTTTCGCATACTTCGGGGCCTTGACGATAGCTGGTTTCGGGGGCGGAGGCACCGTCACAACCGGAGCCGGTTCTGCGAAAGAAAAATAATTTTAGTGGTTTGAAGAAACCCGCGTAGAAAATATCAGCATTAGCTGTAGGGATTGCGTCAAGTCTAACAAGTTTTGGTTATATATCAATCAAACTGCCTAGCCTCGGTAGGCTTATTACCCAGAGTGCGCCCCACCCACGTACATTTCACTATAAAAAAATCAATCCGCCTAGCCTTTTCTCAACTATGTTGAGGAGTCGGCTTCCAGTCTAACCGGATGCAGCTGAATACTAGTATTTTACATGGAGCGACTGCCTATCTAACCTCCACAACCCAGTAACTGGGTAATACGATACCGCTTGGTTGGGCAATAAGCCTCGGTAGGCTTATTGCCCAGTGCGCCCCACCCACGTACATTTAACTATCAAAAAATCAATCCGCCTAACCTTTTCTCAACTATGTTGGGGTCGGCTTCCAGTCTAACCGGATGCAGCTGAATACTAGTATTTTACATGGAGCGACTGCCTATCTGACCTCCACAACCCAGTAACGATACCCTTTGGTAAGACTGGTTGTCAAAACTTTCGAGCTTCTGACGACCCGAACGACTGTCAAAGCTCCACGAACAACAGCCGGGACCAACGGCTTAACATCTCGGTATGTAAAGATGGTCACCCATCTACGGACCGACCGCAGCAAGCGTAGCATAACCTGATCGACGTACATTTAACTATCACGACTCATATTTATGGAGACTTTAATGACAACTTGAATGCGCATGAAGGTTTCCTATGACCAACATAAGTTGTTGAGCCAACACGCACCCGTTTTATCAAGAATGTGGATTTATAGACAAATAGGTCCGCCTAGCCGACTTCTTTTATGTAGCACTTACCTTCGCAGTGACTGAGTACAATATACTTATTGTATACAGTGGACATACAGTGCAATTTTCCTCAACGATGCATACGACAGGGTTTAGTCAGCCATATAATACCGCTATTGTATTTTCTATTTACTAGGGTTTATAATAGTCAATCGTGTCTTCTACGATATGAGTGACCATCATCAGTGGATGGGTGACCATCTTTACATACCGAGACTCCTCCGTGCCTCGGAAAGCACGTTAAGCCGTTGGTCCCGGCTGTCCTTCGTGGATCTTTGACAGTCGTTACGGGTCGTCACAAGCCCGAAAGTCTGACAACCAGTCTTACCAAGGGGTATCGTATTACCCAGTTACAGGGTCGTGGAGGTCAGATAGGCAGTTGCTCCATGTAAAATACTGGTATTCAGCAGCATCCGGTTAGTCTGGAAGCCGACCCCAACATAGTTGGGAAAAGGGTAGGCGGATGATAATGGTCAACCATGTCTTCTACGATATGAAAGTTGCATATATTTATACCTTCAGAGAAGAACGCAGAGAGAGGCATAGCAACATTCATGTTCTAAGCCCCATGTAATATTAGGTGAGCCTATTACCACCATCATTATCCAAAGCCCGACTGCACCCACTACGAGAACAGGGCAAAACCCTCCATTTGATTGTGCCAATTTCCACGCTCTTATTCCAGCCTCACTCTCATCCTCATCAAAGGTTCGACCAGTGACGGCAACAATTTCATTAACATGGCCAAACAAAATAGGGGATCGCTACTGAGAATTTTCGAAACCAGGGATAATTTAGCAGAGCCGCTTGACCAACGTAGTAGAACTCGTATCTGATCATCATCAGACCTTGCCGAAGCATCGTCACAACGACAGGTCATATGCTTTTCGCATCCAGCGAATTCCCACAACCTTCTCTAGATTATCGGTCCTTATTTCTGATTCGACCACGCAGGTTATGTTAAACATACCCATCTCCATTGCGCTTTGTGTGACCTTGAGCCTTATCAAGCAATGGGCTTAGCTTAAATGGATAAGGCGTTGAGCGACCAGCCTGCACTGTGCCCGCGTGGTGGATTTTGGCCCACTTCCTCTCACAGTAGTGGGAACCTTACATTATGGCTGATTATGCTATGAAGATACGTAAAATACGGGCTTGCACGCTTTGGAATTGCGGACACCAGCTCGTTATACAATACAATGCTAACAAGCTCATTTGGACAGTTCGGGTAGACGAGGTGAGGTCTGGGGAATGACGATTTTTGCAGGGTGGCTGGTAGCAGCTGGATGAGATTTGCTCAGAATCGAACTGAATTCCGTGCAATTGGAGAGGCCTATGTCCAGCAGTGTACATCAGTACACTGCTGGACATAGGCCTCTACATTAGTAGGCTGATGGTGATGAAGCTCACTGTGAGCGACAAAGTTTCAAGGCTGTAGAAAGTATGTAGAAGTTTCTACCTGGTTGCACCCTTCCCTGCTGTTGCGGCTGCAGTGGCGACCTCTTCTCCTGCTCAATCATAGCTGGAGCCGCCGGGGGCGGAGCACCTGTGCTTCCACCTCGAACCTGGTGACAAGAAACCATTTATTAGTATTTTCGAAGACAGGGTTCGGAAAAAGACATTTGGAATATTGAGAAATGATTCTTATATAGACGAACTTGAAACATCGTTCTATTCCTGTCAATCGTTTGATGCCGAGTGACAGCCCTCCGCAAACTAACAGTGTGCATTCAGCTCCTTATTTTGAATCATATTCTACCGGAAAATTAATCTGGAATTTTTTTATCGTTTTTTCAGTTACTATTCCTTTATTTCAATGTAAAATTACATTCTCCGCAAGCAGCACTCCATTTATGTAAATAAACAGCTAAAATTAAAAAATCAGCAATGGATGTTGAAATACTCTAACGATCGACGCGTGAAATGGCGCGGAAGGCTCGCTGTACTGCCGTTCGCTACGTGCGTTTTGCCACGGTAACGATACATTGCGTGTGAGGTACGCATAACGTTCCTGAAATAATTTAATGTACCGGTCATCATAGTATGATATACTGAATTCATCCCATCAGTCTTCGGAGGGCTGTCCCTTACACCCTGTATGTTGAGTGCTAAGCTAAACGCATTTAGTGATTTGTGGTGCAATTTCACTGTTTGTCCACCGCACAATGTCAACGGGACGTCAAACAGAAACGAGATTATTCGAATTTCGAACCAAACGTGACGTTCCGTTGACGCGGCGGTGGACAAACAGCCATAGGCTTACAACTAAATATTGTACACACTTTTCCTTAATTAGGGTTCCGTACCAAAATGGTAAAAGGAAATCCTTAAGGTGCGACTCAGTTTGTCTGTCTGTCCGTCTGTCAGCTGGATATCTCAAGTCAAAATCGGTTGAACGGGCTGTAAAAATGGTTTGTTTAAAGGTCAAATCTTATTGTAAATGGGTATTGCCTATTTAATTTATTCATCCATTGAACCTTACGTTCGCCAATATTACACACTCCCACACCGGAAATTTCTGATGCCTATTCAATTGACAGATTTACTGAAAATAGATTTGTTATTAATCAAATAGTCATTAAACATATATCCAAAAACTAAATAAGAAAAGAAAGAAAGAAAGAAAATACGTTTATTTGCGGTAAACATGACGCAAAGGACAACAAAATAAAATAAACAAAAAAAAAAAAAATTGCGGTAAATCCATACACGCTGTAATAGAAACAAATGGTCGCGAAAAGGCCCAAATTTATTTTGGTAGAGCCTTAATTTGACCCTATAGATGGACTTTTAAAATAAAGTTTAATATAAAGAGCATCGATATCGATAATAATGTGTCTCTACTCAGATACCTCTAATGCACGTGCGTTGTGCATACATCGGTATCGGTAAATCCCAATAAGCAAACACCAGCATTAAGTTTATATAATATTTTCCTTGAAGCTACGAGCATTACAGTCATACCTTAACTTGATATTTTCTCGTAGTCTAGTACAGCGCAGACGACACATTTTTTGTGCGATCGTGTCTCAATCAATCTGCCTAGCCTTTTCCCAACTATTTTGAGGTCGGCTTCCAGTCTAACCGGACGCAGCTGAATACCAGTATTTTACATGGAGCGACTGCCTATTTGACCTCCACAACCCATTAACTGGGTAATACGATATTTATTTATTTATTTAATACTTCAAGCACACAAATGTACAGAGGCGGACTTAATGCCATGGGCATTTTCTACCAGTCAACCTTTGGGTGATGCAGAGACAAACAGTGGCAGGTGCAATGATGAAAAATTAAGGAATAAATATTTATTCAAATATATAGATACTCGTATACCTATACAAACTATAAATATAATAATGTATACCTAATTATATATAAATATAAGCACCCCTTGGTAAGACTGGTTATCAGACTCGGGCTTCTGACGACCCGTAACAACTGTCAAAGATCCACCACGAATGACAGCCGGGACCAACGGCTTAACGTGCTTTCCAAGGCACGGAGGAGTCTCGGTATGTAAAGATGATCACCCATCCACGGACCAACCCCGGCAAGCGTCCCCGGCGACCTGATCCAACGATCCGTGCAGCTGTAACTACTCCTCCTCCTCCTCCTGCGTCTGTGGCGCACAAATCGTTTGCATGGCATTCAAAAAGTCCGGCTCGGATTTTACGCAGACTCAACGCACACGACGCACATCTTCGATCATTCTGTCGGCAGAACAGTAGGGATGTAGACGCTATGTCCCCCACTAACGAGTGCAGATTGCATACTAAGCCGACGTTCGCACGGACGTAAAAATATCACGGCGGAATTTTATCGCGCACTGGATTTTCAACTCTGTGTTAAGCCGAGCATCGAGAATCCAACCTAACAACAACAGAGTGCATCCCAGCGCGTCGAAAAAACACGCTGTTGGATTTTCAACTCTCAGCGCTAAGTAGAGCGTTGAAAATCCAGTGCGCGAAAAAAAATCGCCGCGATATGATTACGTCCGTGCGAACGTCGACTTAATGCATATAATTGCCTAGGTTCTGTTTTCACAGACTACAAAGTGCGTTACGGATAGTCTGCCGTCTGCGCTGGTTTTTATTACTTATGTTAGCACTTATGGAGATAATCTTGGAAATTACTCATGAGACGGTTTTTCTAGATTTTAATAGTTTTATAGTAGCTTAGCAACCGAGGGGCTCATGGCTAGGTGAACAGCAGCACGGGTCGTTCTTAGATTAAACACAAACAAATATACTTAGTAACACATTTGTAAGTTTTGAAATAAACACTTATTATTTACTAGCTAACCCGACAGACGTTGTCCTGTCTTGGCTATGAATATTCTAATGTAAACGCGTGAAGTTAAAATGTTTTTTTTTTCTGAAATATTCCAATTTTCTGCGTAATTTTCTTAATTTTTTTTTTCATAAAAACCTCATGACAATCATAAACACAACAAAAAAAGAATTAGCGAAATAGTTCCATCCGTTCACGCGTGATGCGATGACCGAGGGAAATAGGGATTCATTTTTATATATATTATTATTATTATGTTTCCTTTATTTTATTTACATACATATGAATTATATTTTTAAATATTTTTATAAAAACATAAAATTAAAAAAAACATTTAAAAATATAAAAAATAGTAGCCCACCGGTATCGGGAACAGGGTCCAAGCTACCGGTGGTCAGGGCTCTAGAGAGAGGAACCTCCTCACTATGCGTGCCGTGTCCAGGAGTACTGCTTTCTGAATCAAGCCCTTGACCCAGTCGCGCAATGAGAGCCTCCTGAGGTGTTGGTCGAGACTCTCCGCTATTAGGCCATTAACCGTAACGATTATCGGTACAATGATTGCAGAGTCCACGTCCCACATGTCGACAACCTCGTGTGCTAAGTCAAGATACTTGATTTTTTTATCTTTCTCAGCTTTCACGAGATTCTCGTCATGAGGGACAGCGATATCAACAATCATTGCACGGCGCTCTCGTCGATCTATCACCACAATATCAGGCTTATTGGCTACAATAGTCCTGTCAGTGATGATAGATCGATCCCAGTACAATGTGGCGTGACCATTCTCGAGAACTGGGTCGGGCACATACCTGTAATATGGTACTTCGGATTCCACAAGGTTGTACTGCAAGGCAAGTTGCTGGTGGATAATCCTAGCCACTAGATTGTGTCTGTGCAAGTACTCGCCGTTAGCAAGACGAGAACAACCGGAAACAATGTGTCGGATTGATTCACCGGGACGGTGGCATGCCCGACAGATGTCAACCGTACCATCCTTGACAATGTATTTCCGATAATTATTCGTCATGATAACTTCATCCATAATTGCACAGACAAAACCTTCGGTTTCCCCGAAGAGGTCGCCGAAACGTAACCAGGATACAGACGCCAAAAAGTCTACATCAGGCCCATGGAGGGCCCGGAAAAAGCGTCCGTGAAGCTCTTTGCCTTGCCATACTTCCTTACGATCGTTAGTATCAAGTACTGCAGGTTTGCGCCAGTTCTCTTTCGCCAAGGAGAGTGGGGTGAGGCCCTTGTCCACCGCGACCACATCTCGATGCATCCCCACGTCGGCTTCTAGGAAATATTCCCTGAGACTGCATATCTCGCGATTGTGGAGGGTCTTAGCATTTAAAAAGCCTCGACCTCCACACTTTCGCGGGATATACAGTCTCATTACCGATGACCGTGGGTGATGCATTCGATACGTAGTCAGTAGCGTACGGACTCTCCTATCCAGGGCGTCGAGTTCGGTCTGAGTCCATTTGAGTATACCGAAAGAGTACATCAAGACCGGCATGACCCAACCGTTGAAGGCGCGCACCTTGTTTCCGCCTGATAGAAGACTATTAAATACTTTCTTCAGGCGGCCAAAGAAGCGCTCCTTCAACGATTGCTTCATGTCAGTAGCATTGATGCCCAACGCTTCCGACATACCCAAATATTTGTAGGTTTCGGTTGACGAGAGGGAATAAATAATAAATATATTATTATTATTATTAAGCTACGCTTGCCGTGGTCGATTCGTGGATGGGTGACCATCCATTACATATTACTCCTCCGTGCCTCGGAAAGCACGCTATGCCATGCTCTCATTCGTAGATCTTTGACAGTCGTTACGGGTAGTCGGAAGCCCAAAAATCTGACAACCAGTCTTACTAAAGGCTACACAACTACCCAGTAAGTGGGTTGTGGAGGTCAGATAGGCAGTCGCTTCATGTAAAATACTGGTATTCAGCTGCATCCGGTTAGACTGAAAACAAACCCCAACATAGTTGGGAAATGTGGTAAAAAAAATATATTTTTAAAATCAAAAGTTTATTGTTTGGGAAACCGTTTCATTAGTATTTTATATTATTTGTACAGCGGCAATAGAAATACGAAAAATCTGCGAAAATTTTAACTGCCTAACTATTACGGTTCATGAGATACAGCCCGCTGATAGACGGACAGCGGAGGCGCGAAACACTAAAAAAACAATCAGTTACAGAATGATATATATTATTAACTTATTGATAAAATCCACCAGTAACTACAATGTAATATTCCCTTAGCATTAACATACCGGTACTGCCCAGAGGGCTTTAGAGCAAGCATGCAGGGCGAAAAGTTGATAGCTGAGCAGATGCGGGAGAGAACACCTAAAATATATTTGTAAAGTTTCAGATACAAGCCCCGTGGTCAGGGATTCACTTTTCGATTTCCAAAATGGACCAAAAATAAAGTGAGAGAGAGAGAGCCAGAGCCTTTGGTTTTCGTATGACTGGTGAGTCCTGGCGTATAGTAAATTCTGATGAAGAAATTGTGGGCTTTCCCTAAATCTGACGACTTTGAAAACTAAGATTTGGACAATTTTTAAAAGGATATTCAGGGCTAATAAAAGTTGTTCTGGCCAAGACATGTACACTATTGCACAGAATAACTTTTATTCGCTCTGTATATCCTTTTAAAAATTGTCCAAATCATAGTTTTCAAAGTCGTCAGATTTAAGGAAATCCCCCACAATTTCTTCATCAGAATTTACTATAGTAAATTCAATAGTAAATTTTTTTCGTGTGTGTCCTGAACTCCTGACGTATACGTCAGGACACACACGAATTCAAACGATCATACGAAAACCAAAGGCTCTGGCTCTCTCTCTCTCTCACTTTATTCCATTTTGGAAATCTGAAAGTGAATCCCTGACCACGCGGCTCGTATACTCGTATCTGAAACTTTACAAATATATTTTAGGTGTTCTCTCCCGCATTTACTCCTACTCAGCTATAAACTAGACTGGAAGCCGACCCCAATATAATTGGGAAAATGCTAGGCAGATTGATTAATTGACTGTACATGTCTTGGCACTATGTATAAAACTCTGACAGATTGATGGAGCCATTTGGGAAAAATAACGAAATTTCATTGATTTAGGAAAGTACCCAAAAGTGGTCATAATTTTGCATTTATCTCTAAATCAACGAATCTAATAACTTTGATTGTTAATTGAATTTGAAGCTACCCTTTTGTGAAGATTTATCGGTATTCAGAAATTAGAAAATATCATACACTTGAAAGTTATAATTAAAAGTTCAGTAGCAAAATTAAAACATAGTCAGAGCACACATTTAAAAAAATATTCAGAAGTGCCCGTCAATTGTTTGATAAAGCTGGCAAAGATGGAAAATCACAATTACCAAAAATCACTTTATTTTTGAAACATTTTGAAAATCAGAAAATGGATCCCAGACCACGGATCTCGTATTTGAAACTTTTTAACCGACGAAAAAAAAGGAGGAGGTTCTCAATTCGACACGTATACTTTTTTTTTTATGTATGACCACGCATAATTTTTACATGAGTCGTCCGATTTAAAAAAAAAATGTTTTATTCGAGAGATACATCAAAGTTGGTCCCATATAAAATTGATTAACTTGGCTTGGTATTAGAATTTGTGTGGGGTAGGTACCACAACTAAAAAGTGAAAAATAAAAACTTTTTAACCGACTTCAAAAAGGAGGAGGTTCTCAATTCGTCGGAACCTTTTTTTTTTAATTTTTTTTTTATGTATGTTCCCCGATTACTCGACCGATTTGGATTTTTTTTTGTTTTATTCGAGAGGGTATACATCACAGTTGGTCCCATATAAAATTGATTAACTTTGCTTTGGTAGTTTTTGAGTTAGCTTCAATAATACGTATTTTTTCCCCAGTTTTATATGGATGATGTTCTAGTTTGTTTTGCAGGTAGTGGTATTAGAATTTGTGTGGGGTAGGTATCACAACTAAAAAGTGAAAAATAAAAACTTTTTTACAAAAAAATACAACCGACTTCCAAAAACAACACTACAAAGTAAAAAATAACTAATTGTGGAAGTCAGTGGCAAAAAACGAAAATACATTTAACTAGACACCGACTTCCGAAATAAAATTTATTTTTCACTTTGTAGTGTTGTTTTTGGAAGTCGGTTGTATTTTTTGTAAAAAAAACTCAAAAATACATTTAACCAGACACCGACTTCCGAAATAAAATTTATTTTTCACTTTGTAGTATTGTTTTTGGAAGTCGGCTGCATTTTTTTGTAAAAAAGTTTTTATTCAAATATATTTTCGGTGTTTTCTCCTCATGCCGCATATATTCAGCTATCAACTTTTCGCCCTGCATATGCTTGCTCAAAAACCCTCTGGGATATCATACCAGTCTGTAGGAAGAACAATTTTTTTTTTTTTTTAAATACCGCTACCAAATCGAGTCCTGATAATAAAACTAGTTCACTATAACGAAAAACATGTATGTGTGGTCCAAGTGAGACAGATTCGCGATTTTTAAATGGTAACGACAAGTTTTGTAGAACATTTTTTGGAAACTTCAAAGCCTTGATTTTTCGATATGAAGGCCTTGTATGAGAGCTTGTGGCTAAGTAATAACAGCCGCACGGATTGATCGATCAGGTTAAGCTACGCTTGCTGTGGTTGGTCCGTGGATGGGTGACCATCTTTACATACCAAGACCCCTCCGTGCCTCGGAAAGCACGTTAAGCCGTTGGTCCTGGCTGTCTTTCGTGGATCTTTGACAGTCGTTACGGGTCGTCAGAAGCCAGAAAGTCTGATAACCAATCTTACCATGGGGTATCGTATTACCCAGTAACTGGGTTGTGGAGGTCAGATAGGCATCCGCTCCATGTAAAATACTGGTATTCAGCTGCATCCGGTTTGACTGGAAGCCGGCCCCAACATAGTTGGGAAAAAGCTAGGCAGATGATGAAGGCCGTGTGTGAGATTTTTAATACCTTACCAAAAACTTGAGGGCCGTATTCAACAAATAATGTGATGTTTTGAGCTCAGCTTTGAGATTTCCGGTGGAACGGATTGGCGATCGGTTTTGTCAAGGTTCAGCATGCTTAATCTTGGACACTATTCCTTCTAGATTGTGATGGTTTATTTAATTAATCAATAAATAAAAAAAAATAACTCGCAATATAAGCTATCCTAATCCTAACTACTATCATAAACGCGACAGTGAGTTTGTTTGTTTGTTACGCTTTCACGCTAAAATGGCTAAACAGATTTGGATGATCATCGGCAAAATTCGTAAAACCGATCACGGTCCGAACTGAGTGCGCCTTCAACATCACCAATTACTGCTTTAGGCGGAAATGATCTTTACGCATACGCAATAACTTGTAAAGTCATATAACCAAATACATACGTAAAATTGAAATGAATGAATGCAAATTTTCAAATATATGCTACGTCTAAGTTGTCGTACTGAACACGGATAGACGATGACCTTATAGGACATAGGATACTTTTTATCCCGGTAGTATGTTCCCGTGGGATAATTTCCAAAACGCACGCGGGCGAAGCCGCTCGCGAAAGCTAGTTTACAAAGTGAAAATTAACTTTAATTTCGGAAGTCGGTGGCATAAGATGAAAACACAAAACCAAAGAATTCGGCTTTCGAAATTCAAGTTATTTTTCATTTTGTAGTGTTTTTTTTGAAGTCGGTTGTTTTTGTTTTTGTAAAAAAGTTTTTTTTCTTCCATACTTCTCTATTAGTCGTCATCTCGGTAGTCACGCCCTTTCTAGCCATGTCATCGTTCACACAGTCCATCCATCGTTTCTTTGGTCTTCCCCTAGCCAGATATCAATACATATTTTCCGAAATTAAAACGGCCACAAAGTTCTACTTACCAAAAACTCTAATCGCTCCGCTTTTCCATTTGCACCACACCCAACGAACCAATATGTCAACACTCAACCGCACCAGTACACTCCAACGCTCTCTACGGTTAAAACAATAGAGTTCAGAATCGCGAAGCAAGTATCAAATGAAAATTTAATCAACTGGTTTTTAGCATACGCCTGGAAATGTCAACGGGGTAATATTCAGCAATTTCCTGTTTTATTGACTTTCCATCGATCATGGCAAAGTTATTGCTTGGTACTGTTTAGGTTTAAATAAAAAAGTAATTAAAAATAATATTAAACCGACTTCAAAAAGAAATTAACTCAAAATTATGAAATAACTTTAATTTCGGAAGTCGGTGGCAAAAAACTAAAATAACGATCCCAAGACACCGACTTCCGAAATTAAAGTTGTCATAATTTTGAGTTAATTTCTTTTTGAAGTCTCTCCAATTCTCTAACTGCAAATTTAAGTTTGAAATTCCAAAACAATAATTTTTATGCGATAAAATTACAAATGAACGATTTTCAGACTTTTTCCTTTACTTGTGCTGGCTTCTTGCCGAATTTCACGATTCTAGGTCAACGGGAAGTACCCTATTGGTTTTGATTTACTTGCGAGTATTAAAATATGTCGCATACGAGTAAATGGCCGTATTTTTTTATTGCGTTGACTTAGAAGCTTAATTTTTTAGAGCTTCAAGGGACTATCAATCTGTCTAGCCTTTTCCCAACTATGTTGGGGTCGGCTTCCAGTCTAACCATATGCAGCTAAATACCAGTATTTTACATGGAGCGACTGCCTATCTGACCTCCACAACCCAGTAACTGGGTAATACGATACCCCATGGTAAGACTGGTTGTCCAGACTTTCGGGCTTCTGACGACCCGTATCGACTGTCAAAAGATCCACGAATGACAGCCGGGAGCAACGGCTTCACGTGCTTTCACCAGATCCATGGACCAACCCCGGCAAGCGTAGCTTAATTAATCTGATGGATCGACCCGTGCGGCTGTTATTACTGAGCCACGAGCTCCTCGGATTTAGTTGAATTCTATGGGCTAATATTAATCTATATCTGCACGTATTAGCTGAAATCGACAGGCAGCCTTAGTACAGGTGATATTTGTTTGGTCCAGATCTCACAGACGTAACTGTCGTCGAAGCAGTGACTAACAAGAATCCGACAGTTTGCTGGCAACATTGCGTAAATTTTTGAACGGTAATAACTGTTTGTTTACAAGCAAATCTACGGTTTGGTAAACAGTCTGTTTTCAAAAACGTCACTAGTTAATTATTTTGACTGCCTACGATTTGTCTCGTTTTTACCCGTCTGCTCGAAATGCGAGGGTCCTGTTTTTTACTTAGTTTGACGATTGATACGATAATGATCGATACGATCACTTCGTTGTCCGTCTGTCTGTCTGTCAGTCTGTCAAGACCCTTTTTTATACTGGTATTCAGCTGCATCCGGTTAGACTGGAAGCCGACCCCAACATAGTTGGGAAAAGGCTAGGCAGATTGATTGACTTAACTAAGGCTGCCTGTCGATTTGAGCTAATACGTCCAGAGCTGTCTATTTATCAAGAAGAACATTATTATTTTAATTACTAGAAGTAAATTATAAAAAGTTACCTACTGAACCTATAAATTGTCTCAAATTGTGATTCACGTAAAACTGATCTCTATTAATAATAGCGCCGTCTATTTTCTGTTTTATTCGATTATTATACGTAAACAGTTCCTTATTGTGCAGTAAAGTTTGCTTTAAATCGAAGGTATTTAAATATGTTAAGAACTTACTAAGCTAAAAATTGATTTAAGTATAGCATTTTGTCATAAATCTACATTTAAACGAAGCGCGTTTAGTTCCGGTGCGCTGTGTCTTCTATCTCGCGCATCAAACTAGACAGCCATAACGTCATTTCACTTACACACCGAGCTAAACCACGCTTCTAACTATCCTCTTAATCTCCCGAATGCTTGCTCTATCATTGACGTGGAGTCCAAAAACCAATTCATAACCGAAATACAGCATTTCCATAACCAATTACAATATTAAACGATGATGCTCAATCGCGTGTAGAAACTGAAATAATCAACTTCACGGATCAAGGCATCGCTGAATAATCGCGTGCAAAAGAGATGGCATAGTAAAGGAGTAACAAGCAAGCGAGATAGCACTATGACGAACAACAGTACATTTTCAGGGTACCGTACGTAAAGAATGCCAACGGGACTCTTCGACTAGGTCTGTCATCTTTACAACCAGAATAGCCAGCCAGCTAGCCACCCAGTTGAAATTATTGTATGGCCGCTATCACAGCAAAAAATAAAATGATCAAATCAAGAAATAAAGAAAGAAGATAGAAGAAGAAAGAAACTAACACATAACATAAAACACAACATTAGATGATATATGAAATAAACTTTTAGTGAGGAAAATGTCGTGAGGAAAGTTTTGAGTATGAATGTCGATGGCTATAAGAGTAGGGGAAGACCAAAGAAACGATGGATGGATTGTGTGAAAGATGACATGGCTAGAAAGGGGGTGACTACCGAGATGATGAATAATAGAGAAGTATGGAAAAAAAGGACATGTTGCGCCGACCCCAAATAGATTGGGATAAGGGCAGGAGAATGATGATGAAATAAACTTTTTTTTTTTATATAAGAAAAATATTATTTTTTTTGTTTCAGCTCTATTCAATGACGATAATAGAGACAGGCGACAAACTTCGTTTAATTTTAGTTACAATTTCCATGTCTGTAATGCCCCGGCCACACTAACGTCAACGTCAATGCCCATCATCGCCATAAACATCGCGGTAGTTAAATTCAGTCAAGATTCGGTCAAATTATCGCGATAAGTTATGGCTACACCTACGGCCTACGTACTTCACTTTTTTTGTTTGGTAGGTACAGAACCCTCCTGTTTGCACGTGCGCTTCGCACTGTCAGTTTTTTTTACAGGACAACGTTCGGCGTTCGAAATAAAAAGCGATCCGCACTTCGGTTTTTGTCGAGTTTCGTCGGAGGCCACGAGGTGGGAGTCGACACCTGCGCCGGAGACGGTTAGCGATTAATTAAGAAAACTGAATTAATTTTTAACTGGCTCTAGAAATTATATTGTAACGGTACATCGGTCTAGCTAGTGGATATAAATGCAATAATAGAGGAGGTATTGATTAACCAAGATTAAGCATTTTTGTTGGGGACTACAGGACCTTAACTCAACTAAAAGCAAGTTTTATAATGCCTAAAGTATATGTTGTACTGCAGTAAACAAAAACTTTTTTTACAAAAAAATACAACCGACTTCCAAAAACAACACTACAAAGTGAAAAATAACTTTAATTTCGGAAGTCGGTGTCTGGTTAAATTTATTTTTCACTTTGTAGTATTGTTTTTGGAAGTCGATTGTATTTTATTGTAAAAAAGTTTTTATTTGTCACTTTTTAGTTGTGTACCTACCCCACACAAATTCTAATACCACTACCTGCAAAACAAACTAGATCATCATCCATATAAAAATGGGGAAAAAAAACGTATGATTGAAGCTAACTCAAAAACTACCCGAGCAAAGTTAATCAATTTTATATGGCACCGACTTTGAGGTATACCCACCCTCTCGAATAAAACAAAAATTTTTCAAATCGGACGACTCTGTAAAAAGTTACGCGTGGTCATACATAAAATGAAAAATTTAAAAAAATATATATACGTGTCGAATTGAGAACCTCGTCCTTTTTTTTTTCGTCGGTTAAAAATCAGAAAATATATGATATTTTTCAGGATATATGCTAGTTAGATAGTCTGTGGAAACGTAACACAACTAATTTGATACGATAAAAAAAAAACCATGAAGACCATACAATTAAACATGCAATCATTCAGATTTTTTGTCAGATTATTCTACAAGCAACATTTTAACGTAATAAGTAGTGTTTTAATTTTTTTAATCCAATCAAACAATTTTTTTATTAATAAATAATTGCTTCATAATTTGCAATAAACTACCAGCGTTGTATCATCGCGCTTCTCTTTCTTTTCTATGCAGACCGACAGTGACCGCGCTTTAGGTCCTCGTCCATTACCAGCCTAGACTTCTCTCAACTATGTTGGGGTCGGCTTCCAGTCTAACCGGATGCAGCTCAATACCAGTATTTTTACATGGAGCGACTGCCTATCTGACCTCCACAACCCAGTAACTGGGTAATACGATACCGCTTTGGAAAGTCTGTTTCTCACACTTTCGGGCTTCTGACGACCCGTAACGATTGTCAAAGATCCACGAATGACAGCCGAGACCAACGGCTTAACGTGCTTTCCGAGGCACGGAGGAGTTTCGGTATGTAAAGATGGTCAGCTTAACCTGATGGATCAAATCGTGCAGCTGTTATTACTTAGCCACAAGCTCCTCTTGCAGGTTAATATTAGACAAAAAAAAAGCGTGCGCTTCAATAATTAACTGTCACCTTGACCTGCCCTGCGCAACACCTGCCCTACAAATAAGGGTAAACTGCGCGTGTCCTTGTCCGATCCTCCACAAAAAGAAACTTCCTCAATTAGATATTTTTACAACAAATAGCTGTAGCTGTCTATAGCTGTGCTGTGTATATTCATTAGTAAAGATGATTCTCAACAAGGTAGCCCACGATATTCAAAATTAGTTACGTTTTTTTGCAAATTGCGGCGTTCAAATCATTTCGTGGCAATTATGATTAAATAATTATTAAATTATAATCATTTAAAACTCCAATAAAGCTCTCGAAATTATATTTCCTGCAAATCGTCATACATACATACATAAACTCATGCTTTCATCCCAACGAGATAGCAGCAAAGCACCCCATTTGCTCCTCCTTCTGCGAAGCAGTAATGCTCGCGAAGGAGGAGGCGGAACGCGTGAGGGAGAGGCAACAGCCGTGCCCTCGCGCCCTTAGCCGCCGCAGGAGACGCCCTGGGCGGCGGGAATCTATCGCCGATTCCCGGCCACCGTAGGCGCGGGCTTGCGGACGACGAGTAATGGGCAGCTCGCCGTCCGGTAAGGACCAGGCCCGGGTCGACGGCGCGTTGTGTTCCACGCGCGCCTCAAAGAGATTTCAGCAGTGACGGGGTCCAATAGGGCCGAAGCCGCAGGGGTCGCGGGTAGTTCGAAAGAGATACCGTGGCCCTGGCACGGGCAACTGAAGGAACACGGGTGAGTTTTAATCAGTAAAAGTCTGACACGCCCTCCCGCTCTGCCCGGAGCGGGAGAAGTCATTTGATAATTTCCCATCCACAAAAAAAAAAATGCAACCCATTTGCTACGATACTTACATACTCCTTTTGCTTCGTTTGCGTTCATACATCAGGTCATACACGCACGCCGGTTGCCAGTACTACGCACCTGACCTTTTTAAAGAACATCACCAATAAGGTCACTATAATATGTCCTCCTAGGGCGTCGCCTCCCGATCTGCCTTGTAATACCTTTTGTTAGTCGCCAAAAAGCGTAATATTTTCAAGAAATTAGTCTTATTTGCAAAAAAGACAGACATTTTGAATTTCACAAGGTACATTGGAGGATCCCCCTTAATTATTTAAAGGGGGCAATTACAGTCTAACAAAGCTATTAATGACTTTGATGCCCTTAGCTGCAAGAGTTTGGATTAGTGCCCAAATGCGTGATGCAGTGTATAAAACAATCAACGTGTTTTGTCGAGCCCAGTTTATTCGGCCTCGGACAGAAAAAATTAGCAATGAATTTCTCCCAAGCTGTCTGGGAGTTGACTTGAAAAATGTCCGAATTGCTTATTGATATGCAATCCGTTGAAAAATCAAACATACAAAATCTGCCTAGCCTTTTGCCAACTATGTTGGGGTCGGCTTCCAGTCTAACCGGATGCAGCTGAATACCAGTATTTTACATGGAGTGATTGCCTATCTGACCTCCACAACCCATTAACTGGGTAATACGATGCCCCTTGGTAAGACTGGTTGTCACTTTCGGGCTTCTGACGACCCGTAACAACTGCCAAAGATCCTCAAATGGGAGCCGGGACCAACGGCTTAACGTGCTTTCCGAGGCACGGAGGAGTCTCGGTATGTAAATTGTAAAGATACAACCCCGGCAAGCGTAGCTTAACCTGATGGATCGACCCGTGCGGCTGTTATTACTTAGCCACGAGCTCCTCTATTCCACGAGCACGGTCTCATCGCCGTACATTTTTCTGCTTACTCTGTAACCTACTTTAGGCCAACGTTGCGCGTCATAATTTAGTATTATAAAATAACATGACTAACGAATTTAAATATAGTGAACTTATAACTGTGTAGCTATCAACAACGGACAGAAATAATCGCCTACGAGTACCACTCTAGTACTGTTACTCTTAACTTAAATAAACTTCTACTTAGTGCATCTTAGTTGAACGTGTTTCTCTATACAACTGAACTTACAAATCTTCACGACAAATCGGTGTACGGAGGTAACTACCAACCCGTACAAGTTCTATAAACTACTATAAAAAAAAAAAAAAAAAAAACAGTAATAAAATTTTCCTATACAAATAAAGCTCCTAATAATAAACCAAAGCTAAAATATTTTTTATTACTGGTGCAAGTAATGATGGTTCGGAGTTAGAACAATAGGTAGCGACTATGAATTTAAATTAATTTATTTTAGACCAAACACAACCATGCCAAACTGCGAGACAGTTTGTTTGTATCTACATATAGCAATGCAGTGTTTGCTCCACATCATCATCCGCCTAGCCTCTTTCCAAACTATATTATGTTGAGGGTCAGCTTCCAGTCAAACCGGATGCAGTTGAATTCCCTATTTTATAAACTCAATACTCAATATTTTATTGCATTCCATAATGTGTACTTACATAGTTACATTATAGTAGTTGGTATGTTAAAACGTCGAATCAATTATGGACCCTGTCGGGCACAGCAAAGTTAATTTTTAATAGGAGAGAGGATGAAGGCACTTTTTGTTAAATAAATATTAAATTAAAATAGTAACATTTGCTTATAAGGTTTTATATAAGTATTTATTTGTTTATATTTATAATTTGGTTTTAAGTCATATTTATATATTATATATTGCACGATTTACATTATTAACACAATTATAATAAACTAAATATTTAAAATTTTATTGAGTCTTGTAGAATGTTATTATTATTAAATGTGCACTGTTTTTTTATTTTATTTATTTTTTATTTAACCATTTTTGTACACACAAATAAACAGACAAACAGAAAGGAACAGAAAAATACGTACAAACTGTTTAGCACATTCATTTTTAAATAAACAGTATTTTAGTGTTTTAAAATAAATTTATATATGTACAAAGTGAAATTTAAAATGAAATGTAAAAAATTGTTTTTATTGTTGTTGAAATTTATCGCTAAAATATTCGTCAATAGTGTAGTAGCGTTTATCAGAAATTGTTTTAATTTATTGATGAAGATATTATTAATTATATATTATAAATTTGGAGCTCGTGGCTAAGTAATAACAGCCGCACGGGTCGATCCATCAGGTTAAGCTACGCTTGCCGGGGTTGGTCAGTGGATGGGTGACCATCTTTACATACCAAGACTCCTCCGTGCCTCGGAAAGCACGTTAAACCGTTGGTCCCGGCTGTCATTCGTGGATCTTTGACAGTCGTTACGGGTCGTCAGAAGCCCGAAAGTCTGACAACCAGTCTTACCAAGGGGTATCGTATTACCCAGTTACTGGGTTGTGGAGGTCAGATAGGCAGTCGCTCCATGTAAAATAATGGTATTCAGCTGCATCCGGTTAGACTGGAAGCCGACCCCAACATAGTTGGGGAAAGGCTAGGCAGATTGACTGATGAAGATATTATTAAATGGTTCTAGGACATGAATCTCTACATAGAAATCTATTAAAACATCTTATAACGTCAAATAACTATGAGATTAGCATAATTTTCCTCTAAGAAGAAAAAACATGACACATCAGAAAAATACTCAACATAAACTCCAAATATGTAACTCAAAATCTAGACGTAACATCGGACAAAAAACGGACCCTAACATTTGCAATACGAGAACTCGCGTTCCGTTGCTAATAATAATCCCCCAATCACAAAGGGGGAGGGGTAGCGACCCTAGCACGGCTATATAGGGGCCAAAGTGACCTACCCCATGCAATTCAATTACGCGAAATACTGGGAATGCATACAAGGAACCGAAATTCCTTAAGGGTTAATTTTTTAGCTAGCTAGATTCCGTTTGTTTAAAATTTTTGGTTGGAAAATTTTCTTGTAGATGAAAACAGAAAGATATGAACAAAAATTACAGCGGTCAAATTAGGATGTATACAGTCAACAAAAGAGATATCTAGGCAGGGTATACTTTGTGTTCCACGCGCGCCTCAAAGAGATGTCAGCAGTGACGGGGTCAATTGGGCCGATGCCGCCGGGGTCGCGGGTAGTTCGAAAGAGATACCGTGGCCCTGGCACGGGCAACTGAAGGAACATGGGTGGGTTTTAGTCAGTAAAAGTCTGACACGCCCTCCCGCTCTGTCCAGAGCGGGAGAAGTCATTTGATGATTTCCCATCCACAAAAAAAAAAAAAAAAAGGCAGGGTATACTAACATATTTGTATGTGAATTGCTTCATGTTCAATTTCGTGAAAATATACTATTCTGTGTTGGTGTGTTACAATGTAGGAGTATTGCAAAAACAAAGTAATAATATATATTAAATTAAACATGTAGTAATTTACATACAATTAGTTAAAGTTTGTATACCCTGCCTAGATATCTCTTTTGTTGACTGTACCTTTGCTCTGCAGTGGTATAATAAGTGGCTAATACAAGAAAAGCTTATCCTATACTATTAAATGAGCAATATTTGTATATATTTGCAATCACGTTCTCGAAAACGGCTCTAACGATTTTGATGAAAGTTGCAATATAGGGGTTTACGGGGTTTGTTTACTCTATTTTCACCCGAGCAGAGGTAATAACGTTATTTAAGTGCACGTTATAGTCACGAATCATATTTTGATCAACATGCAACTTGACACTGACCTGCAAATTGCGAAAACGTAAGAAAATTTTAATTTCGTGGGCTTAACGTGCTTTCCGAGGCACGGAGGAGTCTCGGTATGTAAGATGGTCAGCTTAACCTGATGAATTGACCCATGCAGCTGTTATTACTTAGCCACGAGCTCCTTAAACCAACCAAGATTTTAAATTAATTAATTATTCAGTCGCCTCTTTTATATCGCCCAAATTCATGAATATTTCTCACACGCGACTGCAAGTAGACACGCACCTGATTTTCAAGGACTTCTTCAATACGGACATCGACCTCGTTCGTGCGTGTCCTTCAGAAAAGTCAAGTGCAAAGTAGCCAATTAAAGATGGGAACCGGCCGCGGCCAGTTAGAGCCGGTTGTAAAAGGGTAGCGAATATTTTTAAGGATTATTTAATACTGGCAGCGCCCCGCGGTTTTACCCGCGTAAGTCCCGAACCCGTGGGAATGTCTGGATAAAAAGTATCCTATGTGTTAATCAAGGTTATAAACTATGTGTGTGCCACATTTCATCAAAATCCGTTCAGTAGTTTTTGTGTGACAGAGTAACAAACATTCATCCGTCCATCCTCACAATCTTTCGCGTTTATAATAATTATGAGTAGGAGCCGCTTGGCACTCTTTTGGAGATGTTTCATTGACGCACACTAACTATCAAGTATATATATATATGTATGTATATATATACACATATATATAAGTGGCGTAAAAACTTGATAGGTATCAAGTGGAGGTGCAGGTCCACGCGTTCCTAATAATAATAAAAAGCTAAAACACGACTACTGAAAAATCACGCTCGCCGCGGCCGGTCTGTAAGTTATTAAATGAATATTATTTACTTTTACTTATTTTTAACAATTTAAACATAATTATTTATGACACATATACATATTTGTAATGAGCTTGTCAAGACCTTTCTTTTGATACCAAAACATGTCATGATTATCTCAATAAAATTTTTTTCGTGGTCAGAAATTTACGTGTAAAGTCCACCATGTCAAATTTAGGGAGAATTTATTTATATAGCCTATGTCACCCGGTCTATTATTACGAATCTATTGATACCTCATTCATTAAAATCGGTTCAGTAATTTAGGTGCTACGGTGGAACAAAGCCAAAAGGAAGCGTTATGGGGGGGGAGGGGTTTTGGCTTTGCCGTAGTCGGGTAAAAAAGGGTCTTGACAGACTGACAGACAGCCGGACAACGAAGTGTATCCTATAAGGGTTTCGTTTTTTCCCATTGACGTACGGAACTCTAAAATGATATAGGTAGTCGAGATCGCTAACTGTTCCTACCGCCAGCGCCAGCGAACACTCGTGTGTCGCAGCGACAAGAGCTATCAACGAGAGTACTCGCTCAGCGAAGCTCGCCTGACAGAACACTCGCCGACAGGCTCACGCTTTGGTACAGACAACAGCACATCAGGTTATAACAAACTGTCAAAATTCTCCAATATGATTTAAAACCTTAACTTCTTGAGTTTGAAGTTCAAAATCGAATGAGAAAATTTGACAGTTTGTATAGTAACTTGATCTGCTGCTGTGTACAGTTGGTACAGAGGCTAGCATATCAAGCTACCCCAATCAGTCAAAATTTTCCCAATTGAATATGAACCTTATTCTTTTGTAGTAAAGTTGAAAATCTATCAAGGAAAACTGACAGGTTGAGGTAGCTTGATGTGCTAGCCTCTGTACATACGCATACCAGCGAGTAATCACTCGTCGCCGTTGCGCACTTGATGCTCGTTGCTCGCCAACTCCGGCGGCGGCGGCGGCGACATAATAGCTTCTTTTACTATCGCATATTCTAAGGCCCAACAAGATAATCTAAAATGGTGCTGTCAAACAAAGATGGCGGCCATTTTTTGCCGGCAAATATCGCAATAGGTTATTGACTTGAGATTGTTACTTTTTTTATTAGCCAAGACAGGCGCTTTACTTTATGAGAATTATTTCATCACCACTGCTCTCAAAACGGTGAAGGAAAACATCGTGAGGAAACTGGCATGTCCTAGAACCGAAAATTCGAAGACATGTGACATCTACCAACCCGCACTGGGTCCGCGTGGTGGATTACAGCGCGCTCCCTCTCACAGAGAGGAGGCCTGTGTCCCAGCAGACCAGCAGTGGGAACATTATAGGCTGATTACGTGTCCCACTGCTGGACAAAGGCCTATTCCATTATTACTTAAAAATGGTTATAAATTATAATACACTTTTTTGTGTTAAAATATGACATCTTGGTGAATAGAAAAAAATAAAAAAAGAGAAATAAGTAATAATTATGTATTTTTTTTCGTAGGTTAAAACAATTTGTTAGATAATAAACATAAACGTCAGCATAATAAATCAAAAAGCCCGCGAAGATAATGTTACTACAAACACAGTGACTTTGACCTGTCAGCTCTAAGATAACTCGGTAGGAAGCGTTCTGACATACATATCTATCTAACTAAAACAACGCACTACTACTAACTAGCTAAACATTAACATAAATGAAAATTGTGAGGCAATCAACGTTATTATACACACAACAGTAGGTCAAATTACCACAAACTGTCAAATTATCTCATTCGATTTTGAACCCAACTATCAACCTTTTAAGGTTTAAGGGGGATGCGCTAGCCGCCGGGGTCGCGAGTAGTTCGAAAGAGATACCGTGGCCCTGGCACAGGCAACTGAAGGAACACGGGTGGGTTTTAGTCAGTAAAAGTCTGTCACGCCCTCCCGCTCCGCCCAGAGCGGGAGGTCATTTGATGATTTCCCATCCAAAAAAAAAAAAAAAAAAAAAAGAAGGGGATGCCCTAAGGTAGCCCGCGAAATTCAAAGGAGAATGGGCATTTTGGTACTCGCTCCAATAGCAATCATTGTGGTGTCATTGGATAGGTCTTTTAATCAGGAAAAATATTTACTATGGCGACATGTCCCAAATCCTTGTCTGAAAACCACGGCAAGCCCCCAAAGTTCCAGTTTTAGTTAATATCATAATTGCAAGTACGATAATATTACATACCTATCATGGTTGAAATACGAAAAAAACAATGTAAAACAACATTATTTAAAACGAGAAATGTATTGTGTTACTCATAGACTCATAAAAAAAGGAGGACTCCGCGCCACGCATATCGAAAGTGAAGCACAGTAAGTATGCCAGGACCGTTTGTACAAACACGCCTCACGCACACATTTACATCATAGTATGCCAACCGGACGCCATTACGTGACACAAGCGACGGCGTCTTTGCAGGTACTCATATCACGCACACATCGATCGGTACGGTGCTTCACTTTCGATATGCGTGGCGCGGAGTCCTTCTTTTTTTTATACGTCTATTGTGTTACTATTCATGCATTATATCGTGATATGATATGATAATGGTGAAGACTTTTGAAAATATGTTTTTTTACATAAAAAAGTAGTATTATCTTTAACATTTCTGTTTTTTGTTACAACGGTGACTATAGACCTCGGGGATAGGGAACCAGCCGCGGGGTGGGGTAGGTGGTGCGCTGTGCCAGTGGACAGCCTTTTGTGCCGCGACATTCACTAGTCGTTGTATCGTTCTGTGCGTGAAACGACGTTCCGCAGCTGTTTATTCTACCTAGTACTTTGTTATACCGTTTTCATCACTGACCCCGGCGCCCCTTTTGGACATTGTTACCCGCTACAAACGTTTATCTTGGCTAGTGTTGTGGACTATTGTAGTGCTTATCGATTTGGAACATCGTTATGGAAGAAAATCGCAACTGTGTGATGTGTCGGCGAGGCCTACATCATGCTAGATACCAACAGCATGTTTTAACTGATGAGCTTCCAAGAATGCACCCCGAGTTTGTGGCTTACATACGAGAACATGCCATTTTGGAGGTCATACTTCATTAAACTATTTCGAACTTCACCAGCTTCAGTTTTTCTTTTTAGAAGCGGTTTGTTTATATTATTATTGTCTGTTATATTTTTATACCTGAGCTATTACAAACGTGCGAATTGAGCACTAAATCATTTTAATCGAACCTCTTGCTCGCACTTACAGGTCTTATTGAACTACTCTAGTGTTGTGTGTAAAAGTGCGTTTCCGAACCGAGCTGCAAACTACCAACTGCACGTGTTTATTTTCTATGTAGCGCGGCTGTATGGTCCGTAGCTAAGGGTGTTCGCTTCATAGAAAAAAAAAACACGTGCAGTACTAGCTACCTGCTTCCGAGCGGCATCCCTTTATATCAGTAATGACTTGTGCAGCTTTCTCACAATCCTTTAATCCTTTTATGACTCAGTTCGCACGTTTATAGTTATTCTTATTAAAACACTTCTCTGACCACCTATTGTGTGTTTGCTATTGTTATCTATTCACTAAGCCGTCACATCGGCTATACATAAGATATATTTTTACTTGCATTACTTAAAATATGAAAACAATACAAGTATGCCATGACTTTAGAACTGAACACCTACATACCGCATTGTTTTAAATGTTTTCATAAAAATACAACATAACATCAGCAAGATCGTATTCTACCATTTTCAGGTAGAGTTCGACAACACACGACGTGTGTGACACCGATGTTGGCAGAGAATTGACAACGTTGTAGGAAGACCACCTGTCATACCAGAAGTAGAACAGAATGTACGAGAGCTTCAGGTTCCAGACTACACTCGAGCTCCAAACACTCCAGGGCATTGTATCTTTAACACTTGCCAAAACGCAACCCGCCATCGAATACCAGAGACGATCAAGATTCACATTTTCTGTGAATATAAGTTATATATTCCTGACGGTGCTAGAGTATGTGGACAACACCTTGAGAGCAATGCTTGGGAAGAGCTGCCTCAATTCTGCAATGTCACACATAACTTCAATGCGCAACAGTTTAGCGACGTTTGTGACATGTTGAGAATGGCTTTAAATCGTGGACCTAGGCTAGATTTCAACACAAGAGGTGCTTTAAGCAACGAGGATATGTACTTTTGGACAGGACGCAAATGCGAACAGTTTGATTCCATATTAGAACAAACACCCTCACTAAGTGGGAGGTGCAAGGAGCCTCGAACTGCGTTAGGCATATATCTGACGAAACTACGTACCGGAGACTCAGATGAAAGACTAGCGACGTTATTTAATATGTCACGAAGAAAGCTGGAACGTTTACTAACTACTGTGCGCGAATGCCTCATGAATGAATATGTAATATTACACTTGGGAGTGGACCATATGAATAGAAACGACGTTTTAGAAAAGAACCTCACTATACCAAGAGGGTTATTTGGCAATGAAGAAAACAATAAAGCTATCGTTATATGCGATGGGACTTATATATATATCAATAAAAGCTCGAACTTTTTGTTCCAGCGTCTATCTTATAGCCTGCATAAGTTCCAGAACTTGCTGAAGCCGTTTTTAATTGTGTGTTCCAATGGCTATATAATCGATGTTTTGGGACCATACGCTGCCACTAAGACTGATGCGAACATCATGAGCGATATAATGAATGATGGAGAAAACCCATTGCATTGCTTTCTTCAACCGAACGATGTCTTCATATTAGATCGCGGCTTCCGGGACAGCTTAGATGCTATCGAAGCATGGGGATATGAATCCTACGTTCCACCATCTAAAGACAGATGGGAGACACAGCTAACTACTGAGCAAGGTAATGAAGCTCGATCAGTTACACTATGCCGGTGGGTAGTGGAAGTGGTGAACGGGAGGTTCAAACGAGATTTCAAGCTTTTGCGGCAAAAATATTTTAATAAAACACTACCAAAAATGTTCATTGATTTTAAAATCGCCGCAGCTATGTTTAATAACTTCCACATACCCATCGATGACAACATTCACGCAGAGGCCTTCCTAAACATAATCAGGGAGAAAATAGATTCCCCGAATCTACTTTATGATTATGTTGAAAGAAAACATTTGAATAACCGAAGAGCGGATTTTCAAAGAATAGAAAGTCACGAAATACAGAACTTCCCACTACTGACGGAAGAACAGATTATTTTACTTTCATTGGGCACCTATCAACTGAAGCTAGCCCGATCCTACTGCAGCGAGCATTTATCAAATGGACTATACATTCTACAAGTATATAGAGAAAGCGCACTCCAAGATTTAAATGAATATGGTATAAACGAAGATGCCTGGCTTTTACGCGGACGCATACAGTCGCGTCACGTACGGTCAAGAACTTATTATTGTTATGTATTAGTAAAAAACAATGTTAATGAAAACGAAACCAATATCCATAACATTTTATGCAATTATTACTGCACGTGTTTGACCGGACGACGAACAATCGACACTTGTGCTCATATAGTTTCAATCGTTTGGTATCTAGGATATGCCAGACATGTCTTCATCCATGTCCATGTCCATGGCTTCACTGCTCCTGCAGCGTTCCTCAACGATGTCATTATTGTTGATGTTTAAAAAAATAAATAACGTTTCTTACTTTTTCAATTTTTTTTTTATTCCTGAGTGTTTATTCATTTTAGTATCTATTAATCAACAAACACAGGATTCTATAGAAGAAAATTATATAATATCACCATTATCTTAACAAATTGAAACAAAAACAAAAAAAAAAAATACTTAACACAAAATAACTCCGTTCCGACAGCAAATGGAGACAAGCGACTCGGTTATCATTAATCCTTGTAAAAAGACCTTTCCAATGATATATACACACATCAAAAGTGTCTAGGGATCAACATATATTTTTGCAATAACTTTTCTCCTGATTGATATTAATTAAAATTTTCTTTAAGGATTCATCAAATAAAGTGTTTTCGTTTGTCACAGTAACGATAAACCAAGTCACCTTTGCATTAATAAAGAAATTTGCCATTTTCCTAATAAAGGGATTTTTGACATTTGAACCACTAACATTAAAGTTCGAAAAAAAGACTGAAATAACAGTTTTCTTTAAAATTTTATTGGGTAACTTAAACAATTAATAATCCGTGTTTCTACCGCGAACACTAACAACACAAGAACATCGGTTTGGCATACTCAAAATGAGTTCATCCAAATCACGCTGTGGAATGGCCGCCCATGTTCGTTGCAACAACAAAAAAAGGTCTTCTTGCGACTGGATACCCTCCATATTCGGCAGAGCTCTTCTCTGTAGCATATCCCATGCATGCTCAATCGGGTTCAAGTCTGGCGACTGAGCAGGCCAGGGCAGGACATTGATGTTAGCTGCGGCGAGAGTCTGTCTTACAACTCTTGCGGTGTGCGGTCGTGCATTATCATGCATTAACTGAAATAAGGGACCGATTTGCACTTGTAGAGGAACGATGACGTCTGATACAATCGTCTCAGCATAAATTTGAGCGTTGAGGTTGCCTCTGATCCAAATCAACTCAGTTCTTCCGCCGATCCAAATACCCGCCCATACCATGATGATTCCACCACTATAAGGATGGACTTCCTGGCAGGATTTTAATCGCTGTTGGCGTCCAGGGGTTCTCCAGTGTCGTATACGTCTTGTATCCGGTCTCATACCAAAACGAGACTCATCAGAAAAGCACACGAAACGCCATTGTTCTTCTGCCCAATTTCTGTGTTCAAGAGCCCATTGATATCGAATCCTACGATTGTGCATTGCTATAGGTGGTACCCGTAGCGGTCTTCGGGAATGAAGGTTCACTTCATGCAAGCGGTTTCTGACTGTTTGGTCGCTAATTAAGTTCCCTGAAGAGTGATGAAGCCTCACGGCTAACATCATGGCGGTTATAGTTGGAGCTCTTCGAGTTAAGATTTGAATGTATCGGTCTTGTCTCCGTGTGGTGCAGCGATACCGTCCTCCATGGCGCTCAGCCACGGTACCAGTGCTTCGGTAACGTGTCCAAAGTCGACTGATAACACTCTGACTTGTATTCAGAGCTAAAGCCACAGTACGTTGCCGGGAACCAGCTTCTATCATTCCCACGGCTCTGAGCATTTCTTCCCTGCTTAAATGACGTCGCCACTCCATAATAACGTTGGTTTTAATCAGTAGTAGGGAAACAGTAGCACTAATAATGTCTTCAATGCGTTGTATGTTTTTATAGGGAAAATATTGACAGCTGATTTTCATCTTTTACTCGAATTTGATTCACAGTTCCTGATTCAAATTATGAAATGCACCAAAAAGGATCCATATAAATTTATAAAATCATAAATTTATTACAAAGCCACATCTCAATCTCAAGAAATCCGCATAAAAATGCTTGATCCCTAGACACTTTTGATGTGTGTATATTATGGCTATTGGACCGAGTACCAGGCTTCATATATTTTTGCCCATGATCCTTTTCTTATGTTTTTTTGCAATTTAGAGGTCAGTGTCAGGTTGTATGTTGTTTAAAATATGATTCGCGGCCGTAACTAATATGGCTTTACAGAATTATAATCATTAGAATCAGCAATACAACTCCATAAGTTAGAATTGACCTCAAACCTCAAGATTTCATGAAATCGCCAGATTTGAGGTCATTTGGTGGGTAGGTATATTGTTTAGAATTCGTTGAGTAACTAAATACTGTATTTTTTGTTATAAAAAATGTTGGAAAACAAACGAATGAGAAGCCACCACAGTCAGCTTTGTTTACAAAATATAGTTACCGAAGAATATTTTAACTTCCCATTGACCTATGACCTTGAAATTTGGTGATAATGTATATTTTACTAACAGATACCATATTGATAAATCAGATTTGGCACGTAACCCTAAATGTGCGAAGTCCGACACGCACATGGCAAGTTTTTATAATATGGCGATACTTATATTTACTATCGAGGAAACTTACATTTATGCACCGTAAGGGCCACCAAACACGATTCCCGGCCACCGTAGGCGCGGGCTTGCGGACGACGAGTAATGGGCAGCTCGCCCTCCGGTAAGGACCAGGCCCGGGTCGACGGCGCGTTGTGTTCCACGCGCGCCTCAAAGAGATGTCAGCAGTGAAGGGGTCAATTGGGCCGAAGCCGCCGGGGTCGCGGGTAGTTCGAAAGAGATACCGTGGCCCTGGCACGGGCAGCTGAAGGACCATGGGTGGGTTTTAGTCAGTAAAAGTCTGACACGCCCTCCCGCTCTGCCCAGAGCGGGAGAAGTCATTTGATGATTTCCCATCCACAAAACAAAAGGGCCACCAAACACGGTCGGCTTGAAGCAGTCAAGATGGACTGCTTCAAGCTGCGACTGCTTAGTAAACTACAGTCTTCTATGTACACACATACACGAAATCGCCCGAAGCAGTTGCAACTGCTTCGGGCGGTCGTGCCCGAAAAGCTGAAGTAGCGAGAAACTGTTGATTAGGACTGCAAGAGCGGTCCGTGTATGGTGGCCCTAAGGACTATTCTTGCTTGCAGCGCTCGGCCGCTATAGTAACGCTTGCTAACAGATGTGTGGTCATCGTGTGCAAGGGATTTTGTTATCAAATTGCTCAGATGTAAGTTCCTCGATAGTACCACAGGATAGTACACACGGCTACACATCAAGCTATTCTAGATGCATGAGGAACAGGGTGTTAAGTTCACTCATCCTCCATTGAAAAGGGAGGATCCTCCGATCAGACGGGTGTCGTGTCTGGTGCGCAACTGCCCGACGGTTGATGTTGGGACATTGTATATATGCTAGTTGCGCGGTAAACTCTGATTGCGCGATGCAGGATTGCGTGACGTCAGTGTGACGCGTAGTAACGTAGTTCGTATGTGGCGATGTAGATGCCGCCATACTATAACATCCAGTTTACACTGACCTCTCATCGTGAGGAAATCCTATACAATGCGAAATCAGCTTATACTGGAAAAATATAGCTTGATCTGTAGCCATGCGTACGTGGGGCTCACCCTGGACACAGTCCCATTACCACCTTGGTGGCTGGATAATATTTTTACCACGGCATGACGTACACCACAGTATAAGAAAGCTGCAGTAGTTTATCTCGGCAGTGACCTTGAATTAATTACCTACGGCCGCTTGTTAGATAAATACGCGTCCGCTTGTGCATAAAACAGAAAATAGACGGTGCTTCAAGTAATCATGTTTCGGTTTTAGTACAGCAGTAGACAATATAGTCAAATAACACATATGGAAAATCCAAATGATTTAACCATATCAATCAATCTGCCTAGCCTTTTCCCAACTATGTTGGGGTCGGCTTCCAGTCTAACCGGATGCAGCTGAATACCAGTATTTTATATGGAACGACTGCCTATCTGACCTCCACAACCCAATTACTGGGTAATACGATACTCCTTGATAAGACTGGTTGTCACACTTTCGGGCTTCTGACGACCCGTAACGACTGTCAAAGATCCACGAATGACAGCGGGGACCAACAGAGTCTCGGTATGTAAAGATGGTCACCCATCCACGGACCGACCCCAGCAAGCGTAGCTAAACCTGATGGATCGAGTTGTACGGCTGTTATTTAGCCACGAGCTCCTCATTGATTTAACATAGACATTTGGTTTTATAGGAATTTTAATACCACAAAATTTATCCTCTTAAATACTCGCAATCTAAAGTTTTGTAACGTCTGTGATCGATGGCTCGCACTTATCACTATTTTATATCAGCCAAGGACTTTCTAATCAGTAAGTTGTGTACTAGCAATTTATTGTTGTGTTAAAAATAATACTTATATTTTTTTAATGGTCGGCGATGTCGATATTAGTGATTCTAGGTATAGTACAATTTTATTGGCATTTCTGTACTATAACAATCTTTGCTGTAATGGCATTTGTCCTTCTCTCGTTTATTTCCCAATTATGACGTTTTGGCGCCGGGGTTTTTAGAACATTTTTTTTTGTTATTGTAATTCAAAGCTAATAATAGGCGTTTTTGTTGTTTGAATGTTATGGTGAAAGAAAGCACGTTAAGTCGTTGGTCCCGGCTTTCATTCGTGGATCTTTGACAGGCGTTACGGGTCGTCAGAAGCCCGAAAGTCTGGCAACCAGTCTTACCAAGGGGTATCGTATTACCCAGTTACTAGGTTGTGGAGGTCAGATAGGCAGTCGCTCCATATAAAATACTGGTATTCAGATGCATCCGGTTAGACTGGAAGCCGACCCCAACATAGTCGGGAAAACTCTCGACAGATGATGAGACGAGTTATTTAAATGTTGGATAAAAGTACTGGAATCTATCGCGTGTTAAACCACCTTCAATCTCAAATGAACTCCGTTAGTTAAATAAATATTAATTAAAAAAATTACGTTAATTTTAATAAACTGAGTGCATCGAAGCGTGGCATGCTAAAATAGTGGATATTATGCAAAATGTATGGTTAAGATTATTTTAATTACACCATCTCTTGCAGTTAAGAATGTTAGTGCACAGTATAATGAAGTAAGCAGTATTACATCTTTATACAAAAAGTTTGTTTTGAAAGTCGGTTGTTTCTTTTTTTTTTTTTTTTGTAAAAAAGTTTTTATTTTTCTATTTTTAGTTGCGGTACAGTCAGCAACAAAAGTCGATTAACCCTTGCAGTTTTTTAATCTTAATTATTAAGCAAAATACTAAATTAATTCAAATCGGAACAGAAGTACTTAAAATTTTAAGAACATTAACTCTTAAGGGCGCTATTACATTTTGACCGTGATTTTTTCATAAATTGAAATTGCAAACTATAAACAAAAAAATATTATTATATGACTCAAAATAAACGTAATCACAACTGCTAAATTGCTACATAATGCGATGCGTCGGCGTCTAAAGCTAAAGACCGCGTGTCCCGAGATTTACATTGATTTTTAGCACTACATACAATAATTAATTAAACATATTATTTTACTTTTAAATAGACTAATTTTTTTTATCAAGCAAGGTAACATAGTAACCTTATTTATTAAATACATTTTGTATGAATTTGGATTATACATTCGTAGATAAAAAATATAATTTCGGACGAAAAATTGTCAGTAACTCTCTGGTTTACGGAATTATTTTTGGTGTATTACTGTATGAAACATAAAAAACTGAATTGAGCACTCCAAAGTTGAAGATACAGTTGTTCCAAGGACATTTTTTTAAATGATTAAATTATTATATCTTCGATGTAACAAAGCATCAAAACATGTCCAAAAGTAAAATTTTATGAAACATCCTTTGCAGAGACAAGGTTTTTACTGATTTTTGTAAACAAATTGAAATATTTATTTAGAACACTCCCAAGAGAAATAATCAAGCTTTCTTGGGCATATGTTTTTTTTTAATTTTGTTGCTCTAACAAAACCACAATCACATATCAAAACTCGAGTCAAACGCTCAAATACAAGAGAAATTGTGATAGCGCTCTTAACAGTTAAACGATAAAAAAGCAGTTTGTCGAATCATTTTGTGTTAATTTAGATGATGTCAAAAAGTAGTAGTGTTAACAGACTTCTGTTGCTGACTGTAGGTTCTAGCCCACACAAATTCGAATACCACTACTCGTACCTGCAAAAGAAATGAAAACACATCGACATAAAAAGTAAAAAAAAAATACTTATTATTGAAACTAACTCAAAAACTACCCAAGCAAAGTTAATACATTTTACATGGGACCAACTTCGAGGCATACCCTCCCGAACAAAACAAGAATCTCTCAAATCGGACAACTCTGTAAGAAGTTATGCATAAAAAAAAAACGTGTCGACTCGAGAACCTCCTCCTTTTTTTTTCGTCTGTTAAAAAATAATCACAAAAACGCTGCAAACTGTAGAATTGTAGTACTATACGAACATGCCGGGAACATGCTTCAATCTGCCTAGCCTTTTCCCAACTATGTTGGGGTCGGTTTCCAGTCTAACCGGATGCAGCTGAATACCATTATTTTACATGGAGCGACTGCCTATCTGACCTCCACAACCCACAACATTAACTGGGTAATATGATACCCCTTGGTAAGACTGATTGTCAGACTTTCGGGCTTCTGACTACCCGTAACGACTGTCAAAGATCCACGAATGACAGCCGGGACCAACGGCTGAACGTGCTTTCCGAGGCACGGAGGAGTCTCGGTATGTAAAGATGGTTACCCATCCACGGACCGACCCCGGCAAGCGTAGCTTAACCTGATGGATCGACCCGTGCGGCTGTTATTACTTAGCCACGAGCTCCTCTGCCGGAACATGCTTATCAGCGCTAATCATAACGTGCGATTGTGAATCGATGCTAAGGAAATAGTACGAAAGCACTCTAAGGAGTTGGGCTGGCAACACGGTTGTGGAATGTTACTGTAGTATTTAGTCAAACGTTATTAATGACAGTAACATTTAGAAATAATTTTGCGGATTTTCCCGTCAACCTACAGTTACGTAAAAAACCGCATAGGGTCATGTCGATGTGTGCTCGAATGTCTTACCGTATCCCATGCATAGCATAAGTTAGTGCTATTATTTATTCTGTGCCCATTGGTTCACAACTACTGTAACAACTGTACCGTGTGTGTGTTTCTCCAACTGCAAATTTAAGTTTGTATTCCCAAAAAAAGATTTTTTATTTACAAATTAACGATTTTCGGACTTATTATAGCTTTACTTGTGCTGTGAGACCTTGCTTCTTTCCAAATTTGATGATTAAACTACGTCAACGGTAAAATCATAAAATTGAATCAGTTTAGTTGTAAGTGAACCCTAAGTATAAATTTTGATTTATTTGCGAGTATCAAATTAAGTCGCATAAAATAATGGAAATATTTTCTTATTGCGTAGACTTGTAAGGTTGATTTTTAACCGACTTCAAAAAGGAGGAGGTTTTCAATTCGTCGGAACCTTTTTTTTTTTTTTTTTTTTTTTGTAGGTATGTTCCCCGATTACTCAAAGATGGCTAGACCGATTTGGATTTTTTTTGTTTTATTCGAGAGGGTATACATCACAGTTGGTCCCATATAAAATTGATTAACTTTGCTTTGGTGGTTTTTGAGTTAGCTTCAATAATACGTATTTTTTCCCCACTTTTACATGGATGATGTTCTAGTTTGTTTTGCAGGTAGTGGTATTACAATTTGTGTGGGGTAGGTACACAACTAAAAAGTGAAAAATAAAAACTTTTTTACAAAAAAATACAACCGACTTCCAAAAACAACACTACAAAGTGAAAAATAACTTTAATTTCGGAAGTCGGTGGCAAAAAACGAAAATACATTTAACTAGACACCGACTTCCGAAATTAAAGTCATTTTTCACTTTGTAGTGTTATTTTTGGAAGTCGGTTGTATTTTTTTGTAAAAAAGTTTTTATTTAGAGCTCGAAATGGACGTAAGCCTACGTATTTGATATTAATTTTACCTTGATACCTCCACGCGTTCCTGAGAAAAACGGTCTTGACAGACTGACAGACAGACGGTCAACGAAGTGATCGTAAAAGGGTTCCGTTTTTTCGATACGTTTTTCGTTTTTGAGATACGTACAGACCCCTAAAAATAACAAGTCTACAGAAGGATCGAATGCCTTTGGAGCAGAACAGTCATTATGAGGAGGAGTCGGAGCCGGCCGTATGTCGATCCGCGGACCATTTGCAGAAGCCGCCGGGGTTAGAAGGTATGCCAAAAGCAAAGTTCAACCGGGTGTTGTGACTAAGGGAGAAGTTTACGGCCCAGGCCCAGTAGAGGACTGCGATAGACTAAAGGCGAATTTTGATACTAAACGCGATCAGCACAACTAATCCGCGTTCAAGAGCAGTCAGCGGCATCACTGTTGTGGAATATTCACACTGATAGCTCTTGAACGTGCTTGTGGCTAATTAATACGAGTCACACGGGTCGATCGATGAGGTTAAGCTATCGCTTGCAGCGGTTGCTCCGTGGATGGGTGACCATCATTACATACCAAGACCCCTCCGTGCCTCGGAAAACACGTTAAGCCGTTGGTCAAGGTTGTCATTCGTGGATCTTTAACAGTCGTTACGGGTCGTTAGAAGCGCGAAAGTATTACCCAATAACTGGGTCAGTCGTTCATGTAAAATACAGCATTCAGCTGTATCTGGTTACACTGGAAGCCGACCCCAACATAGTTGGAAAAAGGCTAGGCAGATGATGATAACGAGCTCTTGAACGTGCGTTCATTGACTAAATTCGCCCTAAATTAATCAATGAGAGAACCAACAGACCGAAGACCGAAGCCACAGAAAAGCGTAAAGGATCTACCTAAAGTCCACACGTCATGAATCGTGCGAATTCACGTGAAACTAATTATTTAACAAAAAGATTCAAGGTTATTGTCACGTCATTGATATTTGAGTCAATGTGCTAAAACTGTAGGTTTTTAAGCAAATTATTTGCGTATTGGTGCGTCTAATGTAAGAATTAGTTGTTAATTTTACAGTTAATATCAAAAGTCATTTATACCCATAAATGACAGAAGTACAGACACTATTATTTTCCCAACATGGATCAAGAGTAAATAATAAAAGCGAGGATCGTGATCTTCTAGGTCGGACTTTAAATTTTAAACGTTAAATTTTGACTATACTTTCACTGGCATATAGCTGATGTTATAAGGAGTAACTTAGACTACTTTTATTTTAGAAAAAGAATTAGGGTTCCGCGGATAAAAAATAAATATTTATAAAATATTTTTTATAAAAGCTCATGGAGCTATAAGAGCTCGTGGCGAAGTAATAACAGCCGCACGGGTCGATCCATCAGGTTAAGCTACGCTTGCCGGGGTTGTATCTTTACACACCGAGACTCCTCCGTGCCTCGGAAAGCACGTTAAGCCGTTGGTCCCGGCTGTCATTCGTAGATCTTTGACAGTCGTTACGGGTCGTCAGATGCCTGAAAGTTTGACAACCAGTCTTACCAAGGGGTATCGTATTATCCAGTCACTGGATTGTGAAGATCAGAGTAGCTCCATGTAAAATACTGGTATTCAGATGCATCCGATTACACTGGAGGCCGACCCCAACATAGTTGGGAAAAGGCTAGGCAGACTGATTGATCAAAAGTCATTTATTCAAATCAGGCTGAGAATCAGCACTTATGAACGTCAAAATTAAGTCCCCCAAAACTCCTGCGCTTCACCACTTCCTAGTGCTTTAGCTGGGAAGAAGTGGCGCAACAACCTCCCCAGCAGCACAGCTGTCTGTTCAGTTACGAAGAAATTGATTTTATAAAATAGTATGTGTAAGGCTCTTCGTACATTACGATCAGGGACCATTTTGGTTACTCATTGAAAGGGTTTTCGATAGGTTTTTTATAAGCAGTTAAATAAAAACTCATACGATGTGGGTAACCCTTTGTGGGTTAAGCTTCAACTCTCTTCAAAACGATAACAGCGTAGCATTCCGACTCGGAGCAATGTAATAATGATCTCTCGATGATGGACATACTTTGCAAATTGCTAATATGGTTACCCGTACAAAACCCTTACATTATATATGTTATCTTAATGAAGGGGTATCCCTTTCACTGGGTTTCAAGTATAGAACCCATTCAATGGGTTATCCATATTGAAGGGATAACCTTTTTACTGGGTTTCAAGGATAAAACCAATTCAAGCACTTACACATGATAAAGGTAACTTCATAAACGGCTTACCGCTTCGAAAGACTTAACTCTTAACCGGGGTTGTTCGCAAAAGACGATACTATAATCGCATACCAATAAAATACTTGTTCGCTACTCAAGGTTCGTACGTTACGCTACTGAAAACAATGAAGTTTCATCATTTGAAAATTCTTTCTCCGGCAGAAAGCTACATTATTGTCGAGTGCGATATGTTTTATAGTAAAGCTGACTACCACCCGGGCGACCTCGCGGGCAGAAGCTTGTCATTCTTATTCAGAACAAACTGAAACATTTTAGCGAAGTAAAGGCAAAGAAAATGACCTGAAAACAAATCTAGCCCAAACAGAAAAACGCACACTTGGATACAAATGCCGCAACTCAGTAAAATCTCAAACAAATACAAAATAAAACTTCAGAAAAGCGTTCGTTTCAGACATGTCTTTACCACTATTGGCTGAAAGCCAAGACGGGTCCGTTGTAAAACTGAGAAACGTAAGCTGACGTAATAATAACGATTTTGACGTAAAATAAACATCCTGCTTGTTTTTTACCCGACTACAGCAAAGTCAAAAAAACTTTTTTACAAAAAAATACAACCGACTTCCAAAAACAACACTACAAAGTGAAAAATAACTTTAATTTCGGAAGTCGGTGTCTAGTTAAATGTATTTTCGTTTTTTACCACCGACTTCCGAAATTAAAGTTATTTTTCACTTTGTAGTGTTGTTTCTGGAAGTCGGTTGTATTTTTTTGTAAAAAAGTTTTTATTTTTCACTTTTTAGTTGTGTACCTACCCCACACAAATTCTAATACCACTATCTGCAAAACAAACTAGAACATCATCCATATAAAAGTGGGGAAAAAATACGTATTATTGAAGCTAACTCAAAAACTACCAAAGCAAAGTTAATCAATTTTACATGGGACCAACTGTGATGTATACCCTCTCGAACAAAACAAAAAAAATCCAAATCGGTCCAGCCATCTTCGAGTAATCGGGGAAAGGTTCCGACGAATTGAGAACCTCCTCCTTTTTGAAGTCGGTTAAAAAGAAGGGTTATGATTTTAGCAGTCTATGTATGTATGTTAAGTATGTATTTACACGTGTGTTCCACCGTAGCGCCTAAATTACTGAACCGATTTTAATGAATGAGGTATCAATAGATTCGTAATAATGGTCCGGGTGACATAGGCTATATAAATTCTCCCTAAATTTAATATGGTGGACTTTACACGTAAATTTCTGACCACGAAAAAAATTTAATTGAGATAATAATGACATGTTTGGTGTCAAAAGAAAGGTCTTGACGAGCACATTACAGATATGTACATATGTTATATTGTTTATGTAAATATATATGTTTAAATTGATAAAAATAAGTAAAAGTGGAGGTAAATAATATTAATTTAATTGGTTACAGACCGACCGCGGCGAGCCTGATTTTTCAGTAGTCGGGTTTTAGTTTTTGAACTTACTTTTTATTTTTAATTTCATCTACGTACTTTGTATTTTGTTTGGAATTTTGATGTCATGTATTCATCCAGATTTGTTTCCGATGTAGAAATGGGTTGCTTTTGATAATAAACACTCCATTGAATGCTTTATAACCGACTTCAAAGAGAAGATCATCAATTCGACACGTATGTCATGTATGTAATACTATTGGAACTGCAATATATATACATAATTATTATAATCTATTAGGGCTTCCAAACAAATACACAAAATATTTATAGGTATACAGGCTGTCCCGTAAATAAAGGATAACCTTTTAAGGGGTTGTTGTACTCATCATTATAGAAAGAAAAAGAAAGAAAGAAAAGAAAAATATTTTATTTGGGACACGCACAGGAAATACAGTTAAAAAAGAGCATATAAAAGTAACAAAATAAACATTAAAAAGCAAAAAAAAACAAAAAAAAGAAATCAGAATAAAAAAAAAAAGAGACCTGTGCGAGGCCAAAAAGGCTCCCATCTCAGCATAAAGCTGCGATATTTAAAAAATAAATACCGCAACGCTGGTATTCTGATAGGGCCTGTGTGATGCCACGGACATACCCACGGATATCAATTAAAAATAGCAAGGGGAATAAAATCAAATAAAATAAAATACAAATACTAGAATACTTGAAAAGAAACAACTAATTAAAACTAACAACAAACTAACAACTAACTTATAAACAACTTTTACTTTAGGACAAACCTGAAATCGCGAAAAAAATCTGCTGTTCCCTACATTTAGACGAGTTACGCGAACATAAATGTAGGGAACAACTGATTTTTTTTTCGTGATTTCAGGTTTGGTCCCATAGTAAAAGTTGTTCATAATGATGAGTACAATGACCCCTTAAGAGGTTATCCATTATTTACGGGACACCCTGTATGTATGTACTTATGCATGTTTGTCCACCCATTTCTCCGAAACCAATAATCGGATTGTAAGTATTATTTTATTGGCTTACATTTACTTCAACTTAGGGAACAGTGCAAGTTTCATCTAAATAGGTTCAGTAGTTTTCAAGATATGGAGTAATACGTGTAAGTGGGATTGCCTGGTAATTTCCAACCAGAACAGAAGGATCGAAAATAACTGCAATCGTGATCCTTCTTCTATAAATCCTAACTCAATCTGCCTAGCGTTTTCCCAACTATGTTGGGGTCGGCTTCCAGTCTAACCGGATGCAGCTGAATACCAGTTGTGGACGACACACGCCTCACTCAATCTCGGTATAATAATTATGAATAGGTATTTAGTATTTGTATTAAGTAAGTACTCTTAGTGCCATCTGTTGGCAATACGTCAAACTAATTTAAAATAAATAAAAATGTTGCAAGGTGCGAGTGGTCCCGGCCTAAATTATTTTTTGTTGTTGGCAACCTTGTTTTTCTTTTGCTTCTGTCAGCTAGAACGTTGCGCCCCTAGCACGTACATGTTTAAATAAAACGATCAAGAAGCTGGTTCTCGAAGCTGTGCAACCACCCGCACCCTCCAAATTGATTCTGAAAACAAGTCTGCATTTTATTTCGCCTCCAGCTGTAACACCAGTATTTTACATGGCGCGACTGCATATCTGACCTCCACAACCCATTAACTGGGTAATACGATAGGTACCCCTTGGTAAGACTGGTTCTCAGACTTTCGGGCTTCTGACGACCCGCAACGACTATCAAAGATCCGCGAATGACAGCCGGGACCAACGGCTTAACGTGCTTTCCGAGGCACGGAGGAGTCTCGGTATGTAAAAATGGTCACCCATCCACGGACCAACTCCGGCAAGCGTAGCTTAACCTGACGGATCGACCCGTGCGGCTGTTATTACTTAGCCACGAGCTTCTCCTCCTCCTCTATAAATCCTTACTAATATTTATAAATGCGAAAGTGAGTTTGTTTGTTTGTTACGCTTTCACATTAAAACGGCTTAACTAATTTGGATGAAATTTGTCACACGGGTAGACCATGACCTGGAAAAGGACATAGGCAACTTTTTATCGACATACCACGCGGGCGATGCCGCGGGCGGAAGCTAGTGAACAGTATTTTCTTTTCAAATCAATACACTCATCACTAGATACCTAACATCCAATCCGTGAGAGTCAGCATAGTTTAATTTTTTTACATAAATGTTGTCATCGACACACTTCAACAACGTTATGTCATACAGTCGTGCCTATTATGATGTTTGTAGGACAATTCTTTACATATTTCAACACGTCACTTCCGTGGCAGATAAACTAATTACTAAATATAATTAGCTTGTAGGTGATAATGTGCGAAAGTTCAGAAATTCTAGCACAAATTAACACTGACGGTAAGAATCGGTCACCAACAAAAAACGGTAGACCAATTTCTGGCGTCTGCACCAGCATAACAGCATAATCAGCCTGTAACGTTCCCACTGCTGGGACACAGGCCTCCTCGCTGTGATTGGTAGTGGGCCGTACTCTACCACGCAGACCCAGTGCGGGTTGGTTGGTGGTACCCCCAATCAAAAAGTCGAACACAAGTCTTCGACGTTTTGGTTCTTGGACATCGTCGTCTGCATAGTCACTCATATTTTCATTTCTTGTCTCTCACGACATCATCATCAGCTTAGCCTTATTTCAACTACGTTGGGGTCAGCTTCCAGTCTAACCAGAAACAGACGAATACCTGTCTCTCACGACAAAATCATCATTCTCCTGCCCTTATCCCAATTTATTTGGGGTCGGCGCAACATGTCTTTTTCTTCCATTCTATTTGTCGTCATTTCGGTAGTCACCCCATTTCTAGCCATATCATCTTTCACACAGTCCATCCATAATTTTTTTTTTCTCTCACTACATACTAATGACAAAAATCATATAGGCGACAATCTAAATCTCGAAAAATATAGCAGTTACATCATCATTTGAGCCGAAAGACATCCACTGCTGGACATGGCCTCCTCCAAAAGCACCGCCACTTCGATCTACCTGATTCCTGCGGCCTTCACAAGGTCATCGGTCCACCTTATGAGAGGCCTTCCAACGTTACGTCTTCCGGTACGCGGTTGTCACTTCAGAACCTCTCGGCCCCATCGGCCATCTGTTCTGCGAGCAATGTGCCCTGCCCACTGCCACTTAAGTTTGGCAATTCTACGGGCTAAGCAGCCACATATTCAGTTACTATTACGTAGTTGGCTTCGTACAAATTGACTGTATAAATCATTTGTATTATCAGACATGGCTATATTTAGCTTGAATGTGTATTGTTACTTGCATTACGCTAATGTCAAGGCTGCTTTCACTGGTTTGAAGTTTGAATTTTGAGCAAAGAGTCATAAAGAATAGTCATCATCATCTTCCTGCCCTTATCCCATGGTACGTGGGGTTGGCGCACCACGTTTTCTTCTTCCATTCTCCCCTGTCAACCGTCACGCTATCATTCACTCCCTTCTCTTTCATATCATATCATATCATTCGTCACACAATCCATCCATCTTTTCTTTGGCCTTCCTCTGCCTCTCCATCCATCAACATGTATATTCATCACTCTTTTAGTCACATGCGTTTCGTCTCTCCTCATCACATGCCCATACCAAGTCAAACGATTTCCTTTCAACTTTTCTGTCACTGGCGCCACTTTCAAACGTCCTCTTATATTATTTTATTTTTATTTTATTTTTTATATACTAATTTCTTACTTTATCCATTCTCGTCACTCCTCACATCCATCTCAACACTCTCCTCTCCACTGCATGGTACCTTTTGTCATCCATCTTCTTCACTGCCCAGCATTCCGATCCATAAAGTACGACAGGCCTTATCACGGATTTGTATATTTTCCCTTTTAACTTAAGGGGCTTTCGTGGGTCGCAAGTTGAATAGTGATGTTGACAATTTGATATCGTCCGTCATGTAGAATCTACAGGACGGACAATATAAAATTGTCAACATCTGATCTTTAATCGGATTATTAAAAAATATTGGACACGTATTTTTATTTGTTTTTTGGATAAATTCAACCCAACTACGGAACCCTTAATTGTGCGTGAACTGACAGGCAATTGGAAGGTTTAAATTTTTTGTTACAACTTTTGTCTCTATTATTTTTCAGGCATTCATAATGTCGAGCTGACCGTGGTGGTTAAGAGGCCCGAAAGAAAACGTCGTGAGGTAACCTGGAATTAACACTTTGAAGTCTCCAAAACGTCAAGATCAATGCCCATTCGTTCTCTGTATATATTTTATATTTTTATTTTATTTGGATCTCCAACAAAGAATACACCTTACATGCAATATAATAAAAGACACGAACAGAAGTCTATGTGCTCCCTCAATTAAAGGAGACCACATCATTCAATAGAAACAAACACAAAATTATAAATTATTATTAAAAGCTACACTAATATATTATATTAATTAATGGTGACCATTTGAATCTAAATTAAATAAAAATAAAGAGTAAAAAGCAAAGAAAACATAGATAAATAAATATAGCAAACAATACATTATTAGACAGGCAGTTCAACACTCACATATCATTTAATTGTGCACGGATTAATGACTTATATTTACCAAGAGTATTAGAAAAGATGTCTAGGTCTTCTGATGTACATATTAAGGCATTGTACTGCTGGGTCATCCTGGAAACCGGTGAATGTTTACCCAGATTTGTTCGGCATCGTGGGGCTTTGAGTAACGGGCGAGGATAACGCGGAATTCTGACAGGGACACTAAAATTTATTCTGCTAAGAAGATCTGGACAGTCAATACTATTATTAAGTAATTTGAACAAGAATGTCAAATCAGAGACTGTACGGCGAGACTTGAGAGGAATTATTTTAAAATGATTCAGCTTGTCTGCGTACGATATCAAATTCCTAACTCTAAACCGAAAAGCTAGATGACGAACAAGTCTCTTCTGGACTCTTTCTATTCGACTTGTGTGAACCTGGTATGTTGGATTCCAGACCGTGCTGCAGTATTCTAATTGACTTCTTACATAGCTATTGTATAACAGAAGTGTCGTGGAAGGCTTTTTGAATTCTTTGGCCTTTGCATTACATAATCATCATCATCTGCTTAGCCATTTCCCAACTATGTTGAAATTGGCTTCCAATCAAACCGGATGCAGCTGAATACTAGTATTTTACATGGAGCGACTGCCTATCTGACCTCCACAACCCAGTTACTGGGTAATGCGACACCCCTTGGTAAGACTGGTTGTCCGACTTTCGGGCTTCTGACGTCAAATATCCACGAATGATGACAGCCGGGACCAACGGCTTAACGTGCTTTCCGAGGCACGGAGTGTATGTGTAGTATCTAGAGGCCTTTGCGATTCAGTAGGACAATATTAAGTTGGTATTTTTACTATAGATCCTAATCTTAAAACATCACATGAAAAAGACCTTACTCTTGGCCGGGTAGCGAAACAGAACGCCGTAATTTGTCATGGCCACATACTAATATTATTACTAGTCATAATATATTTAGCTGGGCGTTCTATTTTCATATACCAGCCGTATTCTGGCAAGATATTAACCTCTCAAGTCCCAGTCACTTTTGTTAACATCTGTCATTTTTATATTTGAACCATCAGAATAACCGGCGTGTCCTAGCACCAGAAATTCGAACACATGTGCACGCGCACAACCCACACTGGGCCCGCGTGGTGGATTACGGCCCACTCCGTGTCCCAGCAGTGGAAACATTATAGGCTGATTATGTGTCCATCAGGCACCAAAGTGAAAACTTAAACCACACAGGATATTACCCCTTATTAGCAGTATTAATAGAGGTTTAAGCCGCGTGAGTCGGTTGGTTGAATGGCATTCCAACTGGGGCTTGGCGGTAGATACGTAATTTGGGGTGCCAGACACCCATGCCGGACTTGAGAGTACGAGACATGGCAAATTAGATTATATGCAATGGAAAACTCTTGTTTTATAGAAAACCAGAATTCTGTCTGACGGTTTTGAAGCTATGTCACAGATTAATACAGATGGGACACTCCGCAGTTTAGGTATGAAGCTACAAGCACGAGGCAGGCTCATCTCACTGGGTCAATTCAGTGTGGGCTGCCGCGCACCGGCCGGCTCGCACGTTAGTTCGATACTCACTCACGTAAAAGAAGACAACCCTAACGAGTCAAAAGATATAGGAGTTACGCGATAGAAAGAGAGGCAACTTATAGGTGAATATAACTGTAGGTAATGAAGCGTTGTGCGACTTGAATTGCACTTTATTGTGTCGTAGCAAAAGTCGCTTTTCATTTAAATGATTTTGCGGAGTGTCCCATCTGTATTAATCTGTGGCTATGTTTCTTGGAGGCCGTAGAGATACACTCAGAAATATTTTTTCGTAACTTTTTCCCTGACCTGGTAAATCGCAGGTATAAATTTTCTTTTTGAACAAAGGCATGGGAAAAAGCTTCTGTTTTGTGGGGAGTCGGCTTGCAGACTGACTAATGTTTTTGACCACGGTATAAACTGTGCTCATACACACTTGCGTGCAAAAAATTGGACCAACCGATGCTCTCTATCTAAGAGACGATATGTCAAATATGTGACTGTATATTTTAATTATTCTAAGTTGTGTGAGAGTAGGTAAGATAAAGTTTATTTACTTTGATAAAAGCAATGTTCTATACAAGATCGACTCGATTTTTTAGATGTCCTCATGAAGTGAAGTTACTTTGACAAAAGCATTATTTTGTTTATTAGTGCTCGTTTATTGATCATTTCACTTGTATTTAACAAATTTCAAAAAAAAGAGGGTCTTTATTCGACCAGTATGTTCTTAAGTTCGCGATTTACTCAAAAAACCAATGAAACATGTTTGATGAATTACTTATCTTGTTTCAATTCGAAGAGAACGGTGTAGATCGATTTTTTTGCACGCAAGTGTAGTTTGTGCCGATACCAGAGAAGCTTTGTGTTATTCAATATTATCCAGAAATAAAATTAATAAACCACCAAAATGTGGGTAGAAATAAAACATACCTGCAATGGAGTCTCAGTGGTCTGAAACAAATGAATTATTTGGTTTAGATTCAAGCTAACTGTATTTTTTGTAATATTGAGGCTTGGTATCAGATATCAGATGGTAAGCAATGATGCAGTCGACGATGGTGCATTTTAGTTACTTTTGACTTTACTCCTGCTGCTAAATCAGCTGTTCTATTTTCGAGACCAGCCACAATCACAAAAGAGGAAAGAATTTTTTTTAATGAGGCAAATTTTACGGTTAATTATGATTGAATTGATGGTTAAAAGCCACTGAAGGTTAGAACGATGAGGTTAAACACTCCAATGTGGAAATAACAACCCCCAACTCATTAGCCAAGAGTGGAAGACAATGTAAAAATATCGACAGTATTCTAAATATGAAAATAACAACAGATAAAAAATAAAAATAGAACCAAAAGACAGAAGCGCAATGACATCGAAACGATATAGCTACAAATAGGGCTGCCATCAGCTAAATTACGGACACAGGACAACAACTTCAAAAACCCCGGACATATGGGTGAAATAAAGACTTTTCCTCGGACTCCCTCGAAACAAAAATTACAATAAAATAAAAACATAATTTTCATATTTTTATTTATAATATAGGAAACTAGAAACGTACAACCGGGAATTCCTTCCTTATTCCTTGTCTACATTATAAAGGGAACCTCGCAAACGCAAAATTTCAGCTTTCTAGGTCCAAGGGTTTGGGTTGGGCGTTGATGAGTCAGTCAATCAGTCAGGACTTCTCTTTTTATTTATATAGATCAACTTAAACGGGTATATTTGCCGCACCGAATTTTAAACTAAGAAAAGTTTTTATTTTATTGCAAATCATTCCATTCTACCAAGTTAATCGGATTTCCCCTGACATAAAAGGTGTCCTGGTTTCACCCGGGCACTTTTTAAAAACCTCGCCTGGACGCTCCCCGGACGCCCTCTGAACAAGGACAAATCTGGGGAAACCCGGACCGATGGCAGCCCTAGCTACAAATAACCAGAATGTACTCCTACACGCCTTCAGTAGCCAAGGCTAAAAACTAAAATGTCGGCAATTTGTTTGTATTTTAACTCATTTCTCATTACTATCCACATTATTATTCGGGCGGTTAACTAAGATGGTTTTAGAACAAATAACATTGTTATTAAGGGGACACATCGATAAATTTTGTGTTTATAAAATTCCTATAAAACAAAATGTACCTATAAGGTTACACTTACATAATTTGGATTTTCATTAAGTATTATCACGAACTAGAAAAAAGAAGGACTCCGCGCTACGCATATCGAAAGTGAAGCGCAGTAAGTATGGCGGACCGTTTGTACAAACACGCCTCACGCACACATTTCCATCATAGTATGCCGACCGGCCGCCATTACGTGACAATGACGATGACGGCGTCTTTGTCAAATCACGCACACATGGATCGGTACGGTGCTTCACTTACGATACGCCTGGCGCGGAGTCCTTTTTTTTCTTTTCTAGTCCGTGTGTGTTATTTGACTATATTGTCTACTGCTGTACTAAAATCGAAACATGGACTAAAGACAAAGACGTATTTATTGCATAACCGAAACTACTACTACTTGTAATTTTTTCGATAGAAAAAAAAATCCAAAATAGCACAGTCTATTTTCTGTTTTATACGATTTTACGTAAACAGTTCCTTATTGTGCAGTAAAATTTGCTTTAAATCGAAGGTATTTAAATATGTTAAGGACTTACTAAGCTAAAAATTTATTAAAGTATAGTATTTTGCCATGAATCTACATTTAATTTAATAGTTCCAGTGCGCGTGAAAGACTTCTATCTCGCGCGTCAAACTAGACAGTCATAACGCCATTTCACTTACACACCGAGCTAAACCACGCTTCGACATATCCTCTTAAAGATGGACCGTAGCTTGGGCAGTCAGATCCCGCTACTAACCGTCATCACCACATAAGTTGTCTCGTAATATAATACAGAAGTCTGTGACAAACTACTCAAGAGTCCCTACATAACGCTACAGCCCCCCCCCGCCCTCCCCCTCTGCCCCCGGATATCATTATCGACAGAATGTAGGTAGCCACACAATATTCTGCTCAACCCTTCTATAGTTCAAAGGCGTGACCGCCATGTACTTTACGTAAATAATGCGAGCGGCATATCAACTTTGACGTAGGTAGAGGCACCTGAATGACCTCTTTTCCTTTCTTAGAACCCTATCCAGTTCCTAAAGGATTTCCGAGTCTAGAAAATCGATCGATCTCTTAGTTTGTAACGTAAAATTCTTCGAAACATTGACAAAAATTCTATAACCAAATCTGACATTAGCAATTGGCTGATGGTCAGTCCAATTCTTGTAGCGTACAGTGGAGCGTTTGGGGGGACGGGGGGGCGTTTATCGAAAAATTTTGTGTTTTTAAAATTTCTATAAAACCAAATGAATATGGAAATCAATTTGGTTTTATAAGAATTTTATAAACTCAAAAATTATCGATATATACCCTTAAACGCTCCACTGCAGACTACAAGAAACGCTGCTCCGAATTTGCGGCCTTAGTTGTTGCCGGAGTTGCGCCAATCCTGGGTCAGGAGATCTCTCTAAGCACGAAATCCATAGTTTCGGCCGAAGTTACGTGCACTTCCTACTCCGTATCACTTACGGACATAATTATGACTGACACCACGATTAGACAATTGTCGTGTTTTTACCCGTCCGAAAAAGTTAATTAATCGCGTGTACGCAATCCAAATATTCAAACTACTTTCGGACGGACCCGTATCTTCGTTGACGGACTTAGAGAGTAGGCCATAGGAAGTGCCTCTAGCAGCTAATTTTCACAACGAAGTTTAACATTCTGTACCGAGGAGCGTAGACTTCACATTCTAAAAAACTTTTTTACAAAAAAATACAACCGACTTCCAAAAACAACACTACAAAGTGAAAAATAACTTAATTTCGGAAGTCGGTGTCTAGTTAAATGTATTTTCGTTTTTTGCCACCGACTTCCGAAATTAAAGTTATTTTTGAAGTGTTGTTTTTGGAAGTCGGTTGTATTTTTTTGTAAAAAAGTTTTTATTTTTCACTTTTTAGTTGTGTACCTACCCCACACAAATTCTAATACCACTACTTGCAAAACAAACTAGAACATCATCCATATAAAAGTGGGGAAAAAATAAGTATTATTGAAGCTAACTCAAAAACTACCCAAGCAAAGTTAATCAATTTTACATGGGACCAACTGTGATGTATACCCTCTCGAACAAAACAAAAAAAAAAACCAAATCGGTCCAGCCATCTTCGAGTAATCGGGGAACCTCCTCCTTTTTGAAGTCGTTTAAAAATCGTCAAGACGCAGAAAGCTGGCGTGGTAACAAATGCTTTCCTTCTCACTATGAGAAGAGGCTTTTTCTCTGCAGTGGGACAATTAATACAGGCTATTTATACAGCATCTTTTTATATCCTCTGCTACAAACTGTAAGGCACTATGCGAGAATACAACATAGTGCCGGGTTGGCAGTTTGGACCATGTCCAGCGTGATTAAGAGTTGCCGACTTGCTGTTCAAACTACGGGCAAATAGCATTGAAAGACGTAAATTAGACGTAAGCTATTGTTTCCTACCATGGCAATGGGGTCCATTAAAAAACTTCTTTCTTATATCTATGATTAATAAAAAACTTTTTTACAAAAAAATACAACCGACTTCCAAAAACAACACTACAAAGTGAAAAATAACTTTAATTTCGGAAGTCGGTGGCAAAAAACGAAAATACATTTAACTAGACACCGACTTCCAAAATTAAAGTTATTTTTCACTTTGTAGTGTTGTTTTTGGAAGTCGGTTGTATTTTTTTTTAAAAAAGTTTTTATTTTTCACATTTTAGTTGTGTACCTACCCCACACAAATTCTAATACCACTATCTGCAAAACAAACTAGAACATCGTCCATATAAAAGTGGGGAAAAAATACGTATTATTGAAGCTAACTCAAAAACTACCGCAGTAAAGTTAATCAATTTTATATGGGACCAACTGTTATGTATACCCTCTCGAATAAAACAAAAAAAATCCAAATCGGTCCAGCCATCTTCGAGTAATCGGGGAACATACATAAAGTTCCGACGAATTGAGAACCTCCTCCTTTTTGAAGTCGGTTAAAAACTAAGTTCAAAAACTAAACGACTACTGAAAAATCAGGCTCGCCGCGGTCGGTCTTTAACCAATTATATTAATATTACCTATTTACCTCCACTTTTACGTATTTTTAACAATTTAAACATATTTATTTACTTATACGATATGACATAATAGGTTGGGGAAAAAGTTTCTTCGCATTTTTTAAGAAAATTCAAAACATTTTTTAATATACATTATTTACATTTATCTAAAGTATGTAGGTACCATTTTGTTCGATAACTTTTTGCCATCTTGTAGGTAGGGATATGATCCCATTGCTATAGAAATTTTGGGACTTCTGATCAAAATACCGCGACAAGTGGTTTTGGCAGTCCTCTCGTGATGTTAACCTGACACTGCCTAAAGAATTCTGAAGAGACCGAAACAGGTGGAAATCTGAAGGTGCAAGGTCAGGACTATACGGCGGATGCATTAACACCTCCCAGCCAAACTCTCTTAATTTTTGCTGAGTGGCTAAACATGTGTGAGGTCTAGCGTTATCATGATGAAAAACCACACCCCTTCTGTTGATTAATTCCGGCCGCTTTCTCTCAACTTTTTGCTTTAATCTCATCAGTTATTCGCAGTAGAGTTCAGAATCGATGGTCCTGCCTGGTGGTAACAGCTCATAATGAATAATGCCCTTCCAATCCCACCACACACACAGCATCACCTTGTTGCGAGTTAACCCGGGTTAAGCCACAGTCTGTGAAGCCTGACCGGCCTTTGACCACGACATTTTTCGCACGTTCTTGTCGTACGTGATCCACTTTTCATCACCAGTTATCAGCTTCTTCAAAAATGATTCGGTTTCATTACGTCGTAATAAAGAATCACAAATGAGTACACGATTCATTAGGTTTCTTTCAGTGAGCTCGTGAGGTACCCAAATATCGAGCTTTTTTGTGTACCCAGTTTTTTCCAATGCGCCAAAACTGTTTTGTGGTCAATTCCCAGTTCTTCAGCTACGTTCTAACTACTGATATGCCGATCTTGCTCCACTTTTTGAAAAATGGCATCCATTTTATCCGTAATAGGGCGACCAGAGCGACGTGCATCTTTGACATCAAAATTTCCGGATTGAAAACGCTTAAATCAAATTTGTGCTACTCTCACAGACACTGCACTGGGTCCATAAACATCGCTAATTTTTTTCGCGGCTTGCGTTGCATTTTTACCTTTTTTGTAGTAAAATTTTAAAATGTATCGAATTTCTTCATTAGATTCACTCATCTTGACAGTACGAAAAACAAATGAAAATCACACATTTTCCTAATTTGAATTTGGAATTATATTCTTTAAAATTTAAACTTTCAATGATATCAAAACCAGCCAGATACAAAAAAAAAAAAGAAAGAGATTTTATTTTATGTTCATACATACTATAATGCGAAAAGACTTTTTCCCCAACCTAATATATACCAAGACCTTTCTTTTGATATCAAACATGTCATTATTATCTCAATTTAATTTTTTTCGTGGTCAGAAATGTACGTATAAAGTGCACCATATTAAGTTAAGGGAGAATTTATATAGCCTATGTCACCCGGACCATTATTACGAATCTATTGATACCTCATTCATTAACATCGGTTCAGTAATTTAGGCGCTACGGTGGAACACACGTAAATACATATACATACATAGACTGCTAAAATCATAACCCTTCCTTTTGGCTTTGCCGTAGTCGGGTAAAAAGTAGCCAAGCCAACACGATTGGTGATGATTTGCCTAAAACTACGTCAGGCGCACCTTGACAGTCAGACATGAGCTATTACATGCGGTGTTAATACAAGGGAAGATAGTAAACATGACTAGCTGCCCAGTACAGCATACCAGTACCTACTTAGCAGTGGCTAGCGTCCAAGCAAAGGTAAATATCAATAATAATGCTACATAGTGTCTTTATAACGTGTACTATGGGCCAAAGTTCCGCATGATCACCTCAAAGGCGATAATCGCATGCACGGCTCACGACTCGATCGCACAATGTTCGTTTGTTACTAGCTGCGCTCTCACAACAATATTTTATTAAGTGAGCATTCTTAAGTTTTGTCCATAGTACATATCGAAATGAAGGAAACTATGCTGAGTTTTATCGATGAAAAAAAAAAAAGCGGCCAAGTGCGAGTCGGACTCGCCCACGAAGGGTTCCGTAGCAGCAAGTAACATAATATAGAACTTTTTTTTAATTTAATTGTATGAAAGGTAAATTGCGGTTTACGATTTACGACGTATTAAAAAAAAACTTGGTACTTACTAGATATCGTTCAAACCAATTTTCGGTGGAATCTCTTATTTTAGAAGTTACAAGTGGGGGGGGGGGGGCACATTTTACCACTTTGGAAGTGTCTCTCTCGCAAACTATCCAGTTTAGAAAAAAATAAAACTGCACAGTATTAACTGTTTACGTATAATCGTATCAAACAGAAAACAGCTACTTTGGATTTTTTTCGATCGAAAAAATTTCAAGTAGGTAATCATGTTTCGGTTTTACTACAGCAGTAGACATATAGTCAAATAACACATAATATGGAAAATCCAAATGATTTAACCATATACATTTGATTTTATAGGAATTTTAAAAACAAAATTATCGACGTATGAGGCTGATGCGGATTTTGGCGGGCCGCACCGCATTGCTAAAATCTTCCCACATAATTTTCGTAGGTATATTTTGTTCAAACTATCGCACACGCTATAATCTGCACTTAGCTGGACAAGTTCACAAACATCTGCTGTCGTAAGTTAAAAAGAACAAGAGGTCAACAACTATTTTTGGCAAAGCAACTCTTGCTGTTATTACAGTACATGACCAAAAATAACGCCACTCCAATGACAATCAGGGTTCTAACGTCACAGAGGCGTTGACACTAAATGACGTATTTCTGGAGCAGTGCCAACGTACAGGTGATACTATCAAACTTCGAAATGATTTAGCAGTAAAGTTTTTATGAGGGTAGTTCTGTGTTATTATCTAGATGATTTTCATTGTGCATTTTCGAGTGAAGGAATTTCTTGGCATTCGATTGAGCGTGGATCAAAGCACGTTTTGTTTACGGTGATCGAACGCTTTTGAAAAGCCCGCAGTCCATGCTATAGGATTCTCAATTACTACTACATACATTCACAATTACTACTCGATTTTTAGCAAGGAGAATTGCTGGGTTTGCGCGTTAATTACCCGTGATCCCTGCCGTAGTCCCTGGAACGGACCTCGGGGAATTTTTGTGCCCGTGGTCCCTCCGAGAAATACAATGCTATCGAATTAAAATGATAGCCTCGAAATTATGACTCGCAACAATAATAGATCTACATAGACATATAACGAGTACTAAACAGAAAAAGTCGGCAGCTGCTGGCACGTCCTGACTGTGTCAAGAAGGCTTCCACTCAGCATGATGCTGTGCCATGGGGGACCCACAGCACAGCGCTGATTTTCAGTGGTCACCCGAAAAAGACGTCAAAAAAAATTCTTTAGTTTCCAGCGTGCCATTTCACTGTTCAAACTCAGCCGTATTTTCACAAGAACCCATAAACCAAGGAGTGTTTCTTATGAAAATAGGACGTGTTGTTCCCTGTATAAAGGCCTCAGCACACTTGTAACAGCCGACGCCACACCACGCGTGTTCATTGGCCAAATGACGAAACTGCGCTTCACAAGGTGAAATGTGGTCATCGAGCACGTAATATTGTCATCGCGTGGCGTGTCGTGTTCCAAATCTGTTTCTGCCCTAATTCTTAGCTATCGAAAATGACATGGCAAGACCTACATTCAGATCGATATCCAGCCAAGATAGCATGACTTCACAATTTTCTTCATGACTCACCCTTTTGCACAAAAATAACTTTTCAATGGCACACTTTGACCTTGAGCTGAGCTGACCTAGCGTAATACGGAATTTCAATAGAATAAGTGGCCAACTTATACTGGTTTTACTACTGACGTGCTATACAAATATGAGTATAGATAAAAGAGGTCTAGTAGTAGAGAAACACATAAAAGTGTCTAAAGAGACAAATTCCTAAAAGTAGCGGCCGATAGGTCAGATGCTATAATTCAACCAATTTCTAAAGAATGGAGAAGAAAACTATCAAATTAGTTCCGCGTAGATGGCGCTAAGTGTTTGTTACTTTCATTCACAAGTCAATGGAGTTTCTTGCTGAAAATGTTGCCGCAAGATGGCGTTAAGTGTTTTCTCTTGTCGCCTATTGATTGCTTTGAAGACGACAACCCCCCCCCCCCCACAACACCGCGATAGTCAAAGAAAACGGTCAACATTACATGACTTTTGATCGACTTTGGCGTGGTTTTTTAACCGACTTCAAAAAGGAGTTCCCCGATTACTCGAAGATGGCTGGACCGATTTGGATTTTTTTTTTGTTTTATTCGAGAGGGTATACATCACAGTTGGTACCATATAAAATTGATTAACTTTGCTTCAGTAGTTTTTGAGTTAGCTTCAATAATACGTATTTTTTCCCCACTTTTATATGGATGATGTTCTAGTTTGTTTTGCAGATAGTGGTATTAGAATTTGTGTGGGGTAGGTACACAACTAAAAAGTGAAAAATAACTTTAATTTCGGAAGTCGGTGGCAAAAAACGAAAATACATTTAACACCGACACCGACTTCCGAAATTAAAGTTATTTTTCACTTTGTGGTGTTGTTTTTGGAAGTCGGTTGTATTTTTTTGTAAAAAAGTTTTTATTCGGTTTCGGTTCAGCTGGAAGGCGCCACTCCGAAGCTTGTTGACTAGTTTGCGTGCCTCGTCACCAGTAACAAAGCGTTTCATGAATGTTGGGTCGGAATTGACTCAACTCAATCGCAGAAGAGTCGGTTGATGGTTTATGGATTGAGTAACTAATATGGCTTTACAGAATTATAATCATTAGAATCAGCAATACAACTCCATAAGTTAGTATTGACCTCAAACCTCATGATTTCATGAAATCGCTAGATTTGAGGTCAATCCTTACTTACGGAGTTGTATTGCTGATTCTAATGATTATAATTCTGTAAAGCCATATTAGTTACGGCCGCGAATCATATTTTAATCAACATACAACCTGACACTGACCTGCAAATTGCAAAAAACGTAAGAAAATTGAATTTCGCGGGCTACCTTAGCGCATCTCCCTTAATTTATAATCTACTTATTACACTAACAAGGCCTGACGTAACATAAATGCCAAATTACCATATTTTATGTCAGGAAGTTTACAGGAAGTGACAGTTTCCAACAACAGAGTTCAGGTCGGGCGTAATCCTATGACGTCAGCATGGATTTAGGTATTGTGAATCCGACCTAGATAACATCAGCTTTTGAATTGTGACGACAATGGAGGCATTTTAATTAACAACGCATAAAATCTTTTACCGTTTTTCTTGTATAGACAGAAGACAACCCTAAGAAAGAATGCCATTTGTCACACTAATATTATAAAGGCGAAAGTTTGTGTGTTTGTATGTTTGTTACTTCTTCACGCTCAAACGGCTGGACCAATTTTGATAAAACTTGGTATAGAGGTAGCTGACACCCTGGATTTACACATTAGTAACTCATCATGAAAGTGACTTTGTTCATTTGAGCATGTCACAATTAGATATTTTCAACCTTAGTGAAGTTTCAATTTACTGGGAATTCGTTATACAAGGACAGCTGTTACCTACATTTATGATCGCATAACTCGTCAAATGTAGGGAACAGCAATTTTTTTTCTCGATTTTATGTTTGTCCCATAGTAAAAATTGTTCATAATGATGAGTACAATAACCGCTTAAAGCTCCATTAACACGGTGCAAGTTTATTGCCTGAATGAAACCCCAAAAATTGAAGGGCAATTAACTGGCACCGTCTAAACAACACGTAAAATATTGTTGCACGATACTATACGGGTAGCTTAGTTGCCGTTCAAAACTGGTAACATAGCTGTAAACAGTACGTACAATAAAATCGCATTTAATTCTGGAATTAAAATAACATGAGCGAACGAAACAAGACGTTCAATAAAATGAATGAAATATTTGGCAGCGCCAATGCGGGTCATACTTTTGAACCAATTGCATACAAGGCCGTGCTTAGACGACGCAAAACTTGCATGCAATTTTATTGCCTTGAAAGAAAGAAAGAAGAAAGAAAACCTGTTTATTCTGCACAAACAAAACGCACATTATAAAAAATTACAAATTACACAAAAAACAATACGAGCAAAAGCCTCGTATTCAATTTTAATTGATTGACCAGAGAGAATTTCAATTTTACAACTTTGACATATATAGTGAAGTCCTTGGTGTAAGTCGCATACAATTTTATTGAATGGCAAAACTTTTATTCAATTATTGTATGGCAATAAAAATGAACGTGCTTTATGGCATTAAATTATTGCTCTTGAATGTTCCAGAAACTTGCACCGTGTAAATGGAACTTAAGAGGTTATTGTGTAAGGAACTCTAGTGAAAAATTTCACGCTTCTTGACCCAGCTATTTAGGCTCTGCTTTGACTAACTACTGCCATAATTATTCGTTTTTATCAAGATTAACGGTCTACCGTGCAGAATGAAAAAATGAAATTGTTTATTCTGTACGGGCAAATTTTTCAATAGTCAGAAGATTTTATCTGAAGAAAAAATAAGTCAGTTTGACATATTATCTATACAAAGCTGTCAAACCGGTTTATCTATTACAAAAATAAAAGTTATCTGACGACTGAAAAATTAGCCCTATAAATGATAACGGAATCACTTTCACAAATCATATTAAAAAAAAAAAAAGCTAGATGGAGTCGACATTTCTTAACTGACTACGAAGTAGAAGTTAAGGAAATGAATGGTAGAATGAATGAATGAAGTGGAAACTTATGGGTCCAAGTCTCTTTTAAAGACCAGACATAATCTTGGTCAGATCATGTCTGAACTTGGTTTGTACTCTGCTTGTAATAAAATAATTCAATCATGATTCGAAAGACACGTGGCGCCATCTGTTATCATAAGAACGTTACTGTTGTTTTCCTCTAGAGCAGTACTTTTTATCGGCCACCCTATCTATGTCCGTTTCTGTACACCTGACAACGTATATGCAAAATTTCAGGATGATCGGTTCAGTGGTTTAGGCGTGAAAAGGTAACTGAACAGGCTTCGGGATGCTTTCCTCAGTCTTTCCTTTTCCTCACTGTTTTAAATTCGCCGTCACTAGCACTCGCTCATCGCTGTGAGTGCGACAAGGACAACGCATCGCTCCCGCCATCTGACGGCGTGAAGACGAAAACTCAGTTCAAACTCAACATAAAGGCCGGCCGGCCTAACCGACGCGCGCGGTGAAAAAACACTAAAATATGGTGAAATACGACTGCTAGTGATACAGTGTGGTGATCCCCTGGCTCCCAGTATCCCGTGAGTATCTGACCTTTTTACCCGACTGCGGCGAAGCCCAAAAGGAGGGTTGTATGTATGTATGTCCGTTTCTTTGTTCCCTCGTAACTCCTAAACGAATGAACGGATTTGGATAAATTATACGTCTTTAGATTTGTCTTGGTAGCGCGAGTGTCACTGGCTACATTAAAATCAAAAACAAAGTAAAATGGCGGATTTGGGGTGCCATATTGTGGAGATCAAAAAATTTTTTTTCTTCTAATACCATCGAGTGGGATATCAAAATGAAGGGTTTTAAAAGGTGATTACAAAAATATATGCAACTTATATGGTTAAAAGTAATTCAAAGTGACAAAGCATAAAAAAACACGTAAAAAAAAAAGACTTGGCTATTTTTGTGCACTTGATCCAAAAAAATTACTCTCATGACCAAAACTCCTCGCTAGAACTAAATCATCTGCGAAATCTTTCACATTTGTAAACTAAAAAGCTGGAAATAAAAAAAGTAATTAAAAAAACTAAAAAACCCGACTGCAGTAAAAAACTGAAAAGCTAAAAACAAGCCCATTATTTTTAAATTAAATAAAAGTTGGAAGCAGGCGGGACCCATTCCATTTTTATATTCTCAAATGGGTCCCGCCTGCTTCCAACTTTTATTTAATATAAAATGGGCCTGTTTTTAGCTTTTCAGTTTTTTACCACAGTCGGGTTTTTTAGTTTTTTTAATTACTTTTTTTTTCAGTTCACATTCTAGTCTGTGTCTGAGTAGGAAACTTCAAAAAGCGTCCTTCGCACACGATACTCAATCAGTAACAAACAAACTTACTTTCTTCACATTTATAATATTAGTTAGGATTTCGATAAATAAATACGTGTGCCATGATAATCTGTCATCAAGGATTTTCGATTAAATACTAGGATTTTCCAACCGAACACTGTATCGTAATAAATTAATATCTTATCGAAACAGTATTTCAGTTTCAACACAGGAAGGTATTTACAACTAATTATTTAAATTATTTAAATCTGCTTTTATCTGTAATAAAATGTTGGTGACGCATTTTATTCTTAAGGTGAGTAGTGCTGCCAACTAGCGCCACCATTAAGAAAATAAAAAAGTAAGTTCAAAAACTAAAACCCGACTACTGAAAAATCAGGCTCGCCGCGGTCGGTCTGTAACCAATTAAATTAATATTACTTACCTCCACTTTTACTTATTTTTAACCGACTTCAAAAAGGAGGAGGTTATCAATTCGTCGGAACCTTTTTTTTTTTTTTTTATTTTTTTTTTTTATGTATGTTCCCCGATTACTCGAAGATGGCTGGACCGATTTGGATTATTTTTTTTTTGTTTGAAAGGGTATACTTCCCAGGTGGTCCCATGATCATCAAGTCAGGATCTGATGATGGGATCCTGGAGAAATAGAGGGAACTCTTCCAATTTTACAGGCACACTTGAAGCGATTTGGATAGTTTTTGGAAGAGTACTTTCTTGGAGTGGTCCCATTTCAATTTGGTGAAGATCTGATGAAGAACTTCTGAGATAGGCAACGGAACTCCTCAATAAATGATAGCAAATGGACTGGGATTGCTGAAATCTCATGTCTGTTTGTTGTTCACACCAGTTCATAACATAACATCACGCCAGTACGCTGTGAAGGGGTAAGCACATGTAAACCACTAAAAAGTGAAAAATAAAAACTTTTTTACAAAAAAATACAACCGACTTCCAAAAACAACACTACAAAGTGAAAAATAACTTTAATTTCGGAAGTCGGTGGCAAAAACGAAAATACATTTAATCAGACACCGACTTCCGAAATTAAAGTTATTTTTCACTTTGTAGTGTTGTTTTTGGAAGTCGGTTGTATTTTTTTGTAAAAAAGTTTTTATTAACAATTTAAACATATTTATTTACTTATACGATGACATAATAGACCTTTCATAAGACCTTTCTTTTGACACCAAACATGTCATTATTATCTCAATTTAATTTTTTTGCGTGGTCAGAAATTTACGTGTAAAGTCCACCATATTAAATTTATGGACAATTTATATAGCCTATGTCACCCGGACCATTATTACGAATCTATTGATACCTCATTCATTAAAATCGGTTCAGTAATTTAGGCGCTACGGTGGAACACACGTAAATACATACTTATATACATACGTAGACTGCTAAAATCATAACCCTTCCTTTTGGCTTTGCCGTAGTCGGGTAAAAATAATAAGTTCGGAGATATTTTTAGTCAGATGAAGTAGAATTTTTGTATCAAAAAAATCAACACTAAACCTTTTAGGTTCGAAGCCTTAGCAGTTAACGCCAAAAACGGACGTTTTTTTACCTCATCTGAATAAAAATGTGAGCATAGGCAATTTCAAAATGTTTAATAATTATCTCCAGACTTATTATTTTTTTCTGTTGGCAGCACTACTCTTTTAGTGCTGGTTAGGTAAGTAAAGAGAGCATCCTATCGCATATAATATCGTTGAAAGTTTCCCAATATCAAAGAATTTTCCTTCATACCATCCCACATGGAGGAAAATTATTTAAATACTGGCATTGGAAAATTTCACTACATAATACTTACGGAGACCACATAATTTGCCTATAAGTATGCAAGAGACGGATAGTGTGAATAGCGAAAGCATAGGCATTGATTTAGATCCTTTTCAGGAGTTTTAAGAGCGCTATCACAATTTCTCTTGTATTTGAGCGTTTGACTCGAGTTTTGATATGTGATTGTGGTTTTGTTAGAGCCACAAAATTAAAAATAACATATGCCCAAGAAAGCTTGATTATTTCTCTTGGGAGTGTTCTAAATAAATATTTCAATTTGTTTACAAAAATCAGTAAAAACCTTGTCTCTGCAAAGGATGTTTCATAAAATTTTACTTTTGGACATGTTTTGACGCTTTGTTACATCGAAGATATAATAATTTAATAATTTAAAAAAATGTCCTTGGAACAACTGTATCTTCAACTTTGGAGTGCTCAATTCAGTTTTTTATGCTTCATACAGTAATACACCAAAAATAATTCCGTAAACCAGAGAGTTACTGACAATTTTTCGTCCGAAATTATATTTTTTATCTACGAATGTATAATCCAAATTCATACAAAATGTATTTAATAAATAAGGTTACTATGTTACCTTGCTTGATAAAAAAACTTAGTCTATTTAAAAGTAAAATAATATGTTTAATTAATTATTGTATGCAGTGCTAAAAATCAATGTAAATCTCGGGACACGCGGTCTTTAGCTTTAGACGCCGACGCATCGCATTATGTAGCAATTTAGCAGTTATGATTACATTTATTTTGAGTCATATAATAATAATTTTTTTGTTTATAGTGTGCAATTTCAATTTATGAAAAAATCACGGTCAAAATGTAATAGCGCCCTTAAGAACTACCCAGAAAAAACAGCCAAGTGCGTGTCGGACCACGCACAGTGAAGGGTCCCGTAGTTTGGATGAATATTAACGTATGATTTTACGGACCGTAAAAATACAACGTGTCGTTTTGCATCCTTGTCAAATTAAAGGGTGTGGTATAGACTATCAAACCGTACAACTTTTTCGATGGCACCAACATCGTAATCGCGAAAAAATAATCAGCCGTCCCATACATTTGCGTCGAGTAGGTGTTGAAGTTTTCTATAGGACAGTTGTTAATTTTTTCGCGAATACAAAGTTGGTCCCATGAAGAAAGTTATTCGGTTGAATGTTCTGTACCACACCCTGAAAGACCAGGATGCAAAAGGACACGTTGTATAATTCATAGAACAGTTCCTATTTCTCAAAAAACTTGTTATGGTTATGTATAATCGAAAAAATCCCATAGATCACAAACTATTGACTTAAAAAAAGTAACTTAGAAACATCGTCATCTTTTTAATTAGGGGATCCAACGACACGCGCTAATGTTCGTTGATGTTTTTTTTTCATCCCTCGGTTACATGTATGGTGGAGTTGGGGAGTGCGACCTTTAAGGGCAGAAACTGAATTATAACACGACACGCCACGCGACGGCAATATTACGTGCTCATTCGCTACATTTCATCTAGTGACGCACAGCTTTGTCATTTGGCCAATGAACATGCGTGGCGTCGGGTGTTACAAGTGGGCTGAGACCTTAATTATTTTTTTGTAATTTCACTACACAAATTGTTTACCAGTGCACAGAATACACCTTCTTTAAAATTTTCAACGATACAGTGACAATAGTCTCCGAGTAAAATGGTTGTTTGATTTCCGACAGGACGGACATGACTAAATTATAAGGGTTCCGTACCTCAAAAGGAAAAAACGGAACCCTTATAGCATCACTTCGTTGTCCGTCTGTCTGTCAGTCTGTCAAGACTCTTTTTCTCAAGAACGCGTAGAGGTCTTAAGTTGAAATTAATATCAAATACGTAGATCTATGGTCCCTTGGAGCTCTAAAAATATCAAGCTTCTAAGTCAACGCAATAAAAAAATACGGCCATTTATGCGACATATTTTGATACTAGCAAGTAAATCAAAACAGGATACTTCCCGTTGACCTAGAATTATGAAATTTGGCAAGAAGAAGGTCTCACAGCACAAGTAAAGGAAAAAGTCCGAAAATTCTTAATTTGCAGTTATACCTATCACATAAAAAAAATTTTTTTGGGATTACAATGTTGAGTTTGTTTTTAGAATAAATTCTTTTCAACTATGGAATTGTGCGTGGTCTGACACACACTGACCAAAAATACCGGATAAAATACCGGTCAAGTGTGTATGACAACACACATGACACACACACACACGACACACACACATGACGTGTGTATGACATGGTAAGTGTGTGTGTGTGAGTGTGTGAATGTGTCATAATTTTCATAAAAGGATGGATTCTTAGCAATACTTTTCCAATCACATGGTTATAAGATACGATATCTAGTAGCAAGTTGATAAATTGGTTTGGAAGATTGTAACAATGAATTGAACGGCAAGGTTGTTCACCCATCGATAAAACATACCTACAGTTCTACTTTAATAAATCAATCTGCTTAGCCTTTTCCCAACTATCTTGGGGTCTGCCTTCCATGCCTAACCGGATGCAGCTGAATACCAGTATTTTATATAGAGAACCCACAACCCAGTAACTGGGTAAAATGTAAATGACAGCCGGGACCAGCGGCTTAACGTGCTTTCCGAGGCACGGAGGAGTCTCGGTATGTAAAGATGGTCACCCATCCACGGACCAACCCCGGCAAGCGTAGCTTAACCTAACGGATCGACCCTTGAGGCTGTTATTACTTAGCTATTGTTAGTTATTGTTATTAATTAGACCAGTCTTACCAAGGGGTGTCTTCGTATTACCCAGTTACTGGGTTGTGGAGTTCAGATAGCCAGTCGCTCTATATAAAATACTACCAGTATCTATCTGAACTCCACAACCCAGTAACTGGGTAATACGAAGACACCCCTTGGTAAGACTGGTCTAATTAATAACAATAACTAACAATAGCTAAGTAATAACAGCCTCAAGGGTCGATCCGTTAGGTTAAGCTACGCTTGCCGGGGTTGGTCCGTGGATGGGTGACCATCTTTACATACCGAGACTCCTCCGTGCCTCGGAAAGCACGTTAAGCCGTTGGTCCCGGCTGTCATTCGCGGAGCTTTGACAGTCGTTGCGGGTCGTCAGAAGCCCGAAAGTCTGAGAACCAGTCTTACCTACCGTATTACCCAGTTAATGGGTTGTGGAGGTCAGATAGGCAGTCGCGCCTTGTAAAATACTGGTATTCAGCTGCATCCGGTTAGACATGGAAGCCGACCCCAACATAGTTGGGAAAAGGCCAGGCAGATTGATTGACAGTTGAGAGGAAAGGTCGGAACCGTTTTTAAATAACGAATGCTAAACGGAAGTGATTTCCACAATCTTACAGCATGGACAGGAGAAGGAAGAAGAATAGTAGCTAGTTTTATGAGGATGAGATTTAAGGAGGGATCTAAGATGTGCTCTACCCGGTGAGTCACTAGGGCGAGCGTAAGAAAAACGCTCACAGGAGGGCACAGGAAGCATAAGACGGGTTGTATAAGATGTCTATAGACATAAAAACGTTTGTGTATGTAACGTCTACTACGATAACTGCAGATTATACTAATAGGATAAAGATAAGCAAACTAATGATAAGTAATGTTAATTCATTTGATGTAACAACTAACGCCATCTATCCAAAGTAACGTGAACTAAAACCTTTTTAGACACGTGCGTTCACATAAGGTTATCAATTTCCTTGTATGCTGAAAAGGTTGTAAAAAAAAAAAGTAGTAAGTGACACTTAAATTAATCCCTAAATATTATTGCATTGTTGGGTTTTCAACCTAGCGTTGAAAATCCAACAGTGCACTTATAATTTAGGGATTTCAATTAGAATTAATGAAAACGGGCATAATTATTTTTTTGTTGTGTTTGTAATTGTTAGGACAAGCTTTGTATGAAAGAAAATGTTTGAAAAAATGCCGGGAAAATTGGAAAATTCGGGAAAACTGAAAGAAAATTTTCTATGGGTATTTAGTATGGATTATTAAAATTCTGATAGGACAACAAACAGCTTGCTCGATTTGATAATATTTTTTTTTTGTTTTGTTTGCTCAGAGGTGGATTGAAAGAAACATATCAATCTGCCTAGCTTTTTCCCAACTATGTTGGGGTCGGCTTCCAGTCTAACCGAGTGCAGCTGATTACCAGTATTTTACATAGAGCGACTGCCTATCTGACCTCCACAACCCAGTAACTGGGTAATACGATACCCCTTGGTAAGACTGGTTGTCAGACTTTCTGGTTTCTGACGACCCGTAACGACTGTCAAAGATCCACGAATGACAGCCGGGACCACCGGCTTAATGTGCTTTCCGAGGCACGGAGGAATCTCGGTATGTAAAGATGGTCACCCATCCACTGACCAACCCCGGCAATCGTAGCTTAACTTGATGGATCGACCCGTGCCGCTGTTATTACTTAGCTACGAGCTCCTCGTGGTTTAAAAGAAACAAAAAAAAAAGAAATTGAAACTTTGACAAGACGTCTGACTCGTCTGAGGGGTCAGTTAGTCAAATTAATAGGTTTTCAATAAAACCAAAGGTAGTTTGCACATGAAGCTGTTTGATTACGATCTCAAGGATAATAACGAGTCCATCCATCGATCTTAATGGTTTGGTCATTGGAGTATCTTCGCAATGTTACAACAAAAAAAAACATCACGTTCCAACTTTAAAATCCGCGCCATCTTGGAAAATCAAACGTCAAAATTCCCGCGCGAATAATTCTAAAAATAAAACAACAAAAAGTGCTACCGTAAATCTATGTTGGTTGTACTAAATCGTGATTATGGAACACGAAATCGTAGCGATATGAAACGTTGCTGATAAGACATAACCTCAAACTGATCACATGTTATATCATGCTGTATGACGCAAATATTTCGGTAGGCATAATATATTAAACAGTGGCTTTTATAGTCGTGTCTTTTGCGTCGATTTTTAATTTACATTTTGTATTATAATTTGGCAATGAAATAATTTTGATCAGCTGGTTAACTTTATGACTGTGTGGACATGCCAGTTTTGTGTCCAAAAACCAATGTTATTAGAAGTAAAAAGACGTAGATCTATTAAAATAGGTTACCTAAATAACATTCGATGTTCAAAAACGGCACAGAGCTCGTGGCTAAGTAGGTAATAACAGCCGCACGGGTCAATCCATCAGGTTAAGCTACGCTTTCCGGGGTCGGTCCGTGGATGGGTGACCATCTTTACATACCGAGACACCTCCGTGCCTCGGAAAGCACGTTAAGCCGTTGGTCCCGGCTGTCATTCGTGGATCTTTGACAGTCGTTACGGGTCGTCAGAAGCCCGAAAGTCTGACAACCTCTTACCAAGGGGTATCGTATTATCCAGTTAATGGGTTGTGGAGGTCAGATAGGCAGTCGCTCCATGTAAAATACTGGTATTCAGCTACATCCGGTTAGACTGGAAGCCGACCCCAACATAGTTGGGCAAAGGCTAGGCAGATTAATTTTTTTTGTTCAAAAACGGCACAATGGCGAACTATTAGATGACAAGTGGAAGTAGGACGGCATGTCGTAATTAACCGGGGCGAAAAAGAGACAAGACGACGAAAAAGTGGCTAATTAGCCAGATTTTGACGTGCCACTTGCGGAGTGTGAATAACCTCAATCTACCTCTTTTTATTTTACTTATAATATCATAGCCAAAAACGGTGTTCTGGAGCAGTGGGTCAAAATATAACCCTACTCTTGATTTTTTTGAAAGGGAAACCAGGATACTGATTCCAGGACATCATGAGTTACTACTAGATTCCCAAAACTAGTCTCGCAAGAAAAGCTGTTAACCCGTCGCGCGCTAATTAGCAGACACAATTGAAATTCTATTGTTATCTGTACACATGGTGTACAATCGACATTCTAAGAGTTAATCAAATTGTGTCAGTTAGCTGTTGTGAGAGGCAGTGTGCTAGGTACCTAATAAGGGTCTTAGCACTTCTCCGCCGCGAAACTGCATCATGCGAGTCAGTTGAATTGAACTACTGCGGTTTCGCGAGGAGGTGTGCTAAGGGCCTTATAGTAACACCCAAATTTCGTCAGTTATATATATTTAAATCCCATGTAAAACCTCAATTGCAGGGAGCCTATTGCCATAAACCAGGCACAAATACAGACTCCGGGTTGCTACTGAGAAATCACACACGGAAGAACTCAATAACTCTTTTCCCGACTTTGGAATCGAATCTAGGAACTAATGCTCAGTAGTAGTGCTTTTAACCACTAGACCAACAAAGCAGTCTATTAATATTTTCATTCGTAACCAATAAAAATAAAACCGGTCAAGAGCGAGTCGTTCTCGCGCACCTAGGGTTCCATTCTGATTTCTGAAAAAGTGTGCTATTTAAAGACATCGTTTTATTTCTACTAAGTAATCTTTACATAAATTTCTATCACATAGAATAATTTCAGATTTTTCTCTATGCAAACTTCTGCTTTAGTTAGCCCCACTTCGAATTTTTAAGACCCTTTTGCAAAAAAAAATAATATATATTTATATTTCTTTCCTATTTGCAAAATAGTTGGTCAAACGTCATCTAAAAATGTTCCAAATTTCAAGTAGATAGCATTAGTAGTTCTTGAGATATCCAGCTGTGACAGACCGACAGACAGAGTCGCACCATAAGGGTTTCTTTTTACCAATTTGGTACGGAACCCTAAAAATATGAGAATCATAAACCTCATAGTCAATTTTATTTAACTTACACATTATGTATGACGTAAAAGCATGTGTTCCTGTAATTAGCATAAATCAATAAATTTTGACACAAACGTCTTAATTTAATAAGCTACGCGCTTTACGCGTCACGATTTTTTCAATAAATGGGACATAGCTTTTGTTTATTCTTCGCAACGGTATTTATTTTTTAAATATCGTAGTATTATCCTGAGATAGGAGCCTTTTTGGGCTCGCACAGATCTTTTTTAGGGTTCCGTACCTCAAAAGTAAAAACAACCCTTGTAGGATCACTTGTGTGTCTGTCTGTCCGTCTGTCACAGTCAATTTGCTCCGAATCTAATGGACCAATTAAGTTGAAATTTGGTACACATATGATTTTCTGTGACCCAAACACGGACGAGTAAAGTAAATAAATAAATTTTGAATATGGGGGTCACTTTTGGGGAGCAAATAAGAAAATTAAAATAAAAAGTTTTGCAAACTGTACTGTGCGACAACAAATGAAAGGGCTTACTGTGAGGGTCTCAAATAGTTTTCTTTTTATAATTTTAAAATAAATTGTTTTTAAGTTATTTAAGAAAATAGACGAAAATTGACCTCCCCCCCCCCCCCCTATCTCCAAAACTACTTGAAAAAAATACAGAAAATAGATCTTTACCTGTATATTACAGGAAAACCTATAAGAAGTCTGTGGTGTTAAAATGACATGGTAAATTTGTCAATATTGTGAGTACAAACTTACATACAGAAAATAGATCTTTACCTGTATATTACAGGAAAACCTATAAGTCTGTGGTGTTAAAATGACATGGTAAATTTGTCAATATTGTGAGTACAAACTTACATACAGAAAATAGATCTTTACCTGTATATTACAGGAAAACCTATAAGAAGTCTGTGGTGTTAAAATAACATGGTAAATCTGTCAATATTGTGAGTACAAACTTACATTTACAGTTGGAATGTATGGGAGAACATGTTTTTCAACTACAATGTTAAGTTTGTTTTGGGATAAATTCATCCGAACTACGGAACCCTTCATTGTGCGTGGTCCGACACGCACTTGGCCGGTTTTTTGTCTCAGTATTATTGTTAGTGATAAATGTTTGATTTAACGGCCGAACTCAATAACCTATTTTCAGTAAAATACAGATTGCTCTTAATGATATTTTCTATTTTGTTAAGTACCTGGTAGTTGTTGAAAGACCTACATTGTCCTCCCATACCTATTAACACTGTTAATTTGAAAATATTGTAAAAGCCAATTATTTTTAAAAGAGAGTTGGACCAATTGGAACCGTGCACCCAGCTTCTGACGTTTCATAAGTGTCCGTATAGGTTTATGTGTAATAAAATATTTAGATTTTTCATTTTGATAGACAGTATAATTCTATCTGTCCTTGAATGTCATCTCACAATCATCGAGCTATCTATCTAACGAAAAAAATAGATTATGGTTCTATACTTTTCACTCCCGTGCGTTCCGTTACTGCCAACATAACTTTAAAAAACAACGTGCATAATAAAGACTTAATAACTTTTTCATTCTAAATAAATGACTGTATGTTTTATAATTTATATTAAATTAAATAGTACTTGATACAAGATTTTACTACATTTTGCTGAACAAATATTTAACGCTGGAGAGGAGTAATGAAACGTAATAGACAATATGACATTAGAAACACCACCACACCTTGATAGCCCGCGAAATTCAAATTTTCTTACGTTTTTTGCCATTTGCAAGTCAGCATTAGGTTGTATGTTGATTAGAGTATGATTTGCGACCGTAACAAATATGTATAATTACAGAATTATAATAATTAGAATCGGTAAATACAACTCCTTAAGTTAGTAATATAACCCTAAATGTTAAGATTTCATGAAATAGTCATTCAATCATCCAGACATGGTCAGCAGACCATCTGTGGATGTAAACAAAAAATAAGAAAGTTTTATGATTTTATAAATTAATCTTTGTATCTGTCAACTCGGTCACAAGTAGTCGCAACGCAATATCTTTACGGGATTTATAGGATTTTTTTTTATTCGACTGATACGAATATTCGGTAATTTGATGGTATTTGTTTGATGGTATTCGACGAATACGAATATTCGTATTCGTTTCATCACTAGTAAGTATGGATTGAAATAAGCAGTTTACAAGTTACAGGAATTCAATAATATTTTAATTCAAAGTATTTACCTATACCTCTATGAGGAAGGACTAATAAACTATGATGAATGCAATATGAATTAAAAATACCGTCATATTATGCTGCATGCTTAAATTAAATTAATTTTTTATAATAAACCTAGGAATTAACTGTACTAAGACTAACATTAGGATAAGTTTACTGTTACTAACTCCTATGGATATAACAGAATCCGAAATAAATATATTTGATTTGATTTGATTATCATGAATGTATTGATTAATGAATTAAATTTTACCTACTTATAGTATATACTATAAGTAGGTTATTTTTTTTCTTTGTTTTGGGCCGCATAGTTTTCGACTTTTGATGTAAAACCGCCCCCCCCCCCCCCCCTCCTCCGAAGTTTACATAGAGAAAAATCTGAAATTATTCTATGTGATAGCCCACTTTTTCAGAAATCATCATCAAAAAAAATATATGATAGTATGGAATTCTCGGTGCGCGAGTCCGACTCGCGCTTGACCAGTTTTATTTTAAGGAAGGTAGCAGTGGCTTTCTTTAGTTTCTGCCTACCCCCGTAGGAAAAGTGCGTGAGTTTATGTATACATATAATGTGTACACTTTCATTTTAAAATGTCATATAGTTCAATAGTTTAATGTTTAAAAATGCAATAAGACCACATCAAAACCAACTCAAGAATATCAATAAGCTGAACAAAATACATAACAAAGGTAAAACCATTAAACAAACTTTCTTTTATTTTATCTTCTTTTCATGAGCTATTTGAGGTACTGGTCCATATTGGCTCAGGATCGAGTTGAATGGAAAAGAAACATGGGAGGCTTTTGCCCTGCAGTGGGACAATACAGACTGATTATTATTATTATTTATCAAAAATTTTATTTTTCAGATCAGGCCTTGATTTCTTATCATTAAATCATACATAACATGAGCTATTTACCTAAAAGCCCAAAGGGAGGATTTAAAAAATCCCGCCTTATTTACTTGTCTACATTATAAAGGGGACTTCTGTGCAAAATTTCAGCTTTCTAGGTTCAACACCATGACCTGGCCTGACCTGGCTGCTGCACCCAGGATTGGCTTCAGACGGGGGAACTCCTCAGCAGTACAGACACCAAGTTTTAAATATAATAGTCCATTTAAATTAACCATGACCTGTCTGCTCCACCCAAGATTGGCTACATACGAGAGATATCCTCAGCAGTCACCAGCACAGGAACAAAATTTTCGAGTACACCAGATAGCCCCGTCGCGTCGTATTTGGTAAAATATTTAGGTATACGTAAGGAAGCATTCATCAGCACATTTAATATGAATGCAAGCTAGTCGTAATGCAGATTATTGGAAAACACAGTCTCCCTGGGGTGTACCTACATTGGTACACTTTACTTACCCTATTTGCTTAACTTATGTGCGTTTTTACCAACCCTAAGTGACACTTAAATGAATCTCTGAATATATTATTGCACCGATGGATTTTCAACACTAGACTTAACTACACTGAGAGCTGAAAATCCAACAGAGCAATAATATTTAGGGATTCATTTTAAGTGTCACTTAGGGTTGGAGAAAATAGGCATTAGTGTACATATTTTACAGATCACTTTTGAATGATGAATAATAATAATTTAAAAACCCATCAAAAACATGCAAAGTAAAAAATAACTTTAATTTCGGAAGTTGGTGGCAAAAAACGAAAATACTTTTAACCAGACACCAACTTCTGAAATTGAACTAATTTTTCACTTTGTTTTAGGAAGTCAGTTGTATTTTTTTGTAAAATGTTTTTATTGTTTATATATTTAGATATATAAAATTCATGAAGAAGGCAAAAATATAATATATATAAGTTTTTGCATCCCCAACCAGAAGTTATTTAAAAAAAATAATTACTAGTCAGGTGTCAACTTAATAGAAATTGTGGTGCAATAAGAGGGAGCAAGGGGGTGAAATCTATTGCACCATAAGACCTTGGATAGAATAAAGACCTATCTCTAGTGTGAGGATACCTTCAATAATAATTTATTAAGCCTAATATCATCTTAAGAGTATGTAAATGTAATCATAGATACAGAAATGATAGAATACTAATAGTAAAGAATACAGATATTTAGCTCTATCCGGTTGACTGGAAGCCGACCCCAACATAGTTGGCCAAAGCTAAGCAGATGACAAATATAGAATTAATAGAATAACATAGGTAAAACTCAAGATACTGGGAAGATTGTCAATTTTATGTGTAAGAATCAATAGTTTACAGAATTAGGATAGTGTTACAATCAAAATCATGTATTGTTAGTAAAATGGGAAGCTATGTTATCAAATAAAATGTCACGGTGAATGTGTTATACCTTAAGTTAGACTAAAGTATTGAAATCTTGTGAATCACATCATCCTCATAAATGCTAATAAGAATATTGAAAACAATAACAACGCCGATAGGCATAACATGCGATTGCCGCAGTCTAAAGTCAATGTAACCTGAAAAAAGTAATATGAAGCAAAGACCAATGCACATAAGTCATAGTTGGAAAAAGTGTATACAATCATAGTATAAACAACTTCTTTCTTTGATGATTGAACTATTAGTAGAACAAAATTGCATCATTAATGTTATGACATTGTTTTGTTTACATAATACCACTCACCTGCCAAGGGTTCACTTTGGGTATTGGTGCTTCTACAAACTTCTTTGGCTGGCTCTCAGATGACTGCTGCTGCTGCTCTGGCGTTGGCTGGGGTTCCGTGTGCGGTGTGGGAGCCTTGTGAGGGCGAGGCGGAGCCCTACGCTCAGGGTGCCTTCGCCCCTTCCCAGGACGGCGTCCGTGCGATATGACAGGCACGAACCCCTCCTCCTCCTCATCATCCTGCTTCGTCGGAGGCGCGTCAGACACTTCGCCCGGCGCGGCCTCAATGTTCTCCTTGTTACTGTCACCCCCTCTAAAGTTCAACACTGACGCGTAAGAGGGCCCTGCGCCCTCGGCGGACACGCGGGCAGCCATGCCGCCGCTGCCCTCGTTATGTAAGCCCGGGCGCGCGCTCCGCGCCGACAGACGATCACGAGCGCGCCTCCATGCCCCTTAACACGACGGCATGATGGGGTTAACCCACTAATCGCGAACGAACTTTCCCGATGAAAACGGCCCGATCGAACAGTGCGAAGGTCGAATTATTCACGAGTAACTCACACGTCCCAGTGGCGCGCACACACGGCCGGTCGCTGGGAAATATGCGCGAACCTCTCGTACCACACCGGACTGACCCTGGTTGGACCGTATTTACATCGAAAAAAATGCACTTCCGTCGTCTTGTTCCAACTTTTCTGGCACACTGAACGATCCGTACGCACTTTATCAATCGAAGTCGTGTACCGATCACTATAAAATACCCTTAGATTAACATAAAATCATAATAGAACCATATTTTGTTCACTATTCACACATGTGGTCGGACGCCCAAAAAGGGATTTTTCCGCAACACACACGGAACTTACGGAAGGCTGTGACTTCTAATTTTACATAGCAGGACATTTTAACGCTAGAGGGCGCTAAAACATCATTGACAGTGGAAACGTTCAGAATTAACAATAAATAAATGCAATTTTTAAGCAAAAGCTTAAAGTCTAGGGTTTCTTAACACATCCATGTAAATATCGACAGGATTTTCCGTTTTAACATGCATAAATGGATATGTTTTTAAATCAGTTCATCGATAGTTTTCAATGCTCGTTGACTTAGAAATAGGAACGCATCCTTAATAAAATCACATTTCGGATCTTAGCAAAATGTTTTCAAATACCACGTATCCGTGCGATACCAGAAAATAATAAGATGTATAAGTTGTAAGTTTAAACAATAAAACAATAATAAAATGTGGTCTGCAATAAAACCAAAATAAAACAGATATCCGTGATCCATTCTAAAATATTTATTGTCTATGGCTCGGCTCATCATTTGATTTCGTTTTGAAATAGATTGCTCATCAAACATAAATCTTGTAAGAAAAATAAAAACTTTATAAAGTTACACTTACTACAAAAAAAACGTTTTAAAAAATATATTAAAATTATAATACTCAAACCAACTCATTATCACAAAAAGTAACGTTAATTAACATTCGCATAGGGAGCACTCTCGGGATTAGTTGGACAATACATACCCAGGAAACTCCTACAATTTCTACAATAGTGATAAACGTCCTTACATGACCTTAATAGATACGGCAAGGGTGCACATATCCAACAGCAGAGTAAACATAAAATAAATGCGCATAAATGTGTGCAAATAGTAACATGACTGGTTACTACTGTCATGCCCGTATATCCGCATTCGGGGCAAACGATAGGCATTGAAGCAAATCCAAAGGTGTAGACCCTTGCAGGAGGCGGAGGAAGAGCTGGTTCAATGTAAACATCGAAAGCACCAGTATAAGTAGGTGGAGGAGCGTGTTGAACGAAAGAGGGCGACGGAAAAAATGTTCCCATAAATCTGGGCCTTCTTCTAACTGCCAATTGGCGTAACACAAACGAATAAGTCGGCGGTGCACTTGACAAGGAATCAGGTGGTGTTACTTCCCCAGATTCGATTTTGTAGACTTTACTCAAATTTGGAGATGTTTGTAGTCTAAAATGACTAATAACTGCAAGAGTTAGAGAACTTTCGTTTAGTTTTGATAAGGCTTGTAAGAATAAACTTGGGGGTTGACTTGCAACGTCTACCGACGCTGCGAGTGGCAACTGGGACACAGGCTGAGTTGTAATGGGGCTCTGAGTGGATGAACTGATTTTTAAAGGTGCATTGGAACTTAAATAACTATTATTAATATTATAAGATGGGGTTGCTGAAGCCACCCTTGCAGCACACAAGGAGATTCCAGGCTCAATTTTTTTCGAATAATTTTCCATTAATGCATTCACTAGATTTTTAGGGGTAGCCATCATAGCCGCTTCATATTTTGTTGAAGCAATTTGAATTTTTGGTGTAATTGTTAATTCTCTTGATGACGCCGAATCATCTTTCGTCGAAAAAGTGTACATTTTCTTTGTAACAGTTTGTTCTTTTGACGAACACGATTCATCTTTAGTAGAATCAATATGAATTGTTGATGAAGCTGTTTGGTCTTCTGCCGAAGCCGATTTGATTTTTCCTGACGCAATGTGAATTTCCGGAAAACTTGTTTTTTCTTTTGTTACGGCCGGTTGGTCTTTCGAACATGCTGTCGGTTGGTTCGTTATAGCATTTTGAATTTTTGAGTAAGCCGTTTGGTCTTTTGAATATGTCGCTGGTTGGTCTTTCGGATGAGCCAATTCCTCTTTCGAATAAGCTGATTGGTCTTTCAAACGTGCGGGTTGGTCTATTGAGTAAATGGTTGGGTCTATCGTTAATACAGTTTGAGTTTTCAGTGCAATTGATAGGTCTTCCGAAGCTGGACTCTCTTTTGTTAATACAGTTTGTATTTTTGTTCCTGGAGGTTCCTCTTTTAGAGCCGTTTGGACTTCTTGAGCTGCTGACTGATCTTTCTTTGTTGGCTGCTGTGTTATTGGCTCTACATCGTGACTGCACTTTGGTTTTTCATCCATTGAAGCTGTTGAATTACGACACATTATGAAGTTTGCACATCTAATGTTAAGTTTGTGAATCAATTTATTAAGCGGTTACAGTCATTTTAGAAAACACATTATTAAAAGCAGGGCTTAATTTGCAATATAAATGCTTAGAGAACAGAGCGGGGTTAATCCTTTGTGTCCCACTTGCGCTACGTCTACGTCCAAAGCTTTAAGCATTGTTATGGGGCCACACGAAGTTTTGGTTACAGTTGGGCAACATAGCACTTAGTTTGCTGTTTACGTAAGCGCGGGTGGGGCACAAACATGTGAAAAACTTGATGCATGCATGTGTTCTGACCGAGCCTGCGCGGAAAAATCTGGCACTAGCAAAAGCGCATGGCATTATCCTGAAAAACTGTGCTGCTTTTAGCATGGTACATGACAATTGCATTGCATTGTTATTAAACTAGCGATAAGCGGTTTAGCTACCTGTTCAAGGGAGTTTCACAGGTTTTTATTTAGCATCCACGAGACCACGACTGTTTAGAACAAACACAATATTTCGTGTGCACTTTACGGGTTTGAAAACAGAAATAAGTTCAGTACTGTTTCAAGGTTCATTTGGTTGAATTTTTACTAATAACTTCTCATACAATATTACTACTTCAAAATACTCGTAATTCGTGTTTACTAAAATGTCATTTATTTGTCATTATTCGACTAATGTGGCTTTACACAAAATGTCTTGGCCCAGTTGTAAACATTACGCTTTTTGTCTACCTTTTGCTTTGTTTTGCCGAAAAACAAATGAAATTTAGAAATGAAACATTTGTTTTATTATGTTTTTCTCAAAAAATTCAAACGTTCTCAAGAAATTATAGAAATGCATGGATGGGCTATTTCACAATGCTATAAAAAATAGTCTTAAGTATTTTTTTGGGCTGGTCACTGCCTTTTCGTACTGTCAAAAAACCATTCTAATTTCCGGTCTTTTTACTCCTCCGTGGCATGGCGGATGGTCTTTGCCGCCGCCTACAGTGTTTTTTGGAGGAATAACTTCGCTTAAATAGCGAAATGGTAAGTTTAATAGAAACTGATGTGATGTTCTAACTTTTAATATTGTTAAGTGAATCAATCCGATGAAGTGAAAGTGAGTAGTTGAAAGTAATTTGTTGCCGTGCTCGAAACACGTGTTTGGTTTTACATTTCGCAAAATAACAAGATTATGATGGTGTTTCGTAAGTTATTTGTGTTAATTCAACATTTTTATGGGATAAGCTATTGTTTTATAGCTATATTACTGCATTAAATTGTATACGAAAATGACTTCTCGATCGATTAATACCACACGCCATTGAAGCATCCTTGTTTGTTTTCCGTAAAACATTACGATCATTGTTAGAAACTATTTTGAACCTTAATTATCTATCTTCTGCTGTAAAAGATCTCGTGAGAAGGTTATTTTACAATCTTATTGTTATGAAAATGCGTGAAAATTTTGAGGTTATGATTGTTCGTTGGCCAAATGATTGGCCGGAATCCTTGACTTTTCCCATAAAAAACAACCTATAAGCATCTCAATGTGGCTGTATAACCTTTCAATTTTGCCTTTCGCTTTAATTATTTTTACTCTGACATTAAATATTAATAAAAAGCGATAAATGTGGTTTTGAAGTCTAGGTTTTAAGGGGTCCCCGAAACGATCAATTGGCATCAATTTTTATTTTAGTAATATTGTCAATTGCACTTGGTAGACGATCAATTTGTGCATCAATGTGTCAATCACGTAAAAATTGACAATAATTGCTATTGATTGTTACGGGGACCCGTAAGTTCAGATTCCCCTATACTCTTCCTAGCTGCACTACTATAGTCTTCTAGGTACATTTTTATGGGGTATAGTAAACAGTTCCCTTAGGAAACATGGCTGGTAAATACTGGTTGTGTGTCGACTTGTGGAATACAAACTTAAATAAGTCACACCATTGAAAGTTAGATCACCCATAGGCTATATAAATAATGTACTAATTTATGAACCCATTGGTTCATGTCAATGTGTACCCCCAGTAGTTGCGAATCTCATAGGTTCACAACTACTGTATGCCTGCGGCCACCATCGGATGATGTTTTTTATGTTTATGTTTTAAGATACAAGCTTATACATCTAATATATATTGGATCTTTCCTTATGCACAGATGGGGTGCAGTCGACACTTGAGGGCTGTACCCCTTTTGTTATAAAGTAATATGTCATGTATTTGAATGGTTTGAGCAGGAAATTCCAGCCAGTACAATATAAATATAACTGATGATTACTTCCACTCGGCCTGAGAGATCTTAATATAAAATAGTATTGTCAAATTTTTATGGCATGGCGGCACAGTGGCTGTGTCAACATGCTTCAATGCAATTGTTTGTGGGTTCAATTCCCACAGGTGATGACTTGTCTGTAAACACACATAACAGGAGAAAATGTAGTATCAAAAAAAAAAAAAAACTTGTCTAAAGCAGTCTTCGTCGACCAAGTTTACTTGTTTTGCCACGAATACGCACTAACTACGCTAGAAAGAATATTAAATATGAAGGGGCACAACTATTTAATAATTTACCCACTTATATGAAAAGTGTTAGCTCTCTCAGCAGTTTTAAATCTCGACTATGCAAACACATAACGGAAAACTGTCTTGACTAAAAGTCCTCCAATGTTCTTTAATGGTTGAGTGAGTTGAACTGCTGAATGAGCATAGAATAATATATAATTATAATACTATACATTATACTTTGGTGACGGTTACCTAAAATAAGTTTACTGAATGTTTCTTTTATGAGAATAAATGATATAAACCTAAATGTAATAAGTGAGAGAGTCAACTACCCTGCCAGACTGATGCTTTAGAAATATCCTCGAATGGAAGTATCACTTTCAATATTGCTTTATATATGGAAATATCTACTGGTTCCAAAACAACCGCACAAGTTCAGAAACTAACTTTCCCCCTCTATTTCAGAGTCTATCAGTTGCCCGACCTCTAGTGTCGGTTTACACGGAGAAGAGCGAGGCAGTCGCTGGCGCCTCCCTCCCTCTCCCGTTCGTGTTTAAGGCCCCCATCCGGCCTGACCTCGTCAACGATGTGCACGTGTCCATGTCCAAGAATGGCAGGCAGCCGTACTCCGTAAGCAAGGAGGCCGGTGAGTTACTTTATTATTTAAGAGACATTACATTTTGACTGTGATTTTTGCATAAATTGGACAACTTTGCCGTTCTTATTCTGAGAAACTGAAATACTTCGACAACTTTGACTTATTGAGTGGTGAAGTATAGTTATTAGTTCATAGCAACCTCGCTTTTCGCAATTTTTTCTTATCTTTATTAATGAAGCCAAAATTCCGAAGCAAGTTTCTCATAAAATGGCAACTGCATTTTTTCGAGCTTGTGGATTGACTACTATACATAAGCAAATTAAATGAAAAAAATATAATAAATATCTCTTAAATAGTGGTTTAGTTCATAAGCGGCCTAGTTTTGAAATATGTATGGGACAACTAAAAAAAAAAAAAAGTTATTAAAAACCATTAAACTACTAAAAATGTTCAGAATTCACTGTAAATTTCTCCTAATATTTGTTACGTAAAATTTATATCAAAATAAACGTTAGTTCGTAGCAGGTGGCGTTTTGTAGTTTCTGCCTACCCCATGGGAAGAAGGCGTGAGTTTACGGTTAATTAATTAGAAATTAAAATTTCATACAGTAAACAAAAAAAAATTATATGACTCAAAATAAACGTAATTACAATTGTCAAATTGCGAGGCGTCGCAAAGGTATTACTGTCAAAACGTAATTTTGTGATAGGCCTCTTAGGGTGTGTTTGCACTGACGCGGAGCTGGGCGGAGTGGACCGGAGACTTGCAGGAATCAACCAATCACAATGGAAACTAATTTGTTAAAATGATAACAAATAAGTAAATATTTTTGTATGCTTTGTAAAACTTTATCTAACACAAATCTGGATTCCAACTAATACATTCTCTACTTAGCACTAAATGTCCACACTCTCGGATGATATTGCCGTGGAGCGTTACTGCGGATTAGTGCAACATCAACGTAAAGACATGGCGTTCTGGACCCACTTCATAGTGGGGACGGGTGCAGAGTTTTTACTACAAATAACCCTTTAAAAATATAGAATCAGCCTCAATCAGGTCTTACATTGCTTGGATGGATTGAATCCTTGCCAAACATAACCTTACAGCTTAGTAAAGTCCTTATGACTAGAGTATACAGTAAATAAAACAATTATATATTCAAAATAGGTATAATTATTGACCTTGACATTTCAAGGTCAAGGTCACCAAATAAAAAAAAACAAATTATTCTTATAACAAGCTTTTCTTCAATTTCATAAAACAACTAGCGGTTTAGTAAAACAGCTGATTCTACAATCCATCTGCGACGTATATACAATATAATAATACAGGAAATATGTAGTTCCATACTTCACACCTTAGCAGACTTCAAGGTCAAGTTTAGTAAAGTTCGACTTTTTTTGTCATTGTCAACCAGGTCACCAGACCAGTGCCGAGTCATGGGGTACCGGACGTGCCGTAGCGCGTATCCCTCGTGTGCGTGGTGGTGGTACCCACAGGTAAGGTTATTATTTAATTTAATGAAGTTTAAACTATAGATTTAAGACTTTATTTAGCCATAAGAAAGTTGTGGGTGACAAAGGAACTTAAGGATAATCTGGAAGTGGCATAAACTCACTTATGATACCATGCACAACGGTACAGAAAACTCCTTTAGATTAAGCCTATGTCATCTGTCTGGGTACAGTCAGCAACAAAAGTCAATTAACAGTTGAGTATTCTAAATCTTAATTATTGAGAAAAATACTTCATGAAAATCAGATTGGATGATGATGATGGAGATGATGCTGATTTTAAAGAAAATTAACTCTAATCTAATAAATGCTATGATAAAAAGCAGGTTATCATATCATTTTGGGTTAATTTAGATGATGTCAAAAAGTAGCAGTTTTAACTGACTTCTGTTGCTGACTGTACATGTAACAGGTACCCGGCATAACAGGTAGCCAACCTGTTGAAACTTTCACAGAATACGTGAATACTTGTTACGCAAATAATAAAATTATAACATTAAAGGTACCTGCAAAGCTCAATTAAAAAATAAAGAAAATTTTTATGTTTTTACGGGTTATGAAACCCTTTTGCAGCTTTCTATTTGTCAGCACTTCTATGTGCTGGTACGGTCAGCACAGAAGTCGGTTAACACTGCTACTTTTTGACATTATCTAAATGAACACAAAATGATGTTTTTAGCATTTAATTTATTAGAAGAGTTAATTTTCTTCAAAATTTACATCTGTTCCGATTTTAATGAAGTATTTTTCTCAAAAATTTCGATTTTTTTAGATGAGTTTTCTAAAAACTCAAATGTTAATCGACTTTTGTTGCGGACTGTACCTATTACACAAAAAAGCAAGCATAATTCCTTTTTAGGGTTCCGTACCTCAAAAGGAAAAAACGGAACCCTTGTAGGATCACTTTGTTGTCACTTTGTTGTTTCTCAGGAACGCGTGGAGGTATCAAATTGAAATTAATATCAAATACGTAGGTCTATGGTCCCTTGGAGTTCTAAAAAAATCAAGCTTCTAAGTCAATGCATTTAAAAAAACACTTCTATGTATGCGGCATATGCTCGCAAGTAAATTAAAACCTGTAGGGTACTTCTCGTTGACCTAGAATAGATTTAGGAAGAAGCAAGCTCTCGCAACACATTTAAAGGAAAAAAAATCGAAAATTGTTCATTTGTAATTTTATTACATAAAAAAAATTTTTTTTGGGATTACAATGTTTTGTTTTTGGGATAAATTCTTTTCAACTACGGAACCCTTCATTGTGCGTGGTCCGACACGCACTTGGCCGGTTTTTTTTTATTGTTATAAGGGTCGTCAGAAGCCCGAAAGTCTGACAACCAGTCTTACCAAGGGGTATCGTATTACCCAGTAACTAGGTTGCGGAACTTGTGGTCAGATAAGCAGTCGCTCCATGTAAAATACAGGTATTCAGTTGCATCCGGTTACTGAAAGCCGACCCCAACATGGTTGGGAAAAGGCTAGGCTGATACTAACATAGATCCCCGTTTAAACACTGTTGCAGTACGATTACTGTGGTTAGTGACAATGGCGGGTAACATCAAAGTTCTAATAGCGCGGACGTCTACTCCCTGTGGGTAGACGCATTCGATATGTTAGAATACATCTTTTGTAATGAAACAACATGACGCCTGTATTGTAATTAACGAAAGTGTAGGCAGAGGTGGAGTCCAACCACATTTTACAAGCTATGTGTAAGTCTCATAATAGGGGGGGCAAGTCAGCTGTATTACAATAAACATAATCAGCCTATAACATTCCCAGTGCTGAGACACAGGCCTCCTTTCTGTGAGAGAGAGAGAGAGAGAGGGTGGACCGTAATCCACCAAGCGGGCTCAGTGCGGGTTGGTAGATGTCACATGTCTTTTGGTTATGTCGTTCACCGTTTTTGAGAACAGTGGTGATGAAATAACTTTCACAAAGTATATTGCCTGTCTGGGTTCGAACCTATGACCTAGAACTTATAAGTCATGGCCGGTACCACTGGGCCACCACTGCTCTCTCTCTCTCTCTCAAATTAACAATAGCCTTTTTAGGGTTCCGTGCCAAAAGGAACCCTATTACTAAGGCTCCGCTGTCCGTCTGTTGGTCAGCAGGCTGTATCTCATGAACCGTAATTTTTTCATTTCATTTATTTCAGTAACAATTTTTACATTGTATCGAAATGTCACACTAAATTATAAACAAAAAAATTAAAATTAAAAGAATTACACTAAATTATAAAAATAAAATTTTCCTATATTGTGTGAGCATTTCTATTGCCGCTATAACAAAAAATAATAAAAATTATTGTGGGTCTTTGATTTAGTTTTTTTTTTCTTGTCCTAGCATGTGGGGTGTCATTGTATAGAAATCATTAAGTAGAGTACCTACAAATGTAATTTTTATTTATTTATTTATTTATATTTCTTCATAATATGAAGCTAAAAAAAATATATATTGTATTGGGTTTCCCCGCTGTAAAAACACATGTAAATTACTGGAGTAGAAAAAAAACCGTTTTGGAGAAACGTGTGTGTACTGTAGCGCCCCCTGGTGGTGTAACAAGATAAAACTTAGCTAAGAACATGCTCAGGAATGTGACTGATACAAACGCATATACAAAAACATATAAATAAACTTACAACATAACGGGTGAAATGTTGGGTGTACTGTACACTCATGCCTAACCCCTGGGGGTATTCAGGCGTCGTGCATCAGCACAATCCAGAGACCACTCATCCAACAGACTATTTTACCTCATAATTCCCTTCCTCTAGGTCCGGCCAGGGTGCGTTCGGTAACATGTGTCGTGGAGGTCGCATGTTCGCGCCAACCAAGCCATGGCGTCGTTGGCATCGTCGCGTGAATCTACGTCAGAGGCGCGCTGCCGTCGCCGCTGCCGTCGCCGCTAGCGGAGTACCTGCTCTCGTGCAGGCTAGAGGTATGTACCAGTCTGGTGGATGTTGGTAGGGAGGTAATCAGTGTTGCCAATATTCATAATCAAAGAATGTAGCTTATAGCGTTTAAAAAATGACTTACAAGCTGATATTCTATTGTTTTTATTTAATTTGTGTAGTTTGTGTGTTTATAATTTTATAAAAATGTAACATCGACAAATAAATAAATCCAATTTCTTAGTGTAACATACATGTTTAGGGGGCTATCCATAAATGACGTCACACGAATTTTGTCACATTTATTGTGAGACTTCCTTCTCCATAGTGTGACGTCACATATTTTGCAATTCTACATCTAGAAATTATTAAATTAAAACGGCAGTTCCGAAATTTGTTTTATTTCCATTTAAATTATTTTGACAATTAATAAAAATTTCGTGTAAATAATACTTAGATATTTATTTTATATACACGAAATTTTTATTAATTTTATTGTCATAATAAATTTCGTGAGGTCACATTTAAAAATCTATAATATAGATTTTTAAGTTTTAGAAGTTACATTTTTACATTTAAATGTGACCTCACGAAATTTAGGACCCCTCCCACACCTTGCCATGCAGTGTCACACTTTGTCGAACCCCTGCCCCCTTAATGTGTGACGTAATTTATGATGGCCTCTTATGTAATGATGGTGACTAGCTAAGTCACTTGTTTGTAGAAGCTGTATCAAGTTGTTATACTTGCTGCTGCTTGCTGTCGGATTCCATGTTAGGGATGACAACACCTCCGTCACACTGGAGTCACTCGAGAACAAGTCAACCACTTTATTCTCCTTAAAAGCTAATTACTGATCTATATATCTGTCGTTATGTCTATGGAGAAACATTAAACTTCCAAGCCAACCATCCGGCTGAATATCATTGTTCAACGCGGACGTAAACTATGGAAAACATTGAATTCTTATCTTTCTTATGAGGGGATTTTTGTTTAGTAGAACAGGTTTGTAGCTCCAATACTTCTGAGGCTATTTTAAAAGCCTCATTATTGTTACTAACGTTAAAACTGCGTTTTGCTTACGAAATGAAGGAGGAAAATACGTTTATTGGCACAAATTCAAATAAAACTCCTGAAAAGTATTAAAAAGATTCTTATGCCAAAAGGGCCTCGGCTCAGATTTTGAGAGCGTTTAGACTTCATCACTTCCAAATGCCTCAAACTAAATTTATATCTATGGTAAAGTTAACATTATTTTGCTCCTGAAGAAGAAAATTAAGTTGATTTTTGTTTAATCAGGTCACATCATCGAGAAAGTACCTGAGCTGCCCCTGGTGGTCTCCGACAAGGTCCAGGAGATCAACAAGACCAAACAGGCAGTCATCTTCCTGAGACGCATCAAGGCCTGGTCTGATGTCCTCAAGGTTAGTTGAAGAACATACTAAACTATAATCTGTAATTCCCTTCCCTAGAGAGTGATTGTGTGAGAATTAAACCTTAACAGGGTTTGTTTATACTTTCATGAAATACTTTTGGAACAGATGTAGGTTATTTCTCCTTAAAAGCTAATTACTGATCTATATATCTGTCGTTATGTCTATGGAGAAACATTAAATTTCCAAGCCAACCATCCGGCTGAATATCATTGTTCAACGCGGACGTAAACTATGGAAAACATTTTCTTTGTAATAATTAAAAAGTAAGTACTCGGATTATACAAAATATTCTGCAAAAAGGCTTGTTTATTTATCTACTGGGGTGTCCTGGATTCGATTTCTAGGTCAAGCGAAATGGTATTTGTTTTTACCATTACAAAATGCTGTAGCAACTCTTGAGTTTTGATTTGTGGCCAGCCAGTGGCGATTAATGGAACTTATAATACACCTGGAGAATTAATGTTGTAATTACATTCCATATTTCTTCCCTTTTGGTGAATACCTGTTATGATGTTAGGGTGCCGTCCCATCTGTCGCATCGTAGACGTTACGTGTACGCGACGATGACGCTGCGTATCTGACGCACCGTCTAAGCCTACGCTAAAAATATTATGCTCAGTGTGACGATTGACAAAATAGTTCAATTTTTTGCTCAGTAAAATAGACATTTTGTAATAAAACCTCACTCTCTTTACCTAGGTGTACAAATCCCAGCGCCTGCGCGCCGGTAAGGGTAAGATGCGCAACCGTCGCCGCGTGCAGCGCAAGGGACCGCTCATCATCTACCACAAGGACCAGGTAAGGATCTATGGCACCTACAAAACTCAATGTGCCATATTAACGCTCGGGTGATGATAATATGACATCTAGTTTCTTGAAAGAGTATTTTGTATAAGTATAGTTGTCAAGAGACTATCGATCAGGTTAAGAAACGATTCCCGCGGTTGGTTCATGGATGGGTGAGCATTTTTACATACCAAGACCCTTTCTTGTCTCTTGTCTAAAGCATGTTATATGTAGGTTTTGATTTATTTGTGAGTATCAACATATGTCGCATAACTGGCCAATCAATCTGCCTAGCCTTTTCCCAATTATGTTTGGGTCGGCTTCCAGTCTAACCAGATGCAGCTGAATATCAGTATTTTACATGGAGCGACTGCCTATATGACCTCCACAACCCATTAACTGGGTAATACAATACCCCTTGGTAAGGACTGGTTGTCGAGACTTTTGGGCTTCTGACGACCCATAACAACTGTCAAAGCTCCACGAATGACAGCCGGGACCAACGGCTTAACGTGCTTTGCGAGGCACGGAGGAGTCTCGGTATGTAAAGATGGTCACATAACTGACCATATTTTTTTTATGGAGTTGAGTTCCGTTTTGTCATTATGAGGTACGGAACTCAAAAAATATTATTTGTATGAAGTCCCCCTGGACATGAACTGTCCTGCTCTCATACATTTATTGGCATTGGCCCATAACTATATCTATTTTAAAAAGTAAAAATTTACTTCTTTACTAACATTCTGCAGCTTCGAAGACTAATCTAACATGCTCCTTCTCACCCCAGCAGCGTCTGGCTAAAGCGTTCCATAGCTTTAGCTTCGTTTAGGGGTGATATCGACGCGGCACAACCGAACTGCACGCGTTTGTACGCATAGCGGATCATAAGTGTCGCTACAAGTTTACTAGCATTGGGACTGCTTTGTGTGTAGACCTAATTCGATCCCCATAATAATGTTCCCACTGCTGGCACACAGACCTCTCTCTGAGGAGTGAACAGCGGGGCTGGGCCCAGCGCGGGTTGGTAGATGTCTTCGAATTCTTGGTTCTAGGACATATGCAAACTCCAGCTTCCCACCCCAATACCCTACCCTATTATGCATAATATGTGGTGGAATAACCCACAAAAATCGTGCCGTACCTCCCCTACTACTGTGTCAAGCTAGCACGTTTTCACCAACACTTGGCTTATAAAAGTGAACTGTTTGATTTCAACAGTGAGCATTTGTCGGAAGAAACCCAGTACTAACCTGATTTTTTTGCTGCAAGTACTCTTTTCACTGCATGAAAAGACTTCTTCTAATACAGAGAAGGAAAGAGCCTGGAGTGCTTTTTCACTATGTGTTAGTGTGTTGGGTGTCAGAGCATAAAAGGTTAGACAGAAGCAGAAATCACCATGAATCAGACAATTGTTCAGTAAAAACATAGGACAGTTTACCTCGGCATGGCATCACAGTCAATATGGCTGTTCTTTTCGTGTCTAAATTATTTTTCTTTTTCTCAGGGTCTGACCCGCGCCTTCCGCAACATTCCCGGCGTCGAGATGCTGAATGTGGACAAGCTCAACCTTCTGAAGTTGGCTCCCGGTGGTCACCTTGGACGCTTCTGTATCTGGACCCAGTCCGCTTTCGACAGGCTTGGTAAGTTCAAACCATAATTTCTGGACATAGGCCTTCCCGCGTGTGTTTCTACATCGACAGGTCCTCTGCTTCTCGCATTTAGTGGATTCCTAAGAAAAAAAAGTTATTGGAGAAAATGTTTTGAAGTCTGTTAAAAATATTAAATCTGTCACATAAATCGATGCTTCGAAGCACAATAAAATTGGGCGTATCGTATCATATGTCTCTAAGCTGTTATAGTTATTGAAGCGAGAAAAGTTAAGATGAAATTACGAGAAACACGCTATTTCCCATTTATGGTGTACATACATAAAAAAAAGAAAGCTCATTTTGGAGAGTTCCGCTTCTGTGCAATGTAATTTACCGGAGTTTAAGTATTCATTACACGGATTTCTATTTCTATCGTATCGGTAAACAAAATAAATCACACTAATATTGTAAAGGCGAAAGTTTGTGAATGTGTGTTTGTATGTTTGTTACTTGTAGTTAGCTTATACCCTGGATTAACATATAGGCTACTTTTTATCCTGGTCTACGATGGTGAAACCGCGGGGCGCAGCTGGCAAATAATAAATAGTTTCCCCTATAAGCCTTACTCGTTTTGTTTCATACAAAATCGAGTTACGAATATCGAGGGGTATATTATAGTTCCCTTAGGAAACATTGACGCGGACATCTAGTCGGTCAGTGTGTCGACTTGTGGAATACATTTATTTATTTAAATACTTCAGTATGCCCTACCACTTACATAATCGACTTTAAGCAACAAAAGGTACAAAGGCTGACTTCACGCCTTAATTGCTATTATTTTATAGTGATAATAACGCTAAAATAATGCAGAGAAATCTAGGAAATTTCGAAATGTCTTTAAAAAATGTTGTTACCGTAATTTCAGAATATTTGGTTCCAAAAACATCCTATTTCAAAAGAATCAAATCAAACAAAATTCAAGACTTCTCTAATTCACAAAGTATTCCGAGAAGAGAATTTTCTAATATGTGTGTCCAAAAATTCCAATTAATAAATCATTCTCACATTTCTAGATTGTCGAAACATGTTGTGAATCCAATAAATAATTTAACGAGTCCTACAGCCATAGCTATCTATTACCTACTTTACAAATCTCTTTAATCTCTTTCTACAGACTCTCTGTTCGGGTCATGGAAGACTCCCTCAAAGGAGAAGAAGAACTTCAACCTGCCCCAGCCGAAGATGGCCAACACCGACCTCAGCCGTCTGCTCAAGTCTGACGAGATCAGGAAGGTGCTGCGCGCGCCCAAGTACGTATACATTGCCTTTAGAACAAGCCTTAAGTCACATCCGAAATGGGAGTGCACTGATCTACGCTCATTTCTATCTGCGCTGAGTCTTGTAGAACGTGTCCCAAACAAATAGGAGGTCTCAATATAAATCCAGATGGATTTGGAATGCGTGAAGACTTGAAAAGACTAATGGAGATGGTTAAAAAATGCACTTACATGATGATACTCTCTTTCAGAGCATTGGGTTATGAGAACCATGATTACTCAAACGTTGACACATACTGAACTACCTTTCCCCCCCTCTCTCTAACCCCCCTTCCGCTTAACATAATCTAACCCCTTCTATTTCTCTCTTGCAGCAAGCGTGTAGTTCGTGCAACCAGGAAGCTGAACCCCCTGACCAACACCAGGGCTATGCTGAGGTTGAACCCATACTCGGCTGTGACCAGAAGGAAGGCCATTCTTGACCAGGACAGGAGGAATAATATCAAGGCCCTAGCTTTAGCTGAGAAGCGTGGAGTAAGTATCTTTATATTGATGATGTTTTTAGGTTAGGTTAGGCTGAGAGTCGGCTCTTTGTAATTAAACATTACTTCCACCATTGTCGACCCTATCGTCATTTAACATCAGCAGAAGTAATCTAGCTAAATAAAAATGTGTTGCTAAGCTGACCAGAGCGGGCTGGACCAATTCAGCAGATTTGTTTTTCAAATATTCGTTGAAGCCCACGGTAGGTTTTTGTGAAGAGAAAAATTGGTAATTTTGTATGAATGATTGAAACTTGGACAGGACGTTTTGACGGGTCAGTAAAAATAATTTAAAAAATAGCCAGGACATTCCTCAAAACGACTTCCTAGTGTTTGAGTTGGGTGAAGTGGCACAACAAACTGCTTTGAAATGACTTTATTGCCTGGGTTCGATCTTGAGTTCAAATTACATAAATTAAAACTACTATAAGTACACCTCTGCCTAAACCTTCGAGGGATATAGACTTGGGTTATATGTTATGTAAATTAAATTAACAGGGGAAACTTCAGACGTAATGAAGTGTGAAGCTTCGCCATTCAGTTCAAAACCTTGTAGCTACCTATTACATGGGCTTAATTAACGTGCCAAATACGGGTTTACTATACACCTGCCTATCCTTTCGCGGAAAAGAGGTGTGATGTTAAAGAGAAAATATTAGTTTTTATGTATGTGTGTTACGCTTTCACAACTAAACAGTTGAACCGATTTTGACGAAATTTGGTATGGAGATGCTTTGAACTCTAGGGAAGGACATATTATTATGCTACTTTTTATTGACGTACCACGCAGGCGAAGCCGCGGGCGGAAGCTAGTTATTAGAACACCAAATAAAATTTTCAAAATGATGATACTCTCTTTCAGAGCATTGGGTTATGAAAACCGTGATTACTCACACGTTGACACTTTCTGAAGACACCACTTTTTCTCACCCCAAACCCCTTCAATGTTCTTCCACTAACATTAAAACGTTTTCACAGATCAAGCTCTCGGAAGCCGATCCTGCCGTAAAAGCCGAAAAGCTACGCTTACGTAGGGTGAAAGCCGCCAAGGCTGCAGCTGCGAAGAAACCCAAGAAGCCCGTAGCAAAGAAAACAGCCCCTCCTCCACCCAAGAAAGCGAAAGGCGAAAAGAAACCCGCAGGTGTTAAAAAAACCAAGAAGCCTGTTAAACCTGTCGCTAAGTGAAGGAGTTAATAAATTTATATATTGACACAGATGTGGGTTTTATTTTTTGTTGTGTGTAGAATTATCCCCTCTTCTGCCTAGCCTTTTCCCAACTATGTTGGGGTCGGCTTCCAGTATTAACAGGATTCAGCTGAATACCAGTATTTTACATGGAGCGACTGCCTATCTGACCTCCACAAGCCAGTAAATGGGTAATACCCTTCTTTCTCTACTCCGTGGTAATACCCCTTGTAAGACTGGTTGTCAGACTTTCGGGCTTCTGACGACCCGTAACAACTGTCAAAGATCCACGAATGACAGCCGGGACCGATAGCTTAACGTGCTTTCCGAGGCACGGAGGAGTCGGTATGTGAAGATGGTCACCCATCCACCAACCCCGGCAAGCGTAGCTTAACCTGATGGATCGACCCGTGCGGCTGTTATTACTTAGCCATGAGCTGCTCATGATAAACTTCAAGCATTTATTTCAAATAAACCAATTACAGGCACTTTTGAATTGTCAAGGGGTTGGTCAGTCAGAAAGATGAAGCTAGTCGCCCATTCCAAAGCATTATGTTGAAAATAAATATACATGTGAGAACAATGTAGAAAGACGTGTGCACGTTATAAGCGTCCGTACAATAAAGTAAAAACAACTAAATTAAAAATAAGCCATGGCAGCATCGAGATATAATTACTAACGTACTAGAGAAGCTACGTCAAATAGCTGAATTGTCCTATTCTTCGTAATTTGAATCTTTAGTTCGCTGCAGCGCTAAAATAATAACAATTCGTCTAATATGTTAATTGTGCCAATAAACAATTTGAATTTGAAACCGTAACTAATTTACCACAGCGCTAGATTTGCTGCGGAAGTGTATTTATTCTCGGCAAAAAGGTCTTAAGCGCCATGTAAATCACGGCACTTACGCGTTTTCTTCGACAAAAGGCGGCGACGGTGCGGCGCGTTCGCCGCAGTTGAACGAGACAAAGTAGGAATTTACGGTGTCTTCTCTAGTACGTTAGTACTTATATCTCGATGCATGGCAGCTAAGAGACGACCAGTCCCAACTGACAGCGCCCGTTCACAAACATGACGCATGGATCAGCACCATTTTGAAGGGAACTAAATGATCCACCAACGCCACCACCATCGAGACAACATAACCTCACGCCTGAACGAAGGAGTAGGCAGAGGTGTACATAAGTCCCATGTAACATGGGGCGAGGCTATTGCGCTCAACCGTGCACAAATCCAGACTCAGTGCTGCTACTGAGGAATTCCAGAATGCCCAACCCGGGAATTGAAATTTATTTTTAGGAACTCGAATCTCGAATTCCTAACTATTCATAATAGGTACCACTGGGTTGTGGAGAGTCAGATAGGCAGTCGCTTCGTGTGGCTGATACTGGCATGGCCACCATCACGGATCTTAATTTTGATAACACAAAAAATTTGTCGCCAAATATCAGAATTTGCCGGTCACAGGTTCAAAAAATATAAGGGTTTATAGGTGGCCCTGCTGGGGAGAGTTTCCCCAACGTGACCCATTTTGAATCTCAAAAGCTAGGACACCTAGCGAAGTTCTGTTGTCTTACAAATTTAATCGGAATCAGTCGCCAATTATCAGAATTTGCCGGTCACAGGTTCAAAAGATATAAGGGTTTATAGGGGCCCCAGCTGGAGTGAATTTCCCCAGCGTGACCCAATCACCTAGCTAAGATCTGTTATATCTCAAATTTGTCGCAAGTTTTCGCCAAGTTACAGACTTAGTCGGGTCTAAGTTTTGAAGATATAATGAGTTAAATTTTTAAGGTATAGTCCAAGAGCTACATCGAAATGTTTACGAAAAATTGACAAGAAAATAATATTTCTATTAATATGTGTAATATACTTCTAGTTTTATCGGTCTAAAGTCCTTAGAAATATCAAAGATAAATTCTCAATTAAATACATGTTTTTATGTTATAAATTACTAGGATAGAGAGGCGCTTAAACTTCTTTGAAAATATTAAACCTTGCTCTTGGTCTATTTGGTGTCAAGGTGTACAGTCGCATGCAAGTGTTTTACCAAATTATAGCGTAAGGCTCTAATTTACGTTACAATTATAAAACTTCTTTTTTTTTTTTTTTTTTTTCAAAATTCAAAATATCTTTATTGTGGGCATATGTTAGTTAAGGTCTTAACAGTAAATTAAAGTTTCAATAATTATGTCCTGCCTAATAGGCATACAATAATTAAGTATTGGCATTAAATTTAAAATTATTTTACATGTCAAATTTAGTTATTATAATTATATCAAAATACAATTAAATTAATACATGGTCAACAATAAAATCAATAATTCAAGAAATCCTGGATCGTGTAGTATGCTTTATCAATTAAAAAGTTTCGTAATTTATTTTTAAATACTGGAAGTTTCTTAATGCTCAGAATGTCAATAGGTATTTTGTTGTATATTTTTGATGCAATGCCAAAGAAGCTTTTGTTAAATAGAGCCGTTTTATGTGGTACATTAGAAAGTTTTAACGTATGTCTTTTCGACTTAAGGTTATCAAATAGATTCTCATTTATTTTTATAAATAAGGCTACTTCATAAATGTAAATTGCAGGAAAGGTCAATATTTTAAGTTCTTTGAAGTATGGTTCACATGAGTCAGGGACACGGATACCAGCAATCGCACGTACACATCTTTTTTGCGCTTTAAACACTAAATCCCTATTAGTGGCATTGCCCCAATATATGACTGCATATCTCAGTGTCGACGAAACGTAAGCATGGTATGCGGTCAAAAGAACTGATTGATCAACAGTTTTGGATAATTTATACAAAGCATATGAGTACTGATTAAGTTTATTGCATATTGTGTCAATGTGTGTTTGCCAAGTCAAATCGTAATCTATCCAAAGCCCTAGAAATTTAACGCAGCTGACTTGTTCAATTTTCGTCCCATTGTAATGAATATTAATGTTGTTATTTTTATGGTTACGCCCGAAATTGACTAATTTAGTTTTTTCTAAATTGATAATTAAGTTATTAGCCGTCAGCCAGTTAATTATATTGCAAAGAGTGGAATTTATATAATATTCAAAAGTATCAGTATTTTTACCTGTAAATATGGCTGTGCTGTCATCAGCAAAAAGGACCATGGGATACTGTGAAACTTTAGGCAGATCATTTATGTAGATGAGAAATAGCGGTGGACCTAACACACTACCTTGTGGCACTCCATATAGTACTTTTTTGGGCATGGATGTATGGTTTTGTTCGGTATTATTTAAAAGATTAATATTATTTATTTCTACTACCTGATATCTATCATTTATATAAGATTAAGAAAGAAAGAAAACACATTTATTTAGCACAGACTAAATCTAATCTAGAAGTTTATGAACGTTACCCCTTATTCCATAACTGTACAATTTATTTAAAAGTGTTCCATGGTGCACATAGTCGAACGCTTTTGTCATATCCATAAACATTGCAGAGACAGGAACATGTTTATCAATATTAGTATAAACTGTTTTTAAAAGGTCATAAATTGCTAAATTAATTGACTTATTTTTTCTAAAACCTTTTTGTTCTTTAGCAAATACACTTCTGGACACATCTTTTGGCCCACCTTGTATTTTCAGTTTCGTTTGGTCCTAGCTAAAATTTTATATTAGGTCGAGCAAAAAGTTTTTATGCAGTTTTGAACCTGGCACATTCACAATTTCATTCAATAGTCTTTTTTTGAATTTCGAACACAGAATTTAAAGAAACAAAAGACAATTTGGAGCCTGTTTTGGAACTCCTCAATAAATGATAGCAAATGGACTGGGATTGCTGAAATCTCATGTCTGTTTGTTGTTCACACCAGTTCATAACATAACATCACGCCAGTACGCTGTGAAGGGGTAAGCACATGTGAACCACTAAAAAGTGAAAAATAAAAACTTTTTTACAAAAAAATACAACCGACTTCCAAAAACAACACTACAAAGTGAAAAATAACTTTAATTTCGGAAGTCGGTGGCAAAAACGAAAATACATTTAATCAGACACCGACTTCCGAAATTAAAGTTATTTTTCACTTTGTAGTGTTGTTTTTGGAAGTCGGTTGTATTTTTTTGTAAAAAAGTTTTTATTGTATACCAGAAGTTGACACTACAAGTTTTTTTAACAGGAAATTTTAAAAATTGTGCCGTATGATCTGACATACCTAAGTCAATGACGTCACATTTGCTACCTCTAATATTATGGAAAATATTGTCAATGCAAGAGTTACTCTTTGGCCTTGTTGGATTGTGTGTACCAATTTTCATATTAAAGCTGGAAATAATATGTGTAAGTTTCAGAGAGATGGAGGTTCTTTTTAACAAATCAATGTTAAAATCACCGCAAATAATAGTTTTAGTTGATTTTCGATTGCGTAATTTGTAGTGGATTGTTTGGAGTATGTTAAAAAATGTATTAAGTTCGTGTTGTGTAGATTTTGGAGGTCGGTATATACATACAGGGTGTCCAAGAACCTGGCGTCCAACTGGATTCCCACGATGCCCCAAGTTCTAACAGTACTCAGAAAAATATTTTAAAAAATCCACCCCATGTACTTACAGAATTATACTGATTTCAAAAAAAAAGGGGAAATGAGCACCCTGTGACATACTTTTGAATGCTGTGACTGCTAATGCTGATAATTTCGATATTTCTTGGAGGTTTTGTAATCTAGGGTATTGCTGTGTCTAAATAGAATGTAAAAATAATGTACTTATTGTACCATTTTAAAATAAAATATTATTTTAACTAAAGGTGATATGGAAAACTATTGAATTTCGCAACTTTGACCGACTGTAGTGTAAAAAAAATGTACCAAAATAGTATGGCAAGTGACGTCAAATTTTGACGCGTTTATTCCTCTTTTTAAAAAGGTATAATACTTACACATTAATTTGAAAAAAAAAATTTTTGATAATATTTTTACTCAACAACCCAATTTTTACGATGTCTAACAGAATTCTTAGAAAGAAAAATTTACGACGAATTGAATCTAACCTCTAAAGAATTACTATTGTATGCTCATAAAAATAACAACAGGCCTCTCAAAAAACAGGTTAGACCGTAAGGGACGGTATGTGCATGCATCTCACCATAGTGATTCGTTATTACAACAGGAGGGAGCAAGACAGAAACTATCTTTGCGATTTGCTGGTTCTTCTTTATGGTACCCCATTATTCAGGTAAGAGTGAGGGAGAAAAAGGTTAGAGGTGCGAGTGAGATAGATAGTGACGCTATCTGGGATCGTGCTATTTAGGATAACAGTACGGTCAGTACGCGTCACTGCCTCCTGCCGTTACTACGCACCTCTCTCTTATTGTTACCATTGATCACGTACTACGATTTAAAGCTTTGTTTATTGGACTCGATTACTCTTTGTGCTCAGGACTTTGAAACGAACTCTTTACGACGACCTTTGCCTGTGTTTGGACAGTTTGTGTTTTGTGTGTGCTACCATGGCGACCTACACTCCGCAAGAATACGCAAATATGCACTACATTTATGGAGAATGTAGAGGTAATGGACGAGCTGCAGCGAGACTTTACAGAGAAAGGTATCCGAGGGCTACGCGATATCCCGACCATCGAGTTTTCATTAATGTGCACAGATCACTATGTGACGGGCGGTTCCCCAATCAAGTAGCTGGTGAAGGACGACCCGTAAATGACTTCATACGCGATGAAGTTTTAGAGGCGGTGTCGGCAAATCCAAGCATCTCTGTGCGAGGAATAGAAGCTGATACGGGGATACCGAAGAGCACAGCACACAGTATTCTCCAAAAAGAAGAATATCATCCGTACCACGTACAGCGAGTGCAAAGTCTTTTACCTCGAGACTATCCGAGCCGAGTCGCGTTTTGTGAAACAATCCTGCAAAAACATCGAGAAGACGAAAACTTTATCGACAAAATTTTGTGGTCAGATGAATCAACATTTAAGAAGGATGGCTACATGAACCTACACAACTTGCACGAGTGGCATGTGGAAAATCCGCACTTGATGCGAGAAGATAGATCCCAGTACCGGTTCAAAGTGAACATGTGGACCGGTATTCTCTGTGGGAATATTATTGGTCCATTTGAGATGCCCGAGAATTTGACTGGCGAATCATATTTAAATTTTCTTCAAAATGATTTGCCAAACTTACTAGAAGAGACCCCACCAGATATGTGGTTCCAACACGACGGCTGTCCAGCACATTTTCGCGTATCCGTTAGAGAGTTTTTGGACGAGCAATACCCGAACAGGTGGATTGGGCGATCAGGAACAATCCCGTGGCCAGCCCGCTCACCTGACTTAAATCCGCTGAATTTTTTTTTCTGGGGAACTATGAAGGAGCTCGTTTATGCGAAGCCCATTAATGACATCGCTGACCTTCGTGAGAAGATAACACAAGCAGTGCAGGTGATACGTCAAAAAAGTTACTCGCGAAACATAAAGCGGTCCTTTTTAAGGAGAGTGAGAGCTTGTATTGCCGCGGGTGGTCAACATTTTGAACATTTATTGTAATAAAATATCTTTAAACGAACATACTATTATTATTATTATTTTATTATTAGCTTTTATTCTACTGGGAACCCATCTACCTGTGTGTATTTCCTTCTTGCTCACTCTTGGAACCGAAGTAAATAATAGTAGTAACATAACAGTTTCTAAGATAAGAAAGGGTCCGACAGTTACCGTTAGTAGGTAGGCACTTCGTAAAAATTGGGTTGTTGAGTAAAAATATTATCAAATTTTTTTTTTTCAAATTAATGTGTAAGTATTATACCTTTTTAAAAAGAGGAATAAACGCGTCAAAATTTGACGTCACTTGCCATACTATTTTGGTACATTTTTTTTACACTACAGTCGGTCAAAGTTGCGAAATTCAATAGTTTTCCATATCACCTTTAGTTAAAATAATATTTTATTTTAAAATGGTACAATAAGTACATTATTTTTACATTCTATTTAGACACAGCAATACCCTAGATTACAAAACCTCCAAGAAATATCGAAATTATCAGCATTAGCAGTCACAGCATTCAAAAGTATGTCACAGGGTGCTCATTTCCCCTTTTTTTTTGAAATCAGTATAATTCTGTAAGTACATGGGGTGGATTTTTTAAAATATTTTTCTGAGTACTGTTAGAACTTGGGGCATCGTGGGAATCCAGTTGGACGCCAGGTTCTTGGACACCCTGTATAATCACCACATTATGACCCAGAAGTTCAATGGCGGAACATTCCGCTACATTAGGAACACTAATGCTAACAAAATCTTGAAGAACTTTATATTTATGGATACTTTTTACAAGTATACACGATCCACCATTTCTGTTATGTCTATTACAACTTGCTGCTAAAGTGAAATTCGGTATGGTTAGGTACATAAGGTCTGAGTCAGTCATATTATGTTCTGTAATACATAAAATATCAACTTCTTTCTCTGATTTTTTTAGGTATTCAATATTTACACACAATACGTCCGATTTGCTTATCAATCCGTTGAGATTCTGATGCATAACAGTTAGATTATTATATACGAAAAAAATGTTTGTTACTGGCCTGGTTTTCGACATTAAAACTATGACTATCACTGTCATTTGTGGACAGAATAGACTTGGACTGCGACAGAGAAACATTATTAAACATATTTATCTCAGTGATGAGCTCCAGAGCATCATTTAATATTGTGATAATACCATTGTTATTAATTGCCCCTGACCACTTATTAAACGAGGTATAATCATAGTTTTGATTTAAGTTAGAGTCGAGTACATATGCATACTCATGCGACATTACATCTAGGCAAAGTAAGTTATTAAAAATTTCAATTCTACCATTAAACATATTTGTGTAGTAATTAAATTTAAACGTGGGTAGACACAAAATAATATTTGTGTTATTTATGTCTTTGAGGGTGTTTCTTATAAAAGCTATCATTTCAAAGTAATCTTTCGTCCTTTCAAAATCTTCAGGGCCAATCAATATGACGCAGTAGTCATTCATAGTGTATTGTTGTAATTTAGACTTTAGACCTGTTAACAACATTTCAACTCCGCATGTAGGCTTTAAATAATGACATATATCGTAATAATTCAAGAATACATCCATGGCTGTTGTTAAGATCTTATTATTCTTATTACCACTTATAATGCAAAGTTTATTCTTTCGCTTAATTTCCTGTACATTTTGTTTATTTTCTGATCGTAAATTATGTTCTGTTACATTTGGTGATAGAGAAGAACCTGAGTGTTTGTGTATACTTTGTATTGGCTGGCCTGCTGGTATACTTTCTGAATTATTTATTGATTCTTGTGTAGTTGTGATGCCTAAGCCGCTGCCATTTCCATTATTTAAATAATTTTTCGATGTGGAGTCAGTTTCGGTAAACCCAATTGACTGAGTTTGTTTGGTTTTTGTAAGCTTTTTTATAATATTTTTGGGTGTCGTTACTTTTACTTTCGCTGGACTATTGGCTATTTTTTTATATATCTCGTTCTTCTTAGTAAATTCTTCGTTTTGTTTCTTCAGATTACAATTTTCTAGTGACAATGATTCAATCTCCTTGTGTGCGCTATTTAGTTGAGAAGTTAAAATGTCTATCTTTTCCTTTAATAATTTTATTTCTGTTGCCCAAATAAGAATTATGAGTTACCTAATACGTTCAAATTATCGTACCTTTAGTAAAATATTTAAACGTTGAAAACGTATTGTAAGTATCAACCTATTGCATGAAATATGCTACAATAATTTACAAAAAAAAAAATACATAGGTACCTAATAATCTTAAATCAAAGATGTATACAATGTGCCGCTGCAGTAACAATATTAATTTGACAAGCGTATACGGTTCTGCGTTTTCGTTTTATAAAGATATTTTAATTTCATTGAACGTTGTTAATTATTGATTTATTTACAATTTTCTAAAATAGCATCTAGAAACAACCTGTAGTGCAGAGATAAAATTAAAACGAACGAGAAAAAACAGGTCACGCCACTCGAGTTTATTTCTGGGATTTATTTAGGTAAATAGCTATTTTTGGAATAAAAATATCTCATCAAAGGGTTTTTTTCAAATTACCTAATAAGTAACTGAACGTTAAATTGTTAGATTATTTTACTTACTATATTTGCGTTCCGAGTTTAGCACACTTAGCATATCATTCCAAACTTACCCAAAGACTTGTTTATGTTGTCTTTACACAGATATATCTATAGGGATACGTCTAGAAGATCTTGACGCAAAACGCCAAGTACGGAAAACGAAGCCAAAACCCTCCTACACTTACACTACCAACTCAGCTGGCCAGCTGTACTGTGCTTCTTGCAACCGAGTCTTTAAGACGAAGTTCGGTTTTGCTAGCCACATCAGAGCTCACCGGAATAAAGACCCAGATTGAACATATAGGAGTCGCCATCGCCGGACACGGTGTGGACGACATGATGATGATGATGATGATGATGATATCTATAGGGAAAAATATACATATAAAACGCACACTAAATTATTACAAAACCGTTATTACTCGAGTTCCTAACTATTCATAATGAGTTCCACTGTAAACTGGCTCACTTTAACTTACGTCACGGGCAACTCGCTCTAAAGTAGCTCGTCTGTAGGTCACGCGCATCTATCTCCTTCTTACTTACCGTAAATGAAACGGAACGCAGCGATCTCTATCTGCCAGCGACTTAAGTGCACATTTTGTTCGATAAATAATTACATATATTTATTGCAGATCTGTTTATAGGTAATCAATATAGCTTTCCTTTGGTGGGTTCAAATTATAGAATAACTTTATATTTCTATATTTCGAAACAAACATTCCACCATATTTTATGACATTATAGATACCTACTGTCTAGAAACTATTTAAAGTATTTTGTACTTGCTTGTACCAGTGTATGAAGAAATTTAATTCTTTAATATCTTTGTAATTACACACCGACAAAATGTGTGACTTGGCGAAAACTTGTGACTAATTAGCGACTAAATTTGGGAGATAACAGATCTTAGCTAGGTGCCCTAGTTTTTGAGATAAATGGGTCAAGCTGCCACGCACAATGGTCCATATGAAGGACTAAGTGCGCAAACCATACCCTCTACCTAGATGGGTCACGCTGGGGAAATTCACTCCAGCTGGGCCACCTATAGACCCTTTTATCTTTTGAACCTGTGACCGGCAAGTTCTGATACTTATTTGGCGACTGATTCCGACTAATTAGCGACTAAATTTGTGAGATAACAGATCTTCGCTAGGTGTCCTAGCTTTTGAGATTCAAAATGGGTCACGCTGGGGAGACTCCAGCGGGGCCACCTATAGGTACACCCTTACATTATCTTTACGAGTACCTATGAAATTGCCGTTCTGCAGTACTGGCCATTTCAAATCAAAATAATTTTTGTTTGGCTAAGAATTCTAATTTCAAATTAATTTTATTTTAAAAACATGTTTTTTTTTTCCAAAAGTAGTCATTTGTTTATTGATTAGTGTTACATTTTCATCGCATTTCAATCTTTTTCGTCATCATGGATACGTTAAAAATTCGAGTAATTATGGAATATGAGTACCGTCGTGGCAGCAACGCGGCACAAGCGGCACGCAACATCAACGACGTTTACGGAGCTAACACTACAAACCAACGCACCACTTGTTATTGGTTTGCTCGCTTCCGTTCTGGATATTTCGACCTGAAAAATGAACCTCGCGGTCTCCGAAGACTTTGGTCGACAATGACGAATTAAAGGCGGTTGTGGAAGCTGATGATACACAATCTACGGCTGAATTAGCAGCAGCTTTCGACGTTAGCGTCAAAACAATATTGGTCCATTTGCGTCAAATTGGCAAGGTAAAAAAGCTTGACAAATGGGTGCCCCACGAACTCAATGATCGCCCCAGCGCGAAGTACGCGTCGAGACGTGCCTTGCACTGCTCAACAGACACACAAATGAAGGAATTTTTAACCGCATTGTTACCTGCGATGAAAAATGGATTCTGTTTGATAACCGCAAGCGCTCAGCAAGTTGGTTGGATCCTGGTTCAGCACCTAAACAATGCCCTAAATGAAAACTTACCCCTAGAAAAGTGATGGTCACTGTTTGGTGGTCTAGCGCCGATGTGATTCATCACAGCTTCTTACCAAACGGGGTGAGCATTACTTCAGATGTGTACTGTGAAGAACTGAACACAATGATGGAGAAGCTGGCACATCTCCAACCAGCATTGGTCAATCGCTCGTCTCCGCTGCTCCTGCACGACAACGCGCGACCTCATACTGCACAGCAGACGGTCTCCAAGTTGCAAGAACTGGGGTTGGAAGCTCTCCGTCATCCGCCCTACTCACCAGACCTTGCGCCTACAGACTACTACTTTTTCCAGAATTTAGATAACTTCTTGGCGGGAAAAAAATTCAATACCCGAGAGGCAGTACAAAATGTCTTTGAAGAATTTGTTGCATCCCGTCCAGCTGATTTCTTTAAGAAGGGCATCAATAAACTGCCACTGCGTTGGCAAAGATGCATTGATTGCATGGGTGATTACTTCGATTAAATAAAAAATGCATGAAAAAAATTCGTTTAAATTTTTTCATACAAAACGGCAATTTCATAGGTAAAGACCTATTATCTTTTGAACCTGTGACCGGCAAATTCTGATATTTGGCGACAAATTTCGACTATTTTTTTGTGTTATCAAAATTAAGATCCGTGATGGTGGCCATGCCAGTATCAGCCACACAGTCGCTTCATGTAAAATACTGGTACTCAGCTGCATCCGGTTAGACTGGAAGCCGACCCCAACATAGTCGGGAAAAGGTCTAGTAGACAGAAATGTTGAATAAGTACCTACCACTGTAAACTGGCTGACTTTAACTTACGTCACGGTCAACTCGCTCAAATCCTATCTCTTTCTTACTCGAGTTCTCCTAACTATTCATAATAACTGTAAACTGGCTGACGTACGTCACGGTCAACTCGCTTTAAGGCCTCTGCCTCGAATTTTGCGGGCAGCGGGGCGGCAGCGGCGGCGGAGCGGGAGCAGCAGGATTTTATGCGTAAAAACAAATGAACCGGACCTCCAAAACAGCGGCGCGGGACAATGCGAGACGCGCCGCCGCCCCGCTGCTCGCGAAATTCGAGGCAGAGGCCTTAGTAGCACGTCTGTACACGCGCATCTCTTTCTTACTTACGGTAAATGAAACTGAGCGCTGCGATCTATCTGCCTAAGCGCACATTTTCGGTCTTTGATAAGTGTTTCGTAAGTCGTCGGATTTCTATCAGTTGCACTTGGTGCAGACCGGACGCTCTCAATCGACTTGGAAGTATATAAAGTTGTTAATAGGTACTCTCAAGTCTGACGAAACACGAAGTTTGCCGAGGGACATTAAGAAAATAGTTGTACTGTACCTACATATATTTATTGTAGATATGTTTATAGGTAATGAATATAGCTTTCCTTTGGTGGGTTCAAATTATAGAATAACTTTATCTATATCTACAGGGTGTCCAGTAAATAGCACGACATACTGCAGGAGGTGATAGCTTGGGTCAATACCTACCAAAACAACACAATATATGTTCAGCAAAATCTTATGGATTTTTTTTCACCACTGTAGGTTAAAGTTATGCGAAAAGAAAATCGTTATGTGAAAATTTAAACAAAAAATACTATTTTCAATTTCTTGAAAACATTCTTGTTTTTGATAGATGTAAAAAAAATAATAGAAAAGGAATTTTTCATTACGAGATGCTTAAAAATCTGTTTCAAGGTAGAGATTTTTCGATATTTCGGAAAATTTTGTAAAACTGTAAATCCGTAAGATTTTGCTGAACATACATTGTGTTGTTTTGGTAGGTATTGACCCAAGCTATCACCCCCTGCAGTATGTCGTGCTATTTACTGGACACCCTGTATAAAAGGAAAGCGTAACTGACTGACTATCTATCTATTAACACACAGCCCAAACCACTGAACGGATTGGGGTAAAATTTGGCGCACAGATAGCTGTTATGACCTAGGCATCCGCTAAGGGGTTTTTGGAAATTCAACCTTTAAGGGGGTGAAAAGGGGGGATATTGTTTGTATGAAGAATCTTATTCCTTGAGTTAATAAACTTGAAACTTGCCACGAATATTTATCTAAGTAAATTATGATTTTTGTTATTTTTTGTTTTTCTAAACTACCCCCTAAAGGGGAATTGGGGGGTTTCAAAGTTTGTATGGAAAATTTTTATCGCGCAATCCGATTACTCAAAACTCAATACTTATACTTAAAACCAAAAATAAAGAATAATGTGTGTCAGGGTTTTTAGAAAATCTACCTCTAACGGGGTGAAAAGGGGTAGTCAATTTCACAGGGGGGGATTTTACTGCGTGGCTTGATTAACTCGAAAATTGGTGTATACAGAGTGGATACGACAATACAACAATTAATTAAACTTCGTATACCTAATCACGTACCCAATCTGCGTACAAAAATTCAATTTAATTTAACTAATAGTTTAGTCACAGGACAATATTTTTCATTTCCAAGATTTTCAACATGATGTATCTGATAATACAGATATTAGACCAGCCTCGCCTAAAAAAATAAAGGTTAAAGGCATTGCAATATTCTTCACACACATGTTGCCAGCTACTTCATTAAAGGAATTAATGCATGTTGTACCTTATACCAGAGGCATAAGAGCCATAAAGCGTGTCATCAGAATCAGATAAGAAAATAATGCATACGGAAGTTACATCTACTCACTCTTGTCAATAGAAAATTTTGAATGTGCGAAAGAGATACGTATGTAGACGATAGTTCCTTTATTTCTACGTCGCTTTCTCGCCGAAACAATAACAACCCAAACTTGCAAAAAATCGTCACAAACAATGGTGTGTTGGGTCGGTCAGTGCCCCAGTCGCCAGCTGTGTTAAAATATTTAAAAATGGTGTTCTATTTTGTTTAAATTTTTAAGCTATTTAAATTTGTTAGAAAAAGTCACTTTTTTAATTTCAATGTTAGGATTTATTTGATAATTCCTATAAACTGCTATACATTAGTTCTGCTCTTATTTTCATTTATTGTCGTATTGTCGTATCCACTCTGTATAATCTTTGAGTCAAGCTATGGAAACATCTCAAACGATTTTTAAAAATTCTACCTCTTGGGGGTGAAAACAGGAAATACAATTTACAAAAAAAAAAAAAAAAAAAAATTAAAAACTTTATACATTTGGTTAATTAACTTGAAACTTTGCACAAATGCTTGCCTAAGTAAGTAATAAAGTTTGTCATCATTAGTTTTTCAAAACTACCCCTCAAAGAGAGGTTTAGGGATGTTAAAGTTTGTATGGAAGAATTTTAAAGCACAGTCCGATTAACTCGAAACTCAGTATTTATACTTTTGACATAAAATTAATATAATCAGATTTTAGGTTTTTTGAAAATCGATCCCTGAAGGAGCAAAAAGGGATAATTATTTTTTATTGGAGCATTTCACTGCGTAGCTTGATTTACTCAAAGAATTTGATAAAATAATCTTTGAGTCAAGTTATGGGAACGAATCAAACCAAAATCCAAACGAATTTTCAAAGTTCCACTCCTGTGGGGGTGAAAAGACGGTTCATATTAAAAATCTTATTTCTTTGGTTAATAAACTTGAAACTTGGCAATATTTGCTTCAGTAAATAATTTTTTAAATACAACCCCTCACAGAGCATAATTATTTCAGGGGGTGTCAAAGTTAGCAAGGAAAATTTTTAACGCGCTGTCGGTTTAACTTGAAACTCGGTACTAATATAGTCTGGCAGTTTGAGTACTTTTTACGGCCTACCCAAATGTTCTTTCTTTGATACTGTTCGTCGAGTCGTTGAGCTGCTTAGGTACTAAGTTGAGCTATACGATTACTGAGTCTGACAAATGCTGGCACTTACTTTAATTTGAGTGTACCTGTCCAGGGTACAATAAAATTTGTGTGATTCTTTTGTCAAAACACCATTTCTGACGCTAATCTACATGGTTTGAAAAGAGACTTTGATCCCGTCTGTTTTGCCATTTCTTCTCAGGGGTAGTCAGATAGGAATTATGTCGACTCCATCTAGCTTATTTTTTTTTTTAATATGACTTTCAAAAGTGATTCCGACATCCTGTTTACAGAATAAACTTCATTATAAATCCATACTAATATTATAAATTCGAAAGTAACTCTGTCTGTATGTTACCTTTTCACGCCTAAAACACTAAGCGGATTTCGATAAAATTTGGCAAAGAGATAGATGGTATCCTAGGAAAGGACATAGGCTATATTTTGTTTTAAAAATAAACTTATAGGGAGTAATATAATAGGGGCCGAAAGTTTGTATGGAAAACCTAGCATTTCATAGGTTAGGGATATGGAAATTAAAATTTAAGCTTTTGGTAAGAAATAAAGAACTACGTGTTTCAGTGTTTTTTCAAGGGGGTAAAATAGGGGATGATTTTAAAATTCACATATAATATTGATACTTTTGTTTAGGTAAGTACCTACTTATTATCTATTTTTAAGAGATTTAAAGGATTGGAAATATAGTCATAGTTCGTAGCTTGAGATAACATTTAGTCTTTATTTCGTTAAAGTCGGTCTACTCGGTCAAAATATTACAATTTACAGTCTTAAAAATAACTTGGCTAACGCGTCACACATTCACTTACGGGCTACGGGGTCAATGGTAGCCAATCACAAACATTTATGATGATCATATTAAAATGAATAATTATGATTTTAGGCCCACTAGCACCGCAAATCACAAAATACGTGGAGCGCTAAACAAATATGTATCATTATTCTATTTCTGTTAATTTTGAAGTTGTCAGGGATGGAATGATGTTTTAGACATGTTCAGCGTTAACTTTATTTATGGTTTTTGGTGCAAGCGGGCCTTGGAATCATAAAAACCTGTTTTCTGTATAAAAAAGATTATTTGAATTTATTATTTGTGTGTGTGTATAGTTGTTACATTTTCACGCCTTAACGGATGACCTAGCTGGGTTCGAACATAGGATAATTCTTATTCCGGTAGCAGAGACGCCAGCAGGTCAAGCCACCTGTAACTGTCAAATATTCCCAATCAACCTTGAACCTAATGCTTAAGCGATAAAGATGAAAATCTATTAAAGAAATTTGACAGATTGTAATAGCTTGATGTGCTGGTGTCTGTACATTCCACTGGGATAATTTCAGAGTTACAAGCGAGCGAAGCCGCGGGCAAAAGCTAGTATTTATATATTTCGAAACAAATATTCCAACAGTTACAGTTCCAAAATGTAGATCTTTAAGGAGAAGTTGTGTTGGATCATTAAGTTCCCTTCAAAATGGTTGAGCTAATTGGTGCTGATCCATGCGTCATGTTCGTGAACGGGCACCGTCAGTTGGGGGGACTGGTCGTCTCTTAGCTGCCATGGCTTATTTTTAATTTTAATATTTAATTTAGTTGTTTTAGTTTTTATCTTTTTATTACGGACGCTTTTTAACGTGCACGTCTTTCTACATTGTTCTCACATGTATATTTTCAACATGAACGATGTAACCAATATTTTGTAAAAATATTATGATTTAAAAGAGTGTCCGTGGAGTTTCTTGCCCGTTCTTCTCCATAGGGATCTACTACGCTTTGGAATGGGCAACTAGCTTCATCTTTCTGACTGACCGACCCATTGACAATTCAAAAGTGCTTGTAATTGGTTTATTTGAAATAAATGCTTTGAGTTTTTTTTTTTTTGAAGAACGGGCAAGAAACTCCACGGACACTTTTAAATCAAGATAAGTAATACAACATCCTGGGTACATTATTTCATAGCTAGGGTTTAACTATGAAATTGCCGTTTCGTATTGAAAAATTCAAACAATTTTTTTTCTAAGGTAGGTACGTATAAAATATATTTATTTAATCAAAGTATTCACCCTCACTGTCCACTGAACCACTGAACTGAACTGTCACCATTTCTGCCATCTCATGGGAAGGTTATTTATGCCTTTGCGATAGAACTCTGGGGAATTGTACTCAACAAACTGTGTAAAGGCATATGTCAAAATTTTTCCAATTTGCGGAAAATATGGTAGTCGGTTGCGGCCAAGATTATGGAGGATGACGGATGGTTTCTAACTGTAGGTCCTGTAGTGTTAAAACGGTGCCGCCGGGGTCGTGGGTAGTTCGAAAGAGATACCGTGGCCCCAGGGCCAGCACAGGCAATTGAAGGAACACGGGTGAGATTTAGTCAGTAAAAGTCTGACACGAAAAGCGGGAGAAAGTGTTAAAACGGTTTCTCGAGCAGTGTGAGTTCACACAGTTTGTAGAGTCCAGGTCCCCAGAGATAGGAAAGTAAGTATTTCTTTTATCATCATAGCGCGTTCGTATTTCCGAAGATAAACGATGACTCCCGAAGCGAAGAACCGAAAATTTGAAAACATGTGATAACAACCCCAACCCGCACTGGGCCCTCGTGGTCGATTACGGCCCGCTTTCTCTCACAGATAGGTCAAGGTCAAAATTCCGAAAGTCACTAAGCTAACCGACCTTGACCTCAGGGTCATTGACCTTGACCCTGAGGTCAAGGTCAATGCCCTTGAGGTGTCCCATGCTGTACCCTCTCTCCCTCTCGAAGGCTTACGTACAGTCCATCCCAACTGATGGTTGCGCTTTGAGGAATACCCCACATTACAGGCTGATTATGTAACAGGACTTCGTGAAATGATTTAACAATAATGCTTTTATTATTTCTTTATTTATGATGTTTCCCTAGGTTGGTTTCTGTGAAGTATGATGAATTGCTCTAGCGTGGGCAGACAATGCTGTACTCTGTGCAAAGCGAGCGTTGCATATAGAGCAAGCAAACGGTTTCTCTCCTGTGTGTGTTCGAAGGTGGTTGGTAAGTATCTTGTTGGTCTGAAAAGAAGAATTATTTGAATTTAGATAGAAAAAAAAAGCGGTCAAGAGCGAGTCGGACTCGCACGCCGAGGGTTCCGTTCCGATTTCTAAAAAAACCGGCCAAGTGCGTGTCAGACCACGCACAATGAAGGGTTCCGTAGTTGGGATGAATTTATCTTAAGAACAAACTTAACATTGTAGTTGAAAAACATGTTCTCCCAAACATTCCAACTGTAAATGTAAGTTTGTACTCACAATATTGATAGATTTACCATGTTATTTTAAGACCATAAAGATCTATTTTCTGTATTTTTTTCAAAATTTTAGGCTCAGTAGTTTCGGAGATAAGGGGGGGGGGAATGGTAAATTTTCGTCTATTTTCTTAAATAACTTTAAAACAATTTATTTTAAAATTATAAAATATGTATATATATATATATATATATGAGACCCTCATAGTAAGCCCTCTCATTTGATATGCCACATGGTGTAGTTTGCTAAACTTTTTTTTTTAATTTTCTTATTTGCCCCCCAAAAGTGACCTCTATATTCAAATTTAATTTATTTACTTTACCCGTCCGTGTTTGGGTCACAGAAATTCATATGTGTACCGAATTTCAACTTAATCGGTCCATTAGATTCGGAGCAAACTGGCTGTGACAGACGGACAGACAGACAGACAGACACTCGAGTGATCCTATAAGGGTTCTGTTTTTTCCTTTTGAGGTACGGAACCCTAAAAAGTGTGCTATTTAGAGACGTCGTTTTTGAAATGTCGAAAACTACGCGGCTTAAAAAAAGAAAAAGAGAATGTGCAAACAGCTCTTTCATAATACCCCACATGCCCACTAGGGCAAAAAACGGGGGTCTAAAAAAATCGAAGTGGGGTTACTAAACCCCACTTCGATTTTTTAAGAACCCCTTTCAGTCCCTGTTGCAAAAAAAAAAAAAACAATATTTCTACAAAATAGTTGGGCAAACGTCATCTAAAACTGTTCCAAATTTCAAGTTTATAACATTAGTAGTTCTTGAGATATCCAGCTGTGACAGACAGACAGGCAGACTGAGTCGCACCATAAGGGTACCTTTTTACAATTTTGGTACGGAACCCTAAAAAAACCGACCCAGTGCGCGTCGGACCACGCACAATGAAGTATTTCGTAGTTGGGATTAATTTATTCCAAAAACAAACTTAACATTGTAGTAGAAAAACTTGCTCTCCCATACATTCCAACTGCAAATGTAAGTTGGTCGCTTAGCTGTGATATTTTTCCTTTTAACAGCGTTATATACAAGGTGTATTCAAAAATAGTCAGTCGTCCCATACATTTGAGTCGAGTAGGTACTGAAGTTGAGTATGGGACAAGGCTATTATTTTTTTTTTCTCGACCACGATTTTGGTCCCATGGAAAAAGTTGTTTTGTTAGAGGAGCTCATGGCTAAGTAATAACAGCCGCACAGGTCGATCCATCAGGTTAAGCTACGCTTGCCGGGGTCGGTCCGTGGATGGGTGACCATCTTTACATACCGAGACTCCTCCGTGCCTCCGAAAGCACGTTAAGCCGTTGGTCCCGGCTGTCAATCGTGGATCTTTGACAGTCGTTACGGGTCCTCAGAAGCCCGATAGTGACAACCAGTCTTGCCAAGGGGTATCGTATTACCCAGTTATGGGTTGTGGAGGTCAGATAGGTAGTCGCTCCATGTGAAATACTGATATTCAGCTGCATCCGGTTAGACTGGAAGCCGACCCCAACATAGTTGGGAAAAGGCTAGGCAGATTGATTGGAGAAAGTTGTTTTGTTCAGTTTGATGGTCTGTACTGTACCACACCCTTTAATTTGACCACACCTTTCTGATACACTCTGTATACTACTGCCGTGAATATTTTTACATATCCACAAACAATAACAATACAAAAATAATAAAAACAAAACAATAAAAATTGTGAAGACCAAGTGAGGGTCCTTCAATACCCGCACTTTACGGAGACGTCACTGAGCTGTCATCAGTCCTCCCTCCCGTTATTATTATTATACTCTTTGAGTCCTCCCGTGACCACGATCGCTGCAAGGCGGTCGAAACGTCGGTAAACAAGTAGGTACCCGTTTACCGCGTAAAAAGGAATATCGCGAGAAGACCCGTTCTCAGTTTTGTTTATAATATATCCACAAACAATCATTTAGCTGGCAGGACACCTTTCACAGACCCGTAATATTTTTTTCAATACACTTCCTCGAAAACTGGTTCATATCGCACTACGATTAGGTTCACAATGCAATGTATTTCACACGCGTGCGATTTTTCATTTTCCAACCCATGTGCGGGAATAAAAATTGTCACAGATAACTTATACCTATACTTAGTCCAAATTGGTTCAATGCCTCTATTCACATTCTCTATTCCGAGGTGAATGTTTTTTTTAATCTCGGTACAGAGATATGCGCCTCGGCGTTAATATTTTTTTTAATATTTAAATAATGTTTATTAATATAATATCATCAAAAACCATGATTATTACAATAAAAAAAACGTTTATGAACAAATTAACCTTTATTTGTGTTCTAAACTCAAAAATATTTGAATTTTCTATTTTTCATATTAGGCTGTTTATCGGCTTTATACCTTTGCTTCTCCTTCAACCTGGTGAAAGCAAAGCGCGGAAAAAAAAGAAAATTTAAGTCATAGTTTCCTAATAATTCACGACAAAAATATTTTTCGTTATTTTATTTCTTCAAAAGTGTATTGAAAAACGTCGTTTGATACACGTGGACATTTGTTATTGCAGTTCTCGGCTCAAAAACAACCTCGCCTACGGCTCGGGTGTTAATTCCGCCTCGAATGCAATAACAAACATTCTCCACTTGTATAAAAATGTACTAGGAACGGCCTATCTAACGATACCTCACACCATGAGACAGACGAGAGAAAAAAAAAACATCCCCACTTTACGTCCAATTGGATCTCACTGGTTGTCCAGTGACCCTTCACCGAGTCAACCAGTGAGTAAAATTCACTGGTTGAGTCAGTAAATATTCATAGTGATCATAACTACTCTTTAGCAGTGAGCTTCAACTGCATGTATGTAACACATACCTAGATATAAGAAAGAAGTTGTTTTTAGGGTTCCGTAGTCAACAAGGAACCCTTATCGTATCTTCTGTCCGTCCGCAGCTTAGCTCAGAGACTACTACAAAGCTAGAAAGCTATAATTTGGCATGGAAACCGTGGGGCGCAGCTTACTATCTATACAGGGTTAGTTTTCAATGACCAGCCAAAACTTTAAAATGACGAAAAACAAACAGCTGTTTCATACAAAAGTTCAATACCTACTCGACCAAAATGTATGAAACAGCTGATTTTTTTTTCGTGATTTCAAAGTTGGTCCCATAGTGAAAGTTGTTCATAATCATGGGTAGAACACCCTGTTAAAATTTGGCTGGTCATTGAAAACTAACCCTGTATAAATAAAAAGAGAAGTCCTGACTGACTGATTGACTGACTCATCAACGCCCAGCCCAAACCCTTGGACCTAGAAAGCTGAAATTTTGCACAGAGGTTCCCTTTATAATGTAGACAAGGAATAAGGAAGGAATTGCGCGGTAGTATGTTCCCGTGGGATATTTTCCGACATCTACGCGTTCGAAGCCGCTGGCAAAAGCTAGTTATACATATAAATAATTACTAGTTAAAATTTATAATATATGGCCGCCAGAGGGTAAGCGCCGATGAGGTGCTCGCCTAGGGCGCTCTCGACATTTAATCCGTCTCTGCCGGGAGATATTCTTTGACATATGTCAATTTTTTATTTAATAATAGATACTCACAGAAAATCCCCTACCGCACATGTAGCACATCTTGTTCTTGGGCGGTAATATCCCTTCATGGACACGACGAGTGTGTTTTACAAGATCAGCGTTACGAATGAAGTTCTGTAATCATTGATATTGACAATGTTAATAGTGAGAACAACCACTAACCGATCAGGCTTAACTTAGCAATCTAAAAAGTAAGTTCAAAAACTAAAACCCAACTACTGAAAAATCAGGCTCGCCGCGGTCGGTCTGTAACCAATTAAATTAATATTATTTACCTCCACTTTTACTTATTTTAATCAATTTAAACATATTTATTTATTTAAAAAATATAACATATATACTTCGATCAATAATAGCACTAGATACAGGATCAGGAACAAAAATAAGTCGCTGTAGTGGCCACGTTTACACACACATAAACATTTACATTTGTTACTACGAAATATAGAAAAAAGTTTTATAATATTTACAACTTCAATTCATTATAAACCTTAACAATCAAATATAAAGTTTAATTACGATTGCAAAATATTTATATTTAAGTCCTTCTATCATCGGAGAAAGGTAAAAGCAATAAATTAAAAATGTCGCTTGAAAATAAAAGGTCATTTTTATAATAAGTACAAAAATATTTATTCTAAAGTGAAACTTAAAATTTAAGCAATAAGGTTAAAAACATTTTGTTGAAAATTTTGTGCTTACTCTATTTTGTAACTAGACATAGTTCTTGGTATTTACATTTCAATGCTCAGAACACAGTAAGTATTGAAAGATGTAGAGTAGCAGAATAATAATATATTTTTTAGGCCAAGGTTCGTTTTATATGGTAGCAAATATTTTTGACCGATTTTTAAAAGTAGAAGGAGTAAATTAGTACAATAGTTATTTTAATTTTGATTATTAATTTAATAATTAATTATTTTAATAAAAATATTAAAACAAATTGTTGAATTTTTACAAGGTTTATATATTTCTTCTCCTCTTTCTTTCGCGACAATAGATACCCATTCTGCATTGCGAAATGGGTCACTAGGAAATCTACAAACAAAAATAACATATAAAGTAACAATACTACTCCATGCATTTCCCTGTTCCCGAACAGTCGATGTTTGAAATAAGATCACAAAAGTATTTGTGTTTTTATTTTTCGGGCCGTTTTTGAAGCGCTTATCGGGAATCTAGTACTATTATTGATCGAAGCATATATACCTACATATTTGTAATGTGCTCGTCAAGACCTTTCTTTTGATACCAAACATGTCATTATTATCTCAATTTAATTTTTTCCGTGGTCAGAAATTTACGTGTAAAGTCCACCATATTAAATTTAGGGAGAATTTATATAGCCTATGTCACCCGGACCATTATTACGAATCTATTGATACCTCATTCATTAAAATCGGTTCAGTTTTTTAGACGCTACGGTGGAACACACGTAAATACATACTTATATACATACATACATAGACTGCTAAAATCATAACCCTTCTTTTTGGCTTTGCCGTAGTCGGGTAAAAATATCTATTTAAATCCCTACACAATTAATTATTGACATTATTTAATATAACCCAGTAACTAGGTTGTGGAGGTCAGATAGGCAGTCACTCCATGTATAATATTGGTATTCAGCTGCATCCGGTTAGACTGGAAGCCTAACAGCCTAGCCTAAAAGTCTCATTATTATCAGTCAACTGTTCCTCACCTTATCGCATTGTTCACACCGATACTTGTAGAACTTGAGATGCACTAGGTTGTAGTGATCCTTCATGTAGATGTTCTTTGAGAAGACCTTGTCACAACCAGGGCAGGGGATCCTGGAACCAATGGGCAGAATTTTTGAAAGTTAGCAAGTAAGGGCTCATCATCTTCCTGCCCTTATCCCATATTACTTGGGGTCGGCGCAACACGTTTTCTTCATCCATTCTCCCCTGTCAACCGTCACGCTATCATTCACTCCCTTCTCTTTCATATCATTCCTCACACAATCCATCCATCTTTTCTTTGGCCTTCCTCTGCCTCTCCATCCATCCACATGTATATTCATCACTCTTTTAGTCACATGCGTTTCGTCTCTCCTCATTACATGCGCATACCAAGACAAACGATTTCCTTTCAACTTTTCTGTCACTGGCGCCACTTTCAAACTTCCTTTTATATACTCATTTCTCACTTTATCCATTCTCGTCACTCCACACATCCATCTCAACATTCTCATCTCTGCTGCATGCAATTTTTTTTCATCCGGTTTCTTCACTGTCCAGCATTCCGATCCATAAAGTACGACAGGCCTTATCACGGACTTGTAAATTTTCCCCTTCAACTTGAGGGGTTAGCATGTAAGGGCTGTATTATGAAAATTGGACCCCGAACCAGGCCAGGCGCACTCCGCATTTTAGGTATGAAGCTACAAGTACGCGGCGGGCTCGACTTGTCGGGCTAATTCTGTGTGGGCTGCCGCGCACCGGCCGTCTCGCACGTTAGTTCGAAACTCATTCACGAGTCGCGTCGTAAGAGAAGACAAACCTAACGAGTCAGAAGGTATGAGAGTTACGTGATAGAAAGAGAGGCAACTTTGTACGACCACGCTCAAAGATTCCATCGGAAAAACCGAAATACAACGTGTCGTTTTGCATCCTCGACAAATTTGAGGGTGTGATACAGAACATCAAACCGAATAACTTTCTCCATGGGACCAACATCGTAATCGCGAAAAAATGTTCAACTGTCCCATAGAAAACTTCAACACCTACTCGATGCAAATGTATGGGACAGCTGATTATTTTTTCGCGATTACGATGTTGGTGCCATGGAGAAAGTTGTTCGGTTTCATGGTCTATACTATACCATACCACACCCTTAAATTTGACGAGGATGCAAAACGACACGTTGTATAGTGAATAAATTGTGACTCGATCGACCAATAGAAATTGCTTTATATCCCCACCTAAATTATTATAGATTGACGCACTAATACCGTCACTATTGGACTAGTCACATTTAATTCGGCAAAGTTCGGTTTTTCCGAAGATGAACGATGGAGCCTTTGAACGCTGTTGTACTAAATAAAGATAGGTACAATAAATGCTATATAATATAGAGGTACTCGGGAGTGTTGAGGAGCTCGTGGCTTCGTTAGATTTCGTTCGTTCGACGAATCTGCACGAAATCTAACTTAGAGAGATGTATTGATGTTTTCATGGTTAAAATTATTAACCGACGAAAAAAAAGGAGGAGGTTCTCAATTCGACACGTATCGTTTTTTTATTTTTTTTTATGTATGACCACGCATAACTTTTTACAGAGTCGTCCGATTTGAAAAAAAAAAAAATATTCGAGAGGGTATACATCAAAGTTGGTCCCATATAAAATTTATTAACTTTGCTTCGGTAGTTTTTGAGTTAGCTTCAATAATACGTATTTTTTCGCCACTTTTATATGGATGATGTTCTAGTTTGTTTTGCAGGTAGTGGTATTAGAATTTGTGTGGGGTAGGTACCACAACTAAAAAGTTAAAAATAAAAACTTTTATACAAAAAAATACAACCGACTTCCAAAAACAACACTACAAAGTGAAAAATAACTTTAAAAAGTCAAAGTCAAAGATTTATTTGCATACTAAGTGTACATTTTGAGGTCTTTTACAAAAGTAGGTACTTACAACTTCTCTTCTTTTTCTTCTTTTCTCTTCTTCTCTTTCTTCTTACTTCTTCTTCTTTAATTTCGGAAGTCAGTGGCAAAAAACGAAAATACATTTAACCAGACACCGACTTCCGAAATTAAAGTTATTTTTCACTTTGTAGTGTTGTTTTTGGAAGTCGGTTGTATTTTTTTGTAAAAAAAGTTTTTATATAAATACATAATATTGCGGTGTATCATATTTTGATCAAGATACAACCTGACACGGACCTGCGAATTGCAAAAAAACCCAAAAAATATTGAATTTCGCGGGCTATCACAGCGTATCCCCCAGTAGCCGAGACCTCTCATGGTCAAACTACGAGATTTTAATTTTAATTTTATTTATTGAGGGATAATAAACAGCTACAATATAAAATATAACATTTAGAAAAAATATATAAGAAGTGTTAACAATATTGTGGCCCACTACATTATCCGCATATTACAAAACAAATATGGTAAAGAGTGCCACTAGATGAGCAAAAAAAAATGAATTAATAATATTATACGATAATAATACAATAAAAAATAAATAATAAGAAGAAAAATAAAAGACTTAACAATATAACAATAAAAAAAAATAGAAATATTAAAATTAAAGGACTAACATTAATTAATAATATCATTATTACTAAATGATGAATGAGATGCCATTATAAAAAAAAAAACTTAACTCACCTATGTTTCTTGTGCTGCGAATGCCTTGCGCTGTTAGCGAGGTGCCACCGGTAGCGGTAGACGTCGCGGTATTGTTTGTCGCACTCCACGCAGTACGCGGCCTTGTGCGCGCCGTGCGATGTCTTGTTGTGCAGCCAGAGACCGTTGTAGCGAGCCCAGCGCCTGTTGCAGGGTTTACATTCGAATGGGGAGTGCTGTTTTCTGGAAACATTTTGATTTATTTGAATACTAGCTGCACCCTGCGGTTTTACCCGCTGTTTATGAGATACACTAATATTATTTAATCGGTGAGAAAAATATTTTGAATTACTTGCTAGTCCCACGGGAACACTACATTTTTCCCGCATAAAAAGTAGCCTATGTGTTAATCCAGGGTATGAGCTATCTACATACCAAATTTTATCAATATCGGTCCAGCCGTTTGAGCGTGAAGAGGTAACAAACATACAGACACACACAAACTCACAAATCGCCTTTATAATACACTTCTGGACACATCTTTTGGCCCACCTTGTATTTTCAGTTTCGTTTGGTCCTAGCTAAAATTTTATATTAGGTCGAGCAAAAAGTTTTTATGCAGTTTTGAACCTGGCACATTCACAATTTCATTCAATAGTCTTTTTTTGAATTTCGAACACAGAATTTAAAGAAACAAAAGACAATTTGGAGCCTGTTTGTTGATATCAAACAATCGAATACTAAGAAAACTTGGTTTTATTGGTTTACTTGGATTTAATTCTTGAAAAAGTGATTGATGTCTTTGGTTTTGCAACAACCATTACTTATTCTTAACATTAAGGTGAGGTTCTATCAATAATCTATGGATACTTCACCTGAAGTCGCCGCCCAAGCTGTGGCACTTATTCAGGCCGGACACAGCCAAAGAAACGTGAGTGCTCAACTTAATTTAAGTCGATCTGCGGTCCGAAATGTTTATCGGAGGTACCTAGAAACTGGCGGCTTTGTTTGTTGCCAAGGAAGGCCACGATCTCGGGTCACAACTGAAAGGCAAGATCGATTCATCGTGACGACCAGCTTGAGAAATCGTCACCTTACCTCCATTGAGATACAAAACCAACTTCGCGACTTCCACGGAGTATCTGTGAGCGCTCGAACTGTTCGGAGAAGGTTAAAAGAACGCGATATGGTACCACACAAGCCAGCTAATGGCCCCAAACTAACGCGAGCCCACCGAACAGCGCGCCTTCATTTCGCACGCAGTCATTTAAATTGGACACGGCAAGATTGGAGCCGTGTACTCTTTTCTGATGAGTCTAAAATTGTGTTACATGGCAATGATGAAAGGAAGAAGGTCTACCGACGTAAGGGAGAGCGTTTCGCACAATGCTGCTTTGAAGAGAGGGTTGCTTATGGCGGTGGCTCATGGACTGTCTGGGGCGGTATATCCGCGAGCGGCAAAACTCAACTTGAGGTTGTTACAGGACCACGGCTGCCAACATTAAATGCTGAAAGGTACATTCGTGAGTGCTTAGAACCTCACGTGATACCATACGCGGACTATGTGGGCCCAAATTTCCTTTTTATGCATGATAATGCAAGATTCCATGCGGCCGGCATCGTCAGGGAATATCTTCGGGATGTGAACATCACAGTTATGGACTGGCCAGCCAGAAGCCCAGACATGAACCCCATTGAGCACATGTGGGACGAGCTAAAAAGACGTGTTAGGGCTCGTCAACCAGTTGCCCAGACGATGCAGGAGTTGAAAACTGCCATAGAAGAGGAATGGGAGATGATCCTCAAAATTTCATAGAGCGGTTGATAAACTCTATGCCTAATCGTATGAGAGCTGTGGTAGATGCCCATGGAGGCAACACGCGTTATTAAATTAAACCTTTATTTGATAAAACATGTTTTTTATTCAAAAATCAATTGCCTTTAACAAGGCGCATATCCGACTTGTTAGGCGTAGCTCCATGTCGTATGGTATTCTGAATTCAAATTTAAAACAATACGATCGAAAAAGATGGTAAAATGTATCAGGTTTAAAACTGCATCAACAGTTTTTGTTCAATCTAGCAATCATATTTCGGTAGGGGCCATCGAAACCTAAACTCTAAGGTGGGCCAATAGATGTGTCCAGAAGTGTATTAGTGTGATAGTCAAATCCGACTCGTCTGGGCAGCGTTCGGGAAGCTTCGCAATATCTTCTCGTCTCTCATACCGCAGTGTCTCAAGACGAAAGTCTTTGACCTGTGCGTGTTGCCGGTGGTGACGTACGGAACGTGGTCGCTCACAATGGGCCTTATTAGATGGCTAGAAGTCACCGAAAGGGCAATGGAGAGGGCTATGCTTAGAATTTCACTACGTAGTCGAATCAGAAATGAAGAGATCCGCAGGAGAACCAAGGTAACCGACATTGCCCGGAGAATTGCCAAACTTAAGTGGCGGTGAGCAGGGCACATTGCTCGCAGAACAGATGGACGATGGGGCCGAAAGGTTCTGAAGTCGCGGCCGCGTACCGGAAGACGTAACGTTGGAAGGCCTCCCACAAGGTGGACCAATGACCTTGTGAATGCCGCAGGAATCCGCTTGATGCGGGAAGCACAGAACCGGTCGAAGTGGCGGTGCTTGGGGGAGGCCTATGTCCAGCAGTGGACGTCATAATAATTGTTAGGTGCTGACAATTAATATGATAGCGGAATAAAAATCTTACTTCAACAAAAACTTAAGGGGGATGCGCTAAGATAGCTCGCAAAATTCAAATTTTCTTACGTTTTTTTTGCAATTTGCAGGTCAGGTTGTATGTTAATTAAAATATGATGCGCGGCCGTAACTAATATGGCTTTACAGAATTATAATCATAAGAATCAGCAATACAACTCCATAAGTTAGAATTGACTTCAAACCTCATGATTTCATGACACTGACCTGCAAATTGCAAAAAAACGTATGAAAATTTGAATTTCGCGGGCTACCTTAGCGCATCCCCCTTAAGTGATAGAATAAACATAAGTATAGTCATCCTACTATGTTCCCACTACTGGGACACAGGCTAAGTGATAGAATAAACATAAGTATAGTCATCCTACTATGTTCCCACTACTGGGACACAGGCTAAGTGATAGAATAAACATAAGTATAGTCATCCTACTATGTTCCCACTACTGGGACACAGGCTAAGTGATAGAATAAACATAAGTATAGTCATCCTACTATGTTCCCACTACTGGGACACAGGCTAAGTGATAGAATAAACATAAGTATAGTCATCCTACCATGTTCCCACTACTGGGACACAGGCTAAGTGATAGAATAAACATAAGTATAGTCATCCTACCATGTTCCCACTACTGGGACACAGGCTAAGTGATAGAATAAACATAAGTATAGTCATCCTACTATGTTCCCACTACTGGGACACAGGCTAAGTGATAGAATAAACATAAGTATAGTCATCCTACTATGTTCCCACTACTGGGACACAGGCTAAGTGATAGAATAAACATAAGTATAGTCATCCTACTATGTTCCCACTACTGGGACACAGGCTAAGTGATAGAATAAACATAAGTATAGTCATCCTACTATGTTCCCACTACTGGGACACAGGCTAAGTGATAGAATAAACATAAGTATAGTCATCCTACTATGTTCCCACTACTGGGACACAGGCTAAGTGATAGAATAAACATAAGTATAGTCATCCTACTATGTTCCCACTACTGGGACACAGGCTAAGTGATAGAATAAACATAAGTATAGTCATCCTACTATGTTCCCACTACTGGGACACAGGCTAAGTGATAGAATAAACATAAGTATAGTCATCCTACTATGTTCCCACTACTGGGACACAGGCTAAGTGATAGAATAAACATAAGTATAGTCATCCTACTATGTTCCCACTACTGGGACACAGGCTAAGTGATAGAATAAACATAAGTATAGTCATCCTACTATGTTCCCACTACTGGGACACAGGCTAAGTGATAGAATAAACATAAGTATAGTCATCCTACTATGTTCCCACTACTGGGACACAGGCTAAGTGATAGAATAAACATAAGTATAGTCATCCTACTATGTTCCCACTACTGGGACACAGGCTAAGTGATAGAATAAACATAAGTATAGTCATCCTACTATGTTCCCACTACTGGGACACAGGCTAAGTGATAGAATAAACATAAGTATAGTCATCCTACTATGTTCCCACTACTGGGACACAGGCTAAGTGATAGAATAAACATAAGTATAGTCATCCTACTATGTTCCCACTACTGGGACACAGGACTCATAGAGAAGATTCTTACTAATAATCTTGGTCACCGGCACTTTGAAAGTACGCACCTGATATGATCTTTAATGCAGTACCTCATCTTGAAGCTGATCCCGCAGTAGTCGCAGACAAACTTCTCGTGCCACTCCTTGAAATGCTTAAAGAATTCCCAACGACTCCTGTCAACATGGAAAAGTTTCGTTAAGGCGCGGTATTCGCTCAATATTCACAAAAATTGGTTTCTTGGATTGTCGAGTATGACGTATGATAAAACTATCCGACGCAAAAAATATAGTGGACAGAGAAGGGTTTAAAGAAAAATTTTAACCGAATAGAATAGTAAAAGATAGTTTGATATTCCCAATAAAAAATTAGGAAGTTGCTCAACAAAAATAAACTTTGGCGTCGAACATCTCTGTTTTTTCAGCGATGAAGACATTCTTTTTTTTTTTTTAAAGAATTTAATAGAATTAGCATTTTTAACCGGACAATTAATAGGTATACCTATGAAATTGCCGTTTTGTATTAAAAAATTTAAACGAATTTTTTTCATGCATTTTTTATTTGTATTAATCGAAGTAATCACCCATGCAATCAATGCATCTTTGCCAACGCAGTGGCAGTTTATTGATGCCCTTCTTAAAGAAATCAGCTGGACGGGAGGCAACAAATTCTTCAAAGGCATTTTGTACTGCCTCTCGGGTATTGAATTTTTTTCCCGCCAAGAAGTTATCCAAATTCTGGAAAAAGTAGTAGTCTGTAGGCGCAAGGTCTGGTGAGTAGGGCGGATGACGGAGAGCTTCCAACCCCAGTTCTTGCAACTTGGAGACCGTCTGCTGTGCAGTATGAGGTCGCGCGTTGTCGTGCAGGAGCAGCGGAGACGAGCGATTGACCAATGCTGGTTGGAGATGTGCCAGCTTCTCCATCATTGTGTTCAGTTCTTCACAGTACACATCTGAAGTAATGCTCACCCCGTTTGGTAAGAAGCTGTGATGAATCACACCGGCGCTAGACCACCAAACAGTGACCATCATTTTTCTAGGGGTAAGTTTTCGTTTAGGGCATTGTTTAGGTGCTGAACCAGGATCCAACCAACTTGCTGAGCGCTTGCGGTTATCAAACAGAATCCATTTTTCATTGCAGGTAACAATGCGGTTCAAAATTCCTTCATTTGTGTGTCTGTTGAGCAGTGCAAGACACGTCTCGACGCGTACTTCGCGCTGGCGATCATTGAGTTCGCAGGGCACCCATTTGTCAAGCTTTTTTACCTTGCCAATTCGACACAAATGGACCAATATTGTTTTGACGCTAACGTCAAAAGCTGCTGCTAATTCAGCCGTAGATTGTGTATCATCAGCTTCCACAATCGCCTTTAATTCGTTATTGTCGACCAAAGTCTTCGGACGACCGCGAGGTTCATTTTTCAGGTCGAAATTTCCAGAACGGAAGCGAGCAAACCAATAACAAGTGGTGCGTTGGTTTGTAGTGTTAGCTCCGTAAACGTCGTTGATGTTGCGTGCCGCATGTGCCGCGTTGCTGCCACGACGGTACTCATTTTCCATAATTACTCGAATTTTTAACGTATCCATGATGACGAAAAAGATTGAAATGCGATGAAAATGTAACACTAATCAATAAACAAATGACTACTTTTGGAAAAAAAAATCCATGTTTTTAAAATAAAATTAATTTGAAATTAGAATTCTTAGCCAAACAAAAATTATTTTGATTTGAAATGGCCAGTACTGCAGAACGGCAATTTCATAGGTAAAGACCTAATATTTAATTTATTATGTATATTCTGAATAATCTAAAGAAATCCCGGAAAATAAATGCACATTCGCAGCTTAGTCACATCTCGGCAACACAAATATTATTTTCAATTTTCAACCTTATTTCAAGCTTTCTATTGGTTACAATTGATTACGCGGTTGTGTGCCGTTTAAAATCGTAGTCAGGCCGCACCTTAAGGAGGCTGTCACATCTCTCGCTCACACGTTTAGCTTACTCATTCTGTAGGCCACGTCGACTACTTTGATGGTACTCTGTCGGATCACGACATATCGGATTCAAGATCTAGTTAAAATAAATTTACTTTAAAAAAAGTAAAAACCGACTTCAAAACCAAAAACGAATAAAACAACTTTCATAAAACACTTAACAGCTTCTGAAGTCGGTGTCAAGCTAAAGTGCATTGAAGAATTGAAGACACCGACTTCAGAAGCTGTTAAGTGTTTTATGAAAGTTATTTTATTCGTTTTTGGTTTTGAAGTCGGTTTTTACTTTTTAAAGTATTTTTCAATTTTTAGTTGAATATACAATTACATAAGTAGGTAAGCCAAAGTCGAACGAAAAGCAGAATCATCAAAATCCGCTTAGAAATACCGGAGATACAGTGCATTTATGCACATAACTTCGTACATAAGAATAATTACATAATGTATTTTATACTAAAACCTTCCTGAAAGTATGCAGATCACGTTAGTGAAAGAATCATCAAAATTGGTTCATTAGTTTTGAGAAAACGCGGACAAACATACATCGAATACAGAACCTCCTTTCTTGAAGTCGGTAAAAAAATCCTTACGTATTCTTAAAAGCTCTCGCTGTTTGATTGCCTGTTTGTAACCAATTACGATGGTATTTAATTGCCCGAACAAGCCAGAGAAGGTTTCTCATAATATAACATTAAAAATAGTGGATTTGGAGTGGTGTTAAAAAAACTCACCCAAACTTTAATTCACATTTCACACACTGAAACAGTCTTCTGTGTCTTTTTTGGTGATGCCATTTTGTTTGTGACATGTCATAGCAAGAAAAATCGCATAGTGTGCACGAATACTTATTATAATGCTCTCTTATATGTTCAGATAATAGTCGTTTACTTGAGATTCTTGAGGTACAAATATCACAGGTATATTTTGTTAACTGAAAAAAAAAAAACATTATTAGGGGGTTGGTTCGTGTATGGGTGACCATCTTTCCTCCTCCGTGCCTCGTAAAGCACGTTAAGCCGTTGGTCCCGGCTGTCATTCGTGGATCTTTGACAGTCATCAGAAGCCCGAAAGTCTGACAAACAGTCTTACCAAGGGGTATCGTATTACCCAGTTACTGGGTTGTGGAGGTCAGATAGGCAGTCGCTCCATGTAAAATACTGGTATTCAGCTGCATCCGGTTAGACTGGAAGCCGAACCCAACATAGTTGGGAAAAGGCTAGGCAGATTGATTATTTCAGACGATTTACTTGCAAGGCAGATGTGAGTGGAAAAGCCGGGAGGGGGGAGGGTGACGCCCCAGAAGGGCATATAGTGGCCTTATTGGTGAAATTCTTCAGAAAGGTCAGGTGCGTAGTCCTCGCAACCGGCGTGCGTGCATGACCAGATGTATGAACGTAAACGAGACAAAGTCAAATCATTTATATCAAATAGATAAATAAAAGGCGCTTTTGAACGTCAAAATTTACAAAACCATGGAATTGATTCTAGTCGGCCCTTCCAAAAGTATGGAGAAAAAAAATACGGCCAAGTGCGTGTCGGACCACGCACAATGAAGGGTTCCGTAGTTGGGATGAATTTATACCAAGAACAAACATAACACTGCAGTTGGTCTCCCATACATTCCAACTGCAAATGTAAGTTGGTTGACTATTACACGTAAACTTGAAAAGCCTACTTAGCTGTCATAGTTTTCCTTGAACTACCATGAATTTTTTCACCCATCCAAAACTAACCGTTTAGCTGGCAGGGGGTGGGGGGACACTTGACTCTAACAAAAATTAGCACTTTAGAGCTTAATATTTCAGAAACGGATCCCTAAATCGAAGAATTGTTTTCAAACCCACAATATTTTTGAAAGACCAATCCAACAACACCCCATACTATGGGGTGAACGAGAAAAAAAAAACATCCCCACTTTACGTGTACAGAAGGTACCCTAAAATTTTTTTTTTCATGATTTTGTTTTATCACTTTGTCGGCGTGATGAATATGTATATCCATGCCAAATTATGGCTTTCTAGTACTAAGAGTCTCTGAGCTAAGCTGCGGACGGACAGACGGATGGACAAAGCGAAACTATAAGGGTGTAGGGATAAAATACGCCTGCGAATTGCTTATGGCGGGTAAAGCGCGCTGTTGGATTTTCAACTTTCAGCGCTGAACCGAACGTTGAAAAACATTTAAATAAGAAACTTCAAAGCGTCCATAAAGTATTGCATTTTTTCGTCTATGGTTGGTTGCCTGTCAATAAATAAGGAACTTCATAGCGTCCATGAAGTATTGCATTTTTTCATCTATGGTTGGTTGCCTGTCAATAATTATGGAACTTCATAGCGTCCATGAAGTATTGCATTTTTTCGTCTATGGTTGCCTGTCAATAAATAAGGAACTTCATAGCGTCCATGAAGTATTGCATTTTTTCATCTATGGTTCGTTGCCTGTCAATAAATAATGAACTTCATAGCTCCATGAAGTATTGCAATTTTTCATCTATGGTTGCCTGTTAATAAATAAGGAACTTCATAGCGTCCAGAAAGTATTGCATTTTTTCGTCTATGGCTGCCTGTAAATAAATAAGGAACTTCATAGCGTCCATGAAGTATTGCATTTTTTCATCTATGGTTGGTTGCCTGTCAATAAATAAGGAACTTCATAGCTCCATGAAGTATTACATTTTTTCGTCTATGGTTGCCTGACAATAAATAAGGAACTTCATAGCGTCCATGAAGTATTGCATTTTTTCGTCTATGGTTGCCTGTCAATGCTTACTTTTTCATGGAAAACAGGTGTTATGTAAGAAAGAATAAACTTACCTTACTATGGAACTTTTTATCATGCTCCCCCAACATTTCTTGACTCGACAACGCCAAAACGCATTCCTCACATTTAAATCTCTTCGACTTAAAATATACGCTTTCTCTTTCACTCTTCAGTAAACACTGTAACTCTTCATCGTCTATCTGTACTCTTCTAAAACATTCTTTAGTATGTTCTGTAATAATTTTGAATTTCGGCTGTTTATTTTGTAAAGCTTTTTTTCTTGCCCATCGATTGTTTTTTGGCTTCTTTTGTTCTGACGGTTCTCGTAAAGAACACATATTTTTAAGTCCAAGGTGATTGTCCCGGGGCTGGTTAGTGCAATCACTATTTGTGCCCGTCGCACCTACGAAAGTAATATTCCAAAATATAAAAACCTGTTGAACAAGAGGTAAAAAAATATGGGAAATAATTCTCACACACACACATATTTAAATTAATGAACCTCTTATAACTTTTTGCGCATCTAATGACGCGCACTTTTTTGAATAATCGAGCCTCTTTTTAGCTTTTTTCTCACAAGTTGGTCGCAGTAACTATGCTAGGGTACCCCGACCAAATGTGTTAGGTTAGGTTGGAACTGTGACCAACCACGGCAACCACGCGCGAGCCGAATTAGATGCAGTAACTAAGCTGGGGTACCCCGATCAAACGGGTTAGGTTAGGTTGGAACTGTGATCAACCGCCATATCCAAGTTGGCTAGTTGGCTAAGTTGGTTGGTAAGTTGGGCCGGACGCTCGGTGTCACCCTGCGTCCACTGCCGGGAGGATACGGCGCGGCATGCATTGGCAGTGTGCAGTATGGGAGTAGCCGCGCCGTGCCCTCATATCAGAAGTCGGAACCGACTTGTCGCTACCGGCCGTCGCTCGCTCGATGGTCGGGAGCGCCGATTCGTGAGACGCGGTGGAACCAGTCATCTGGCAGAAGGAAGCTGCAGAAAGGGAAAGGGAGATCACGAGTGCTCTCCCGTCTCGCAGCAGGCGAACTGGGCGTCGGCGGAGGGCGGATAATGCCCTCTTCCAGCCCCCCTAATTGGGTCCAGGGGCGACGGACTCGGGGACATCCATCCCCACCATTCCACAGGACCCGAGAAGGTTCCACGCACTCCTCTCTAAGACGTAACGTGGGACAACACCACAACAACACCTAAACACCTCACTCCCCCCTATGGGACGTGGCCCGCGTGGCGTGGACCATCACCAGTTCGGGGCAGCGGAAGTCACATTCGCACCCGCAGCCCCAAACCCACGTGTACGAGGGAACACCGGGGTGGTTTTACCCTTTGCCCACCACAGGGCGGAGGACATCAAAATAAAAAACAAAATGGTTGGAACTGTGACCAACCACGTCAACTACGCGCAAGTCGAATTAGTTGCAGTAACTAAGCTAGGGTACCCCGACCAAACGCTTTAGGTTAGGTTGGAACTGTGACCAACCACGGCTACCACGCGCGAGCAGAATTGGTTGCAGTAACTAAGCTAGGGTACCCCGATCAAAAGGGTTAGATTAGGTTGGAACTGTGATCAACCACGGCAACCACGCGCGAGCAGAATTAATTGATTGCAGTAACTAAGCTAGGGTACCCCGATCAAAAGGGTTAGATTAGGTTGGAACTGTGACCAACCACGGCAACCACGCGCGAGCAGAATTAATTGATTGCAGTAACTAAGCTAGGGTACCCCGATCAAAAGGGTTAGATTAGGTTGGAACTGTGATCAACCACGGCAACCACGCGCGAGCAGAATTAATTGATTGCAGTAACTAAGCTAGGGTACCCCGATCAAAAGGGTTAGATTAGGTTGGAACTGTGACCAACCACGGCAACCACTCGCGAGCAGAATTAATTGATTGCAGTAACTAAGCTAGGGTACCCCGATCAAAAGGGTTAGATTAGGTTGGAACTGTGACCAACCACGGCAACCACGCGCGAGCAGAATTAATTGATTGCAGTAACTAAGCTAGGGTACCCCGATCAAAAGGGTTAGATTATGTTGGAACTGTGACCAACCACGGCAACCACGCGCGAGCAGAATTGGTTGCAGTAACTAAGCTAGGGTACCCCGATCAAAAGGGTTAGATTAGATTGGAACTGTGATCAACCGCTAAATCCAAGTTAGCCGCAGTTACAAGGATAATTATTTAGTATTTTTAGGACACCAAAATAGGAATTATTTGAGGATCGGTAAAATGGGGTGACTTTGATACTACGGGTTTACTTAACTAACAGGTTTCGTCTCATGAAAAAATTAATGGGTAGGTATAGATTTTTGAAGGCAACAAAAGTTTTTTACCTTAAAAATGCCCAGTAACCGGTACACCAACAAAACTTCATTCACACACCGAATAAAATTAGTTGTTCATAAGTCGAAAGTTGTTTTCAAAGTAAACCCGTAGTATCAGAGTAACCCCATTTGACGGTTCACAATAAGAGGCGCAATAATTATAATTAGACTGTTCAATCATATTTTTAGGAGTGCAAAATAGGAATTCTATATGGTACGATTAAATATATGCCAAAAAATAAGGTGAATAAGGTAGCCCGCGAAATTAAAATTTTCTTAAGTTTTTTCGCAGGTAGTATGTTGATCAAAAAATTATTCACGACCTTGTATAATAAATATGCAATTATAGAATTATAATCATAAGAATCATCAATACAACTTTGAATTTCGCGGGCAAACCTCGCCTTTAAAGAAAAATATCGTCTAAAATGAGTAGGTACCTGTATTTTCTTTCGCCACTTCTTCAGTTTTAGGACAGTCATCACTAAAGTCATCACCTAACTCGCATGTATCATTTATTTCATCATCATCACTATTTTTGTCACATATTTTTGTTTCTGACTGTACTTTCACATTTAAATCATTTACATAAATAGTATGAGGATGTGAATCATTTAGTATTATTGTTGAAAGGCTAGATTGAGTGCCAAGGTAAGGCTGAAAACAGGTTAAATAAAAAATAAGCTAAGATAGTAAAGTCATACCAATTTCAAACTAATCATAAGTGTGTAGAGTTGCAATTCAACTGTTTCCAAATATTTTGAAACAGTTCAAAATTAAATCTTTTTGAAACATGTTTTTCATAATCAAGGTAATTTTCTCTTAGTGCATGTTTACTTATAAGTATATATATATACAAAATAAATATTTATTAATCAATGATTATTATTAAATATTTGTGCAGGCTATGCTTGGAGTTCCTTTGAAGGATAACATCAGAAATGAAATTATCCGGAGAATAACAGGAGTTAACATAGTCTGCAGAGTAAGCAAGCTGAATGGCCATGTTTGAGTCCTGAAGTGAAGACTGCGCATCGGCAAGTGTGGGACGCCCCCCGGCTAAATGGACTGGATGACTTTAAGGCGCTACCCCGAGCAAAACCTTGCGACAGTGCGTTATTCAGAGGCTAGTAACTCATTAATTGAGAGAACTACATCTAAGACCACATATTAATTTTCGATATCCTATCATCACATTGCACGTACATATTAGTTTTCAATGTGTTATAAATACATTTAAAATCTCCTTGTAAAAAAATTACAGTACAGGTGGCCCAGTGGTAGCGGCCGCGCCTTACGAGCTGTTGGTGGTAGATTCGAACCCAGACAGGCGCTTTATTTTGTGTCAATTATTTCATCACCAATGCTCTCAAAACGGTGAAGGAAAACATCGTGAGGAAACCGGCATGTCCTAGAACCAAAAATTCAAAGACATGTGACATCTACCAACCCGCACTGGGCTCGCGTGGTGGATTACGGCCCGCTCCCTCTCACCGAGAGGAGGTGTTGGATACAAGGTTTGATTCGGTGGGTGATCACAATAAAACACGAATGCGAATTTATCGAACACTGTTGGTATACAGGGTGTTTGGTAGATGGGTCCAAAGCCTGAAGGTGGTGATATCTTAGACCATTTAGAACTTATTAAGCTAAACTTGTCTTAGACGAAGTCTGTTCTAGTATTTTTTTTTTAAATTCTAAGGTTTTTAACAGTAATACCCATTTTTTTCAATTAATCGTTAATAGTGTCCAGTAAAAGCTGTTATGTTATTATTTTTTATTTATTTTTTATTTATGTAATGTGTGATTACTCAAACAAAATTATTCCCAAGCATCTGTGTCATCAGAGAAACATTCTACGTAATATTCAAGTTTAAGAAACTTTTAAAAATCAAGAAAATGTTTTGTTTACGGCATAATAAAAAAATTAAAAAAATAGCCTCAGTTGTTCAAACCTTTTTTAACCGACTTCAAAAAGGAGGAGGTTATCAATTCGTCGGAATCTTTTTTTTTTTTTGAAAACATGCTTGGTTAGTGCCCTTTCTTTTGAGGTACTATTTACGCAGATGTCTCATCAACTCTTGGAATTAGGATGTACAAAGCAAATTGAGTATGAAAATTGTTATTTTCGAACAGATCAATAAAACAACATTTTTGTTAAAATAATTTATTTTTCATGTTCAAAATGTTGACCGCGGTTTCTTATACAAGCACGTGCCCGTCTTCTCACTTCTGTAGTCGTGATTTTTAATTTCATCTCCTGCTTCATGACTTGAAAAGCCGTTTGGATTCTTTCTATTAATTCTTCTCTAGTTGAAATTTCAACGTGCGTGTAGACGAGCTCCTTGGCCGTCCCCAAACGAAAAAATCCACAAGAGTTAAATCGGGTGATCGAGGTGGCCAAGGGATGGGCCCGTCTCTGCCAATCCAGCTCTCTGGAAAACAATTATTTAAATGTTCTCTCACGTTTAGGGTCCAATGTGCTGGACAACCATCTTGTTGAAAAATCAGTGGTCTTCTCATTGCCAATATTGGTATTTCGGTCTCGTCCAGAAGCTCTGGGAGATAGTTTTGGAGGAATTCCAGGTAATTTTCTCCATTTAAATTATCTGGTAGGAAGTGGGGACCAATCAACGTTCGGCCGATTACTCCTGCCCACACGGTAACTGAAAATTTCCTTTGGAACGACACTTGCTTCTTCCAGTGTGGATTGCTCTCCTTGTCGGTCCATCGATGAAGATTATGAAAATTGGTAATTCCTTCTTTCGAAAATTTTGACTCATCGGTCCACAATATGGATTTTAAAAACCATGCATCTTCAATGTCACTATTTAACAAAAAGCGACAGAACTGAATCCTTCGTGGGGGATCTTCATTTTCCAAACCTTGTACACCCGTGCCGTGGAAAGGATATTTGTTTTCTCGATGCATCGTATTCCACACCTTCCATACCGAAATGTTGAGGTTTCGAGCTACTACTCTGACGCTCGTAGTAGGATCTGCATCAAAAGCTGCAATAATGTCTTCCTCGATACTTGCGTGATGTCTTTCCCGGGTTGAGTCCAGATTCCGCGTGATGGATTCCAACATCAGAAAGCCGACGAAATGTGTTGTAAAACACTCTGACATTAGGTAATCTGCGATTCGGATATCTCTCTTGGTACATTATTTTGGTCTGTTTAAAAATTAAATATTCGACCTCAATTTGCTTTGTACATCCTAATTCCAAGAGTTGATGAGACATCTGCGTAAATAGTACCTCAAAAGAAAGGGCAATAACCAAGCATGTTTTTAAAAAGATTTGAACAACTCAGGATATTTTTTTTATTTTTTTATTATGCCGTAAACAAAACATTTTCTTGATTTTTAAAAGTTTCTTAAACTTGAATATTACGTAGAATGTTTCTCTGATGACACAGATGCTTGGGAATAATTTTGTTTGAGAAATCACACATTACATAAATAAAAAATAATAACATAACAGCTTTAACTGGACACTATTAACCATTTATTGAAAAAAAATGGGTATTATTGTTAAAAACCTTAGAGTTTCAAAAAAAATACAAGGAACAGACTTCGTCTAAGACAAGTTTAGCTTAATAAGTTCTAAATGGTCTAAGATATCACCCCCTTCAGGCTTTGCACCCATCTACCAAACACCCTGTATATTCTTTAGAATAATTAATGGGTTGGGGAAAAAGTTTCTTCGCATTTTTTAAGAAAATTCAAAACATTTTTTAATATACATTATTTACATTTACCTAAAGTATATAGGTACCATTTTGTTCGATAACTTTTTGCCATCTTGTAGGTAGGGACATGATCCCATTGCTGTAGAAATTTTGGGACTTCTGAACAAAATACCGCGACAAGTGGTTTTGGCAGTCCTCTCGTGATGTTAACCTGACACTGCCTAAAGAATTCTGAAGAGACCGAAACAAGTAGAAATCTGAAGGTGCAAGGTCAGGACTATACGGCGGATGCATTAACACCTCCCAGCCAAACTCTCTTAATTTTTGCTGAGTGGCTAAAGATGTGTGAGGTCTAGCGTTATCATGATGAAAAACCACACCCCTTCTGTTGATTAATTCCGGCCGCTTTCTCTCAACTTCTTGCTTTAATCTCATCAGTTGTTCGCAGTATAGTTCAGAATCAATGGTCCTGCCTGGTGGTAACAGCTCATAATGAATAATGCCCTTCCAATCCCACCACACACACAGCATCACCTTGTTGCGAGTTAACCCGGGTTTCGCCACAGTCTGTGAAGCCTGACCGGCCTTTGACCACGACCTTTTTCGCACGTTCTTGTCGTAGGTGATCCACTTTTCATCACCAGTTATCAGCTTCTTCAAAAATGGTTCGGTTTCATTACGTCGTAATAAAGAATCACAAATGAGTACACGGTTCATTAGGTTTCTTTCAGTGAGCTCGTGAGGTACCCGAATATCGAGCTTTTTTGTGTACCCAGTTTTTTTCAAATGCGCCAAAACTGTTTTGTGGTCAATTCCCAGTTCTTCAGCTACGTCGTAACTACTGATATGCCGATCTTGCTCCACTTTTTCAAAAATGGCATCCATTTTATCCGTAATAGGGCGACCAGAGCAACGTGCATTTTTGACATCAAAATTTCCGGATTGAAAACGCTTAAACCAAATTTTTGCTACTATCACAGACACTGCACTGGGTCCATAAACATCCTAAATTTTTTCCGCGGCTTGCGTTGTATTTTTACATTTTTTGTAGTAAAATTTTAAAATGTATCGAATTTCTTCATTAGATTCACTCATCTTGACAGTACGAAAAACAAATGAAAATCACACATTTTCCTAATTTGAATTTGGAATTATGTTCTTTAAAATTTAAACTTTGAATGATACCAAAACCAGCCAGATACAAATAGTATAGCCAAAGAGATTTTATTTTAAGTTCATACATACTATAATGCGAAAAGACTTTTTCCCCAACCTAATATTACAAGCTTTTGAACAATAACTATTATTTATCACTGCTAGGAAACGAGAACGAACGAGAACACATTTGGTAAGATAATGGCTGCCCGGAAGAGAACGGAAGAGGAAGTAAACATAGATTAAATAAGTAGTAATTAAAACTAATTATTATTTTATTTATTTATTTATTTATTCAGTAGTACACTTACATCTTATACATCTTTATGTTGGCGCAAACATTAACTCATATGTCGTGACGAGCTTACGGACACAGATAGAGACACTATTTTCATGGGCGCGAAAATGCAGCGCGCCCAACCTTCTACTCGCCAGAGGCGAAACATGTTGAGAGGCCCGTGGTAACGGGTCGCCGTACGGCATCCGCGGGAGGGGGGCTTCGCCCCGAAACCGCCACGTCACGCCCCTTACGGGGCGTAGCGACATCCCACAGAGTGAATAAATACACATTTTTTTTATTTTATTACCAAATTTACTACAGAGCATATAAAATATATAAACAAAAGAACGTATATATAAAACTAAAAATAGAATATATAATACCTTCTGTTTATAGAATTAACTAATGGATACTAATGTGTTCTTACGAGAAGGAAGTCTCGTGAAAACACATTAGTACTCATTAGTTACCCTGCATACATAATGAATGCAGTATGTTTACGTGATAACCTTAATGATTCTGTTATCGATAATGGCCTTGAGCGCGCGCAACTAGCGCACATCCCTACTCCGATTATGATTTATGACCATGTCTGCAGCGAAATTTTAACTATACTATGATGTTGACGTTTTGAGGATTACAATAATGGATAGATAATTTAAAAATCTAAATAATTCACGGTTTATTTTATTTCAAAAGATAGCTTTTCATTTTTTACTAAAACAATTCCAAAAATTCTGTTAATTCTATGATAAAGGGGAGTGCGGAGGGAGCGAGACAGAGCGGCGGGACAAAGAAAGAACGAACCCTGAAGGACGTTCGGTCGGGGAAGCTCCTTATGAAGGTGGCTGGGACAGACTGGTTGCTCAAGACGGAGGACAGGGAATTGTGGAGTAGCCTATGTTCAGCAGTGGACTGCGATACGCGGAATTGATTACTAAATATTTACCTGTCTCATTTGAAACATTTCATTAGCTTTGCTAACTTGCTGTTGGAATATACTGGCTCTCCGCAGAAATGCACTACACTCCCAACATATTTTTATTTCTTCTAACGGTGTCTGGCTCTGAAAGAAGAATATAAAATACTCAAAACAAGATAGGGCCCACTCTAAGTTAATTCAGAATTTTGTATAAGAATAAATAATTAGTATGACCGTAAACGAGGTAAAAGGAGTAAAGAGGAGGTGGCGTTCTGTAGTTTCTGCCTACCCCCATGGGAAGAAGGCGTGTGTTTACGTATTTATGTAAAGGTGGCGGTTCGCGTCGCGACAAAGACAGGAGACCGAGACAGGAGACTGAGACGGGAGACTGCGACAAGTGTCTCGATCTCTTCTGCATGTACTGTGGGTCGAGACCGAAACCGCAACTCTTTAGTTGCGGTTGCGGGTTCGGTTTGCGAAGCTACAATTCATTCAGTAGGTATCAAAGACACGAGACACTACTGGTCAGGGGTAGCAACCGTCGCGCAGTCTCCTGTCTCGCGTGTGTCTCGCTCGCGAACTGATGCTTATACATTGCTTAAAGTCAAGTAACGGTCGCGGTCTCCTGTCTCAGTCTCTTGTCTCGGTCGCTCGTCTCTGTCGCGACGCGAACCGCCACCTTTATAAATAATTAGGAAAGTGTTAGCATACACAATAATCGACTATTTAAAACTAATATTATTTGTGGGTTGCAACATTGCTATTTTTAAATATTTCATTCTTTTTGTTATGGCAACCCATTGATGACTTTAGAAATGTAGAAAAAGGCGCGGGAAGAAAAAAATTCGATCCTCGGTTAAAAAACGACGAAAGTGGTCTCGGGTTACAATTTCAGGTGTTAAGTATCAATAAAGCGATTCGTACAAGTGCTCGAGTATATAATTCTAATAAAAGCATTTGTAAAATGTATCACTAAACTTTATTCTTGACATGCTTCTAGGTCCATGACAATGTTCGAATGTCAATTTTAGCATTAAATTCAAGTGGGTAGACAGAACAAGCGAAGTGCTTGATTTTTTTTTTTTTGCATTCCAATGTCGACTATTCTGCCAGTGTCATGTTTAGACAGCAGAACATTCCTTGCAGCTACTATCATTTATCAACCAGAAAGTAAAGTCCGACGGCTCGCCACGTCCCACTCCGCACGGCCGTCTCAACGTGACACTGGCAGAATACTCGTAGACACCGGCTAAATTGCCAAGAAAAAAAAAAAAAAAAATTGTTACACAAATTCTGTAACTTTTTTTTTATGTTGTTGTTGTTGTCTTGTGTTCTAAGCGTTGACGTTATCCGTCACTTTTTCTTTCACTTACCTTCATAACAAGGTGTAGTTTAAATAACGCACAACCTCTTAAGGGGTCATTGTACTCATTATTATGAACAACTTTTAGTATGGAAGCAAACATGAAATCGCGAAAAATTATATTTAACAAAAAAAAAAAACGGATAAGTGCGAGGCGGACTCGCACACAAAGGGTTCGGTACCACCGTACAATAAACACTATAATTTTTTTTTAAATACTTAAGCTAATAAAATCACGTTTCTTGTATGGAGACCCCCTTTATTTTTAAGTATATTTTGTTATTGTAGCAATAAAAATAAATAATGTGTGAAATTTTCAACTTTCTACCTATTACGGTTCATGAGATACAACCAGCTGACAGACAGACGGACAACGAAGGCTTAGTTATAGGGTCTCGTCTGGCACCCTTCGGATACGGAACCCTAAAAAGGACTTGATTGTGTTGTTGTTAGAAAACTAATTATAGCTTTTATGTAAATTACTATTGTTATCAATAATAAATAATATCGTATTTTATTCAATTAGCTATGTTAAAATTGTATCTGTTCTAATATTAAAAGTATTGTATTGACTATTTTAGTACCGACTGAGTTTGTAGATGGCACGACTAACCAATCACAGCGTATCGCAAAAAGGCGGGAATAGGAATGGCGGGAAAACGCCATCTTGGTTGTCGTGCCCATCCTGCAAACTTAGTCGTGCATAAGTCGTCGAAAAACGAGTGCTAATCTCTAGCTGTGTTTCAAGGATACCGAGTGGTGATTGTAAAAGTATATTTGATTTTGTGTGTTTGGGAAATACACTAAGTAAGTACATTAACATGTTTCTATTATTTCTAAAACCTTATTTTTGAAAGCCATGAACCTGAATAATAGTTAATTTTTCATATATAAACTATTACTTACTAGATTATCTGTAAAAGTACAGAGTCTACACTATATTAAATAAGTTTATTTACTTAGTGGAGTTCAGATAAGAAAAAAAAAAGAAATTATCAATTAAACTGATCTACACACTAAGGGCCTGTTTCACCACCTACGATTAAGTTCCTATTAACTTACTTGGCAGATCATTTCATACAAATTCTGTTCCATTTTTGAATTTATTCAGTAAGTAGTGGCTACTTGGACATCGTGAAATAGGCCCTAAGTCACAAACTAATAAGTTAGTTAATTATACTTATTAACATAAAACTTAGTTAAGACTGCCTCGTTTAGAAAAATAGAAATAGAAAAATAGTTTATTGTCCAGGTAATACAGTAAGCAGGTTTACATGTTAATAACAAGTTGAGACGACATGAGTAGCTTAAAATATTACTTATAGCTAGGTTACAAAATATTATTTGCCAGTGAGCCCCAAACTAGACATTTGGTGTAGTGGTTGCAAGCACTACTGCTGTCTTGTTGAGCATGAGCTCCTGGGTTCCATTCCCAAGTCAGGCAAAGTATTACTGGGTTTTTCTATCAGAAATTTCCAGAAATTTCTCAGTAGCAGCCCGGAGTCTAGATTTGTGCCCGGTTGATGTAAATAGGCTCACTCTCTATTACATGGGACTTAAACATAACTGTGCCTTACCCTTCAGGGAAACTAGGCGTGATGTTATGCTTACGCAAATAAAAATAAATAGTGGTATGAAGTAAAACTATACCACAATGTCATGTCTTGAATCCTTTGTCGTTAATCATAAGGTTTAAATTGCAATAGCTAACCCGCCTTCATGAAATAGTTTAACTGTAGTGCAAACCAAAACTGTAACATTTTTTCATTCTAAATAATATTGTAATTTTTTATTACACTTACATGATTTTGAATGTCTGAAGTAATTCTTCTAAAAACGCCGATATAGTCACCTAAAAGAGATAATTTTCTTCCAACACTAAGGCAGACACCGCATTGGTTCTCGTAGTTAGGAAATTCATACTTTATTTCGGTTTCGTCCATCATTTGCATGTAATTTTTTAAAATGTTAATTATATAAACAAAATTCTTTAAAAATATACTTAGACTAAGTAAATCATTATGCGGAAATGATTATTAAAAAACTATTTAGAATCTAATTATACTCCTGTATAGTTATTTTATTATTCTAATTAGAAAAAACATATTTTAAATGAGAAACGATAATTTTTACAGGTGTATAAATTGTTTTCATTTTGTTTTGCTGTCAATTGACATGACAATCACATCTGACATATCAAACAGGCATACAAAAATCATAAACAACCTAAGATAGCTCAGAATTTCCATGGAAGTAGTAAGTACAGACACCTGCACATCAAGCTACTACAATCTGTCAAATTTTAATAGGTTTTCATCTTTATCGCTAAGACCTTAGGTTCAAGATTGATACGGAAAATTTGACAGTTTCGGGTAGTTTGAACTACTGGCGTCTGTACATCACATCACCACATCACATCACATCACCACACATCACATCACATCACCGTCAAAATGTTAGGTTTGGTTAAACTATTGAATTCGGCGCCTGCTTACCTCCTTAGAACCCCGCCGACGACTCTGTACGGCTTAAATACCACAGACATATAGTATGTCTGTACACACTCCTGTCATCTGCATAGTTTTATATTATTAAGTCTTCGCTGTGGCTAGGTTACTAAGCACTGGGTCGGACTGGGCCAGAACGGCCCGAGTGGCTCCCCATAATCCGGGGCCCGCGATGGAATTCTATCTGTATCCTGCTATGAAAATTGAAAACACTTCACTAGGCGTTGCGCTTTCGAGTTGCTCTATTGGGATCTCTGTCGCTCACTGTAGAAATGATATCATGCATCTCTTCCGCATTCTTTGAAAATTTGAACTGCATCGATCGAAATCTCCAAAAATATGTTTTTATGGTTCCGTACCTAAAATGGTAAAAACAGTGTTCTTTAAAGGATCACTTCATTGTCCTTCTGTTTGTCTACCTGTCAGTCGGTTATGCCATTTTTCTCAGGAACGCGTGGAGGTGTCAAGTTGAAATTAATATCAAATACGTATTTTTATAGTTCCTTACTTAAAAAATTAAGCTTCTAAGTCAACGCAATAAAAAAATACGGCCATTATACGACATATTTTGATACTCTCAAGTAAACCAAAACTTATATGGTACTTCTCGTTGACCTAGTATTATGAAAGGCAAGAAGCAAGGTCTGACAGCACAAGTAAAGGAAAAAGGTCAAAAACTGTAAAGTAATTGTATCAATAAAAAAAAATTTTGCAACCGGTTAATTTATTATTAGCTTTACCTAAATATTTTGCTAATTTATACGGATCAATTTTATTTCTTACTTGCACCATCATTGTTGAAATGGGTTTTAGTAATTTTTACTAAATCACATAATGAATAAGAAACCGCAGGGGAATGTTTTTACGGCGCCTCTCCACAATCGGCGATCATAAACTTTTATCCCCTTTATCACCTCCTTGATTATTTTTGTGACAAAGAGTAGCATTATGTCCTTCCTCAGGGGCCGTAATAAGACGTGAAAAAAGATCATGGATCCAAAATGATACCGGTGAGAAAAAAGGATAGCTGTATCTCTCTCTCACACTGGAACCATGATGGATCCATAATCTTTTTTCACGTCGTAGTACGGCCCCAGGATGCCATCTATAGCCATGCCGAATATCGAAATCCGTTCAGTGGTGTAGCTTAGTTTTTCAGGTAATCGTCTATGATCGCCGATTGTGAAGAGCAGGCATAATAAACACAGAAGTTACAACAAAGTTAAATGCTCTGTGGTTACAACCACAGAACATGTAATTAATTTTGTTCATTTTGTTACACCACTACACCACAGTACACCACTATCACTAGAGTATCTGTAGAGTATATACCTATATACATTCTGTGATCACTAGTGTTAAAATGGCAGGGTAGCAGTTTGTTTTGTTGTGTTTTTGAAATGAAATTCTTGAAATAAGTTCAAGTTTCAGTTTTCCATCTATCAAATCGTATTGAATTTAAAACAAATTCTAAGTAGAAAAGTTAAGAAAAAACAGTATTCATCGTTTTCTTTATTTTATGTTGGTATTTAGTGAAAGTTTCGCTGAAAATCAGAAAGCTGTTCAGTCTGTCATGAATAAATATTAATAACATAATAATATGGATGTTAAAGAAGAAGGTGTTCCTTATAAACTGCTCTGCAATGCCTGCCTTTGTGTGGGGCGAAAGCTCCACAACATTACAGATGAGAAAACACAAAAATATTACATAAATACCTTAGACGAAATTCCTGTAAGTGTAATTCGATTTTTTGTCTAATAAGCATATATGCTTGTTGTCTTCATCTAAATACCTGTAGACAGCTTTGGACTACTACAACAAATATTTTAAAGCTATCTTTGCCGGCCTTTGCCCTGCAGTGCGACAATACAGGCTAATTAGATAAATATATAGTCTTGGCTCAATCTTAGCTAAATAAAATTCATAATTTCTACACTTCCCCGATAAATGGCTGTACTACAAGTACTAAGGCCTGTCCCCCTAAGACGACCCTGCATTAGCAACCTCAGGACTTTAGAAGCTCATGGGCTGTTGTTTCATCCTACCATGCAAACTCTCCAACAACACTCTCAAATAGGGGTTCATGGATATCTATTCTCCATAGACAATTCTATATTTTTCCACCCTACCACCAAATGACTGTATTAGTTTACACATTGAGAGCCCACAATCCCACCTCTCGAGTTCATTTATAATAGCGATATGGTCTAAGGACACTGAAAGTGCACTTTCAGTGCCAAACTGTTTAAAAGAATTTGTGTGAACATGTGGTAAAGAATGGCTCCCCTAAGATGACCCACTGACCGAATTTGCGTTTCTGAAATGTTAAAAAAAATATACCTATGTATCTTTATTTTTTTGCCATCAACATGCTATGCAGAAGAAGTTTTATCAACATTTTATATATTTTTTTTTCAGCTATTCGGTTTGTCTGCTGTAAGCCTGCAGGTCTGTTGGGAGTGTAAAGCCTTGCTAGAGAAGAGTATAGCCTTTAGAGAACAAGTCCAGGACTCGTACCGGATACTGCAGACTTATACTCAAGAGGTAAGTCTCACTATAGACCATTCACGTTAAGCACGTTAAGCAATGGTGCCAACATGATGGCAAGGGTCAAGTTATAGTGAACGGTCTATAGTCTTCATCAGCTGTCCCGTACAAAATTTCAATACCTACTCAACCCAAATGTATGTGACAGATCCCATGGAGAAAGTTATTCAGTTTGATGGTTTGTACCATTCCCTTAAGTTTGACCACACCTTTCTGATACACCCTGTATAAGTAAGTGAGTGGCAGTGGTAACGTGTCTAATTCAGGGGGCGGCACACTCGTTCATTCTCGCTATTACAAGTTGGTCTTATCAAACAAACTAGTGAACTAAGAAGCGAGGGATCTGGGAACTTGTTTGCATAGTTCCTTGTGGGAGCACTCTAATGAGCTATACTCCATTTACATCGAGATTAGAAATTTAAACAAACCTTTTTTACAGTCCGTTCAAATGATTTTGACTTCTGTTGTGTTTGTGGCATGACAAATGGCAGCTGCAGTAAACAGTTGGTATTGTAACCACTTTAATGGGATGATTTTATGGGATTTATGTCTACGGAATAGAACTCAAAATCGGTTGAACGAACTGTAAAAAAGGTTTGTTTTAATGTCTAATTGCATACTACACAAGATTACACATGGGCAGCATTGGAGACAATTCTATTATTGTTTACAAGCTCATGGCTAAGTAAACAGCTGCACGGGTCAATCCATTAGGTTAACCTACGCTTAGCTAAGCTAGCTCACATTTTTAGTCAGATGAGGTAGAATTTTTTGTATTAAAAAAATCAACACTTGTAGCTTCAGCTATATCTTGTTAGCAGCTAAACCACCTCACTCACCTTAATTTTCCTGGTTGTATAACATTATTTTTATTTCCTCCTCAGAATCTCCACGAATGCCTCCTAACAGACGTGAGCCGACCTCCTCGCTTGACGGTCCACTATGCCGAACCCACCAGTATATCTCCCTCAGACGGGTACGAAACATTATCAACATACCCAGAAGTGCCCATTGTTTGTGTTAAGAATGAGCCTAAGGAAGATTGGGATTGTGATAATGGTAAGTTATGCTACCGCTAAAGCAGATTGTTAATTGAAAGGGTTGGGAATAGCCTCAGATCAACAAAAAAAGGAAGATGGAGCGCTGCGAATATCAAAAGTGAAGCCACTTTTTTTATCTATGTGTGTGTTTGTCATTTGTTAAATTGTTTCCCTATAATTTGGAGAATAATGTTGTATGAGTAAGATATCATATTTAATTGAAAGGAGAAATTTTAAATTGTATTATGGCAACCCTCGCACTTTATGTCACTTCGTTTGTTGGGTTTTTTGTTCCAAGTAACCTAAAACTCAATCTGCCTAGCCTTTTGCCAAGTATGTTGGGGTTGGCGTCCAGTCTAACTGGATGCAGCTGATCGATCGAACCGTACGGCTGTTATTAGCCCATAGGTCTTCATCTCGTATCTATAATAGTAGAATGGTAGTATTATTTTCAGATGACACAAACATCTTAGATGATGACGGTGGCCATCTATCGGACAGCTCGGAAAACACGAAACATTTCGAATCGGAACTACAAAGTATAATGTGCTCTTTGAACAGAGATGAAAAGAGAGAGAGAGACAGTAAGACTAAGAGTAAAAGAGACAAGAAGATTAAGAGGGTTAAAGAGGATGAAAAAGTAACGGTTAAGGTAAGGATTTTAACCATTGATATTATGTATAAGCATAAAACCGGTCAAGAGCGAGTCGGAATCGCGCACCGAGGGTTCTGTTCCGATTTCTGAAAAAGTGTGCTATTTTGAGACATTGTTTTATTTTTCCTGTAATCTTTACATAAACTTCTATCGCATAGAATAATTGCAGGTTTTTCTCTATGCAAACTTCGGAGATAAGGGGGAAATGGTATTTTTTTTACATTTTTCATCAGAAGTCTAAAACTATGCGGCCTAAAAAAAAGAAAAAAAAAATGTTTGAGAATGTGCAAACGGCGCTCTTTTCTGAGATACCCCATATGCCTTAGTAGCCTCACTTCAAATTTTGAAGAGCCCCGTTTAGTCCCTGTTGCAATAAAAATATTTCTTTCTTATTTGCAAAATAGTTGGGTAAACGTCATCTAAAACTGTTCCAAATTTGAGATATCCAGCTGTGAGAGACGGACAGACAGACAGACTGAGTCGCACCACAAGGGTTCCTTTTACCATTTTTGTACGGAACCCTAAAAAGGGGTAGGTATGTTACCGACGCAACATTTGATCTTCAAAAACGGCACAACGTTACATTATTAGCAAAGTCTAGACATCAAACAGTCGTCCGACGAAGCCCGAGCTGCATACGAAGTTCGGCGAACTACGTAAGCAGCTCGGGCTCTCGTCGGACGACTGTATGATGACGTCGGACGACTGTGCTATTAGCCCACATTCGCACGGGTGCTTTTTTTAACGCGAACTTTTTAAATTGACTGTGCTCTGAATTTTCAACTTTCGGCGTCGAACCGAGCATTAAGAATCCAAAAGAGATCCCTAAGCGATGAAAAAGTGCACATTTTAATTTTCAACTAACGCCGCCGAGCCGCCGAGTAAGCCGAATGTTCAAAATATAGAGCGTGACAAGAAACGTCACGATAAAAAACAACAGACTTCCAAACACTACAAAGTGAATAATAACTCTAGTTTCGGAAGTCGGTGTCTTTGGTTTTGTGTTTTCATTTTTTGCCACCGACTTTCGAAATTAAAGTTATTTTTCACCTCGTAGTGTTTTTTTTTTTTTGGAAGTTTTATTATTCACTTTTTAGTTGTGGTACCTACCCCACACAAATTCGAATACCACTACCTGCAAAAGCCTTAGCGAGGCCAACGATAAAACTGTCGAAGTGGCCGAATTCTGGCTGAAACTTATTTAACACACAACTAATTTCTCGATGTCGTGCCTCATGTGCTCAACAACGAAATAGAGAGACATATTAAGCGGGCTGTAGTGTGAACGAGATAGCAATATTTGTCACTGTTACGTAACCATAACAAATCTACTTTACGCCGCTTGCGCTGCCGCTTGTCTCTTCACACTCTTACGAATCATACATTTCTATCCCTTTCTGCAAATGGCGACCCAGCGGCAATATTAATCAGGAGAATTTTGAAGAAAATTATATAAGTTTTGATGTACAGAGGCAAGCACATCAAGCTACCCCAATCTGTCAAATTTTCTCAATTAAATATGAACCTTATTCCTTTGTTATAAAGTTGAAAATCTATCAAAGATTGGTAGCTTGATGTGCTGGCCTCCGTACTTACGAGTGAACAGTAATCCCGTGGAATTTGTTTTTGGTTTGTGAACTATTTGATCACATTTTGAAAACACAGGTCAGGAAGGCATTGTTGCTGCTTATTTAGACGATTACGGTAATTTTACTTAACGAGCTAGGTGCTACACAAACGCCAGTTCGATAGTGACTGAGGTAAATTAGGCCCGTGAACACAATGTATGCGGTTCACGTCGAGAAGCGCTAACCATATCTTCCCATATTTATACATCAATGTTTAAAACAGATAAGTAAATGAAATCATCGATACGGCGAAGAAGATGTGTGATACCTATTTCAAGTGTATAATAATTACAGTGTGTGTATTTAATACTTTATTTGAGAGCAGTTTAATATAATACACGTATGTTGGGGTCGGCTTCCAGTCTAACCAGATGCAGCTGAATACCAGTATTTTACATGGAGCGACTGCCTGTCTGACATCCACAACCCAGTTATGGAGTAATACGATACCCTTTGGTAAGACTGGTTGTCAGACTTTCGGGCTTCTGACGACCCGTAACGACGGACAAAAATCCAAGAATGACAGCCGGGACCAATGGCTTAACGTGCTTTCCGAGGCACGGAGGGGTCTTGGTGTGTAAAGATGTCACCCATCCACGGACCAACCGCGGCAAGCGTAGCTTAACCTAATCGATCGACCCGTGCGGCTGTTATTACTTAGCCATAAGTCCCTAAATACGCATATGTTATTGTATATTTGTGCTGTGTAGTACTAAGCGGATATTATATTTTGGGTTTTAAATCACACTAATATTATAAAGGCGAAAGTTTGTGAGTGTGTGTGTGTGTGTGTGTGTATGTTTGTTACTTCTTCACGCTCAAACGGCTTCACCGATTTAGATGAAATTCGGTATGTAGACAGCTTATAACCTGGATTAACACATAGGTTACTTTTTATCCCGGAAAAATGTAGTGCTCCCGTGGGATGAGCAAGAAATTCAAATAAATTTGCTACTGTTTCAAACTCAAACGCCTCGACCGATTTTGATGAAATTTGGTGTAAAAGTAGCTGACACTCTGGATAAACACATAGGCTACTTTTTATCCCGAAAAAATAGAGAAAGAAAGAAAAAGTATTTATTGTGACTAGCACAGGAAGATCCCTAACTTAACAAAAAACACAATAATAAAAGTTTGAAAACAAAAAAACAAAAATAAATAATCACATCACATCACACTAATATTATAAAGGCGAAAGTTTGTGAGTGTGTGTGTGTGTGTGTGTGTGTGTATGTTTGTTACTTCTTCACGCTCAAACGGCCAGACCGATTTGGATGAAATTCGGTATGTAGACAGCTTATAACCTGGATTAACACATAGGCTACTTTTTATCCCGGAAAAATGTAGTGCTCCCGTGGGATGAGCAAGAAATTCAAATAAATTTGCTACTGTTTCAAACTCAAACGCCTCGACCGATTTTGATGAAATTTGGTGTGGAAGTAGCTGACACTCTGGATAAACACATAGGCTACTTTTTATCCCGAAAAAATAGAGAAAGAAACAAAAAGTATTTATTGTGACTAGCACAGGAAGATCACTAACTTAACAAAAAACACAATAATAAAAGTTTGAAAACAAAAAAACAAAAATAAATAATCACACTATCACATCACACTATAATCACACTATCACACTAATATTATAAAGGCGAAAGTTTGTGAGTGTGTGTGTGTGTGTGTGTGTATGTTTGTTACTTCTTCACGCTCAAACGGCCAGACCGATTTGGATGAAATTCGGTATGTAGACAGCTTATAACCTGGATTAACACATAGGCTACTTTTTAACCCGGAAAAATGTAGTGTTCCCGTGGGATGAGCAAGAAATTCAAATAAATTTGCTACTGTTTCAAACTCAAACGCCTCGACCGATTTTGATGAAATTTGGTGTGGAAGTAGCTGACACTCTGGATAAACACATAGGCTACTTTTTATCCCGAAAAAATAGAGAAAGAAAGAAAAAGTATTTATTGTGACTAGCACAGGAAGATCACTAACTTAACAAAAAACACAATAATAAAAGTTTGAAAACAAAAAAACAAAAACAAATAATCACACTATCACATCACACTATAATCACACTATCACACTAATATTATAAAGGCGAAAGTTTGTGAGTGTGTGTGTGTGTGTGTGTGTGTGTGTGTATGTTTGTTACTTCTTCACGCTCAAACGGCTTCACCGATTTGGATGAAATTCGGTATGTAGACAGCTTATACCCTGGATTAACACATAGGCTACTTTTTATCCCGAAAAAATGTAGTGCTCCCGTGGGATGAGCAAGGAATTCAAATATATTTGTTACTGTTTCAAACTCAAACGGCTCGACCGATTTTGATAACATTAGGTGTGGAAGTAGCAGACATCCTGTATTCACATAGCACACATAGGCTACTTTACATCCTGAAAAAATGTAGTGTTCCCGTGGGATGAGCAATTTTTTTGTGAATACTTTTCTCACCGATTAAATATTACACGTTTAAGTGTATCTCATAAACCGCGGGTAACACCGCGGGGCGCAGCTAGTTTCCTATAAAACCAAATGTATATGGCTAAATCATTTGGATTTTCCATATTATGTGTTATTTGACTATATTGTCTACTGCTGTACTAAAACCGAAACATGATTACTAGAACTTTTTTCGATAGAAAAAAATTCCAAAGTAGCTCCGTCTATTTTCTGTGTTATACGATTATACGTAAACAGTTCTTTATTGTGCAGTAAAATTGCTTTAAATCGAAGGTATTCAAATATGTTAAGAACTTACTAAGCTAAAAATTTATTTAAGTATAGCATTTTGTCATAAATCTACATTTAAACGAAGCGCGTTTAAATTCCGGTGCGCGTGAGTCTTCTATCTCGCGCGTGAAACTAGACAGCCATAACGCCATTTTACTTACACACCGAGGTTAACCAACGCTTCGATGTAGAGCCTTAAGGCGCGGACTGACTACCATTTTACACGGCACACAACCGCGTAAGCTATGGCCACCATTAGCTGGCTTGAAATAAGGTTGAAAATTGAAAACAATACTTGTGTTGCACAGATGTGACTAAGCTGCGAATGTGCATTTATTTTCCGGGTTTTCTTTAGATTATTCAGAACATACACAATCAATTAAATAATTGTCCGGTTAATGTTTAAAAAAAAATGCTAATTCTATTAAATTAAAAAAAAAAGAATGTCATTATCGCTGAAAATACAGAGAAATTTTTTATTGAGAATCTCGAAACTATTTTTACTATTCTATTCGGTTAAAATTTTGCTTTAAACCCTTCTCTGTCCACTGTATTTTTTGCGTCAGATAGTTTCATTGCGTTATGTCATACACGACAATCCAAGAAAGCATTTTTTGTGAATATTTAGCTAATACCGCGCCTTCATAGTGAAAAATAGCTTAGTGAAAATTAAATGTTACCCTTTACAGAAAATGGATGAAAGTGACAAGTCCACTGAAGAATGGAGACGAAAAAGGGAGTTGGCTAACGCACGCATGCGTAGATATCGCAAAAGAAAACTCACAGCAAAACAACAATTGCATTCCATGGACCAGAATGAGCCTGAGGCGCTTGAAATAAAAAAACAAATTGAAGAGGAAAAAGCCCAACTACGGAGAGAATATGCCAAGGAACGTTCAAGAAGATATCGTGAAAAGAAACGTATCAATGCTCTGAACACTGATTATCATTTGATGAACGACTCACAAATTCCGGGGCCTTCGCATGCTGATCCACAATTTCTATATCAATTTGTTCCTGATTCATTGAACTAAAATTCTGTTATACACAGTTAATTTTACATCGTTCTGGAGCCGAAACACAGTAACTCCACACGAGTAATAGTTACTATTGGCATTGTTATTCTTTTTTTTAAGACATCTAATAAAGAAGTTACAAAATCACTTTTTTTGAGTTAAATTTTAGTAGTGCTTGCACTATTTCATTCATAATCGCAAGGTCGTACGGAACAAGGCAGGGTCGGCTAAACTGTAAGCGTGGGGTGGGGGGGTAAGAGGTCGGGGGCGTGGCTTACGGATCATACTGTCTGATCGATGAATGGATTTTTCAATGGGTACCGTTCACATGTGTTGGCGTTTGTCGATACGTTTTACACAAATATGCATTGATCGCAAGGAACTTACTTCGAGTTCTCATTATTTCACAAAAAAAAAAACAATAAATTAAATTTTTCGTGTTTTTTTTTTTGTTACTTTTTGAAAATAATAGTCCCAATCGATTCGGTTTCGATGATCGAGTTCATGGCTTTCGGTTCCAGAACGAGCTAAAATTATCAGTGTATAACATCAATGTAATAATTACTATTTATATAAGGTCCTATTAAAATAGATGGACAAACTTTAACCGTCTTATTACAAAACAAGGTTCATCTTCAAACCCAGATTTAAACCATGGACCCTTTTTTGAATTTCGAACTTTATTCCGACACATTAAGTTGTCAGTTTTATAAAACTGAAAACTTAGTACCGGACTAAGTTATCAGATTTGTATAAAGAACTGTATTTCTATCACAGCTAGGTTCTTATTACAAAAACGGGCTCGATGGTTTAAACCATGACAGAAGAAAACCTCGTTTTGTAATAAGACCGTTAGAAATCATTCAGATCACTAAAATAAGGACAGTGGTAAAAAAAAATAATAAGAAAACGCATTAGATACTTACAAGAAAAAAAAAATCAGCTAACGAAAGTACATCAAAAATGTTGGTTACCCAATGCATAAACACATCCATGTCTTTGTTATCTCATAATTCTGATACTACAGATGTGCAGGCGCACGTGACCACGTCACCGCCCGCGCCCGCCGCGTTTTATTTTATTATTTTAGGTCAAAATATAATCACTTTAATCAGTGTTTTTTTTTTGCTTGGATATCTATGGTTAGACGCTGTTTGGTGCTGTGTTAAAATTTGTCCATCTATTTTAATGGGACTTTATATATACAGCATGTATCAGTAAGGTGTGGTCAAATTTGGGTGTGGTACAGTCAGCAACAAAAGTCGATTAACACTTGCAGTTTTTTAATTTTAATTATTAAGCGAAATATTTAATTCAAATCGGAACAGAAGTACTTAAAATTTTAAGAACATCAACTCAACGAATAAAAGCAGTTTATCGAATTATTTTGTGTTAATTTAGATGATGTCAAAAAGTAGCAGTGTTAACCGACTTCTTTTGCTGACCGTACATACCATCAAACTGAACAACTTTCTCTATAGGACCACAGTTTTAAGCGCGAAAAAATTATCAGCTATTCCGTACAAAACTTCAGTACCTACTCGACCCAAATGTATGGGACGGCTGATTATTTTTTTCTCGATTACGATGTTGTTCCCCTGGAGAAAGTTGTTCAGTTTGATGGTCTGTATCACACTCTTTAATTTGACCGTATATAACACAGTCTTATAATATAATAAATTAAGTTTTTTTTTTTAAATGGAGTTTTTTTTTAAATTTAATATTTAAAAATGTAAACAATATGTATCAAAATGAAATAAAGAGATACTAATAACCCCACCGCCGTATCTCTACGTTGACGTCGTGGTGGGGCTTGCGCGCTCCTATGAATTCTAGGTCTGTGCCGGTAGAGTTTATTTTGCCGAAACAGATCTAGGGTTAGGAGCCAGACCAAGAGAGATACATAAACCCACAGGGCAGTATGTGACGAGTTCTTGGGCAGTAGCTACCCCGCGGACCCTATCTCCCGGGAGAAGTCTTGAGAGATAGGTGAAAGAATTTTGGAAATCGGATGTCTACATACATACATAAATTCACGCCTTCTTCCCATGGGGATAGGCAGAAACTACAGAACGACACCTGCTACTATCCTTATACAGGGTGTTTGGTGCATCGTTTGCCAAATTGAATTGGCCGAAAGAAGAGGTCATTTGCTATCGCTTCAGGCTCAAGTACTCATTTTTGGCCACACCGGTTTTTTTATTACAACTTTCTAATTTTTATTTTGAAAAAATCCAAAACTCAGCATTAAAGCTTAAATTAAAAAAAAAGTTTTAAGTGTAGTCGTCAAATTTCATTTTTATTTACATATGTACTGTTGTATGGCTCTATCAAATTTAAAATTACTTGCCAGTTACATCTAGTTTTTTTTTAATAAATCACAAAGTTTTTGGAAAAATAAAAAATGAACTTAAAACTCAACTTTAAATAGCTATAAAAAAAAAACTAAAAGCGATCGGGATCTTCGAATTATTTTAAAAAGTTCTCTAGTCTATCCCCTTTCCAACGGTATGCAATGTGTTAAAAAACTCTTTTAATATCTTTAATAATTAGCTAAATGTGTAGTCGAGACACATCAGGCTGATATTGGATATTACGTTTAAAACACTAGTTTTCGCATAAATTACATGCTATTAGTAGATAGATACTGTTATCTCACGTCTTACGTAGTCTCTTATCTCGTTCTTACATAGGGAACTTTCTTCGAAATTGAAAAAAAAATACATTATTACAAAAATAATCATTTATTAATAAGTAATTTAATTACATACTAATCTTACAAGTCTTGTTCAAACTGTCTACCACTATTGCGTATGCACGCGCGACATCTTCGTCTTATCTCAACTGTAGTGGTGCGTAAACGCATTTCTGCTTTGATCGTCATGAAAGCCGCCTCAATGCGTTGGACTAAATCATCTCTTGTCTCAACTTCCGTGGCGTAGACGAGTTCTTTGGCCCGTCCCCAGACGTAAAAATCCAACGGAGTTAAGTCTGGAGAACGTGGAGGCCAAGGAATAGGGCCATCCCTCCCAATCCATGAGTCCGGGAATGCATCATTCAAGTACTCCCTGACGGTTATTCTCCAATGAGCGGGACAACCGTCATGTTGGAAAACAAAAGACCTGTCTTCACTGAAAATTGGCAAATCAGCTAATAATAAGGGCAACTCTGTTTGCAGAAATTCTAATTCTTGTAAGATTAGTATGTAATTAAATTACTTATTAATAAATGATTATTTTTGTAATAATGTATTTTTTTTTCAATTTCGAGGAAAGTTCCCTATGTAAGAACGAGATAAGAGACTACGTAAGACGTGAGATAACAGTATCTATCTACTAATAGCATGTAATTTATGCGAAAACTAGTGTTTTAAACGTAATATCCAATATCAGCCTGATGTGTCTCGACTACACATTTAGCTAATTATTAAAGATATTAAAAGAGTTTTTTAACACATTACATACCGTTGGAAAGGGGATAGACTAGAGAACTTTTTAAAATAATTCGAAGATCCCGATCGCTTTTAGTTTTTTTTTTATAGCTATTTAAAGTTGAGTTTTAAGTTCATTTTTTATTTTTCCAAAAACTTTGTGATTTATTAAAAAAAAACTAGATGTAACTGGCAAGTAATTTTAAATTTGATAGAGCCATACAACAGTACATATGTAAATAAAAATGAAATTTGACGACTACACTTAAAACTTTTTTTTAATTTAAGCTTTAATGCTGAGTTTTGGATTTTTTCAAAATAAAAATTAGAAAGTTGTAATAAAAAAACCGGTGTGGCCAAAAATGAGTACTTGAGCCTGAAGCGATAGCAAATGACCTCTTCTTTCGGCCAATTCAATTTGGCAAACGATGCACCAAACACCCTGTATAATACTTTTACCTCGTTTACGTTCATACATCGGGTGTCTAGTTAGAGATAACCTCCTACATCTAAACTTACAAACTTTACCACTTTTTAATATTAATATACTCTTTCCAAGCATTTATTTTCGACATAAGCACGCTTATGAAGTTCCTCATTTATTGACAGGCAACCATAGACGAAAAAATGCAATACTCCATGGACGCTATGACTTTCCTTATTTATTGACAGGCAAACATAGACGATAAAATGCAATACTCCATGGACGCTATGACTTTCCTTACTTATTGACAGGCAAACATAGACGGAAAAATGCAATACTTCATGGTCGCTATGAAGTTCCTTATTTATTGACAGACAACCATAGGCGAAAAAATGCAATACTTTATGGACGCTATGAAGTTCCTTATTTATTGACAGGCAACCATAGACGCTACGACTTTCCTTATTTATTGACAGGCAAACATAGACGAAAAAATGCAACACTTCATGGACGCTATGATTTTCCTTATTTATTGACAGGCAAACATAGACGAAAAATGCAACACTTCATGGACGCTATGACTTTCATTATTTATTGACAGGCAAACATAGACGAAAAAATGCAACGCTTCATGGACGCTATGAAGTTCCTTATTTATTGACAGGCAACCATAGACGAAAAAATGCAATACTCCATGACTTCATGGACGCTATGAGTCCTTATTTATTGACAGGCAAACATAGACGAAAAATGCAACTATTCATGGACGCTATGACTTTCCTTATTTATTGACAGGCAAACATAGACGAAAAAATGCAACACTTCATGGACGCTATGAAATTCCTTATTTATTGACAGGCAAACATAGACGACAAAATGCAATACTTTATGGACTAGCGTCCATAAAGTGTTGCAGTTTGTCGTTGTGAACTTCATAGCTGAAGTTCCTTGTTTATTGACGAGCAACCATAAACGACAACAAGCAATACTTCATGGACGCTATAAAGTTCCTTATTTATTGACAAGCAACCATAGACGACAAAATGCAATATTTCATGGACGCTAAAGTAAAATAAAAATTTGGAAAGATTATATTTAATGATATTTTTTCTTTACAGCCTAAACCTACGAAAGAGCGAGACCAAAAGATTCTAACCATAGAGCTAACATACGAAGAGATGTTGTTAGAAAGAGATAAAGAATCAGCGAAAGACGCGTACACGAATGCGGAGTATAAATGTGAGAGCTGTATTATCGGATTCAACTATAGGAAGTCATATTCAGCGCATGTGTCGGCGAAACATTCTGCGGTAAGTTGTTTTTATTTTAATTATTTGCGCCCCGCGGTTTCACTCGTGGGGATAAAAAGTAACCTATGTGTTAATCCAGGGTTTCAGCTACACCCATACCAAGTTTTATCAAAATTGTTCCAGCCGTTTGAGCGTGAAGAAGTAACAAAAATACACGAACTTTCGCCTTTAAAATATTTCGCTTTTAAAATATTAGTGTGATGTGACTAGCTTCCGCCCGCGGCTTCGCCCGCGTGGTGTGTCGATAAAAAGTAGCCTATGTGTAAATCCAGGGTGTCGGATACCTTCGTACCAAATTTTATTAAAATTGGTCTAGCCGGTTGAGCGTGAAGAAGTAACAAACATACACACACACTCACAAACTTTCGCCTTTATAGTGTTAGTGTGATAGTGTGATTTTATAAAGTTTCTTAGGGCTAAAATACACGCCACCGTAGGCGCGGGCTTGCGGACGGCGAGCAATGGGTAGCTCGCCGTCCGGAAAGGACCAGCACCCTAATTGCGTAACACATTGTCAATCGGAGTTGGTTTCATTTTGACAGTTCAACAACATTCATTGCGTTATTTACGTTGTCGAGCAGACAAATCTTTCGAACATTATGAAGCAATGGATCAGCAAATTGTTTCAAAATGAAACCAACTCCGATCGATAATGTGTTACGCAATTAGGGTGCTGGCCCGGTTCGACGGCGCGTTGTGTTCCACGCGCGCCTCAAAGAGATGTCAGCAGTGATGGGATCCGATAGGGCCGACGCCGCCGGGGTTGCGGGTTGTTCGAAAGAGATACCGTGACCCTGGCAAAGGCAACTGAAGGAACACGGGTGGGTTTTAGTCAGTAAAAGTCTGACACGCCCAGCTCCACCCAAAAAAAAAAACAAAACTGTGCAAGTAGCTGTGCATTCTCCAATCAGAAGCCATTGACCAATCGCCTTAGTGGGTGGGTTCCGTACCTCAAAAGGAAAAACGGAACCCTTATACGATCACTTCGTTGTCCGTCTGTCTGTTACTCTGTCAAGACCCTTTTTCTCAGGAACGTGTGGAGGTATCAAGTTGAAATTAATATCAAATACGTAAGTCTATGGTCCCTTGGAGCTCTAAAAAAATCAAGCTTCTAACACTCCTTTGGGCAGTCGTGTAAAAATACGGCCACTTACGCGACATATTTTGATACTCGCAAGTAAATCAAAACCTATAGGGTACTTCCCGTTGACCTAGAATCATGAAATTTGGCAAGAAGCCAGTACAAGTAAAGGAAAATGTCCGAAAATCGTTAATCTATAATTTTATCACATCATCATCTTCCTGCCCTTATCCCATATTACTTGGGGTCGGCGCAACACGTTTTCTTCTTCCATTCTCCCCTGTCAACCGTCACGCTATCATTCACTCCCTTCTCTTTCATATCATTCCTCACACAATCCATCCATCTTTTCATTGGCCTTCCTCTGCCTCTCCATCCATCAACATGTATATTCATGCATCAACATGTATACTATAATTTTATCACATAAAAAAAAAAAATTGTGATTACAAACTTTTCCAGTACAATGTTAAGTTTGTTTTTAGGATATATTCTTTTCAACTACGGAACCCTTGAATGTGCGTGGTTCGACACGTATTTGGCCGGTTTTTTTTCAATTCATATGTACTTTCTGAGTTTATATTGGACATTAACTGACATCGGTGAAGAAAAAAATTGTGAGGACTAAGAGCGCGTTCATATGACATGATTTCAACGTGTGCTGATCGCGTTTGGGCAGCTTTTGATAAGAGTACGCATCGCGCATGCGTCGTGTCCGCTCAGAGTCAACAGCTGCTCTATCGGGTGACCACCAACCAAAAATCCAATGCGAAAAAGGGGCGTGGAGGCGCCGCGGGCGCTGCGTGACTGCGACGCATGTACGACGCAATAGCTATTGTGCGCGTGTACCTCCTTTTTAGAGTTCCGTACCAAAATGGTAAAAAGTAACCCTTATGGTGCGACTCGAGTCTGTCTGTCTGTCACAGCTGGATATCTCAAGAACTACTAATGCTATCAACTTGAAATTTGGAACAGTTTTAGATGACGTTTGCCAAACTATTTTGCAAATAAGAAAGAATGTAAAATTTGTATGGTTTTTTTATAACGGACTGAAAGGGGGTCTTAAAAATTCGAAGTCGAGCTACTAGGGCATGTGGGGTATCATATGAAAGAGCGCTGTTTGCTCATTCTCAAACATTTTTTTTTATTTTTTTAGGCCGCATAGTTTTCGACTTATGATGAAAAATGTAACAAAAAATACCGTTCCCCCCCCTTATCTCCGAAGTTTGCATAGAGAAAAATCTGAAATTATTCTATGTGATAGAAATTTATGTAAAGATTAATAGAATAAAACGATGTCTCTAAATAGCACACTTTTTCAGAAATCGGAACGGAACCCTCGGTGCGCGAGTCCTACTCGCTCTTGACCGGTTTTTAGTTTTGTGCGTGTACTATAAATAGGTAAAAAATCTACGTAAAGACAAGGGACTATACTTGGACTTTTAATAGTATTCAGTAACTTGACAGTTGAAAGGATAAGTATCTGACACTGCCAGTTGGGACTGGTCGTCTCTTAGCTGCCATGGCTTATTTTTAATTTTAATATTTAATTTAGTTGTTTTAGTTTTTATCTTTTTATTACGGGCGCTTTTTAACGTGCACGTTTTTCTACATTGTTCTCACATGTATATTTTCAACATGAACGATGTAACCAATATTTTGTAAAAATATTATGATTTAAAAAGAGTGTCCGTGGAGTTTCTTGCCCGTTCTTCTCCATAGGGATCTACTACGCTTTGGAATGGGCAACTAGCTTCATCTTTCTGACTGACAGACCCATTGACAATTCAAAAGTGCCTGTAATTGGTTTATTTGAAATAAATGCTTTGAGTTTGAGTTTGAGTTTGACACCGCACAATGAAGGGTCCGTAGTTGGGATGAATTTATCCCAAGAACAAACTTAACATTGTATAAATGTTTAAACTGTTATGGTCACTAACAAAAACTTCAGTGTATCCGTGATCATGGTGCTTGCAACAGTGCCGAAATATCTGGAACTGGTTTGTGTTAATAATAATGTTAACATTGTTGAAAAACATGAGGAGCTCGTGGCTAAGTAATAACAGCCGCACGGGTCGATCCATCAGGTTAAGCTGCGCTTGCCGGGGTTGGTCAGTGGATGGGTGACCATTCTTTACATACCGAGACTCCTCCGTGCCTCGGAAAGCACGTTAAGCCGTTGGTCCCGGCTGTCATTCATGGATCTTTGACAGTCGTTACGGGTCGTCAGAAGCCCGAAAGTCTGACAACCAGTCTTACCAAGGGGTATCGTATTACCCAGTAACTGGGTTGTGGAGGTCAGATAGGCAGTCGCTCCATGTAAAATACTGGTATTCAGCTGCATCTGGTTAGACTGGAAGCCGACCCCAACATAGTTGGGAAAAGGCTAAGCAGATGATGATGATGATGATTGTTGAAAAACATGTACACCCATACATTCCAACTGTAAATGTAAGTTTGTACTAACAATATTGAGAGTTTTACCATGTGATTTTAAGACCACAGACTTCTTATAGGTTTTTCTGTAATCTACATGTAAAGGACTATTTGTTGTTTTTTTTTTCAAAATTTTAGGCTCAGTAGTTTCGGAGATAAGGGGGAGGGGGGGGGGGGAAAGGTCAATTTTCGTCTATTTTCTTAAATAACTTTAAAACAATTTATTTTAAAATTATAAAAAAAATGTATTCGAGACCCTCATAGTAAGCCCTTTCATTTGATATACCACGTGGTATAGTTTGCAAAACTTGATTTTTAATTTTCTTATTTGCCCCCAAAAGTTACCCCCATATTCAAAATTAATTTATTTACTTTACCCGTCCGTGTTTGGGTCACAGGAGTTCATATGTGTATCAAATTTCAACTTAATCGGTCCATTAGATTCGGAGCAAATTGGCTGTGACAGACGGACAGGCAGACAGACACATGAGTGATCCTATAAAGGTTCCGTTTTTTCCTTTTGAGGTACGGAACCCTAAAAAGGTAATGAGGTGAAAAAAGATTTAGCGAAACTACCTTGATGTGCGTTGTGTGTGTGTGAGTTTTAATTGAAACACGTTAATTCGTTTATAAAATAATATAAACAATAAGTATGTTTTGTAGTAGGGTCTTAGTATGTAAAGATGGTCACCCATCCACGGACAAACCGCGGCAAGCGTAGCTTAACCTGATCAATCGACCCGTGCGGCTGTTATTACTTAGCCACAAGCCAATACTACAAAGGACATAAACGATAACTATAATTTGGATGTACAGTTAGCAACAAAAGTCGATTAATACTTCTGTTTTTTAAATCGTAATTATTAAGTTAGATATTTAATTATACGATACTACAAATAGGGAAGCTGCGTTTAAAGCGCAAAAGCGCTGCATAAGAGCTATGTTTGGGCTTCGGGTTACGGAAAGTTGTGTACCATATTTCAGAAAGCACAAAATTCTTACACCCAGCTTTGTATATACAGGCTGGAATTTTGTAATGCCACCTGAAGGGAAGTCCTCTTAATACTGTAGATAGAAAATTTTACTCAAAGAAAACATTCCTTTATTTTTGAATAGAAAGAAAACTGCATTCAAAGATTTTCGAAAATTCGCTTGCCACACCCGGGAATCGAACCGACTCAATCTGCCTAGCCTTTTCTCAACTATCTTGGGTTCGGCTTCCAGTCTAACCGGATGCAGCTGAATACCATTATTTTACATGGAGCGACTGCCTATCTGACCTCCACAACCCATTAACTGGGTAATACGATACCCCTTGGTAAGACTGGTAGTCAGACTTTCGGGCTTCTGACGACCCGTAACGACTGTCAAAGATCCACGAATGACAGCCGGGACCAACGGCTTAACGCGCTTTCCGAGGCACGGAGGAGTCTCAGTATGTAAAGATACAACCCCGGCAAGCGTAGCTTAACCTGATGGATCGACCCGTGCGGCTGTTATTAGTTAGCCACGAGCTCCTCACCACGTATCAATAACCTCTGCTTATCTCTTTTCGGAATACGAGCGTGACGTATTGTTTTGTTTTTTTCAGGAGCTAGGCGATTATATCTGTCCTATTTGCAAGACGATAATACCTTCAGTGGAATCATTTACAGCGCATTACAAAAGGCATATGAGAAGGTACGTTCTTCTCCTTTGTTATCGGAGTTCGGCTGCAGATGCTCCCATGATGTATTGTTTATAATTGCCTAGGTACTATTTATCTATGAATATTTGTTTGTAACTAAACTTATTAGTCTCAATAAACAATTTATTATTATAATCTTTTATTTAATTTACATACATATAAGGCGCTATAAAATTATCTGCCACGGCTGCAATGGGAGACAGTATTGTGTATATAGATTACAATAGTTAAGATAAATTATTGATCTTATGTCATACATTTTTTCGTACAAAAAAATGTGCGTATGATTTATTTGTATGAAACCGACCCGTAGTAATTAGTGTTCATTCACAGAACAGTTAGAAAGAGGTAGTAATAATTGTTTTCATTGACGAAGCGATACGTCGCGCGTAGTTTGGAATAAACTAAATGTATATCTAATTACTTTGTTTTCTTAAATTGATTTAATTGTTCCGGGGTATGAAATTTCTTCACTATTGTAATCTATACACTCGATACTATCTCCCATTGAAGCCGTGGCAGATATTTTTATAGCACCTCATATAATTTTCATTTTTATATATTTTTATAAAAAATTAAATAAAAACAATTAAAAATATAAAAAATAGTAGCCCACCGGTATCGGGAACAGTGTCCAAGCTTCCGGCGGTCAAGGCTCCAGAGAGAGGAACCTCCTAACAATGCGCGCCGTGTCCAGAAGTACCGCTTTCTGAATCAGGCCCTCAATCCAGCTGCCCAACGAGAGCCTCCTTAGGTGATGGTCGAGGCTCTTGGCAATTAAGCCATTGGCTGATATGACTATCGGCGCAATGATTGCCAAGTCCACATCCCACATGTCCACAACCTCGCGAGCCAAGTCAAGATCGAGATCTCGAGAGAGTCTCGAGTCGAAATTTGTTTATCTTTCTCGGCTTTCACGAGGTTCCCGTCATGCGGGACTGTTATGTCAATAATCATTGTGCGCCGCTCTATTCGATCCACCACCACTATATCAGGCTTATTGGCAACAATACTCCTGTCAGTAATGATGGATCGAAACCAGTACAATGTGATATTTCTATTTTCGAGAACTGGGTCGGGCTCATACCTATTTACTGCACTTCCGATTCTACAAGGCTGTATTTCAGCGCAAGTTGCTGATGGATTATCCTGGCTACAAGGTTGTGTCTATGCAAGTACTCTTCGTTAGCTAGAGGAGAACCTCCCGGACGGTGGCATGCCCGACAGATCTCAACCGTGCCGTCTTTCACAATATAATTCCAGTAGTTGTTCGTCATCATAACTTCGTCCATAATTGCATAGACAAAACCTTCGGTTTCCCCAAAGAGGTCACCGGAACGCAGCCAGGCTACGGACGCTAACAAATCTACATCGGGTCCACGTAGGGCCCGGAAAAAGCGTCCGTGGAGCTCCTTACTCTGCCATACCTCCCTGCGATCGTTAGTGTCAAGCACTACAGGCTTGCGCCAGTTCTCTTTAGCCTAGGAGAGCGAGGTGAGGCCCTTGTCCACCACCACCACATCTCGATGCATCCCTACTTATAATATATTATTATAAAAATTAATTTGTTTTCAGATATGAATGCAGTATTTGTCACAAAAGAACATTGGATATAAAAGTCATGCAGCAACATTTTTACTCGACCCACGAGATATCACTGAAGGAATATAAATGTAATATTTGCGGGAAAATATCAAAGTAAGTACCATTTTTAAACGACTTCAAAAAAAGTAGGTTATCAATTCAACACGTATGTATGTAATATTACTGGAACTGCATAATATATATATTCACATAGGATAATCTATTAGGGATTCCAAACAAATATACATTTTTTTTTAGGTCTATGTTTGTTTGTTTATATGTAAATGAAAAAAAGAAAGAAAGCAAAATTATTTGTTTTTTTTTGTGTTGTTTTTTTGTTTTGTTGTTTGTATGTTTGCACACGCATTTCTCTAAAACTATTAATCGAATTGCGACCATTTTTAGGGTCCCGTACCTCAAAAGGAAAAACGGAACCCTTAGAGGATCACTCGTGTCTGTCTGTGGCTGTCTGTCTGTCTATCTGTCTGTCTGTCTGTCCGTCGTCACAGCCAATTTGCTCCGAATCTAATGGACCGATTAAGTTGAAATTTGGTACACATATGAATTTCTGTGACCCAAACACGGACAGGTAAAGTAAATAAATTAATTTTGAATATGGGGGTCACTTTTGGGGGGTAAATAAGAAAATAAAAAAAAGACAGGACTTACTATGAGGGTCTCAAATATTTTTTTTTTTAATTTTAAAATAAATTGTTTTAAAGTTATTTGAGAAAATAGACGAAAATTGACCATCCCCCTCCCCCCCCTTAGCTCCGAAACTACTGAGACTAAAATTTTGAAAAAAATGCCTACAGAAAATAGATATTTATCTGTAGATTACAGGAAAACCTATAAGAAGTCTGTGGTCTTAAAATAACATGGTAATCTCAATATTGTGAGTACAAACTTACATTTACAGTTGGAATGTATGGAAGAATATGTTTTTCAACTACAATGTTAAGTTTGTTCTTGAAATAATTCATCCGAACTACGGAACCCTTCATTGTGCGTGGTCCGACACGCACTTGGCCGGTTTTTTTAAGTGGCTTACATTTACTTCAACTTATGGAACAGTGCAAGTTTCATTAAAATCGTTTCCATACCATGTATCCGATTAGTTCTACATTCCCGGATTTTCTGGAATACCGGGATTTCTGTTAAGAAAAAAATATGAAGAATCCGCTTCCATAATTGCCTATGCCTAGGTAAAAATTAGCTTTAGGTAAATATGCATACGATTATCCGATCTCTAGTTATGACCCCTCCATGTGACTCTCTCTCTCTCTGTCTCTTTCTATTCTACGAGTGTGTGTGTGCGTGTGAGTATCGCGTAAAGAAATTCGTTCCTGACGGGGGTCCCGCACAGGTTTTTTACTGCCTGCTCCAATGGGCATTGTTCATATTTTTTAATATGTTGTAATTGAAAAACCATTTCGAGGAATAGCGTTACTGATCATTACGGACTAATTAATCTTGAAAAATATTTATATTTTATTGTTTTTTTTTTGATAAAATACGATTGACCTTGTTTGCCCTTCAAATTACGTCAGCTTTGGCCGTACAGTTTTGTATCGTTGCCTCAAAAAATAAAAAGTAAATGGCAAGTATTGTCTACAATCTGTCAAGTGTCAAATTATAATATAAACATAACCTCATAAGTAGGTATAAAGTTTTTACAATTATTATTCCTGCGACTTGCCTCATAATCTCATATACTCGTAAATCTCATTACATTATGTCAACACTCGACAACATTTACTATATTGGAAGAGTTATGGAATACAGGAAGCGCTTTGTTCCAACTTGCAGTAATAATAATCCAAACAAAATTTTTGTTCGTATTAGAGAAGATTTGCGAGAAAAGTGGTGTCATGATGTAGGCGTGGAATATTGCAAGGTTTATACAATGTATTGTTGCGAAGATCACTTTGATGTAAGTATTTCAGAAACTTGCGCGAGTCGGCTTTAACAAAAGTATCGCTCATTGTGGTTCAGGGAAATGAACAATAATGTCGTCGCCTCGATTATTAACGTATGCTTGCACCTTAAAAACCACTTTGCGTTTAAAAGCTACCGTTTCGGTCAAAATTTCGAAAAATAAGTTGTAAATAGGTTAGGATAGGATTCGATTACGTATGACATCTATTGGCACTTTGACAGATTTGAGATGGATGACATTGTGTTGACAGATTTAAATTTTTTATTATGTACTAGTGGGGCAACGGCACAATCTTTTGTGCCACTGATGACATCACCTACCTTGAAAATTCAAAATATTTTAAAATTCAATAAAAAAATAACTATTGAGCCAATCGTCAAAATATTCAAATTAGTTTCTCAAAATGCTCTAAATTTTCAAAAAATTAAATAAAATCTAATGGTTAAAAATTTTAAACAATCCCCATTGTCTATAATCTATTGGATTTGATACCCAGCTCTCTCCCTACCCATCATCTGCCTATTATTTTCCCAACTATGTTGGGGTCGGCTTCCAGTCTAACCGGATGCAGCTGAATACCAGAATTTTACATGGAGTGACTGTCTATTGACCTCCACAGTTCAGTTACTGGATAACACGATATCCCTTGGCAAGACTGGTTGCCAGACTTTCGGGCTTCTTAGCAGACTTTCAGCTACTCAATCAATCAATCTGCATAGCCTCTTCCCAACTGTGTTGGGGTCGGCTTCCAGTCTAACTAAATGCAGCTGAATACCGAAGACTTTCAGCTACTATCAAGACCAATTATAAAATTTTCAATGTTTAAAATAGTTTTGTTTTTTTCTCAGTTCCATAGACACACATCGCTACCATAAAGACACGCACAAAGCAAGAGTACAGTGCACAGAGTGTGACAAAACATTCCGACATAGAGCGGGACTCAAGAACCATAGACTGTGAGTTTTATTTACTTTACTTTGTGGGTAATAGGCAGGTTATTTTTATTAACGTTAAGCGACTGCCTACCTGACTTCCACAACCCAGTTACTGGGAATAAGATACGCCTTAGTGAGGCTGGTTGTCAGACTTTTGTGTTTCTGATTACCCGTAACGACTGTCAAAGATTTACAAATGACCAACCGTTGAACGTGGTTTCCGAGGCACTACAGTACAACACAACTTAGACATAGCATAGATTTGAAAATTTGCATTTCAATTTTACGAATGTATTTGGTTACATGACTTTAAAATTTATTGTGTATGCGTAAAGATCATTTTCGCCTAAAGCAGTAATAAAGATTGGTGATGTTGAAGGCGCACTCAGTTCGGATCGTGATCGGTTTTACGAATTTTGCCGATGCTACATCTAAGTTGTGTCGTGGTGTACTATCAACGACTTTTGTCCGTCACCCCCATAAGGGCGCTTTTCGTATGCATAAGCCAGTGGCTGCATTGTATTCGTCCACCAAATAGCGCTTCGACGCACATTATAAAAAAAAGGTTAAAGCCTTTTTTTTTTGCCAATTTAAGAAAACACAGCAATTTACGTTTAAGAAAAGAGACATTGTTTATTTTAGGGTCATCCTTCTTAGGCGACATTCTTCGTTCATTGGTCAAACAAAAACAATTAGCTTAAAAAAAAAAAGACTCATCCTTCATTCTACTATCAAACTAAAAAAGGGCGTTGCAAATTACTATTTCAACGTTCAAACGAAAAAGTTTTGAAAAGGGTGAGGCACAACGTCTTTCGACAGTACCTAAAAAAAATCTACTACTCATGATAAAAATCTTATAATTTTCCTTATTTCTAGAGCAGTGCATGAATATCACAACACGTTTCCTTGTACAATATGTGATAAAGTATTCAGATGGAAAACGAGTCTCAAGAGACATCTGGAGAAACATGATGTTAAGGTATGCTTCTTTTTACCCGACTACGGCAAAACCAAAAGGAAGGCTTATGATTTTAGCAGTCTATGTATGTATGTATGTATATAAGTATGTATTTACGTGTGTTCCACCGTAGCGCCTAAATTACTGAACCGATTTTAATGAATGAGGTATCAATAGATTCGTAATAATGGTCCGGGTGACATAGGCTATATAAATTCTCCATAAATTTAATATGGTGGACTTTACACGTAAACTGACCACGAAAAAAATTAAATTGAGATAATAATGACATGATTGGTGTCAAAAGAAAGGACTTGACGAGCACATTACTAATATGTAATAAATAAAGTAAATAAATATGTTTAAATTGTTAAAAATAAGTAAAAGTGGAGGTAAATAATATTAACTTAATTGGTTACAGACCGACCGCGGCGAGCCTGATTTTTCAGTAGTCGGGTTATAGTTTTTGAACTTATTTTTAACAAGCTTTTATTTAAGAGCCTATACTACCTTAGCTTTTTATCTCGCTCGCACGATACTGCTCGCGGACTGAGTGAGAGCGAGACTGAGTGTCTTCCTTATCTTATCAGTAAACTTATCACTAAAACATGAAATCGCGAAAAAAATTCAGCTGTTCCCTACATTTATGTTCGCACAACTCGTCAAGATGTAGGGAATAGCTGATTTTTTTTTCTCGATTTCAGGTTTGGTTCCATCTGATTTGGTGTTAAAAAAATTGAATCGACTTCAAAAAGAAATTAACTCAAAATTATGAAATAACTATAATTTCGGAAGTCATTGGCAAAAAACTAAAATACAGATCCTAAGACGGCTTCCGAAGTTAAAGTTATTTCATAATTTTGAGTTAATTTCTTTTTGAAGTCGATTTTTTGTTTTTTAAATTACTTTTTAAAGAAGTCGGTTAAAAAAGGCGATCAATGATTATCATCGAAGATCGAACTTATTGTCGACTTTAACTCAACATTCACAATGTTGATATTCCCTTGGCAACTGTCTTCTACAATCTTGGATCGTTGTGTTTCGTTCCCAGGACAAGTCATCATTATCTGCAGCATACTGTTCCATGTGTAAAGTCAGCTTTTCATCGATATTTTCATACCAGAGACATATGAAGAACAGCCTCAAACATGTGTCACAGGATCAGCTGAAGTAAGTACTACTACATACTCAGGCTAAATACGAGATAAATACATAAAATTGCATCTTATACAAATATCAACTTTAAACTCAAGTAATGTAAGTTTACTTTTGAATGGAAAAACTATCAATAAACATCATAAAATAATTTTGGTTGCAATGGAAATTGAATCGTACGCAATTAAGTTGAAAGTTTTTAATCCCAAAGCATGAAATTCATCTCGTCTAGTTAGCTTTAGTAGGTATAGATAATTATGTGTGTTGTATTCCTCCCACGGCGGGCGGCTCCTTTAGACTGTTAAAATTGTTTGAAAAGCACGTGATTTTTTTCGTGCTTGTCAAGCAATTTTGACCGTTCCGTCCCCTTAGGACTTTGCGACCGAATTCGGTCATAAAGCAATCGCTATCTATATCGAGACTAGCCGCTGGCGAGACGACCTGTGGCCTTAGTACGAGCAGGTCAGGCGCACTCCGCATTTTAGGTATGAAGATACAAGTACGCGGTGGGCTCGACTTGCCGGCTCGCACGTTAGTTCGATACTTACTCACGCGCCGCGTCGTAAAAGAAGACAACCCTAACGAGTCAGAAGATATAGGAGTTACGCGATAGAAAGAGAGGCAACTTATAGGTGCATATAACTGTAGGTAATTAACGCTGTGCGACCTGAATTACACTTTATTGTGTCGTAGCAAGAGTCGCTTTTTATTTAAATGATTTTGCGGAGTGAATTTTCTGTACTTGTACTATTACGTACGAGTTTTTATACTTACTCGATCGCGTTTACGTTATCGTTAACTTACGTCAATTTGTTTGGAATAGTTGTGTTTCCCATTATAGTCACCAGACGGCGCTTATTCAGTTTCCGTACAAATTGAAGACTACCTACAGTATTGTCTCTCCTTCTCCCCTTAATCCATCCAAAGGTTGTCAATAAAAGATCGCTTTTAGCGATAAGACCGCCCATTGTGTCACCCTATGTAAAATTTCTACATCTGTAATTTTTATGGTGTGCATAATAAAGAGTATTCTGTCTAAATATCCATTGAAGTTTTCGTTAACGTGATCGAGTAAGTATAAAAACTCGCACTAAGGCCTCTGGATGGATACTGCGAGGGATGGTTCGAGGTGGCGCACTGCAGGCCCTGAACCATATCTGCGTACAACACTATCAATCGGCTTCGGTTTAATAGGGTATTACACCCATTTTTGAAAAGTGTCTCAATTAGATTCTATAGTGCTAATATACCACAAAAAAAACCACAAAATTTTTATTCAATCGATGAGTGCCTTATAAATGCATTAAAATTTTACACTTTCAAATTTCGCGCGTAATTTGACGAAAACGCTGGACACAGTGGACGCCATATTGCTCTGTGGTCATGACGTCAGTTGGCTGTGTGAACAAATACTTTTTATACGCTGATCAGTTGACAGTTGACATTGACACTTTTTAATTTACACAGCCATATGACGTAATAACATTGTGGCTACTTTCATGGTGTTCGAAAACAGATTAATAAAACTGAAAACTTTGAATTGAATTTTAAAGTTTATATTGTTATTTTATGAACTAAAAAAATTTTCCCGACTGCTTTTTGCTTAAGCTATCTAAATAATATATTTTTAGATTTTTTCTCAAATAACAACATTCATTGCGTTATTTACGTTGGCGAGCAGACAAATTTTTCGAACATATGAAGTAATGGATTAGCCATTTGCTTCAAAATGATTCAGATTCCGATCGAAAGTTAGTTACGCAATTTTGACAGATTAATAAGTAAACAATATTTTATTTCAGATTCATCTGTGATCATTGTAAGAAGCGTTTCGCTGACAAGACCAAGCTAAGAGATCATATAGAAGAGAAACATTTGCACAAGACTTATCAATGTCAAATATGTCTGAAGGTAACACTCTCACTTACTACATCATGTCCATTCTGTAACATTAAGCTATGCTCCACGAAGAGGCACGCAGCATGTAGGTACTTTCGGAGAAACGAACACGTGCACCGTAAGAACTATTCTAGACCAAGCTAAGAGATCATATAGAAGAGAAACATTTGCACAAGACTTATCAATGTCAAATCTGTCTGAAGGTAACACTCTCACTTACTACATCATGTCCATCCTGTAACATTAAGCTGTGCTCCACGAAGAGGCACGCAGCATGTAGGTACTATCGGAGAAACGAACACATGCACCGTAAGAACTATTCTTGCTTGCAGCGCTTGGCCGCTATAGTAACGCTTGCTACGAAGAATAGACGCATCTCTTTCAATACAAAGTGACTTTACGTTTCTCCATTTTTGACATCGCACTGTAGAAATCCATCAACAGTTTGTCATTTTGTCGTTCGTTTCTACGATTTTTGTCTAGGTCCTTTCTTATGTAGACTATTTCGGAAGATAGTTTTCCATCCCAACTGTCAAAATCATACTGACAACTGACAATTGTTTAGGGTAGTGAAGACAAATTGATTTTTTAATCGTCATGCTAAAGACAGTAGGTAACTTTCTACTTTACGGCCGCAAAGTATATACGGGTGCCTACAAAATCAGGGTTTTACAGGAGAGTGTTTTGAACGCAAAACTGTGATAACAAAGCTATCTTTCTATTTTACATCATTTTGTTAATAGGGTTAAGATTATGCTAATAATATGGTTAAGACCAATTACTGTAATATATTTTTTTCAAAATACAGTAGATATCTTTATTTTTTTGTACGTGTATGTTCATATTAATAAAAACTGACAATTAAACAGGAAAAAAATCCTATGATAAAACAAAGAATTCGGAGTCGAATTATGTAAAAAAGTGAATTTCGTAAAAAGTGGAGACTCTTTCTACTTTGCTACCGTCGGACTGTCTACACGGAAACGCCATTTTGTCTATTTTTCCGTCGACAAAACCCGTTTCTATGGTGCTTATGTAATTTGTTTTCAAATTGGTCAGATGTAAGTTTCCTCGATAGTACCTACTACACCCAGATTCAATCACAACTATAACAAACTAAGTATAAAATCTGGCAAGGCGTGACGTCATGCCACATTTTAACTCAATGTATCGCCGTAATCTTTTGATTACGCAAAAAAAAAAAAAAAAATACGTGATCAATTTTTTTTAATAACCTACATCACGGAAAAACAATGTTGTCATCATCCTTATTATCTTATCATTTTTTTTTTGGAATGTAAATCATCAAATGCCCTCCCGCTCCGTCGACGGAGCGGGAGGGCGTGTCAGACTTTTACTGACTAAAACCCAACTGTGCTCCTTCAATTACCTGTGCTAGGGACACGGTATCTCTTTCGAGCAACCCGCGACCCTGGCAGGCATGTGCCCCATCAGACCCCATCACTGCTGACATCTCTTTGAGGCGTTCGTCGAACACAACGCGCTGTCGACCGGCAGGTCCTTACCAACCTACCCATTGCTCGTCGTCCGCAAGCCCGCGCTTACAGTGGCCGGGAATCGGCTATCAATTCCCGACGCCCAGGGCTTCTCATGCAGCGACTAGGGACGTGAGGGCGCAAAGGTTGCCTCTCTCTCACGCGTTCCGCCTCCTCCTTCGCGCGCATTACTGCTTCACAGAAGGAGGTGACGGCTTCCCATGCACTCTCGTGCCGTACCATGGCCTGGACCAGGTTCGGACGCGAGAGATCGCCGCCGCCGATCGCCTCCGTCTTAACTTATCTCTGTACTAAATACTGTTTTTATAGGAAATCCAGCTCCAAATGCGCTTATAATAGCGCTATTACCCCTCAGCTTCTGGGTTCTGGGCGTATGATACTCCTTTCTCAGTTTTGATGATTGTTTGTAATAATATTATTGTTACGACCTGGGATTCTGGATAAATAAATTTATCCCAATTTACACCAAAAACACACTTTATTTGAATAATCACAATACAGTAATCAGAATCACTTTTAGCTCACGGTTAGTTCACTGTTGTTCACTGTATCGCATTCCTAGCTGAACCGCCATACACCGCTGGCAACCCTCTATTTATATGACGTACACTCGTCATATAAATAGAGGTCAGGAGGTCACCAAATACAGTAATGAGAAACTTAAAACAGAATCACTTGTAGCTCACTGTTAGTCCACTTCACTGTTGGTTCACTGTTCTTCACTGTATCGCATTCCTAGCTGAACTGCTGTACACCGTTGACAACCCTCTATTTATATGATGAGCTTCTATAAAGTTCGAGGACATAATTCGAGAACATTCTAGTACTTACAGGAATGATCTAGAATGCTGCAAAACGACACTTAACCATCTAGAAAATTCTGGAAGGGTTTAGAATGTTCTAGAAAAATCAATCATGAATCGACGTATCGTGTAGTTCTGCTACTCGATAACAGATGGCGTTTGTGTCTACGTAACATTATGTTTGTTCGTTGCAGCCCTCTAAAAATCGCGTTGGTTTGGACCAGCACATACGTAACGTGCACAAAGGAAGACCTAATGATAAGATGTGCCACCACTGCGGTAAAGGATTCCCTGTAAGTATACAACGTGTTGCCGCAATCGCGGGTAGGGCTACAAGCCAGTAATCATAAAAAAATATAATAAGATCAAAAAAAAAAAAAAAATCAAATGAACTAAATAATAACCGAAATTAGGATTACTCTATGCAAAAGACTCGTCCATTAAGCCTTCAATTTTTTTTCCTTATGGTTCTTACAGATAAATCAACAAAAGCAGAGCATAACAAATCAAAACCTTTAATTTGTATTTATATTTCTTATGAAAATAAGATAGCAGCTTTTAAAATAATAACTAAAATACAAAATAATTATAAAACATTAAAGAAATTGGTAGGAACGTAATATGTACCTACTTCACAAACATAACAATACAGTACAGGTAGCCGTGCCGTGGTTGGTCATGGTTAACTGTTGGACAACGTGATTTGGTTAATTGTAGACCACCCATCTCCTGCAAGTTTTTGGTTAATATAACTTTTCAATTACGAACACTACACACGCAATACATATGTTTAAAGAAGCCCATTTTGTATACATAAAGAGTCAACATATTACGATTTTTGTAATGTTTAACAAAAAGATGTAAAACGAAAAAGTACTTGATATATTTTTTTTTATGTTTTGCCACGTGTTTTCACACTATCGCCTGTCACTCGACGGTCGTGAGCGCGAGCTCGCTACCAACTGGGGAGCGGGGCGGGTATCCGCTTTGCAGTCTATGTCGCTTGGCAGTACGAATTAGCAACGTCGCATTTATCAATTATGGGCATGGCTAACTGTGTACGAGTGGTTAACTGTTGGACATGTGACCTGAACAGCTGATTTTTTTTTCGCGATTTCAGAGTTAGTCCCATAGTGAAGTTGTTCATATTCGTGGGTAGAACAGAACACCCTGTGAAAATTTGCGCAATGCTTAAAAAAATATCTTGTATATAGATAACTGTGAACGGACTGTAATACAGGACGTTATATATGTTTACAAAAAGAAATACTGATTTGATTCTTGGTGACATAAAAAGTTTTTTACAAAAAAAAAAAAACAACCGACAAACACTACAAAGTGAAAACTTTAATTTAAGCCGGTGTCTGGATCGGTATTTTAGTTTTTTTCCACAGACTTCCAAAATTAAAGTTATTTTGGAAGTCGGTTGATTTTTTTTTTTGTAAAATAGTTTTTATTTTTAATTTTTTTGTGGGTTAGTTTGTAATTTATCTACGTTACAATAGCCTAATGTTAACTGCTCATCGTCTATTACAAAATATTGCTTTTCCCGATGCAGGGACGTTGATTATGGAGGAGTTCTCCCAGTAAGAACCAGGAGAACTGGAGCTGATGGTGAAGTCACCATCTCTATATGCATCGTGACGAGCATAAATTGCTTAGCAAACTTAGCTTAAATAATCGAATCGCAACTCGTGAGATACTTAGGTATAATTGAGTAGTTCCGATGGTCATCTGTGGTCTTCACCATCAGTTCCACTTCACCAAATGGTGCTTTTCAAGAGCAAATGCACGAATTACTATAAAAAATATCAAAATCGCTATAAAATCCGAGGGTTTCCCTCGATTTCGATGGAATCCCCTCATCAGATTCTGAATTGATGACAATGGGACCACCTCGAGAGCATACCCTTTCAAACTAGAAAAGAATTTTGCAAATCCTATAAATGACGGATCAAGCGATAAGGCCGCCCATTGTATATTTTGTAGTTTGATTATGTCTTTTTTTGTTATGTATTTTTGTGGTGTACAATAAAGTACTCGTATATATAAATAAATAAATAATGACGGAGTTATGCCCGAATATACATACAGACATAATATACAGGGTGTCCAAGAACCTGGCGTCCAACTGGATTCCCACGATGCCCCAAGTTCTAACAGTACTCAGAAAAATATTTTAAAAAATCCACCCCATGTACTTACAGAATTATACTGATTTCAAAAAAAAAGGGGAAATGAGCACCCTGTGACATACTTTTGAATGCTGTGACTGCTAATGCTGATAATTTCGATATTTCTTGGAGGTTTTGTAATCTAGGGTATTGCTGTGTCTAAATAGAATGTAAAAATAATGTACTTATTGTACCATTTTAAAATAAAATATTATTTTAACTAAAGGTGATATGGAAAACTATTGAATTTCGCAACTTTGACCGACTGTAGTGTAAAAAAAATGTACCAAAATAGTATGGCAAGTGACGTCAAATTTTGACGCGTTTATTCCTCTTTTTAAAAAGGTATAATACTTACACATTAATTTGAAAAAAAAAAAATTTGATAATATTTTTACTCAACAACCCAATTTTTACGAAGTGCCTACCTACTAACGGTAACTGTCGGACCCTTTCTTATCTTAGAAACTGTTATGTTACTACTATTATTTACTTCGGTTCCAAGAGTGAGCAAGAAGGAAATACACACAGGTAGATGGGTTCCCAGTAGAATAAAAGCAAAGAATGTTAGTTTAAAGATATTTTATTACAATAAATGTTCAAAATGTTGACCACCCGCGGCAATACAAGCTCTCACTCTCCTTAAAAAGGACCGCTTTATGTTTCGCGAGTAACTTTTTTGACGTATCACCTGCACTGCTTGTGTTATCTTCTCACGAAGGTCAGCGATGTCATTAATGGGCTTCGCATAAACGAGCTCCTTCATAGTTCCCCAGAAAAAAAAATCCAGCGGATTTAAGTCAGGTGAGCGGGCTGGCCACGGGATTGTTCCTGATCGCCCAATCCACCTGTTCGGGTATTGCTCGTCCAAAAACTCTCTAACGGATACGCGAAAATGTGCTGGACAGCCGTCGTGTTGGAACCACATATCTGGTGGGGTCTCTTCTAGTAAGTTTGGCAAATCATTTTGAAGAAAATTTAAATATGATTCGCCAGTCAAATTCTCGGGCATCTCAAATGGACCAATAATATTCCCACAGAGAATACCGGTCCACATGTTCACTTTGAACCGGTACTGGGATCTATCTTCTCGCATCAAGTGCGGATTTTCCACATGCCACTCGTGCAAGTTGTGTAGGTTCATGTAGCCATCCTTCTTAAATGTTGATTCATCTGACCACAAAATTTTGTCGATAAAGTTTTCGTCTTCTCGATGTTTTTGCAGGATTGTTTCACAAAACGCGACTCGGCTCGGATAGTCTCGAGGTAAAAGACTTTGCACTCGCTGTACGTGGTACGGATGATATTCTTCTTTTTGGAGAATACTGTGTGCTGTGCTCTTCGGTATCCCCGTATCAGCTTCTATTCCTCGCACAGAGATGCTTGGATTTGCCGACACCGCCTCTAAAACTTCATCGCGTATGAAGTCATTTACGGGTCGTCCTTCACCAGCTACTTGATTGGGGAACCGCCCGTCACATAGTGATCTGTGCACATTAATGAAAACTCGATGGTCGGGATATCGCGTAGCCCTCGGATACCTTTCTCTGTAAAGTCTCGCTGCAGCTCGTCCATTACCTCTACATTCTCCATAAATGTAGTGCATATTTGCGTATTCTTGCGGAGTGCCATGGTAGCACACACAAAACACAAACTGTCCAAACACAGGCAAAGGTCGTCGTAAAGAGTTCGTTTCAAAGTCCAGAGCACAAAGAGTAATCGAGTCCAATAAACAAAGCTTTAAATCGTAGTACGTGATCAATGGTAACAATAAGAGAGAGGTGCGTAGTAACGGCAGGAGGCAGTGACGCGTACTGACCGTACTGTTATCCTAAATAGCACGATCCCAGATAGCGTCACTATCTATCTCACTCGCACCTCTAACCTTTTTCTCCCTCACTCTTACCTGAATAATGGGGTACCATAAAGAAGAACCAGCAAATCGCAAAGATAGTTTCTGTCTTGCTCCCTCCTGTTGTAATAACGAATCACTATGGTGAGATGCATGCACATACCGTCCCTTACGGTCTAACCTGTTTTTTGAGAGGCCTGTTGTTATTTTTATGAGCATACAATAGTAATTCTTTAGAGGTTAGATTCAATTCGTCGTAAATTTTTCTTTCTAAGAATTCTGTTAGACATCGTAAAAATTGGGTTGTTGAGTAAAAATATTATCAAAAATTTTTTTTTTCAAATTAATGTGTAAGTATTATACCTTTTTAAAAAGAGGAATAAACGCGTCAAAATTTGACGTCACTTGCCATACTATTTTGGTACATTTTTTTTACACTACAGTCGGTCAAAGTTGCGAAATTCAATAGTTTTCCATATCACCTTTAGTTAAAATAATATTTTATTTTAAAATGGTACAATAAGTACATTATTTTTACATTCTATTTAGACACAGCAATACCCTAGATTACAAAACCTCCAAGAAATATCGAAATTATCAGCATTAGCAGTCACAGCATTCAAAAGTATGTCACAGGGTGCTCATTTCCCCTTTTTTTTTGAAATCAGTATAATTCTGTAAGTACATGGGGTGGATTTTTTAAAATATTTTTCTGAGTACTGTTAGAACTTGGGGCATCGTGGGAATCCAGTTGGACGCCAGGTTCTTGGACACCCTGTATAAACATTCGAATTGAGAACCTCCTCCATTTTGGATGTCGGTTAAAAATGCAGATTAATTCTTACTCATGGGTTCTTGGAACGAAGTTCCTTATCGCGGTTTGCGGTAAGAGTTGACTGGTAGAAATCATCACGTAAGAAAAAACAGTTATACCCCCTCCATGCGGCTTTCTCTCTTTCTATTATATACGAATGAATGAGTGTGTGCGTGCGAATATGCGTACGGAACTTCGTTCCTGATAGTGTCCCCCGACCGCAAACGAGTTTTTTTTTACAAATATTAATAATATTATTTTTTTTTTTTTAAATATATTTTTAATATTTTTATATTTTTCAGACCAGGGTCCAGCTAGAGTCCCACATTCGTTCCCACACTGGTGAAAGACCTTTTATATGCGAATACTGCCCGACGACATTCTCACAGCAATCCAACTTATACAAACATAATAGACAGGTAAATATACATAATTTGTTAGTAACATAACTCGGAGGACCTCGTGGTTTCCCAACTGTGTTGGGGTCGGCTTTCAGTCTAACCGGATGCAGCTGAATACCAGTATTTATATGGAGCGACTGCCTATCTGACCTCCACAACCCAGTGACTGGGTAATACGATACCCCTTGGTAAGACTGGTTGTCAGACTTTCGTCCTTCTGACGACCCGTAACGACTGTCAAAGATCCACGAATGACAGCCGAGACCTCAAACTAAAACTGAAACTCAAAGCATTTATTTCAATTAAACCAAATACAGGCACTTTTGAATTTTGAGTCTGTCAGTTAGTCAGAAAGTTCCATTCCAAAACGTAGATCTCAATTAAACCAACGACTTAACGTGCTTTCCGAGGCACGGAGAAGTCTCGGTACGTAAAGATGGTCACTCATCCACGGATGACCCCGGCAAGCGTAGCTTAACCTGATAGATCGACCCGTACGGCAGTTATTACTTAGCCACAAGCTCCACAAAATAATGAGTGCAAAAAAAAAAAACCGAAAGTCCTGTACGAGGTCAAAAGGCCAAGGCCAAGGGCCAAGGGTATTTAAAATAAGTGTCGCAGCGCTGGTATTCTGATAGGGCCCGCTGTGATGTCACTCTTTTATAAAAGTACTTGCTTAGAACGGGTGCAATGTACTGATGTGGCGACAACATGTCATAACGTCGAGATTATTGTGCTATATCGAAGTTAAATATTATACAGGATGTGTCAGAAAGGTGACCATGTTACCATGTTGCTGTGTTGTATGTGGTATGTGGTGTTATGTTGTTATGTGTGTTGTGGTGGTGTTGGTGTGTGTGGTGGTGGTGTTGTTTGTGGTGTGTGTGTGATGTATGTTGTTGTTGGTGATGGGACCATGTTGTTTTTTTGCTATCTTTTTTTTTATTAAACGCATTGACATTGATGTATTTTATTTAAGTATACAATGACATGAATATTAATTTGTAAAGGCAATTTCAAACAAAGAGATTTTTACCGTCTTGAAAAAAATAGGCTATAATAGGTGAACGGAGTAGAAAAACCTATGGCATACCTAATATTTTTTTTTTCAATCTTATGCGGGATGCATATGATTTGAATTTCCATATTTTTAAACGATTTATTGTTTTTTTCAAAATTTCTGTTTTTATTTTTCTAATATGAAAAGTTTACATCGAATTTGTAGTATTTACTGATACTTAAATCATTTTTGCAGTCTAAGCTATTAAAAAAAAAAAAACTAGGTATGCCATAGGCTTCTAGTCCTTTCACCTAATATATCCTATTTTTTTCAAGACGGTTAAAAAAGTCATCAGGTAATATGTATATTTTTTTTTAAATTATTGTGAAGACTATGTGGGTTGTTGTTGTTTTTTTCTCTCAGTAAGTTTTAGTCATGATCTGGCAGTTTGAGTAATTTATGCGGCCTAATCAAATGTCCTTTAAATCACAATAAAGTGCAATTCAGGTCGCAAAGCGTTAATTGCCTACAGGTAACTCTTATACCTTCTGACTCGTTAGGGTTGTCTTCTTTTACGACGCGGCGCGTGAGTGAGTATCGAACTAACGTGCGAGCCGGCCGGTGCGCGGCAGCCCACACTGAATTAGCCCGACAAGTCGAGTCCGCCGTTTACTTGTAGCTTCATACCTAAAATTAAGAGTGCGGCTAGCCTTAATAGGCATTTTTTATTATTTCAGGTTCATCTCAACATTAAATCCAAACGCTATCCTATGTGTAAGAAGAAAGAAGAGAAACTTCCAGAGGTGCCTATATTAGACCATGTTCAACCCATTGACCCATATAGGCCGGTGCCCATGATACACTATACTACTGAAAAAGTGTTCGGTATGTAAATGTGTATAGCACATCTAAACTTCGCTAGTTATGTCAGTCCTATGTTATTAGTCGTAACTGAATGAATTTTGTATATACAACGTGGATACGACAATACGACAATAAATGAAAATACGAGTAGAACTAATGTATAGCAGTTTATAGGAATTATCAAATACATCCTAACATTGAATTTAAAAAAGTGACTTTTTCTAACAAACTAAATAGCTTAAAAATGTAAACAAAATAGAACACCATTTTTAAATATTTTAACACGGCTGGCGACTGGGGCACTGACCGACCCAACACACCATTGTTTGTGACGATTTTTTGCAGGTTTGGGTTGTAATTGTTTCGGCGAGAAAGCGACGTAGAAATAAAGGAACTATCGTCTACATACGTTTCTCTTTCGCACATTCAAAATTTTCGATTGACAAGAGTGAGTAGATGTAACTTCCGCATGCATTCGTTTCTTATCTAATTCTGATGACACGCTTTATGACTCTTATGCCTCTGGTATAAGGTACAACATGCATTAATTCCCATATTGAAGTAGCTGGCAACATGTGTGTGAAGAATATTGCAATGTCTTTAACCTTTATTTTTTTAGGCGAGGCTGGTCTAATAACTGTATTATCAGATACATCATGTTGAAAATCTTGAAAATTAAAAATATTGTCCTGTGACTAAACTATTAGTTAAATTGAATAGAATTTTTTTACGCAGATTGGGTACTTGATTAGGTATACGAAGTTTAATTAATTGTTGTATTGTCGTATACACTCTGTACAGGGTGTCCCGTAATTAATGGATGACCTCTTAAGGGGTCATTGACTCATCATTATGAACAACTTTTACTATGGGACCAAGCCTGAAACCGCGAAAAAAATTCATCTGTGCATTTTGATGAGTTATGCGAACATAAATGTAGGGAACAGCAGATTTTTTTTCGCGATTTCAGGTTTGGTCCCATAGTGAAAGTTGTTCATAATGATGAGTGCAATGACCCCATAAGAGGTTATTTGAATAACTCTAATACGTGTTATTCCAGAAGCTTAAATGAGATTATAATTTATTTTAAACTAAGTAAATAATATTATACAGGATAGGGGACATCGAAGCGCAGCCTGTTACCAAACACCACACACACACAAACACACATATCATACAGTCGTCCGACGAAGCCCGAGCTGCATACGAAGTTCGGCGAACTACGTAAGCAGCTCGGGCTTCGTCGGACGACGATGATGTATATGTCGCAGGCGATTTGTATGATTCCGCTTTTTACAAATGGCGTCGTTCGTTTAAAAACGCTCGCAGTTTTGAAATATGCCGAAGGCAAAATGTAAATTGCCTTGTCACTGTATAATTATATGCCACAACATTTATTTTAATGGACAATTCAAACCCCGGCAAATTGAAGTATTTAGTTCTATTTGTCAAGGCTCTCGCCGGCCACTGCCGCGGCACCGCTCGCTCGGCTCGCACGCGGTTGGTCGCAGTTCTAACCTAACTCGTTTGTTCGGGGTGCTTAGTTACTGCGACCAATTCGGATTGCGCGTGGTTAGTCACAGTTCCGACTGAACTTACAATAGCAATCAATGTCGAAATTATAATAATTGAACGAGTTGCCAATTTTCCTTCGGCATATTTCATAACTGCGAGCGTTTATAAACGGACGACGCCGTATGTGTATAATGGCGAATCATACAATCTGCCTGCGACATATAGACTGTGGTAACAGGTTGTGCGTCGAGGTCCCAGCCATCCTGTATTTAACCGACTTCAAAAAAAAGGAGGAGGTTCTATGTTAGACTGTATACATATGTATATATATATATATATATATATATATATATATATATATATATATATATATATATATATATATATATATATATATATATATTTTAATTATAGTGTAGGCCGCACGTTAGGAAGGGCACCATGACTGACGAGCGGGTTACTATACTTTACTAATTTTTGTATTGTGCAATAATATAATCATATTTAAAAATATGACTTACGTGTTTTTTATTTCGTTAAACTTAACTTTTTCGTGTGGAAAAATTATACACAGTTTTCGAGAAAACGAATGTGTTTAAGGACGCTGTTACAAATGGGTAGTCAAATCATTACTTTTTTTACACAAAAGTATGTTTATTAAATAAAATGCTTTGCATTCTTAAAATGTTTTTTGGCCAAATTGTTGATAGATGTGCATGGTACGATTCTGATCTGAACTATAAATATAATTTTAGATAGGTACAATTTGTCAATAAATGTACTGAACTGAAAATTTTTACTTCGGTACGTTTATTGAGAAACTGTACCTATATAAAATTATATTTATAGTTCAGAATCGTACCATGCACATCTTCAACAATTCGGCCAAAAAACATTTTAAGAATGCAAAGCATTTTATTTAATAAACATACTTTTGTGTAAAAAAGTAATGATTTGACTACCCAATTGTAACAGCATCCTTAAGGAGGATGCGCTGTGGTAGCCCGCGAAATTCAAATTTTCTTACGTTTTATGCAATTCGCAGGTCCGTGTCAGGTTGTATGTTGATCAAAATATGATACGCGGCAATAAAACATGTATTTATATAATTTTAATAATAAAAATCATCAATAGGTACATCTCTCTATGTTAGATTTCGTGCAGATTCGTCGAACTAACGATTCTGCACGAAATCTAACCGGGAGAGCTGTATTGATTATTTTTATGATTTAAATTATATAAATACATGTTTTATTGCCGCGTATCATATTTTGATCAAGATACAACCTGACACGGACCTGCAAATTGCAAAAAACCCAAAAAAAAAAAAATAATAATTCGCGGGCTACCACAACGCATCCCCCTTAAGAGCCTATACTAACTCAAATGGTGTTTCGTTGCAATAAGGTTGCTATTCGGTTGCTGCTGTCAGAGGTAAAATAACTGTGAAAGAGCTGTAGTTACAGGCCCGTGACACAGATTTGTCTCTGGCAACAACACTCCTGGGTGGCCTCTAGTATATCAGATGTCCATAGGGGGCGATGACCACTTCCCATCAGCCATGACTGTGACCTATCATTATCTGCTTAGCCTTTCCCCAACTATGTTGAGGTCAGCATGCAGTCTAACCGGATGCAGCTGAATACCAGTATTTTACATGGAGTGACTCCCTATCTGACCTGACTGTGGAGGTCGGACAGGCAGCCCTGTCCGACCTCCACAACCCAGTTACTGAGTAATACGGTTCAGAATCAAAATGTCCAAATCTTGAAATGTCCAATTCTCAAAATGGTCATTTCTCAAAATGTCCAAATCTCGAAATGTCCAATTCCCGAAATGTCCAATTCTCAAAATGGTCATTTCTCAAAATGTCCAAATCTCGAAATGTCCGATTCCCGAAATGTTCAATTCTCAAAATGTCCAATTCACAAAATGTTCATTTCTCAAAATGTCCAAATCTCGAAATGTCCAATTCTCAAAATGGTCGTTTCTCAAAATGTCCAAATCTCGCAATGTCCAATTCCCGAAATGTCCAATTCACAAAATGGTAATTTCTCATAATGTCCAATTCCCGAAATGTGTCCAATTCTCGAAATTATCAATTCTCAAAATGTTCAATCTATTTGGATGTCAAAATGAATGATATCCTTTACCACATTATTAAAGATTGGACATTTTGAGAATTAGACATTCTGAACCTGAACTGGTAATACCATGACCCATATAAATCTTTCTTGGGTAATACAGGAAGCCTTCGTAAGCACCGGCGATTTTCAACTTTAAGGTACTGAGTCGAGCATTGAGAATTCAACAAATTGCATCCCAGCGTGTCAAAAAAGCGCTCTATTGGATTTTGAAATCTCGACGCTAAGCATTGCGTTGAAAATCCAGTGCACGATAAGAGAAACTCGCGTAAAAAATCGCCCGAGACCTTGCGAGGATGACCTTATGACGGCGGAGGCCTCTAGATTCGAAGGCTGCATCCGCTGGAGGTGAGAAGCACCTGTCGATGTGGCGGTGCTTGGGGGAGGCCTATGTCCAGCAGTGGACGTCTTTCGGAGGGCTTAAAAATGAAAAAAAAACTGCCATAAAGTTATTTATGAATTCTGAGGCTGCTCGACAGATAATTCTACATTACCGATGGCGAATTCATGTGTACTTTTCTTTTTATCCTCAATTTTTTCCCTTGCATTCCCGATTTTTTCGTCTATGAATCTTCTTAACGCAGTGTTCGTGTCATCAGGAAACTCGGCTTTATCGACAAATTCTTTACTTGGCGAATTCCTTCGAGTTTCAGGTTCCGTGAGATTATTTTTCTCTATTAAGAATTCTGATAACTTCTTTAAGTCCCCCATTACAGCCACCTTAGCAGAATCATTCAAATTGTCGTATTTTTTGAAAATCGTGTTGTGTACTAATTTTTTAACGATTTTCGTCGTGTCCCTATTGTTGTCGATGTACCTTCTGAATTTTTTTAGTATTTTATTTAGTTTCTTCACATCGTCAGCGTTGTAGTAACTGTTCATTCTTCTCGCGAATGTATTTAGTAGCGGTTTGTGTTCGCGTACGGTCGTGTTGATGAATATTTTAATATCCTCCGGGTTACTATGCATCCATGAGTCTATCAAATCTTTGATGACATATTGAGTTCTAGTCGGCAGTACCTGTAATTTAATAATTCAAACTCAAAGCATTTATTTCAAATAAACCAATTACAGGCACTTTTGAATTGTCAATGGGTCAGTCAGTCAGAAAGATGAAGCTAGTTGCCCATTACAAAGCGTAGTAGATCGCTATGGAGAAGAACGGGCAAGAAACTCCACGGACACTCTTTTTAAAACATAATATTTTTACAAAATATTGGTTACATCGTTCATGTTGAAAATATACATGTGAGAACAATGTAGAAAGACGTGCACGTTAAAAAGCGTCCGTAATAAATAAGATAAAAACTAAAACAACTAAATTAAATATTAAAATTAAAAATAAGCCATGGTATATTAATAATAATAATAGAGCGGCGCGCAATGATTATTGACATAACAGTCCCACATGACGGGAACCTCGTGAAAGCCGAGAAAGATAAACAAATCAAGTATCTTGACTTGGCTCGCGAGGTTGTCGACATGTGGGATGTGGACTCTGCGATCATTGTGCCGATAGTCGTATCAGCCAATGGCTTATTGCCAAGAGCCTCAACCAACACCTAAGGAGGCTCTCGTTGGGAAGCTGGATCAAGGGCTTGAATCAGAAAGCAGTACTTCTGAACACGGCCCGCATTGTTAGGAGGTTCTGACCGCCGGTAGCTTGGACCCTGTTCCCAATACGGGTGAGCTACTATTTTTTATATATATATATATTTTTAAGAAATATTTAATAAATTATTTTATAAGAACAAAAATTAATAAACTAAATAATAATACGTCAAGGGCTTGATTCAGAAAGCAGTACTCCTGGACATGGCTTCCATAGTGAGGAGGTTCCTCTCACTAGAGCCCTGCCCACCCGGTAGCTTGAACCCTATTCCCGATATCGGTGATGATTTTTAAATGCGTAGCTTTATATTGTTTAGTTTTATTATAATCGTTAAAACGGAAAAAAGGATTATAATAAAACTTAACAATAAAAAGCTACTATTTTTAATAATAATAAAGTATAGTCTTGTGGAGCACAATTATTGCGGCTTATTTTCTGCTTCAAACGATGAGGGCGCCACTGCGCGGTCGGCCGTCATGCTTCGGTTGTGAGAAAAGGATGGTGCTCGGTCGGTGCATCGGTTGTCTCTCACTCCCACTGGAACAATGATGGCTTGGTAACCCTTGAACAGGGTTTATTTAAATTTTTATCAGATAGTAATGGAACAGCCCATCTACCTGTAAAAGTGACGGTGGCTGCTTCTCAGTTATGTTCATAACTACAACATGAAGAGTGTCAAGTGCTTCTTTAATTTTTGGACCCGACATGTTCAGGAAGTTTTGTCCAATACTCTCCATGACCTAGAATAAAAGAAAGAAAATACATTTACTTGCACAAATATGGCGCATTTAAAAAAAAAAAACGAGCTTCTGACTACTAAAAGGCATACATCTGATATTTCACCTTGTTAGTAGGCAACATTAACATTATAGGTATCCTGAAAAAAATATTCAGCTATTCGAATAGTTATTTCTCAATGACAAAAGCACTATCTAAGTAGTTCCATACTAAATAACCACTTGCGCGACCATTGCATGAAAGCAATCAAATAGCCTGCGCTTCCAAGTTTGAAAAGGGACGGAAGTGTGTAACAGTTACACACTTCCCTTTTCACGAAATCAGTCCCACGGATTGCAGGAAAGCGAGAGGAAAGATGTTGCACGATAAGAGAGATTTAGTAAGAGAGATAGAGAAAGTTATATCTTTCTTCTCTCTCATGTAACGAAATGTGCCTAAACGTGACGCGTCCTTGAAATTACACTCTCAAATGGGGAAGGCAACTGTCAAAATGGCGCTGTCGTAGCTGGTTCCCAACACAAGCTAATAATACAAGGCGTGAGGTGGTTTTATTTTATTTTGTTGTGTTCCTAAATATTCCGAAATTGGAGTCCCCCATTTCCCGAGAGACCCTAAAATTAGAAGATTGTGGATTAAAGCTATTCGTAAAGATTAAAAAATAATTAAACAGAGTTCGAAATTGGAGAAATTTTGAACATTTTGAAGAAAGTGATTGTTAGAAAATACTTAAAGATTTAAAATCCGACACTTTCCATGTCAAATACTTGATTAAAAATATTGAAATAACCGAAAATAACGAAATAGTGAAATAAAACCTAACTCATGAATGAACGAAACAGAACAAAATGGCTTTAAATGGGAAATCATCAAATGACCTCCCGCTCTGGGTGGAGCAGAAGGGCGTGTCAGACTTTTACTGACTAAAACCCAGCCGTGTTCCTTCAGTTGCCCGTGCCAGGGCCACGATATATCTCTTTCGAACTACCCGCGACCCCGGCGGCGCTTTAATAGAGGCCTTAGGGACCTAGCTATGATCACGCCATCTACAATTAGCTTTGCCCGACCTTCCCCATTATTCTCGTCCAATTTTCGAATCTCCGCCTAAGATTTTGTACTTCAAAAACACGACAGGAACAAGATGTGGGAAAAAATATAAAAATATAAGATCACGCCTCGTTTCCTCGAAGGGCTAGGCAGAGAGGTGTACCTATAGTACACCCACACTTCGCCAGTTATGTCCGAGTCCCATGTAACAGGGGTCGAGCCGACTGCCACCAACGGGCACAAATCCGACTCCGGACTCCGGGCTACTACTGACAAATTCCACATTCCTCGACCTGGGAATCAAACTAAAGACCTCTTGCTCAGCAATACCGCTTGAGAGCACTACATCAATGAGGCCAAAAAAACCTATCTTTATACCTCCATGAATTCTCCTTCAGGCATTCGCGGTTTGGTCTCCGTTCTAAATTGTTTTTCTGACGATTGGTTTTCGAGTGTCTTGTGAAGATTGTCGAGAAATCTTCGAACATGGTTGACCAATGATTTGTTGTCGTTCAGGTCTTTGGGATCGAAGACAAATGATGTTTCGAGGGCCACATTGACGCTTCTGGGTGGTGGGTTCACTTTTGTAGCTGAAACTTTTACAGATGATAATAATTATTTAATTATAACATAACATTAACGTCACGCTGTATTCCTCGAAGTGTTGGGAAGATGTAGGTACTATGGACAAAACTTAAGCATGCTCACTTAAGAAAATAATCCTGTGACAGCGCAGCTAGTGACAAACGAACATTGTGCGATCGAGTCGTGATCCGTGCATGCGATTATCGCCTTTGAGGTGATCATGCGGAACTTTGGCCCATAGTACGTACCTATAGTACACCTACATTTCGCCAGTTATGTTTGAGTTCCATGTAATAGGGGGCGCGCCTATTGTCATCAACCGGGCGCAAATTCAGACTCCGGGCAAATATTCCCAATGGAAAAACCCGATAACACTGCCCGACCCGGGAATTGAACCCAGTACCTCATGGTCAGCAGTCGCCTTTGGCGACCACAAGACCAACGAGGCGTTCACAAAATTACGATCATTAACTACCCGGTAACAAGACATTTTTTCAGTAATTTAGTTTAAATATCTATAAATGTAAGTTCTTACCTAGAGCCATCGACGTCAACATTATTATAATTTTCATATTTTCACAAAAATTCCCACTCATTTTTAAACTTTTTTTGTTTTATTTCATCTTTGCAATTGTAAAAAGTGTGACGGCAAATATAGAATATGATTTATTGCCATATATACTTTTTATTACAATGTTATCAGATTTAAATCATTTGAATAAAACAAATCGTTTTTGTGGGCGTCACTTTATTGCAGAGGCGTAGGTAGGTACTTTCTGATAGGCTTAAGCATAGCAAAATCAGCCGCACGTTCCCACTGCTGGGACACAGGCCTTCTCTCTGTGAGAGGGAGTGGAAATTAATCCACTACGCGGGCCCAGTGCGGGTTGGTGGATGTCACATGTTTTCGAATTTTTTGGTTCTTGGATATTAGTTTCCTCACGATGTTATCCTTCACCTTTTTGAGAGCAGTGGTGATGCATATCATTTATGAATAAATCAAATTCTCCAGTTCTTTTTCCGAATTTTCATCTGTACCTTTTAACCATTTGTGAGCTTCCGCACATTTATCATATTCGTACCTCCCTTTAGTTGCCAACCAGTATGGCGATTCGGGTCAGAAAATACAGTACACAGTACAAATAATACCAAATAAGGGTAGACGGGTTACCCTTGTTTCATCGAAAAGAAATTGACAAATTATCTCACTTCCCAAACAATATTCCGCATAATTTAATTTGCCAAATTATTACTTAGCAAAAAATCTCTTCACAAATAATTGTAACGCAAACCTACTGTTTGGCAAGTGAACGTTTAAACAATAACTTGTTTACCAACTAGTACTTTTACCAATTTTTATGTAGGTAGTCAAATATTTCAGTTGGAATTACAAATTTTACGCAAAATAAAATAAGCCAAATATTTGGTATCGTCAGTTTTCAATTTACCATTTCTATTCGGTCAATTGCTTAGTCAATGACAAAAAATTTGGTTCTTTTTTTAAATAATCTCTTTTTTTCCATTTTTTTTTTTCTATATCATTTTGTCGTTTCTGGCACTAGACGGCCGCTGCCGCGGCACCGCTCGCTTCGCTCGCTCGGCTCGTACGTAGGAGGTCACAGTTTTAACCTAACCTAACCTAACCATTTTTTTTAAATTATTAACCTCGTCTAACTAGTTCGGTTATTGATAGCCTGCTAAAAATAATCTCTTTTTTTCCATATTTTTTTTCTATATAATTTTGTCGTTTCTGGCACTAGCCGGCCGCTGCCGCGGCACCATTCGCTTCGCTCGCTCGGCTCGTGCGTAGGAGGTCACAGTTTTAACTTAACCTAACCTATATATTTTTGTCATAACAAATCATTTGACCAAACATTTATTGTCTACAGATTTTTTACTGTTATAAATCATTTGATTAAAGACCAAATGCCTCAATGACATTACCCTTGGTAATATTCTGCCAAGTAAAAATTTCACCAAATGAAAATGTGCGTACTAGAATTATTCCAAATATTGCATTGGTATAAAAAAGGTTGCTAAAATTTGGTTTGGGTAGTGAAATATTGTCAAAATCTTTTCGGCAAAACGGCAGGATCCCCTGCAAAGGTACTATCTACGTATATTTTATTATTACAAGTTTTTACGGAAATGATTATTTGACATCAATCAATCTGTTAGCCTTTTCCCAACTATGTTGGGGTCGGCTTCTATTCTAACCGGATGCAACTGTATACAAATATTTTACATGGAGCGACTCCCTCTAACACCTTCTGAGAACCCGTAACCTGTCAAAGATCCACGAATGACAGCCGGGACCAACGGCATAACGTGCTTTCCGAGGCACGGAGAGGAGTCTTGGTATGTAAACATGGTCATTCATCGACGGACCAACTGCGGTAAGCATAGCTTATCCTGATAGATCGACCCGTGCGGCTGTTATTACTTAGCCACAAGCCCACTTCCCGCCCGTTCAAGCCCAAATCTTAAATCAATAATAAAATTAAATGGTTCCGTTTCATATAATGCCATTTTTTGTATTACCTTAGTATTTTTTTTTTAATTGTGTTTTTTTTTATGGATCATGTGGTGTGCAATAAAGATTTTTATTTATTTATTTATTACCTAAAATAATCAAATTTTTATTTGCTACAATAAGTTTTACATTAAAAACTCAAACGACATTATTCCTTAATAGCGAGTTAGACTTAGGACCATGTTTAAATATTTTAAGTTATTTATTTTATTATTTATCGGATTGATATTAAAATGCGTGATGATGAAGATTGTTGACGAAGGATGTAATGCGTCCCAGTCGTGCGGTAAGTTTTTTTTAAATGAGTTTCTATGAGACAGGCAAACGGATTTAATCTTTATTACTTATGGAAGTGTTTACAAATTGTGTGAAGTCCCTGACTCTTGTAGGTGGCTAACCTGTGTTACAAGAGCCAGTGCAGTATATTTAAAATAGCCTCCGGCAATCGCGAGTGGCTAAATTACTAAAGTCAGCAACAAAACTCCATTCTTCTTCGTCGTCGTAAAACGAAAAGACACTTTTCATACTTTTAAGATTTATTCTTCTTTGGTCCTGAAGTTTTGTCCCACATTCCAAAAAAATCTTAGTTTGTCCCATATCACTAAAGAAGTTGTCAAGTGCTTCGTCCCAAATTACAAGTACACTCCTACCAACTTATCTGTGAAATGGCGAAAATTGGAACTACGGCAGGATTGTGCCGACGCATGTCATTCGATTGTATCGACGCATCGACGGTGCCGCCTCTTTCAGTTCACAGATAAGTTGGTAGGACTGTACTTTAAAGGTACAATCAACAAAAAAATAAAGTAATTATTTTAAATTTTTCAAAGAATAATTCAATAATAAAACAATTCTAAACATTTAGGTATAAATCATCTTTTTTATTATCCAGTATCACAATAAAAATCACAGAAATGGTATAATAATGAGTCAATACAAGCAAACAGACAAAGGACGCAATTATAAAAGGGGTGGACCTTACTTTTACTTGCTCTTCTAAATAGATTCCAGTGACGTCAAACTGTTCACGTAGTTCGTAGTATAACTTGCTCACTAAGAGCGGCTAAAGAGTGTTATTATAATAATACGAGTAAATTTTCTCTCGCGGAGAAGACAGGGAGGAGCGGTTGTTTTTTAAATAGTTGATTGATGTCATTGATGTATAAAATAGGAAGATTAGGTACGCGCTCCTCGACGTGGACCGCATAAATTAGGCCTACAAGCCTAATTAAACTTAGTCGCAATCGAACTGAGTATGTGTAGCACGTTAAGTAAAATTAACGTAATCGCCTAAATAAGTACCAACAATGCCTTCCTGTGTTTTCAAAAAGTGCACAAATAGTTCACAAACCAAAAGCAAGTTCCACGGGATTACTTATCACTCGTAAGTACATCAAAACTTAATTTTCTTTAAAATTATCCTGATTAATATTGCTGCGAGTTCGTGGCGAGATCGCCATTTGCCGAAAGGGATAGAAATATATGATTTGTAAGAGTGTGAAGAGACAAGCGGCCGGCAGCGCAATCGGCGTATTGAATTGTTATGAATACGTAACAGTGACAATTATTGCTTGTCTCTCTATTTCGGTTGTTGAGCACATGACGCACGACGCGGACGTCGGGAAATGTAGTTAATGGATTTTCAACTCTCGTTGTTGAGCCGAGCGTTGAGAATCCAATTTAACAATAACAGAGTAAATTCTAGCGCGTCGAAAAAACACACTGTTGGATTTTGCACTCTCGGCGCTAAGCAGAGCATTGAAAATCCAGTGCGCGAAAAAAAATCGCCGCGATATTATTACGTCTGTGCGAACGTCGACTTTGTATTTCTAGTATAATAATGTATTACGTGACGTTAGAGAGTGGCCTATCTTCATTGATGTTAAATATTTAATAATACGTAACCCTTTTTTGCTGATTGTACAAACAAGAAGTTTGGCATACACAAAAAAATATGGGTCGTAGAAGGAACACAAAATCTACTTTCAGTTGTTATAATGAAAATACATTTAAAAGTTTGTTACCATAATAATTATTTGTACTTTGACAGTGTTGCCACAGTGGATATTATAATTCGATAATAAAATATTTTTTTTTTTTTTAAATTAAATCAAATAAATTACGACACTCGGCCTACCGATGGCGTGCTCACTCCGAAGCACGCAATAATACTAATGTACGAAAAAAACCGGCCAAGCGCGTGTCGGACCACGCACAATGAAGGGTTCCGTAGTTGAAAAGAATTTATCCCAAAAACAAACTTAACATTGTAATCACAAAAAAAAAAAAAAAAAAATTATGTAATAAAATTACAAATTAACAATTTTCGGACTTTTTCCTTTACTTGTGCTGTGTGTGAGACCTTGCTTCTTGCCAAGTTTTATGATTCACGGTCAACGGTAAGTACCCTATAGGTTTATTTACTTGCGAGTATCAAAATATGTCGCATAAATGGCCTTAAGGACGCTGTTACAAATGGGTAGTCAAATCATTACTTTTTTACACAAAAGTATGTTTATTAAATAAAATAGTTTGCATTCTTACAATGTTTTTTGGCCGAATTGTTGATAGATGTGCATGGTACGATTCTGGACTATAAATATAATTTTAAATAGGTACAGTTTCTCAAAAAAGGTACCGAAATGAAAATTTTTACTAAGGTACCGTTATTGAGAAACTGTACATAACTAAAATTATATTTATATTTCAGAATCGTACCATGCACATCTATCAACAATTCGGCCATAAAACATTTAAGAATGCAAACCATTTTATTTAATAAACATACTTTTGTGTAAAAAAGTAATGATTTGACTACCCATTTGTAACAGCGTCCTTAACTTAGAAACTTGATTTTTTTAAAGCTCCAAGGGACCATAGACTTCGTACCTATTTGATATTAATTTCAACCTGACAGACAGACAGACGGACGGACGATTACACTACCAAGCTCTGGAAGTAGGTAATACTTCAAATTACTAGTCACCCTGTGTAGGAATACCTGAGCTCAGCTTTTTTCTTTTTTGTGTAGGGCATTGCGTAGCTGACCTTGAGAGGCCGAGACTACTTAAGAGCACATACTACCTCACTTTTTATCTCGCTCGCACCATACTGGTCGCGTGTGAGCGAGATTTAGTGCGGTGCGCGGTGGGGCGCCGATAATTTAGGCACAGGTTTAGGAATTGCTTTTTACGGTGAAAATAATGGTAATTAAAAAATTAAAAAACATAAGACCTGCTTTATATCATTCTAATTTGAAGTATTTTTTTTAATACCAGCGGCTTATTGTTCGGTTTGGAGGTAACTTTGGATTTTTTTTCTATTGAGAAATTTTTTTGGAATCGTGTTTTCGTCAAACATAGTACATAAAATTATTCCTCAAATTTACCAAATATTTATTTCAAAATTAATGCTGCAGTATTTTCGACATAACAGAGGATCATGCTAAGCCATTTGAGGTAGGTAGGTAGGTAGGTTCTTAACCAGACAATCCTGTGGCAGCTTTAAGCAAACAAATCCTCCAGTCAAGACATAAAAATAACTTATTAACTAAGCGATTGCAGGCTAAGGGCACCCCCTGTGGGGGTAAAAATCTCGGCTTAGCGCGTCGCTGGGGGGAGGAGAGCAAGGAGGGACAGGCTGGATCACAGAAAAGATAGAGGTTTTTCTGTTCTGTGGGCTGGATCATATTTGGATAATTATTATTATCTGGGGAATTTAAAGCATTACGCCACCAGCTGGCACTTCTTAACCGAGCCGGGGGGAGTCAGCTTAGATTGCACCACTAATTATATTCTCTTTCTTGTGTAGCGACGCGATATCGCAGCGCTAGTGTGAAAATATGTGTTACGTGGCGATAATATTGCATCACGTGACGCGTTAGGGCTCCTACAAACAGGCGCGACACGCGATATAATCGCGCGCGATACAAAGGCACTGCTCTTCGCGCGACATGCGGTTCCTTTATGTCGCGCGCGATTATATCGCATACCGCGCCTGTTTGTAGGAGCCTTTATATTAGTGTCACGGTGCGAAAGGTCGCTCCTGAGTGTCGCGCCGTTGCGGTCGCGCGCGATTCCATAGAAATTGTTCTACTCATACATATAATATCGCGGATTCACGTCGCGCGACAGCTCGCGCCTTGGGGTCTACTCCTTAAGTCCGTCCGTCAGTCTGTCCGTCTGACTTAACGATCCATCAAAACAAGTGTAAAAATTAAATTTTTCATTCGGGCAAAAACACATCGGGAGTCAGTGATCAGTAGTAGATATGAGCGCCGATGGCCAATTCCACGGCGGCGGCGCGGCGTGGCCTGTTAATTTCCACAGCGGCGGCGGTGTCGCGGCGGCGGCGTGGCGTGGCCGGTCGTGGGCCTGAGTTTTTTTTTTATCAGGGAGAGTTTTCTTAAAAATAACATAAAGAAAACCACATTGTTGTTACCAAAAAAAGCTTTATAAAGGAACGTATTTATTAATTACAATTATACAGTCTTCTAAATAATATTTGGAGATCACGTTTACTGGAAAATAATCATTTCTCTCTCATCTCATCTCGAAGTTGCTGCCATCGTTAACACAACACAATAATACGTTTACTCGGTAAAATATTGAACTCGACTGCGTAAGCGACGAGTGTGCCGAAACGACTAGGCGAACCATAGAAATATAAAAAACAGGTTGTGAGTAGCCGCGACGGCGCGCCGCGTGCTGCACTCGGCGGCGACGCGTCGACATGAACTCACGGCGACGGCGGCGCGCCGGCGCGGCGCTCATATCTAGTCAGTAGTGGCCAAGAGCCTTTACGTCCGCTTCCGTGTGAGTGAAATGTGCAAAGAATTACCGTCCAGCGCTAGACGTAACATGCCGTTGGAATTTCGTTTTGAAATATCGATTCAGAAATTTCTAAGGCAGCAATTTATCTATACAAAATCAAGGATTTAGCACACACGTAGGTACCTACACAGTACCTACAGTATAGTTCTCTCCGAATCTAATTTCGCATGGTATCTAGTCTGTGTGTGAGTATGGATTTGCTGCCATCGAAATTCAATTCTATTCTCAACTAGCTGACCCGTTGCACAATCCGTGCGAAGCCATAAAAAAAAAAAAAATAACTGGCTGACCCGACAGACGTTGTCCTGTCAAAATTTTAATAAATCGAATGGCGGGAAAACAAATGAACAAAAGATTATATTTTTTATTTTTTGTGAATTTTCCTATGTTTTAATAGTTATTCTGCTATTCGGGACGGAGACAAATACAACAAATCAAAAACCATGAAAATCGATCCAGCCGATCTCGAATTATAAGTGTTCGAACAAACCCGACTTTGTTTTACATACATAAATAGATTTTTTATTGCATTCCGCAACGTAGGTATAGATATGCTTATCTGGTAAACATTAAGTATCTAAAGAACAATCGTTGACCCTGTCGGGCACAGCAACAGAAAGATAGCAGAGAGAGATGATGACTTATCGTTTATCTTAAAATCTAACTTATTCTGTTTTTTTTTTGTATACTTTTGTCATTGTGTTTTAGGTTAGTTAATTAAAAATTTAAGTCTTAAAAAAATATGTACAAGTATATAAAAAAGGAGGGGAAATAATCATAGGGCATCAAAAAATTCGTCCGCATCGCTGTCGACAGGAAAAGTGCCCAAAAGACTGGCAGCATTGCCACGTTGTATGGCAATGCTAACTCTTTGGCCAAAAACTAGGCCAGCCCTTTGGTCACGTGTAGAGTCGACCATTCGACTTATTCTAGAAGCTTATAAAACAAAAAGAAAAAAGATGTGGTTCCTCTTAAAAGATCATTGTAAGTACTCATCATTATGAACAACTTTTACATGGGACCAAACAAGAAATCGCGAAAAAAAATCAGCTGTTCAGTACATTTATGTTCGCTTATTTCGTCAAAATGTACTGAACAGCTGATCATTTTCCCGATTTCAGGTTTGGTCCCATAGTAAAAGTTGTTCATAATGATGAGTACAATGACCCTGTAAGAGGAAAACAACCACTAAAATTTCACCCTGTATTATGTCCAATGTTTTATGCCTTAATAAAAACATGCCGTTTCACGGTTTCATAAGGGTTGATCCACATCTGTCAGCACGGAACAGCATTTATGCCGTGTGTGCTGCAGCGTGCTATCGCGTGCTTCAGCGTAAGATCGCATGCCGTCGCCGTTGAGTGTTGTCGAATACGATCATGCAATGCAATGGAAGCATGATATCACGCTCGATAGCACTCGTCAGCACTCCAGCGCCTCTCAGCCATTTTGGCCGTGGTGTCGAGCGCATCGCCGATTCCACCGCGCGGTCTCTATCTTTATCGCTCTAGGAAATGATGATCCTAAGACATAGAAAAGGATAAAGCACGAAAAAAGGCGATTCCGTGCTGACAGATGTGGGTCAACCCTAATATGACTTTTTCTATTTCAAGTTGCTTTCCGGAAGGACTACTTTAATTTGACAGCAGGGAATAGCTTCTACAAATACCACGCTACATATAAGAATTGGAATGTTGCCAAGGAAGCGTGTGCTCGGGAAGGAGCCAGTTTGTTTTACGCAGAAAGCAGCGATGAGGCCAAAGCTGTGACATCGTTTTTAAAAACCCACATACGTGACAAAGGATTGGAAGATAAAGGAGCGTGGGACCCTAGCAAATGGATCCATGTGGGCATATTTAGAACAAGTGGTACTGAATTTGAAACTATTGACGGTAAGTGTATAAGTATTTTTCAACACAGTTGTTATACATGGCGTACTTTCAGAGGCTTTTTTTGTGGATGGGAAATCATTAAATGACTTCTCCCGCTCTGGGCAGAGCGGGAGGGCGTGTCAGACTTTTACTGACTAAAACCCACCCATGTTCCTTCAGTTTCGCGTGCCAGGGCCACGGTATCTCTTTCGAACTACCCGCGACTTTCAGAGGCTATAATTGATTCGAAAGTTAAATCTTTTGCATCTTTTGTTCTTTCTGTTACGCGCTCGTGACTTTTTTTACGAGCTCGATCATTTGTTTTGCAGATTGCAGTTGAGTTTTAAAATAAGTCGATTTAAAAAGTTTAGTAGCAAAGAGTTTTCATGCTTAGAACAAAATGCGATAGATTTTATACGAGGAAAAATGAATTAGTCCGTACGTCATATCATTGAATTATCAAAAGTCTTTTAAATGGTTGTTTAATATATTTATTTAACAGTTTTCATTTAATTATTTTCACATCAACATTTTTCAAAAATCGTATAGGCTGTATAGGCTGGTTTCGTTGTAAAAAAAAATATGTCCAGTTGCAAAAACTTGCCATTTTCTGAAAATTTTAATTTATTGTGTGATAAAACGATTTTTTTTTTTTTGTTAAATTAGCGCGCGGCGGGTTAATATGAGTTCAAGAACAAGTGATGAAATGGAATTAACTAATTAACTCCACCCGATATTTTATCTGAGGCGAAAACTGCCCAAGATGAAATTTTGCCCCCAAAATCTCGAGAAAGATATAGGTAGGTATGGCGACTTACGATAATTTTATTTTATGGAAAAAACAAAAGAAAATGTAATTTTCAGAACATGTTTTGTTAGCTTATTTTCATGAATTGACTGGCAAATATAAACCATCTACATTGTGGTCAATTTATTCCATGTTAAAAACTACTCTCAAACATATTTAGTTATTTGATTTGTTTTTTTACTATTTCCTACAACTGTATTGAAAAACGTCGTGTGATACACGGGTGTGTAGGTTATTGCAAACGAGCTGTCATTAACAAGCCCGAGCCGAACTTTCCACCCTTGTATCACAATGTACTATTTCAATACACTTCCTCGAAAACTAGTTCATATCGCACTACGATTAGGTTCACAATGCAATAGGTATATTTCACACGCCTGCGATTTTTCATTTTCCAACACGTGTGCGGGAATAAAAATTGCCACAGATAATTTTATACCTATACTTACTTAGTCCAAATTGGTTCAATGCCTGTATTCACACCGTCTCTATTCGGAGGTGAATGTTTTTTTTATTCTCGGCAAAGAGATATGCGTCTTTACGGCGTTAATATTTTTTGAATATTTAAATAATGTTTATAAATATAATATCATCAAAAACCATGATTATTACAATAAAAAAAAAAGTTTATGAACAAATTAATATTTATTTGTGTTCTAAACTCAAAAATATTTGAATTTTCTATTTTTCATATTAGGCTGTTTATCGGCTTTAGGTATACCTTTGCTTCTCCTTCAACCTGGCGAAAGCAAAGCGCGGAAAAAAAAAGAAAATTTTAATCATAGTTTCCTAATAATTCACGACAAAAATATTTTTCGTTATTTTATTTTATTCCTTCAAAAGTGTATTGAAAAACGTCGTTTGATACACGTGGACATTTGTTATTGCAGTTCTCGGCTCAAAAACAACCTCGCCTACGGCTCGGGTATTAATTCCGCCTCGAATGCAATAACTAACATTCTCCACTTGTATCAAAATGTACTATTAATAATTGTTTTGTGCCGATCCCAGATAAATTGGGAATAAGGGCAGGAGCATGATACAAAGCTGTCTAGTGTAAAAAACGTAAGAAAATTTGAATTTCGCGGACTACCATTTGTTAGTCCGCGAAACTCAAATTTTCTTACCTTTTTTGCAATTTGCAGGTCAGTGTCAGGTTGTTGTATGTTGATTAAAATATGATTCGCGGCCTTAACTAATATGGCTTTACAAAATTATAATCATTAGAATCAGCAATACAACTCCATAAGTTAGAATTGACCTCAAATCTCATGATTTCTTTAAATTTTGAGATTTGAGGTCAATTCTAACTTATCAAAGAGTTGCTTTTGATTTCGGCTACTTAGAACTCTCGTTCATAAAATAATAAGAAACATAAATAAACCTCAGTTCAAAATCAATCCATTTCCTGAAAAAAAGCCAAAAAAATAAAAACATATGGCATTAAAAAAAAACTTTTAAAATAACCTAATTCTCGGATTATAAACACGACGCAAAATTAAAAAGTAGCTCATTCATAGATCATAATTAAAATGATCTTTCATTTTGTGCATTAAAACTTATAGAATTAATACAGTATTTTAATAACTTAAAATAAAATTACGTCTGTAAAATGACGCAAATCAGCGAAATCGGCAAAATTTTGTGTACCTACGGCCTCTTAAGGGCTAACTATACTCCATCTGTATACATATAATAAAGCTCTAGACGAAGCGTTTCTGTACATTGCGAATATTGTTTTTTTCCCTTCTTCTAGGGCTCATCAATAGGATGAACCCTAATCGTATTACAATCTAGCCTTATAAATAGGCTAATAAGTAATTAAATTATAACCTAAACTATTAAATTGTCTTTATTAAGAATGTGTCCAATAGCACTTTTCTTATTGTCTCTACTAAGGCGAATACACTTCGTTCTTGTGTGTGTTTGGCACATTTGTACTTTACACTATTCACTAACACTGAACAATAACTCGAACGGTTTTGTTCTTTTTAGTCTTCTCACTATGTTAGTGTGATCGAGCAGCTGGATTGCCTCGACGATCACATGCTGATGAAGCCTCTTTTCGTGAGCTTCTGCAAATTTCTGGATCACTTTTTCGATGAACTCAACTTTTAGGTCACGATGTAGGTCATCATTTCGTATGTACCAAGGTGCATTTACAATTTCCCTTAGCACTTTATTCTGGAATCGTTGTATCTATACTTCTAGATACTAATATTATAAAGAGGAAAGATTTGTTTGTTTGTTTGTACCGAATAGGCTCCGAAACTACTGGACCGATTGTAACCATTTTTTCACCAGTAGAAAGTTAATTTATCAGGAAGTAACATAGGCTATAATTTATTTTCAAAAAATGTAGAGATCCTTAAGAAAATTGCAATAATGTAACCCAAAGTAGCAAAATTTTGCCTATAAAATTCACTATTTGGCGTACGCTGAGAAAACTATTGATGATACATAAAAAGTATATACTACATGATTAAAGTACTCATTATTACCTTCAAAAAAGTCCGCGAGGCAATATATCTGACTATCATAGTTAAGTCACAATAGCAGCTTTTGTGTTCTAAAATTTAATTAGATCGCCGGTAGAAACAAAAGTTGGTTACATTCGTATGGTAGTATTAATTCTTAATAAAATAAATAGTTTTATTATCAAGGGTATTTACGTAGCAGTAAAATACTTTTTAATTAATTCGAATCGGACATTTAATTTCGAAGATATCACGATTATAAAAATGCCATACGCGTTCCGTTCGACGACGCGCTGCCGCGCCGCGATTAATTCGAAACTCAGTATATTCTTGAGACCAAAACTGAAGAATAACGTGTATCAGGGTTTTTCGAAAATCTACCCGTAAGAGGGTGAAAAGGGGTAGTAAATTTTTCAGGGGAGGATTTTACTGCGGGGCTTGATTAACTCGAAAATTGGTAAAAATAATCTTTCAGTCAAGTTATGGAAAAATCCGAAACGATGTTTTAAATTCCACTCCTGTGGGCATGAAAACAGGGAATACAGGGAATACAGTTTTTAAGAACAGTCTTATTCATTTGGTTAATTAACTTGAAACTTGGCACATATTCTTGCCTAAGTAATAAAGTTTGTCATTAATAGTTTTTCATAACTACCCTGGAGGGAGGGTCAGAGAGGGAGGGGGAAGGGGAGGGGTGGGTGAGGGGGAGAGGTAGGGGATGGGTGGTGCGGAGGAGGATAGGGGCAGGGGTTGGTGAGGTGAGGAAGGGTAGGTGAGGGGTGACGGGGTGGTGAGGGTAGAGGGTGAAGGGGATGTGTTGGAGGGTGGGTGAGAGGGGGAGGGAGAGATTAGCGGGAAGGGGATGCGATGAACAAACGTGCTAATCTCTGGAACTAGTAGTCGGACTTTAAAAAATCTTTTTGCATTTTATAGCCCAAATCTAAAGGAAGGCTATAAGTATATTTAAAATCACTCTAGGACCTTTACGTGGCGAGCTAAAAGAAAAAAAAATCAGAAAGAACGCTAAGCGAAAACGAAGCAATAGCGCGGGCAGGCAATGAGATGCGCCGGGGTGGGTCGGGAGAATAAGAAATTTCACGCGGACGAAGTCGCGGGCAGCAGCTAGTTTACAATAAGATTAGACATTTAAACAAACCTTTTTTACAGCCCGTTCAACCGATTTTGACTTCTATTCCGTAGGCTTAAGGATGGCATTAAAGGCAAAAAAGTGGTTACAATACCAACTGTTTACTGCAGCTGCCATTTGTCATGCCACCAATGTATTAGAAGTCAAAATCGGTTGAACGGGCTGTAAAAAAGGTTTTTTATAAATGTCTAAATTTATTGCAAATGGAGTATAAGGCTAAGGCTTGCATCTTTCATAATAATACGTTTCATATTCTAGGCAAACCACTCTCTAAGGTGTGGCATGATTGGCAGACTAATGAGCCAAACAATGTTGTTAACGAGCGCTGTGTGCAAATGAACGAAGATGGCAAATTTAATGATGTCTCCTGTAGCTACTACGAGAGTGGGTTTTTTTGCAAGAAGACCCTTTCGTTAAGAGAGCAGAATCTGCAGAAGTTATGTATCACCAACAGCAGTAAGTTTTTAGCACTCCACAATTGCACATACTAGGTGTAACATAAATAACGCACAACCTCTTAAGAGGTCATTGTACACATCATTATGAACAATTTTTACTATGGGACCAAATCTGAAATCGAAAAAAAATCTGCTGTTCAGTACATTTTGACGAATTATGCGAACATAAATGTACTGAACAGCTGTAAACAAACTATGAGCACTCGGACCCCACGGCCCGAGGGTTTCAATCCCAAACGGCTCGAAAATATAATTACCGATAGGTTATTATACTTCCGCCGCTTGAGGTTTTCCGCAGCTGCAGCAGCAGTGCCAGCACAGCACGCCGAGCCAGGAAGATGGGATGGCGCAAGAGTATCGACACACGTTGCGTCCCACACTAAAGGTTGACCCACCTTGCATGGAACTAAAGACATGCCGTCCGGTCTCTTGCCTTCGTCACGTGCCAAGCCATTGGGTTCTAATACAGCTGGAACGCCGCCCTCGGTTCGTTTGTTGGTGCGACTGACATTAGCGCCACGCGTGCGGGCGTGAGCGCGTATGTAACTTATTTTTTCAAATAGAGCGCGTTGATTGGCTCAGAGATCTGATATTGGCGGTTTGGCGGGATTTATAGTGGAAGCTGGATGTTTTTAACAATGCCGTGTTAGATATCAAATGAAAGGGCTTAATTAGCACATATCAAAAATATATTTATATATTGTTAGCTATTGCTCACGGCTTTGCTAGCATGCACCCGATAATTGGGAATAATTTCCAAAATCACGCCTCATATGTGAGCCAAACATATTTTTTCTCCAAACCCTCCCCAAAATACATAATTATAAAATAATTATTCTTCTTTAAAAATGTAAAGTGGCTCTGCAAATACTTTATCACGAAAGGAGGTCAACAAAACCACATACAACTTTGCCCAAACTTGTGCCTCGAGGTGCACGTGCATCAAATCGTAGAGAAAAAATATAGGAATTCGAAAATACAATATTCTTTTACCAGCTTTCATAGCCTCGGTCCACAGCACTGAGAAATTAATCAGCAAAATCCCAACCTCCACACTGATTATTTTTGATGTGCCTTGTTTTTCCAAGGCTATGGACGCCTGGAAACTCGCTTGCCCGAATTCAGATCCACCCGACAAACTATCTTCCCAGAGACGGTGGGATGAGCCGCTCTGCAGAGTAGCACAAAACAATTTACTTGACACGTCTGCTACTACTGCGGAGCGTCGAACATAGGCACTTTGTTCGACGACACTATTTTTCGTCTCGCTGCTGCCCTACGACAAGGAGCTCCTACTTGTTCTCCTCATCGCTGTCACTGTGGCGAAGTTGTCAACAGGCTCGGACACCACGGCCTGTCTTGCAGCCGAAGTGCGGGTCGCTTAGCGCGGACCTTAATAAAGAAAAATAAAGAAAGAAAGAAAGAAAACACATTTATTTAGCACAGACTAAATTAAAGAGGCACAACAAAAAAGTAAAAAATAATAATAAAATTTAAAAAGCTACATTTGCGATGCAACAACAACAAAAAATAAAATAAAAAATACAATGCAGGAAAGTGTGCCTCACGGCTGTGCCAAAAAGGCCCAGTTCAGCAAAAAAATGCCAGACAACTAGTGCCTGACGCTGGTTTTCAACTGGACCGAAGTGTGAGGTGACGGACGTAAATCAGTTTTATACTGCAACGTGTGATGTATACTTACTTTAAATAAAAAAAAATAAGTTTGTGTCAAATAAACGTACATAAATAATGTGATATTGTGTCAGAACAAAAAACCTGTTTAAACGATGCCAGACTTCCGCGCAACAACAATCTCCGAGCCGAAGCATATGGGACAATGAGCCAGCAAGCCGAGTCGAGCGTTAGGATGAGCGAGAACAATCCCCAGCAACTGTATAGTTTAACAGCAGCTATTTAAATTCAATTTTCGTGCAACATTCACTGACAAAAAAAAAACTCTGATACATACATAAGTGGATAGGTACGTACATACATTATATAATTGAGACATTTAGTGTGACCAAATCCAACTTCTGTTGCTCTTCTATGAGGTACTGCCGTAAACGTCGTCTAAAAGCGCCTATCGTGTTAATTACTCTAATAGGTGGTGGCAGGTTATTCCATATTTTGGAAGCCGCATAACGAAAACTGCCTCTAAAAGCGGCTGTACCCTGAGACCGAGTCGTGAGTTGCTGCGAGCATTGCCTTCTCCCGCATTCCCGTCTACTCGCCACCCAACTTAACTTGTTGTATAGACAGTCCGGTTTCTGATATTTAACTACACCGAACAGAAGGCAAGCCAAATGCAGTTTGCGTCTGGACTTCATTTTTAGAGTAAAGTGCCTGTTCAGAAATGGTGTTACATGGCTTCTGCGAGGAATATTGTAACAAAACCGAGCACAGGCGTTTTGTACCCTTTGGATGAGGCGTTCTGTACGAGCTAGTAGGCGCGGGCCGTAAACCGTGTCACCGTAATTCAACCTAGACAGCACCAGGGTTTCTACTAGTTGTTCCCGTAGCCTTTCAGATAAATAAGGCCTCATATTGTACAGAACCTTTAGGCGATAAAAACAGTTCCTAACTGAGTCAGCTACGTGTTTCTCAAAACGAAGGTCTTTGTCCATAGTAACACCCAGATTCCGCGCTTCATACACTCGCTCAATAGGTTCACCCATAAGTTCCAAGTCAAAAAACACAGGTAGTCGAGCCAGCTGTCGTCTAGTGCCGACCACCATATATTTTGTTTTTGTTGGATTTAATGACAGGCAGTTCTCCTCCGACCAGGCAGCGATTCTCCTAAGATCGTCGTTTAGATCCTTAATGGCTACATCGTACTCGTCTGGTCCAAATGATATATAAAGTTGGACATCGTCGGCGTAAATATGAAACATCCATATCATATATATCATCATTAATGACATCATCCGACGAGCCCTTGTCACCGGGAGCCTGCAACACCGTCATTGCGTGCGCTCAAAGTTAACTAAAAATAACACAACCTGACAGTTCTCTGAACACAATGTTTCTTCGCGTCATTCGATCGATTCACCGCCAGGCGTGGACCGTACAGTGGAGGTCTGCCCGGCTTGGGCGGAGCACCGCCGTGTTCTCACGGAGGCGATCGGCGGCGGCGATCTCTCGCGTCCAAACCTGGTCCAGGCCATGGTGCGGAGCGAGAGTGCATGGGAGGCCGTCACCTCCTTCTGCGAAGCAGTAATGCTCGCGAAGGAGGAAGCGGAACGTGTGAGGGAGAGGCAACAGCCGCGCCCTCGCGCCCCTAGCCGCCGTAGGAGACGCCCTGGGCGGCGGGAATCGATCGCCGATTCCCGGCCACCGTAGGCGCGGGCTTGCGGACGACGAGTAATGGGCAGCTCGCCGTTCGGTAAGGACCAGGCCCGGGTCGACGGCGCGTTGTGTTCCACGCGCGCCTCAAAGAGATGTCAGCAGTGACGGGGTCAATTGGGCCTATGCCGCCGGGGTCGCGGGTAGTTCGAAAGAGATAGCGTGGCCCTGGCACGGGCAACTGAAGGAACATGGGTGGGTTTTAGTCAGTAAAAGTGTGACACGCCCTCCCGCTCTGCCCAGAGCGGGAGAAGTCATTTGATGATTTCCCATCCACAAAAAAAAAAAAAAGGCGTGGACCGTGTAGTGCCGTAATAAAGTGATAACGGCACAAACTTCGTCACAGCTGTTAAACAGTTGCTTGGTTGGTTTCAGTTCTTCGAAGCTAATACTGATGAGATTTCTTGCAACTTTACGACACGCAAAGTGACGTGGAAGCATAATGCCCCTCTGCTACGGCAGAGAATACGACACGCGTAGCTACGTCGACCCCCGAACAAGCTTACGCCGCAATTGCTGCCGCAAACAAACCAGCTGCGTCACGAACTAAGCAGCAGAAAGGGGGAAAACAGAACTGTCACTGTGAAACCCTTCCGAGGAAGCCGATACAGCACTGTCCAGCAAAGCAAGAGTGTGATGAGGATGGCTTCACTAAAGAAGCCTAGTTGTCGCAATCAAAACGGTACTGGACTGATACTACGACGTTGCTGTATGTGTCCCGACTGCATCACTCCACGAAGGTTGAGGAGATCGTGGAGTACATGAAGGTGAAGACCGACTGGACCTTGAGGGTCGAGAAGTTGGAGCCGCGTCACAACACCAACTTCAAGTCGTTTGTGGTGCGGGTTCCGACACACCATCTCGACAAGTTCCTAAAGGAAAAGTTTGGCTGAAGGGTGTAGTCTACCGACGTTTTCGCGGCAGGCTATGCGACACCGCGCAGCGTAACACGATGCCGTCGCCGTCGCTTCGTCGTGTGTCTTGGTTTATTTTATAAGTTATGTTTTATATTTTTGTTATGTTGTAATTTTTTGTATTTGTGTATTGTATTTTGTATGGGCCACAGTTGCCTGAAATAAACGAAGAAATTAAATTAAATAACCCACAGGCAGCTATTTTGGAGGCATATACCAGGCAGCAATCAAATCCGCAAAGACGCATCTGAAAAGAACTGTCGGGGAAAGAGCCCAACCTTAAAATCGATGAGCTTACCACCCTTTTTGCACGCGTCGAAGCAGTATCTTTAGATTTCAGTGAGTTCGAAGTGCTCACACCGGCGGCGCGGCGGCGCGCTTTCTGATTGGTAGAGATTTTCTACCGAGTACGACTTGACGAATTATCCTCGTTATCCTGGAAGCTGAATCGTTGGCAAGCCGTACAGCAGACGTCGCAGCAATTCTGGTGACTGGCGGAAAGACTACCTCCACACGCTCCAACAACGCCAGAAGTGGTTGGATGGTGGTCGCAATCTGAAAGAAGGAGATTTGGTACTCATGAATTCGGAGGCGCCTCCTTTTCGATGGGCATGGTCGAGTTATTAAAATATATCCGGGGCCTGATGGCAACGTACGCGTGGTTCGTCTTCGTATGAGTACCAAGAACACTGTCATTACTCGACCTGTAGTGCTATTCTGTAAATATCTCACCGTGAAAACATGAGTGAAGTGATCTTAAAGTGAGCTGTCAATACTGTCAACCCCCTAGCATCGGGTGGAATGACGGCTCACTTCACGCTCACTTCACCTGAGTTATCACGGTGAGATGTTTACAAAATAGCACTACTGTGCCTTGTGTGGGAGCTGAGTCCGCTCCCTTTGGAGCAGGAATCATCATAAATTTATTTGAATTTTAACTAAATTTCTGATTTGATTTCGATAAAAGTTGGCAATAAAGTACATTTATTATACAGTCTCTAAGATGGATGCTGAGAAAGGGGCATCGGCCAAGACTGCAAATCCGCCTCTGCTTCCAACGATACCTTTCTTGTCAAATTATAAAAGTAGTTTAGAAGTTATGAGGGAACAGATGAACATACATACATACAAACATATCGGTCAAAATCATAACACACACTGTACATTTGCACAGGAATAGGAAATAGGAGACATAAATAATGATTGTATACCTTGTTTTGTTTACTAACACCTTTTTAGTTTATTTTATTTTTATTATTTTTTTTTTGTGCACTAACAACCCTAGTAACACGGTCTTTGTAATATTTTATGCACTGTTGATGTTTTGGAACGAAGTTCCTTATCGCGCGTTGTGAAAGCGGGCTAGACGGAAAAAATTCTCACGAAAAGTTGTAACGACACTTTTTGCCTAGTAAGCTATTGTAAGCTGTGCGACGTCCGCATGTTTCTAAATTGTAAAAATTAGTTTAATTAATTATATAAATTATAAGTAATATTTATAAATATTTATAACTTAAAAAAAATAAAATTTTATTACAATTCCTTCACTAATTAATCGAAAGGAACTTCGTTCCATCCGGGTGTCCCTTGACACCTCTCAACTTTTTTTTTTATGGACTCTGTGGTCTGAAATAAAGATAAATTATTAATTATTATATCCCTCCTTTTTGCTTCGCCGTAGTCGGGTAAAAATTCACAATTTGAGCGAACAATATAGTCACATCCCCACAGAAATGATGATGATGCGAATGTTTTGCGGATATCAAAATTCATGCGGATGATCCGCAGTTGCGGTTGCGGATGCGGATATCCGCTCTCGACGGCGATGCGACGGCTGGACTGTAGTACTGCCGTGTGCCGTCCCTAGTCGGTGCCAGCGTGGTAATTCCGTACTCTATGGCTTGTCCAACACAAATGATACCAAACGCGATAAAAAAATTCTTTTTGTTTAAGTGAAAAATACCCTTTGCGCTCTTTCTGAACAGTGAACGAAACTGAACCGTCACCGTCACGCTCGGATCGGTAACGCTGAATCGGGTATGCTCGGCTCCAGTCTGTCGGTGACGCTGAATCGGGTATACTCGGCTCCAGTCTGTCGGTGACGCTGAATCGGGTATACTCGGCTCCAGTCTGTCGGTGACGCTGAATCGGGTATACTCGGCTCCAGTCTGTCGGTGATGCTGAATCGGGTATACTCGGCTCCAGTCTGTCGGTGACGCTGAATCGGGTATACTCGGCTCCAGTCTGTCGATGACGCTGAATCGGGTATACTCGGCTCCAGTATGTCGGTGACGCTGAATCGGGTATACTCGGCTCCAGTCTGTCGGTGACGCTGAATCGGGTATACTCGGCTCCAGTCTGTCGGTGACGCTGAATCGGGTATACTCGGCTCCAGTCTGTCGGTGACGCTGAATCGGGTATACTCGGCTCCAGTCTGTCGGTGATGCTGAATCGGGTATACTCGGCTCCAGTCTGTCGGTGACGCTGAATCGGGTATACTCGGCTCCAGTCTGTCGATGACGCTGAATCGGGTATACTCGGCTCCAGTCTGTCGGTGACGCTGAATAGGGTATACTCGGCTCCAGTGGGTCGGTGCTGCTGAATCGCGTAGATTCGGCGCTGTATCGAGTATACTCGGCTCCAGTCGTAAGTTTTCACGTCTATCATATGGTTGTATCCCTCTTTTTTAACGCGCATTTTTTTTTTCAGAGGTCAGCACTCTCAAAATGTTTGTGTTTTGGCCAAACGCAACCGTACCGTTTTACATAAATCCTGACCACTTCGGTAAGTACCTACTTGTTATCTTTGCCTTTACACACTATGGTCAGACTTTTAATTACAGTCTGATTTTTAATTCGACGGAATTCTGACATTTCAGAAGTGTTGCCATTAATAAAACGGAACCCATTTAAGCGAAATTTAAAAAAAAAATCTTTCTTGAATTTAAAGTTTCAATTACAAAATATAAACTTAAAAATTTACTGATAATTTTAAAATGGTAATAAGATTTTTTATTATCAAATTATTGAAGTTACAATAATTAGTAAAGTAAGTACCTAATTATTTTTCTTTCACAGGAATCCCTGTCCACTAATCCATGGGTAACCTTTTTTAGGAATACCTTTTCGTTTGTAAAATCTTCGCTTCTTGTAACTTCAGACAGACAACGATGATGATATTAGTGTTATTGATACCTAAATAAATATTTAAATTGAAAAAATATGTTCTATTACTCTTTTTTTCCATTTAGCCATATAAAAATAATATTTTAGTTACTGTGCAAGGAATGCACAGAACAAACACTATTTACATTGTCATATAGTTTACTTGATCTCATTTTCTTTCATATTTTTTGTTATTTTATATCCAAAAAATTCTAGTCATAAAATAACTTATAAAAAGAACGTGACAGAAAAGGTTTATGATACCTGAAGTGTCAAAAAATTATAGCTGTCAGAATTCCGTGGAATTAAAAATCAAACTGTAGCTGCAGTAAAATGACATTTCTGTTGTCATTTCGCTATCAAATGGGAACATTTTTTTAACGAAATAATAGTTAAGAAGTGTCATTTTACTGCAGCTTATTAAAAGTCCGAGCATAGTACCTAGGTATTATTATATTACCGACTGTACCTACGGTCATCTAATAACCAGCCAAGTGCGTGTCGGACCACGCACAATGAAGAATCATCTCTGTCACACATACATGTGACAGTCATAATATCGTGTTACCCAGTACTTAACTGGGTTGTGAACGTCAGATAGGCCGTCGCTCGTACAGGTAGGTATTCAGGGCGACCCCAACGAAGTTGAGAAAAGGCTAGGCAGTTGATGATTCGTGTCTGGTGATGATGTTCTGTAATTCGATGAGCCAAATTAAACTAAAAAAGAGACTGTGGCCTTTGAGTTTGTTCCAGCCTTTCTTCTCAGGGTACCTAGTCGGATAGGAAACACAGACCTCATCTAGTTTTAAAAATATTATTAGCCGCGTCCAGACTAGCGTTGCCGGAGAGTAATATTCCGAAGTATTCCCATCGTATTATTCGCGGAAGCATTCGGAAGTTTTGAGTAGTATTCGCAATTATTCGCCGAGCTAAGTACATGTTCGTTCAGTCACGCATAGAGAACTTATCTATTAAAGTTTGATATTCATCGCTAGATGGCGTTAATGCCAGACTATGTTACTACGCGTTCATTCATAAATCTGAGTACTATTCGATTTGAAAACTTCTGAATACTTCCGAATATTTCTTTTCATCTACTTACTTACTTATCTTTTTGTACTTACGTAATAAGTTTTTGTATGCGGTTTAGGTGTGAAAGTGATAGAAAGGTAAATACATAGGCAGATTACTGAGTTTATAAAATAGTTTTTTTTTTCTTTTGCTTATATCTCTAAAACGGTGTGTCCTATCGCAAAAATAATGAAAATTTGGCCCCCTTTAGAAAATCTATAAACCCCTAAACCTCAACATGTAGGTACCAAAAAAAAAAAATAAGATTTATGAATGAACGCACTACGCGTTCATTCATAAATCTGAGTATTATTCGATTTGAAAACTTCCGAATATTTCTTTTCATCTACTTAGATAAGTACTTACGTAATAAGTTTTTACTAGTAGTATTCCTTCAAATCGAAGTATTCTTTTGTATTATTGCGAATACTTCCGAAGTTTTGCAACGCTAGACTCCAGACCGACCGAGCACGGCTCGCGAGCCAATGCGGTCGAGCCACGCTCACCCGAGGCAGCCCGAGCCACGTCCACACCAGACGAGGACACGGCCATGGACGTGTAAAAGAGTTAGTCTATATCTACTTACATAAATAAATATCATTTATCGTAAATAAGGGACTGCTTTTTTTTCAGACGAAGAGCTACAAACGGCCATACTGAAATCACTAGACACGTTTGCTGTCAAGACTTGTATTAAGTTCATACCGGTAATTGTGGCTCCAAGTGAGGATCAGCATGTGATGACGTTTATCAACCCTAAGGGCCTCAGGAGATGCAAAATTGAGATGCAGGGACACTCGAATTATAATCCTCATGTAAGTTTTTTCCGCCACTGCTTCTGCCTGGCTGTTTTTTCTCCAACATTCATTAGGTATTTGAATTAAGGATCGCAGGGTGGTGACCTCAAATGGAAAAAACGGAACCCTTATAGGATCACTCCGTTGTCCGTCTGTCTGTCTGCCTGTCAGGTTGAAATTAATATTAAAATACGAAGTCTATGGTCCCTTGGAGCTTTAAAAAAATCAAGCTTCTAAGTCAAGGCCATCTATGCGACATATTTTGATACTCGCAAGTAAATAAACCTATAGGGTACTTACCGTTGACCTTAAATCATGAAATTTGGCAAGAAGCAAGGTCTCCCAGCACTAGTAATGGAAAAAGTCCGAAAATTGTTAATTTATAATTTTATTACGTAATTTTTTTTTGTGATTTTTGGGATAAATTCTTTTCAACTACGGAACCCTTCATTGTGTGTGGTTTGACACGCACTTGGTCGGTTTTTATGTAATCAATATAAGTATGTAAATAAAGTCCGCGAGGTCTAAGCTGAGCTTTGCATTTGTGTGAGTGCACACACATAGTGTAGGTGTGACGTCCGGCCTAGAGCGCGACGCGTCCTTTGCTTGGTTTAAAACCGGTTTATACTGCTTTTGGGGCTGGGGAGGGGAGGGGGAAGCAGTGAAAGGGGTGTGAGGGGGAGGTAGGGGGAATGGGTGCGGTGAGGGGGCGGTAAGAGGTGGGTGAGAAGAGAGTTAGAGGAGGAGGGTTGAGAGGTGGGGTGAGAGGGGGGGAAGCGCCTTTACACCTTAAATTTTGTATAGCAATGATTCATTGAAGAAACCTTACAGAAATGACCCAAAAATAGAAAGTCGGAACGGCACAAAAAACGGGAGTAAACTCCAGTCGTCGCCAGAGCTGAAACACACTTTTTAAAAAAAAATCAAACTGGGTTTCACTTTGCAAGTTTATTGTACGCAGAGCGAGCTTCCAGTTAACCACTATGTCCGACAGATGGCGTTGAGCAATAGTCGTCATTTTCTGAATCGCGGTGTTAAGATTTTCCGCAGACGAGTGACACTTTTTCAGTCATTAAATTAAAAAATTTGCATTATAAAACTATCGGAAATATAGTAGTTTCGTAGATGCTGTCCTGGAATTCTGGTCTCTGGACCTGGGTCTAGGAATATTTGGTTCTGGATTTCTCTCAAGAGGTCGAGATTATTTGAGGCATCTTTATAACCGACTTCAAAAAGGAAGAAGTTTTCAATTCGTCTGTTTTTAGCGTTCCGTGGCCATATAGTACATAGAAAGGGAACTCTTATCATTTCGTCATGTCCGTCCGTATGTCACACACCCAATGTTTGAAAGAATTTTCTCCAGAGATGGATTGAACTCCTCAATAAAGTCCAGTAGATATACGTACTGTGATTTGGGTATTGTACAGAAATCAAAGAAAATTACTGGGTAGTTACTATCCGTGGTCAACTAATTATGGACTGCGATCGTTTTTAAAAGTTTTGCCTTCATAAACATGGATGTTCACCTAACAAAACGACAGTTTGATCCGCAGTCCAAACCGCACAGATCCTCCATCCGCCGTTTGTAACGCAGTTTACAGATCTCTGATCCAAACTGTATGTGTAAACCCTGCTATTCGTTCGCTCCGAAACGACAGTTTGGACGGCTTACCCCTTCGAAAGATAAGTCTTTCGAAGGGGTAAGCCGTTTATGAGGTTACCATGTGTAACTCCTTGAATGGGTTTTAGCCTTGAAACCCAGTAAAAAGGTTACCCCTTCATTAAGATAACCTATATATAAGGGTTACAAGACCCTTACAAACGGGTAACCATATTAGCAATTTGCAACGTATGCTCATCATCGAGAGATCATATTACATTGCTCCGAGACGGAATGTTATGCTGTTATCGTTTAAAGAGAGTTGAAGCTTAACCCTTTTGAACGGCTCAATTGAAGCCTACATCTTATGGGTTTTTGTTTGTACGTGTAAACCCCGCTATTGGTGCCGATTCTCTTGTCACAAATGCCTCTAAAACTAGACTAAAAATCACTAAAATTTAGTTTATTCCTGTCAAGCGACAATTTCCCATTCTGAACTGGACTAAAGTGACACAACTTAACTATATTTTAGTTTGACAGGACTAAGATTGTACGGAGTTATTAATTTAGTGAAAATGGCAATTTTGCTATTCTGAATTTCACTGGTTTCACCTAAAATTTTAATTGTAATTAAACTAAATCAGACTATTTTTAATCGCGATTAAAAAGGTGTAGAATAAAATTAGTTATCATGAACCAGAATTCACACCAACACCTTGAATTTAAGTGCAAAAACAGTACTGTATTTTTTTTTTATTTTGCTTTTATCTCGAAAACGGTGTGTCCTATCGCAAAAATAATGAAAATTTGGCCCCCCTTTATAAAACACTTAAACCCCTAAACCTCAACATATAGGTACAAAAAAAAAATCCATAAAAAACACGTTGAGCTACCCCCTCCCTGCTCGTTGAACAAAATATGACTAGCCTTGTCACTTTTCATAGTGATTTGATTTCGTTAGTTCCAATTAAAGCCACCGGGTCATATTATACTACGGGCACTATACCACGCGGAGTCACGATTGTCAAACTCGATTATAGTTGTGTCAAAATTGTTTTTTAATTTAGAGGTTTTTTTTTTGCAGAATAGCTCTAAGATTCTCATAGCCAAAACTAAGGAATTTTAGTGATAGTTTAGAAGTTTAGTTCGGTGTACAAGAGAATCGGCACCATTATAAACCGCAGTAACTGCAGGGCTGTGGTAGAGAACTCCATGTAGCGCTTTCCACCAGGCAAGTTCGGAAGATTCTTCATTTTCATTGGAGGAGTGATACCTACACCTTGTCTAAGCGACACATTATTGTTTTCCAACATGCACGCGAACGAAGTCGCGGGCACAGCTAGTACCTACATAAATCACACACACCATCACATCATCATCGGACACTCGATACCCTACGGGTGCAGTATAATAATGCTTCCAGGATGTTGTTGGGGCTGCCGAGATGCTGTAGTGCATCTGGCATGTTTATGGAGGCTCATATTGATGGTTTTCATGCCATCATGAGAAAGAGAGCGGCCTCCATATTGCACCGTATCAGAGCAAGCTCCAACAGCATTCTGAAAACAATAGCGGACCGGTTAGACGGTCCTTTTCATAGGCACTGGGTCGGACTCCATGTGTCTAAAATTTGTATATAATTTTAATGTGTTTTTATTTTGTGTTATACTAACATAGATTTTAAGTACTCACTAACACAATTATGGATGTTTTGTCTGAAATAAAGTTATTACTGACTGACTAACTCATCAACGCCCAGCCCTTGAACCTAGAAAAGAAAGCTGAAATTTTGCACAGAGGTTCCCTTTATAATGTAGACAAGGAATAAGGAAGGAATTCCCGGTAGTACGTTCCCGTGGGATATTTTCCGACATCCACGCGGGCGAAGCCGCTGGTAAAAGCTAGTTTGATTATAACATAGCATTACGCCTGTAGGTACTCCCCGAAGGGTTGGGCAGAGGTGTACGTACAGTACACCGACATTTCGCCAGTTATGTTAAGTCCCATGTAATAGGTGTGCAGCTTTGATTATATATGTGCAGGTTCAGAATGTCCGATTTCCAACGGTTTCAATATTTTCATCTCTCAAAATATCTGTTTCTCAAAATGTCCAATTCTCAAAATGTCCAATTCTCAAAATGTCAATCAATCTGCCTAGCCATTTCCCAACTATGTTGGGGTCGGCTTCCAGTCTAACCGGATGCAGCTGAATACCTGTATTTTACATGGAGCGACTGCCTATCTGACCTCCACAACCCAGTAATTGGGTAATGTGATACCCCTTGGTAAGACTGGTTGTCAGACTTTCGGGCTTCTGACGACCCGTAACGACTGTCAAAGATCCACGAATGACAGCCGGGACCAACGGCTTAACGTGCTTTCCGAGACACGGAGGAGTCTCGGTATGTAAAGATGGTCACCCATCCACTGACCAACCCCGGCAAGCGTAGCTTAACCTGGTGGATCGACCCGTGCGGCTGTTGTTACTTAGCCACGAGCTCAAGTCTCAAAATGTCCAATCTATTTGGATGTCTATCCATGATCCAAAATGGATGATGTCCTTTACCACATTAATCAAAGATACATTTAGAGAATTGGAAATTTTGAGAAATGGACATTCTAAACATGAACCAAAAATAACACTGCCCAAACTAGGTATCGAACCCAGGACCTCGCGCTCAGGTGTAGCGCTTGCGACGTTGAAGTAACTAAGTGTTAAGGCGAAAGCGCCAGGGTAGCCCGCGAAATTCAAAATTTCTTACGTTTTTTGCAATTTGCAAGTCAGTATCAGGTTTTATGTTGATCAAAATGTGATTCGCGACCGTAACAAGTATGTATTTACAGAATTATAATCATTAAAGTCATCAATACAACTCTTTAAGACCAGGTAATCCTGTTGGATGACTATTTCATGAAATCTTGACATTTGAGGATTGTACTAACTTAAGGAGTTGTATTACTGATTCTAATGATTATAATTCTGTAAATACATATTTGTTACGGTAGCGAATCATACTTTAATCAACAACCTAAGACTGACTTACAAATTGGAAAAAACTTGAAAAAAAAAAAATTGAATTTCGCGGGCTGTCCTGGCGCTTCCCCCCTTTGAAAGTCTCATGTTTTCTCACCACAGTTAATTGTACTGGGATACAAGTGTATCAACACGCCACAGCTCGACATGATCATCATGAGGGCTCTCGGCTTGCCTTTCGAACATAATCGGATGAGCAGGGACCTCTATATCGATGTTTTGATCGAGAACATTGAACCAAGTAAGTTTAGTCACACTTAACATTAGAAAAACACACAGCACATAATCACCCTACTATAATATTCTCACTACTGGGACACAGGCGTCCTCTCGGTGAGAGGCAGTGGGCTGTAATCCACCACGCGGGTCCAGTGCGGGTTGGTAGATGTCACATGTCTTCGAATTTTTGGTTCTAGGACATGCCGGTTTCCTCACGATGCTTTCCTTGACCGTTTTCAGAGCAGTGGTGATGAAATTATTTAGGTACAAGCGCCTGCCTGGGTTCGAACGCACGACCTAGAAACTCGTAAGTTAGGGCCGTTACCACTGCGGCGGGAATCGATTGCCGATTCCCGGCCACCGTAGGCGCGGGCTTGCGGACGACGAGTAATGGGCAGCTCGCCGTCCGGTAAGGAACAGGCCTGGGTCGACGGCGCGTTGTGTTCCACGCGCGCCTCAAAGATATGTCAGCAGTGACGGGGTCAATTGGGCCGATGCCGCCGGGGTCGCGGGTAGTTCGAAAGAGATACCGTGGCCCTGGCACGGGCAACTGAAGGAACACGGGTGGGTTTTAGTCAGTAAAAGTCTGACACGCCCTCCCGCTCTGCCCGGAGCGGGAGAAGTCATTTGATGATTTCCCATCCACAAAAAAAAAAAAAGGGCCGTTACTACTGGGCCACCACTGCTCTCCATATAGATAAGCACTAGGACGGAATTAGAACAGAAACCCTCGGGTCACCCAGATCTCTTCCAGATGTTCTGAACAGACTAAGAGACCTAATTTGTTTCTGGAGGGTGTTGGGCTGTTTGGAATGACCACGGACGGCCGTCATGGCTCACGATGGTCCACTTGAAGGACTAAGTGCGGAAACCAATCGCAGTAACATAGAACATACTGACCATAGCATTAGAGTCATGCTAGGGCATGCTATCCGAACCCAATTGAAACTATTTTTTTTATAAACATAAAAAAAAAATAGTTTCAGTTGGGTTCACTACCCTACAAAACAAACAAACAAACGCCTACCCAAAACACTAAAACTATTAACAAAAAAAAAAAAAACTTCTAATAGGCTAGTCAACAAGATCTATGTTCTATGTTCTATGTTCTATGTTATAGGATTTGGTTTCCGCACTTAGTCCTTCATGTGGACCATTGTGCGTGGGCCATGGCGGCCGTCGGGGGTTTATTCCAACCAGCCCACCTCCCTCCAGAATTTAATCAAATCTCCGGGTTTGTTAAGAACATCTGTGAAAGATCGGGATATTCCGAGAGTTTCTGTTCTAATCTGGGTGACGCCTGTGCATTCAAAAAGCACATGCGCAACGGTTTCCTCAGCCTCCATGCAGGCCCTGCACAGAGGACTGTCCGTTATTCCTATTGTGTGGAAGTGTTTGTTTAGTGAGCAGTGTCCAGTGATGGTCCCCGTCACCAGGCGCAGCCCGTTCCTGTCCAGACGTAATAATCGCCTGGTAAGCGTGCCATCCAGGGACGGGATGGCCTCCCTGGACTGCCTGCAACCTGCTGTCGAGGACCACCAACTCTCCGCTTGTGTATGGGTGAACTCCTGTAGCCACCTGCGTAACTGGTTGAAGGGAATGGGTACGATCGGCTCAGATCCACAGACAGACATGCTGGATGCTCTCCTAGCAAGTTCATCCGCTGCGTCATTACCAAGTGATCCGCTATGTCCTTTAATCCATTGCAGTGTCACTGTGTTGCGGTTAGTTACCGCTACTCGTTCGAGTGCATCGTGACATTCTAGTATTAGTCTCGAGGTAAAGTACTTTTTCTGTAGGGATTGGAGCACTGAGGCACTGTCTGAGAGTATTCGTATATAGGTATCCGTAACTCTCCTGGCTTCTATGGCGTAACAGGCTTGTATGATGCCCACACACTCCGCCTGGTAGACAGTGTTGAATACTCCAAGCGGACTGGATATGTTAATGTTAAGGTCGTGTGAGAAGACTCCGACCCCGGTTCCGGAGTCGGTCTTTGATCCATCGGTGTATACTCTCAACTCTTGCGTGCCTGAGTAATCACACCGTTCTTCCGTGAGTATTATGTTATAATGCTTCTGAAAGCAGTGTTGTTTCGGGGCTTTATCGCATGGTGATGCCATCATTGGTTGTCGCCTGATCGCATCCTCCTTTATGCGTATGTGCTTAACTCTAGAGTCCTTGCTCAGTGTTCCCGCTAAACTGAGTCTAAAGGCGGCTAGGGCCGCCTCTTCACGCACGATGAGGTGTAGTGGCGGCAGTCCAAGCATTGCCTGTAGAGCAGCAGTGGGTGTAGTTCTCATGCAGCCAGTTATTGCTACACAAGCGAACCGTTGCAGTTTCTCAAGATCCTTTCGGGCTGTACTCAGGTCTGTCCTGGGCCACCAGACCAGTGAGCCATATGTGATAATTGGTCGGATTACTGTGGTGTATAGCCAGTAGGTGACCTTGGGGCTAATCCCCCAATTCCTGCCGAGCAGTCGTTTGCACTGCCACAGGGATATACTGGCTTTTGTGATGATGTAGTTGGTATGTTTCGCCCAATTCAGTTGTTTGTCCAAAAAGATGCCCAGGTATTTGGTTTCAGTTGATAGGCTTAGGGTAGTTCCAAAGAAACGCGGTAGTTGTAATGTAGTCAGCTTCCTCTTTTTTGTAAAGAGAATCAGCTCGGTTTTTGTAGGGTTCACCGATAGTTGGTGTTTGTTGCACCAGTCTTCTACTATTTTCAAAGCTTGGCGCATGAGATTACATAGGGTATTTTCATGGGTGCCATTTATTACTATGGTTATGTCGTCAGCATAGCCCACAGTAAAGTATCCTTTGTCATTGAGGGTTTTGATGAGGCTGTCTACTACCAGGTTCCATAGTAGCGGAGAGAGGACGCCACCTTGCGGGCAGCCCTTTGCCACGATGGCCCTTGTAGTGTCGTTCACCGTCACTTGCACAGCTCTTATTTTGAGCATGTTGGTGATCCAGCCTCTCAGTGTTGAATCTATGCCATGTCTGTCGAGTGCCATGTTGATACTGTTGAACATGGTTTTGTCAAAGGCGCCTTCTATATCAATGAAGGCGGCCAGTGATGAGCACTTGTAGTCCACCGCGCATTCAATTTTGGAAACTACACTGTGTAGTGCTGATTCCGTTGATCTGCCAGTGGAGTAGGCATGCTGTTGTTTATGTAGAGGTTTTACCCGAAGAGGTCCGTCACGGATGTGTCTATCACAGAGTCTCTCAAGGGTTTTCAGTAGAAATGATGTGAGGCTTATAGGCCTGTAAGCCTTGGGTTGTGTATAATCTGGTTTTCCAGGTTTGGGTATGAAAATGACTTTCACTTCCCGCCACGCAAGAGGTATATATCTGAGTGCTAAGCAGGCTTGATAAATCTCCACCAGCCATGGTGTCAAAAGATCCGCCCCCCACTGCAGCAGGGCTGGAAATATGTCATCCAGCCCTGCGGACTTATATGGCTGAAAGGAGTCTATAGCCCACTTTATTCGGTCTTTTGTTACTATGTTGTGTGCTCTCGACCAGTCCTGCTCCGTTGGGGTCCATCCTGGTTCAGCCTCCCACGTCCTGTCCTCTAAGAGTCTACAGTCTGGAAAGTGAGTCTCAAGAAGGACCTTACTGGTTTCTTGGTCGGTCAGTGTATATGAGTTGTCTGGTTTTTTCAGTGCGCCAAGAGTTCGGTCCTGATCGGTTGACAGGATCTTCCTTACTCTTGCAGCTTCATTGTTTGTCTCGATGGATTCACAGAATTTCCGCCAAGCGGCTCTCCTGGCAGTTCTAATCTGCTTTTTATATGTGTACTGGGTCTCTTTGTATATCTCCCAGTCATCCTGGAGTCTAGTGTTTTTAGCTCTATTAAATTGCTTACGCAATGTATCTCTGAGTTTACCTAGTTCAGCATTCCACCAGGGGTTCCTCTCACTCTTAGTTTGTGGCGCCCTTAGTTTGCAGCATGCATGGTATGCTTCAATTAGGTATTCTGATAATTTAGTCACGGTGTATTCCAATTGTGCCTGATCTCTTATGTTTATCATTGAAAGGTGCCTATCTAGTAGTGAAGCTAGAAGACGTTTATACCCGGGGACGTTGGTGCGCCGCGGGTTTCGCCTCGGTGCGAATTTCCTTGTATTCGTTGATAGTGTGAAGCGGATTCTTCTATGATCAGAGCAAGAAGGCTCATCCGACACGTGCCAGTTTGTGATGAGATTAGTCGCGTTTTCAGTAGCAAGTGTTAAGTCTATAATTGTTTGACCCCGGACTGTTACCCAAGTGGGTTCTGTGCCACGGTTAACAATGTTAAGGTTAGTAGTGAATAAATAAGTGGATAGTACCTCTCCTCTAGGGTTCGGTGCCTCGCTACCCCAGAGCGGGTGGTGGGCGTTCGAGTCGGTGCAGATGATCAGGTCCAGTTTGGCGCGCTCACAGTGTTGCACCAGGTCCGCCATTTCCTTCGGTGGGCAGTCTGCACCCTCGCCTGGCATGTACACCGAGGCTAGCACAACATCTGGAACGCTACCTTCCGTATGGAGCCTGACGGCTGTCAGATCTCTGGAACAGAATTGAGTGAGTGGTGTGATGGGAATTTCTTTGGGTACGTAGGCGCAGGTTCTTGGTTTGTCCGCGCCGTGTGTGTTAAGAATTAGCTTACCTCCGATATTACCGAGGCCGCATATTCTGTTGTTCCTGATCCACGGCTCCTGGATCAGTGCGATTGTTTGGGGTTTTTCCTCCAGTGCCCTGCGTAGGCTAGCCGTTGCAGTCTGGCTATGTTGGAGGTTGGTCTGGATAATGCTTACAGGCGATGACGGTGGCGGAGTGGGGCTAGTCGGAGATGGATCCATCGAATGGCCTATCCCCCACGTCCACTCCGTGCTGATCCTCAAGGCCCACATCCGGCGACGAGACCAGCAGGTTCTCGTTCCACGCAGGTGATGAGGGCGGTAAGCTGTCAACGTCTTCATCGGCCATTGCCGCTCGGGCCATGTCCTCCTCGAGTTTGGCAATGTCCATGTCTATCGTCTGTGTCGGTGTCGGTTGGGTCGTCTTACCATCCGTGCTGTCAGTCTGAGTCACAGGGGGTTGGGTCGTGGGCCAGAAGCGAACATATATCGACCCAAGCAGGTAAGATATACGTCGCTCCCGTCCCCGGACCTTCTCAGCTTCCTCCGGTGGCATACCTATGGTCAAGTACGTCCCATAGTTATCTCCACCGACGGTAGTTGCCCTGTACAGTGACCACCTGGCGATGTTAAACCAAATGTTCTGACGAATCAGAAGATTGTGGAGCCTGGCCACGTCACCCCTGTATCGGGGGACGAAAAGCGAGGCTCGGACACGGGTGGGCACGTCGGACTGTTTCAGTACCGTTAAAGTCTGGTCAGTGTCTGGTAGTCTTATTCCGGGTACATGTTGGGTCAACCAAGTCAGGGCATTGTCGTCCTCGCACCACATCTGCACAGTGCCTTCCGCTACCCGTGGGTATCCGCGGAAGGCCGGGAGCTGTGACGACGAGTCCGTGTCTACGCTAAGTAATAGTTCTTCCAGGCTTGTCTTTATGAAGTCGGCCTCTCCTTTTGTCAGGTCTCTGGAAGGGGCAGGGAAGCAGATCGCTACAGCCAGCCGCGCAGGAATATCCTTCGTGGCTCGCGCATAGGTTCTCTTCTCCCCCTGAGCAGAGTGGACCCTCACCCGTTTGGCGTCCCCCTGAAGCGTACTTGGTGACGCCGTATCGTCAGGGCGCTCCCTCTTCGCCGGCCCTGTGCCGCTTGGTCCAGGCTGCGGTTCGGAGGTGCCTGGCAAGGTGTCTTTTGCCAGCGACTCCCGGCGTGAGGCTCCAGCTCGCTTACCCCGGTTCCTCCTAGGTCGAGGCCCGTCGTGAGCTCTGTCTGTGTCGTGGGGTCGTCTGGCGTCCCCAGCAGACTCTAAGGCAAGTGGAGGTTTTTCGCGCTGGGTTGCCCCTTCGCGTACTTGCCCCCGCTCGCATGGCTCCGCGTCCGGCCGCTTTTCGCGCTGGGTTTCCCCTTCGCGTACTTGCGGCTGGTCGCGTACCATCTCTTCGGCGTCCGATCGCACTTCGCGCTGGCTAATGCCTTCGCGGGTTTTGCGCTCTCGGTCGCCTACTTCCCTCTCCCGGGCCAAGATTTTTCCGCGCTTTCTGCTGCGTACTCTGTCAACGTCAACCGGGAGAGTGGTAGAGCTGCCAGGTCCGATATCCTTCCCCGTCTCGCTCCGTCTGTCTTGGTCATCATCAGGGTAGGTGATGCTCTTCCGCACAATACTCTGTTGCCAGATATTCATGGGAGGCATGCACTGGGTAGTGGGTGTTGGCGCGTGGGACACAGCCGGGGATGAATTATTAGGCGCGTTCGTCGCAGCCGGTGTTGGGTCTATGGGCGCGTGTGTCGCAGCCTGTGTAATGGGCGCTGAATCAGCAGCCTGCCGCGGAGAGCGCGGCCCCAAAGAGCAGTTAGGTGCCCCCCCCAGATTACGTTGGGGGCTGACCGCCGGAGCGGTGTGGGATTCCCCGGCTTGGCCGGGACCCACCTGGGTAATTAACTTGCCTTGCTGCTTCATTTTTTTTTGGTGAGGGGTGGGCTTTTTTTGGGGATCGAGGTTGCCCCTCCTCTAGGACCGATGGGATATAAGGATAGGAGGGAAGGCATTGACTGGACAGAGGATGCAGGTTTGGGGGTCACCCTAGGCCTGGGATTTGGCCTAGGGATTTTGGAGTCGACGGGATGTGTGGATAAGGAGGGATAGGTGGCTAGGACATAGGAACATAGGAAAGGGGGTATATGGGTTACCCTAAGCCTGGGATTTAGCTTCGGGAACTTCTCTTGTCCGGGATCTTCTAAAAGATGCTCCGGGCACGGGACTCGACTTAACAGTCAGTCCCGCACCCGAAGTTGGGCTATCCGCAACCTGCCCACCCGCTCGGTTGCAGGAGAAGAAGTGCCTGGCAGTTCGGGATGCTCCACCACGGATGTACGTATACATTCGCGTTGGAGCGACCCAGACTCCCCCGAGGTCAACAAGATCAAAAACGTGTTAATTCTTGATTACGCCACAGATTAATACAGACGGGACACTCCGCAAAATCATTTAATCCGCAAATAAAAAGCGACTCTTGTTAAGACACAATAAAGTGCAATTCAGGTCGGACAACGCTTCATTACCTACCGTTATATTCACTTATAAGTTGCCTCTCTTTCTATCGCGTAACTCTTATACCTTCTGACTCGTTAGGGTTGTCTTCTTTTACGACGCGGCGCGTGAGTGAGTATCGAACTAACGTGCGAGCCGGCCGGTGCGCAGCAGCCCTCACTGAATTGACCCAGTGAGATGAGCCCGCCGCGTACTTGTAGCTTCATACCTAAACTGCGGAGTGTCCCATCTGTATTAATCTATGATTAAGCTCCTAAAAATATGAGCGACAGCTCATTCGATTTGGAATGACGTCTAGAAAAATCTATCTCGAGGATGTATTAGCACATAAGAAATTGCATTAACAAATTAAGATGAAAAAAGGTGGCATTTCGTTTTTAATTAATAACTCATTAACTATCAATATTTAAGAAAGAACAATGGCAGCTTACATTAAATTAACCGAGATTAAATACCTGCGCCTTTAAATGAACAATTTCTTGTTTAATTCGGCGTCAACTTCTGAATTAGTTTGTGCAAGAATTTTTGTCCGAGAAATAATAGAATAGAATAGAATACTCTTTATTATGCACACCATTTAAATTACTGGTTACAATTTTACAATGTTGAAATTTTACATACGAGTGACACAATGGGCGGTCTTATCGCTAATAGAAATTCAGTCATGAATGAACTTTTGTAGGTTATGTTTCTGCTAATTCCAATTCCAGGAAGTAAAAGGGCAATATTGCATTAGTATTTTCCCTTACCCAGTTATTTCAGAATGCAATGTTTTTACACTACAATATTTTTACCTCCCTGCAAGGAACACTTCCACTAAGAAATAAACATGATTGTTAATTCATTTACTCCGTTTTATTACAATAACAAACTAAAACTGATTATAATACAATAATGCTGTACTTTACCTACTTACTGTCACTTGGCAGAATAAATACAAAATGGCAACACTAAACGTCAATGAAAAAATAAAATAACTTTTCATTTAAAATATTATTTTTATCCAGACTTAACTAGTTAGGCAGAGGTGTACCTACCTAGCTACAAAAAAAAACCAAAAAAATAATTCTAAACTAAAATTACAAAAAAAATCTTTTGTATAATTATTTTAATGCCTAATATTTTTCTTCCATCAGGTTACTTACCACTGTTCACAAAAGAATGTATCCTTCCGGAAGCGCTACGTAAGATACCGTACGACGCAAACAGTGTGATGCACTTTGGTGAACGAGATTACAGCAAGAATGGGCATAAAACTATCAGATTTAAGGTAAAATACGTTGTAGACAATATCTTTACATATACAGCCTACATAAACTTACGCCTTCTTCCTATGGGTGTAGGCAGTGGCGGATTTGCCAGGCCCAGTAGGCACGGGCCTAGGGCGGCCAGATATTAGGGGGGGCCAATCTGCAAAAAAACTCGCTGATGATAACAAGAAATAACTGAAAGTAAGTACCTAAATATTCTAAAGGCTCGCGCACATTATGGCGGGCCGCACTGCACCGCATCGTATAATAATAATCTTCCTAAATCACTTTCGTACATCTAAATTTACAGGGTTACTGGTTATTGACGAGTATCCTCGTAAGGAGTCACTGTACTTCATTATGAACAACTTTTACTATGGGACCAAACCTGAAATCGCGAAAAAAAAATCAGTAACTAACTATCAGAAAATTTCTGAATCGATTTCGATAAAAGTTGGCAATAAAGTAAATTCATTATACAGGATGGGTCAAAAATCGTGGATCAAACGAAATATGGCGATATTTGGGGTTATTTGCAGTAAAAAAAAAAATTGGTTAAAATAATTAAAAAAGATAAGTAGGTAACAATAAAAAGATATCGAAAAAAGTGGCAATACTCATTAATCATAGTACTAACTATCATAAAAAAAACTTTTGTAGTGATGATAATTATAGAAGCAACTAAGTATTTAAACACCGTTTATTGTTTTAAAATAGGTACCCATTTTTAACCGACGAAAAAAAAGGAGGAGGTTCTCAATTCAACACGTATTTTTTTTTTTTATGTATGACCACGCATAACTTTTTACAGAGTCGTCCGATTTGTAAATTTTTTATTTTATTCGAGAGGGTATACCTCAAAGTTGGTCCCATATAAAATTTATTAACTTTGCATGGGTGGTTTTTGAGTTAGCTCCCCCACATTTTTAAGGATGATGTTCTAGTTTCTTTTGCAGGTATTAGAATTTGTGTGGGGTAGGTACCACAGCTAAAAGTGAAAAATAAAATCTTTTTTACAAAAAAATACAACCGACTTTCAAAAACCACACTACAAAGTGAAAAATAACTTTAATTTCGGAAGTCGGTGGCAAAAAACGAGAAAACTTTTTTACAAAGAAATACAACCGACTTCCAAAAACTACAAAGTGAAAAATAACTTTAATTTCGGAAGTCGGTGTCTAGTTAAATTTATTTTCGTTTTTTGCCACCGACTTCCGAAATTAACGTTATTTTTCACTTTGTAGTGTTGTTTTTGGAAGTCGGTTGCATTTTTTTGTAAAAAAGTTTTTATTTTTCACTTTTTAGTTGTCTACCTACCCCACACAAATTGTAATACCACTACCTGCAAAACAAACTAGAATATCATCCATATAAAAGTGAGGAAAAAATACGTATTTTTGAAGCTAACTCAAAAACTACTGAAGCAAAGTTAATCAATTTTATATGGGACCAACTGTGATGTATACCCTCTCGAATAAAATAAAAAAAATCCAAATCGGTCCAGCCATCTTCGAGTAATCGGGGAACATACATAAAAAAAAAATAAAAAAAAAGGGTCCGTCGAATTGAGAACCTCCTCCTTTTTGAAGTCGGTTAAAAATACATTTAACCAGACACCGACTTCCGAAATTAAAGTTATTTTTCACTTTGTAGCGTTGTTTTTGGAAGTCGGTTGTATTTTTTGTAAAAAAGATTTTTACTCATAACTTTTAAGGAGATCATGTTATGGCTCTGCCACAAAGATATTTTTTAATGCAAATAACCCCAACTAACTATCACCTTGTTTCGTTTGATCCACAATTTTTGAGCTACCCTACCCTATATAGTCTTATGATGGGTGCTGAGAAAGGGGCGGCTGGTACTTACTACATGGCCTGGGGCCTAGGGCGGCCAACACTGCAAATCCGCCACTGGGTGTAGGCAGAAACTACAGAACCCCACCTGCTACGATTGCCGCGGCTGAGGAATAATGTGATAAGGCAACGGTGCGGTTTAAGCCGACGTTCGCACGGACGTAAAAATATCGCGGCGATTTTATTTCGTGCACTGGATTTTCAACGCTCTGCTCAGCGCCGAGAAAATCCAACAGTGTGTTTTTTACGCGCTAGAATGCATTGTTTTTGGTATGTTGGATTCTCACTGCTCGGCTCAACAACGAGAGTTGAAAATCCAGTGCGCGATAAAATCCCGCGGCGATATTTTTACGTCGGCTTTAAGATGAAGTAACAAAAATTGAAAAGAGTTTGCTTAGACGGTTTGGTCATGTTGAGAGGATGAATAAAAGGCGACTAACAAAAGGTATTTGCCCTAGAGGACATAATGTCACCTCTGCGAGAAAAACATTGTATTTCTTCTCATATATTGAAATAATCTCGTTTTGTGGAGGGGCGTACATTTTTAGAATGGTTCATCTCACGAAGATAACTCACTAATAATACCCAACAATTTATCTTCCAGAAAGATGCCCATCGCCTTGACAAAAAGGGCCTAACAGACTCGGATATAAAAAAAATCGCACTGGTCTATGGACCCGAATGTGTAGCCCGAGATCGCGCTGAAAAGGTCGCTCTTTGTCGTACTCGTTACTTAAGCAGACGAAAGAGGGAGATCGTAGAAGCTCCTGCAAACATGAGCTTAAGGGTCAATCCTAATATCACTCCACCCCCACATAAATACACATAATAAGGTAAACGACCCTGTTGAATTTTCAAATCGATGATTCTTTTATTTTAGGGCATATAAAAAATTTAAATTTAAAAATTTATTAGGAGTGATTTCTTTTACACACAGTGTTTTGTTTTTATGTGATACTCTCGCTTGTCTAGTTTATATTTAATTACCTTAAATGCTCTAAAATAAAAGGTAATAAACTAGACAAAAATTCGTCCACATCGCTGTCAATGGGAAAAGTAGGGCAGGCTGGCAGCATGGATTTAAAAGATTTTTTAAAATTAACAAATAAATAATTAAGTGAAAAAGTCGATTGTTTTTATTACCGACCTAGAACGGCTATTAAGCTATTAACGATTTTGAAGCTCGAATCGGGAATGTATCGATAGGTATTTTGTTTATATAAGAAGAATTAAATGCGGTTTCGAGAAGGACTAGCATGGATTAAGAAAGGCACGTAGGCTTGCATCAAGTCCTTACCACTTTCAAACTACTTTTCATACGAGTGATAGAGGCCTGGCGCGTACTTGTAGCTTCATACCTAAACTGTGGAGTGTCCCATCCCATCTGTATTAATCTGTGGTACTACGCAGTATTATCTGTAAGTCGACGTTCGCACGGACGTAATAATATCGCGGCGATTTTTTTTCGCGCACTGGATTTTCAACGCTCTGCTCGCCGAGAGTGCAAAATCCAACTTTTCGACGCGCTAGAATGTACTATTGTTAAGTTGGATTCTCAACGCTCGGCTCAACAACGAGAGTTGAAAATCCAATGCGCGACAAAATCCCATCGCGATTTTAATACGCCCGTGGGAACGGGGGCTAAGGAAGATCAGTTATAAAATTTGGAATTGATGAATTATAAATAAGTGGCGCCTACGCAACTGCTGCTGCAGTTCGAAAGTACCTACCCTAACAATTAACCACCACCAACCTAAAGGGTCGTCTTCTAATCACGTGAGGTTCCAACAGAGGACCCCGCCCCCTGGAGGGGGGTCTGAAAAAAAACTCGATTAATCATGATGAGGATGTGACAATTACCCATACTTTTTCGTGCGACGATATTTATACAGGGTGTAATTACATTCTTCTTCATCCTTACATACCGATACTCCTCCGTGCCTCGGAAAGCACGTTAAGCTGTTGGTCCTGGCTGTCATTCATGGATCTTTGACAGTCGTTACGGGTCGTCAGAAGCCCGAAAGTCTGACAACCAGTCTTACCAAGGGGTATCGTATTATCCAGTTAATGGGTTGTGGAGGTCAGAGAGGCGGTCGTATTCAGCTGCAACCGGTTAGAATGGAAGCCGACCCCAACATAGTTGGGAAAAGGCTAGGCAGATTGATTGATCCTCTTAACGCTCTTAACGGGTCAATGTACACGGAAAAAAAGGATTTCTTCTGCGAAGAATATCAATATTCTCAGAAAAATTGTTTCAGTCCAAGTAAATATTTTCTTAACTTAAGTAAATGTACTCAGTCGAAGAAAACCCGTTTACTCAAATTAAGAATAATAAATACTTGGTTTTAATTCTTGACTTGAGCAAATATTTTTGATTCAAGACTATTACAATCTTAATTGAAGAAAATATCTAGTTTTTACTGAAGACTTTAAAAACTTTTCAAAACAAGATAATGGTGTTTTCATTCAAGAATATATTATATTTACTTTAAAACAATTACATTATTTTTGACCTAAGATATACATTTTCTTAATCTAAAAAATTTTTACTCAATATAAGAATATGATACTCTTATTATGAATATTTCATTTAAATTATTGTTTCTTGATTCAAGAATAGAAAGGTGGGTAATCTAAACCAATGTTTTTTTATTGTTAGTTTTGGTTGAAGAAGTTCAAATTACTTCCATTATGAGTTTAAAAAATCTAGTTGTAATATACTTAATTTAAGAATATATTATTAATCGAAGAATAAATTAGTCTCATTTCAAGAATACTTTTATTTTAACTGGAAAATATTGACTTACTTGAAACCAACACTTTTTTTCTTGTACCAATAAGGTGTATTTTCTTGATTCAAAGATTTCGCTTATTTTTGACTCAAGAAGCACTTTATTCTTAGTTCACGAGTTTCTACATCTTCTTCTAAAATGTTATTTGTTTCCTTACAAGAACTCAAAATTCTTCAATACAAAACAATATTGATTTGCATGTCAAGAATAATGTATTTTCGGTTGAAGAAGTTCAGATTCCTTCCATTAAGAATTTAAAAAATGTAGTTGTATATACCTACTTACCTTAAGAATATATTATTAATCGAAGAATAAATTAATCTCATTTCAAGAATACTTTTATTTTAACTGGAAAATATTGACTTATTTGAAACCAACACTTTTTTTCTTGTACCAATAAGGTGTATTTTCTTGATTCAAAGATTTCGCTTATTTTTGACTCAAGAAGCACTTTATTCTTAGTTCAAGAGTTTCTACATCTTCTTCTAAAATGTTATTTGTTTTCTTACAAGAACTCAAAATTCTTCAATACAAAACAATATTGATTTGCATGTCAAGAATAATGTATTTTCGGTTGAAGAAGTTCAGATTCCTTCCATTAAGAATTTAAAAAATGTAGTTGTATATACTTACCTTAAGAATATATTATTAATCGAAGAATAAATTAATCTCATTTCAAGAATACTTTTATTTTAACTGGAAAATATTGACTTATTTGAAACCAACACTTTTTTTCTTGTACCAATAAGGTGTATTTTCTTGATTCAAAGATTTCGCTTATTTTTGACTCAAGAAGCACTTTATTCTTAGTTCAAGAGTTTCTACATCTTCTTCTAAAATGTTATTTGTTTTCTTACAAGAACTCAAAATTCTTCAATTTAAAACAATATTGATTTGCATGTCAAGAATAATGTATTTTCGGTTGAAGAAGTTCAGATTCCTTCCATTAAGAATTTAAAAAATGTAGTTAATATATTATTAATTGAAGAATACATTAATCTCATTTCAAGAATACTTTTAACTGGAAAATATTGACTTAGTTGAAACCAAGCCTTTTTTGGTTATAGGTACTAATAAGATGTATGTGGGATTGTATGGCAAAATAAGCGACCAGAATCCTTGTAAATACTGCTTGATAAATACTCCAATAAATAAATAATAAATACTTTCTCACTCGCACATATATTTCTCACATCCTTTCATCCGTTAATTTTATCGAATTCTGTGCAGTTTTGTGAATTTTAAAATCAACCCCTATTCTACCCCTTAGGGGATGAATTTTCAAAAATCCTGAACCGCATATTTCTTTATTTCCTACCAAAAGAATAAATTTGAATTTTCATGTCCCTAACTTAAGAAATGGTGGGTTTCCCACACAAACTTTCATTCCCTATATAAAATAAAAAAAGTAGCCTATGTCCTTCCCCAGGATATCATCTATAGTCTTGCCAAATTTTATCGAAATCCGTTCAATGGTTTAGGCGTGAAAAGGTAACAGACAGACAGACAGACAGTTACTTTCGAATTTATAATATTAGTATGGATGCGCTCACTCATCACAGATTGCGCAAACTATGTGCAAGGAAAGAAAAATCTTTTTGCCAACGCGATCGAAGCCACGGGCAAAAGCTAGTAGTTAATAATACAAGGTACTCAAGGGTGGTTATAGTGGATTGAGTACCTTGTATTATTAACTATACAAGGTACTCCATCCACTATATAACCACCCAAACCCATAGCCCAATATGTTTTGTTTCCATGTTCTGCAATAGTCCTGCATCATCCAGGGGTTATCCTTGGGTGCACTTGCATAGGGCATACAGGAATAATCGTCGGTTAGTGCCTTCTCATAATGTAAAATGGTCTAAGGGGCCTCTGCAAGTTGGCTTCGGCCCCTCGTACGCCTTCCAAAGGTCCGGGACCCAAGGGTCTCGTGATATGTCAAAGAATAATAAATCATTTATTTGCATAAAACATAGTAGGTATACCTACAATGGTGTTAAATATTAATAAAAAGGCATAAACAGGTACAGCTAGGACAAAAAAATAGCATAGCATAGCATGCAAAATCTTTGGGTTTTTGAAAATGTGACCCTTCTATGGCATCAACATTTTTTATCCATAAATTCTTTTATACTTTATAAGTTACACTCATTTAACCACTCGTTGTTAACTAACCAGGTACCTACTTACCCACATCATGTTCACAATAACTACCTACTAAGCTAGTGATTTAACCGTTAATTAACCTTATCTAGATAGAAACCTATAGTATTTACTAGCGCCTCTACCCGGCTTCGCCCGTTTTTTTGGTAGGTACGAAGATCGACAATTGTTTTTTTCGACCTCCCCGGAGTTCATCGTGATAAGTCTTTTAGTATGGCTAGGTAGGTAAAGTACCCGTCACGAGAAGCTATAAATTATGTAAGCAAACATCTTTTACTAAGTAAACATTTTATACTGCGAGATAATAATAAATTGACCATATTCAATCGACATGAAATATAGACGGGTTATATGAAAGTAACAACCTATTTAATTTAGTCGGATCATATTTTAACGACGCAAAGCGCTATCGTTTGTGTTTCTTGGTACCGGAACGCGTCCGTCGCAGGGATTGTAAACTATCGGGACGCCATTTTGAAATAAACGCGTCATTCGAGTTTCGAATGCGTTTTGTTGGTCCAAATTTTGTGAACTCCTGAACACTTGTTTACATATAGCTTCTCATGACGGTTACTTTAGGTACCTATACCTATTTACGCATAATGAATATAAGTAGGTAAGCTAATCAACATTATAAACCTTCCTCTTGAATAGGTAATCATGGAGTAGGTAGGACCTACTTAGTTACGGAGAAAAACGTGAACAGACAGCCGCGGCAGGGTAGGCACACTTTGCCTTTGGTACTTTTTACTTAGGTAGGTATTTTCTCTAAAACTAAAAGACCTAGGTAGGACTGAACTGTAACCTGAAGGTACCTATAAAACAACTTTGGATAGGTAAGTAGGTACCTATGATCTTAAAACCAAGACTTTTTGTCTTAACACAAGAAGACACTTTTTTGGAAATCCTTTTCATTTTGCTCAGACGTTACCTATGATTTTAAAACCAAGACTTTTTGTCTTAATACAAGAAGACACATTTTTAGAAATTCTTTTCATTTTGCTCAGACGCAGTGCTGCAAGCAGCAAAAAAAAAAATATTTTCACAAAAAAAAATCGAATTGCTTTTTTTGTCAAAACCAAGTTTATATTTTTTTCCTTACAAGAAAAACAATAGGCAGGGAAATAGAAAAGTTTAGCGTAGTTTATTTTACTTCTCTAAAAACTGTTTACACATAGCAATGAAAAATACCTCGAATTTAGGAAACTAGGTAAGCTTCCAAAAGTTGAAAACCCAATGAAAATCTGTTCCGTAGTTTTCGAGTGTACCTACTCGTATAATATCCACATTTTTTTGTTGATTGGAGTAAATTTTAAATAATCTGCCTTAGTTCCTTTTACATTTTTGTATTTTTATATTTTATATAACAGTTAAGACTCGCTGTTACACTATTATTAAAATAATATTGAACAGGCTCCATGGCGTTAACGGGCGAAGCCGCGAGCAAAAGCTACTGTAAAATAAAAAGAGAAGTCCTGACTGACTCTCATCAACGCCCAGCCCAAACCCTTGAACCTAGAAACTTGAAATTTTGCACAGAGGTTCCATAGATAATGTAGACAAGGAATAAGGAAGCATTTCCCGGTAGCACGTTCCCGTGGGATACCTATTTTCCGACATCCGCGAAGTTAAATAAAAGAAACAAATTAAAATTAACTATACCCCATTCACAAGAAGACATTTAAAGAAACCTTTTTTATAGTCCGTTCAACCGATTTTGATTTCTATTGCGTTAGGGATATGACAAATGGCAGCTGCAGTAATGGACTGTAAAAAGTTTTCTTTGAATATCTAATCGTAATGTAAACGGAGTCTAGTTAAGTTTGTTTTTGACATAAATTATTTTCAACTACGGGACCTTGTGCGTGGTCCGACACGCACTGGGCCGGTTTTTATTAACTCTTAAAATATCGATTGCAACCATGTGTGCAGATAACAATAAAATTTCTGTTGTCTGCTAATTGCCGCGCGACGGGTAATATGATAAAGCAAAAAATTCGTGTCTAATATTTTTTTACTATTTGACTGACGGACTAAATAGACGTGTTTGGTGTAAAATTGGCTCACGGGTATTTTACTCTTATTTTCTTAATAACTTGTTTTATCGAATAAGCTAATAAAAAGGGGATGTCCGTTTTTCGAGGCAAAAACAATACTGTGGGATGGCAACACTGTTAAAATATTCCGCGCGCCACGCAACCAATCAGAGGCCACAATTCATCGGAAGATAAAAATAAACAGCCAATAATGAGCAAGCGTGGCACAAGTACTTCAACTGCTGCGCCCGACAATCCCATTTCGTTTCATATCGTTTGTGCCGTTGTGCGTCTACTCATGGTCGACTCCCTTAGCTCAGCTTAAATTAAATATAAAGGACTGGACTGTTAAGACTACTGACTGGGCTGGCCTTAAACCTCTGCTGATTTGCATTATTGTAAAAAAAAATGTCAGAATTAGAATTAGAAACGTGTCAATTATTAAAAAGCTGGGGCATCGAAGAACCAATAATTCAAAATTTTACAGGTAAGTACCTCTAGTCTGTACACTAGACACTGCTAAGCTTTTTATTTATTTGATGTATTTGTATGTAGATATTCAGCTAATAGGTACATATCTCGATGGATGTAGGCATAAAGACCTAGTCTTAATTCTAAGTAAGCACCTCTCCGATAATGTTAATTACTGAATTCAACTATTTAATCGCATTTAACCAATTAGAATCATGGTAGAATAGCTCGTGCCTACCCTACATACCTGCGCCTACGTGACTAGGGAAGCTTAGAAAATTATGTTACTATAAGTACCTACCTAATTATGTCCGTATTTCTAGCTCGCTCACGAATTTATACCTACTATGTATTTATACCTGCCTACCTACTACGACACGACACGTCGCGGTGTCTAACCAATTTGTTAATTTGATAATAATTATTGATAGGTAGGTATATTATGTAGTAGGACAATTACCCGAAACAATTTTAATTCTGTTGTCTTGATTCAAGACTAAAATTCTTGGTACTTATTTATTATTTTCAGACAATGGCATTGATTTAAGTCATTTTAAAGACTTAACAAATGAGTTATTAAAAGAGCTGAGCCCAAAAATTTCCACGCGCATATTTCTGAAAAACAAAATTGACGAATATTTAACAGCAGAGGTTTGCATAACTTTATTATACCTATGTAGATTTACTAGTAAATAATATTTTGCAGGATGTTACTTATGTAAAATAACAAAAATAAAGCAGTGCTGACACGGCTTAAATTTTATACAATAACTCGCTGCGCCCTGCGGTTCCATCCATGTGAATAATGATGAAAATTGGTGACGATGATGACGGAAAGTACCCTATGTCCTTCCTCAGGATTCAAGCTATCTTCATTCAAATTTCATTAAAACCCATTGAGCCGTTCAGCCGTAAAAAGCTACAGAGAGACACGAGATACTTTCGCTTTTATAATATTAGTCTGGATTTCTGATGGCTTTTTCATGGTACAGTTTTAATCCATTAAAGCCATATTATGCTAAAGTAGGTATTGAATTATTTCTCATTTCAGAATAAAACATCAACGGTCACTTCTGTGCCCAGTTGTTCTCAAAACACAGAAACAGAAATCAATTACATCAGTGAACTGGAATCAGATTTCGAAGAAAATAATATTCTTGAAATGATAGGATGTCGGCCAGCATTTCCCGAATTTGACTTGAGAACATTACTTACCACATCACCTTCTGGAAGTAGCATACTCAAATATTATGAAACAAATAAACAACTGACAGTCAAACATAGAAATACACTCACAGACATTATCTGCAGACGTATTTTTACACGTGTTGTAAATCAGTAAGTACCTATTAATTTAGTTTTTACTTTGTATTACCACGTACATTATTAGCTCGAGGAACTGACGTCGGTTGGGGCACAAAGGTTTTCGAGTGGAGTCCACTCATCGAAAAGCGCAGTCTAAAACAGCCCCTCACTAAATGGATTTCAATATGAGTTCATGTTAAAGCCGCTCTAACACTAATTATTATCTGAAACAGAATTAATCTTTCTTAAAAGACTAGTAATTAGAAACACTAGTTACCTACATGCTTATTGGCTTTGTTGCTGACTGTACATGATTTGACAGATGAATTTTCTTTCTTTGCCTAAACTTTACTTTTTTTCCAGTCGTATCAATCATGAAGAGTATAACATACTGACTTCAAAAATCATCGCTCTTTTTCCCACTGAGAATGCGGGAACATATTTTGTTCCCTCTGTTAAAAAAAGAGATTCAATCTCTGGAAAACCAGGTTTTGCAAAGGGAAAATTAGTTGATAAAATTCGCAATACCCTATATAAATCTGGTGAACGTAAAAGAAAATTGAATGAAACAGAAAATAAAGATTCTATACCCTCTAAAAGATCTAAAAACTTAAACGAACTACAAGGTTTATTTTTAATTTTGTTACAGTACATATTTTACAGTAGTTAGTTTTATTTAGGATCTGTAATTTTACTTGCAGTAAATAGTTTATGATTGTATTTCCTACCTGGTTTATTTTGCGATTGGTTTCTTCTATTTCTGTCCCACTCATTACCTAGAGATGTAATGCTTTCGTAGGTAGAGTAGCCATAGAGCTATTTTTTTGTGATTTAATTTACATTATTCACCATTTTCGCCTTATTTTAGATGTGCACAAAGAAGATGTTATTTGGCTGAAAAACAATTCAGAACCATGGGAATGTGTCATAAACAAATGGAAAACGACCCATGAACTCCGCCAAATTTCTGCTCATGAAACCGTAGGTGGGCTGATTGAAAATTGGCCTATATTAAATGACGTCAGAAGCGATGTCTTGGTAAGAAACATTAATTTCATCATGGAGAGACAAATAAGTTATGTTTTTTCTTTCACTCACATTAACTTATTTTCAGATTCAATTAGACTTTGATGCAATACATCCAGGAAGAGCGAATAAATTCTACATAAATTGGAATGAATTTATCAAAAAGATAATAGAAATAAAAAAAACAAATACTAACGAAGAAGTGGTGGCCTTGATCGAGTATATTAATGCATTAGATGACAATGGTTGGTACAAAATAGTAATTTAGTTATATGATGCCATTTTTATTTTAGAAATGAGGCTAAATAATATACAAGTTTTTATTGAGGGCCTTGATATGCTTGCTCCTTGATATTTTCTGACAGAATAAATGTGAGAATTATGTACTTACTTATATTATTTATGTTAATGTTAATGTTGTTATGTAAAGTTTATTTTATTCTAGATAAAAAACTTCCATCACAAATAAAATTGCTTTGCAATTTGGTGCCACCAAAAGGACGCCTAAACAGGAGGCAAAAATTTTCAACTACCGAGTGTGTAGAAAGCTTCATTGTAAATGTCAAGGTAATTACACCAACAGGGTACTTTACATTAAATCCATACTTTAATTGACTGACTGAGATTAGTTCTCATCAACTAAGGTTGCTGAAACTGTGTCTTAAAATGTTTATCCCACGTCACCTGTAACTTGCGAACCCAAAAAATTGCAAAAATTCAAAGTGAGACCATCGAGTCAGGAGTGCAAACCTTTTTTTAGACAGCATTGTTTTTTTTAATTTCATTATATATGACTGATTTATAAAAAAAAAATTGAAACTTAATGTTATTTTTCTTTTTTTAGTCACCTGGCGATATACAATCAAAAATTGACGAAGTTTCTACGGATGCATATGGGAAAAAAAAAACTGTACAGCCGTATATAATAGATGTTGGTGGAACATATTATCTTATTATAGATAAGGTCAGGTATGTTTTTCAAACGGCCTTTAAGGCCTTTGACACACTATTCAAGTGTTATCACGCACTCCATGTGTCTTATCCGAAACCTGGATACCACCTGTATTTACTTATACAAATATGTATCTATGACATAAAGACTAATTATGATGTGATCCCACCCTACATCATGGATTTGATTTCTATTGCTAAATGCTAAACGAAAATATATCTCGTATGATTTAAACACTAATAACAATTTCTTGTGTTATACATTTCCATTCACTTGATAATTTAATAAAAATGCTGTGTTCAATATGTAGCACTGATTATCACGATTTCAGAACATATTTTGTACATTTAAGTTACTATCACAACATCACTGATTATTTTAAATGTCCTTATCAAAACTGTGAGCGAGTGTATGATACAAAATCGTCTTTGAAAAAACATGTATGTGCTGCTCACTGTGTTCAGAACGAAAATAAATGTAAAAGTAAAGGTGAAAAGTGCAACACAGAAAGTAATGTTAACCCTGTTGCTGTTGATGAACCTACTAACGATTTTGAATCAACTGTACACAATAATGATCATATCAATGAAAATGCCTTGATGTCCAATTTCAAAATTGAATTAAATAAATTACTTCTTTCTTTTTTATCCCAATTATACAGTATTTCTAGTTTACCTAGAACTGTTATTCAAACTATAGTACAGTTAGTAACTAATTTATTTAAATCGGAACCATTTAAAATTTTAGAAAAAACCATGAATATATCACAAGAATGTTCATCAATGATGTCACTCCTTCAAAGCTCTTTTGAAAACCTAGGAACAGATTACAAACGAATGGAATGTTTTAAAAAATTACATACTTATACTGAGCCAGTCCCAAAAACAGTTGGAATTTCGGACGACACCAAGTCAGCTCATGGAAACGTTGAAATGACATTAAAAAATAGATGTTCTTATATGATTCCGTTGCGGAAAAGTCTCAAATCGTTTCTGGAAGTACCTAATGTATTAAATATTATATTAAATTATGAAAAAGGCATTTGTAAGGACAATCTCATTTTGAGAAATTTAGTTAATGGGAATTGTTGGCAAAATGCAAGCAAAGGTTTTCATGAGGAAGCAAAAACTCTGCCCCTAACTATATATTACGACGACTTTGAATCGGGGAATCCGTTAGGAAGTCATGCTGGCAACCAAAAAATCGGTGTTGTGTATGCAACTATATCTACAATACCGCCTAAATTAAGTAGTCGTTTGGAAAACATTTTGCTCACGCTCATATTTTATACTTCAGATAGAACAACATTTGGTAATGAACCTGTTTTTGGTCCATTGATTGCAGAATTGAACTTTTTAGAACAGACTGGAATCTCAGTAGTTAGTAACGAACATACAACTGTCGTTAAATTTCGCCTTGCAAATATATCTGGTGACAACCTGGGCCTGCACTCTATTTTAGGGTTTCACGAAAGCTTTGCTTCAAATCATTTTTGTAGATTCTGTATCACGCCCAAAGACCTCACTAAAATTGACACTAAAGAACGCCCTGAAAACATCCGCAAAGCTAATGACTACGAGAGGCATTGTCAAGATAAAGTAGGCATAAAAGAAGTATGCGTATGGCATCAGTTAAATTTTCATACTTATAAAAATCTGACGTGTGACGTTATGCATGATCTGTGTGAAGGTGTACATAGATATGATATGTGTGTTATTATTCAAAAATTACTAGACAGTAACTATTTTTCACTAAAGACATTAAATGCTCGAATAAAATATTTCACTTATTTGAAAAGTGAAAAAAATTGTCCACCGTCGGTTACTAAGCAACATTTACAAAACGGACAGTTAATTTTTTCAGCTTCAGAAATGCTTTGTCTTGTTCGGAACTTCAGATTTATCATAGGTGACTTAGTGCATGTAATGGATGACCCTACCTGGCAACATTACTTATGTTTGTTAGAGATAACAGAAATACTGACATCTCAAGTTTATACATCGGAGCTTCTTGATTATTTGAGTAATTTGATTGAAAATTATTTAGAAAACCTACAACATTTGTTTCACTGCACTTTAAAACCCAAACACCATTTTCTTCTTCATTATCATAGAGTAATTGAACAAATTGGCCCTCCAATATTGATCAGCGCGTTTAAGTTTGAATCAAAACATAAAGAATTAAAGTCAGTAGCTCAGTCAATATCTTGTAGGAAAAACCTGCCTTTGACACTTGCTACGAGGCATCAGTTGAAAACTAGTTACAGATTAATTGCACAAAACGGTTTTGCTGACAGTATTTCTTGTGGTAAAGTGATGCGTGTTCACGATTACCCAAGTGAATTAAATGAAGCTGAGTTCATCTGCGTCGAATATTTTGAAATTAATGGGATACAATATAATGACAAAAATGTAATTTTGTACAAATATGATATTAACTATCCATTATTTTATAAAATTGACCAAGTTTTTTTAAAAGAAACTGATCTCAGTATGGTATCATTCTTGTGTACAGTGTTAAAAACGGTAGATTACAGTTCTCATTATATGTCATTTGTTGTGGAAAGTACAACGCAAACTAGATTAGTTCGTTTGGATGATTGTGATAGTACAACGCCTACTTTATTAAGAAAATTAAATGAATGTTATTATGTGGATTTGAAGAGCTAAGAATATTCCGCATGTAATGATTTGTATTAAACTTGTTACTTAATTGTAATTTTCAAATATTTCAAAATATTGGGTAAAACAATCATTTTGAACACAAGAGATTTTATTTGGCGTCGTCATGGCAAATACTGTGGACCCTAAAGGGGTGGTAATTTTTTATTATAGCAGAGTAGTTTGCCATGATGCCAACGATTATACTCGTATATATTTCGTAAAAGCATTTTTTTTAACCTAAAGACGGTACCTATATAAGGTGTTCAAACACGATATCTCTTAAGGGGTCATTGTACTCATCATTATGAACAACTTTTACAATGGGACCAAATCTGAAATCGCGAAAAAAAAATCAACTCCTCCCTACATTTTGACGAGTTTGTTAAAGATAAATGTACTGAGCAGCTGATTTTTTTTTTCGCAATTTCAAGTTTGGTCCCATAGTAAAAGTTTTTCATATAGATGAGTACAATGACCTCTTAAGAGATTTCGTGTATGAACAGATACACCTTATATAAAGGGGATACCTTTATACTATTGTATCGTTGAAATGTGAAAAAGTCGCATAATAATGTAAGTTGTATAATCTAAGACTATTTGGTTTATATTTTGCTGCTCGATCGTAGGACAAGCTGCAGAGTTTGCGTTGTTGGTAACAAGCCACAATACAAGAGAGAACAGCAGAATAAAAACTAAATAATTGTAAGGTCAAGGTAGAAATATATAATCTATTAAACTAAAAAGTAATATAATAATATTTAGTAAAGCTACAGGAGAACCCCATCCTTAGTCACTAATCAAAGGCGCAGGACTAATAAAAGTTCGCGTATATTTTGTCGGGCCGCAGCTGTCGGGTCGCAGCGCAAAAATTTTATACGAACTATCACAAACTATGCCCGCTGCGCCCCGGCGTGGTGTGCGATAGTTCATATAAAATACATAAGAGCGATTTGAGCGGATTTTTGCGCTGCGAAATCGGCATAATTTCGTGTACGACCTCAATTTTTTTTTATTATTTTCTAAAAAGCTTGAGACGTGAAACGTCATGTTATTTTGCAGTATTTACATACCTATATTAAATTTAATTACAATTCACCTCTTAAAGTTATATTTATAAGTTGTATTACTCCCTGATGATGCGCCTAAGGATTGGGGCTGTTCTGTATCTTTACTATTTAAGTTCATACACTAAATATTATTTTGTTACTTTTTAGTTTAAAAGCTTGCTTTTAAAAATAAATAAGTTAATTTTATTTATTTCTATACTTAACCTTTTCGATAAATTAATTCTAAAGTATATGTATATAATTTATTCGCTCTTCCTGGATGCATTGCATGCAGCTATACTATCGTCCATTCAAATTTAGTTATTGTGTACCTACGTGTAAGAGTGACTAAAAAGTGTATTGTGTTTGTGTCAGTTGTGTGCATGTGATTTTATTTGGCGTCATCATGGCAAATACTGTGGACCCTAAAGGGGTGGTAATTTTTTTTTATAGCAGAGTAGTTTGTCATGATGACTACCCTTAACGATTCAATATATTTCTGTAAAAGTATTGTTTTTGAACCTAAAGACGGACCTTTAAGGTATCCGCACTATTGTATCGTTGAGAAGTGTGTTGTTGGTAACAGGCCACAATGATGCCAAGACCGGACAGCAGAATGAAACTAAATAATAATTGTAAGGTCACACTAGAAATAAGATGTGTTTCTGTCCAGCTGGGCCCCGCGAGCTAGGCTCATAAAACTAGTAGCAATGCTTTGTTTGTTCAATGTACCTCATGAATTTATCAACAAGATCCAATGCACCTCGATCATAGATATATGAAAGAAGGAGATATGCCCGGTAGTTGAAAATGTATCAGAACCCGATGTCGCTAGGTTGGCCCCACCACCGCGCCACTACTACACATGTAGTTCACTGAAAGCAATAGATACAAAGTCGCGCACACACTTGCAATTCATAAATCAGAACATACTACACAATCAATTATAAACCTTAACCCGTCACACACAGCGTGCATTTACCATGCACCGTACAACTTACTCACACAAAAACATCTGGCGCTATTATTGTGTTGTGCAAAAAGCAATTTATTTTACATATACGCTAGTGATTGACTAAATCGGAAAGTTATCGATACTTCCATTTATTACTGTACAAGAAAAATTTGGGGTCCTGAAAATAAAATAAAAAATGATATGTCCAGAAAGTATTATATATTTTAAATTAAAAAAAAATGTATATTAAAAAAAAAAACACGAATCAATATATTAAAACAATCCGGTTAAGTTGGTTTAGGCTGTGAAACCATAGGAATTGTTGAACCCTGTTATGATGTGTTTACTCACTGACCTGTAAAGTGGAGGTATTTGTTCAGTACTTGACGTACTCTTAATTTTGGGATTGCCCATTCAAAAAGCCTGCGAGTTTTCTTTAGAGGCTGGAACATTTCTGCCTTAAAGTGAATTGAGCATATGGTGCTACATTTTGTTGGGAACCAGTTAGGTGGCCTTCCTGTGGCATCAATCCATTATTTTTTTGTATTTGTATCTTTTGGGAAGCTAAAAAGGTACTTTATGAACTTATTTATCATTTACATAATAAGTATCTTAAGCTATAGTCTATATAGTCTATAGGAACTAGTTGGCCGCTGAGACAGGGGTGAGGCGGCGGTTCGCAACGCACGTACTGAGTAATGCGCCCCCGCTCCTCCATCCCACCGCTCACATACCTAAGGCGCGATCAACTAGTTCCGCGCGGTCTATACTTCTTAACCTCACGATGAGTAAGCAGGTAGCAGGCAACAGGCGAATAGGCTTTTGTTATTAAAAAAAAACCCTTAGTTAAGAAATAGTTAAATATATGAAAACAAACACATGCCATACTCATGCATAACAAATAAATAGCATGAATATGTTGACTTATTTTAAGCAAAAATCACTAATATTTTATCTGAACCATACCGATTACTACAACGCATTCGAATCTTGTGGTGCATAGTTAAAGACTTTAGCGGAAGTAAAATACCAAAACCAAAAAAAAGTAAGGAAATAGCACGAAGATGCGATAATTTAAACCCTAAAACACTCCACCTAAACATTAATAAACTTACTTTACGACCGTTGGTTATGCATTTCTCAACTAGGTAAAATAATCAAAAACAGTAAAAAAGATTATTTTACATTCTCAAAGGTTTTCCAACCGTACTTAAACGTCATCTTTTCAAGTGTTCCAACCGGGCTAAAACGGTTGACAAATTGAAAAATAAACTATAATAGCAATATAATATTCGCTGGGCAATCGACATTATTATCGATAGCCTACTTTAGTGGATCTTAACCTCATCACTATCTCGCCGCAAGACACAGCGGCTGTACTATGCGACGCTCCGCGTAAATAAAGTATCGTTTTGTTATTTTTACATTGCTTGTCCAGTCGCTTAGCGACATACTTAAGGTAGTGGTTAAGGAGCAATGTATTTGCTGCAAAAATAGTACAGCCGCTGCGATATTTGAAAACAAAAATAACGTAGTAAAAGCAAGAAATATTTTACGATTTGTTGTTTTTTATGATTTTAAAGATAAATACAGTAAAATACTTTTAACTACATATGGTAAGTGATTCCGTGAGATACGAAGTTTTTAATATCACTTCGGTTTTTGCAGGAAACCACTGAAGAACACGGCATTTTTATAATTTATTGTGACCACGGTCGAAAGCGTACTAGTTCGCGGAGACGGCCATTTGGCGAGTAAAGGCACAGCGTGCGCATAACGCGTGGACACAAACACGCCCCCATGCCACTTCTCCTGTTTTTATATTTCTATGACCTCGATCATTTTGATAGAAATCACGATAAATCACCTCATCTATCATCTATCCTCAGATATACTGCACTCGTAATACAAAAAAAAATATTGATCGCATCTACTCATAATGTACCTCTCGATTCATATATTAAATTCTAGGAAATTTTGATAGAACAGGAGAAATTTAGCATGAATGTTTTGTTTGAAAAAGAAAAACTTTCATGCTGAATTTCTCCTGTTCTGTCAAAATTTCATAAAATTTAATACATGAATCGAGAGGTAAATTAAGAGTAGATGCGATCAATATTTTTATTTTTGCATTACGAGCGCAGTACCTACTATAGCTGAGGGTCCCGCTGGATAGATGAGGCGATTTATCGTGATTTCTATCAAAATGATCGAGGTACATTGGATCTTGTTGATAAATTCATGAGGTACATTGAACAAACAAAGCATTGCTACTAGTTTTATGAGCCTAGCTCGCGGGGTCCAGCTGGACAGAAACACATAGAAATAAGTAATATTAAAATGTTTCATAATGTTGATCATACACTGCTATTAGTACCCTGTTGAAATAATAGCGTGATAATAGAACTTATAACTTTCATATTTTAACATGGTTTAAAACGTAACTTGTAAGTGATTCATTTGATATTGAAATAATATCATTTATGTATGGCAGGCTTCATAGTTTAGTCTAACGGCCAAACCCAATAACCTACAATATAATTCTATCTCTCCTTACGTCACTCCGTCCGTTCGTGTTCTTTTGTTTTATGTCTTAGATTATTGGGACGTTACAACCATAGATTGGGTTTAGCCGTAAGATTATTATTGTAGTATTATATAGAGGGTCTTAGGTTAAACGAGTGGCTGATCTACTTTAACGGAGTGCAGTACCCATCATTATGAACATCTTTTACTATGGGACCAATCCCGAAATCGCGAAAAAAAATCAGCTGTTCAGTACATTTATGTTCGCATAAGTCTAAAATGTAGGGAACAGCTGATTTTTTTTTCGCGATTTCAGGTTTGGTCCCATACTAAAAGTTGTTAATTTTCATGAGTACTATGCACTCCGTTAAAGTATGTCCCTCATTTAACTTAATATCCTGTATATTTAGGTATATTTTGTTAAAAATTGCCTATTTATGTTTATTTCAGTATTATTAATAAATATCTAAAAATAAATTGTATATTATTAAATCGAACATTAAAACTCTCTCATGAAAACAAATATTTTCAGATAACAATAGTAGAGGCTTCACCTGATATTACATAGTTTCAGTATGAAACAAACAAGTCTTGTCTTAAAACAAATATGTCTACAGCTAACAACAATAGAGGCTTCACCTAAGATTACATAGTTTCAGTATGAAACAAACAAGTCTTGTCTTAAAACAAATATCTCTTCAGCTAACAACAGTAGAGGCTTCACCCAAGATTACATAGTTTCAGTATGAAACAAACAAGTCTTGTCTTAAAACGAATATCTCTTCAGCTAACAACAGTAGAGGCTTCACCCAAGATTACATAGTTTCAGTATGAAACAAACAAGTCTTGTCTTAAAACAAATATCTCTTCAGCTAACAATAGTAGAGGCTTCACCTAAGATTACATAGTCTCAGTGTGAAGCAAATTAGTCTTGTCTTAAAACAAATATCTCTTCAGCTAACAACAGTAGAGGCTTCACCTAAGATTACATAGTTTCAGTATGAAACAAACAAGTCTTGTCTTAAAACAAATATCTCTTCAGCTAACAACAGTAGAGGCTTCACCCAAGATTACATAGTTTCAGTATGAAACAAACAAGTCTTGTCTTAAAACAAATATCTCTTCAGCTAACAACAGTAGAGGCTTCACCCAAGATTACATAGTTTCAGTATGAAACAAACGAGTCTTGTCTTAAAACAAATATCTCTTCAGCTAACAACAGTAGAGGCTTCACCTAAGATTACATAGTTTCAGTATGAAACAAACGAGTCTTGTCTTAAAACAAATATCTCTTCAGCTAACAACAGTAGAAGCTTCACCCAAGATTAAATAGTTTCAGTATGAAACAAACAAGTCTTGTCTTAAAACAAATATCTCTTCAGCTAACAACAGTAGAGGCTTCACCTAAGATTACATAGTTTCAGTATGAAACAAACAAGTCTTGTCTTAAAACAAATATCTCTTCAGCTAACAATAGTAGAGGCTTCACCTAAGATTACATAGTTTCAGTATGAAACAAACAAGTCTTGTCTTAAAACAAATATCTCTTCAGCTAACAATAGTAGAGGCTTCACCTAAGATTACATAGTTTCAGTATGAAACAAACAAGTCTTGTCTTAAAACAAATATCTCTTCAGCTAACAACAGTAGAGGCTTCACCCAAGATTACATAGTTTCAGTATGAAACAAACGAGTCTTGTCTTAAAACAAATATCTCTTCAGCTAACAACAGTAGAGGCTTCACCTAAGATTACATAGTTTCAGTATGAAACAAACAAGTCTTGTCTTAAAACAAATATCTCTTCAGCTAACAATAGTAGAGGCTTCACCTAAGATTACATAGTTTCAGTATGAAACAAACAAGTCTTGTCTTAAAACAAATATCTCTTCAGCTAACAATAGTAGAGGCTTCACCTAAGATTACATAGTCTCAGTGTGAAGCAAATTAGTCTTGTCTTAAAACAAATATCTCTTCAGTTAAGAATAGTAGAAGCTTCGTTCAAGAATATGTTGTCTTAGTGTGAAACATGATGAGTCTTGCTTCGAAAATAGACAAATCAAATTTTTAATGATTCTAAGAGAGAATACTCTTTTACTAAGACAAATAATATTCTTAAAATTAAACATAAAAAATTCTTCATTTAAGTCTAATGTCTTCGAGGAAGACAATAAAACTAAGACAATATTTTACTTCATTCAAAAATATATTGTTTTCCCCATATATGAATCAATATTTGTCTTGACCAATAGGATATTGTCTTAATGTAAGACATCCTTTTTTTCCGTGTACTCATCATTACGAAAAACTTTAATTATGGGACAGTCAGCGTCAAAAATATCGGGACGAATAGACAGTTCAAAATGGTGTCAACAAATAAAAAAATTAAACTTTATCTCAAAATTGGATAAAGTTCTTGTCAGAATGACAGATGTCGTGTACTGTCTTCATTCTGAAACATTGCTTTTGTTGTGTCATTGAGTTAATATTTCATTTTCATAGTTGTTTAGATCATTTTGATCAGTTTGTTCGTCCCGATATTATTGATGCTGACTGAACCAAACCTGAAATCACGAAAAAAAAAACATGAACAGCAGATTTTTTTTTCGTGACTTCAGGTTTGGTTCCATAGTAAAAGTTAATGACCCCTTAAGAGGAATTACACCCTGTCTATGGTTGGTACGGTTTTCAGAATCTAGATTTATGATATTTTTTTCTTTTGAGGAACTCGTGGCTAAGTAATAACAGCCGCACGGGTCGATCCATCAGGTTAAGCTACGCTTGCCGGGGTTGGTCAGTGGATGGGTGACCATCTTTACATACCGATACTCCTCCGTGCCTCGGAAAGCACGTTAAGCCGTTGGTCCCGCCTGTCATTCGTGGATCTTTGACAGTCGTTAAGGGTCGTCAGAAGCCCGAAAGTCTGACAACCAGTCTTACCAAGGGGTATTACCAGTATTACCCAGTTACTGGGTTGTGGAGGTCAGATAGGCAGTCGCTCCATGTAAAATACTGGTATTCAGCTGCATCCGGTTAGACTGGAAGCCGACCCCAACATAGTTGGGAAAAGGCTAGGCAGATTGGCAGATTGATTTTATGATATTTTTACAAACTTTGCGTTTGTCTTGTTGGTTACTTAGTATGTAACAGCCAGTTCCTAATTTCAACCAGCCACTTTTTAATAATTAGGTGGTAGGTAGTGTAGATGTAAGGTCCACTCTACATAATTCTAATCTTTCTCATTATAGACACCTTATAAATCATGTTATATTGTAATAAAGCCAGTATATTCTCAGCAATCATTGGTTTCATTTACTGTCTCTGCCTACCGTACATGACGACCCTGCCAGGATAATATTTGCTGTACTCAGATGGAAACGAATTTCTTCGACGGTCGCTTGGTTCGAGCCCCCAGCTGCGTTCTGTGCCAAGATTGCAATAGCACGCGTGACATAAACCATCAATAAAATTATTCTATTCATATTGGATGCACTTTGTATTAAATCCACTGATTTGTTTCACATTCTTTGCCCATATACGGTACGTGTCGCCAGCCAGCGCTGGCTGGGTGGTGTCAAATACGCGACGCTCGGTTATCAGATTCTTTGCACTTTGATACATAGGTACACTCCTACCAACTTATCTGTGAAATGGCGAAAATTGGAACTACGGCCGTCATGTTGAAATGTCTTCGATTGTGCCGACGCATGTCATTCGATTGTGTCGACGCGCATCGACGGTTGCGTCCTCTTTCAGTTCACAGATAAGTTGGTAAGACTGTACCCGAACTTTTTGAATACTTTTCAGTAAATAGTATGTCAAATGATTTGATTGCCTGTTGTTTTTTCTATCACAATCAACATGAAACAGGGTAGCGACCCGCGGCTACTTCACACGGGTGCAATCCACAGAGTAGTATGTAGCAAGCTAGTGCAATCACTGACGATGACGTGGCGACACGTCAAAACATGGAGATTTCTGTGCTATAGGTATGCAGGTTAAATAGTAGGTGTATGACGTCATAACATCACGCCTGAAGGATTAGGTAGAGGTGTAACTTTTTTTTTGTTTTCGGGGGGAAACCTTCAAAAGGCTCTCTGTTCGCAGACGATACGGCCATTTACTATTCCGGCCAATGCCAAGACCCAATATCTCACACTTGCAATCTATCTGCAAACCGCAGTCGATAAACTCGGCGCGTGGTTTCGAAAGTGGAGAATCGAAGTCAATCCCGACAAAAGTCAAGCGGTTCTCTTTTTGAAACCGCGTCTCAATCGACCTCCCCCCACCGACCGATCACCATGTTTGGCAAGCCGATCCCTTGGGAGAAGCGAGCCTAAGATCTAGGTGTGACCCTCGATGAGCACCTCTGAGTACATAAAGCAGTCTCGTCCTGAATGCACGTAGCAAATTGTCACTTAAGTGCAAGTTGTGCATCTATACAGCGTGCATTCTCCCAATCATGACCTAGGCAGGTTTAAGGCCGCGCAGCACGGTTTTTTTCTAAAATTAATGCATCATTTATTGGACCACATAGTAGTCTGATTAATAAAGATTAAATTAAATTGTACTTAATTGTAAAGTAGGTACACGACGACAACGTGACGTGGCTCTATCATAACTATTTTCGACAACATTACTTAGGCTTAAGAAATCCAGGGGGGGCAGGTGCCCCACCCCCTGCCCCCCCCCCCTCCCCCTCCCCCTGGGTACGCCCATGAAGACGACCAGTCCGGCAACGAACGCTGACATTCTCCTCAGACATATATATAAAGTAAAAAAAAAAACCATCACCAAATTTATTACAAATTTATTTTTCATTCAACTTTATCTGACATAGGTATAAATTTGATAGGTAAGTACTTATTAGATTTGTTCCATAAAAATCCAAATGCATGAGTCCATAAAGTCCTTGCTGTCTTTTTTTTTTTGTTTATAATTTAATTACAATAATAGCATCGTGCAGGACGAAATTAAATATTTGCACACCATAGTATAATGGTAAAGGAGCCTTTGTATTTAAGATCATACATACGTTGTATACCTACATTCTAGCAAATAAATGGATGTGAGTTTGAAATAATTTCATTCCCGAATTCTTCTAAATACATTCTGTATATCGTTGGACAAAACTTTTGAGCCATTCGATCATACGGAGAATCCTTTTCGATTTTCATATCATGAGTTAATTTATTCCAGAAATGGTGAGTAAAGGCTTTTGTAAAGTTCTTCAATTCTCCACGTTTGAAGTATTCGGTTTTTTTGGAATAATGTATCGGGTAGATATACTCCGGGCCATACAGGTTGACTCCTGAAAATATATTAATCTAGCTATTGCCTGCGACTTCGTCTGCGATAAACCATAAGTCGACGTTCGCACGGATGTAAAAATATCGCAGCGATTTTTTTTCAACTCTCTGCTTAGCGCCGAGAGTTGAAAATCCAACAGTGTGTTTTTTCGACGCGCTAGAATGCACTCTGTTATTATTCAGTTAGATTCTCAACTCTTAGCTCAACAACGAGAGTTGAAAAACCAGTGCGCGATAAAATACCGCCGCGATAGTTTTACGTCCGTGCGTACGTCGGCTTAGAGTTATAAAACAATGTCCCCCAATCAATTAGTGTGTGTGTTGTGTGTGTGTCAATGTTTTCGCCCGCGTGGATGTCGGAAAATATCCCACGGGAATGTAGGTACTGCCGGGATTAAAAGTACCTACCCTATCGTCGTTGTTGTTCGTGAACAAGCGCTGTCAGTGAAGGCTGGGCATACCTTAGCGGCCACGGCTTATTTTAATTTAATTTAAATATTTGAATTGTTTTTTTTTAGGACGCTTTTAACGTTCTGCATCGTTCTCACATGTAAAATTTCAACATGAATGATGTAACCATTATTTTGTAACCATATCTTGATTTAAAAGAGTGTCCGTGGAGTTTCTTGCCCGTTCTTCTCCATAGGTACCTACTATGCTTTGGAATGGGCGCCTAGCTTCATCTTTCTGACTGACCGACCCCTTGACAATTCAAAAGTGCCTGGTTTAATTGAAATAAATGCTTTGAGTTTGAGTTTGTCACTCCAGGTAAACAATATATTAATTCTGTACTTAATACATTGTTTTATAACTGTAATGGTTTAAGCGGCGCTCAATGTCGGCATGATTTTTTCCAAATCTTCAACAACAACAACCCCTATTATTATCCCCCTTAGAGGATGATTTTTCAAAAACGCTAAACCACATACTTAATTCATTATTTCCTACCAAAAGCATACATTTTAATTTTCATATCCTTAACTTATGAAATGCTGGCTTTCCCATCACAGACAGACCGACCGACAGACAGAGTTAGTCGACGTTCGCACGGACGAAAAGATATCGCGGGATTTTTTTCGCGCACTAGATTTTCAACACTCTGCTTAGCGTCGAGAGTGCAAAATCCAACAATGTATTTTCGACGCGCTAGAATGTACTCTGTTATTGTTAAGTGGGATTCTCAACGCTCGGCTCAACAACGAGAGTCGAAAATCCAGTGCGCGATATAACCCCGCCGCGATTTTATTACGCCCGTGGGAACGGGGGCTTACTTTCGAATTTATAATACAAGTACTTACATCCAACAAAAGAGATATCTAGGCAGGACACCAGCACGTTTGTATGTGAATTGCTTCATGTTCAATTTTATTAACCGACTTCAAAAAGGAGGAGGTTCTCAATTCGTCGGAACCTTTTTTTTTATGTAGATCTATGTTCCCCGATTACTCGAAGATGGCTGGACCGATTTGGATTTTTTTTGTTTTATTCGAGAGGGTAGGTATACATCTAAGTTGGTCCCATATACAATTGATTAACTTTGCTTGGGTAGTTTTTGAGTTAGCTTCAATTCGCACTTCGCACCGCGTTCGCAGTTGGTCCCATTCGCACTTGGTCCCATTCGCACTTAGTCCCATTCGCATTTAGTCCCATGCAAGTAGTTTGTAAGGGAAGAGGTAGGTTTGTGGACCAAAGTTCATGCATCAAAGTTGGTCCCATATAAAATTGATTAACTTTGCTTGGGTAGTTTTTGAGTTAGTTTCAATAATACGTATTTTTTCCCCACTTTTATATGGATGATGTTCTAGTTTGTTTTGCAGGTAGTGGTATTAGAATTTGTGTGGGCTAGGTACCACAAACTTTTTTACAAAAAAATACAACCAACTTCCAAAAACAACACTACAAAGTGAAAAATAACTTTAATTTCGGAAGTCGGTGGCAAAAAACAAAAATACATTTAACCAGACACCGACTTCCGAAATTAAAGTTATTTTTCACTTTGTAGTGTTGTTTTTGGAAGTCGGTTGTATTTTTTTGTAAAAAAAAAATTTTCATTACACAGTCTACGCGACTCATCACGTACTCGGTGAGCGTGGTTTTTTGTTGTATGTGTGTGCGTGAGCGTGTATTCTATTTGTATAGGAAGTACGGTTTTGTGGCTTCACTTTGATGTTCGCGGCGCTTCATCTTCCTTTTTTTGTTGATCTGAGTATGGAATGCTACAGCCAAGAAAATCGCACCGTAGAAATCAAGCTTTAGTCAGAGTTTACTGCATGCCCATAGAGCAATATAAGCGTGATGACATTAATTATGTTGATGACTTAATACTAACCTTCACAAGTGCCAGACAACCGGTCTGTCAGGTTAGATGTCTTGCACATTTTGCGAAGTACTGTCGTAAAGGCGCGAGGTCCGTTATGTCCCCAAACATCAGGTTTGTACGTTGTATTAATTTCACTGCAAATTTATATAAAAATATAATTAGAGTTTGCTAAATGAAAACATGACAAATTGATAAAGTTAATCGTTCAATTGAATTATCTTTATTTCTAGAACTATTATGAATTAGTACTTAATACTTATTTTAGCAAACTTAAGTACGACTGCTATAATGATAGAATTACAAGTAGTCTTTAATCTGTTTGATCAGTATTTAATTATTGATACAATACTAGCAATACAGTGTTTTTAAGAGCTCTTAGCTTAGTAATAATAGCCGCACGGGTCGGTCGGGTCGGGGCTACGCTTGCCGGGGTTGGTCAGTGGATGGGTGACCATATTTACATACCGAGACTCCTCCGTGCATCGGAAAGCACGTTAAGCCGTTGTTCCCGGCTATCATTCTTGGATCTTTGACAGTCGTTACGGGTCGTCAGAAGCCCGAAAGTCTGACAACCAGTCTTACCAAGGGGTATCGTATTACCCAGTTACTGGGTTTTGGAGGTCAGATAGGCAGTAGCTCCATGTAAAATACTGATATTCAGCTGCACCTGGTTAGACTGGAAGCCGATCTCAACGTAGTTGGGAACAGGCTAAGCAGATTGATTCACTGCACAACTGAATACGGAGCGCTCAGCCCATTCACTGTCTATGGTGTCAGATAGGCAGTCGCTCCATGTATGTCGCTGGTATTCAGCTGCTTCCAGTTAGACTGGATGCCGACCCCAACATAGTTGGGAAAAGGCTAGGTAGGTAGATTGACAGTGTTTTGAATTGACACACTCCCAAATTTTTGTGACAATACCTGTTGCGTGACTTCGTACAATGCGACGCTAGGCTCTGCTTAGTGACGCTTAGGCGTCGTGCTAATTGCGGCTAACGATCGTACGAGCAAACGATGAGATTTCGTCGAGCGATGAAAATGTGTTCCTGTGCTCGCGCGATGACTTGCAAGCTTCAATTAGGACACTAACGAGACGAAATCGCATCGTTTGCTCGTACGATCGAAGCCAATTCGGACGACGCCTTAGGCTATGAACTCACGGAGTGGTCTTTACCCGCGCCCGCCCGAGGTGGAGGGATCGCTGGTTTATTACAAAACTCACGAGACTGTTTGTGCGGTTACGCAGCCGTCGCGGTTGCGATCATCGCCCGCAAACTTGGCGGGCGATGATCGCTAGACGGGCGGATATTTGTTTTGTAAACTCCTAGAGGACGGGACGTGGGAGGCTGAACCAGAATGGACCCCAACGTAACAAGACTGGGGGTCTACTCCCAAGTCTGTCCGTCCGTCCGTCTTTTCGTCCGTCTGACACACACGTCCAAGTACATTTTACAAGTTGGTTGACTATTACTCGTAAACTTGAAAAGCCTACTTAGCTGTGATAGTTTTCCTTTTTAATTTCGTTATACATATAATAGGTCTTTACCTATGAAATTGCCGTTTTGTATGAAAAAATTTAAACGAATTTTTTTCATGCATTGTTTATTTGTATTAATCGAAGTAATCACCCATGCAATCAATGCATCTTTGCCAACGCAGTGGCAGTTTATTGATGCCCTTCTTAAAGAAATTAGCTGGCCGGGAGGCAACAAATTCTTCAAAGGCATTTTGTACTGCCTCTCGGGTATTGAATTTTTTTCCCGCCAAGAAGTTAACCAAATTCTGGAAAAAGTAGTAGTCTGTAGGCGCAAGGTCTGGTGAGTAGGGCGGATGACGGAGAGCTTCCAACCCCAGTTCTTGCAACTTGGAGACCGTCTGCTGTGCAGTATGAGGTCGCGCGTTGTCGTGCAGGAGCAGCGGAGACGAGCGATTGACCAATGCTGGTTGGAGATGTGCCAGCTTCTCCATCATTGTGTTCAGTTCTTCACAGTACACATCTGAAGTAATGCTCACCCCGTTTGGTAAGAAGCTGTGATGAATCACACCGGCGCTAGACCACCAAACAGTGACCATCACTTTTCTAGGGGTAAGTTTTCGTTTAGGGCATTGTTTAGGTGCTGAACCAGGATCCAACCAACTTGCTGAGCGCTTGCGGTTATCAAACAGAATCCATTTTTCATCGCAGGTAACAACGCGGTTCAAAATTCCTTCATTTGTGTGTCTGTTGAGCAGTGCAAGGCACGTCTCGACGCGTACTTCGCGCTGGCGATCATTGAGTTCGTGGGTCACCCATTTGTCAAGCTTTTTTACCTTGCCAATTTGACGCAAATGGACCAATATTGTTTTGACGCTAACGTCGAAAGCTGCTGCTAATTCAGCCGTAGATTGTGTATCATCAGCTTCCACAATCGCCTTTAATTCGTCATTGTCGACCAAAGTCTTCGGACGACCGCGAGGTTCATTTTTCAGGTCGAAATTTCCAGAACGGAAGCGAGCAAACCAATAACAAGTGGTGCGTTGGTTTGTAGTGTTAGCTCCGTAAACGTCGTTGATGTTGCGTGCCGCTTGTGCCGCGTTGCTGCCACGACGGTACTCATATTCCATAATTACTCGAATTTTTAACGTATCCATGATGACGAAAAAGATTGAAATGCGATGAAAATGTAACACTAATCAATAAACAAATGACTACTTTTGGAAAAAAAAATCCATGTTTTTAAAATAAAATTAATTTGAAATTAGAATTCTTAGCCAAACAAAAATTATTTTGATTTGAAATGACCAGTACTGCAGAACGGCAATTTCATAGGTAAAGACCTAATATTATACTACTACCGTGATTTTTTTTTTGAGCTTTATGCTGAGATAGGAGCCTTTTTGGCCTCGCACAGGTCTCTTTTTTTTTAGTCTGAATTTTTATTTAATTTAATTTTTTTTTTTGTTTTTTAATGTTTATTTTGTTACTTTTATATGCTCCTTTTTAACTGTATTTCCTGTGCGTGTCCCAAATAAAATATTTTTCTTTCTTTCTTTCACTCAAAACTAACCGTTTAGCTGGCGGGGAGGGGGACGGGGGGACGGACACACACTCACTTAAATTGACTCTAACAAAAATTAGCACTTATATTTCAGAAACGGATCCCTAAATCGAAAAATAGATTCTACAAACCCGCAATATTTTTGAAAGACCCATCCAACAACACCCCACACACCATGGGGTAGACGAGGAAAAAAAACATCCCAATTTTACGTGTAGGTAGGTACAGAAGGTAGCCTAAAAAATTTTTTTTACATGATTTTATTTTACCACTTTGTTTGCGTGATGAATATGTACATATCCATGCCAAATTATAGCTTTCTAGTACTAAGAGTCTCTGAGCTAAGCTGCGGACGGACGGACATAGCGAAACTATAAGAGTTCCTTGTTGACTACGGAACCCTAAAAATGAATGGCTAAATGCTGGCTAAGCGCAAGACTCGAGAACGGCTGGATCAATTTGGCAATTTTTTTTATCAAATATTCGTTGAAGTCCGAGGAACCTTCCTATGTAGAGAAAAATTAGAAAAGTTGCCGGGAAAATTCGGGAAAACTGAAAGTGCATTTTCTATGTGATTTAAAAATTAAAATGGAATTATTGAAATGGCTTCACGATAGTACGTACTTGATGACAGCCTCGGCAAATTTTCTGCCTACGTAATCCTTAGAAATAGCGAAGGCTGCGTTATTCACGCTGTTTTTGTCTTCCATCGCTACCCAGTCGTATCCCAGAGGCGTCAGAGTCTTGACGACCATAATATCCATGTCCAGATACACCCCTCCCCACTTGTACAAAGTTAAACATCGCAGGACATTGGCAGTGTTTTCCACCTTCCACTTGCCTTCTTTAAAAGGTTTGCTTGCTACCATAGCTTCCAAAGGAGTGTCTTTAGCATAATCAGTTATGTGAACCCTAGCGAACCTGACGTTTGGCGATAATATCGCCATGCATCTTTGATACACGACGTCGCTGACGGGTGCACTGAAAAGTACATAAACTTGTTGCATTGGGTGGGCTCTCGACGCAGACTCAACGGCACAAGCCTGACGGGAGTTAAGCCTTCCGCGGCAGGATGTCTCCAGAAAGAATATTGAGTTGGGACTCGGCAAAAAGTTCCTGTCTTCAGCTGACGGCAGTGCATCGTTTTCAACTACGTAATGACACGAAAAATTATCCACGGTGTCATTTTGCTTGTTAAAAGGCTGTAAGGTTGACACATTTTGAGCGTTGTTTTTATTAAGACCACTGAAAACTATAGGCATACAAGTTATAAATATCAACACACGTTTTATTAATACGAAAAAAACATTCTTTGGTGCTATTAACGAGTACATGTTTGAACTTTTCTCACGATGTTAATGATTCAAAAATTGAAAAATCAGATGGAATCTTTATCGAACACTTTTTAGTTGTAACATGAGATTTCGTTACAATCACACAATGAAAATTTGCACGCACAGATAAAACCAGACCTAGATAAAGCAAGTATCAAGATCTGTATGAAAACTAAGACTAAACCAAACCATTTATTGACTATCTACTATGACGTCACAAGGACTATTTAGTGATGGGAAAGAGCAAATCAAATCGATTCAAAGTCGCCGCCGCGTGCGGCACCCGTCTCGCCCAACCCAGCGCCAGCGCGCAGCGCTCACCCAGCACTACACACGGCTACACATCAAGCTATCTATATATTTCCAGTTTACACTGACCTCTCATTGTAAATAAATCTTACACAATGCGAGATCAGCTTATACTGGAAATATATAGCTTGATCTGTAGCTGTGCGTGCGTGTTGTTTTTTTTAATGCTGTAGACTTACAAAATAACAATCACACTAATATTATAAAGGCGAAAATTTGTGACTGTGTGTTGTTTGTTATTTCTTCACACTCAAACGACTAGACCGATTTGGATGAAATTTTCTATGTATTGCTTATACCCTGGATTAACATATGGGTTACTTTTATCCTGGTCCACGCGGGTTAAACCGCGGGGCGCAACTAGTAATTCATAATTTAATATCGTTTACATTCCCATTTTATAAATTTTTTGTCACATTTCTCCATAATTAGGGTAATAAAAAGTAAGCAACATTTAAATTCGGATCATGTGGAAAACTAAAAAAAAATCACGAAAAGTTAAGATTGTCTACTTATATACAAAATTTATTTATTAAAATTGTCTACCTAAGTATAAAATACAAAATCATTACTCTTTTCCGAAATCGTCTCTCGAAAAAAATTTATATTGCGTAGATTGAACAGAGCACTAATCGACAGAAAAATTATAAAAATGCCTGTACCACGAAACTGAAGTGATATACAATAGCATCACTTGTTTCGATATTCATCAACTGTTAACACAGAACGTCACATCAACCACTCTCAGTAAAATTCGCAATGTATTACGAATGTAGACATTTTATATTTTTTGAGTGACGTCGTTGGACAAGCGCGGCGGATAGGTGCAGACTGAGCCTAGGTAAGCATTTTATGCTTAAGCTGGGCAAGCAAAGTAGGTGCTTTTGCATTATCTAGGTTTATCTAGGTACTATATCAGTGGTTGCACGTCTATTAAGCCACAGAAAAACTTTTTTACAAAAAAATACAACCGACTTCCAAAAACAACACTACAAAGTGAAAAATATCGGCGTTTTACCTGAAATAAAACGCTTATTAAACTACTTACCTTATTCGAAGCATAATTAAACTATTGAGATAGGCTGAACCATGTTTCCTGTGCCTTTTTTCCTTACGTTTCTAGCGCTATAGCTCTGTCTCGCTCTCATGACGTCACCAGGTCAGAGAGGGGAGCGCATTTTTGAGCGCGCGCGCTCGGTCTTGTTCATTGGATGATTGACTATGTCACCTGGCAGAAATTAATATTATGCTTCGAATAAGGTAAGTAGTTTAATAAGCGTTTTATTTCAGGTAAAACGCCGATATTAAACACTTGACCGTTATTCGAAGCATAATTAAACTATTGAGATATTGTCTGTTATCGCCTGGTGACGCTCATGACGAACGCCAATGTGTAGGGAAAGATCAAGAAAAAAGAAAAGATGTGTTTGAAAATATTCAACAAAATATCAATAATAATTCACTATGAGACAGGTTTAAAAAGAGCAGTAATGCTGTCATTCCTAGAAGAGCCCGAAACCTGTCCTTTATAAAATCGATTAAAAGTGTTTGAGGACCTCCAATTGCCCCGAGCCATAATATCTTCCATGCGGAAGTTGTCCAACCAATTGTTGGAAGCAACAGCGGAGGAGACACTTTCAGGAGTAGCAACAATACCTGCCTTACGCATCAGAGCTTTAATCCAGCCTGCAATAACAGTTCGTGAGGCCGCACGAGCTGTACCTCTCGTCCTAGGACATTTAGCTTCCTGAAGTCTAGTGGAAAGCAGTGATACAGTTTGTTCAACCCGGTATACGGGGTGCAAATTATCGTTATCGGTCATAAGGAGTGTCAAGTCATGAATACGCCTACCAGAACAGAGTACTAAGAGGGCAGCGGCTTGACTCGAAACATCAAAAATGTAGTCATGATTTATTGTTCTAACGCCAAGAAAACATACAAAATCATCAATATTCCACACGGGTAACTTAGAAACAATTGGTTTTTGATTGAAATCGATTTCAAAATTATGTTACACCAAAACATGATTACTTAGAACACCTGAATCATTTACATTATTACAAAGGGTGAAGACCACAGACTTGTGTAACAATATTGTATTATAAGACAGTTTATGTTTTATATGCAGATCAGCCAGAAAACGAGCTAGGTCAGATCCTGAGGGATTCTAGGGCTAATATGACTCTACACCACGAAACCCAGCGGTTCCATGCAGGTTTGCAAGTTCTTAGGGTAGAATCGCGCCAAGAACTTTTCAAAAGATCTATCTGAGAATTATTCCACTTACCTAAATGATGTGTCCACCCCCACATTTCCAAACTTCCAACACTAGATCCTGGACGCGAGGAGGTGGCAGTCCCGTTGTCACATCGATCAATACTTTGTTCAGGTTCTGTATTGTGAACGGTGGGGCCAGAGCCCGGGCTGTGAGACCTCCGCGCCAAAAGACTTTCTCCCATCGCGGTGCTACTATCAAGTAAATTCCCGATGCCCGATTGAGGAAGCTCAAAAACCCTGGGAATCAGGAACGGGGGTGCGAACACCCATGCCAGATCGAATTTCCAAGCAATCGAGAATGCATCGTGGGCCACAGCTTGTTTGTCGTTCTGATCTTTCGACACGTAATGAGGGACTACGTGAGCGTTGCTGGAGGCAAACAGGTCCACTTGGGGAATTCCCCATTTTAAGAATATTATCTTGGTAATCTCGGGTATCAGATGCCATTCGGGGACCTGGCGAAACCGCGATAGGTGATCGGCATGGTTGTTGTACCTCCCCGTATGTAGTACACATTGATATAAATTTGGTACTGATCTATCAAACAAAACAGGTCGTATGTTATGTCCATCAATCGCGAGGATTTGGTTACCCCTGCGTGACGGAGATACGCTACTACCGTGCGATTGTCGCATTTTATGGTGACCGTAGATTGACTCAGATACACGGGATGACTTTGAAAAACCTTAAATATTACCAACATTTCTTTTACGTTGCAGTGACAATTCTTCTCGTTCTGGGACCACGTTCCCCATAGAGACTGGTTGTCCATCTGGGCCCCCCAGCCTAAGTCGGAGGCGTCCGTTTTAGTCGCTGGTGCGTGGTGTAGAATTGACGGATGTTGCAAATTGTGGCTCCACCATTGTAGGTCGCCTATTGCATCTGCAGGTACAGTGTATAACTTGACAGAATTGTCCAATTGTAGTGTGTTTAGGAATTTCAATAGAGCTCGATAGTGCAATCTCCCTCTTTGGTCAACAAAACTCGCAAAGTTTAGTGCTCCTATTACGCTTTGCAACTTCTTTAGGTTTGTCTTCCGCAAACCTACGATTTCGCGAATCTTCGCTAGTAATGAGGGTACTTTTTCCCTTGGCAGACGTTTGAGGTTTAGCCAAGGATCCCACAGTACTCCTAGGTAAACCAGGGATTTCTTTGGTGTTAAGATAGATTTTTCGAAATTTATTTGCCAACCCAGATATTTTAATGTTTTTACGAGAAGTCTTACATGGCCTGCGAGAACTACTGGGTCTTGGTGAGCCAAAAGAAAATCTTCGAGAAATACTAATATTCTCACACCATGGCTTCTCATAATTTGGGCAATCCAATTTGTCAAACTGGCAAAAGTTTTTGGTGAAAATCTGGTGCTTGCATTTCCTTCCAATGATCGACGAAATTCGATAACTGACCGGCTTGAAATATTTTCATGTCAATATTTACTTCTCTTGGCATTCAAGCCTGAAGGTGATGACCTTCGCTTATTTCCGCCACGTTTATGAGCGTGGTATCTTTGGGTTTGTTTTGCCCCGCGGGAGCGAAAGGAACCTCTATCCATTACGCTACTACCCTGTTGAGGATAGTTGCAATACGCATGTGCTGGTCCTTGCGAAGGACACTGTATATTATGCTGCAAAAAGCCACCCTGCAAGGGGACGTTACAGTTCTGACAGCCTTGTGAAGGCATGCTTGAGTTATAGTTCTTACCCTGCGAGGGTGGAACTGAATATTGCCCCTGCAAGGGACGTATATACGCATGTGCTGGTCCTTGCGAAGGACACTGTATATTATGCTGCAAAAAGCCACCCTGCGAGGGGACGTTACAGTTCTGACAGCCTTGTGAAGGCATGCTTGAGTTATAGTTCTTACCCTGCGAGGGTGGAACTGAATATTGCCCCTGCAAGGGACGTATATACGCATGTGCTGGTCCTTGCGAAGGACACTGTATATTATGCTGCAAAAAGCCACCCTGCGAGGGGACGTTACAGTTCTGACAGCCTTGTGAAGGCATGCTTGAGTTATAGTTCTTACCCTGCGAGGGTGGAACTAAATATTGCCCCTGCGAGGGACGTATATACGCATGTGCTGGTCCTTGCGAAGGACACTGTATATTATGCTGCAAAAAGCCACCCTGCGAGGGGACGTTACAGTTCTGACAGCCTTGTGAAGGCATGCTTGAGTTATAGTTCTTACCCTGCGAGGGTGGAACTGAATATTGCCCCTGCGAGGGACGTATATACGCATGTGCTGGTCCTTGCGAAGGACACTGTATATTATGCTGCAAAAAGCCACCCTGCGAGGGGACGTTACAGTTCTTACAGCCTTGTGAAGGCATGCTTGAGTTATAGTTCTTACCCTGCGAGGGTGGAACTGAATATTGCCCGTGCGAGGGACGTATGAGCCATTTTCCAACTTGCGAAGTTGAGGTATTACCATAAGCCGATTTTGTAGATGTACCAGCCGATCTAGAAGCAGGCCAGAAGGCTTTTTTGATACCGCCAGCTTTTTCTAATGCAACAACTAACTGCTCAGAATTTAATAAGATAACCTCAGATGGAGGTATTTTATTTATTGCCGCTTTTATTAAGGGATCGCGAACTGCATTAGTTATGCTGTCTCTGCGCATCTGTATAGATTCAGCCTTATGGCCGCAAATCATTTGCAATAGGTCTGCCGAAACCTTGCTGAACTCACCAGAAGTGAAGATGTCATTCAGCTTTTTTATAGCCTCGAAGCCTCTCTGGTCTCGAACCCATGTCAAAAATGCACAAAGTTCCTTCTCCTTTTGTTTTAAAATACCGTAAGTTAACGAAGCATAGGCCCTCTCCGAGTAACTTAAGTGTTTTAGTGTGTCATAGGGTCTGATCTCCTCGTTTGCCTCGAGTTCGACGAAACCCGGGCTATGGTTATACGATTTAAAACTGAATTTCTCTTAAAATGTTCAAGTAACGCTCGTCTGTCTTTGGAACAGCCGGTTCCTTAAGCTTAGTTTCAACATCAAAATTATTTATAAGACTACTACCCTCCAGTTCTAAATCATCCTCCGTGAAAAGGGAAAGGGCGTCGTCGGGCAGCAGTATACTATTATTTATATTATGTTTCACTTTACGCTCCGAGCGGCGATGCTTGTGCTTGCCCCCCCCCTTACGGTGACGGCAACGCGCATGTTTAGACTTACGAGTATGGTCAGAAGAACTAGATGAACTGGAACTAGAATCGCTACTATCAGAGCTACTACTACTGCTGCTGCTCGGATGTGAACGCATCCGTTTGGCACTAGATTCTCTATTATTAGCGGTATTCGAAGGACCTGCGACCGGTTCATCTTGCGAAATCAACGTTATTTCTTTATCCATTACGTATTCGGTATTATACTGAAAACAATTGAATTACACACACTGGAAAGAAAAGAATAAACAACACGCGAACGGAAAACCGTTAAATTCTGAAAATATCAACGTTGATTCACTGTATTATCAATAATTATCATTCACTAAAAACAGTTTTAATAAAAATTGTAAATTGGTAAGTATGCCAACTTTCGTCGAAAGGAAAAATATAGACGGTTGTGAAAAAGAAATATAGATAACTCACCTGCTAAGCAGCAACCGTCTCCGGCAAAGAAAAGAACGCCAATGAACAAGACCGAGCGCGCGCGCTCAAAAATGCGCTCCCCTCTCTGACCTGGTGACGTCATGAGAGCGAGACAGAGCTATAGCGCTAGAAACGTAAGGAAAAAAGGCACAGGAAACATGGTTCAGCCTATCTCAATAGTTTAATTATGCTTCGAATAACGGTCAAGTGTTTAATAACTTTAATTTCGGAAGTCGGTGTCTGATTAAATGTATTTTCGTTTTTGCCACCGACTTCCGAAATTAAAGTTATTTTTCACTTTGTAGTGTTGTTTTTGGAAGTCGGTTGTATTTTTTTGTAAAAAAGTTTTTATTTTTCACTTTTTAGTGGGTCTGTTTATAATTTGTATAAGTTACAATAGTCCAATGTCAATTGCTCATCACATGTTACAAAATATTGGTTTTCCCGATGCTGGGACGTTAATTGTTGAGGAGTTCTGCTGGTAAGAACAAGGAGAACTCCTCAACAACCACTCACCACACGCATTGTGTGACGAGCGGAAATTGCTTAGCAACCATATTAAAGTAATCGAATCGCAACCCGTGAAATATTTATCATTGAGTAGTTCCGGTAGCCATCTGTGGTCTTCATCATCAGTTCCACTTCACCAAGTGGTGCTTTGCGAGAGCAAATGCACGAGCTACTATAAAAAATACCCAAATCGCTATAGGTGTGCCTATAATATTTGAAGAGTTCCTTCGATTTCTCCAGGATCCCATCATCAGAACTGGATTTTGACAAAAATGGGACCATTTGGGAAGTATACCCTTTCCAACAAAAAAAATACTTTTTCAAATCGGTTGGCAAGCGACGGAGTTATGCGCGAACAAACATAAAAAAAAATAATAAATACAAACATCCGAATTGAGAACCTCCTCCTTTTTTAGAAGTCGGTTAAAAACTAACCAAAATGTAACGAACATTAAAAACCAATATAATCAGTAAATCAACGTGATGAAAATACCAAGTAGCAGTGTAGGGTTCCGTAACATAAAGTAGGTTCTACTTATTTTATATTTTTATTTATCGGCCGCAAAAATAAGTTTGTATTTCATAATGTTATTTTGAAGTACAAAGTTAATAATAAATTATAAATGTTTACTTGCTAAAAACGGTGCTTTACATTTCCTTACCGTTATGTTTTAAATGCATTTTAAGAGACACAAAGGAAACTTCTAGGTCGAGCCCGTCTTGTGGAGTTGACATAGAAGCTTGATTTTTTAGGACTCCAAGGGACCATAGACTACGTATTTGATATTAATTTCATATTGATATCTGCACGCGTTCCTGAGAAAAAGGGTCTTGACAGACTGACAGACAGACAGACGGACAACGAAGTGATCCTATAAGGGATCCCTTTTTCCTTTTGAGGTACGGAACCCTAAAAAACTATGAAATTGTCAATGAAAACTTGGTTTTATGTTCTTAACCAAAACAATGCAACTAATAGGTATCATCCTTTTTTACCTTCCATTGAAAGTTGTTGAAACTAAATAATAGGTACAAGTAACTAATCATAATGTTCATGAAATAAAAATACTAAATTCTTAAAAAAATATATGAAACTACGCGACTGTTGTGCTCTGATTGTGAAGTAAACTCAAAATGGCGGCAAGCGCCCGGCGATTGGCAGTCTAGAAGTGGAATGGAGGCCGTTGATTGGGCAAATGGCCGTCAATCCGAGCAGTGCCGATCTATTCCGAGATTAGACGACGAGAGACGACCACGCGTTAGGGTAATAATCGAATGTTCGAATATTTTATAATTTACTTTTCGAATATTAATTTCAAATAGATATTCAAATAATTCGAATAATCGATTGCAATCCCTAACTACGGAACAATACTATTGGAGTGTGATTGTTTGATATCAAGAAGCACAATAAATGAATGATGTTATAGGTATCTAAATAAAAATAAATGGCTAAATGTGTGCTAAGCGTAAAGCTTGAGAACGACTGGACCAATTCGGCAAATATTTTTTTTTTCAAATATTCTTTGGAGTCCAAGGAAGGTTCTTATGAAGAGAAAAATTAGGAAAATTTCACGAGAAAACGTAAAAATCTCATTTTTCCCTTTCCCATACAAACTGTTCCTAGCTGTCAATTCTAGGGATGGCAATCTGATGTACTTAATTTAGACTAGTTTGATTTTCAACCGACTTCAAAAAGGAGTAGGTTCTCAATTCGGTTGTATTTTTTTTTTTTTTTTTTATGTTTGTTACCTCAGAACTCCGTCATTTATAAACCGATTTAGAAAATTCTTTTTTTATTTGAAATGATATACTTCCAGATTGGTTCCATTTTTATCAAAATCCAGTTCTGATGATGGTATCCATGAGGAATTGAGGGAACTCCTCAAAACTTATAGGCATACATATAGCGATTTTGGTATTTTCATCAACAAATCAAGCATTTGCATTCAGAAAGTAGCATATGGTGAAGTGGAACTGATGAAGAAGACCACAGATGGCCACGGGAACTTCGCAATGATAATAAGTATTTCACGGGTGGCGATAAGATATCTCGATTAAGACAGTTAAGCGACTATGACGAAGCTTTAAATAAATGGTTCTGATGAAAATGGTACCATCGAACCGATCTGATGAAGAAGCCGGAAGATAGGCACCGGAACTCAGTAACAAAACAATGTAGGTATTCTAGCCGTGTTTGGGCTTATTGGAATTGTCATGAGGCGCACTTTGGCTATAAATGATTTTAGAAAGAAAAAGAAAGAAAGAAAGGAAGAAAGATTTTAATGGTAATAATATGCCGCTTCAAATTGCGCTACTTGAGTTGTATGTTATGTGTGGCCTCGATTGTCAGAAGTCAGATTTCGTAGCCTCGTTATCTCCGTCAAAATAAAACTATGCCTTCCAAACTTCTGACACGGCTTAGCGCGACATAGATTTGCCTTTTTGCAAAGTTTTTATTTGAGATGGTTGCATATAAATATCTTCAAGTTCTGATGAGTGGCTTTTGAGTTAGCTTTAATCATTTAATACGTATTTTTCCCACATAGTCTATGTGAATGCTGCTCTAATTTATTTTGCCGAGTGGTATTCGGTGTGTGGGGTAGGCACCACTAAAAAGTGAAAAATAAAAACTTTTTACAAAAAAAATACAACCGACTCCCAAAAAAAGCACTACAAAGTGAAAAATAACTTTAATTTCGGAAGTCGGTGGCAAAAAATGAAACTAAAAAGAAACCAAAGACACCGACTTCCGAAATTAAAGTTATTTTTCACTTTGTAGTGCTTTTTTTGGGAGTTGGTTGTATTTTTTTTTTGTAAAAAGTTTTTTGACAGTTAAATTTGGACTGGACAATGTCGGGTCAGCCAGTTTAGAATCTAAAGGTGCTCCCTCACCAGGATCATTCACGTGTAATGTAACATCAGTGAGGGAGGATAATCGAGCATTACAGCGCATCTTGTAATGATACAAAACCAGTATTACATCAGTGAAGGTGGAGAACCGAGCATTACCTTACCATTAGCATGTAATGATACAATGTGTATTACCTTGATACAAGTTGTAACATGCGCTCCACTTGTAATTAAATGTTACATTACACGCAAATGCTCGTCAATCAGGGACCTCCCTGTATTGTATTGTACATAATGTAATGCTCAAAGTTGAATCTGTAATGTTACATTACACGCGAATGCTCGTCAATCAGGGACCTCCCTGTATAGTATTGTACCTAATGTAATGCTCAAAGTTGAATCTGTAATGTTACATTACACGTGAATGCTCGTCAATCAGGGACCTCCCTGTATTGTATTGTACCTAATGTAATGCTCAAAGTTGAATCTGTAATGTTACATTACACGCGAATGCTCGTCAATCAGGGACCTCCCTGTATAGTATTGTACCTAATGTAATGCTCAAAGTTGAATCTGTAATGTTACATTACACGTGAATGCTCGTCAATCAGGGACCTCCCTGTATTGTATTGTACCTAATGTAATGCTCAAAGTTGAATCTGTAATGTTACATTACACGCGAATGCTCGTCAATCAGGGACCTCCCTGTATAGTATTGTACCTAATGTAATGCTCAAAGTTGAATCTGTAATGTTACATTACACGCGAATGCTCGTCAATCAGGGACCTCCCTGTATTGTATTGTACCTAATGTAACGCTTAAAGTTGAATCTGTAATGTTACATTACACGCGAATGCTCATCAGTCAGGGAAGTAGTACCTATTGTAATGTAATGCTCAAATTCAGTTTCATAATATTACAATTTTTTTTTTGTTGATGGTAGAGTAAAATAAATAATTAATAAGGAGAAAATAATATTATTAATATTATCGTTTGCTCAGCAGTGAGACAGTGTGGGCTAATATATTTAAAAAAAAACTAATTATTAGATTTTGTTATTAGGACTTTTTTTTTTTATAAATTGAAGGATTCTTTTTGTTATGCAAATTAAGTATTTAAAGAAGAAGATATATGTGTAGTTTCATAACATTCAACTTTTTTCTACTGTTTCTGTTCGATTATAATAAATGATTGAAAATTAAAAAGTTATTTCTTATTTCACGAGCTTAAGCCCTTTTTTTACCTTTTTTTTATCTTGGAGAAATGCTCATGCATACTACACTACCACGGGGAGATAGTGCAGTTATATGGGACTAGGGTTGCCATACGTCCGGAATTTTCCGGACATGTCCGGTAATATAGGTCTTTGTCCGGAATGCGGAGGGAATCCTAAGCCGTCCGGAATTTCTACAATTTAATTAAAGAGTGAAATAAAAAAAATATAAATCAAATATTTTAATTACAAATTAAGGTAACAATCAACATTATAATGTAGGTATTTATTCATTTTAATAATTTTACTGATATTTAGTGCTCCCAGAAATGTTCTTCAACACTTCCAAATCTTTAATATTAATTCTGTAGAACATTTCGCAACTCATTTTTTTTTAAATTATACTGCGTTAATAGAATCGACATGACAGAGTCTACAGAAAGTCTGTTCCTTTCTTTTGACCATTGGGTTCCCATCAAGGAAAAAACCCTTTCAACACCCCTTTGCTTCGTTCATTGACATACAATATGCTTAATGTCATTAATATTATATTTACAAGAAAGTCAGGAATTTTCTTCAAATGTCCGGAATTTACTCCGGAATTTCGATTTTTTAATTTGGCAACCCTATATGGGACTCTTAACCTTGCGACCCACGGATGCCCCTCAAGTTGAAGGGGAAAATTTACAAGTCCGTGATAAGGCCTGTCGTACTTTATGGATCGGAATGCTGGACAGTGAAGAAGACGGATGAAAAAAAATTGCATGCAGCGGAGATGAGAATGTTGAGATGGATGTGTGGAGTGACAAGAATGGATAAAGTGAGAAATGAGTATATAAGAGGAAGTTTGAAAGTGGCGCCAGTGACAGAAAAGTTGAAAGAAAATCGTTTGTCTTGGTATGGGCATGTAATGAGGAGAGACAAAACGCATGTGACTAAAAGAGTGATGAATATAGATGTTGATGGATGGAGAGGCAGAGGAAGGCCAAAGAAAAGATGGATGGATTGTGTGAGGAATGATATGAAAGAGAAGGGAGTGAATGATAGCGTGACGGTTGACAGGGGAGAATGGAAGAAGAAAACGTGTTGCGCCGACCCCAAGTAATATGGGATAAGGGCAGGAAGATGATATGGGACTCTTAACCCACTAAAACTCCACGGTGTCCCCCTCTGCCCGCTTACGGCGGGAATACAGGCAAGCATTAGCACTCATCCGTTAACCCGCCGCGGCTGTCCGTCACCGGAACCTCCTCTGGGGAGTACTCTCTTTACCCAGTGGCGTGCACTCCATACATGCAAATAAGCTCTGCATACCCTGTAGTCCCATACATACATGCCCCTCGAAATGATAAATAACTTTAACTCAAGAAAAATCATGGTAATAACTATATTAATCTAACTTATTCGCTATCACTGTTTATAACGCGATTTACGCGCCATCTATTATTTTTATTTGAAACTAATTTCTTGGAGCGAGCGGCAAACATCGCGCAGGCAGCGCTCCCGGTGAGCATAAGCAGAACAACGCCGTGCTTATTCTTCATACAACGCAACCCGTGTAGTACACAGCAATAATGTGAATGTGTGCGTGAAAATGTATTTTTTTTTTATTTTAGCCGTGCATCCCTGTCTGAAATCTATGTGCACGCCACTGTCTTTACCCTAGTGAATTACTATTTCATGAAATCATGACAATTGAGGCCAATTCTAAATTAGAGAGTTGTATCGATGACTACTGATTATATTCCTGTGAAGACACATTTGTTACGGTCGGGAAACGTAATTTGATCAACATACAAGCCAGTTTACTCGCGTATGTTGATAATTCTCTAAATGCTTACAGTTTGACACAACCACAGATTAATACAGATGGAACACTCCGCGGTTTAGGTATGAAGCTACAAGTACGCGGCGGGCCCATCTCACTGGGTCAATTCAGTGTGGGCTGCCGCGCACCGGCCGGCTCGCACGTTAGTTCGATACTCACTCACGCGCCGCGTCGTAAAAGAAGACAACCCTAACGAGTCAGAAGGTATAAGAGTTACGCGATAGAAAGAGAGGCAACTTATAGGTGAATATGACTGTAGGTAATGAAGCGTTGTGCGACCTGAATTGCACTTTATTGTGTCGTAGCAAGAGTAGCTTTTTATTTAAATGATTTTGAGGAGTGTCCCATCTGTATTAATCTCTGGCACAACATAGATGTAGCATCCTAGCATCGGCAAAATTCATAAAACCGATCACGATACGAACTGAGTGCGCCTTCAATATCATCAATCTTTATTACTGCTTTAGGCGAAAATGATCTTTATGCATACGACTAAAGTCATATAATCAAATACAATCGTAAAATTGAAATGAATTACTTAATGCAAATTTTCAAATATGCTACATCTATAATTCTACCAACATATTTTTACTGGTGACTGTACCTGTATGGCAAATGACGTAATCAATTGCTTCCATTCAATGGTAGGTAACAATATGATTCACAATCATGTTTTTAATTTTTTATGAATGAAATTTCTTGAATAGTGTATTGATTGTTCTGTTATTAATTACGGTTGAGTATTTCGTTCGAAAATGTGCGGATCTATGAATCCAGAGTAGAATTGAGATGGCAAAGTTTGTTTTCCTTCCTCTGAATCCAAAAGTAACATGTTTTGACATAAGTGTCGAAATATCAATTCGTATAGCCCAAAAACGTATTTAGCTTATCTTGGGGCCTAGACAAATCGATTCTACACTTCTGGACACATCTTTTGGCCCACCTTGTATTTTCAGTTTCGTTTGGTCCTAGCTAAAATTTTATATTAGGTCGAGCAAAAAGTTTTTATGCAGTTTTGAACCTGGCACATTCACAATTTCATTCAATAGTCTTTTTTTGAATTTCGAACACAGAATTTAAAGAAACAAAAGACAATTTGGAGCCTGTTTGTTGATATCAAACAATCGAATACTAAGAAAACTTGGTTTTATTGGTTTACTTGGATTTAATTCTTGAAAAAGTGATTGATATCTTTGGTTTTGCAACAAACATTACTTATTCTTAACATTAAGGTGAGGTTCTATCAATAATCTATGGATACTTCACCTGAAGTCGCCGCCCAAGCTGTGGCAATAATTCAGGCCGGACACAGCCAAAGAAACGTGTGTGCTCAACTTAATTTAAGTCGATCTGCGGTCCGAAATGTTTATCGGAGGTACCTAGAGACTGGCGGCTTTGTTCGTCGCCAAGGAAGGCCACGATCTCGGGTCACAACTGAAAGGCAGGATCGATTCATCGTGACGACCAGCTTGAGAAATCGTCACCTTACCTCCATTGAGATACAAAACCAACTACGCGACTTCCACGGAGTATCCGTGAGCGCTCGAACTGTTCGGAGAAGGTTAAAAGAACGCGATATGGTACCACACAAGCCAGCTAATGGCCCCAAACTAACGCGAGCCCACCGAACAGCGCGCCTTCATTTCGCACGCAGTCATTTAAATTGGACACAGCAAGATTGGAGCCGTGTACTCTTTTCTGATGAGTCTAAAATTGTGTTACATGGCAATGATGGAAGGAAGAAGGTCTACCGACGTAAGGGAGAGCGTTTCGCACAATGCTGCTTTGAAGAGAGGGTTGCTTATGGCGGTGGCTCATGGACTGTCTGGGGCGGTATATCCGCGAGCGGCAAAACTCAACTTGAGGTTGTTACAGGACCACGGCTACCAACATTAAATGCTGAAAGGTACATTCGTGAGTGCTTAGAACCTCACGTGATACCATACGCGGACTATGTGGGCCCAAATTTCCTTTTTATGCATGATAATGCAAGAGCCCATGCGGCCGGCATCGTCAGGGAATATCTTCGGGATGTGAACATCACAGTTATGGACTGGCCAGCCAGAAGCCCAGACATGAACCCCATTGAGCACATGTGGGACGAGCTAAAAAGACGTGTTAGGGCTCGTCAGCCAGTTGCCCAGACGATGCAGGAGTTGAAAACTGCCATAGAAGAGGAATGGGAGATGATCCCTCAAAATTTCATAGAGCGGTTGATAAACTCTATGCCTAATCGTATGAGAGCTGTGGTAGATGCCCATGGAGGCAACACGCGTTATTAAATTAAACCTTTATTTGATAAAACATGTTTTTTATTCAAAAATCAATTGCCTTTAACAAGGCGCATATCCGACTTGTTAGGCGTAGCTCCATGTCGTATGGTATTCTGAATTCAAATTTAAAACAATACGATCGAAAAAGATGGTAAAATGTATCAGGTTCAAAACTGCATCAACAGTTTTTGTTCAATCTAGCAATCATATTTCGGTAGGGGCCATCGAAACCTAAACTCTAAGGTGGGCCAATAGATGTGTCCAGAAGTGTATTTATACAATCGCTACAGCTTCAAAGTGACATTGACATGATCACGTGACATTTCGATAGCTTAATGTCAACCCTATACGTTTTTAGACTTTGTTGGCTCTTCTACTAGCGTCATCGCTAATCGAATGTTACTTTGTCTGGGCCCTTTGGTGTCTTTGTCAATTGTTGACAAAGAAAGAAACAACAGAAATATTGGGCAAAATTTTTAAAAGGGTTAGGTGACGTCAAATGTCATTTCATATCGGCTTAAAAAAAACCCGAATTGAAGAAAGCTTGCATGTAAAGGAATGCAATGAGCCTATAAAAAGTCTAGTGCCGAACAAATACAATATTTAGCTACGGCAGGGCCAGAACCCGTAAGAAAATCTGCAGCATAAAGCAAAAAGTTTAAGCGTAAATCTGCTCAGAAGAACAATAAAAAAAACCGGTCAAGAGCGAGTCGGACTCCTGCACCGAGGGTTCTATTCTGATTTCTGAATAGTGTGTTGTGTGTAATGTTGCAATGTTCAACTCTGTCAGTCTGTCATGACCCTTTTTCTCAAGGACGCGTGGAGATATCAAGTTGAAATTAATACCGAATACGTAAGTCTATAGTCCCTTAGAGTTCTAAAAAAATCAAGCTTCTAAGTCAACGCAATAAAAAAATACGGCCATTCTGCGACACTTTTTGAAACTCGCAACTGTCGCAAGTAAATCAAAACCTACAGGGTACTTCCCGTTGACCTAGAATAATGGAATTTGGCAAGAAGCAAGGTCCACAGCACAAGTAAAGGAAAAAGTCCGTAAATTGTTAATTTGTAGATTTATGACATAAAAAAAATTTTTTTTGAGATCTATTGATAAGTTTGTTTTTAAATGACTTCATTAACCAACTTCAAAAAAAAGGAGGTTCTGTATTCAACCCGTATGTATGTATGTAAGTATGTATGTTTGTTGGTATGCGATTTTCTCAAAAACTAATGAACCAGTTTTGATGATTCTTTCACTGACATGATCTACATGCTTTCAGGAAGGATTTAGTAGATAATACATTATGTAATTAGTCTTATGTACAAAGTTATATGCATAAATATACTGTATCTCCGGCATTTCTAATCCGATTTTGATGATTCTTCTTTTCGTTCATCTTGAGCTTACTTCAATCAATCTGCCTAGCCTTTTCCCAACTGTGTTGGGGTCGGCTTCCAGTCTAACCGGTTGCAGCTGAATACCATTATTTTACATGGAGCGACTACCTATCTGACCTATCTGACCCGGTGTTCTCTTCCCACACCTGGACCGGGGATCATGGCAACTTGTGCGCCTTCCACGATCTCCGGCTAGTGCCGACCCGCCTTTTCGGGCCTCCTCAGGCCTGCGAGGGGAGTGAGGTGTAGGACTCCCCCAGCAACGTCCAATAGGGGCGCGCGCGGAACATTACGCGCCGCCGCCTCGGGTCTAGCTGGATGGGGGCCGGCGGACGTCCCTGAGTCCACCGTACCTCCGGACTTGTTTACGGGGGCTGGAAGAGGGCGTTGTCCGCCCTCCGCCGACGCCCAGTCCAAGGTCCTCCCAAGGTCCTTTTGCAAACTGAATTAAAACCACTTCCTCTTATCGTACGGAGTTGAAATTTTACCTGTTGATTCTGTTTCGAAGACAATGCTTTTTATGATAAGCATGACCTGATTCTACATCCAGGATTGGCTCCAGACGATGGAACTTCTCAACGGTCAACAGTACAGACACGCAATCAAAGTCATACGGCTTGAAGCGGTCACCTTAAAATCAGACCGTTCACTTAAGGCGAAAGCGCCAGGGTAGCCCGCGAAATTCAAAATTTCTTACGTTTTTTGCAATTTGCAAGTCAGTATTAGGTTTTATGTTGATCGAAATTTGATTCGCGACCGTAACAAGTATGTATTTACAGAATTATAATCATTAAAATCCTGTTGAATGACTATTTCATGAAATCTTGACATTTGAGGATTGTACTCAAACTCAAACTCAAAGCATTTATTTCAATTAAACCAATTACAGGCACTTTTGAATTGTCAAGGGGTCGGTTAGTCAGAAAGATGAAGCTAGGCGCCCATTCCAAAGCATAGTAGGTACCTATGGAGAAGAACGGGCAAGAAACTCCACGGACACTCTTTTAAATCAAGATATGGTTACATCATTCATGTTGAAATTTTACATGTGAGAACGATGCAGAACGTTAAAAGCGTCCTTAAAAAAAAAAAACAATTCAAATATTTAAATTAAATTAAAATAAGCCGTGGCCGCTAAGGTATGCCCAGCCTTCACTGACAGCGCTTGTTCACGAACCTGACGCATGGATTAGCTAAATGATCCAACACGCGCCACCATCAGCGAGACATTAGAGTGAGCGTCACATACTCTCAGCCGCCAGGGCACATTCAATTCAAACAAAGACGTACCCAGTAAATGGTAGCTTTAGAGTATGTACATAGTACTCACACATGTGCTATGCAATTATATAATACAAAGGAGATTCAGTCTATACAATGCAATGATAGTCTTACAATCTTCAGCAGCTCCAACAGTATCTTCAAATGTTAATTAATTAGTTGTGGTTGTGGAGCAGGACCAGCATTAACTTAAGGATTTGTATTACTGATTCTAATGATTATAATTCTGTAAATACATATTTGTTACGGTAGCGAATCATACTTTAATCAACATACAACCTAAGAGTGACTTACAAATTGCAAAAAACGTAAGAAAATTTGAATTTCGCGGGCTGTTCTGGCGCTTCCCCCTTTTCCCCCTTAAGGTGACTGCTCCGATTTTAGAAATTGTAATGATGTTATTTAATAAGAGTCCAGAGATTTCCTTGAAACCGGGATATTTGCGAACAAGTTCGTACGAAATGTTTGTCCTTCCCTGACCCTCACATACAGTGGATAGGGCTCAGAACCTGATATGGTAAATATTCGAGGTCATCATCTGCCTAGCCTTTTCCCAACTATGTTGGGGTCGGCTTCCAGTCTAACCGGATGCAGCTGAATACCAGTATTTTACATGGAGCGACTGCCTATCTGACCTCCACAACCCAGTTACTGGGTAATACGATACCCCTTGGTAAGACTGGTTGTCAGACTTTCAGGCTTCTGACGACCCGTAACGACTGTCAAAGATCCACGAATGACAGCCGGGACCACGTGCTTTCCGAGGCACGGAGAGTCTCGGTATGTAAAGATGGTCACCCATCCACGGACCAACGGTAAATATTCGAGGTACGGATGTGTTTAGCCCCTAGAAGATTGAAGGCGGTACTTGGCAGATTATAATAAAAATCAATTATATATTTAGCAATATTTAATACTATGCTGTATTTTATACAATTTATTTGATTTAAAGAAAACACTTAAAATAAAGTTATTTACTGTAGTTTTGAAAGTTCTTACTAAGGCTTAAATCGCTTTTGCTGATCACATTGTATATAGCTACGTCCGCTGCATATTTCCGTCTCATAAACACGCATTTTTCTGAATATATCATAATCATTACACTGACAGCTGAAAGAAAAAAATAGAACAATTGAAAATTGATTGAAATGAGTAAGGTGATGATAGCTTCGACGCTTAAAAACGCTTGAGGTTGAACCCGCGAAATTCAAATTTTCTAACGTTTTTTTTGCAATTTGCAGGTTATATGTTACAGTGTCAGGTTATATGTTGATTAAAATATGATTCGCGGCCGTAATTATTATGGCTTTGCAAAATTATAATCATTAGAATCAGCAGTACAACTCCATAAGTTAGAATTGACCTCAAATCTCGCGTTTTCATGAAATCATGAGGTTTGAGGTCAATTCTAACTCATGTAGTTGTATTGCTGATTCTAATGATTATAATTCTGTAAAGCCATATTAGTTACGGTCGCGAATTATATTTGAATCAAGATACAACCTGACACTGACCTGCAAATTGCAAAAAACGTAAGAAAATTTGAATTTCACGTGCTACCTACCAAATAAGCTTCACCCATCTCCAGGGATGCCGCACTACGGCACAATTAAAATTTCATTAGAGTAAATAAAGCTATTAAAGATTTTGTTGGCAGTGCTTGTTGAGAAATAATTTCACAGACTACTAAAATATACTAAGGGTACTGTCTCTAGTCACAGAGTACAAACAGCACATCAGGTTATACCAAACTGTCAAATTTCTCCAAATGTTTTTAAACCATTGACTTATATATTACTGCATAAGGACTGGGTGGACGGCATGTGAAAATGACGCCACGAACGTGGTCCGAGAACGGTCTTCGCTACACCGAAATGAACTAGTCCGTGGTCGGCTATCTTCGGGTGCGGTCGTAAATTTTAAAGACAAAAATGAAGTCGTGAAGGGTTGCGTGAACTACGACAAAAAACACAACAAAAAAAAATTATAACATTTCATATCACCAGTAAGTCAAAATTAGGTCAATAAAACAACTTCTAATATTATTTAAAACAATTTTCTTTCCTACTTTCCTACTACAAATCTATCTTAGACGACGCGAGGCCACGCTCACAAGGCCGTACCGCTGTGCGACATAACTTTGCAGCGGCGTGCGTTGTAGCCGATGAAATAAAGATTTAAATAGATTACAATAAGATTTAATTATAAACAAACTCACTCAATGGAACAACCAGTGACACTTAATTAGGTCTTTAATTGAAAGAAAAACCAAGGTCAGAAAACACTACGAATCCAAAATGGAAAATATGTCAACAATAACAAAAAGGAAAGAGTTGATTTATAAGAAGAACAATGAAAATTTTATTATTTAAACAAACAAACTGTGACAAATATAATTTTTGGAAAATACTTAAAAGTTTTCTTAATTTCTTTATACCTCAAAAAATACCACGCCGCTCTTACAAGGTTACGTCTACGAGCAGCCTACGCCGATCGACACCGTAGTTAAGAGTAGTTCTAATAGATGGCGGTAGTGTTTCTGTATGGCGGATGCGTCAGGCAAATGTTCCGAAGACCGTATCTTTAGTTTTTATATCATTGTTTTAAACCTTAAAATGTTGTCGGTTAAGTTCAAAATTTAATGAGAAAATTTGACAGTTTGTAGTAACTTGACCTGCTGCTGTGTGTACATTATTTTATGTATCTAGTTGAGTGAGACTGCAAGACGCATAACCAAGCAAAAGTATCAATGGGGTTGTTTTCCGGAAACTTCGCCACGAGAGAGCGCTGTATGTTTGTCACTTGACAAAATCATCTTAAAGGCAAAGCGACCAATCGGTTACAAGAAAAAACACTTAGCGCCATCTCGCGGCAAAGTTATCAGCAAGAAACTCTATTGACAACCGAATGAATGTAACAAACACTTAGCGCCATCTACGCGGAACTAATTTGGCATTTTTCTTCCCCATTCCCACAGGCCGTGGTGCGTATCATTGGTACACTTTTTAAAGACTTGAGTACGGCACGTCTAGTAGGCTATGGCATTGTCCTCACTTGTATCGTTTTTGTGTCTCCGTTTCCTGCTCCGCTAGGAGCTGTATTCTAGCTTGTCATTGTACTGAAATCTTACACAATGCGAGATCAGCATAAACTGGAAATGTATATTTAGCTTGATATCTAGCCGTGTGTACAAGGCCTTTCATTATTGACCTCTAGATTATAATGTATTTCTGCAAACCATAGTGCCTTTTTAGGGAGTCTATTAGAATATAGGCTCCTTCAAACAGGTGCGACACACGATATAATCGCGTGGGACAAAAGCCACCGCACGTCGTGCGACACGCGGTGCCTTTGTGTTTCACACGATTATATCGCGTGTCGCGCCTGTTTGTAGCGAGCCTTATAGCGTAAGTAGGTACTAACCCGGCCTCTGCACTGTTGTTTTTATTGTTATTCCCTCAATCTTATGCTCTGCTTGCCAATGAAAAAACATATTTCTTATAATGGCGAGGACCATAGCTATCATAAATATACTTAGACCGAACAGTATTGTGTACAGAGCCATTCATGAACGTGGATAAATACATTTTTTTGGAATTATTGTAGTTTCTATTTTGATTTAATTGACATGATTTTGACAAACGACATATTGTTTGTGAGTATCCAAAAAGGTTTAAATGTGTGGCTGTCTGTGGTTTATAACTGATGACTATGCAAAGAGGCAGCATGGTCTCTGACCCTAGCCTGTTCCATAAGGAACAAAAGGGAAAAAAATCTCTGTGGTTTGACTACCGTAATTTAATTATGGAATTAGTATGTACTTTGATTTAATTAAAACTTCGCAACTAGATGGATATTAAATATTGACCTCATTTATTAATAATTAAATTAGGCATGCATTTATTTTATATTAACTAAGTACTTAAGTAAATAAAAAGAGAAGTCCTGACTGACTCATAAACGCCCAGCCCAAACACCTAGATAGCTGTTTTGTACAGAGGTAGTAATAATAATATTATAATGCAGACAAGGAATAAGGAAGGATTTCCTGGTTGTACGTACCCGAGGGATATTTTCCGACATCCACGCGGGCGAAGGCGCGAGCAAAAGCTAGTTATTAAAATAAACTAAAACAAAATTACTCAATCAACCGCCTTAAAAGCGTTAGTTAATTTAATAAAAGCGCATTATTTTTGGTACAGACGCCAGCAGGTCAAGCCACCGAATCTGTCAAATTTTCCCAATGATCCTTGATCCTAATAGCGATAAAGATGAAAATCTATTGAAGAAATTTGACAGACTGTAGTAGCTTGATGCTGGCGTCTGTACAATTCAGGCACAATACAGAAATACCAATGTCAAGTGGTGAGAAATAATAAAAAAGAATCAGTGAAGAAAACGAAAGAAAATTTTACTTACCTATGGATAAATATCAAACTAATGACTTTAACTGGATCTACCTTGGTTATAAAAAATAAACTAATGAATTTAAATTGAATTTACAAAAAAAAAATGAACTAACGGATGATTAGGCGGCATGGTCTCTGACCTTAGCCTGTTCCATAAGAAACAAAAGGAAAAAAAAAACGAAAGAAAATTTGTGGTGACGTGGCGCGAATTTTAATTTCACTTTGCAAATGAATAAACGATAATGTGCATAAATATATCGTATGTTAATTAAAATGCTATATAAACATGTTTATTGTAGTTAATATTCGTAAACAGGATGAGTTTCGATGATTATGGTAAGTTATTCTAGTATTTATTTTCGGAAAGTTTTTAGAAATTAACTTTTACAAAATAAACTCCATTGATTAAATTGCATTTTCAGCCAATCACATTTATCAAAAACATCGTTTAGCTGCAGCACTAGCTATAATAAAATCAAAACCAGCAAATGTAGAAACTGATAAATATTTAGAAGAATTAAAATCTAAAATTGATCACAAAATGGATGATGACGACTTCAGTGTTTGTAGTAACGACTTTCTGATGGGAGATGATGAAATGAATGATAGTGTTACTATTTTGAAGGACTTTGGTCCGGAATTTGTTAATAATGATGATAACTTGTTTGGTGATGACAATGGGGCAAATGAAAAGGTATCTTTGACGAATAATATGTTGTACCTACACATGTGACTTTTTAATGTTACTAAAAAAAAACCGGTCAAGAGCGAGTCGGACTGGCGCACCGGGGGTTTTGTACCATCATATATACTCACACTTTATCAGGGCGAATTAGATGCATTATTAAACTTCTGTCATTTTACCATACAATGCCTCTGTAAATAACTAAAACTATTAAAAAACTAAAATATGGCGTCGTAAAATTCCTCCGCATCGCTGTCGACTGGTAAAGTACCCAAGAGACTGGCGGCATAGTATATTTTCGAGCCGTTTGGGGTTGAAACCCTTGGGCCGTGGGGTCCGAGTGCACTTAGTTTGTTCAACGAAATCTCCAAACGGCTGGTTGACACTTCCCATGACCCAAGGGCTGGCTTTTACCTTGGCCAGCGGCTTAGCATTGCCATACAACGTGGCAATCCCGCCAGTCTCTTGGGTACTTTACCAGTCGACAGCGATGCGGAGGAATTTTTCGACGCCATATTTTAGTTTTTTAATAGTTTTAGTTATTCATATATACTTAAATTGATGATTTCTGAAAATGTATGCTATTTATAGACATCATTTTATTTTTTCTGTAATATATTTCTATCACATATAATAATTTCAGATTTTTATCTATGCAAACTTCGGAGATAAAAAATGTAAAAAAAAATACCGTATAAGGGGGGCCCCCTTATACGGTATTTTTTTTTTACATTTTTCATCAAGTCGAAAACTATGCAGCCTAAAGAAAAGAAAAAAAAAATTGAGAATGTGCAAACAGCGCTCTTTCATTAGGATACTCCACATGCCCTAGTAGCCCCACTTCGAATTTTTAAGACCCCCTGTCAGTCCCTTTTACAAAAAAAAAAAAATTCTAAAATAATCATCATTTAAAACTGTTCCAAATTTATAGCATTATAGTTCTTTAGATATCCAGCTGTGACAGATAGGTTCCTTTTTACCATTTTGGGACGGAATCCTAAAAAGCATGCGACCCACATGGTCACTGCCTCCAATGATCATAATCTGCAATAACAGAGATATACCTTATTACCCTTTTTTGTTTGTGGATGGGAAATCATCAAATGTCTTCTCCCGCTCTGAACGGAGCGAGAGGGAGTGTCAGACTTTTACTGACTAAAACCCACCCGTGTTGCTTCAGTTGCCCGTGCCAGGGCCACGGTATCTCTTTCGAACAGCCCGCGGCCCCGGCGGCGTCAGCCCTATCGGACCCCATCATTGCTGACATCTCTTTGAGACGCGCGTGGAACACGACGCGCCGTCGACCCGGGCATGGTCCTTATCGGACGGCGAGCTACCCATTACTCGCCTTCCGCAATACCTTACTACCCTAGGTTCATATAAATGTAATTATCCGACACCATAGACAGTGAATGGGCTGAGCGCTCCGTATTCAGTTGTGCAGTGAATCAATCTGCTTAACCTGTTCCCAACTATGTTGAGATCGGCTTCCAGTCTAACCAGATGCAGCTGTATTTTACATGGAGCTACTACCTATCTGACCTCTACAACCCACTTACTGGGTAATACGATACCCTTTGGTAAGACTGGTTCTCAGACTTTCGGGCTTCTGACGATTAATAATCATCATTATTATTAATTATCAACTCGGAAAGGGGCCGTCACCGTATCGCCTTTCGCCTCCAGCGCGTCCCGACTCGAGGCGAGGCGATTACGTTAGCCGACGTTCGCACAGACGTAAAAATATCGCGGCGGGATTTTATCGCGCACTGGATTTTAAACTCTAGTTGTTGAGCTGAGCATTGAGAATTCAACCTAACAACAACAAAATGCATTCTAGCGCGACGAAAAAACACACTGTTGAGCGTTGAAAATCCAGTGCGCGAAAAAAAATTGCTGCGATATTTTTACGTCCGTGCGAACGTCGGCTTACGATTCCGATTAGTGTGCGTTAGAGTAGAGAGTTTCATAAAATAATAAGTACCTACTGCACGGCTCGAGTTGATACGGTGACGATCCCTTTCCGAATGTCTACAATCTTTGTTCATTTCGTCTTCATCATTGGGAATTAATTGTACCTCGCTACACATTGATACACAAGACAATATTATACTCACCACAGTACCTACTAAGGAACACAAGTTATAGAATCTCAAATGAATTCTTGTCGACGTGGTACGGTCAGCAACAGAAGTCTGATAACACTGCTACTTTTTGACATCATCTAAATTAATACAAAATGATTCGATAAACTGCTTTTTTTTTTCGTTTAACTGTTATGAGTTTATGTTCTTTAAATTGTATGTACTTCTGTCCCGATTTGATTTAAATATTTCGCTTAATAACTAAGATTAAAAAACTCCAAGTGTTAATCGACTTTTATTGCTGACTGTACACACGCCTACACATCAAGCTATACATTTCCAATTTACACTGACCGCTCATTGTAAGGAAATCCTATACAATGTGAGATCAGTTTATACTGGAATGTATAGCTTGATCTGTAGCCGTGCGTACCATCGCGGACATTTGCGGTGAACCACTTTTCGACCATACTAATAGTGTAATTAGGTTCACGATGGTCCGCGATGGTACCTAATCATTTTGAGGCTGACTGAAACAAAAGTTGAAACTTGAAAGTCAAACATCTATTCTCCTTCCATTGTTTTAACCTGACTGCGAGTAATCCCAAAGAAGGATAATGTTTTTGAATTACCTGCAATAATAATTTTACTAACCAATCATTAATTTCAAAATTACCTTTCAGCCCACCACATCTGAAATAATTAGCAGAAATATACCTGAAAATGTATCTCAAATTACATATTATGATAGTTCACAAACTGAATTTTCTGCTAACATTACCGCTAAAACGATATCCCAAGACAATGCTAATCCCAATCGGAATTTAAACATCGAATTAACTACACCTTGTTTTGGTAGTGAAGAATTAAATGATAGAATAAGAATTGTTGATCAAAATACTGTTGAAAAGAAATCTACTAATGAAAATAATAAAAAAGTACGTTCAAACTATAAACCCGAAGCTACACCGAATGAAAACATGGATGAAACATACTGTGATTCTCAAAAAACTCAACTTTATACAGTGCATGGTTTTTCTCAAAATTATACTCATTTTAGTCCAAGCCAGAACGATATTTTTATACCTAATAAATACTTGTATGGCGTAAATAAAAATAACAATGTTAGTACTGTTACAAATAAAGATTTAAATGAAGAAAACAATACTTCAGCCGTCAATATTAACGATTTTGATAAAGAGACTCAGTTTGTTAGTAAAGGTTCACATAGTACAATTGCTGAAAAACCTACAAATAGAGAAGAATTTGAATATATTCAAACTATGAATATGTTTTCTCAAAATAACGATGAGAATTTTGATGAAATTCAATATAATAAAACCGATTTCAATACTGATAAAAATAAAACTATGAATGATATAAACATTAACATAAATAAAGACTCAGAAAGTAATAATATTCAAAACACAATTAAATTTTCACTAAATGTTGATGAAATACAAATCATTGAAGATAATGTTATTAGCAACAGTTTTCCTGCACTAAATAATATGAATAGGAATGGAGAAAATCTCGAAATAGCGGATGTGGAAATGACTGACGAACCTTTTCGATTTAGTCAAAATATTGACTATCTAACTCAAAACAATGAAATCAGCTATTCGAAAAATAAACTTGAGAAAGCCGTAGATACATCAGAAGCTATGGATATAAATCAATTTACAAATACAGAAAATCTGACTCAAAATTCTGAAAAAGATTACCAACTTGCAACTGTAGCTTCTGGCTATTCTTCTGATCAAAACAAAGACAGATTAGAAGATGAATATGAATCAGAAGAGATTATTTCGTATAAAGTTTTAGAAGAATTCAACAAGGTTAAGTCATTTTTGAAGAGGCAAAACAGAAGAATGTCTTATTCCACGGATTCTGGATACAGAAGTGACTCGCAAAGAAGTAGCAATAGGAGTGGTAAATCCATCATCATTATTGCTCTTTTTTTTATTTGTCTAATATCTTTTTCTTCCATATATCTATACATAGGTATTAGCCGTCATCTCAGTCTTGACCGCCTTCTTAGCCTTATTATATATCACTCACACAATCCGACTGGGGAGGGCGCGATTGATAAGATTGACTGAGTTAGCTTGGCCTTTGTCTACCTCACCCGTCTCACCGCTCAAATAGGTACCTCAGGCGGTGACTAGCCTTGCGCGCGCACTATAGAGCATCTTAGGTCTTCTCCTACTCTTATAACCTTCCTTAATATTTTCAACACCTTATTCCTCCGTAGAGTAGCCAAATCATGAGTATGATAACCGATTCCTATATAGTACCTACTTATAGTAGTTTATGAAACTGTTGCATAGTGAGCGATGTTTTTAATTGTATCACACGAGTGTTTTAATACCTAGTTATGTGCTGTTTTTTAAACTACTTTATTTACTATTATACATTGGTATTGAACCTCTCTACTAAATAGAAGATCAAAGTAAAAAGAGAAAGAAATAGTTTATTTGGAATCAAAACTTTTTTGTTTTGCTATAAAAACGGCGCGTCCTGCATATGCGTTCCATTAAATAAAGTAATTGATGGAAACTCCTTGGTTAACTTCTGGGATTTGCCCTATATCGTTCTGGTAAAAAAAAAATGTTATATAACACTAGCTGTTGCCAGCGGCTTCGCCCGCGTGGATGTCGGAAATTATCCCACGGGAACCGTACATTTTTCCGGGATAAAAAGTAACCTATGTGCTATTCCAGACTATAATCTATCTTTGCGCCAAATTTCATCGAGATCCGTTAAGCCGTTCTGGCGTGATTGAGATAAAAATCCATCCAAACTTTCGCATTTATAATAGTAGCACAGTCGATTACATCAGACAGTATGAGCCGAGCTGCATACGAAGTTCGGCGAACTACGTAAGCAGCGCTTCGTGAGATAAAAATAAAATACTAACAATAACATTTTACCCAACATGGGGATTGAACCTAACTCTGTTTTCGACTTTTCTTATGTGCGCATAAGAAAGAGATATAGGCTCATAATATAGTTTTATGGACAGAGGCCAGCACATCAAGCTATACCCCAATCTGTCAAATTTTCCTAATTGAATATGAACCTTATTCCTTTGTGGTAAAGTTGAAATTATATCAAAGAAATTTGACAGATTGGGGAAGCTTGATGTGCTGTATTATTACTTAAATAATTTCCTTTTTCTCCAGCTCTACAATTATCAGGAAACTGGTTAAACCAATCAGGGTGCTGTTTATTTAACTACATCATGCAATGTCCGTTAGTGGTTAGCACTAGAGACATTACTAACGAAATTGCACAGGTGAGCAAAATCATCATCATCATCTGCCTAGCCTTTTCCCAACTACGTTGGGGTCGGCTTCCAGTCTAATCGGATGCAACTGAATACCAGTATTATAAATGGAGTGTTGGGAATCGAGCCCAACACCTTGCGCGCGGTCTGCATAAGCAGGCTGCGTGATCAACATGACATCGGCAAGCTGAGGCGCGGCGCGGCTGCGACACACGGCTCGGCCCGAGGACTACTCGCTTCCACGGGCTCCACCCGCGACGGACGATACTCCTCTTACTTAATCATTAATTGTTTATCCGGGAAGTTATATTTTGTGAGATCAGACGGCAATATACCAAGCCTTATTTTATACAGTCCACTCTCTAGTTGCTCCCCGCGCTAACATTGGTCCTTCGAGCCGGATCAATGTTAGCGCGGGAGGAATAAAAGAGTGGACTAACTCCACAACTCAGTAACTAAGTAACACGATACTTCGCTGGTATATGGTCGCAAGCACTACTGCTGAGCATGAGCTCCTGAGGGTACGATTCCCGGGTCGGGCAGTGTTGTTGGATATTTCCACCTGGAATTTCTCAGTAGCAGCCCGGAGTGTGGATTTGTGCCCGGTTGATGGCAATAGACTCGCCTCCTTAAACACAGTACTAACTAAACACTAGTAGGGACTTAAACATAGCTGGCGAAACGTGAACATACAGGATACAGGTAAGTTTTAAAGCAGTGCGCAAATTTTCACAAGGTATTCTACCCATGAATATGAACAACTTTTACTATGGGACCCAAACCTGAAATCGCAAAAAAAAATCAGCTGCTCCCTACATTTTGACGAGTTTGGTGTAGATAAATGTTCTGAACAGCTGATTATTTTTTCGCGATTTCAGAGTTAGTCCCATATCGAAAGTTGTTGATATTCATGGGTAGAACACCCTGCGAAAATTTGCGCACTGCTTAAAAACTTATCCTGTACACACACACACACACACACACCTGTGTACACCTCTGCGTAGCCCTTCGAGGATTACAGACGTGGTATTGTTATTTTTTAGGTGTTAAGCCAATTAATAGACAGATTGCATGAAGAGGAGAAATATCCATCGTTCTTAGAAGATCTACTTGAAACTGTCGACTTATTGTTACGACAAGTCTATGAGGGCGACAGTAGCGAAGACAGTACGGTAAGAACACTTTAACCGACTTTAAAAAAAGGCGAGGTTGACCTGTACGGAGGCCCCATGTCAGTGGTAACAAAAGAAGTTTAAGAGGATGTATTGAATGAAGCGTGGTTTAGCTTCTGCTGGCGTCGCCGTCGACCAGGAGAGGATTGAAGAGCTCTGCTTGTGGATCGGCTGAAAATGCAGTGTGCTGTGCCAAGGTTGCTGATGAGGCTGAGGGTGATGACCAGGAATGCGCGTCCGCTGCATGCTGGTGGTCAGGATACCCGTTGAAGCTGTGGGTGCTGGCTGGCTGTGAGACTCGCCGCTCGAAAGCTTGAGGAAGTGATGGTGATGACGTCACGTGCAACTAGCTGATCGAAGGTTGCGCTGATGTCCATGTTCGGGGTCACCAGTATAGAGGCATGAGGAACAGGGTATAAAGTTCATACTCATCTTCCATAGAAAAGGGAGGATCCTCCGACCAGACGGAAACATAACACATATGGGAAATCCAAATGATTTAACATAAAATTATCTATGTATCCCCTTAATCTGGTTTCTTATTTTATTAAACGAAGTCGATCACAATGGGCCTCGTAAGAAGATTGAATGTCACCCAAAGGGCAATGGATAGAGCCGTAATCTTAGCATTGGAAAGTTGGATAGATGACCTTGTGTAGGCCGCAGGAACCCGCTAGATGCGGGAAGCACAGAACCAATCGAAGTGGCAGTGTTTGGGGGAGGCCTATGTCCAGCAGTGGACGACTTTCGGCAGAAATGGAGATGATTATGACTACGCTAGACCAGCTCAAGTTCACAGTGTTACCAATGACGTGCCCGAAAGTCAGACGACCGACTGTCCGTCCGTCTGTCTGTCACAGCTGTATCTTTTAAACTGTAACAGGTAGACAGCTGAAATTTTCACTGGATACGTGAGCTCTACAGGGTGAAATTGAATCCATGGGCATCATTTTAAGGGGTAATTGTACTCATCATTATGAACAACTTTCACACCCTAAAAAAAATCTGCTGTTCCCTACATTTTTGTTATGCGAACATAAATGTAAGGAACATCAGTTTTTTTTTTCGCGATTTCAGGTTTGGTCCCATAGTGAAAGTTGTTCATAATGATGAGTGCAATGGCCCCTTAAAAGGATGACCATGAATTCAATTCACCCTGTATAATGGCAAATAATAGAAATAATTAAAACTGTGATAGTTTTGGTGGTACAGAACCCTTAGTGCGCAGGCGACTTGTACTTGACCGGTTTTTTAACCATATTTATTTTCTCTTTCAGTTCCTGGAAAAAGACGAGAAAATCCAAAGAATATTACTTTTAAATAAATCAATACATATACAAAAACACAGTATAGAGAAAATGTCGAACATTCTAGAATCATTTCATTCAAAAGTTACAGCAACAGATTCTACATATGAACTATCTAATGTAGATCAAATCGAAAATATAACATATATATTTCATATACTAGAGATATTATTAAAGAAATATTTGAAAAACAGAGAGATACTTAGCCAAAGTAGTACTCAAAACTCCCAAGACGACGAAAAAGTGTTAAAAAAGAGTTCCATATCAGATATTTGGAGAAAAAAATGGAATCCAAGTCAAAAAGTTTTTGAGGGTAGTCGTGAAAAAAAATGTGTTTTGAAGGATTGCAGTGAAATTTTGAATAGAATTGTTGTTGATTGCGTTAGTTGTTACAGCTTAATCGCTTATTCTGCGCTAAAATGTTTTAATTCTATGCAAGCTTAATAAAATCTGTATCATACACAATTATACGCCATATTTCCCGAAGGTTTCAGCAGAGGTGCACCTAAAGTACACCCACATTTCGACAGCTATGTTTAAGTCCCATGTAATAGGGGGCGAGCCTATTGCTATCAACCGGGCACTACTCCAGACACAGGGCAAAAAAAAAATGTGGGAAATTCCAGATGGAAGCCCAGTAACACTTTGCCCAACCTAGGAATCGAACCCAGGACGTCATGCTCAAAACAAATCCCATACGAGGATATAATTGAAGCATAGCTATAACAGATTGGCATAGGCAGATTGATTTATTTTGAGCTATAACTATACTCTATGAAGCATAGTTTAGCTCGGTGTGTAAGTGAAATGGCGTTATGGCTGTCTAGTTTGACGCGAGAGAGATAGAAAACGAAGCCTCGCTCGTGCTTCGTTTAAATTTAATTTAATTTTATTTTATTCAGAAAGGAACTCCAACAAAGGATACACATTACATGCATTATTATACATAGTACTTTGAAGATTTGTGCTCCTTCAGTTATAGGAGAACACATCATGCATGTAGATTTATGACAAAATGCTATACTTAAATCAATTTTTAGCTTAGTAAGTCCTTAAAATAATGAAATATCTTCGATTTAAAGCTAATTTTTCTGCACAATAAGGAACTGTTTACGTATAATCGTATAAAACAGAGAATAGACGGTGCTTTTTTGGAATTCTTTCTATCGAAAAAATTTCAGGTACTTAATCATGTTTCGGTTTTAGTACGAGTACTACAGCAGACAATATAGTCAAATAACACGTATGGAAAATCAAAATAATTTTACCATAATTTACATTTGGTTTTATAGGAATTTTAAAAAGACAAAATTATCGTTGTACTTATCCCCTTATAAAAAAAAGCCATAACTTTGGGTGTACTATAGGTACACCTCTGCTTAAACCTTCGTAGAATACAGGTGTCATGTTATGATATAATGTCGTCTTAAGTTAGAAGATTTTTTTAGTTCCAAAATCCTTTCTAAAGGAATCATGTAAGTAAGTAAATTGTAAAAAGTTTGTATATTAAAATATTGTACAAATACTTAGGTATCTAATAAAATAAATGCCTAATTTATAATGCTTATTGTTCCATCTTCCATTTTTCACACAAATAAACACATCTACTTAAGGACGCTGTTACAAATAGGTAGTCAAATCATCACTTTTTTATGCCAAAGTATGTTTATTAAATAAAATGCTTTGAATTCTTAAAATGTTTTTTGCCCGGATTGTTGATAGATGTGCATGGTACGATTCTGAACTATAAATACAATTTTAGATAGGTACAGTTTCTCAATAAATGTACCGAAGTAAAAATTTTCAGTTCAGTACATTTATTGACAAATTGTACCTATCTAAAATTATATTTATAGTTCAGATCAGAATCGTGCCATGCACATCTATCAACAATTCGGGCAAAAAACATTTTAAGAATGCAAAGCATTTTATTTAATAAACGTACTTTTGTGTAAAAAAGTAATTATTTGACTACCCATTTGTAACAGCGTCCTTAAGGAGGATGCGCTAAGGTAGCGCGCGGAATTCAAATTTTCTTACGTTTTTTGCAATTTGCAGGTCATTAAAATATGAGACGCGGCCGTAGCTAACATGGCTTTACAGAATTATAATCATTAGAATCAGCAATACAACTCCATAAGTTAGAATTGACCTCTAACCTCATGATTTCAAGAAATCACTAAATTTGAGGTAAATTCTAACTTATAGAGAAAACCGCCGCAGCCACCACTTGCAGTTTTCACCGGATGGTGAAAACCGCATCAAAATCCATTGCGTAGTTTAGAAGAATAACGCGGTCACACAGACACGAAAAGCGACTTAAATTTATAATATGTATAGATTATGTGAAGACCTAGAGAAAGTTTCATGCAATTATAATAATAATTAAAAAACGAACATACCTACTAATTACACTTTATTGTAGAAATAACTTAAACTACTTTCTTCTCTGGCAATCCAAACAATTTTCTTACGGCTTCTCCATACTTCTGCACTGTCCCTTCACTTTCTCCATCGTTCATCAAACTTGATACCGCATTCTTATATTCTTCTGCGTTTCCAATTTCAGAAACATCAAAGTTTTTATACTCATCATCTGCCAAGTCTCTACTATCATTCTGACTGCGTAAGTACCAATTAACTAAGCTTTGTTTAGAGGCGTTGTTACTCCAGTTATAGTACTCCATATCATCTTCTGTTTTATCCTTCTCCCATTCCTCAACATTCCAAGCTTCATGATAGCACGCGGTCAGTAAATAGTTCACATAATCCAAATTCTGTGCTCTAGCTGGGCAGCGATCAGCGGTTATAGTCACCAAGTCTGTCTTACTATCGTACCGTTCTCCAACTAAACGTACAAACTTGTCCCTTGAGTGTTTGTCTAAGTTTAAAGTTGATAATTTAATGCGGAGAGTGACGATTCTTGCTAAGGGATTACGTATACTTGGACTGGCATGGCAGTAGTCTGAAGTAATTACTTCTACTGGATAATGTTTTTCAATTGACTCTTCAGAATTTAAGAGTTTTGGCCATTCAGTGCAGAATTGCTTGATGGCTTCACATTGGCTTTTGATGACCGGTGGAGTGAGGTGCAGGAAGTTTGGTATCTTCATAAGTTCTGCGTTGGCTTTTTTACCAGGCGGTGCTTGTCCTTTCGGGACATAGCCTTGGCGTAAAGGGAGTGGGACAGACGATGGATGAAAAGTCTTTGGTCCTGGCCAGACATTACCCCAATTCTGGAATGGCAGAAATTGTTTGTGTTAGTGAATTTTATATACGCATCTGCCCACGACATCAGTCGCGTGATTTTCTTGTTTTAACATAAAATTAATACTATGACACTCGGCAATACTGCAGCTTCCTAGTAGTGAAAGAATTTTCGGAATTATATCAGTACTTCCGAAGATTACCCCCTACATACAAACTCACATACTATAGAACAGCATTTCCCAAACTATACACTGCACTCTGCACGGGTGGGTTGCAAGCTTGGGTGGGCATTGAAAAATAATTTTCAGCTATGATTAATATTAAAACTAAATACCAAAATAAATTGGAAGTATCAAACTCATGGCGTATAAAAGTAAATGAAATTTAAGTTGATGCTAAAGCTATAATGTCAAAGAATAGGAAACAAATACATCCTTCTCATTGAAATTATATATTATGATTCCGAATTTGCAAGTTTTTGTTAGGGTCCAGTCGACTTTGGGAACCACTGCTATAGAAGTATACTTTGATGTAGGCCTCTCATTATAAATGTAATCTGGTTGTGTGTTTTCCTAAAAACTATCTTCTTCCATTCCCACTTGCGATGTAAATCGCAACTAAGTGAATATTTATGTTCGTGAATGGGCATCAGTAAACGATAGTAATAAGAAGTAACGAATTATATTCTGATACTCATATTCTCTAGCCCTTGACCTTATCCCAATTTATTTGGGGTCAGCGCAACATTTATTTACTTCTATACTTCTCTATTGTATTCTGATTATTTCTGATGTTAGATTAAACTATTCAAGTACTTTGTATAATTTAACAAGACTATTATAGCCTGCGCTGAAATTGTTTTATTTTAATTTGTAAATAATTTTTTAAAGGGAAGTCAGCTGATGGTAGAGTTCAAATAACCTTTATGAACTTAGAACTGATGAATTACCTGGTCTGTTGCCATTCTATCAGCCCTATCAGGCTGTATATCAGCCCTACGAATGACTCTCTTCTGGAATCTTTCCCTTTTCTTCAAAATATCAAGCACTCTAAATTCTTCCCCTTCCTCATCCTTTTTAAGAGCACTGTCAGCTGTTGTTGAGTTTAAGCGCCATAATTTAGCGTTATAAACTGTTACCAAGCTATTAGGCTTGTAATTCCTGATAAATAAACTCATTTTAATTAGTTTTTATGTAAATATTCTATCGGATACTCCTAATAATCCATTTTGAGGTTATGTGTCACGCATACAGAATTCATCAACAAGGTGATAATAACGCTTCGTTACACTTATGCTATAACTATACTCTATGCACATAAATGTCGATCGAAATCAATCACGGAACACTATTACTCCAAATCGATGCTATCTGCTAAGCTAAAGCAGACTAAAAATTATCGCAGTGAATATTTGGCATTACGATAATTTTAACTGTGAACACTGAAGTGTTCCGACTACAATTTTTTGTCCAGGGGCCGTACTAGGACGTGAAAAAAGATCATGGATCCACATTGGTTCCGTTGGGAAAAAGGATGGAGCTATTAGGTCGTATATAGCTCCGTCTCTCTCTGATACTGGAACCAATATGGATCCACGTCTTTTTTCATGTCATAGTACGGCCCCTGGGCTTTTACGATTTGATTGGACGAAAACTGCAGACTTAGGTACCTACTACTACAGTAACCTGGCCCCTTCAACTAAATAAATGAATCAAGATATAATATTACTATGTAGTAAAAACAAAAACTTTTGACACTTAAATCTGACGGCATAACGTCACAATTTCTGCCAGTTTAACCACCCACGCGCTCTTACTTAACCACCCACGCGCCCGGGTCCCCCGCGCAACACCCCTTCGCACGCCCGGGAACATTTTTTGTAGGTGCGCATGAAAAACGGAACCCATTTAGGATCACTACGTTGTCCGTCTGTATGTGTCTGTCTGTCAGTCTGTCAAGACCCTTTTTCTCAGGAACGCGTGGAGGTATCAAGTTGAAATTAATATCAAACACGTAGGTCTATGGTCCCTTGGAGTTCTAATAAAATCAAGATTCTTAGTCAACTCCACAAGACGGACTCGACCTAGAAGTTTCCTTTAAACCAAAACCTTTATGGTTAGTACTTCCCATTGTCCTTGAATCATGAAATAAGGCAAGAAGCAAGGTCTCACAGCACACGTAATGGGAAAAGTCCGAAAATCGTTTTTAGGGTTTTTAGGGTTTAAACTATGTTTTTAGGGTTCCGTAGTAAAACAAGGAACTCTTTTAGTTTTGCCAAGTCCGCCTAACTAGCTGTCTGTATGTCTGTCTGTCTGCGGTTTAATCTGTGGTTTAACTCAAAGACCATTGTTGGTACTAAAAAGCTGTAATTTGGCATGGTTAAATACAGAAGTACATACATAATATACTTAATACTTACATACTAGGTAATGACGCCTACAAATTCGTTTAAAAAAATTTTGAAAAAAAAAACCACACAGTGGGTCATAACATCAAACGGCAACGCAGGCCCAGGAGTGTATGGCGGGACGCAAAAGACTCTTTTCATAAAGATTGGCCACATTATAGCTGTACATCACACAGGGATAAGTGGAAGGAGAGAAGGATTTTGCCCTGCGGTTCATGTCGGGTATTATTGCAACCCAAAATTAAAACGATTAAGATGTTTCTTAACTGACTTTGGCAAGGTTTTGAGATATTTTCGGTTACAACCACAGAAATAACTTTGCTTTTTTTCTATAAATAGTTTTTTAGAAAAGTACTATGAAATACAAGCATAATACTTATTGCGGTCGAAAAAACAATACTGTTCATGCGTGAATATTCATCCCGACTACGGACCCTGTCCCTGTAATTGTGTGTGGACCGACACACACTTGGCCGGTTTTTTCAGATGAAAAACAGTAAAAGTTTTATAGGTATTTCAAATATTTTATAGGTCTACATTTTTGAGCGCTGCTAGATATGATATTTATTATTTTAATATTGAATGAATTAATAAAACGAAACGTTGCCCATAGAGAGTATGTCACCGACTACCCGACATGCGTCCATAACCTAAACTGTCAAATAGTAAAATACGGAGATTTGAAAACCAATGGCGCTAGTGTCTATGCCGAAACTCTTGTGTCAAACAGAGAGATCCGATTCTGACATGATTTTTTGTATTGACATTTAATCTTGGTCCGGTCACAATAATGTTTTGGAAATTATTTCGCGTTCTAACTTGGTCGCGTATCGTCTACCATACGAATTTGAACAGTTTTTATCATAATTTTATTGTATTTAAGTGAATGTGGGACGTTTAAAGTGTAAAAATGGCGGATACATCCAGAAAAAGGTCGAGAAAATCGAAATTAGTGCCTCGAGAGTGTGCTATAGACGAAGATGATCTTGAATTGCAGGTAGGAAACGAAATACCACCATTTTGACCTAAAGTTTGCACGCGTAACAACTTCGATGCCTAGTTTTTATGCCGTTATTGTTTTAGTGTTTTTGTAAGAAACGCCGTAAATAAAGCGCAAATGTTGTTTATGTCCATAGAAACTGTAATTTTAATAAATGATGACTTTAATTTACAATACTTTTGTGGGGGTAGGTGAAAGTCATGCGCGAAAATTTGTGGAAATCTACATACGAAATTATAGCAATTGACATCCTTCTTTCCGCTACTAATTTTGAGACGGTATTTCACAATTTTAGGATGCTATTTGAAGAAATTCTACAGAATTATAAAGGTTTTAAACTAAAAATAAAAGATCAAGCAAATTGAAATGAAAGTAAACTTTGATATTCAACTAAATTATAAATCAAACTACTTGGACCTATGGACCTATGATGTATACTGTACTTGGACATAAATTTATAAGTAATTTATTATTGATTACTATCATTCAGACTTACATAAGTTGAATACTTTTACAATTAGGTTTTATGTCAAGACATCAAGCCACACTGTTGTCAAAGAAATAAAATCTTCATTTCGGTGCTATGAATGTGGAATGTTGAGAAGAGGATGATGATAGACCAAAGTTTAAAAGTACTTACATTTTGAACAACAACAATGATAGATAATACTACCTACCTATTTGTTTTGTACTGCACAAGTCTGAGTAATTTCCTTAATTATCTAAAAACACACTTTTTATTTAATTTCAAGCTGTTATGCATCTTATTGTAATATTGCACCTTCGGTAAGACAAGGGCACAACTGCACTTTTTGTGATTTTATAGGACAGCCATTTTAAGATTTTTACATTCAATACCATATTATTCTGCTCAACAAAAATCTGAAATAAAAAAATATTTAACTCCTGTAAAGTACCATGCACCAAATCACAAAAGTATAGGGCCTATTTTATGCAAAGATCAATCACATCAAGGTGGTATGAGCAGAATAATACAGTATTCAATGTAAAAAAATCTTAAAATGTCTCTCCTGTAAAATTGCAAAAAGTGCAGTTGTGCCCTTGTCTTACCGAAGGTGTGATATTTTTGACAACTTCCTCTTGGCCTATTAACATGTTGTAGGACACAGAACAAGTCACAATTGTAGTTTTATTGTCAAAATGCCTTTAGGTGTTGCTCGAAGTGTTAAGTTGAAATTTCATTTCAATAAAGAATTTAATACCTAATAATAATATAATATAAGCCTTTGTTGTACATAAAGTACCTACATACTTCGTAGTGTATAAGTTTGGGTTTATTAGGTTTTAAGTCTACCTTCCATTATATTATTGTTTCTACCCTACGCTTATGATTTACTCACTTTTATGTCCAGGCTACTTAGCTCAATACACAAATAGCGATATTTGGTATTTTATTGAAGAAATATAATACCTTTATTTAGACAATATATAGACAAATTACTACATTAGTTGGTTGTTTTGTTTCAATCAACTCAGCCTATTGCAGTCCGGTACCTACTGAACATAGGCCTCTCCCAGGCTGCGCCACACCACCATGTCCTCCACCTTCCGCATCTAGTCGATGTCGGTCCATCTAGCTGGGGGGAGTCCCACACTACGCTTACCAATACGCGGTCTCCACTCCAGGAGTCGTCTGCTCCACCGGCCATCGGTCCTTTCCAACAAACACGGCCAACCCGCTGTCACTTCAGTTTATTTACTCTGCAAGCTATGCCGGTTACTCCGGTTCTTTTCCGGATAACTTAATTCCTGATTTTATCCTTCATGAGCGACCTTGAATTTGTGAACCAGCCTGATAGAGTCCACAGTCAGTATTTTGTTTAGTTTTGATAAATATGAATCCCTGTCTCTATGTCCCCTGACAAAGCTCTCCAAATGGCTCCACTTCTCCCTATCCTTAGCGACCCTCGTTCATGCAGCGCCTGCTTTAACCTTAATATCATCTGCCCATCTTCTGAATGGCCTGCTTTCCGTTTCTTGTCACTTGTGTAAACCAGTACTTACATTAATGTTTTTGATGATTTTTCCTTTCCTCTAATTGTATCCCCTGTCCATTTTCATTTGAGCTTTCATATATGGTGACTGGTAAATAGTGACCGATACTAAAACACATGATTATACTCATGATAACAAACAACTTTTACTATGGGACCAAACCTGAAATCGCAAAAAAAAAATCTGCTGCTCCCTACATTTTGACGAGTAATGCCAACTTAAATGTAGGGGGCAGCTGATTTTTTTTTCGCGATTTCAGATTTGGTCCCATAGTAAAAGTTGTTTGTTATCATGAGTACAATCATCTGTGTAAGTATCGGTCACTAATTACCAGTCACCCTATGTAGTGACAGTAACATCCTTTGTTCTTGTGTGTTTCTTTATATCTGCAGTTCTTATTCTATCAGATGGCTTCTTCTGCAATGTACTCCTTTCCATAGCGCTTTGGCATGTTTCTAATTTCCTCTTATGGGATTTAGTGGCTGCACAGATTTGAAATCCATAAGAGGATACTGATAGAATACAAGTATGAAATATTTTTATGGTCATATTATTTTCTTTAGTAGAGGAGCTTGTGGCTAAGTAATAACAGCCGCACGGGTCGATCCATCAAGTTAAGCTACGCTTGCCGGGGTTGTATCTTTACAAACCGAGACTCCTCCGTGCCTCGGAAAGCACGAATAACGATTTTTGTCTTTACCAAGAAGGGGTATCGTATTACCCAGTTACTGGGTTGTGGAGGTCAGATAGGCAGTCGCTCCATGTAAAATACTGGTATTCAGCTGCATCCGGTTAGACTGGAAGCCGACCCGAACATAGTTGGGAAAAGGTTAGGCAGATTGATTAAATTTCCTAATCCTGTCTATCCTGACTTCCTAAGTCCCTAACTAATGTTATAAATGAATGTGAATTTATTTGTTTGTCTGTTTGTTACGCTATCACGCTAAAACGGCTTAACGGATTTGGATGAAATTTGGCACACGGGTAGACCATAACCTGGAAAAGGACGTAGGCTATTTTTATCGACATACCACTCGGGCGAAGCCGCGGGCGGAAGCTAGTGATAATATTATTATAAATGCGAAAGTGAGTTCGTTTGTTTGTTACGCTAAAACGGCTGAACGGATTTGGATGAAATTTGGCACATGGGTAGATCATGACTTGGATTAGGACATAAGATACTTTTTTATCCCTGTAGTACGTTCCCGTGGGATAATTTCCGTCCTCCACGCGGGCAAGTCACCTTAGCATGATCCTCCGTTATGTCGAAAATACTGCAGCATTAGTTTTGGAATAAATATGGTAAAGTTGAGGATTAATGTTAAGTACTGTTTTTGACGAAAACACGATTCCATAAAATTTTCTCGATAGAAAAAAAATCCAAAGTTACCTCCAAACCGAACAATAAACCGCTGGTATTCAAATAATACTTCAAATTAGATCATGAAACTGTATACTAACTGAACTGTAAATCAGGTCCTTCGTTTTTTTCACTTTTTTAACCGACTTCAAAAAGGAGGAGGTTCGCAATTCGTCGGAACCTTTTTTTTTTTTTATTATTTTTTTTTTTTATGTATGTTCCCCGATTACTCGAAGATGGCTGGCGGTCCATATTTTTTTTTTATTTGCAAAAAAAAAAAATTTTTTTTTCAACTACATACGAATTTTTATTCACTACAATAAACTACGAACGATTATGTTCAAGAATCGACTTCTAAACTTGAGTGCCGAAAAAACGGGGGGATGAGTTTTTTTCAAAGTCCTCTAATTTTTTTTAGACCTACTACAAACAAAAAAAAAAATGTTTTTTCAAAGTCGGGTGCCAAGTTCACAAAGGCCCGTACGGATCGATCCATCAGGTTAAGCTACGCTTGCTGGGGTTGGTCCGTGGATGGGTGACCTTTACATACCGAGACTCCTCCGTGTCCTCAGGGTTCGAACCTACAACTCGTAAATCGTGGCCCAGTGGTCACCACTGGGCCACCGCTGCTCCATGTAAAATTTATTTATTTAAAACACATACAACTATCATTACAGGGTTACCCAATACAACAGTTATACTCGTAGTTATGATAACACAGAGTTTACAAAGTTAGACTTACAATTTTACAATATGCGGCAATATGGGGAAATATTGGTATTCAGCTGCATCTGGTTAGATTGGAAGCTGACCACCACATCAGAGTCGGGAAAAGGCTAGGAAGATGACGATATTGTTAAGATTGTATAGCGAATCTTAGTTGATGATCTGCAGCATTTTAATAAAATACATTATCAGCGATTAAATACAGATCCAAGATATTCAAAATCCATACTAATATAATAAATTCGAAAGTAACTCTGTCTGTCTGTCTGTCACCTTTTCACGCCTAAACCACTGAACGGATTTCAATAAAATTTGACATGGCTTTAACTTACTTTTACTGGAAAGAGACTGTGATAGTGGTCCGATCGGTATCATGAATCTCTCAAATAATAACAGCAAAGTGGAAAGTTCGCCTAAAAATAAAACAACAGAAAAGGTACATTGGCGATCACCCGCATTCCTTCAAAATAATAAGGCAGGAAGTTGCCATAGCGCCGTCTCATTCGCACGTAGCCCGAGCCCAGCTGATAACACTACCGTCGCCGCTAGGGACACCGAAGACGTCATACAGCAGCGGTCGGGTGACTCACAAACTGTGAGTACGCATGATAGAATGTTATCACCGTCGAACCGATTTGGTAATGGATTGCAAGCGTCAGAGATCGTCGCCGCGAGCGCCGATACTTTAGATAGTCGAATGAACAAGAATAAGTCGTTAGCAGAGGTAACGCGAAAAGGTGTATGGAAATCGGAATTTCGTAAAGAAGAATGGATTACTGTGCAAAGGAAAAGGCACAGAAATATGCACTCAGACTCTGTTGTTAGAGGAAAAGCCGCTTACCTGCCGGAGGATAAATTTAAGCCCGCTAGTTCGAAGATACCTTTATTCTTATCCAATGTACACAAAGATACGTCGGATAATGATATTGTGGAGTATGTGTATTCGAAAACGAATGAAAAAGTTGTTCTTCAAAGAATTAAAATGAAAATTGTAAAAGAATACAATGCGTATAAAATTATAGTCGGCGATGACAAGTTAGACATGTTCCTTAGCGATGAGCTGTGGCCAGCAGGTATAACGTGTAGACGTTTCAGACCTTACAGAAACCCTAGGTCTGACAAGGATGACAACAGAAAACATTCAAAATAATTATGAGCGCAACCTTAGTGACATAATAGGTTGGGGAAAAAGTTTCTTCGCATTTTTTAAGAAAATTCAAAACATTTTTTAATATACATTATTTACATTTATCTAAAGTATGTAGGTACCATTTTGTTCGATAACTTTTTGCCATCTTGTAGGTAGGGACATGATCCCATTGCTATAGAAATTTTGGGACTTCTGTTCAAAATACCGCGACAAGTGGTTTTGGCAGTCCTCTCGTAATGTTAACCTGACACTGCCTAAAAAAATCCTAAGAGACCGAAACAGGTGGAAACCTGAAGGTGCAAGGTCAGGACTATGCGGCGGATGCATTCACACCTCCCAGCCAAATTCTCTTAATTTTTGCTGAGTGGCTAAAGATGTGTGAGGTCTAGCGTTATCATGATGAAAAACCACACCCCTTCTGTTCCTTTCCGGCCGCTTTCTCTCAACTTCTTGCTTTAATCTCATCATAATAAATAAATAAATCAGTTGTTCGCAGTAGAGTTCAGAATCGATGGTTCTGCCTGGTGGTAACAGCTCATAATGAATAATGCCCTTCCAATCCCACCACACACACAGCATCACCTTGTTGCGAGTTAACCCGGGTTTCGCCACAGTCTGTGAAGCCTGACCGACCTTTGACCACGACCTTTTTCGCACGTTCTTGTCGTACGTAGGTAATCCACTTTTCATCACCAGTTATCAGCTTCTTCAAAAATGGTTCGGTTTCATTACGTCGTAATAAAGAATCACAAATGAGTACACAGTTCATTAGGTTTCTTTCAGTGAGCTCGTGAGGTACCCAAATATCGAGCTTTTTTGTGTACGCAGTTTTTTTCAAATGCGCCAAAACGGTTTTGTGGTCAATTCCCAGTTCTTCAGCTACGTCGTAACTACTGATATGCCGATCTTGCTCCACTTTTTCAAAAATGGCATCCATTTTATCCGTAATAGGGCGACCAGAGCGACGTGCATCTTTGACATCAAAATTTCCGGATTGAAAACGCTTAAACCAAATTTGTGCTACTCTCACAGACACTGCACTGGGTCCATAAACATCGCAAATTTTATTCGCGGCTTGCGTTGCATTTTTACCTTTTTTGTAGTAAAATTTTAAAATGTATCGAATTTCTTCATTAGATTCACTCATTTTGACAGTACGAAAAACAAAGTTTTACTTTAGTTTGCGTACTTTTAATCCCGATAGTAAGTTCCCGTGGGATATTTTGCGACATCCACGCGGGCGAAGCCGCGGGCAAAAGCTAGTTTGCTTATAAAAGTCATTATTTGGCGTGTGCTGTGGAAACTATTGACGATACATTACATGTTTAAGAGCGTTGGCTCCGTACGGCATTTCATACAAACTTTCAAGTCCTTTTTTAACCGACTTCAAAAAGGAGGAGGTTATCAATTCGTCGGAATCTTTTTTTTTTTTTTTTATTTTTTTTTTTATGTATGTTCCCCGATTACTCGAAGATGGCTGGACCGATTTGGATTATTTTTTTTTTTGTTTGAAAGGGTATACTTCCCAGGTGGTCCCATGATCATCAAGTCAGGATCTGATGATGGGATCCTGGAGAAATAGAGAGAACTCTTCCAATTTTATAGGCACACTTGAAGCGATTTGGATAGTCTTTGGAAGAGTACTTTCTTGGAGTGGTCCCATTTCAATTTGGTGAAGATCTGATGAAGAACTTCTGAGATAGGCAACGGAACTCCTCAATAAATGATAGCAAATGGACTGGGATTGCTGAAATCTCATGTCTGTTTGTTGTTCACACCAGTTCATAACATAACATCACGCCAGTACGCTGTGAAGGGGTAAGCACATGTGAACCACTAAAAAGTGATAAATAAAAACTTTTTTACAAAAAAATACAACCGACTTCCAAAAACAACACTACAAACTGAAAAATAACTTTTATTTCGGAAGTCGGTGGCAAAAAACGAAAACACATTTAACTAGACACCGACTTCCGAAATTAAAGTTATTTTTCAGTTTGTAGTGTTGTTTTTGGAAGTCGGTTGTATTTTTTTGTAAAAAAGTTTTTTTATCGAAATGAATGAACCGATTTTAATGAAACTTCATACGCATAAGCAGGATATAAAAGGTTACCTAAATATTATTTTTTATTGATTGTCTGAAGGCGATAATCTCTGGAACTTCTAGTCGGATTTGAAAAATTCTTTTTGCATTTGATAGCCCAATTTTTGAGGAAGGCTGTAGGCTATTTAACATCACGCTAAGACCCTCTCCACCGCACCGGGAACGGGACGTCAACGAGAAACGAGATTAATTGAACTGAGAGCGCCAATGCACCTTAGCTTGGCACCGACTTCAGAAGCTGTTAAGTTTTTTATGAAAGTTATTTTATTCGTTTTAGGTTTTTGTACTGGGTTTAAACTTTTTTTTTTAAAGTAAGTAAATTCATTTATACTCTAGGTGAAGGTGCGATATTTGTTATTGTTAAAGTACGATGGTGTAACCCACCTTTTTTTAAAGTTCCTGTTTCACAAAAAATGGGTTGTTCCAATTGACAATGTGTGTTTTACACAACTAACAACGTTATATAAGTAATTTTTAATGGAATTTGTACGAAATTTTTACTGTTCAAGGTACATTTTACAAGTTGGTTGACTATTACTCGTAAACTTGAAAAGCCTACTTAGCTGTGCTAGTTTTCCTTTTAACTTCGTTATATATACTATTACCATGAATTTTTTCACCCATCCAAAACTAACCGTTTAGCTGGCAGGAGGACACAGACTTGACTCTAATAAAAATTATCACTTTAAAGCTTAATATTTCAGAAACGGATCCCTAAATCGAAAAATTGTTTCCAAAAACCAGCAACATTTTTGAAAGACCTATTCAACAACACCCCACACTATGGGGTAGACGAGAAAAAAAAAACATCCCCACTTTACGTGTACAGAAGGTACCCTAAAAAATTTTTTTACATGATTTTATTTCACCACTTTGTCGGCGTGATGAATATGTATATCCATGCCAAATTATAGCTGTCTAGTACTAAGAGTCTCTGAGCTAAGGTGCGGACGGACGGACATAGCGAAACTATAAGGGTTCCTTGTTGACTACGGAACCCTAAAAACACATTACCTCGAGGCTAACACTAGAATGTCACAATGCACTAGAACAAGTAACGGTATTTAATCTAATACGATAAAATGTTTGAGCTAGCTCTTGGACTATACTTAAAAATTTAACTCATTATATCTTCTAAACTAAGACCCGACTACATCTGTGACTTGGCGAAAAGTTGCGACTAATTAGCGACTAAATTTGGGAGAAAACAGATCTTCGCTAGATGACCTAGTTTTTGAGATATAAATGTGGCCAAGCTGGGGAGACGATCTCTTCAGATCGGCCACCTATGAACCCTTATAACTTTTGAACCAGGGACCGACAAATTCTGATATTTGGCGGCTAGTGACTAATTTTTTGTGTTATCAAAATTAAAATCCCTGATGGTGTCCATTACCTAAACACGATTAAAAAAAAAAATATATTTTCTCAACTAACAACAACAATATCAGCGGTCGTAGATTAAAAAGAAATCGATTCTTTTTTATTTTTAACCGATTCAAAAAGGAGGTCCTGTTCGACCCGTATGTATGTATGTCCACGTTTTTCTCAAAAACTGATGAAGCAATTTTGACGATTTTTTCACTAACGTGGTCTACATACTTTCAGGAAGGTTTTAGTATATAATACATTGTAATTATTCTTATGTACAAAGTTATATGCCTAAATGTACTCCGGAATTTCTAAGCGGATTATGATGATTATTCTTTTCGTTCGTCGTGGGCTTATGTAATTGCATGTATATTTAACTAAAAATGGAAAATTTAATTTATTTAAAAAAAAGTAAAAACCGACCTCAAAAACGTAAAACGAATAAAATAACTTTCATAAAAAACTTTTCTGAAGTCGGTGTCTTCAATTCTTCAATGCACCTTAACTTGACACCGACTTCAGAAGCTGTAAAAGAAGTTATTTTATTTGTTTTTGGTTTTTGAAGTCGGTTTTTACTTTTTTTAAGTAAATTTTTATGTTATCTTGTTTAGATAACGATACTCGTCACGTCTTCAGAGTTTCGCTAGCTAATTTAATTTGACCCTGTATAATTTGTTATTGCACCTTTCTAAATGATATCTTATAACTTAATATTTTCAGATTCCAGTGGCGAAGGTACCTAAAAGCATGAAACAGACCACCTACAGACAACCAATGAGAAGTATACTCAAACCGCCAAAGCCAACCATTTGGGAACCAGAAGTTTGCGATACAAGTGTTCTAAAAAAAATAAACGCATCAGCTAGAGAAGAGATTGAGCCACAATCTAAGACATCACCCAGAAAATTTGAAATTAATATTGAAGTAGAAACTTGTGATGGCGACGATGAATTTGCAGGAATTGCGATTCACAAAGATGACGAGCGAGTCATCACGACAAAAGTACAAATCAAACCTATAAAACTCTCTCGTGAAGACATAATTTTAGCTGCCGATAATATACTCCAAACTTCAACAGACGTTGCTGATAAAATTCTTAACATATACGTTCGGAATACTATAGGTTATGAAGTTAAACGGAATCTAGTAGTTGACTGTCGGGAGAGGAGAATACAAAAAACGTTAGATGAATGGCGTATTTGGCAGTTCCGCAGTTTTCACAGAGAAAACCCTCTATTCTACAAATGCTATATCTGTATGAAGTCGTGGTGGCATTTAAATGACTTCCGCAACCATCTGTCTACAGAGCACGCTAAAGATTTCACGGTTAAAATTTCTTTGGAGAAATATGAAATGCATGAAGCAAATTTGATAGCGTTTCACAAAAGGCTCGTTGTAATAAAAGATATATACACAGAAGGGCTGTGTTATCGATGCGGTAGGGATTATAGTGCCCATGAATTAGAGTCGAGATACCAAGAGAAATATTACAAAAACGGGGGTTGCATGAAGCAATTTTTTAGTTGTATGGGTTTAAGAGACCATTTGATTAACTGTCCTGTCTGTAAAAATCAAGATAAACCTTTTAAATGTGATATATGTAAGGCAAGATTTGATACAGTTGAGGAGTTAAGCAACCATTTAGTATTATCTCATTCTGTACGGTCTGATATACCGATAATGACTCACTATAAAAACTGCAAGCGATGTTTGGAAAGGTATTCCTGTAGTTTTTTACATAAATGTTGGCAAAAGGAACCTCATTGTGAGTGTCCGAACTGTTTTCAGAGCTTCTCAAATGTTATGTCCTTGGATATACATTTGAAACGGTCCAATAAACCATACAAATGTGAAGTTTGTGGAGTGGTGATGATGTATGACTGTAAGAAATATGAACATATGTTGGCACACACGGACAAGTATATGCTAGTGAGGAAATGCGTACTGTGCGAGGGTTTGAACGTATTTAATAATAATCAAGAAGCGGTTGCACATCGCTCCTTGACACATGAGTTCAAAGAAACGAAACGTCAAGGCTATTTTCCTAAAGTGAGTATAATTTTATTCTAATACGATTTCTAGGAGTTCGTGGCTAAATAATTACAGCCGCACGGCCGATCGAAGGTTAAGCTACACTTGCCAGGGTCGGTTCGTGGATGGGTGACCATCCATTACACTTCAAGACCCCTCCGTGCCTCGGAAAGCACGTTATGCCGTTGGCCCCGGCTGTCGTTCGTAGATCTTTGACAGTCGACATGGGTAGTCAGAAGCCCAAAAGTCTGACAACATGTCTTGTCAAGGGGTAGGTATCATTTTTCCCAGTAACTGGGTTGTGGAGGTCAGATAGGCGGTCGCTCCATGTAAAATACTGGTCTTCAGCTGCATCCGGTTAAATTGGAAGCCAACCCCAATATATTTGGGAAAAGGCTAGGCAAATGACGAGGGTCTTGGTATGTAAAGTTGGTCACCCATCCACGGACCAACCGTGGCAAGCGTAGCTTAACCTGATCTGTCAACCTGAGCGGCTGTTATTACTTAGCCGCAAGCCTTTACGTTAATAGTGTAATTAAAAGTTATAAAAACACAATATTGTTACGAGCTGGGGTTCGGGATAAATACATTTATGCCAATTTACACCAAAAACACTATATTTAAATAATCACCAAATACAGTAATGAGAAACTTAAAACAGAATTACTTGTAGCTTACTGTTAGTCCACTTCACTGTTGGTTCACTGTTGTTCACTGTTCTTCACTGTATCGCATTCCTAGCTGAACTGCTGTACACCGTTGACAACCCTCCATTTTTATGATGTGCTTCTCGAAAGTTTGTGGCCATAATTCGAGAACATTCTAGTACTTACAGGAATGATCTAGAATGCTGCAAAACGACACTTAATCATGTAGAACATTCTAGAAGGGTTTAGACTGTTCTAGAAAAATCTGTCACGTATCGACGTATCGTGTAGTTCTGCTACTCGATAACAGATGGCGTTAGCGCTACGTAACGATATTATAAAAATCCTTTGTAAATATTTTTTCTTCAATATCTTGATATTTCATTCCAGATTATAGTACCGTCGTCCTGCGTATATCAAAGTTTAGCAGAATCAGAATCGAATGAACAAGAATTGTTATCAGAAGAGCAAGAATCGGTACCGGAAGAACAAGAAGAATCCATACCTGAAGAAAAATACTCCGTACCTGATGAGGAAGAATCCGTACCAAAAGAAAAAGAATCGTCATGGAAAAAAAATAAATTTGTGTCAAAAAGAGATAGAGAATCAGTTTTAGTATGTGAACAGAAGTTGTTGCAAGCCGAACTAGAATCAGCGACAGAATTTTTATTGGGAACTGTTGCTGTCAAAGGTAAGATTTTAGGGTTCCGCACCCGCAGGGTACCAAACGGAACACACACACACACATATATTTTTTTCTCTTCTCAAATGAAGAAATAGGGGGCCGTAAAAGTTGTCAATTTTATACCATTTTTGTACGAGCTCTATTGCAACAATTAAACAAGTTAGGAATTTGAAACTTCTGTATATCGTGTACAAGTTAAGGTGCCTTGAAGAATTGAAGACAACTCCATAAGTTAGAATTGACCGCAAATCTCATGGTTTCATGAAATTTTAGATTTGAGGTCAATTACGGACTTACGGAGTTGTATGGCTGATTCTTGTTGTATTAATGATTATAATTCTATAAAGCCATATTAGTTACGGCCGCGAATCATATTTTAATCAACATACAACTTGATAGTAACGTGTAAATTGCAAAAAAACGTAAGAAAATTTGAATTTCGCGGGCTAGCTTAGCGCATGCCCCTTAATTAATATTTTTAACTATTGGTTGAGTTAACTAGAAATCAAAAAACCGGCCCTAAGTCTAAAAGTATGTCTATGGAATATAATGTGTCAAGAATATTTTGGAATCTATCAACAGGCACTTTTTTTTGTCACAAGCCCCTCAAATACAAACTATTTTTCCATTTTCAGAAGAGTCAGAAGACTCGGATAGCCCACGGCTTGTAATCAAAGAAGAAATATTCGAAGAATTTGAAAACCAATTAAATGAAAAAGAACATCAAACCGAGAATTTCGAACACAAAGTAAGTGTCAAAGAAGAATATGTGGAGGAAGAATTCGATGAATATGAAGGAGATATTATCAAACTGAACTTCAATATAGAAGACTTATTAGTGAAACAAGAAGATAACGATGATACTTTAGAACACACAGAAGAGAACCAAGAATCAGAAGGTAATGATTCAGAAGAATTTGCACAACAATTGAATGAAGATTCCATGCCAGAATCAGAAGTTATTATAGAAAGGGATAATAAAAAAACCAAAAAAGTATACAAATGTACTAAATGTGGATTTACAGCAAACCATAGACAATATAAACATCACATAGACTATGACTGCGGTAGAAACCCTATGAGCCATAAATCCTTCACATGCACGAAATGTCAAAAAAAATTTGTGTCTATGAAAAAATATTTGTCACATTTCGAAGAGCATGGATACAAACACCTCGCATGTCCTGATTGTTTGATAGAATTTGATACATTTACAAAACTAGGCCAGCATTTAACACAGCATATAAAACAAAATTTTGTTCGAATTAAACTGATTACTCACGCTGGTAAGGCCATGGCAAAACCTGATTATCAATGCAAAAAGTGTGGAAAAGTTATCGTTTTTGCTAAATTCTTTGAACATTGGGAGTTACATATAAATGCTCGGCCTACACATCCTATTAAGGTGACTTCGAGGCTGAAGCGGGAGCATGGTGAATTGCATGAAACTGTTATAAAGGAGTGCATTGGTGAGTATTGCATTTATTATGCTTTCATTTAAATACTGATCGATCAGATTAAGCTGCGGTTTCTGCGGTTGGTCCGTGGGTGGGTGACCATCTTTAGATACCAAGACCCCAGTGGCGAAAGCACCTAATAACACGATTCCTGCCGGCTTCCCTTCGGCGGTTCGCTACTCTACCACTATTGAAAAATGGCACAGTCAATATAGTATTTATTTATTTATTGACACACCAACGACTTATTCACTAAATCATTACATTAAATATATTCTATATCAACAGCTTTGCGGTGAATTTGTCACTTATAGGTGTGCACAGCACTTGTATGGTCATTAATAAAAATTAAAATGGAAATAACAAAATTAAAATTAAAATTTACAAAGCTTACATTGAATTTAAAATGACAATACAAAAATCCACTATTGCCAAAACCAAGAGTAGATATTTAATTCACCATAACATTTAAACAACAAAAACGCCCAAAAGCTTTGAAGTACAACAACAACAAAAAAATTCTAAAATAACTCGGCGCCAAAACGTCATAATCGGGAACAAAAAATTCATACAATAGCGATCCCGTCATGACGTCACTCTAGGTCGCGTGGCACCGCTTGATTATGGACGAGAGCAAGCCGATGTACAACGGGTGACGATAGAGACAGATATAGGAAAAATGCGTCAGCGAGAACGAGATGAAGGAATATTGCACATTTTATTTAGTTTTCACCTGCTCAACTTACTGTATTGTATGTATTCGATCTTTTATATTCCTATAATAATTTTAGAATGATAGTATCTAATTTAGTTGAGTTTATTTCTCAAAAACATTGAAAGTTTTGTTTGTGTAGTGATAGCTTCTTGTTGTTTCTGCTATTTGACGATAGATGGTGTTTAATTCAGTAAAGAAATGACTTTAATATTTACTTTATTGGTGAGTATGTAAGTTGAAACCGGCTTCTCTCTTACTTTTGTTCACACCTCGCTACTGCAAGACCCCTCCGTACCTCGCAAAGCACGTTAAGCCGTTGGTCCCGGCTGTCATTTGTAGACCTTTGTCAGCCGTTACAGGTCGTCAGAAGCCCGAAAGTATGACACCCAGTCTTACCAAGGGGTAGCATATTACCCAGTAACTGGGTTGTGGAGGTCACATAACCAGTCGCTGGAGCGATGGATGTAAAATACTGGTATTCAGCTGCATCCGGTTAGACTGGAAGCCACCAACGAGGCGGATGACTGCGGTTTAGTGGTCGCAAGTGCTACTTCTGAGCATGAGGTCCTGGGTTCGATTCCCGGGTCGAGCAAAGTGTTAACGGGTTTATCCACCAGGAATTTCTCTCATTATAGTTTTTGCGCTCTAGCATGGTGCGGGTGACATTTGACGAACTGTTCCTTTTCACTCTTGAACGTTATCGCGATTTACAATCATGATTTAATATTTTAGCTGCACCCTAAATATCATAATCGTAAAATACGGATTCAATAATAACTGTAGTAAATTAAATAAATTATCCTGCCAAAATGTTATTATCTATAAATAAAATCAAATTTAAAGAAAAATGAAGCAAAGTGATAGGCGTGTAACGTAACGCCATAGACATGTTTAGTGATGAGATGTATTACTATTATGCGTTTTTATCGATAGTCGATATTTTTTATAGAGAAAGAAGTTTACTGTATAATGTATTTTTAATTTTTTGTTGTTAGACATCTATATAGTTAAATTAGCCGAAAAAATTATACCATGAAAAAAATTTTTAAATAAATGTCGGTAGTGCTTTAAATGTGATTTTTTAATGTTTTGTATTAAATACATATTTTAAAATAAATTTCATAATAATATGATATATCAAAGACATTTTTAAAATTATTAGGAGAACGAGATTTTTGCTGTAAGAATCGTTATCGATAAAATTGAATTGTGCATATTGTCACTGACCTAGTCATGCCATACTGACATGTGTCACCCGCACCATGCTAGAGCGCAAAGACTATAGGCTCGCCCCCTATTACATTGGATTTAAACTCAACTGGCGAAATGTGGGTGTACTATAGCACTGCGTAACCCTTCGGGGAATCCAGGCTTAAATGTATCATCCCACTGTCCTTATCCCAAATATTTGGGGTCGGCGCAACACGTCTTTTTCTTCCATACTTCTCTATTAGTCGTCATCTCGGCAGTCACTCCCGTTCTCGCCATCTTTCACACAAACCATTTCTTCGTTTCTTGGGTCTTCCCCTTCTCGTAAAGCCACCTACATTCACACTATTACAAGCGTCATATCTATCTGCCTATTCGGCTTCCAGTCTAACCCCATGCAGCTCAATACCAGTATTTTACATGGAGTGTCTGCCTATCTGACCTCCACAACCCAGTTATTGGGATATCGTATTAACGATATCCCTTGGTAAGGACCGGATTTCTGAAATTCTGACTAATGACTGTAAAAGATCTACGAATGACAGCAGGACTCTCGTTTTCATGTGGTTTCCGAGGCATGGACGAGTCTTAATATGTAATGGGTCACTCATCCCCGAACCGACAGCGGCAAGCACAGCTTAACCTGATCGATCGATCCGTGCGGCTGTTATAATGTTGTAATATTTATTTTTTACAGCCCGCTTAAACAAACAGCCAAAAGAATGCAACCACTGTCATCGTTGGTTCAAACGAGTCAACGAATGCAAGAGACACATCATTGAACATCTACTAGCTGACGCTTACAACCAAAAACACATCTATAAAGAATTCAAATGCCAAGTCTGTGAACAAGGGTTTGGTGTACCGGAGAAATACAAACAACATATGCGAGACCATGCCTCGCTACCTGTGTACAAATGTGAACTGTGTGACCGTACCTTTAGCGATTCAAGTAACTTTACGAAACATAAAAAAGTACATAATTTGACAGTGATTGTCTGTGATCTGTGTGGTAAAAAGTTCCAGTCGAAAGTGTCTTTGGAGAAGCATTTTGAGGTTAGTTGGTTTCTTTTTACGTGCTGCTGCTATTGCGACATTAACTAAAGACACAGGTAGTGCTAGTGGCAAGTAATAATAAAAACTATGATAACCCTTTGTAACGCCATGTAACAGTCCTGTAACAAAACATCCAAGTCCTCACAAAATCTAAAATTTTATTTTTTTTCCGTTTTTCATCAATGTATCACAACGGTTACAAACCGTTCTATGCAATTCTAGTACAGATCGTGAAACACATGGCGTTAGTAGTTTGCAAATTCGTCCAAACTTTAGCTGGTGACAATTCACAGGACTTGAGGTAGGTTGCATAAAGTTTTCAAAAATTTATAATAATTAAAAAAAAAAAAAAACAAAATAACTGCGGCTTGTTTGGTAATTCTAATAGGATAAGTTCATGGTTTTCACTGTTTATGTATTACTGGTAACGCGAAATTTTAGTTATTTGTGAGAATTCGTGTTGATTTCTCTTAACAAAAATAGTTAGTAAATAGCCCCCTGATTAATTTTTTTAAAAACTAAAAAATACGTTTTTCTTTGTTTATTTTTTACTACCGTTTCATTGAACATTTTTCAATTTTTATGGTATTCCGCTTCAAAGGGATAAGATAAAATAATTAATAAATAAAAAAAAAATAATTTCAAACAAACTAAATAATAAAATAATAACCAAAATTAGGATCACTCTATGCAAAGGACTCATTCATGAAGCTATTGTTCTATGTCAGCTGGTAAGGTCTTTGACCCTTTTTTTTTTGTTTATCGTTTGTCTATTGTTCTGACCCAGCTGTGATTAGCTTCATGAATGATGTTTTTTGCACAACCCCCAGAAAAAAACTCGAGTGGCGTGACTATTTCTTTTTTATTTGTCTGAATTTCATCTACGCTACAGGTTGCTCCAAGATGCTATTTTAGAAAATTGTAAATAAATCAATAAAATATCTTTACAAAACGAAAACGCGGAACCGTATAAGCGTGTCAAGTTAATGTCGCCAAAGCAGCGGCACGCTGTATTGTGTTGCAAATAAGCTGAAATTCCACCAGAGAGAGTAACACGAATGAGCAGAATAACATAATCAACCTATAATGTTCCTCCTGCTGGGAGAGAGTGGGTTGTAATCCACCACGCGGGCCCAGTGCGGGTTGGTAGATGTCACATGTATTCGAATTTTTGGTTCTAGGACATGTCGGTTTCATCACGATGTTTTCTTTCACCGTTCTGAGAGCAGTGATGATGAAATAATTTACACAAAGTAAAGCGCCTGTCAGGGTTAGAACCTACGACCTCGCGAAGTAAACATTAACGTAGATTCTAACAATATTATATACTCATTTCGAACATATTTTTTATCTACACTCATATCGTAAAGTTCTGATCATGAATTTAAAAATAGTAGGTACTATAATGACAGAATTTATGCGTTACAACTGAAATAAAATTAAAAAGTTGTAATTTCTTATCAAGATAATGCTATAAAATAACTTTTTTTCTAAGTATACTTTGAATCAACCAAGGAGTGTTGAATTCGATTTTTATCATTGTCTAAGGGGACCGCACGCCTGCACGGCTGACCGATAATCACAGCCGATAATAGCTCCGTTATCATAGTAACGTAATCCACGTCACGATGGTTTTCTTACTTTTTCGTTAAACAGTGGCAATATTTAAAGGGGTAATATTGTACTGATCATTATGAACAACTTTTACTATGGGACCAAATCTGAAATCGTGAAAAAAATAATCTCTGTTCCCTACATTTTGACGAAATATGCGAACATAAATGTACTGAACAGCTGTTTTTTTTTTCGCGATTTCAGGTTTGGTCACATAGTAAAAGTTGTTCATAATGATGAGTACAATGACCCCTTAAAATATCGCCACTGTTTACAATTACACTTTGTATAGTCTGTGATGCTTTCGGAGCCATTTTTGTGTTTGTTTACTTTGTAGCTTTGGTTTTTTATTTATTTATAAATAGGTAACTACTTACTGCATTAGTGTAGATAAAGTAGTGCATGAAACAGCACATAACTAGGTATTGGTGCCGATTCTGTTGTGCACAAACTAAACTTAATTTAGTCTATTGCTAACATTTTCTCTCTATTATGACAAGAAAGGGACAAAAGTAAATTAGAGCTGTCAAATTAGTTAGAACAAATTTTTCCATAGACATTTAGACGACACGTAAAAACATGTCGACTAAAAAACACGGTGAAGCGCAAGGCGTGAATTAGTTTGACATCTCCAACTTAGTTCATAGCTATAGCCGTCCTTTTCTCGCGCTGCCTGTTAGTAAAAGATAGCGATTCTCTAATTTTAGTTTAGTGCGTTCACAAGACAATCGGCACCATTAAAACACTTGTGTGATAATATTAAAAAAAAGCTCCAAATTTTCTCTTCCACAGAAACACAGAAACACAGAGCCAATTCCCTGCAAGATTTGCAACAAAATCTTCTACTTCGACACTTCTTACCGGCGCCACATCAGATACTTTCACGAAAAACCCTTCATCGGTTACCGCTGCATTATCTGTGGTGAACGTTTCGACGCTCTAAAATTGAAATGGGACCATATGTGGGAGGTACATAAGGAGAGGAAACATAAGGCGGACTGTCCTATATGCCATCAGTCCTTCAGGAAGTTCGCTGATGTCCGTCGCCATGCAAGGCAGAACCATAAGACAGAAGTTTCAGTGTTGAATGTAAAAAAAAGTTCAATGAATCCCAATTTAGATATTGATAAGTATTTAAAGGACCCTGCTAAGATAAAAGCTGGGAGGAAGGAGACTTTGGTTGTTTATGATTCTGATTGATGAGTCGATATTGTCTTTTTCTCCAATCTTTTGTCATCAACGTATGCAGTTGAATACCAGTATTTTACATGGAGGGACTGCCTATGTGGCTTATAGAACCTAGTTACTGGGTAATGCTAACACTACAGGGTGTTAAATAAATTGCGTGCCATAGCTTAAGAGTAGGTTCACTATCAATAAAGGAACCCAGAAAAAAAACAAAATTTTTGCAAGATCAACCTAATTTAGTACCTAATAAATTATAAAAACTTTTTTACAAAAAAATACAACCGACTTCCAAAAACAACACTACAAAGTGAAAAATAACTTTAATTTCGGAAGTCGGTGTCTAGTTAAATGTATTTTCGTTTTTTGCCACCGACTACCGAAATTAAAGTTATTTTTCACTTTATAGTGTTGTTTTTGGAAGTCGATTGTATTTTTTTGTAAAAAAGTTTTTATTTTTACTTTTTAGTTGTGTGGAACCTACCCCACACAAATTCTAATACCACTATCTGCAAAACAAAGTAGAACATCATCCATATAAAAGTTGGGTAAAAATACGTATTATTGAAGCTAACTCAAAAACTACCGAAGCAAAGTCAATCAATTTTATATGGGACTAACTGTGATGTATACCCTCTCGAATAAAACAAAAAAAATCCAAATCGGCCCAGCCATCTTCGAGTAATCGGGGAACATACATAAAAAAAAAAAATAAAAAAAAAATCCGACGAATTGAGAACCTCCTCCTTTTTGAAGTCGGTTAGAAATAGCAATCGTTTAGCGTTAGACCATAAGCGAATTCGTTCCATGGTCGAATAGCGTTGTGGTGGAGCAGCCAGTGCTGCGCCTCCCACTTATAGAAGGTGGTTCCTCGTCAGCCTTTTTACCACCGCTGTCAGGTTTAACAATTCAGTAACTAGTGGGTTTGGATGCAGGGTTAGGCGTGCCTTGTGTTGTTTTTTGTACCGATCGATTTGTGACTACTGATGGCATTTGTAGATAATCGTGGATTTCGTCGTTCCTAGCAAACCAAGGTGCATTTGCTATTGATCTTAGGATACCATTTTGGACTCTGCAGGCAGAGTATGTTCGTTTTGCTGGCAACGCCCCACAATTAGATTCCGTAGGTCCATATTGGCTTAAGGACCGAGTTATAGATGAGGAGTTTGTTGTCTACAGAGAGCACAGAGTTTCTTCCCATGAGCCAATACAGCACGCGTAGCATGACGCAGTTTTGTCGACGGAAGAATAGACAAAACTACACATTGCCATGCTTAGACGCGTAGAATGCGTATAAATATTTTTACTATCTGCCATTTTGTCTATTCTTCCGTCGACAAAACCCGATTCTATGGCGGTCATGCTAAGCGTGCAGGTTGCGGGTTTTGTGAATCGTTTAGAATTAAAATTATTTTATTTGTTTAAATGCTATAATTACTATCGAACAAAAAATGACAACGCGTTCGATAGTAGGTAAGTAATTAAAGCATTTAAACGAATAAAATAATTTTAATTTTAAACGATTGCTATTTTAAGTTAGTAGGTACTAAATTAGGTTGATCTTGCAATATTTTTTTTGTTTTTATTTTTTTTATTAAAAAAAAAAAATATTGTTCCTGGGTTCCTTTATCGATACTGAACCTACCCCTAAGCTATGGCACGCAATTTCTTTAACAGCCTGTATATACCCCTTGGTAATGACTGGTTGGACTTTAGATTCCGATTAAAGAAGTACTTTGTTGAATGTCTTACCCCTAAAGGTGTAGGCTAAAAACGCGTTCGTTGGCTTTCAAACTTTAGGTTAAAGGGGAAGCGCCAGGGTAGCCTACCAAATTCAAATTTTCTTACGTTTTTTGCAATTTGCAAGTCGGTAATAAGTTGTATGTTGATTATAGTATGATTCGCGACCGTAACAAATATGTATTTACAAAATTATAATCATTAGAATCAGTAATACAACTCCTTGAGTTAGTCATCATCATCTGCCTAGCCTTTTCCCAACTATGTTGTGGTCGGCTTCCAGTCTAACCGGATGCAGGTGAATACCAGTATTTTACATGGAGCGACTGCATATCTGACCTCCACAATCCAGTTACTGAGTAATACGATATCCCTTGCCGGGACCAACGGCTTAAAGTGCTTTCCGAGGCGCGGAGGAGTCTCGGTATGTAAAGATGGTCACCCATCCACGGACCGACCCCGGCAAGCGTAGCTTAACTTGATGGATCGACCCGTGCGACTGTTATTACTTAGCCACGAGCTCCTACACTTACTCCTTAAGTTGGTATAATCCTCAAATGTCAAGATTTCATGAAATAATCATTCAACAGGATTACCTGGTCTTAAAGAGTTGTATTGATGACTTTAATGATTATAATTCTGTAAATACATACTTGTTACGTTCGCGAATCATATTTTGATCAACATAAAACCTAATACTGACTTGCAAATTGCAAAAAACGTAAGAAATTTTGAATTTCGCGGGTTACTCTGTCGGTTTCGCCTTAAGGCCTTGTCTTAATACGAAGCGAAAGTCGCATTCATATGTCACTTTTTGTTCGGTGAACAAAAAGTGTGTTTTTGGTCGCGCCCACAGAGGACGCCTTCCGGTTTTCCGAATAAAAAGTGAATGATGGATTTTGTGTATTATGCATGTATTATTATTATTATTATCAGAGATCGGATGCATATTTACATAAAGTTAATTTTTGGCTAAGAAATTATGAAAGCGGCGTTCATTTTTTTTTTTTCATAATATAAATTCCGGGATTTCAGAAAATTCGGGAATGTACAACTAATAGGATACATGGTATGGAAACAACTTCTTAAATATTTGGTATTATTTATTTAAAAAATACCGGGACATCGGTATCACATATCTATTCGTATGCTTGTTCACTTATTTATCAATTCCGGAATCGCGAGATTTTTACGATCGATGCAATAGTACATTTTTATACAAGTGGAGAATTTTTGTTATTGCATTCGAGGTGGAATTAACACCCGAGCCGTAGGCGAGGTTGTTTTTGAGCCGAGACCTGCAATAACAAATGTCCACGTGTATCAAACGACGTTTTTCAATACACTTTTTTTTTTCTTTTTTGCTTTCGCCAAGTTGAAGGAGAAGCAAAGGTATAAAGCCGATAAACAGCCTAATATGCAAAAAAGAAATTTCTAATATTTTTGAGTTTAGAACACAAATAAATGTTAATTTGTTCATAAACGTTTTTTTTTTATTGTAATAATCATGGTTTTTGATGATATTCTATTTATAAATATTCAAAAAATATTAACGCCGAGGCGCATATCTCTGTACCGAGATATAAAAAGAAATATTCACCTCCGAATAGAGACGGCGCGAATATAGAGGCATTGAACCAATTTGGACTAAGTATAGGTATAAGTTATCTGTGGCAATTTTATTCCCGACACATGTTGGAAAATGACAAATCGCACGCGTGTGAAATACATTGCATTGTGAACCTTATCGTAGTGCGATATGAACCAGTTTTCGAGGAAGTGTATTGAAAAAAGTGCATTCCATAATATTAGCCAACACCTGAACGTAACTAAATATACATTCGATTCTATAACAGAACTCGAAATTTGTCGATCTCGGAATCCCGGGATTTTTTTCGATACTAAAGTGCATTACATAACATCCAACACCTCAACTTTAGGTAAATATGCATCCGATTATCCGATCATTTTTATTATACTTTAATTTTAAGTTTATTCTAAAGCCTTTTGACTATTTTTTTATTTAAAGTTTGAGTGTAGGTACTTTTTTAAGTTAAGTGGTTAAGCCTTGAAGATGTAAAAATTTATTGAATGTGTAATGACTTTTATTCTTTTGTAAAAAAAATGCATGCAAATTATATTCAGTGGGGAAGGTGGCCTGCGATTCTCCATACAAATGTGTTCCCCGTTTTTCTTCCTGAATAATGCCTGCAGAGCAATTTATTTTTTCATAAAATCTAAGTCTACTGTTGACACGTCCCTGTCATTTCCTAAAAAAACCTTCTTCACAATTAGTAAAGAAAATATGACCCTCCAAGAATTACAATAAAATGCCCCATTTTTACCGCCGTGACTAGAGGACTACCAGACAAATTCTAAGTTTCTAACATAAAATAAAATGATAGGAATCTAGACATACCTACTCTTTCTTAAAATTTTAATGAAAAAAATAAATGAATCGGCTCAGTTTTCGATGAGAAAAAACGGGAATATGAAACGTCGATCCCGTCAAAATTTTTGTGCTATAATCAGTGTGAGCTACAGCTGTCCCTATAGCATTCTCTTATCACTGTTCGGGCACAGCGCGACGGCAATAGTTTCTTCAAATTCCTAGCAGGCCATGTCCCCCTCTTGAAGAATTAACTTTATATAACTGGCGAAATGTATGTGTAAGCTTCTTTCATTTTTAGTCGGGGCGGGGGGGGGGGGGGGGGGGGGGGGTAGTCGAATTTCATCGTCTTCCTAGGCTTATCCTAACATGTTGAAGTTGACATGAAGCGACTGCCTGCCTGACCTCCACGACCCAGTTACTGGGTAGTATTGAGTTTATCCATTACGGAGATTCTTCAGCAGGCTGGGTCTATGTAAAGATTTTTCTTATTTAAGTATCTAATGTTAATTACATGGGATAATACTTGGATATTATGAACTTTTGAATGTGGAAACATCATGCTTATGCTAGGTACCTCTTCCAATAATTCTCTTTTTTGTCTGTGGCAAGAAAAAAGAGTTTTTTTTTTCTGGCACTTATTATTATCCCACCAATGAATTTCTATAAAATTATACGTTTTTAAGTAAGTTTAATAAAATGTAAACCTTTGGTTTTTGAATCAAAATATAGGATGATGCCTGGGTAAAAAAATAGAAATTCTATTTAGTCCGTCAGACAGATAATAAAAAAAATATTAGACATGTATTATTGCTTCATCTTATTAATTAAAAAATACCTCGATAAAAACGCATTAAAGTTGGGGAGTGGGGGCTCGCTACGTCACAACTCTAACAAACTGTGTTTAAAACCATTTATTTGACATAAGCACGCCTATGAACTTCCTTATTTATTGACATGCCACCATAGACGAAAAATTCCAATAAATACTTCATGAACGCTATGAAGTTCCTTATTTATTGACATGCAACCATAGACGAAAAATTCCAATAAATACTTCATGGACGCTATGAAGTTCCTTATTTATTGACAGGAAAAAAGATCACCAATTTTGTTTTTTGTTTTGTAAGTCGTGTTTAGTTATAAGATACCCATCACGTCTGCAGTTTCGCTAGATAATTTAATTTGACCCTGTAAAAGCCTTTCAGAAGTCTGGTGTCAATAGAATAACTTTTACATAAGTTTATTTAGGCATCATTATGAAAACTGAAAATGTTCAGTTGAAGTTAAATAAAATTGAATCTGTAACCTTTTGTTAATATAATAAACCTATGCATGTTACAAGAAATTATACTTTTTTGTAAAAATATTGAGTTTTGTTTTATTTAATAAATTCTTCTCACAACAATATTTAACTTTCGAAGATCATCATCATCTGCTTAGCCTTTTCCCAACTATGGTGGGGTCGGCTTCCAGTCTAACCAGATGCAGCCGAATACCAGTATTTTACATGGAGCGACTGCCTATGTGACCTCCACAACCCAGTGACTGAGTAATACGATACCCCTTGGTAAGACTGGTTGTCAGACTTACGGGCTTCTGACGACCCGTAACGACTATCAAAGATCCACGAATAACAGCCGGGACCGACGGCTTAACGTGCTTTCCGAGGCACGGAGGAGTCTCGGTAGTGTGTCTGACGCTGGCATGGCCACCAACGGATTTTAATTTTGATAACATAAAAATAATTAGTCGAAAGGACCATGTGGGATTTTGTATGGACCCCGTCCCCACCCTCCAACAGTCATTGGACACATGTAAATATGTTTATAGGAATTCAGAAAAGACAGTGTCATTTTCAATTGCAAAATCGATGGGATTTTTTGTGAGCGTCAAGATGACGAAAATGTATCACATTAAAGTGTTTGTACTCCTACATATCGTCGCCGTGCAGTGAAAACCTCGTGATTGCAATAAACGTTATTTTACAGGGGATGATAAAGACAATCTGAAAAATGGCCGTCATTGATGCTCCCCGAGGTTCATTATCAATAGAAGGCATTATAGAAGCAACTTAGAGCTATGCACGTTTGTTCTAAATATCCAATATGAGATTTTCTTCACAACAAATAAATAAAAAGAAACACAATTAACGAGTTTTTTTTTTTTACGAGGTTTTCACTGCAGTGCGACGATATGTACTATTTGTACCCTAAACAAGACATTTGTACCTCTAAAGGTAAAGGAAGTATATCAGTACGTCCCTGGTCCCGCCACTTTGACGTCAATGTGGCTTCCAGTCTAATCGGAAGTAGTTGAATCATCATTCCCTAGTAAGGCCCTTAACCCAATCTATTTGGGGTCGGCGCAACGGGTTCCCTCTATCTGGCAGAATCTTGATGCTCCGAAATTTATTTGGTATAACACACGTGGCATAATCTTCTTTATGTAAATATTTTTAAGGCATAAAAAATATTTAATATAATTATTGTTTGGCCGAATGTTTATTATGTCCGAATTTACAATGGCATACCTACTTTTAAGATGGCAGAATTTTATTTGGCATAATTACCTTTAGCAAAGTTAAAATTCTGCATAATTTCTTTTAGCAGAACGTTTATTTAGAGCGATCATTATTTGGTACAATTGCACTTGGAATACTATGAAGATGGCAGAATTTCATTTGGAATGATTTTAATAGGCATATTGCCATTTCTATAAAATGGGATCCTGCCGTTTTGCCGAATAGATTTTGACAAAATATCACTAGGTACCCAAACAAATTTTAGCAACCTTTTTTTATACCAATGCAATATTTGGAATGATTTTAGTACCTACTTACGCAGATTTTCATTTGGTAAAATTTTTACCTACTTGGCAGAATATTACCAAGGATTATGCCATTAAGGCATTTGGTCTTTAATCAAATGATTTATTACCTACAGCAAACAATCTTTAGACAATAAACGTTTGGTCTTTTGGTCAAATGATTTGTTATGACAAAAAATATATAGGTTAGGTTAGGTTAAAACTGTGAATCTTGACCAGAAACGATTAGATTTTACAGAAAAAAAAATGTGGATAAAAAGAGATTATTTTTAACAGGCTATCAAGAACCGAACTAGTTAGACGAGGTTAATTATTTAAAAAAAATGGTTAGGTTAGGTTAAAACTGTGACCTCCTACGCACGAGCCGAGCGAGCGAAGCTAGCGGTTCCGCGGTAGCTGCCGGCGAGTGCCAGAAACGACTTGATTATAGAGAACAAAAATATGGAAAAAAAATGTTTGGCTTATTTTATTTTGCGTAAAATGTGTTATTCCAACTGAAATATTTGACTACTTACCTAAATAAAAATTGGTAAAAGTACTAGTTGGTAAACAAGTTATTGTTTAAACGTTCACTTGCCAAACATAAAGTTTGCGTTACAATTATTTGTGAAGAGATTTTTTGCTAAGTAATAATTTGGCAAATGAAATTATGCGGAATATTGTTTGGGAAGTGAGATAATTTGTAAATTTCTTTACGATGAAACAAGGGTAACCCGTATAAAATACATTCTTAACCTTAAATTAAAATTAAAATACTGTCATAAAAAGTCAATATGTTGTGCCGCAAAAGTTAGTGACAGAAACGAATCGCTGCAAAACCAACCACCTAGTCTTGTCTGCCCTACCCTAGAGTGTAATTTAAGCCCCAGCGTAGGCGCGGAGGGGCGAGGCAGCCCGTGAGCTGAGGAGCAGGTAGTTCGTAACGCTCGCCGCCGCGGCTGAGGCGAGCCGATACTGCGGTGGTGAGCGTTAAAACCTGCGACGATAAGCTCGCGTGGGACCGCTTGAGCCCCGCAGCGCCGGAGACAGACAGACACCATGACAGAAACCATGCCTGCTGCATGTTGCATGCTCGCTTGCATGCTTGCTTGCATGCTGCATGCATGGTGTATGTTTGCATGCTTGCTTACATGCTGCATGCATGGTGTATGCTTGTTTTCATGCTGCATGTTTGCTGCATGCTGGCATGCATGGTGTATTTTTGTTTGCATGCTGCGTGTTTGCTGTATGTGCGTGGCCAAAACAAATCATGGTTCTAACTATGAATTTTCTGTAATGTGATAGATGAGTCTTTCAATTATTATGGATATGGAATATATGCGAAAAGATGATTCTAAGTGTAAACTTTCTGAGATATGATAGTTCTGCCTTTTAATGACTATCGATATGAAATGTATGCCAAAAGACGATTCTGAGTGTGAACTTTCTGCGATATGATGGTTCTACTTTTTAATTACCTATTATGGATATGAAATTTATGCCAAAAGATGATTCTGACTTACAAAATTATGAGTTTTGAATGTATGATGAATGAGTGTATGCCAAATGATTTTCTGCGAAATGAAGTTTATGCTATCCGTTGTTATGTAAAATAATATTATGACATAAAAAGTTCTGCTATAAAGGGTAGACCCCGGCGCAACATGTCTTTCTTCCATACTTCTCTATTAGTCGTCATCTCGGTAGTCATCACCCCCTATCTAGCCAGTAGGTAGGTATTTTATAACAATAGGTACTAGCATTTCCCGCGCAGCTTCACCCGCGTGGATTTCGAAAAATATCCCACGTGAACGAAAATCCTTTCTTATTCCTTGTCTACATTATAAAGGCAACCTCTGTGCAAAATTTCAGCTTTCTATGTGTAATGGTTTAGGCTTGGCGTTGGTGAGTCAGTCAGTCAAGACTTTTCTTTAGGATCATGCTAAGCCATTTGAGGTAGCATCATTCTCCTGCTCCTGCCTCCTCCTCCATCATCATCATTTCAGCCGAAAGACGTTCACTGCTGGACATAGGCCTCCCTTAAGCACCTCCACTTCGACCGGTTCTGTGCTTCCCGCAGCCATCGGATTCCTGCGGCCTACAGGTCGCTCACAATGGGCCTTATTAGGAGGCCAAGTCACCCAAAGGGCAACGAAGAGGGTTATGCTTGGAGTTTCCTGTGATCGAATCAGAAACATGACCACGACATCATTAATAAAAAATAATAATAATAAACATGAATTATTATTGAGTATTAACATTGATTGTTGGCGCAGGGCGTTGGCGGTCCGTTGCAATATGATAGCCCGCAGGTTTGCACGCTGTACGAATGATGTAAAAATCACATTGTTTAAGGCCTACTGCCAATCTTTTTACACTTCTAGCCTGTGGGTGAAATATACGCAGCGGACCTACAACGCCTTGCGCGTCCAATACAACAATGCCTTCAGGGTAATGTTGGGTTTGCCTCGCTACTGTAGTGCGTCTGATATGTTTGCGCGTGCACGAACAGACGATTTCTACGCTATCTTACGCAAGAGAGTCGCCTCAGTTATGAGCAGAGTGAGGGAGGCATCCAATATTATCTTGAGAACATTGAGTGGTAAAGTCGAATCGACAGTCCCTTCCTTGGGCATTGGGTACATACGCATTTGTGTACACGGTGTCTGTAGGGACGAGGTCGGGGTGAAATTGTGGTTGGTGGATGTTCTTACCTACATTAGAATTTTATTCATTGGTCATGGTGTTGCCCAATTAACGTTTAATTATAATATATCATTACTAGCATAGTTTTGTAAGTACCTATATTGTCACTAACCAAAATATGGATATACCTTGTCCGAAATAAATATTTTGAATTTAATTGAATTGGTCAGGCAGGGGACAGTTCTTCCATAGTTCAAGGTACCCAATCCACTATAGCCACCCAAACCCATAGCACAATATGTTTTGTTTCCATGTTCTGCAATAGTCCTGCACCAACCGGGGGTTGTCCTTGGGTGCACTTGCATAGTGCATACAGGGATAATCGTCGGCTGGTGCCTCCTCGTCATTTAAAATTGTCTAACGGGCCACTGCGAGTTGGCTTCGGCCTCTCGTATGCCTTCCAAAGGTCCGGGACTCCAGGGTCCCGAGATATGTCAAATCATGAATTAAAATAACTTATGGCTTTGAAGGCCGCTAAGTGTAGGTAGGGACACGTAATGACGAATAAATAAGAAATAAACGGATTTACAAAAACTCATAGTAACATTTATTGTCATAAATAATACAATATTAAACAACGCTGTGGTGTTCATAATAAGTTGATAATTCCTCCTCAAGCTTATCCTTTTCACAAACTTCTCGTAAATGTCTGTTGAGTTTACTCTGACCCTGAAAATAACAGAAAAAATTATTGCGTTTTAAAAACAATCTACACATTACATCTGGTGAAGCACAGCGGGTTGTCACTGCCAAACAAATATCAACATTGCGTTTCTTAAAATAAACTTGAAAATAAATAAACTTCCATTAGTCTGAGAGCGTATTTTATGTGTTACGGGGGGGGGGGGGGGGGAGTTTATTTGCCGCTATTGTTTCGTGGATGGGAGACCATCTTTCCATACCAAGACCCCTCTGTACCTCGGAAAGCACGTTAAATCGTTGGCCCCAGTCGGGTAGTCAGAAGCCGGAAAGTTTGACAACCAGTCTTACCAAGGGGTATCGTGTTACCCAGTTACTGGGTTGTGGAGGTCAGATAGGCAGTCGCTCCATGTAAAATAAAATGTCTGTGTATTCAGCTGCATCCGGTTATCATCAGGGATGCCAAACCTCTATACAGAGTGTAACATAAAGATGCGGTGAAAACTCCATTACGGAATTTACTGGCTCCATTGAAAATAGGACCGTATTACCACAGCCTAAAAAGAATAAAATTGTATGAATATCGACAATTTTAAACTTTAGGCCGGCTATGGTAATAAAGTCCTATTTTCAATGGAGCCAGTAAATTCAGCGAGGATTTTTCCGCTTGGTCTGATCTGAACTGATCCTTATATGTGTTTACCAAGTGTACAAACACGCTGTGAATGTGTGTGGCTAAAGTAGACTCATCCTTCATGGGGTACTGTTTAAAATGTTATAATAAAATACCTCCCCACATACTCCAGCTGAATGAAAGGAAATTTAAATCTTGTATAAAACGCACACTATGCAGCCAGGCATATTATAAGTTGGGGGATTACATCGCTGACAAAAATGCTTGGCTGAATGCTTGTCCTGCTCCACAAGGACGCATTAATTAATTGATTAGCATTCGGATATATTGTAGGAGCTGCTGAAGATTAAGATGAGAGAAAACTTTGTTCTTAGTATCTCTTAGTATTATATAATTGCATAGCACATATGTGAGCACTATGTAGCTACTATTAAGCTACCTTTTACTGGGTACGTCTTTCACTGACTTGAGTGTGCCCTGGCGGTTGAGAGTATGTCATGCTCACTCAAATGTCTCGCTGGTGGTGGCGTGTGTGTTGGATCATTAAGTTCCCTTCAAAATGGTTGAGCTAATTTGTGCTGATCCATGCGTCATGTTCGTGAACGGGCGCCGTCAGTTGGGACTGGTCGTCTCTTAGCTGCCATGGCTTATTTTTAATTTAGTTGTATTAGTTTTTATCTTTTTATTACGGACGCTTTTAACGTGCACGTCTTTCTATATTGTTCTCACATGTATATTTTCAACATGAACGATGTAACCAATATTTTGTAAAAATATTATGATTTAAAAGAGTGTCCGTGGAGTTTCTTGCACGTTCTTCTCCACAGGCACCTACTACGCTTTGGAATGGGCAACTAGCTTCATCTTTCTGACTGACCGACCCATTGACAATTCAAATGTGCCTGTAATTGGTTTATTTGAAATAAATGCTTTGAGTTTGTGTAAGCCTAGGAGCTCTCGGTACCGTCCAAGACAATGGCAAAGTCGGAAGTGTGCGTGTGTGTGTTATGTGCTGACGCTCCTCGTCCTCACGCACACTGTAATGTAGGTATGTGTATGTTAAAACCCACCTATATACCTATACATACATATGTATGTGTACCTTAAAACGATTCCCACAGAGATGGCACACAACTATCCTGGTCTGCGCAGGCGTGGTGTGCGTCCGAGCATGTGCCGTGAGCGACTTCCGACTGCTATAGCGCGCGTTGCACGTCTGACAACAGAACTGTTTTATTCCGCTGTGGACTGTTGATATATGGGAGGTCAGCGAACGCTCGTTCGGGCATGATCTGTTGCACATAGGGCATTCGTATCTGTGAAAGAGATATTACGTATTACGAGGTATTAAAAACTAAGGAGTTCTTTAGTTCGAACTGAATAACTTTTACTGCACTATGCCTAGCTTTTTCCCAACAATGTTAGGGTCAGCTTCCAGTCTAATCGGATGCAGCTGACTACCAGTATTTTACATGGAACGACTGCCTATCTATCTCCACAACCCAGTAACTGGGTAATACGATACCCTTGGTAAAACTGGTTGTCAGACTCGGGCTTCTGACGACCCGTAACTACTGTCAAAGATCCACGAATGACAGCCGGGACCAACGGCTTAACGTCCTTTCCGAGGCACGGAGGAGACCCGGTATGTAAAGATGGTCACCCATTCACGGACCAACCCCGGCAAGTATAGCTTAACCCGTGCGGCTATTACTTAGCCTCGAGCTCCTGAATAAATTTACTTTGGAACCAATTATAAAATCGCAAAAAAAAACGTTTACGCGTAAGCTTATTTTTCTTTTTCCTTTCGCTGCATACTAAAGAATACTCTTTAATAATTATATAAAGGTGGTAATGAACCTTATATAGTTATTAAAGAGTATTCTTTAGTATGCAGCGAAAGGGAAACGAAAACTAATCTTAAAGTAAAAATCACATAAGGACGCTGTTACAAATGTGTAGTCAAATCATTACTTTTTTTTACACAAAAGCATGTTTATTAAATAAAATGTTTTTTGGCCAAATTGTTGATAGATGTGCATGGTACGATTCTGAACTATAAATATAATTTTAGATGGGTACAGTTTCTCAATAAATAAATAAAAATAAAAAATAAAACCGGACTGAAAATCTTTACTTCGGTACATTTATTGAGAAAATGTTCCTAAATAAAATTATATTTATAGTTCAGAATTGTACCATGCACATCTATCAACAATTCGGGCAAAACACATTTTAAGAATGCAAAGCATTTTATTTAATAAACATACTTATATGTAAAAAAATAATGATTTGACTACCCATTTGTAACAGCGTACTTAAGGTCGATTTTTAAATTGTCACATAACTTTTATCTAATTTAATAATAAATATAGCGGTTTGTACTATATTAGTTTATAGCTGCTACCCGCGGCTTCACCCGTGTGGATGTTAATACTTCCCTATTTGAATCGGATTTTGTTAACAATTTCATGGGTTTTAATTTGTTTGCACGGAACCCTAATTCTTCTTCTAAAATTACTTCTTATTACATCAGCTATCTGCCAGTGAAAGACCCGTTAAAATCGGTCCAGCCATTTCAAATTTCATGGGGTTTAATTTTTCAACGGAACCCTAATTCTTTTACTAAAATAAAAGTACCTTACTCCTTGTAACACCAGCTATCTCCCAGTGAAAGTCCCGTCAAAATCGGTCCCGCCGTTTCGGAGATTAGACGGAACAAACAGACAGACAGACAGACACAAAATATTTAAAAAATTGCTTTTTCGTTACAAGTACAGTACTATAAACTAACTAACTACCTAACTAACTAACTAATTAAGCAACTTTCAATGCATTAAATGTATGTATGTAAAATGCTGTTATTTTGACATAACAAACAAACACTACAATTATATTATTTTTTTTAGATTTTTGTAGCACTTTGAAGATAAAGATCAACTTCAGTCAAGAATCATATTGATTTGACGTTCGATCCATTCTCTATGTCCGAATTTAAATAATTCTAGTAAGGAAACGAAAATATTGTTTCCATAGAAAAACATATAAAATATTTTTTTTCTGCAAATTATAAAGTTAATAGAAGTTGTTAAAATACACGAGGGCTTTGTAAGTAACATTAATTAACTTTTAATAAAAATTTAAATGAACAAAAAGAATCGCCCGAACAGGGACTTGAACCCTGGACCCTTGGATTAAAAGTCCAATGCTCTACCGACTGAGCTATCCGGGCCTTACAGAATACGTTGAAATAAGTTAATGTAAGTATAGATATAGGTTCGATTTACAGTTTTGGCCAATCATTTATTTATTATTTTATTATTGAACAAAGGCTTATTATATATCCACAGCTGAACATTCGTACTCCAATACTATAAGTAAATAAGACCCGTCACTGTATTTGTACAGCTAATAAAATACGTAATTAACAGGCTGCGACACGATGTATCCTATTGTACAAACACCATACAAAATGGGCCAAGCCAGCCCACTACAAGAAAGAAAGAAAGAAAATACGTTTATTTGCGGTAAACATGACGCAAAGGACAACAAAATAAAATAAACAAAGTATAAAGCAAGTTTTGGGGAAAATACGCAAAACGGCAACCGCTCAGCATAATGCCGCGACCCCATGCGAAACGGAGCCCCAGCGCTGGTTTTCAGCGATAGCCGGCGTTGACGCGATGACGTCGACCGTCAAGACACAATGCAATGGTCCAAGCTGGCCTACTACATTACACAATGGAGCAAGCTGGTTGACAGCGACCCACTACATTACGCATTGAGCAAGCTGAACCACTACATTACACAATGGGCCAAGCCAGCCCACTACACCACACGGTGGTCCATACTGGCCCATTACAATACACAATGGTCCAAGCTGGCATACTACATTACACAATGGAGCAAGCTGGTTGACAGCGGCCCACTACATTACGCATTGAGCAAGCTGAACCACTACATTACACAATGGGCCAAGCCAGCCCACTACACCACACGGTGGTCCATACTGGCCCATTACAATACACAATGGTCCAAGCTGGCATACTACATTACACAATGGAGCAAGCTGGTTGACAGCGGCCCACTACATTACGCATTGAGCAAGCTGAACCACTACATTACACAATGGGCCAAGCCAGCCCACTACACCACACGGTGGTCCATACTGGCCCATTAAAATACACAATGGTCCAAGCTGGCATACTACATTACACAATGGAGCAAGCTGGTTGACAGCGGCCCACTACATTACGCATATTGAGCAAGCTGAACCACTACATTACACAATGGGCCAAGCCAGCCCACTACACCACACGGTAGTCCATACTGGCCCATTACAATACACAATGGTCCAAGCTGGCATACTACATTACACAATGGAGCAAGCTGGTTGACAGCGGCCCACTACATTACGCATTGAGCAAGCTGAACCACTACATTACACAATGGGCCAAGCCAGCCCACTACACCACACGGTAGTCCATACTGGCCCATTACAATACACAATGGTCCAAGCTGGCATACTACATTACACAATGGAGCAAGCTGGTTGACAGCGGCCCACTACATTACGCATTGAGCAAGCTGAACCACTACATTACACAATGGGCCAAGCCAGCCCACTACACCACACGGTGGTCCATACTGGCCCATTACAATACACAATGGTCCAAGCTGGCATACTACATTACACAATGGAGCAAGCTGGTTGACAGCGGCCCACTACATTACGCATTGAGCAAGCTGATCCTCTACATTACACAATGGGCCAAGCCAGCCCACTACACCACACGGTGGTCCATACTGGCCCATTACAATACACAATGGTCCAAGCTGGCATACTACATTACACAATGGAGCAAGCTGGTTGACAGCGGCCCACTACATTACGCATTGAGCAAGCTGAACCACTACATTACACAATGGGCCAAGCCAGCCCACTACACCACACGGTGGTCCATACTGGCCCATTACAATACACAATGGTCCAAGCTGGCATACTACATTACACAATGGAGCAAGCTGGTTGACAGCGGCCCACTACATTACGCATTGAGCAAGCTGAACCACTACATTACACAATGGGCCAAGCCAGCCCACTACACCACACGGTAGTCCATACTGGCCCATTACAATACACAATGGTCCAAGCTGGCATACTACATTACACAATGGAGCAAGCTGGTTGACAGCGGCCCACTACATTACGCATTGAGCAAGCTGAACCACTACATTACACAATGGTGCAAGCTGGCCCACTAAACCACACGGTGGTCCATACTGGCCCACTACAATACACAATGGTCCAAACTGGCATACTACATTACACAATGGTGCAAGCTGGTCTACAGCGGCCCACTGCAATGGGCCAAGCTGCACCACGACATTACACAATGGCCCATGCTGGCCTACTGTGTTACACATTGGTCCAAGCTGGCCCACTACATTACACAATAGTGTAAGCTGGCCTACAGCGACCCACTACATTACGCATTGGCCAAACTGGACCACTACATTACCAATGAGTCAAATCAGCCCACTACACTACACGGTGGTCCATGCTGGCCCATAACAAGACAAAATGGTCCAAGCTGGTCCACTACACTACACAATGGTACAAGCTAGCCTACAACAGCCTACTACAATGGGCCAAGCTGCACCACGACATTACACAATGGTCCAAGCTGGCCCACTATGGCCTTCTAGTTTTATTTTGTTCTATTACTTACGCTCTCTGCTGATGGTTGACAGATTGTCTCTGGTGTGCCAATAAGCTTTTCCTACTAGTGTACACGACGCCACAAGTCGTGCAGTAGTGTTTTTTGTTTTCCTCTGTTATGGTGTGTTTCTTTTTATGCTGGGTTAGGGTGTATGGGCTACTGAAGATTGAAGGGCACTGGTCGCAGCTGAACTTGCGGTGGACGTGTTTTCTGAAAAAAAAAAAAATGGATCTGGTACACTTGCGTGAAAGACATTTTTTCCATATCTGCAATGTTTTCCCTATTGGCACAGTAATAATGATGTTCACAGTAGAATATCTGGGCAGTGACTTTGAATTAATTACCTACGGCCGCTCGGTAGATAAATACAGTCCTACCAACTTATCTGTGAACTGAAAGAGGACGCCACCGTCGATACGTCGACACAATCGAATGACATGCGTCGGCACATTCGAAGACATTTCAAGCCGCGGCCGTAGTTCAAATTTTCGCCATTTCACAGATGAGTTGGTAGAAGTATACGTGTCCGTCCGTGCGTAACTGCCGCGCGCTCGACTACTGTTTCATCATTACACTGTGCTATTGGGCTCGCGGTTCCTGCTATCAAAAATAATATAGTATGGAAGTGTCGTCACTGTTATTAACAGAGAGCCATCTGGTATATGTTTTTAGCTTCTAAAAACTAACACTAGATAAAAATTTAATAACAAAAATAAAAAAGTAACTCATACATTAGATCATAATTGTAATGATCTTTCAAGTTGGACATTAAAACTTACAGAAATACAGTATTATAAAATCACGTAAATCAGCGAAATCGACAAGTGGCCTCATATGTATGTATTTAAATACTGTTACGTAGGCGCTAACGCCATCTGTTATCAAGTAGCAGAACTACACAATACATCGATACGTGACAGATTTTTCTAGAACATTCTTAACACTTCCAGAATGTTCTAGAGATGGTTTTTCAGCATTCTAGATCATTCCTGTAAGTACTAGAATGTCCTCGACCTTTCGAGAAGCTTACACTCGTCATATAAATAGAGGTTTGCCAGCGGTGTACGGCAAGCCCCGTTATGATCCAGCCTGCCCCTTCTGGCTGTTCCCCCCCCAGCGACGTATAGTCGCTTAAATCTTAGTTTATAAGCCCTGGCCGGTGGCTTTAAGTTCGCTTAAAGCATCCACAGGATAGCCCGGCTAAGCAGTCTCGACCTCCAAGGTCAACTGCGAGAAGTCACTCACAAAAAAATAAAAAAAAGGAGTACGGCAGTACAGTTTAGAACGCGATACAGTGAACAACAGTGAACACCAGTGACCTACAGCGAACTACAAGTGATTCAGGTGATTCTGCATAGAGTTTCTGATTACTGTATTTGTGATTATTTAAATATAATGTGTTTTTGGTGTAAATTGGTATAAATTTTATTTATCCCGAACCCCAGCTCGTAACAATACTTACATCATGTGCGTTCTAACAGCTGCTTGGTTGCTATAGCTCTTTCCACAAACACTGCAAGAGTATGTTCTATTACTAGTCTTCGTCATATGAAACCTTTTCAGATGCTGCTGTAAGCCGCTTGCATCCCTGTAATGTAAAAGTTAACGGACTCGTTAATAAATGGAGCATATTTCATTGATCCTCTAAAACAGTACTGCGATCTTCTAATGATGATTGATTTTTTTAGCCTGCACGAAAACAAAGACAAGATTTATGATTTTTACCCGACTACGGCAAAGCCAAAAGGAAGGGTTACGATTTTAACAGTCTATGTCTGTAAGTATTTACGTGTGTTCCACCGTAGCGCCTAAATTATTGAACCGATTTTAATGAATGAGGTATCAATAGATTCGTAATAATGGTCCGGGTGATATAGGCTATATAAATTCTAAAATATGGTGGACTTTACACGTAAATTTCTGATCACGAAAAAAATTTAATTGATATAATAATTACATGTTTGGTGTCAAAAGAAAAGTCTTGACGAGCACATTACAAATATGTATATATGTCATATGGTTTAAGTAAATAAATATGTTTAAATTGTTAAAAATAAGTAAAAGGCCGCCCATTGTATATTTTGTAGTGTTTGATTATGTCTTTTTTTGTTATGTATTTTTGTGGTGTACAATAAAGTAATAGGTCGGGGAAAAAGTTTCTTCGCATTTTTTAAGAAAATTCAAAACATTTTTTAATATACATTATTTACATTTATCTAAAATATGTAGGTACCATTTTGTTCGATAACTTTTTGCCATCTTGTAGGTAGGGACATGATCCCATTGCTATAGAAATTTTGGGACTTCTGATCAAAATACCGCGACAAGTGGTTTTGGCAGTCCTCTCGTGATGTTAACCTGACACTGCCTAAAGAATTCTGAAGAGACCGAAACAGGTGGAAATCTGAAGGCGCAAGGTCAGGACTATACGGCGGATGCATTAACACCTCCCAGCCAAACTCTCTTAATTTTTGCTGAGTGGCTAAAGATGTGTGAGGTCTAGCGTTATCATGATGGAAAACCACACCCCTTCTGTTGATTAATTCCAGCCGCTTTCTCTCAACTTCTTGCTTTAATCTCATCAGTTGTTCGCAGTAGAGTTCAGAATCGATGGTCCTGCCTGATGGTAACAGCTCATAATGAATAATGCCCTTCCAATCCCACCACACACACAGCATAACCTAGTTGCGAGTTAACCCGGGTTTCGCCACAGTCTGTGAAACTTCACCGGCCTTTGACCACGACCTTTTTCGCACGTTCTTGTCGTACGTGATCCACTTTTCATCACCAGTTATCAGCTTCTTCAAAAATGGTTCGGTTTCACTATGTCGTAATAAAGAATCACAAATGAGTACACGGTTCATTAGGTTTCTTTCAGTGAGTTCGTGAGGTACCCAAATATCGAGTTTTTTTGTGTACCCAGTTTTTTTCAAATGCGCCAAAACTGTTTTGTGGTCAATTCCCAGTTCTTCAGCTACGTCGTAACTACTGATATGCCGATCTTGCTCCACTTTTTCAAAAATGGCATCCATTTTATCCGTAATAGGGCGACCAGAGCGACGTGCATCTTTGACATCAAAATTTCCGGATTGAAAACGCTTAAACCAAATTTGTGCTACACTCACAGACACTGCACTGGGTCCATAAACATCGCAAATTTTTTTCGCGGCTTGCGTTGAATTTTTACCTTTTTTGTAGTAAAATTTTAAAATGTATCTAATTTCTTCATTAGATTCACTCATCTTGACAGTACGAAAAATAAATGAAAATCACACATTTTCCTAATTTGAATTTGGAATTATGTTCTTTAAAATTTAAACTTTCAACGATACCAAAACCAGCCAGATACAAATAGTATAGCCGAAGAGATTTTATTTTAAGTTCATACATACTATAATGCGAAAAGACTTTTTCCCCAACCTAATATATATAAATAAAAATAAATAAATAAAAGTGTAGGTAAATAATATTAATTTTAATTGGTTACAGACCGACCGCGGCGAGCCTGATTTTTCAATAGTCGGGTTTTAGTTTTTGAACTTATTTTTTACAAGCTTTTACTTAAGAGCCACATATTACGAGTCATAAAAAAAATGCCTAGCCTTTAAAAAAAAACATTTATTTCAGGCAACACTGACCCATACATAAATACCTTAACCTACACATACATTTTTGAATATATTTAAACAAAACTTGTGATAATAAATAAGGCTCAAGACTATGTTAGTAGCACTTCACTTTGCACTAGCTTGACCTAACTATTTTGTGGTCGGCTTCCAGTCTTACCGGATGCAGCTGAATAACAGTATTTTACATGAAGCGACTGACCTCCACAACCCAGTTACTGGGTAATGCGATACGCCTTGGTAAGATTGGTTGTCAGACTTTCGGGCTTCTAACGACCCGTAACGACTGTCAAAGATCCACGAATCACAGCCGGGACCAACGGTTTAACCTGCTTTCTGAGGCACGGAGGGGTCTTGGTATGTAAAGATGGTCACCTATGCACGGATCAACCCCGGCAAGCGTAGCTTAACTTGATCGCTCGACCCTTGCGGCTGTTATTACTTAGCCACGAGCTCCTCGTTCATAATAATTATATCTTTTTTTTTTATCAATAATAATATCTTCGAAGCACGATAATGGCTGTTTTTAAAAGCTTTTATTTAGCTTCATCTGTCCCGGTGTCTGTCTGTGATCGAATCTTGCAAGTTAAATCTGACCCACTTCCCGGTTTCCGATTGAGCTGAAACTTTACATGCATATGTAAATCGGATGACAATGCAATATTATTATGACATGGATCTGATCTGATGATGAAGCCTGAAGGTGGCCAAGGAACTCAGTAATAAAACGACACAACCCTATCGAGTTTGGGCTCGTTTGATTCATCTTGACAAGGACTCTGGTCCTAGATGATATCCAGACTAATACACAGCTTGTTTTTTTTTTTTTTATAAGTTATGCACTTCTTATAAAATGTAAACGGCAGATTTTTAGACGTCAATAAGTAGTCATGACAAAAATATTCTTATGAGGAAACTACTCCAACAATACAAATACAAAAAGTAAAAAAAAAATCCGACTGCAATTTAAAAGTTTAAAGCAAGTTCACTTTTCCAACAACCTGATGCAGTTGGTGGCATCAGATCCGAGATTGAACTAAAATAACTAATTAAGAGGATATATCGAAGCGTGGTTTAGCTCGGTGTGTAAGTGAAATGGCGATTTATGACAAAATGCTATACATAAATAAATGATTAGCTTAGTAAAATTCCTTTGATTTACTGCACAATAAGGAACTGTTTACGTATAATCGTATAAAACAGAAAATATACGGTGCTATTTTTGATTTTTTTTCTTTCAAAAATTTGTAGTAGTCATATTTCGGTTTTAGTACAGCAGTAGACAATATAGTCAAATAACACATATGGAAAATCCAAATGATTTAACCATACACATTTGGTTTTATAGGAATTTTAAAACACAAAATATATCGATGTATCCCCTTAACTACAACCGACTGCACTTTTCGCCTTGAAAAGTGAGATTGTTTTACAGTTTTTAGTAGCAATAAGGATTTTTTCTTAATTTAGGTTTAAAGATATTTATTGTCAAAAAAACTTTTTTTACAAAAAAAAAAAAAAAAAACGACTTGCAAAAAAAAAAAAACACTTACATAGTGAAATAAAAACACAACGATTTACCTACTAATAAGATAACAACACAATAAGAATGGAAAAAAACCTAATTTAAAAACTCAATAATATTATGTGGCAGCCCCAGAAATTGAACAAAAACATATTTTGTAAAAAAAAAAAATTTTCGGCAATAATACACTTCTGGACACATCTATTGGCCCACCTTAGAGTTTAGGTTTCGATGGCCCCTACCGAAATATGATTGCTAGATTGAACAAAAACTGTTGATGCAGTTTTAAACCTGATACATTTTACCATCTTTTTCGATCGTATTGTTTTAAATTTGAATTCAGAATACCATACGACATGGAGCTACGCCTAACAAGTCGGATATGCGCCTTGTTAAAGGCAATTGATTTTTGAATAAAAAACATGTTTTATCAAATAAAGGTTTAATTTAATAACGCGTGTTGCCTCCATGGGCATCTACCACAGCTCTCATACGATTAGGCATAGAGTTTATCAACCGCTCTATGAAATTTTGAGGGATCATCTCCCATTCCTCTTCTATGGCAGTTTTCAACTCCTGCATCGTCTGGGCAACTGGCTGACGAGCCCTAACACGTCTTTTTAGCTCGTCCCACATGTGCTCAATGGGGTTCATGTCTGGGCTTCTGGCTGGCCAGTCCATAACTGTGATGTTCACATCCCGAAGATATTCCCTGACGATGCCGGCCGCATGGGCTCTTGCATTATCATGCATAAAAAGGAAATTTGGGCCCACATAGTCCGCGTATGGTATCACGTGAGGTTCTAAGCACTCACGAATGTACCTTTCATCATTTAATGTTGGCAGCCGTGGTCCTGTAACAACCTCAAGTTGAGTTTTGCCGCTCGCGGATATACCGCCCCAGACAGTCTATGAGCCACCGCCATAAGCAACCCTCTCTTCAAAGCAGCATTGTGCGAAACGCTCTCCCTTACGTCGGTAGACCTTCTTCCTTCCATCATTGCCATGTAACATAATTTTAGACTCATCAGAAAAGAGTACACGGCTCCAATCTTGCTGTGTCCAATTTAAATGACTGCGTGCGAAATGAAGGCGCGCTGTTCGGTGGGCTCGCGTTAGTTTGGGGCCATTAGCTGGCTTGTGTGGTACCATACCGCGTTCTTTTAACTTTCTCCGAACAGTTCGAGCGCTCACAGATACTCCGTGGAAGTCGCGAAGTTGGTTTTGTATCTCAATGGAGGTAAGGTGACGATTTCTCAAGCTGGTCGTCACGATGAATCGATCCTGCCTTTCAGTTGTGACCCGAGATCGTGGCCTTCCTTGGCGACGAACAAAGCCGCCAGTCTCTAGGTACCTCCGATAACCATTTCGGACCGCAGATCGACTTAAATTAAGTTGAGCACTCACGTTTCTTTGGCTGTGTCCGGCCTGAATAAGTGCCACAGCTTGGGCGGCGACTTCAGGTGAAGTATCCATAGATTATTGATAGAACCTCACCTTAATGTTAAGAATAAGTAATGTTTGTTGCAAAACCAAAGATATCAATCACTTTTTCAAGAATTAAATCCAAGTAAACCAATAAAACCAAGTTTTCTTAGTACTCGATTGTTTGATATCAACAAACAGGCTCCAAATTGTCTTTTGTTTCTTTAAATTCTGTGTTCGAAATTCAAAAAAAGACTATTGAATGAAATTGTGAATGTGCCAGGTTCAAAACTGCATAAAAACTTTTTGCTCGACCTAATATAAAATTTTAGCTAGAACCAAACGAAACTGAAAATACAAGGTGGGCCAAAAGATGTGTCCAGAAGTGTAGTTGATATTATGTTTGGTTTGATTGTCCCAATCGAAAGATTGAAAATAAAATAATTTAAATGAACAAAAAGAATCGCCCGAACAGGGACTTGAACCCTGGACCCTTGGATTAAAAGTCCAATGCTCTACCGACTGAGCTATCCGGGCCTTACAGTATACGATGAAATACGTCAACGCAAGTACCTACTTATTTACTTAGGCCCATGCGCCTATGTTCAAGCCAGGCGCACTCTGCATTTTTAACCGACGAAAAAAAAGGGGGAGGTTCTCAATTCGACACGTTTTTTTTATTTTATTTTTTTATTTATGACCACGCATAACTTTTTAAAGAGTCGTCCAATTTGAAAAAATATTGTGTTATTCGAAAGGGTACACCTCAAAGTTGGTCCCATATAAAATTGATTAACTTTGTTTGGGTAGTTTTTGAGTTAGCTTCAATAATACGTACTTTTTCCCACTTTTATATGGATGATGTTTTAGTTTCTTTTGCAGATAGTGGTATTAGAATTTGCGTGGGGTAGGTACCACAACTAAAAAGTGAAAAATAAAAACTTTTTTACAAAAAAAATCCAACCGACTTCCAAAAGCAACGCTACAAAGTAGTGTTGTTTTTGGAAGTCGGTTGTATTTTTTTGTAAAAAAGTTTTTATATATATGAAGCTACCAGTACTCGGCGGGCTCAACTTGTCGGGCTAATTCAGTGTGTGGGCTCACGTTAGTTCGATACTCACTCACGCGTCGCGTTGTAAAAGAAGACACAGAAGGTATAAGAGTTACGCGATAGAAAGAGAGGCAACTTCTAGCTGAATATAACTGTAGGTAATTAGCGTTGTGCGACCTGAATTGCACTTTATTGTGTCGTAGCAAGAGTCGCTATTTATTTAAATGATTTTGTTAAGTAAATCGTCTGCACTTGTACTAATACGAGTATGTACCTATTCTGTGCCATGATTCAATAATACATTGATTACGACTAATATCTATATTACATAGTAATATTTGTTTGTATGAACGCGCTAATCTCTGGAACTAGCAGTCGGATTTGAAAAAATATTTTTGCATTTAATAGCCCAATTCTTGAGGAAGGTTATAGACTATTTAACATCACGCTACGACCCTCAGGGGCCGAGCAAAATGAAAAAAGAAAGAACGCTAAGCGAAAACGAAGTAATAGCGCGGGCGGGCGATGCGATGCAACGTGATGGGGGTCGGGGAACAAGAAATTACGAAGACTGCGTCGAGAGCAGTAATAAGTGTGACAGGGTTATAAGCTACCTTGCCGGGGTTGGTCCGTGGATGGGTGACCATCTTTACATACCGAGACCCCTCCGTGCCTCGGAAAGCACGTTAAGCCGTTGGTCCCGGCTGTCATTCGTGGATCTTTGACAGTCGTTACGGGTCGTCAGAAGCCCGAAAGTCTGACAACCAGTCTTACCAAGGGGTATCGTATTACCCAGTAAATGGATTGTAGAGGTCAGATAGGCAGTCGCTCCATGCAAAATACTGGTATTCAGCTGCATTCGGTTAGGCTAGGCAGAGGTGTTACCATACTTACTGAAAAACTCTTCCACATAGATGACACGTAGCAGCTGATGTCTTGTCATGGCAATATTTCGCGTGGGTCTGAGTTTGTCGAGCTCGGATGAGGTCACAGCAACGAGAGCACCGGTATCGTACGGAGTGGAGTGACGCATGAGATCGGAGGACGGCGCCCGTTGCAAAGCGGAGAGAACACAGCATACAGCGATATTCCCCATTTGACTGAAAAAAAAACCAAGTAGATCGAATAACCTCCTTTTTTACCCGACTACGGCAAAGCCAAAAGGAAGGGTTATGATTTTAGCAGTCTATGTATGTACTTATATAAGTATGTATTTACGTGTGTTCCACCGTAGCGTCTAAATTACTGAACCGATGTTAATGAACGAGGTGTCAATAGATTCGTAATAATAGTCCGGGTGACATAGGCTATATAAAGATTATTAGAAAATATTGGACATGTATTTTTATTTTTTTTTACAAAATCAAAAGATTACGGCGATATATTGAGTTAAAACATCCCGTGACTTTTAGTTAGTTAGTTAGAAATGGCATCTCGCAGTTGACCACTGAGGGTCGAGACTGCTTAACCGAGCGTTTCCTGTGGGTGCTTTAAGCGAACTTAAAGCCTCCGGCTAGGCTTATAAACTAAGGTAAAATATTAGACGACTGAACGTCGCTAATAATAGAGCAGTCAGACGGGGCAGGCTGGATCATGATGGGGGGGTTAAGTGTTACAAGCTCAGCTGTGCCCCCAGCAGGCACAGCTTCACCGAGTAGGGGATGGGGGGGGCGGGGGCGGTTACGATTGCGACCTCGGCGGCGAGGTCGGAATGTATTCCTGGATGGTTTGCGTTTGCAAACCGTACTGGTGGCCTTGCTACTCTCCTGAAGGAGGGTTATGGGGTCATCAGGGTCGGTGAGAAATCGCGTGACGTCACGTGTAGCTAGATTTTATACGTACAAGTGACGTAGCGAGCCCCCACTCCCCAACTTTAATGCGTGTTATCTAAGTCATTTTCTATTAATATTAGGGGTTAAAGTATTAAATTGCCGATTTATACTGAAAAATTGAAATTCGTTTTTTTTTTTAATTAAACATATTTATTTAATCAAAATAATTACCATTATTATCTATACATTGCTGCCATGTAATAGGAAGGTCATATAAGCATTTGCAATAGAACTCTCGTGATCTAGATTCGACAAACTGTGTGAAAGCATTTTGTACTGCCTCCTGAGAAGAAAACTTTTTATCACGTAGAAAATTGTCCAAATCACGAAAAAAATGGTAGTCCGTTGGAGCAAGGTCTGGTGAATACGGAGGGTGAGGAATGGTTTCTAATTGCAGTTCCTGTAGAGTTAAAACGGTTTCTCGTGCTGTATGAGGTTTCGCGTTATCATGGAGCAATAATGGTGAAGATCGATTCATGAGTCGGGGGCTGTTGTTCGGAGTTCGGCACAGTAGACATCTGCCGTTATTGCTTGACCAGATCGGAGAAAGCTATAGTGAATAACACCATGCTGAGACCACCAAACAGTTACCATTACCTTTTTATTGGTAAGCTTTGCCTTAGGACACTGTTGCGGCGTTTGACCTGCGATCAGCCATTGCATTTTTCGCTTACGGTTATCGTAAAGAATCCACTTTTCATCACATGTCACAATTCGATCCAATATTCCTTCATTTCTGTATCGATTCAACAAGACAACACAAGTTTCAACACACGTTTCTTTCTGCAGATCAGTCAAATCATGAGGCACCCATTTCTCATATTTTTTTTTGTTTCATTGATATGACGCAAATGAGTCAATATTGTTGGTAAGGTAACGTTAAACCATGCCGCTAATTCCTGGGTAGTTTGGCTCGGATCGGCGTCCACCATCTCTTTCAATTCATTGTTATTCACCTGTGTGGGCGGTCTTCCACGTGGTTCGTTCTTCAAATCAAAGTTTCCATCACGAAAGCGTTTAAACCAAAATCGCACGGTGCGTTCATTAGCAGTCCCCTCTCCAAACGCAACATTGATATTGCGAGCTGTTTCTGCCGCGTTAGTTCCGCGTCGGAACTCGTATTCAAAAATAACTCGAATTTTCGAAGTATCCATCTTTCTTGTCTAAGCTGAATTAAAAAACAACTGAAAGTCGATAATGGAATGTTGCACATTTTTTAAAAGAAGAACTTCATAGGTACCATGTGAAAAAAGTTTCACTCAAAAATCTCAAACCATGAAGGTTCTATGTCAATTCGAAGTTCCTAATACAATAAACGGCAATTTCATACTTTAACCCCTATTATGATAAATCAAAAAATACGTGTCTAATATTTTTTTTATTATCCGATTGACGGACTGAATAGGTTTTCTTCTTATTTACCCAGGCATCGTCCCTATTGATTAAATTTATCAAAAAAGCAACTTTTCATTTAACAATCTTATAAATTTGGTTCCGTGTGAGCGATCAAATTATCTGTCTTTATTTTCTTATGTGAAAATTTGCGGTTATACATGTCTTCATTGATTGCCGAAATACGACTACCAGTGTCGATTTCACACTTGGTCTCAAAGTTATCTATAATGACGTTTATAAAGTACGGTTTATTACGCTTACGAGGTGACAAAACGCGACAGTCCTCTTAAAACCGTCCGTTAAAAAGTTTCAAAAATTAAATTAAAATAAGCCTTGGCAGCTAAGAGATGACCAGTCCCTACTAACGGCGCCCGTTCACGAACAGCAGTGCTATTCTGTAAACATCTCACCGTGATAACTCAGGTGAAGTGAGCGTGAAGTGAGCTGTCATTCCACATAATGCTAGGGGTTGACACTGTTGACAGCTCACTTTAAGATCACTTCACTTATGTTTTCACGGTGAGATATTTACAGAATAGCACTACTGCACCTTTCAGCTCATTTTGAATTGGAGGTAAATGATCCAACACACGCGCCACCATCAGTGAGACATTAGAGTGAGCATGACATACTCTCAGCCGAGATATTGATGAATCGTCAAAGTCGCGGGAAACACCTGGATGAGGGACGCATGGAACTGGGAAGTATGGCTGAACAAAGGGCAGGCCTGTACCCAGCAGTGAAATGATGACGATGTGATAGATTTTTCAAGAAGTTTTTTTTTTATACTGTATGTCTGGTCACCAGTGTCCGACCCATTAAGGCGAAGCAATATGATCAATTTTTACTATCTTGTTTTTTTTTTTTTTTTACTGAGTACTGGTTTGCATACTTTTTACGTTTCCAGTATTTTTTAAAGGGTTTAATGGGAGTTTTTTATAAACTTTTTAGTGTCAAGTTATTGTCTACTTTTGTAGCTGTCGAACGAAACCATTTTTATGCCTGTAAGACCTCTACATCGGTAGATATTGCAAAATGAATGAACCCACCCGGACTAAGTAAAAAAAATGGCCACCATTTCTAAACAGTACGGCCAAAATGCCTTATTATGGGTAAAATTGATCTCTGGTTGAATTGGACACCGGTGACTAGACACAGTGTGTCTGGTGTATATTACCTCCTCATGCCTCATCATGTGAGCCTGATAAGTGTCTTTGAAGAGAAACCCTAATCCACAGTTGTAGCATTTAAACTCTGCCTCTAGATACTTTTTGCTCCTTCTTTGTGCTTCTAATTCTGCTTTCTGCTCTTCTATGGACAGAAGAATCTTCTCGAAATCTTTCTTTTTACTCTTGGATTTTTTCTTTTTTGACGTTTCTGGAATTTGTTAAAATGAGGTTTTAACCACGTTGTGATAAGGTTCAAATTACAAATCCATAAACCTTAGGCCCTCTCCGCATCCGAAACCTATAAGTATTTGGGTATGTCGGAAGCGTTGGGCATCAACGTTGCTGACATGAAGCAATCGTTGAAGGAGCGCTTCTTTGGCCGCCTGAAGAAAGTATTTAATAGTCTTCTATCAGGCGGAAACAAGGTGCGCGCCTTCAACGGTTGGGTCATGCCGGTTTTGATGTACTCTTTCGGCATATTCAAACGGACTCAGACTTAACTCGACGCCCTGGATAGGAGGCTCGTACGCTGTTGACTGCATATCGTATGCATCACCTACGGTCATCGGTAATGAGACTATATCCAGCGACAGTGTGGAGGCCGACGCTTTTGAAAAGCTAAGACCCTCCATTTCACAATCGCGAGATATGTAAACTCAGAGAATATTTCCTAGAAGCCGACGTGGGGATGCATCGAGATGTGGTCGCAATGGACAAGGGCCTTACCCCGCTCTCCTTGGCTAAAGAGAACTGGCGCAAGCCTGTAGTGCTTGACACTAACGATCGCAGGGAGATATAGCAGAGTAAGGAGCTTCACGTACGCTTTTTCCGGGCCCTACATAGACCTGATGTAGATTTTAGCCTGGCTGCGTTCCGGTGACCTTTTTGGGAAAACCGAAGGTTTTGTCTGTGCAATTATGACGAAGTTATCATGACGAACAATTACCGGAGACTTATTGTAAAGGACGTTGACATATGTCGGGCATGCCACCGTCCAGGAGAATCAAACCGACACATTCCGGGTGTTCTTGTCTAACCTTGTAGCTAGGATTATCCATCAGCAACTTGCGCTGAAATACAGCCTTGCGGAATCGGAAGTGCCATAATACAGGTATGTGCACGACGCAGTTCTCGAAAATGGAAATATCACATTGTACTGGGATCGATCCATCATCACTGACAGGACTATTGTTACCAATAAGCCTGATATAGTGGTGGTGGATCGAATAGAGCGGCGCGTATTGATTATTTTTCCTCGTGAAAGCCGAGAAAGATAAACAAATCAAGTATCTTAACTTGGCTCGCGAGGTTGTCGACATGTGGGATGTGGACTCAGCGATCATTGTGCCGATAGTCGTATCAGCCAATGGATTAATTGCCAAGAGCCTCGACCAACACCTAAGGAGGCTCTCGTTGGGCAGCTGGATTAAGGGCCTGATTCAGAGAGCGGTACTTCTGGACACGGCGCGCATTATTAGGAGGTTCCTCTCATTGGAGCCCTGACCCTGTTCCCGATACCGGTGGGTTACTATTTTTTTTTTATATTTTTAAATGTTTTTATATTCTAATATTTAAAAATTTAATTTATATGCATATTAATGAAATAAAGGAGATAATAATAAATTAGGATAAGAGTTAACCCCCGTTCGCACGGGCGTAATAAAATCGCGGCGGGATTGCGGGATGTTATAGCGCACTGGAATTTCAACGCTCTGCTTAGCGCCGAGAGTGCAAAATCCAACAGTGTGTTTTTTCGACGCGCTAGAATGTACTCTGTTATTGTTAAGTTGGATTCCCAACGCTCGGCTCAACAACGAGAGTTGAAAATCCAGTGCGCTATAAAATCCCGCCGCGATTTTATTACGCCCGTGCATACGGGGGTTTAAATATGTACACTATCGCAATAGATGTCATGATAGATGTAAGAGAGGAAATAAATAAATAATGATTACGTTTCAATATGTTTACCCATCATTATCTTAAAAAAAAAACATTAAGTATTTACCTAATTCTCCAACATTTTCTTCAGTCCCACATTCATTTCTAATTTCATCTAAACATTCATCTCGTTCGTCTTCATAATATTCATAATTTATTTCACCTTCTTCATTCTGTGATTTGGAATCCAATTCACCTTCTCGGTCTTTATAATCGAACATATTTTCATCACCAGAATGATGAACATCATTAATCACAATCTGTTCATCATTATTCACAAAATGTTCATCATTATTCACAATCTGTCTATCACAATCATCGAAGCTTTCCATTCTTTCAATTTCTGTTTTTACAGTCTCCTTTGCAGTATTATCTCGGAAATAATCATCAAAATCATTGTGACTTTCTTCAAGTTTGGTATAATCATAACTATTTATACTTTGGTCTCTGTTATCAACGAAAAATTGTGATACGTTGGTAGGTTGACAATTTTCTTCGGAACATATTATAACTGATTCCATTCCAGTTCGTTGTAGGTTTATTGTGCCCTTTTCACTGAAAACGTAAAGGCATCTTTTTAACCGACGAAAAAAAAGGAGGAGGTTCTCAATTCGATACGTACGTACTTAGTTTCACTAGTTTCGGAGATAAGGGGGGGAAGAATGGTCAATTTTCGTCTATTTTCTTAAATAACTTTAAAACAATTTATTTTAACATTTAGTAAGCCCTTTCATTTGATATGTCACACGGTATAGTTTGCAATTTTTTTTTTAAATTTTTTATTTGCCCCTCAAAAGTGTCCCCCATATTCAAAATTCATTTATTTACTTTACCCGTCGGTGTTTGGTTCACAGAAATTCATGTGGACCAAATTTCATCTTAATCGGTCCATTAGATTCGGAGCAAATTGGCTGTGACAGACGGACAGATAGACAGACACACAAGTGATTATATAAGGGTTCCGTTTTTTCTTTTTGAGGTACGGAACCCTAAAAATATCTAACTAACACCTTATCGTTTTATCTTTCCAAACATTTAATTTACTTTTGACATAAGCACGCCTATGAAGTTCTTTATTTATTGACAGGCAACCATAGACAACAAAATGTAATACTTCATTGATGCTATGAAGTTCCTTATTTATTGACAGGCCTTTTTTTTTTTTTTTGTGGATGGGAAATCATCAAATGACTTCTCCCGCTCTGATCAGAGCGGGAGGGCGTGTCAGACTTTTACTGTCTAAAACCCACCCATGTTCCTTCAGTTTCCCGTGCCAGGGCCACGGTATCTCTTTCGAACTACCCGCGACCCCGGCGGCATAGGCCCAATTGACCCCGTCACTGCTGACATCTCTTTGAGGCGCGCGTGGAACACAACGCGCCGTCGACCCGGGCCTGGTCCTTACCGGACGGCGAGCTGCCCATTACTCGTCGTCCGCAAGCCCGCGCCTACGGTGGCCGGGAATCTGCGATAGATTCCCGCCGCCCAGGGCGTCTCCTACGGATTTATTGACAGGCCTAGAAATGAAATTTGTATTAGGCCTCATCGATTTGTGTTCATAAATTAATTAGATGAATCACTCAAAAGAAAAAAAACTCTTGTTTAACATTTTTAAAAGTATGTTTTAAAAAAATAAATAAAAAACTCGGTAGAACTGGTTGCCAGATTTTTTGGGACCCATAACAATCGAGGCACAAAGGGGTCTCGATAAATTTATAATTAAAATATATATTTAAAATTTATATTTAAAAAATTTATAATGGATGGGCCATCCATCCACGAACCAAACACGGCAAACGTGTGGCTGTTATAATTTAGCCACATCAAACTGCCTAGCCTTTTGCCTTTTCCCAATTATGTTGGGGTCGGCTTCCAATCTAACCAGATGTAGCTGAATACCAGTATTTTATATGGAGCAAATGCCTATCTCACCTCCACAACCCAATTACTGGGTAATACGATACCCCTTGGTAAGACTGGTAGTTCGACTTTTGGGCTCCTGACGACCTGTAAGGACTGTCAAAGATCCACAAATGACAGTCGGGACCAATGGCTTAACGTGCTTTCCGAGACACGGAGGAGCCTCAGTATGTACAGATGGTCACCTATCCACAGACCAACCCCCTCAAGCATAGCTTAACCCAATAGATCAACGCATACATTAAGTAAAAATGAAATAATTTGGTAAATGCACTACCAATAATACTTACCTAAACAGTACTGGATATTCCAAACTTCTTTTTAGACATACGGATTTAAATAACCAAAGTTTATTCAGCATATGGCAGCAAATATAGCATAAGTGAGAATCAGGACACATCTGAAACCAACATATTGTTAAACACAATTTCACGCCTCATTTCTCCCAAGGGATAGGCAGAGGTGTACCTATAGTACATCTATATTTCGCCAGTTATGTTTAAATTTCATGTAATAGGGCGCAAGCCTCTTGCCATCAACTGGGCACAAATCCAGAGTCATAGCTAGTACTGAAAAATTCCAGATAGAAAATTCGAATAACATGTTGCGCAACCGGAACTACTGTATGTACTTTAACACTTTTAAAAAAATGTGAAGTTTGGATGCGTGGGTGTTAAAGTACAATGGAGCCTTTAATTCTGTATATTGGTTATAAAAAAACAGTTTTACACATCAAAAATAAATTATGTTTTAAAACTTGATGAGGTTGGTGTTTTTTTGTCAGATTATTCTGAGAATAAACACTGAAACATACTCAGAATAAACTCAGAAGTCACAGTCTCGGTCAGTGGGTTGTACTTAGGGGCGGAGTTTATTTTTTTATTTATAGCCTCTTCAACAATGAGTACACTATTACTTCACAATTTCTACATTGCAAACTTAAGTGTAAGCACCTCATTATTTATAGAAAAGTATAACTCATTTAAAGTCCAGACATAAAATTGGTCAGGTCATATAATGACCATGTAGATTTGTCTCCAAGATGGTCTTTTGAGGAAAGAATGACAGATTTGAGTGGACCTGTCCAGTCAGTGCACAAATGTGTCAGTAATTGTGTAAAAAAAAAAAAAAAAATGAAAAAGCGGTGTAGCTCAACTGAGAACTTAAGGAGGTCAACGACTCGACGAACAATATCAATTAAACAACAACGTTCCTGTGTTAGAGGAGATATCACCATGGTCAATGGGTCGTCTCAAAAGGCGAAGAAGCAGTCCGAAGCGAGTTAGATCTGAATGTAAATATAAATAAAATGTCATTGCAAAGACAAAGAAAGAAAGAAAGCAACAGAAAATTAATCTTTACGTTAATTCCGACGATTTCTCTGTATTTGTCCCGCGTCTCCTCATTGATATCAGAGTTCACGGTGTTGTGGCAAATAAAACATAGAAATGAAGACATTTTTCATCTAAGTTTCAATCTAAGGTTTCAATATTGTTTCCGTGATTTTGTAAACAAACCCGAACGACAGACAGCTGTCAAAATCTATTGATCATCTGATTCCTTCAAAAATATTGTTTATGCTGTGGCGAACCTATTATCGGTGCAGTCATAAAATTCATAATTTAGTTTTGGAATATAGTTTTCGAGTCTTTAGAAAAGGTAACCAGGACTTAAAACATGCTCAATGGTGACAAGCACGTTACATGATTATTATGATAATCCATACGAAGACAGCCTATGTATTTAAATGGTTTAATAGATTTTATGTAAAATCATTGAATTTTATTTAAATGAATAATTTATGAACGCATACAAAACTTGTTAGATTATTTTGTCTGTGGAAATTGCGTATTCTAGGGTTGTAGCTATGCGTCTAATTTAGTATGTTAGTGACAACATGGTTTAGAACAAAACTCTACTAAAAAAAGTTAATTCAATTCCTTTTGTGATTGCATCACTAAATAAACTGTATGTTTTGCATTATTAGCAATTGAGAATGTTTTTCTATGAGTGAAACGTATGAAGTATAGTGCTTCTGGTTAATAATTATTATAAATATTTAATACTGATTAAACTTGTTCTTAATCGACTAATATCGATAACAAATAACAGACTATATAGGGGCAGCGCCGCAACGTCACGTCAGAATCAGAAAAAGGATGAATTTTGTGCCTTGAAGCATATTATTTCAATAAAAATTAACATTGTTTCGACACAGTTATAAACAATACGGCTACCGTAATTAGGGCAATAAACTGTGCTGCTGTGCATTCCCTGTGAAACTTTTGTGTTGTGTGTGCGTTCTTCCGTTTTTATCTGTGTTTGAAAACGGTTTTGATGTTTCACAAATAAGCGGTTGTATTGTATGAATTGGCTTAGGACTTTATAATTAGCCGTCTGTGTCGCCTACTACATTGTGCGTGCGACAATTGCCGGACGTTTAAATCTCTAGACTTATTTACTAATCTATCGTGTCAAGAAAATGTGTGCTGCAGTAATCAAAACGATTTTTTCGCGTTCAAAAGAAATTTGATGAGCAGTTTCTGGGATAGTATCAGTGATATTTACAGTGAGTATTCTTTTTTTGAATAATTGGCTTCTTTTTTTTAGTGATGCGGTAATATTATATCACAAGGTTTTTTTTTAATTTAATTAAGTGAGCACTGGTACTAAGTCAACAGCTCATATAGAATGGAATGAGATTCTTATTAGAATGTGTTTTTTAGTTTTATTGTTTTGTAAAGTATTCTTTTTGTTATGCAGCTTTATATTGTCACATAAATTACTAAAACATGTAAATAAAATACATTTGTTTAGCACAGTCTAGAAGGCACACGATAATGCAGAATATATTATATTCTGCAGAAAGTTAAATTTAAAAAGCCCTGACACAAATGGTTCCTCATTTATTTTTGCTACTCCATCATCAGACCCTGATTACCACCTCTATAACCTATTCATTGAAGCCCAAACACTCTCTGCTGTACATAAGTTGGTGAGGAAGTTTGGTCTCCTGTAAATTCCAGGTAATGCTGCAGCATCAGTTCAAGGTTACTATGTTATTCTAATATCATTGAAATAACACAATACCAAATTTCAACTCAATCAGACCTGTGGAAGATGCTTACATCCATTCATCAACTAGAAAAGAGCTGATAATCTTCAAACAGCTGAATTGATTTTCTTGAATCGTTGCTAAGGACACTCAATCAAGTCACCTCTCAAATAAAACAAAAAAATATCTAAATCACATCAGTTGTTTGGGAGCTACGATGCCACAGACAGATACACGGACAAACGTTAAACTTATAACACTCCTCTGTTTACACCGGATGTTAAAAATGTTCTGCAGTAAAAAATATGAATGGAACTTTTTGTCAGATTATCTTCATGGTAACGACAATCTTTAATTTAAAAAGTTTATTAATAACACATTGCTACCATTTCAATTTTTTAATACTATTATTTGGTAAGACATACTGGCAGCTAATTAGCTGATGCATGTGTTTCAATAGCTTGGAGAAATTTTAATCTGTTGGTTTGGTTCAGTTCAAACGCATGTGACTAAAAGAGTGATGAAGTTACATGTTGATGGATGGAGAGGCAGAGGAAGGCCAAAGAAAAGATGGTGGATTGTGTGAGGAATGATATGAAAGAAAAGGGAGTTAATGATAGCGTGACGGTTGACAGGGGAGAATGGAAGAAGAAAACGTGTTGCGCCAACCCCAAGTAATATGGGATAAGGGCAGGAAGATGATGGTTCGGTTCAGTTCGTTGGTTATGGTTATACCATAGCTATCATAGATGTAGAATAAAAATTCCATCTTTGATAAATATGATAAAGATCACTCTATAAAACTAAGTGTAGATTGATAACTAGAGGAGTGTTGAGTGTTTGACTCCACTGTACTTTATAATCCGTTTGTGAGAAGCTTCATATTTCTTCTACGTGTAATTGTCATGTAGAACATTTTTGTAGAATGACACACACCGGAAACACATCGTTTTTGAAAAAAAAAGAAATTAAATTTCAAATAAAACTGACATTTTTTACTTCCACAGAGCAATAGTACTCAGAGAGTTTACCACAGATAATGTACGAATTTAGACATGAAGCGTAAATACTAGAACAGATACGCGCACTAGGTATTTCTCTGGACTAGGTCGTACCTAGTACGGCGCGTAAAGTACTACGAATCTGCAGTAGGGCAATGTATGTTTCATAGAAAAGTTTAATCATAAATATTTAACACTCTATCTGATCTGCCTACTGAGGGGGGATCAAAAAGTAGTGAAAATGAGATAGATTATAATGACTATAGATAACTTAATAATTTATTTTTAAAGACCACACTTTTCTAGTACACCTTGTAGACGCATGCGCTGCTAACAGTGCTCATAAACGCATCAACGCATGCCTCAAAGATAAGTGCAAGGCTTGGTTTATGTTTATCAATGTCATTCAAAGATCTTTGACAGTCGTTATGGGTAGTCAAACAAAAGCCCAAAAGTCTGAAAATCGAAACTTACCAAGGGGTGCCGTGTTCGGTGTTACCCAGTAACTGCAGGGTTGGTTGGTTGTGGAGGTCTTATAGGCTCCATGTAAAATACTGGTATTCAGCTGCATGCAGTTACACTGGAAGCAGATCCCAACAATGTTCGGAAAAGGCGAGGCAGATTGAATGGCTTTGCGAGCGTTGGACGCTAAGTCGGATGCCGCCGGAACTATTCTTTACGAGCGGCAATGTTTGATAAAAGTAGGTACGTCGGGCGGACCCTGGCCTATCAGCCCCGCTGCCACCTTGCTGACTGGTGTCTACAAAAATCAAAATCAAAATATTTTATTTCACATAAACCTACGTGCCCATCACTTATGAAACGTCAGAAGCTAGGTGCACGGTTCCAAATTTGTCGTTTCCTATGAAGAAGAGCCGGCAAGAAACTCCATGGTTACTCTTTTAGAAATAATTGGCTTTTACAGTATTTTCAAATCAATCAATCTGCCTAGCCATTTCCCAACTACGTTGGGGTCGGCTTCCAGTCTAACCGGATGCAGCTGAATACCAGTATTTAACATGGAGCGACTGCCTATCTGACCTCCACAACCCATTAACTGGGTAATACGATACCCCTTGGTAAGACTGGTTGTCAGACTTTCGGGCTTCTGACGACCCGTAACGACTATCAAAGATCCACGAATGACAACCGGGACCAACGGCTTAACGTGCTTTCCGAGGCACGGAGGAGTCTCGGTATGTAAAGATGGTGACTCATCCACGGACCAACCCCGGCAAGCGTAGCTTAACTTGATGGATCGACCTGTTCGGCTGTTATTACTTAGCCACGAGCTCCTCACAATATTTTCAAATAACAGTGTTAATAGGTATGGGAGGACAATGTAGGCCTTTCAACAACTACCAGGTACTTGACAAAAAAAAAAACAACAAATGTACTAGGCCTAGTATTGTATAGTTCGCGAACGAACTAGGCCGTTAGCGTGCTGCCACAAAACTACGCGAATTCGTTCCCAGATCCCTAGAGCTTTTTTACTAAAAGGTATATTAAATTTCGAGCGTGATTTTGGCGTAAATTGGCCTACTTTGGGCGTTCTTGTTCTGAGAAACTGAAAGACTTGGACAACATTGACTTATTGAGTGGTGTAGCTGTGTGTATCGCATGTTTGTATGGGGCCGGTGCGGCACCGGTGAGGCTGCGGCGTCGTGTACATGTAGCCTAACCCAGTTTGCTGTTTACCTACATTCATACATACATAAATTCTCGCCTTCTTCCCATGGGGGTAGGCAGAAACTACAGAACGCCACCTGCTACGATCCTTTTGCCTCGTTTACGTTCATACATCTGGCCGGTTGCGAGTAGGTACGGTCAGCAACAGAAGTCGGTTAACACTGCTTCTGTTTGACGTCATCTAAATTAATGCAAAATGATGCGTTAAACTGCTTTTTTTTGTTTCGTTCGTTGTTAAAATTTTAAGTAGGTACTTCTGTTCCGATTTGAATTCAATATTTCGCTTAATAATTAAGATTAAAAAACTGCAAGTGTTATTACGACTTTGGTTGCTGACTGTACTACGCTCAAACCTTTCAGAAGAACATCACCAATAAGGCCACTATGTCCTACATTAATCTTTCCCTTGTAACGAGTCTATAAACCTAAAGAAATAAAAGGAGAATAGACGCGTAAACAAAATATAATTTGGAAAAGGAAATAAATAAAAACTTTTCTACAAAAAAATACAACCGACTTCCAAAAACAACACTACAAAGTGAAAAATAACTTTAATTTCGGAAGTCGGTGTCGGTGTTAAATGTATTTTCGTTTTTTGCCACCGACTTCCGAAATTAAAGTTATTTTTCACTTTGTAGTGTTGTTTTTGGAAGTCGGTTGTATTTTTTTGTAGAAAAGTTTTTACTTTTCACTTTTTAGTTGTGTACCTACCCCACACAAATTCTAATACCACTATCTGCAAAACAAACTAGAACATCATCCATATAAAAGTGGGGAAAAAATACGTATTAATGAAGCTAACTCAAAAACTACCGAAGCAAAGTTAATCAATTTTATATGGGACCAACTGTGATGTATACCCTCTCGAATAAAACAAAAAAAATCCAAATCGGCCCAGCCATCTTCGAGTAATCGGGGAACATACATAAAAAAAAATAAAAAAAAAAGTTTCCGACGAATTGATAACCTCCTCCTTTTTGAAGTCGGTTAAAAATACAGAACTAGATTTTAAAAAAATACACTTCCTGCCTAGTATAACTGAAATCCTTGGCTTGATTAGCTTATCGGAAACCGGACGTAAGTTTCTTCAGCCAACTCACAATAAAAATCCCAGTATAAATTGTTGTATGGCGTTAATGACGTCGACAGACGGTTCATTCGCGAGGACTATGTCGAATTTGTTGAGATCGTTTCTCAGGTTGCCTTCAGCATTATACAAAAATATTCGTAAAATACAAAGAGAAACTAGTTACCGCTTTCAATTAGGTTTAATTAGAATTACTGTGTAGTCCAATTATACTAATTGGTGACGTCACACACTCACAATAGTTCCCTCCAATATAAACAGGGTGCTCAACTCTGTTGTTGACATAGTCTATGGAAGGATTGTTCTGATGTTAAAGTTATGGAAAACACGACAATTATTATAACAAACTAAACACGTCAAAAGTGTCCTACGGCGGCGCTACTCTAAAGCGTACTTGATCCCTACACCAGTGTTGCCGTTAGGACCATCAGGTTTGTGGCTACATCAAAGAAAAAAGTTGCTAGTTTTGTAAATAAATTACTTTCGAAATTCTGTTAAAAGTGGCTAAAGTATTTTTGGCTTACTTTATGCTATTAATATCTTCGATCAATAATAGCACTAGATACAGGATCAGGAACAAAAATAAGTCGCTGTAGTGGCCACGTTTACACACACATAAACATTTACATTTGTTACTACGAAATATAGAAAAAAGTTTTATAATATTTACAACTTCAATTCATTATAAACCTTAACAATCAAACATAAAGTTTAATTACGATTGCAAAATATTTATATTTAAGTCCTTCTATCATCGGAGAAAGGTAAAAGCAATAAATTAAAAATGTCGCTTGAAAATAATAGGTCATTTTTATAATAAGTACAAAAATATTTATTCTAAAGTGTACTTAAAACTTAAGCAATAAGGTTAAAAACATTTTGTTGAAAATTTTGTGCTTACTCTATTTTGGAACTAGACATAGTTCTTGGTATTTACATTTCAATGCTCAGAACACAGTAAGTATTGAAAGATGTAGAGTAGCAGAATAATAATATATTTTTTAGGCCAAGGTTCGTTTTATATGGTAGCAAATATTTTTGACCGATTTTTAAAAGTAGAAAGAGTAAATTAGTACAATAGTTATTTTAATTTTGATTATTAATTTGATAATTAATTATTTTAATAAAAATATTAAAACAAATTGTTGAATTTTTACAAGGTTTATATATTTCTTCTCCTCTTTCTTTCGTGACAATAGATACCCATTCTGCATTGCGAAATGGGTCACTAGGAAATCTACAAACAAAAACAACATATAAAGTAACAATACTACTCCATGCATTTCCCTGTTCCCGAACAGTCGATGTTTGAAATAAGACCACAAAAGTATTTGTGTTTTTATTTTTCGGGCCGTTTTTGAAGCGCTTATCGGGAATCTAGTACTATTATTGATCGAAGATTAATATTGTTAATTTTAATATAGAGGGATGGGGATAAATGGATTTAATAAAACAGTATTTAATAGTGTTGTTAAAAATTATTAAAAACTGGTTACAAGTTTATATATAGTTAAAAACATTAAAATTACAGTTTTTTTAGTAAAAAAACTTTTTTACAAAAAAATACAACCGACTTCCAAAAACAACACTACAAAGTGAAAAATTACTTTAATTTCGGAAGTCGGTGTCTAGTTAAATGTATTTTCGTTTTTTGCCACCGACTTCCGAAATTAAAGTTATTTTTCACTTTGTAGTGTTGTTTTTGGAAGTCGGTTGTATTTTTTTGTAAAAAAGTTTTTATTTTTCACTTTTTAGTTGTGTACCTACCCCACACAAATTCTAATACCACTACCTGCAAAACAAACTACACTTCTGGACACATCTTTTGGCCCACCTTGTATTTTCAGTTTCGTTTGGTCCTAGCTAAAATTTTATATTAGGTCGAGCAAAAAGTTTTTATGCAGTTTTGAACCTGGCACATTCACAATTTCATTCAATAGTCTTTTTTTGAATTTCGAACACAGAATTTAAAGAAACAAAAGACAATTTGGAGCCTGTTTGTTGATATCAAACAATCGAATACTAAGAAAACTTGGTTTTATTGGTTTACTTGGATTTAATTCTTGAAAAAGTGATTGGATATCTTTGGTTTTGCAACAAACATTACTTATTCTTAACATTAAGGTGAGGTTCTATCAATAATCTATGGATACTTCACCTGAAGTCGCCGCCCAAGCTGTGGCACTTATTCAGGCCGGACACAGCCAAAGAAACGTGAGTGCTCAACTTAATTTAAGTCGATCTGCGGTCCGAAATGTTTATCGGAGGTACCTAGAGACTGGCGGCTTTGTTCGTCGCCAAGGAAGGCCACGATCTCGGGTCACAACTGAAAGGCAGGATCGATTCATCGTGACGACCAGTTTGAGAAATCGTCACCTTATCTCCATTGAGATACAAAACCAACTTCGCGACTTCCACGGAGTATCTGTGAGCGCTCGAACTGTTCGGAGAAGGTTAAAAGAACGCGATATGGTACCACACAAGCCAGCTAATGGCCCCAAACTAACGCGAGCCCACCGAACAGCGCGCCTTCATTTCGCACGCAGTCATTTAAATTGGACACAGCAAGATTGGAGCCCTGTACTCTTTTCTGATGAGTCTAAAATTGTGTTACATGGCAATGATGGAAGGAAGAAGGTCTACCGACGTAAGGGAGAGCGTTTCGCACAATGCTGCTTTGAAGAGAGGGTTGCTTATGGCGGTGGCTCATGGACTGTCTGGGGCGGTATATCCGCGAGCGGCAAAACTCAACTTGAGGTTGTTACAGGACCACGGCTGCCAACATTAATACTGAAAGGTACATTCGTGAGTGCTTAGAACCTCACGTGATACCATACGCGGACTATGTGGGCCCAAATTTTCTTTTTATGCATGATAATGCAAGAGCCCATGCGGCCGGCATCGTCAGGGAATATCTTCGGGATGTGAACATCACAGTTATGGACTGGCCAGCCAGAAGCCCAGACATGAACCCCATTGAGCACATGTGGGACGAGCTAAAAAGACGTGTTAGGGCTCGTCAGCCAGTTGCCCAGACGATGCAGGAGTTGAAAACTGCCATAGAAGAGGAATGGGAGATGATCCCTCAAAATTTCATAGAGCGGTTGATAAACTCTATGCCTAATCGTATGAGAGCTGTGGTAGATGCCCATGGAGGCAACACGCGTTATTAAATTAAACCTTTATTTGATAAAACATGTTTTTTATTCAAAAATCAATTGCCTTTAACAAGGCGCATATCCGACTTGTTAGGCGTAGCTCCATGTCGTATGGTATTCTGAATTCAAATTTAAAACAATACGATCGAAAAAGATGGTAAAATGTATCAGGTTTAAAACTGCATCAACAGTTTTTGTTCAATCTAGCAATCATATTTCGGTAGGGGCCATCGAAACCTAAACTCTAAGGTGGGCCAATAGATGTGTCCAGAAGTGTAGAACATCATCCATATAAAAGTGTGGAAAAAATACGTATTATTGAAGTTAACTCAAAAACTACCAAAGCAAAGTTAATCAATTTTATATGGGACCAACTGTGATGTATACCCTCTCGAATAAAACAAAAAAAATCGAAATCGGTCCAGCCATCTTCGAGTAATCGGGTCCGACGAATTGAGAACCTCCTCCTTTTTGAAGTCGGTTAAAAATTAAAAGCAATTTGAAAGTTTACAATGTCATCTGGAAATTCTGGAATCTCTTCGTTAATGGATGATGTTATGGATGGTATTTCAGTTGGTTTGACCGTTTTTGTGACTTTTGTTAAAACTTCAGGTGGCAAAACAGTAATAAAAGTAGGTATGCAGTAATAATCTAAAAAGTAACCAGAAGTAGCTAGATTCATTTTGGTGGCTAAAACAGATTATTTTTTGGCTAAAACCGTCGAAAATCCGTTAACGGCAACACTGCCCTAGACACTTTTGATGTGTGTAGCTTCTGCCCGCGACTTCGTTCGCGTGGAAGTCGTAAGTTACAAAATATACTAAATAAAATAACACACATAATTTTTTTATAAAACTCGCTCGGCCGACTCTCCCGACGTCGTCGCATCGTCCGCACGCGTTATTACTTCGTTTTCACTTAGCGTTCTTTCAATTTTTTTTTGTACGTTTTGTCTGCTCCTCAGTGTTGTAGCGTGATGTTACATATCCAATAACCTTCCTCAAAAATTGGGCTATCAAATACAAAAATAATTTTTAAAATCCCACGGGTAGTTCCAGAGTTTAGCGCGTTCAAACAAAAAGAAAACAAACTCGTCAGCTTTATAATGTTAGTATAGATATGGTATAGATTGAGGAGCTCGTGGCTAAGTAATAACAGCCGCACGGGTCGATCCATCAGGTTAAGCTACGCTTGCCGGGGTTGTATCTTTACATACCGAGACTCCTCCGTGCCTCGGAAAGCACGTTAAGCCGTTGGTCCCGGCTGTCATTTGTGGATCTTTGACAGTCGTTACGGGTCGACAGAAGCCCGAAAGTCTGACAACCAGCCTTACCAAGGGGTATCGTATTACTTACCCAGTTAATGGGTTGTGGATGTCAGATAGGCAGTCGCTCCATGTAAAATACTAATATTCAGCTGCATCCGGTTAGACTGGAAGCCGACCCCAACATAGTTGGGTAACGGCTAGGCAGATTGATTGATGGTATAGATTGATAGTTACGTTTCGACGTTATATGTAGAGAATCTGACTACCATCAGTTTAATATCAAGGCAGACAGGCGCGATACGACTCCGGTAGAACAATTTCCATGAAGTTTTCATAGTAATTGTTCCACCAGAATCGCGTCGCGCCTGTCTGTGGGAGCCTAAGATGTAATAAACTCAGCCAGTAACAGACTCATAGACCAGTGTTTGTCATAGATCTTTCACAAGATACGACAGATCACCCAGCTCTCCGCCTTTTGCTTCCAGTCTGACCTCGTAACCGTCTGATTAAATTTGACCAAGCAGATTCAAGCATTCCTTTAAGATCTTGCTCAATTTCGCAGGTAAAATAGTTCTTGTACATAAAAAACCGGCCAGGTGCGTGTTGGAACACGCACAATGAAAGGTTCCGCAGTTGAAAAGAATTTATCCCAAAAACAAACTTTCTTTATTCTAGGTCAACGGGAAGAACCCTATAGGTTTTGATTTACTTGCGACAGTTGCGAATATCAAAATATGTCGCAAAATGACCTTGTTTTTTTATTGCGTTGACTTTTTTTAGAACTCATCATCTGCCTAGCCTTTTCCCAACTATGTTGGGGTCGGCTTCCAGTCTAACCGGATGCAGCTGAATACCAATATTTTACATGGAGCGACTGCCTATCTGACCTCCACAACCCAGTAACTGGGTAATACGATACCCCTTGGTAAGACTGGTTGTCAGACTCGGGCTTCTGACAACCCGTAACGACTGTCAAAGATCCACGAATGACAGCCGGGACCAACGGCTTAACGTGCTTTCCGAGGCACGGAGGAGTCGGTATGAAAAGATGGTCACCCATCCACGGACCAACCCCGGCAAGCGTAGCTTAACCTTGTCGATCGACCCATGCGGCTGTTATTACTTAGCCACGAGCTCCTCAACTTTTTTTAGAACTTACAGACTTGAATTTTTTTTTATATGATAGAATTACAAATGAACAATTTTCGGACTTTTCCTTTATTTGTGCTGTGAGAGCTTGCTTCTTGCCAAATTTCATGATTCTTGGTCAACGGGAAGTACTCTATAGGTTTTGATTTACTTGCGAGTATCAAAATATGTCACATAAATGGCCGTATGTTTTTATTGCGTTGATTTAGAAGCTTGAGTTTTTTAGGACTCCAAGAGACCATAGACTTACGTATTTGATATTAATTTCAACTTGATACCTCCACGCGTTCCTGAGAAAAAGGGTCTTGACAGACTGACAGACAGACAGACGTTTTTTTCTTTTTGAGGTATGGAACCCTAAAAAGTAGTGGAACAAGATTTTTTCAATTTAGGAATAATGTGCGCTATAATATTTCTAACGTGACGATATTATAGTATCTGGTTACATAACCAATAACCTTTTTTAACAAGAATTGGGTTTCTTATCAAATCAAAAATATTTTTTTTTAGTTCCAGAGATTTGCTCGTTAAAACAAAAAACATTTCTGGCGCAGTATACTGCATGCTATTTAAATAAACGCTATAATATATTAGAGCGTTTATTATCGCTTTTTTATCCGATTAAACTACCCTTGACCTGAGTTAGATGAGTTGCCCAATCTTATCAAATACAAGACGAATTGACACAATATTCTATTTATTATGTCGAACAAACACAAGAGGGGCTCGTGCCTGAATAATAACAGCTATACGGGTCGATCGCGACGGTTAAGCTACGGTTGCCGCGATCGGTTCGTGGATGGGTGACCATCCATTACATATCGAGAACCCTCCGTGATCGGAAATCACGTTAACCCATTGGTCTTGGCGCAATCAATCTGCCTAGCCTTTTCCCAACTATGTTGGGGTCGTTTTCCTGAATACCAGTATTTTACGTGGAGCGACTGCCTATCTGACCTCCACAACTCAATTACGGGGTAATACTATACCCCTTGGTAAGACTGGTTGTCAGACTTTCGGGCTACTGACGACCCGTAACGACTGTCACAGATCCACGAATGACAGCCGGGACCAACGGCTTAACGTGCTTTCCGAGGTACGGAAGGAGTCTCGGTATTTAAAGAAGGTCACCCATCCTCGGACCAACCCCGGCAAGCGTAGCTTAACCTGATGGATCGACCCGTACGGCTGTTATTACTTAGCCGCGAGCTTAGCTTGGTCTCAGCTGTCATTCGTAAATCTTTGACAGACGTCGGGTAGTCAGAAGCCCAAATGTTTGACATCTAGTCTTACCAAGCGGTATCGTGTTACACAGTAACTGGGTTGTGGAGGTCAGATAGGCAGTCGCTTACTCGCTCCACGTAAAATTCTGGAATACCAGAATTTTACGATTTTTTATGATTTTTTGATTTTTTTTTTTTTTTTGGATTTTTTTTTTTTTGTTCTCTGCTGGACATAGGCCTCTCAACCACATGCCTTTTAACTCCAACCTCTGTATTCTCAACCTGCTGCTATCAGCCACCTTCCGAAGATCGTCGCTCCACCTAGCCTGAGGGCATCCTACGCTACGTTTCTTTATTCGCGGTCTCAACTCAAGAAACCTACTTCCATACCATTTTATACTGCAACCTCACGAGTTGCAGGTCTTGGGTTCGAATAAGCTATAAGTAAGCGGCGGGCTCGACTTGTCGAGCTAATTCAGTGTGGGCTGCCGCGCACCGGCCGGCTCGCACGTTAGTTCGATACTCACTCACGCGCCGCGTCGTAAAAGAAGACAACCCTAACGAGTCAGAAGGTATAAGAGCTACGCGATAGAAAGAGAGGCAACTTATAGGTGAATATAATTGCAGGTAATTAACGCTGTACGACCTGAATCGCATTATTGTGTCGTAGCAAGAGTCGCTATTTATTTAAATGATTTTGCGGAGTGAATCTTCTGTACTTTTACTATCATGTATTCTGTGGCGCGGGAAGGGACCGAGCGTCATCGGGGCAGCGGAAAGAGCGCGGGAGGCGCGGTCAAGTCTCATCTTTCGTGCCGCGTATTGTGTGGATGGTGTGGATGACGTATTGGTTGATTTACCAACTACCGCCCATCAAATATAGGTCAAGAATGAGTAGCAACCAAACAATTAATGATAACTGCACAAACATGTTTAATTATGTTAGCTTGATCCATTAATTATGTTTCTAGTCCAAATGTTCTCATAGTTGCTAACTTCTTTTGAATGTTTTATGTGGATGGCTTTAAGAGTAGAGGAAGACCAAAGAAACGATGGATGGACTGTGTGAAAGATGGTGTGGCTAGAAAGGGGCTGACTCTGACTACCGAGATGACGACTGATAGAGAAGTCATCTTCTGCCTAGCTAGCAACTATGTTGGTGTCGGCTTCCAGTCTAACCGGATGCAGCTGAATACCAGTATTTTACATAGAGCGACTGCTTATCTGACCTCCACAACCCATTGACTGGGTAATACGATACCCCTTGGTAAGACAGGTTGTCAAGACTTTCGGGCTTCTGACGACCCGTAACAACTGTCAAAGATCCACGAATGACAGCCGGGACCAACGGCTTAACGTGCTTTCCGAGGCACGGAGGGGTCTTGGTATGTAAAGATGGTCACCCATCCACGGACCAACCGCCCCTCGACTAATAGCGAAGTATGGAAGAAAAAGACATGTTGCGCCGACCCAAACTCAAACTCAAACTCAAAGCATTTATTTCAAATAAACCAATTACAGCCACTTTTGAATTGTCAATGGGTCGGTCAGTCAGAAAGATGAAGCTAGTTGCCCATTCCAAAGCGTAGTAGATCCCTATGGAGAAGAACGGGCAAGAAACTCCACGGACACTCTTTTTAAATCATAATCATCATATCATCTGCTTAGCCTTTTCCCAACTATGTTGGGGTCGGCTTCCAGTCTAACCGGATGCAGCTGAATACCAGTATTTTACATGGAGCGACTGCCTATCTGACCTCCACAACCCAGTTACTGGGTAATACGATACCCCTTGGTAAGACTGGTTGTCAGACTTTCGGGCTTCTGACGACCCGTAACGACTGTCAAAGATCCACGAATGACAGCCGGGACCAACGGCTTAACGTGCTTTCCGAGGCACGGAGGAGTCTCGGTATGTAAAGAATGGTCACCCATCCACTGACCAACCCCGGCAAGCGTAGCTTAACCTGATGGATCGACCCGTGCGGCTGTTATTACTTAGCCACGAGCTCCTCCTTTTTAAATCATAATATTTTTACAAAATATTGGTTACATCGTTCATGTTGAAAATATACATGTGAGAACAATGTAGAAAGATGTGCACGTTTAAAAGCGTCCGTAATAAAAATATAAAAACTAAAACAACTAAATTAAATATTAAAATTAAAAATAAGCCATGGCAGCTAAGAGACGACCAGTGCCAACTGACGGCGCCCGTTCACGAACATGACGCATGGATCAGCACCCATTAGCTCAACCATTTTGAAGGGAACTTAATGATCCAACACACACGCCACCACCAGCGAGACATTTGAGTGAGCATGACATACTCTCAACCGGCAGGGCACACTCAAGTCAGTGAAAGACGTACCCAGTAAAAGGTAGCTTAATAGTAACTACATAGTGCTCACACATGTGCTATGCAATTATATATTAGGTCTTTACCTATGAAATTGCCGTTCTGCAGTACTGGCCATTTCAAATCAAAATAATTTTTGTTTGGCTAAGAATTCTAATTTCAAATTAATTTTATTTTAAAAACATGGTTTTTTTTTTTTTCCAAAAGTAGTCATTTGTTTATTGATTAGTGTTACATTTTCATCGTATTTCAATCTTTTTCGTCATCATGGATACGTTAAAAATTCGAGTAATTATGGAATATGAGTACCGTCGTGGCAGCAACGCGGCACAAGCGGCACGCAACATCAACGACGTTTACGGAGCTAACACTACAAACCAACGCACCACTTGTTATTGGTTTGCTCGCTTCCGTTCTGGAAATTTCGACCTGAAAAATGAACCTCGCGGTCGTCCGAAGACTTTGGTCGACAATGACGAATTAAAGGCGATTGTGGAAGCTGATGATACACAATCTACGGCTGAATTAGCAGCAGCTTTCAACGTTAGCGTCAAAACAATATTGGTCCATTTGCGTCAAATTGGCAAGGTAAAAAAGCTTGACAAATGGGTGCCCCACGAACTCAATGATCGCCAGCGCGAAGTACGCATCGAGACGTGCCTTGCACTGCTCAACAGACACACAAATGAAGGAATTTTGAACCGCATTGTTACCTGCGATGAAAAATGGATTCTGTTTGATAACCGCAAGCGCTCAGCAAGTTGGTTGGATCCTGGTTCAGCACCTAAACAATGCCCTAAACGAAAACTTGCCCCTAGAAAAGTGATGGTCACTGTTTGGTGGTCTAGCGCCGGTGTGATTCATCACAGCTTCTTACCAAACGGGGTGAGCATTACTTCAGATGTGTACTGTGAAGAACTGAACACAATGATGGAGAAGCTGGCACATCTCCAACCAGCATTGGTCAATCGCTCGTCTCCGCTGCTCCTGCACGACAACGCGCGACCTCATACTGCACAGCAGATGGTCTCCAAGTTGCAAGAACTGGGGTTGGAAGCTCTCCGTCATCCGCCCTACTCACCAGACCTTGCGCCTACAGACTACTACTTTTTCCAGAATTTGCATAACTTCTTGGCGGGAAAAAAATTCAATACCCGAGAGGCAGTACAAAATGCCTTTGAAGAATTTGTTGCCTCCCGTCCAGCTGATTTCTTTAAGAAGGGCATCAATAAACTGCCACTGCGTTGGCAAAGATGCATTGATTGCATGGGTGATTACTTCGATTAATACAAATATAAAATGCATGAAAAAAATTCGTTTAAATTTTTTCATACAAAACGGCAATTTCATAGGTAAAGACCTATTAATACCAAGAGATTGAATTTAAACAATGCAAAGAAATGGGATACGGGCAAGCGAATGATGATGATAATGGGTTGCTAACTTTATTTATCGGCATATTCTTCGCATACCAACTGGCTCATTGCATGGAATAACCCTCTTCTCATACAGAGAAGACATGAGCATTGATCACCACGCTTAGTAACTGCTTGTTGGCGATTATTGACAGTTTAGTCCAGGGTTCCCTACGATGTTTTCCTTGAGCTGATATCAACAGTTCTACTGCAGGGCAAAGGCATCTTCTCATGCAGAGAAGAAACGAGCATTGATCACCACGCTTGCTCACTGTTTTTTCCAATTCAGAATGTGTTTTTTTCCAATTCAGAATGTTAAGGCCAGTATAAAAGTCAGTCTAAAAATCTAGCGATTTCATGAAATCATGAGGTTTGAGGTCAATTCAAACTTATGCGAGTTGTATTGCTGATTCTAATGATTATAATTCTGTAAAGCCATATTAGTTACGGCCGCGAATCATATTTTAATCAACATACAACCTGACACTGACCTGCAAATTGCAAAAAACGTAAGAGAATTTGCATTTCGCGGGCTACCTTAGCGCATCCCCCTTAAGTAGTTTCTAAATATTTTTGAAACATCTTTCACGTTTATAAAAAAAGATATAATATTTATAATACTGACAGGTAATTGTAAACTAATGAAAACATGAAAGGATTGTCCAGATTTAGGTAAAGTAAACAGTTTATCAAATACATGACTTGGGTACGTCTTTAATGTCGGATAAAAAATGCAATGTAACCACAACATAGATTGGTACAGAAGGTTAAGGAGAATGAGCTGTGATTGCCCGCCACTCACGCGTCCCGCTCTCCGCGCGACGTAATTAGGATTGTCCTTGAGAAATATGCGACTTTTTGTCGGCGCGTGACGGGGCGCCTAGCCACTTATACACGGCTTGTACACAAAACATTTGTATCAATGGTGTAAGGGCAAGCCTTTACATATTGTGAAAATGTTAATAAAATAAATGTTACTGTTCAAGAAAGGATTTAATAGGAAACTTCACTAAATTAATGTAAAAGAAAATAATAACCTGGCACCTAGTTTGGGTGCCAGGAGATAATACTGAATGCACTTTAAGTTGTATCATAATACAAAAAAAAAAAAAAATGTTAGAAAATGTTCGATGTTGCGAGAGCTCGATACAAAACCGAAGACTGACGTACTTGCGTACGTGACGATACTATATTTTATTAATTAACAATATTTGCAGTATTTTTAACTAGGCCAAAGTACAATGTGCGGTTGCTGACCGTACAAATGGACATTCAACGAATGACTGTTTCCTAAAGTGACTAGGCTAGATTACGAATTTTGATTTAGAACAATAGATGACTTAGTTTTTTTTTCAATAAAAAAAAACAGTTTGTTTATATTACCGCCAATAAAAAACATCAAAAACAGACATAATATTTACCTTTATTCTTCCAAAGTTTTGAAATGTTTTTTTTTTTAGGTTTTTTGCATTTCGTAAGTCCGTGTCAAGTTGTATCTTGATCAAAATATGGTTCGCGGCAATAACAATTATGTATTTGTCGGATCCGGTCAATAGTACGGACGCGTAACGAATCGCAGGCGCGCCATTGGCGACATCACGTGAGGTGCCCACGCCTACAGCGCGCTTCTACAGAGTCGTGATGTTCTAACCTCATGGCGAGCAGAACAGTCTAGTGTCGGATCGCATCGGAGCAACATCGGGGTTACTACGCCACGGAACTGTATTCGATTCGTTGTGCTTAGTGATTGTGTTAGATTGTGATTTTAAACACCGTGTATCGCACCCAGTGTGTTTTCATTGCACGAAACCCATCTTCTGCCCACGTGTCTGTCTAAATCTAACTGAGTAAATCCTGACGTCCCGACATCTCTCTCAGTTAGATTTCGTGCAGATTCATCGAACGAACGAAATCTAACGACTCTGCACGAAATCTAACTTAGAGTGATTTATTGATGATTTTTATGTTTAAAATTATGTAAATACATATGTTTCATTGTCGCGTATCATATTTTGATCAAGATACAACCTGACACGGACCTGAAAATTGCATAAAACGCAAGAATATTTGAATTTCGCGGGCTACCACAGCGCATAATATCCTCCTTAAGGCTTACCAAAATAAATTGGTGGCTTTTTCGTAACCATTTATTTCACTATTACAGCATGTAGGTATGGATTATTGACTATTTTATTATTAACTTTTGAAGTAAGAAAGAAAACTTGTTTATTCTGTACAAATAAAACGCATATTAGAAAAAATAAAAAAATACAAAGTACACTCAAAAGCAATGTGAGCAAAAGCCTCATATTCAAGTTTGCTTGATATGAGACCAAAGACAATTTTTGTCCGCGGCTTCACCTGCGTGGATGTCGGAAAATATCCCACGGGAACGTACTTCGCGAAACCTTCCTTGTTCCTTATCTACATTATTAAGGGAACCTCTGTGCACTTAACATTTTATTAGAAGATTAAACTAACTGACATGGTTTGGTGAAACTCTGTGAGCGTCTTGCGTTACTATTTTCATGTGTTCAGGGGCATAATGTCCAATTTTCAAAATGTCAAGCGGTGTCAAAATGTCCAAATCCCAAAATGTCCAACTGTCAAAATGTCCAAATCTCAAAATGTCCAATTCCCAAATTGTCCAAGTTCCAAAATGTCCAATCTTTGAGAATGTGGTAAATGTGTTCAATAACTCTTCAAAGCGCTTTTTTAAGGTATAAGAATGACAAACAATAAATTCAAACTACTGAAAGAACTTCGGAGAGGTAAATAAGCTATGTTGTCATATATCTATAACATATATTTACCTTTACGAAGTTCTTTCAGTATTTTGTACTTATTGTTTGTCATTCATAACATAACATTGATAAGTCTCAAAAAAGCGCTTTGATGAGTTATTGAACACATTTACCACATTCTCAATGATTGGACATTTTGGGAGTTGGACATTTTGGGAATTTGACATTTTGACAATTGGAGATTTTGAGATTTGGACATTATGACAGTTGGACATTTTGGGATTTGGACATTTTGACAATTGGACATTTTGACAGTTGGGCATCTTGGGATTTGGATATTTTGACACCGCTGGACATTTTGAGAATTGGACATTTTGCCCCTGAACGTTTTCATGGTGATTTCATTGCATTAAAGAAGTGAACCTTTTGTATTCTTTTCTAGCATAAATTTTTAACATTCAACGCTTGATCTTTATCGATGTTAACGACTATCATAAACTGATACTATAAAACTACATTATGTAATGTATCTGTAATGCAACGGAAAGATTATGTTTTATGATTTTCTTACCTGTCGCTACAGTTTCCTGAAGAGCGGTGTCCGCCACATAACGGCCGCAGTGACAGTGACGGCTGTCAAGAAAATGATGGCAGCGGCAAAGATCATTCTATACACTCCTAGTGTCATTAACAGAGGTCGGAATAGATACAGTATAAGTACCTAAACTTCGAGGAAAGAAGTAACAAGAGTGGATAATACCTCCTATAAAATCCCGGAATCAAACAAAACGATTAAATCTCTGGATTTAAGAAATTGCGAATTATTTATTACTAATTGCGCCCCGCAGTTTCACCCGCGTAGACCGGGATAAAAAGTAGCCTAATATGTGTTAATCCAGGGTATAAGCTATCTACATACCAAATTTCATCCAAATCGGTCCAGCCGTTTGAGCGTGAAGATGTAACAAACGTACAAACACACACACTCACAAACTTTCGCCGTTATTAGTGTGATAAATATTTAATTTGTTCTTAATGCAATAAATAATTCGCAATTTCTTAAATCCCGAGATTTAATCGTGATGTTTATGATTTCAGAGCTTTAAAGGAGGTATTATCCACTCTTGTTACTTCTTTCCTCGAAATTAAAGAAAGAAAGAAAAACCAGAGAAGAATAGAGAGAGAAGGTATTTATACTCTACTTATTCCGAGCTCTGGTCATCAATCATCATCTGCCTAGCCTTTTCCCTACTATGTTGGCATCAGCTTCCAGTCTAACCGGATGCAGCTGAATACCAGTATTTTACATGGAGCGACTGCCTATCTGACCTGCGCAACCCAGTACCCAGTAACTGGGTTGCGAAGGTCAGATAGGCAGTCGCTCCATGTTAAGCATCAGGTTAAGCTACTGGTAACTGGTAACGATACCCCTTGGTAGGACTGGTTGTAAAACTTTCCGTAACGACTGTCAAAGATCCACGAATGACAGCCGGGACCAACGGCTTAACGTGCTTTCCGAGGCACGGAGGGGTCTCGATATGTAAAGATGGTCACAGATCCAATGACCAACCCCGGCAAGCATAGCTTAACCTGATGGATCGACCCGTGCCGCTGTTATTACTTAGCTACGCCGACATTCATATTATCTATCTTATGTTACGAGCTGGGGTTCGGGATAAAAAAAATTATGCCAGTTTACACCAAAAACACACTATATTTAAATAATCACAAGTACAGTAATCAGAAACTTTAAGCAGAATCACTAGTAGCTCACTTTACTAATTCGAGAACAATCTAGTACATACAGGAATGATCTAGAATGCTGCAAAACGACACTTAACCATCTAGAAAGTTCTGAAGGGTTTAGAAGGTTCTAGAAAACTCTGTTACGAATCGACGTTTCGTGTAGTTCTGTTACTCGATAACAGATGGCGTTAGCGTCTACGTAACACTAATTTATGGATACTATTTTGCCCCGCGGTTTCCACATTCGTCTCTTTCGACTCGATCGAACTATGTCAGCTATAATAGTATTATAGTATTGTTAAAATCTCGCTGCAGACTCGGTCATAAATCATTCGAGTGTTTCGCTCTCTTTCCCACTCACGGGCCTTATGGGCAGGCCACGCCCACACGTAGTCCTGTGCATTACTGCAGTCGATGAGTGATATCGATAGTTTTATATATTTATAAATGGGTGATAGAAATAAATACACATTTTTTTTTATTTTATTACCAAATTTACTACAAAGCATATTAAATATATAAACAAAAGAACGTATATATAAAACTAAAAATAGAAAATTAAAATTCTTCGTCTGAGTCATCGTCATCATCATCCACATGAATGATGAACTCTTCGCATAAATGTGCTTTTCTCAAGTCTTCATCTTGCAGCATTTCTGCATGTTCCACACATTTTTGCCAATTTTCAATGTTGACATTGGAAATGGCTTCATCGACTAACTTCTCGACATCAGCTATCTTGAAGGTTTTGTTTTTCGTTGCAACTTCATTTTTTACTTGAGCCCACACCAACTCGATGGGATTGTACTGACAGTGGTAAGGCGGCAAGCGGATAACTTCATGACCATGCTCCAAAGCCATTTGATGTTTACGTGATAACCTTAATGATTCTGTTATCGATAATGGCCTTGAGCGCGCGCAACTAGCGCACATCCCTACTCCGATTATGATTTATGACCGAGTCTGCAGCGAGATTTTAACAATACTATAGTGAAAAATAATGCTGAACAAAAAGCCAGCTTAACAAATATCACTTTAATCCAAGGTTGTGACCTAGGTCGATGTCGGCTAGCAAGTGGCTCCCAACCTTTCATTGATCAGGGACCTCTTTGATTTCTTTGTTGTTAGCAGAGGGACTATGATATTAAAATGGACTAGCTTCTGCTCGCGACTTCATTCTCGTCTTTTTTGTTTTAACATTATGAAGGGTTCCGAAGTTGAAAATAATTTATCCCATTTAAACAAACTTAACATTGTTGTTGAAAAACATGTTCTCCCATACATTGATATTCCTACGTCACGGTCCATTCTCCAACTGTAAATTTAAGATATGCTTATCTCGAAAAAAACTTTTTTTCATGTGTTAAAATTACAAATTTACAATTTTCGGACTTTTTCCTTTACTGTAATGTGAGATCTTGTTTCTTGCCAAATTTCATGATTCTAAGTTTACGGGAAGTACTCTATAGGCTTTGATTTACTTGCGAGTATCAAAATATGTCACATAAATGGTCACTTTCGCCTTTATAATATTAGTGTGATTATTGTGATTAAATTCAGATTGCATACCTAAATAAGCTACCTATGTGATTTTCAGCCTTGCGTCTTTTATAAAAGTTCAGTAATTCTCCGAATAAGAATTTAAAACGAAACATCATCTGCCTAGCCTTTTCCCAACTATGTTGGGGTCGGTTTCCAGTCTAACCGAATGCAGCTGAATACCAGTATTTTACATGGAGCGACTGCCTATCTGACTCAATTTAAAACGAATAAAAGTTAGATTTTTTTAAACTTTTGCGGAACATAATTTTGTTCTTGCTGACACTGGTTTGGGTTTGGGAACCAGTGGGCTAGACCAATTGAACACTATACAGTATACAACCTTCAAGCACGCTAGGTTAGCCCATTTTAACCGTCTGGAGTCATCAATGTCGAAAATTAGACTAAGAAATTATTTATAAGACTTTTTCCCTGTTACCATATAAAATGCCTTGAAAATCGAAGCAGAGTTGCAAGTCTACCGGAGTCTTGGGGGAGCTTCACACATTTATGTTCGGGTAGTCACATTCGATTCGTCAGTATTTGTTGAACAAGAAAGCCAAAAGCTGTAGCTTTTGCCCGCGGCTTCACTCGCGTTAATTTTGAATTTGACAGTCAATTCGGCTTGTAATAATATTGTAATTCAATCATGATTAAAAAAACACGTGGCGCCATCTATTATTATAAGAACGCTATTGTTGTTTTCCTCGGGAACAGTACTTTTTTTTCGGGATGAATTGTACCCTATGGCCATTTCTGTACACCTGACAACGTATATGCAAAATTTCAGGATGATCGGTTCAGTGGTTTAGGCGTGAAAATGTAACAAACAAACTTACTTTCACATTTATAATATTAGTCAGGATTAATAATGCGTCTAATTTGGAACAGCGCTCCTTGATGGGCGAGCTCTATTACTGGCTGGACGTACAACGCGTTGCGTGAGCTCAGCACAGAACACGCAGGCTAACCACTCAAGGTCATTGGCTTATAGGTTTTTACGTTAAGGAGGATGCGCTGTGGTAGCCCGCGAAATACAAATTTTCTTGCGTTTTATGCAATTTGCAGATCCGTGTCAGGTTGTATCTTGATCAAAATATGATCAATCAATCTGCCTAGGATTTTCCCAGCTATGGGTTGGCTTCCAATCTAACAGCATGCAGCTGAATACCAGTATTTTACATGGAGCGACTGCCTATCTGACCTCCACAACCCAGCTACTGGGTAATACGATACCCCTTGGTAAGGCTGGTTGTCAGACTTCCGGGCTTCTAACGACCCGTATCGATTGTCAAAGATCCACGAATGACAGCCGGGACCAACGGCTTAACGTGCTTTCCGAGGCACGGAGGAGTCTCGGTATGTAAAGATGGTCACTCATCCACTGACCAACACCGGCAAGCATAGCTTAATCTGATGGATCGCCCCGTGCGGCTGTAATTGCTTAGCCACGAGCTCCTCTTGACCTTTGATCAAAATATGATACACGGCAATATATATAACATAATATGTATTTACATAATTTTAACCATAAAATCATCAATACATCTCTCCAAGTTAGATTTCGTTCCTTCGACGAATCTGCACGAAATCTGACTTAGAGAGATGTATGATGATTTTCATGGTTAAAATTATATAAATACATATGTTTTTTTGCCGCGTATCATATTTTGATCAAGATACAACCTGACACGGACCTGCGAATTGCAAAAAACCTAAAAAAAATGAATTTCGCGGTCTACCACAGCGCATACGTAATACAGCGCAAGACTCTGGTCTTGCGCTGTATTACGTATTTATTAGTAGATAAGGAACGAGATCAGGATATTCACCAGCTCATTTGTCTTTATATCTAAAATAATATTCATACGTGATCCATCATTTGTTGGGCAGGCGTGTGATATTATACCTTATCTGATGTTCTTTATCTTACTTGTAAGTAACCTAGTTTGAAATGATGCGTCAGGTTAGAGAATTTAACGTTTATTTTTAACCGACTTTTCAATAAAAAAAAAAAGAGGAGGTTATCAATTCGTCGCGTATAAGTTTATAAGTATATATATTTTTTATGTATGTATATCGTATTCTCCATCAATTGTGGACCGACGATTTTGATTTTTTTTAATTTTTTATTTGATAGGGTGTGCTCTCGTGGTGGTCCCATTGACACCAAGTCAGAATCTGATGAGGGGATCCCATGGAAATTGAGGGAAACCCTCAAATTTTATAGGCACACCTATAGAGATTTGGGTATTTTTTATACTAACTTGTGCATTTGCTCTCGAAAAGCGCCATTTGGTGAAGTGGAACTGATGATGAAGACCGCATATGGCCATCGGAACTACTCATTAATAAGTATTTCATTCACGGGTTGCGATTTGATTACCAATTTATGCTCATCCGTCACAATGCATATGGTGAAGTGGTTCTCCAGTTCTCCTGGTTAATACTAGGAGCACTCCTCAACAATTAATGTCCCGGCATCGGGAAAAGCAATATTTTGTAAAAAGATAATGAGCAGTTGTCATAATGCTATTTTAACTTAGATAAATTACAAACTGACCCACTAAAAAGTGAAAAAAAAAACTTGTCATTCGTGCATCTTTGGCAGTCGTTACGGGTCGTCAGAAGTCTGACAACTAGTCTTACCAAGGGGTATCCAGTAACTGGTTTGTGGAGGTCGGATAGGCAGTCGCTCCATGTAAAACACTGGTATTTAACTGTATCCGGTTAGAATGGAAGCCGACCCCAACCTAGTTGGGAAAAGGCTAGGTTGCTGATGACTTGAATAATTGAAATAGACTTGGACCCCTGTTACATCGTGTAGTCGAGATTGAGCTCGTGATTGCCTCGTTGGTCGCTTGCGCTATTGCTGAGCATGAGGTCCTGGGTTCGATTCCCGGGTCGAGCAAAGTGTTATTGGGTGTTTCCAGCAGGAATTTCTCAGTAGCAGTCTGGATTTGTGCTCGGTTGATGACAATAGGCGCGCCCCCTATTACATGGGAGTTAACATAACTGGCGAAATGAGGGTGTACTTACTATTAGGTAGGTACACCTCTGCCCAACTCTTCGGGGATTATAGGCGTGATGTTATGTGCCTTTCAAATGTACTGTACTTGTAAAAACAAATTATAATTTACCATTAATCTTCGGGGTATCGAAAACTATAAAATAATCTGCCTAGCCTTTTCCTAACTATGTTGGGGTCGGCTTCCAGTCTAACCGGATGCAGCTGAATACCAGTATTTTACATGGAGCGACTGCCTATCTGACCTCTATAACCCAGTTACTGGATAATAAGATACCCCTTGGTAAGACTGGTTGTCAGACTTTCGGGCTTCTGACGACCCATAACGACTTTCAAAGATCCATGAATGACAGTCGGGAGCAACGGCTTAATGTGCTTTCCGAGGCACGGAGGTGTCTCGGTATGTAAAATCATCATCATAATAATAATCATTTTTTTTATCAGGCAACTAGGCCCATAGATAAAATATCATAGAATAAATATATAATAAAATTATCTTAAAAACAATAATATAATTATACACGTAACGTCGGTGTCGTGTTTCGCTGCGTGTCGCGTAACCGTCCTCGGAAACGTCGAAATATGACACTTTTCGGCCAAAAGTCCAAACTCAACCGCAAACTCAAACTCAAAGCATTTATTTCAAATAAACCAATTACAGGCACTTTTGAATTGTCAATGGGTCGGTCAGTCAGAAAGATGAAGCTAGTTGCCCATTCCAAAGCGTAGTAGATCCCTATGGAGAAGAACGGGCAAGAAACTCCACGGACACTCTTTTAAATCATAATATTTTTACAAAATATTGGTTACATCGTTCAAGTTGAAAATATACATGTGAGAACAATGTAGAAAGACGTGCACGTTAAAAAGCGTCCGTAATAAAAAGATAATAACTAAAACAACTAAATTAAATATTAAAATTAAAAATAAGCCATGGCAGCTAAGAGACGACCAGTCCCAACTGACGGCGCCCGTTCACGAACATGACGCATGGATCAGCACCATTTAGCTCAACCATTTTGAAGGGAACTTAATGATCCAACACACACGCCACCATCAGCGAGACATTTGAGTGAGCATGACATACTCTCAACCGCCAGGGCCTCTTTTAAGAAGGTCTGTAGATGGTGGGTTCAAACTCTTACCACGAACCAACCCCAGCAAGCGTAGCTTAACCTGATGGATCGACCCGACTTAGCCACGAGCTCCTCCATCGAAAACTATAAAAGCTTTTAAAATTCCCTACGAATCTTTGAATGTCAGTATTTATAAATGTTGTGTCAATATCAACATTATCCAATGACTAAGGTAGTAACTGATAAGGTTAAACCAATCATCCGTTCTTATCACCGTTATCGACAACAATCAATTGACACCGCTTGTCATACTATCAGTGTACCTACTACTACTACTATACTTCATTTGCAATAAGATTAGTCATTTAAACAAACCTTTTTTACAGTCCGTTCAACCGATTTTGACTTCTATTGCGTTAGTGGCATGATAAATGGCAGCAGCAGTACACAATTGGTATTGTAACCACTTTTATGCCTTTAATGCCATCCTTAAGCCTACGGAATAGAAGTCAAAATCGGTTGAACGGACTGTAAAAAAGGTTTGTTTAAATGTCTAATCATAGACATCCGAAATTAAAGTTATTTTTCACTTTGTAGTGTTTTTTTTTTTGGTAGGTAGTCGTTTGTTTTTTTTGTAAAAAATGTTTTTCATTTTTCGCTTATGTTATGGTACCTACATATACCACTAAACATCAGTGACAAGAAGTATTATACTTATCATCATCAAGATTCACAAAGTGGATTAAATACGTATTATCGAAGCTAATTCAAAAACTACACAAACTAAAGTTAATACAATTTACATGGATCCAACGCGCAAGCTTCCTCTACCAAATGTAAGAAGAATTTTCGAAATCGGTCCTCAATTTGTCGAGAATACTTATCGATGAACAAGAGGAGCTCGTGTGTAAGTTATTCAACCGCACGGGTCGATCCATCAGGTTAAGCTACGCTTGCTGGGGTTGTATCTTTACATACCGAGACTCCTCCGTGCCTCGGAAAGCACGTTAAGCCGTTGCTCCCGGCTGTCATTCGTGGATCTTTCGACAGTCGTTACGGGTCTTCTGTAGCCCGAAAGTCTGACAACCAGTCTTACCAAGGGGTATCGTATTACTGGGTTGTGGAGGTCAGATAGGCGGTCGCTCCATGTAAAATACTGGTATTCAGCTGCATCTGATTAGACTGGAAGCCGACCCGAACATAGTTGGGAAAAGGCTAGACAGATTGATTGACTTATCGATGAACATAAATAAAAAAAAACACAGACGAACATACATATAATTGCCTCCATTTTGAAGTAGGTTAAAATAATATTCTAAAATTGTTATAAACCTAAGTATTGCTAAATCTTTTTCCTCTGGGGAAATTAATGACAAAAATGTTAAGTATCCCTAACTTCTTCCTCGTTTTGTGGTTATAATAATAATAAAAAACTTGCCAAGTGCGTGTCGAGCACAATGAAGGGTTCCGCAGTTAAAAAGAACTTATCCCAAAAACAAACTTAACATTTTAGTTGAAAAACTTGTTCTCCCATACATTGATATACGTCACGGACATACCTCCAACTGCAAATTTAAGTTTGTATTGTAATGGATGGTATGGATCAGAATGTTGGGCCACAAAAGGGATGAATGAAAAGCAATTGGATGCAGCTGAGATGAGAATGCTAAGAGGGATGTGTGGTGTAACACGAATGGATAGAATAAGAGATGAGTACATAAGAGGAAGTCTGAAAGTGGCACCGGTGACTGAAAAGTTGTGCGGAAATCGGTTGTCATGGTGGGCATGTGCTGCGGAGGAGTGAGGAAGATGTCGTGAGGAAAGTTTTGAGTATGAATGTCGATGGCTATAAGAGTAGGGGAAGACCAAAGAAACGATGGATGGATTGTGAGAAAGTGACATGGCTAGAAAGGGGGTGACTACCGAGATGACGACTAATAGAGAAGTATGGAAAAAAGGGACATGTTGCGCCGACCCCAAATAGATTGGGATAAGGGCAGGAGAATGATGATGTTTGGTCTAGGAAACACGTCGATTTAAGGTTGATCCGCTGTGGTACCTCGCGGAATTAAATTTTCTTGCGTGTTTTGTATTGTAGGCGCGGGCTTGCGGACGACGAGTAATGGGTAGATCGCGGTCCGGTAAGGACCAGGCCCGGGTCGACGGCGCGTTGTGTTCCACGCGCGCCTCAAAGAGATGTCAGCAGTGACGGGGTCAATTGGGCCGATGCCGCCGGGGTCGCGGGTAGTTCGAAAGAGATACCGTGGCCCTGGCACGGGCAACTGAAGGAACACGGGTGGGTTTTAGTCAGTAAAAGTCTGACACGCCCTCCCGCACCGCCCAGAGCGGGAGAAGTCATTTGATGATTTCCTATCCACATTAAAATAAAAAAGGCTGGAGTATGATGATGGTCACCATCCACGAACTGACCGCGGCAAGCTTAGCTTACCTAACTTTCGATAGGCTGTAATTAACTTATTACTTAGCTACGAGACTATACGACAAGGGACACGGGATTTATAGGACTCAAACATAACTGGCGAAATATGTGTGAACCATACTATATCTGCCTAACCCTTTGAGGTATTAAGGCGTGATGATGTTATGTTTGTATGATTGCTAGTTCGTTTCTCGCTTCCTGCAATAGAATAACTGAAGCGGTCTATTTTTATTGCCCGTGGAATTATCTGACTGCTTGAGATAAATGTCACGCACTGTCCGTGTCGTAAAGTGCGGTTATAGTTTAAGAGCTACACTACTTTATTAAAACATCTATGTACGACATAAGAAAGAAAGAAAGAAAAATATTTTATTTGGGACACGCTCAGGAAATACAAACAGTAAAAAAGGAGCATATAAAACTAGCAAAATTAAAATTAAATACTGCGATGTTTAAAAAATAAATATCGCAACGCTGATATTTTGATAGTAAACGTGTGTTGCCACGGACACACATAAGGAAAGGACATCTATAAATCCCTAGGGGAATAAAATAATAATATTAAATACAAACAATAGAATACCTATATTTTAGAAGAATAAAGAAAACTAAAACCGTAATTGTGTGTCGTGTGTTTTATGACAATAAATATATATATATATTTTTTTTTAAATTAAGTACAATGATCGACTCGCGGCCGACGCTCCAACCTCGCTTGCATAACATAACATAATTCCACGTCTGTATTCCCCAAAGGGTTCGGCAGAGGTGTACCTATAATAGTACACTCACATACCGCCAGCTATGTTTAAGTCCCATGTAAAGAGGAGCTCGTGGCTAAGTAATATCAGCCGCACGGGTCGATCTATCAGGTTAAGCTACGCTTGCCGGGGCTGGTCAGTGGATGGGTGACCATCTTTACATATCGAGACTCCTCCGTGCCTCGGAAAGCACGTTAAGCCGTTGGTCCCGGCTGTCATTTGTGGATCTTTGACAGTCGTTACGGGTCGTCTGAAGCCCGAAAGTCTGACAACCAGTCTTACCAAGGGGTAACCCAGTTAATGGGTTGTGGAGGTCAGATAGGCAGTCGCTCCATGTAAAATTCTGGTATTCAGCTGCATCCGGTTAGACTGCAAGCCGACCCCAACATAGTAGGGAAAAGGCTAGGCAGATTGAGATTGATTGTAATAGGGGGCGAGTTTATTGCCACCAACCTGGTACACATTCAAACTCCGGGCTGCTACTGAGGAATTCCAGATGGAAAAACCCTTTCACACTTTGCCCGGCCCAGAAACAGTAGCACTTGCGAACCCTAGCCCAACAAGGCAGTCAAAAAATATTTACATATACATAGTATAAAACAAAGTCACTTTTTGTGTGTCTGTGTGACTGCTTACATCATCATTATTCTCCTGCCCTTATCCCAATCTATTTGGGGTCGGCGCAACATGTCCTTTTTTTCCATACTTCTCTATTAGTCGTCATCTCGTAGTCACCCCCTTTCTTGCCATGTCATCTGTCACAGAGTCCATCCATCATTTCTTTAGTCTTCCCCTATTCTTATAACCATCGATATTCATACTCAAAACTATCTTCACGACATTTTCCTCACTCCTCCGCATCACATACCCATACCATGACAACCGATTTCCGCACAACTTTTCAGTCACCGGTGCCACTTTCAGACTTTCTCTTACGTACTCATTTCATATTCAATCCATTCGTGTAACACCACACATCCCTCTTAGCATTCTCATCTCAGCTGCATGCGATTGCTTTTCATTCATCCCTTTTGTGACCCAACATTCTGATCCATACAAGACAGCAGGTCTAACCATTGTTTTATGTATGGGTGACCGCTTACATATATATAACACATAATCAGCTTATAACGTTCCCACTGCTAGGACCCAGGCCTCCTCTCGGTGACAGGGAGTGGTCTATAATCCACCACACGGGCCCACGCGGGTTGGTAGATGTCACATGTCTTCGAATTTTCGGTTCTAGGAAATGCCGGTTTCCTCACGATGTTTTTCTTCACTGTTTTGAGAGCAGTGATGATGAAATAATTTACACAAAGTAGAACGCTTAGTTCTTCTAAACCACGCAATAGATTTTGATGCGGTTTTCACCATCATTTAAAGAATTTATTCCGGGCGTTTAATACATTAATATTTATATTAGATAGCACTGAAATCTCGATGTTTTTTCATGTCGCCACATTAGTATATTGCACCCGTGCAAAGCAAGGGTGTGTCGCTATAGTATTATAGTATAGAATTATCGTGAAAATTCGAGGCCACGCCGTAGAAGGACATATAGTGACCTTTTTGGTGATGTTCTTCAGAAAGGCTAGATGCGTACTCACAATCGGCGATAGCATGAGTGTATGACTATGATGTATGAACGTAAACGAAGCAAAAGGAGTACGCAAGGATCGTAGCAGGTGGCGTTTTGTAGTTTCTGTCTAGCCCCATGGGTAGAAGGCGTGATTATTTATTCAAGACTGAGAGTATTCTGCCAGTTACGGAACTGTTTTAAGTACCTAGATATATTATTTATATAAAACTGTTTCATTTCTGTTGATACGGCTTCGTTTCGTATCAAAATTCCGTAAACATAACATCATGTCCGTTAAGTGTTATCAACTTATCAAATAGTTATCCTCAATTTGTCATACTATTAATAATCGGGTCAAAGAATACTTCGCAACTTTAAACATGTTGCTGGCAACATGCTTATGTTTCGTATTCACAAAGTGTAGCATTGTCATCACTTTCCATCTGCCAAGGTATGACGTACAGAGACTGACTTTGAAGGTGGTTCGTCCATGAATTTATTGGGAATTTTTTGGTGTACAGATGGGACTATATCGGTTCGTCAAAAGTAATGAGCTCAACGCACTTTCCTGATTTCTTTATTGAACCATCAGAGAGTCTCCCATCCAGGCACAAGTTATCGTGGACTATTTTGAAAACCTTAAATAGACTTCATACCCAAATAGGCCGCAGCAAGGAACATCTGGCAACCCGCACTGGGCCCGCGTGGTGGATTATGGCTATGGCCCATATTCTCTCACAGAGAGGAGGCCTATGTCCCAGCAGTGGGTACATTATAGGCTGATTATGCTATGCTATGTATAAAAGTACATTTAGTTAAATATATGGTTTTTAGTACCACTACAGTTCGGGTAAGATATAAATTTGCTCCCGTTTACGTTATTCTTCCTTATTTTATGCCAATCATATCCAGGTATGGCATTACAGGGCAACTAATATAGGTCTTTTTAGGGTTCCGTAGCCAAATGGCAAAAAACGGAACCCTTATGGATTCGTCATGTCTGTCTGTCCGTCCGTCCGTATGTCAGAGCCACTTTATTCCGAAACTATAAGAACTATACTGTTGAAACTCGAAAATCTTTTTTCATCAAACCCATACGTGTGGGGTATCTATGGATAGGTCTTCAAAAATGATATTGAGGTTTCTAATTTTTTTTTTTTCTTAACTGAATAGTTTGCGGGAGAAACACTTCCAAAGTGGTAAAATGTGTACCTTCATGGGCGAGTCTGACTCGCACTTGGCCGCTTTTTTTTTCAATTCATTGGTCGAAAACTTTTGAATAACCGAACTATTTTCACGAACACAATTATCTCAAGATGACATTATTTTTAACCTTCCCTATCTCCTAGACTACATAATTATAGTTCGAGCAAGTGTCATAAACAGCAGGTGATATATTACTTGCTAATTAAGTCACCTTGAAATCCTTCAGTTTTGTTTAGTCACTGCGTCAGTACACAGCTATGGAAGATTTTCTATAGTGTTTAAGAAAATTATAGTGTAATGTGTGAAAAATGATAGCGCAGTCATAGTTTATTTAGAAAATTTTCTACACTGTGTGAAAGTGATAAAAAGTGTTAAATTTCAAGACTGCTCTGAGTGTTCTTGGAATATTATCTAGAGTCTGTATAACCTGGAAATATACGAAGCAATAAGTTAAAAAGAATTTGGGTCAATTTACTCAATCCAAGACCACTTTGATATCATCATCTTTTTGGTCTTAAAGATACGACTCGGCAAGCGACCAAGAAAATAAAACCAAGAAGGACTTACTCACTAAACAAGGAACCAGGAACCAACCAGCATTTCTAAGGAATCAGGAAGGGGAACCAAGAAATGTCAACTAAAATCTTCAACCGCTTAGCCCAAATGGGTTTAGGCCTAACCTTAGTAGGCGGAGTAGCAAATAACGCTTTATACAACGTCGACGGAGGCCAAAGAGCCGTCATATTCGATAGATTCACAGGCATAAAGAAGCAAGTAGTCGGAGAAGGGACACATTTCATCATACCATGGGTTCAGAAACCAATAGTATTCGATATCAAATCAAATCCTCGAAATGTGTCCACGGTAACTGGCAGCAAGGATTTGCAAAGAGTTGAGGTTACACTAAGGATTTTATTCAGACCTTTAGCAGATGAATTGCCTAAGATCTACACAACTTTGGGTGAGGATTATGACCAAAGAGTTTTGCCATCAATTACTGGAGCAGTTTTAAAAGCTATCGTAGCTCAATTTGATGCTAGCGAATTAATTACACAACGAGAAATGGTTTCATTTAAAGTCAATGAGAGTCTTACTGAACGCGCTCGGCAATTCGGAATTATACTTGATGATATAGCAATAGTCCATATCACTTTCGGGAGAGAATTCCTCCAAGCCGTAGAATTAAAACAAATAGCTCAATTAGAAGCTGAAAAAGCAAGATTCATGGTTGAAAAAGCGGAGCAAAAGAAAAAAGCAGCAGTGATTTCAGCTGAAGGCGACACTCAGCAAGCTGTTCTATTGGCTAAGGCTTTCGGGAATGCGGGAGAAGGGCTAGTCGAGTTAAGGCGTATTGAGGCAGCGGAAGATATAGCGTACCAGCTCTCGAAATCGAAGAATGTTACGTATCTGCCTGATGAAGGTGGATTGGTTAATGTTAAGAATTAGAAGAGGTAATTAATGTTTCTCTCTCTCTCTCTTTTATCATTCACTAGCTTTTTTTTTTCTTTTTTTTTTTGTGGATGGGAAACCATCAAATGACTTCTCCCGCTCCGGGCAGAGCGGGAGGGCGTGTCAGACTTTTACTGACTAAAACCCACCCGTGTTCCTTCAGTTGCCCGTGCCAGGGCCACGGTATCTCTTTCGAACTACCCGCGACCCCGGCGGCTTCGGCCCTATTGGACCCCGTCACTGCTGACATCTCTTTGAGGCGCGCGTGGAACACAACGCGCCGTCGACCTCATTCACTAGCCTCTGCCCGCGACTTCGTCCGTGTGAAGGTTCTTGTTCCCCCGACCTACACCGTCGCATCGCATCGCCTGCCCGAGTTATTACTTCGTTTTCGCTTAATGTTCTTTCTGACTTTTTTTCTTTTTTCTCGGCTCCTGAAGGTCCTAGCGTGATCTTAAATAACTTATAGTCTTCGTCAAGAACTGGGCTATCAAATGCAAAAAGAATTTTTCAAATCCGACTGTTAGTTCCAGAGATTAGCGCGTTGAAACATACAACCAAACTCCTCAGCTTTTTTAATTAGTATAGATTTGATTACCATTAAAATAGTTATATTGAGCCAACCTTAAAAGATAGACATATAGCACATCTTACTCGCTCCGCTACACAGCTTAGCATCAGTGGAAACGGTCACATAGTTTCGTAGCTTAGCTTTCACATCCTGGCAGCATAGCTGCATAGCACATCTCTGGTGGAGAAGCAGCCTAAGTCCCCTGTAAGAAGGGCTTACCGGTAACATTAAACATAAACTCACATCTTCTTCCCATAGAGGTAGAAAACCACGGAACGCACGCTTATAATACTCCTTTTGCTTCGCTTACATTCAAACATCATTATTTCAGCCGAAAGACCCAAGCACCGCCACTTCGACCGGTTCTATGCTTCCCGCATCCATTCTTCCTTCTTCATACATAGTCCCCGGGACTTATAATGTAACTAGCTGCTCCCCTTGGTTTATGAGATACACTAAAACGTGTATTATTTAATCGGTGAGAAAAATATTCACGGTAATACTACATTTTTTCGAGATATAAAGTAGCCTATGTGTTAATCCAGGGTATCAGCTAGTTTCATACTAAATTTCATCAAAATTGGTCGAGCCGTTTGAGTTTGAAAGAGTAGTAAATGTATTTGAATTCCTTGCTCATCCCACGGGAACACTACATTTTTGCCGTATGAAAAGTAGCCTATGTGTTAATCCAGGGTATAAGCTATCCACGTACTTACGTACTTACACGTACCAAATCTGTCCAGGTAAATGTATTTGAATTCCTTGCTCATCCCACGGGAACACTACATTTTTGCCGTATGAAAAGTAGCCTATGTGTTAATCCAGGGTATAAGCTATCCACGTACTTACGTACTTACACGTACCAAATCTGTCCAGCCGTTTGAGCGTAAAAAAGTACATTCACAATCTTTCGCCTTTATAATATTACTGTAATACTTTATTGACGAATTTATGGGTGTGAAGATAACACCTGCCAACTTTCGAGGTAAACAAATCTAATGATGATAAATTGATTATTATCTTTTATGTATAAGTCTATCTTTAGCAAATAGCTTCAAAAAATTATAGGTACGCCAATTTGGCGGTCAAGGTAGCATTTAAAACATTTGATGTCTTATTAATCTTAATTATTTACGTTATTAAAGATTACTTATCATTTGATATGAAGATTATTGAAAATATATTGTACGTACAGTTATGAAAAAAAAAAATATATTAAGGAGGATGCGCTGTGGTAGCCCGCGAAATTATTATTATTTTTTTTTTTTGGTTTTATGCAATTTGCAGGTCCGTGTCAGATTCGTCGAACGAACGAAATCTAACTTAGAGAGATGTATTGATGATTTTTATGGTTAAAATTATTGAAATGCATATGTTTTATTCCCGCGTATCATATTTTGATCAAGATTACAACCTGTCACGGACTTGCAAATTGCATAAAACGCAAGAAAATTTGAATTTCGCGGGCTACCACAGCGCATCTTATTTATCTTATATTACTTTTGACTGGACTGCTAAATTAGATAGCAATGATAACTATGGGATGTAATTACTACGGATGCGTCGATACTCATCTTGGCCGATACGATACCGATATTTATGAACTCGTATCGGCGATACCGATACCGATACGGATGGTTAAATAAAAGTACTGACTAAGAAAAAAAAAAACAAATGATTAAATAATATTTAATAAAGTGACATACATATCAGTGTTACAGTTACATAAAATGTAATCATATATTTGTTTTCCTTCCGTCCTTGTTCCTGGTTGTGATAAACTCAATAATAATGATTTATTACTAATGAAACTATTTTTGTTCCAGGAAAAACCTAATTTAATTCCATTTCCTTAATTATATTTCCTTTATCATTCCAAATAATAATAATTAAACTTCCAAAATTATAATAATTGTAAAAATATTTAAATATTATATCCTATTCCTTTTTTCATTCCAATTTAATTATGAATTATGAAATAAATTAATTAATATTATAATAAATAATTGAATAGCAATATATTTATAGTAAATAGAATGTATTTCAAATTAAGACAACAAACTAGCCTTCAAAAAAATATTCTTTAAACATTCAATAGCAATCACAACGAAAATTCATCAATCATAATAAAAAAAAAACAACGATTGACGACCATAATTAAATTACAAAAAAACAAAAAAAAAAAATTGCAATCATTACCTTCCATCTTCGAATCCCGATACTCCCAGTTATGTCGTTCCTATAGCCCTTATAACCCCGTATATCCCCCTTAACGTCGTCCGCAATGTTCTGACCCCCTTCCCACGATGTCGTCGTCCCCAGCTGTCGAGCCTTCGTCGCCGTCCACGACCCCCTCGTCCCCTGCGCTTCGAGCTGAGAGTGTGCAGTTTCAGGCTTCGACCCCCTATTACACCGGGCGGGTAAGTTTTTTGTTTTACGAGTATCTTGCTTGTACCAGCCGATCTATTCTGTAAAAATTTCAGATAATGCAATTCACGAAGATGGCCCCACTATTCGTCCTTAGGCCTCGTTTACGGACACGCGGGGCGTCAGGCGGCGCGGTGAATGGGAAACAATTCAATCTTAATCTGCCTAGCCTTATCCCAACTATGTTGGGGTCGGCTTCCAGTCTAACTCGATGCAGCAATACCAGTATTTTACATGGAGCGACTGCGTATCTTACCTCCACAACCCAGTAACTGGGTAATACGATACACCCTTAAATTGTCAAAGTAGCTCCGTCTATTTTCTGTTTTATACGATTATACGTAAACAGTTCCTTATTGTGCAGTAAAATTAGCTTTAAATCGAAGGTATTTAAATATGTTAAGAACTTACTAAGCTAGCAATTTGTCATAAATCCACATTTAAACGAAGCGCGTTTAGTTCCGGTGCGCGTGAGTGGCCTCTATCTCGCGCGTCAAACTAGACAGCCATAATGCCATTTCACTTACACATCGAGCTAAACTATGCTTCGATGTATGAAATCGAACTAAGACCCATTTATTTTATGGCTTATGGTGAGGTTTGAAAACGCTTCTAAGATAATAGGTACTGGATCAATTTCCGATTTAAAGCCGTCCATACTTGTCTAAGGTAATGGCTAGTAGAAACTACAGGTCTTCTTTCTTTCAGAAGCAGCCACAACCGCCCCTGAACGTGATACTACCAGTCACTGCACCAGCAACACCCCCTACGTACGGTAAGTGGACTTTAACTCTTCGTAAGCCAGAACGCAGATCTACGCGAGATCCCAACTATATTGGGGCCGGCTTCCAGTCTAACCGGATGCAACTGAATACCAGTATTTTACATGGAGCGACTGCTGATCTGACGTCCACAACCCAGTTACTGGGTAACACGATACCCTTGGTAATACTGGCTGTCAGACTTCCGGGCTTCTGACGACAAGTAACGACTGTCAAAGATCCACGAATGACATTCGGGACCAACGGCTTAACGTGCTTTCCGAAGCACGTAGGAGTCTCGGTATGTAAAGATGGTCATCCATCCACTGACCAACCCCGCTGTTATTACTTAGCCACGAGCTCCTCTACGCGAAATTTTGACTTTTAATTGTTTCTATAATTACAAAAATATTGAAAAAAAAAATCTGCTGTTCCCTACATTTATATTAGCAAAACTCGTCTATACGTAGGGAACTGCAGATTTTTTCTCGCGATTGCAGGTTTGGTCTCATAGTAAAAGTTCTTCATAATGATGAATGATAAAAAAATATTAGACACGTATTTTTTGTTTTATCATAATAATAAAAAAAAAAAACTTAAATAAAACGCATTAAAGTTGGGGAGTGGGGGCTCGCTACGTCATAACTGTAACAAAGTACTTTCGTATAAAATCTAGCAACGAGTGACGTCATGCCACATTTTAACTCAATGTATCGCCGTAATGTTTTGATTACGTAAAAAAAGAAAAAATACGTGTCCAATATTTTTTAATAATTTACATGATGGACACAAAAAAAATGTTTAGTCAACATCACTATTCCAGGTGAAGCAACTCTGACCCCACCACCGCGCTCACCGGGTGTACCCACAGCTGCGAGCCCACTTTCTGCATCCGGAGACGGTAGATCACACCCCCCTGACGGCACATCTTCTGATAAGGTAAGCACCATAGAAAAGACGATGAAAGGAAGAAATCCATCTGCCTAGCCATTTCCCAAATGTAAAGCAACTCAGAAAAACGGCAGTTTCAGGATATACAGGAGGGTAGGGGGTGGGGGGAGGGGGGGGGGTGTAGGGTTATAGGATATACTTTTATTAATCACTTTATCAACATCAACCAACTCGGAATCAAATCAGTTTATCACAAATTCACATATAGCAAATTATAATATTTCCGGTACTTTAACAATATTCTATACTTTCAACGACCAACGGTCATGCAGGTCGAGGTTTCACTATTAGAACTTCTCGAGGCGGCGATCAGCGATCGAATGGACGAGTCTCACTACGGTTAGTAGGAGGGGTATGGTGTTGCCAACTCTTACAGTGTTGCTAGTTAAATGTACACAATACTACTATATTTTGTAACACAACGATGTTGGGCTCGGCTGGGCTTCCAGTCTAACCAGATGCAGCTAAATACCAGTATTTTTCATTGAGCGGCTGCCTATCTGACCACCATAACTCAGTTACTGGGTAATAAATTTTTGTTTAATTCACGTCTGCAGAGTTTCGCTAGCTAATTTAATTTGACTATGTATAATTATTTCTGCATACAGGATTGAATTTTTGAACGATTTAAATTGATCAAAAAAATTTAATACCATTCAAAAATAGCAAGAGTTCGCAATAACATTCCGTTTCTGGGTTCCTGTGGCGCTTAAAACGGAAGGGCCCGTCGGATGTTGATAAAGTTTTGATAAGGGATGCTGGGTGAAAGGCCAATTGTATTGTGTAGATAAATGAGTTGGCTGAATGGAACTTTGAGATAAATTCAATCAATCAATCTGTCTAGCCTTTTCCCAACTACACATATGTTGGGGTCGGCTTCCAGTGTAACCGGATGCAGCTGAATACCAGTATTTTACATGGAGCGACTGTCTATCTAATCTACCCTGACTTACCCTTGGTAAGATTGGTTGTCAGACTTTCGGGCTTCTGACGACCCGTAACGACTGTCAAAGATCCACAAATGACAGCCGGGACCAACGGCTTAACGTGCTTTCCGAGGCACGGAGGAGTCTCGGTATGTAAAGACGGTCACGCATCCACGGACCGACCCCGGCAAGCGTAGCTTAACCTGATGAATCGACCCGTGCGGCTGTTATTACTTAGCCACGAGCTCCTCATTGTTTATCTTCAGTAAAACCGAAATATATCGAATAAAATGTGACTATCGAATAATAGAAATTAATTTATATTCCCACCTAAATTTTTAATTTAAGGCTTCGCTCGCGTGGATGTCGGAAAATATCCCACGGGAACGTACTAACGAGAATGCCTTCCTTATTCCTTGTCTACTTTATAAAGGGACCCTCTCTGCAAAATTTCAGCATTCTAAGTCCAAGGGTTTGGGCTGGGCGTTAATGAATCAGTCAGTCAAAAAAAATCTGCTGTTCTCGACAAAGTGCAAAACCTACGCGATCACAATGTACGAGACAGCTGATTTTTTTTTTTCATATTTCAGGGTTAGTTTCATTGTAAAAGTTGTTCATTTTCATGATTACTACACTTCGTTAAAGTATGTCCCTCGTTTAACCTAACACCCGTATAATATAGAAACCTTCATGTTCTGTCAAGTCGTAAAAACCGTGCAGCAAGCAGGGCCGGGTCGCTAGTTAAAAAATAAATGATGAAATGTAAAATATGACAAGCAGCCGAAGTCGCGGGCAACACCTAGTATTTATATAATATCTTCTTTTTTCTCCTTTTCCAGTCATCGGAAACAGCAGTTGGCGGCATTTCTCGTACAACAAGCACGGCACTCTCTCGAAAAGAGAGTTACAAAGCACAGAGACAGCATTACAGAAGAGAGAAGAAGAGGGCCGCGTCCGCTCTCCTACACTCTATCGAGGACCCTTCTGTGGTAGTGCTCGCTGATTGGCTCAAGGTAAGAGACTACAGAAGTAGAGACAGCATTACAGAAGAAGAAGGTCGCGTCCGCTCTCGTACACTCTGTCGAGGACCCTTCTGTGGTTGTGCTCGCTGATTAACTCAAGGTAAGAGACTACAGAAGTAGAGACAGCAATACAGAAGAGAGAAGAAGCTCGCGTCCGCTCTCGTACACTCTGTCGAGGACCCTTCTGTGGTAGTGCTCGCTGATTGGCTCAAGGTAAGAGACTACAGAAGTAGAGACAGCATTACAGAAGAAGAAGGTCGCGTCCGCTCTCGTACACTCTGTCGAGGACCCTTCTGTGGTTGTGCTCGCTGATTAACTCAAGGTAAGAGACTACAGAAGTAGAGACAGCAATACAGAAGAGAGAAGAAGCTCGCGTCCGCTCTCGTACACTCTGTCGAGGACCCTTCTGTGGTTGTGCTCGCTGATTGGCTCAAGGTAAGAGACTACAGAAGTAGAGACAGCAATACAGAAGAGAGAAGAAGCTCGCGTCCGCTCTCGTACACTCTGTCGAGGACCCTTCTGTGGTAGTGCTCGCTGATTGGCTCAAGGTAAGAGACTACAGAAGTAGAGACAGCATTACAGAAGAAGAAGGTCGCGTCCGCTCTCGTACACTCTGTCGAGGACCCTTCTGTGGTTGTGCTCGCTGATTGGCTCAAGGTAAGAGACTACAGAAGTAGAGACAGCATTACAGAAGAAGAAGGTCGCGTCCGCTCTCGTACACTCTGTCGAGGACCCTTCTGTGGTTGTGCTCGCTGATTGGCTCAAGGTAAGAGACTACAGAAGTAGAGACAGCATTACAGAAGAAGAAGGTCGCGTCCGCTCTCGTACACTCTGTCGAGGACCCTTCTGTGGTAGTGCTCGCTGATTGGCTCACGGTAAGAGACTACAGAAGTAGAGACAGCATTACAGAAGAAAAAGGTCGCGTCCGCTCTCGTACACTCTGTCGAGGACCCTTCTGTGGTTGTGCTCGCTGATTGGCTCAAGGTAAGAGACTACAGAAGTAGAGACAGCATTACAGAAGAAGAAGGTCACGTCCGCTCTCGTACACTCTGTCGAGGACCCTTCTGTGGTTGTGCTCGCTGATTAACTCAAGGTAAGAGACTACAGAAGTAGAGACAGCAATACAGAAGAGAGAAGAAGCTCGCGTCCGCTCTCGTACACTCTGTCGAGGACCCTTCTGTGGTTGTGCTCGCTGATTAACTCAAGGTAAGAGACTACAGAAGTAGAGAGAGCAATACAGAAGAGAGAAGAAGCTCGCGTCCGCTCTCGTACACTCTGTCGAGGACCCTTCTGTGGTTGTGCTCGCTGATTAACTCAAGGTAAGAGACTACAGAAGTAGAGACAGCAATACAGAAGAGAGAAGAAGCTCGCGTCCGCTCTCGTACACTCTGTCGAGGACCCTTCTGTGGTTGTGCTCGCTGATTAACTCAAGGTAAGAGACTACAGAAGTAGAGAGAGCAATACAGAAGAGAGAAGAAGCTCGCGACCGCTCTCGTACACTCTGTCGAGGATCCTTCTGTGGTAGTGCTCGCTGATTGGCTCAAGGTAAGAGACTACAGAAGTAGAGACAGCATTACAGAAGAAGAAGGTCGCGTCCGCTCTCGTCCACTCTGTCGAGGACCCTTCTGTGGTAGTGCTCGCTGATTGGCTCAAGGTAAGAGACTACAGAAGTAGAGACAGCATTACAGAAGAAGAAGGTCGCGTCCGCTCTCGTACACTCTGTCGAGGACCCTTCTGTGGTTGTGCTCGCTGATTAACTCAAGGTAAGAGACTACAGAAGTAGAGACAGCAATACAGAAGAGAGAAGAAGCTCGCGTCCGCTCTCGTACACTCTGTCGAGGACCCTTCTGTGGTTGTGCTCGCTGATTAACTCAAGGTAAGAGACTACAGAAGTAGAGAGAGCAATACAGAAGAGAGAAGAAGCTCGCGACCGCTCTCGTACACTCTGTCGAGGATCCTTCAGTAGCTGTGCTCGCTGATTGGCTCAAGGTAAGGGGGTGTTCATTAATTACGTGAGGCATTTAGGGGGGGATGGGGTCGAGCCGAATCTCACCCGATCTCACGTTGGGAAGAGGGGGCGTCTCGGCAAATATCACGTATTTTTTTTTTTTTTACATGAAAACATCTTACGGCTGATAATTTCTTCTCGATTATGTTGTTTTTGATCAAGTTGTTCAGTTTGATGGTGTGTACCACACCCTTAATTTTGACGATACCTTTAAGACCTCCTGATTTTTAAAAATTTTAATTATTATAATTTAGTAATTTTTTTTTTATTGTTTTTTTTTTGTTTTTTTTTTAAGTATATATAAATAAATAAATAATAAATATTTTATCATGTTTGCTTCGAATCGAATACATACAACACAGAGCAATGCTGCAATTTGCAAAAAAACGTAAGAAATTTAGAATTTTGCGGTCTACTTTTACGGATCCGCCTTAAAGCGACGGTACTAAAGATCACGTCTAAACGATTAGTGATAGTGAATTGGAAAAAAATATATGTTACATTGGAGCATCTTCTTAATAATTTAATATGTGAATATTTTAGATTATGTTTATATTACATAGTGTAATTAATTTGTAAAGTTATGTCTAACGCGGATAAAAAACTGAGAATCACGCAAAAACTATCAAGAGTAAATTTTTATTAAAGATAATTTTATTATTTATCTTATAGTATAAGTGTTTTATGTATAATCAATCTACCTAGCCTTTTCCCAACTATGTTGGGGTCGGCTTCCAGTCTAACCGGATGCAGCTGAATACCAGTATTTTACATGGAGCGACTGCCTATCTGACCTCCACAACCCATTAACTGGGTAATACGATACCCATTGGTAAGACTGGTTGTCAGACTTTCGGGCTTCTGACGACCCGTAACGACTGTCAAAGATCCACGAATGACAGCCGGGACCAACGGTCTCGATATGTAAAGATGGTCACCCATCCACGGTCCGACCCCGGCAAGCGTAGCTTAACCTGATGGATCGACCCGTGCGGCTGTTAGTACTTAGCCACGAGCTCCTCAAGTGTTTTATGTATAATAAATTAATAATGCGTCTAATTTGGGACAGCGCTCCTTGATGGGCGAGTCCTATCACTGGCTGGACGTACGACGCGATGCGTGAGCTCAGCACAGAACACGCAAGCTAACCACTCAAGGCCATTGGCATAAAATAAAACCTAGCCTAAGCCTTGGCCTAGTTGCCTGATGATAAAAAGATTATTATTATTATTTTTAAATGTCTTTGACATATCTCGGGACCCTGGACCTTTGGAAGGCGTACGAGGGGCCGAAGCCAACTCGCAGAGGCCCCTTAGAGAACTTTAAATTATGAGGAGGCACCAGCCGACGATAGTCCCTGTATGCACTGTTCACGGCAGTAACGGTCTGTTTCTTTTGCACTTTCTAATTTCTTGTGATTAAAACTCACTTTACGTCTTTACTCGTAGAATATTTATTTTGAAAGAGAACTCAATCTAATGACAGCTGTCAGAGGTTACATTTGCACAGATATATAAAAAAACTTAAACTACATGAGTGGACTGTATAGAATGTGTTTGTTAGTATAGGCATGAGTGTAGTAAGTCTGTACAAAATGCTAGTCAAATTGGACAGCACTATGCAAGTGCACCCAAGGACAACCCCCGGTTGGTGCAGGACTATTGCAGAACATGGAAACAAAACATATTGAGCTATGGGGTGGCTGCGGACTGGTTACCCAGAACTATGGAAACACTATGGCCCCTGCCTGACTAATGTTTTGACGACACGGTTGGCGCAGTGGTTGAGCGATTGACTGCTGCGCAGCATGTCGCGGGTTCGATTCCCGCACGGAACAAATATTTGTACGACCTACAAGTATTTGTTCCGAGTCTGGGTGTTTTTCTATCTATAATATGTATGTATTTACAAAAAAAAAAAAAAATGTATATAAGTAGTTTATCAGCCATCTCGTTACCATAACACAAGCATTAGGTTGCTTAGCTTGGGGCTAGATGGCGTTGTGTGATATGTCCAAACATATTTATTATTATTATTTATATTAATGTTTTGGAAACAATACACAGATAAAATGGCAGGGGATGACTTGCACACACACACGCAAATGCGCTCGCGCACTAATTGCCTTTATTAAATGTAAATTCTAAAAATAAAATTATAGTAATACAATTAGAGGGGATCGCCACTGTTACTCCTTAATGCAGGCTATTTCATAGCCTAGCAAGGAGAGCAGCACGTCACCCACCTGATTGTTAGAGATACACTAACCACTTTGTAAAAGTTGTTACATGTACTACAATCTGTTTATATATAAATGAAGATTTATTATTATTATTTTATTATTAATAATGGGCCCCCGAAAACGGTCGCTAGCACATAGTGACGTAGCGGCAAGGGGGCAACATGTCCTGAGGAGCTTGAGGAGTGGAGAGGCATTCCACGGCTATCAAGACAATCCCGGAAGTACGGTCAAGATCCCTACCAGCATCTTACTGGAACACTTCCTTCCTCCGAGCACGTTTGCTCTTGCGAATCTCCACTCAAGCCGGCCTCCTCGGCAGTGTTCACTCCAGCCAGCCAATAAAGGCAAGCGAGAGGTGAGGAACAAGACTTCTCCCGGGAGATAGGGTCCGTGGGGTCGCTACTGCCCAACAGCTCGCCACATGCTGCCCTGCGGGTTCACGTATCTCTCTTGGTCTGGCTCCTCATCCTAGACCTGTGCCGGCAAAGTAAACTCTACAGGCACAGACCTAGAATTCGGAGCGCGCAAGCCCCACCACGACGTCAACGTAGAGATACTGCGGTCGGGTTATTATTATTATTTATTTATTTCAAGTTTAATTCAGGCATATTACCCATAATTTATTAGTATTACTTAAGGGCGCTGTTACAAATGGGTAGTCAAATCATTACTTTTTTACACAAAAGTATGTTTATTAAATAAAATGCTTTGCATTCTTAAAATGTTTTTTGGCCAAATTGTTGATAGATGTGCATGGTACGATTCTGAACTATAAATATTTTAGATAGGTACAGTTTCTCAATAAATGTACCGGAGTGAAAATTTTTACTTCGGTACATTTATTGAGAAAATGTACCTATTTAAAATTATATTTATAGTTCAGAATCGTACCATGCACATCTATCAACAATTTGGCCAAAAAACATTTTAAGAATGCAAAGCATTTTATATAATAAACATACTTTTGTGTAAAAAAAGTAATGATTTGACTACCCATTTGTAACAGCGTCCTTTAGGACAAAACATAAACAAAAAAGAAACAATAAAATAACACAACTTATGTCATATATCTGTTCTGCCATCTGCTGGCACCTGGCAACAATACATGCACTGCGCACAGGTGCCCCATCAGACGGCCTTCAGTCTTACTGGCAACAATGCTCAGGAGACTGTTGTCGCTCTCTCGCATCCGAAGCAGCAGTGACGCGGATCTTTTGCGATTTTTTTTTTTTTTTATTATATATCAGCGTCTTTAGTGGAGATGTTAGTTATTAATATAAATGTTTGTCTCCAGGTTCGAGGCTCACTCAAGTCTTGGACGAAGTTATGGTGTGTTCTGAAGCCTGGACTGTTGCTACTCTATAAAAGTCCTAAAGCGAAGGTAAGATATACATATACATGGCCAAATATATACACGAATATGAGACTGCAGAAGAGGGATGTGTGGTGTTACACGAATGGATAGAATAAGAAATGAGTACATAAGAGTGCATGTTTCTGAATTTCGTGTGAAGCTCAAGTGGTTACCAATTCGCCATCGCCGGAATGCTCATATCCTTTCCCTTTTGTATAATGTGCTCTTTTCCCCTACCACCCCTCTCTATCTCAAGAAACGTTTCCAGTTTCTTTGCGACTCCCACACGAAATTTTTAAGGTCATCTGATAATTTAAAGCTCAAAATGCCTATGCATTCCACAACTTTCCTCGATAAATCCTTTACTGTCCAGGCTGCTCGTTTGTGGAATGCATTGCCAGTTCAAATAAAACGCGCGCAGTCGTTACCTATGTTTAAAAGGCTCGTAAAGGAACATTATTTGTCGTTGTGATCGTGTTCACGTAACTGTAAATATCTTTAGTCTTCATTTGTTTTCGTTGCTTATATTTAGTATGTATGTATTTATGTATCTATTATTTAGGTTATGTATGTATCTATTTTAGTATAATATTGTAAGTAGGCACTTATTATTTGCACCAAAGACAGCCCCATTTCATATCCAGGCAAATCACTGTCCATTCTATGGTTGCCTGAAAGAGATTGCAGAAAGCGATAAGGCCGCCCATTGTATATTTTGTAGTTTGTGTCTTTTTTTTTTGTTATGTATTTTTGTGGTGTACAATAAAGTATATATAAATAAATAAATAAATAAATAAATAAGAGGAAGTCTAAAATTGGCACCGGTGACTGAAAAGTTGTGCGGAAATCGGCTGTCATGGTATGGGCATGTGATGCGGAGGAGTGAGGAAAATGTCGTGAGGAAAGTTTTCAGTATGAATGTCGATGGCTATAAGAGTAGGGGAAGACCAAAGAAACGATGGATGGATTGTGTGAAAGATGACATGGCTAGAAAGGGGGTGACGAATAATAGAGAAGTATGGAAAAAAAGGACATGTTGCGCCGACCCCAAATAGATTGGGATAAGGGCAGGAGAATGATGAATGATGATGAGACTGCAGAAGAACGAGAGATTAGAGAAGGCACGCGTAGGCAAGATATGAAATTTTACAAGATACAGCCTAATTTAAATATTGTGAAGCACTGTCCTAGATACAAATCGGTTATTTTATTTAATAAACTGCCTTTAGATTTAAAGAGTGCTATATACTCTAGCTCTTTTAAAATAAAACTCAAAAGATTCTTATTGAACAAGTGTCTATATACTATTGATGATCTTTAATGTAAATACAATGTTATATTAATTTGTGTGTGGTTGTAATGTTTAACTTGTTTGTAATTTCAGATACAATTTATTGTTAATGAATAAATGACTATGACTATATATTATTCAGCTTAATCGACATCAATTTAAAGCAATTTTTTAAGGTTCCGTACCTCAAAAGGAAAAAAACGGAACCCTTATAGGATCTTCCGTTCTTCTCCATTGAGATCTACGTTTTGGAATGGGCATCTAGCTTCAACTTACTGACTAATTGACCGACTCTTTCACAATTCAAAAGCGCCTGTAATTGGTTTAATTGAAATAAATGCTTTGAGTTTGATCACTTCGTTGTCCGTCTGACTGTCTGTCAGTCTGTCAAGACCCTTTTTCTCAGGAACGCGTGAAGGTATCAAGTTAAAATTAATATAAAATACGTAAGTCTATGGTCCCTTGAAGTCCTAAAAAAAAAATCAAGCTTCTAAGTCAACACAATAAAAAAATAAAAACTGGCCAAGTGCGTGTCGGACCACGCACAATGAAGGGTTCCGTAGTTGGGATGAATTTATCCTAAGAACTAACTTAACACTGTAGTTGAAAAACATTGTCTCCCATACATTCCAACTGCAAATGAAGTTGGTTGACTGTTACTCGTAAACTTGAAAAGCCTACTTAGCTGTGATAGTTTTCCTTTTAACTTCGTTATGTATACTACTACCATGAATTCTGTCACCCATCCAAAACTAACCGTTTAGCTGGCGCGGGGCTCCACTTGACTCTAACAAAAATTTGCACTTTAAAACTTAATATTTCAGAAACGGATCCCTAATTCAAAAAATTGTTTTCACAAACCCACAATATTTTTGAATGACCCATCCAACAACACCCCACACTATGGGGTAGACGAGAAAAATCATCCCAACTTTACGTGTACAGAAGGGAACCGTAAAAAATTTTGTTTTTTCATGATTTTATTTTACCACTTTGTCGGCGTGATGAATATGTATATCCATGCCAAATTATAGCTGTCTAGTACTAAGAGTCTCTGAGCTAAGCTGCGGACGGACGGACATAGCGAAACTATAAGAGTTCCTTGTTGACTACGGAACCCTAAAAAATTGCCCTGTATGTATAGATGTTAACAAAATATCTTATGTTATTTATAGAGCAGCCACTGGGTGGGCACAGTCCTACTAACGTCCTGCCAAGTGATTGAGCGTCCCAGCAAGAAGGACGGCTTCTGCTTCAAGTTGTACCATCCGCTGGAGCAGAGCATCTGGGCGCCAAGGGGCCCGCACAACGAGACCATCGGTGAGATTTAGAGCTGCAGGCATAATCACTGCTGGGACACAGGCCTCTCTGTGAGGGAGCGGGCTGTAATCCACCACGCGGGCGCAGTGCGTGTTGGTAGATGTCACATGTCTTCGAATTTTTGGTTCTAGGACATGCCGGTTTCCTCACGATGTTTTCCTTCACCATTTTGAGAGCAGTGGTGATGAAACAATTTACACAAAAGTAAAGCGCCTGTCAGGGTTCGAACCTACGACCTACAGCTTCTAAGTCGCGGCCGTTACCACTGGGGCCAACACTGCTCTGAGCGCTCTCAGAGCTGTAGGGAATATTGCGAATAGGGAAGAAAACCGCCAAATTAGTTCCGCGTAGATGGCGCTAATTGTTTGTTACTCTCATTCAGCTGTCAATGGAGTTCCTTGCGGGAAACTTTGCCGCGAGATGGCGCTAAGTGTTTTTTCTTGTCGCCGATTGGTCGCTTTGTCTTCAAGCTTCCGGGAAACAACCCCATTGCAATGTTAACATTCGAAAATTAAACCGCTTCAGTATACCTTTGACCATAACAGCGGCCAAGTGCGAGTCGGACTCGTAAACGAAGGATTCCGGACCAGTACTGTACAATATTTAACTAAGATACTATTTAAAAAAATACTTCAGTTTAAATAAAAACACACGTTTCTTGTATATCCTTCATCGTTTCTCAAAACGGTGAAGGAAAACATCGTGAGGAAACCGGTATGTCCTAGAACCAAAAATTCAAAGACATATGACATCTACCAACCCGCACTGGGCCCACGTGGCCAGCCCACTCCCTCTCGAAGAGAGGAGGACTGTGTCCCAGCAGTGGGAATCTTTTAATGATGAATTTGTTTTTCTCCTGAAGCACTTATCAATCTGCCTACCCTTTTCCCAACTCTGTCGGCTTCGGTTTCCTGTCTAACCGGATGCAGCTGAATACCAGTATTTTACATAAAGCGACTGCCTATCTGACCTCCACAACCCATTAACTGGGTAATACGATACCCCTTGGTAAGACTGGTTGTCAGACTTTCGGGCTTCTGACGACGCGTAACGACTGTCAAAGATCCACGAATAACAGCCGGGACCAACGGCTTAACGTGCTTTCCGAGGCTCGGTGTGTAAAGATGGTTTGATATTCTCCTGACACAGTATTTTTTTTTTTGAGGGCTCTTTCCGTGCGTGCGAATATGATGGCCCGCAGGTTTGCACGTTGTACTGCAGACGTAAAGGTGACGCTATTTAGAGCATTCTGTACAACATTCTACACGTGCAGCTTGTGGGAGAAGTATTCGCGGGCGTCGTACGGAGCCCTTCGTGTCCAATTTAATAACGCGTTCAAATTGAAAACTGTTGGAGTTGCCATGGCGTTGTAGTGCGTCAGGGATGTTTGCAGCGGCGCGTGTAGACTGTTTTTACACAATAATGCGCAAGCGCGCAGCATCCATGGTAGCTCGAGTCATGGCTAGTCCTAACAGGGTTCTGAAAATGATTGCTGACAGAGTGGACTGTCCGTATATAATCCACTGCTGTCAGTTACATGTGCCATCGTTTCGTGTTGTTTACTAACACTTAGTTTTAAGGAACAATGTTACTAACCCTATATGAGTATTTGCTCGAAATAAAATTTTTGAATTTGAATTTAATTTGCCCCCCAGGAGCTGTAGTCCAGCCATTGCCGACCGCTCACCTGATCTTCCGCGCGCCGTCGCAGGCGGCCGGCCACTGCTGGCTCGACGGGCTAGAGCTAGCTTTACGATGCAGCAATGCTATGCTCAGGTAATACAAATAAATACAGGGATGTTGCCTGGGTAAAAAAATTAGAAATTCTATTTAGTCCGTCAGTCTGATAATAAAAAAATATTGGACACGTATTTTTTGCTTTAATAAAAAATTACTTAGATAACACGCGTTAAAGTTGGGGAGTGGGGGCTCGCTACGTCATAACTCTATCAAAATGTTTTTTTTATTTATGTTAGGTTTTGTTGTAAAATCTGTAAGTACCAAAAAGTTTAAACCCTGCCTCTCAAACTAGGTTATAACCTGTATTTTGAGAAACAGTGTTCGGCCACATCATTTTTAGACACTATTACTGTTACAACAATGAATGAACAGTGTCGTTCTACCGCACACTAATTAATGTGATTCTGTTGTGAGGTATGTACGAGTATATGTGTGTGAGGGTGTGTGAGCTTGTAGTGGAAGGTGAGTTTGTGTGTGAGTGTATACATGTGTGATAATGTGTTTGCATGCGCGCATGTTAAAATGTGTGTGTGTTATGTAAGTCGGGATGCGCGAGAGATTAGGTGATGTATGTTAGTAGAGACTCCGTGTAGGCATAGTCCCTCTCTAGTAGCCACTCTGTTACTTTAGTTTTTACCACGTGTGTGTGAATATATATAATAATTGATAGATGTGCAAGGTACGATTCTGAACTATAAATATAATTTTAGATGGGTACAGATTCTCAGTAACTGTACCGAAGTGAAAATTTTTAATTCAGTACATTTATTGAGAAAATAGACCCCTAGACCCCAATAATTGCAAAACATTAATCCAGAAATCTATTTTAAGTTAAGTCAGTATCCTATTAAGCTATTGGGTACTTTTAATCCCTGTAGTACGTTCCCGTTAGATATGGTGCCGATTCTGTTGTGCACAAACTAAACTTAATTTAGGCTATTGCTAACTTTTTCTCTCTATTATGACAAGAAAGGGACGGACGTAAATTAGAGCTGTCAAATTAGTTAGAACTTTTCCATAGACATTTAGACGACACGTAAAAACATGTCGACTAAAAACACGGTGAAGCGCAAGGCGTGAACTAGTTTGACATCTCTAACTTAGTTCATAGCTATAGCCGTCCTTTTCTCGCGCTGCCTGTTAGTAAAAGATAGCGATTCTCTAATTTTAGTTTAGTGCGTTCACAAGAGAATCGGCACCATTATCCGACATCCATTCGGGCGAAGCCGCAGGCTTATTTGTAATGTTCAGCTAGATTCACACGTACCACGTACACGTATCGTTGTGAATAAAACTTACCCGAGTTATTAGGTCACACTGGGGGACGACATTGCGTCATTCGATATGTAGTTGCTGAAAATCAGCGCCGCTGACGATAGGCTTGTTTGACGTCACGGCATTTTGCTGAGCAACGACCTTTTCTTGCACAGATACGACGCACGGACTAATTTGTTCTTGTTGTTTTTGTTATAAAAGTATTATTTTGCCACTTTTTGGCATGTTTGTTTTCATTTCATAGTGTCACAACACAGAGCAGAGGCCATGTGGAGTTGTAAAATTGATATTGTCTTTGGTCTCATATCAATCAAAATTGTCTTTGGTCTCATATCAATCAAAATTGTCTTTGGTCTCATATCAATCAAAATTGTCTTTGGTCTCATATCAATCAAAATTGTCTTTGGTCTCATATCAATCAAAATTGAATATGAGGCTTTTGCTCACATTGCTTTTGAGTGTATTTTGTAATTTTTTATTTTATTTTTTATAATGTGCGTTTTATTTGTGCAGAGTAAACAAGTTTTCTTTCTCTTTCTTTTTTTTAATACTTAATCTCCATTGTACAGATGTTCCCGCTCCCGCCCAGAGCAGACCGTAGCACCGGATTCTCCGGCGACTCAGACGAACCTATCGCATGAGGATCTCGAGAAGCACTTCAATGAACACGGTTAGTGTAGACTAAGTTTTTATTATTTATTATTGGGAATTGTATCTGATTTGTAACATATACGTAACATTGGTACAGTACGCGTCACCGTAAGTTTGCCGCACGGACTGAAAGCGGAACGGCTAGAGGTTAAGATACCTCAAAAATATACCGGTACCGGTTTAAAATAATGGCTGAGTTATACCGACACTAGTGGCCGGTACCGGAGTTGGTCTGTAGATGGGTGATCATCTTTACATACCGAGACTCCTCAGTGTCTCGGAAAGCACGTTAAGCCGTTGGTCCCGGTTGTCATTCGTGGATCTTTGACAGTCGTTACGGGTCGTCAGAAGCCCGAAAGTCTGGCAACCAGTCTTACCAAGGGGTATCGTATTACCTGTGGAGGTCAGATAGGCAGTCGCTCCATGTAAAATACTGGTATTTAGCTGCATCCGGTTAGACAGGAAGCCGACCCCAACATAGTGGGAAAAGGCTAGCCAGATTGATTGATTTTGTGACATCTACCAACCAGCACTGGGTCCGCGTGGTGGATTACAAGGCCTGTGTCCCAGCAGTGGGAACATTACGGGCTGATTATGTATGCAGTTATTTGTAGTCTACTTCAGAGCGGCAAGCTTACGTGATGCGAACTGTACAATAGTTATTACTAGACATTTTCCGGTGCCCAAGATTGAGAATGAGGCTGACTACAAAGCGTTCTTAGACTTAACTCTAACTAAGTACAGTATGACTGTTTGTACACCGCACAGGGTACGGGACGTCACCGAGAAACGAGTTTATTCGGCCATATAGTAAATGTACAGTCAGCAACAAAAGTTGATTAACACTTGCAGTTTTTTAATCTCAATTATTAAGCGAAATATTTAATTCAAGTACTTAAAATTTTAAGAACATGAACTCTTAATAGTTATACGAAAAAAAAGCAGTTTATCGAATCACCTTGTGTTAATTTAGATGATATCAAAAAGCAGCAGTGTTAACCGACTTCTGTTGCTGACCGTACCATCGACAAAAGCTAGGCCAATTTTGAAACCATTTTGCTTGCAAATGTTTTGTTTTACGAAAACAAAGGACCATAGGGGCAGGGTTTCTTTAATGAATCAGTGTATACAAAAAGCAACTTTAAGGTGTTAAGGCGTCCGTTTTGTTGATAGTACTGTCGCTACTTAGGCACCGTCATCTCGTTCTCTTTGACGTCCACTTCACGGTGCAAACATTGTAAGCCTTGTATACGAATATGAACATTATATGCAATAGAATAAGGTTCATATTCGTCTATTTACGCTTTGTAGATATCGGTCTTAGGAAGGGCGAATAGATCTAGCACACGAATGAGACGTGTTTGGGTATTGCAAAGGACCTAAACCAGATGATATGGCCGTGTTGCTTTCCCATTTAGAATCGATCCGTTTCAGCAGAAATTTTAATAATTTTTTAGGAATTAACTACAGTTTTATCCCCAGGATTACAAAAAAAATATAAGAACTTCTAAGAAAGATTGAAATAAATTGGGATGAAATTTAAAATATAATATATTTTTTTTAATTATTATTAATAATTATTATAATTAAGTCCGGGACCCCAGAGTCCCGAGATGTGAAAGACAACAAAATTATAATTATAAAAATAATTTATTTTACCACTTCTTTTTTTTTTCTTTATTATTGGTTTATAAAAATTTAACTCACAAAATTATTTTTTAAGCATTTGTTTAGATATCTAACCTACAGCAACACAAGGTAACATTTTTTAATATTTTTTTCCAACTACCCTCCTTGCACTTTAATTCTAAATGTAGTGCTAAAAATATCTGAGCCCTCATCCTGTAGCTCACCTCTGATGTCTATATCCGACTACTCCCCTAAACGATCTCATTGCGTAGAAAGAAAACTCGCATACCAAGTACCGAAAAAAGGAAAAACGCGTAAAACAAAATGGTCGCAATTCTTGGAATCAATTGAAATTCTGTCCAAAGACCATGATTCTAGCGACCCACCTACGCCAGAAAAAGATAGCAGGTTCCTAGATTTCTTGAGAAAGAAAGAGACGCACCTAGGTCGCAATACTGCGTCCACTTCTTCGATGAGAATGGACAAAGAGCCGATGATTAAAAGACAAATGAGTAAAAGTTTAGCTTCAAGTCCATATAAGTTTGATTTAAGGAAATCTCCGTTATTAAAATGTCTGGAGCTACCAAAGATTCCGTTAAGAGACAATACGAAGGAAAAAATGTCTCCTAGTTCAATGATTGAAGAGAATTTCATGAAATTTATGTCAACTTTCCCAAAACGGAGAAGCTCAACTCCTTTGACATTTAGTCAAAAACGTATCGGAGAGTTAAGAGAATCGGGAATCAAGACTGATTCAGAAAATGATGATGTTTTCATAAAGTCTAAAAGAAGATTGTTTAAGGGATCTGAAGTTATTTGTGACACTCCTGAGAATATTATTATTAAAACAGCGCCATCTGCTGAGAGGGTGAGGGAATATACGTCGTCTTCCTCTGATGAAGCTAGAGATGAATATAGGTGGGTTTTAAGAAATATAATTAATTGGCCTCGACTTCCACGGACCGAGAGGCGCGCAAAATTGGGGTATTTGTGATGCCATTCTATAATTCACTATATTAACAGTGTTATAAAGTGCAAAATTGTGTAAGCTGTGACTATGTGAAAATCACACGGCTCATTAAAAGTCCTGGACTGCGCCTGGGTTCATCTCATTTGCACTTTAAAACACAAAAAATAAAGTTTATTATTCAATGTCATTAAAAAAAGCTTCTCCTCTGCCTTCTGTTTGTATAATAGATGTTACATCATGCTGATTGCATGCAGCGGAGATGAGAATATTGAGATGGATGTTTGGAGTGACGGACGAGAATGGATAAAGTAAGAAAATAAAAACTTTTTTACAAAAAAATACAACCGACTTCCAAAAACAACACTACAAAGTGAAAAATAACTTTAATTTCGGAAGTCGGTGTCTGATTATATGTATTTTCGTTTTTGCCACCGACTTCCGAAATTAAAGTTATTTTTCACTTTGTAGTGTTGTTTTTGGAAGTCGGTTGTATTTTTTTGTAAAAAAGTTTTTATTTTTCACTTTTTAGTGGTTCACATGTGCTTACCCCTTCACAGCGTACTGGCGTGATGTTATGTTATGAACTGGTGTGAACAACAAACAGACATGAGATTTCAGCAATCCCAGTCCATTTGCTATCATTTATTGCGGAGTTCCGTTGCCTATCTCAGAAGTTCTTCATCAGGTCTTCACCAAATTGAAATGGGACCACTCCAAGAAAGTACTCTTCCAAAAACTATCCAAATCGCTTCAAGTGTGCCTATAAAATTGGAAGAGTTTTCTCTATTTCTCCAGGATCCCATCATCAGATCCTGACTTGATGATCATGGGACCACCTGGGAAGTATACCCTTTCAAACAAAAAAAAAAAAATCCAAATCGGTCCAGCCATCTTCGAGTAATCGGGGAACATACATAAAAAAAAAAAAAAAAAAAAAAAAAAAAAAAAAAAAAAAGGTTCCGACGAATTGATAACCTCCTCCTTTTTGAAGTCGGTTAATGAGTATATAAGAGGAAGTTTGAAAGTGGCGCCAGTGACAGAAAAGTTGAAAGGAAATCGTTTGGCTTGGTATGGGCATGTGATGAGGAGAGACGAAACGCATGTGACTAAAAAAAAGAGTGATAAATGTTGATGGATGGAGAGGCAGAGGAAGGCTAAAGAAAAAACCCATACGATGTAGGTAACCCTTTTGAATGGCTTAAATGACCATTTTGAGCTTATTTTGATGTTATTTTGAGTAGAACATTCTGTGAAAAACTTGTCCTGTATGAACCGATTCATGTTTAACATAATTTCTGATCTATCAAACCAACTGTTATAGGAAATCTCTGTACCCACAACTGATAATAACACCAGACAAGTACTCAGTGATAGACTATGACAAATTACCCTCCGCGAGTTTTAAAGCGAGTAACATGGAGCGGCGAGACGAGAGGTTCATATCACAGAATGTTTATGTCGCCGGCAAGATCGTCAGGACCGGTGAGGACTGCCTACCCCATAAGGGAGACAGGCATGATGTAGTGCTAGAGAAGTTTTGTTGGTATTTGGATAGGTAACCCTAATTAAAACTTTAAATTAATTAAAAATGAGTGCGACTGACCACTCGCGATGACCCCATAAGTGGTTAGTGACAACCACAAGGCGGTCAGTGACAGCCACCAGTGGTTAGCGACACCCACCTGTGTTTAGTAAAACCCACCAGTAGTCATTCACAACCATCATTGGTCAGTGACAATCAAAAGTGGTTAGCAACACCCGTCAGTGGTTAGCGAGAGCCATCATTGGTCAGTGACATCCACAAGTGATTAGCAACACCCGCCAGTGGTTAGCAACACCCGCCAGTGGTTAGCGATAGCCATCATTGGTCAGTGACATCCACAAGTGGTTAGCAGTACCCGCCAATGGTTAGTAAAACCCACCAATGGTCATTCACAACCATCATTGGTCAGTGACAATCACAAGTGGTTAGCAACACCCGCCAGTGGTTGGCGACAGCCATCATTGGTCAGTGACATGTACAAGTGGTTAGCAACACCCACCAGTCATTAGCGACAGCCATCATTGGTCAGTGACATCCACAAGTGGTTATTAACACCCGGTCGTGGTTAGCGACAGCCATCATTGGTCAGTGACATGTACAAGTAGTTAGCAACACCCGCCAATGGTTAGTAAAACCCACCAATGGTCATTCACAACCATCATTGGTCAGTGACAATCACAAGTGGTTAGCAACACCCGCCAGTGGTTAGCGACAGCCATCATTGGTCAGTGACATGTACAAGTGGTTAGCAACACCCACCAGTCATTAGCGACAGCCATCATTGGTCAGTGACATCCACAAGTGGTTATTAACACCCGGTCGTGGTTAGCGACAACCATCATTGGTCAGTGACATGTACAAGTAGTTAGCAACACCCGCCAATGGTTAGTAAAACCCACCAATGGTCATTCACAACCATCATTGGTCAGTGACAATCACAAGTGGTTAGCAACACCCGCCAGTGGTTAGCGACAGCCATCATTGGTCAGTGACATGTACAAGTGGTTAGCAACACCCACCAGTCATTAGCGACAGCCATCATTGGTCAGTGACATCCACAAGTGGTTATTAACACCCGGTCGTGGTTAGCGACAGCCATCATTGGTCAGTGACATGTACAAGTAGCTAGCAACACCCGCCAATGGTTAGTAAAACCCACCAATGGTCATTCACAACCATCATTGGTCAGTGACAATCACAAGTGGTTAGCAACACCCGCCAGTGGTTAGCGACAGCCATCATTGGTCAGTGACATGTACAAGTGGTTAGCAACACCCACCAGTCATTAGCGACAGCCATCATTGGTCAGTGACATCCACAAGTGGTTAGCAACACCCGCCAGTGGTTAGCGACAGCCATCATTGGTCAGTGACATCCACAAGTGGTTAGCAACACCCGCCAGTGGTTAGCGACAGCCATCATTGGTCAGTGACATCCACAAGTGGTTAGCAACACCCGCCAGTGGTTAGCGACAGCCATCATTGGTCAGTGACATCCACAAGTGGTTAGCAATATCCGCCAATGGTTAGTAAAACCCACCAATGGTCATTCACAATCATCATTGGTCAGTGACAATCACAAGTGGTTAGCAACACCCGCCATTGGTGAGCGACAGCCATCATATGTCAGCAAAGAAAGAAAGAAATACATTTATTTTGCACGGACTAATAGGCACACAACATATTCTGCAAAATAAGAAAAAGTGTATTCTGTTCAATAGCCATCTTTCAAACATTTGTTGAGTGGTGTGGTGGTTGTCACTGACCAATATTGGAAGTTGTGTTTTTTAAATAAAATAAAACAATCATAGGTCGCAATGAAAATTCGTTTGGGGAGTAGTCTATTTGCGTTTTAAAAGCATATAGGTACTGTATCTAGCCAGAGTATTGTCCATTTTGTTATTCTTGCAAAAATTTGTGTGTATCGCTAGAACAATTTGATACTAATTTTCTTCTTTTACGTCCGTCGACCGAAGTTCAATCCGGTACATTTATTGAGAAACTGTACCTATCTAAAATTATATTTGTAGTTCAGAATCGTACCATGCACATCTATCAACAATTTGGCCAAAAACATTTTAAGAATGTAAAGCATTTTATTTAATAATCATGCTTTTGTAAAAAAGTAATGATTTGACTACCCATTTGTAACAGCGTCCTTAACAGCCCACGCTTCGCTGGTTAAAGTTATTATTAAATATCAGTCACTTCTGTCAGACTCGTCGAATGTCATGTCCGTGCTCCGAACTTTATCTTTTACATTTGACATGACGGTGCAACAGCAGGAAGTCATTCTATGGTCATTTTAACTTTGACGGAAACTATATCCTAGCCCTTGGTGCAACCCACCCTTATATGGTTATATAGGGTCACTAATTACTAGTAATAGTAATTAGTGACCGATACACATGATTGTGCTCATGATAACAAACAACTTTTACTACGGGACCAAGCCTGAAATCGCGAAAAAAACGAGTTATGCGAACATAAATGTAGGGAACAGCAGATTTTTTTTTCGCGATTTCAGGTTTGGTCCCATAGTAAAAGTTGTTTGTTATCATGAGCACAATCATGTGTTTAAGTATCGGTCACTAATTACCAGTCACCCTATATTGTTGTCGTGACAATGCAAGCACGTATCTAGCGTTAGACCAATTAGGTAATTGAATTGTAGCTAGTTCACAAGCATAATCAAAGTTTAGGAAAAGTCAGTACTTAATAATATTTTGAAAACAAAAAATAAACATGTGGAACCTTTTATTCAGAAATACCAGGAGTAGGTTTATTTTTACCTTCAAATAGTTCGCTGATACCGATCAGCTGATTTAGTGCTAGTGATGTATTTATTTCAATTTGAAAAGTTCGGTTTCTGGTATCAGTGTATTAAAAAATCTCATAACTTTCGAACGTGTAGAGATAGGATTAAAAATCCCTTCCAATATCGTTTCATACCATCCAAAGAAGCCGTGCCGTTGGTATGTATATACCCTTTCCGTTACACCCTGTATAGTAGCTAATCACAACAGTTAACATGGGATTTAACAGCTTTTTTACTAATCAGGTTTTCAGAAACCACATGGAAACACATGACTACACATTGCTACTGTTGTGTTGCTCAAAACAATGATTAAATTCCAACAATTTTTTTACAACAGTTCAAACATCCGTTATTGTATAACAAAAGTACCTACAACATTTTATTTATCTGTATGATATTATATACCTACTATATAATATCAGACAGATAAATAAAATGGTACCTACTAGAGAGGAGCTCGTGGCTAAGTAATAACAGCCGCACGGGTCGATCCATCAGGTTAAGCTACGCTTGCCGGGGTTGTATCTTTACATACCGAGACTCCTCCGTGCCTCGGAAAGCACGTTAAGCCGTTGGTCCCGGCTGTCATTCGTAGATCTTTGACAGTCGTTACGGGTCGTCAGAAGCCCGAAAGTCTGACAACCAGTCTTACCAAGGGGTATCGTATTACCCAGTTACTGGGTTGTGGAGGTCAGTTATGAAGTCGCTCCATGTAAAATACTGGTATTCAGCTGCATCCGGTTAGACTGGAAGCCGACCCCAACATAGTTGGGAAAAGGCTAGGCAGATTGATATTATATAAGTACCTACTACTTTTAGTATATTTTGTAACATATTTGTTACATAATAATCATTGAAACAAACCAATGGACAGCTCAAAAATAATATGATAATTGTGCCTGCCTACATCCTGTATTAAGGGGATACATCGAAAAATTTTGTGTTTTAAAATAAAACCAAATGTACATGCTTAAATCATGTGTTATTTGACTATATTGTCTACTACTGTATAAAACCGAAACATGATTAATTACTTGAAATTTTTTCGGTAGAAAAAAATTTCAATGTAGCACCGTCTAATATTTTCTGATTTATACGATTATACGGAAACAGTTCCTTATTGTGCAGTAAAATTTGCTTTAAATTGATGGTATTTCAATATGTTAAGAACTTACTAAGCTAAAAATTTATTTAAGTTATAGCATTTTGTCATAAACCTACATTTAAACGAAGCGCGTGAGAGTCTTCTATCTCGCGCGTCAAACTAGACAGCCATAACGTCATTTCACTTACACACCGAGCTGAACCTCGCTTTGATTTACGGCCTTAACTACGAGTATGTATAATTTTGTCAAGGATTTTTAAATTTTATCGTCATTTCGGGTTGATTACAGTGTCGAGCCAAACGCCTGCCTTAATTTTGGGATTATAGAATCATATTTTTATTAAAAAGTTAAACTATACAAAATTTTAACATGTAAGTATTTCAATTACGCTTGTAATTCGGTACTCTTCCGTTTTAAGGCGAAAGTGCCAGGGTAGCCCGCGAAATTCAAAATTTCTTACGTTTTTTGCAATTTGCAATTCAGTATTAGGTTGTATGTTGATCTAAATATGATTCGCGTCCGTATCAAATATTAATTTATAGAATTATAATCATAAAAATCATCAATACAACTCTCTAAGTTCGTATTACCCTACTGGAGGACTATTTCATGAAATAATGAGATTTGGGGCAATTATAACATAATATGGAGTTGTATTGCTGATTCTAATGATTATAATTTTGTAAAGCCATGATAAGTTACAGCCGCGCATCATATTTTAATCAATAAACAATCTGACACTGACTTGCAAATTGCAAAAAAACGTAAGAAAATTTGAATTTCGCGGTCTACCTTAACGGATCCCCTTAACAGTTTTTAAGACAGACAAAATCCTTTCACCGCTTCCTAGTGTATAACGGTATTAAAAACGCCCCTTGTCTTATAGTAAACTAGCTTTTGCCCGCGACTTCGTTCGCGTGGAAGTCATAAGTCATTCATTCATTTTGAATTGTTACTTAATCATATGAGCGTTTTGGATGGTATGTCTGTTAGCTCGTAAGACCAATTGAATAAATAAATAAATAAGATAAAAACAAAACAACAGCTGCACACAGCCAGCAGCAGTACTGCAGTGAATATATATATATATATATATATACATATATACACTTCTGGACACATCTTTTGGCCCACCTTGTATTTTCAGTTTCGTTTGGTCCTAGCTAAAATTTTATATTAGGTCGAGCAAAAAGTTTTTATGCAGTTTTGAACCTGGCACATTCACAATTTCATTCAATAGTCTTTTTTTTAATTTCGAACACAGAATTTAAAGAAACAAAAGACAATTTGGAGCCTGTTTGTTGATATCAAACAATCGAATACTAAGAAAACTTGGTTTTATTGGTTTACTTGGATTTAATTCTTGAAAAAGTGATTGATATCTTTGGTTTTGCAACAAACATTACTTATTCTTAACATTAAGGTGAGGTTCTATCAATAATCTATGGATACTTCACCTGAAATCGCCGCCCAAGCTGTGGCACTTATTCAGGCCGGACACAGCCAAAGAAACGTGAGTGCTCAACTTAATTTAAGTCGATCTGCGGTCCGAAATGTTTATCGGAGGTACCTAGAGACTGGCGGCTTTGTTCGTCGCCAAGGAAGGCCACGATCTCGGGTCACAACTGAAAGGCAGGATCGATTCATCGTGACGACCAGCTTGAGAAATCGTCACCTTACCTCCATTGAGATACAAAACCAACTTCGCGACTTCCACGGAGTATCTGTGAGCGCTCGAACTGTTCGGAGAAGGTTAAAAGAACGCGATATGGTACCACACAAGCCAGCTAATGGCCCCAAACTAACGCGAGCCCACCGAACAGCGCGCCTTCATTTCGCACGCAGTCATTTAAATTGGACACAGCAAGATTGGAGCCGTGTACTCTTTTCTGATGAGTCTAAAATTGTGTTACATGGCAATGATGGAAGGAAGAAGGTCTACCGACGTAAGGGAGAGCGTTTCGCACAATGCTGCTTTGAAGAGAGGGTTGCTTATGGCGGTGGCTCATGGACTGTCTGGGGCGGTATATCCGCGAGCGGCAAAACTCAACTTGAGGTTGTTACAGGACCACGGCTGCCAACATTAAATGCTGAAAGGTACATTCGTGAGTGCTTAGAACCTCACGTGATACCATACGCGGACTATGTGGGCCCAAATTTCCTTTTTATGCATGATAATGCAAGAGCCCATGCGGCCGGCATCGTCAGGGAATATCTTCGGGATGTGAACATCACAGTTATGGACTGGCCAGCCAGAAGCCCAGACATGAACCCCATTGAGCACATGTGGGACGAGCTAAAAAGACGTGTTAGGGCTCGTCAGCCAGTTGCCCAGACGATGCAGGAGTTGAAAACTGCCATAGAAGAGGAATGGGAGATGATCCCTCAAAATTTCATAGAGCGGTTGATAAACTCTATGCCTAATCGTATGAGAGCTGTGGTAGATGCCCATGGAGGCAACACGCGTTATTAAATTAAACCTTTATTTGATAAAACATGTTTTTTATTCAAAAATCAATTGCCTTTAACAAGGCGCATATCCGACTTGTTAGGCGTAGCTCCATGTCGTATGGTATTCTGAATTCAAATTTAAAACAATACGATCGAAAAAGATGGTAAAATGTATCAGGTTTAAAACTGCATCAACAGTTTTTGTTCAATCTAGCAATCATATTTCGGTAGGGGCCATCGAAACCTAAACTCTAAGGTGGGCCAATAGATGTGTCCAGAAGTGTATATATATATATATATATATATTTTTTTTTTTTTTTGAAATGGCTTCTCGTAGTGTGGCCATGAGAGGTCTCTACTACTTAACCGAGCTAAGCGAGCTCAAAGCCTCCAGCCAGGGCATATAAACTAACTAACTTATAAACTAAGCGACTGCACGCTTAGGGCACCCCCTGTGGGGTACGGACCTCGGCTGAGGGCGTCGCTGGGGGAGGACAGCAAGGAGGGACTGGCTAGATCAAATCGGGGTAATTATTATTATTAGGGGAGTTTAAAGCTACAGGCTCAGCTACGCCACCAGCTGGCTCGATTTCACCGATCAAGGGACGGGGGAGGGGGTGATTTTACAAAGGGGGTCGTCGACGCGAGAGACCTCAGTCTCGGAGGTACTAATGTAGATAGAATATACTAAAATAACAGCCACATTTTTATAAAACTCCCTCGGTCCCCCACCCAACCACCGCGTCGCATTGCATCGTCCGCCTGCGCTAGGTTTCTGTCTCCTAAGATACAGAACTACCTAGTTTAGGACACAGGGTTACATGATCTGTGTAGATTTATGTAGATATCAGTGTTTTGTTGTTTTGTTCATCTGCTCTTGTGGTACCTATCATTAATCTCGGTAAGAAACTTTATTCCCAATAAAGACACATGTCACTTACTTGAGAACAATATTAAAACATACATTTAAAGATTACAAAAAGCTCGTCACCAGTATTACAAGTTAAGTAGTTGCCATCCAATGCATTCATTTCTCCAGAAGTGATCGATCCGCAATTATGTGAGGCTAAGGTGAGTTTTGAATGCATTGAAAGAGTGTAGATTTCTTATACAGGACGGTAATTTATTATAGAGTTGTGCTCCCCTCAAAAATTAGCATTTTTTTTGCTATAGTTAGTTCTTGTTTTAGGTAAAACTAGCAAGCTTGCTCACCGTGAGCTGCGTTGACTAACTTGTTTATGTTGGGCGAGTGTTAAGCTTGAGTGAACGCTTCTGTTGAGGATATTTCTGATGAAAATACATGTGTTGTAAATACATACACTTCTGGACACATCTATTGGCCCACCTTAGAGTTTAGGTTTCGATGGCCCCTATCGAAATATGATTGCTAGATTGAACAAAAACTGTTGATGCAGTTTTAAACCTGATACATTTTACCATCTTTTTCGATCGTATTGTTTTAAATTTGAATTCAGAATACCATACGACATGGAGCTACGCCTAACAAGTCGGATATGCGCCTTGTTAAAGGCAATTGATTTTTGAATAAAAAACATGTTTTATCAAATAAAGGTTTAATTTAATAACGCGTGTTGCCTCCATGGGCATCTACCACAGCTCTCATACGATTAGGCATAGAGTTTATCAACCGCTCTATGAAATTTTGAGGGATCATCTCCCATTCCTCTTCTATGGCAGTTTTCAACTCCTGCATCGTCTGGGCAACTGGCTGACGAGCCCTAACACGTCTTTTTAGCTCGTCCCACATGTGCTCAATGGGGTTCATGTCTGGGCTTATGGCTGGCCAGTCCATAACTATGATGTTCACATCCCGAAGATATTCCCTGACGATGCCGGCCGCATGGGCTCTTGCATTATCATGCATAAAAAGGAAATTTGGGCCCACATAGTCCGCGTATGGTATCACGTGAGGTTCTAAGCACTCACGAATGTACCTTTCAGCATTTAATGTTGGCAGCCGTGGTCCTGTAACAACCTCAAGTTGAGTTTTGCCGCTCGCGGATATACCGCCCCAGACAGTCCATGAGCCACCGCCATAAGCAACCCTCTCTTCAAAGCAGCATTGTGCGAAACGCTCTCCCTTACGTTGGCAGACCTTCTTCCTTCCATAATTGCCATGTAACATAATTTTAGACTCATCAGAAAAGAGTACACGGCTCCAATCTTGCTGAGTCCAATTTAAATGACTGCGTGCGAAATGAAGGCGCGCTGTTCGGTGGGCTCGCGTTAGTTTGGGGCCATTAGCTGGCTTGTGTGGTACCATATCGCGTTCTTTTAACCTTCTCCGAACAGTTCGAGCGCTCACAGATACTCCGTGGAAGTCGCGAAGTTGGTTTTGTATCTCAATGGAGGTAAGGTGACGATTTCTCAAGCTGGTCGTCACGATGAATCGATCCTGCCTTTCAGTTGTGACCCGAGATCGTGGCCTTCCTTGGCGACGAACAAAGCCGCCAGTCTCTAGGTACCTCCGATAAACATTTCGGACCGCAGATCGACTTAAATTAAGTTGAGCACTCACGTTTCTTTGGCTGTGTCCGGCCTGAATAAGTGCCACAGCTTGGGCGGCGACTTCAGGTGAAGTATCCATAGATTATTGATAGAACCTCACCTTAATGTTAAGAATAAGTAATGTTTGTTGCAAAACCAAAGATATCAATCACTTTTTCAAGAATTAAATCCAATTAAACCAATAAAACCAAGTTTTCTTAGTATTCGATTGTTTGATATCAACAAACAGGCTCCAAATTGTCTTTTGTTTCTTTAAATTCTGTGTTCGAAATTCAAAAAAAGACTAATGAATGAAATTGTGAATGTGCCAGGTTCAAAACTGCATAAAAACTTTTTGCTCGACCTAATATAAAATTTTAGCTAGGACCAAACGAAACTGAAAATACAAGGTGGGCCAAAAGATGTGTCCAGAAGTGTAGTTGCTTTATATTCATTATTTTTGTGTCTTGATAAATTTAACTTTTTTTTTTTATCTAGTTTGTGTAATAAATATTATTCTTATTCTTAAGGTCGTAGCGTGATGTTAAAAAAAAAAAAATCGCAGAATGCAAAATCTCTACCCTTTTTTTCGAAGTCTGTTAAGAACTCTACGGTTCGGTCAGTAAAAAAATAGCAGTGGTCTTTAATATAACGAGCATAGCATTTATAATCTATTTTTAAGCGACTTTAAAAAAGGAGGTTCTGTATTCGACCCGTATATGTATGTATCTTTGTATGTCCGCGATTTTCTCAAAAACTAAGGAAACAATTTTGGTGATTCTTTCACTAACATGATCTACATACTTTTAGAAAGGTTTTATATACAATATCAGTTTTAGTATATGTGAAACCCGAAACACGTGTCTAGTATTTTTATGTAAAGAAACTATGTACTAAATTTCAAAACTGTATCATGAAAAATCACAAAGTTATAAGCTTGTTATGTTACCTGGTTGGCCGTACAAAAACATGATCACCTAGTGTCATGTGCCTAGTGCCGCTATGACTTGCCGTGAATTGTGTTCGTCGCTCGGTGTCCATATTGTAAGTAATCTTTTTTAAAGATTTTTGGGGCAAAATATAACAGGGTATAAAAATGATTGGAATCGATTCAGTTACTTATTACTTATTACAAACTATATTCAGGTTTCGCATATACTAAAAATAATGTTGTTATAATACATTAGGTACCTAATTATTCTTAGGTACGAAGTTACATGCATAATTGGTACTGTATCTCCGGCATTTCTAAGCGGATGTTGATAATTCTTCGTTCGTTCGTTCTATTCAACTGAAAATGGATAAATAAATTTACTTTTAAAAAGTAAAAACCGACTTCAAAAACTTAAAACAGTCGGTGTCTTCAACTCAAATGCACCTTAGCTTGGCACCGACTTCAAAAGTTGTTAAGTTTTTTGAGAAAGCTAATTTATTCGTTTTAAGTTTTCGAAGACAGTCTTTTATAAGTAAATTTATATTTACATAACACTATTCCATCCATAGAGAAACTTATATAATTGAACACAAATTGAAACAGGGATTTAATCGGCCTTAGTGCTTGCATTTGACAGCTGTCATCGATATGGTATGACAGTCGCGACCTTCAGGTAGTGCTGTACGTAAGTGACGGCTTAGTTGATACCAGATAATTATATTGATAGACACGTTATAGACTTCTGATTAATGTCTTTTTAAATTTAATTTTAAATTAATAAAAAAAATTGGCCAAGTGCGAGTCGGACAAGTGCGAGTCGGGATTAAACAGTACGTTGCGTCGTACGTATGCGTCTAGAAAAACAGCATCATATCGCGGGCTTTATCTCATGTAGACAGTTGAAATTTTCAAAGATTGTGTATTTCGACTGCCGCTATAACGACAAATAATAAAATTAAAATAAAGTTAAAAATTAAAGGGGGTGTTGTGGGGGGCATTGTGAGAAAAAAAATTCTTACCCTGGCATGTAGGTCTTTGTTTAGAACTCATCGAGTAGATTTTTTATCTTCAAAAATTAAGAAATAGATGGAGTATGGGTACAAGGAGAGACAATTCTGTAGCTAGTCCGTGGTGTACCATATACATATACAACATATACATACATTAATAAATTTATATATATATACTTAAACATTAATAAACATGAAACAAGAGCAAGGAACTATACATGTAATAATGACGTTTAAAGAGAGAGGAAGTGTTTTTTTACCAGAATTTTAAAAGTGACCAAAGTTTGAGCTCGCCTTATCAACACTGGCAAGGCATTCCATAAGCGTACTGCTTGAACTGTAAAAGACTTGTCATAAAAGCTGGTGGAATGCATCGGCATCTCAAGTCTCAAGTTTTCCGATGACGTCAGATATCTATAGGTAGTTTATGATGTTCACTAATGAATAGTTCTGTTATGAGACCTTCCGCTTTGTACAGGAAATTGTTTGTTACAATTTCAATGGATACCGCTACAACTCATGTCAAATTATACTCTGCATACGTTAAAGGTAAATAAAATAAAATAAAAATAAAAAAGCCTTTTATTTCTTGCAGTTTGCCTTAGAATACATTTCCAATTAAATATCTATCAAAAAAATATTATTATTACAAATTAGAGTTGTTCTCATTAAATTACTTCTATTACAATTATTACAAATAAATATTAACATCTAATTTAATTAAAATATATAATTACGGAATTCTTATATCTAATTTATTATTTTGCAAGAACCCCTCTCAGGTGAAGGCCTCCTCCAGAGATTGCCAATTGTCCCTGTCCCTTGCTACTGTCGTCCAGTCTCGTCCGGCTATGCGAGTGATGTCGTCTACCCAGCGTGCAAGTGGTCTGCCTATCCTCCTCTGTCCTGCTGGTCCCGGCCAAACTGTCGCTTGTAGTGTCCACCTTTGGTCTGCTGTTCTGGCTACGTGGCCAGCCCATTTCCATTTTTGTTTCTGTGCGTAGGTGACAGCATCTATCACTTTAGTCTTCTCACGGATTGTACTATGTGGTATTCTCTGTACTTTTAAAAAAAAAAAAAAAAAAGTACGTTAAAGGTACAAGCAACTAATTATACCGTGTAATTGTAGGCCTCCAAGCAGAGTTAGCGCACCCGCAGCCAACCGACTCATCACCAATAGAAAAGTGTACTATAATCTTTCCAATCATTTATTTTACTTTAGCGTGGATGAAGTATTTTGCATTTTTAGGGTTCCGTACCTCAAAAGGAAATAACGGAACCCTTATAATATCACTTCGTTGTCCGTCTGTCTGTCAGTCTATCATGACCCTTTTTCTCAGGAACGCGTGGAGATATCAAATTGAAATTGATATCAAATACGTAGGTCGGAGTTCTACAAAAAAATCAAGCTTCTAAGTCAACGCAGTAAAAAATACAGCCATTTATGCGATATATTTTAATATTCGCAAGTAAATCAAAACCTATGCGATTTCATTTTTAACCGACTTCAAAAAGGAGGAGGTTCTCAATTCGTCTGAGACTTTTTTTTTATGTATGTTCCCCGATTACTCGAAGATGGCTGGACCGATTTGGTTTTTTTTTGTTTTATTTTTTTATTTTTGTTTTTTTTTTAACATCACAGTTGGTCCCATATAAAATTGATTAACTTTGCTTCGGTAGTTTTTGAGTTAGCTTCAATAATACGTATTTTTTTCCCCTCTTTTATATGGATGATGTTCTAGTTTGTTTTGCAGATAGTGGTATTAGAATTTGTGTGGGGTAGGTACATACACAACTAAAAAGTGAAAAATAAAAACTTTTTTACAAAAAAATACAACCGACTTCCAAAAACAACACTACAAAGTGAAAAATAACTTTAATTTCGGAAGTCGGTGGCAAAAATCGAAAATACATTTAACTAGACACCGACTTCCGAAATTAAAGTTATTTTTCACTTTGTAGTGTTGTTTTTGGAAGTCAGTTGTATTTTTTTGTAAAAAAGTTTTTTCAACTACAATGTTAAGTTTATTTTTGAGATAAATTCTTTTCAACTACGGAATCCTTCATTGTACGTGGTCCGACACGCACTTGGCCGGTTTTTTAGTTGCTAGCTCTTCTCGCTTCTCGTTGTACGCTGGCGCGCGGTGGGACAAGTACCTAAGCTTAACGTGTATTTACAAAGTTAGTTTCAAAACAAATATGTAATTACCTTGGCAGAATTTGTAACAAAAACATGCCTTGCCTTGTTTGTGTTACAAAGGTTGTGTTAACATAGCATTGTGCTGTGCAGATTGCTTTGTTAAAAGTGTTGGTTTTTATTTCACTTTTTTTCATGTAGGTACAGTCGGAGAATCTTGTGGCTAAGCCACAAGATTCTAAAAAAACACACCCTACGGACAAACCCTAGCAAGCGTTATCGCTTGCTAGGGTTTGTCCGTGGATAGGTGACCATTTTTACATACCGAGACTCCTCCGTGCCTCGGAAAGCACGTTAAGCCGTTTTTCCCGGCTGTCATTCGTGGATCTCTGACAGTCATTACGGGTCATCATAAGCCTGAAAGTCTGACAACCTGTCTTACCAAGGGGTATCGTATTACCCAGTTCTGGGATGTGGAGGTTAGATAGGCAGTCGCTCCATGTAAAATACTGGTATTCAGCTGCATCCGATTAGACTGGAAGCCGACCCCAACATAGTTGGGAAAAGGCTAGGCAGATTGATTGATTTGTCTGGAGAAGCCACCCATGCGGTTGTTTTTCTGTTGCTAAATTCTAAGCTAAGAACTTATCTGGTTGAATCCATTCATAAATCTAACATACAAATTAAATTATTCATAACTTAATCATTGTACTGACGATTCAATTTTCTACCAATCTTGCATAATATGAACAAGAACACAAAAACATCGAGAATTCGTGACTGTATGCATGATGTCATCTGCAAGCTATAGCTTCGCTTAATAATGTGAGGATTGACACTGACACCGACGTCAAAAATATTTGCTCAGAAGGTTCACTTAAAATGAAGGAGTGAAAATTGTAAGTACAAAAAAATGCCATTTCTTTTGATTTTACACTAATTATAATCTTTGCGCTCTAGCATGGTGCGGGTGGCAATTGACGAACTGTTCCTTTTCACTCTGAACGTTATCGCGATTTACAATCATGATTTAATATTTTAGCTGCACCCTAAATGTCACAATCGTAAAATACGGATTCAATAATAACTGTAGTAAATGAAATAAATCATCCTGCCAAAATGTTATTATCTACAAATAAAATCAAATTTAAAGAAAAATGAAGCAAAGTGATAGGCGTGTAACGTAACGCCATAGACATGTTTTGTGATGAGATGTATTGCTACTATGGGTTTTTATCGATAGTCGATATTTTTTTATGGAAAAAGAAGTTTACTGTATGTATTTTTAAATTTTTTTTCTTAGACATTTATAGTGTTAAATTAGCCAAAAAATGACACCATGAAAAAAATAATTTAAATAAATTTCGGTAGTGCTTTGAATGTGATTTTTTAATGTTTTGTATTAAATACATATTTTAAAATAAATTTAATAATAATATGATATATCAAAGACATTTTTAAAATTGTTAGGAGAACGAGATTTTTGCTGTTAGAATCATTATCTATGATATTGAATTGTGCATATTGTCACTGACCTAGTCATGCCATACTGACATGTGTCACCCGCACCATGCTAGAGCGCAAAGATTATAATGATATTTCACTGCAATCGCTTAGTGCAATAATACAAAGGTGGTGTCTTTTTTTTTTCTTAAGTTATGATTCGAAAGATGGAAAGACGAGCAAATTTTTTTTAAATGATTTTGCGGAGTGTCCCGTCTGTATTAATCTACGCTTTCGCATCTATACAGGGTTACTTGTAATTCGACGTATTCCTTGCAGGACGTCATAACGAATGGTTAAATGTGTTGCTAAGCGCAAAACTCGAGAACGGTTGGACCAATTCGGAAAAAAATTTCTTTTAAAATATTCGTTGAAGTCCGAGAAAGTTTCGTATGTAAATAAAATTTGTAAAAGTTGCCGGGTAAATTGGAAAATTCAGGAAAAACTGAAAGCGCATTTTTTATAGGAGTTTTGTATTAATTATTGTAAGTTGGACAGGAGAACATCTGTTGGGATTAGGATAGTTGTGGTAACACTACTGTACAAAGTGGGCCTTCTTTCTATGTCAATTTAGACATGGCTTTGCATAAAAACACATAAAATATAATATATGCAAATCACTGGCTTTGCAAAATTGTTGTTGTTAAGTTAAGGTGCTGTCACATTGCATTGTAATTTCAGAAGCGATTTTTTGCGATTTTTAGGATTCCTTACCTCAAAAGGAAAAAACGGAACCCTTTTTCTCAGGAACGCGTGCAGGTATCAAGTTGAAATTAATATCAAATACGTAGCGATCTATGGTCCCTTGGAGCTACGGCAGCAAAAATAAATACGGCCTTTTTTGCGACATATTTTGATAGTCGCAAGTAAATCAAAACCTATAGGGTACTTCCCGTTGACTTAGAATCATGAAATTTGGCAAGAAGCAAGGTCTCACAGCACAAGTAAATATTATATCACATAATTTTTTTTTTTTGTAATTACAAACTTACATTTCTTGTTGGAGAATTGACCGTGACGTATGGGAGAACATTTATCTCAACTACAAAGTTAATATGTTTGTTCTAGTGATAAATTCATCCCAAATAAGGAACCCGTTATTGTGCGTGGTCCGATTTGGGCGGTTTTTTTTTCTTCGTTTTCAAAAGCACTTATTAGAGATCTCATTTTAACAATTCGACAACACTGGGTTGTGGAGGTCAGGTCAATCGCTCCATGTAAAATACTGGTATTCAGCTGCATCCGGTTAGACTGGAAGACGACACCAACATAGTTGGGAAAAGGCTAGCTGATTGATTGAATTCGATAACATTAATTGCATTATTTACGTTGGTGAGCAGACGAATAAAAAAAAAACCGGCCAAGTGCGTGCAGGAACACGCACAATCAAGGGTTCCGTAGTTGAAAAGAATTTATCCCAAAAAACAAACTTAACAATGGATCCCAAAAAAAATTTTTTTTTATGTCATAAAACTACAAATTAACAAATTTCGGACTTTTTCCTTTACTTGTGCTGGGAGGACTTGCTTCTTGCCAAATTTCGTTATTCTAGGTCAACGGGAAGTACCCCTAGGTTTTGATTTACTTGGGACAGTTGCGAGTATCAAAATGTGTCGCAAAATGACCGTATTTTTTTATTGCGTTGACTTAGAAACTTGAGTTTTTCAGGACTTTAAGACACCATAGACCTACATATTTGATATTAATTTCAACTTGATACCTCCACGCGTTCCTGAGAAAAAGGGCCTTGACAGACTGACAGACAGACGGACAACGAAGTGATCCTATAAGGGTTCCGTTTTTTCCTTTGGAGGTACGGAACCCTAAATATGTAGCAATGGATTTGAGAATGCCCTTCACAACCTTTCGGATTGTGAAATTATGAATGTGAAAGTTTGTTTGTTACTCAATTACCTACGCAAAAACGGATTTGGATGACACACAGATAAGTTATAACCTGAATAACGTCACGTGACCAGAGGGCTGGCTCGTTCTTGGGTCAAAGAATTAGCATTGCCATTCAACGTGGCAATGCTGCCAGTCTTCTGGGCACGTTTCCGGATGACATCGATGCGGACGCGTACTTCGACGCCTAAGTGTCCTTTTGTTTTTGTATTTATTTGTATAGTTAGTCATTTACTATAAGTAATATTAAATAAATTCAGTGTATACCTTACCTACATCTATTATCTAACCTGAATTAACACATTATGATACTTTTTATCCCAATATTCCCACGGGAGGAGCTCGTGGCTAAGTAATAACAGCCGCACGGGTCGATCTATCAGGTTAAGCTACGCTTGCCGGGGATACATACCGAGACTCCTGCGTGCTCTTGGTCCCGCTGTCATTCCTGGATCTTTGACAGTCGTTACGGGTCGTCAGAAGCCAGAAAGTCTGACAACCAGTCTTACCAAGGGGTATCGTATTACCCAGTTACTGGGTTGTGGAGGTCAGATAGGCAGTCGCTCCATGTTAAATACTGGTATTCAGCTGCATCCGGTTAGACTGGAAGCCAACCCCAACATAGTTGGGAAAAGGCTAGGCAGATTTATTCCCACGGAATCGAGACTCGCTGCTAGTTGTTAATATTTCAAGTTTTTAGCCCACGCCAATTCAAACTCAAACTCAAAGCATTTATTTCAAATAAACCAATTACAGGCACTTTTGAATTGTCAATGGGTCGGTCAGTCAGAAAGATAAAGCTAGTTGCCCATTCCAAAGCGTAGTAGATCCCTATGGAGAAGAACGGGCAAGAAACTCCACGGACACTCTTTTAAATCATAATATTTTTACAAAATATTGGTTACATCGTTCAAGTTGAAAATATACATGTGAGAACAATGTAGAAAGACGTGCACGTTAAAAAGCGTCCGTAATAAAAAGATAATAACTAAAACAACTAAATTAAATATTAAAATTAAAAATAAGCCATGGCAGCTAAGAGACGACCAGTCCCAACTGACGGCGCCCGTTCACGAACATGACGCATGGATCAGCACCATTTAGCTCAACCATTTTGAAGGGAACTTAATGATCCAACACACACGCCACCATCAGCGAGACATTTGAGTGAGCATGACATACTCTCAACCGCCAGGGCACACTCAAGTCAGTGAAAGACGTACCCAGTAAAAGGTAGCTTAATAGTAGCTACATAGTGCTCACACGTGCTATGCAATTATATAATACTAAGAGATTGAATCTAAACAATGCAAAGAAAGTTTTCTCTCATCTTAATCTTCAGCAGGTCCAACAATATATCCGAATGCTAATCAATTAATTAATGCGTCCTTGTGGAGCAGGACAAGCATTCAGCCAAGCATTTTTGTCAGCGATGTAATCCCCCAACTTATAATATGCCTGGCTGCATAGTGTGCGTTTTATACAAGATTTAAATTTCCTTTCATTCAGCTGGAGTATGTGGGGAGGTATTTTATTATAACATTTTAAACAGTACCCCATGAAGGATGAGTCTACTTTAGCCAGTCTGAAACCTGGTTGAACTAATTGGTCCCTATTTCTAGTCCTATAATTGTGTCCTTCACCTCTTTTACCGAAAAGATTTAGATTTTTCCTTACGTACATGATGTTTTCGTAGATATATTGACAAGGTACCGTCATGATGTTAATATCTTTAAACAGTTCCCTTAGAGAATCGCGCCTGCGGAGGCCATATATTGCTCTGATGGCTCTTTTCTGCAGAATAAAAATAGACTCTATGTCTGCAGCCCGTCCCCATAGTAAAATACCGTAAGACATAATACTATGAAAGTAACTGAAATAGACCAGCCTTGCGGTGTCTACATCAGTGAATTGACGGATTTTTCTCACCGCATATGCTGCTGAACTTAGCCGTCCTGCAAGAGATGTTAAATGCGGACCCCATTGCAGCCTTGAGTCGAGCGTGATCCCCAGGAAAACAGTTTTATCGACGAATTCTAGTTTCTCTTTATTCAATACTATGTCACAATCAGTACTTTTAACATTTGGTAAAGCAAATCTTATACATTTAGTCTTTTTCCCATTTAATACTAAATTATTAGCAGTGAACCAATTATGGATCTGCAGTAGGGCGCTATTTACGTCGTCAAGATTTGATGCACGTCTATTTATCTTAAAAATTAAGGATGTATCGTCAGCAAATAACACCATTTGTGGTTGGTTTTTTAATAAATGGGGTAGATCATTAATATATACTAAAAAGAGGAAAGGACCCAATATCGAGCCCTGTGGAACACCCATTTGTACTTTTAGACCGAGTGAATTGACACCATTTATTTGAACTTGTTGCTGTCTATCATTTAAATAAGATTTTACTAAACTGAGCGCAAGTTTACCTAGTCCGTAATGCTCAAGTTTCAAGAGTAAGGTTTCGTGATTTACGCAGTCAAATGCCTTGGAGAGGTCACAAAAGATTCCTATGGCATCTTGGGCCTCCTCCCACGCTGAAAATATGTGTTTTAATAAAGTGGCACCCGCGTCAGTCGTGCAACGTCCTTTGGTGAAACCAAATTGCTGATCGTGCAAGATTTGGTTGGTGTTAAAATGATTAAGCATTTGATCGAGCATTACCTTTTCGAATACCTTGCTGAATACCGGCAACACGGATACTGGTCTATAATTGTTGGTGTGTTTACTGTCCCCAGATTTAAAAAGTGGTATAACCTTACTAAATTTCATTAAATCCGGGAAGACTCCTTCATCCACACACAAATTAAATATTAATGCTAAGTATGGTGCTATAGTCTCGATTATGGATGTACAAACTTTGATAGACATTCCCCATAGATCTTCGGTCAATTTGATTTTAATGTGCCGAAAAGCTTTTTTAACTACCATGGGGTTTATATGTTTAAATTGAAATTCAACCGGGCAGCTTGGAACGTTCGCTCTTAATAAATCAATTGAGACATCGGGTGAGGAATTTAAAGCTTCCGTCGTTTTAGATGGTATATTTGTAAAGAAGTGTACAAATTCTTGAGCTACTTCTAAGTTAGAGCTTATATCACCATGAGAAGTCTCCAATGTAAAATCCGTGTTTCGTATTTTTTTCCTATTAGTTTCATTATTTATAACTTTCCACACTGCTTTTACTTTATTTTCTGCTGATTTGATCTTGTTACTAATATACAGGGCTTTAGCTATTTTGCAAGTATTTCTAAAAAATTTGGAATATGTAGCAACATACTTGTTGAACGTCACAGTGTTAATGTAAGGCTTAAGGCCATACAATTCGAATAATCTTTCCCTACTTATCCTAATACCTCTAGTTGCCCAGTCACTAAATAAAAAGTTAGGGAAAATATTTTTTGTTTTCTTTTCAAAAGTTTTATTGAATTCAGTGAGCACTACTGAAAAGAAATCCTCATATAGTTTATTTGCTCCGTCCATATTATGGCCGAGAACATTTAACCTATTACCTAGGGCACTATTGAATCTATTTAATTTGCCAGCTGTTATTGGTCTAAATTGTATTTGCACTTTTTGCAAAGTTGTTTTAGACTTAAAAGTTACTGTTTGCCCACTGTGATCAGATGGTAAATAATTTACGATGGCTTTATCTAAATAATCACAATCGCAGAAAACATTATCAATACAAGTAGCAGAAGTGAGAGTTACTCTAGTCGGTTCTGTAAAAATATTAGATAAATTGAATGATTTAAAAAGGCTTAATAATCTACTGCTATTTGAATTATTTAACATGACGTTGATGCGTCACTCGGTCAATAACCTTTTATTTTTACACGATTGCATAGATAATGCGGATCGTGTATTGATATCCTAAATAAACTCACGAGTCACAATCACAATATACAAAGGCGTTTTCCGATAAGAGTCAGATCAATCAATCAGCTAGCCTTTTCCCAACTATGTTGGGTTCGGCTTCCAGTCAAGCCGGATGCAGCTGAATACCAGTATTTTACATGGAACGACTAGGTAGTCGCTATTTGACCAGGTCAGATTGGTATCTGACCAGGTAAGATAGGTATCTGACCTGGTCAGATTGGCAAACAAACAACTAACAACAACTGCAACAACCGAACCAATAACAAAAACAGCCAAACAGTCACAACGCTGTATGGAGGGATGGCGGCCAGAAGAGTCTGCAGGACATCATCGACCTGCTGAAGAGGACCGATCCGGATGACGTGCCAGATTTTGTGGCGAAGGAGCTGCACAAGCTGCCTCCTGTCACTTTCGACCACGTCGACGTCACCAGGCTGCTGAAGGACATCACGTCTCTGAAGGTGAGCCAGGCTGAGATGAAGTCCAAGTTGGAGTCATCGGATATCACCATTGGTGAATTGCGAGCCGAAGTAGCGTTGTTGCGCAACGCTATTCCGACAAGTGGGTCACCAGAAGGCTCCAATGTAAACTCATGTCGCGGGGCACAAAATGCTTCTGTCTGCAGTTTTCAGTCGGCGAGTGAATCTACGTCATCGACTGTCAAGAATGCAAGCGTTGCATCGTGTTCTGCTGATCGCGTCGTACCTGCCGGGGAAGCGACGCGTGAGATAGATACATCGACCCCCGTACGTACTTATTCTACAACTGTCGCCAAGACGAAAACTGCTGTGTCGCAAACGAAACGACACGCAGGAAAACCAAAAGGGGGAAAGCAGAGTCGCTTAGCATCTAGCGCGACTAAAGGCGCTGTGATGGACCACGAACAGCAGGTTCCACCGAAGAACACATGCGACGAGGACGGCTTCATCAAGGTGGAGAGAAAGAAGAAGAAGCCTACTTATCGCAACCAGTGTGGGACGGCGCCGGCTGGTTCTAACATGTTGCTACGTCCTGCAGTACCGACGACGCAGCTGTACGTGTCCCGGTTGCACCACTCTACAAAGCCTGAGGACATCGTAGAGTACATACGGGTGAAGACCAATTGGACCTTGAGGGTGGAGAAGTTGGAGGCGCGCCATAACACCAATTTCAAGTCGTTCGTGGTGCGCGTTCCGACTCACCATTTGCTGACCTTCCTCAAGGAAGAGTTTTGGCCGAAAGGTGTGTTGTATCGGCGTTTCCGCGGCCAGCTACGCGACACCTCGCAGCGTAACACGACGCCGTCACTTCATGTGCAGTAGTTTTTAAGTTTGTTAAATGTTTTTATATGTATTAGTTTATAATTTTGTACCAATCATTTGTGTATTTTATCTATGGGCCCTAGTAGCCTGAAAATAAAGGAATTATTATTATTATTATTATTGTTTGGGACAATTCAATTACTGGATAATGTGATACCCCTCGGTAAGACTGGTTGTCAGACTTTTTGGCTTCTTTATAAATTTCTTATGGTGAAAACCGCATCAAAATGTGTTGCGTAGTTTATAAGAACAACGCTGTCACACAAGCAGACACGGAAAGCGACTTTTATTTACAATTTGTATAGATATTAAGGACGCTGTTACAAATGGCTAGTCAAATCAATACTTTTTTAGACAAAAGTATATTTATTAAATAAAATGCTTTACATTCTTAAAATGTTTTAGATAGGTACAGTTTCTCAATAAATGTACCGGAGTGAAAATTTTTACATTGGTACATTTATTGAGAAAATTTGGCCAAAAAACATTTTAAGAATGCAAAGCATTTTATTTAATAAACATACTTTTGTCTCAAAAGTATTGATTTGACTACCCATTTGTAACAGCGTCCTTAACAATAGATAACGCGAATCGTGTATTGCTATCCTAAATATATAATGTACTCACGATATATAAAGGCGTGTTCTGATAAAGAGTCGGTAAGTCGATGTACGCACGGACGTAAAAATATCGCGGTGATTTTATTTCGCACACTGGATTTTCAACGCTCTGCTTAGCGCCGAGAGTTGAAAATCCAATAGTGTGTTTTTTCGACGCGCTATAATGCACTCTGTTGTCGTTAAGTTGGATTGTCGACGCACGTCTCAACTACGAGAGTTGAAAATCCAGTGCACGAAGAAATTCTGCCGCGATATTTTTACGTTACGATGTCCGTATGTCACTGCAGGGATCCAGCAGAATATCAGCGTCAGGTATATTGTCTGACACATGCTGAGCTGGACTCCCATTTGGTGCAACCTTGAGACGCACACCGCACTGTGTAAATTCGATGTCAATTTGTTTTAAAGTACTTACGTCATAGTCTCATTTTTTTTTTCTTTTTATTTTTATTTTTGTATATGTACGTTTTTCTTTTCTTTTTTTGTTTTCATTATTGGCATCTTGTTTTTATATTCATTTAATTAATTGTACTTTTGTGTGTTGTGCTATATCTTTTGTACCAAATAAATGTTTTATCTATCTATCTATCTATCTATCTTACGGCTTAGTAGGTATGCGATAAATAACGCAGCAAATTTTAATGATACGTTTAAAATACGATTTTACAATAATTTAAAGTAACTGCCATTTGAGTAACTATCAATCAGAAAATTCGGAGAATTCCACTGCTGGGACACAGGCCTCTCTTCGAGAGGGTGTGGGCTGGCCACGCGGGCCCAGTGCGGGTTGGTAGATGTCGAATGTCTTTGAATTTTTGGTTCTAGGCATGCCGGTTTCCTCACGATGTTTTCCTTCACCGTTTTGAGAGCAGTGCTGATGAAAATATTTACACAAAAGTAAAGCGCCTGCCTGAGTTCGAACTCACGACCTACAACTTGTAAGTCGGAGCCGTTACCACTTGGTCACCACTGCTCTACTGGTACAGTTTGACATCGTACAGTAAGGTTTCATCGTTAATCATCGGATAAACCGAAATATACCGAATAAAATGTGACTATCGACCAATAGCAATTGATTCCTTTATATTCCCACCTAAATTATTATAGATTGACGCAATAATTCAGTCACTCCCATAACCGACCAGTCAGATTTAATTCGGCAAAGTTCGGTTTTGCCGAAAATTAACGAACCTATGAAAGTTGTCCAATTGTAAAACTGGTTTATACTTCCTTAGCATTTAATTAATAGATTATTCCACAAAATGGCCCTCCAATTTGACGATAGACTTCTTGCAAATCTATTGAGTAATTAGGTAGCCTAATCACTCTATTATCTACTAATTAATTACGATATTACAAAGTTATGTCACAGTATAATAAAGTAACCAGTAATACATCTTAATAAAAACGGCCGAAGTAACGCGCTTCGAAATCTCAGTAAACAGGGTGGGTGTATGAAAGGTGTGGTCAAATTTAAGGGCTGAACAACTTTCTCCATGGGACCAACATCGTAATCCAGAAAAAAATATCAGCCGTGCCCTACAAAGCTTCAATACCTACTCGACCCAAATGTGGACAGCTGATAATTTTTTCACGGTTACGATGTTGGTCTTATAGAGAAAGTTGTTCAGCTTGATGGTATGTACCATATCCTTAAGTTTGACCACACCTTTATACGCCCTTTATGCTACAGTAGGCAACAGTTCCAGTGCGCGGCAGTTACGCACGGACGGACACGTATTTATCTACTGAGCGGCCGTAGGTAATCAATTCAAGGTCACTGCTCAGATAAACTACTGTGAAGCTTCATTATACTGTGCCTATGTTCAATCAATCACGATGCGATAAGTAAATTAGTACAGACAACAGCACATCAGGTTATACCAAACTGTCAAATTTCTCCAAATGATTTTAAACCTTAAAATGAAGTTAGTTAGTTGAAGGTTATGTTCAAAATCGAAGGAGTAAATTTGACAGTTTGCAGTAACGACCTGCTGTTGTGTGTACACACGGCTACACATCTAGCTATAAATTTCCAGTTTATACTGACCTCACATTATGAGGAAATCCTATACCATGCGAGATCAGCATATACTGGAAATGTATAGCTTGATCTGTAGCCGTGCGTACACGCTAATCGCGTATGTGTACTCTGTTTAGGTCGTGAGTTCGAACCCCCACTGCTCTCAAAACGGTGAAGGAAAACATCGTGAAAAAAAAACCGACATGTCCTAGAACCAAAAATTCGAAGATATGTGACATCTACCAACCCGTACCGGGCACAGTCCACTCCCTCTCACCGAGAGGAGGCCTGTGTCCCAGCAGTGGGAACGCTAAAGGTTGGTTATGTGTATGATGATGTACTTTGTGTTTCGCTTCGCGGCTTCAGAACGCGCGATTAGCTTATCAAACAGTTTGTACATACCCTAACCATGCAGCCAATATTTTTCACGTATCAGTCCGATATGAATCCGCGTACGAAGCGGTCGTGTTCGTTTAAATATTATTTTGTTTACTACGTAATTACGTGTGATAAGCAAAATCATTGTTGTATTTACTAATTATTATGTGTAAGTAAATGATTAGTTTTTGTGTAGTGTACAAATGTGTTTTTGTGAGCAGTGAAAAGGAAATATAAAGAGTGTTTTTTTTTTTCCCAAATGTGTTTGGTTAGAAGTGTTGTTAGTTTAAATTGTGCTGAGGTTTGCAGAAGTGTAATTTTAATTCAATTAATATTAATGAAAATAGTTGGTATTTGAGGTAGGTTCTTCTCTTATAGAGAAGACACGAGCATTGTTCACTACGCTTGAAAACTCATGCGTTTTATCGAAATCAGACTGTGAGATCGGTTTATTGTTCCTTTAGAATGCTAATACCAGTGGCGAATTTGCCCTAAGGCTCAGTAGGCCCGGGCCTAGGGCGTCCAATCTGACAAAAAATTCACTGATGATAACAAGAAATAACTGAATGTACCTAAATATTCTAAAGGCTCACGCACATTATGGCGGGCCGCACTAAATCACTTTGATACATCTAAATATACAGGGTTACTGGTTATTGACCAATATCCTCGTAAGGGGTCACTATACTCATTATTTGAACAATTTTTAGTACGGTACCAAACCTTAAACAGCGAATTAAAAATCGGTAACCAACTAGATATCTAAATTTTTTGATGTCCTATGATTATTTTCCAGTCCTTTTTAGGGTTCCGTAGCCAAATGGCGAAAAACGGAACCCTTATGGATTCGTCATGTCTGTCTGTCTGTCCATCCGTCCGTATGTCACAGCCACTTTTTTCGAAACTATAAGAACTTATACTGTTGAAACTTAGTAAGTAGATGTATTCTGTGAACCGCATTAAGATTTTCACACGAAAATAATAGGTTGGGGAAAAAGTTTCTTCGCATTTTTTAAGAAAATTCAAAACATTTTTTACTATACATTATTTACATTTATCTAAAGTATGTAGGTACCATTTTGTTCGATAACTTTTTGCCATCTTGTAGGTAGGGACATGATCTCATTGTTATAGAAATTTTGGGACTTCTGATCAAAATACCGCGACAAGTGGTTTTGGCAGTCCTCTCGTGATGTTAACCTGACACTGCCTAAAGAATTCTGAAGAGACCGAAACAGGTGGAAATCTGAAGGTGCAAGGTCAGGACTATACGGCGGATGCATTAACACCTCCCAGCTAAACTCTCTTAATTTTTGCTGAGTGGCTAAAGATGTGTGAGGTCTAGCGTTATCATGATGAAAAGCCACACCCCTTCTGTTGATAAATTCCGGCCGCTTTCTCTCAACTTCTTGCTTTAATCTCAATTTAATTAGTTGTTCGCAGTAGAGTTCAGAATCGATGGTCCTGCCTGGTGGTAACAGCTCATTATGAATAATGCCCTTCCAATCCCACCACACACACAGCATCACCTTGTTGCGAGTTAACCCGGGTTTCGCCACAGTCTGTGAAGCCTGACCGGCCTTTGACCACGACCTTTTTCGCACGTTCTTGTCGTACGTGATCCACTTTTCATCACCAGTTATCAGCTTCTTCAAAAATGGTTCGGTTTCATTACGTCGTAATAAAGAATCACAAATGAGTACACGGTTCATTAGGTTTCTTTCAGTGAGCTCGTGAGGTACCCAAATATCGAGCTTTTTTGTGTACCTAGTTTTTTTCAAATGCGCCAAAACTATTTTGTGATCAATTCCCAGTTCTTCAGCTACGTCGTAACTACTGTTATGTCGATCTTGCTCCACTTTTTCAAAAATGGCATCCATTTTATCCGTAATAGGGCGACCAGAGCGACTTGCATCTTTGACATCAAAATTTCTGGATTGAAAACGCTTAAACCAAATTTGTGCTACTCTCTCAGACACTGCACTGGGTCATAAACATCGCAAATTTTTTTCGCGGCTTGCGTTGCATGTTTACCTTTTTTGTAGTAAAATTTTAAAATGTATCTAATTTCTTCATTAGATTCACTCATCTTGACAGTACGAAAAACAAATGAAAATCACACATTTTTCTAATTTGAATTTGGAATTATGTTCTTTAAAATTTAAACTTTCAATGATACCAAAACCAGCCAGATACAAATAGTATAGCCAAAGAGATTTTATTTTAAGTTCATACATACTATAATGCGAAAAGACTTTTTCCCCAACCTAATAGAAAAAAAAAAACAATAAATTTTGGGGGTTCCCCATACTTAACTGAAACTCAAAAATGTTTTTTCATCAAACGCATACGTATTACGTATACGGGGTATCTATAGATAGGTCTTCCAAAATGATATTGAGGTTTCTAATATCATTTTTATCTAAACTGAATAGTTTGCGCGAGAGACATTTCCAAAGTGGTAAAATGTGTGTGGGGGACACACATTTTGACACTTTGGAAGTGTGGGAACGAGATCTACTAAGTAGTTTTTTTTAATACGTCATAAATCGTAAACCGCAATAACTCAATTATTAAAACATCGATCAAAGTTACAACGAACTAAAAGAACGTTTATATTATGTTACTTGCTGCTACGGAACTCTTCATGGGCGAGTCCGACTCGACTCGATTGACGATTTCAGACTTTTAAGGCGAGGATAAACGACTTTTAATTACTTTTAATGATTTTAAACTGAAGTCAAAACGAGTAGAAAAAAATAATGTTAGAGCATTTTCTTAATTATTTAATAATTATGTGAATATTTTAGATTATGTTTATATTACATAGTGTAATTAATTTGTAAAGTTATGTCTAACGCGGATAAAAAACTGAGAATCACGCAAAAACTAGCAAGCGTATTTTTATGAAACCTTTACCATTTTTAAAGGTAATTTTAATAATTTATCTTTTAATATACGTGTTTTAATATACATTTTGTTTTATGTATAATAAATTAATAATGCGTCTAATTTGGGTCAGCGCTCCTTGACGGGCGAGTGCTATTACTGGCTGGACGTACGACGCGTTGCGTGAGCTCAGCCCGGAACACGCAGGCTAACCACTCAAGGCCGTTGGCATATATCTTCGACTTAATAAGCAACTTCGCGTAGGATGTAAACTAAGTAATTTCGTAGAAATAACAACACGATGGATTTCCAATATTACCTGACTTATAAACTTATAAGTTACTAGCTTTTGCCCGCGGCTTCGCTCCCATTAATTTAGAATTTGACAATCATTTCGGGTTGTAGGTACTCTGCTTGTAATCATGATTCGAAAGACACGTGGCGCCATCTGTTATCATAAGAACGTTATTGTTGTTTTCCTCGGGAACAGTACTTTTTTTTTCGGGATGAAAGGTACCCTATGTCCGTCTCTGTACACCTTTTTTTTTTTTTTTTTTTTTGTGGATGGGAAATCATCAAATGACTTCTCCCGCTCTGGGCAGAGCGGGAGGGCGTGTCAGACTTTTACTGACTAAAACCCACCCGTGTTCCTTCAGTTGCCCGTGCCAGGGCCACGGTATCTCTTTCGAACTACCCGCGACCCCGGCGGCATCGGCCCAATTGACCCCGTCACTGCTGACATCTCTTTGAGGCGCGCGTGGAAGACAACGCGCCGTCGACCCGGGCCTGGTCCTTACCGGACGGCGAGCTGCCCATTACTCGTCGTCCGCAAGCCCGCGCCTACGGTGGCCGGGAATCGGCAATCGATTCCCGCCGCCCAGGGCGTCTCCTACGGCGGCTAGGGGCGCGAGGGCGCGGCTGTTGCCTCTCCCTCACGCGTTCCGCTTCCTCCTTCGCGAGCATTACTGCTTCGCAGAAGGAGGTGACGGCTTCCCATGCACTCTCGCTCCGCACCATGGCCTGGACCAGGTTTGGACGCGAGAGATCGCCGCCGCCGATCGCCTCCGTGAGAACACGGCGGTGCTCCGCCCAAGCCGGGCAGACCTCCACTGTATGCTCCGTCTCTGTACACCTGACAACGTATTGCAAAATTTCAGGATGATCGGTTCAGTAGTTTAGGCGTGAAAAGGTAACAAATAAACTTACTTTCGCATTTATAATATTAGTTACGATTAGGATAATGTACTGTAAAGCTTCAGCTTTACTGAGGGGTAACAAAATAATAAAAGCAAGGCCGGGAGACGAAAGGCTTATGCCGTATATATTATAATTAAAACTCTATTACGTGATTAAAGTAATACACTTCCTAAGCGGAGCCCTAACAGATTCTATCTGTCATCCTACAAAGAAAAACGAGGTTCCCGCCTACCGCGGAGGCCGCCGCAGGAGACGCCCTGGGCGGCGGGAATCTATTGCCGATTCCCGGTCACCGTAGGCGCGGGCTTGCGGACGACGAGTAATGGGCAGCTCGCCGTCCGTTACGGACCAGGGGGTCTACTCCCTAAGTCTGTCCGTCCGTCTGTCTGTCCGTCTGACATAACGATCCATCAAAACAAGTGTAAAAGTTAAATTTTTCGGACGGGCAAAAACACATCGGGAGTAGAGACAACTGTCAAATCGTGTTGTCATTCATATTTCATTCGGGCCCCGAACCAATCATCCATCCGTAGTTGATACGGAGTTGGAAACGCACGTAACGAAGGCCGAAACTACGGGCTTCGTGCTTAGGGAGTAGACCCCCAGGCCCGGGTCGACGGCGCGTTGTGTTCCACGCGCGCCTCAAAGCAATGTCAGGAGTGCCGGGTTCAATAGGGCCGATGCCGCCGAGGCCGCGGGTTGTTCGAAAGAGTTACCGTGGCCCTGGCACAGGCAACTGAAAGAACACGAGTGGGTTTTAGTCAGTAAAAGTCTGACACAAGTCATTTGATGATTTCCTATCCACAAAAAAGTTAGTTTTTCTTTCTAGAATAAATTCAATATTTGAATGATCGAAATGTCAGCCAGTATCTATGCTAAGGTTTGACTATATCATAAACCTCCACAGAACTATACAAGCAGCCAATAACTAACTATGTAGGATATAACAGGTGGTAATTTTTACGATGAATCATTATGGCAAAACAAAGAAAAAATTCCATTGTGTTAGGTGCTAAACATGACGTGTTTTCTATTAACTACATCAATTTTTTTTTTCGTGTCATTGGTGCCGATTCTCTTGTGAACGCACTAAACTAAAATTAGAGAATCGCTATCTTTTACTAACAGGCAGCACGAGAAAAGGACGGCTATAGCTATGAACTAAGTTGGAGATGTCAAACTAGTTCACGCCTTGCGCTTCACCGTGTTTTTTAGTCGACATGTTTTCACGTGTCGTCTAAATGTCTATGGAAAAATTAGTTCTAACTAATTTGACAGCTCTAATTTACTTCCGTCCCTTTCTTGTCATAATAGAGAGAAAAAGTTAGCAATATCATAAATTAAGTTTAGTTTGTGCACAACAGAATCGGCACCATTATCTATTCTATACTAACACCGAGTGTACAGTCAGCGTCAATAATATCGGGACGAACAGACTGTTCAAAATTATTTAAACAACTATGTATGAAAAAGTAACAAAAGTGAGAAAGAACAGTAAGTCGACGTCCGCACGGACGTAAAAATATCGCAGCGATTTTGTTTCGCGCACTGGATTTTCAACGCTCTACTTAGCGCCGAGAGTTGAAAATCCAACAGTGTGTTTTATCGACGTGCTGGAATGCACTCTGTTGTTGTTAGGTTGGACTTTCGAAGCTCGGCTCAACACCGAGAGTTGAAAATCCAGTGCGCGATAAAATCCCGCCGCGATATTTTTAACCGAGTTCAAAAAGGAGGAGGTTCTCAATTCGTCGGAACCTTTTTTTCCGATTACTAGAAGATGGCTGGACTGAATTGGATTTTTTTTGTTTTATTCGAGAGGGTATACATCACAGTTGGTCCCTTGTAAAATTGATTAACTTTGCTTGCTTCAACAATACGTATTTTTTCCACACTTTTATATGGATGATGTTCTAGTTTGTTTTGCAGGTAGTGGTATTAGAATTTGTGTGGGGTAGGTACACAACTAAAAAGTGAAAAATAAAAACTTTTTTACAAAAAAATACAACCGACTTCCAAAAACAACACTACAAAGTGAAAAATAACTTTAATTTTGGAAGTCGGTGGCAAAAAACGAAAATACACTAGACACCGACTACCGAAATTAAAGTTATTTTTCACTTTGTAGTGTTGTTTTTGGAAGTCGGTTGTATTTTTTTGTAAAAAAGTTTTTATTATGTCCTTGCGAACATCGGCTAAGTGAAAACAAGAAATTTCGCGGGCGGGCGGGTGCAACGCCATGCGGTGCTGTGAAGCTATTATCAATGAGACCAAAGAAACGATGGATGGATGTCAAGTGAACATGGCTAGAAAGTGGGTGACTATCAAGATGACGACTAATAGAGAAGTATGGAAGAAAGACATGTTGCACCGACCAGAAATAATTGGGATAAGGGCAGGAGGGTGATGATAACTAAAAACACATTTACGAAATGTTTTTTTGATAAATGAAATACTTATATAAAATACAAGGTGTAACTTAAATAACGCACAACCTCTTAAGGGTACTTGTCATTATGAACAACTTTTACTACGTGAGCAAAAAAAAAATCTGCTGTTCCCTACATTTTAACGAGTTATGCGAACATAGATGTATGGATCAGCTGATTTTTTTTTCGCGATTTCAGGTTTGGTCCCATAGTAAAAGTTGTTCATAATGATGAGTGCAATGAACACTTAAGAGGTTATTAGTGTCTTATCAATAACCCCGTATAATGTCGTTGACTCAATCAATCAAATGAGTTCAACATAACTCATTTAAGTACCTGTCTTTTAGGTTTGGTACTGTCAAATTTCTCTAAATGATTTTAAACCTTAAAATGTTGAAGGTTAAATTCAAAATTGAATGAGAAAATTTGACAGTTTGTAGTAACTTGACCTTTAAGTACCTACTTACTTATTTCTTTATCCACATTGACTCGTAACTCCATTTGATTTACAAGGTACATAATGTTGTTATATTATGTACTTATTATAACTTACTACATATGTTTATGTTTATTTATAAAGTTTTCCTCAATTCGAGAGGCAAATACCTACCAACTAGATTGTTATTATGAAATGTAAATATTCAGTGGAATGATTATGTTAGCTATATAAAAGTAAATTGTACCGGTAGACACAGGTAAATTACATCTAGGTAAGTACGTCTAAATTATGAGTAAAAAAGAAAAATATTTTATCTACTCTGAACTTCAAAACGACTTTATATTGACATACTTTATAAACACAGTACCGAAATTTAAAAATAGAATCATAATATTTATAACACATTTTCTCTAACAAAATAATGTTATAAAAAAAATATTACCAATACGGCGGATAGGTATAGGGCGAATACAAGAAGTGAATATCACCAAGGAGTTTCCATCAATCAGATAAAGTTCAAAATACTGCAAAATGTTTGATCCGACAACATAAGAGATAAGAGATTAAAATCTTAAATCAAAACGTCCTACTTTGTAATCTCTTTTATCAAACATTTTAACACTGTGGATTAATTGATAATTACATGTTAATCTTTAAATCTGAAAACTGAAGGTTTTGTGCCAAGGTCCCTTGTGGTAGTCCCAGCAATGAAAACGTCATAGGCTGATTATGCTTTATGCTTCAATCAATCTGCCTAGCCTTGGGGTCGGCTTCCAGTCTGACCGGTTGCAGCTGAATACCACTATTTTACATGGAGCGACTGCCTATCTGACTTCCACAACCCAGTTACTGGGTAATACGATACCCCTTGGTAAGACTGGTTGTCAGACTTTCGGGCTTAAAGATCCACGAATGACAGCCGGGACCTACGGCTTAACGTGCTATCCGAGGCACGGAGGAGTCTCGGTATGTAAAGATGGTCACCCATCCACGAAGGTTGAAAAGTGGTTCACGGCAAATGTCCGCGGTTGTACTTAATGCCTACAAAAAATAGATTTTCTAAATATTATGATTTCATGTCTCTGCAGCTGATTAGGTACAGGTTCAACGGCCGCGTGTAGTTAGTTGTTATTAGTTACTTACTTGAAATCATGAGTTTAGAATTACTATTATCAAATCGGCAAAGGCAAAACATCATTATCATCATCTGTGAAGTTTCACCAATTAATTTAATTTACCGAGCGAGCGTAGCGACTGAGCGAAACTTCTCTGCTTCAAGTCTGGCAAAGCTTTCGTCTCTCAGTTTGTTGCTACTCCTCTACAGGTCGTCTTTTACAACCGATCTGGACGAAACTTGGTATACAGGTTTTACGATTTTATAGATTTTTTTTTTGTCGTCGGGGATTTTTGATTGGAGGGGTACTTCCTCCAAAAAGGGGTCTACTGGATATCTCCGCCTTATGAGATCCAATTTCTATGCTTCTTTTTTATTTGAAAATTTAAGTTGGTCTCATGAAAATTTGGTGAAGATCTGATGAAAAAAAAACTGGTTAATATCTCGTTTTAAGTAAGGAGGAGCTCGTGGCTAAGTAATAAAAGCAGCACGGTTCGATCCATCAGGTTAAGCTACGCTTGCCGGGGTTGGTCCGTGGATGGGTGACCATCTTTACATACCGAGACTCCTCCGTGCCTCGGAAAGCACGTTAAGCCGTTGGTCTACTAGGAAGTGGTGAAGGGCGTGCGTTTTGTGGGGACTGTCTTATGTAATTTTGACGTTCAGAAAGTGCTGATTCTCAGCCTAATTTGAATAAATTACTTTTGATTTTGGTCCCGGCTGTCATTCGTGGATCTTTGACAGTCGTACGGGTCGTCAGAAGCCCGAAAGTCTGACAATCAGTCTTACCAAGGGGTATCGTATTACCCAGTTACTGGGTTGTGGAGGTCAGATAGGCAGTCGCTCCATGTAAAATACTGGTATTCAGCTGCATCCGGTTAGACTGGAAGCCGACCCCAACATAGTTGGGAAAAGGCTAGGCAGATTGATTGACCTCGTTTTAACTCTTCAAGTGCAGTTAAATACTAATTTAGAAACCCAAAACCCCCAGGGGAAGGGGGGAGGGGGGTTAGTTGCGAACCCCATAGGTTCACCACTACGTAGGATGATTTTTTTTCCATCGGATGGTGTTTTTTTACATTTATATAATTTTATAATATATAAGCTATTTCCTTATGCACACACGGGGTGCAGAAAGCCTTTGAGGGACTTCAGTGGTCATTGTTGCAAAAAAGTTTGTGCTCGCGAGTTGTACTGTTCGCAGAACTATTAGTTTTAATGCTACTGTTTTGTCTAAGAGCTGTTTTGCTTACAGTAGGTGTAAACTACAATATGTTTACGCGTTACCACTTTACCAGCAAGGTTCAAGTCTTGATCAATTACCCCTGTATCCCCCGAAGGGTAGGCAGAAGTGAACCGGTCAAGAGCGAGTCGGTCTCGCGCACGAAGGGTTCCGTACCCTTTATCTATAAAAACGGCAAAAAAAACACGTTTGTTGTATGTGAGCCCCCTTAAATATTTGTTTTATTTTAATTTCATTATTTATTTTTACAGTGAATATATAACTAAATATTCTGTGAATATTTCAAGCGTCTACCTGTTGCCGTTATCAAAATCGAGCAAAAAAATCACGATTGTTGTATGGGAGGCCCCTTAAATATTTATTTTATTCTGTTTTTTTTTTTGTATTTGTATAGTTAGCGGCAACAGAAATACATCATCTGTGAAAATTTCAACTGTCTAACTATCACGGTTCATGAGATACAGCCTGGTGACAGACGGACGGACAGCGGAGTCTTAGTAATAGGGTCTCGTTTTACCCTTTGGGTACGGAACTCTATAAACAGTTTTGTATGGAACTACGCGGAAAACTGTTTTTTTTTTTTCTATGGCCAAAAGCAATGATTTTTATGGTTAAAATTATGTAAATACATATTTCTTCTGAAGTCTGTATATTTGTAAAAAACAACATGTCTTTATATAAATCTGTCGAAAGTCAACGGCGCTCAAAAAAATTGCATACATTAAGCACTAAAACCCAATTTCTATATAATACACTTCTGGACACATCTTTTGGCCCACCTTGTATTTTCAGTTTCGTTTGGTCCTAGCTAAAATTTTATATTAGGTCGAGCAAAAAGTTTTTATGCAGTTTTGAACCTGGCACATTCACAATTTCATTCAATAGTCTTTTTTTGAATTTCGAACACAGAATTTAAAGAAACAAAAGACAATTTGGAGCCTGTTGTTGATATCAAACAATCGAATACTAAGAAAACTTGGTTTTATTGGTTTACTTGGATTTAATTCTTGAAAAAGTGATTGATATCTTTGGTTTTGCAACAAACATTACTTATTCTTAACATTAAGGTGAGGTTCTATCAATAATCTATGGATACTTCACCTGAAGTCGCCGCCCAAGCTGTGGCACTTATTCAGGCCGGGACACAGCCAAAGAAACGTGAGTGCTCAACTTAATTTAAGTCGATCTGCGGTCCGAAATGTTTATCGGAGGTACCTAGAGACTGGCGGCTTTGTTCGTCACCAAGGAAGGCCACGATCTCGGGTCACAACTGAAAGGCAGGATCGATTCATCGTGACGACCAGCTTGAGAAATCGTCACCTTACCTCCATTGAGATACAAAACCAACTTCGCGACTTCCACGGAGTATCTGTGAGCGCTCGAACTGTTCGGAGAAGGTTAAAAGAACGCGATATGGTACCACACAAGCCAGCTAATGGCCCCAAACTAACGCGAGCCCACCGAACAGCGCGCCTTCATTTCGCACGCAGTCATTTAAATTGGACACAGCAAGATTGGAGCCGTGTACTCTTTTCTGATGAGTCTAAAATTGTGTTACATGGCAGTGATGGAAGGAAAAAGGTCTACCGACGTAAGGGAGAGCGTTTCGCACAATGCTGCTTTGAAGAGAGGGTTGCTTATGGCGGTGGCTCATGGACTGTCTGGGGCGGTATATCCGCGAGCGGCAAAACTCAACTTGAGGTTGTTACAGGACCACGGTTGCCAACATTAATGCTGAAAGGTACATTCGTGAGTGCTTAGAACCTCACGTAATACCATACGCGGACTATGTGGCCCAAATTTCCTTTTTATGCATGATAATGCAAGTGCCATGCGGCCGGCATCGTCAGGGAATATCTTCGGGATGTGAACATCACAGTTATGGACTGGCCAGCCAGAAAGCCCAGACATGAACCCCATTGAGCACATGTGGGACGAGCTAAAAAGACGTGTTAGGGCTCGTCAGCCAGTTGCCCAGACGATGCAGGAGTTGAAAACTGCCATAGAAGAGGAATGGGAGATGATCCCTCAAAATTTCATAGAGCGGTTGATAAACTCTATGCCCTAATCATATGAGAGCTGTGGTAGATGCCCATGGAGGCAACACGCGTTATTAAATTAAACCTTTATTTGATAAAACATGTTTTTTATTCAAAAATCAATTGCCTTTAACAAGGCGCATATCCGACTTGTTAGGCATAGCTCCATGTCGTATGGTATTCTGAATTCAAATTTAAAACAATACGACCGAAAAAGATGGTAAAATGTATCAGGTTTAAAACTGCATCAACAGTTTTTGTTCAATCTAGCAATCATATTTCGGTAGGGGCCATCGAAACCCTAAACTCTAAGGTGGGCCAATAGATTGTGTCCAGAAGTGTAGTATTTATGCAATGGCTCCAAAACTTTATAACAAATTACCTGATCAAATTGTATCAAGCAGCAACATGAATGAGTTTAAACGTAAGCTATTTAAGTTATTGATTAACAAGGCGTATTATTCTGACAAAGAATATCTTAATGACATATTGCAATAATATTCAAGTATAAAATTTATATCTGTCTGTATAATTAAAAAGTAGTTCCCATAACATAATGATATTCTTTACTGACATTTTCTATTTTATTTATTGTATACGAAATTGTGACTAAATACTAGCTATTTGTTTATGTACCGTCTTGTTTTATTGACATATTATTATTAGTAAATAGTGTTTGCATGACATTTGATGATTTTATTTTATTGTATTTCTTTGAATGTGACATTCTATTTTGTATGCCTTCTGGCGGGACATAGCATGGACCAACATTTTTATTTTTATATAACATCTGTATTATTTTACTCTATGTGCACAAAATGATTAAATGAATTTGAATTTGAATCTTATTGTCGCGAATCATATTTTGATAGAAATACAATCTTACACCGACCTGCAAATTACAAAAAAAAAACGCAAGAAAATTTGAATTTCGCGAGTTACCACATCAGATCAACCTTAAATCGACGTGTTTCCTAGACCAAACTTCATCATTCTCCTGCCCTTATCCCAATCTATTTGGGGTCGGAGCAACATGTCCCTTTTTTTCCATACTTCTCTATTAGTCGTCATCTCGGTATATATACAGTATGGAATTGGCATCTTGGCAATAATTGAAAGCTCAAGTAATATTACTCCATAGAAGTATAGAAAAATTAAATAATAAATAAAAAACCGAAAATTAAAAAAGTTAAATTTTCAAACAAAATAAATATCAAAATAAATTCACTTAAAGTAAACACTCTGTTTAGACAACGTACCTTGACCCCAGGAGCGAAGAGTGGCAACGGTGCACGCGGGCGGCATGGCGGCTTTTTTGTCGGCGCCGGCACTTTGATTCGTTTGACAATGTGCGACGAAAATAAAATCCACTAAGTTCAATTGTACCGCCACGTGTTTATTTCGCGATAACTGAACTGAACTAAATACTTCAATATTACACATTAGTTTCAAAAAGAATAAACTTAAATTTTCTCATTTTCAAAGTGTCCACCACGTTTTTGAATGCACAAGTTACATCGCCGCACAATGTTATCCCGAAGCCTGTTCAGCAAATTTCGTTCAGGATCCAGAGCCATGGTTTTTAATTTGTCAAAGGGTTCTGCTCGAAATGTTCTAAGACTCGGTGTTCAAAAGAGGATGGAACGTGACGCGGAGCAACTCCTTCATGTGCTGATTTTCCCTGATCCTTTGGACAGCTCCCAGGATTGTACGGACACTAGTAGGGCAGACGCGAGTTGCGTGAAAAATGCTGTTGTCTTGGCATTTTGTTAAAAAGACACACGCGAACACAAAAGTCAAGTGTCAATTTCACCTTAAAAAATGTATACAAAAAACTTAAAAACACAATTTACACACATACAGAGTAAAATAACTAATAAACTAATAAGTGTCCATTCCACTGATAAAAAATTAAACTAACTAAGCACTAAATTTACTGGTATTTGCTAATCACGTTTTGAAGCAATGCGCGCAAGTAGACGAAATCTCTGCGAAACACACACTATCCCGGAAGACTATCGGTGAACTGACAAAGCGGAACGCAACTTCCAAGATGGCGAAAAAATATTATAATGTAGGGCACATGGTGCAATTATCGTAATTAACGCTTATCGATAACTTTTTACACATAATTACTTTCTACCGAAACAAGGCATTAGAAAACAAGTATCTTTGTGTAATTTAAATATTTATTTTTAACAATTAAAAATATTAATTGGACATTAAAAATACGATTGAACAGTTTACGAAACTACCGTTAAGTTGGTGACTTCCTGAGTAATCCTGAGTATCAATCGGGTCTGTCGATCCACCGGGAGCCGGTCTGTAACTAACTATGTAACATGCGAAAACAATTCATAAATTGTTGTTGTTTACTTTATGCATTTTATCTCTAAATCTACTTAATAATATTTAATAAGAACACACTGAAACAAAAATGCTGTTTAGCTTTAAATACTCAGGGCATAGTGGTTTTTAGAATTATGACAATAATTCTTAAAACACCATAGCACCACCTAAGTATTTAAAGCTAAACAGCTTTTATGATTATCTATCTTTATTCCTTTTAACAGAAGCTAATAGTCGATAACAGGTGTGCTTCCCTACGTGGCGCGAGCGCACCCCGCACCCGCGCGCCCCCCGCAATATTATTTCGCTGAATCGCCTTTGAAGAAAGCCGCGTGGCTTGTGCCGCTCTGTGTAAAGAAGCCGCCAAAAGACACCGCTGCCGATGTACACCCGCAGGAAATGTTGGCGCGTCCCAGTGATGGATTATGTTTGTGAAAACAAAACAAAGTTTCGACCATGGCAGGCCAAGGAAGTTGTTCAATAGGAAATTCCAAGTACTAGTATACCGAAAAAAAAACCACATTAACATTAAATTTCATAGTCAGTCTGTACTGGTCTTGTGTCTGTGAGAGGTAGTGGGCCGTACCGTCACAGTATTAATCGAATGTGGGTGTCGTCGGGCGGCGCGGTCCGCGGCTGCGTCTCCCGTACACGCTTAGTTTTGCGCACGCACTCAAACGTTGAATTATTTTTTTTTACATTAAATTCCAGCCTGTCGTGCAGGTGTACCGATTTTACATTTCGGCAAATAAGTAGAATAGGTACGTTACAGCGTCGTGATAGTTTGCACTGAGTGGCAACGTCGCATTTTAAAGGGTTCATTGAATCATTGACCTAGTGATACAATTCTACAGAGTGTTTAAATTTGTTCAAAATGAAAACTCTACTTTTTGACCTAATTACTGGACCGATTTCGTTCATTTTTTGTATATCGTCAGAAAAGGCGATACCAAGTGTGTCCTAGAAATTATTGCATATAAGCGGTCCCCATACTGTATATTAGTCGTCATAAAGAACTTATATTTAGGATGCAAAAAAGATGTATACGAGCAATGTTTAGTCTAAGAACAACGGATAGTTGCGTAAATTACTTTAGACAATCAAAAATTCTAACTTTACCATCTTTGTACATTTTAGAAACTGCACTTTTTCAGAAATTTTCAGACGTGATGAAAACCCCAATTCGTTCTCAATATCAGAATTTGTTGTGTCCAATCAAGTGCAAAACTGCCTTAGTGAAAAAGAGTCTATTTGGAAGGGCACCCATTATCTACCTATAATAAAATACCTGATGTTGTTAAATGTTTACCTTTAACCAAATTTAAAAAGTCCGTTCAGGGGTTTTTACTAGATAAGTGCTATTATAGCGTAGATGACTTTTTAAATGATAATCTTCTGCAATAGAATTTGGACTGTGTACCTTTGTTATTATTTTTTCTAATCTGTATTTTACTTAAATTGAATTTAAATTGTTGACATTTTCATTTAATCCTGTTTTTTTATTTTTTTTTATTTATATTTTTTTTTTATTTTTCCTCTGTAAAAAAAAAAAAATCTTGTATCGTCCTTTCAAGCCATGTCATCTTTCACACAATCCATTCATCGTTTCGTTGGTCTTCCCCTACTCTTATAGCCATCGACATTCATACTCATAACTTTCCTCACCTAACCGATTTCCGCACAACTTTTCAGTCACCGGTGCCACTTTCAGACTTCCTCTTATGTACTCATTTCTTATTCTATCCATTCGTGTAACACTACACATCATGTTTCCTAGAACAAACTTTAGCTATAATAGTTTCAGACTTTTCCGAACTTCACATACGTCAACTGTCTGCTGACCCATCTCAATAAATCATTTTGTATTATACTAAAACTTAGCCAGATAAAATTCCATGAATTTGTAAAAAAAAAAACTCGTACATCGGACAACTGGTTCTTGAGTTTAAGCGGACACAGACAGACGCAGCGTTTTATAAAATTTATAAGGATAAAAATATGCAAATATAATCGCTCTCAGACACAAGTAAGGTAGGTCAGTAATTATTATAATATTTGTATCATTAACTAACCTATACTCCATTTGCAATAAGAAGAGGAGCTCGTGGCTAAGTAATAACAGCCGCACGGGTCGATCCATCAGGTTAAGCTACGCTTGCCGGGGTCGGTCCATGGATGGGTGACCATCTTTACATACCGAGACTCCTCCGTGCCTCGGAAAGCACATTAAGCCGTTGGTCCCAGCTGTCATTCGTGGATCTTTGACAGTCGTTACGGGTCGTCAGGAGCCCGAAATTCTGACAACCAGTCTTACCAAGGGGTATCGTATTACCCAGTTAATGGGTTGTGGAGGTCAGATAGGCAGTCGCTCCATTTAAAAATACTGGTATTCAGCTGCATCCGGTTAGACTGGAAGCCGACACCAACATAGTTGGGAAAAGGCTAGGCAGATTGACTCCATTTGCAATAAGATTAGACATCTAAACAAACCTTTTTTACAGTCCGTGTAGGGGATCCCTACACTTAATGATATGATAACGGGGCGATTCTATTGGGATGATGAAATAAAACCGACCGCTTTGAATGTTCGAAAAACACTGATTTAATTAAATATATTTTTACATATTATTTGCAATAATAGGTACAAATGCTGTGTGTGCAGAATGCACGGCGCGTAAGTCGCTAAAGTAATGTACGGTTCCGTACATCCTGCCCGCCTAAACAGGACAACTGCAATGATCGATAGATCGGCAGATAATGCAAATTACAATAAGTTGATATGATTAAATAAGAAAATGATAATAGACTGATAGCTAATGAAGTGACACAAATGCGATAAAACATTAATTTAAGTGACTATTCTAAGATACATTATGTCCTTAATCATCGCAGTCTTTTAAGTGCACTGAACGCAGAAACGTTGGCGAGGTAGCCCTATCTACACCACTAACCGTAAACACTTCATCACACTTTTGCACTGATTCCGCTAAACGTGATGCCACTGGCACTGTGTCAGCTGGCGCGACTGTCACTGGCCCTACCCAGACAGCCTCCTGGCCCTGGGGGGCCGGCGACGCTGGTACTCTATCCGCACTTCGATGTTTTCTGATGAGGTACGCGACGACTACAACCAAGATGATAACCGAAGCTATGCTGATGTACAACATAGTATAGTGATGGATGTCGTGAATGCTCAGATCTGTAGACGACTGTTCCTTAGCCTCGTCAATCTGAGCCCTTAATTGATTCCAAATGAGATGATGATCTTCGGTCACGCTGAAGTTCTCTGGGGCAGATGTTTTCATGATTTTGTTTAGCACAGACACCTCTGGGACTTCGATGTGATGATGAATATTTACATGATTGATGAAATTATTATGAGCATAAATACTAAAGGTATCCCCTTTCAATGTGCAACCTTGACCTAGGGTAATAATCGCGTTGCCGACAAGGTTGACCATTGTGACTCCGTTGGCGCAAATTATGCGCACTTGGCATTCCGAGCAACATGTATACAGCCAGGTGTTTGGCCTGTGCAATTTGATCCATTGCTCTTCACATGACGATTTTACGGAATGGCACAGTTGCTTTTGATTAAAGATTTTGATTTCACAGATAGATTGCTTTATGTTTAGATTGTAAATGGGTATGTTTAATGAGCATAACAAGATATCGTTGGGAACATGAGTGCATGATTGTAGGTCTGCTTCTGATAGAAGAAATGCGGTATCTTTGCGTAGGTTGTACGCTATGAATGGTACCGATGGCATGAGATGATAATACTGTAGTCCTCTCTTTTGAGAAATAGATATGATCTTGTTTAACTCAAACAATTCATTGCTTAAGAGTGGAATCTTGATTTCGATGATTAAGTAGTTTGAGAAGACTCTAGCTGACACTTTAAGTAAACGATACAAGTCCTTGATATTTTTCGAATCCACTGGTAACGTAAGTTTCCCATTAAGTTGGCTAGTGATGATGCTCAGCTGATACGATAACTGCTCGGGTGACAGCAAATGAGTGTCAATGCGCCCGTGTGAAATATCCGTAACCGTACCAATCAACGTTTGCTGAATCCAACGAATATTTGATAGAATTATTGATGCTGCTAGAGATGATGATGTGACATAAAGGCCATCTTCATTATCCAAACGTATTTTATTCACCTCAGTCGATAGATTTTGAAGATGTTGCTTGATAAATGAAAATTGTTGATTCATGATGTTTTCATTACGACGTATGATATTAAATTCTGATTCTAAAATACTTGTCTGATTTTTGATAAGTTTTTGAAGATGTTCTTCATTATGACTAATCTGCTCGATGTCACTCTTGTATTGTTCGGCAAACCTCTCGTCCAGTACACCGAATAATGAATTAGCAATATAACCCAACCCGTTTATTAGGCCTCTTTTCAGCCTCTTCGGACTTTGGTATTTAAGTAACATATCATAGTGTTCAATTTCGCTAATCTCGTGCTCTAACTGAAGAATGATACTCTGATATTGTTTACTTGCATGGGTGTTGCATAATGACTTGATATGGTCGACGTAACCTTTGATATCGGATAATCCTTTCCAATAGGCCGTCATGTTGTAGTAGACAACTAGACGCCATTCGTCCTTGATGTACTGTAGATTAGATATTCTATCGAAGTATATAGCTTGATTCTGTTTTAATGACGTCACATTATACGGTACCTGATTTGGTATATTTTGCGCTGAAGTAGATGATAATAACATAAACAATAGTAATAAGAAACTAGTGAACATGCTCTTCAATGATACGTTGTTGCGAGGAAGTCGCTTTCTCTTGCTTCGCTCGTGTGAACTGTCTTGATTGACATTTTGATCCTGTGTTTCCTGTGTGTCCTTGTTTACTGGTAGCAACACAAGTCTGGTGACAGGGCGTTGTATGATATTATTCTTAGTTTTTAAACTGACTACCCTTACATAGCCATCCTTTCCTGGATGAACTGCTTGGATACGTCCTAACGCCCACTTGCCCGGTGGCAAGTTTTCGTCCTTGATAAGAACGACGTCATCGATTTCGAAGTTTCTACTTGGCTTACGCCATTTTGATCTAGCCTGCAGTTGCTGAAGATATTCGCTTGACCATCTTTTCCAGAGCTGTTTGTTCATTGATTGAATGAGTTGCCACCTTGTTGATTGATTCATGTGATCTGGATCCTTCTGTGGCCTAGATAGAAGTGGGCCACCGACCAAGAAGTGTCCTGGCGTAAGAACGTCGTCGTCAGAGCTCTCTGTCAACTGACAGAGAGGCCTTGAGTTCAGACATGCCTCGATTTGATGTAGTAGCGTAGTAAACTCCTCGTAAGTGAGTTTCTGATCGCCAATGATACGCTTTAGATGATATTTGAGGCTTTTCACCGCAGCTTCCCAAAGGCCGCCTGCACTTGGCCACGCAGGAGCATTGAAGTGCCACTCTATGTTCATGTCATTGATGTTATTGAAGAAATCGGTGTTGATGGTGGCTATAATCTCTTGGTACTCCTTCTTAATGATACGATTGGCCCCTACGAAATTCGTGCCATTGTCACTATACACGTGACTTGGCGTTCCACGTCGGGCCGAAAACCTACGAAAGGCTGCTAAGAATGCTGGAGTACTCAGATCGGAAACTAGTTCCAGATGAACAGCCTTGGTACACAAACAAACAAATACTGCTATATACCCCTTGACTGTTTTGATTCCACGTCCCTTATTGGCCTTCAACTCGACGTGTCCGGTAAAATCGACACCGGTGTGAGAGAAAGGTCGTGATGGGGTGACTCGTGGCTGTGGAAGATCGGCCATGATTTGTTGATATTGTGTTTGACTGAAGCGCTGACACTTAACACATGATCTCAACTTCCTCTTGACAGTACGGATTCCACTGATTATCCAATATCTGTCTCTGATGTATGAAAGTGTCAGCCGTGTGCCTCCATGTAATGTGGTAATGTGAGCCTGATCAATGATTAAATCGGTGAGACGACTATGACTTGATAATATAATAGGGTGCTTTGATGAGTCGCTGATGCATGCGTTTTTGAGTCGTCCACCCACTCTAAGGATACCGTGCTCGTCTATGAAAGGATTAAGACATGATATTTTGCTTCTAGGATGCACGTGTCTTTTTTGATCGATAAATGAAATATCTTCATGAAATTGATGTGATTGATCATCTTTAATAATGATATTCAATGCATTGTCCATCTCTGATGACGTCAATACATCCGTTCTTGATGTGCGTTTGTCTCGTGATTGCGTAATGAAACGAGATATCCAAGCGATAATTTTTACAATGCGAGTTAATGAACGGTAATTCTGTAATAACTCGTGTATGAATGAAATATGGTTTTGATATAAGGCCGTGTTTACACTAAGCTTCTTGGTCTCCAAATCGGGTGATTGATATGAGATGATAGGAAGGGTACTGTGTTCGAAATTGGTTATCCATTTCGGACCCTGCCACCACAACGGATGACTTGATAACTTCCGTGATGTCAGACCCCGAGTAGCACAATCTGCAGCATTCTCTTCTGACCTCACATGATGCCAACATGATGATGGAATGATACTAATTATTTTTATAATTCTGTTAGCTATGAACTGCTTCCACTTCTTCACGTCACCTTTGATCCACCCTAAAACTATCATGGAGTCTGTCCAGGCGTAAATCTTGACATCCTGATTTGATAAGGATTCCATGACCTTCTTGATAAGTTGAGATAGCAGTAGTGCACCACATAACTCTAGCCGTGGCAATGATACCTTTTTTGCCAAAGGTGCTAACTTCGTTTTTGCTACAGCGATTGTTGATGTGAACTCGCCCTTATTGTCTTTAGCTACTACATATACAACACATGCGTATGCTTTGTCGGAAGCGTCACAAAATCCATGGATTTGATATGATTGGTTTGTGTTACCAAGATGACGTGGTATGATAAATTGATCTATGGTGTTGAAGTCATTCTTAAGCTGAATCCAATCTTCTTGAACCGATTGTGAAACTTCTTCGTCCCACGACAAATGTGATGACCATGCATTTTGAAAAAGCAGTTTTGCTCTGATTGATAATGGTGACAGCCAGCCTAAGGGGTCAAATAGCTTTGAAATTTCCGAAAGTAGCTGTCTCTTTGTGACGCGTTTATCATAATGCTGTAATTGATTTTGAAAGCTAAAGCTATCCGTTGATTGGTTCCATCTTAATCCAAGTGTTTTTCTTGTTTCCGAACACTTGAAGTCTAATGGATTATTGAGTTGGTCAGGTGATAGATCTACCAGTAGGTCCGGTACGTTACTGGACCATTTCCGAAGCCAGCACCCAGCACACCAGCACCCAGCATACCAGCACCCTTCAGCATCTCAATGAGTTGATGCTGAAGCTCCCTGGCTTGATGAATGGTATTTGCTCCACTAAACAAATCGTCCATATAGAATGATTGACTTAATGCTGACGCAGCTAGTGGATACTTGTCGGCATCGTCTACAGCCAGCTGTTTAAGTGTTCGCATGGCTAAGTATGGGGCGGCCTTAGTACCGTACGTCACGGTGGTAAGATGATATTCATTGAGTACTTCCTGAGATGATTGCCGCCAAATGATTGATTGGAGATGACGATCTGACTGTCTGATGAATATTTGCCGAAACATTTTTTCTATGTCCGCCGTGATAACATAACTATAGGTTCTCCAGTTTAAGATGAGTGTCATGAGGTCCTTTTGAAGATTCGGTCCGCAACACATGATATCATTTAGGCTTTTGCCTGATGTAGATTTCGCCGACGCATTAAAAACAACTCTAAGTTTTGTTGTTGTTGAATCTAATTTCATTACGCCGTGATGTGGTAGGTAGAAGGCACGTTTTGATTCGTCGACATTATTGGCAATACACATGTGACCCAGTTGTTGATATTCAGACATAAATGTTTTATAATTTTCTGAAAATGATTCATTATTGCACATTTTTCTTTCCAACTGTTTGAATTGTGCAATAGCCTTTGATTTAGATGATCCAAGCTGATTTTCATATTCGGGTTTCATGGGTATGCCAACCTCGTATCTACCAGTGTCCAAACGACGAGTAGCTTGCTGATAAAACTCTTCACAATACTGCTCTTCGTTGGTAAGAGATGTTAATGATGTATCAACGTCCTCTATCTCCCAATATTTTGATAGATCTGATAAGTCATTCGTTACAATATGACAATTAAATGTGCGAACGTTGCCAGACAGGATCCATCCGAGTGTCGTCTGTTGCGCAATCGGAGCCTGTGCTGGACCTTTGATGAGACCGTCCATGATGATTTGAGAATAGATACTCACATCCAAGAGAATATCAATTGGCTTCGACACGTTGTATTCGGGATCTGCTAATTGAAGATGCTGGATATGAGACCATGATTGTTTTTTGAATGGTATACCAGGCAAGGAGTTAGCGACCTTTGACAGAACTAGTGCTTCTGTAGTAAATTGATAGTCACCGTAGATTGATTGACAGTCGATTGATACCCGTCCTTTGCTTTGCCTAGCACCGGCACCTATTCCAGTTACTGATGCGTTGTATCTTCGACGTTGCAACCCTAACCGCTGTACAGCGTTTTCCGATATTAATGATATTTGTGATCCCTGATCTAAGAGAGCCCTAAGGGTCACATAGCTGCCATCAGAACACCTGACATTGATGGACAGCGTGGTCAGCAATAACTCTTCGTCATCTCCTGCGACATGATTAACATTAGGTTGCTTGTTTGATGATTTTGATGACGAAGCGGTCGTTGCAGATGATGATGATGCTTGATAAGCAGATTTTGATGATGGGACACATGCTTCATGGAGTATTGTGTGATGATCACCTTGACAGGTTTTGCAACGTTTTGTCGAAGTGCATTGACTTCCATCGTGACTGAATAGGCAATTTCGACAAATATTTGAGTTTGTCACCGTCTTTAATTGCACGTCTGGTGTCATATTCATGAATTTTTTGCACGAAAACAAATTGCGAGCGTGATTTGAATTGCATACAGAGCATTTTGAAGTTTGAGTAATGATGGCTTGATAATTTTTGTTAATGTAACCTTTATAAATGTTTTGCTTATTAGAGTTATTTGTGGTCTTTGATTGATTTGGGTTCCGTTTGCTTGATGGTGAGGGTTCCTTATCGTTTTTATGAATGGGCTCAAGAGCGGTAAACTTACTCTCGAGGAATGCCATTAACTCGTCCAACCTTGGTAGATCACGAGGTGTCCTACGTGATTCCTTGTAGTCAGCATAAGTTTCTGGGTCCAGCTTTTTGCACAATAAATGAACCAACAACGGATCCCACGTATTTGTATCAACGCCGAGATTGTGAATCGCGTGAATACATTCGGTTGAGGTATCATACAACCTTTTGATTTCAAATGCTGATTGCTTCTGAATGTTGGGTTGATTGAGGAACATTTCGATTTGATTCGTAAAAAGAACTTGAGAGTTGTTGTACCGATGTAATAAGATCTCCCACGCAGTATCATAATTCTCTGATGAAATATGGAGATGATAGATGAGGCGTTCTGCTTCACCCTTAAGTTTTCCCTTAAGGTGCTGCATCTTCTGAGCTTTAGTGATAGAGTTATTGTTATGAATTGTCTCCATGAACAAGTCATAAAAGGTTGGCCACTGTATGTAGTTCCCGCTGAACGACGGTATTTCAATGTGCGGAGTTGATTTTTCTAAGTGAGTCGTTGATGAGATTTTCCTATTCAACTCACGTTTGATAGCTTTGTAGGATGATTCATGATGATTAAACTCCTCGTCGTATGATATATCTCCACCAGCTAGTATATGATCGATTTGCAAGTGTTGAACATCACTAACTGCCCACTTAGCTTGAACGTTTTTGAGCTCATCTTCTAGTTCCCATTTATCTATTATTTGATCAACTTTGATGCCCTTGATTAGTCGATTAAAAGCCCTAAAATTAGTGCGTTGCAATGATAACAATTCGTCTAACTTTCCATCTGGTTGAGTAGATTTTGTTGATTTGCCGTAAGTCGATATAAGATTACGAGTTGATTGATAATAGTCTTTACCCTTTTGATATATGTTGTTAAGGAAATACTCAACCGCCAAATTTTCATGCTCAGATATTTTTTGGTGATTTTGGTCGAACTCTCCCCAGAGGTTGTCTAACGTCTCTAACCGTTTCTTCAAGTATTCGGCATTCTTGCGAGAATCCGAGTCTTTGTTAAAGTTCACCTTGATTGTAGTGAAATTGGCGATGATTTCAGATTGACGGGCAAAAATAGTTTCCATGATGTAGGTAAAGGAACAGTCTTACTTGGTTAAATGATGATCCACGTAGCTGTCTGCACCTGATAATGCTCCCGAAGAGGTTGATAGTGGACGCCCTCGCGCCGCCCGATGATGAGCTCTACAGAGCCCGAGGATGTTGATGTCACGCCGTGATATGATTACCGCGACTGTGCTGTTGACCTAAGCTAGATTTGCTCAAGTCAAGAGTGTGCTTCACTGAATGAGTCCACACTGGTTTGATCACAGAACCTTGAGTCCGAACCGTGCCTCTGACCAGCACGCGCGCTGCGTCAAAGTACCGCGACGAGGTCCTGCACGAGGTGCTCGAAGGACCAAAATAAATGTAGGGGATCCCTACACTTAATGATATGATAACGGGGCGATTCTATTGGGATGATGAAATAAAACCGACCGCTTTGAATGTTCGAAAAACACTGATTTAATTAAATATATTTTTACATATTATTTGCAATAATAGGTACAAATGCTGTGTGTGCAGAATGCACGGCGCGTAAGTCGCTAAAGTAATGTACGGTTCCGTACAGTCCGTTCAACAGATTTTGACTTCTATTGCGTCGGTGACATGACAAATGGCAGCTGTAGTAAACAGTTGGTATTGTAACCACTTTTTTTTCCTTTAATGCACTCTTTAAGCCTACGGAATAGAAGTCAAAAGCGGTTGAACGGACTGTAAAAAAGGTTTGTTTAAATGTCTAATCTTATTGAAAACTGAGTATAGATGACCTCTTAGGACCACTTGCGCGTTCATGGGTCATTCTAAATAACTCGGAGTTAACAGCTAACTCTTATCTTGCGCCACCAATAAATCTGGGGTTAAACTTCTAAATATTTAACCCACCGAAGTAGGAGAAACAGTTAAAATGGTAATTACATAACTCCGAGCAGGAACCATTTCGGTTACCCATTGAAAGGGTGTTCGATAGGGTTTTCCTTAGCAGTTAATCAAAAACCCATACGGTGTAGGGGTAACCCTTTTGAATGGCTTAAATTAAGCCGTTGAAAAGGGTTTCACTTCAACTCTCTTAAAAACAATAACAGCGTAACATTCCGACTCGGAGCAATGTAATATGATCTCTCGATGATGGGTATACGTTGCAAATTGATAATATGGCACCCCAAACAAAAGTCTTATTATTATATAGGTTATCTTAATGAAGGGGTAACCCTTTCACTGGGTTTCAAGTATAGAACCCATTCAATGGGTTATCCATATTGAAGGGATAACCCTTTTACTGGGTCTCAAGCCCCAACCCATTCAAGGAGTTACACAGGATAAAGGTAACCTCATAAACGGCTTACCCCTTCGAAGGTGAAACGCCGGGGCTTAACTCCGCTGCCGCGAGAAATCACGGTACAGCGGACAGAGCTCCGGCGGGATCTCATGGCGACATGGAGAGTGCGATTGTCGCAACCCAGCGCTGGGCACGCCACAATTGCGGCGATAAGTCTCCTCTTTGAGGAGTGGTTGGAGAGGCGCCACGGCGTCCTCACCTTCCGCCTGACGCAGGTCCTCACAGGACACGGTTGTTTCGGGAGGTTCCTGTTTCGGATAAGGCGGGAGGAAACGCCCGGGTGTCACCATTGTGTGGATCGCCCGGAGGACACGGTGGATCATACAGTGGAGGTCTGCCCGGCTTGGGCGGAGCACCGCCGTGTTCTCACGGAGGCGATTGGCGGCGGCGATCTCTCGCGTCCAAACCTGGTCCAGGCCATGGTGCGGAGCGAGAGTGCATGGGAAGCCGTCACCTCCTTTTGCGAAGCAGTAATGCTCGCGAAGGAGGAAGCGGAACGCGTGAGGGAGAGGCAACAGCCGCGCCCTCGCGCCCCTAGCCGCCGTAGGAGACGCCCTGGGCGGCGGGAATCGATTGCCGATTCCCGGCCACCGTAGGCGCGGGCTTGCGGACGACGAGTAATGGGCAGCTCGCCGTCCGGTAAGGACCAGGCCCGGGTCGACGGCGCGTTGTGTTCCACGCGCGCCTCAAAGAGATGTCAGCAGTGACGGGGTCAATTGGGCCGATGCCGCCGGGGTCGCGGGTAGTTCGAAAGAGATACCGTGGCCCTGGCACGGGCAGCTGAAGGAACATGGGTGGGTTTTAGTCAGTAAAAGTCTGACACGCCCTCCCGCTCTGCCCAGAGCGGGAGAAGTCATTTGATGATGATTTCCCATCCACAAAAAAAAAAAAAAAACCCCCTTCGAAAGACTTAACTCTTAACCGGGGTTGTACGGTCCCTGACTCCGAGTTTACAAACTCTACACTGGTGCCGATTCTCTTGTACTTACACCGAACTAAACTAACTAAACTGTCACTAAAATTCCTTACTTTTGGCTATGAGAATCTTAGAGCTATTCTGCAAAAAAAAAAAAACCTCTAAATTAAAAAACAATTTTGACACAATTAGAATCGAGTTTGACAATCGTGACTCCGCTTGGTATAGTGCCCGTAGTATAATATGACCCGGTGGCTTTAATTGGAACTAACGAAATCACTATGAAAAGTGACAAGGCTTGTCATATTTTGTTCAACGAGCAGGGAGGGGGTAGCTCAACGTGTTTTTTATGGATTTTTTTTTTGTACCTATATGTTGAGGTTTAGGGGTTTAAGCGTTTTATAAAGGGGGGCCAAATTTTCATTATTTTTGCGATAGGACACACCGTTTTCGAGATATATGCAAAAGAAAAGAAAAAAATACACTACTGTTTTTGCATCCGAAGTCAAGGTCTCGGTGTGAATTTTAGTTCATGTCAACTAATTTTATTCCACACCTTTTTAATCGCGATTAAAAATAGTCTGATTTAGTTTCACAATTAAAATTTTAGGTGAAAATAGTGAAATTCGGAATAGTAAAATTGCCATTTTCACTAAATTAAACTCTGTACAATATTAGTGCTGTGAAACTAAAATATAGTTAAGTTGTGTCACTTTAGTCAATTTCAGAATGGGAAATCGTCGTTTGACAGGAATAAACTAAATTTTAGTGATTTTTAGTCTAGTTCAGAGGCATTTGTGACAAGAGAATCAGCACCATTTATTCATTTAATCCGACTAAAAATGCAAGTGGGCCTTTTTTTTTTTGAATAGAATAAACGTTTGTCTCCAGTTTTACAGCTAGTAGTAGTGGTACATACACAAAACTATAATACCGGAAGCAAAATGTTTAAGCGTCAGCATTATGCTTAGGTCCCCTGGCGGGTTGCTAAGCGCTGGTTTTCTGCTCAAACCCTTGACTCCTGTTTACAAAAAAATAAATAAAAAAGAGGTACATTTACCAAAAACGGATTATTAAAGAAGTGATAATTATAATATGGTGATCATACATTAATATTATATTTATTATTGGATTAAAAACACAAATTATTATTTGTGGACACGATTTTTAAGTATAAAAACGAAAAAGAAGAAAAATATATAGGTATATGTCGGATCCGGTCAATAGTACGGACGCGTAACGAATCGCAAGCGCGCCACAGGCGACATCACGTGAGGTGCCCACGCCTACAGCGCGCTTCTACGGAGTCATGGTGTTTTAACCTGATGGCGAGAAGAACAGTCTAGTGTTGGATCGCATCGGAGCAACATCGGGGTTACTACGCCACGGAACTGTATTCGATTCGTTGTGCTTAGTGATTGTGTTAGATTGTGATTTTAAACACCGTGTATCGCACCCAGTGTGTTTTCATTGCACGAAACCCATCTTCTGCCCACGTGTCTGTCTAAATCTAACTGAGTAAATCCTGACGTTCCGACATATATATATAAGTAGGTAGACCCTCTAGGAGTGAATGGTAGTGTTATGTGGATACCACCTTAGAACCATAAGAACCACTGAACGAGGAGGATCTTTTATAGAATTTTGGTGCTATTTTTTTGATAGTCAAAAAATAGTTGGTGATGGTGGTGGTGATGGTGGTGGTGGTGTGATGGTGGTGGTGGTGGTGGTAGATGGTGTGTTTTTGATAGTTTTAAATTTTTGTTTGAAAAAAAAAAATTGTTAATAATGCTTCGAAAGAGAGGTGGTATATTATTCCAGATCTTTGATGCTGCATATTTGAAGCTGCCCTTATACCCTTTTGTTTTGTGTCTCGGTATCATTAGCGATCTATTCACTTTTGATCTGGTATACAAGCTGTGTACGTCCTTACACCAAGATAATTTATGGACCTAACGAATGGTTTGACAATGAAACGATAGTCGGGTTGTTATCGCTCAGCTGTACTTCTAATTCCGGACGTCAACTTTGCAACATTGGTTACTGTGGACATTCAAGGGCTCACAAGATAACAGAACTGTACAATCTTATCACTTCGCAAGCATAGTCACAGCCTATATAGCCTTTAACTCCTTACGTGTCGACTGCACACATGGGTGTGCATAAGGAAAAATCCGAAAAGTATAATAGGTATATAAGCTTATATCATTTATATATAAACGTAAAAAAACATCATGCGATGGAAAAAAATCATCATCAGTAGTTGTGAACCTATGGGGTTTTGGGTTCATTAATTAGTACATAATTTACATATAAAGGGTAACGATAAATGTTATAGGCGTATCGTATTCTAAAACGTGTCTTTCAAGATAGGTAGAGCAATATAGGGTCAAATTAAATTAGCTAGTGAAACTCCGCAGACGTGATCGGTATCAATATATATATCTGAACACGACAAAAGATGATGTTTATTTTTTAACCGACGAAAAAAAGGAAGTTCTCCATTCGACACGTATGTTTTTTTTTTTATGTATGACCACGCATAACTTTTTACAGAGTCGTCCGATTTGAATTTTTTTTGTTTTATTCGAGAGGGTATACCTCAAAGTTGGTCCCATATAAAATTGATTAACTTTGCTTGGGTAGTTTTTGTAGCTTCAATAATACGTATTTTTTCCCTACTTTTATATGGATGATGTTCTAGTTTGTTTTGCAGGTAGTGGTATTAGAATTTGTGTGGGGTACCATAACTAAAAAGTGAAAAATAAAAACTTTTTACAAAAAAATACAACCGACTTTCAAAAACAACACTACAAAGTGAAAAATAACTTTAAATTCGGTAGCAAAAACGAAAATACATTTAACAAGACACCGACTTCCGAAACTAATGTTATTTTTCAGTTTGTAGTGTTGTTTTTGGAAGTCGGTTGTATTTTTTTGTAAAAAGTTTTTATTGTGGTTTATAAACAATATACAAGTAAACACTATTAAATAGTGTTTACTTGTATATTGTTTATAAACCTTTCTATTGTAGTGTAAATTTTACACTAGGTACTAAACTACTAAGTAAATGACTATCTATACAAATACATACAAAAACAAAAGGACACTTAGGCGTCGAAGTACTCGTCCGCATCGATGTCATCCGGAAACGTGCCTGTTAGAATTGACCTCAAACCTCATGATTTCATGAAAACGCGAGATTTGAGGTCAATTCTAACTTATGGAGTTTTATTGCTGATTCTAATGATTATAATTCTGTAAAGCCATATTAGTTACGGCCGTGAATCATATTTCAATCAACATACAACCTGACACTGACCTTCAAATTGCAAAAAAAAAACGTAAGAAAATTTGAATTTCGCGGCGCATCCTCCGGACCTATTAAAAAACTCAAGGCCATGGATGAAAAGGCAAGTCTTTAAATGTGTCATTAACAACTATGTCTACAAGAGGACTGGTTCTAAGTCTATATGTACTTCGTCAATACATGACTTCATTCTGACGTCACTTATGTAATAAGAACGGGTGGAAATGATTCGGTAATTAACATCTTTGTGTAGGAATTTTTTTGCTTATGAACTTTTTGATTGATTTTTAGTATGGCGCCATCCATAATCACGTGAGTTTTTTAGGCCACTTTTATATCCTCCCCCCCTCCCCCATGATGATATGACGTGGTGTTTTAGGCTACTCCTCCGCCTCTCCCCAGCATCATGTGTATTTTTAACCGACTTCAAAAAGGAGGAGGTTCTCAATTCGTCGGAACCTTATGTATGTTCCCCGATTACTCGAAGATGGCTGGACCGATTTGGATTTTTTTTGTTTTATTCGAGAGGGTATACCACACAGTTGGTCCCATATAAAATTGATTAACTTTGCTTCGTTAGTTTTTGAGTTAGCTTCAATAATACGTATTTTTTCCTCACTTTTATATGGATGATGTTCTAGTTGGTTTTGCAGGTAGTGGTATTACAATTTGTGTGGGGTAGGTACACAACTAAAAAGTGAAAAATAAAAACTTTTTTTACAAAAAAATACAACCGACTTCCAAAAACAACACTACAAAGTGAAAAATAACTTAATTTCGAAAGTCGGTGGCAAAAAACGAAAATACATTTAACTAGACACCGACTTTCGAAATTAAAGTTATTTTTCACTTTGTAGTGTTGTTTTTGGAAGTCGGTTGTATTTTTTTTTAAGTGGGCAGATATTATATGGCAATTACCTTGAGTGGTTAGCTTGCGTGTTCCGGGCTGAGCTCACGCAACGCGTCGTACGTCCAGCCAGTAATAGCACTCGCCCATCAAGGAGCGCTGTTCCAAACTAGACGCATTATTAATTTGTTTTTCATAAAAGAAAAGGTATTACTTATATTAAATTTCATAAAAATACGCTCGATAGTTTTTACGTGATTCTCAGTTTTTTATCCGCGTTAGACATAACTTTATAAATTAATACACTATGTAATATAAACATAATCTAAAATATTCACATATTAAGTTATTAAGAAAATGCTCTAATTTAACATATATTTTTTCCAAATCATTAACGCTATTCCTTTAGACGTGATCTTCAGTTAAAAATCATTAAAAAGTCTGCTATCAGAAACCGTATTATTTACCATAATTTGCGAGTGGCACAGCTAGCGGATTTTTTAGACACAAATTCGCTCCCTCAGGTAATTTATGTGGTCGACCAATTCAATTTATTAGTAAAACATATTTTACACATTACACCTAAAATTCAATTTTTTCGTCACACGAAAAAATACTACGTGATCGCCACATCGTGCGTGATTTTTAGGGTTCCGTACCTCAAAAGGAAAAAACGGAACCCTTTTTAGGATCACTTCGTTGTCCGTCTGTCAAGACCCTTTTTTCAGGAACGCGTGGAGGTATAAAGTTGAAATTAATATTAAATACGTAGGTCTACGGACCTTGGAACTCTAAAAAAAATCCAGCTTCTAAGTCAACGCAATAAAAAAATACGGCCATTTATGCGAGATATTTTAATACTCGCAAATAAATCAAAACCTGTAAGGTACTTCCCGGTGATCTAGAATTATAAAAAGTCCGAAAATCTTTAATTTGTAGTTTCATCACATATAAAAAAATTTCGATTACACTGACTGTGACGGGCTATAAAAAAAAAAACCGGCCAAGTGCGTGTCGGACCACGCACAATGAAGGGTTCCGTAGTTGGGATGAATTTATACCAAGAACAAACTTAACATTGTAGTTGAAAAACATGTTCTCCCATACATTCCAACTGTAAATGTATGTTTGTACTCACAATATTGAGAGAGTTACCATGTTATTTTTAAACCACAGACTTCTTATAGGTTTTCCTGTAATCTACAGGTAAAGATCTATTTTCTGTATTTTTTTCAAAATTTTAGGCTCAGTAGTTTCGGAGATAAGGGGAGGGATGTTCAATTTTCGTCTATTTTCTTAAATAACTTTAAGACAATTTATTTTAAAATTATAAAAAATATATATTTGAGACCCTCATAGTAAGCCCTTTCATTTGATTTGTAGCACTGTGTAGTTTGCAAAAGTTTTTTTCTTATTTTCTTATTTGCCCCCCAAAAGTGACCCCCATATTCAAAATTCATTTATTTACTGTACCCGTCCGTGTTTGGGTCACAGAAATTCATATTCGGAGCAAATTGGCTGTGATAGACGGACAGACAGACAGACACACGAGTGATCCTATAAGGGTTCCGTTTTTTCCTTTTGAGGTAGGGAATCCTAAAAATGACATCGATATGGTCGAAGTCGCAGGCGAAGTGCTAGTCAACAATACTTATGTAAAACTCTGTAAAAAGCACTTGCCATTTTTCATATCCACACCGCTATCCGCAATCACAGTATACAAATACGAATTCTAATAATAACCGGTACCTGCTACATTAAAACACGAGCTTATCTGGCAGATAAGAGAACATTCGTATGAACAAACATACCAAAAAGTTTGCTGTACAAACATACTCTGAAATTATCTTGTTTTATATAATATCATTGTGCTGATTGATATAATATAACCTCTAAAATCAAAAGTCATTTATTCAAATTAGGCTGAGAATCAGCATTTTCTGAACGTCAAAATTACATAAGACAGTCCCCACAAAACGCCCGCCCTTCACCACTTCCTAGTGCTTTAGCTGGGAAGAAGAAGTGGCGCAACAAATTCCCCAGCAGCACAGCTGTCTGTTCAGTTAGAAGAACTTGATTCTATACAATAGTATGCAAAATAATTTACGCAACACAAAACATCCAATTTTTTTTTTTTTTGCCTAAAATATTGCCTATGTGTCAAATAATCGAATGACATCATAATATTTAACTTTGTTCTTCCAAAGTTTTGTAATACGAACAATAATCTCGGTAAACAAACGCCCCCCGCGCGCGCCTCTCGTTCCGCAATCTGATTTTCAACCACAGACAACTTTGTTCGTAATGCCGATACAACCTCACGGCTTTTGGCAAAAATATACCGTACCTAACCACCTTTCCAAAGAACCTAGAATGCAAAGGGTGGGTCCGCACACAAAATTACAAAAAATAAAAAAAGTAACGCGCGCGCTGTCATTGTTCGTTCAGGCTCACTTTCGTGCACTCGGACAATCCTGGGTTTTCGTTCGGGCTCACTTTCATGCAATGGTCGTGTGTGTGGTTATATTATTTGTCAAATAAAATAAACAATTTTGGGAACTTGTCTAACCTGTCATTATGTAAGCTGATTTAAATATGAACTATGACTGTTTTCAAATTTAAAAGGGCACTAAGATAAGATAAGATAAGACATATTTATTTGTCAAAAACACGTATAGGTTTACAATCAGTTGGAATGATTACAAAAAAAAAAAGAAGATTCAGCATGTTTTGCCTAGAAAGGCGTACAAATTGAGTAATAATATAATTCAAAGTACAAAAATTATAAAGTTAGTTTAAGTTAATAAAATAATAATAACAATTAATTTCTAAAGAACATCATTCAAATAGTCGTCAACACTATAATAACATTTATTTATTAAAAGTTTCTTCATGCTTTTACTAAAACTATTGATATTCAAATCTTTGTATGCCTTTGGTACCTTATTGTATAATTTTGGGGCCATACAGAATACACTCTTACGCATGAGAGCTTTTTTAGCACCGTGTACACGAAGTCTCCGATTATCACGTTGACTTCTTTCGGAACCATCTGAAGACCTCGGAAACAATTGAGGATTTTTTTTAACAAACAATACCGCTTCTAATATATACAAGGAAGGAAGTGAGAGAATTTGATGTTTTATAAAATATGGTTTGCTACTGTCTGTAATACGAAATATTAATTGTAAAAAGTTATTGTACAATTGATGACTTCCATAATGATGAATCTTTGACTGATTGGCATTCATTGATTGATTCTATTTGACATTTATTCTTGTTTTTTTTAAAATTATTATTATTAAGTACTGTACCCTTGATGACATTTTTTATTTTATTTTTTTTAATACTGTAACCTTGTTGACATTTTTCTAATAATATGACATATTTTAATGTTCTTAAGTAATTCCAAAGTAATTCAAATGATTTGAGATTAATTAGTATATTTTCCTCTTTCTTTTACTTACATAATAATAATATGATTTGTATGCCCATGACGGTAGAACGTGGAGGACTCCTAGTATAAAACATCTATGTAATATTAATTACCCATGTTTGCAAACTAATAAATGATTTGATTTGATTTGAATTCATTCTGGAGTAAAGAACACTAACGATGAAAAAAAAAACCGGCCAAGTGCGTGTCGGACCACGCACAATGAAGGGTCCCGTAGTTGGGATGAATTTATGTTAAGAACAAACTTAACATTGTAGTTGAAAAACAGGTTCTCCCATACATTCCAACTGTAAATGTAAGTTTGTACTCACAATATTGATAGATTTACCGTGTTATTTGAAGACCACAGACTTCTTATAGGTTTTCCTGTAATCTACAGGTAAAGATCTTTTTCTGTATGTTTTTCAAAATTTTAGGCTCAGTAGTTTCGGAGATAAGGGGGGGGAATGGTAAATTTTCGTCTATTTTCTTAAATAAATTTAAAACAATTTATTTTAGAATTATAAAAAAAATATATTTGAGACCCTCATAGTAAGCCCTTTCATATAACATCCCACATGGTGTAGTTTGCAAAACTTTTTTTTTTAATTTTCTTATTTACCCCCCAAAAGTGACCTCTATATTCAAAATTCATTTATTTACTTTAACGTTCCGTGTTTGGGTCACAGAAATTCATATGTGTACCAAATTTCAACTTAATCGGTCTATTAGATTCGGAGCAAATTGGCTGTGACAGATGGACAGACAGACAGACAGATACACGAGTGATCCTATAAGGGTTCCGTTTTTTCCTTTTGAGGTACGGAACCCTAAAAAGTCGGGAGGTGTCGTAACACACCCGGTTGGAACGGAGTTCCCTTCGCCGTATATTATGTATTGAATTTTTATGGATATTCCTTACGCGTGCCGCTCGTGTGTTTGAACACTTGTCTGGGAAAAAGCTATGCTGATGGTGATGAAGAATGTTTTAAAATTATGTTTGCACAGTATTATCAACCAGACTTGTTGTATGTTGTATGTTTAATTTATTCTCGTAATATAGTACAATATAACATAATACTGTCTACTTTAAATTATCTTGAAAGATAATATTAATTACTAGCTTGATAAGATAATTAGAAAATTGTCGTGTTCTGTCTTCGTTGAGGTGTAATTATTTTATTTTGTGTAATAACAAGATGTTCGCGGTTATAGAAGAAAGTTTGTATCAGTTTATTATTAACTAATTGCTTTTGTAGATTCAGCCTTGTTTTCAGGAGCTCGTGTCTTAGTGATAACAGCCGCACGGGTCGATCCATCAGGTTAAGCTACGCTTGCCGGGGTCGGTCCGTGGATGGGTGACAATTTTTACATACCGAGACTCCTCCGTGCCTCGGAAAGCACGTTAAGCCTTTGGTCCCGGCTGTCATTCGTGGATCTTTGACAGTCGTTACGGGTCGTCAGAAGCCCGAAAGTCTGAAAACCAGTCTTACCAAGGGGTATCGTATTACCCAGTTAATGGGTTGTGGAGGTCAGATAGGCGACTGCCAATACACCAACTGCTGCTGACTACCAATGTTTTACATGGAGCGACTGCTCCATGTAAAATATTGGTAGTCAGCTGCGTCCGGTTAGACTGGAAGCCGACCTCAACATATTTGGGAAAAGGCTAGGCAGATTTGTTTGATTGTACTCATGATAACAAACAACTTTTACTGTGGGACTGCTGCTCCCTACATTTTGACGACATATGCGAACATGAATGTAATCCTCAACTTTACCATATTTATTTCAAAATGTATGCTGTAGTATTTTCGACATAACGGAAGGATCATGCTAAGCCATTTGAGGTAGTATAGGCTCTTAGAGCAAGACTATTTTTCTTCAAAACTACCTATACCTAAGCTCTAAATACAACATCAGTTTTAGTATATGCGAAACACGTGTCTAGTATTTTTATGTAAAGAATCTATGTACAAAATTTCAAAACTGTATCATGAAAAATCACAAAGTTATAAGCTTGTTATGTTACCTGGTTGTCCGTACAAAAACATGATCACCACGCGGCGCCCGCTGTGCGCCCGTGCCTAGTGCCGCTATGACCTGCAGTGACTTGTGTTGGTCGCTCGGTGTCCATATTGTAACCTTTTTTAAAGATTTTTGGGGCAAAATATAACACGATATAAAATTTATTGGAATCGATTCAGTTATTTATTCTGAACAAACTATATTCAGGTTTCGCATATACTAAAAATAATGTTGTATAGGTGTCAGTAGATTGCTTAACCTTCCATGTGCTAAGTTTGAGGTCACGGTCTACCACGTAAGGCCAGTCTGATTTAATAACTAGACTATTAGCTATTATATCGCGTAATAAAACGATTTAATGGGAATTTTCCGTTGGCCAACTTTAAAGGTACCGTAATCAGGGTTCCGTAGCAAAATGTTAAATAGGAACCCTTATGGTGCCACTCAGTCTGTCTGTGTGTCCGTCTGTCATAACTGGATATCTCAAGAACTACTAATGCTATCGACTTGAAATTTGGAACAGTTTTAGATGACGTTTGCCCAACTATTTTGCAAATAAGAAAGAAATAAAAATATCTGTATTGTTTTTGCAGTAGGGACTGAGAGGGGTTTTAAAAATTAGAAGTGGGGCTACTAGGGCATGTGGGGTATCATATGAAAGAACGCTGTTTGCACATTCTCAAACATTTTTTTTTTCTTTTTTTAGGCCGCATAGTTTTCGTGTTTTGATGAAAAATGTAAAACTCTGAAGTTTGCATAGAGAAAAATGTGAAATTATTCTATGTGATAGAAGTTTATGTAAAGATTACAGGAAAAATAAAACGATGTCTCTAAATAGCACACTTTTTCAGAAATCGGAACGGAACCCTCGGTGCGCGAGTCCGACTCGCTCTTTACCGGTTTTTTTTTTTTAAAAGATTATAGTTGTTTTGAAAAATACCACATAAAAGATGTCACTCAGTCAAAATAGCGATCATTTATAAGATGAAAGTTTTTAAAAGATCAACGAACTAGACATAATTATGTCTACATTTTATACTTTTACTAGCGACCCTCCCATACTTCGTGCAATGGCGGCAAATTTGTAATTTTTGAGGATATAATTAGATTTTGCGCGTAGCCGAAATGCGTCAAAATATCTTCTTTGGGAGCCATTTCGCTTTAAGACACCACTGACTGTGTAAGAAAACATTATGTTAAAGATGTCTAGGCTTAATAATCTGATATCGCAGGCATACACAGTGAATAAGTTTACTTCGATGATTCAATATTTGACAAGTTCTCGTAAGGAGGATGCGCTAAGGTAGCCCGCGAAATTCAAATTTTCTTGCGATTTTTGCAATTTGCAGGTCAGTGTCAGGTTGTATGTTGATTAAAATATGATTCGCGGCCGTAACTAATATGGCTTTACAGAATTATAATCATTAGAATCAGCAATACAACTCCATAAGTTAGAATTGACCTCAAATCTAGCGATTTTATGAAATCATGAGGTTTGAGGTCAATTCTAACTTATGGAGCTGATTCTAATGATTATAATTCTGTAAAACCGTATTAGTTACGGCCGCGTCTCATATTTTAATCAACATACAACCTGACACTGACCTGCAAATTGCAAAAACCGTAAGAAAATTAGAATTTCGTGGGCTAACCTAGGGCATCCCCTTTAAGAACGCCTTTAATTCTGTCAACTCTGGGATGTGCTTGGGCGGCTGATGAGGGTGCGGAAAACCTCAAACGGCGCAAATACTCCAATCTAATTGAGATTTATATGTTCGAGCCGTTTGGGGTTGAAACACTAGGGCCATGGGGTCCGAGTGCCCTCTTAGTTTTTCGGAACATCGCCAAGCGATTGGTCGACTCTACACGTGACCAAAGGGCTGGCCTATTTTTTGCCATACAACGTGGCAATGCTGCCAGCCTTTTGGGCATTTTTCCTGTCGACAGCGATGCGGACGAAGTTTTTGATGCCGTATGATTATTTCCCCTCCTTTTTTTATATACTTGTACATATTATTTTTTTATGACTGTTAGGTTTTAAATTATGTAAATAAATGTCAGTTCTCGTTTTAGATAATCATCGTTTTATTAAGACAGGTACTGAAATGTTCATTGCCTGACAATTTTTGACTTATCCAACGCCATACGGTACTGCAATCGTTAATGAGCAAACACTTCTCTGTCTCAGCATAATTTAATTATAGTTAATTAATAATAGGAACTTCAAGGACTTATTGAAAATTTGTGCCAAATAAACAAAGTGTTAATAAGTACAAAATTAGCATAAAGGAAGACCAAAACTGTGCCTCTATAAGTGAAGAATATTCAAGAGTAAACAAGTGAAAATCGCCACTATGTCTACGATATAAGAGCCAAACCATTGTAAAGATCACCAGCGAAGTACACAAAAACGAATGCAAGGGAATTTCACCTCTACGCTTACAACATATAAGAACTATATCAGAAACACCAAAATGCAACTACCCACCTTCTAAATACCAGCAATGGAAATAGAATCAGACATAATATTAACAGCAAAAATGAAAGACAAGACAGAAAGAAGGAGATCGAGCATATTCTCCCTTCTCTCACGAAAGAAGAAATTAACAAGACAATTTTCCGAACCGGGCATCTTTACGCTCAATCGGAAGTATTCGGCTGATTCCGCTATCTTGTCGGATTTTACGAAAACAGAAGATGGCAGTTACAAGATGTGCTTGGTGCAGCAGGCTGATTACAGACATTCTTGTGTTTCTAATGGAGGTTAGTTTAAAAATAAGTGTATTATTAAAAAAAATTGTTTTAAAACAAGTTTTTAACCGACTTCAAAAAGGAGGAGGTTCTCAATTCGTCGGAACCTTTTTTTCCCCGATTACTCGAAGATGGCTGGACCGATTTGGATTTTTTTGTTTTATTCGAGAGGGTATACATCACAGTTGGTCCCATATAAAATTGATTAACTTTGCTTCGGTAGTTTTTGAGTTAGCTTCAATAATACGTATTTTTTCCTCACTTTTATATGGATGATGTTCTAGTTTGTTTTGCAGATAGTGGTATTAGAATTTGTGTGGGGTAGATACTAAAAAGTGAAAAATAAAAACTTTTTTACAAAAAAATACAACCGACTTCCAAAAACAGCACTACAAAGTGAAAAATAACTTTAATTTCGGAAGTCGGTGGCAAAAAACGAAACTACATTTAACTAGACACCGACTTCCGAAATTAAAGTTATTTTTCACTTTGTAGTGTTGTTTTTGGAAGTCGGTTGTATTTTTTTGTAAAAACGTTTTTTTTTCTTTAAAATTTACAACTGTTCCGATTTTGATGAAGTATTTTTCTCAATAATTAAGATTTAGAAAACTCAAGTGTTAATCTGCTTTTGTTGCTGACTGTACTCTAGCAGACTTGTGTCAGCCACAGTTCGGAAACTAGAGGCTTCCTCAACTTTAAGAGGCCGTACACGAAATTTTGCCGATTTCGCGCATTTACGAGTGTTTACAGCTCTAGGCTTTAATGCATAACATGAAAGTGATCTAATTTATGAGCTACTTTATTTATTTTTGTTATTTAATTTTGATTAAACGACCTAAACCGGCGACTGTTTTATGAATTTTAGCTGTAAAAGAGGTTTAGAATATCACTTATTTACGAATAGTTTTGACTTTTAAAGTGTATGGAAAAATTACAATGTATTCTTTTGAAAGTTGTCTATGCAATGTATAAATCGCTTTTTACCACTTTATTTATTTTTTTATAGCACATCACTAAATGGCTGCGGTGACCGCAGCCATTTAGTGATGTGCTCAACGTAAACAGAATCGTTTCAATCGGTAAGCGTCAGTGAGCTAACAGCCTTTTTTTATATCCTCGACGACACAACTCACCGCTGGCGCGATCGAACACAAACTAAAGTAGTGGCGCGTCAAGTTTGTGCACAGCACAAACATGGCACGCTTGGTAGGATGGCTTGTGGTATCTAGCCTACTCTAAATCTGTGCTCAAACCGAAACAAAAAGGCGACTATCTTTTGACGCTGTAGGGCGAATCTAACGATTTAAATCTTTACCACTGTCATCATCATCATTTTCATGACAGCCGTCACTGCGGCTGTTAAGTGCGGTCATTGATCTTCTAAGAAACCGTAGCTTTAAGGTCGTTTTCTTGCTTCAAATGTTTCTTCACATTGAACATTTTATTCGTACGTCACAAATATTTGTGCTCGTCCACTTTTCACGGGTTTACTTTGATTCATAAGTAGACGTAGATCCTGGCATTATCCATGTAAATATCAATATCAATCATTATTTTACCCAGATGGTCTTCGAAGAAATTCCTAACGTATATCCGATTATCTCGGCTTGCACTTGAAAGGTTGAAAAAACTCCCATACCGTTTATTTTTAGATCCTAAGACACAGAATACAAGAGAAGGTGGACTTCACACAACAAGCGAAAATGCTCGTACACATAGACAAAGTCATTTATTCAAACTAGGCTGAGAATCAGCACTTTTCAGACGTCAAAATTACATAAGACAGTCCCCTAAAACGCCCGCCCTTCACCACATTCTTATACTTTGTTGATGGCTCTTACGGAAAGAAAAATTAAGAAAATTGCGCAGAAAATTAGAAAATTTCAGAAATCTTAACTACTATTTTAACTTCGCGCGTTTACATTAGAATATGCATAGCTAAAACAGGACAACTTCTATCGGGTCAGCTAGTTGTTAATACTCACCACCTGTACGTGTACATTATAGATTACAATAAAGATTAATTAACAACCTCTTAAGGGGTCATTGTACTTATCATTATGAACAACTTTTACTATGGCATCAAACATGAAATCGCCAAAAAAAAGCTGTTCCCTACATTATGTTCGCATAATTCATCAAAACTGCTTTTTATTTTTGCTCGTTTGAAGCTGACCTGCTGTACTGTAGTACAGAATATATCTGTAGTAGAGTTAAATAAAAAATATACTTAGTAACTGATATTATAAATAGAGATGGATAGCCATTCGTCTGGGAATGACGTACTATTGCTGTAATACATACCGGCTGACTTTGAAATCGTTGGCATTTCAGGGATGGAAAGAACTCATTAATATGAACATCTTTTACTACTATGGGACTAACTCTGACAAACCAAAATAAATCAATGAATACCTGTAACTGTGCCCTTTGAACCTTAGCCTGCGTCATCATATGCCTAGCCTTTTCCCATCTATTTTACATGGAGCGACTGCCTATCTGACCTCCACAACCCAGTTATGGGTAACACGATTCCCCTTGGAAAGGCTTGTTGCCAGACTTTTGGGCTTCTGACTACCCGTAACGGTTGTCAAAGATCTACGAATGACAGCCGGGACCACCGTCTTAACGAGGCACGGAGGAGTCTCGAGATGAAATGGATAGAGGTTGGCAAGAATCAAACTGTTTATAAATTTATATAATCATTAGTATTTTCACCTCTTACCGATCTGCTCCGACTTTCGGTACCTCGGGTAACTTGTCCAAGGGGATGGCGAAGTAGACCGAGAAGTAACGCACCGGATCAATTCAGGATGGATGAAATGGCGACAGGTTACAGGAAGAACTTGCGACCCACGGATGTCCCTCAAGTTAAAGGGGATAATATATAAGTCCGTGATAAGGCCTGTCGTACTTTATGGATCGGAATGCTGGGCAGTGAAGAAGACGGATGAAACAAGATTGCATGCAGCGGAGAAGAGAATGTTGAGATGGATGTGTGGAGTGACGAGAATGGATAAAGTAAGAAATGAGTATATAAGAGGAAGTTTGAAAGTGGCGCCAGTGACAGAAAAATGATAAGGAAATCTTTGGTCTTGGTATGGGCATGTAGTGAGGAGAGACGAAACGCATGTGACAAAGTGATGAATATACATGTTGATGGATGGAGAGACAGAGGAAGGCCAAAGAAAAGATGGATTGTGTGAGGAATGATATGAAAGAGAAGGGAGTGAATGATAACGTGATGGTTGACAGATGGAAAACGTGGTGCGCCAACCCCATGTACCATGGGATAAGGGCAGGGAGATGATTTTCACCTCTTGCAAGGATGAGTTCAAAGCCAGCCAGTTTATTGCGCTGTTTCATATCTATGTCGGATTTCACAGCACTATTTGTAAACAATCCACTTGAAAATTTGCCAGATTTGGTGCAAACTAATTTTACCACCAAATAAACACTTTCATTGATTGACAGTTTGTTAGTCTGTAGAGGTAAAATAATATAGCACATGATATGTCTATTGATCTCGTGGCTAAGTAATAACAGCCGCACGGGTCGATCCGTCAGGTTAAGCTACGCTTGTCGGGGTTGGTCCGTGGATGGGTGACCATATTTACATACCGAGACTCAGTGGCCTCGGAGAGCACGTTAAGTCGTTGGTCCCGGCTGTAATTCGTAGATCTTTGACAGTCGTTACGGGTCGTCAGAAGCCCGAAAGTCTGACAACCAGTCTTAATTACCCAGTTACTGGGTTGTGGAGGTCAGATAGGCAGTCGCTCCATGTAAAATACTGGTATTCAGCTGCATCTGGTTAGACTGGAAGCTGACCCCAACATAGTTGGGAAAAGGCTAGGCAGATTGATTGTAATAATCTTTTTTTTTTTTTTTTTCACTTTTCAAAATGGAGCCATACTGCCGCCATATTACTTTTTATCAACAAAAATATAGCTAGTGTCACTCGGAATGATGTAAGGATTCTAACGGTACCTCATACATCGAAATCTGTTCAGGTACTTCAAAGTTATGGTGGAATAAAGAAACTCATATACAAACATACATCAACCCTGAAAACTTACACTCCTTTGGGCAGTCGTGTAAAAAGCTTACTTTATCAGGTTGTGTGTTGATCAAAATATATTTAGCGATAATAACGAATATGTATTTACAAATCAAATCATTTTATTTGTCACAATGCAGGTACATAGTTTATATTAGGTCTTATAATGATAATGTTAGTGCGGTGCATTCTACTCGCAAGCATACAAATATTACACACAATAATAATTCAAACTCAAAACTCAAACTCAAAGCATTTATTTCAAATAAACCAATTACAGGCACTTTTGAATTGTCAATGGGTCGGTCAGTCAGAAAGATGAAGCTAGTTGCCCATTCCAAAGCGTAGTAGATCCCTATGGAGAAGAACGGGCAAGAAACTCCACGGACACTCTTTTAAATCATAATATTTTTACAAAATATTGGTTACATCGTTCAAGTTGAAAATATACATGTGAGAACAATGTAGAAAGACGTGCAAGTTAAAAAGCGTCCGTAATAAAAAGATAATAACTAAAACAACTAAATTAAATATTAAAATTAAAAATAAGCCATGGCAGCTAAGAGACGACCAGTCCCAACTGACGGCGCCCGTTCACGAACATGGCGCATGGATCAGCACATAATGAAATATAATGTTAAGTACAGAAATTATTAAATGTCGATAGGTACCTACTTATAATTAAAATGTCAAACAATAAAATAAAAATACAATTATGTCAAAATTTTAAATATCATTGTTAACAATAATCCTCCATAAATTCAGTGATTGAGTAATAACATTTATTAATTAAGAATTGTTTCAGACGTTTTTTAAAAACAACTAAATTAAGATTCTTTATTTCTCGGGGAATTTTATTGTATAATACTGGAGCCATTTGATAAATACTTTTGCGGAAAAGAGCTGTTCGACTGCGGCCAACACTAAGAATGTTAGATTCCCTTTTTCTCAAACGTGAGTTTGCGGGGGGCCTAATTTCAAAAAGCCGTGGGTTTGTTTTAACGAATACTGCCACTTCGTAAATGTATATTGACGGAAATGTTAAAAGCTTTAATGATTTAAAATATGGCTTACAAGTGTCCCATGAGCATAATTATAACTATAAGAATCATCAATACATCTGTCTTAAGTTTGCTTTGTTCCCTTTAAGTTTGATTTCGGAAATCATGACATTTTTGGAACAAATCTAACTTAGAAAAATGTATTGATGATTCTTATGGTTAAAATTATGTAAATACGTATTTGTTTTAGCCGCGAATCATATTTTTATCAACATACCACCTGATACTGACATGAAAATTGCAAAAAAACGGAAGAAATTTTGAATTTCGCGGGCTACTACTGCGCAATCACCTTAAAACGACTTCTATTTTAACAAATAGTCCAATTTAGAAGTAATTTGTATACGCTAGACAAGTAATGTATGTAGTCTCTTTTAGCCGACTTAAAGAGTGTTGGATTGAGTGCTGCAAACACCTGTATTAATAAAAGCTACAGCTGTATTTAGTTTTGAAACAAAAACATTTTTTTTTTTCTAAAGAAAATTCTTACCTTTTATGATAAGCAAATATAGCACCTACCCGGTCGTAAATAAAGCTCACTGGGTTTTAGCAAAAGATCGGCTGTATAGAGCGTCCACCCTGTCGCTCATACCTGTGTGGCAGTCTTTAAAGGCTCCCACAGACAGGCGCAATGCGACTGTTAGAACAAGGCCTATGAAAACTTCATGGGAATTGTTCTATCAGAATCGCGTCGCATCGTCGTGCCGCATGTCTGCGGGAGCCTTAGTTTGTAGTCGACCTCGCGTCACTTTTGGCAGCAATTACCAGTAAATTGAAGCTTCACTAAGGTTAAAATTGTCTGAATGTCACATTGGTCTTGAAACCAAAACCACAGATTAATAATCTTTGCCAAAACTACTAAAATGGATATCATTCATCAACGTATCAACGTACGTCTATACCTTGACGTTTTATTACTTGCAACTTTGCAAGTGAAATTCGACCTTAGGCTAAATTGCATAAAGCAGCAGATTTTCCGGTACACATCACTACAGAAGGCCAATTCTCGTACCTAAAAACGTTCCAATTCAAGTCGCAATCTCATGCCAGGGATAATCAATAAATGTCAAAAATGTAGGTAAACGTACAATTTTTAACAGAACGTTGTTAAAAATACGGGAATTGCTTCTCAGGTTGATCTGCGGATTAAAAAAAAATAAAAAATCATTTATTTGGACCAAACACTTACAAATAAACAAAATGATAGAAACGGTTACAATTTTTTACCTGTTTCTAAGGGTCAGTTTCCACCAAACAGAAAAATCCTCGCGGATGCTCGAACACTTTTTAAATTTTACTGAATAAGTAACTGTATTGATATTGACTTTAAGTATAAAATCCGATGCAGTCATCAAGTGTGATGTCTGAGTCAATATTGATACAATTACTCAGGCGCGGTACAGCGGTATCGGTCAAACAATCCTATCATTGTCGAATGTTATACTTACAAGTCAATATTGATACAGTTACTCAGGCGCGGTACAGCGGTATCGGTCAAACAATCCTATCATTGTCGAATGTTATACTTACAAGTCAATATTGATACAGTTACTCAGGCGCGGTACAGCGGTATCGGTCAAACAATCCTATCATTGTCGAATGTTATACTTATAAGTCAATATTGATACAGTTACTCAGGCGCGGTACAGCGGTATCGGCCAAACAATTCTGTCATTGTCATTCAGGCGCCAAAATATACTTGTAGCACTGTAGCTGCCAGTTGGTTTAAGCTAGCAATATTTCAAGCTAAAAACAACGCCTAATACCATGCTAATAAAGTTCACAGTAGCGCAGCTAATTTACACACACCTCCCTCTCTGCTTACCAACAGAGCTAGCCGGTGCCGCTTCCGACTCGGATAGCGAAGGCTCCCGAACCGGTATGCCGAACGCGCGACCTTCTGAAATAAAGAAGCAGGAGATCATAGCGGATATCGAGACGAATTATGTTCCTGATACTAACTTTGATATTGGTGTGGTGAGTAGACTTTTTATTTAGTTTCACTTTTACGAGTACTATGGGACTAACCCTACGAGGCCTAGGGATCTTGCCTGGGTAAAAAAAAAAACAATTGAGCCCGTCAGTCAGATAATAAAAAAATATTTGACACGTATTTTTTTGCTTTATCGTATTAATAAAAAAATATGACAGATAAAAACGCATTAAGGAGGATGCGCTGTGGTAGCCCGCGAAATTCAAAATTTATTGTTTTTTATGCAATTTACAGGTCCGTGTCAGGTTGTATGTTGATCAAAATATGATACGCGGAAATAAAACATATGTATTTACATAATTTTAACCATAAAAATCATCAATACATCTCTCTAAGTTAGATTTTGTGCAGAGTCGTTAGATTTCGTTTGTTCGACGAATCTGCACGAAATTTAACTTGGAGAGATGTATTGATGATTTTTATGGTTAAAATTATATAAATACATATGTTTTATGGCCACGTATCATATTTTGATCAAGATATAACCTGACACGGACCTGCAAATTGTAAAAAAAAAAAATAATTTCGCGGGCTACCACAGCGCATCCCCCTTAAAGTTGGGGAGCGGGGGCTCGTTACGTCACAACTATATCAAACTAAGTATAAAATCTGGCAAGGAGTGACGTCATGCCACATTGTAACTCAATATATCGCCGTAATCTTTTGATTACGTGAAAATAGAAAAAATACGTGTCCAACATCTTTTAATAAATTACATGAAGGGCAAAAAAATTTTTAGTCAACATCCCTATTGCGTTTAACAACATTCATTGCGTTATTTACGTTGTTGAGCAGACGAATTTTTCGAACATATGAAGCAATGGATTAGCAATACAGGGTAACTGCTATAGTACTACAGGGTGCTGCTGTGTTTATACTAATGCAGTTGTTATCGAACACAAAGTTTCTGTAAACTTGTTTTTTTTTTGTTTCAATAAAAATAATTAATTAATTAATTTTATTTTATTTAGTAATTGTACAGGTCTCTTTAGCGGTATGAGATGAGACGGGAAGGGACCGGGCGTCATCGGGGCGGCGGAAAGAGCGCGGCAAACGCGGTACTGAGCTCGTCAAGTCTCATCTTTCGTGGCACGCATTGTAACTGCTGTTGTAATCTGTTGTTGTAAGCTCATGAATGAAAAGGATAAAAAAAATATTTTTTGCCCTTTTCATTCATGAGCTTGCTTTTATTACCTTGTTTCTAAATCTTTTTTATGAGTGGCCAGTTACTAAAGCGTGGACAATTACGACAGCAGTTACAATGCGTGCCACGAAAGATGAGACTTGACGAGCGCAGTATCGCGCCTCCCGCGCTCTTTCCGCCGCCCCGATGACGCCCGGTCCCTTCCCGTCTCATCTCATACCGCTAAAGAGACCTGTAAATCAGAATAATCAGACAGAATCAGAGAATTATAATCTACTGCGCAAGTCAAACTACATGGTGTATCAAGTCTCATCTTTCGTGGCACGTATTGTACCCTGCTTTAAAATCAGATGCAGATTGTGTGTTGAAAAAAAAAACAACTGCCGCATTTAGGTATGTCTACTTAACTCGACAAAATGTAGAGAAGAGCTGATTTTTCTTTGGCGATTTCTGGTTTTTTTGGTTTGATCCCATTAGTAAATTCTGTTCACAACGATAAGTAAAATGGCCCCTTTTCAGGTTTTTCCTTAATTTTGTTTGAAAACTTATTTTTCTTATATTTCATGTTTAAATCAGTGTTCTTGTTTAATATATATTTGGGAACCTAGTTATTCTGTAATTGAATCGGAATAAATACACACTACCTTAATAATATCTTTGATTTACAAATTATTTTGGTATTTCGTTTGTATGAAATGTGCATGCTCCGGGGGTCTCTTAAGCATTATTAAAACTTCATAATAAGAAAGAGATGGAAAAAAACAATACTAACTAATAATACTGGATGGATTAAAATAATACTGTTTTAATAGCTCACATACCAATGACACGATATCGGGTCACGAACAATAGATAAATCAATTGTGTCTCGTTACTCGGGATTTAATGGGCAGGTCATGTTTGTCGAAGGACCGATGGCCAGTGGAGCAGACGAGTCCTGGAGTGGAGACAGCGTATCGGCAAGAAGGTGATTAGGACAGACTGGATGCGGAAGGCGGAGGACAGGGTGTTGTACCGCAGCCTGGGAGAGGTCTATGTGATTTGACGGGTTAAGAGCTGGTGGCTGGCCCCCTGTTCAGCAAAAATGCCAGACAGCTTTTGCCTGACGCTGGTTTTCAACTGGACCTGTATAAGTTGGCCTGGTTTTGTTACCACTGACGTGACTTCTTGTTTTATTACAACTCCGTACTACACTAAGCCAGCTCAAGGTCAAATGTTACTACTGACGTCCGGCCTACTCTACGACCTTTTCCCACCTCCCACCTCGTTTTGTGGATGGGTAACCATCCATTACACATCGAGATACCTCCGTGCCTCGGAAAGCACATTAAGCCGTTGGTCCCGGCTGTAGTTCGTAGATCTTTAACAGTCGTTACAGATAGGTAGAAGCCCAAAAATTTGACAACCAGTCTTACCAAGGGGTATCATGTTACCCAGTAACTGGGTAGTGGAGGTCAGATAGCAGACGCTCCATGTAAAGTACTGGTATTCAGCTGCATCCGATTAGACTGGAAGCCGACCCTAACGTGTTGAGAAAAAGCAAGGCCTCTTGATTTTTTTTTCTGTTTTTCAGGCTGGGGAACTTGTAGAAGAAGTAGCAGAAGAGAACAAGTCCCTTCTCTGGTTCTTGTTGAAGCAGGTCCGTCCCGGCATGGACCTCAGCAAGGTGGTGTTGCCTACCTTCATCCTGGAGCCGCGCTCGTTCCTTGACAAGCTGTCCGACAACTACTACCACGCTGACTTACTTGGGCAGTAAGTACCACCATACTAGAGAACAGGAGCCGCGCTACTTGGTATAAGGCAGTTCTATGGTTGGTCCGTCCCGGCATGGACCTCAGGAAGGTGATACAAAAAAATAAAAAATAAATTGGCACTGGCAGTGAGGCAGTGCTTTATTCGGAGTCCAGTGTGTCAGCCAGGAAACACATTTTAATACATTTTACTATGAATTCTAAGGCCTCTGGCCTCCACGGTAGTTTCGGTATATGTGGGTTTTTTTACGACTTTTTGATCAAAACTTATGTCTGAAAATAAAACACCAAAGTGCAAAACGGTTTTTGGGCTTGGCGCTCAACGTGTTGTAACTATTTTATAAAACTTGACATGGGCATCATGCATAACAACAGCGCTCATTCTTGTATAAAAATAAGATTATGTGGACTATTAACTTCCTGCCCACCTTCACCCTGGAGCCGCGCTCGTTCCTTGTCAAGCTGTCCGACAACTACTATCACGCTGATATACTGGGCCAGTGTGAGCACTGTGAGAACTTGGATCTCACAGAGGGGTAGCAAACTACAATGATAGAGCGATCTACGCATATAACGCTGATATATTATATAATAAATATAAAAACTGCTAAAGTAATTGGCGACTTATTAAAAAAGAGGTAGAAACAAGCTAATGCAAGCAAGCTCATGAATGAAAACGACCAAAATATTATTTTGGTCGCCAATTACTAAAGTGTGACCAATTACAATAGCAGTTACCCTACATATCTTTTCAACAACTATTCAAATCTAAGTTTGTCTCATAAACTATTTAAACATCCGCGGAGGTTGCATGATACGCTGGATGAAGTCTCTACAGTACCACCCTACTAGTGAACAGGAGCCCCACTACTTGGTATAAGGCAGTTCCTGCTGAAGCAGTTCCGTTCCGGTATGGTCATCAGCAAGGTGAGCTTCTTTCTCAAGGTTGTGCGTACCGAGCTGGTTGACTTGCCCTACACCTTCACAACTTTGAGAAGCAACCCTTCGATGTGGATTGGATTCAGCAAGACGACAAACCAGATTCTTTTAATGGGTCCCTTTTTCTCTATAAGTTACTACCCCATTTCAATTTATTTTATTTAATTTACTAGTTTTTGTCACGGAAATTATCCCACGGGAACGTACTATCGGGATCAAAATTATCCTAAGTCCTTACCAAGATCATGGTCTACCAATGTGCCTTATTTCATCCAAATCCGTTCAGCCGTTTTAGCGTGAAAGCGTAACAAACAAACAAATCCACTTTCGCATTTATAGTGTTTATGATGTTCATCTACTAATTATAAATATCACCTCTCTTTCCAGAGCCCAGCTCATAGAAGACCCATACCAAAGATTCGTGGCTGTCGTTCGTTGGTACCTCTCAGGCCTCTACCGGAAGCCTAAAGGTCTGAAGAAGCCCTACAATCCAGTGCTGGGAGAGACCTTCAGATGCTGCTGGAGACATGGACCTGAGTCTTACACTTACTATTTAGCTGAACAGGTGAGCACTAAGTGACTAGTACCGCGCCTTAGGCATGTTCGCGGTGAGACGGGGAGGGGGGGCAGTGCAGGCCGCTCATTCGTCAACGCTCACGACGTCCCGCCTCCTGCGGTACAGCGGTAGCGGTCAAACTTTGTATAACTTATTCAGCTCAATTCTGCTTTTGCCCATAGAAAACACCAGTTTTGTATGGATATGCGTACAGTCCCCGGCGATAAATATTGCACATCGACCTTTGGAAAGAGACAATCGGCTAATTTCGGCTTCGTAGAGCGTTATCTCTGTCGCACGAAATACAAACAGTCCGGTATCTATTAGGAGCCGTTAAAACAATTATGATTTGCTTCTTTTGATAATTCTTTTTATTCTTTGTATAAAATACACCAATTTTTCCTATAAGTGATGGCTTTAGGTTCGGGTAAAATAAAATAAAAAAAACATGTTCACATTATGTTTACGTATTTAATTATTTTGGAAAATTACAGCTGTAGTGTACATAATAAACACCATTATACCTATTGTTAAAATGAGACATTGTAATAAAAATAATAATAATTCTAATTCTCAATTACTTCCATTTCACTATCTGTGCTCTCAAAGAGGTCAATATCACTGTCACTTTCAGCCGTATTTATCACTAGTCTAAACCGTGTTGAATGCTTCCATATTCATTCTCACGTTTGATTGCATGATCGCAAACCTTTTTCCACTCTTCAGCCCCGATCATGTTTACTTTTTCAGTCAATAATGTTTTTACTGTAGTTAAATTCATACCCACATTTCTAGAGGCAACATAGCCTTTCAGTTGAGACCATATAATATATTTTCAATTGGATTAAACTCCGGATAATATGGTGGCAATCGCAACACAGTGCGCCCATGTTCGGCAAGTACTTTGTCCACGGAAAACTCTGTATACCTCTCATTGTGCTGACATATAATAGCGTAAATCTAGGTTTTTGTTAACTTTGGATCAACTGGAATTTCGTGTCTGATTAACCAGTTGATCATTTCCTGTTTAATGGTGTTTGAGTTGGGGGGGTCTTTAGGTGTTGTGATAGGGTGCGTTGTCGATAACTAGAACAGAATCACTGGGTATATTTGGGATTAATAACATCCACCAGCCATTTTTCGTATTTATTGTTATTCATTTCATTGTGATAGTCACCGATAGTGTCCGTGGATTTATACGTTAAAAAGGCACCGAGTACAAAGCCTTTTTCATTAAACGACTTCAAAAAGGAGGAGGTTCTCAATTCGTCGGAACCTTTTTTTTTTTTATGTATGTTCCCCGACTACTCGAAGATGGATAGACTGATTTGGATTTTTTTTTTGTTTTATTCGAGAGGGTATACATCACAGTTGGTCCCATATAAAATTAATTAACTTTGCTTGGGTAGTTTTTGAGTTAGCTTCAATAATACGTATTTTTTCCCCACTTTTATATGGATGATGCTAAAAAGTGAAAAATAAAAACTTTTTTACAAAAAAAATACAACCGACTTCCAAAAACAACACTACAAAGTGAAAAATAACTTTAATTTCGGAAGTCGGTGTCTGATTAAATGTATTTTCGTTTTTGCCACCGACTTCCGAAATTAAAGTTATTTTTCACTTTGTAGTGTTGTTTTTGGAAGTCGGTTGTATTTTTTTGTAAAAAAGTTTTTATTTTTCACTTTTTAGTGTTTCACATGTGCTTACCCTTCACAGCGTACTGGCGTGATGATATGTTGAACCCGCGGCCCCGGCGGAACGTCGGCTTAACGTGGTGAACGCTCACTTCGAGCACTTGACTCAAGCGTGCTCCATTTTCATTCAGTACTAGCTGACCCGTCAGACGTTGTCCTGTCAAAATTTCATTTTTCGGCTTTTCCTTTGGTTTTTGCCTAATTTTCTTTTTTCGTAAACCACCTCAGTATTGACGCGAACAAAACAAAAAAAAAAAAATCATAGACTTATAAAAAAGGCGGACAGATTCTTGCTAGCAAAAAACTGTGTCTATCGGAGTCAGCCAGCTCGCTGTACCTAAAGGCACGCACACGTACGTAGGAGGAGCTCGTGGCTAAGTAATATCAGCTGCACAGCTCGATCCATCAGGTTAAGCTACGCTTGCCGGGATTGGTCACCTTTACATACCGAGACTCCTCCGTGCCTCGGAAAGCACGCTAAGCCGTTGGTCCCGGCTGTCTTCGTCGATGTTTGGCAGTCTTTACGGGTCGTCGAGTCTGACAACCAGTATTACCAAGAGGTATCATATTATCCAGTAACTGGGTTGTGGAGGTCACATAAGCAGTCGCTCGATGTAAAGTACTGCAACCTGCATCCGGTTAGACTGGAAGCCGACCCCAACATAGTTGGGAAAAGGGTAGGGAGATTGGTTGAGATGGCGTAAGTAGAAGTTGTGTGTGTGAAAAGGAATGGGTAAATCCTCCAGGTCGTACGAGGACTAAGATACCGGTAGCTTGTCAAAAGTGGACTGTATTATAAGGTTCACAAGGATCACAAACAAACGGTACTAGATTTCAATTGGCGAGAAATAAATGAGTTAGTATGCGATCGCTCAGACGCGCGGACGATCACGCAGTGTAATGCCGGCCGATGCGCGCCCGCTGCTCGAACGCCCCCTTTAGCTGTATAGAAGCCCCCCTTAAAAAATATTTTTTGACAATTTGTATGGTTTTGGCTCCACAATAGGAATAACAGACAGTCCTCTGTGCAGGGCTTGCATGGAGGCTGAGGAGACCGTTACGCATGTGCTCTTTGAATGCACAGGCGTCACCCAGATTAGAACAGAAACTCTGAGAACACCCAGATCTTTCACAGATGTACTTATCAGACCCGGAGATTTGATTAACTTCTGGAGGGAGGTGGGCTGGTTGGAATAACCCCCGACGGCCGCCATGGCCCACGCACAATGGTCCACATGAAGGACTAAGTGCGGAAACCAAATCCTTAACATAGAACATAGATGGCTTAGCGTCAACAAGATGCTTATACTGTGAAAATTTAAAGACTGCAGCTCCAATCGTTTGGTTGTAAAACCTGTGTGACAGACGACGGACAGACGGACATGTGAGTGACAGCAGTAGGGCTCCGTTTGAACCCTTAGAGTACGGAACCCTAGAAAAGATACGTTACCACAGATTAACGACTCAACAAAATCATTTAAATAAAAAGCTGCGACTGCTACTGAGGAAGGCAAGGTGGAAGGGGAGGGTGTGTGGAAAGAGAAAAGGAGGATGATCAAGTGAAGGGGAGAGGGATAGTAGGGAAGGAGGGGGAAGAGGGGGAGAAGAGGAGTTGTTGAGGGTAGACGGAGAGGGAAACTGATGAAGGGGGAGGATAGCGGGAAGGCGATGTGGTGAGAGGGGTGAGAGGGAGAGGGCAACGAGTGCGTTTACACCTTAAACTTGCTTTTTGTATAGCACTGATTCATTGAAGAGAGATTGAGTTTGAGACTTTGACTGATTGATTGGAGAGCGGGAAGAGTTGGAGAGGGATAGGAGGTTGTAGTGAGGGGGAGGAGTTGGCGAGGGTAAAGGGGGAGGGGAAAGCGGTGAAGGGGGTATAAGGGGGAGGGGGAGGTTAGTGGGAAGGAGATGTGGTGAGGGGGTGAGAGGGAGAGGGGGTGGTGAGGGGGATGATAGAGGAGGGTGAGAGGAGGATTAGAGAGAGAGGAGGAGGGGTGAGAGATGGTAAAAGGGGGTGGGGAGGTTAGCGGGAAGGTGATATGGTGAGAGGGGGAGGAGTTGGCGAGGGTAGAGGGGGAGGGGAAAGCGGTGAAAGGGGTAATTATAGTGCAATTCGGGTCGGACAACGCTTCACTACCTACAGTTATATTCACCTATAAGTTGCCTCTCTTTCTATCGCGTAACTCTTATACCTTCTGACTCGTTAGGGTTGTCTTCTTTTACGACGCGGCGCGTGAGTGAGTATCGAACTAACGTGCGAGCCGGCCGGTGCGCGGCAGCCCACACTGAATTGACCCAGTGAGATGAGCCCGCCGCGTACTTGTATCTTCATATTTAAACTGCGGAGTGTCCCATCTGTATTAATTTGTGACGTTATGAACAAACGTTACAAGTCAGTGGCCGCGTTTTGAATGTTCATGAAATGATACTGTGTTTATTTCGTTTGCAGGTATCTCATCACCCCCCCGTTTCTGCCTTCTACGTGACGAACAGGAAGGAGGGGTTTGTTATAGAGGGCAGTTTACTCGCTAGATCCAAATTCTATGGTGAGTTCATCATCACATCATCATCCTGCCCTTATCCCAATTCCTTATGCCAATAGGGCAGTTTAAAAGCTTTAAATTTTTATTAGTGTGGTGTCTAATTGGTTGTTGGGTGACGTCTCTGAATGTTTGTGTGAAAATTGTGACTGTATTGTTGTATTGGGTTACCACCTGTTAAAACAAATGTACGTGGAAATAGTGAATAAATAAATAAATATAATTCATTTGGGGTCGGCGCAACATGTCACTTTCTTCCATACTTCTCTATTAGTCGTTATCTCGGTAGTCACCCCCTTTCTAGCCATGTCATCTTTCACACAATCCATCCATCGTTTCTTTGGTCTTCATCATCTGCATCTGCCTCGCCTTTTCTCAACTATGTTGGGGTTGGCTTCCAGTCTAACCGAATGCAGCTGAATACCAGTATTTTACATGGAGCGACTGCCTATCTGACCTCCACAACCCAGTAACTGGGTAATACGATACCCCTTGGTAAGGCTGGTTGTCAGACTTTCGGGCTTCTGACGACCCAGTATTTTACATGGAGTGACTGCCTACCTGACCTCCACAACCCAGTTACCTGGTAATACGATAGAATAGAATAGAATACTCTTTATTATGCACACCATTTAAATTATTGTTGAAATTTTACATAGAGTGACACAATGGGCGGTCTTATCGCTAAAAGCGATCTTTTACAGACAACCTTTGGATGGAGTATGGGGACAAGGAGAGACAATTCTGTAGGTAGTCCGTGGTGTACCATATACATATACAACATACCCCTACCCCTTGGTAGAGCTGGTTGTAAGATTTTAGGGCTTCCGTAACGACTGTCAAAGGTCCACGAATGACAGCCGGGACCAACGGTTTAACGTGCTTTCCGAGGCACGGAGGGGTCTTGTTATATATAAAAATGGTCACCCATCCACGGACCAACCCCGGCGAGCGTAGCTTAACCTGATCGTTCGACTCGTGCGGCTGTTATTACTTAGCCACGAGCCCCTTGTAATTTATCCTACTTACACTACTTATAGGAGCTCGTGGCTAAGTAATAACAGCCGCACGGTTCGATCTATCAGGTTAAGCTGCGCTTGTCGCGGTTGGGCAGTGGATGGGTGACTATCTTTACATACCCGAGACTCCTCCGTGCCTCGGAAAGCACGTTAAGCCGTTGGTCCCGGCTGTCATTCGTGGACCTATGACAGTCGTTACGGGTCTTTAGAAGCCCGAAAGTCTGACAACCAGTCTTACCATGGGGTGGGGTGGGGGGTGGTATTCAGCTGCACCCGGTTAGACTGAAAGCCGACCCCAACATAGTTGGGAAAAGGCTAGGCAGATTGACACTACTTATTTTTTCACTTATTCTTCCAGGTAATTCAACATCAGCGATTTTAGAAGGATGCGCTCGTATTCACTTACTAAATTGGGGAGAGACATACATCACAACAGCGCCTTATGCACATTGTAAGGGCATCGTCATTGGTACGCTGAGTATGGAGCTCGGTGGAAAGGTACGACTTTTCAATCAATCAATCAAATAATTTATTTGCAACCAAAGAGATTTAAGATACTATAGAGAGGCTATATGAAGAAATATCATACAAAAACTGTTATCCCATGTCTCAGTGATGCCATCTAGCATAATATAGCAAAATTACATAATAGCCAAGTTTGTCCCGAATACCCGATACACTTTTACTCACACCAACCTTTGATTTAACAACCGTCAGATAGTTTGACATATCTAAGAAAATTATTTAATTAAATAATAACTCGATAAATTATAAAATGGCAACGAAAACAAACCCCAGTTGAATCGAGTCATTTTATCACTACGAGGTTTGCAATACCACAATGTACAATATTTTCTTTTGGTGGACACGAATGTGACTTGACATGCAGACGCGCCACACAAGACTGAGCTACTTTTGACCACTAGGACATAAGTATCGGATTACGATTTTGTTCGCTATGTCCCGTCTATTGTTAAGTAATATTTAATGTCTTTGTTTCCAACGATTGTACATTCTGCCTGGAAATAGGTACGCAAAATTTATAAAAATTGTTAAGAAGCTATTACAAAATGTAATTACAAATTAAAATGTCACAGTTAGAATTAGGTATTACAAGTATACATACTTACATTAATTAATATTAAAAAATGTCAAATCAAAATGTTTCTTTAAAATAAAATTTAAAAAATAATTGTATATTATGTCCATATGTTCAAAATAATATTAATTATATTTATTATACACATTGCTGATTGAAAAGTTTTGTCCATTAAAAAATCATGAATCGATTAATCGATTATAATAATTATCAGTTATTTTTATCTCGTGTCGGTACGAGTTTTATTACTACGTTTTTTTTAAGTCACTTTCGTGTTTGTCTGTCTATTGTTCCGGGTGGAATCTTGCAACGCAAATTTCGAGTACTTCCCGATTAGCTATCCGGCTGAAACTTTCACGGTAGCTCACAACTCGATGAAGTGTGTTTTTAATAATTAGGTACCTATTAAATTTATATTATTTACTAGATCACTAATTGATTACATTTTACAAAAAAGCATCTTTTCATTTAACCATTCTAAAAATTTGGTCCCTTGTGAGCGAGAATCACCTCTCGCTGCGACAACACAAATAATTCATATTATTTAGTAAAACCTTTTTTTACAGGTGCACGTAATGTGCCCGGCAACCGGCTATCATGCGGACGTCGAATTTAAACTTAGAGTGAGTCAAACAATTAATAATAACTTATGGTTGCACTAGTCGGCGAATCAATCTCGTTGCCGTGTTGGTGGCGTGGCTGTAAGCATGCTAATGATATTTAGTTTCATTTATTTTTGTCGCTTATAGGGTTCCGTACCCCAAAAGGAAAAAAACGGAACCATTATAGGATCACTTCGTTGTCCGTCTGTCTGTCTGTCACTCTGTCAAGATATATCAGAAAGGTGTGGTCAAATTTAAGGGACCATCAAACCGAACAACTTTCTCCATGGAACCAACATCGTTACCTAATCGAGACAAAAATATCAGCCGTCCCGTACAAAACTTCCAATACCTACATGACCCAAATGTATGGGACGGCTAATTTATACAAGCTTATATTTAGTTTCACCTGTCCCGGTGTCTGCCTGTGATCGAATCTTGCAAGTTAAGTTTGACCCACTTCCCGGTTTCCGATTGAGCTGATATTTTAGATGCATATGTAAATCGGATGACAATGCAATATTATTATGACATGAAGCTGATCTGATGATGAAGCCCGAAGATGGTCACAGGAACTCATTAATAAAACGACGCAATCCTATCGAGTTTGGGCTCGTTTGATTCGCCTTGATAAAGACTGGTCCTATAGAATAGAATAGAATAGAATAGAATACTCTTTATTATGCACACCATTTAAATTACTGTTACAATTCCTGCCTGTTTGTCCTATATTCTATGCACAATAAGATGAGACATTAAAACAAACCTTTTTTACAGTCCGTACAACCGATTTTGACTTCTATTGCGTAGGCTTAAGGATGGCATTAACCCTGTAGCCGATATCATGTACTAATTTATAAACCCAAAACCCCAGGGGGGTGGGGGGATGGGGTTCGCAACTACTGATGATGATTTTTTCACGTTTATATATATATTATATAAGCTTATATACCTATTATATAAAGGATTTTTCCTTATGCACACATGGGGTGCAATCGACACGTCAGAGGCAAAAAAGTGGCTACAATACCAACTGTTTACTGCAGCTGCAATTTGTCATGCTGCCAACGTAATAGAAGTCAAAATCGATTGAACGGACTGTAAAAAAGGTTTGTTTCAATGTCGCATATTATTGTGAAAGCAATATAGATGATATCGAGACTAATAAAAGCTTGTTTTTTTTTTTAATAACGCAATTTGTTCCACAGTCATTCCTAGGCGGTGCAGATCAAACGAACTCAGTTCAGGGTAGGATCAAACGTGGCAAGGAAACTGTAGCGGTGCTGGAAGGCTACTGGGATGGCAAGATTGATATTAAGGATAAGAAGACTGGGGTAAGTAGATCTAGTACAGGGATGGGGAAACTACGACCCGCGTGACCATCATCAACAACAGCTTCCTGCCCTTATCCCATGGTACGTGGGGCTGGCGCACCACGTTTTCTTCTTCCATTCTCCCCTGTCAACCGTCCCGCTATCATTCACTCCCTTCTCTTTCATATTATTCCTCACACAATCCATCCATCTTTTCTTTGGCCTTCCTCTGCCTCTCCATCCATCAACATGTATATTCATCACTCTTTTAGTCACATGCGTGTCGTCTCTCCTCATCACATGCCCATACCAAGACAAACGATTTCCTTTCAACTTTTCAGTCACTGGCTCCACTTTCAAACTTCCTCTTATATACTCATTTCTCACTTTATCCATTCTCGTCACTCCACACATCCATCTCAACATTCTCATCTCCGCTGCATGCAATCTTTTTGCATCCGTCTTCTTCACTGCCCAGCATTCCGATCCATAAAGTACGACAGGCCTTATCACGGACTTGAATATTTTCCCCTTTAACTTAGGGACATCCGTAGGTCGCGAGTTGTTCCTGTAACCTGTCGCCATTTCATCCATCCTGAGTTGATCCGGTGCGTTATGTCTCGGTCTACTTCGCCATCTCCGGCCCGCCACCATAAATCAAAAATCATGCAGAAACAAAAACAGTTCCACGTGTCCCATGTCCCCACCAAAACCAGCGCTCCTCAACCTTCTACTTCGCAGGTAATTTAAGGCGGAGATCTCTTGAAAACGGTCAAAAAGGTGGTTTTTTAAAGCAGTGTATCTCATAAACCGTAAATAATTTTGACAAATAAAACAAAAAAATATATTTTCAAGTTCTTTTCGTATACAGTGATGAACTCAAAACATAATTAAACATACTTTAATGCATCAAAAAAATCTTCAAACATACCTCTTAATAATCTTTAAAAGCAGTTTATCCCTTCATTAACAATTATAATTATAATTAAAAATATACCATACATTTTTAAATGCCAAACTGCATCCAGTGATGGATTATTTATAAATAGTTGATTTCTAAATTTATAGGATTTTATTTGTAACTTTTACGACATAATTCCGGTGCGCGTGAGACCATAACGCCATTTCACTTACACACCGAGCTAAACCACGCTTGGATGTAGGGCCTTATTAAGTTTAATTGCAATTTCTTTCTTATTTCAATAGTGTAGGGTTGCTGGTTGTGAAAATAAAGCCCCATTGAAACATGTCCTTTTTTTCCATACTTCTCTATTATTCGTCATCTCGGTAGTCACCCCCTTTCTAGCCATGTCATCTTTCACACAATCCATCCATCGTTTCTTTGGTCTTCCCCTACTCTTATAGCCATCGACATTCATACTCAAAACTTTCCTCACGACATTTTCCTCACTCTTCTGCGTCACCATACCATGACTGCCGATTTCCGCACAACTTTTCAGTCACCGGTGCCACTTTCAGACTTCCTCTTATGTACTCATTTCGTATTCTATCCAATCGCATAACACCACACATACCTCTTAGCATTCTCATCTCAGCTGCATGCAATTGCTTTTCATTCATCCCTTTCGTGGCCCAACATTCTGATCCATACAAGACAGCAGGTCTAACCATTGTTCTATACCTATACTCGTTTTAAAATTTATAATTCGAATTTTACGATGTGAGAGAAAAAATAATTTTATTAACTTCAGTTGTACACTAACACTTATCTTAAAACTATGCAACGTTACAACAATGGAAAAGAGTGTTTTCGATGAACTCTGGCACCCAAAGTAAGATTTAACTTGTGTTTAGGGTGCCAGCGTCCTCGCCTAAGATTTGAACATAAAGCAATAGTTGTAAGACGAGCACAGTACCTAATCAAATTACAATATAATACACTAAACTAACTAGCCAAAGCAGCTATGATGTGGCCTATTTCTGTACCTATGTATGAGTGTTTGTATGAGTGCGAGGGAGAGATAAATATGATGAAAACCTGTGTATATGTAAGTCTGTAAAATATAACTAAAAATATCTTACTTTATTTACTACATTAGGTTAAGCGATTGATATACGTAGTAAATCTTAAAATAATCTCAAATAAATAATAATATAATAATAGTAATCTTATCTTTCGTAGTTTATCTTTTTTTGTAGATAAAAAAGTATTTATAAAAAATTCATGTTTACAGGAGGAATCAAACCTGTTTGACGTGGCATTACTGAAGGAACAGCGGCTGCCGCGCTACCTCATGGACTTGGATCGGCAGCAGGAGTTCGAGTCTGCCAAACTGTGGATCAAGGTGTCTGAAGCCATCGCCAATGAGGACCAGGTAAACACCTTCGACAGTTTATCATCCTATATAGAAAAGGGAGGATCCTCTGACAGGTTGTGTCTGGTGGGCCACTGCCCGGCGACGGTTAAACCAGAAAAGGTATGCGCTTCGGTAATCTTCGTGTTTCCGAATTAGCACGAACGTCGCGCCACAGAGTAGCCCCCCACAGAGGCAATGCTTTTAAGGACGCTGTTACAAATGGGTAGTCAAATCCATACTTTTTTACACAAAAGTATGTTTATTAAATATAATGCTTTGCATTCTTAAAATGTTTTTTGGCCAAACTGTTGATAGATGTGCATGGTACGATTCTGAACTATAAATATAATTTTAGATAAGTACAGTTTGTCAATAAATGTACCGAAGTAAACATTTTCACTCCGGTACATAATAAACATACTTTTGTGTAAAAAAGTATTGATTTGACTACCCATTTGTAACAGCGTCCTTAAGTTATGTGGTTACGTGTTTGTATGAAGTTTTCGCTCTGTTAGGTTACCTACCCTGGTCGCAGATCGTCATCTGTCACTTAAAGTTTTGAAATGCATATATAGTTGTTAATCTGTAATTTTGCTAATCATGGTAATACGAAAGTAAGTACTTCGATGGTTGCAGCAGCTCTATATTAGATCTCAACATCGCGCGTTCGTATCACCGAAGATTATATTACTATAGTCTGATTTTTAATTCGACGGAATTCTGACAGCTATAATTTTTTGACACTTCAGATATCATAAACCTTTTCGAATTTAGGCTTTATTTATTTTTTTTTAGTTATAAGGGTTTTTATTTAAATAAATGTATGGTAAAATTAAATACAAAACTAAAACTAAACCTTAAAAATCTAACAAAAGTGGGTGTCCATGAGGCACGGTGCCAAGAACACTAGCTGCATTTCCGCGTTGAATAGATTGCTATTCAACGCGGAAATGCAGCTAGTGTGCAGCTATCCTCTGTGCGAGAAATGAGCCAGCCCTCCTGTCACCAGCGGCGTCGACTAATCGAGGAAACAATTGCTTGAAAATTTTTTTTGTACTGGGACCCCATGGACCAAAAGTTTCGAAGCCAAGCGGTACAAATATGTAGTCGCTAGAAAGCGTCACATATTTGCGTCGCTTGGCCTTTTCTGTCTTGTCCTTTTTATAAGTTATTTTATGACTAGAATTTTTTGGATATAAAATAACAAAAAATATGATAGATAATGAGATCAAGTAAACTAAATGACAATGTAAATAGTGTTTGTTCAATTCAATTAAATTAATTTTCTATGGCTAAATGGAAAAAGAGTAAAAGAACATATTTTTTAAATTTAAATATTTATTTAGGTATCAATAACACTGATATCATCATCGTTGTCTGTCTGTAGTTACAAGAAGCGAAGATTTTACAAACAAAAAGGTATTCCTAAAAAAGGTTTGTAACCTATGGATTAGTGGACAGGGATTCCTGTGAAAGAAAAATAATTATTGTAACTTCAATAATTTAATAATAAAAAATCTGATTACCATTTTAAAATTATCAGTCAATTTTTAAGTTTTAGTTTTTCTAATTGAAACCTTAATTTCAAAAAAGTTTTTTTTTTTATTTCGCTTAAATGCGTTCCGTTTTTATTAGGACCGTTTTATTATTGGCAACACTCATGAAATGTCAGAATTCCGTCGAATTAAAAACTAGACTGTAGCGCGATGTAGGATTAGTGTGACGTCAGATGTAGTTGTTACATGGCGGCATAGATGACGTCACAAGCTATGTCGTGTCGCTACTAAAAGAACAGCGGCTGCCGCGCTACCTCATGAGCTTAGACCGGCAGCTAGAGTTCTAGTCCGCCAAGCCGTGGATTAAGGTGTCTGAAGTCATCGCCAATGAGGACCAGATAACCACCAACACTACCCACTACCCACCACTACCCACTACCCACCACCACCACCACCACCACCACTACCCACCACTACACCCACCACCACCACCACCACCACCACCACTAACCACTACCACCACTACACCCACCACCACCACCACTACACCCACCACCACCACCACCACTACACCCACCACCACCACCAACACACCAGCACCACCACCACCACTACCACTAACCACTACCACCACCACCACCACCACCACTTTCGACAGTTTATCATCCTACATAGCAAAGGGAGGATCCTCAGGCAGGTTGTGTCTGGTGGGCCACTGCCCGACAACGGTTAAGGAGGATGCGCTTAATCATAAAAATCATCAATACATCTCTCTCAGTTAGATTTTGTTCTTTCGACGAATCTGCACGAAATCTAACTTAGAGAGATGTATTGATGATTTTTATGATTAAAATTATGTAAATACATATGTTTTATTGCCGCTTATCATATTTTGATCAAGATACAACCTGACACCGACCTGCGAGTTGCAAAAAACCCAAAAAAAAATGAATTTCGCGGTCTACCACAGAAGGACAATGCGCTAAGGTAACCCGCGAAATTCAAATTTTCATACGTTTTTTACAATTTGCAGGTTAGTGTCAGGTTGTATGTTGATTAAAATACGATTCGCGGCCGTAACTAATATGGCTTTACAGAATTATAATAATTAGAATCAGCAATACAACGCCATAAGTTAGAATTGACCTCAAACCTTATGATTTCATAAAATCGCTAGATTAAAGGTCAATTCTAACTTATGGAGTTGTATTGCTGATTCTAATGATTATAATTCTGTAAAGCCATATTAGTTACGGCCGCGAATTAGCATTTTTTTAAACTTTAACCGGACAATTATTTAATTTATTGTGTATATTCTGAATAATCTAAAGAAAACCCGGAAAATTAATGCACATTCGCAGCTTAGTCACATCTGTGCAACACAAATATTATTTTCAATTTTCAACCTTATTTCAAGCCAGCTAATGGTGACAACAGATTACGCGGTTGTGTGCCGTTTAAAATCGTAGTCAGTCCGCGCCTTAAGGGGTCATTGTACTCATCATTATGAACAAAAATCAGCTGCTCCCTACATTTTTACGAGTTTGATGTAGATAAATGTTATGAACAGCTGATTTTTTTTTTGTGATTTCAGGTTTGGTCCCATAGAAAAAGTTGTTCATAATGATGAGTACAATGACCCCTTAAGCAGTCGTGCCATCAATTCTGGTACATGTTGTATACAAATTTAAGGTAGAGAGGTGTCGAGATGACTAATTAATTATTTCGTTACAGATAGCAGCCACAGAACAGAAGACTATAATAGAAGAGGCTCAACGCGTGCGCGCACGCAATCTGCTGAACCCCTGGGTGCCCAGAATGTTCCATAAAAACCAGCAACTAACGCCGCCTGAAGGTCAGTACTTTGTGATTATGACTAGTATGGGGTCAGTAGAACGTTACCCAGCGTAATTAGTAAAGTAAGGAGCACGTGCTCTCCGAGGCCCCTCGGTCTTGATATGTAAAGATGGTCACTCATCCATGGACCAACCGCGGTATGCGTAGCTTAACCTGATAGATCGACAATGAGAGGTCAGCTTATACTGGAAAAATATAGCCGTGTGTACGTTCCAGTTGGAAAATTGTCGACAAGCACGCGAGCGAAGCCTCGGGAAAAAGCTAGTCGGAGATAAATTATATGACAATTGGGACCGAAATTAACATACTCTTTTTTACCCGACTACGGCAAAGCCAAAAGGAAGTGTTATGATTTTAGCAGTCTATGTATGTATATAAGAGGAGCTCGTGGCTAAGTAATAACAGCCGCACGGGTCGATCCATCAGGTTAAGCTACGCTTGCCGCGGTTGGTCCGTGGATGGGTGACCATGTTTACATACCGAGACTCCTCAGTGCCTCGGAAAGCACGTTAAGCCGTTGGTCCCGGCTGTCATTCGTGGATCTTTGACAGTCGTTACGGGTCGTGAGAAGCCCTAAAGTCTGACAATCAGTCTTACCAAGGGGTATCGTATTACCCAGTTAATGGGTTGTGGAGGTCAGATAGGCAGTCGCTCCGTTCTTATGGGAGGCATCGCGGCTGAGGATTGGAGGCCGCGGCGGGAGAGGAGTGCCGGTATTGCGGTGCGCCGCTCTCCCTACCTTCCGCGGCCTTGACGGGGCCGCCACCGTTTGATGGCGGACGCGGTGGGGCCGCAGGGGAAGAGGAGTGTCGGTATGACGTCGGCCGCTCTCCCTATCCTCTGCGGCCGAAATGGCGGCGGAGCGCGCGCGGGAGGACGACCCTCACGCGGCGCCGCTCCGAAGGCGGAGGAGGGGTCGGAGCAGACGACTCCTCCCAGGTGGGGGCCAGCAGGCAACGGGTGTGGGGGCATCCTTGCCTGTATTGCACAGGCCCCCACCAGTGTCGGACGGGAATGGCCAGGTGTTCCCGGTCATTCCCGTAGCCCCCCATCCGGGGGGGCACGCGGGGCCCGCCAGCTAGGCGGGCATGCGCCGGGAGGGTTGTGGACGTAAAGGCTGTGCCGGTTTCCCATGGCCCTCCCATCACGGCGATGTGGGAACACTGCTGAGTTTTAGTGGGTATACTGTCATTCCGACAGGAGTCCCACATACCCCGTCTCGTCCCCCACGAGCGGGGATGCATAAAGCATTTCTCAGCGTCAAAAAAAAAAAAAAAAAAAAAAAAAAGGCAGTCGCTCCGTGTAAAATAATGGTATTCAGCTGCATCCGGTTAGACTGGAAGCCGACCCCAACATAATTGGGAAAAGGCTAGGTAGATTGATTGTATGTATATAAGTATGTATTTACGTGTGTTCCACCGTAGCGCCTAAATTACTGAACCGATTTTAATGAATGAGGTGTCAATAGATTCGTAATAATGGTCCGGGTGACATAGGCTATATAAATTCTCCCTAAATTTAATATGGTGGACGTAAATTTCTGACCACGAAAAAAATTAAATTGAGATAATAATGACATGTTTGGTGTCATATGTATATATGTCATATGGTTTAAGTATATAAATAAGTTTAAATTGTTAAAAATAAGTAAAAGTGGAGGTAAATAACATTAATTTAATTTAATTGGTTGAATTTTCAGTAGTCGGGTTTTAGTTTTTGAACTTACTTTTTTTATTTACAGGTATAATCGACCAGGGATGGGTGTACAATCACTTAAATACATCGTAAGTAATTAAATTCCTTTTTTAACATTTCTAATGTAAATGTCCTTTATTAAAATAATAGGTTTCGGGGCGTATTCAATGATCTGTCCAAACCACATCCATTTCATGAAATGGTCGAACACTTTATAGAGGCATGAGGGGCAGGGTGTAAAGTTCACTCATCCCCCATAGAAAAGGGAAGGCCAGACCAGACGGGTGTTGGGTCTGATGGGTTCGTTAGTGTATGTGAAACTGTTTAATATTAAGATCTTATTGTACCATATACTCAGAAATAAATAAATCTATCTATCTATCTAACGTCCCGACGATTGATGTCGGGACGTTGATGCCAGTCGCGATGCTGAATTTTGCGTGACGTCAGTGTGTTGCGTAGTTCGCATGTGGCATCTACATCGGTAGATGCCGCCATAACTTCATGAAATGATCAACTAATATCCTATTTTCTTGTTTTTTCAGGCCGTGGCAAACAGAAGAGTTACTAGAATATGAGGAGGAGTACGTGATAAAGACGTTGAGAGAGGGAGCGCCCTCTGTGAAACCTACCGTTGAACTGCGGAGGGATCTCGGTAGAAGGGTGTCTGATTCTGACAGTCATGACGAGCTGACAAGGCCTAAGACTTCCGCGTGAGTAGAGGAGCTTTTATATATCATTTTTATTTAATAGCCGACCGGTTAGACGTTGCCGTGACAAAATTTCAATGTCGGTTTTTCGACTGTTTCTTTGGGTTTTTCCTAAAATTATTTTATTCTAAACCACCCCAGTAAAGATGCGAACAAAACAAAAAAAAAAAAATATCTAAATCGGTTGAGCCATTTTCGAGTTTTTGCGAGACTAATGCACGGCAATTGATTTTGAACCAACATACAAAAAGGAGGAGGTTATATGTTCGACTTTATGTATATTTTTTAGGGTTCTGTAGCTCAAAAGGAAAAAACGGAACCCTTATAGGATCACTTCGTTGTCCGTCTATCTGTCAAGACCCTTTTTCTCAGGAAAGCGTGGAGGTATCAAGTTGAAATTAATATCAAATACGTAGGTCTATGTTCGCTTAGAGTTACAAAAAAATCAGGCTTCTAAGTCAACGCAATAAAAAAATACGGCAATTTATGCGACATATTTTGATACTCACAAGCAAATCAAAACCTATTGGGTACTTCCCGTTGTCTTAGAATCATGAACTTTGGCAAGAAGCAAAGTCTCACATTACAAGTAAAGGAAAAAGTCCAAAAATTGTTGGTTTAAAGAAAAGAAAAAGAAATAAAACCTGTTTATTCTGAACAAATAAAACGCACATTATAAAAAATGAAAATGAATGATGGTTTGTAATTTTATCACATAAAAAAAAATTTTTGGGTTTAAATGTTAGGTTTATTTTTGGGATAAATTCTTTTCAACTACGGAACCCTTTATTGTGTGTGATCCGACACGCACTTGGCCGGTTATTATTTTATGTATGTCCACCGATTTCTCCGTCAATTGCTTCGATCAATAATAGCACTAGATACAGGATCAGGAACAAAAATAAGTCGCTGTAGTGGCCACGTTTACACACACATAAACATTTACATTTGTTACTACGAAATATAGAAAAAAGTTTTATAATATTTACAACTTCAATTCATTATAAACCTTAACAATCAAACATAAAGTTTAATTACGATTGCAAAATATTTATATTTAAGTCCTTCTATCATCGGAGAAAGGTAAAAGCAATAAATTAAAAATGTCGCTTGAAAATAAAAGGTCATTTTTATAATAAGTACAAAAATATTTATTCTAAAGTGTACTTAAAACTTAAGCAATAAGGTTAAAAACATTTTGTTGAAAATTTCGTGCTTACTCTATTTTGGAACTAGACATAGTTCTTGGTATTTACAATTCAATGCTCAGAACACAGTAAGTATTGACAGACGTAGAGTAGCAGAATAATAATATATTTTTTAGGCCAAGGTTCGTTTTATATGGTAGCAAATATTTTTGACCGATTTTTAAAAGTAGAAGGAGTAAATTAGTACAATAGTTATTTTAATTTTGATTATTAACTTGATAGTTAATTATTTTAATAAAAATATTAAAACAAATTGTTGAATTTTTACAAGGTTTATATATTTCTTCTCCTCTTTCTTTCGCGACAATAGATACCCATTCTGCATTGCGAAATGGGTCACTAGGAAATCTACAAACAAAAACAACATATAAAGTAACAATACTACTCCATGCATTTCCCTGTTCCCGAACAGTCGATGTTTGAAATAAGACCACAAAAGTATTTGTGTTTTTATTTTTCGGGCCGTTTTTGAAGCGCTTATCGGGAATCTAGTACTAAAAAAATTAAAAAAAAAAAAATTATTCTTTAAAATTATTCTTTTGTTTGAAAGGGTGTGTTCTCGAGGTGGTCCGACTGTCACCAAGCCAGAATCTGATGAGTGGGTCCCATGGAAATGGAAACCATCAATTTTTATAGGCACACTTATAGCGATTTGGCTATTTTTTATATTAACTCGTTTAGTTGCTCTCGAAAAGCACCATTTGGTGAAGTGGAACTGATGACGAAGACCACACATGGCCATCGGTACTACTCAATTATACCTAAGTTACTTTCGATTTCAGTTAGATTACTTTTGAACATGGTTGCTGAGCAATTTATGCTCGTCACAATGCATATATTTTATATATATATATATATATATATATATATATATATATATATATATATATATATATATATATATATATATATATATAAATAATATAAATTGCAATAATAATAATAATATAATAATAAAATTTGGCAGAAACAAATTACTAGGCTAAAAACATTCTTCTATTCTAAATCTCGCACTAGTGACATACACAAAGCTATTTCTCAAAATGATTTTAACTACACCCCACTTAACTTAAATGAACGAAATACACAAGACACAAATAACACTGACCCACAGAACCAAAAAATTGAAAACTGGAAGAAGAAAGTCCTTCACGGTAGACACCCCCATGATTTAGAACAAACTCATATTAACATAGTGGCATCTAATAAGTGGCTTAAAATAGGAAACCTGTTTCCTGAAACAGAAGGCTTCATCATAGCTATACAAGATCAAATCATCAACACCAAAAACTACAGGAAATTTATCATTAAAGACCCTACCACAACAAACGATAAATGCCGCAGATGCCACATTCAATCAGAAACCATACAACACATAACTGGAGCATGCACAACACTCACACAGACAGACTACACTCACAGACACAACCAGGTTGCAAACATTATTCATCAAAAACTAGCACTCAAACACAGTCTCGTACAAAACTCTAATACCCCTTACTACAAGTACACACCGCAAACTATCCTAGAAAATGATACACACAAAATGTACTAGGATCGCGCCATACTTACAGATAAGACTATCCACTATAATAGACCAGACATAACCCTACAGGATAAAATAAGAAAAATCACTTACCTTATAGACATTGCAGTTCCTAATACCCATAACCTACAAAAAACCATATCTGAAAAAATAAGTAAATATGCTGAACTTAAAGAAGAAGTCACAAGAATCTGGAGACAAGAAATAGTTTACGTTATCCCGATAGTTCTCTCCACGACAGGCGTCATCCCCAACCATCTTCTCCGTAGCCTGAAATTAATAGATTTAGAAGAATCCGTTTATATCAACCTTCAGAAAGCAGCCATCTTAAACACCTGTAGAATAGTTAGGAAATTCATGCAGTTAGAGGAAGAAAACACACCCTCATCTTAAATACACACCACACGCTGCATTTACTTGGCTTTGGCCCGTAAATGTAGCTAAAACCAGCCTACGAGCTGAGAAAAAGAACACACTCGAAAATAAATAATAATGTAATAATAATATTGCAATGTATATATATATATATTTTTATTCTAATTTTTACTGGGATGGTTTAAAATAAAAAACAAATAAATACGAAAAAAATTGAAATTTTGACAGGACAACGTGGCGAAAGAAAATTTTGACTGGCGGGCTAGTCATATTAATAAAAAAATACTTAATAGCACGCATTAAAGTTGGGGAGTGGAGGCTCGCTACGTCACAATTACGAGTACGTATAAAATCTGGCAAGGAGTGACGTCATGCCACATTTTAACTCAATGTATCGCCGTAATCTTTTGATTACTTACGTAAATAAAATATATCCAAAATTTTTTATAATTACATGTCGGACAAAATTAAAATTTTTAGTCACCATCCCTATTCTCTAGAGCAAGAGATCCATTCGCACATTAAAACTTTTCTTGCGAATAAATGCGAAGGCTTGCGAGCGAACTTCTCGCTCTGGCGAATGACAAAAAGAGGTGGAGATATATAAAAGTGCTGATCATTGTGTCTACATGTAATTTCACTCAAACACCAGCACTCTAATTGCGTAACACACTATCAAACGGAATCTGAATCATTTTGAAGCAAATTGCTAATCCATTACTTCATATGTCCGTAAAATTTGTCTGCTCGACAACGTAAATAACGCAATGAATGTTGTTGAATTGTCAAAATTAAACCGATTCCTGCTGATAGTGTTACGCAATTGCTCCGCCGCCGGCGGTTTCTGAATTGAGAATTAGAAGTTGAATTACTTGTTAGTTGTGTTGTGTAAAAAAATTCGCAGCCTTTCACTGTAATTAATGACAGAGTTTGACACATTCTCAATTTCAAATTGTCAATTCAAAAGTCGGGTTGCTAAGAGCTTCTGGCTTTCTTGCTTATCCTTGATATTTCCATTCTCCCTTCCTTTATCCGTTTGACTTGAAGAGGTAGTTTAACATATACAAGGTCAAATTAAATTAGCTGGCGGAACTTCCCAGACATGTTGGGTATAGACGCAATATAAATATGGTCAGTAGGGGAAACTACGAACAAACGTACGAAACGGCACACACACAGACGCGCGCATCGACGAGACCCCTAAGCCGCAATAAATGACCTGAGAGCACCGCGTATATGTTTTAGGATTCCGTACGTCGAAAGGAAAAAACGGAACCCTTATAGGATCACTTAGTTGTCCGTGTGTCTGTCTGTCAGTCTGTCAAGACCCTTTTTCTCAGGAACGCGTGGAGGTATCAAGCTGAAATTATTAATATCAACTTGATCCCTCCACGCGTTCCCAAATACGTAGGGTCCATGGACTCTATGGTCCCGTGGAGCTCTAAAAAAAATCAAGCTGCAATAAATGAAAACCTAAAAAATAATTCCCGTTGACCTTGGCAAGAAGCAAGGTCTCACAGCACAAATAAAGGAAAAAGTCCGAAAATTGCTAATTTGTAATTTTATGACGCACAAATATTTTTTTGGGAATACAATGTTAAGTTTGTTTTTGGGATAAATTCTTTTCAACTACGGAAACCTTCATTGTGCGTGGTCCGACACGCACTTGGCCGGTTTTTTTAAAAAACTTATAGTATAGTTAAAATCTCGCTGCAGACTCGGTCATAAATCATTCGAGTGTTTCGCACTCTTTCCCACTCACGGGCCTTATGGGCAGGCCACGCCCACACGTAGTCCTGTGCATTACTTTAGTCGATGAGTGATATCGATAGTTTTATATATACGTTGCAGTATGTTTACGTGATAACCTTAATGATTCTGTTATCGATAATGGCCTTGAGCGCGCGCAACTAGCGCACATCCCTACTCCGATTAGGATTTATGACCAAGCCTGCAGCGAGATTTTAACTATACTATAGCCTGAGCCAGGTATGGAAGAGGACTGGACCTGATGTCTCAGTGCTGCCATCTAGTGAACGTCATTTCAGAAAACCCTTATTGCACAAATATTTACCTACAGCGCCCCCCTGTTAACGTTATTCTGGCGTCAAATGATCTTTGTAGCAATGTACAGTGGCCTGCATCAATTGGGTACCCCATTTGTATTAAAATTTTAATACAACTGGGGTACCCAATTGATGCAGACCACTGTACCTCTTTTTCCCTGTATGCCGCATGTCTATTCCTTTATACTCCATTAATTTATTATAGCATTAGACAAATAACGGGTAAATAACAACATTTATAGTGTAATATTGTTGAATTTACTGCACTTTATATATATTTTTTAAGGCGGAAGCCCGCGAAATTCAAATTTTCTTACGTTTTTTTGCAATTTGCAAGTCAGTATTGGGTTGTATGTTGATCAAAATATGTATTTATTTACAGAATTATAATGATTAAAGATATCAATACAATTCTTTAAGACCAGGTAATGCTATTAAATGACTATTTCATGAAATCTTGACATTTGAGGATTATACTAACTTAGGGAGTTGTATTACTGATTCTAATGATTATAATTTTGTAAATACACATTTGTTACAGTCGCCAATCATAGTTTAATCATCATACAACCTAATACCGACTTGCAAATTGCAAAAAACGTTAGAAAATTTGAATTTCGCGGGTTACCCTGACTCTTCCTCCTTAAGGACGCTGTTACAATTGGGTAGTCAAATCATTACTTTTTACACAAAAGTATGTTTATTAAATAAAATGCTTTGCATTCATAAAATGTTTTTCGGCCGAATTGTTGATAGATGTGCAATGTGCATGGTACGATTCTGAACTATGTATGTATAAGAAGTGAAAATTATATTTATAGTTCAGAATCAAACTATGCTCATCTATCAACAATTCGGCCGAAAAACATTTTAAGAATGCAAAGCATTTTATTATTTAGTAAACATACTTTTATGTAAAAAAGTAATGATTTGACTACCCATTTGTAACAGCGTCCTTAAGGAGGATGCGCTGTGGTAGCCCGCGAAATTCAAATTTTCTTGCGTTTTATGCAATTTGCAAGTCCGTGTCAGGTTGTATCTTGATCAAAATATGATACGCGGAAATAAAACATATGTATTAATATAATTTTAATCATAAAAATCTTCAATACATCTCTCTAAGTTAGAGTTCGTGCAGAGTCGTTAGATTTCGTTGGTTCGACGAATCTGCACGAAATTTAACTTGGAGAGATGTATTGATGATTTTTATGATTAAAATTATATAAATACATATGTTTTATTGCCGCGTACATATTTTGATCAAGATACAACCTGACACGGACCTGCGAATTGCAAAAAACCCATAAAAAATTTAACCTCGCGGGCTACCACAGCGCATCCCCCTTAATGTAAATAAATGGTAAATAGATTACATTGCTTTGTACTTATCATGAAATAACCGAGTTTTTTATAACGACAGTGTGATAACCGTTATTTGTCTAATGTATAAATAATAAATGGAGCTCAAATGACAGCCCCCCATTTGCAGGGCAGACCTGCAATTCAAAGCTACCCCCGAACCGTCAGATAGTCGTATAGATTATCGTGCCAGGCGCTCCAGGTAAGGTTATGTCAATGTCAAACGTAGTTAGATTTTTGGGAGGCTTACAGCGCCCACTGGCGGCACGGCACGGCAACAGATTTTTAATTGACTGATTTAAAAAAAAAACTGAATTTTTTATTTTTTTTATACAATGGTGCCGATTCTCTTGTGAACGCACTAAACTAAAGTTAGAGAATCGCTATCTTTTACTAACAGGCAGCGCGAGAAAAGGACGGCTATAGCTATGAACTAAGTTGGAGATGTCAAACTAGTTCACGCCTTGCGCTTCACCGTGTTTTTTAGTCGACATGTTTTTACGTGTCGTCTAAATGTCTATGGAAAAATTAGTTCTAACTAATTTGACAGCTCTAATTTACTTCCGTCTCTTTCTTGTCATAATAGAGAGAAAAAGTTAGCAATAGCCTAAATTAAGTTTAGTTTGTGCACAACAGAATCGGCACCAATATCAGTTTTAGTATATGCGAAACTCGAAGCACTTGTCTAGTATTTTTATGTAAAGAATCTATGTAGGTACAAAATTTCAAAACTGTATCATGAAAAATCACAAAGTTATAAGCTTGTTATGTTACCTGGTTGTCCGTACAAAAACATGATCACTACGCGGCGCCCGCTGTGCGCCCGGGCCTAGTGCCGCTATGACCTGCAGTGACTTGTGTTCGTCGCGCGGTGTCCACATTGTAACCTTTTTTAAAGATTTTTGGGTCAAAATATAACACGGTATAAAAATGATTGGAATGGATTCAGTTATTTATTCTGAACAAACTATATTCAGGTTTCGCATATACTAAAAATAATGTTGTATATAAAAATTGAATTTCATTGATGATTTCTAAGGACGTCACGGCATGCCTAAGGATATCGTGGCATCGTTGCCGTCAGCATGCGCTTGCATGTGTGATGTAGTGATGCGGATGGATACCCTGCCATGCCTTGCCGCCCGTGGGCGCATACCTTTAATGGGTATTTTGTGGTCTACACAGTACAAATGCATAGAAACTTTAATAAAGGGATTGTGAACAAACTGGATACTTTTTTTTTACTTTTAGGAATTTAATGGCTATGAACTTAATTCGGGGCAATTCATACCTCATTTGGGGGATCGCTGTCATAATTTGGGGGATTGCATTCATAATTTTCTTATCTTGGGGGATCGTATTCCTACTTTGGGGAATCGTAGTCCTAATTTGGGGGACCGTATTCCTATCTTGGGGAATAGTAGTCCAAATTTGGGGGACTGCTGTCATAAACGCGATCATGTTTTGACGCGATAGGTCAAATCTAACGATTGAAATCTTTGCTCTTTCCCCCCTTTTACCTTTCCTCTCCTATTTCCCGCTTGCAGGCTAGAATCTGTAATCCTGACCACACCACAGACATCGAAACATGTCATCTTACCCGACAGTCGAAGAAGTAGTAGTTTCGATCAAAGGAGCAAGCATTTGACGTGAGCAGCATTTTCAGCTGTCTAAAGCAGTTAGTCGATTATTGTTGATCAAAAGGCTTTACATACTATTCTAAGCGTCAGTTCAGAACGGAAAAATTGAAAATAGGACCGTATTACCATAGTCTAAAGTATAAAATTGTATGAATATTGACACAGTCGGCTCGCGCATGCTCATGAATTGCGGCGAGAAGTCTCGAGCCTGCGCGAGGATTTTTCCGTTCTCTCTGAACCACCAAACGGAAAAATTCTCGCGGATTTTCGAGCACTTTTTAAATTTCACTAAAACTGATGGTCTGTATATTGACTTTAGGGTATAAAATTCAATGCACACATCAAGCGGTTATCAAGAGTGTCTGCGTCGAATTGTATACTTAAAGTCAATAGTGCTACAGTTTGTTCTTCACTGATAAAAGTGTTCGAGTATCCGCGAGGATTTTTCCGCGTGGCGGAGATTGACTCTAATGCACCACAAACCACTGAATATGTTTAGCGCTGATCGTATTTAGAACATTGCCTGCCTCGGGTTCGATTCCCGGGTAGGACAAAGTGTTATTGAGTTCTCCCATCTGGAATTTGTCAGAATCTGGAGTTTGGCAATAACATAATCAGCCTATAATGTTCCCATTGCTGGGACACAGGCCTCCTTTCGGTGAGAGGGAGTGGGCCGTAATCCACCACGCGGGCCCAGTGCGGGTTTGTGGATGTCACATGTCTTCGAATTATTAGTTCTTGGATATGGGTAACGCCAACACCGAGAGTTTAAAATCCAGAGCTAACTGTCCTATCTTATCGCATTTTTCTGAATCCTTAGGATTCCTACATCCAGAGTGATGTAATAAGCCTTTTTTTTTAGTTTAGTTTTTAGTGTGGAGTTTTAGTTTGAGGCTTTCTTGCACCAAATACATTTATGCCTGGTTTCCGAAGAATTCCTAAACAGAGTTTAAACTCTTACCCCCTTAAACTAACTAAAAACTGTCTATAAACCTATTTTGGTTATAGAAGTGGTTTGTCTTCTTCTTTCAAACTCAAATTATTATTCGAAAGAAATTGACTAGGTTCATAGTTTAGTTTTTTTATGCATAAGGGGATTAAATAGCTATTGATTCGACAAAATTATCTATTTAGGGGGATTCGTCGAAAGAACGAAATCTAACGACTCTGCACGAAATCTATCTTAGAGAGATGTATTGATGATTTTTATGGTTAAAATTATGTAAATACATATGTTTTATTGCCGTGTATCATATTTTGATCAAGATATAACCTGACACTGACCTGCAAATTGCATAAAACGCAAGAAAATTTGAATTTTTTTTTTTTTTTTTTTTTTTTTTTTTTATTACAATGATTTACTTAGCTTATAATTAAAAATAAGCCCCACAAAACCATGTCAATAGTTTGACTGTGGGGGCTGGCGAGTCTATATTATTATTACTTAATATTATTAAAATCTTAAACTCTTTACTTTAGGACTTAGGTAGCACTGTAGTTAACGTTCGCTTGCTACCACAGCGCATCCTCCTTAAGCTCGGTTTTTGAGGTCCTCAGATAAACCCTCAATCAATTCAGTCGACTTTTAAGCTAAATTCTTCTTTAAAGAAGTGTTCAGAAGCACGATATTGAACCAATAGTCACTATCGAATGGATGAACTCCGTTTAAAAACCTCAGAAACTAGGGATTCGAGCTACACATAATTATATATATTATGAAAGTAAGTGGTGTGTTTTTCTGGAGAACGTTTTTTGACACGTTAAAGTAAAATTTGAAATAAATTATTTATTAAAGTTATTTAAATTGTCTTTGACATATATCTCGGGACCTTTGGAAGGCGTACGAGGGGCCGAAGCCAACTCGCAGAGGGCCCTTAGACAATTTTATATGACGAGAAGGCACCAGCCGACGATTATCCCTGTATGCACTATGCAAGTGCACCCAAGGACAACCCGCGGTTGGTGCAGGAGTATTACAGTTGAAGTTATTTTTCTTTTTTTTAATGATGGCAGCGGCCATCGTTCTCATGACAGCAGTCACTGAAGCTTTAGTGCTAAATGTATTCAAGGATTTGGTGTTCAGGTTGTTTTAGAATGAATAACCCGATAAAAAAAAATTAGAAAGGAAATAATTTTGAGACCGTGTTGAAAGTATATGTTGCTGTAGTATTTGGTTTTAAATTGTATGTAATGTACTATTATTTTGATTATTTTTGCTTTTAGTTCTATTTTTGGTTTTGCATTTCTTTTCATATTTATTTTTATAACTAGCTGACCCGTCCGACGTTGTCCTGTCAAAATTTCAATTTTAATTTTTTGGCGTTTTTTTTTTTAAAAATCTACTCGGTCGAGCCGTTTTCGAGTTTTTGCGAAACTAATGCACGGCAATTGATTTTATATATACAACATGTTCCAGAATTCTTGGCACAACCGCTTAAGGTGTGAATAACTTTTACTAAGGGAACAAACCAGAAATCGCGAAAAAAAAATCAACTGCTCCCTACATTTTGACGAGCTTGATGTAGACAATTGTACGGAACAGCTGATTTTTTTTCGCGATTTCCGGTTGGATCCATAGTAAAAGTTGTTCATAATGGTGAGTACGATGACCCCTTACGCGGTTTTGCTATCAATTCTAGGACATGTTGTATAAATTTTTGTTATTGCTCGTACCTCGCGTCCTAACCAAATAGAGCGAAGTCGTATTCATATATCACTCATTTGTTCGGAAGGCGTCCTCTGTCGACGGGACGACGCGTTCGGGCTCGCCGAACTAAATTAACGCGACAATCGCGTTGGTTAGGACGCGGCCGTAAACATGAATTGTTGTTAATAAGTAATAACTAACTTAACGATTTCTTTTACAGACGGACCCTGAAACAAAACTTATATGCCATAGACAATGCACTAAGAGAGCAAACTTTAGCCATAGAACGACTTTCAAAAAATGTAGAAGTGTTAACCGAAGGGCAGAGACAAGCCTCTTCTTTAAGACCACAGAATGTGGGTAGGGTACCAATCTCAACCCACTCCTGGGATCTCTTCGGAGGATTCGTCCTAGCGATGGTGTTGCAAGCGTTATTAAATTGGGTTTTCTACCAAAAAGACTGAAGAGTGTTGCCACTTTAAAATTTTCAATGTGATTGATAAAAAATTTGAGTATTTTTTAATACTAAGGGATTATGAATTTTTCGATGCTTTGACTATTATTGCTTGGCTTTTGACGAGTTTGGCTGTGAGAGGAATTAATATTGAAATGTTGTTTTATTTGGGTTTGTTACCGGATGGTAGTAAGTCCAATTCTTTATTAATAATACTACTTGTATTTGTAGATATTTTGTTCAAAAGATAAAAAAACTTCTTCTTGCAGGCAAATCTGTGTCTTAAAAAGCCTTTATTTAAATAATATATAATTAAAACGAATACCTAGGTTTCACGGATTATTTCACACTTTACCCAATTACGTAATTTTGTACATTACAAAAAATGGTCAAAGTGAATAATCCGTGCAAATTAATAATTCATTTTAAAAATGCGTTGATAGCGAAAAAATAATTATAATTATTATGAACAATAAATAATTAAATATTACACCGGACATTTTACGAAAATAATTATGATAATAATGTATAAATTTGCGTTTTAAATTGAATTGCAGTGTTGCCAGTTAATTTTAGTTTAGCAAGTACTGTACATCGACCAATTATTTAGTTTTAATTGTCTATGATGTGTGATTTGTGAAGTGGCAGTGGTTTGTTTGGAACTAAAGTAAATTTAATATTATTGCCTGTGGCATAATATAAGTTGAAGTAACAGTAAAAATTGCATTGTCTATAAAGTGCAAATCATTTGATGCTTCAATTTTTTTGTATGCCATTGGCAAGGAACGTGTATTGTGTATAATGGGTAATGTGTTAAAATACTGTGGGGTACTAGTACAAGAAGTTAGTACTGTTATGGTCAGAGGTCGAAATAGGTATAGTATAAATACATAAACTTAGAGCCTCTGTCACCACCTACGATTAAGTTCCTCTTAACTTACTTGGCACATAATTTCATACAAATTCTGTTCCATTTTTGAATTTGTAGTAGTGGCTATGTGGATATCGTGAAATAGGACTTAGAGGAAAGAAATAACAAGCGTGGATAATACCTCCTATCAAATCCCGGAATCGTAAACATGACGATTAAATCTCGGGGTTTAAGAAATTGCGAATTATTTATTGCAATTTGAATTGTTTCGTAACAAATTAAATATTTAAAATTTCTTAAATCCCGAGATTTAATCGTCATGTTTAGGATTCCGGAATTTTATAGGAGGTATTATCCAGTCGTATTGTTACTTCCTTCCTCAAAGTTTAGGTATTTATACTCTACCGCTCTGTCGTCTGTCGTCAACATTCAATTCGCTGTCAAAATGATATCCTAATTTCATACATTACAGATTGATTTATTTAACAAAAGTCAAAAGATGTACTATAATCTGTTTTCTTTAACAAACGAATACTGAGTTATGTCTCTCACACATTTCCGATATTGACAGAGTGAGATGGGTCATTGGTCGGCGTTTTGAAATTGTTAAGGCCCTTTCATATTGAATACTTCTAAAATTTATTGTACAGGAGACATGTCCGCCATGACTCACGCACAAACAGTATCGTCTGTCACTCACTAAAACACGTGCGACGCGCAGGTAGTCGATGACACAACTGAATGTACATGTAACTACAGCGTTTGGTTTGTGTGGAACGGACTTTGTTGATTACGTGGATCAATAGCAACGCAGTCAAATTTTTCGGTACTCGTTTGTTAAAAAAAAACAGACTATAATCGCTGGCATTATGAATTTCATCTAGTGCTTCTGCAACACCTGTGTTAATGTTAAAGTCTGAGGCAAACTGCGCCTTAACAACAACTTCTGCGTTCTAGGACATGCCGGTTTCCTCACGATGTTTTCTTTTACTGGTTTTGAGAACAGTGGTGATGAAATAATTTACACTAAGCAAAGTGCCTGCTTGGATTCGAACACACGACCTGCAACTTGAAATTGGTTTCTTACTAATACTGCCAAAAATGTGTTCAAGCACACTACTGCCACTAGCGGAGGATTTTGGAACTAAACTATAAGTGGCTGTTATAAAAGACGTGTATAATTATTGTTTAATTAAAATTTTAATGTTGAAGTGATATTTCTGGTCTCTGTTTGTACTATCGTGGTTGACATGAGTTTTATGAGATTTATTCATGCCGTGGTCGCAATATTATAATCTTTCCAACCATTTACTTTACATAAGCGTCCATGAAGTATTGCATTTTTTCGTCTATGGTTGCCTGTCAACAAATAAGGAACTTCATAGACGTGCTTTTGTCAAAAGTAAAATAAGGTTGGAAAGAGTTTTGCCAGCCAGCTAGGTGGTAGAGGGTTCATCTGACGGAATGAGTGACGTCATGGAGGCAATTCTATTCTTGTGGCTAAGTAATAACAGCCGATCGATCAGATTTAGCTACGCTTGCCGCGGTTGCGTGTATGGGTGACCATCTTTACATACCAAGACCCCTGCGTGCCTCGGAAAGCACGTTAAGCCGTTGGTCCCGGCTGTCATTCGTGGATCTGTGACTCGTGTGTCTGACAACCAGTCTTACCAAGGGGTATCGTATTACCCAGTTACTGGGTTGTGGAGGTCAAATAGGCAGTTGTTCCATGTAAAATACTGGTTTACAGCTGCATCTGGTTATACTGGAAGCCGACCCCAACATAATGGCATCAATTCTCGCAATTTATCCCGCTTGATGGCGCTGTTGAAGATGTGGACCTGTCAAATATTTTTCGTGTCAAATTATCTTGCCATTGGAAAAAGGCTCGGTCTCATAAACAATACGCAAGCTTTTTTTTCTGTAATGGTGGGCAGAAACTACAGAACGCCACCTGCTACGATCCTTACATTCCTTTTTCTTCGTTTACGTTCATACATCTGGTAATACACGCACGCCGGTTGCGAGTACTACGCACCTGACATTTTTTACTCGACTGACCCAGAAAACTTTTCTATTTTACACACAAAACACGACTATAATTTCCGAAGGGTTTAGTAGAGGTGTACCTTAAAGCTGATGCTGCTGTGCTGTTATCAATTTTCTTGTAACAAATTCACGATGGTACGAACAAGAGATATTGTTGCCTAAATTTATCCGATTAAGAGATAAAGTAAGTAATAAAAATTCTATAGGAAATGCTTTGGCTGAGATATTTTAATATATAAAATTAATAATTCTGAACAAATATGTAAACCTTCGCTAGATATTATAAGGTGTTGAAAAAATTAACTATTACAAACTTTAAGGAGTGCCATCACGGTTAGACCATCGAATTGAATATATTTTACTAAAAAAAACTCAGCTGTTCCGTACATTTTGACGAGTTATGCGAACGTAAATGTAGGCAAAATCAGATTTTTTTTTGCGATTTCAGTGTTGGTCCCTTAACACAGAATACATAATAGTACAAGTACGGAAGATTCACTTAAATAGCAACTCTTGCGACGACACAATAAAGTGCAATTCAGGTCGCACAACGCTTCATTTCGTATAAGTTGCCTCTCTTTCTATCGCGTCACTCTTATACCTTCTGACTCGTTAGGGTTGTCTTCTTTTACGACGCGGCGCGTGAGTGAGTATCGAACTAACGTGCGAGCCGGCCGGTGCGCGGCAGCCCACACTGAATTAGCTCGACAAGTCGAGCCCGCCGCTTACTTGTAGCTTCATTTCTACAATGCAGAGTGCGCCTAGCCTGCCCATAGTAAAAGCTATTCAGTTCGATGATCTAATTTTTAATACCCTATTGCACTCCTACCAACTTATCTGTGAAATGGCGAAAATTGGAACTGCGGCCGTCATGTTGAAATGTCTTCGATTGTGTCGACGCATCGACGGTGGCGTCCTCTTTCAGTTCACAGATAAGTTGGTAGGACTGTAGCTTCAAATCGCTATGTAACACGTGTTTTGAGCATGTGTGAAAAGGAACACATGTTTTGCCGTTTATAATAATAATAATACCAGCTTATATTACTGTCCGACTGCAGGGCAAAGACTTCTTCTCATACAGAAAAGGCACGAGCATTGATCACCACGCTTGCTCCAGACGGGTTGGCGATTTAAGACATAACTGCCAGGGGCTTCGCCTGCGTGAGGTCGGCAATTAACCCACGGAAACGTACAATGCGTGCCACGAAAGATGAGACTTAACGAGCGCAGTACCGCGCCACCCGCGCTCTTTTTCCTTCCTTCTCGTCTCAGACCTCATACTGCTAAAGAGACCAATAAGTCGGAATCAGAGAATTATAATCTACTGCGCAAGTCAAACTACGTGGTGTGTCAAGTGTCATCTTTCGTGGCACGGGGATGTTATAAACTATCTGTGTGCTAAATTTCATCCAAATCCGTTCAGCTATGACCATGACCTGGAAAAGGGCATAGGCTAGTTTTTGTCGACATATCACGCGGGCGAAGCCGCGTGCGGAAGCTAGTGCTTGGTAAATGTTCAAATTCTTGAAGCTAGGTCTGGCGTTGGTTTTAAAAATACGATCAAATGATTGAAAAAAAATAGGGAAAAAGCTATAGGTATTGATTTTTAAGGAATATAATAAAAATGACCTACTTATTGTGTATTTTGTAAAGGCAATCAAATAAAAATGTAGTTGATTCGTATATTAACCGGTTAAAGTTTGTTAAAATGTCTAATTTGGTTACTAATCAAATCAATCTGTCTAGCCGTTTCCCAACTATATTGGGGTCGGCTTACCGGATGCAGCAGAATACCAGTATTTTACATGGCGCGTCTGCCCATCAGACCTCCACATTTGGGTATGAGTCGACAATGTAATTACTTTACAACTGTCAGAGAAGATTTAAATCTCTAGATTTGCCCTCACCGTACCTACTTAGTCACGCGAAAAAGTGTCCATATTGAGAAGAGTGAGCTCACACATTATTAAATAGCGTTTCCATGACCATCAAGTCAAGTCACTGTGTCAGTGTATGTCAGAGGTGTCAAAACGAAACAGAAACGCGACTATCTCTTGACGCGAATCTAATGATTTAAATCTTTGACTGTCCCATAGACAAATAGACCTTGTCGTTTTATGATGTGCAAGTGACTATCAAGGATGATAATGCAATTACGAGCGCGACTATACAAGTTAACCGGTTAACTGCCTAAATATTATCAACTTTCACTGGCTAATGTACGAAGAAACATGTTAAATGCTTGATTGTTCCTTTTTAATACAAAATATTACGTACTTTTGGCCCAATAAAACTGATAATTTTTAAATTTAAAAAAAAATTGTTAATAGAATAGTTTTTAAATAGCTAGTGGTATGAATATTGATCACGATTTGTTTTCCGTAGGGTGAATTGGGCAGTTGTTGTCCTAGCTTTAAATTTTAATTCTTGTAGATTTTGCTTGCATTTTTTTTTTTTGTTTTGTTATTGTCCCACCGGAAACGACCTCCGGTACTTAAAAGTTTACTTCCTGTTGTATTTATATCGTTTCTCAAAAACATATTTTTTATTATAATTTTTTTTTTTTAAATTAATAATGATGTGTACTTCCCATTGCTAGATAATGTGACGACTTTTATGCTTGCGGGGATGAGAACAATTTTTTTTTTATCGTCTGTGTCGGGGATATATTACACTATTTTATCCTTTACAAAAATTGTTTTGAAACATGCTCGGTTTATTGTAAATTAAATTAAGTACATGAAATCCTATGAATGAATAGGAAATAGTGCATACAGGATGAAATTCAATTCATGAGCATCCTCTTAAGGGGTCATTGTACTCATCATTATGAACAACTTTTACTGTGGGACTAAAACTAAAATCGCGAAAAAATAATCAGCTGTTCCTTACATTTATGTTCGCCTAACTCGTCAAAATGTAGGGAACAGCTGATATTTTTTTTGCGATTTCCGGGTTTTGTCCCATAATAAAACTTGTTCACAATAATGAGTACATTTACCCCTTAAGAGGATGCCCATGAATTAAAGTTCATCCTGTAGATTAACCCCCTTATTCATCAAAAAACTAAAACGCTCTATAAACATGTATTAGTTAATAATTATATAAATGATTTGTCAATTTCTTTCGAATTATGATTTGAGTTTGAAAGAAGACAAAACACATCTATAACTAACTACCGGACCCAACAGACGTTGTCCTGTCGAACGATCCTAGAACCCGACTGCAGCGCCACCTACCGGGTCCAATTGTGTTTTCAAACCATCCAGGAACCCATTGAAATATAGACACAAAATTTCATCTAAATCGGTGTAGGAGGAGTTAGTGAAAAACACACGTACAGAAGAATAATATATATTAAGATATAGGTTTATAGCGTTTTAGTTTTTTAGTTTTTTATGAATAAAGGGGTAAGAATCAGTCACAGTTTTATATGGGTTTGACCGCAAAATTGCGAGAAATCGGGGTTTAAACGCAAGTAGTCTGAAACGGTGAAATATTCCCCTAAATTCAGTCAGTCTACAGGCTGTATAAAAGCCTATGTGCCTATGTTGCATAAAACAAACCTATTTATTTTAATTAATTTATAAATTAAACCAAATTCTTTTAATATTGCATACTATATTTCTCTGTAAATATTTTTAAATCAAATTTTATTTTCAATTTATGTTTTGTACCAAAATATTTTTACCTCCCCGGTTTTTCATCTAAGTTGATCATTTAATCTGCCTAGGCTTCCAGTCTAACCGAGTGGAGCTATATTCTAAATGGAGCGACTGCCTATCTGACCTCCAGAATCCAGTAACTGGGTAATACGATATCCTTGGTAAGACTGGTTGACAGACTTTCGGGCTTCTGACGACCCGTAACGACTGTCAAAGATCCACGAATGACAGCCGGGACCAACGGCTTAACGTGCTTTCCGAGGCACGGAGGAGTTTTTAAATGTAATATAACACCAATTTGTATTTTTTTTTTTTATCAAATACTCCATGTATGTATCCAGTCTCCCGCAAGCTAAAAACTCTATAAATATTTTTGTTAAAAAATCATTTTTGCAACCAATATGTTGCCAGACGAAATATTTTTAAAGGAATCTCAGTATTCATAGAAACTGAGTTCCATTTAAATATGCGATGTTGCCATTCTCCTAAGTATTATTCCTGTATGGTGTAGATACTTTTAATTTTATTAATTTTGGAGATTACAGCTTAAGATTCAGTTTAAATGTCTTACATTTAAATTGGATTGGTTTTCAGAATCTGGGTGTCTATTTCTGAAGTAGATAAATATTTTTAAATAACGCAACATAACGAGTTTTATCACGAAGGGTTGGGCTTAGGTTAGTGTATCTATTACTACCCGCAATTCGCCAGTTATGTTTAAGTCCAATGTAATAGGGGGCGAAAAAGTTTCTTAATACTTCTTTTTTTTTATTTAGATCGGTTAACTAGGGTGGGGTAGGGGGTAGGGGGGGTGGGTATATATTAGAGAAATCTTAATGTTCAGCAAATAACAAATACACTGTTTTATAAAATTCGCTTTATCGCTACTGCGTTCGAAATTTGTTTTCGAAGTATGTGTTTTTGGGAAAAACAACTTAAACACCCATACTAGAAAGTTCAATTTGCGCTACACCTTCATTTTTAATATTGACAAGACATTCTGTAATTAATTTACACTAACGTAGCTTAGCGTAGCTTTGATATTCGTTTACATGACAAAGATTTGAATAAACTTTTTGCTAGTTTTTAAAGGCTTTAAAAGCGATTTAAACTTGGTTAAATGTGTTTATCATGTCTATGGTTCACATCCCAAATACTGGGTAATACGATACCCCTCGGTAAGACTGGTTGTCAGATTTTGGGGCTTCTGACGACCCGTAGCGACTGTCAAAGATCCACAGCCGGGACCAAAAGTGCTTTCCAAGGCACGGAGGGATCTTGGTATGTAAAATGGTCACACATCCACGGACCAACCGTGGCAAGCGTAGCTTAGCCTGATCGATCGACCGTGCGGCTCTTATTACTTAGCCCTGAGCCCCTCCTCCCTCCTGAGTCTATGGGAAACAGTGTTGCCAGTAAAAAATGTTAAGCTGTAATCTCCTAAATGATTATTGTAATTTAATAGATTATAGATGAATATGGAATTTTATTCGAAACATTTATATTTTAAATAATTATGTCTCGTAGATTTGTTGATATTTTTTGTTGTTACTCCAGTGGAATTATATTATTATTTTCACCATTATTTTGTGTTTTTATTTTCGTTTTCGCTTTTTCTTTATCTTTTTGTATAATTTAGTATGGCAACTCTTGCAAAACAGACCATTAAAAGTTACGATTCTTCCCTGAAACGCACAAAAAAGGGAATGAAGGAACTGCCTACATTCCTTTACGTTATTTAACCTCTGACAGCAGCAAACCAATAGCAACCTTATTGTAACGAGAATAAAGATCACTGTGATTTTGACAGTAATGCAAAAACAGGGGTAAAATAACTCAAAGGACTGTAGGTACTTATTTTCTATGGTAATTTCACTTGTTATGGGAAAATACACCTAGTAATTATGACGTATAGAAGCCAAACATCACTGTTACCACAGAATAATAAAGCGATAGTAGTTTATCTGAGCTGTGACCTTGAATTACTCCTTTGTTGCCCTAGTTACTACCAGTTGTAATACCGTTAATTTTGATTGCCCTTCCTACTACTCCAGTATTGAGCTGTTAGAAGGGAAAAAATAAATAGCCCGTGTTACTACCGTAAATACCTACTTTAAACAAAAATGCGTGAGTGTCGCGGAACACTCGGTTGGAACGAAGTTCGTCAAAGCCGCCATCTTGGATTTTCATTTTGACTTCGTTATCGTTTTCAGCGACCTCAAAAACCATGAAAATGACACGCATGACGAAAATTTTTAAAAGTTTTCCCAGCCGCCATCTTGGATTTCTATTTCTATTATTAGAATAGAATGGAATTTCTTATTATTGATAAATAATAATAATAAAACAAAAATTTTTTTTTTTCTTCAAAATAAAGACAGGGTTGTAACGGAATTTCATGACGAAATTTAGCATGCCGACATTTTGTCGACGGAAGAATCCGTCGACAAAATGTCGGCATGCTACGCGTGCTGTGCCAATCATAACAGATCTTTTCAAAGCATTCTTAGTTTGTTTATTTCTTACTACATAGCTGACCCGACAGACGTATTGCCTAATTATATAAAAAATTCATACAAAAAAGACCGTTCAGTTTTACCCGAATTCGAAAATATCCGGGATTATTTTTTTTTCAATTTGTCTTTCGAAATAATACGAACATTTTAAAACTCTCAAGTGATGCGTTTACCAACGCATTTCATTTTTATTAGATTTCACACTGCACTGTAAAAATTTTCATAAACGCATTTTAAGTTGACCATAGTGATGGGAACCTCTACTATTTCTAAAGGGAATGGCCGATTTCACGTTAGTGATTGCAGAATTTGGAATTTACAGGATTAAAAATCAGGTATTTTTTATTATTCAGAAGCACATTAAAATCATGATTTTTTTTTTAAAAGTACGTAAGTAATGGAAGCACAATAATAAATAATAATCAAATGGGAATTTCCCACCTTATGATATTCGCCTTTATTCCAGAGTATACTTATAATACACTTCTGGACACATCTACTGGCCCACCTTAGAGTTTAGGTTTCGATGGCCCCTACCGAAATATGATTGCTAGATTGAACAAAAACTGTTGATGCAGTTTTAAACCTGATACATTTTACCATCTTTTTCGATCGTATTGTTTTAAATTTGAATTCAGAATACCATACGACATGGAGCTATGCCTAACAAGTCGGATATGCGCCTTGTTAAAGGCAATTGATTTTTGAATAAAAAACATGTTTTATCAAATAAAGGTTTAATTTAATAACGCGTGTTGCCTCCATGGGCATTTACCACAGCTCTCATACGATTAGGCATAGAGTTTATCAACCGCTCTATGAAATTTTGAGGGATCATCTCCCATTCCTCTTCTATGGCAGTTTTCAACTCCTGCATCGTCTGGGCAACTGGCTGACGAGCCCTAACACGTCTTTTTAGCTCGTCCCACATGTGCTCAATGGGGTTCATGTCTGGGCTTCTGGCTGGCCAGTCCATAACTGTGATGTTCACATCCCGAAGATATTCCCTGTCGATGCCGGCCGCATGGGCTCTTGCATTATCATGCATAAAAAGGAAATTTGGGCCCACATAGTCCGCGTATGGTATCACGTGAGGTTCTAAGCACTCACGAATGTACCTTTCAGCATTTAATGTTGGCAGCCGTGGTCCTGTAACAACCTCAAGTTGAGTTTTGCCGCTCGCGGATATACCGCCCCAGACAGTCCATGAGCCATCGCCATAAGCAACCCTCTCTTCAAAGCAGCATTGTGCGAAACGCTCTCCCTTACGTCGGTAGACCTTCTTCCTTCCATCATTGCCATGTAACACAATTTTAGACTCATCAGAAAAGAGTACACGGCTCCAATCTTGCTGTGTCCAATTTAAATGACTGCGTGCGAAATGAAGGCGCGCTGTTCGGTGGGCTCGCGTTAGTTTGGGGCCATTAGCTGGCTTGTGTGGTACCATATCGCGTTCTTTTAACCTTCTCCGAACAGTTCGAGCGCTCACAGATACCCCGTGGAAGTCGCGAAGTTGGTTTTGTATCTCAATGGAGGTAAGGTGACGATTTCTCAAGCTGGTCGTCACGATGAATCGATCCTGCCTTTCAGTTGTGACCCGAGATCGTGGCCTTCCTTGGCGACGAACAAAGCCGCCAGTCTCTAGGTACCTCCGATAAACATTTCGGACCGCAGATCGACTTAAATTAAGTTGAGCACTCACGTTTCTTTGGCTGTGTCCGGCCTGAATAAGTGCCACAGCTTGGGCGGCGACTTCAGGTGAAGTATCCATAGATTATTGATAGAACCTTACCTTAATGTTAAGAATAAGTAATGTTTGTTGCAAAACCAAAGATATCAATCACTTTTTCAAGAATTAAATCCATGTAAACCAATAAAACCAAGTTTTCTTAGTATTCGATTGTTTGATATCAACAAACAGGCTCCAAATTGTCTTTTGTTTCTTTAAATTCTGTGTTCGAAATTCAAAAAAAGACTATTGAATGAAATTGTGAATGTGCCAGGTTCAAAACTGCATAAAACTTTTTGCTCGACCTAATATAAAATTTTAGCTAGGACCAAACGAAACTGAAAATACAAGGTGGGCCAAAAGATGTGTCCAGAAGTGTAAGAAAATTTAATAATTGCGTAGGAAAGTACCAACCTAAAATGCTAAAATTTATATAAATATGATAGGTACAGACTACAGACGCCAGCACATCAAGCTACTACAATCTGTCAAATTTCTTTAATAGATTTTCATATATATTGCTAAAGCATAAGGTTCAATGTTGATTGGGAAAATTTGACAGTTTCGGGTGGCTTGACCTGCGGGCGTCTGTACAAGACTTACTTTTATGTTTTGAATCGAGGTAATTTTTGAAGTGAAACTGAAAACTTCTTTTGGGGATCTTTGGTAGGGGAAACTCTTATGAGTTCGCGTCAGTCACACGTGACATGCTACTGCACTGACTTATAAACCTATGGACTTGCCATACCTAAAAAATTAGCGTGCATACCTACAAAAATTGGGCATAGCCGCCTTATAAGTTTTAAGCGGCCATGTTAAGTTGAAGACAGAGCAAGCAAGCGTTTGACAGCACATCTACCAATCATCTACCACAAAACTCGGCACTCAAGATGGCGACCGATCACGCATAGACATGATTTTGACGTCACTCAAGTGTTGCCAAATTTAGTCCTTATTTAGATGTCTCTCTTTTCATATACAGCTTGATTTGATTTGAGCTTGATGGTCTGTACTGTACCTATACGTACAGTACAGACCATCAAACTGAACAACTTTCTCCATGGAACCAACATCGTAATTGCGAAAAAATAATCAGCCGTCCCATACATTTACGTCGTGTAGTTATTGAAGTTTTGTATGGGACGTGATAACGATGTTGGTCCCATGGAGAAAGTTGTTAAGTTTGATGGTCTGTACCACACCCTTAACTTTGACCACATCTTTCTGATACACCCTGTATTGTAATAAAACTGCTTATTATTAATTATTAATAATACTTACATTGAAGTTTAAAATAATAATAGCAATCGTATAATTAAGAGGTGAAAGACTTCGAATAAAAGCAACAACAGTTTTCCACTAGCGAAAGGAATTGTTAAGTACTAAAAATGTAATAAAAATTTGTAAAATTACTTGAAACTTATTTTTAAATTTTAGTCCTAATAATTGAATTTATATTTATTTGGGGACAAAATAAGGCATTATCGAAACATCACGATGTATTCCTCTAAGAGCTATGCAGAAGTGTATAGGTGCCTTTATCGGCATTTCGCGAGTCATGTTCAAATCCCATATAATTAAGAACGAGCGAACTTAGAGTCAATTTACCTGAACACAAAGCCAAATTTCAGCTTCTGAGTAATTCCTAATGCCCGACTCGACCCCGAACAACCCAAACCCGAATGAGAATAAAATCCATATATTTTGTCCCCAAATAAAAAACATGTAACTTTAGCTTGAAAATTATAGTGTACATTGATATTAATGTGAAGAAAATTAAATTTATTTTTAAGCACTTGAAATATTTATATGATAATAAAATTTAATAATGATTATGTAATTGTGTTTATTTTATTATATCCGGAATGTCCTAGAACTAAAAATTCGAAGACATGTGACATCCTCCAACCTGCATTGGGCCCGCCCGCATGGTGGATTACAGCTCACTCCCTCTCACTGAGAGGAGGCCTGTGTCCCAGCAGTGGGAACATTATAGGCTGATTATGCCTTTATATTGTCACATAAGAGAATCATAATCCTCATCAGCTTCGCTGTGTAGTTTCCAAACATGTAGGTATACATGTTTTGTATGCCATACGGCAAGTCCTTCTTCTGCGAAATGAATGAACTGATTTTATTGAAACTTCATACGCATAAGCAGGATACGTAGGTCTAAAGAGTTAGTTAAGAACATTTTCGAAAAATAGTGTTGCAACCAATTAAAAGCAGCTAAATTCGAACGATTTTAAATATTCCATAGAAACAGAGATTTCCAATTAACTTTTTTTTATTATGACATTTTGAAAATGTTCTTATAACAGGCCTGTATCCGCTTATGCGTATGAAGTTTCATTAAAATAGGTTCATTCATTTCGAAAAACAAGGATTTGAACGTTTGTATGAAATTCCGTAGGTACGGCGTAAAAGCTCATATTTACCCAGATATAAAGTTCAGTTTGTGCTACATTTTCAAACATTTTCATGACTTTTTCAATAGTACGAGTAGAGTAATTCTAAAATCAACTTAAGTGGAAATAACATCAATTGAAAACAAGGATTGAATAGACTCTACAGCAGTCCACTGATGGACCAATCACACTCCATTCATCTCGAATCTCGGCAACTCTCATCCAGCTGTCACCAGCCACCCTACGAAGATCGTCGCTCCACCTAGCCTCAGGACGTCCTACCTTACGTTTATCGATTCGCAGTCTCCAATCAAGAGTCAAGAACAATTCTTAACACTCAACGGTCATCCAATCTACGCACAGAGCATGGAGGTGTAGTGGGCACTGCTATCTACAGGAGGTATCAGACATATGTGGTCAAAAGTTAGGGGTGTGGTACAGACCATCAAACTGAACAACTTTCTCCATAGGACCAACATCGTAATCAAAAAAAATGATCAACTTTCCCATACAAAACTTCAATACAGACCTACTTGACCCAAATAATATATATTGGCATTGGCAGATAATTTCATATAAAATCTGTTCCATATTTGAATTTTTTATTCGGTAAGTAATGACTATTTGGACATCATGAAATAGGTCCTACATCTGTGACAGGATCTCTACTGAATGGTCTACAGGAAAAGGTAGAGGCCAGCACATCCAGCTACCCCAATCTGTCAAATTTTCCCAATTGAATATGAACCTTATTCCTTTGTGGTAAAGTTGAAAATCTATCAAAGAAATTTGACAGATTGGGGTAGCTTGATGTGCAGGCCTCTGTGCGATGGTTGGACAAATAACTTTTTTTAATGTTATTAATTTTTTCTTATATATACAGCCTCTTCGGTGCAGCATATTTGCCTTTTGGCCCATTAAACCAATAATATCCTAGATCATCTATTTCTGACGCATCCCAGTGATACCTCTTCGGTAAAAAATGTTCTAAACGCCTTCGTTTATCGAAATCATAGTGTTTTTTCTTAGTTTTCCGTTCTTTAGCGCTGAAGATTTTGTTTCCTTGCATAAAAAAATCATCTTCCTTAGCAGATTTACGTTTTGTTTCATAGCGTGCCCCATTATTTTTTTGCTTCTTCTTTTTCTTCTGAAAATCTTCATTGCTTTTCAAATGTTTGTCGTGTTTCCTCCATTTCTCGACGCTGGCTGATGAAGAATCGTCGTCGTTGTGCTTTTTCTTTCGAATTCTTTTCATTTCTGCGCTTTCCTCTATACTTTTTGATAGCTTAAATTTTTTTTTCGTTTTCTTACGGGACCCCCAACTTTCCTCTGCCGAACCCGATTCTTTTGACTTACTCTCCGTGGATTGAGAAGAATACTTCTCTTTCTTCTTCTTACTTGTCTTCTGTTTCTTCTTCTTATGATATTCTTCTGATGAATCAGATTGCGGTTTTTTAGATTTATGCCTATTACGAGTAACAATTTGGAATCTCTTAATTCGTCCAAATTGTTTATTTTTTTGTTTCGAATTTGTGTCATCGTCGTTTTTATGTTTGTTAAATTTCCTTAGACCTTCATCGCATTGGTATCCATTACAAAACTGTGGAATAGATGTATTACGAGTAGAATATATAAAAAGATTTTTAAGGTAATCTCCTACACCATTATTCGCTGAACCACGGGCTCGAAATAGGTCATCGACATCAACATAATCATATGAAAAGGAATCTGGTTTAAATGGAGTCATTATAGACCTTAAATCTTTCAAATCTGCGAAATTATCTAAATGGTATATATGTCGACCATATTGTAGAACTGTTTTTTTAGAATGTGTTCTTTTTGGTTTAAAGTTGGAGTTGATGACTTGGTGCTCCTGTTTCACGTCTTCGCTTGATCTCTCCACATGATCAAGGACAAAGGGCTCATCATCATAATCACGGAGGATTAGCACACGGCTTTCTGTTAGTTGTGCTGTAATAAAAGAGAATAACATTATTATCATACTTAATGTAGGTACCTAGGTAAATAACATAGATAATAAGAAATAAAAAGTATTTATGGGTACTCGTACAACAAGATAATTACACAGACTAAAAATATAAATGACAATCATAGAAAAACAAAAAAAAGCCTAGGTATTTGTACCAGTATTTGACATTAAGTCAAACCCCGCCCCCCAAAGATTTAAATCGCTAGATTTGCCTTCACCGTACTTAGTATAGGTACATGTCGCAGCCAACTGGTTTAACTACCTAGTCTTTTCACTAAACGCAGCCATTCAACTGGCGTCCTGAATGATATTCAGCCGATATGTCTAATACTACTCGTACTTACATTTAATGAATTGGCTGGCTGATGCTTAGGACATTTGTACAATAGGGCCAAGTGCAACCCATTCGCCCTTACTGAACAAAGGATACGCAGTACGCACCCGTGCAAGCCCTAGCGGCTCAGGCTGGTCGCCGAAGCTGCCTATGCTTTGTTACAGCGGGTGGGGGCTGCCCTCCCTTCGCACCTCCGGATTTTTATGTACACTCTAGGGGTAGCAGTCAAAAGACTACGTGGAGTCGGCGTGTATTTCAGCGCCAGGTGGCAGAAAATGGAACTAAATTTAAATGTCCAGGCTAGGCAAGTAGTTAAACGTTATCGATCCAAGTAATTTGCCTAGCTGTTTGATTGAATGACTGAATATCATTCAGGCCGCTAGTTGTACGGAAGGCTAGGCGGTTGACCAAATTGGCTGCGACATATGAGTACTTACAAGATAAAGATATTTTGGTACGGTCAGCAACAAAAGTCGGTTAACACTGCTACTTTTTTACATCATCTAAATTAACACAAAATGATACGAAAACCTAGGTTTTTAGCATTTCATTTATTAGATAAGAGTTATTTTTCTTTAAAATTTACATCTGTTCCGATTTTAATGACGTATTTTTCTCAATAATTAAGATTTAGAAAACACAAGTGTTAATCGACTTTTGTTGCTGACTGTGCCTAAATTATTTTTTTTATAATCGCACATCATACCATCAGCCACAGCTGGACAAAGGCCTCTCTTATAACACTACCCTGCAAAGATCGTCGTTAGGACCTGCCTGAAGGTAAGACCTTATGTTACCTATTCATCTGCCTAGCCTATTCCCAACTATGTTGGGGTCAGTTTCCAGTCTAACCGGATGCAGCTGAATACCAGTATTTTACATGGAGCAATTGCTTATCTGACCTCAACAACCCAGTTACTGGGTAATACCCTCTTACTATAAATTTATAATAAAACTTATAACTTACCAAAAACGCGCAAAAAAGCAAGCGTTTGACAGCACATCTACCAATCATCTACCACAAAACTCGGCACTCAAGATGGCGACCGATCACGCATAGACATGATTTTGACGTCACTCAAGTGTTGCCAAATTTAGTCCTTATTTAGATGTCTCTCTTTTCATATACAGCTTGATTTGATTTGAGCTTGATGGTCTGTACTGTACCTATACGTACAGTACAGACCATCAAACTGAACAACTTTCTCCATGGAACCAACATCGTAATTGCGAAAAAATAATCAGCCGTCCCATACATTTACGTCGTGTAGTTATTGAAGTTTTGTATGGGACGTGATAACGATGTTGGTCCCATGGAGAAAGTTGTTAAGTTTGATGGTCTGTACCACACCCTTAACTTTGACCACATCTTTCTGATACACCCTGTATTGTAATAAAACTGCTTATTATTAATTATTAATAATACTTACATTGAAGTTTAAAATAATAATAGCAATCGTATAATTAAGAGGTGAAAGACTTCGAATAAAAGCAACAACAGTTTTCCACTAGCGAAAGGAATTGTTAAGTACTAAAAATGTAATAAAAATTTGTAAAATTACTTGAAACTTATTTTTAAATTTTAGTCCTAATAATTGAATTTATATTTATTTGGGGACAAAATAAGGCATTATCGAAACATCACGATGTATTCCTCTAAGAGCTATGCAGAAGTGTATAGGTGCCTTTATCGGCATTTCGCGAGTCATGTTCAAATCCCATATAATTAAGAACGAGCGAACTTAGAGTCAATTTACCTGAACACAAAGCCAAATTTCAGCTTCTGAGTAATTCCTAATGCCCGACTCGACCCCGAACAACCCAAACCCGAATGAGAATAAAATCCATATATTTTGTCCCCAAATAAAAAACATGTAACTTTAGCTTGAAAATTATAGTGTACATTGATATTAATGTGAAGAAAATTAAATTTATTTTTAAGCACTTGAAATATTTATATGATAATAAAATTTAATAATGATTATGTAATTGTGTTTATTTTATTATATCCGGAATGTCCTAGAACTAAAAATTCGAAGACATGTGACATCCTCCAACCTGCATTGGGCCCGCCCGCATGGTGGATTACAGCTCACTCCCTCTCACTGAGAGGAGGCCTGTGTCCCAGCAGTGGGAACATTATAGGCTGATTATGCCTTTATATTGTCACATAAGAGAATCATAATCCTCATCAGCTTCGCTGTGTAGTTTCCAAACATGTAGGTATACATGTTTTGTATGCCATACGGCAAGTCCTTCTTCTGCGAAATGAATGAACTGATTTTATTGAAACTTCATACGCATAAGCAGGATACGTAGGTCTAAAGAGTTAGTTAAGAACATTTTCGAAAAATAGTGTTGCAACCAATTAAAAGCAGCTAAATTCGAACGATTTTAAATATTCCATAGAAACAGAGATTTCCAATTAACTTTTTTTTATTATGACATTTTGAAAATGTTCTTATAACAGGCCTGTATCCGCTTATGCGTATGAAGTTTCATTAAAATAGGTTCATTCATTTCGAAAAACAAGGATTTGAACGTTTGTATGAAATTCCGTAGGTACGGCGTAAAAGCTCATATTTACCCAGATATAAAGTTCAGTTTGTGCTACATTTTCAAACATTTTCATGACTTTTTCAATAGTACGAGTAGAGTAATTCTAAAATCAACTTAAGTGGAAATAACATCAATTGAAAACAAGGATTGAATAGACTCTACAGCAGTCCACTGATGGACCAATCACACTCCATTCATCTCGAATCTCGGCAACTCTCATCCAGCTGTCACCAGCCACCCTACGAAGATCGTCGCTCCACCTAGCCTCAGGACGTCCTACCTTACGTTTATCGATTCGCAGTCTCCAATCAAGAGTCAAGAACAATTCTTAACACTCAACGGTCATCCAATCTACGCACAGAGCATGGAGGTGTAGTGGGCACTGCTATCTACAGGAGGTATCAGACATATGTGGTCAAAAGTTAGGGGTGTGGTACAGACCATCAAACTGAACAACTTTCTCCATAGGACCAACATCGTAATCAAAAAAAATGATCAACTTTCCCATACAAAACTTCAATACAGACCTACTTGACCCAAATAATATATATTGGCATTGGCAGATAATTTCATATAAAATCTGTTCCATATTTGAATTTTTTATTCGGTAAGTAATGACTATTTGGACATCATGAAATAGGTCCTACATCTGTGACAGGATCTCTACTGAATGGTCTACAGGAAAAGGTAGAGGCCAGCACATCCAGCTACCCCAATCTGTCAAATTTTCCCAATTGAATATGAACCTTATTCCTTTGTGGTAAAGTTGAAAATCTATCAAAGAAATTTGACAGATTGGGGTAGCTTGATGTGCAGGCCTCTGTGCGATGGTTGGACAAATAACTTTTTTTAATGTTATTAATTTTTTCTTATATATACAGCCTCTTCGGTGCAGCATATTTGCCTTTTGGCCCATTAAACCAATAATATCCTAGATCATCTATTTCTGACGCATCCCAGTGATACCTCTTCGGTAAAAAATGTTCTAAACGCCTTCGTTTATCGAAATCATAGTGTTTTTTCTTAGTTTTCCGTTCTTTAGCGCTGAAGATTTTGTTTCCTTGCATAAAAAAATCATCTTCCTTAGCAGATTTACGTTTTGTTTCATAGCGTGCCCCATTATTTTTTTGCTTCTTCTTTTTCTTCTGAAAATCTTCATTGCTTTTCAAATGTTTGTCGTGTTTCCTCCATTTCTCGACGCTGGCTGATGAAGAATCGTCGTCGTTGTGCTTTTTCTTTCGAATTCTTTTCATTTCTGCGCTTTCCTCTATACTTTTTGATAGCTTAAATTTTTTTTTCGTTTTCTTACGGGACCCCCAACTTTCCTCTGCCGAACCCGATTCTTTTGACTTACTCTCCGTGGATTGAGAAGAATACTTCTCTTTCTTCTTCTTACTTGTCTTCTGTTTCTTCTTCTTATGATATTCTTCTGATGAATCAGATTGCGGTTTTTTAGATTTATGCCTATTACGAGTAACAATTTGGAATCTCTTAATTCGTCCAAATTGTTTATTTTTTTGTTTCGAATTTGTGTCATCGTCGTTTTTATGTTTGTTAAATTTCCTTAGACCTTCATCGCATTGGTATCCATTACAAAACTGTGGAATAGATGTATTACGAGTAGAATATATAAAAAGATTTTTAAGGTAATCTCCTACACCATTATTCGCTGAACCACGGGCTCGAAATAGGTCATCGACATCAACATAATCATATGAAAAGGAATCTGGTTTAAATGGAGTCATTATAGACCTTAAATCTTTCAAATCTGCGAAATTATCTAAATGGTATATATGTCGACCATATTGTAGAACTGTTTTTTTAGAATGTGTTCTTTTTGGTTTAAAGTTGGAGTTGATGACTTGGTGCTCCTGTTTCACGTCTTCGCTTGATCTCTCCACATGATCAAGGACAAAGGGCTCATCATCATAATCACGGAGGATTAGCACACGGCTTTCTGTTAGTTGTGCTGTAATAAAAGAGAATAACATTATTATCATACTTAATGTAGGTACCTAGGTAAATAACATAGATAATAAGAAATAAAAAGTATTTATGGGTACTCGTACAACAAGATAATTACACAGACTAAAAATATAAATGACAATCATAGAAAAACAAAAAAAAGCCTAGGTATTTGTACCAGTATTTGACATTAAGTCAAACCCCGCCCCCCAAAGATTTAAATCGCTAGATTTGCCTTCACCGTACTTAGTATAGGTACATGTCGCAGCCAACTGGTTTAACTACCTAGTCTTTTCACTAAACGCAGCCATTCAACTGGCGTCCTGAATGATATTCAGCCGATATGTCTAATACTACTCGTACTTACATTTAATGAATTGGCTGGCTGATGCTTAGGACATTTGTACAATAGGGCCAAGTGCAACCCATTCGCCCTTACTGAACAAAGGATACGCAGTACGCACCCGTGCAAGCCCTAGCGGCTCAGGCTGGTCGCCGAAGCTGCCTATGCTTTGTTACAGCGGGTGGGGGCTGCCCTCCCTTCGCACCTCCGGATTTTTATGTACACTCTAGGGGTAGCAGTCAAAAGACTACGTGGAGTCGGCGTGTATTTCAGCGCCAGGTGGCAGAAAATGGAACTAAATTTAAATGTCCAGGCTAGGCAAGTAGTTAAACGTTATCGATCCAAGTAATTTGCCTAGCTGTTTGATTGAATGACTGAATATCATTCAGGCCGCTAGTTGTACGGAAGGCTAGGCGGTTGACCAAATTGGCTGCGACATATGAGTACTTACAAGATAAAGATATTTTGGTACGGTCAGCAACAAAAGTCGGTTAACACTGCTACTTTTTTACATCATCTAAATTAACACAAAATGATACGAAAACCTAGGTTTTTAGCATTTCATTTATTAGATAAGAGTTATTTTTCTTTAAAATTTACATCTGTTCCGATTTTAATGACGTATTTTTCTCAATAATTAAGATTTAGAAAACACAAGTGTTAATCGACTTTTGTTGCTGACTGTGCCTAAATTATTTTTTTTATAATCGCACATCATACCATCAGCCACAGCTGGACAAAGGCCTCTCTTATAACACTACCCTGCAAAGATCGTCGTTAGGACCTGCCTGAAGGTAAGACCTTATGTTACCTATTCATCTGCCTAGCCTATTCCCAACTATGTTGGGGTCAGTTTCCAGTCTAACCGGATGCAGCTGAATACCAGTATTTTACATGGAGCAATTGCTTATCTGACCTCAACAACCCAGTTACTGGGTAATACCCTCTTACTATAAATTTATAATAAAACTTATAACTTACCAAAAACAATAAACATACATAATAAACTAATATCAATTAACGACATGTTCAAGTTTTTAGGAAATTAAACATTTTTTCTACGGAAAAAATAATTCAATGTCTTAGTCGACCCATCGTCAATTTGAAAGAGAAATTATTACTTCCCTCCATACTTATTAATTTTAATGAAGATGTTATTGAGTTTCATGCGTTAAATAAAACTACGGTTGTGTCAAATTTTAATTGAATTTTAATTGGAAAGACTACTTCTTTGTAATTGAATTCATATACCTATAACTGCTTTCCTCGTAATGTGTTATCATTCGGAGATCATTCAGTATCGAGAGGCATAGCGGGATTTTCGCTTACATTAGGCTCTGCACCCTAATTGCGTAACACGTTATCAATCGGAGTTGGTTTCAATTTGACAGTTTAACAACATTCATTGTGTTATTTACGTTGTCGAGCAGACAAATTTTTCGAACATATGAAGTAATGGATTAGCAATTTGTTTCAAAATGAAACCAACTCCGATCGATAATGTGTTACGCAATTAGGGTGCTGGTCGAACTGAGGCGAAAACGCGGGATGCGGGATGAAATTCGCTGGCGCCGATTGTGTTACCTACACACTTATTTGGTTCGTATCATAGATATAATATTTCTATGGTTCATGTTCATCAGCACACATATCCGCGTTCAACAGCTGTCAGTGTCGCATTGTTGTGGAATATTGACACTGACAGATCTTGAAAACGGTGTAGATGTGCTAATCGCGTTGTGTCATTGGTGTTGCGCACTTAGGGCCTATATTATTTCATCGAATAAATTCAAAAATGGAACAGAATTTGTATGAAATTATCTGTCAACTATTTATATTTATAGGAACTTACTTAATCGTAGGTGGTGAAACGGGCCCTTAGAATCATCACTTCGAGATTGGAATGGTGTCTCGCTGTGAATTTGTGAATCCACGATAATTTAGGTGCCCTAAACAAGAGAAATTCTTAATTTTTTTTTAAGCATTGTTTTCTGTTTGGGTATCATCTAGAACCAGAGTCCTTGTCAAAACTAATCAAACGAACCCAAACTCGATAGGGTTGCGTCGTTTTATTACTCAGTTCCCATGGCCGCCTTCCGGCTTCATCGTCAGATCAGATCCATGTCATAACAATATTGCATTTTCAACCGATTTTCATTATGCATGTAAAATTTCAGCTCAATCGGAAACCGGGCAGTGCGTCTTTAACTTGCAAGATTCGATAACAAACAGACAGACTCCGGGACAGGTGAAACTAAATAAAAGTTTGTAAAAACAAATGACTTCGCTTTTGGTCAGTTGGGAGAAGTTCCTGGTGAACTTTAAAAGAATGTCACTTGTAATTGGGCTTCATAGTTTGATGTAGTGGTTTGTGGAGAAGCTCGTGGCTAAGTAATAACAGCCGCACGGGTCCGTGGATGGATGACCATCTTTACATCAGACTCCTCCGTGCCTCGGAAAGCACGTTAAGCCGTTGGTCCCAGCTGTCATTCGTGGACCTTTGACAGTCGTTACGGGTCGTCAGAAGCCCGTAAGTCGAAGACAACCAGTCTTACCAAGGGGTATCGTATTACCCAGTAATTGGGTTGTGGAGGTCAGATAGGCAGTCGCTTCATGTAAAATACTGGTATTCAGCTGCATCCGGTTAGACTGGAAGCCGACTACAACATAGTTGGGAAAAGGCTAGGCAGATTGATTGAGTTTGAAGTAGTGAGCCGAGCAAGCGTGGTGATCAAGAGTATGATCTAATGAGCTCACACTCGATGGGTCTACTAGAAACCAGTCAAGGGTTTCGTTGCCTACCGTTCCGGTCCATCACCAGACCAGGGGGTCTACTCCCTGAGTCTGTCCGTCCGTCCGTCCGTCCGTCTTTCCGTCCGTCTGACACAACGATCCATCAAAACAAGTGTAAAAGTTAAATTTTTCGGACGGGCAAAAACACATCGGGAGTAGGGACAACTTTCAAATCGTGTCATTCATACTTCATTCGGGCCCCGAACCAATCATCCATCCGTAGTTGATACGGAGTAGGAAACGCACGTAACGAAGGCCGAAACTACGGGCTTCGTGCTTAGGGAGTAGACCCCCAGTTCGATGGTATCATATTATTACATTATCATCGGAATGCATACATTTTCAAATAATCAAGCTTAAGGCCGGTTTTTTGATCCGTAGTTAACTCAACCAATGGTTAAACATAGTAGGTAACTAATGATTGAATTTTGGCTAAATGTGAAAGGCTAAATATGAATGAGTTAAATATCCCCACTTTACGAGTACAGAAGGAACCATATTTTTTTTTTTCATGATTTTATTTTACCACTTTCTCGGCGTGATGAATATGTCCATGCCAAATTATAGCTTTCTAGTACTAAGAGACTCTGAGCTAAGCTGCGGACGGACATAGCGAAACTATAACCGTCTTATTACAAAACAAGGTTCATCTTCAAACCCAGGTTTAAACCATGGACCCTTTTTTGAATTTCGAACTTTATTCCGACACGTTAAGATGTCAGTTTTACAAACTGACAACTTAGTACCGGACTAAGTTGTCAGTTTTGTATAAAGACCTGTATTTCTATCACAGCTAGGTTCTTATTACTAAAACTGGCTCTATGGTTTAAACCATGACGGAAGAAAAACCTCGTTTTGTAATAAGACCGTAAGGGTTCCTTGTTGACTACGGAACCCTAAAAATAGTAACACATTTAGCTAAAATTCAACCATTAGCATGTTTAACCATTGGTTGAGTTAACTACGGATCAAGAAACCGTCTCTTAGGGCTGTATTCACCAACATTCAAACTACCACGCACCGGTTAGGTGTTTTACAGTTGGCTTCTGTCTAACTCCCTAAGGAAAAAACTGATTAAATATCTAAACAGCCGTTTTAAAAGTTGGTGAACGACTGCCCTTAGACCACTAAAGTTATTGACTATATAGGGGTTCCGTTATCTCAGTTTTACGTCGTTATAAAATTTTTCACACACAGCGGCGATTGGAAATGAGCCTCTCTAGGATAGATTTCATTTCATTAAAATGTCTATTTAATTAAATAATTATGTGTGGCTGTTCGTAGACCTGCTTCCATACATTTTTGCCGATTCTCCTTACAACTTTTTTTTTCAGTCCCCTTTCGGAGATTTCGGCTCTTTCGAGCCAAAATACCGACAGACAGTCTTACCAAGGGGTATGGTGTTACCCAGTAACTGGGTTGTGGAGGTCAGATATGCAGTTGCTCCATGTCAAATACTGGTATTCAGCTGCATTCGGTAAGACTGGAAGTCGACCCCAACATAGTTGGGAGAAGACTAGGCAGATGATGATGATGACCATGTTTTGAAAAGAAAATTTCTTTAGGCGCACTTAGCATTTTTACTGAACAGCGAACGAAACTGAAACTGAATTGGGTATACTCGGCTCCAGTCGGTCGGAGACGCTGAATCGCGAGTACTCGGCTCCAGTCGGTTGGCGATACTAATACTAAATCGCGTATACTCGGCGCTGAGTCGCGTATACTCGACGCTGAATCGGGTTTAGTCGGCTCCAGTCGGTCGGTGATACTGAATCGCGTATACTCGGAGCCAAGTCGCTTAAACTCCGGCTCCAGTCGGTCGGTGATACTGAATCGCGTATATTCGGAGCCAAGTCGCTTAAACTCGATGCTGAATCGCGTTTACTCGGCTCCAGTCGTAAGTTTTCACCTATTTCGTGTGGTCTTAAAGCCGGGGTCTCCTGCGCGACTTTTTGCGAAACATCCACAAAAACATCGAAACAAAGAGGATATATTTGAATACGCAGGAGACAGCTTGCTTAATAAAACAAATGATTATGTGTAAGGTTTTTTGTGTAAAGTTTTGCAAAAAGACGCGCAGGAGACCCGACCTTTTAAAGTAAATGAAACACTTGGGTACAATGGGAAAATTTATTACAAAAGCGAATACAAAATTTATACACAGTAGGTGGTCTTAAGTTAATATAACACATAAATACAGACAAATACACTCACTGGGCAATGTGCATAATACGGTCAATTCACAATTTTAGTGATTATTGTTGATGATGCTTATTTTTTGCTTATTTTTTGATGCTTTTTTTTTTTTTTTTTATCTTTAATTGTGTCAGTGGGTCGTCATAGGGGCGGTGCACTAAAGACAACCCCAGTTTATGTCCAGAATATTACTGTCCATTCCAAGGTTGCTTCGAAGAGCTCGCAGTAAGCGAAAAGGTCGCCCATTATCTTAGCATTGTAGGTATGTTTTGTATTTTTTTGTAATTTATAATCTGGTGTACAATAAGGTATATTTATTACTAGCTTTTGCCAGCGGCTTTGCTCGCGTAGATATCCAAAAATATCCCACGGGAACGTACTACCGAGAATTCCTTCCTTATTCCTTGTCTACATTATAAAGGGAACCTCTGTGCAAAATTTCAGCTTTCTAGGTCCAAGGGCTGTGCGTTGATGAGTCAGTCAATCAGTCAGTCAAGACTTCCGTTTTTATTTATTTAAATAAGGTATTAAAAAGTTAACGGCTGATTTTTTTTCGCGTTTTTAAAGTTAGTCTAATAGTAAAAGTTATTCAGTCTAAAAAAGCCCTTTTCAAAGTTTTTGGAGTTAATTTTTTTATCACCATAGGTACTTACAAAAAAAAAAAAATGTAAATTTTTTTTTTGAACAACTGTTTTATTTTGCCGGGTTCGGACCTTTAACAGAGACGGAGCATACGTATAGTATAACTCCATCTCTTTCCCTATAATACAGGGTGTAAGGGACAGCCCTCCGCAAACTAACAGCTAACAGGGTACAGTTAGCTCCTTATTTTTTAATCATATTCCACCGGAAAATTCAGGAAAATTTTAATTTTTTTTTTTTTCGTTTTTTCAGTTACTATTCCTCTAGTTCATTGTAACATTGCATTATGATCTGTGTGCAGAACTCCATGAATGTACCTAAATAAAACAGCTAAAATAAAAAAATCTGCAATGGATGTTGAAATACTCTCAACGAACGACGTGTGAAATGGCGCGGAAGGCTCGCTGTACTGCCGCTCGCTGCGTGCGTTTTGCCACGGTAAAGATACATTGCGTATGAGGTAATAAGGTAAAAAGGTAAGGTAAGGTAATGAGGTACTCAGGTTTACTAGATTCCCATAATGTTCCTGAAATAATTTCATGTACCGGTCATCTTAGTATGATATACAGGATGGTCCAAATAATGACGTCAAAAAGAAAAATCTGAATTCCTCAAACCCAGGGGTATTCGAAAATACTCCATAGTAATATATATTCCGCGATTTTTTGTAGTTTTGGAGTCATTTTTGTTTTTGTAATTATTTAGAATTTTCAAAAAGTTAATTGTTTTTAAAATGTGTGTGTTGAAATATGGATGCTTTCTGAAATAAATGTTTATGTTATGTTAAAAATTCATATCTTTTTTTGTAGTGTGTATTTATCAGATATTTTTTTTTGTGACATGAAAAGTGACATGCAAGACGACGACGTCACAAAAAAAATTTAAAAATACCTTGAAGTATGAGGAATACAGATTTTTCTTTTTGACGTCAGTATTTGGACCACCCTGTATACTGAATTCACCCCATCAGCCTGCGGAGGGCTGTCGCTTACACCCTGTATAACTGCCATAACAAGTGGTGGCTCCAGTTATTTATGGACATGATTTAGCTAAAATTCTAAACAATGTCCTGTCCTTAACTGGACATGACAATTACCTACAGTACACCAACATATCGCCAGTTATGTTTAAGTCTCCTGTAACAGGGGGCGCGCCTATTGTCATCAACCGGGCACAAATCCAGTCTCCGGGCTGCTACTGAGAAATTTCAGATGGAAACACCCAGTATCACTTTGCCCGACCAGGCAAAGCGGAAAATCACGTATACTCGGCGCTGAATCGGGTATACTCGGCTCAAGTCGGTCGGTGACGCTGAATCGCGTATACTCGTTGCTGAATCGGGTATTCAGCTCGGCTTCGGGGATTACAGGAGGGATGTTATACAGTATTAATAAAGATAAAAATAACAGCCGCACGGGTCGATCCATCAGGTTAAGCTAAGCTTGCCGCGGTTGGCCCGTGAATGGGTGACCATCTTTACACACCCAGACTCCTCCGTGCCTCGGAAACCACGTTAAGCCGTTGGTCCCGGCTGATTTCTGGATCTTTGGCAGTCGTTACGGCTCGTCAGAAGCCCGAAAGTCTGACAACCAAGGGGTATCGTGTTATCCAGTAAATGGGTTGTGGAGGTCAGATAGGCAGTCGTTCCATGTAAAATACTGGTAATCAGCTGCATCCGGTTAGACTGGAAGCCGACCCCAACATAGTTGGGAAATGGCTAGGCAGATGATGTTATTGAGCCGACAATATTAATTAGTAAACAGACAGTGTTTGGTTAAAATGAGGCTCCAAACACTAAACCCTTTTTTTAAGGCTGCCTATCCATTGAAGCGGAGCGAGGCTGCGGAGCGGAGAAACGGAGAAATATTAACCAATATAATCTAAACTCTGGAGTGGAGTTAAGATCCTATTGGTTAACTTGGCACAGCTCCGCTCCTCTCCCCTCTTCTCCGTTCCAGTAGACAAAGCAGGCAGCCTAAGGTTCCGTAGCTGAAGAGTCCAAACGGAATCCTATTCCTGTCAATCACGTGTCCGTCTGTCCGTCGTCTGTCACAAGGTTTTACAGCCAAACGGTTGGAGCTACGATATAAAAAAATTCATAGTATAAGAAGTGTCTTGTTGACCCAAAGCCATAAAAATTGCTAAAAAGTATTTTTAAATGTTTGTGTGGGGCTCCCCTAAAGAAAAGGGGGCCGTGAAAAAAAAATGTTGACCTACCTCATCGAATGGGGTATCATTGTTTAGAGCTCGTTAAGTAGATAAATACTGTATTTTTTGTTTTAAAAAATATTGAAAACAAAGGAATGAGTACCAGCACAGTCAGCTTTTTTTCACAACATTTTGTGGCGAAGATTTATTTAACTTCCCATTGACATTGAAAGGTGATAATGTTTTTATTACGATATTTTACTAACAAATACCAATATATTGATAAATCAGATTTGGTACGGAACCCTACATGTGCTAAGTCCGACACGCACTTGGCCGGTTTTTTTTTTTTTTTTGTAAACTGGAGCTTATATAACTTTTCTTTTTTTATTTATTTTATTTTTAATGCTATCATCAATCACCACGTTATTATGCAAACTGCCCGTAAATAATATTGAATTTGGTTTCACATAAGTACAATGCGTTAAATAGAATAGGACACCTACCTACTCATCCTAGGTATCTCATAAGTACCACCAAAGTTAATTTGACATACAGGATTATTTTAAATTGGCTAGCTAAACTCTGCAGAACGCAATGGGTATCATGTCTAAACAGTTAAACACGATAAAATAACGAGTTTAGATATCGACACCTACTCATCGCGTCCGCGAAGTTTAGCTAGCTAATATAAAATAACCCTGTATACTTGGTACAATACAGCCGATGAATCATGGCCGGTCCGTGCTTTGCGCTGAAGGCTGCGCAATAACCATTTTTAGGACTCCTGGGTAAAAAAAAAAGAAAATCTACTTAGGGCTGATTGTTCAATAGGTTGATAACTTTTACCTGAAGAATAAATGTGACAGTTTGACATATTTTCCATACAAAAGTTGTCAAACCGCCGTATTTATTCCTCTGATAAAAATTATCTGATTATTGAACAATCAGCCCTTAGTCCGTCAGTGAGATAATAAAAAAAAATATTAGACACGTATTTTTTGCTTTTTCATATTAATAAAAAATTACTTACCTATCACGCATTAAAGTTGCGGAGCGGGAGTTCGCTACGCCATAACTGCGTAAAAAATCTAGCAAGGCATGACGTCACGCCACATTTTAACTCTATGTATCGCAGTAATCTTTTGATTACGTAAAAAAAGAAAAAATACGTGTCCAATATTTTTTAATAATATACATACATACACGAAGGAAAAAAAATTTTTTTTTTGTCTTCGTCCCTATTGGTGACATGAGACGTGTGTGAGTGAGAGAACAAGCACGAAAGTTCGGGTGGCCTATGTTCAGCCATATTGTACTTATGCCACAAAACATAATATAAACGCGACAGACAAATCCTATTCATTCGACCGCACAGTATTTTTAATAGGGAGTTGGAACTCAATAGATTAAAAATATTGACTAAATGTTACATGTTTTTTGTTTTATTTAAATTGGGTTTGACAATTAAATGTAGGTACACAATAAAATACATTGAGTTATTTTTAGATATAATATGTATAAATTTTATGCACGATTGGAAATACACAAGAAACTGCATTTTTAAGAAATCACACTTTGAGATCAATTAATTACTTAATTATAATGCTTAACATTAAAATTTCAATAAATAATATTAATGGACAGTACGGGAATTGCCCGGACGAAGTAATTTAAGATAATTTCCACAAAAAATATTTTTAATTTATAAAACATGGGACAAAGTATTGTTCCACAACTAAGGCAAAATCGCTAGGGCAGCCCGCGAAATTCAAATTTTAGTTGATTGACAATTTGATATTCGAATTTGCTACCAAAGAAAATTTGAATTTCGCGAATTTCATTACTTTTTTTTGAATACTCAAGTATTATATATTATATTATATTCGAAATTTAATTCGAAATTTCGCAAGCTACCTTTGCGCATTCCCCTTATTAATTATGGCAACACCAAATGTACACACAACCCATTTTTTTCATTTGCAACACTGACAATAAACTACTGGTCGGATCTTTTCCAAAATTTAGACAAAACATGTTTGTAAAGTTTTTTTTTATTCTAGAAAAATAGAAAATTATTTTCTTTATACTTTGGTCAAATACAATTTTTAATGAACTACTGAATACATGAAGTAAGCATTCTTTACACATTACACATAACATTCATTCATGAATAGATCCCTCTAGGAGCCATTTTGTTTCCAATTTTACAAATACAATATTTTTTTCGACTAGACAAGACGGAGGGGCTCGTGGCTAAGTTATAACAGCCACACGGGTTGATCGAAGGTTCATCTTCGCTTGTCACAGTCGATCCGTGGACGGGTAATCATCCATTACATACCGAGACACCTCCGTGCTTCAGAAAGCACGTTAACCCGTTGCTCCCGGCTGTCATTCGTGGATCTTTGACAGTCGTTACGGGTCGTCAGAAGCCAAAACTCTGACAACCAGTGTAACCAAGGGGTATCGTGTTATCCAGTAACTAGGTTGTGGAGGTCAGATAGGGAGTCGAGCCATGTAAAATACTGGTATTCAGCTGTTTTTATGTAAATGTCAGTAAAAAGGAGCTACGTGCCTCGTTGAGTGTGTTTTTGAGATACAATTAAGGATTTTTAAGTTCTTAATTAGTAGGTTGCTATTGTAGACAAATTGGGTTAAATAAATCATTTTTCTAAGATCCAATGTCCCCGGGCAAAGTCATCATCTGCCTACTATGTTGGGATCGGCTTCCAGTCTAACCGGATGCAGCTGAATAGCAGTATTTAACATGGCGCGACTGCCTATTTGACCTCCACAACCCAGTTACTGGGTAACACGATACCTCTTGGTAAGACTGGTTGTCAGACTTTCGGGCTTCTGAAGACCCGTAACGACTGTCAAAAATTCACGAATGACAGCCGGGACCAACGGCTTAACGTGCTTTCCGAGGCACGGAGGGGTCTTGGTATGTAAAGATGGTCACACATCCACACAACCGCGGCAAGCGTAGCTTCATCTGATCGATCGACCCGTGCGACTGTTATTACTTAGCCCCTCTGCGGGCGAAGTGCTTAATAACATTTGATATAGGGATAAATTAAATTGGCTAGCTAAACATGATTAATAAAAAAATAAATTAAGTATAATTTTTCTGTTGGGTCATCGACCGCTTTTATTGTAGGTACCTATAAAACATTTGAAATATCAGTTTAAAAATCAGTTTTTTTTTGTGTAACAAATTTCACAGGCGTGATGGATGGGCACTTATCGTCTAAACGCGATAAAACATTTTTAACCGACGAAAAAAAAAGAATGAGGTTGTCAATTCGACACGTATGTTTTTACAGAGTCGTCCGATTTGAAAAAAAAATTGTTTTATTTGAGAGGGTATACATCAACGTTGGTCACATATAAAGTTGATTAACTTTGCTTGGGTAGTTTTTGAGTTAGCTTCAATAATACGTATTTTTTCCCCACTTTTATATGGATGATGTTCTAGTTTGTTTTGCATGTATTAGAATTTGTGTGGGGTAACTAGGTACCACAACTAAAAAGTGAAAAATAAAAACTTTTTCACAAAAAAATACAACCGACTTCCAAAACCAACAATACAAAGTGAAAAATAACTTTAATTTCGAAAGTCGGTCGCAAAAAACGAAAATACATTTAACCAGATACCGACTTCCGAAATTAAAGTTATTTTTCACTTTGTAGGTTTTGGATGTCGGTTGTATTTTTTTGTAAAAAAGTTTTTTGAAAACAGATTTTCTCAACTCATACTTCAAGTAACAATAACAGCGGTCGTTGACCTCCTAAAAAAAATATTCATTTTATCGTGTTTAGATTTCGATCCCCACGCTTTGGCGGAGTTTAGCTAGCCAATTTAAAAATAACCCTGTATTGTACTGTTGACAATGACTATAAAGATTCATACACACTTTTATATGATGTTCATATATTAACAACTAAATTAATTTTCTAACATTGACCGGGCAAATTTTATAATACCTAATACTTTGCCCGTAAAATTACATAATATATACATTGCTCTATATACTACTAAATGCTTTTATTTAAGTACTATCATAGAAAAGTTCTGATTAGAATTCGTTTTGTACAAAATGTAGAAAAGTCTATTTTGTCAAGTACAAAATTTTTACCTAATTTTTTCTCTAATTTTAAAACCGACATCCAAAATCTTGAAATCGCTTTGTTTTGGAACATTAAATCGGCAAAATTAAATGAGTCGTTTTTCATTTTTGTAGTGAAGCTGCAAAATTAATTCTAATCAAGAATATTTTAGTTTTAAATTTAATGTTACGTTTTTATCTATGGATAATTTCTTTAAAAAGCTATTCATGTATTTTTATTATTGACTCTTTTGGAAATATCAATTTAATAGGCACCATACTCTCTGTGGTATCTTATCTATGCAATGTTTAAAACAATAAAAAAAAAAAGAAAAATTCCGAAAACAAAATTGCCGACTATATTTTTACACGAAGTCAGAGCAACTGTTTGCCGACAAATTATTGGCTAGTGTTGCTTCATGTGGCCCAGTGTTGCGCAAGTTTTGACAAATTGTAGTGATCACAAAACCACTTAATTTATTGCTGCAAATAGCTTGATATTGGTTTCAAGAAAGTTAAGGTTGAGTTTAAGGAGGACAAAAATATTTTTTTTAATGTGCCTTGATACTCGTACCCACAAAAAAAACGTGATAGCCTGCTTAATATTTCAGTTAATCAATATTAAAAATATATGACAAATAAATAATACATTCTGTGCGCAATTAACTTTGTGAATATATATTTTGTTTTTATATACTTATTTTTTATTTATAATACTGTTTCTTTTAATATAGGAAACTTAAAACTAGTATGGCTTTGTTAGGATGCTTAATTTTATTGTTAAAGGATTACATATTTAATCATTTAATTATAATATAACAGATAGGTAGATGAAGAAGGCTACACGAGAAATCACGAAATGCAGTCAACGTTTAGTTGCCCCGCAGTTGCGACGCAGTTGGCCTGTTGCAACGCAGTTGCGCCGCAACTTACTGAATGACTTGAAATCAAGCCTAGGTACAGTACCGGTAGATTTCGAAATAAAATCCCTACTGGCTTACTGTAATTGTGTTCAATTAGTGGCACATAATTTCATAGTCAAAAAGAGTAATCTACGAAACAAATCGATTTGTGAAATTAATAGGTACACTCAGCAGCAGGTCAAGCTACCACAAACTGTCAAATTTTCTCATTCGATTTTGAACTTAAGCATCAACATTTTAAGGATTAAAATCATTTGGAGAAATTTGACAGTTTAGATGTGATGTGCTGTTGTTTGTACTTATTAATATACAGGCTGGGTGTTTATGTAAACAGTGGCAACCTTTTAAGGGTTCATTGTAGTCATAATTATGAACAACTTTTACTATGGGACCAAACCTGAAATCACGAAAAAAATAAATCAGTTGTTCAGTACATTTATGTTCGCATAATTCGTCAAAATGTAGGGAATAGCCGCTTCTTTTTCGCGATTTCTGGTTTGGTCCCATAGTAAAAGTTGTCCCCCCCCCCCCCCCCCCCACAAATGGTCTTTTACTCTGAGATGGCAGAAGGTAAACGGAAGCATGGCGGTCAACATCTCCGCTATAAGGATGTCCTCAAAAGGCATCTTAACGCGTGTGCTATTGATCCTACAGGTTGGGAGAGGTTCGCTCTACACAGGTCGTCTTGGCGCTCTACTATTCACAAAAGTACCAAGTCTTTCGAAGAAAAGCGACATGATGCTATTATTGAGAAGCGGCAAATACGCAAAGAGAGACCTAAGCCCTCCTACACGCATACATACAACACTTCAGGCCAGCTTTATTGTTTTAGTTGTGACCGGGTGTTCAAAACTAAATTCGGTCTAGCGAGCCATGTAAGGGCACACGCAAGGAAGTGATTTCGAAGGGTCGCCGTTATCGAAATCTATAAGGAGGACTATATACATATAAAAGTTGTTCATAATGATGAGTACAATGACCCCTTAAAAGGTTGCCACTGTTTACACTTTGCACCCTGTATGAGTATGAGTTATTGCGTTACTCCACAGGATTATATTAATTCTAAATTAGAAACGGTAATCACATAAATTATGAAACCTAAGAACCTTAGTAGGTAGGTTGTACTTACCTACACACATCAATAAAAAATTGTGATCACAAGCAAAAGCTGATATATTTTTAAAATTTAACTTTATCAAGAAAAAGTGTTTACGTTACATACAATAAAATACACTGTGTATGTCTATTTAAGACAATATTTAAGAGAATATATAACGTAAACATTTTTTCTTGATAAAATTAAAATTTAAAAATATATCAGCTTTTGCTAGTGGCCGCCGGGGTCGCGGGTAGTTCGAAAGAGATACCGTGGCCCTGGCACGGGCAGCTGAAGGAACATGGGTGGGTTTTAGTCAGTAAAAGTCTGACACGCCCTCCCGCTCTGCCCAGAGCGGGAGAAGTCATTTGATGATTTCCCATCCACAAAAAAAAAAAAAAAAAAAAGCTTTTGCTAGTGAGCACAAACTTTTTTTGATGTGTGTACCTACCTACATATTTTGAGAAATTTTATATGTAAGAAGTAGATAGTGTGGACTGGCGAGCAAAGATCACGCACACTATTAACATCAACCCACATTTAGCATAATACAGGGTCAAATTAAATTAGCTAGCGAAACTCTGCGGATACAAAATATAAACAAAAAATATTTGATGATTTTTTTGGGATCAATGACCGCTGGTAGTTGGTGTTACTTGAAGTGTGAGTTGATAAAATATGTTTTATCGATACACATCAGTTCTGTGAAGTTTACACAAGAAAAACTGATTTTTAAACAGTTATTTTAAGTGACTACACTAATTGTGGGGTTGATGACCCCAAAAAAAAAATCAATAAATTAATTTCGTTTTTATTTTATCATGTATAGATATTGATACCCATCACGTCTGGGGAGTTTTGCTAGCTAATTTAATTTGATCCTGTATAAAAAATAAATAATTACTTATAGGGGTTGATTATACCTCTATGAAATCTTTAAAAAAGCATTTGGTATGATAATTAAAATAATTATAGAAGGAAGGCTTACAGAAAATAAATATATATTTTTAATTTTTAAATAATATATATTTTTGCAAAATATAAATAAATTATGACGTAGCAACTTTTCAGTTGCTCCCTCCCACACTCTTGTCGCTCAAGCACTCAGTACACATAGAAGTCTTTAATTATAACATCTTCTTATGGCGAAAGCGCCAGGGTAGCCCGCGAAATTCAAAATGTATTACGTTTTTTGCAATTTGCAAGTCAGTATTAGATTGTATGTTGATCTGAATTATTTTTTTTATTATTATTATTTTTAAATGTGACATTATATTTTGTATGCCTTCTGGCGAGACATAGTATGGACCAACATTTTTTTTTTTTTTGTATAACATCTGTATAATTTTCTCTATGTGCACAAAATTAATAAATGAATTTGAGTTTGCATTTGAATTTAAATATGATTCGCGGCCGTATCAAATATTTATTTATAGAATTATAATAATAAAAATCATCAATACAACTCTCTAAGTTCACATTACCCTATTGGATGACTATTTCATGAAATCATGAGATTTGAGGCCAATTCTAACTTATGAAGTTGTATTGCTGATTCTAATGATTATAATTCTGAAAAGCCATATTCGTAACGGCCGCGAATCATATTTTAATCAACTTATAATATGACACTGACCTGCAAATTGCAAAAAACGTCAGAAATTTTTAATTTCGTGTGCTACCTTAGCGCATCCCCTTTAACATGTTCGCTCGCTACAGTAAAGGTACTCAGACACAAGTATAAATTACTGGTAATTATTACTTATGAGGTATTGATAATATTTCCCGTATCCCTAGTAAATATGTTCAGTTTTTGTTACTACAACAACGATCTTTTAAGTCAGTGTGAGCTTTTTCGTAACATGGAAATAGCTCAACTTTTTTAGGGTTCCGTACCTAAAGAGTGCCAACGGGACCCTTTTACTAAGGCTCCGCTGTCCGTCCGTCTCTCACAGGGCTGTATATTTTGAACCGTAATAGGAACAAATAATAAAAATGAAAGAAATACATGCAACGTGATTTTTTTTAAATTAAATATTTTTAGGCTTCCGTACCTCAAAAAACAAAAACGGAATCCTTATAGGATCAGTTCGTTGTCCGTCTGTCTGTCTGTCAAGACTCTTTTTTATCAAGAACGCGTGGAGGAATCAAGTTGAAATTAATATCAAACACGTAGGTTTATGGTCCGTTGCAGTTATAAAATCATGTTTCTATGGTAACGAAATTAAAAAATACGACCACTTATGCGACATATTTTGTTACTCCGTTACCCGTTTGACCTAGAATCATGAAATTTGGCATGAAGCAAGGTCTTACAGCATAAGTAAAGGAAAAAGTCCAAAAATTATTTATTTAATTTTATCACACAAAATTTTTTTTTTTTTTAATTACAATGTTAAGTTTGTTTTTGGGATATTTTTTTTTCAACTACGGAACCCTTCATTGTGCGTGGTCCGACACGCACTTGGCCGGTTTTTAAAAAAAAATAATTGTTGTGTTAAATATTGTACGGTGGTACGGAGCCCTTTCTTGTGCGAATCCGACTCGCATTTGGCCGCTTTTTTTTTGTAATAGAAATAGCTATTTTGTAAATTGAAAATAGCTGAAGCTATTTTGTAACATGAAAATAGCTCATTTTAAGTCATTCTAGCCCTATTTCATTTTATAATACGAAAATAGCTCATACTGATAGACCATTATTAGCTAGCCAACTAGATGGTGACAGTAACGACGATTATTATTTAAACACATTGAAGTTGGCATCAAAAAGAGGCCTTGTGTTTCTCCGTAGTTGTCACACAGTTGCCGTACAACCTTAAATATATGGTTGCCTCACTGTTGCATAACAGTTGCAAAATTTCACTAAAAAAAGATAGTTCCACTGATGTCGCGCCACAGTTGCGCCACAGTAGCGCAACAGTTGCGCAACAGTTGCTCCACAGTTGCGCCACAAATTACAAAAATTCACTACTACGAGTCTTTAATTCCTGTTATTTTTTAATGTTGTGCTAATGCATTGAAGTACCGTAGTAAGTCACTGTCGGCGCGAAGTACCCAGGCTGAGTTTAGGGCGATCGTATCGAGTGCTGCCGACGCGCCGCGGTAGTCGCTGAACAGCTCTTTGAACTGTTGGGGATAGAAAATTGTTATATAACTTAAATATTTTTTTAGGACCATGTTGTGCCACTGCCAACTCAAGCGACGTGATTATGGGGATGAAATGAAATGTTTATTTCTGTAAGGGCTGATTGTTCAATAGGTTGATAACTTTTACCTGAAGAATAAATGTGACAGTTTGACATATTTTCCATACAAAAGCTGTCAAACCGCCATATTTATTTCTCTGATAAAAATTATCTGACTATTGAACAATCAGCCTTACAGTCCTACCAACTAATCTGTGAACTGAAAGAGGACGCAACCGTCGATGCGTCGACACAATCGAATGACATGCGTCGGCACAATCGAAGACATTTCAACATGACGGCCGTAGTTCCAATTTTCGCCATTTCACAGATAAGTTGGTAGGAGTGTATGTATCTTTTTTAAAACATTTTTACACGTCATTACCTATGTTTGGTCAATATTTTAAAAGTAAAGCAAAGCAAAATAAAGTTGGCGTCGCGCCACAACACGAATTTCACGTCGTTCGTGGTGCAAGTTCCGACTCAATATATTGAGACCGTCCTCAAGGAAGAGTTTTGGCCGAAGGGTGTCGTGTATCGGCGATTCCGCGGAAGGTTACGCGACACCACGCAGCGCAATACGACGCCGTCACTTCGTATACAATAGTTTTATTAATATTTTGTGGTTTTTATAAATATGTATAATAGTCTGTAAGGTATTTATGTTATGGGTCATTGTTACCCGAAATAAATGATATATTAGGTTGGGGAAAAAGTCTTTTCGCATTATAGTATGTATGAACTTAAAATAAAATCTCTTTGGCTATACTATTTGTATCTGGCTGGTTTTGGTATCATTGAAACTTTAAATTTTAAAGAACATAATTCCAAATTCAAATTAGGAAAATGTGTGATTTTCATTTATTTTTCGTACTGTCAAGATGAGTGAATCTAATGAAGAAATTCGATACATTTTAAAATTTTACTACAAAAAAGGTAGAAATGCAACGCAAGCCGCGAAAAAAATTTGCGATGTTTATGGACCCAGTGCAGTGTCTGTGAGAGTAGCACAAATTTGGTTTAAGCGTTTTCAATCCGGAAATTTTGATGTCAAAGATGCACGTCGCTCTGGTCGCCCTATTACGGATAAAATGGATGCCATTTTTGAAAAAGTGGAGCAAGATCGGCATATCAGTAGCTACGACGTAGCTGAAGAACTGGGAATTGATCACAAAACAGTTTTGGCGCATTTGAAAAAAAACTAGGTACACAAAAAAGCTCGATATTTGGGTACCTCACGAGCTCACTGAAAGAAACCTAATGAACCGTGTGCTCATTTGTGATTCTTTATTACGACATAGTGAAACCGAACCATTTTTGAAGAAGCTGATAACTGGTGATGAAAAGTGGATCACGTACGATAAGAACGTGCGAAAAAGGTCGTGGTCAAAGGCCGGTCAGGTTTCACAGACTGTGGCGAAACCCGGGTTAACTCGCAACAAGGTGATGCTGTGTGTGTGGTGGGATTGGAAGGGCATTATTCATTATGAGCTGTTACCATCAGGCAGGACCATCGATTCTGAACTCTACTGCGAACAACTGATGAGATTAAAGCAAGAAGTTGAGAGAAAGCGGCCGGAATTAATCAACAGAAGGTGTGGTTTTTCATCATGATAACGCTAGACCTCACACATCTTTAGCCACTCAGCAAAAATTAAGAGAGTTTGGCTGGGCGGTGTTAATGCATCCGCCGTATAGTCCTGACCTTGCACCTTCAGATTTCCACCTGTTTCGGTCTCTTCAGAATTCTTTAGGCAGTGTCAGGTTAACATCACGAGAGGACTGCCAAAACCACTTGTCGCGGTATTTTGATCAGAAGTCCCAAAATTTCTATAGCAATGGGATCATGTCCCTACCTACAAGATGGCAAAAAGTTATCGAACAAAATGGTACCTACATACTTTAGATAAATGTAAATAATGTATATTAAAAAACGTTTTGAATTTTCTTAAAAAATGCGAAGAAACTTTTTCCCCGACCTATTATTATTATTATTAAAACTAGATGGCGCCGGCATTTCCTAGCTGACTGATCCATGAGAAGCATATACCGAAACAAACTCAAAGGTCATGTCTCTTTTAAAATTCAAACAATAAAATAAAAAAAAATAACTTTAATAAACTTTAATTACCTAAAAATTGTGGGATCGTGTGGTGAAATAAAATAGTTGGGATGATGAAAACTTCTATATATTAGAAAAAACTAAATGACAACCTAACACGTATGAACGTATCGTCTCTCGTCGTCGTACATCCTTTCACCTATCGCCATATTCTTTTTCTTATCACTCTCCCGTTCACTCTTATACACCTTTCACTCGCGCTTCTTCATACGTTCCCTTCTACTCAAACTTCATTCCACAAAATTAAGATATTTTATTTATTTTATTAAACCCTATCAGAATACCAGCGCTGTGACACTTATTTTAAATGTCGCAGCATCATGCTGAGATAGGGGCCTTTTGGCCTCGTACAGGACTTTCAGTTTTATTTATTATTTTTTTTATTTTTTATTTATTTTTTGTTTTCAAACTTTTATTATTGTGTTTTAGTTTAGTTGGTGATCTTCCTGTGCGAGTCACAATGAATACTTTTTCTTTCTTTCTTTCTTTCTAAACATCTTTTTCTTATCACTCTCCCGTTCACTCTTATACACCTTTCACCCGCGCTTCTTCATACGTTCCCTTCTACTCAAACTTCATTCCACAAAATTAAGATATTTTATTTATTTTATTAAACACTACTCATATAGCGACCCGCCCCAGCTTCGCACTGGTAGTACTACCTAATTATGTACAGCTGAGTTATTATTTATTTATTTATTTGCCGAGTTATTTATTTATTTATCCTCCAACTGGAACGCCTTATAGCAATTACACCAACGGAGCAAAAAATTACTATTATAATAATTATTACAGCTAGATGAATTGTGGTGGATGATTGAAGTATCTTGAATTCTTGCAAGCCTGTACGCTTAGACATTTAAACAAACCTTTTTTACAGTCCGTTCAACCGATTTTGACTTCTATTGCGTTGGTGGCAAGACAAATGGCAGCTGCAGTAAACAGTTGGTATTTTAACCACTTTTTGTCTTTAATGTCATCCTTAAGCCTATAGAATAGAAGTCAAAATCGGTTGAACGGACTGTAAAAAAGAATGGAGTATAGTACTTTTTTTAGGCTCAGAAAAAATGTGACACAAAATTACCAAACAGAAAAAAAAATCTGTTGGTCCGATCGCTACCAAATTTCACAGGATCAGTTTTGCCCAGGATTGGTCTGATTTCCGAAATCAAACCAATCCGGGGAAATCTAAGTTAGAGATCAGCGGCATATCAAGACGCTTCCAACAATACATCATTTGTCAAATTATGAAAAGTAGTTTAGAAGTTATGTAATGAGGGAACAGATATACCCACATGACATACATACACCGGTCAATATTATAACCCTTCTTTTTGCTTTGCTTTATTCAGGTAAAAACATAATATCTTACCCGATAATAGTCATACGGTTGATGGAGACACCTCGCGGCAGCTTGCAGAGCTGATGGCGGCAGGACAGGCTGTGGGCGTAGGATACGCCATACGCCGGCCGCGCCACGCCATCTAGTCCAACGGGAAGTAAATGTATATTAGACTATTAAAGCGAGATAGAAATCCCAAAAAAAGTGCATACAGAGCATATAGAATTTTAAAAAAGAATTATTTTTTAAATTCTACATAAATGCTCCGTTTGGCGATACCAACGATCCAAACCCCGTTACGATACCATTTCGTCTTAAGAGCGTTGGCTCCGTACGGCATTTCATACAAACTTTCAAGTCCTTTTTTAACCGACTTCAAAAAAAGGAGGTTAGTCAATTCGACCGAATTCGACCGACACATACTATATATATATTTTTTTATGTGTGTTCGCAGGTAACTTCGTCGTTTATGAACCGATTTTTATGATTATTTTTTGTTGGAAAGGAGATATCCCAAGGGTGGTACCATAATAAGGAAACCAGGATCTGATGCTGGCATCCCAGAGAAATTGAGGGGAACCTTCAAATTTTATAGGCACACCTATAGCGATTTGGGTATTTCTTATAGTAACTCGTGCATTTGCTCCCGGAAAGCACCATTTAGTGAAATTGTATTGATGAGGAAGACCAGAGATGGCCATCGGAACTACGCAATAATACGTATTTCACGGGTTGTGATTCGATTATTGCTAAGCAATTTATACTTGTCACAATACATATGTATGGGGCTAATGGTGACTTCACCATCAGTTCCAGTTATCCGGTCCTTACTGGGAGAACTCCTCAACAATTAACGTCCTTGTATCGAGAAAAGCAATATTTTGTAAAAGGTGATGAGCAGTTGACATTAGGCTATTGTAACTTAGATGAATTACAGACTGACCCAGTAAAATGTGAAAAATAAAAAACTTTTTTACAAAAAAAAAACAGCCGACTTCCAAAAAAAAACTACAAAGTGAAAAATAACTTTAATTTCGGAAGTCGGTGCCAAAACGCTAAAACACAGATCCAAAGACACCGACTTCTGAAATTAAAGTTATTTTTCACTTTGTAGTATTTGTTACTAACAAATCTGACATGTATAATTTTGTTATGGGCTAAATTGTCTGAAATAAATTGATTTTATTTATTATTAAAAAAAAAAATAAAATAAAATAATCTTTATTTCGGATAAGCATCATCCATATATGGGTTAGTAAGCAAAAATAAACAAAAAGATAACTTATACCTATGTTAGTAAACTTATAATCTATTTAGCGACAAGGGTGCTATTCGAAATGCATCTTCGAACAACATCACCTAACAAAGGAGAATCGTACCTCCCCGCTATGGTCTTCAGGATGGAGTTGGAGCTGTCCCATATCCATATGTCATATCGTCAGCGTAGCTGATGTTGTTGACACTAACGTCATCAATGCGACATCCGATTTTCTTGCTGCTGAGCTCAACGATCAGATCGTTTATGTAGAGGTTCAACAGTTTTGGTGACGTTATTCCTCCCTGTCTAACCCCGCACTCTAGACCGTACGACACAGAAAGCCCATCGGCCCATCTCACCCTGTTCGTCTGATTGTAATACCAATACTGGAAAATACGCAACAGCTCCGCTGGCACTTTTCTCTCCCGCAGCTTTTTCCACATAACCTCATATGATACAAGGTCAAAGGCACGGGAGAGATCTAGAAAGCAAGCATACACAGGTGTTCGACGTTTCGTGTAGTATTGCACCGTATGTTTGAGGCCGAGAATCGCACTTTCAGTGCCAAGATCATTACGAAACCCAAACTGTGCGTCGTGTAATTTTAACAAACTATCCAACCGTGCGTCCAGCTGACTGTCGAGTACTCTCGCAATAATAGTAGCCAGGGAGATGGGTCGATAGTTACACTTATCAGCAACGTCACCTGTTTTATTTTTAATAATAGGCACAACAATAGTACGCATGAGATCAGAGGGAAGGTACGAATGACACATACATAAAGAGTAAAACATAGCGAGCACTCTAGCTATGTGAGGACCGGCATGCTGCAAGTGCTCAATGCTTAAACCATCGTGACCCGGGGACTTCCCTCTCGTCATTTTCTTAATGGTGCTTGATACCTGCTTGGCCGAAAAACGAACCAGATCAGAATCACGACAGCAACCGTCATCGAGCACTCGCAACGACGAGCCCAGCGGTGACTCCACTTTAAAGTGATCCATAAACATGCTGGCGATGCTGTCCGGCTGATCAGCACCACCGACACTCACAGGAAAGCCAGGCCTAACATCAAACTTTTTAGTAGCCTTCCAGAACTTCTGAAAATTATTAGCTTTACGGAGGGACGCTACAATATCAAGCTTAATTTGTTCTTGATGAGTCTGACACCACACTAGCCTGCTTTTAAACACCTTTCGTGTCTGGCACATGTCGTTGTAAATATCGCCAGAAGTTGGTTTATTGTGCCATACCCATAGCTGATATTTAAGCCTCGCCCTCGCGTGAGCATCTCGCACGTGCTTGTTCCACCCAACAACACGGCCAACATGTCCATGAGTCCGAGTTTCCACTTGGCTCTGTACCGCGGCTTCTGACAAAATAGTAACAATACTTTCATACATCTTGTCAAGAATTGCCCTATGTTCAGTATTATTACAATGACCATTACTGCACAAACCAAATTCCTGAGGGTAATCAATCAGCTTTAACTTACTATTACATACGTCATAGAACACGTTTATTTGATCACTATCCCTCTCGCCCCAAATTACTCTACTACATGATGTTTTATTGTCAATTAACTTTGGCTTAATCTTATCTAACCTACACTCAACATATATGGGACAGTGATCAGACCAGAACACATCGTGCACAATACCTATCTCAGTCACCGTTAACCAAGCAGACTGTGTGACGACACAATGATCAAGCCATCGCCTGCAACCGTGCGCGTCACTGACAAAGGTATAGCTACTTGAGTCTAAGCCTAACTTTTCAATGTCCGCACACCTCCACTTTTGTTCGTTACAGAAAGCCAAGAGTTCGCAACAAAAAGACTCACCGAGGTGTGCGTTGAAATCGCCAAGTATGTAAACTGTTTCAACGTTACCAGTTTCGACAATCGCACTCACTTCACTTAGGCACTCTGTGAATTCTGTCAGATTTTCACTCGAGTCAGTCGGCATATAAATACTGAACACTATTATGCACCTGTCCTTGAGTGAAACTTTAATCGCCGTTAAACGCGCACTTACACAGCTGATTACCGTTACTGACTCAAAGGCTCGCTTACGCCACAGGATCGCAACACCACCATAAGGTCGTCCTCTCAATATTCCTGCTGAGGTGTCAACAGCTGACTTTCCTGTGTACTCGAAGTCGTTATGAATTTGTCCAAGAAAGGGTATATCATGAGGAAGCAGCCATGTTTCCTGGAGGGCAACTATGTCAGCTGACTGACACAGAAAATTAACTGCCTCAACAGATCGCTTCACTGATTTGCAGTTAAAACTTACAAATTTACTCGTCTGATAATTGCTAATATCCATTATTTATTGTGTCAATGTTTGCTTAATTATGCCAGTCTTCGTCTTGTAGGTTTCATTTACAAAACGCCTAAAAGTAATTCCGTCGGGCCATAACTCATTATCTAGAAATAGTTCTAGTTTCGTTTTGGGGACATACAACTTATAGGAATTGTACCTCTTTTCTGTTTTTCTGTTAATTTTAAACAGGGTTACATCTTCCTGTGTGCTGTCTTTAATATAAGCAATAATATCACACTCATTTGTGGTTTTACACACATTCGATATGAACAATGGTACTTTGATGACAGCTGCCTTAAATTTCCCATCTGGACCTACATACGCTTTTCCCATCTTTCCTCGAGAGGAGGGCTTCTTGTGCTTCTTATTTGTAACAACATTCCATTTTTCCCCTACTATTTCTTTACACTTATTACTCGCCTTCAATACTTCTGCCATCGACTTACGCTCATTACATTGCGGTGCAGAGGAGATATTAGTAATAACGTTCGAGTAAATGAGATTAGAACTCGCGGTAGGGGTACTGCATTGTTCATTTGATCGGCAGTCGTCGGAGACCCGTGGTTGTGAGTCACCAATATTGTCGTGCCGCTGTGCGAGCGAGACAACATCGCTCGGATTAATGTTAACCGCCAAGCTCGCACCTACAGCTGATTGCTTCGCCTCGTTAACGATCACTGGAGTAGGTAACAGTTTTTTCTGTACACCCACATATGTGGGAAAATAATCACTAATGATCGATTGCGACCTAGATTTCGGGGATTTATCATTGATGTTTGAAATTGAATGCTGTTGTAAAGCCATTGGACCACTGTCAAAGTTGTGTATGTCTTCAATAAATGCGCCCCGCCTTCTATTGACAAAGTCAAAATTATTGTGTACAATTGAGGCACTCTTTAAATTGTCTAACTCAGTTCTTAACTCCAGTAATTGAGACGCAGTCGCACAGTCATTCTTTAAGACTTTGATATCCGTTTGTAGCACGAGAATATCCTTTAATAGTTTAGTCGCGTCTATATGGTCAAACGTAACCGGTGGTAGTTTTTGTAGATCACGCGCAACAAAGATGGGTACTATCTCTGGATCAGTGAGCTTCAGAAGACATATGATATCCTCGATGTCCCGTGCGCTTTTTCCTTTACATTTACGAATTTTCCGTTTTGAGTTAGGAACTGAGTCGAAAAGCAGAGACTTCGCCGCCACAATTTCACTATCTGCAAAACTATCACTGCATATCCGGGTGAGGGAAACCTCATCCATAACATCCGCCTTGTTTTGTATAAACGCTAATAGCTCATTTATCACTATATTACAATTTGCACATTTGACAATATCTGACGCCATTGCACCGAAGTTAAGTACAAGTACCTAGGCTAGTAGTACGTACGCTCACATTCGCGCGCGAACGACGACTGATATTATTAAGTCGGTTGTTTTTTTTTAGGATTTTTTTTTTATCGTAATGAATGAGCCGATTTTAATGAAGCAGGATACAGCAGGGTAGGATAGGTCTAAAAAAAAAGTTAGTTAAGAATATTTTCGAAAAATAGTGTTACAGCTACATTCGACCGATTTAAAATATTTCATAGAAACAGAGATTTCCAATTATCTTTTTTTAAATAACACATTTCGAAAATGTTCTTAGTTAACTTTTAAACCGATGTATCCTGTTTATGCGTATGAAGTTTCATTAAAATTAGTTCATTCATTTCGATAAAAAAGGACTTGAAACTTTGTATGAAATACCGTTCGGAGCCAACGCTCTTAATTTTAATAATATTTAATTAATTAAGCGTAAATGACAGTGAAAAGATAACGTTTGTTACTCACTTAGCTCTCTCAAAGTAATAATAATATAAATAACATTAAACAATACGGAGGTACGCATGCGCATGGCTAGAGATCAAGCTAAGTATACATTTCCAGTATAAGCTGATCTCACATTGTATAGGACTTCCTTACAGTGAGAGGTCAGTGTAAACTGGAAATGTATAGCTTGATGTGTAGCCGTGTGTACGTAAGCATTGATTCGGCGACTGTACCATTCACGATTTCCGTCAAGACAAAGTCGTACAACATTAAAAGCTCTGGGGAACTTGGAACTTGGGGAGTTAGAGCATCACCCTGCTTTCAAGGGTTGATAAGAGGGTGTATTGTATAAAAGTGGAGTATTACCTGCATGTAGCAGAACATAGCGCTGTCACCCAGAGTCGCCAGTCGCGACTTCTCTGTGCCTCGTTCGACAATGTCGAGAAGGCAAACCTGGAACAAATTCAATTAAGTAGTTTAAACAAACTGGCCAAGTGCGTGTCGGACCACGCACTATGAAGGGTTCCGTAGTTGGGATGAATTTATCTTAAGAATCTTTATCTTTACATTGTAGTTGAAAATCATGTTCTCCCATACATTCCAACTGTAAATGTAAGTTTGTACTCACATAGATGGTGTGTAGATTTACCATGTTATTTTAAGACCACATACTTCTTATAGGTTTTCCTGTCATCTACAGGTAAAGATCTATTTTCTGTATTTTTTTTCAAAATTTTAGGCTCAGTAGTTTCGGAGATAAGGGGGGGATGGTCAATTTTCGCCTATTTTCTTAAATAACGTTAAAACAATTTATTTTAAAATAAAAAAATATATATTTGATACCCTCATTTATATATATATACCCTTTCATTTGACATGTCACGCGGTGTAGTTTGAAAACTTTTTTTTTTAATTTTGTGACCAAAAGTGACCCCCATATTCAAAATTCATTTATTTACTTTACCCGTCCATGTTTGGGTCACAGAAATTCATATGTGTACCAAATTTCAACTTAATCGGTCCATTAGATTCGGAGCAAATTGGCTGTGACAAACGGACAGATAGACAGACAGACACACGAGTGATCCTGTAAGGGATCCGTTTTTGCCTTTTGAGGTACGGAACCCTAAAAATAAGAAATGTTATACATACATTACAGTGTATAATCAAATTTTGTTGTACATACGAGGATAAGTACTAGCTGTAGGTACCTAATGTATGTAGGTACAGACGCCAGCACGTCAAGCTACTACAATCTGTCAAATTTCTTTAATAGATTTTCATCTTTATCGCTTAAGCATTAGGTTCAAGGCTGATTGGGAAAATTTGACAGTTTCGGGTGGCTTGACCTGCTGGCGTCTGTAGGTACAACAAAATTTGATTTTTTATTATTACGCTGGCGTAAATATGAAACATTGATCTTTAAAAAGAAACTGTCATAGAGATTGAAAAAGATAAAATAAAACAAAAACAAAACAAAAAACAAACAAAAAAAAAACAAACAAAAAAAAAACAAAACAAACCTAAAACAAAACATTAAAACAAACATAAAACAAAACATTAAAACAAACATAAAACAATTATTCGATGCACAAAAAACAAAAGCACAATTAAATTACAAATTACATGAATATACAGGATGAAATTGAATTCATGGGCATCCATTTAACGGGTCATTGTACTCAACATTATAAACAACTTTTACTATGGGACAAACCTGAAATCACAAGAAAGAAATCAGCTGATCCATACATGATGAATTGATGAATTATGCGACCATAAATGTAGGGAACAGCTGATTTTTTTCGCGATTTCTGGTTTGGTTCCATAGTAAACCCACCACACTCAATACCCTGGTCTGAGGATCCTTCCTTTACTAGAGGATGAGAAAATTTCCACCCTGTCACAGAATACATAATAGTGCAAGTACAGAAAATTCACTCCACAAAATCATTTAAATAAAAAGCGACTCTTGCTACGACACAATAAAGTGCAATTCAGGTCGTACAGCGTTAATTACCTCCAGTTATATTCACCTAGAAGTTGCCTCTCTTTCTATCGCGTAAGTCGCCTTCTGACTCGTTAGGGTTGTCTTCTTTTACGACGCGGCGCGTGAGTGAGTATCGAACTAACGTGCGAGCCGGCCGGCGCGCGGCAGCCCACACTGAATTAGCTCGAGAAGTCGAGCCCGCCGCGTACTTGTAGCGTCATACCTAAAATGCGGAGTGCGTCTGGCCTGACCCTGTTTCTCTACACATACGTACCTATAGAACAGCCAATCGTCAGTAGGCGACGCTAGAGCAACTAGCAGAGCTCTGTGTGAGTACATCGGTCTGGGGGCTGAGTATGAAGCCGTTAGGGCTCTCCAGCATGCTTGCCAGGCTGGAAGGCCGTGAGTTCGGACTCCGGCTGTGAAAGCTGCCTGCGGGAGATAGAACAACATATGGATAACAGTTAGGCGGCCACTAGAACAAAAAACCGGCCAAGTGCGTGTCGCGCCACGCGCAGGAATAGGGTTCCGTAGTGCACGCCGCCGCCCGTCGTTATTCGAGCGTAAATATTATTAATTTAGAAATCATTATTAATAAGAATGTTATGATTTTATTTTTTTGTATATTTTTACATGGTTCATAAACTTCTATTTACTAAAAATGTTATGAAACAAATTTTAAATGGAATTTGTACGAAATTTTTACTGTTCCAAGTACATTTTACAAGTTGGTTGACTATTACTCGTAAACTTGAAAAGCCTACTTAGCTGTGATAGTTTTCCTTTTAACTTCGTTATACATATATACTGCTACCGTGAATTTTTTCACCCATCCAAAACTAAACGTTTAGCTGGCGGGGGGGACACTTGACTATAACAAAAATTTGCACTTTAAAGCTTAATATTTCAGAAACGGATCCCTAAATCGAAAAATTGTTTTCACAAACCCGCAATATTTTTGAAAGACCTATCCAACAACACCCCACACTATGGGGTAGTCGGGAAAAAAAAAACATCCCCACTTTACGTGTACAGAAGGTACCCTAAAGTTTTTTTTTCCATAATTTTATTTTACCACTTTGTCGGCGTGATGAATATGTATATCCATGCCAAATTATAGCTTTCCGGTATTAAGAGTCTCTGAGCTAAGCTGCGGACGGACAGATGGACGGACATAGCGAAACTATAAGGGTTCCATGTTGACTACGGAACCCTAGAAAATGAAGCAAAAAACAAACAAAAACCAATGAAACTGTCCCACTGGGAAAGCCTCTTCTCATAATAGGTTGGGGAAAAAGTTTCTTCGCATTTTTTAAGAAAATTCAAAACATTTTTTAATATACATTATTTACATTTATCTGAAGTATGTAGGTACCATTTTGTTCGATAACTTTTTGCCATTTTGTAGGTTGGGACATGATCCCATTCCTATAGAAATTTTGGGACTTCTGATCAAAATACCGCGACAAGTGGTTTTGGTAGTCCTCTCGTAATGTTAACCTGACACTGCCTAAAGAATTCTGAAGAGACCGAAACAGGTGGAAATCTGAAGGTGCAAGGTCAGGACTATACGGCGGATGCATTAACACCTCCCAGCCAAACTCTCTTAATTTTTGCTGAGTGGCTAAAGATGTGTGAGGTCAAGCGTTATCATGATGAAAAACTACACCCCTTCTGTTGATTAATTCCGGCCGCTTTCTCTCAACTTCTTGCTTTAATCTCATCAGTTGTTTGCAGTAGAGTTCAGAATCGATGGTCTTGCCTGGTGGTAACAGCTCATAATGAATAATGCCCTTCCAATCCCACCACACACACAGCATCACCTCGTTGCGAGTTAACCCGCGTTTCACCACAGTCTGTGAAGCCTGACCGGCCTTTGACCACGACCTTTTTCGCACGTTCTTGTCGTACGTGATCCACTTTTGATCACCAGTTATCAGCTTCTTCAAAAATGGTTCGATTTCATTACGTCATAATAAAGAATCACAAATGAGTACACGGTTTATTAGGTTTCTTTCAGTGAGCTCGTGAGGTACCCAAATATCGAGCTTTTTTGTGTACCCAGTTTTTTTCAAATGCGCCAAAACTGTTTTGTGGTCAATTCCCAGTTCTTCAGCTACGTCGTAACTACTGATATGCCGATCTTGCTCCACTTTTTCAAAAATGGCATCCATTTTATCCGTAATAGGGCGACCAGAGCGACGTGCATCTTTGACATCAAAATTTCCGCATTGAAAACGCTTAAACCAAATTTGTGCTACTCTCACAGTCACTGCACTGGGTCCATAAACATCGCAAATTTTTTTCGCGGCTTGCGTTGCATTTTTACCTTTTTTGTAGTAAAATTTTAAAATGTATCGAATTTCTTCATTAGATTCACTCATCTTGACAGTACGAAAAACAAATGAAAATCACACATTTTCCTAATTTGAATTTATAATTATGTTCTTTAAAATTTAAACTTTCAATGATACCAAAACCAGCCAGATACAAATAGTATAGCCAAAGAGATTTTATTTTAAGTTCATACATACTATAATGCGAAAAGACTTTTTCCCCAACCTAATATAAAGGAGGAACGTTTATTGTATGTAGGTCGCGAGTTCCCAGACAAGCGCTTTACTTTGTGTAAATTATTTCATCACCACTGCTTTCAAAACTGTGGAGGAAAACATCGTGAGGAAACCGGCATGTCCTAGAACCAAAAACAAACATGTGACATCTTTTTCTTTTTTTATTCTTCGTGGGGAAATCCTCATGGATGCCCTCCGTCTGGGAACAACGGAAGGTTATGTCGGACTTCTACCGACTAAAACCCCACTGTTCCTTCTAGCACCATGAGTCGGGGGCCTGGAGATACTTGTACATTCACCGCACCCCCGACTGGTATCAGCCTGCCCTGCCTAGCGAGCCCCATCATCAAGTGCGGCCGATCATACGACCGCACGTCCTCCCATTAAGGACGCTGTTACAAATGGGTAGTCAAATCATTACTTTTGTGTAAAAAAGTAATGATTTGACTACCCATTTGTAACAGCGTCCTTAAGGAGGATGCGCTGTGGTAGCCCGCGAAATTCTAAGTTTTTTGCGTTTTATGCAATTTACAGGTCCGTGTCAGGTTGTATCTTGATCAAAACACGATACGCGGAAATAAAACATATGTAATTACATAATTTTAACCATAAAAATCATCAATACATCTCTCTAAGGTAGATTTCGTGCAGAGTCGTTAGATTTCGTTTGTTCGACGAATCTGTACGAAATCTAACTTAGAGAGATGCACTGATGATTTTCATGGTTAAAATTATATAAATAAAATACAAATGTTTTATTGACGCGTATCATATTTTGATCAAGATACAACCTGACACGGACCTGCGAATTGCAAAAACCCAAAAAAAATTAATTTCAAGGGCTACCACAGGGGGGACACGCATGTTATGCGTGCCACCTCTATGAGCCTGCTTGCTCGAGCGGCGACACCGCACCAATTTCGCCGCCCATTTAAACATGTGACATCTGCCAACCCGCACTGTGCCTGTGTGGTGGATTACGGCCCACAGAGAGGAGGCCTGTGTCCCAGCAGTGGGAACATTAATAGCATAATCTAGTCAGGTCTATGAGAGGCCGTGGCAGCACGCGAGCCCAGTGCGGGTTGGTGTAACTTACCTCTTGGTATATATCAGGTATGGACTGGTTCGATTCGAGCCATGAATCAAATAAGTCCACTGCTTGCTTCGTCACTGAGGGGTTCTCCCATTCAACGCCCGCTGTTAATAAGGCTCCACTTAGCCACCTGTGGACAACAATTTTCGGTGTTAGGCATTCAAGAGAGCTTTGGATATCGGTCTTCAGGCAAAGCTAGTCATATTAAATAAAAATCAATCTGCCTAGCCTTTTCCCAACTATGTTGGGGTCGGCTTCCAGTCTAACCGGATGCAGCTGAATACCAGTATTTTACATGGAGCGACTGCCTATCTGACCTCCACAACCCAGTGACTGGGTTATACGATACGGCTTGGTAAGACTGGTTGTCAGACTTTCAGGCTTCTGTTATTGTTGTCATAGACTTCTACGTCACATTTGCTCTGAACAACGGCGTCACATTTCAAATATTTGAATTTCCCACAGTGATTTTACACTTTTTAAAAATTTAATTCTTGCTCAAAACTAAATTGTAATCAAAAATATTGATAGAGGCATAATTCTGAAAAAAAAAAAAAATATAAGTAAATCCTCATTTGAATCACATGCATCCCTAAATCTTCAAACTTGAACACACTAACACTGGGTGGAAAAAAAATATATGGTGTTTTCCCTTCACGAGGTCTCACCTCATATAGCATCTGAAGGTTCCTTCAAGAGCGTCCTAACGATAAAGCTACTCACAGTAGATCCTCCCCAAGTCCTGCAGCCTGCAGCTGCTCAGTAGAGTACACGATCACTTGTGAAGGATGCAGCGTCTTCAGCAGCCGGCTGAGGTGAGGACCTGAGCTCGCCACCAGGAGCAGTTCCCTCCACCACGATAGGTGGTTGAGAACTACACGCCAGGGTGCCCAGTGAGTTTCTGTGCTTAGACGAGCTAGAAGGGAATAAATTATAATGAAAATGTGGTGGTCAGGATTCGGATTAACGAGAGTAACATGAATCTCACGAGCACTGTATACGTCCGTCTTCTGTCTTGTTTGCATATAATTTGACTCTGTACCTGTACCTGTACCACACTTTGTATTATGACATCAGCACACTGAAATCAGTGTGCTGATGTCATAATACAAAGTGTAAAGGACAGCCCTCCGAAAACTAACAGGGTGCATTCAGCTCCTTAATTTGAATCATAATCCACCGAAAAAATTTTCAGGAAAATTTAATTTTTTTTTGTGTTTTTTTTCAGTTACCTACTTATTTATTTCAATGTAAAATTATTCTCTGTACACAGCACTCCATTTATGTAAATAAAACAGCTAAAATAAAAAAAACAGCAATGGATGTTGAAATATTCGCTACGTGCGTTCTGCCACGTTAACTGCCCACATTGCGTGTGAGGTAATAAAACAAATCAGGTTTATTGGATTCCCATAACGTTCCTGAAATAATTTCATGTACCGGTCAACTTAGTATGATGTACTGAATTCACCCCATCAGTCTGCGGAGGGCTGTCCCTTGCACCCTGTATACCTACTGAATAAATTGCTATTATATTACTTACCAGCGGCTGCGATCGCCCTGCTAGCCGGCAATCTTCCAGCGCGGCTCAGTACGAACGCATCATCCAATAGGAGCGCCCGTTCAGCCGCTGCACCGCTTGCATACAGCTCTGCAGCGCGTTGGGCTGCTGATTCTGCTGTCTGAGAATGTAATTTAGAATACTAGTGTATAGGTTTAAAAAAAAAAAATAAAAAAAATTACATAACTCATAATAAGTGGGGCGCACAAAAATTTTCTGGAATGAATGAGAAAAAAACTTTTTTACAAAAAATACAACCGACTTCCAAAAACAACACTACAAAGTGAAAAATAACTTTAATTTCGGAAGTCGGTGTCTAGTTAAATGTATTTTCGTTTTTTGCGACCGACTTCCGAAATTAAAGTTATTTTTCACTTTGTAGTGTTGTTTTTGGAAGTCGGTTGTTTTTTTTTTGTAAAAAAGTTTTTATTTTTCACTTTTTAGTTGTGGTACGTACCCCACACAAATTCTAATACCACTACCTGCAAAACAAACTAGAACATCATCCATATAAAATTGGGGAAAAAAATATGTATTATTGAAGCTAACTTAAAAACTACCCAAGCAAAGTTAATCAATTTTATATGGGACCAACTTTGAGGTATACCCTCTCGAATAAAACAATTTTTTTCAAATCGGACGACTCTGTAAGAAGTTACGTGTGGTCATACATAAAAAAAAAATTAAAACAAACATACGTGTCGAATTGAGAACCTCCTCTTTTTTTCGTCGGTTAATAAAAAGTACTATGAATGATCTTGAAAAAAAAGGGCCTCGACAGACTGTCAGACTGACGGACAACGAAGTGATCCTATAAGCGTTCCGTTTTTTCCTTTTGAGGTACGGAACCCTAAAAGTTGATAATCTAATGAAATTGCACAATGCACAATGGTCGTGGGTTCGAACCCAGGCAGGCAGATTACTTTGTGTAATTTATTTTATTTCTTCACAACTGCTCTCAAAACGGTGAAGGAAAACATCGTGAGGAAACCGGCATGTCCTAGAACCAAAAATTCGAAGACATGTGACATTCCCAACCAGCACTGGGCCCGCGTGGTGGATTCTGGCCCACTCCCTCTCACCGAGAGGAGGCCTGTGTCCCAGCTGTGGGAACGTTATAGGCACAATGCACAATGTTTATAATAACCATACCTCCCCATCAGTCCTATCCTGTGGCGCCACTCGGTACAGTCCCCTCGCTCCAACGTTGTATCTCACCCACTTGTGTTTGCCGAGGTCTGGTATCACCACTGAAAGGAACAAGAACTTTAGTCTACTTGCACGAGCGAGCAGTAAATAATTCATGTTATACTTAGTAGACGTTCGCACGGACGTAAAACTATCGCGGCGATTTTTTTTCGCGCACTGGATTTTCAACGCTCTGCTTAGCGCCGAGAGTGCAAAATCCAACAGTGTGTTTTTTCGATGCGCTAGAATGTACTCTGTTATTGTTAAGTTGGATTATCAACGTTCGGCTCAACAACGAGAGTTGAAAATCCAGTGCGCGATAAAATCCCGCCGCGATTTTATTACGCCCGTAGGAACGGGGGCTTAGTATTAAAACAGGGTTTGGAACCGGTTTTGATAAATAGAAAAGAGTTACATTCGCATTTATTATATTAATATATTAGATATTATTATCTATAGTTTTAAATTAAATCAGCTTGGTGGGTTAGCCACTGCAGATTTGGGGTTAAGGACGCTGTTACAAATGGGTAGTCAAATCATTACTTTTTTACACAAAAGTATGTTTACATTAAAAATGCTTTACATTCTTAAAATGTTTTTTGGCCAAACTGTTGTTATAATGTGCATGGTACAATTCTGAACTATAAATATAATTTTAGATTGGTACAGTTTCTCAATAAATGTACCGGAGTGAAAATTTTTACTTCGGTACATTTATTGAGAAAAATTACCTATTTAAAATTATATTTATAGTTCAGAATCGTCCATGCACATCTATCAACAGTTTGGCCAAAAAACATTTTAAGAATGTAAAGCATTTTATTTAATAAACATACTTTTGTGTAAAAAAGTAATGATTTGACTACCCATTTGTAACAGCGTCCTTAAGTCTCGACCTTCGTCATTCAGCTGACAGACCTCCAATGATGGATATAGGCCGGATCGAAACGACCAGCACCCTAATTGCCTAACACTCCGATTGATAACAATCGGTTTCATTTTGACAGTTCAGCAACATTCATTGCGTTATTTACGTTGTCGAGCAGACAAATTTTTCGAACATATGAAGTAATGGATTAACAATTTGTTTCAAAATGAAACCAACTCCGATTGATAATGTGTTACGCAATTAGGGTGCAGGCGTGTGCCCGTATCCAATGGATTCCTGCGACCTGCACCCTAATTGCATAATACACTATCGATCGGAATCCGAATTATTTTGAAGCAAATTGCTAATCTATTACTTTATTTATGTTCGAAAAATTTTTCTGTTCGGCAACGTAACGCAATGAATGTCGATGAACTGTCAAAATGAAACCGATTCCTTTTGATAGGTAGTGTGCAGGGTCATGCATCGGTTCATAGTTTATTCGACCATAATTGCTTGCAATAGTTGTGTCTGAATTTTCGTCCAAACGTTTACCCTAAATACCTACTTATTTCAATATTTTTTTACCACGTTTTTATTAAGTCACTTTCTTGTTTATGTCGTTCCCGGTGGAATCTTGCAACTCAAATTTCGAGCACTTCCCGATTAGCTATCCGGCTGAAACTTTCAGGGTAGCTCACAACTCAATGACAATGCGTTCTAAAGTTCACCATGACCTGTCTGCTGCACCAGGATTGGCTCCAGACTCAGGAACTCCTCAACGGTCAAAAGTGCAGTCTTGTCAATGATCGTGGAACGGATGGACTGCTCATACATACGGCACTGTTGTGATAGATTTGCCGAACAGAGCCGAATAGGATGAAGTCTTAGTTTAGTTTGTTTTTATTTTTATTTGTATTATCCTTTTTATTGTTTTCTGTATTTGTGTGTACTCCACATAAGAGTTAAGATTGCTCGAATTAAATATATTTTATTTATTTATTTAATAGTACACGAAATTTTATGTACGCATTTAGTTATGTTAGTCCGTTCTAAAGTCTAAGATGACCTTCCTGCTGCATCCAGGATTGGCTTCAGACGAGGGAACTCCTCAACGAAACGTGGAGCGCATCTTTACTAATGCGCTAAGGTAGCCCGCGAAATTCAATTTTTTTTACGTTTTTTGCAATTTGCATATCAGTGTCGTTGTATTCAATCTGCCTAGCCATTTCCCAACTATGTTGGGGTCGGCTTCCAGTCTAACCGGATGCAGCTGAATACCAGTATTTTACATGGAGCGACTGCCTATCTGACCTCCACAACCCAGTAACTGGGTAATACGATACCCCTTGGTAAGACTGGTTGTCAGACTTTTGGGCTTCTGACGACCCGTAACGACTATCAAAGATCCACGAATGTCAGCCGGGACCAACGGCTTAACGTGCTTTCCGAGGCACGGAGGAGTCTCGGTATGTAAAGATGGTCACCCATCCACTGACCAACCCCGGCAAGCGTGGCTTAACCTGATGGATCGACCCGTGCGGCTGTTTTTACTTAGCCACGAGCGTTGATTAAAATATGATTCGTGGCCGTAACTAACATAGCTTTACAGAATTATAATCATTAGAATCAGCAATACAACTCCATAAGTTAGAATTGACCTCAAACCTCATGATTTCAAGAAATCGCTAGACTTGAGGTCAATTCTAACTTATGGAGTTGTATTGCTGATTCTAATGATTATAATTCTGTAAAGCTATGTTAGTTACGGCCACGAATCATATTTTAATCAACATACAACCTGACACTGACCTGCAAATTGCAAAAAACGTAAGAAAATTTGAATTTCGCGGGCTACCTTAGCGCATCTTCCTTACCACGTTTCAATAATAATAACATTATCTTGTTGTGTGTTTTAATATCTTAGTAGAAAGATGCGCCCCACCTTTTTCGACTTCACCTGTAAGCATGTATGTGGTGTTGTGTGTGTTTTTGGTCATCAAGGGTTATTTTATTCTTATTATGGCGCATAAAAACGTGGTTTTGGGATTAATTTTTTAATCTACATTAAATTAAACACTGCGTTACTCACTTTCAGTATCGTTCATCCATATCAAATGCGTAACGTTCTCCGCCCACCGAGATATCCGAGTTTTATTGTCTGTTTCGTACCTGGACAGAAGAAACATCAGTTTATAATTGATTAAAATATCATCTGCCTAGCCTTTCCACAGCGATGTTGGAGTCGGCTCCCACTCTAACCGGATTCAGCTGAAGACCAGCCGTGTGATTCTGTAATACCTCATTCTAAACTTCGAATCTGAATCCGCTGTGAGTTTCTTGATTGGCATTCTAAAAACTCGGTTGATAATTCGAATGTAAATTCGCGCTAGTGTAAACTAGCGCTACCCTTGCGAGCGTGTCAGCGAGTTGAACTAAATTGACCGTCTATGATAAACTCAACGTCACTTCGACGCTCACTTCGCACTCGAACCCGTAGTGCTATTCTGTAAATATCTCACCGTGAAAACATGAGTGAAGTGATCTTAAAGTGAGCTGTCAATAGTGTCAACCCCTAGCATCAGCAGTGCTATTCTGTACCTACAAATCTCACCGTGAAAACCTAGGTGAAGTGAGTTGTCATTACACGATGCTAGGGATTGACACTATTGACAGCTCACTCCACGCTCACTTCACCTAAGTTTTCACGGTGAGATTTGTACAGAATAGCACTGCCGGTGGCATGACGGCTCACTTCACGCTCACTTCACCTGAGTTATCACGGTGAGACGTTTACAGAATAGCACTACCGATTCAAAATGTCAAATAAACAGCATCTATTTTACGAGTGAGAGTGAATAGCGATGTGAGATGCGAGCTGATGTTCGAATTTTACAGAATCGACGTACAGGAGCGACTGCCTATCTGACCACCACAACAAAGTTACTGGGTAATACGATACCCCCTCGTAAGACTGGTTGTCAGACTTTCGGGCTTCTGACGACCCCTACCTAAAGACAGTCAAAGATCCACGAATGACAACAACAACGATCAACGGCTTAACGTGCTTTCCGAGGCACGGAGGGGTCTTGGTATGTAAAGATCACCCATCCACGGACCGACTGCGGCAAGCGTACTATGGACAAAACTTAAGCATGCTCACTTAAGAATATATTCCTGTGAGAGCGCAGCTAGTGACAAACGAACATTGTGCGATCGAGTCGTGAGCCGTGTATGCGATTATCGCCTTTGAGGTGATCATGCGGAACTTTGGCCCATAGTACCTTAAAAAGAAGGCCTAGACAAATGGCATTCGCTTCGGAGCGATTCTATTTCTACAATCGCTACAGCTTCAAAGTGACATTGACATTCACGTGACATTTCGATAGGTTATGTCAACCCCATACATTGTTTAGCTTTTGTACTAGTGTCATCGCTAATCGAATGTTGTTTTGTCTAGGGCATTGAGATATAAACTTATGGAGACGGCATATTCTACTGCAGGAATAAAAGTTATACAAATATCTATCATATCGAGTTCGACACACACATGTCAAAAAGCGTTTTGTCTCTTTTCAACTAAATAATCAAGAGCTGCATATGAAAAGAGAGTCATCTAAATGTTTGTCAAGGACTATAATTTTTGCGCTCTAGCATGGTGCGGGTGACACATATCAGTATGGCATGACTAGGTCAGTGACAATATGCACAATTCAATTTTATCGATAACGATTCTCAAGGCAGAAATCTCGTTCTCCTAATAATTTTAAAAATGTCTTTTATATATCATATTATTAGGAAATTTATTTTTAAATATGTATTTAATACAAAACATTAAAAAATCACAATCAAAGCACTACCGATATTTATTAAAAAAAATTTTTTTCATGGTATCATTTTTTCGGCTAATTTAACTCTATGTGTAACAACAAAAATTTAAAAATAGATACAGTAAACTTCTTTTTCTATAAAAAATATCGACTATCGATAAAAACCCATAATAGCCATACATCTCATCACTAAACATGTCTATGGCGTTACATTACACGCCTATCACTTTGTTTCATTTTTCTTTAAATTTGATTTTATTTGTAGATAATAACATTTTGGCAGGATGATTTATTTAATTTACTACAGTTTTTATTGAATCCGTATTTTACGATTATGATATTTAGGGTGCAGCTAAAATATTAAACCATGATTGTAAATCGCGATAACGTTCACGAGTGAAAAGGAACAGTTCGTCAAATGTCACCCGCACCATGCTAGAGCGCAAAAATTATAGGCAACACTTTTGTGTGACGTCAAAATCATGTCTATGCGTGATCGATCGGCATTGAGTGCCAAGTTTTGTGATAGATGATTGGTAGATCTGCTGTCAAACGTTTTCTTGCTCTCTCTTGCACTCGCAGTAACAACTCTACGAAAGGCAATCTCTAATCTCTATGTTAGGTAAGTGCCCGATTTTTGTTGGTATGGTACGCTAATTTTGTAGGTAGGGCGAAGTCCATAGGTTTATAAGTCAATGGTATAGGGCCTAGACAGTTTATCTGCTGCAGTTTAAGTTACCAAGTGGCATTATGATAATTGTGTGTGACATTCTTCCACGCCGTGATATTCTCCCTCTCGTCTTCCTCAACATCGAGTGGTCCCACCACGAAGGTGACTGGTATTATCCACTTGTGTGGTGGTGGTTTAGTGGTCTTGGCCGTGGGGCGCCGCGTGGTAGGTGGTGGGGCCGTAGTAGTGGTAGAGTTGAAGTCTTCTTCCGAGTCTGTGAGGTTTTCTAAAAGAAAAAAAATTTTAGACGTTAGTGATGGAATTTGGTTGGCTAGTACATCAGTCACCTATACCAGTGATTCAATTGTGGACATGTATTTACAAGGCAGATGTGAGTGGAAACACCGGGAAGGGATGCCTTAGAAGGCCATATAGTGACCTTATTGGTGATGTTCTTCAGAAAGGTCAGGTGCGTAGTACTTGCAACCGGCGTGCGTGTATGACCAGATGTTGTGAACGTGAACGACACACAGCCGACCGCCGCGTGGCGTGCCTCGTTTACGTTCATACATCTTGCCATACACGCACGCCAGGCAAGCCATTGTGTTCTAATACAGCTGGAATGCCGACAGCAACAAGTTAAGAGCTCCTCGGATGATGTCATTAATGTTCGCGTGCCGCGCTAAGCGACCCGCACTTCGGCTGCAAGACACGTCGTGGTGTCCGAGGCTGTTGACAACTTCGCCACAGTGACAGCGATGAGGAGAACAACATGGAGCTCCTAGTCGTAGGGCAGCAGCGAGGCGGAAAGCAGTGTCGTCGAACAAAGTGCCTATGTTCGACGACGGTAGTGCATGAAGCCACAGACCCGACTCCCACTTACCCACAGCCAGCAGGCGCGCACGCTCTGCAGTAGTAGCAGACGTGTTAAGTAAATTGTTCTGTACTACTTACTCTGCAGAGCGGCTCATCCCACCGTCTCTGGGAAATTGGTTTACATAGCTGATTTATGTTTATTAACCGACTTCAAAAAGGAGGAGGTTCTCAATTCGTCGGAACTCCCCGATTAGGTACTCGAAGATGGCTGGACCGATTTGGTTTTTTTTTGTTTTATTCGAGAGGGTATACATCACAGTTGGTCCCATATAAAATTGATTAACTTTGCTTCGGTAGTTTTTGAGTTAGCTTCAATAATACGTATTTTTTCCCCACTTTTATATGGATTATGTTCTAGTTTGTTTTGCAGATAGTGGTATTAGAATTTGTGTGGGGTAGGTACACAACTAAAAAGTGAAAAATAAAAACTTTTTTACAAAAAAATACAACCGACTTCCAAAAACAACACTACAAAGTGAAAAATAACTTTAATTTCGGAAGTCGGTGGCAAAAAACGAAAATACATTTAACTAGACACCGACTTCCGAAATTAAAGTTATTTTTCACTTTGTAGTGTTGTTTTTGGAAGTCGGTTGTATTTTTTTGTAAAAAAGATTTTATTTTTCACTTTTTATTTGCTCAACCATTACTTAACCTACATATAAACGATTTCGGTAACGAAAAACATGCGAGACTGCGCGGCGCAGGTGCGCGGAGTCGATGCGGGAGGTAGAACCCGTAGAACACTTTAGAACTTATGTACATTGAACAATGTTACAAAATTCTACTAATAACCACTACTACTTGGGTACCCCTACCCCTACCCTCTTAGGTACTTAGATTCCTTTTAGGTACCTAATGGCACCAGTTCGCTGGCCCTAAAATGAAAGTTTAGGGCCAACGTGACAGTCGACAGCGGTCCGTGATCGGAAAAGTCATTCCGTCAAAAAAATGCCAAGTCGCGTTGTAAAAGGCTGCAAAAATTATGACACAAAGATTAAAAAGGAACATGGGATATCGTATCATCGGTAGGTAACCTTATATTAATTTTGTTGCAATTAAATTATTAGATAATCACATTTTTAAAGTGATAAATTTACTACCGAAATCCACAATGGCGGCCATGCGCGCGCTGCCGTCATCGCGCACGTAGTTAATGAAGTAACCTTGTACGGACGTCATTTTTTATTTGTTTTATTTTTGTCTTATGAACATAATGTACCTAAGTAATTTTGAATTTTGGTACTTAATATAATACTTATGTATATTCAATAAAAGGATGAAATAAAAAGAGAAAAAAATATGAGGAAGTTTAGAAATTATAATATAATAGAAACTGAGAATCGGATTCATGGAATTTTTTGAATTACTGTTTTCTTTTCTTCACGCAAACTGAGCGGAGCTGCTGCTGTCATCAAGCTTCTGGCTAAAATGCATAGGAGGAGACTTAAACAATGTTTATACAAATATGCTATGACGAATTACGTTTCAAATACTTTTTAAATTACAGATTTACAAATGATTCAACACGGAAAGAGATTTGGAGTCGCATTATTCGTAAACAAAGAAAAGAGCCTTACTTCAAGCCTTACAAAAATACACGAGTATGCTCTGCTCATTTTTGTGACAGAGAAGTTAATATTTCAAAAGCTGGTCTACGAAGGCTAAAAGAATCGGCTATACCGCGATTTGAGATTGAGGTACTGGCCTCACGCATACTTATCTACTATAAAACTAAATATTGTTTGATTTTTCTCCATATTCAGAATCCTATCTACTTAAATTTCATTAATAATTACAGTTTCGTGAGAACGAAGAGCTAATATCGCCGTAATTTTTCGTCCATTTTAAAGTTTTTTCATATTCTGAAAACTAAGGCTAACTATATTATATCGATTTTGGTAGCAATCGGATTGAAAGCCAATGTAATTAACTTCTCCTTCCTTCTGGAAGAACATGTCTCGGTAAATTGGATTGTAATTGTATTTAATTAATTTAGTAATTGTTATAGTGAACTGATCACTGATCATTCTGAATTCTAAGTAAAAAATAAAATTAAACATGCATTTATACATTCGGCATCCAACTTTCTATTTCCGATAAAAAAATCATGTACCTATCGCACGCACAAGGTTACGTCGTCGAACGGGGTACTCAGTAGTTCGTATGAGTTATGAACTTATGACATATGTCACAGATGTCGCTACTTTTTGCTTGTATGAAGAAGGTTTAGGTGAAATGTTCAGAGGGGCGTATCCTTACTTTTGAAATCATTGGTATCGAAATATTTCGGTAACCCTTATTTAACGTTATGACGTCATATACTGAAATTTCAGATCTGGGCAGGGTGTACTAACATATTTGTGTATCAATTGCTTCATGTTCAATTTCTTGAAAATATACAATTTTGTGTTGGTGTGTTGCAAAAACAAAGTAATATAAATAAAATTGAACATGAAAAGCAATTCACATACAAATGTGTTGGTGTGCCCTGCCTAGATATCTCTTTGTTGACTGTACCTACCTTAATTTTTGGGGTAAGGTCGGGCGGGGCTATTTCAACTGTTTCTAATTTTTCTAATTCTATTAATGTACTTAATTAAAATAATAATAAACAAAAATTCTAATTACTATTCTAACTAATGATAATAACTGTACCAAAACGCCATCTATATCAAGGTAGGTGAACAGATTATTTCAACAAAATTTCATAGATGGAGCTACTAAAGCGCGAACTGTTTGACCCACACGCCTTTTTTTATCAGACGCCATTTTGTGCATGTGATAGCAAAAGACGCTCGTCACATTTTTCGCCAAAAGTTGTGTTTAAAACGCTTGTTTTTACAATATTAATTCAGTCCCTGACGCCAACCAATATGCTTTAAAGGCTGACAAAAAAGAAGTACAAGATTCCTTACCAGGCTCATAAAACATCTCATCCAAATCAGCTCTAAGTTCCAGAGTGAGGAGATAGTTCACCATTGGAGGCTCCGGATCTGGTGGTTCAGCAGTCATCAGGAATCTGAGGACAAAGAATATGGTATCAGTACCTGTTCATTACATTATATGCCTTTGAGAGCAAGAGAGTTGGTGGGGCTTATGGCTAAGTAATAACAGCCGCACGGGTCGATCCATCAGGTTAAGCTACGCTTGCCGGGGTTGTATCTTTACATACCGAGACTCCTCCGTGCCTCGGAAAGGACGTTAAGCCGTTGGTCCCGGCTGTCATTCGTGGATCTTTGACAGTCATTGCGGGTCGTCAGAAGCAGACAGACAGAAGACGGACTACAAAGTGATCCCATAAGGGTTCCGTTCTGTTCTTTTGAGGTACGGAGCCCTAAAAACTTATGAATATTCTCACCCGTCTTCTTTTCCTCCAGCTGATTCCTGATGACCTTCTTCTCGGTGATGAGCACTAGCTTGAGAGGCATTAACTCCAAAACAGATAACAACGTTTTGGGGTTGATGCTACACACACTGGGCAATGTCCGACGTGGGTCTTCTACAATCTTCGGAAAAATCTTGGTTTCTTGACATCTTCTTTCTCTGTCTATCCTTGGGTATAATTTATTACGTAAGCAATTTCTATCGGGTCCTCAGAAGCCCGAAAGTCTGACAACTAGTCTTAGGTACCAAGGGGTATAGTATAGATATTCTAAGTACTCATATTTATAAAAACATTAACAAACACCTCAACATTATAAATTTATAGTCACATGCACTTAAATCTAAATTAACAGAGTGGTTGCTCCTGAAGGACTACTCTTACACGGAGGCTTTACTTTCCTATCTTGTGTAATACACCCACCCTCACACCCCTACACACACACCACTCACACACACAAACACACCCCTACATACAATTTTATTTTATTCTTTCTCATTTTTATACCATACAGTAGAATGACACAGTTCACTTAAGATAAGTTTTTGTTGATCACTGTAAACCTAGACCACAAACTACCTCTTAAAATACAGGTATAACCTAGCTTAAGAGGTAGAGTACCTATTAGTTTTTTTTTTGTACAGATTTGTAACAGAAACTTTAAATATATTTTAAAACCAAATGTCAACCAGTACGTCGAACTCTGTATGTTTTTGGATAAATAAAGATTTTTATTATTATTTATTGTCTTTGGCTTATCTCGGGACCCTGGGGACCCGGACCTTTGGAAGGCGTACGAGGGGCCGAAGCCAACTCGCAGAGGCCCCTTAGACAATTTCAAATGACGAGGAGGCACCAGCTGACGATTATCCCTGTATGCACTATGCAAGTGCACCCAAGGACAACCCCCGGTTGGTGCAGGACTATTGCAGAACATGGAAACAAAACATATTGGGTCTATGGGTTTGGGTGGCTATAGTGGATTGGGTACCTTGAACTATGGAAGAACTATGTCCCCTGCCTGACCAATGTTATATAATATACACAGATAAATTGGCAGGGGGTGACTTGCACACACAATAATGGGCCCCCGGAAACGGTCGCTAGCACATAGTGACGTAGAGACAAGGGGCAACATGTCCTGAGGTGCTTGAGGAGTGGAGAGGTATTCCACGGCTCTCAGAACAATCCCAGAGCCCGGAAGATGGTCAAGATCCCTACAAGCACTTACTGGAATACTTCCTTCCTCCGAGCACGTTTGCTCTTGCGAATCTCCACTCAAGCCGGCCAATAAAGGCAAGAATGAGGTGGGAGCTCTGTTCCCGTCAGTGTTCACTCCAGCCGGCCAATAAAGGCAAGCCAGAGGTGAAGAACAAGACTTCTCCCGGGAAATAGGGTCCGTGGGGTCGCTACTGCCCAACAGCTCGCCACATGCTGCCCTGCGGGTTCGCGTATCTCTCTTGGTCTGGCTCCTCACCCTAGACCTGTTTCGGCAAAGTAAACTCCATCGGCACAGACCCAGAGTTCGGAGCGCGCAAGCCCCACCACGACGTTAACGTAGAGATACGGCGGTGGGGTATTATTATTTATTATTATTATAGTATTACCCAGTTACTGGGGTGTGGAGATCAGTCAGGCAGTCGCTCCATGTAAAATATTGTTATTCAGCTACATCTACATCGAGTTAGACTGGAAGCCGACCCCAAATTACTTAAGGCTAGTATAGTCTTGAAATGATAGTTTTGGAGAGCCTAATAATGGCTACAGAAAATTCTAGAAAAAATATATATGAAACTTTGTTTAATGTATATTTTAATCTGAGCATTTGTAAATTTTAAGCAACACTAAATAATGCAAAAAAAAAACTTTAAATTCGCTGACTATAAGTGATATTTTCACGGCTTAGCGACGATATTGGTAAATCACTTATCTTACAACTGTGTATTTTTTTTAAATTATAAAATAATAATTATTTTTTACAAAACGCAACTTTAACAGCGGAAATTTAGAAATATTCTCTAGCGGGTCCATGCGACGACTGTATGGGATGGACTACTTTGACAATAGTAGGTACCTACTTACTTTAACAATGACAAACAACGCAGTGAAGGTACGAAAATTGAAAATAATATTTTTGTTGCCGAGATGTGACTAAGCTGCGAATATGCATTCATTTTCCGGGTTTTCTTTAGATTATTCAGAATATACACAATAAATTCAATAATTGTCCGGTTAAAGTTTAAAAAAAAATGCTAATTCTATTAAATTCTAAAACAACAATGTCGTCATCGCTGAAAAAACGTTTTTTACAAAAAAATACAACCGACTTCCAAAAACAACACTACAAAGTGAAAAATAACTTTAATATCGGAAGTCGGTGTCTAGTTAAATGTATTTTCATTTTTTGCCACCGACTTCCGAAATTAAAGTAATTTTTCACTTTGTAGTGTTGTTTTTGGAAGTCGGTTGTATTTTTTTGTAAAAAAGTTTTTATTTTTCACTTTTTAGTTGTGTACCTACCCCACACAAATTCAAATACCACTACCTGCAAAACAAACTAGAACATCATCCATAAAAAAAGTGGAGAAAAAATACGTATTATTGAAGCTAACTCAAAAACTACCGAAGCAAAGTTAATCAATTTTATATGGGACCAACCACTCTCGAACAAAACAAAAAAAATCCAAATCGGTTCAGCCATCTTCGAGTAATCGGGGAACATACATAAAAAAAAAAAAAAAAAAAAAAAAAAAGGTTCCGACGAATTGAGAACCTCCTCCTTTTTGAAGTCGGTTAAAAATACAGAGATGTTCGACACCAAAGTTTATTTTTGTGGAGCAACTTCCAAATTTTTTATTGGGAATGTCCAACTATATTTTTACTACTCTATTCGGTTAAAATATTTCTTTAAACCCTTCTCTGTCCACTGTATTTTTTGCGTCGGATAGTTTCATTGCGTTATGTCATACTCGACAATCCAAGAAACCAAATTTTGTGAATATTGAGCTAATACCGCGCCTTAAAACGATTAATTAATTATTGCCCGGTTTCTGATATCCTCATTATATAAACTCTCAATAGCTAATGATTCGTCAAAATGCGAATTCCTTCCATATGTTGGGTTTTAAGGTGCTCAGGTAAACCCACAATAGTGGCGGTAAGGCCGGTTATGGAGGAATGGCTGGAGAGGCAGCATGGCGCCCTCAGTTTTCGGCTGACGCAGGTGCTTACTGGACACGGATGTTTCGGGAAGTACCTGCGTCGCATAGGTCGGGAGCGGACGCCCGCTTGTCATCACTGTGTGGACTGCCTCGAGGACACGGCGCAACATACGCTGGAGGAGTGCTCAGCTTGGGCCCAACAGCGATGTGCCCTCGTCGCGACACTTGGTGCGGGTGATCTCACACTTCCAGCCGTGGTTCAATCCATGGTTGGAAGCGAAAACGCGTGGGATGCAGTCGCCTCTTTTTGCGAGGAGGTGATGCATGCAAAGGAGACGGTGGAGAGGGAGAGAGAGCATACCTCTCATTCCACCCGCGTCAGAAGAGCAGCGGGGCGTCGAAGGGCGCTTAACGATCTCCAGCCACCATAAGGAGGGGACTGCGGGCGGCGAAACTGGGCCGGTGTCGCCACTCGAGCAGACAGGCTCAAAGAGGTGGCACGCATAACATGCGCGCCTTTATGGGAAGACGTGCGGTCGTGTGATCGGCCGCACTTGGTGATGGGGCCCGCTAGGCAGGGCGGGCTGATACCAGTCGGGGGTGCGGTGAATGTACAAGTATCTCCCGGGCCCCCGACTCATGGTGCTAGAAGGAACAGTGGGGTTTTAGTCGGTAAAAGTCCGACATAACCCTCCGTTGTTCCCAGACGGAGGGTATCCATGAGGATTTCCCCACGAAAAAAAAAAAAAAAAAGGTAAACCCTCTATAGTAATTTACCCGACTTTTAAGCTGAATTATTCTTCCATAATGAAGTGTTCGAGAGCAGTTGGCTCAGTGGTAACGGCCGCGACTTAAGAGTTGTAGGTTGTAGGTTCGAACCCTGACAGGCGCTTTACTTTGTGTAATTTATTTCATCACCACTGCTCTCAAAAACGGTGAAGGAAAACATCGTGAGGAACCCGGCATGACCTAGAACCAAAAATTCGAAGATATGTGACATCTACCAACCCGCACTGGGCCCACTTGGACCCACAGACAGGAGGCCTGTGTCTCAGCAGTGGGAACATGATAGGTGGGAACGTGCTGTGGTAGGGGTTGCGCAATGGAGGGATTGTGGAGCAGTGCGCTGCACGCAGTCTGGTCCGAGCGGTCGTTGTGGCAGCACGCCTAACGCAGTGATATTGCAAACAGTGTTTTATTGTGCATACCTAAATCTAACCTAAACCAAGACACCACAGGTTGATTATTCAACCTGTGGTGTCTTTATTCATTAATCATTAAATATTTTGTAGCGCAAACAGGCGTTCTCTAAAGAAAGATAGAACTAAAAAAAATACCCACCTCTCTTGCTTCAGAAGCACATCATTCCCCATAGAAGTCGCACACAGCAGTGGATAGCCGGGTCGTTCGCACCAGCCGTCCCACGCCGCGCCGCCAACTCCGTCGTCTGTGCCGTCTCGTTCTAACGCACGCCAGAGGTCCCTGGGGAGAGGGAGATAGCGTTAGTGTCGCCCCCTAATAAAACGTTACTGGCGAAATGTAGGTGTACGCTTTTTCCCTTCTGGCACGTATCTAGGTTTTCGCTGAATGGGGGACAAATGTTTCTTTGTGGAGGACGGGGGGAAGAGTAGATTTCCCAACCCATGAAAGCCCTTTTTAAACGACTTCAAAAAAAGGGGAGGTTATAAAAAAATCCTTTGGCACCTATTTTCCGTAAACACAACAATGCATCCCCTTGTCGAGGATGACTACGATTTATCTACAAATGTCTTAGTAATATACAATCGGCGAGCTGCATGCGACGTTCGGCGAACTTCGTATGCAGCTCGGACATCGTCGGACGACTGTACGAATATGCTAATATGCTGTGTACAAAGTAAAAATACTGGTAATAAAACTTATGTTTATGAAGCCCGGAGGGGGGGGGGGGGGGGGGCAATGCACACGTTGCCACCCCCCCCCCCCCCCCCGTATCCCCTGCTCCCCTTTGAGGAACACCAAGCGTGAGATGATAGGATTAGTATCAGATATTTGACTTTTCATGACCTGCATCGCATGAACACAGAACCCCCTTTATAACTGTTTTTAAATATACCTTTTTGACTGGCTTTATTCCCCCTAGATTAACAATTTAACAACGAAGAAATATCGGAAACAAAACTATAATTGTAATACAAATTACAATATTAAATTTGTTTTTGGGATAAATTATTTTCAAGTACGGAACCCTACATTGTGCGTGGTCCGACACACACTTGGCACAGATAAATACAGATGGGACATTCCGCAGTTTAGGTATGAAGCTACAAGCCCGCGGCGGGCTCATCTCACTGTTCAATTCAGTGTGGGCTGCCGCGCACCGGCCGGCTCGCACGTTAGTTCGATACTCACTCACGCGCCGCGTCGTAAAAGAAGGCAACCCTAACGAGTCAGAAGGTATAAGAGTTACGCGATAGAAAGAGAGGCAACTTATAGGTGAATATAACTATAGGTAATGAAGCGTTGTGCGACCTGAATTGCACTTTATAATGTCGTAGCAAGAGTCGCTTTTTATTTAAATGATTTTGCGGAGTGTCCCATCTGTATTAATCTGTGCACTTGGCCGGTTTTTTTTAATTGTGAGGTTATAATCATGAAACACAACAACGGTATTGTAGAGTATAAATTGTGAAATAATTTTCATAACGAGTCGTATTGAAATAGCCTTTACCTTGCATCCGCACTAGCAAAGCGGTGGTCACGTAGCAATCGCGCGAGTGCAGCGCGCCCGGCCGCTTCCCCCGCCGCTTCTATAGCCATGCTTACTATTGCTGCACCCTAAGAGAAACGATAACATTATTACCAAGTCACATTTTAAAGAACAAAATATTTACATTACATAGCTATACAAGGTTGATATGAGCGAGATGCATTAAATTAAACCACATATACTATATGCATAGTGTTAACTCGGAACTATTAAAAAAAAGTTTAGGAGACAAATAAGAAAAACTTTTTTTCAAACAAATAAAATAGCTTAGTAATCGAATTAAAATGTAAACATCCTTTGTAGAGATTTCCACTGACGTGCGTAACAAAACGGCAATGTCTCGTCAAAAATTCTGTCGTTTTAAGGTGTATGACCCTAGATAACTATGCGTAGGTACTTAGTCAGCTGTTAGCTCGTAGCATCGTGTTTCCACAAAGAAAAAACTAAAAAATAATCCTGTGACTAAACTATTGCTTCTATTTATCAGATTTTTAATATAGAGGCTGAAAATGATACAAAGTTTACGTGGTTTAATTTAATGCCTCTCGCTCATATCAACCTTGTATAATGAGCTACATAACCTATTTTGTCAATTATATGTGCCTGGCAACTATATAGGTCACCGCCACAGTAAGAGGCACAAATTGTTTGCTCGGCCAGCATGTCGTACGGTCGCTAGAGCAGAGTCGCCGGTGTGTCGGACTCTGGAAGCCCTCAATGCCCTCCTGGCAGTCAATCCTGATTGTGATCTGTTTGCCGATGAATGGAGAGAGATAAAGCGAGTGTGTCTAAAGTTTTGCGAGAGAAAGTATGAGAGAATTTCCACTGTTATTTATTAAGTATGTAGTAGATATTACAATATTAGTATTGTGTTTCTAGGTTAATTATTGTAATTGGTGTATAACCGTTTTAATTAACTATAAATAAATAAATAAATAAATAAATATTGTCCCATTAAAATTGATGGACAAATTTTAACACAGCGCTGAGCGTTCAGTACGTCTAACCAAACATATTCAAGAAAAAAAAACCACTGATAAAAGTGATTTTAATAAATAATAATAATATATCATTTATTTCGGGTAACAATGACCCATAACATAAATACCTTACAGACTATCATACATGTTTATTAAAACCACAAAATAAAACCACAAAATATTAAAACTATTGTATACGATGTGACGGCGCCGTATTGCGCTGCGTGGTGTCGCGTAACCTTCCGCGGAATCGCCGATACACGACACCCTTCGGCCAAAACTCGTCCTCAAGGACGGTCTCAATATATTGAGTCGGAACTCGCACCACGAACGACGTGAAATTCGTGTTGTGGCGCGACGCCAACTTCTCGGCCCTTAAGATCCAGCTGGTCTTCGCTCGAACATACTCCACAATCTCCTCAACCTTCGTGGTGTAATGTAATCGGGACACATAGAGCTGCGTCGTAGGTATAGCCGGACGCAGCATATTGGGTCCTGCCAGCGCGGTCCCGCACTGGTTCCGACTAGGAGGCTTCTTCCTATTCTTCCTCTCCACTTTCACGAAGCCAGCCTTGTCACACGTGCCCGTAGCTGGGCCTAGCTGTTTCGAACCCCTGTCTGCAGGTTCACAGCAGCTCTTCTTATCCCCCTTCTTAGTCTGCGCCACAGGTTTGTGCGTTGCGACGATAGCAGAATAGGCACGTTTAGGGGTCAACGTACCCACATGAGTCACTACCTCGACCGGCATCGAGTCAGCGACGGCGGCGGCGCATGTTGCAACGCGTGCAATATCAGCAGCAGGTGACGCAGTGGAGCTCGCCGACTCAAAACTGCCGATGCTAGCGTTTCCCGCTCCGCGACTTGTGTTCACGTTGGGGGCAACAGGTGACCTAGTTACCTTCACAGCATTGCGTAACAACTCTACTTCGGCACGTAGTTCACCAATGGTGTTACTCGACACCTCCAACTTGGACTGTACCTCGGCCAGGCTCGCCTTGAGAGTTGTAATGTCCTTCAGCAACCTGGTCACGTCGACGTGATCAAACGTGACTGGGGGCAACTTATGTAGCTCCTTCGCCACAAAAGCAGGTACGTCGTCCGGGTCGGTGCTCTTCATCAATGTGATGATGTCCTGCACACACTTCAGGCCACCATCCCTCCGGCGGAACTGCATCTGCTCGACTTTGCCGAGCGATTGGAACAGCAGCAGCTTGGCACTGCTGATTTCCACCTCCTTGAAATTGGACTTGCCTTGCCTTGCTTGGATTTTATTTTGACGTATAATAATAAAAAAAACGCGGCAGGCGCGGGCGCGGGCGGTGACGTGGCCACGTAGTATCAGAATTATGAGATAACAAAGACATGGATGTGTTTATGCATTGGGTAACCAACATTTTTATTGTACTTTCGTTATCTGATTTTTTTCTTGTAAGTATCTAATGCGTTTTTCTTATTATTTTTTTTATCATTGTCCTTATTTTGGTGGTCTGAATGATTTCTAAAACTTTGTCCATCTATTTTAATGGGACCATAATTATACAACGTTTCGTTTTGCATCCTCGTAAAATTTCAGCGTGTGATACAGAACATCAAACCGAACAACGTTCTCCATGGGGCCAACATCGTAATCGCGAAAAAATGTTCAACTGTCCCATAGAAAACTTCAATACCTACTCGACGCAAATTTATGGGACGGCTGACTATTTTTTCGTGATTACGATGTTGGTGCCATGCAAAAAGTTGTTCGGTTTGATGGTCTATACCATACCCTTAAATATGACGAGGATGCAAAACAACACGTTGTATACAGGATAAGTTTTTAAGCAGTGTGCAAATTTTCTAGGGTGTTTTACCCATATGAATAACTTTTACTATGGGACCAAACCTGAAATCGCGAAAAAAAAATCAGCTGCTCCCTACATTTTGACGACTTTGGTGGTAGATAAAATATGTATTGAACAGCAGATTTTTTTATGTGCGATTTAAGAGTTAGTGTAAGAAATGGAACGCAATATTTGTAGTCTATGTCTATCTGTAAAACGTGTGATGTGTCACTTTTATATATTCTTTTCTACGTTGTAATTCCATGATAGTAATCTTTACACAAATATAAAGAAACGAGTACTAATATCTGTCTTTATTCCGAAATCCACCTACATGGTAGCAGAGCGTGGTTGCATAAATAAAGTAATATCAGAGTTCTCGAAGTATCTCGAAAGAAATTGTGCCGGTCATTTTCAAGGTTAAGTACAGAAAACACGTGGCTGTAATGAGTTCGCACAGTATGTTCAATCTGGAAAAATTGAATGGTCGCGACAACTTCTCCACCTGGAAGTTTAGTGCGGAAACCTACCTTGAACACGAGGGTTTTGGAATTGTGTGGAACCCAAAGAAGGACAAGCAGTGGACCCAGCGAAAGACATTTTGGCTAAGTCCAAGCTGGTTTTAATGGTAAATTCTCAGAACTATGTACACATACAGGACTGTAAAACCGCAAAAGAGATGTGGACTAACCTAAACAAGGCATTTGATGATAATGGACTTACCAGAAAAGTAGGCTTGCTCAAAGAATTGATAAACACGTCACTGGAATCTAGCAGCAGCATAGAGGAATATGTGAGTAGGATTATGAATGCTGCACATAAATTGCGGAATATCAGTTTTTATGTAAACGATGAATGGCTTGGCACCTTGATGTTAGCTGGTCTGCCAGATCAGTACAAGCCCATGATTATGGGACTCGAAAACTCAGGGGTAGAAATCAGTGCAGACTTAATTAAGACCAAGCTATTGCAAGAAATAGAAGCTACCAATTTGAATAGTGCGCTTTACTCACATGCTAAGAAAGGAAAACATGGTTCACATAAGTCAAAGCCTAATAAGACAACTAAAGGGCCCCGGTGTTACAATTGCAATGGTTATGGACATATTGCAAAAAATTGTAAAGATTCAAAGAAAAAAGAACATTCCATACAAGAGAGTTCAAGCTTTGCCGCAGCTTTTTCAGTTACTATTGGTGAAAGCAATAAACAATGGTATATTGATTCCGGTGCATCCATGCACATGTGCAGTAACAGAGAATGGATGTACAATATCCGTGAACCATCAGTGAAATCCATTACAGTGGCTAACAGTGAGCCATTGTCCGTAAAGGGTGCTGGAGAAATAAGTGTAAATATATCACAAGGAGGCAAAATTCAGTTGAAAAATGTGTTATATGTGCCCGGACTCGCAGCTAATTTAATATCAGTCAGCACTATTACAAAAAATGGGTATAAAGTTGTCTTCAGTGAGAAAGGATGCAGTATCAATGATGTAAATGGAAGATTCATATGCTCAGCTACATTAAATAATAAATTGTATGCTCTGGACATGCAGTCAAAGGAAGAGACTGTTCACTTGGCTTCCAGTAATTCTAGTTTCAGTGATATAAGGTTGTGGCATCTAAGGATGGCACATTTGAATATTACAGATCTACAGAAGTTACCAAGTTGTGCTGAAGGGGTTGTGCTGAAACCAGGTGATCAAATTAAGATGAATTGCTCAAGCTGTTTTGAAGGTAAGCAGACAAGGTTACCATTCAAAAATATTGGTACAAGAGCAACAAAGCCGTTGGAATTAATTCATTCAGATCTATGTGGACCGATGGAAAGTACATCTTATGGAGGTATGCGATATTTTATTAATTTCATAGATGACTACACTAGGATGGTACATGTATATTTCACAAAAGATAAGTTATGTATTCTAGACATCTTTAAGGATTTTAAAACGAGAGTAGAGAATCAACTTGACTCAAAAATTAAAACATTAAGAACCGATAATGGAACAGAATACTGTAATAGTAATTTTGAGAAATACTTGCTTAATTGTGGAATTATACATCAGACCTCAGCTCCATACACCCCCCAGCAGAATGGATTAGCAGAGAGAATGAACAGAACACTCGTTGAAAAGGCCAGATGCATGATATCCAATGCTGATCTAGAAAAACCTGCATGGGCTGAAGCCATAGCCACAGCTGCTTATATTGTAAACAGGTCACCGACCAAAAGCCTAGAAGGGAAGACTCCATATGAAATGTGGACAGGACGCAAACCAAAACTGTCTCACATGAGAATATTTGGTTCCGAGTCAATGGTGCATATCCCTAAGGAGAGAAGACAAAAGTGGGATAAGAAATCCATAAAGATGCGCTTTGTAGGCTATTGTGAGAGCACAAAGGCATACCGTCTCATGCATCCAAAGACACATAAGATAATAAAGAGTAGAGATGTCATATTTTTTGAAAAACCTGATCTATGTGATGAATTTCTCATTTCAGTCCGACCAACTGGAGAGAAAAAGTTGGAGATATCAGAAGGGTCAAAAGACTGTAGTTCAAAGCAAGGCTCAGAGCAACAGAAGGAGGCAGATATTACTTCAAAGCCAACATGCAAGTCCAGTTTGGAAGAAGTTGACGATGCAACCAGCAGTGAGTATGAGACTGATACAGTTGATGACCTTGATGATACATACAATCCTCCCCAGCACAGTTCAATTTTGGAGACAGAAAGGCGTAACATCACACTGAGACCACGTAATAGAGCTGACTATGATAAAAAAGGTATGCTGTGTTTTTATACCTATCTATCTAATCCTCAGACAGTAGAAGAGGCAATGTCATCTTCAGAAGCTAATGAATGGAAACAAGCAATGGACAATGAGATCAATTCTTTAATGAATAACGAGACTTGGAATCTAGTGGATCTCCCCTCTGGAAAAACTGCATCACCAAGCAAATGGATTTTTAAAAGAAAAACTAATCAACAAGGAAGTGTCATACAATATAAAGCAAGACTTGTCATAAAAGGGTATGCACAAAAACGGGGTGTGGATTTCCAAGAAGTGTATTCTCCGGTTGTAAGATGGACATCTATTAGATATTTATTTGCTTTAGCTGCACAACAAGATCTTCATATTGATCAAATGGATGCAGTATCAGCTTTTCTACAAGGATCAATAGACACAGATATTTATATGATACAGCCTGAAATGTATAAAAAAGGAGATGAGGTATGTCATTTAAAAAAATCAATTTATGGACTCAAACAAGCCAGTAGATTATGGAACATTAAACTCAGCTCAGTTTTAAAGGATATAGGTATTCAGCAATCAAAAACTGACCCCTGTGTTTACTTTAACATCAACATGGGAATTTACATTGCTATCTGGGTTGATGACATTATAATATTTGCTTCTCAGAAAAGGACAAAAAACGTCATAAAAGAAAAATTACAACAGAAGTTAAGTATGAAAGACTTAGGAAAAGTAAGCCAATGTCTGGGTCTTAATATAACCAGAACAAGAAACTCAATTATGCTGGATCAAGAAAAGTATATTAAAGAGATACTATCTAGATTCGATATGTCAGAATGCAAAACTGTCAAGACACCTGTGGAAGTTGGACTGAAGTTTTGTGATAATGCAGAGCTTGAAAAATTTGATTGCCCATACCAACAAGCTATTGGAAGTCTTTTGTATGTCGCTCAAGGAACCAGACCAGATGTATCATATTATGTTGTCAATGCTCTAAGTAGATTTAACAAAGAACCGAGGTCTGAGCATTGGGCTGCAGTGAAAAGAGTAATGAGATACTTACAAGGCACGAAAAGTTACAAACTTACATACACCAAGAATGGTAATAAAGAAATAATAGGTTACTGCGATGCAGACTGGGCAAGTGATATCCGTGATCGGAAATCGTGCACCGGTTACGTTTTTATATTTCAGGGAGGTGCAATATCATGGTGTTCCCGGAAACAACAGACCATTGCCCTGTCAACTGCAGAGGCCGAGTACATGGCCATGGGGAGTGCAGCGCAGGAGGCGTTATGGTTGCGGCAGCTGCAGGCCGAAATTGGGCGTGGTTCTGGCACACTGCTCATAAACAGTGACAATCAGAGCGCTATCAAGCTATCTGCCAATGATTGTTACTTACCCAGATCGAAACACATAGATATAAGATATCATTTCCTTAAAGATCATGTTATCAGTAACGAGTTAAAGTTTTGTTTTGTTAAGGGTTGTGAGAATATTTCTGATATTTTAACTAAAGGAACAACAGTGGATAAACATATGTATTGTGTAACAAATATGGGATTGCGTTCTGGGGTGGATGTAAGAAATGGAATGCAATATTTGTAGTCTATGTCTATCTGTAAAACGTGTGATGTGTCACTTTTATATATTCTTTTCTACGTTGTAATTCCATGATAGTAATCTTTACACAAATATAAAGAAACGAGTACTAATATCTGTCTTTATTCCGAAATCCACCTACAGTTAGTCCCATAGTGAAAGTTGTTCATATGCGTGGGTAGAACACCCTGTCAAATTTATAGCTTTATTATTTATTTTTGTAGCCTACACTGCTGAGAAATCCTGTAAGAGTTCCGTTTTTTCCTTTTGAGATACGGAACCCTAAAAAGGAACAGTATTTATGACATTGTATGCCAGATAAGTTAACCAGAACTTATCAGAAGGTAGTAAAAAAGCTATTTGTTACCTACCTTGTGCAAAGACAGTTCATCAGTGGCGCCCTCTATGTCCGCCCTCTCTAATCTCGGTGAAGCCACCGCCCGAACGGAGTTACTTGAATCCAGCCTGAAATTAAAATTAACACTTTTAAGAAATTGTTGAAATGTAAAACAAGAAAACCAACTTGATAACAGATTTTCTTATAACTAAACTTAAAGATTGCGGGGTTTAATGTCAAGGATGAGCTCTATGTATTTGAAATATAGTACGTAAGGTAAGATCATTTTAGAGGAGCTCGTGACTAAGTAATAACAAGGATCGATCCATCAGGTTAAGCTACGCTTGCAGTGAATGGATGACCGTCTTTACATACCGAGACTCCTCCGTGCCTCGGAAAGCACGTTAAGCCGTTGGTCCCGGCTGTCATTTGTGGATCTTGACAGTCGTTACGGGTCGTCAGAAGCGCGAAAGTCTGAAAGTCTTACCAAGGGGTATCGTATTACCCAGTTACTGAGTTGTGGATCAGATAGGCAGTCGCTCCATATAAAATACTGGTATTCAGCTGCATCCGGTTAGACTGGAAGCCGACCCCAACATAGTTGGGAAAAGGCTAGGCAGATTTGATTTTGACATAAGATCATTTTATATGTCCCACGTTGGGCGCCATTAGGAGACTGAGCAATTGTATGTTATTACATTTCTCAACTATGTTGGGTCGGTTTCCAGTCTAACTGGAAGCAGCTGAATAGGTACTAGTATTTTCATGGAGTGACTGCCTATGTGACCTCCACAACCCAGTTGCTGGAAAACATACTACTCCTTGGTAAGTCTGGGTTTCAGACTTTCGGGCTTCCTAACCCATGTTGGGCGCCATTATCTTTTTAATGGCGCCCAACTGGGACTTTGAATACAGCCTCCACTAGTTGCAATACCAATACCTACTTATATGGTAGGCAGTGTATGATGATATCTGTTCTTACCTCAAAGCCGGTAATACATGATCTAGAAGCAGTGCATCAGCAGGCAGCTGCGCGTCGCTGTGCGGGGGTGCGGGCGCCTTCTCCGCCAGCACTGACGTCAGAGCTTCGAGGAGCCATTGAGAGGACCACCAGCGAGGGGACACAGTTCCGCCGAACCACTGGGGTATAATAAGACAAAATTAAAATTGTATCTTTAACCGATGCAAAAAAAAGGATGAGGTTCTCAAGTATGACCACGCATAACTTTTTACAGAGTAGTCCGATTTGAAAGATTCTTATTTTATTCGGGAGTGTATACCTCGAAGTTAGTCCCATGTAAAATTTATTGACTTTGCTTGGGTAGTTTTTGTGTTAGCTTCAATAATACGTATTTTGTTTTTGCAGGTAGTGGTATTCAAATTTGTGTGCAACAACTAAAAAGTGAAAACTAACTTTAATTTCGAAAGTCGGTGTCAAAAACCGAAAATACAAAACCAAAGACGCTGACATCCGAATTTAAAGTTATTTTTCACTTGGTAGCCTCTTTTTGGAAGTCAGTTGTTCGGCGTGTTTCACCACCTCTGGATGGACAAATGTCTTTCCATTTTCATGCCAATAACTTATTGCATACAAATTCTTTTCCTTTAATTAAATAAAAATCAAACCACCACCACCACCACCAAGCACCACTGACCACTGACCACCACCACCACCACTATTACCACCACCATCACCAACCACCACCACCACCACTACCACCACCACCATCACCACTACTACCACCACCAAGTACCACTGACCACCACCACCACTATTACCACCACCGTCACCAACCACCACTGACCACCACCACCATCACCACTACTACCACCACCACCACCACTACGACCACCATCACCACCACTACCACCACCATCACCAACACTACCACCACCATCACCAACCACCACTGCCACCACCACCACCACCACTGTGTCCAAATAAACGTTTTACTTTCTTTCAATAGAGTCGTGCAACGATTTTGTTAGAAACTTTCTCTCACCTGTTGAGCCAGTAACCTTGCTATCGTCTTGGTATCCGACAGAGTTGAAGGCGACAGGGTAATTAATCCCCATCCTTCGGAGTAGGGGTTTCCGCCTTCCACCACCACAATATCTAGAAAGAAAATTTTAGTTTTTTAGGGTTCCATAACTCAAAAGGAATGACCGGACACGTGCATGTCGAATCACGCACAATGAAGGGTTCCGTAGTCGAAAATAAACTTAACATTGTAACCCCAAAAAAACTCCAAAGGACCACAGACCTACGTATTTGATATTAATTTCAACATGATACCTCCACGCGTTCCTGAGGAAAAAGGGTCTTAACAGACTGACAGACGGAGAACAAAGTGATCTTATATGGGTTCCGTTTTTTCCTTTTGAGGTACGGAACCCTTATAGGATCACTTTGTTGTCGGCCTATCTGTCTGTTAGTCTGTCAAGATCCTTTTTCTAAGGAACGCGTAGAGGTATCCAGTTAAAATGAATATCAAATATGTAGGTCTACGGTATACGGCCATTTATGCGACATATTTTGATACTCGCAAATAAATCAAAACCTATACATATCGTACTTCCCGTTGATCTAAAATCATGAAATTTGGCAAGAAGCAAGGTGTCACAGCACAAGTTAAGGAAAAAGTCCGATAATTATTAATTTGTTAACAAAAAAAATCAATCTGCCTAGCCTTTTCCCAACTATGTTGGGGTCGGCTTCCAGTCTAACCGGATGCAGCTGAATACCAGTATTTTACATGGAGCGACTCCACCTGACCTCCACAACCCAGTTACTGGGTAATACGATACCCCTTGGTAAGACTGGCTGTCAGACTTTCGGGCTTCTGACGACCCGTAACGACTGTCAAAGATAAACGAATGACAGCCGGGACCAACGACTGCACGAGCTTTCCGAGGCACGGAGGGGTCTCAGTATGTTAAGATGGTCAGCTAGAGGCATGAGGAACAGGGTGTAAAGTTCACTCATCCTCCATAGAAAAGGGAGGATCCTCCGACCGTCGGGTGTCGTGTCTGGTGGGCAACTGCCCACATTATTTTCACCCAAAGATGCGTTAAAATTAGTGTTGAAATATGGAAGTTTCGTCGCTCATAACTTCCAGTCAATATTTTTTTCGCCAATTAGACTCACCGAATTTCGGAAGCGGGTATGATGTGTTCAGCTCAAAAGCGAAGTGTTGAATCGTTTTCTGTACCCATTCAAGAAGAGGTCTGTGAAAGAAATATAATAATTTTGGTTAGATATTTAGTAAAACTTCTTGCTCAAAGAAATACCGGTCAACTTATTTAGAAGAACATATCAAAAAATTTTGCTTGAATATGGGTAAGTACATGAGGTGATCAACAGTTATCTAAACCATCACAGCCTATACTAGGTACCTCAAATGGCTTAGCATGATCCTCCGTCATGTCGAAAATACTGCAGCATTAATTTTGATATAAATATATGGTAAAGTTGAGGATAATGTTATACGAAAACACGATTCCATAAAATTTTCTCGATACAAAAAAATCCAAAGTTACCTCCAAACCGAACAATAAACCGCTGGTATTCAAATAATACTTCAAATTAGATCATGAAACTTTGCATACTAACTGAACTAACTATAAAGCACTATTTTTATTTTTCTTAAATTACCATTATTTTCACCGTAAAAAGCAATTACCTAAACTATCGGCGCCCAGCACCGCATTCAGTCTCGCTCTCACTCAGTCCGCGAGCAGTATCGTGCGAGCGAGATAAAAAGCTGAGGTAGTATGGACTCTTAGGTGTGCAAATATCTATTATAATAAATTATACACAGACATAAACTCTTGGCTTCTTCCCAAGGAGTTAAGCAGAAAACTACAGAGTGCCACCCGCTACGATCCCTACTTAATAAGCTACCCGTCGCCATTTTTTTTTTTACTCTTATAATGAAGAATGCATGTTTGTTATCCACTAACGCACCCGGCTCTCCCGCGTGACGTCATTAGGATTGTCCTGAGAAATATGAGACTTTGTCGGCGCGCGACGGGGCGCCTAGCCACTTATACACGGCTTGTACACAAAACATTTGTATCAACGGACATTCAACGAATGACTGTTGTTAAGAAGCATATAGAGATATTTAAAAAGGCAGAGGATGTAATAATAGGTCATTACCTATGAAATTGCCGTTTTGTATGAAAAAATTTAAACGAATTTTTTTCATGCATTTTTTATTTGTATTAATCGAAGTAATCACCCATGCAATCAATGCATCTTTGCCAACGCAGTGGCAGTTTATTGATGCCCTTCTTAAAGAAATCAGCTGGACGGGAGGCAACAAATTCTTCAAAGGCATTTTGTACTGCCTCTCGGGTATTGAATTTTTTTCCCGCCAAGAAGTTATCCAAATTCTGGAAAAAGTAGTAGTCTGTAGGCGCAAGGTCTGGTGAGTAGGGCGGATGACGGAGAGCTTCCAACCCCAGTTCTTGCAACTTGGAGACCGTCTGCTGTGCAGTATGAGGTCGCACATTGTCGTGCAGGAGCAGCGGAGACGAGCGATTGACCAATGCTGGTTGGAGATGTGCCAGCTTCTCCATCATTGTGTTCAGTTCTTCACAGTACACATCTGAAGTAATGCTCACCCCGTTTGGTATGAAGCTGTGATGAATCACACCGGCGCTAGACCACCAAACAGTGACCATCACTTTTCTAGGGGTAAGTTTTCGTTTAGGGCATTGTTTAGGTGCTGAACCAGGATCCAACCAACTTGCTGAGCGCTTGCAGTTATCAAACAGAATCCATTTTTCATCGCAGGTAACAATGCGGTTCAAAATTCCTTCATTTGTGTGTCTGTTGAGCCGTGCAAGGCACGTCTCGACGCGTACTTCGCGCTGGCGATCATTGAGTTCGTGGGGCACTCATTTGTCAAGCTTTTTTACCTTGCCAATTTGACGCAAATGGACCAATATTGTTTTGACGCTAACGTCGAAAGCTGCTGCTAATTCAGCCGTAGATTGTGTATCATCAGCTTCCACAATCGCCTTTAGTTCGTCATTGTCGACCAAAGTCTTCGGACGACCGCGAGGTTCATTTTTCAGGTCGAAATTTCCAGAACGGAAGCGAGCAAACCAATAACAAGTGGTGCGTTGGTTTGTAGTGTTAGCTCCGTAAACGTCGTTGATGTTGCGTGCCGCTTGTGCCGCGTTGCTGCCACGACGGTACTCATATTCCATAATTACTCGAATTTTTAACGTATCCATGATGACGAAAAATATTGAAATACAATGAAAATGTAACACTAATCAATAAACAAATGACTACTTTTGGAAAAAAAAATCCATGTTTTTAAAATAAAATTAATTTGAAATTAGAATTCATAACCAAACAAAAATTATTTTGATTTGAAATGGCCAGTACTGCAGAACGGCAATTTCATAGGTAAAGACCTAATATATCCTCGAAACCGGCGAGATCCTCACGGGCTTAAGATCCTCAGGACTTACCAAGGCTGGCTAAATGTAGTAAAAGCTGTTTAGCAATTTGTGTTCGTATATAGGTATAATAAAATTCCAAGTGATTTAAAAACTTTAGATATTAGATTATTAAAAAAAAAACTACATCTAAGGTAAAACACTAATAATTTTTATAACATAAAAGAATTGATTGTCGGGAAACATTTTTTATCGTATGCTGATATATTTGCACCTACTTTGATGAAAAATTAAAATGGCGACAATTCATTAGTTTTTGAGAAAATCGCGGACATACAAACAAACATATCTACATACATACATAACATACATACATATGGGTCGAAAACAGAAGCTCCTAAAAAATGATTCTATATTTTTATTGGCTGCAATGGAATTTGAACTCTGTCGTGTATGAAATAGAGTTTGTTGTTCCAAAAATCAATTAATAATTAATTGATAATTATCTGAAATTCTGAATCGTAGTTTAAAGAATGTCAATACTAACCCAGATTCATCCAAAATAACTTGTTGATCACTATACAAGCTAATCTCAGGAGGTAGTTGCTCTTCTTCCGGAGGCTCCGAAGTGCCTTCGGGTATGATCGTGGAAACTTCGGTAATGTTCGGCGTCGCTTCGGTAGGCAGCTCGGGCGCCGCTCGGCGTTGCAGGCGGCAGACGGCTAGTGATATCATGTGGGGTGGCATTGGTGGGGTTACTGCGAATTCGTCTTGTAGCTGTAATATAAAAAGATTTTATATTACATTTCGTCGAGCTCTTGTCACCGCGTACCAGCGGTATTAGAACCAAACGGCGTGGTACGTGACGATGGGAAGAGACCAGATGGCATGACGCTGTTGCCTTGGAAGATGGGTAGGCCTCTGGTGTCGGACGCAACCTGTGTCGACACCCTTGCGCCATCTCATGTGCCAAGCACGACGTGCTGTGCTGGCGCCGCTGCTGCGGCTGCTGAGACCCTCAAGCGGCGCAAATATTGTAACCTTATAGGTAACTAAATAAATAAATAAATATGTTTGGACATATCACACAACGCCATCTAGCCCCAAGCTAAGCAACCTAATGCTTGTGTTATGGTAACGAGATGGCTGATAAACTACTTATATACATTTTTTTTTTTGTAAATACATACATATTATAGATAGAAAAACACCCAGACTCGGAACAAATACTTGTAGGTCGTACAAATATTTGTTCCGTGCGGGAATCGAACCCGCGACATGCTGCGCAGCAGTCAATCGCTCAACCACTGCGCCAACCGTGTCGCCAACTACAGTTTTGAGCCATTTGGGGTCGAAACGCTCGGATCATGGGGTCTACATTTTAAGGAAATTTCTCGCCGACTGGTCGAGACTTCACGTGACCAGAGGGCTGGTTCGTTCTTTGACCAAAGAATTAGCATTGCCATTCAACGTGGCAATGCTGCCAGTCTTCTTGGCACGTTTCCGGATGACATCGATGCGGTCGAGTACTTCGACGCCTAAGTGTCCTTTTGTTTTTGTATTTATTTTTATAGTTAGTTAGATAATCATTTACTTTAGTGCCTAGTGTAATGTTTTTAAACCACAAAAAAAATACAACCGACTTCCAAAAACAACACTACAAAGTGAAAAATAACTTTAATTTCGGAAGTCGGTGTCTAGTTAAATGTATTTTCGTTTTTTGCCACCGACTTCCGAAATTAAAGTTATTTTTCACTTTGTAGTGTTGTTTTTGGAAGTCGGTTGTATTTTTTTGTAAAAAAGTTTTTATTTTTCACTTTTTAGTTGTGTACCTACCCCACACAAATTTTAATACCACTATCTGCAAAACAAACTAGAACATCATCCATATAAAACTACCCAAGCAAAGTTAATCAATTTTATATGGGACCAACTGTGATGTATACCCTCTTGAATAAAACAAAAAAAAACCAAATCGGTTCAGCCATCTTCGAGTAATCGGGGAACATACATAAAAAAAAAAATAAAAAAAAAAAGGTTCCGACGAATTGAGAACCTCCTCCTTTTTGAAGTCGGTTAAAAATGAATGACCGTTCGGTCAACTTTTGTATATAAAAAGTCGAAATTTCTTTTTATGAATTTCCCAAAAACCTCAACTCAAACATCCGCGAGGATTTTTCAGTTTGGTGGAAACTGACTCTTAAAGAACTTCGTTCCAAATAATGATAAGGGAGAACTTACCAATCTGTGTCCCAGATAAAAGCCAGCTTCTTCTGTTGCCACTATCGGCATATTTGTCAAAGATACATGAAATCTGTGGAAAAAAAAATTGTATATCAAGCTTTAGTCAATTGCTTGCTTGAGTTTGCACCATTGGTGCCGATTCTCTTGTGAACGTACTAAACTAAAATTAGAGAATCGCTATCTTTTACTAACAGGCAGCGCGAGAATAGGACGGCTATAGCTATGAACTAAGTTGGAGATGTCAAACTAGTTCACGCCTTGCGCTTCACCATGTTTTTAGTCGACATGTTTTTACGTGTCGTCTAATGTCTATGGAAAAATTAGTTCTAACTAATTTGACAGCTCTAATTTACTTCCGTCCCTTTCTTGTCATAATAGAGAGAAAAAGTTAGCAATAGCCTAAATTAAGTTTAGTTTGTGCACAACAGAATCGGCACAGCTATTGATTCGACAAAATTAAATTACTTAAGGCGAAACCGCCAGGGTAGCCCGCGAAATTCAAAATTTCTTATGTTTTTTTGCAATTTGCAGGTTAGTAGGTATTAATTAGGATATACGTTGATCTAAATCTGATTCGTGACCGTGTCAAATATTTATTTAGATATAGAATTATAATAATAAAAATAATCAACACAACTCTCTATGTTTATAATACCCTATTGAATGACTATTTCCTGAAATCATGAGATTTGAGGCCAATTCTAACTTATGGGGTTGTATTGCTGATTCTAATGATTATAATTCTGTAAAGCCATATTAGTTACGGCCGTGAATCATATTTCAATCAACATACAACTTGACAATGACCCATAACCCCCCCCCCCCCCCCCCCTGAATCATATGCAAGTTGCATATGTTTTGATATTCGATATTTTTGAACTATTTATTATGTTTTTTCAAAATTTCTGTATTTATTGTTCTAAAATGAAAAGTTCACAACGAATTTGTAGTATTTATTGATACTTAGATATTTTTTTCTGACTAAGCTGTATAAAAAAAAACTAGGTACCTGTGCCATAGGCTTCTACGAGTATTCCGATCACCTATTCCGATATCCTATTTTTTTCAAGACGGTAAAAAAAGTCATCCGGTATAGGTATTTTAAAAACACAAAATTATTGATGTATCCCCTTAACATAACTAGGGAAGGCTGATGCTTACCTGTCTCTGACGATAGTTATCTTGAAGGTAGCTCTAAAATGTGGCTCGTCCAAGCATGGGAACGCTGAGCGAGCGTGCGTTAGCCAGAAACGAGATACGGCACAGCGACTGTGAAATAAATATAATAAAATTATACTTACATTATTGTAGCAAAATTATAACAAAAAAAAAACCGGCCAAGTGCATGTCAGACCACGCAGAATAAAGGGTTCCGTAGTTGGGATGAATTTATCTCAAGAACTTAACATTGTAGTTGAAAAACATGTTCACCCATACATTCCAACTGTAATATAAGTTTGTACTCTCAATATTGAGATATTTACCACATTATTTTAAGACCACAGACTTCTTATTAATAATTTTACGCTCAGTAATTTCCGAGTTAAGGGGGGGGGGGGGGATGGTAAAAAAATAACATTTTAAAATTATAAAAAAGAAATATACTTAAGATTTTCATAATAACCCCTTTTATTTGATATGTCACACGGTACAGTTTGCAAAACTTTTTTTTATTATTTTCTTATTTGCCCCCCAAAAGTGACCACCATATTCAAAATTCATTTATTTACTTTACCCATCCGTGTTTGGGTTACAGAAATTCATATGTGTACCAAATTTCAACTTAATCGGTCTATTAGATTCGGAGCAAATTGGCTGTGACAGACGGACAGACAGACAGACACACGAGTGATCCTATAAGGGTTCCTTTTTATCCTTTTGAAGTACCTACGGAACCCTAAAAAAATGGTTATACAGGGTATAAGGGACAGCCGCTCCGCAGACTTTGGGGTGAATTCAGTATATATCATACTAAGATAATAATAATAATAATAATAATAATAAAGTTTATTTAACCAAAAATAGTTACAGAAATGTACACAAGTAGATATAACTAGTGGGTAGACGTATGCTAGGCATTACAGTGTGTTGCAAAAATTTCTGAACATAATTATAGTAACCCTGCCTCTTAAACTAGGCTAACCTGTATTTTAAGAGACAGTGACTGGCTTATAAATTCACCATTTTTAAACAACAAGATGACCGGTAAATGAAAATATTTCAGGAACGTTACCTAATCTAATAAACCTGATTCGTTTTATTACCTCACACGCAATGTATTGTTACCGTGACAAAACGCACGGAGCGAACGGCAGCGCAGCGCATCGTTCGTTAGAGTACATCCATTGCTGATTTTAGCAGTTTTATTTACATAAATGGAGTGCTGCGTACAGAGAATTAATTTTACATTGAACTAAAGGAATAGTAACTGAAAAAAACCGGCCAAGTGCGTGTCGGACCACGCACAATGAAGGGTTACGTAGTTGAAAAGAATTTATCCCAAAAACTACCTTAACATTGTAATTTTTTATCCTGCGAGAGGGACCACGAAGGTCCGATGTCAATCACACAAAAAGCCCACAAAAAACAAAATGGCCGTCACATAGGTTTTGTGATAAAATTACAAATGAACAATTTTCGGACTTTTTCCTTTACTTGATCTGTGAGACCTTCTTGCTAAATTTCATGATTCTAGGACAACGGGAAGTACCATATATAATAGGTTTTGATTTGCTTGCGAGTATCAAAACATGTTGCATAAATGGCCTTATTTTTTTATTGATTGCGTTTACATAGTTAGAAGCTCGACTTTTTTAGAACTCCAAGGAACCATAAACCTACGTATTTGATATTAATTTCAACTTGATGCCTCCACGCCTTCCTGAGAAAAAGTGTCTTGACAGACAGACAGACGGACAACGAAGTGATCCTATAAGAGTTCCGTTTTTTCCTTTTGAGATACGGAACCCTAAAAATAATTTTAATAAATCTTACTGCCTCTGTGTTCCAGTCAAGAAGAATCCTCGTTGCTTGTCACTCCTCTCCAATTTTGTTATAAAACGAAGACTCAGGGTGTAGTTGTATTTGCGACGAAGTTTCTCCTAAAACAATTAAAAGATTACTTGTATCGAGAAAAAGAGGAGCTCGTGGCTAAGTAATAATAGCCGCACGGGTCGATCCATCAGGTTAAGCTACGCTTGCCGAGGTTGTATCTTTACATACCGAGACTCCTCCGTGCCTCGGATAGCACGTTAAGCCGTTGGTCCCGGCTGTCATTCGTGGATCTTTGACAGTCGTTACGGGTCGTCAGAAGCCCCAAAGTCTGACAATCAGTCTTACCAAGGGGTATCGTATTACCCAGTTAATGGGTTGTGGAGGTCAGTTAGGCAGTCGCTCCATGTAAAATAATGGTATTCAGCTGCATCCGGTTAGACTGGAAGCCGACCCCAACATAGTTGGGAAAAGGCTAGGCAGATTGACTTGTATCGAGTAATGCTGAAGGCAGTTTGTAATTCAAATCTATTTGGTTATATGATCAGAACAAAGAAATATGTTATCTGCCAAGTTTCTGAGATCCAATCTTGCATTATTTGAACGAAGGGATAATACAAATAAGAGGAAAGCTGCACATTTAGATTTCGAGATACCTGTTCCTAAGATGCAACTCTTCCGAAAGAGTTGTATCTACATGGCTCCCCTAATTTACCGAAGCCAATTACCCAACTACCCTTCAAAAAATTTTGTTCGGCACTACGGAAGTGGTTGTTGCAGGAATCTTTTTACTCTATTCACGATTTTTTTGTAAAATGTCCCTGTAAATTTTATTCACTTGATCTGGCATTAAAATACAGGCATAAATAATAATTTAAGTGATAATATGTTAATGTTTTTGTTTTATTTAATAAAATTGTAAAAATGGAAATGATGGTATATTAAAATAATTGAAGTAACATTATTTTTTTTTAAATTAATGTATATAATGTAAATTGAAAATTAATGTAATGGGCTATGGAGGTCAGATAGGCAGTTGTTCCATGTAAAATACTGGCATTCAGGTGCTTCCAGTTAAACTGGAAGCCAACCCCAACATAGTTAGGACATTAATCAACTCAGTCTATCGCAGTCCACTGCTGGACATACGCCTCTCCCAGGCTGCGCCACAACACTCTGTCCTACGCCTTCCGCGTCCAGTCTGTCCCAGCCACTTTCTTCAGGTCGTCGGTCCATGGGGTGCGGTGCCAGAAGACCTCCACGTGGTGCATCCTGGGTACAGGCGGTGGTCTCTTCTTGAAGTTGGAGATGAGGGATTACTGTCTGTAGCGAACTTCTGGACGGGGGAGGGGGGACCATTTGTGGTCAAGAGGGTGGTCATCCAAGTGTCCTCTAACTTTTGGTGGGCACAGCGATAGAGTTGGGGAAGAGTTGTAGTTGCGGAATCTTTTACTCCCCGCAGGACGGGCTTTCGGGGTCATTGTACAACCCCGCAGGCGAAGGTACCAACTGTGGTCAAGGCGGTGATCATACACCTGGTGTCATTTGACTTATTAGTAGGTACAGTGGAGTAGCATGGCAGAACCGTCGATGCGGGATCTTTTACTCCCCGCTGGACGGGCTTTCGGGGTCATTATACCACCCTGCAGACTAAAAAGAAGAATTTTGCGCGAAGGAGAAGTTCAAGGTGAACTCGCGCGCAGAATGGGTCACTTAGGCCGAGTAGAGACAAAAGTGAAGCCGTTTTTTCATCTGTCCCTCTGGCAGAAGATATGTTGGAGAAGCAAGGACGGCGTTCGTTGTGCACTTATACAGCCAATGGGCAAGCAGTGGTTTTATTGACTGCACCCGTCAAACTCGTAAACCGGAAAGAGAATCATGGTCATGTTTCGTGACTTGGAACGGAACGAGGGTCTTGGCTTTACCGCCTGGACCACGAGGAAGATAGCCTCTTCAAAAATTACCTCTAATACCAAGTTTGGTGCGCGGCGAGGGTATGAATGGCTGAGGAGTAGTGTCATCTGCAATTGATATTTTCAGTTGTAGATGGTGCATCAGTTACTAGCGCACCCCCAGCCAGGGTACGAGTGGCCCCCCTGGTTGGGTTATAAATGTACACTTACCTAGGAACAGGGGGTGCCCCTAGGTGTACTTTTTAGATCCCCCACACTCGTGGGAATTAATAAGGAAAATTTAAAAAATAAAACTAAATTAGATGATGAGGTAGGAGTTGCGTCAGAGTCTGACGCCACATCGGTGATGAGCTTTGAAAGCGCGGAAAGTGTAGGAAGTAGTGTGCAGTGCAAGGGCAAGCTCTGGCATAAGCGCACACATGGAGAGGCGAAATGCTTGGGGTCGGATTCGAGCTCGGGCGAAGAGGCGGCACCAGTTCCTGAGGTTGGTACTGCACAAAGAGGGAGAGAACGGCCAGTGTCAACGGGCAAGTACCTAAAGAAAGCAGCAGAGGAGGAACGGGGCGGAATTCCCGAAATATTGGCAAAAGACTTGAACATCAAGGTTCAGGATGCCGTGGCGACGATGCAGAGGGTGCGCAAGGTATCAAAGGGCTTAAGTGGGCCCGACCACCGTGCTCTCAAAATGGCGTTAGCCGCAATAGCAGAGGCCGCAGAAGCACTCACAAAGCAGACATCTTCCACAGAGACAACCCGTCTTCAGGCGGAGAATGACCGCCTTGCTTCGCAGGTGGCACAACAACAGAAGGAACTTGAGGACATTCGAGCCCATCTCGCAAAATTGGACCAGGAGCGGCAGAAAGAGACGCGGGGGGAAGAGAGTCAGGTTACGCCGACAGTGGACAAGATTGCCCGCCTGGAAGAAGCCATTGTGGGCATGAATGCTAAATTCTCCACCTTGGAGGACAAGCTTTTGCGGCCACCCTTGGCAGCAGATCGTAGAACTCAGCAAGCGCAGGCGCCAAGTTACGCAACGAAAACTGCTGTGACACCCCAGGGTGCGTCAGCCACTCCGGGTCCGTTGGTGTCGCTGACCTTGATGGCAAAACCAATGAAGGGAAGGAGGGCAGGTTCTGCCAGTCAGGCTGCACCAATTACATCTGCTCCACTGTCTCCTGAACAGCAGCATTCTGAATGGCAGACTGCAGGGGCGAAAAATGCGAAGAAAAAGGCTCGCAAGAAAGCCAAAAAGGAGGAGGCCAAAAAGCTAAAAGAGGCGAAAAAACAGGCGGTCAGACTTAGAGCCCCCCGATATACGGCCGTAGTGCTCACACTAAAGCCTGAGGCGGTAGCGAGAAAGGTGACCTACGCAGATGTGATAGGCAGAGCCAAGGATGCCATTAGGCTCGAGGACCTTGGCATCACGAGCATACGCACTAAGAATGCAGTGACCGGTGCCCGCATGCTGTTGGTTCCTGGTGCCACAAGTGGCCCACTGGCGGATACGCTGGCTGGTAAACTTAGAGAATCTTTTGGTGAGGAAATTCAAGTGACCAGGCCAATTAAATCTGTCGATCTGCGGATATCAGGCCTGGATGACTCCGTCACGGCCGATGCAGTTGTGACTGCAGTGGTCAGAGATGGAGGGTGTGCCCCAGAGCATGTTATGACTTCGGAGATCTACAGCGTGGCCGGCTTGAGGTCGACAGTGATCAGTTGTCCGGTATCAGCGGCCAATAAAATCATTAAAAGCCGCAGAATGGTTGTGGGTTGGGCGTCAGTGCAGGTGAAATTGCTTGCCGCCAGACCATTGAGGTGCTATCGGTGTCTTGAAGATGGACACGTTGCAGCACAATGCACTTCGGCGGTTGATCGCAGCAAGTTATGCTACCGCTGCGGTCAGTCCGGACACATAGCCAAGAGTTGCGAGGCCACGCCACACTGCTTTATTTGTGCGGCATCAGGAAATCCATCCGAACACCGGGCAGGCAGTAAGACCTGTGCTGCACCCAAGGGCAACGCCATGGGTCGACCCAGAGCCAAGGCGGCAGTTTCAGCTTCACAGTCGTCGTCGCAGCAGGTAGCTGCAACAGAGGCCACGCAAATGGCCATCGGGGTGGAGAATAAAGATATTGACTGTGTATAATGGCTCAATATCTTAGTGTCCTCCAGAGTAATATCAACCACTGTGCTAGGGCTCAGGACTTACTTCTTCAGAGTATGGCACAGTGGTCGATCCATGTTGCTGTAGTTGCAGAGCCGTACTTTGTCCTACCCAGGGATGACTGGGTGAGTGACTCCAGCGGCTTGGTAGCCCTCATATTACGGGCTTCCATTGGATTTCCGTCCTTTGTAAACATTACCCGGGGGCGGGGATTTGTGGCAGCATACCTTGGGGATTTGGTAGTGGTCGGGGTGTACCACTCCCCAAACAGGTCTCTCGCCGACTTTCGTAGTCTTATAGCGGAGTTGGGCACTGTCGTCAGTCGTAGCCATCCTGTTCCCGTTTTGGTCCTTGGGGACTTTAATGCAAAATCCACGGCCTGGGGTTCCCTTAGAACAGATGCACGGGGTCAGGTCTTAGAGCAGTGGGCCGTAGAGGCCGGCTTGCTCATCCTCAATCGAGGGTCGGTGCTCACGTGCGTGCGTCAGCGAGGCGGGTCAGTAGTGGATATTTCATTTGCTAGCCCCGCTATAGCGCGCCGTGTCCAGGGCTGGCGTGTGATGGAAGAGGTGGAGACATTGTCGGATCACCGATATATCCGCTTTAACGTCTCCGCCCAAGCTGCCAGTAGTCCGGCCCGGCTGGCTTCTGAAGGGGAGGGTCCGCGTTGGGCACTAAAAAAGCTGGATCGGGAGGCGCTACTGGAAGCCTCAATCGTCCAGGCCTGGGTATCTGCACCGGATAGGCCTGCCAATATTAACGAGGAGGTGGAATGGTTCCAGGAAGCGCTGACCATTATTTGCGATGCGGCGATGCCACGGTCGCAGCGCGGACCTGCCAAACGCCAGGTGTACTGGTGGTCGCTTGAAATTGCGCACTTACGCGAAGCGTGCGTAGCAGCACGGCGCCGGTATGCCAGGCACCGCAGGAGGCGTATTCGCATACCAAATGCAGAAGCCATAGAGGCAGAGCTGTATGAGGGGTACAGAGCTACGAAGGAAGCCATGAAGACGGCGATTCGAAGGGCTAAAACTCAGGCCCGCGAGGAGTTGCTGGCGACTCTGGACCAAGATCCGTGGGGGCGACCTTACCTTATGGTCAGGAATAAGCTTCGCCCATGGGCTCCACCTCTTACCCAGAGTCTCCAACCACAAGTCCTCGATCAGGTGGTCAGCGCTCTTTTCCCTTCAAGGGCAGAGCACATTCCTCCACCGCTCGTACCCCCTGTAGAGCTCGGTGAGGATGCCATCGAAGTTGATGCAGATGACGGTGACGACGTACCTGAAGTGACCCAGATAGAAGTGAGAGCCGGGGTGTTGCGGTTACAAGCCAAAAACACCGCCCCAGGGCCGGACGGCGTACCAGGCCGTGCACTAGCATTGTCTATGCGGGCTCTCTGGCCCCGATTTGCAGCCCTTTTCAGCGCATGCTTTGAGCGGGGTCAGTTTCCACGACAGTGGAAAGCTGGCAAGCTGGTCCTGCTGAGGAAGGAGGGGCGCCCTGCTGACTCTACGTCAGCATACAGGCCCATTGTGCTCTTGGACGAGACGAGCAAGCTTTTAGAGAGAATCATCGCTGACCGCCTCGTCCAGCACTTGACTGACGTGGGGCCAGATTTGGCGGATAACCAGTTCGGTTTTCGCCGGGGGCGCTCCACTGTGGATGCCATCATGCGTGTAAGGGCTCTAGCGGAGGAAGCAGTTGCCCAGGGTGAGGTCGTTTTGGCGGTGTCTCTGGATATCGCCAACGCCTTTAACACCTTGCCCTGGAGTTGCATAAGGGAGGCACTCGTATATCATCGTGTGCCTGCCTACCTCCGTCGCATTATCGGGGACTATCTAGCGGAGAGAGCCGTAATCTACCCGGGTCGGGAAGGATGGAGCCGGCGAGAAACGTCGTGCGGTGTTCCACAGGGTTCGGTGTTAGGGCCACTGCTGTGGAACATTGGTTACGACTGGGTGCTGCGCGTTGCACTTTTCCACGGTGTCAACGTAATCTGTTACGCTGATGACACACTGGTGACGGCCCGGGGGCAAACGCACCGGCAATCGGCCATGCTGGCCACGGCAGGGGTTGCGCAGGTCATTGGAAGGATCCAGCGTTTGGGTCTTGAGGTAGCTTTGCACAAGTCTGAGGCTCTCTGTTTCCATGGGCCTCGGAACAAACCACCTCGGGATTTACACATAGTGATAGGAGGCGTCCGCATCGCTGTCGAGTCGACGATGAAATACCTGGGGCTCGTCCTCGACAGTCGGTGGGACTTTGGGCCACACATTCAGCGGATGGTCCCCAGATTGATGAACGTTGCAGCTGCTCTTGCGCGACTGCTACCCAATTTGGGAGGGCCCAACGCCTCCTGCCGGAGGCTGTACGTGGGGATCGTACGGTCCATGGCTCTGTATGGAGCACCCGTGTGGGCGGACACCCTGACAGCCCGCAACGTCGCAATATTACGACGGCCGCAGAGAGCGATGGCTGTTAGGGTGATAAGGGGATACCGTACGATCTCCTACGAGGCAGCAACTCTCCTGGCCGGATCAGTGCCTTGGGATCTGGACGCAAAAATCCTTGCGTCCCTTTATCGCTGGCGGAAGATGGAGCAAGCGCGTGGTCAGTGTCCAGGTCCCCGGGAATTCGAGGCACGAAGGACCGAGCTCCGTCGGATCCTTGTGGCTGAATGGAGGGAGCGACTTGTACAACCCAGGTGGGGGCTCGCCACAATAGTGGCGGTAAGGCCGGTTATGGAGGAATGGCTGGAGAGGCAGCATGGCGCCCTCAGTTTTCGGCTGACGCAGGTGCTTACTGGACATGGATGTTTCGGGAAGTACCTGCGTCGCATAGGTCGGGAGCGGACGCCCGCTTGTCATCACTGTGTGGACTGCCTCGAGGACACGGCGCAACATACGCTGGAGGAGTGCTCAGCTTGGGCCCAACAGCGATGTGCCCTCGTCGCGACACTTGGTGCGGGTGATCTCACACTTCCAGCCGTGGTTCAATCCATGGTTGGAAGCGAAACCGCGTGGGATGCTGTCGCCTCTTTTTGCGAGGAGGTGATGCATGCAAAGGAGACGGCGGAGAGGGAGAGAGAGCATACCTCTCATTCCACCCGCATCAGAAGAGCAGCGGGGCGTCGAAGGGCGCTTAACGATCTCCAGCCACCATAAGGAGGGGTTCGGGCGGCGAAATTGGGCCGGTGTCGCCACTCGAGCAGACAGGCTCAAGAGGTGGCACGCATAACATGCGCGCCTTAATGGGAAGACGTGCGGTCGTGTGATCGGCCGCACTTGGTGATGGGGCCCGCTAGGCAGGGCGGGCTGATACCAGTCGGGGGTGCGGTGAATGTACAAGTATCTCCCGGGCCCCCGACTCATGGTGCTAGAAGGAACAGTGGGGTTTTAGTCGGTAAAAGTCCGACATAACCCTCCGTTGTTCCCAGACGGAGGGTATCCATGAGGATTTCCCCACGAAAAAAAAAAAAAAAAAAAAAAGGTCGTCGGTCCATCTATCTGGGGTTCCTACGCTTACCGATACGTGACCTCCAGTCCAGAACTCGTCTGCTCCACCGGCCATCGGTCCTTCGACCAGTTTGCTTACTCTGCAAGCTATGTCGGTTACTCCCGTTCTTTTCCAGATAACTTCATTCCTAATTTTATCCTTCAAAGAAACTCCGAGCATAGCCCGCTCCATAGCGCGTTAAACGACCTTGAATTTGTGGACCAGCCTGACTGTCATTCTCCACGTTTCGGCACCGTATGTCATAACGAGCAGGCCGCACTGGTTGAAAACCTTAGTCTTCAAACATGCATTAGTTGGGAGAAGTTGAGCAAGATTGACTTACTTGATGTCTTTACGATATTAACTCACCTTAAACTCAATGTAACTCTGATCAGCCTGAGGATACTCCAGGGTCTTCGCCACCTTGGGTCCGAGAGACCCACCAGACTTGAACAGCGCTCGCTCTGTCACATTCATATCACGAACGTTGAGAACAACGAAGGTAGTGTCTCTGTCTACTTTGAAGTCTATTGATACTTCGCCTGGAACAAAGAATTATAAATGAGTTATGTGAAAAGTGAAGTGAAATAGAATAGAATGCATTTATTTGTCAGAACATTGTACAAAGCTGTTAAGTAGAGTATTATGATCATTCTGCCGTTTCCAGCTTACAAATATAGTTTGTAAAATTATGGGTCATCATTACATTAAAATTGAATTAATCATTAGAATTATAATTACAAATAATTTAAATAAATTTGACAATTAAAGTAAAGTAAAAGAGATAAGTCAAAATTCAATTAAGTCAAGTAGATATTTAAAATATGATTTGTAGGCAAAAATGTTCAAATTTTAGGTAAATTTTTTAGTCATAAAATCGAGTTGAAACATTTGATTAAAAGAAAGTTAAATAGTTTGCATTTAAATGTTTTGAGGCTGAGAGTTTTGAAACCATCAGGTAATTGGTTATAAAATAGTAATGGACATGCAGTATACATTATTAGAAAACAATTTAATTCTACGCCTAGGAACATTAGGCATATGCACTTTGCGGCTGGGCCTGGATACAACATCATGAAATAAGTCAAATTCATGTCTGTTTTGGTGTACAAAGATACTAATTTCAAAAATGTGTAGTGTTGGAAGTGGCAGTATTTAAATTTTTTTAAATAGTGGAACACAACTGTCCAGTGGGTGCGGGGTGTTCTTCTTCTTTGGTTTCGACATAAACTATGAAAATAGAGTTTGGTCAGCCAGAAGTGGCACATGGAAATGGCGGCAAATGTAAAAAATCTTCTGCTGGCAACATGTAATACAGGGTGTAAGGGACAGCCCTCCGCAAACTAACAGGGTGCATTCAGCTCCTTATTTTGAATCTTATTACACCGGAAAATTACTCTGCCATAAATCATTGTTATTAGTCTGTCTCGCTCGCACTTATGAAGCTTATGGAGTAGGGAGCGTTGCACATTCCTATTGCTACTGACAGCTATGGCCCGACGACTTGTGGCGGCATCTACATCGCCACATGTGAACTATCAGACTGACGTCACACAAAATCCTGCATCGCGCAATCAGAGTTTACCGCGCGACTAACATATATACAACGTCCCAATATCAACTGTTGGGCAGTTGCCCACTAGACACAACACCCATCTGGTCGGAGGATCCTCCCTTTTCTATGGAGGATGAGTGAACTTTCCATCCTGTTCCTCATGCCTCTAGAGACTCAATGGGGTGCATTATAAGAGTCTCTACGAGAGATGAAAAATACTGATGGTCTGGCGTACTCTAAGGACAATCAGCCACGCTATCCACTTGTGGCTAATATTTTTACCACGGCATGAAAAAGTTTTGTACCGCAGCTATGTCGATCACTTGAGTGTTATTTAATTCAAAAAATACATTCGCACTAAGATCCGTATTACAGCATAATCAGCCTATAATGTTCCCACTGCTAGGACACAGCCTCATCTCTGTGAGAGGGAGTCTCTGTGAGCTGTAATCCACCACGCGGGTCCAGTGCGGGTTGGTAGATGTCACATGTCTTCGAATCTGTGGTTTTAGGACATGCCGGTTTCCTCATGATGTTTTCCTTCACCGTTTGGAGAGCAGAGGTGATGAAATAAATTACACAAAGTAATACGCCCGTGGGTTCGAACCTACACCCTGCTTACCATATTACGGAACGTTCCTCAAACCCAGTTTGATCATCAATCAGTCGATCAAATTCAGGAACTGAGTCACGATCTAAAATAAAGCCAAACTCAGCTGAACTATTATGAGCAATGAATCTATACTTGAGGAACGTTCTAAAATTAAAACTTGGCTCAAAACTAGTTTTAAACAAAGAACTTCAATGCTTGAGTTTCCTTCTGTAATACGAACCTTAATGTTGACAAAGTAAGATCCCTTTTCAACTGAAACTCAAACTCAAACTCAAAGCATTTATTTCAAATAAACCAATTACAGGCACTTTTGAATTGTCAATGGGTCGGTCAGTCAGAAAGATGAAGCTAGTTGCCCATTCCAAAGCGTAGTAGATCCCTATGGAGAAGAACGGGCAAGAAACTCCACGGACACTCTTTTAAATCATAATATTTTTACAAAATATTGGTTACATCGTTCAAGTTGAAAATATACATGTGAGAACAATGTAGAAAGACGTGCACGTTAAAAAGCGTCCGTAATAAAAAGATAAAAACTAAAACAACTAAATTAAATATTAAAATTAAAAATAAGCCATGGCAGCTAAGAGACGACCAGTCCCAACTGACAACAGTTCTACACTCACCTCTCAATTCTCCAGTCGTCAAATTCGGATGCAACCACAAACTGTAATGTTTGGGTATGATGAAGGTCGGAAGTCGAGCGCCGCGCCAAGGGAATACTGCACCATTACTTGCTATCCGTTCTCTGGAGAAAGTAAATTATTGTTTAGTATTCTTACACACTAGCGACACGCATGAATGGCAGAGGCAACTGCAAGTGTTGACGGCAGCCAAACTCAAACTCAAAGCATTTATTTCAAATAAACCAATTACAGGCACTTTTGAATTGTCAAGGGGTCAGTCAGAAAGATGAAACTAGTTGCCCATTCGAAAGCGTTGTAGGTGCCTATGCAGAAAAACGGACAAGAAACTCCACGGACACCCTTCTATATCAAAATATTGGTTACATCATTCATGTTGAAAATATAAATGTGAGAACAATGTAGAAAAACGTGGACGTTAAAAGCGTTCGTAATAAAAAGATAAAAATTAAAACAACTAAATTCAAAATAAGCTATGCCAGCTAAGAGACGACTAGTCCCAACTGATGGCGTCAGTCCACGAACATGACGCATGAATCAGCTCCATTTATCTCAACCATTTTGAAGGGAACTTAATGATCCAACGCACACGCCACCACCAGCGAGAAATTTGAGTGAGCATGACATACTCTCAACCGCCAGGGCACATTCAAGCCAAAAAGACACGCCGACGACCGCCACTGACATGCGACGCTTGGATTTGTGGCGTGTCACATCCGCCATTTTGACACTCCTGAACTATTTGCAGCCCACTGACAAAATGGCGGACGCGACACGTACAAGCGTCGCTTTAGGTCAGCGGCGATCGTCAATGCGTTGACGACTGGCGTCGACGCGTGCAGTTGTCTTTGCCGTTGACGCGTTACACTCTTGTGTAAGGACACTTAGTCTGTTTGTATGGATCAAGATAAGAAAAATATGCAAGTACTCATTCCATACGAGAATTATTTCCTTTTATTCTCATCACCTAGCCTCTACCCTCTATGTTCGTGGCGGAACTGGATGCAGTTGAATACCAGTAATTTACTTGTATAATGTTGAGTATTTATTGATCTGTCTGCTTACTTGTTGGAAGCAGCGACGCTTGCTTCAGAATCCGTTGGTGGTTGGCCTGGTATTAACGTCGCCTCTCCAGCACACGGGCAGTCTATAACGAAAGATACCCTTTAACAGTTCAAATAATTTATAAAAGATTGTGATACTCTTGTAAACACAAACACATAATGAAACAAAAAATCTTACAATTATTAGCTCCAAAAATGGGACCTGGGCCCATTTGGGCGCCAATAAAAAGCTTTTTGATGAAATAAAACTATTTTTATTATGATTTTAAGGGGTCTGTGAAATAAATTTAATGACAATCGCTAAGGATAATAACCATTGAATAGAATAGATAATGCGAAACTTAGACTAAGAAGCTTAGTACAATCTGTCCCAGTCTGGGCGCCAATATTTAAAATAAAAAAAAACTGTTTTAATTACATTAAATTAACACTGAGAGGACCCACGGCTTTCCTAGGTTACTCTAATGTCGGACTACTAAAGACTACAACAAACATGGTAGAGAATAATACTGCAGTAAGACACAACGCTCGCCGATGTGTAGCATAGCAGCAAACACGATGAAACAACCCCAACTGGCCGCCAAAAAGAAATACTTAATTTTCTTATTCGGTTTTGGAGTTCCATTCAAACATAAACAGAGAATATAGTTCTGCAGTAAGATGTAATGCTTGCCACTGTGAGCAAACTACTTGCCACGGTAGATTTTTACACCACGCAAAGCCCCATCTTAGTATAGCATTAATATGTATGGAACTCAAAAGAGAAGCAAATCTAATGTCTTTGCTGCGTTTCTGACACTCCAATAAAAACACCATAACAATTGATTTATTTATATTTATTTATTTATATATACTTTATTGTACACCACAAAAATACATAACAAAAAAAAGACACAAATACTACAAAATATACAATGGGCGGCCTTATCGCTTTCTGCAATCTCTTCCAGGCAACCATAGAATGGACAGTGATTTGCCTGGATATGAAATGGGGCTGTCTTTGGTGCAAATAATAAGTGCCTACTTACAATATTATACTAAAATAAATACATACATAACCTAAATAATAGATACATAAATACATACATACTAAATAAAAGCAACGAAAACAAATGAAGACTAAAGATATTTGCAGTTACGTGAACACGATCACAACGACAAATAATGTTCCTTTACGAGCCTTTTAAACATAGGTAACGACTGCGCTCGTTTTATTTGAACTGGCAATGCATTCCACAAACGAGCAGCCTGGACAGTAAAGGATTTATCGAGGAAAGTTGTGGAATGCATAGGCATTTTAAGCTTTAAATTATCAGATGACCTTAAAAATTTCGTGTGGGAGTCGCAAAGAAACTGGAAACGTTGAAAATAGATGACATAGTTGGCGCCCATTTGGGCGCCAACTACGCTAATTAGTTTTTTTTTTTTCAGAAAAATCCTTGTCTTTCTGTCTGAAATAGGTTTTTTCAATCAGATCAACTTACTTGGTTGCGGAGTAGCCTACACAACTATCAGTGCGGTTACAACCATAACAGAGAGTATAAATGTATTGAGGCATAGCGCTCGCCACTGTGCACTATGAGAAAACTACCACCGTAGATTCTAACACCACGCAATGGTCCCTTAAGGTGCCATTAAAAAGTGTGGGACTCAAAAGAAGAGCAAATCTAATGTCTTTGCTGCGTCTATGGCACTCTCGTAAACATTATAAATAACGAAAAAATGAACACATGGTTGGCGCCCAAATGGGCCCATTTGGGCGCCAACAACGTACTGAATCATATCTTTTATTTTTTTCACAAACTACCTTGTGTGTCTGTTTGAAATAGGTATTTTGAATTAGATCAACTTACCCGGCTGTGGAGTAGCATATACCACTATTAGTGCGGTTGCAAACATAGCAGAGAATAGAACTGCAGTGAGGCATAGCGCTCGTCGTTGTGAGCAAACCGCCACTGGAGCGTCGCGGAGCTCTCGGGCTTCGCGTGCCTTGTCTGTGTCTGCAGAAAGCAATAATTAATTAATTTTTAATTATGGGTATAACTGGATGGCGAGAAGCTCTTGGCTAAGTAATAACAACCCTACGGGTCGATATATCAGGTTAAGCTACGCTTGCCGGGATTGGTCCGTAGATGGGCGACCATCTTTAAATACCGAGACTTCTCCGTGCCTCGGAAAGCACGTTAAGCCGTTGGTCCCGGCTGTCATTCGTGGATCTTTGACAATCGTTACGGGTCATCAGAAGCCCGGAAGTCTAACAACCAGTCTTACCAAGGGGTATCGTATTACCCAGTAATTGAGTTGTGGAGGTCTGATAGGCAGTCACTCCATATACTGGTATTCAGCTGAATCCGTTTAGACTGGAAGACGACCCCAACATAGTTGGAAAAAGCCAGGCAGATTAATTGGGTATAACCGGATGAGGGAAGTCAATCAATCTGCCTAGCCTTTTCCCAACTATGTTGGGGTCGGCTTCCAGTCTAACCGGATGCAGCTGAATACCATTATTTTACATGGAGCGACTGCCTATCTGACCTCCACAACCCAGTAACTGGGTAATACGATACCCCTTGGTAAGACTGGTTGTCAGACTTTCGGGCTTCTGACGACCCGTAACGACTGTCAAAGATCCACGAATGACAGCCGGGACCAACGGCTTAACGTGCTTTCCGAGGCACGGAGGAGTCTCGGTATGTAAAGATGGTCACCCATCCACTGACCAACCCCGGCAAGCGTAGCTTAACCTGATGGATCGATCCGTGCGGCTGTTATTACTTAGCCACGAGCTCCTCTTACTAATCACGAGATGAGGGAAGCATGGCTGAACAAAGGGCAGGCCTATAGGCAGCTGTGGGTGATTCCGGGCTGAAATGATGACGATGGGTATAATTGACACATAAGTATGGGGCAGGTCCTGGGTTCGATTCCCAGGTCAATGCAATGTGGTGTTGGGTTTTTCCATCTGAAATTTCTCAGTAGCAGCCCGGAGTCTGGATTTGACACCGGTTAATAACAATAGGCGCGCCCCCTATTACATGGGACTTTAACATAACTGGCGAAATGTGGGTGTACTGTAGGTACACCTCTGCCGAACCCTTCGTGGACTGCAGGCGTGATGCTATGTGGGTATAACTGAGGTATAGTGTGTCGAATAAATATAAAATACGAGGAGAGAAGTTCCTCCTTCCTCAATAGTGGAACTCTGTTTCCTTCACATCCAAATGTTTCTAAGTCATTTAGTATTATGAAAATTATTTTTCAGTTTCATTAACATTAAAACGTATTGATGATGTACAAATAAACACATTTATTCAACACACATCGTGTGTCATAGAAAGTCTTAAGGGCTATGTCAAATAGTGGACTGAGAATAATACGATGGGCAAAGTTGGTAAGACTTAACATTCGGGAAATCCCCTTATAAGCTTGACCAGTAAAATAAACTTTCTAGCCTTTTCCCGATGTTTCTCTAAAAATATTTAATCGCCGAAGTTTGGCAGCTAGAAATGTGTTAGGTCTAGCGGTGAACTACTACGTAGATCACAATGTGGTACCGCGTAGCTCACAATATGCTACGGCGTAGCTGAGAAAGTGCTACGGCGTAGCTCACAACGTACTACCACAGTTTATACGAACTACGTAAGCAGTTCGCGCTTCGTCGGACGACTGTATGTTGTATAGACTGTTGTACTACGGTGTAGCTCACTGTTTCTTAGAGCAGGTAGCCCGAGCTGTGCTACGACGTAGCTCACAACGCGCTACGGCGTAACTCACTGTTTGCTACTGCACGTAGTCCGAGCTGGGCTACGACGTATCCCACAACGTGCTACGGCGTAGCCCACTGTTTGCTACTGCACGTAGTCCGAGCTGGGCTACGACGTATCCCACAACGTGCTACGGCGTAGCCCACTGTTTGCTACTGCACGTAGTCCGAGCTGGGTTACGACGTATCCCACAACGTGCTACGGCGTAGCCCACTGTTTGCTACTGCACGTAGTCCGAGCTGGGCTACGACGTATCCCACAACGTGCTACGGTGTAGCTCACTGTTTGCTACTGCACGTAGTCCGAGCTGGGCTACGACGTATCCCACAACGTGCTACGGCGTAGCCCACTGTTTGCTACTGCACGTAGTCCGAGCTGGGCTACGACGTATCCCACAACGTGCTACGGCGTAGCCCACTGTTTGCTACTGCACGTAGTCCGAGCTGGGCTACGACGTATCCCACAACGTGCTACGGCGTAGCCCACTGTTTGCTACTGCACGTAGTCCGAGCTGGGTTACGACGTATCCCACAACGTGCTACGGCGTAGCCCACTGTTTGCTACTGCACGTAGTCCGAGCTGGGCTACGACGTATCCCACAACGTGCTACGGTGTAGCTCACTGTTTGCTACTGCACGTAGTCCGAGCTGGGCTACGACGTATCCCACAACGTGCTACGGCGTAGCCCACTGTTTGCTACTGCACGTAGTCCGAGCTGGGCTACGACGTATCCCACAACGTGCTACGGCGTAGCCCACTGTTTGCTACTGCACGTAGTCCGAGCTGGGTTACGACGTATCCCACAACGTGCTACGGCGTAGCCCACTGTTTGCTACTGCACGTAGTCCGAGCTGGGCTACGACGTATCCCACAACGTGCTACGGTGTAGCTCACTGTTTGCTACTGCACGTAGTCCGAGCTGGGCTACGACGTATCCCACAACGTGCTACGGCGTAGCCCACTGTTTGCTACTGCACGTAGTCCGAGCTGGGCTACGACGTATCCCACAACGTGCTACGGTGTAGCTCACTGTTTGCTACTGCACGTAGTCCGAGCTGGGCTACGACGTATCCCACAACGTGCTACGGCGTAGCCCACTGTTTGCTACAGCACGTAGCCAGAGCTGTGCTACGACGTAGCTCACGACGCGTTACGGCGTAGCGCAACTGTTTGCTACAGCACGTAGCTCCAGCTGTGCTAGGACGTAGCTCACGACGCGTTACGGCGTAGCGCACTGTTTGCTACTGCACGTAGTCCGAGCTGTGCTACGACGTATCCCACAACGTGCTACGGTGTAGCTCACTGTTTGCTACAGCACGTAGCCAGAGCTGTGCTAGGACGTAGCTCACAACGTGCTACGGCGTAGCTCACTGTTTGCTACAGTACGTAGCTCGAGCTGTGTTACGACGACGTATCCCACAACGTGCTACGGTGTAGCTCACTGTTTGCTACAGCACGTAGCCAGAGCTGTGCTAGGACGTAGCTCACGACGCGTTACGGCGTAGCGCACTGTTTGCTACAGCACGTAGCCCCAGCTGTGCTACGACGTAGCTCACGACGAGTTACGGCGTAGCGCACTGTTTGCTGCAACACGTAGCCCGCGCTGATAATGATGATATTATTATAACATTTTTACTGAAGTTAATACTCACCCGCTAAAAACGCGACATCGTCTAAATCCTGGTCCACCATATTACGCCAGGCAGCTGCTAAAATGAAACAATTTAATTCTGTAATATCTTTGTTTTGTATTTTCTTTTCCAAGTTAAGAGCCAGTACTACCTCAGCTTTTTATCTCGCTCGCACGATACTGCTCGCGGACTGAGTGAGAGCGAGACTGAGGGCGGTGCTGGGCGCCGATCTTAATTGCTTTTTATTGTGAAAATAATGGTAATTTGAAAAAACATAAGACCTGCTTTATAGTTAGTTCAGTTAGTATGCAAAGTTTCATGATCTAATTTGAATTATTTTTTGAATACCAGTGGTTTATTGTTCGGTTTTGGAGGTAACTTTGGAATTGTTTTCTATCGAGAAAATTTTATGGAATCGTGTTTTCGTCAAACATAGTTTTACCATATATTTATTTCAAAATGAATGCTGTAGTATTTTCGACATAACAGAGGATCATGCTAAGACATTTGAGGTAGTATACGACTAGGCTCTTAATATTGACATAATTTAAAAAAATAGCATCTAATTTAAATTTAATACTATTACTATTTATTATTTATTTAATACTTCAAGCACACAAATGCACAGAGGCGGACTTAATGCCATGGGCATTTTCTACCAGTCAACGTTTGGGTGATGCAGAGACAAACAGTGGCAGGTGCAATTATGAAAAATTAAGGAATAAATATTTATTCAAATATAAAGATACTCATATACCTATCACAAACTATAAATATAATAATGTATACCTAATTATATATAATATAAATATAAGCACAAATAAATATACACTAATACGCCAATAAACTAAAACAAATAAAACAAGCAATGGGAAAAACATTACCGTTGTGATGATACTGCCAACTTCTTGCGAAATTTTTACGGGGTTAATATTTTTAAACTTAGAATACTGGCAATTTGTGGTTTACACAAGTCCGTTCCGCTTTTTTTATAATAATATCAGTTCATGTGTCATTTATTATGTGTCATCATCACTATTATTTCTATACTTTGTACACCACACTAACTCATAAAAAAACTTTACCAACGGATGCGCGAATTCGCGCAAAATGGCCGCGACATATCAGCTAGCCATCAGAAAATACAATAGGGATGATGGCTAAAATTTCTGTCCGTCATGTAGAATATTAAAAAATATTGGACACGTATTTTTTCTTTTTTTACGTAATCAAAAGAGTTAAAATGTGGCATGACGTCACGCCTAGCTAGATTTTATACGTACAAGTGACGTAGCGAGCCCCCACTCCCCAACTTTAATGCGTGTTATCTAAGTCATTTTATCATTAAAGCAAAAAAATACGTGTGTAATATTTTTTTATTATCTACTGAATAGATTTTTTTTTCTACCTAGGCATCATCCCTATTGTTTTATCTTTAAACTTTACTTTAGACGAGAGCCCGAGCTGCTTACGTAATTCGCCGAACTTCGTATGCAGCTCGGGCTTCGTCGGACGACTGAAGATGTATAGACTGTAGTAGCAGGCAGAGTTAATGATATACTAAATGTGCTTACCCTTAGCAGAACCGTTCCTGTCGGCCTTGTACTTGCCGATGGGCTCCATCTGTATGCCGTCCATCTCACGCCGAGCGCGGCATGCCGACGATCACCTGTTGAAAAACAGCAATGTATGTAAGTAAGCTATTTGATTTTATATGTTGTTTTTAAGATATATCCGCTCACACGGCAGGTACGCCCGCTTAAAAAACTAGTCAAGTGTACCACCCGCTGACGTCATTCGGCCCGCGGCGTGCGTTTGTTTACATAATGCGATAGCGGCATAGTTTCTAAGAACTCTGTAACTGCAGTTCATTTCTTAGAACTCTTTTGACTTATACTCTATTATAGTGTATATTTGTTTGAATTTGTTATTGTTTACATTTCTAGAAATGGGTATCTGGTATAAAACCATACAGGGTCAGCCTTTCCGTGTGCCCTGGTTTATTAATAGTAATTTAAGTAGAAAATTAATTGTTACAGGTCATAGAATCTGGACACATTCCATGCAATAAGTTTGCATTTATGATGAAAAAAACTAACTCGCCTAATTGTGTGGAGTGCGGAGTTGTGGAGGATTTGCATCACTTGTTGATGGACTGTGTTCGATACGAGGCCAATAGAAAGGAGCTGTTTGAGGTATTGAGCTTGAACCGACTTCTCAGCCAAATGGTGATGATGCGAAGAGTCTGTTCAGGTTCATGACACAAATGTAAGCTGTAGCCGTGAGTATTTAGGGTACGATGGGACTGTCATACGCATTGCGATCATAAAAGTCCCTAATTAAACAAAGAATAAAAAAAAAAAAAAAAAAAAGTATTTCTTGTGTTAGTTATTGGATTTTTTCCAACTGGAATTTCTCAGCTGTCGCTACATTCAAAACATGAAAAAACCAGTCAAGCGCGTATCGGACCACGCACAATGAAGGGTTCCGTAGTTGGGATAAATTTATCCCAAGAACAAACTTAACACTGTAGTTGAAAAACATTGTCTCCCATACATTCCAACTGCAAATGTAAGTAATTTATTTAAATGTAATATAAACATAACCTAAAAATAACAAAATTATATCCTAACATAACTAAAACTATTAAAAAACTAAAATATGGCATCGAAAAATTCCTCCGCATCGTTGTCGACTGGTAAAGTACCCAAGAGACTGGCGGCATTTCCACGTTATATGGCAATGCTAAGCCTCTGGCCAAGGTAAAAGCCAGCCCTTGGGTCACGGGAAGTGTCAACCAACCGCTTGGAGATTTCGTTGAAATTGTAAGTTGGTTGACTATTACTCGTAAACTCGAAAAGCCTACTTAGCTGTGATAGTTTTCCTTTTAACTTCGTTATAAGTATACTACCGTGAATTTTTTCACTCAGCCAAAACTAACCGTTCCGTTCCGCAGTTGAAAAGAATTTAACCCGAAACAAACTCAACATTATAATCCCAAAAAAAAAAAAATTTATGTGATAAAATCACAATTTAACAATTTTTGAACTTTTGCCTTTATTTGTGTTATGAGACCTTGCTTCTTGCCAAATTTCATGATTCTAGGTCAACGGGAAGTACCCTATAGGTTTTGATTTACTTGCGAGTATCAAAATATGTCGCATAAATGGTCGTATTTTTTTATTGCGTTGACTTAGAAGCTTGATTTTTTAAGAACTCCAAGGGACTACAGACCTACTTATTTGATATTAATTTCAACTTATTAGCTCCATGCGTTCCTGAGAAAAAGGGTTTTAACAGACTGACAGACGGAAAACGAAGTAATCCTATAAGGGTTCCGTTTTTTTTACTTTTGAAGTACGGAACCCTAAAAATAAATAAAACAAAGTGCGCTGTCAACGCAAAAATTTAAAGCCACTCCAGTGGAATTGTACATTTCAGAGTTTTCGCTCATCGCCACCAGAGGTTGTTTGGTCAAGTGAGTGGATAATACAAACTCAGATCAACAAAAAACGGAAGATGGAGCGCCGCAAACATCAAAAGTGAGGCCACCTTTTTTATCTGTGTGTGTGTCGAAGGGTTGTAATAAAGAAGGGTTGTAAGTGTGTTAAATTGTGTCCCTGTAGTTTGGGGAATAATATTGTTTGGGTAAGATATCATATTTAAATTTGTTTAATCGAATGGGGAAATATTAAATCGTATTATGTCAACCCTCGCACTTTATGTCACTGCGTTCGTTTGTTGAGGTTTTTGTTCCAAATAACCCAGAACTCATAGTTTATTTAATAAAAAAACGATGTTATTTCAAGTACTTACACGTGAAAAGTGATTCTGTGAGACTTCTTAAGTGATTTGCTATTGTTTTTACAAGTTTTCCTACCCATTCGTACGAAAGCGGCTCTACACAAAAAACAGTCCGTAGTATAGTCATGCGTACGCGCACCGTGACGTCAGCCCGAACTTCGCACGTGATTACAAACAATGCCGAAGTGACGAAGATTCTTGGAATCTTGTAACGCTCGAATGTTTCTATGGATGCCAGAGAACTGGACTCTATCGTAGTGTATGTTTCGTTTGAATGTATGATCGTATAAAATTCACAAAAATAGGTATGTAAACAGCAAACACAGTTAGTTTCAGATTTCTAGATTCTAGATTTCTAAATTTTCTACAAAGAAAAAACAAGCGATGACCTATATTTTGTATGTTTTAAAATGCATGCAGTGTTAACTCTTAACGTGAAACATAAATAAAACCACTTACCACAGTACAATATTCATTATTAACAAGCTTCCGAAGTTGAGACAAAAACTTGTTATTGTTTACTTTAGATTTTATGACAGCAAAAATAATATTTTTTTAATGTCATAGACTAGTTCAGTGAGTGTTCTCGTATCTCAAAAGGTTCGGACACAGATAATCTATCACAGTAAATGCATGGAATTGGATAGTATCACTTAATGGTGGTGGAACAGAGTTAAAAGTAAAAAAAGATTGTTTTGGGAACTTTGTTCCCTCGGACAATCTACTGTTGGGGAACAAACTTCCCGCGGGCGCGCAAGTGGCTACACAAGAAGGCATAATTCTATATTTTTTTACTATGTTAACTAGACGACGACTCGTCACGTACTTTAGAGCGGTGAGCATGGTTTTAGTTGTATGTGTGTGCGTGAGAGTGTATTTTAACTTGCAAGAGTACTGTTTTGTGGCTTCCGCTTCACTTTTGATGTTCGCGGAGAAGCTCGGAGGAGCTCGTGGCTAAGTAATAACAGCCGCCCGGGTCGATCTATCAGGTTAAGCTACGCTTGCCGGGGTCGGTCCGTGGATGGGTTATCATCTTTACATACCGAGACTCCTCCGTGCCTCAGAAAACACGTTAAGCCGTTGGTCCCGGCTGTCATTCGTGGATCTTTGACTGTCGTTACGGGTCGTCAGAAGCTCGAAAGTCTGACAACCAGTTTTACCAAGGGATATCGTATTACCCAATTAATGGGCTGTGGAGGTCAGATAGCTAATCCATGCGTCAGGTTCGTGAACAAGCGCTGTCAGTGAAGGCTGATCATACCTTAGCGGCCACGGCTTATTTTAATTTAATTTAAATATTTGAATTGTTTTTTTTTTTTAAGGACGCTTTTAACGTTCTGCATCGTTCTCACGTGTAAAATTTCAACATGAATGATGTAACCACTATTTTGTAACCATATCTTGATTTAAAAGAGTGTCCGTGGAGTTTCTTGCCCGTTCTTCTCCATATGTACCTACTATGCTTTGGAATGGGCGCCTAGCTTCATCTTTTTGACTGACCGACCCTTTTGACAATTCAAAAGTGCCTGTAATTGGTTTAATTGAAATAAATGCTTTGAGTTTGAGTTTGAGTTTGATTTTGATAGGCAATCACTCCATGTAAAATACTAGTATTCAGCTGCATCCGGTTAGACTGGAAGCCGACCCCAACATAGTAGGGAAAAGGCTAGGCAGATTGACTTTTGATGTTCGCGGCGCTCCATCTTCCTTTTTTTGTGGATCTGAGAGTACAACCTATGTTTACGAGCTGCTAATATCAGGAAACAATATTTTGTCTAGAAACGACTAATTTTTTTTCTTAAACAGCAGTAAATCATAAAATATTGCGTAAAACTATATCCACACGATAACCACACAATATAAGAGCCATATAATCACACCTACTTCAATTCCTCAACTAAAAACCGAACTATGAAAATGCGCGCCATCACTTGCACAACGAGAACAAACTTTTACCGTAAAAATAAAAGTGACGCAGGCAAAAATCCCTCGGCACTGAAAAACTTCAAAGCGGCTGGCAAGTGCTCTATGGAACCAGGAGTCGTAAATAATCGAGTAATTACTTCCCACTCTGGTTTGTCTGTGGTTTTAGTTTGCACACGTCATTTCCTGTTGAACTTCGGTATGAAAGAACAACATGGGGGACGGTTGGAGTTTGTAGAGTTAAATGAGCGAAATGGGGCTGTAGACAAACGCGGCGCGATCCGGCGACGACGACGGTGCGACGCGATTCTAGTAGAACAATTACGATTAATAATAAAAATAATATTCTTTTAATCTAGGCTTACATAAAATAAAATAAAATTTCCCAATACTGCCACAGGATACATTAGAATGAAATGTCAATACAATTAAAATAAATGAATGAATACAAATTAAAAAGGTCACAGAATTCAACACAATACAATTCTTTCAACCTCGTCCCTCAAGAAATCTGTGACAAACTTTCTACTTTCAAATAATCTACCTGGATACTGAACGCCTGCTTTTCTCTGATAATAACCCACCCTAACCCCTTCCACCGAGATCATAACACATTCTGCACCGACACAACACACACTATCACCAAAACAAACACACAATCACCACAACACACACACACACACACACATCATACACACACACACACACACACACACACCCTCACACACAAACAGACAAGAATAATCCAAATATCAAATAAATAAATAGTAATTTACCAAAACCTGTAATTATGGTCAATGTTATCTTTAGTTTAAAACACTTGCTCTGCCTGCAATTTATTCGTGAAACTGAAGTATGTATGGGCTTGTACCACTGCCCTTAATACAAGTTAGTTTATAACTTAGTAAGGGTGCTGGTTGTAACACCTATCTATGTTGTTAACTAGCAAAAGTCAAGTCAATCTGCCTAGCCTTTTCCCAACTAGGTTGGGGTCGGCTTCCAGTCTAACCGGATGCAACTGAATACCAGCAAAAGTCAAGTGTACCTATTAATTAAAATTAAAATAAAATGTCAATGCAATTAAAATAAACGAAGAATAAAGTATACCATGTGTTAATCCAGTTTTTAAACGTATGGATGTTTTGTAAAAACATGGCTTGTTACTATAGTCTGTTTTTATTAACAAACGAGTACTGAGTTATGTCTCTCGCACATTTCCGATATTGACAGAGAGAGATGAGTCATTGGTCGGGGTTGCGCCAACGCCTATGTTTTGTTTTGAAATTGTCCGCCATCACTCACGCACAAACAATATAGTCTGGTTCACTCACTAAAACACGTGCGACGCGCAGGTAGTCGATGACTCAACTGAATGTACTTGTAACTACAGCGTTTGGTTTGTGTGGAACGGACTTTATGTTGATTACGTGGACGCAGTCAAAATTTTCGGTACTCGTTTGTTAAAAAAACCGACTATAGGCTGATTTTACACTACGGGAAAGCGATTCTTACCCGTACTCATATCTAAATGGCATCGAAACAAAAACCATCACTCACAACACAGTCGCTACCCATCAAAGTTGCGATCTGCAAGGCGATAAAACTTGCACGATTTTGCATGTTGAAATGCCAAGGCCTTAGCGGCGATTAGGTATAAGAAAGAAATATTATGCAAACGCTTGAAATAGGTACATTACTGCCCGTCATAAGAGAAGAGTTTGATAAAACTCTTCATTTTTATAGCGTTATCTGCAATGACAGCTTTAGTTATTAGAAATCAAGGGTTTCGTGTGATCACTATATCATGTGGCTTTGGCAAATTTACTAATGTTCTCAATTCTCAATTCTTTATTGCATTTCATGATGTAAAACAGTTGGTAAGCTTAAAATTAATGACATAATTATGGACCCTGTCGGGCACAGCATAGTAGGAGAGAGGAGGAAGAGCGCTTCTCATATTATTTAATTTATAGTAGTTTAATAATGTTTAGGCTTTATTTCTTAGGCTAGGCTTGTTTCATATAAATACTATTCAACAACCAACGTTTCATATACCTAATATTCTTTTCACAAACAACTTATTCTGCAAATGTTTTATTTTACAAACCCTCGCCTTACAAACATTTATTTGGCAAATGCTTCTCTTTACAAATATTTCACATGATATTTTACATTTATTATTATTATGTAATTTAAAATACAATTGTGTTTTCATATTTAGATTCGTTTGGAAAAACCAAAACGTTTACATAATATCTTTTTTTTGTGATTTTTCTAAACCAGTCTCAAAGTGATCATGACATCAGTAGATTTGCATAATTTTATTTTTCTATGTATATATTCTAGTATTATATTTAAAGGCGAAAGTTTGTGAGTGTGTGTGTGTGTGTCTTTGTATGTTTGTTACTTCTTCACGCTTAAACGGCTGGACCGATTTGGATGAAGATTGATATGTAGATAGCTTATACCCTGGATTAACACATAGGCTACTTTTTATCCCGGTCTACGCGGGTGAAACCGCGGGGCGCAGGTGGCAATATTAAAAAAAGCAAAAGTTACTCTTTCACGCAATTACTACTGAACGGATCTTGATGAAATTTGGCACACAGATAGTTTATAACCTGGATTAACACTTAATACACTTTTTATCCCGATATTCTTACGGGTTCGTGACTTACGCGGGTGAAACCGCGGGGTGCTGCTGGTATCTAAATAAATTAATCAAGTCGGTTAAAAATACAAATTATTGTTGTAATACTACATAATCTAAAAATTCCTATATTTTAGAAATTTTCCAACAAAAACAAACTTCCATTAAAAAGTATAAAGAGGCGATGGTATGAAAGTCATTCAGCCTCCCCTCTAGTGCTCCACGCAACGCGTTAATAACGCGGCCATTACGCTCCCCTCTATTTTCCCGCGCTTTTTTTTTTCTAGGCACGATTCCCCCGTGCCCCATTAAACGATCTCCCTCGTCTAAGGAGTCTTTATAGTTGAGGCAGGTTTGATGAAGAAAAGCGGCCAAGTGCGTGTCGGACCACGCACAATGAAGGGTTCCGTAGTTGGGATGAATTTATCTTAAGAACAAACTTAACATTGTAGTTGAAATACCATGTTCTCCCATACATTCCAACTGTAAATGTAAGTTTATACTCACAATATTGATAGATTTACCATGTTATTTTAAGACCACAGACTTCTTATAGGTTTTCCTGTAATCTACTGGTAAAGATCTATTTTCTGTACTTTTTTCGAAATTTCAGGCTCAGTAGTTTCGGAGAATAAGGGGGGGAATGGTCAATTTTCGTCTATTTTCTTAAATAACTTTAAAACAATTTATTTTAAAAATATAAAAAAATATATATTTGAGACCCTCATAGTAAGCCCTTTCATTTGACATGCCACATGGTGTAGTTTGCAAAACTTTTTTTTAAATTTTCTTATTTGCCCCCCAAAAGTGACCTCTATATTCAAAATTCATTTATTTACTTTACCCGTCCGTATTTGGGCCACAGAAATTCATATGTGTACCAAATTTCAACTTAATCGGTACATTAGATTCGGAGCAAACTGGCTGTGACAGACGGACAGACAGACAGACAGACAGACAGACGGACAGACAGACAGACAGACACACGAGTGGTCCTATAAGGGTTCCGTTTTTTCCTTTTGAGGTACGGAACCCTAAAAAAGAATGCGCGCTAAAAGTATATGACTAAAATGCATTTTTAATCTCGGAGACTAAATTGACAAATGCAAATATTAAATTGGCTTACATTAGATTATCTTAAAGGTCATCTACCAACCCACACTGGGCCCGCGTGGTGGATTACGGCCCACTCCCTCTCACAGGGTGGAGGCCTGTGTCCCAGCATTGGGAGCAATATAGGCTGATTATGTAAAAGTCATTTTAACATTTTCACTTGTCAATTAAATTGATATTAGTACTTAGTAGTTTTTTTTAGTAGTATTAGTAGTTTTTTTTATTAGTATTAATAGTTTTTTTTTTTAGTACTATTAGTAGTTTTTTTTATTTTATTTTAGTAGTCTCCGAGATTAAAAAACAGACTTTAGTAGTTCTGCGAACACAAACTTTTTTGCAACAATTAATATTATTTATTTATTTATTTATTTATTTAACATGTGGAAAACCAACAGCTTAACTTATAAACAATAAATATACTGAAATAAGAAACATGAAGCCAATTACAGGTTTTCACGGCTAGCTATACAGTAATTATAATAAGAGATCTTACACACGACAAGATATCAAGAAAAGATGAGCACCAATCGTCAAATCGGCACCGCCAAACATAAGGAATAGATTACAAAAAAATTAAATAAAATAAGAAACAGAACTATTATTAACACTAAGAATTAATTTTGAAAAATTCCAGGTTCAGCCTATTGCGTACGCTTGAGCCTTTGGTTGAAAACAAGTCAAAAGAGAACTGCTTGCATAGGTCATTAAAGTCTTTACTCACTCGCACTAAATATGAGTTTTGCCTGTAGTTGGAAGAAGACAACGGAATAGCTATAGGAGGATTAAACCTGAGAGTTCGCTGGGGAACATTAAAGTACAGCTTACGTAGAAGCTGCGGACATACAACTAAAGTTATTTAAAACGGAATATTTAACAATTTTTTTGTTTCGTCAGATCTTCATTAAACTTTTATGAGGCGAACCTTTCAAATAAAAAAAAGCCCATCGAAATCGGATCTCATAAGGCGGAGATATCCCGTAGACCCCTTTTTGCCCCTTTTTGGAGGAAGTAGCCCTCAAATCAAACATCCCCGACGACAAAAAAAAATTATAAAGTCGTAAAACCTGTACAGTATCAATTTTGACTTGAAGCAGACCCGCTTCGCTCGTCCGGTCATTTAACGATTTTTTTTCTAAACCTGTCTTGTGTGACAGGTATTTCACTCGGGCGAAGCCGCTGGCATTATAAAAGCTAGTATTATAAATAAATGCGTAAGTTTGTCACAATCACGCCATAACGGCGGATCGGATCTGGATGAAATTTGGCTCAGAGATCGATTTTGTAGTCTGGAATAGCACATAGGCTACTTTTTGGTGGGATAATTTCCGACATCCACGCGGGCGAAGCCGCTGGCAAAAGCTAGTTTATAATTTTAGTTGGGATTAAACGCTTTTCATGTCTGTCTGTGTGGCCGCGTTGTTCTTCTTTTTGAAACAAATTGCTAAAATTTGTCTGCTCGACAACGTAAATAACGCAATGAATGTTGTTGAACTGTCAAAATGAAACCAACTCCGATTGATAATGTGTAGCGCAAAGGGTGATGGAGTTTTCACCATCAGCCGTGTGATTCTGTAAGACCTCATTCTAAGCTTCGAATTTGAATCCGCTGTGAGTTTCTTGATTGGCATTCTAAAAACTCGGTTGATAATTCGAATTTACACGCTCACAAGGGTTGCGCCCTTGCTAGCCTGTCAGCGAGTTGAACTAAATTGACCGTAAGATTTTGACAGATAAAGTATGAGATGACGTAAGAAGTGGCATTCAGTAAGGTAATTCCCCGTCACTTCGACGCTCACTTCGCACTCGAACCCGATTCAAAGTGTCAAATAAAAAGCATCTATTTTACGACTGAGAGTGAATAGCGATGTGAGATGCGAGTTGATGTTTGAATTTTACAGAATCGACGTACTGAGAATTTATTCCGGAATGTTTAAATGTGTGTTTAGTACATTAATAATTATAATTACATTATATTGAGGGATGTGTGGTGTTACACGAATGGATAGAATAAGGAATGAGTACATAAGAGGAAGTCTAAAAGTGGCACCGGTGACTGAAAAGTTGTGCGGAAATCGGCTGTCATGGTATGGGCATGTGATGCGGAGGAGTGAGGAAAATGTCGTGAGGAAAGTTTTGAGTATGAATGTCGATGGCTATAAGAGTAGGGGAAGACCAAAGAAACGATGGATGGATTGTGTGAAAGATGACATGGCTAGAAAGGGGGTGACTACCGAGATGACGACTAATAGAGAAGTATGGAAAAAAAGGACATGTTGCGCCGACCCCAAATAGATTGGGATAAGGGCAGGAGAATGATGAATTACATTATATTGAAAGCTTGCAAGCAAGTAGAAAGTATGAAAAAAAGTCGAAGTTTCGGAATGAAAGTACAATAAATGCTGTGGAAACACGTTCCTTGCGAGGCATGTGTGGTGTGACTATGAATGATAGGCTGAGGAATGATGTGATAAGGCAACGTGCGGTTTTAAAGAAGATGTAGTGACTGAAATTGAAAAGAGTATGCTTAAATGGTTTGGTCATGTTGAGAGGATGAATGAAAGGCGACTAACAAAAGGTATTTACAAGGCAGATGTGAGTGGCAACGGGTCGATCCATCAGGTTAAGCTACGCTTGCCGGGGTTGGTCCGTGGATGGGTGACCATCTTTACATACCGAGACTCCTCCGTGCCTCGGAAAGCACGTTAAGCCGTTGGTCCCGGCTGTCATTCGTGGATCTTTGACAGTCGTTACGGGTCATCAGAAGCCCGAAAGTCTGACAATCAGTCTTACCAAGGGGTATCGTATTACCCAGTTAATGGGTTGTGGAGGTCAGATAGGCAGTCGCTCCATGTAAAATAATGGTATTCAGCTGCATCCGGTTAGACTGGAAGCCGACCCCAACATAGTTGGGAAAAGGCTAGGCAGATTGATTGATGTGAGTGGCAACGCCGGGAGGGGGACACCCTAGGTCCAATAAGGTCACTTAGAGTGGCCTTATTGGTGATGTTCTTCAGAGAGGTCAGGTACTCACAACCAGCGTGCGTGTATGACCAGATGTATGAACGTAGACGAGGCAAAAGCCAAAATCCATCAGTCACCACCCAAACCTCACGCACCTGGTTGTTACAAAACAACAAACTAACATCACTCCCGAATGAACTAGGGACTATCGTTGCATTGAAAGTCCTCCAATTGAGCGGGAATCCGCTTATGTACCCGCCAAGAGAAATAATAAACGCGGGAGTTTTAAGCGTCAAACAATTTCTAAACCACAAATTCATTGATGAAATGTTCGAAAACGCCTCCCACTCCGATATGTCTGAGATTACGGAACCTAGAACAAGTAAAACCGACCAAGTGCGTGTCGGACCACGCACAATGAAGGGTTCCGTAGTTGGGATGAATTTATCTTAAGAACAAAATTAACATTGTAGTTGAAAAACATGTTCTCCCATACATTCCAACTGTAAATGTAAGTTTGTACTCACAATATTGATAGATTTACCATGTTATTTTAAGACCACAGACTTTTGATAGGTTTTCCTGTAATCTAAAGGTAAAGATCTATTTTCTGTAGTTTTTTCAAAATTTTAGGCTCAGTAGTTTCGGATATAAGGGGGGGAATGGTCAATTTTCGTCTATATTCTTAAATAACTATACAATAATTTATTTTAAAATTACAAAAAAATATATATTTGAGACCCTCATAGTAAGCCCTTTCATTTGATATGCCACTTGGTGTAGTTTGCAAAACTTTTTTTTTTAACTATCTTATTTGCCCCCCAAAAGTGACCTCTATATTCAAATTTAATTTATTTACCCGTCCGTGTTTGGGTCACAGAAATTCATATGTGTACCAAATTTCAACTTAATCGGTCCATTAGATTCGGAGCAAACTGGCTGTGACAGACGGACAGACAGACAGACAGACAGACAGACAGACACGAGTGATCCTATAAGGGTTCCGTTTTTCGTTTTTAGGTACGGAACCCTAAAAAAGTGGCGAAAAGACTACATTATTAATAACAATGCCAACAGTTCATACAAATTGGACTCAAAGGATTACCCTTACGACACCCATCCTGATTACATGACAGTTTTAAGCAGAGATGATTTAGAAAAAGATTTGCCGGACAAATATAGAATGAACTTGATACGAAGGCGAAGGTGCAACTAGGAAGAGTAACAACGATATCCATTTAGCTTTGAAGATAAAACAGCTGTTTGAGAATTTGGAGGCTATCGATTTGAATAGGAAAGATATGACGCCTAGGACAGAGCAGAAAATGCTATTGAATGAGATACAAAAGATCTCCGAAATAAAGCAGAAATTAATGGAACTTTCGACGACCAACACTAGAACCGTGGAAGCTGAATGAAGACACGACCTTTTTACTATTAGTATTTTTATTTTATTTAGAATATAGTTAATACTATATTCTAAATAAAATAAAAATAACAACAACAATAACAATAATTTGTTAGAAAATACGATAAAAATATAATAATAATTGTTTGCGTTACGGTGTTGTTTTTTGGGGACAGTCAACAAACCGAGAACTTGTTTTTAAAATGCAAAAGAGATGCATACGGTCGATGTTTGGTTTAAGAAGGACTGACAGTTGCATCCCGTATTTTAAAAAATACAATATTTTAACTTTTCCTGCTTTGTACATTTTGGAAATTTGTTTGTTTGTAAAAAATAATCCCCACTTATTTTAAAAAATGGCTACAGTCAAGAAATTACCCATACGTGCTCAATATATGAATACATTATGCCACGTTAAATGTAAAACTGCATTGATGAAGAAAAGTTTCTTTGGAATTGCTCCCCAAGTTTTTAATAAAGTACCCGATGCAATTAAATGTATGCCGTTACAAAAATTCAGAAACATTCTACAGAAGCTGCTACTTGAAAAATGCTATTAAACATTAGACCAGTTTCTGAATGATAAATTTAATTAATCATAATTTTGGGATTATTATTATGTTATTATTTAATTATATTTTACTATAATGCAATTGTAAGTTTTAATAATAATAATTTTTGCTGACATTATATTTTTTTTTATGACATTTAGACTATTTTAATTTAATTAATTTTGACGACTGTAATATTGTTGACATTGATTTATCTTTTGTACTATTTTTTAATTTTTTTTCAATTTTATTTGCTGACATTGTTTTTTCTTTAAATTTAATTTTGATCATAGCATCACTATTTTGTATGCCTGTTGGCGGAACATAGGTTGGACCAAACAATATATATAAGATCACTGTACCCTGTGTTCACAAAATAAATGAATTTTGAATTTTGAATTTTAAAAATACAACTTCGACGCTTTGGAAAAAAAAAGGAGTATGTAAGGATCGTAGCAGGTGGCGTTCTGTAGTTTCTGCCTACCCCCATGGGGAGAAGGCGTGACTTTATGTATGTCAGGTATGTGTTACTTTAAAGAAATCTCGATGTTAGTAAAAACCGTGTGAAGCAGGGGCGGGTCGCTAGTTAGATATAAAATTGCATAGAATCAAATCGTCACAGTAAGGAATTTTCAATTTCCGAGGGGCTAGACGGGAAATTGACAATTTTGGAATCATATTCCGAATCTAGCTTGCAGAAGTGTAGAGGGGCAAGTGTGACAAAGTAATAAGGCATCACACAGGCCCTATCAGAATACCAGCGTTGCGGTATTTATTTTTTAAATATCGCAGCTTTATGCTGAGATGGGAGCCTTTTTGGCCTCGCACAGGTCTCTTATTTTTAGTCTGAATTTTTATTTAATTTAATTTAATTTCTTTTTTTTTATTGTTTTTTAATGTTTATTTGGTTACTTTTATATGATCCTGTTTAACTGTATTTCCTGTGCGTGTCCCAAATAAAATATTTTTCTTTCTTTCTATCTTTCTAATAACAGCCACTCGGGTTGATCGATCAGGTTAAGCTACGCTTGCCGCGGTTGGACCACCTTTATATACCAAGACCTATCCGTGCCTCGGAAAGTACGTTAAGCCGTTGGTCCCGGCTGTCATTCGTGGCTCTTTGACAGTCATTGCAGGTCGTCAAAAGCCTAAAAGTCTGACCAATCTTACCGAGGGTTACAACCTAGTTACTGGGTAACGATACCTCTTGATAAGACTGGTTGTCGTCAGATTTCTGGGTTTCTGACGACCCGTAACGACTGTCAAAGATCCACAAATAACAGCCGGGACGAGGCACGGAGGGGTCTCGGTATATAAAGATGGTCATTGATCACCCATCCACGGACCGACCGCGGCAAGCGTAGCTTAACTTTATCGATCGACTCGTTCGGCGGTTATTACTTAGCCACGCCATGCATGATCATTAAAATAATTTGCAAATTCTTCTTCCGGAATTTTTCGGAAAAATTCCCTGTGATGCGAGGAACCCTCCCGGGATGCGTCCTGACGCGGCGAGGTTATGACTTTAAGAGATTCAATCTGCCTAGCCTTTTCCCAACTATGTTGGGTTCGGCTTCCAGTCTAACCGGATGCAGCTGAATACCATTATTTTTACATGGAGCGACTGCCTATCTGACCTCCACAACCCAGTAACTGGGTAATACGATACCCCTTGGTAAGACTGGTTGTCAGACTTTCGGGCTTCTGACGACCCGTAAAGACTGTCAAAGATCCACGAATGACAGCCGGGAGCAACGGCTTAACGTGCTTTCCGAGGCACGGAGGAGTCTCGGTATGTAAAGATGGTCACCCATCCACGGACCAACCCCGGCAAGCGTAGCTTAACCTGATGGATCGACCCGAGCGGCTGTTATTACTTAGCCACGAGCTCCTCACCTTTAATACTTTAAGAGATTATCCCTGCGAAATACTCTAGTACCTACAAGCCAAAGTCAGCTTTTAGAAGGATTAAATTCAGGTTTACACGACGTACTAACTTATTTTTTACTAGTTGGTTGTGTTCACATTATTTTTTATAGAGTAGCAAACAATAAAGTGTATTCCACTTGATAGTATAGCACCACGAGGTTATTTAGGCGCGTGGCCAAAACCGTAACTAAAACCGCCAACTTGTTTTTGTAGGCAGATGTGAGTGGAAACCCCGGGAGGAACCGCGCTAGGAAGACATATAGTGACGTTATTGGTGATGTTCTTCAGAAAGGTCAGGTGCGTAGTACTCGCAACTGGCGTGCGTGTGTGACCAGATGTATGAACGTAAACGAGGCAAAAGGATAAGTAAGGATCGTAGCAGGTGGCGTTCTGTAATTATTTATTTATTTATTTATTCATATAACAATTCGCATTGTATTTGAAATAGTACATTAATTAATTTATTACAGCTAAAAATAGTAAAATATGAATTCCAAACAGTAAATTTCGCTAAAAAAAAAATAATCAATAACTTACGATAAAATTATGTATAAAGATTGTAAATAGTTATTATATATAAGATTTTAAATATTATTATGTCAAATTATTATAAATGTCTAATAGTGTGTTGAATATATTTTTAATGTCATAAGTAAATGGCAGATTCAAGAAGGTAAAGTACTAAATATAAAAACTATTCACCATCATCTGTCACAATTCAGATATGGAATGTAAACATTTCTTTAACAGGAAAGCTTTAAGTTTAGCTTTGAAAAGTGTACCTATGTAAATCAATGATCTTAAATCAATAAAGTTTCTGGCTAACCCCATGGGAAGAAGGCTGAGATTATGTAATGTATACTATGTTAATTTGAAAATAATACATTATTTGCTTGTAGTCTGGATTTGTGGTTTGATAGCAATAGGCTCGCGCCCTATTGCATAGGACTTAAACATAACTAGCGAAATATGGGTCTGGAATGTGGAACCTCTGCCCAGCTCTTCGGGGAATAGAGGTTTAATGCTATGTTATGTGTGTAATAATTTGCAGAGCATATAATACTGTAACCAATACGAGAAATACATTGGAACAGTCATCACCATCTGCCGAGCCTTTTCCCAACTATGTTGGGGTCGGTTTCCAGGCTAACCGGATGCAGCTGAATACCAGTATTGTACATGGAGCGACTGCCTATCTGACCTCCACAACCCAGCTATTGGGTAATACGGTACCCCTTGGTAAGACTGGTTGTCAGACGATCCGTAACGACTGTCAAAGGTACATAAATGACAGCCGGGATCAACGGCTTAACATGCATTCTGAGGCACGGAAGTACCTACTTACTTTACTTAAAATTATCAGCGTCTTTCTAAAGTATCAAATTGTATTTCTAGCCAGCAAAAAGTAGAAGGAACAGTCTCTAATAATAATAGTGAACCTCTCCACTCCTCATAAGCACCGCAGGACATGTTGCCTCCTTGTCACTACGACATTGGGTCAGCGCACACCGAACTGCAAAATGCTCGCGTATGGTCGAGCAAAATTTTGACTGCTCGACCATGCAGGCGGCATGCTCCCTCCTCTGTGAGCATGCTCTGGGTTGCCAGGCGAGCGTGCATGACCAGTTTGATGCCAAAATCCGATGTTGGCAGGCGTGATCAATTATGGTTGATTGGGACTTCGTAATTATCGCCCTTTTGGCAGAGGAAGAGGAACATGAAGAATATGCAAACAAGTCATAAAGTACGTCATCATTTTGCAATGTATGGAATTGTCATAAGATAAATTTTTCAATACTCTCAGAAATTGCTCAGCTCTTCTCTGCTCTTGGTATAATTAGCAACCGTTTTCAAGGGCCCATGATTGAGTGTGCAAGTCACCCCCTGTCATTTTATCTTGTGCATTTTATAGTTATTTAAACATTGATCAGGCAGGGCCCATCGTCTTTCCATAGTCCTAGAATAACCAGTTCACTTTAGCCACTTAAACCCATAATCCAATGTCTTTGTTTCCATAACCTGCAATAAAACCAACCGGGGCTTGTCCTTGGGTGCACTTGCATAGTGCATACAGGAATAATCGTCGGTTGGTGCCTCGTTTCATTAAAAACGTCTAACGGGCCCCTGCGAGTTGGCTTCGGCCCCTCGTACGCCTTATAATGGTTCGGAACTCCAGGGTTCCGAGATATGTCAAAAACATTTTTAGGGTTCCGTACCTCAAAAGAAAAAACGGAATCCTTATAGGATCACTTTGTTTTCTGTATGTCAGCCTGTCAAGACCCTTTTTCTTAGCAACGCGTTTAGGTATCAAGTTGGAATTAATATCAAATACGTAGGTCTACGGTCCCTTGGAGCTCTAAAAAAAATAAAGATTCTATGTCAACGCAATAAAAGATACGGCCATTTATGCGACATATTTTGATACTCTCAAATAAATCAAAACTAGAGTACTTCCCGTTGACCTAGAATCATGAAATTTGTCAAGAAGCAAGATCTCACAGCACAAGTTAAGGAAAAAGTCTGATATTCGTCAATTTGTAGTTTTATCACATAAATAAATATTTTTTTGCGATTACAAACTTACATTTGCAGATGAAGAATTGACGGTGACGTATATCGATGTATGAGAGAACATGTTTTTCAAATACAATGTAAAGTTTGTTTTAGGTATAGATACATCCCAACTACGGAACCCTACATTGTGCGTGATCCGACACGCACTTGGCCGGTTATAATAATAGGTACCTACCTAATAATGAATTTACGTAGGCATGTTTATCTTAACAAATCGATCTGTCTTCTGTCTGGAAGCTTTTAAAACAATTGGTGTTCCTGTTTACATCAACACTGACATACCTTGACATTACAATAGATAGATTCCTTCCTTATTTGATAAAGGTCCTATACTTAGGTAGGTACTTGCTAGGTAATGAATATTGACATGGGTCAAGCGTCGGTTAATATAGGAAGATGCTTTTGTAATATTTAATTGTGCATTTACCTATTTATACGCAATGCAAACCGAGTCATCTATGGTATGATTAGGTACAATATTTATTTAATAAAAACATCATTAATTACTATGAAGTATCTACTCCAATTGTGAAAAGAAAATGCGATTGCAAAATTGCAAGGAAATTGCGTATCGTCCATTTTGCCTCCGAAAAAGGTCAACCTACATTTTAATCAAGCAAAGGTATTACAAAATATAAGTCCTCTCTCAAATTAAAATCGCAGTTTGCAAACCTCAATTTACAAACGCAAAAAAAAATACAAATTCAAAAATAGAACACTCACCGATCGGTTTTCCGCGGGAAATATCAGAAACAACACTTTTTTTTTCACAACACTGGAATATTCTTAACAATATGTTTTATTTTACACAAACAAAAATCGTTGGTTTCGCTCACGTTGTGTTTCCACGAGGGGCGCCGGAAAAATAATGCGAGAGAAAATCGATTACCGGCAGGAGCTTCGCGGGGGAGCGAGATGGGTGTATGTGAAAGCGCGGGTGGTAAAAAGAGATAAGGAAATGGGGGATGTGTGCATGGAGTGTTCGAATTTTGTAGTGGTGTGAGTAGGTCCCGGTAAATAGGGTTCATTTATGAAGTGGTACCATCGTTGTCGAGAATTCTTCTTTCGAAGCTTCGAGATTTTAAGGAAGGAATGGAAGAAAAGTGAGAATTGACTACATAAAAATCAAATTATGCTATTTATGAAATCGATGCTTATTGAACATTTGATCTTGATTCTTTAATAATCCGTATAAGTTGACAATTTATTATTGCAGTAGTTTTTCTGCCTCTACAATACAGTTTAAAAAACCGGCCAAGTGCGGGTTGGACCACGCACAATGAAGGGTTCCGTAGTTGGGATGAATTTATCCCAAGAACAAACTTAACATTGTAGTTGAGAAACATGTTCTCCCATACATTCCAACTGTAAATGTAAGTTTGTACTCACAATATTGAGAGATTTACCATGTTATTTTAAGACAGCAGACTTCTTATAGGTTTTCCTGTAATCTACAGGTAAAGATCTATTTTCATCTATATTTTTTTCAAAATTTTAGGCCCAGTAGTTTCGGAGATAAGGAGGGGAATGGTTAATTTTCGTCTATTTTCTTAAATAACTTTGAATTTAGATATTTTAAAATTATAAAAAAAAATATTTGAAACCCTCATAGTAGGCCCTTTCATTTGATATGTCACACGGTACAGTTTGCAAAACTTTTTTTTTAAATTTTCTTATTTGCCCCCAAAACGTCTGACCCCCATATTCAAAATTAATTTATTTACTTTACTTGTCCGTGTTTGGGTCACAGAAATTCATATGTGTACCAAATTTCAACTTAATCGGTCCATTAGATTCGGAGCAAATTGGCTGTGACAGACGGACAGACAGACAGCAGACACACGAGTGATCCTATAAGGGTTCCGTTTTTTCCTTTTGAAGTACGGAACCCTACAAAGTGACAAAGTAAGTTTCAAGAGGTGTGAGTTTTCAGCTGACAACACGACCTTTGCAGAAATAACTCATGTCGTGGTGGTAGCGAGGCTCACTGGTTAGGGCGCCCCACTCACTGGTTCCACACGTTAATTTGTGTAGGTATCGCATTGACTTATCAGGGTAAAATTAAATTAGCTAGCGAAACTCGCAGACGTGATGTATATCGATGAGTTGAGAAATCTGTTTTTTTGTTTGTTTTATCGTGTTTAGATATTGAAACGCATGTGACTAAAAGACTGATGAATATACATGTTGATGGATGGAGAGGCAGAGGAAGGCCAAAGAAAAGATGGATGGATTGTGTGAGGAATGATATGAAAGAGAAGGGAGTGAATGATAGCGTGACGGTTGACAGGGGAGAATGGAAGAAGAAAACGTGTTGCGCCGACCCCAAGTAATATGGGATAAGGGCAGGAAGATGAGATATCGAAAATTCGAAACCCATCATCATCTATGAAGTTTACACAAAAACAAACTGATTAGTAACAACCCTTAAGTATGATGATATTGTTGTGATTTTATCATAAAGTTTAGAAAGGCGCTTCATCAAACAGAGAACAATGTTGTTGTCTATTAGATGTTAATTTTGACCACGTATAGGAACGTTACATGGCGAAGTAGACCGAGACATAACGCACCGGATCAACTCAGGATGGATGAAATGGCGACAGGTTACAGGAACAACTTGCGACCCACGGATGCCCCTCAAGTTAAAGGGGTCGTACTTTATGGATCGGAATGCTGGGCAGAGAAGAAGACGGATGAAAAAAAATTGCATGCAGCGGAGATGAGAATGTTGAGATGGATGTGTGGAGTGACGAGAATGGATAAAGTGAGAAATGAGTATATAAGAGGAAGTTTGAAAGTGGCGCCAGTGACAGAAAAGTTGAAAGGAAATCGTTTGTCTTGGTATGGGCATGTAATGAGGAGAGACGAAACGCATGTGACTAAAAGAGTGATGAATATACATGTTGATGGATGGAGAGGCAGATGAAGGCCAAAGAAAAGATGGATGGATTGTGTGAGGAATGATATGAAAGAGAAGGGAGTGAATGATAGCGTGACGGTTGACAGGGGAGAATGGAAGAAGAAAACGTGGTGCGCCGACCCCAAGTAATATGGGATAAGGGCAGGAAGATGATGTATAGGAACGTTACATATTCTATTATTTACATATAGCATATGCTGTTCAACCTGGTTTTTGACTACCACTTGTACTGCCATGTTTAGTGTATCTGGTAATGTGTAGGTATCTCCTTGTTTTTTTTTTTTTGTTTTTGTATATTCTTACTTAAGGATGGGTTGCACCATCTTACTTTAACAATAACAAACATCGTACCTTCAGTTAAAGTACCTGTTACACAAAAAATGGGTTGTTCCATTTGACAGTTTGTTAGCTGACGTCATAATTTTAACTGTAACCTTAACCGCTCACGCTTTGCTGATTAATGTTATTGTTAGGGCCTATTTAACGATGTCCGAATAGCCACTACTTAGCGATAAAATATAATAGGATGAATTCAAAAATGGAACAGAATTTGTATGAAATTTTCTGCCCAGTAAGTTAATCGGAACTTAATCGTAGGTGGTGAAACAGGCCCTAGGGCCTATTTCAAGATATCCGAATAGCCAGTACTTACTTATGTATGTAGTAATAGAGCCAGACATAAAGACAAAATGTCACGTGAACCCCACAAAACTGCTCTTTTCCACAAAAGTGTTTTTTATCTAATACCTGACATATATAATAAATTGCCAAAGACAATTAGAGATTTAGATTTGCATAATTATAAAATGAAATTATTTCAGTTGCTGTTAGACAAATGTTACTGTTGCGGCGGCCTAAAGCCTTGGGGTGAAAATCGAAATTTTCTTAGTGGACTGTATGAGGGGCGGTTCGGTGACACAAGTAGGTGTTTTGGTGGTGTGGGAAAATGATGATGGTACCTGCCTGGTGAGCTATGGCGACACGACGAGAAGGGTTTCCTTAGCCACGTGGCTGGCGCGTCCAGGATATCACGTACGGACGAGAATCTGCACTTTCCACAACACACATACACGCACTTGCACTGTTCAATAGCAATCTTCGTTCTTCGCGGTGAAAATATGAGTCCTTTTTCGACTTGGGATTAATTTTACCCACAGGCGTCGATGTTGGTTGAGAACTGGCGGATCTTCTTGGCGACAGCGTATGGGCGCCATTGCGGATCTTCCTTCTCGCTCTCACTTAGGCATTATAAGGGTTGTGGAAGGGAGAAGGAAAGCGGAAGGAACTTTATGTTACACAGATACTAATTAATTAGAGTTGCCAGTAATTAGGCATGAAATATAAAACTAAAGAAAGTAATGGCGTTAACATTCCTCGCGGCCTTAAAGGGTCACCTTTAAAGAGAATGATATAATAATATATACAGTGAAATTACACTTAAATCTAACTAAAGAGGGAATGGACTGAATAAGATATTACTGAGTAGGAATGGGGCATAAGCGGACCACAGGTCGCACAAGAATCCCATTAGAAGTGCGTACTGAAACGACTCGCGTGCTACCGTCTATAGACGTATGCAACTTCTCAATAACACCTAGAGGCCAGGATAGAGGAGGCGCATTATCATTAACTATCACTACTACAGTGCCTTCCTTAATCATGTCTCCATCAGGTTTATTCCATTTTAAGCGTGATTGTAAACTATGAAGATACTCGCTTCGCCATCTTTTCCAGTACGACTGGACTAATTTATCCATAAGAGAGTGTCTTTGAAGCAGGTGATCAGACAGTAAACCTACTTCCGCGGCGGGTAATGAGTTAAGCGGTACAGTATGTAAAAAATGCGAAGGGGTAAGAGCTTTAGGCTCTTCCGGATCAGCGCTAAGAACAGTAAGAGGTCTGGAGTTCAACAGGCACTCTATTTGAGAGAGAATTGTAACTAATTCTTCATAAGATAGAAGTTGTTGACCTATTGTCTTGAAAAGGTGAGTCTTCACGGCCTTCACCATGGACTCCCAACATCCACCAAAGTGCGGTGACGCGGGCGGAATAAAGTGCCAATTAATGCGATGCTCAGCGAGCTCCTCTTCAAAGCGCGGGCGGTATTCTTTATTTATGAAAGTATACAAGTCGCGTAAAAACGAATTAGCTCCTCGAAAATTGGTCGCGTTGTCCGAATACAAGCATTGTACCGGTCCACGGCGGGATAAAAACCGTTTCAACGCGGCTATGAACGACGCAGTCGTAAGATCTGTAGCTAATTCAATATGAACAGCGCGAGTAGTCATACAGGTAAATATACATAAATAACCCTTGCGACTCTTCGCACCTCGAGTGCGTACGGGCACATACTGTATAGGGCCAGCGTAATCACACCCTGTATGAGAAAAAGCTTTGGTTGCAACATTTACTCTAGATTTAGGGAGATCGCCCATAATCGGCGGACCATGAGGTCGCGGTCTCCACCTGTGACATGCGTTACACTTGTGGATTCTATGACGAATAATGCGTCTAGCGGACAAAATCCAATACTTATGGCGCAATAACGACATAGTGAGTTCTGGACCTGCATGTAAATATTTTATATGATAATAGTCTACGAGGATTTCAACTATGCGATCATGACGGGGTAACACTACCGGGTGTTTAGTACTATAGGCCTCAGCCGAATGAGTTAATCGACCCCCAACGCGGATTAAATCATCACCATCTACAAATGGCTTGAGTTTAATAAGAGCGGGTGAACAAATTTTATTATTTTTTAACTCGGAATAATCATCCATGAAGTGTTTTCTTTGAACATGACGCCACAAAATGGTTTCAGCGAACTCGAGGTCGCTAGCGGTAACGGTGTCAGTCCGACGCGGGAGTTTTTTCATGAAGCGGTATATGAAAACAACAATACGCAGCAGTTTAGTCCACGACGACGTACGTTCTGCGAGTGCGAGTAGAAGCGAATTTTCCGAACTTGAATCCGCGACTATGGGATGCGCGTGGACCTTTTCTTCCGGAATGGGTTCCGAATTCAAGTCTGTAACCTTATGTATGGGCCATTCGGAAGGGTCGCGCTTAGCCCAAGCGGGTCCGTGCAACCATAATGGGTGCTCAATGAATTTGTCAGGTGTTAAACCACGTGACAAACAGTCCGCTGGGTTTTCAGTACCAGGTACGTGGTAGAAATGTTCCGCGGGGACGTTGTCTACGATGCGAACGACACGATTGGCCACAAACGTGTGCCAACGATGCGGAGAAGAATTTATTCAGCAAAGAGTCACCTTAGAATCGGTGAATGCGTAAATAGCGGTAACATTATAACGCGGATTATAAGTTTCATGAACACGGCGAAGAAGTTTAGCGAGGAGTTCGGCACCACAGAGCTCCAGTCGAGCGATAGTCAATGGTTTAACCGGCGATACCTTCGACTTGGCACAAACCAGCTGAACGACTACGTCATCGTTGCGAGTGACGTGCGCATAGATGACAGCGCCGTAGGCGCTTTCACTGGCGTCGGAAAATCCAATGAGGCGAAGAATACAATTTTCAAAAATACCTAAATGGCGCGGGATTTTAAAATCATTTAAAAGCGGCAGGGCAGAGCGAAAAGTTTGCCAAATATTTATGATGTGACGCGGGGGAGTGTCATCCCAATCGAGCTTCAGTAACCACAATTCTTTGATAAGTAGTTTAGCATAGAGAACTACAGGCGCGACAAGCCCCATGATGTCCCACAGTCTAGCTACGGCCGACAGAATAGCACGTTTAGTACACGTGTCTGGCGGTGCGGAAATAAGAAATTCAAAACAATCATTTGACCTACACCAGCGCAAGCCGAGAACCTTTTGTTCTACCGACTTGTCGAATTCTAGTTGTTCGGTCAACCTATGTGACGCGGGAATACTGTTTAGTACAGTTTGAGAGTTACTGGTCAACTTGACCAACTCGAACTGACCTCCTCTAAAGAGTTTAATCAGTTCGTGCGAAACCTGGACTGCACGTGATTCGGAGCTTACGCTGTAGACTACGTCATCCATATACAGCGAATCCGCGATGATAGCGCTGGCGCGCGGGAAGTGATGACCATCGTCATGAACCAACTGTTGTACTGTGCGGATCGCATGGTAGGGACTTGACTTGAGACCAAAACAGACACGGTTAAACTGATATAGAACCAGAGGATCGTTTGGACTAAAACGATATAAGATGCGTTGAAAGCGACGATCGCTTTCTCTTACTTCAATCTGTAAGAACATTTGTCGGCAATCAGCCGAGAGCGCGAATGCGAACAATCGAAAATTCAGAATTATAGTAAACAAGTCACCCTGTAAATTTGGGCCACTGTGTAAAATATCGTTGAGAGATAATCCAGTACTCGTTTTAGCACTAGCGTCTAACACGGAGCGTAGTTTTGTTGTTGTCTTATCTAAACGTACAACTGCGTGATGCGGAATTACATAGTCAGGACAACTACTGTCTGAACTATCGAGCGGAGCAGGAGATAAATATCCATTATCAATATATTCGCGAATGACGTCATCATACGCAGTACGTAACTCGGGTGCGGATTCTAATTTCTTTTCTAGGCAGAAAAAACGTTTTTTCGCGATATCGAGTGAGTTCCCCAATGAGAACACATCGCTGCGAAACGGTAGGGCTACAGAGTATCTACCTGTGTCCCCATCGCGTTCCGTGGTCGAATTATAAAAGTACTCGCACTCAAGTTCGTCGAGCGATTTGCTCGTCGAAAGAGTGACGGGCGCTTCATCGACCTGCCAGAATTTTTTCAACGCCGATTCTAACGAGTCTTTGTCGGATGGTTGCGAAATATGTGAGTAACAAGACTGTGGAGGCTTATTACGACGTACAGGCAGCGCGGGCACAGTGCCCATGATGACGTAACCGAGTACCGTCTGCATGGCGGGCGGAGCGGAGGAGTTGCGGCTAACTACGCGGGGCAGCATAAGATGCGGGAAAAGCGAAGCCCCGATCAACACATCGATGCGACCGGGTTTGCCAAACGATTCGTCGGCGAGCGGTAAACCTTTTAAGTAAGGCAAGGCGGAAGTATCTACGGGAGCGGTGGGTAAATTATCGGTGATTGCATCGACAACTAGCGAATTAACGTTAAAAGTAACATTCGGATTAAAACGGGAAAAGAAAGCGAATTGTACGGAACCCTTAACGGATTTTTCCGTACCACCGATACCCTTAACGGAAGGCGTATCAGATGAATATCTAGTCAAACCTAATCGTTTGCAACATTCTGCGGTAATAAAATTAATTTGTGAGCCACTGTCTAATAGACAGCGAATAAAATGCTCCTTACCAAATGAATCTCGAACTATTACAGTAGCGGTTGACAACAAAATAGTAGTATTCGTATTACATTGCGGCTTCGATACGCGGGAGTTCGAGTCGTAAAAGATCGACGCAGCAATAGATGCATTACATTGCGGGGCGCTCTGAGCGGTGGCGGCGAGCGGCACGGCGGCGGCGTGAGCATCTTGCTCGCTCGAAGCCGTGGAGTTTGAACCCGATTGTGTACGTGCGGTATCATCAACACCGTTCGATAATACAGTCGCGTGCGATTCGCGATTAAAGTGTAAAAGCGTATGATGTTTATTTTTACAAGATTTACATCTAGATTCAGACTGACAGACTCTGGCCTTATGTTTAATACTTAAACAGTTAGTACATGCATCGTTTTGCTTCACCGATTTGAAACGATCACTTGGTGTCATTTTAGAAAAGGCAGGACATTTAAATAAATGTTCATGAACAAAGCTATCACACAAACATTTAGCGGATTTATCAATTACAGTGTAAGATTGCGGTTGCGGAGTTTTGGACGTTTTTTTATTTATAGGATTGTTATTAGACTGAGTGAAACTCAAGCTGTTTATAGCTTTAGTATTTTGTAAAATGCGAGATTGATTTTTAATGAACTGTACTAAATTATCGAATTAAGAATTTCGTCTTTTGAGTTCATTTCAAAAAGTCGAGCGGTTTCAGAATCAACCTTTTTTATAGCGACATGGAAAAAAATCAAATCTGATAAATCATTTATTTTAAGGTTTTTTAATGCGTTTGCGGCGGAAACAAAATTATCAGAAAAGGATTCGAAATTTTGAATAGATGCGGTATTAAAAGATTTATGTTCAAACATCCGATTAAGGTAACTAGAAGCCAACATACGTTTGTCTTCGTACTTGTTTATGAGTGAATTAAAAATTAATTGGTAGTTATCGCCATTAGGACAAACTCCTGAGAACGCGGTTTGAGCCTTATCTTTCAATTTCCCCATCAAATAATATAATTTCTCCGAATCAGTCAATGTATTATTTTCGTGTACCGTGCTTTTAAAATTAGCATAGAACAGGGGCCAGTTACGAATATCGCCATCGAATGACACAATTTCAATGGGAGGCAAGCGAACTGTTTGCTTATTGACACCACTACCACTAGAAGTAGGAGCCGATGTGGCTGATGATTTTGAGTAATTCGAATAATTATATTTAACGCAGCAATATAATTCCTCAAAACTAATCCACGACTGATCATCAATATTATTTTCCGGGTCTTGTCTTAGAAGAAGCGAGTTATATTTATTAAATGCCTCGAGGAACTCGGTGCGCAACGCATCAACATTGACACACGCACACAAGAACTTCTCTATCGGTTCCATACCGGACTTCATTTTTTCCATTAAATCGTAAATGATTTGCAAGCGGGCAAAAATCATATTACGACATGACAGTGCTATTTGAATCGCGGATTCTATCTGATCATCCGAATCAATGGTCACTTTCTTAGGCATTTTCGATATTTTTGTAGGTTTTTATAATAGCTAAAATAAATCGCAAACTTCAACGAGTTGCGCGCGGTGCGGGATTGGTAGGTGGTACCTACGAATTAGTACCGAACGATAGCGAAGCGAGCGAGCGGTAGATTTTGCTTCTACCTACGTATATTAAAATATTAAGTTGAGCGGGATGCGAAATACCTGTGAATGTACGCAATGACAAGTAGGTATTGCAATAAATGAATAAATTAAAGCGGTTTAGTATAAGAGTATAAGGAACGAAGATTGAAATGAAATATAGTTGCGGGATGATGATATACGGATATAATATTGATATCCGTTATCAAGAGGATAAAGAAAAATAGGTATCCGTGATCATGGGACCAAAAACTGTTGGTTATCCGTGATCATAGGACCAAAAAACGTTGGATATCCGTGATCGTAGGACCAAAAACTGTTGCGGCGGCCTAAAGCCTTGGGGTGAAAATCGAAATTTTCTTAGTGGACTGTATGAGTGGCGGTTCGGTGACACAAGTAGGTGTTTTGGTGGTGTGGGAAAATGATGATGGTACCTGCCTGGTGAGCTATGGCGACACGACGAGAAGGGTTTCCTTAGCCACGTGGCTGGCGCGTCCAGGATATCACGTACGGACGAGAATCTGCACTTTCCACAACACACATACACGCACTTGCACTGTTCAATAGCAATCTTCGTTCTTCGCGGTGAAAATATGAGTCCTTTTTCGACTTGGGATTAATTTTACCCACAGGCGTCGATGTTGGTTGAGAACTGGCGGATCTTCTTGGCGACAGCGTATGGGCGCCATTGCGGATCTTCCTTCTCGCTCTCACTTAGGCATTATAAGGGTTGTGGAAGGGAGAAGGAAAGCGGAAGGAACTTTATGTTACACAGATACTAATTAATTAGAGTTGCCAGTAATTAGGCATGAAATATAAAACTAAAGAAAGTAATGGCGTTAACAGTTACTATACTTTAAAAGATTATCTCGATGATTTTATTTAATTTTAATTGTTCCCCTGATAAGTAAAATGTATATATTTCTTAATTTGTATTATTTAATTCTAACTGAATTTATAATTTATGTCTCGTTATTTGAATTGTTGCCTTAACATGTAAAAATATTCGTTAATTCTAAAGTGCTGCATATTTAAATTGTTATTATTTTAATTTTCTATTTGCTTGTGCTGTTAAAATGTTACCTACTTTAAAATTATTGTATGCCATTATGGCGGGTCATAGCTGTGTACAATTTCGGAAACATGTAACAACTTATTGCTTACCTATTGTACCACAATAAAGAATATTTGTATTTGTAAAGTCTCAATAAATAATATTCATAAACAGCAAAGTTATTGGCGTTTGTTTATATCCCAAAACGTCACTCAGTTTATGGAAATATTGTACAGACTACATAGTATGATAGTAGTATTCATTAATCATGGAAAAGCACTGCGCGTAGTATTTTCTAGTAGCAATTGTTACGAAGGATTGATTCATTTATGAAATTTATGAATTTACCAATTATGACAAATCGTGGACAATTTTGGGATTTCGTTTTTTTTATTTTTGACTACAGTAGGTAAGTGCGGGTTACTTTGACTCTAGGGCATAACTTTGGCCCAAATCGAGACAGATGTTTACTGTCATTAAATCCACACAAGGTTCCGCAAGTACGCGTCTATATCACCATCTAATAGTTACCGAAGGACATACGACGTTCGGTTGTGTGGTCGTGACACTTCGGGCAGTTTATACAGTTATAATATAATAATAATAAATAATAATAAATATTTATTTCCAAGTAGGTACAACAATTTCTTAAACTAATAACAATTTAAATCTTTGTGAGATTGTACGCTGTCACATAGAAAACATGGAATTCTCTAACTCCTACACTAAGTCAAGCTTGTATTATAGGAGTTAGTGAGCTGATGACTTCGACACAACCTTGAACTTATATAAAAATTAAACATAAGAAAATTATTGCTTAAAAAAGAAACAAGACAAAGTAAAACCTACCGTAAAGACAAACAAAAAATGATATCAATAAATGTCTACCACCTACATATACGAGCAATACTAGACACCTATTATACGTACTTACTTTTTAACTATTAGAAGTAATTCTGTCTGATCATAAGTCAAAGTTAATAACCAATTGTTCAACTTATGCTTTACCTCATGTTTGGTCATGCCAGTAATTTATTTACCTCATTATAAAATCTTGAGCTAGCGACCTCATATTGGCGGCTTGCGAAAGCTGTTCTGCAGCTAACGCCGGGACATACAACTGCACCGGAGCGCTTTTTATTTGTATTTTCATTTAGAGGTAGCCAGTTGTCTCGATTTGGGCCAAAGTTATGCCCTAGAGTCAAAGTAACCCGCCCTTACGGTACCTACACAAATATGAACAGTAAAGGGTACGGATAGAGCCCCATTTTTATTGTACTAATGGAAAAATAGTAGTGTATAATAAGGTAGGTATTATTACCTATAGTTTGTAATATATTTGAATAAATATTTATTCCATAATTTTTCGTAATTACCTACACCTGCCACTGTTTGTCTTTGCATCACCCAAAGCTTGACTGGTAGAAAATGCCCATGGCATTAAGTCCGTCTCTGTACATCTGTGCTTGAAGTATAAATAAAGTAATAAATAAATATAAACATACATATGAGTCGAATACACAGAACCTCCTTTTTTGAAATCGGTTAAAAAATATAACGCATCGATATAAACGGATTTTTTCTTGAGCAGTAGGATCAACAAGACGATAATGGTATGTCAAAATGGTACCCCCTGTTCTCGCCAATGTATTGGGGGTTAGGGTAAATCCCTATAATGTAGCAGAGGTGCTCAAACTTTTATTATGACTCAGAAGACGATTTTCCCGGGTTTTTTCGTCCGAGTCAAAAAGTAAGCTTTGAACCATTATTGTGACTATTTGAGTACCACTCGCGTTACTTATTTGCATGGTTGTCTTGACAGGTGGGTCAATATTCAAAATAATAGTTTTTTTTTTTTCTTAATGGCAAATTTTGTATCAAAATTTGCCAATTTTTCCCAACAGCCTACATCAAAAATACTGTTTGCAAGTCCGAATAGCCACTAATACTTACCGAATAAATTCAAAAATGGAACAGAATTTGTATGAAGTTATGTGCCAAGTAAGTTAATAGGAACTTTATCGTAGGCGGTGAAACAGGCTCTAAATATGTACTCGTATATTAAACTTAACATCAGGTAGTAAACTGTATAGGTAGCTAGTGCGAAGGTTGGGGTAGAGACTGGTAGGTACCATAGACATAGCGAATTGGAGTGAGCATTAGCTCACCTGTCGATGCGTCTAATGTAAACACTTGTCGCGGCGCCGGCCTCGATTTATCGTCGTGTGATTCCGCGTCAGCAGTTTCGTCGCCAGTGCAACCGTCGATTGCTGAGCCTGCAGTGCACCCCGCCCTCGCACCTCGTAGCCCCGCGCCCGTCGCCGCGGCTCCTCCGCCAGCACCGCCCGAGCTCCTCGCCCCGTCCCGCTGCCAGTGTCTGCAGCCCTAGCGAAACCCCTTCCACAGAATTTCGCCAGCGTCACCGCGAGCGTCCCTGGCGCTCCAAGGATGAAGCCTATGCCTGGAAAGGCGTCGAACAAGGCTGATAATGTTAATGATGAGGGTTTCGTGATGGTGCACAGGAGGAAGCGCCGTCCGCGAATGAATAAGAACCGTTGCGGCAAAGCTCCTGCGGAGCCCGAAGTGAGCTTGCGTGCCGCAAAGCCGAATACACCGGTGTATATCTCCCGCTTGCAGTACACCACTAAGGCGGAGGACATCGTGGAGTACGTGCGCCAGAAGACTAGGTACACGCCGAGGGTGCAGTTACTGGAGTCGCGCCGCAACGTCAACTTCAAGGCGTTCGTGGTGCGTTTACCGAACTGTTACCTGCCCCTCGTCATGGAGGAAGACATTTGGCCGCAGGACGTGGTGTTCCGTCGCTTCCGCGGACAAGTTCCACAGGGCAGCACTTAAAGTCAAGCTAGTGCAAAGAGGAGTGCTACTAACATAGTCTTAAGCCTATTTTATTAACACAAGTTTTTGTTTATATTAAAATATGTATGTTTAGGTTAAGGTATTTATCTATGGGCCTGTGTCGCCTGAAATAAATGGTTTATTGTATTATTATTATTATATTATTAGCCTCACAAAAGTGACCACACTCTAGAAAGACACAAAGGTAATTTGCGGCCATATTGACAGGTAATACCTGTAGTACTACTAAAGAGACAACTACTGGTCGCATTTATATATTAGAGGAAGATATGTTACGCGCTAACATCGCAATCACTAAACCTGCACCCTAATTGCGTAACACATTGTCGGTCGGAGTTGGTTTCATTTTGATACAAATTGCTAATCCATTGCTTCATATGTTCGAAAAATTTGTCTACAACGTAAATAACGCAATGAATGTTGTTGAACTGTCAAAATTAAACCAATTCCGATTGATAACGTGTTACGCAATTAGGATGCAGAACTCGGCGCACGACTACATGCACCAAAACTCGCACATCTGTGACACAGATTAATATATTAGTAGCAAACCAATAGTTACCAACAGACAAGGACAGAAATAGAAGGTGGCGCTGTCGTGCAAACGAAATCGCATTAGCTGCCGAATGCTTACGATTATGACTGACATTGCATGTCTATCTCGCTCTCACAAACATGGCGATGCAAAGATTAAATAATATTATTATAATTGTCAACAAATTAACATTTTTGGCTGTACTTATGAGTGAAAAGTAATCCCGTGGAACTTGTTTTTGGTTTTTGAACTATTTGTGCACATTTTGAAAACACATGAAGGCATTGTTGCATTTTTAGACAATTACGGTAATTTTACTTAACGTGCTACACAAACGCCAGTTCGATTGTGACTAAGGTCATGTCGAGGAACGCGAACCTTATCTTCCTAATTTATACATCAATGACTGGCCGCAAATTCGCTTTGTCTCTCTCGTACTTTTCGGTCTGTATTCACTGCACAACTGAATAAGGAACGCTTGGTCCATTCTCTATGTCGATGGTAAGGACAGGTTGAGAATCGCTGTTCGATAGATACGAGTACACACATACATACATATATCTACATATATATAGTTGTGTTAGTTTTACCCAGTAGAGCGTATCGAGTAATGAACACCCTTTTTAACAGAATCAACGGAATAAAAGGATTATTTTACGAAAACTAGTATCTACACACAAAAATAAAAGTAAGTACTAGGACTTTTTTAATCATAATCAGTAACTCGACAGTTAAAGGTTTACAATATAGGTACCTATACTTCATAAAAGATAGCTTGATCTCTGCGACAGCTGTCAGTAAAATCACGCCTATGAAGTCCTGAATTTCATAATAGTACAGACAGTACCTGTCAATGTCATACTTCATGGGCATGCCGACCTAATTAGTGATGGGCGATGAATCATCGTGACCACAGACTATAAACTATCGATATTTTAATTAAAATCTAATTTAAAATTAATTTATCTTTTAATTTTATTGTATATTTTAATATAACAACATTATTTACATTTGTACTTATTTGATCTAAAATAATAGTGAGTAAATAAAATCCATTTTCTCACCTACTAATGTAACATTTGGGGTTTACACCTTTAAGAGAATAAATGTATTTTATATTAAAATATTCGTTTAATTTAATAACGTTTGTAATTAAATTAAACCCAATTATATGTTACATTAGCATCGACAATAGTAAGAAACGTCGATAATTTCTATCGACAATTTTTTATATCCTGACAACCCTAGGAATGTCAGTTTGACATATGTCGCAGAGATCAAGCTATCTTTTATGTACCTAGTATAGATACAGACGCCAGCACATCAAGCCACCCGAAACTGTCAAATTTTCCCAATCAACCTTCAACCTAATGCTTTAGCGATAAAGAAGATTTGAACCCGCGAAATTCAATTTTTTTTTGGGTTTTTTGCAATTCGCAGGTCTGTGTCAGGTTGTATCTGGATCAAAATATGATACGCGGCATTAAAACATATGTATTTAAATAATTTGAACCATGAAAATCATCAATACATATCTCTAAGTTACATTTCGTGCAGATTCGTCGAACAACGAAATCTAACGACTCTGCACGAAATCTATATTAGACAGATGTATTGATGATTTTTATGGTTAAAATTATGCAAATACATATGTTTTATTGCCGCGTATCATATTTTGATCAAGATACAACCTGACACGGACCTGCAAATTGCATTAAACGCAAGAACATTTGAATTTCGCGGGCTGCCACAGCGCATCCTCCTTAATCCTATTCAGTAACTTGACAGTTAAAGGCTTACAATATACCTAGTACATCGCGAGTCAAGACCTGAAAAAGGACTTGTGCATAGTAAACTTTACCTATCAAGCCACCCGAAACTGTCAAATTTTCCCAATCAACCTTGAACCTAATAAATAAAATAAATAAATTGTTTATTTATCCAAAATAAAATACACACAGACACAGTTCAAAAACAAATCAATACAATAGAATAAGCAGGTTTGCAAAAAAGGTCTATGCATACAAAAAATAGTGAACCCTGTCTTTTAGACTAGGAAGAAACCTGTATCTTAAGAGAGTATCTTGATCTACTACGCTTTGGAATGGGCAACTAGCTTCATCTTTCTGACTGACCGACCCATTGACAATTCAAAAGTGCCTGTAATTGGTTTATTTGAAATAAATGCTTTGAATTTGAGTTTGAGTTTGAGACAGTGATCGGCCAAAATTTAAATTGAATAAAAACTAAAAACTTACAAGAGTGAATGAAAGTGTCGATTACCATTACTAATGCATATATTAATATTAATATTAGTGTTATTCAAGTATGTGTGAGTGTTGAGGTGTATGTGTGTGTATGTGTGAGGGTGTGTATGTGTGTGTATGTGTGAGGGTGTGTATGTGTCTGTATATGTGTGAGAGTATGAGATCTTGTGGGTGTTTTTGAAGTGGTTAATTATGTCAAGCGACGTATGATAGCAGTATAGACTCTGTTTTAATGTAGTCCTGCTGTATGAGCCAGTCAGAAGTTTTTGAAGTGGTTAATTATGTCAAGCGACGTATGATAGCAGTATAGACTCTGTTTTAATGTAGTCCTGCTGTATGAGCCAGTCAGAAGTTTTTGATTTGACATTGTATTTGTTTAGGTCTATTATGTCTAGTTCTTTCTGTATCCTCTTAAAAACATGACGACTTAGGACATAGTATTGACGTCTTGCAAATATGGTTTTGTACTGTACACCTGGCGGAACATATGTACGCTTACTTGGATCAGATGGAGGTAAGCGGGCATGTATCCTCAGGACAGATTGGAGAATGAAGAGCTGCCGAACCGTCAGCACTTTGCAATCAGCGTAAAATTGCGCTGTAGGGTATCTGTAGGGTTTCCTTAACATAACTTTGAGTACAGCCCTTTGAGCCCTCTCTGCTCTTAGAAGATAATGTTTTGATAATAATAGATAATGCTTTAGCGATAAAGATTAAAATCTAATAAAGAAATTTGACAGATTGTAGTAGCTTGATGTGCTGGCGTCTGTAGTCTGTACTTATCAGATTGTAGTAGCTTGATGTGCTGGCGTCTGTAGTCTGTACTTATCAGATTGTAGTAGCTTGATGTGCTGGCGTCTGTAGTCTGTACTTATCAGATTGTAGTAGCTTGATGTGCTGGCGTCTGTAGTCTGTACTTATCAGATTGTAGTAGCTTGATGTGCTGGCGTCTGTAGTCTGTACTTATCAGATTGTAGTAGCTTGATGTGCTGGCGTCTGTAGTCTGTACTTATCAGATTGTAGTAGCTTGATGTGCTGGCGTCTGTAGTCTGTACTTATCAGATTGTAGTAGCTTGATGTGCTGGCGTCTGTAGTCTGTACTTATCAGATTGTAGTAGCTTGATGTGCTGGCGTCTGCACGACGCTATTCTTGTACGCACAGTAGCAGCTCAAGTTACTACAAACTGTAAAATTTTCTCATTTGATTTTGAACTTAACTGTCAATATTTTAAGGTTTAAAATCATTTGGAGAAATTTGACAGTTTGGTATAACCTGATGTACAGTGTGTGTCTGTTCAGTCCGTTTAGAGTTATTTTACCTTACAGCAGCAATTCAACAGCAACCTGGCTAGTTCGACCTACCGAGTAGCTGCAGTAACAACTCGCACTGTATGGACGATACGAGTTACTCCATAGATAAAAGAAAGAAGAGTTACTCTCACTAGCGAGTTGGACAGTAGCTCGAACCCAAGTGACTTCAACATTTTTTGTTTTCGTACACGGCTACACATCAAGCTATACATTTCCAGTTTACACTGACCTCTCATTGTAAGGAAATCCTATACAATGAGAGGTCAGCTTATACTGGAAATGTATAACTTGATCTGTGGCCGTGCGTAAGTACATACGAGCTAACGTGCGAGTCGACCTACCGAGTAGCTGCAGTGCAGCAACTCGCACTGTGTAAACAGCCAAGGCAAGCCAAGCTACTGACATGCGAGTACACAGTGCGAGTAGCTGCAGTGCAGCAACTCGCACTGTGTAAACAGCCAAGGCAAGCCAAGCTACTGACATGTGAGTACACAGTGCAAGCAGCTGTCTACGGTCTAGTCAGCAGCTCGCACTGTGTAAACCAGCCATTATTGTAACGAAACTAACCAATCGCGCGACCATAGATATAGACAATAATAAATAATAATAATAAACAAATAATAATAATAAAATAATAATAACAAATAATAATAATAATTTTTTATTCTTTTAATTAAACTTACATGAACGTAACTGAAATTGTACCAGAACTATTTGTAACATTCTAATTTCCCTGTAGCGAGTCCGTATGTCACGGTATCGCTTGTTACTTAACGTTGTAGGAGGAAGGCGCCGGCGTCTGTCACACAGTTAATACTAGCACAGACATCGTCGTTTACTCTATCTTTGAAATACTCAAAACTTTGCACATTGTGTTTTTGTTTAGGATAGATGAGTTGTACCCACATTTGTTAATAAAAATTTATTATTATTATTTTTTATTATTATCCGCTTAGTGACAGCGCTAAGTCAATAGTGTTCCAGTATGGAAATGAGTTTTTGGCATTGTCTACCCGTAGTGTGGTGGCGCTTGCCATGTATTGATATTTTGACAGGGTAAAATAACTTTGAAAGTGCTGTAGCACTCTGCATCGACAGGATGTATGAACGTAGACACAGCAAAAGGGAGTAACAGAGTATCTATGTAATAATTCTGCAGATTCTTTGTGCTGTCTGTCTCCTTGAAGAAAAGCGTACCTGGATAAATCTGTAAATGCTGCATTTATCATGTTGATAAAAACTTTTTTTTTTTACTTTTATTAGCAGACATCGTACTTAGGCCCAGAGGAGCTCGTGGCTAAGTAATAACAGCCGCACGGGTCGATCCATCAGGTTAAGCTACGCTTGCCGGGGTTGGTCCGTGGATGGGTGACCATCTTTACATACCGAGACTCCTCCGTGCCTCGGAAAGCACGTTAAGCCGTTGGTCCCGGCTGTCATTCGTGGATCTTTGACAGTCGTTACGGGTAGTCAGAAGCCCGAAAGTCTGACAATCAGTCTTACCAACTACCAAGGGGTATCGTATTACCCAGTTAATGGGTTGTGGAGGTCAGATAGGCAGTCGCTCCATGTAAAATAATGGTATTCAGCTGCATCCGGTTAGACTGGAAGCCGACCCCAACATAGTTGGGAAAAGGCTAGGCAGATTGATTGTACTTAGGCCCATAGAAATATAAAAAACTTCTTTCTTATATCTATGGTTACAAGTAACAAACTTTATCTAAAACTCTAATTATATTATCCCAAATCTACTTAAACAAATACGAGAGTAGTCTTACCCTAGCGACCTTCGTTAGGGTCAAAATCATTAATTTTTCAAAGGGTCACATATGTAGGTAAATAAATTACAAGTTGTGGGTCGTATGTTTTGGGTGTAAAGGTGAGGATAACATACGACCTGCTTACGAATGGATGGGAAAAGGGAAGTTATTTATCATTTGTTTATAACTTCAGATTTGCTACAAAAAAACAATGAAATTGCTGCATGCTGGCCACGCAACATTTTCATTTTTTTTTTTTTTTGTAGGTTTTCATACGTAGGTAGTACTGACGAAAAACTTACCTACATTTTAAAATGACAATAGACTAATTGGGCTTATGGATGGAAGGTGAGGACGTGCAAGAGCATCATTTGGTAAGATAAAGGACCTACCTAGGTTCCTTACTCGTTGGATATTCATTATTATTCATTTCATTTTCTGCAACGAACCGCTTGACATGAATGGCCACGGCGAATGAACGAAAATGAACGAAGGCGATGATGGGCGAATGAATGATGCGATGATGGTGAATGTACGGCGGCATTTCGTTTCGTAATTATTAACGTCGGGGACATAGTGTTAATTTTCATTAGGTACCTAATGAACATTATTTAATATGTATGTAAGTATTGCTATTTAAATTTTCTATGTATCATCATCTGCCTAGCCTTTTCCCAACGATATTGGGGTCGGCTACCAGTATTTTACATGGAGCGACTGCCTAACCTCCACAACCCAGTACCTACGATATCCCTTGGTAAGACTGGTTGTCAGACTTTCGGGCTTCTGATGACCTGTACGACTGTCAAAATTCCACGAATGACAGCCGAGTGATTTCCGAGTCACGGAGGGGTCTTGGTATGCAAAGATGGTCACCCATCCACGGACCAACCGCGGTAAGCGTAGCTTAACCTGATCGATCGACCTGTGCGGCTATTAGTACTTGGCCACATACTAATCAAGGGCAATAATTATAAATAAAAAATTGATAATTTAGTAGCAATACTCTTTGCATAAGTTTTTAGCAACAATTTCCAAACGAAAGTTTTGTTGTCAGATTTTAAAAAATTTTCATTCTGTCACTGTCAGTTTACTGTGTGGAGCGTTCTTGTTTGGGTTAGCGACGGAAACCGCACTCATTGTTTTAACATATTTCTTTATAACTTTAGTGAATTAACACAACGGCAATCTCCGAAAATGGCTGTAAGTACCATTCATATAGATCTTAAAACTATATATAATGCAAAGCATGCTATCAAGCCGGTAAACTAAAACATAACCTCACTTTTAAAACACAATAATCATGTTTTTTTTCTAATTTCAAATATCGATTACAACTTTTTAATTTATGTTTTTAAATTCTAGTCAATAGCAGCGGCACAAGTGCAAGAGGTGCGTTCAATTACTCGCATCGAACGGATTGGGGCGCATTCACATATAAGAGGATTAGGTCTAGATGATTCCCTGGAACCTAGGGCCGTGTCTCAGGGTATGGTGGGACAGAAGATGGCTAGAAAGGCCGCCGGAGTAGTCCTACAGATGATTCGAGAAGGTTTGTATTCAATAAACTTTGTTGCTATGGTAACGGTAGCTTGTTTGCCCAAACAATATTTTGCATTTGAAATATTCTTGAAGAATCCGCCCCTAAGTCTTTCTATTGTTGTATGTGATATGAATTCAATATGTTCCATATTGATTTCTTATCACATATCTGATCTTAAATACATGCACATTGCGCACACAAAGTATCACACCCATATTCCCTAATGGGATTGGCAGATAAGTAAACTTACATTCCAATAGCCTAATTGAGTGGTGATGCACACACACTATAGTCGATGGGCCTTAAATCATTGTTATTAGTCTGTCTGTCTCGCACATAAGGAGCTTATGGAGTGCCATAATGATGCGCGTAATAGTAGCGCATATTGCACATTATTATTACTTCTGAAATGTATGGTCCGATGACTCAGTTTATGACGCGAGTACTATGTTCGAGTTTTAATCAAACACTCAGCGAAAATGCATAATTGCATCGAACGCAAGTATGCACATTCGCTCGAACACCTAATTGTGGGCTAGTTCGCGTTCAGATCTCATTAGAGACACCGCGTGCTCAAAAACCATTACCATTTTACCAATAAGTTAGAGATATAGTTAACCATAATTTACCATTTCTTGTGACTAAGTGTTATAGTTGATTCAATATAGCTATTTCCCTTATAATCCAAGACTTTAACTTTTACCATTCGACACCTCTGGGCTCAAAGGTCGTAAAGGACAAAATTCAACTTTTCAGGAGAAGCAAAAAACGAAAAAAAAATCGTATTTTTACTCTAACTTTTTTGTTTCTTGAGCTATTTAGATGAAACTTTGGAAAAGTGCTTAGAATTCATAGTACTTTCTTGAGCAATATTACAATTTTACCCTAATGCTTTATTTATCGAGATAGATTTCCTTTACGACCACAAATTTAAAAATAAATGTCCTTTACCCCCCTAAAATTTTCGTCTTATGGTTTTAGCTTAGGGCGTAAATCTACTTTACTGTTCAAAATTAATCAAAATAAGGAAATAAGGGACAAGTGCAATATTTTTTAGGTTCTAAAGGATCACCCGCTAAGGTATTCTAAAAGGATTAATTGATAATTAAACTTAATTATTAAATGGATCACGTAATTTTTAAATATATTTATGTGTATACTACTATATTTTCTTTATTAATCATGAAATTAATAACATAATCATACAAATAAAACGTACATTTTCGTAATCAAATTAAGATCGTTTATTATTTTCTATAAGTAAACAAAGCTTTTATAATAATTATCTTTGAAATAATAATTACAGATTAAGATTGTAGTAATTAACGTCGTTCCTTACAAGTCCTTTTCTCCACTCCCTTCTTTGCTCTTTTGATTTGTTTTTCTTCTTTAATCAACTTTATTTGTATAATCTCAATCAGTTTGATTAGAAGATGAGAAATAATGAGTAAATAAGTCATCATCATTCTGATAATTTATTTACTCATCTTCAATATCATTTTCATCATCCTCTTCGTCGGTTTCGTTCAAAGTCTCACGTAGCTCGGAATTGCATGGAAGTTCCATGTATTCTTTGTGAAACCTTTTAGGTATAGTCCCATTTTTACATAGGTTCGTGAGATCTTTATACTTAGCAGCGGCTATTGGTAATTTACTGTTATATAGCTGTTTCACTGCATCCATAGCAATCCCTGGTTCTTTGTTAATCTGACTTTTATACCCTTTGTACTTTCCCCTCCCCTTTCCCTTCCCTTTTCCTTTATCTAAGGATTTCTCAAATAATGTTATACAATGAGTCTCTGCATTGTCTTCTGCGAGTAGTCTGCTTTATCCTCATCTGACAAAAAGTCAATGTAACTTTTCTTTGTCAAATTGAGTCTCTTCCTTTTCGTTGGTATTTTACTAATGTTATCGTCACTATAATCAGATATATTTGAGTTAAATTTGCTATCACGTAAAGCTACCAAAGGTGATACCAAAAAAAAAAAATAAAAGAAGATATATATAGATAAAAGAAGTACCAGCAAGAGGAGATATTGAGATACTATCTTCTAGTGTCGCGGAAGGAGTAATATCAGTGCAACAAATTTCAGCTACTATAGAAGGTGAGTCTGAGGGTAGCTGCGGAGAGTCAGTGCAACAAATTTCAGCTACTATAGAATGTGAGTCGGAGGGTTGCTGCGGAGAGTCAGGGCAACAAATTTCAGCTACTATAGAAGGTGAGTCTGAGGGTTGCTGCGGAGAGTCGCAAAAAGTTGCATCAGATTTATATTCCAGATTTTCTGGTTCCAAATTCTCAGTCATACTAGTGTCAGAAAGCTTAGTTGACGTAGGCAATGTCACTGCAGATTGCTGGAGAGATATATTATGAGAAGTAGGACCCGAGTCGTCATTGTGTACCTCAGAACAAGCACGCTCTCCTTGGGTAATAGTTTCATTATTATTTTCCGACAACTGGTGATTTTGATTAGCAACATGAACTGATTGTAGACTACTGTAACAAAGAGAAAATTTACATTTTGTTTAATATTTTTTAATTTATAAGGCTGTAAATTAATAATGCAGAGTACCTAGCTTTAAAGAATTTATAAAAAGTATATAAACCTTATTCTATACCTATTTCCTACTTTAAGTATAACAGTATACAGAAATTAACTTACATCTCATTTTCCAGATGTAAAAAATTAGAGGACCTTGAATTATTTTCTTTAGATCCCAAATCATCTGGTTTTTTCAAAATTACAGTTGATAAAACTTTTATCATTTTGTTTGGGTCACGTTGCAGAACTTTTTCTTGACTCATTTGGGACTTATAGTCAAATGTTTTGTTTTCCGAAAAGAAACAAGAACTGTTGTCGCTTTCACTGCTAGAATTTATGGTCAATTTAGGTCTACTAATTTCATTCAAAGTCTCCTCTTCATCAGTGAACTCTATAATATCACTGCTAATACTATGCGTCCGTTGAACCATTTCATTTCGAGAGGTCATATTTACATCAAAAGTAGTTTTTTTAGTGTATTTCGCAGGATGCAAATTTTCCTTACCATCTTCTCTTGGCGATAATACCTTAGGAACTCTGAAAAAAAAAGGAAACTAAATTATACATGATATACCTTACAGATTTATCAAAAGAAAATTCGAAAATGATTAAATCGATCCTTTTTAAGTGCGGGTCAAACTTTTAATGACGGCTATACCGCACTTGGCGACGCTTCGCGGCAGTGGATCGACGCGTCACGCAACGACAAAATATTATTTGTAAGAAATTGTATGAAGTATAACGCACTATGTCGCGCGACACTGCTGCATAGTGCGTTATACCTCATACAATTTCTTACAAATAATATTTTGTCGTTGCGGGTCGCGTCGCTCCACTGCCGCGAAGCGTCGCCAAGTGCGGTCCAACCTTAAAAGTCACACGTTTGTGTCTTCTTTCCCTAGCGCTCCAGGGCAAGAGATGTCATTAGGTTTTCTTACCTAAAAAAAAAATTGGTTCTTATGTGTCTTGTAAAGATTGACGACTGACCTCATGAGGTAACCACATTTAATTTTTATACAAAAGTACGTAAGTATCTACCTACGAGTAGGTAAGTAGGTACCTATCTAATCCGCTGCTAAAAAGTAACAATTCAGGTAAAATCCACCAAAACACATTGAAACACATTAATTTTTCATACAATAGTAGGTATGTAGGCAGATGCCTACGAGAAAGTACCTAAGTAGGTAATACTGTACTAAAAATCTCATAATACTAGACTTACCTAATATTAGTCTTTCGTTTAGCTAATACAGCAAGTAAATGATTACGGCGTTTTAGTAAAGGTTCAAGTTTGTTATTATCTTCATCGCCACTGTTTTCCATCGTGTCACACGAATTTAATTATTAAAATACACCTATAATCGAATAAAAACCGCTTCACCGCACTGTTTACTTGTTTCGATGTTTTCAATAACAAACAATGGCGCGTGCAAGGAACACGCGTCGACTTGCATGAACCCGCAAACCACAAATGGTCAAAGCATTTTGATCGTTATGTCCGAAAGATAAAACATAATTTACAGTAAAGCAAAGCGTCTCTGTTTCATTGCAATCTACCGCTCGCACAGATCTCATATTTTATCTCGCTCTAACCACAGTGAATCACTATTCAGAGACAAGATAGGAAACAGTCGTAAAGGTTATTATTATAGCTCAAGTGTATCAGATTGTGGATATAAGTCGAACTTATTTCAAATTAATATTATTTTATAGGGAGTAAAACTCATATTGATTTATAAATCTAGGATGTAAAAGACCTACATAACATTTTCCTAAATTATTTAGGTCGTAAAGGACAAGTTCGTTTTATTTCAATTATTTTTTCTGGGTTTTAAAGGACATTTTATTTAAGTATCGTAGTTATACTGTTATTCTAGAGGCTATTTGAATATTACTTACCTATGTAATAATAATGAATTGTGTATGTTGAATGTATTAGAATTATTTTAATAAGGGGTTGAAGAAGATACCAAAACTTGTATATCCTTGTAATTTTGATGATAATCGATTTATTAATACTTACCTACCTACATTTTACGAGATCGTGAGTTAATAGGTTTGTTTAATTTTAAGTTGGTAGGTTGAGATTAAATTCTTTGTAATCTGAATATTCTAGGATTTATGGGAAAATTTCTCACTTAAGTTTATAATACGCCCATATTGGAAAAAATAATTGAAAAGAAACTAGGTAGTAAATGACAGTTATGTTCCTTTATTTTAACTTGTAAGGGTGTAAAGGACAATTTGCAAAGACGATGTCCTTTACAATCAAATTTTTAAAATGACTTATATTAACCACATAAGGAGGTAAAGGACAATTGACATTTTTAATGTCTTTTAACCTCAAAAGTTGTTTTTTATTTAGCTTTACTGCCAAAATGAGTTCGCTCTGGTAACTGAGTGTTATTTACTTCCATATTTTAACGGTAGGTACATTTTGTTTAACGTCTCAAACTATGTGGGTCGTAAAGGCAATTTTTTTGCGAATTTCATAAAACGGAATATACAGATCGATAGAGAATTAAAAACTGAGTAAAACTGCATCAAAAAGTCAGTTTCGCGAAAATGTCCTTTACGACCTTTGAGCCCAGAGGTGTCGAATACCATATCCTATCAATACGAGAAAGGTGTGTTAGGTCACCATAGCGCCGAGCATTACTTTCTACAATAGTCATGCTACCACATTCCTTAGTAGCTAATATTTAACAATTGCATAAGCTGAAAGAAGGAATGTGAACCTAAACTATTAAAAGTATACTTACTTTCATGATTTGCTAATATCTTGTGTCGTTCTAGTGGGCACAAGTACTACTGCTGTGCACGAGATCTTGGGTTCTATTCCTGGGTCGGGCAAAGTGTTATTGTAATTTTCCATCTGGAATTTCTCAGTAGCAGCCCGGAGTCTGGATTTGTGCCCAACTGATACCAATAGGCTCGCCCCCTATGGGACTTCAACATAATAGGTGAAATATAGTTGTACTATAAGTGCATCTCGGCATAACCTTTTCGAAAACAAGGGCGTGATGTTATGTTATGTGTCTTTTTAGGTAAAATAGCAGGTCGAGCGGTGTTACTAGCAGGACAGCCAGGCACAGGCAAGACCGCCATCGCCATGGGGCTCGCACAGGCCTTGGGCCCTGATACTCCTTTCACAAGCATGGCCGGTAAATGACAATAATATTATAATTTAAGTTTTATGTGGCAGCACTTATATTGCTATATCCCTTTCAGCAAACCAAATGCTTGCAGATATAGTTCTTTTTTTTTTTGGGCACATGAAAGATTAACAATTTTTCTCAACTGAATATGTATATCAAAAATACTGTTTGCACATCAAAATTTGCACGGGGCTCCTATTTCTATCTGCAGGGTTTAAAGGAACCTAACCACACCGAACCTCGGGGTGCCCAATAATTATAATTTTTACAAGTTTTGATATTCAATTAGTTAACTAGTAGTGCATTAATAAGTTTATTAGATGCTCATTTGTTATTTTTGATGAACAGTTAGTATTTTTGATATATAATTAATAAATTTTTTTAGCCTATCTTATCCCACTGTTGAAGTATGATAATTTTTTTTTTTATTTTTTGTTCTGTATTATATTTTATGTTTATTGTATAAATAAGTATTATGTTTAATTTTGTTAACAAAAGTTTTAAGAGCGTCAACGTCGCATTTCTAAAGGTTTTTCGTGATTATTTTAATAAATTTAAATCAAAGGACAATTTCTTCTCTCAAATTCGTATATCGTTAGTATTTATATTAAAGTTTGTATTCTATTTCTTGACAGTTATTTTGGTACCTATTTACTCTTAGAAAATGAAATATTGTCAATTATTTTCTATGTGCAAGGTACTTTAGGGATTCTCCTTTCACGATATGCTTATAACGATCCCTTTTTAACCGACTTCAAAAAGGAGGAGGTTCTCAATTCGTCGGAACCTTTTTTTTTTATTATTATTTTTTTATGTATGTTCCCCGATTACTCGAAGATGGCTGGACCGATTTGGATTTTTTTTGTTTTGTTCGAGAGTGTATACATCACAGTTGGTCCCATATAAAATTGATTAACTTTGCTTCGGTAGTTTTTGAGTTAGCTTCAATAATACGTATTTTTTCCCCACTTTTATATGGATGATGTTCTAGTTTGTTTTGCAGGTAGTGGTATATGAATTTGTGTGGGGTAGGTACACAACTAAAAAGTGAAAAATAAAAACTTTTTTACAAAAAAAAATACAACCAACTTCCAAAAACAACACTACAAAGTGAAAAATAACTTTAATTTCGGAAGTCTGTGGCAAAAAACGAAAATACATTTAACTAGACACCGACTTCCGAAATTAAAGTTATTTTTCACTTTGTAGTGTTGTTTTTGGAAGTCGGTTGTATTTTTGTGTAAAAGTTTTTTAATATGAGCACTGCGCTAACCAGTTATGGAACCTCTGGGTCTATTTAAATAAACGACTGTTTATTACTGAATGAGTTTTATTCCGATTAAACCCAGGGAGAACCTTCCGACCGGCCTAGTGCGCAGTATCTAGTCCGCCGTCCATACGTCACGCTCACATATACATTTTGCTTACCTTGCATTCCGCCGTGCACGCTTACATGTGTCCCTACAGTACGATTCAGATTTAAATAGGTACAGTTTCTCAATAAATGAACTGAAGTAAAATTTTCACTTCTGTTCATTTATTGAGAAACTGTACTGAGAATGCAAAGCATTTTATTTAATAAACAAACCTTTGTTTAAAAAAGTATTGATTTGACTACCCACTCGTGAATGCGTAAATAAATAAAATCCACTAAATGAGTTTTTGAAGATGAGTTTTATGAATGGCGGTGACGTCTTGTGTGCTCACAAGTTTTTTTTTTGGTTCCAGGTTCTGAAATATTCTCTTTGGAGATGAGCAAGACAGAAGCTATCACACAAGCCATTAGGAAGTCTATTGGCATAAGAATCAAGTAAGTAATTTTTACATAACCAGCATATACTAGCATAATCAGCGTATAGCGTTCCCACTGCTGGGACGCAGGCCTCCTCCTTCTGAGAGGGAGTCGGCCGTAATCCACCACGCGGGCCCAGTGCAGGTTGGTAGATGTCACATGTCTTCGGATTTTTTGGTTCTAGGACATGTCGGTTTCCTCACGATGTTTTCCTTCACCGTTTTGAGAGCAGTGGTGATGACATTATTTACACAACGTGAACCCACGACCTACAGACCGTTACCACTGGGCCACCACTGCTCTCCAGCATATACTGGATCAGAAAGATGTGGTCAAATTTAAGGGTGTCGTACAGACCATCAAACTGAACAACTTTCTCGATGGGACCAATATTGTAACAGAGAAAAAATTATCAGCCGTCCCATACATTTGGGTCAAGTAGGTATTGAAGCTTTGTATTTTTAGGGTTCCGTATCTCAAAAGGAAAAAACGGAACCCTTATAGGATCACTCGTGTGTCTGTCTGTCCGTCTGTCACAGCCAATTTGCTCCGAATCTAATGGACCGATTAAGTTGAAATTTGGTACTCATATGAATTTTTGTGACCCAAACACGGTCGGGTAAAGTAAATAAATGAATTTTGAATATAGAGGTCACTTTTGGGGGGCAAATAAGAAAATTAAAAAAAAAAGTTTTGCAAACTACACCATGTGGCATGTCAAATGAAAGGGCTTACTATGAGGGTCTCAAAAATATTTTTTTTATAATGTTAAAATAAATTGTTATAAAGTTATTTAAGAAAATAGACGAAAATTGACCATTCCCCCCCCCCCTTATCTCCGAAACTACTGAGCCTAAAATTTTGAAAAAAATACAGAAAATAGATCTTTACCTGTAGATTACAGGAAAACCTATAAGAAGTCTGTGGTCTTAAAATAACATGGTAAATCTATCAATATTGTGAGTACAAACTTACATTTACAGTTGGAATGTATGGGAGAACATGTTTTTCAACTACAATGTTAAGTTTGTTCTTAACATAAATTCATACCAACTACGGAACCCTTCATTGTGCGTGGCCGGTTTTTTTTTCTCGATTACGAGCTTGGAGAAAGTTGTTTAGTTTTATGGTATTTAGTCTGTACCACATACCACACCCTTAAATTTGATCTGTAAGTATACTCGTCATTAAAGTGTGATTGGAATTTAATTCTAAATTTCTAACTTGTATGACAATATTACTAATAAAAATAATAAACCACTAATAAATTTTTACTATTCCTTATAAACTGTTTCTCTCTCCGTTAGTGGAGTGTTACAGTGACGTCACAACGCAGAGTAAACAGCTACTGAGCAACAATATCTCGCTGTTTATGTGATCATTCCTCTATAAAAGGTTGTTCCTCTATAAAATGTTGTTCCTCTATAAAAGGTTGTTCCTCTATAAAACTGCAATATGATCCCAACATTATACTGTGTAAACGTACCTATAGGCGATTTTACACTTAGATCATACTCGAAATTGAGTTTGGAGATGTTATTAAAATTACCTTAATTTCCAGGGAGGAATCAGAGATAATTGAAGGAGAAGTAGTGGAAGTGGTAGTAGAGAGGGCTGCGGGGGGTGGTGGGGCGCGGGTGGGACGTCTGACCCTCAAGACTACTGACATGGAGACCAACTATGATATGGGGGCTAAGATGATTGACTCACTGCTTAAGGAAAAGGTAAGGACTTTTTAGTAAGAATTTATGGTGTTTGGTATGTTTGGCGAAGTTGGTAAGTTGGACAGTCTTGCCAAAATCGACTAAAATCTAGTTAATGGTATAGTTAGGTGTGGTGGGGTAATAAATTTCAAGTTTGGTATGTTTGGTAAAGTTGGTAAGTTTTCCAGTCTTGCCAAACTCGACCAAAATCTAGTTACTGGTATAGTTAGGTGTGATAGGGTAATAAATTTCAAGTTTGGTGTGTTTGGCAAAGTCGGTAAGTTTTCCAGTCTTGCCAAACTCAACCAAAATCTAGTTACTGGTATAGTTAGGTGTGGTAGGGTAATAAATTTCAAGTTTGGTATGTTTGGTGAAGTTGGGTATGTTTACCAGTCTTGCCAAATAAGTAATTAATTAAAAACATACATAAAGCATAGCATAATCAGCTTATAATGACTCCTCTGCTGGCTCACAGGCCTCCTCTCTGAGGAGTGGGCTGTAATGCAACCATACGGGGCCAGTGCGGGTTGGTAGATGTCACATGTCTTCGTTTTTTTTTTTATGTTTGGTGAAGTCGACAAAAATCAAATCACTAATTTATGGTTAGATAATTTATGAAGTAGTGATACCTATTCATTATTCAACAGGTGCAAGCCGGTGACGTTATAACTATTGACAAGGCGACTGGCAAAATCAACAAGTTAGGGAGAAGTTTCGCTAGAGCCAGAGATTATGATGCTACTGGTAAGTTACTTGATTATATTGTATCGTGGAATATTGCTTTAAGGCGAAAGCGCCAGGGTAAAAGAAAGAAAGAAGAAAGAAAATACGTTTATTTGCGGTAAACATGACGCAAAGGACAAAAAAATAAAATAAACAATGTAAAAAGCAAGTTTTGGGGAAAATATGCGTCACATCTACGCAAAACGGCTACCGCTCAGCATAATGCTGCGACCACATGCGAAACGGAGCCCCAGCGCTGGTTTTCAGCGATAGCCGGCGTTGACGCGATGACGTCGACCGGTGCAGCATATAATAAATAATCTGCAATTAAAAAATAAATAAAATATAAAGTTAATTCTATAGGTATAGATAAAATATACAGAAAATGACAATATTCCCGCATTCCGGGTAGCCCGCGAAATTTAATTTCTCATACGGTTTTTACAATTTGCTGGTTATAGATAGTGCAATCCACGAAGACGCGCCCCACTGTTCCTCCTAACCGTTTATAGTACATGTGTGCAAGCTTCCGCCAATGTTTGAGTGTTATCGGTACACACTAATTACTGTGTACTGTGAAGCCTCAAGCTTCACAGTAGGAGATTAACTCAACTACAAATAATACAAGAGGGACTCTTTAACTTGGGCTGAAGCCCTTTGTATTTAGGCTTAGAATAAAGTATAATGCACTCCTACCAGGTCCAAGCCCTGATCAGATTCTAAATCTGTCGTCCTATCCTGAACATATTCCATATTTGAATGATTGAATGTCAGCCAGCATTATATCAACGAGGCTTGATCATAGTAACTAAATATAGTGTATACCGATAACACTCAAACACTGGCGGAAGCTGTACACATCATCACACTAATATTATGAAGCCGAAAGTTTGTGTGTGTGTTTGTATGTTTGTTAATTCTTCAGGCTCAAACGGCTGGACCGATTTAGATGAAATTCGGTATGTAGACAGCTTGTACCCTGGATTAACACATAGGCTACTTTTTATCCCGAAAAAATGAAGTGCTCCCGTGGGATGAGCAAGGAATTCAAATATATTTGCTACTCTTTCAAACTCAAACGGCTCGACCGATTTTGATGAAATTTGGTGTGGAAGTAGCTGACACCCTGGATTAATACATAAGCCACTTTATATCCCGAAAAATGTAGTATTTCCGTGGGATGAGCAAGGAATTCAAATATGATTGTTTCTCTTTCAAACTCAAACGGCTCGACCGATTTTGATGAAATTTGGTGTGGAAGTAGCAGACACCCTGTATACACATAACACACAGGCTACTTTATATCCTGAAAAAATGTAGTGTTCCCGTGGGATGAGCAATTTTCTTGTGAATACTTTTCTCACCTATTAAATAATACACGTTTTAGTGTATCTCATAAGCCGCGGGGCTTAGCTAGTATACTATAAAAGGTTAGGAGGAATAGTGGGCCGCGTCTTCGTGAATTGACTATCTGTAGTATCAGGTTGTATGTTGATAAAAATATGATTCGCGACAATAACAAACATGTAAACCAGTTGTAACCATAAGAATCATGAATACATTTCTCTAAGTTAGATTTGTCATGGTTTGGTTTGATTTCCGAAATCAGACCAAACAACGAACTAATCAAATCTAACTATCTAAGATGTATTGATGATTTTTATGGTTACAATTATGTAAATACATGTTTGTTATTGTCGCGAATCATATATTGATCAAGATACAACCTAACACTGGCTTTTAAATTCCAAAAAAACGCTAGAAATTTTGAATTTCGCTGGTACCATTAAAATCATCAATACAAGTTCAAATTAACGTATCAATTGACTTCCTTTTTTTGAAATCTTGGCATTTGGGAACGCGTGAGGGAGAGGCAATAGTCGCGCCCTTGCGCCCCTAGCCGCCGCAGGTGGCGCCCTGGGCGGCGGGAATCTATTGCCGATTCCTGGCCACCGTAGGCGCGGGCTTACGAACGACGAGCAATGGGTAGCTCGCCGTCCGGTAAGGACCAGGCCCGGGTCGACGGCGCGTTGTGCTCCACGCGCGCTTCAAAGAGATGTCAGCAGTGACGGGGTCCGATAGGGCCGATGCCGCCGGGGTTGCGGGTTGTTCGAAAGAGATACCGTGGTTCCACAGGCAACTGAAGGAACACGGGTGGGTTTTAGTCAGGAAAAGTCTGACACGCCCTCCCCGCTTCACCCAGAGCGGGGGAAGTCATTTGATGATGTCCCATCCACAAAAAAAAAAGAACAAAAAGACCGATTCTAACTTAGAGAGATGTATTGAAGATTCTTGTGGTTCATATTTTAATCAACATATTACTTGAAAACCGTATGAAAAATGGTTTTCTGAATAATTCATCCAAAGGTTGTCTGTAAAAGATCGCTTTTAGCGATAAGACCGCCCATTGTGTCACTCGTATGTAAAATTTCAACATTGTAAAATTGTAACCAGTAATTTAAATGGTGTGCATAATAAAGAGTATTCTATTCTATTCTATTCTATTCATATTATTATTGATTACTTCTACAGGCCAACAAGCGCGCTTCGTGCAATGCCCTGAAGGTGAACTCCAGAAGCGTAAAGAAGTAGTTCACACTGTGACACTGCATGAGATTGACGTCATCAATTCCAGGACACACGGCTTTCTGGCGCTGTTCTCTGGTAGGTGGTAAAAAAACTAGGCCTTCTCCCAACTATGTTGGGGTCGGATTCCAGTCTAAACGGATGCAGCTGAATACGAGCGTCTGTCTATCTGCCCTCCACAACCCAATTACTGGGTAATACGATACCCCTTGGTAAAACTGGCTGTCGGACTTTCGGGCATCTGACGACCCGTAACGACGGTCAAAGATCCACGAATGACAGCCGGGACCAACGGCTTAGCGTGTTTTCCGAGGCACAGAGGGGTCTCGGTATGTAAAGATGGTCACCCATCCACGTACCAACCCCGGCAAGCGTAGCGTATAAATAAAATTGAAGTGTCTGTTGGTAATTTCAAAATAACAGCTTTTTTATAAATGTATGTACGGTACTTGTAATAAAAAAAACCGGCCAAATGCGTGTCGGACCACGCACGATGAAGGGGTCCGTAGTTGAAAATAATTTATCCCAAAAACAAGCAAACTTAATAAAATTCTACAATTAATGTAAAAAATTTACATTAAGTCAAGAATTATAACATTATTCAATAATGTTCTAATTCATAATGTTACAGACACAATATTCTAGTTTTAAGTTATCTTGCCGCGCCCCAACGGGGTTATGTACTCATTAGTTGTAAGCAAAGCCTGTAACAATAAATAAACGAACTTAACATTGTAATCCCAAAAAAAAAATTTTAAGTGATAAAATTACAAATTAACAATTTCCGGACTTTTTCCTTTACTTGTGCTGTAAGACCTTGCTTCTTGTCAAATTTCATGATTCTAGGTCAACGGGAAGTACCCTATAGGTTTTGATTTACTTGCGAGTATCAAAGTATGTAGCATAAATGACCGTATTTTTTTAAAACTAAAGGACCATAGACCTACGTATTTGATATTAATTTCAACTTGATACCTCCACGCGTTCCTGAGAAAAAAGGTCTTGATAGACTGACAGACAGACGGACAACGAAATGATCCTATAATAAGGGTTCCGGTTTTTCCTTTTGTGGTATATTTAAACGATGAGTTATGCTAATATTACTGGACCTATTTCTTTAATTTTTTGTATATCGTCAGGAAAAGCGGTATCAAGTATGTGGTTGGATTTATTGCATAGATGTGAAATCCATACTGTATACTACGCTTTGGAACGGGCAACTACTTTCAGCTTTCTGACTGTCAGACTCTTTGTTTGAAAATTTCTAAATAGGCAAATTGAAATAAATGCTTGGGTTTTTAACCGACGAAAAAAAAGGAGGAGGTTCTCAATTCGACACGATTTTTTTATTTATGACTACTACGCATAACCTTTTACAAAGTAGACCGAACGAAAAAAGTGAAAAATAAAAACTTTTTACAAATTAAAAACCGACTTCCAAAGAAAAACCACAAAGTGAAAAATAACATTAATTTCGGATGTCGGTGGCAAAAAACGATAATACAAAACCAAAGACACCGACTTCCGAAATTAAAGTTATTTTTCACTTTGTATTGTTTTTTTTGGAAGTCGATTTTCTTTTTGTAAAAAGTTTTTATTATTTTAACCTCTACCTACTTGTACCTCTACCTTTTGTAAATACAAGCACTGGGTTTTAAGTAACAAATTAATCTTTGTTCATAGGTGACACGGGTGAGATAAAGTCAGAGATTCGTGAACAGATCAACAGCAAGGTTGCTGAGTGGCGCGAGGAAGGGAAGGCAGAGATGATTCCCGGAGTACTGTTCATTGATGAGGTAAGTTTTATTGACCGACCGAGCGCAGCGAGTGAATAAAATAATAAAAAAATCAATTAACCTGCCTAGCCTTTTCCCAACTATGTTGGGGTCGGCTTCCAGTCTAAGCGGATGCAGCTGAATACCAGTATTTTACATGGAGCGATTGCCTATCTGACCTCCACAACCCATTAACTGGGTAATACGATACCCCTTGGTAAGACTGGCTGTCAGACTTTCGGGCTTCTGACGACCCGTAACGACTGTCAAAGATCCACGAATGACAGCCGGAACCAACGGCTTAACGTGCTTTCCGAGGCACGGAGGAGTCTCGGTATGTAAAGATGGTCACCCTTCCACGGACCGACCCCGGCAAGCTTAGCTTAACCTGATGGATCGACCCGTGCGGCTGTTATTACTTAGCCACGAACTCAATATTTTTTTTTTTATTCTTTAATTTCAAAAAAGTGACAGGCGTTGTTACAAACTTGACATTAATTTATAACATACAGAAGTCTTAAACATATGTCCCCTGGCTCCCAAACTATATTTACACCTGGGACTTGGGAGTCAGTGTTCCTCCAAAAAAAACCGGCCAAGTGCGTGACGGACCACGCACAATGAAGGGTTCCGTAGTTGAGATGAATTTATCCCAGGAACAAACTTAACATTGTAGTTGAAAAACATGTTCTCCCATACATGCCAACTGTAAATGTAAGTTTGTACTCACAATATTGAGAGATTTACCATGTTGTTTTAAGACCACAGACTTCTTATAGGTTAATCTCTGTAGATTACAGAAAATATTTCTTTACCTGTGTAAAGAACTATTTTCTGTATTTTTTTTTCACAATTTTAGGCTCTGTAGTTTCGGAGATAAGGGAGGGGGTTGATCAATTTTCGTCTATCCTCACCCAACCCATCCCCTCTCCCTCTCACCCCCTCACCACATCCCCTTCCCGCTAACCTCCCCCTCCCCCTTTTACCCCCTCTCACACCCCTTCACCGCTTTCTCCTTCCCCTCTACCCTCGCCAACTCCTCCCCCCGTCTCCATACCCTCCCCCTAACTACAACCTCCTATCCGTCTCCACCTCTTCCCGCTCTCCAATCAATCAGTCAAAGTCTCAACTTAATCTCTCTTCAATGAATCAGTGCTATACAAAAAGCAACTTTAAGATTCAAAGGCACTCGTCGCTCTCCCCCCTCTCACCCTTCCTCCTCTCTCTCTAACCCCCTCTCACCCATTTCTTCCCACCTCTCACCACCCCCTTTCACACCTTTCAACCCCCTTACCACCCCCTCTCACCCCTCACGTTCCCATCCTCACCAAACCCTCCCCTTCCTCCTTGCCCTCCTTAGTAACCCCTATCCTCCTCACAACCCCCTGCCCTGCTCCCCTCACCCTCTACCCTTCCCTCTAGAGGAAAAATTTTGAATGACAAATTTTATTACTTACTTAGGCAAGTATTTGTGCCAAGTTTCAAGTTAATTAACTAAATGAATAAGATATTTCATATAAACCATATTTACACCTGTTTTCATCCCCACAAGGATAGAATAAAAAAAAACCGCTTGGGATATTTCCGTAACTTGACTGAAAGATTATTACCACCAGTTTTCGAGTTAATCAAGCCCCACAGTAAAACTTGCCCTGTAAAATTGACTACCCCTCTTCACCCCCTTAGGGGTAGATTTTCGAAAAACCCTGATACACATTATTCTTCATTTTTGATCTCAAGTCAATCAATCTGCCTAGCCTTTTCCCAACTATACTGGGGTCGGCTTCCAGTCTAACTGTGCACACAGACAGCTGCTAGTTGTTTATTGAGTGTGCTACAACTGCCGCTCCCTATGCACACAGAGTGGCTAGATAGAGGCAATAACGACCTAAGTTCCTACCCCTAAGTCCCTAACGCCTACAACCTAGCTCTTACAATTCAATGCCTACTTGTCTGACTAGCCCTAGTACCCTATCAGCCCTAACGCCCTAGCCCTAACATACAAACCATAACACAACGTACTAGTACTGTTGTGTGGGCAGGAAGCCTGTTACCAGCGACCTAAGGCAACAGACCGGAGCGGGTAGGAAGGCAAGGTAAGTGTACCCTAACCGCATCCGGTTAGACGTAAAAGATGGTTAGATGTAAAATACTGGTATTCAGCTGCATCCAGCTGAATACCAGTATTTTACATGGAGCGATTTTTGATCTCAAGTATAAACTGAATTTCGAGTTAATCGAACCGCGCGTTAAAATTACTCCATACAAACTTTGACACCCCCTATATCCCTTTTTTGGAGGTAGTTTCCAGTCTCCCACAATATTGTATACCTACTTATTTGAATGGGGATTGTCTAAAATTTTTAACCATTAGATTTTATTTTATTTTTTGAAAATTTAGAGCATTTTGAGAAACTAATTTGAATATTTTGATGATTGGCTCAATAGTTACTTTTTTATTGAATTTTAAAATATTTTTAATTTTCAAGGTAGGTGACGTCATCAGTGGCACAAAAGATTGTGCCGTTGCCCCACTGGTACATAATTAAAAATTTAAATCTGTCAACACAACGTCATCCATCTCAAATCTGTCAAAGTGCCAATAGATGTCATACGTAATCGAATCCTATCCTAACCTATTTACAAATTATTTTTCGAAATTTTGACCGAAACGGTAGCTTTTAAACGCAAAGTGGTTTTTAAGGTGCAAGACTACGTTAATAATCGAGGCGACGACATTATTGTTCATTTTCCTGAACCACAATGAGCGATACTTTTGTTAAAGCCGACTCGCGAAACCGGCATAAAGTTTCTGAAATACTTACATCAAAGTGATCTTCGCAACAATACATTGTATAAACCTTGCAATATTCCACGCCTACATCATGACACCACTTTTCTCGCAAATCTTCTCTAATACGAACATAAATTTTATTTGGACTATTATTTATTTTATTTATTTATTATTTATTAAAACTTTATGCACAAGTAAAAAAATACTGTACAAAGGCGGACTTAATGCCTGAGGCATTTTCTACCAGTCAACCTTAGGGTGATGCAGAGAGAAAACATGGCAGGTGCAGCCTATGGGATAGATAACTCGAAAAAGAATAAATACTAATAAATAAATACATATATACATACATATAAACAGAATAAACTTTGTCAAGAGAAATAACGATAGGTAGAGGAGAAAAAGAATCCAGCAAGAATCAGCGCTGAAGTGATTCTGCCAACTTTATACGAATATGTTCACGAGCCTTCATTTTGAACGATAGCTGACTGGTTGCCATCCTGATGTTCAGAGGGAGCGCATTCCAAAGAAATACCGCCTGGACAAAGAAAGAAGAATGAATAAAACCAGAGCGGTGAGAAGGACATCGTAGAAGACGATTGTTGGTTGAACGAAGATTTCTACTATGGGCAGAGCACAAGTATTGAACATGGGAAGTCAGATAAGAAGGAGAAGTAGGTTTATTTAGTATGGAATACAACATAGACAGAGCCCTCAGCTCTCTGCGCTGACGTATGGGTAACCATTTTAAAAGCAATCGGTGCGCAGACACATGATCATACTTACGAAGATTGAAGACGAATCGAATGCAGTTATTTAGAAGGCGATCAAGTTTATTGAGGAGATCTTATTACTATTATTGCTGCAAGTTGGAACAAAGTGCTTCCTGTATTCCATAACTCTTCCAATATAGTAAATGTTATCGAGTGTTGACATAATGTAATGAGATTTATATGAGATTATGAGGCAAGTCGCAGGAATAATAATTGTAAGAATTTTATACTTATGAGGTTATGTTTATACAGGGTGTTTGGTGCATCGTTTGCCAAATTGAATTGGCCGAAAGAAGAGGTCATTTGCTATCGCTTCAGGCTCAAGTACTCATTTTTGGCCACACCGGTTTTTTTATTACAACTTTCTAATTTTTATTTTGAAAAAATCCAAAACTCAGCATTAAAGCTTAAATTAAAAAAAAGTTTTAAGTGTAGTCGTCAAATTTCATTTTTATTTACATATGTACTGTTGTATGGCTCTATCAAATTTAAAATTACTTGCCAGTTACATCTAGTTTTTTTTTAATAAATCACAAAGTTTTTGGAAAAATAAAAAATGAACTTAAAACTCAACTTTAAATAGCTATAAAAAAAAAACTAAAAGCGATCGGGATCTTCGAATTATTTTAAAAAGTTCTCTAGTCTATCCCCTTTCCAACGGTATGCAATGTGTTTAAAAAATGTTTCAGTAAGTTCACTAATACGCTAAGTTTGTGTATCGGGACACACCATCAAACTATTGCATATTCGGGATAAACACTACTTACCTGACAACCTGAACGGGGATAATTACTTAGAATTTCTGCAAACAGAGTTGCCCTTATTATTAGCTGATTTGCCAATTTTCAGTGAAGACAGGTCTTTTGTTTTCCAACATGACGGTTGTCCCGCTCATTGGAGAATAACCGTCAGGGAGTACTTGAATGATGCATTCCCGGACTCATGGATTGGGAGGGATGGCCCTATTCCTTGGCCTCCACGTTCTCCAGACTTAACTCCGTTGGATTTTTACGTCTGGGGACGGGCCAAAGAACTCGTCTACGCCACGGAAGTTGAGACAAGAGATGATTTAGTCCAACGCATTGAGGCGGCTTTCATGACGATCAAAGCAGAAATGCGTTTACGCACCACTACAGTTGAGATAAGACGAAGATGTCGCGCGTGCATACGCAATAGTGGTAGACAGTTTGAACAAGACTTGTAAGATTAGTATGTAATTAAATTACTTATTAATAAATGATTATTTTTGTAATAATGTATTTTTTTTTTCAATTTCGAGGAAAGTTCCCTATGTAAGAACGAGATAAGAGACTACGTAAGACGTGAGATAACAGTATCTATCTACTAATAGCATGTAATTTATGCGAAAACTAGTGTTTTAAACGTAATATCCAATATCAGCCTGATGTGTCTCGACTACACATTTAGCTAATTATTAAAGATATTAAAAGAGTTTTTTAACACATTACATACCGTTGGAAAGGGGACAGACTAGAGAACTTTTTAAAATAATTCGAAGATCCTGATCGCTTTTATTTTTTTTTTATAGCTATTTAAAGTTGAGTTTTAAGTTCATTTTTTATTTTTCCAAAAACTTTGTGATTTATTAAAAAAAAACTAGATGTTACTTGCAAGTAATTTTAAATTTGATAGAGCCATACAACAGTACATATGTAAATAAAAATGAAATTTGAAGACTACACTTAAAATTTTTTTTTAATTTAAGCTTTAATGCTGAGTTTTGGATTTTTTCAAAATAAAAATTAGAAAGTTGTAATAAAAAAACCGGTGTGGCCAAAAATGAGTACTTGAGCCTGAAGCGATAGCAAATGACCTCTTCTTTCGGCCAATTCAATTTGGCAAACGATGCACCAAACACCCTGTATTATAATTTGACACTTGACAGATTGTAGACAATACTTGCCACTTACTTTTTATTTTTTGAGGCAACGATACAAAACTGTACGGCCAAAGCTGACGTAATTTGAAGGGCAAACAAGGTCAATCGTATTTTATCAAAAAAAACAATAAAATATAAATATTTTTCAAGATTAATTAGTCCGTAATGATCAGTAACGCTATTCCTCGAAATGGTTTTTCAATTACAACATATAAAAAAATATGAACAATGCCCATTGTGTATTCAGTGTCGAATCTAATCAATGTACTGTAATATATATACAAATTGTGGTGAGAAATAAAGTTGATTGATTGATTGAGTTTAGGAAATCTAAAAATTTCAAACTTTATAATTTACTTAGATAAATATTCGTGCCAAGTTTCAACTCTATTAACTCAAGGAATAAGATATTTCATACAAACTTTGGACCCCCGTTTCACCCCTTTACGAGGGTGAATTTTGAAAAATCCTTTCTTAGTGCACCCTTAGACCTCATAAGGCACCTACGTTCCAAATTTGGAATCTCTAGACCCAGCGGTTTGGGATGTGCGTTGATATGTCAGTCAGTCAGTTTCTTCTTTTTATATAGGTATTTAGATTAAGGTCGCGAATCCTATTTCGATCAACATACTCGTACAACCTATTACTGACTTGCAAATTGCAAAAAACTTAAGAAAATTTGAATTTCGTGGGCTACCCTGGCGGTTTTGCCTTAACATGCTTTTTTTTACCTCAATCAATCAATCTGCCTAGCCTTTTCCCAACTATGTTGGGGTCGGCTTCCAGTCTAACCGGATGCAGCTGAATACCATTATTTTACATGGAGCGACTGCCTATCTGACCTCCACAACCCATTAACTGGGTAATACGATACCCCTTGGTAAGACTGATTGTCAGACTTTCGGGCTTCTGACGACCCGTAACGACTGTCAAAGATCCACGAATGACAGCCGGGACCAACGGCTTAACGTGCTTTCCGAGGCACGGAGGAGTCTCGGTATGTAAAGATGGTCACCCGTCCACGGACCAACCCCGGCAAGCGTAGCTTAACCTGATGGATTGACCCGTGCGGCTGTTATTACTTAGCCACGAGCTCCTCCATTTTTTTACCTCAATATGTAACAAAATATAAAAATTTTACCTTAAAATAAAATTTGTATTATGTTTCCTAAGACGTCCGAAGTCCATTATGGGAGAGAGAGCTCGCTTCGTTCCATGAACAGCCGCTAGATGTCCATACTTACCGCCTCGTAATCGCGCCACTAGCGACCCCCAACGTCATATCTGTGAACTACTTTCAAAAAACCTCATACAAGCCGCCATGTTGAAGTGCTATGTCATTGTTGGGCTCATAATGATGCAAAGGTAGGTATGCACCAGGAAGACCTTACCTGGACTTCGGACGTCTTAGGAAACATAATACAAATTTTATTTTAAGGTAAAATTTTTATATTATGTGTTCCGTTTGACGTCCGAAGTCCATTATGAGAGATGTGTTTGTTATCTCCTGGTAGATTGTATGAATGAAAAGCAACAATGTGAATTATAAACCGATATAATTTTTAATCACCATTTTATACCTCAGGTACCTTCATATACATAGGTTTTAAATATGAACAAAAATCTAGCCATTTAAGCACTGGCAGTATAATTATATTAAGAGAAAACGTAAATAAGCAATCACGCAATATCTTCATGAGTAATTTTTAACGTGAATCAATTTTATTTGACACATCTGTGAACTTAGAATCAATTGGGGACTTGAAATAATCTTGATAACGAATGCGCCGAAGACATTTCGTTATTAGATCTGATTTCCTTACGGTAAAATTTTCTGAAAGTTGATTCATGCCTCCAGTTTGCCTTAGATAATATGTCATTTACAGGATAATTTTCTAGCCAATTTAATGATGAGACAGCCGATCTAAAACTACCTGGAGAGGCTTGTATTCCAGCATCAGATAGAACACGTTTTACCCAACCACCGATTATAGTTGGTGTGGCTGCCCTAACGGGATCTCTAGTAGTTATGAACAAATTTTTTAATGAACCCCGTCTTTCCTTTGACAAATTTTTTTAAAGTGCGGAGCCAATATAATGGATTTGTATTTTGATCTTGGGATGCTAACAAAACCCAACTGGATTGCTGGAAAGTCGCACTATCTGTCTTTGACCCGAACACTGGGTGTAAAGTTATGGAATCCCCATTATCTACAAAATGTCCACAGTCAATATGCAAAAGGGATAAGTCGTGTACACGACGTCCCGAACATAATAATAAAATAGTTGCCGTTCGCTTAGACACCTCATACAAACTACTGATGCAAGGAGTTTTATCTTTTAAATAAGTAATTAATTCCCTGGCGTCCCATGTGGGCACCTTAGGTGGCAACGGCTTTGCAATTGAAATTGCTTTCAAAATGTGCTTAACGATGTGACTAGAAGAAATTCTAATATTTGAAGCAGTTTCACAAATAGATGCGATTACGGACTTGTGCACAAGAATAGTTCTGTAAGCTAACTTTTTATTAAGATATAAATAAGCTAGATATTTTGCAACATCTGTCGGATTTGGTGTACGGAAATTTACATTATTTTGACTACACCACAAAGACCATTTACCCCAAATAGGTGTGTAAGTTTTAAGGGTAGAAGGTCGCCAGCAAGATAAAAGAAGATCTTTCTCTTGTGGAGACCAATCGCTTGTCATGGTGTCCCAGCCGAAATGAGCCAGGCTTCCAACTGTAGATCTTTGACATGAGCTGGTGGTAGGCCGGTCACCGTGTCCACCAAGGTCTTCTTCAGGTCTCTGATCTTCAGCGGCCGTGCCAAGGATCGATTTTTTAGGTCTGGTCGCCAAAAGGGTTTCTTCCACTTGGGTGCCACTATTATGTACCGACCTGATGCCGAGTTGAGGTGGTGAAGAACTCGTGGAAGCAACGCCGGCGGTGGGAACACCCATGCGAGGGCGTATCGCCAGTATCTGCTGAACGCGTCGTGATAACAGGCGTTGGAGTCTGAGGAATCTAGAGAAACGTAATTTATCACGACGTGTGCGGTTTGCGACGCGAACAAATCTATGTCCGGTTTTCCCCAAGTCTGAAATATCTTTGAAGTTGCTGCCACCTGCAGGTGCCACTCGCTGCCGGCGCGATTTCGCGACAAGTGGTCGGCTTCGGTGTTGTACAGCCCTGGTAGGTGGTGAGGGATCAGTACAACATTGAGGTCGTCTATCAGAGTCAACAATTCCCGCGTCAATTTCATCAATCGGTGTGATTTCGTGCCGCCTTCCTTCTGAATGTACGAAACCACTGTCTTGTTGTCGGTCTGTAGAATGATCCTGGAGTCCCGGAGGGCTCTGGACTCCTTTGACAACACAGAAATCACAGCATACATTTCTTTGAGATTGCAATGCCATTTTTTTTCTGGTCGGGTCGCCATGCACCTTGTACTTTGTTGTTGTTGACCAGGGCACCCCACAGAATGTCGGAAGCGTCCGTGATGACAAAGTTTGTGGGTAACACATCCGTGTGAATTGCTGTCTTTTGATCTACATTCTCCATCCACCACTCGAGTTCTTGGCGAACGTCTTGTGTCAGCTGTACTGCTCCGAGAGGATTTTGACGCAGTACTTTGATGTGACATTGCAGCGCACGGCAATGCATCCTTCCCCGGTGGGTGATGAAGGACGCAAAGTTGAGAAGCCCTAAGAGGCGTTGCGCCTGCTTGAGGGTCCAACTGCCCGCTGCGAGTCTGGTCGAGAGGTGTTGTCGAATTTTTCTTACCTTCTCTGGTGGTAGGGACTTGCGATTTGTTTGGGTGTCCCAAAAGATGCCGAGATATTCGATCGACCTTGTTGGCCTGGTGATCGATTTCTCGTGATTTATACACCAGCCCAGACTGGACAAGAAGCTTACAGCTATGTTTAGATGCGTGCTGAGTACTTCCTTGTTCTGGTGAACTAAACAATAATCGTCTAGATACACGACGAGGCGCAGACCTTTTGTGCGAAGGTATTCTGCAGTCCAGTTTGTTAAAGTAGCAAACATTCTGGGAGCAGCAGCCAGGCCGAATGGTAGACATGTCATCTGCAGAAGTTGACCACCGTAGCTGATGCGCAAAAAGCGCCTGTGTTCTGTGCGTATTGCGAGGTGATAATAGGCCTGGCTGAGGTCCAACTTGACCATCCAGTCGCCTTGTTGCAGAAACGAAGGCATTTGTTGATGGTGGAAAAGATGGAAATGCTTTGGCTCCATGTATAAATTTAGTGCTTTCAAATTGAATATCACTCGAGTTTTGCCATTGCTCTTTGTGATCATGAAAAGGGGGCAAATGAACGATGGGGTCGAAGGAGCAGGCTCTAACACTCGTTCTTGAATCATCTTGCGAATTTCTAGTGTCATTTTTTCCGAAACATGGGTTTGAAATTTTGACAGGTTGTCCAAAGTAGGTAGAATTAAGGGCGGTGCCTGATTGAAGGGTATACGAGCTCCCGATATCATTTTTAAAATAGTTTTTGGAGGGTCGAAACGATTCCATATTTCTATATAATGCTGAAGACAGCCGCCCCAAAATCTCGGTATTAAATAGTCATTTATGCGTATGTCCTGCTCGCTTTCCGTTCTTATCTTTTCGCCCCCCCTTATTTTTTGAAGAGAAATCGTAATTTCGTTTATTGTCTTTTTTGTCGTTTCGCTTCGGTTTGTTTTGTCGCGAACGAAAAGTATTATCTTGAAAAGACGTCGAAGGCTCTACGGATATTGGACGACTAGTTCCCGCACTATTTTTCTGTTTTTCTAACTTTTCTATACCCCCAATTTTTTGTAGGTAGTGCGATAAATTTTGAGGATTGAATATATATTCAACTGAGGGTGGAATTTTTTCTATGTCGTCGCGTATGTATTTACTTTTAACATTTTTCAATAACGATCGGCGACGTGTTTCTATGACCTCAGCTCGTTTACCGCAAATAATTTGGAGAATATCATGAGATACCGTTTTATAAGGACTCAGCACCAAACAACTCTTTTAGTTTGTCATAGAGGTTAGTTGAAAATAATTGGACGTTCGAATTAGCAGACCAATCAATTAGTTTCTGTAATGCCGCGTTCACATGCTCGTTTTGAGTTAGGAAAGCATTAGATAACGCCGCAAAACTGCGTTCCATTTGAAACCATCTTAATGGTGAAAATGGATCTTCAAAACGCCGCAATTCTTCGTTCACTTTCAATTCGACAAAACTAGGAAAAGCCACATATTTTTTCTGTACTTCTGTGTAACGTACAGCATTCCAATCCGGGGAGTCGAACCTCTGCATTTCTGCTATTTTCGTTACACGTTCTGGATTTGCTTTAGGTACACTAGGTTCCTTAACGGAAACGTCTAGATTTGCAATATTTTCTAAGCAAGGGGTAAGCTGCGGCGGACGTAAGAAATTTTCTTGTAAATTGAGGGTAGGTACAGTCGATGTTGAAGGTAACTCGGTACCAATATAATTTTGCGTGGCGGGTAGGCTTTGTGCACCATTTGCGATCATATAATTTGTTAAAACATTATTGACATGACTCACCAACTGTTGGGATAGTAGATCAAACCTGCGATCCAGTTCAGAATCTTGCGAGAGGGAGCGCTCGCGTACCTGACGGGGGCGCTTGCGCGGCGCTGGATCACCTACACTGCTCTCCGATGACACCGTATCACCTCCTTTCGATGACGATGAAGAACTCGAACTCCGTGTCCTCTTCCGCGAAGTATCGTTTGGCGCGATAGTATCACCGTCCATTTTATTAAAATAGACACAGTTCACGAGACGGAAAGTTAATTTAACTTATTAAATATTATTCTAATGAACTTTCTACTTTAATCTCAAAAGTTCTAAAAATAAAAAATAAAATATCGCTTTATTCGATATAACTGACAATCTAGCAATGCTGCGCACAGTTCGGAAAACGACGCAACAATGACATAGCACTTCAACATGGCGGCTTGTATGAGGTTTTTTGAAAGTAGTTCACAGATATGACGTTGGGGGTCGCTAGTGGCGCGATTACGAGGCGGTAAGTATGGACATCTAGCGGCTGTTCATGGAACGAAGCGAGCTCTCTCTCCCATAATGGACTTCGGACGTCAAACGGAACACATAATAAATATTTTTTTTTGTAAATATTACGGTGACTACAATTTTTATTCCAGGCTCACATGCTCGACATAGAATGCTTCTCCTACCTCAACCGAGCTCTTGAATCGGAGACAGCGCCCGTGGTCATCATGGCTACCAACCGTGGTATTACCCGCATTAGGGGCACCAACTACATGTCTCCGCATGGGATACCACTGGATCTGCTTGACAGAATGATAATAGTTCCAACCTCGCCATATTCACACCAGGAGCTGAAGGAGATTCTTAATATCAGGTGAGTTTCATAACAGGTTTTTTTATGAAATTTTTATTTAAAAAAAACCGGCCAAGTGCAAAACGAGACGCACAATGAAAAACAAACTTAACATTGTAGTTCAAAAACATGTTCTCCCATACATTGATATACGTCACGGTCAATTCAACTGCAAATTAAAGTTTGTAATCCCAAATATATTTTTTTATTGCTAAAATTATAAATTAACGATTTTCGGACTTTTTCCTTTACTTGTGCTGCGAGACCTTGCTTCTTGCCAAATTTCATGTTTCTAGGTCAATGGGAAGTACCCTATAGGATTTGATTTACTTGCGACTGTCAAAATATGTATGTCGCATAAATGGCCGTATTTTTTTATTGCGTTGACTTAGAAGCTTGATTTTTTTAGAGCTCCAAAGGACCATAGACTTACGTATTTGATATTAATTTCAACTTGATACCTCCACACGTTCCTGAGAAAAAGGATCTTGACAGACTGACAGACAGACTTACATGGAAGTTGCTAGGGATGTGTTTGATATCCACCAATCACATTCTTTGGTGCACATAGCATAGCAATGGTGGAAGCGGGTGCAACTAAGCTATGTTCCTTATATGGAAGGATGCGTGCTATGGATGGGAGCTATGAATGTGCCTGTGGTGTAGCTGCCGCTCCCCGTGCCTTCCCTACTGTCGACGCATCTTCCTCGCACAGCTACCTCGCGGCGGCGCATCTTCATAGCACATCTTACTCGCTCCGCTACACAGCTTAGCATCAGTGGAAACGGTCACATAGTTTCGTAGCTTAGCTTTCACATCCTCGCAACATAGCTGCATAGCACATCTGGTGGAAAAGCAACCTTATGGTTCCGTACCTCAAAAGGAAAAAAACGGAACCCTTTTTTTTGTGGATGAGAAATCATCACATTTAAATGAATTACTTGTATTTATACCGAATTCATCGGATTTTCCTCTTTTTTTTGAGGTAGTGTACATAGACCTGGCCCATTTCGAAATATCTCCATTTGGCACTCTGTTTAATGGGAGCTCATTCAGCCTTATACTCTTAAAATTCTAATATTCATATTACTCTTTTACCCTCAGATGTGAAGAAGAAGACTGCCAAATGTCAGGCGATGCGCTGACAGTGCTGACGCGAGTAGCCACCGAGACATCGCTGCGCTACGCTATACAGCTGATCACTACCGCTTCTCTTGTGGCTAAGCGTAGGAAGGCTAACGAGGTACGTAATAATAATTTGATTTATATTAATTGTCTGTGGAGTTTCTTGCCCGATCTCCATAGGAAATTAGGAACCTTACACTGGAATTCTTTACAGGGTGTTCCTTTTGATATCCTATAACTGTAGGGTATTAATGAGACTGTAGGAATATTTATCTTTTTCCGATCCCAAGATTAGTCGTAGGGTTAGCTAGCTAAAATCGCAATTATTTGTTGAATCTTTCATATATTAGGTCTTTACCTATGAAAGTGCCGTTCTGCAGTACTGGACATTTCAAATCAAAATAATTTTTGTTTGGCTAATTATTGAGAGGCAGTACAAAATGCGTTTGAAGAATTTGTTGCCTTCCGTCCAGCTGATTTCTTTAAGAAGGGCATCAATAAACTGCCACTGCGTTGGCAAAGATGCATTGATTGCATGGGTGATTACTTCGATTAATACAAATAAAAAATGCATGAAAAAAATTCGTTTAAATTTTTTCATACAAAACGGCAATTTCATAGGTAAAGACCTATTATTATATAATGTGTAGGTACAATCCCTCACTCTCATACTTACTCACACCCACTACTCACACACACATTCACCTACACACATAACACACACATCCCAGCGCGATTTCTGCCTTTTATACAGGGTGACCTGAAATTAGTGGCGGACCCGTTAAGGGGTGATAGTAGGGATCAATTCCAGTCGATATCACTCTTAGACCTACTGCCCTAAAGTTAACCCATTTCAGAATATTCCTACTTAAAGAATTTTACAAAAAATACCCTACTTTAAATCTTAAAATAGCTGTAAATCCTAAAAATTGGTCTTTCTGGTACTTTTTTTTTTTGTTTTGCATCAAAGATATTCTAAGTAAGGAATTATTAATAGCGATATCTTCGTAGACGCAATCATCGTATTTTTTTTTTCATTTTATGATTTTGTTAAACGATTTTCGCGTAAGATATCGACATTTACGAAGATATCACTATTAATCATTCCTTATTAATAAAAAAAAATGGTCCAAAAAGACCAATTTTTACGATTTAAAGCTATTTTAAGATTTAAAGTAGGATTTTTTTGTAAAATTCTTTAAGTAGGAATATCTTATATCCTACTATCACCCCTTAACGGGTCCGCCACTAATTTCAGGTCATCCTGTATAAACTTTGTTTCCACTTAATTCTTTTGTTTTTATCTTTACTTTTATTTTTGTTTCTATAAGTTTACATTAACTTAACATCAATTATATAACCTGGGGAAGGGCAGAGCATCGTAACACAAGCAAATTATTTGCTTAAAAGGATTCTCACCATTGTAATAGATTAAGTAATGTAAGTTGATACTATAAACATTTTTTTTTTTTTTTTTTGACTGGTTACACAGCCAAGTCACGACACCGTTGAGTTTTTTAGTAAAACGTTTATTGCTAGCCAGCTACAGTTACAGATAGCACGAAGGTATACAGGAACACACGAAGAGTACAGAGAAAGATAGGAAAGCACTTGGACAAGACGAGAAAGTTTAGATTTAAGTCAAATACACAAGCGTAAGCGATTAGGCGCTAGGTTTAAATGAGCGAGCATTCGCCGTCGGAGCATGTAGGGCACTGGTCAGGGTGATTGAGCGATAGCGGATCGGCCGGCGCGCACTACGGTAGGCAGGTGCGCGGGCGCAGGCGGCGAGGTAAACAGTTGACGCGCTTGGCATACGCCTAATAAGTGTGCGTCTTTATTGTTGGTGCCGCCACAAGACCATCATTTTGATCAACTTTTACTATGGGACCGAACCTGAAATCGCGAAAAAAAATCCGCTGTTTCTTACATTTTTACGAGTTATGCGAACATAAAATGTAGGGAGCTGCTGATACGTGTGGGTTTTAGTCAGTAAAAGTCTGACACGCCCAGCTCCACCCAAAGCGGGAGAAGTCATTTGACTTCCCACCCACAAAAAAAAAAAAAAAAAGGTTCAGTCCCATAGTAAAAGTTGTTCAAAATTATAGTCTCATTAATACCCTAGCCTAGAGTTATGGTATATCAAAAGGAACACATTGTATTCAACACGATTGGCAAAGCTGGTAAGTTTTCCAATTTTGCCAAAACGATGACTACACTGATTCCATCCGACGACCTTCGAGCAGCGACCTTTTGCAAAATGAAATAAAAAACATTTTTTTTATTTCTATGACAACTTTCCATTTGTTTACCAACTTTGCCAGACTTGCTAAAACACTGAAATTCTGTTGGGATGTCAATATATATTATTACATATTATTTTGCCCAGCACTGGACTAAAAAAACTAACACTGGTTATAATTTTTTCGCCAGGTCAGCATGGAAGATGTAAAAAAAGTATATTCTCTCTTCCTAGACGAGCATCGTTCGGAACAGTTCTTGAAGGAGTATCAAGATGAATTCATGTTCAATGATGGTTCTGGTGGTAAGTTATAGACTTTTTAATAATATACCTTTTTTTTTTTTTGTTTCGTGGATGGGAAATCATCAAATGACTTCTCCCGCTCTGGGCAGAGCGGGAGGGCGTGTCAGACTTTTACTGACTAAAACCCACCCATGTTCCTTCAGCTGCCCGTGCCAGGGCCACGGTATCTCTTTCGAACTACCCGCGACCCCGGCGGCATCGGCCCAATTGACCCCGTCACTGCTGACATCTCTTTGAGGCGCGCGTGGAACACAACGCGCCGTCGACCCGGGCCTGGTCCTTACCGGACGGCGAGCTGCCCATTACTCGTCGTCCGCAAGCCCGCGCCTACGGTGGCCGGGAATCGGCGATAGATTCCCGCCGCCCAGGGCGTCTCCTACGGCGGCTAGGGGCGCGAGGGCGCGGCTGTTGCCTCTCCCTCACGCGTTCCGCTTCCTCCTTCGCGAGCATTACTGCTTCGCAGAAGGAGGTGACGGCTTCCCATGCACTCTCGCTCCGCACCATGGCCTGGACCAGGTTTGGACGCGAGAGATTGCCGCCGCCGATCGCCTCCGTGAGAACACTGCGGTGCTCCGCCCAAACCGGGCAGACCTCCACTGTATGCTCCACCGTGTCCTCCGGGCGATCCACACAATGGTGACACCCGGGCGTTTCCTCCCGCCTTATCCGAAACAGGAACCTCCCGAAACAACCGTGTCCGGTGAGGACCTGCGTCAGGCGGAAGGTGAGGACGCCGTGGCGCCTCTCCAACCACTCCTCAAAGAGGGGATTAATAATATACCTAAGTTAAACATAACATCAAACCTGTATTCGCCGAAGGGTTGGGACGAGGTGTACGGTCAGCAACAGAAGTCTGTTAACACTGCTACTTTTTGACACCATCTAAATTAACACAAAATAACTTTCCTAAAACACTTAACAGCTTCTGAAGTTGGTATCAAGCTAAAGTGCATTGAAGAATTGAAGACACCGACTTCTGTTTTATGAAAGTTATTTTATTAGTTTTTGGTTTTGAAGTCGGTTTTTACTTTTTTTTAAATTAAATTTATTTTTCCATTTTTAATTGAATATACAATTAAATAAGTAGGTAAGCCCAAGTCGAACGAAAAGAAGAATCATCAAAATCCGCTTAGAAATGTCGGAGATACAGTGCATTTATGCGTATAACTTCGTACATAAGAATAACTACATAATGTATTATATACTAAAACCTTCCTGAAAGCATGCAGATCACGTTAGTGAAAGAATCATCAAAATCGGTTAATCACTTTTTGAGAAAACCGCGGACAAACAAACATACATACATACGGGTCGAATACAGAACCTCCTTTTTTGAAGTCGGTTAAAAAAGCCATCTTTTTATTTAACATTCTTAAAAATTTGATCCTGTGTGAGCGAGAGAGGTGACAAAACGCAACGGCTCAGCGCCAGGGTAGTCCGCGAAATTGAAGTTTTCTTACGCACTGTGTACTCACATGTCAGTAGCTCTGCTTGCCTTGGTTGTTTTCATTATGAGAGTAGCTGGCTACACTACATTTCAAATAAGATTAGACATTTAGATAAATCTTTTTTTTAGTCCGTTCCACAGATTTTGACTTCTATTTCGTTGGTGGCATGACAAATGCGGAGGTATAGGAGGTAATAGGTAGAGGAGCTCGTGGCTAAGTAATAACAGCCGCACGGGTCGATCTATCAGGTTAAGCTACGCTTGCCGGGGCTGGTCCGTGGATGGGTGACCATCTTTACATACCGAGACTCCTCCGTGCCTCGGAAAGCACGTCAAGCCGTTGGTCCCGGCTGTCATTCGTGGATCTTTGACAGTCGTTACGGGTCGTCAGAAGTCCGAAAGTCTGACAACCAGTCTTACCAAGGGATATCGTATTGCCCAGTTACCGGGTTGTGGAGGTCAGATAGGCAGTCGCTCCATGTAAAATACTGGTATTCAGCTGCATCCGGTTAGACTGGAAGCCGACCCCAACGTAGTTGGGAAAAGGCTAGGCAGATTGATTTGGTGGCATGACAAATGGCAGCCGCAGTAAACAGTTGGTATTGTAACCACGTGTTTGTTTTTAATGCCATTCTTAAGCTTACGGAATAGAAGTCAAAATCGGTTGAACGGACTGTAAAAAGTTTTATTTAAATGTCTAAGCTTATTTCCAATGCAAAATAGTCTCTTGTGAGTTGTGTGGTTGGAAAGATTATACAGGATTCTCTTGCGACTGACTGGCGAGCTACTGCCGAAAGCGTCCGAAGTGCGATTAATTTGTTTATATTGTTTGTATTGTCCGGTCCATCGAAAGGTGGAGCTATTATTGGTTTTAGAACATTATTGCAACGATAAGTTTAGAGTCAAGACGATACTCACGAGACCTCAAAGGAATAAATGCATTAGAAGATTTGTAGTACCCACTTGTGTTAATTATTATGGACAAAGATGTAGAAAATGCTTAGTCCCAACAATTTTTAATGACATACCAATCGATTTAGAAACTAGCTGTACCACAAAAATGTCTTTTAAAAATAAAATTATGAAGTTTCTGTTTGACACCTTTAGTCAAAACCTCATAAATGAGTTGCATAGCATCCATGCTTAAATTTATGTCATACCGAGCTTACTCAGCGGCTTCGGCGGCGTCATTATAATGCTTTTGCGTAATTTAAAATGTTATTAATAATATAATGTTACGTAATAGACAGCCTTTGTGCTGCTGTAAAACGTGTTTATAGGTAAATGTAATCTTTGCTGTTGATGGAAAAGTACTATGGACAAAACTTAAGCATGCTCACTTGCGAGAGCGCAGCTAGTGACAAACGAACATTGTGCGCTCGAGTCGTGAGCCGTGCATGCGATTATCGCCTTTATAATAAATAAATAATATAATAAATAATAAAATTTATTTATTTCAACTAACTTTACAGACGAAAAGATAAAATTAGGTAAAAATGGATTACAATTGTTTGGCACACGAGTACCGACAGGTATTACATATTTTTGCTGTAACCACAAAGTCTGTACAATGAATTGGTTGAGCCCTGCCTCTTAAACTAGGGTGACCCTGTATCTTAAGAGACAGTGATCAGCTATAAGGTAACTTATAAAGTAAAACAAAAACTTGTGAAGTGTGTCCGTTTGCCATGTACGAGTATGTGTCTATATAATAACTAATTTTGTATAGTAGTAGTAGTAGTAATGTAATTTTGTGTCTTGCATAGTATGTATTTTCCTAAAATATTTACAGTAAAAAGGAGGAGAAGGGAGGGCAACTCAAAAATGTGAATGGAGAGAGTGTGTGAATGTATGTATGTAACTGCACACCCATTTGTAAATAGTGAGTGTGGGTGAGTGTAAATATGAGTGAGCAGCGAAAAATAGTTATTGTTATTAAGCAATGTATGAAAGTAAGGACTCGGTTTGTAAATAATCTTGAGGTCATCATGCGGAACTTTGGCCCATAGTACCTACCTACAAGATAAAAAATATAAAATTATGTATGGGAGCTACATCTGCCAACAAACTGCTGTGCAGTTTGGCAGAAGTAAAACTTTGTGTAATAAGACGGTCACCACTAATAAACGCTTTTTTCATTTTTTTTTTGTCTTGTTTCAGATGCCCCGCAACTGATGGAAGTGTCACAGTAACAAATTTCCCAATTATTCCAAATAAACTGCTTTAAAATAATTAATATTCAATAGAATGTCTCTTTTGGTTCTACAAGAAGTCGTATGTTTAAAGTTATTTTTAAGTTTGTATTATGTAAGTTTATAATAAATATCTAAATAAAAGTAACTTTTTTGTTTTTTTTTTTTTACGATTGGTACACTACGTTCGCATGGGCGTAAAAAATCGCGGCGGGATTTTATAGCGCACTAGATTTTCAACTCTCGTTGTTGAGCCGAGCGTTGAGAATCCAACTTAACAATAACAGAGTACATTCTAGCGCGTCGAAAAAACTGTTCGATTTTGCACTCTCGGCGCTAAGCAGAGCGTTGAAAATCCAGTGCGCTATAAAATCCCGCCGCTATATTATTACGTCCGTGCGATCGTACACTTAGAGGAGAAGTTATGCTTGCTGATCGATTTGATCAGATTCCCATAATCCCTAATTTTGAAAAAAGTTTGTGAGTGTGTGTTTGTTGCTTCTTCACGCTTAAATGGCTGGACCGATTTGGGTGAAATTTGGTATATAGATAGCTTATACCCTGGATTAACACTTAGGCTACTTTTTATCCCGGTCTACGCGGAGCGCAGCTAGTTTCATAATAATTAAGAAAGACAAACCACTAAAATCTCAGCGAGACGCTTCGTAACAATGTTTCTACTATAAAACTACAATTTTGGTGTAATTTGCAACATAATGAGTAGATTTTTTTAATGTAGTGATAGCCCGTGAAATTCAAATTCTCTTGCGTTTTGTGCAATTTGCAGGCCAATTGTCAGGTTGTATCTTGAACAAAATAATAGGTCTTTACCTATGAAATTGCCGTTTTGTATGAAAAAATTTAAACGAATTTTTTTCATGCATTTTTTATTTGTATTAATCGAAGTAATCACCCATGCAATCAATGCATCTTTGCCAACGCAGTGGCAGTTTATTGATGCCCTTCTTAAAGAAATCAGCTGGACGGGAGGCAACAAATTCTTCAAAGGCATTTTGTACTGCCTCTCGGGTATTGAATTTTTTTCCCGCCAAGAAGTTATCCAAATTCAGGAAAAAGTAGTAGTCTGTAGGCGCAAGGTCTGGTGAGTAGGGCGGATGACGGAGAGCTTCCAACCCCAGTTCTTGCAACTTGGAGACCGTCTGCTGTGCAGTATGAGGTCGCGCGTTGTCGTGCAGGAGCAGCGGAGACGAGCGATTGACCATTGCTGGTTGGAGATGTGCCAGCTTCTCCATCATTGTGTTCAGTTCTTCACAGTACACATCTGAAGTAATGCTCACCCCGTTTGGTAAGAAGCTGTGATGAATCACACCGGCGCTAGACCACCAAACACCATCACACCATCACTTTTCTAGGGGTAAGTTTTCCTTTAGGGCATTGTTTAGGTGCTGAACCAGGATCCAACCAACTTGCTGAGCGCTTGCGGTTGTCAAACAGAATCCATTTTTCATCGCAGGTAACAATGCGGTTCAAAATTCTTTCATTTGTGTGTCTGTTGAGCAGTGCAAGGCACGTCTCGACGCGTACTTCGCGCTGGCGATCATTGAGTTCGTGGGGCACCCATTTGTCAAGCTTTTTTACCTTGCCAATTTGACGCAAATGGACCAATATTGTTTTGACGCTAACGTCGAAAGCTGCTGCTAATTCAGCCGTAGATTGTGTATCATCAGCTTCCACAATCGCCTTTAATTCGTCATTGTCGACCAGTCTTCGGACGACCGCGAGGTTCATTTTCAGGTCGAAATTTCCAGAACGGAAGCGAGCAAACCAATAACAAGTGGTGCGTTGGTTTGTAGTGTTAGCTCCGTAAACGTCGTAGATATTGCGTGCCGCTTGTGCCGCGTTGCTGCCACGACGGTACTCATATTCCATAATTACTCGAATTTTTAACGTATCCATGATGACGAAAAAGATTGAAATGCGATGAAAATGTAACACTAATCATTAAACAAATGACTACTTTTGGAAAAGAATATCCATGTTTTTAAAATAAAATTAATTTGAAATTAGAATTCTTAGCCAAACAAAAATTATTTTGATTTGAAACGGCCAGTACTGCAGAACGGCAATTTCATAGGTAAAGACCTAATATGATTTTACATAAGTCAGATTTCCTCCGGACTAGTCTGATGTCGCAAATCAGACCAATCCGGGGCATATCTAACTTATATGTATTGATGACCCCCGTGCCCATAAGGTTACAGTTATGTAAATACATATTAGTTATTTTTGCGAATCATATTTTGACCAAGATACAACCTGACACTGAGCTTCAAATTGCAAAAACGCAAGAAAATTTGAATTTCGCGGACTACCAGTGTAATCACCATAAATTAAAAAATAATCCGACCGATCCGTAGGAAATCTAACTTAGAGAGATGGATTAATCATTTTTATGGTTAAAATTATGTAAATACATATTTATTATTGTCGCGAATTATATTTTGATCAAGATACAACCTTACACTGACCCAATATACAAATGTACTCTGTGCACTGACCTGCAAATTGCAAAAAAAACGCAAGAAAATTTGAATTTCGCGGGCTACCACCAACTAATTGTAAACCACAGAGCAATCACCTTAGTGCCGTTCCAAAACATACTAAGTGAAACATAATATTATTTTATAATGCTTGCCTCATTTGTCAAATTATGATAAGTAATTTAGAAGTTATGAGGGAACAGATGAACATACATACAAAATCAATCTGCCTAGCCTTTTCCCAACTATGTTGGGGTCGGCTTCCAGTCTAACCGGATGCAGCTGAATACCAGTATTTTACATGGAGCGACTGCCTATCTGACCTCCACAACCCATTAACTGGGTAATATGATACCTTTTGGTAAGACTGGTTGTCAGACTTTCGGGCTTCTGACGACCCGTAACGACTGTCAAAGATCCACGAATGACAGCCGGGACCAACGGCTTAACGTGCTTTCCGAGGCACGGAGGAGTCTCGGTATGTACAGATGGTCACCCATCCACGGACAACCCCGGCAAGCGTAGCTTAACTTGATGGATCGACCCGTGCGGCTGTTATTACTTAGCCACGAGCTCCTGCTGAACTGAACATACCGGTTATACATAGTATTACCGGTACCGAACGGAACAACTGCTGAGCTGAACATACATACATACCGGTCAAAATCATAACCCCCCTTTTTGCTTCGCCGTAGTCGGGTAATTAGGTTAAATGCTCTATGAAAATTTTAGATGCTTTGTAAATTCTCATAAAAGAGTGAATTTTCTATTTTCTATTTTTATAAATGCGGCAACGTCAATTTTTTTCCTTACAATAAAATAGCATGTCACTCGACTAAAAACAAATATTTGTAATCGAGTAAATCCAACTCTGGACGTTGGCAATTTGGCGTTTCTACATCCCTAAACTGCGATTGATTTTTCGACATTACATTCTGTCGTGAATATTTTTGGTGTCATTTTTCGAAGTTAAATTAACAGTAAAATAAAAATGTTCGCCGCCAGGAGCCTTTTCAAAGCTAATGCTCAGATCCTCAAGAATGTAGCCCAGCAGAGGAACATGAGCGTAATCGCTACTCCCGCTAGGAATAAGATTACCAATGGCGTAAGTAAATTTTGGTATTTTTTGAGTGATTATTCTCGTATATCGTCGTATTTATTAATTTACATAGTTTCTAAAGAGTATCCCGTGTTCTTTATGTAGGAAATGAGTCGTCCAGAACGTAAAAAATGATTTTTGAATTACGTAATTCTATAAGGAAAAGATAGGTTATCTACTGAAGTCGCTAAGTACCATGTCAATGAAATGACGAATACGACGAATTTACCTCAATTTATGGTTTATGTTATGTTTAGTTTTCTTTCTGTTGATGACTGAAGGATTTAAACAAATATTTTTTTCAATATTGGTACATAGAACAACATATTCTATACAAAGTTTGTTTGTTATCTTTATAGACCAATGCACATTATATGATTGGTTTTAGGTTACATTTACTGAACAGTTTAGAGAAAGATATTGATGAAAATCAACAAGGTGCAATATTATTATAAGAAAATCCGAAAATACATTTTCAGAATGTTTAACTTCAACTTATTATTCATCGGTCTATGGAATCGGCCACATAACATTTTGTTCCCAATGTTTTTGTCTAACAATTGGTAAAAATAAGCTACTCAATCTTGACCAAATCAAATAATAAGAAGTTATATAAAATCATGAGCGTCTTAACTTTTTCTAAATATGTACTAAAATGTAGCGTTGGATAAAATTGTTTGCATTTCAACAAATTATTTTGCTGCCAGTGCTATCACAGACATTTTACATTTACCCAAAGACCACAGCTCTCCCAGGTTTTTTCAATTTTACCTTTTTTTATTCATATAGTACCAGACACCAGCACATCAAGCTAGTACAATCTGTCAAATTTCTTTAATAGATTTTCATCTGTATCGCTAAAGCAGCGGTTTAAGGTTGATTGGGAAAATTTGACAGTTTCGGGTGGCTTGACGTGCTAGCAATCAGTACTAAGTTTATCTTGGACATTACTGACATTGGTGAAGCAAAACTTTGTGAGAAAACCTGGACTTAGTCTGTTAATAATTTAAAAGTTAAATCGCCAACTCGTCTTAAGCAAGCATGGTGATCAATGCTTGTGCCTTCTCTGTATGAGAAGCTCTTTACCCTGCAGTGGGACAATATCAGGCAAATATTTTTTTTATGTGTACCTACAATAAATTTGTTTTTTCTTTTCCAGGAGATGTACGTCCTAATCAGCGCGATGGTGATCGGCTGGTCTATCGTCCCCGCCTGGGTCCTCGTTAACATCAAGAACTACAGGAACAAGGAATAAGCATACAGCCAAGCTTAGAAAATTATATGTAGATACAGTGTGATATCAGATATGTATTATGTTAAGTAAACGGTTAATTTAACAATACAGATTTTTATTTAAGCATAAAAACATACACCCACATTTCGCCAGCTATGTTTAAGTCCCAATGTAATAGGGGGCGAGCCTATTGCCATCGACCGGGCACTAATCCAGATGACGGGCTGCTACTGAGAAATTCAATGACCTCTTGCTCAGCAGTTTGCGCTTGCAACTATTAAGTGTTTTGTGCCTTATAAAGGAACTTTAGCGTAACATTTTAATACATGCATACATAAGCTCATGCCTGTTTACCATGGGAGTAGGCAGAAATTACAGAATGCTACCTAATATGATCCTTACGTACTTATTTTGCTTCGTTTACGCTCATACATCTAGTCGAACACCACCCCGAATGTGAGTACTATGCATCTGACCTTTTTTGAAGAGCATCACCAATAAGGACACTATAAAATATGTCCTAGTTGTGTAGCTCATCCAGCCAAGGCTCAACTATTAAACCTAATTGTTTTATACAAAGGGAAGCTAGTACTATTGGAAAGACTTCTCCAGGGCCAGGGGATTCTCATTCCACAACATATTACAGAAAACAAAATGAAAGAAACCAAATTATACATAAACGATTTATTATCACAAAATATAAAACATTATTCTTACAATATACTATTACTGGCAATATAAAATCCACCTTATTCAATATTAATAACATTTTTCTTTATAAATAATTATTTGCATTTCTTTCTTACACATAATTATAATACAAAAGGCAACACCTTTATTTACCTTTAGTGTGTTTAATTATAAGCTACTAAGTACTTATGAGTAACAATTATTTAATCATTGCTAGACAGCTCTCCCCGCGACGCCTCTTTCTGACCGCGTGGATGTCCGATTTCTAATTACTTTTCTAAAATAAATGTAGCCTATGTTTCTGCTTATAACATCAGCTTCTGCCAGTGAATGTCCCGTCAAAATCGGTCCAGCCGTTACGGAGATTAGCCAGAAAAGGCAGACGGACATAATTTTTTTTTGTTTTTTGTTATAACTACCATATTATACTTTCATATACATCTAGTAAATATTTATTTGTATAGCTATGATAGATTGACCGATGACCTGAAAAAGGTGGATGGGACAGACATGATGAGGAAGAAGGCGGAGGACAGGGTGTTGTGGCGCAGCCTGGAAGAGGCTGAGGAGTTGACTATGTTAGATATTTTTTTATACTATACTCCATTTACATACACAATAAGAGACATTTAAACAAACCTTTTTTACAGTCCGTTCAACCGATTTTGACTTCTATTCCGTAGGCTTAAGGATGGCACTAAAGGCAAAAAAGTGGTTACAATACCAACTGTTTACTGCAGCTGCCATTTGTCATGCCACCAACGCAATAGAAGTGAAAATCGTTTGAACGGACTGTAAAAAAGGTTTGTTTAAATGTCTAATCTTATTGCACATGGAGTATCTATAGGTAAGCCTTCGTAAGCACAGGTATTTTTTGCACTGGATTTTCAACGGAAACCAAGCATTGAGAATCCAACAAAAGCGCTCCATTGGATTTTCAACTTTCCCCGCTTAGCAGTGCGTTGAAAATCCATTGTACGACAAAAAATCGCCCGTAGGTACGAGGGTTAAGTTAACAATCTCATTCTGTTAGTTATATCCTAACCAAACAACAATAACGCTAATTGCCGCCAAAATCGGAGAAGACTTAAACAAGATGGCGGCTCCCCGTACAATTGGCGCGCATTCTCTCTCCAGCCATTCATATTCTGATGTAAACTGTCGCTGTAGAAGAATAGGTCCGATTGTGTTGAGGACTCGCTCGTGGTAATCATTCAGGTATTTAATCTGAAAAAGAAAGTATTTTATACTAAAGCTAAAGAGTTTGTTTGTTTGAATACACTAATCTCTGGAACTACCAGGAGCTCGGGGCTAAGTAATAACAGCCGCAAGGGTCTATCCATCAGGTTAAGCTACGCTTGCCGGGATTGCTCCGTGGATGGGTGACCATCTTTACATACCGAGACTCCTCCGTGCCTCGGAAAGCACGTTAAGCCGTTGGTCCCGGGTGTCATTCGTGGATCTTTGACAGTCGTTACGGGTCGTCAGAAGCCCGAAAGTCTGACAACCAGTCTTACCAACGGGTATCGTATTACCCAGTTACCGGGTTGTGGAGGTCAGATAGGCAGTCGCTCCATGTAAAAAACTGGTATTCAGCTGCATCCGGTTAGATGATACTATCGGATTTAAAAAAATATTTTTGCATTTGATAGCCCAATTATTGAGGAAGGTTAGAGGGTGTATAACATCACACTACGACCCTTAAGAGCCGAGCAAAAAGAAAAAAGTCTGAGCTCTAAGCGAAAACGAAATGCCCAGACCTGACGTCTCAGTGCTGCCACCTAGTGAACGTCATTTCAGAAAACCCACATTAACACATGAGACGGTCAGTCTCTGGAATGGCAACGATCTTGCGATGGTTCTGGTATTGCCACCTAACATCAGGTGGGCCCAGGGTCGTCGGCTTCATCGTCATAATCAGCCTATAATGTTCCCACTACTGGGACACAGGCCTCCTCTCTTCGAGAGGCAGTGGGCTGTAATCCACCACGCGGGTCCAGTGCGGGTTGGTAGATGTCACATGTCTTCGAATTTGTTTTTGGTTCTAGGACATGCCGGTTTCCTCACGATGTTTTCCTTCACCGTTTTGAGAGCAGTGGTGATGAAATTATTTACACAAAGTAAAGCGCCTGCTTGGGTTCGAAACTACGTTTTGCAACTCGTCACTCACAAATCACATATAAAGAGGAAGCTATACAACATAGATTTTCAAACTAACCTCAAAATCAGTGAGAAGGTCGATATCCAGGCAAGCTACTTGATGCGGCGCTAGGGATATGGTGCGGAAACCCACCGCACCTCGACCAGCGAAGTCGCCTTCTAAATCCGGAGCCTGAAAGAAGAGATACATTAAAGCGAGGATAACCCAAGCGCCGTAGTTATATAACGTTTACCGCAGCCCCCGCAAGGAGTAGCGACACGTAATAAATTACGATGCGCGGGAGACGCGCGCGCCAAGCGCACCGCTCATAAGTTCACGAACTCGAGTAGGTACTAAGTTGCGTCACAGAATAGAGCAATGCAGTAGATAAACTTGAATTGATTAGTATAAGTTTATTTTGTTTTATTTTTCTAGTAAGTATTTTTTAAAGTTTTAGATAAATTAGATAAGCATTGTAAACTTGAACAGTTAAAATAAATAAAAAAACTTTTTTTACAAAAAAATACAACCGACTTCCAAAAACAACACTACAAAGTGAAAAATAACTTTAATTTCGGAAGTCGGTGTCTGATTAAATGTATTTTCGTTTTTGCCACCGACTTCCGAAATTAAAGTTATTTTTCACTTTGTAGTGTTGTTTTTGGAAGTCGGTTGTATTTTTTTGTAAAAAAGTTTTTATTTTTCACTTTTTAGTGGTTCACATGTGCTTACCCCTTCACAGCGTACTGGCGTGATGTTATGTTATGAACTGGTGTGAACAACAAACAGACATGAGATTTCAGCAATCCCAGTCCATTTGCTATCATTTATTGAGGAGTTCCGTTGCCTATCTCAGAAGTTCTTCATCAGATCTTCACCAAATTGAAATGGGACCACTCCAAGAAAGTACTCTTCCAAAAACTATCCAAATCGCTTAAGTGTGCCTATAAAATTGGAAAAGATCTCTCTATTTCTCCAGGATCCCATCATCAGATCCTGACTTGATGATCATGGGACCACCTGGGAAGTATACCCTTTCAAAGAAAAAAAAAAAATCCAAATCGGTCCAGCCATCTTCGAGTAATCGGGGAACATACATAAAAAAAAAAAAAAAATAAAGGTTCCGACGAATTGAGAACCTCCTCCTTTTTGAAGTCGGTTAAAAATAAGTATAGTTATTTATTTTTGTGAATAAGGTGGATTTAAAATCTGACTGACACGAAGATCATAAATACCCGTACGATTCAAAACTACGCGCCGCGCGCCATTCGACTTTCCGTTCATTCCCCACCACACCGACGGCTGTTCATTGACCTTATACTACCTCAAATGGCTTAGCATGATCCTGCGTTATGTCGAAAATACTGCAGCATTAATTTTTAAATAAATATATGGTAAAGTTGTGAATTAATGTTAAGTTTAAACTATGTTTGACGAAAACACGATTCCATAAAATTTTCTCTATAGAAAAAAAATTCCAAAGTTACCTCCAAACCGAACAATAAACCGCTGGTATTCAAATAATACTTCTAATTAGATCATGAACCTTTGCTACTAACTGAACTAACTATAGAGCAGGTCTTATGTTTTTTATTTTTTTCAAATTATCATTATTTTCTTCACCGTAAAAAGCAATTACCTAAACTATCGGCGCCCAGCACCGCACGTACAGTGACACCTTAAGACGGTGCTGGTATTTTACCAATAACCTTGTATTACGGGTAAGTACTCACTCGTATATGATCAGCAGAACTGTTCATTTCTATAGTTTCAACTAGATCTTCATGACGGATGCCGTATTCGCCAACCTCATAGTAGCCAGGTTCTGGAAGAAAAAAAAACGGATATTTTAATTTCAGTAAGAAAGAAAGAAAAAAATTTTATTTGGGACAGGCACAAAAAAAACAACAATAAAAAAAGAACAATAAAACTAACAAAATCATGAAAAAAAAAACCTGAAATTGAAAAAAAAATCAGCTGCACCCTACATTTTGACGAGTTATGCTAATATAAATGTACGGAACCGCAGATTATTTTTCGCGATTTCAGGTTTGGTGCCGTAGCACAGATTAATACAGATGGGACACTCCGCAGTTTAGGTATGAAGCTACAAGTACGCGGCGGGCTCATCTCACTGGGTCAATTCAGTGTGGGCTGCCGCGCACCGGCCGGCTCGCACGTTAGTTCGATACTCACTCACGCGCCGCGTCGTAAAAGAAGACAACCCTAACGAGTCAGAAGGTATAAGAGTTACGCGATAGAAAGAGAGGCAACTTATAGGTGAATATAACTGTAGGTAATGAAGCGTTGTGCGACCTGAACTGCACTTTATTGTGTCGTAGCAAGAGTCGCTTTTTATTTAAATGAATTTGCGGAGTGTCCCATCTGTATTAATCTGTGCCATTTGATACTTTGATACCCAAAACATCATCATTAAAAAAAAAATAGTTCATGTCCTCTAAAGGGTGCCTTTATATCCAATACCAGATATACCAGCGGACGATCAAGACGCTTCTAACGATACCTCATTTTTCAAATTATGATAAGTAGTTTAGAAGTTATGAGGGAACAGATAAACATACATACATACGGGTCAAAATCTTAACCCTCCTATTTGCTTCGCCGTAGTAGGATAAAAGAGGCTTACCATTACTATAGATCATGTTTGGCGCGATTCCAGGGTCATCAGCGGTTGGGCCACTAAGGATCCAGATGGGCCCTTCATGCACGTTCAGGAAGTGGCCCACACCGTGTCCTGTCCCGTGGCCATAGTTCAGCCCTACGTCCCATAGGGCTTTGCGGGCTAGGACTTCTATAACGTTGCCCTGAAAACATAGAAATCAAATGAACAACGGATTTTTAGGGTTCCGTAATCAACAAGGAACCCTTATAGTTTCGCTATGTCCGTTCGTCTGTCCGTCCGCAGCTTAGCTCAGAGACTCTTAGTATACTAAAGCTATAATTTGGCATGGATATACATATTCATCACGCCGACAAAGTGGTAAAACAAAACCATAAAAAAAAATCTTAAGGGTTCCTTCTGTACACGTAAAGTGGGGATGTTTTTTTTCTCGTCCACCCCATGGTGTGAGGTGTTGTTGGATGGGTCTTTCAAAAATATTGTGGGTTTGTTAATACAATTTTTCGATTTAGGGATCCGTTTCTGAAATATTAAGCTTTAAACTGCTAATTTTTATTAGAGTCGTGTCCCCACCGCTGCCAGCTAAACGGTTAGTTTTGTATGAGTGAAAAAATTCAAGGTAGTATATAGTATAACGAAGTTAAAAGGAAAACTATCACGCTAAGTAGGCTTTTCAAGTTTACGAGTAATAGTCAACATAACCTAAAAATAACAAAATTATATCCTAACATAACTAAAACTATTAAAAAACTAAAATATGGCATCGAAAAATTCCTGCGCATCGTTGTCGACTGGTAAAGTACCCAAGAGACTAGCGGCATTGCCACGTTGTATGGCAATGCTAAGCCTCTGGCCAAGGTAAAAGCCAGCCCTTGGGTCACGGGAAGTGTCAACCAGCCGTATGGAGATTTCGTTGAACAAACTATGAGCACTCGGACCCCACGGCCCAAGGCTTTCAACCCCAATCGGCTCGAAAATATAATTACCGATAAGGTTATTATACTTTCGCCGCTTGAGGTTTTCCGTAGCCGCAGCAGCAGTGCCAGCACAGCACGCCGAGCCAGGAAGATGGGATGGCGCAAGAGTATCGACGCACGTTGCGTCCCACACTAAGGGCCTTCCCACCTTCCATGGAAATAAAGACATGCCATCGTCGCGTGCCATGGGGTCTAATACAGCTGGAACGCCGACGGTGACAAGGGCTCGTCGGATGATGTCATTGATGTTCGCGTGCCGCGCAAAGCGACCCACACTATAGTCAACCAACTTACATTTGCAGTTGGAATGTATGGGAGACCATGTCTTTTAACTACAGTGTTAAGTTTGTTCTTGGGATAAATTCATCCCAACTAAGGAACCCTTCATTGTGCGTGGTCCGACACACACTTCGCCGGTTTTTTAATGTCATGCTATATTATAAAATTAATTTGAATTTGAAATTCTGAATATAGTGAAAGATCTCTAATAAGACTAAAAATGTGAGCATAGGAAATTTCAAAATGTTCCATATCTCCAGACTTATGATTTTTTTCTCAATGGTGGCGCTAGTTGGCGGCACTACTCGCCTTCATAATGAATTATGCTAGTTCTTACCAATATTCCTGTAGGCAGTACGGTGGTAGCTAAATTGATTTGTCCTTTCAACACTCTTGTGAACGTCATCCTCTGAGCGTCAGTCGGAGTACCGCTCATATGACGCGTCCGAGTAATGTCTGTGGTGCCTTCACTGAAAAACAAAGATGTAATATGTTGAAGAAAAACATTACTTACCTATGGTGAATGCGCTAAGGTAGCCCGCAAAATTCAAATTTTCCCAACTATATTGGGGTCGGCTTCCAGTCTAACCGGATGCAGCTGAATACCAGTATTGTACATGGAGCGACTGCCTGTCTGACCTCCACAACCCATTAATTGGGTAATACGATACCCCTTGGTTAGACTGGTTGTCAGACTTTCGGGCTTCTGACGACCCGTAACGACTGTCAAAGATCGACGAATGACAGCCGGGACCAACGGTTTAACGTGCTTTCCGAGGCACGGAGGAGTCTCGGTATGTAAAGATGGTCACTCATCCACGGACCGACCCCGGCAAGCGTAGCTTAACCTGATGGATCGACCCGTGCGGCTGTTATTACTTAGCCACGAGCTCCTCCGTATTTATTTATTTATTCAATTGGTCTTACGAGCTAACAGACATACCATCCAAAACGCTCATATGATTAACTTACAATTCAATTGTGGCTACACTCACTCGTCTCCTTATACAATAGGTTTTCTAAAAATAGCAATAATGCCCATGTCTATAAATAATAATAAAAATTAGATTACAACGACGAATTAATACAGCAGCAGAATATAATGTCAGTTTAGTGTCAATTAATAGTGATCAATTCAACTCAGTTATTATGTATGATTATAATATGTCATTTAAAATAATACAAAATTTATTATACAAATGTCCTAATCCATCGGTATTAGTATTAGGTTGTATGTTGATCAAAATATGATTAGCGACCGCAACAAGTAGGTATGCATTTACACAATACGGTATTACACCCATTTTTGAAGTGTCTCAATTAGATTCTATAGTGCTAATAAGTCACAAAAAAACAAGATTTTTATTCAATTGATAAGTGCCACAAAAATTCATTTAAATTTTACATTTTCAAATTTCGCCCGAAAACGCTGGACGCAGTGGACGCCATATTGCTCTGTGGTCATGACGTCAGTTGGCTGTGTAAACAAACACTTTAAATACACTGATCAGTTGACAGTTGACATTGACACTTTTTATTTTACGCACCCGTATGACGTATTATCATGGCGGCTACTTTCATGGTGTTATAAAACAGATTATAAAAACTGAAAACTTTGAATTGAATTTAAAAATTTATATTGTTATTTTATGAACTAAAACAAACATTTTCCGACTGCTTGTTGCCTAAGCTATCTCATCATTCTCCTGCCCTTATCCCAATCTATTTGGGGTCGGCGCAACATGTCCTTTTTTTCCATACTTCTCTATTATTCGTCATCTCGGTAGTCACCCCCTTTCTAGCCATGTCATCTTTCACACAATCCATCCATCGTTTCTTTGGTCTTCCCCTACTCTTATAGCCATCGACATTCATACTCAAAACTTTCCTCACTCCTGCCTAAGCTATCTAAATAATATATTTTTAGATTTTTTTTCATCTAGAGTAAAATACCGTATTATAATCATTAGAATCATCAATACAACTCTCTAAGTTAGATGTTACAATTTTATGCAATAGTCATTCAATAGAGTAATTTGAACTTAGAGAGTTTTATTGGTGATTTTAATGATTATAAGGGCCTGTTCTGTTTCACCACCTACGATTAGGTAAGTTCCTATTCATATGGCAGATTTCATTTCATACAAATTCTGTTCCATTTTTAAATGTATTCGGTGAGTAATGGCTATTCGAACATCGTGAAATAAGCCCTAATACTGTAAATACGAAGGTACTATACCCTAAGTCATCAATTCAGATAATTTATGTAAACAAAGGTGATAACAGATCAAAAAAATATCGTCATAATGGTAATTCACATAAAATGGCGGAAAACAAGGCTATATTGGCTTTTATGTACTTATTTTAGAAATAATAATTAAACAATTATCATACCGTGTTAATTTTTATAAGTTTTCGGTTTTAAACAAAGTTATTAAAAAAAGAAAATTTTGTGGTATAAAAAATATTATGATACTGGTAACACTACAGGAGTTCCCAACATTCTCAAATTTCATTTGACATAATTTGCAAACTCGCGTCTTTTCAATACGTTCGTGTTCTTTTCTCCGATCATATTATTCGCTGCGTGTTTGTTAATTGTGCTTTGTTATCATCGTGTTAAGTGTTTCATTTTGTTGTTAGTTGTTATATTTCCTTGTTTTTGTATTTCCTTGTTTTTGATAAATTGTTTTGCAGCATTGTCCTGTCATTTTGACAGTGACATTTCTTTGTTTACTAAAATTATCTGAATTGATGACTTAGGGTTTAGTAACGGTCGCGAATCATATTTTGATCACCTAATATTGACCTGCAAATTGCAAAAAACGTAAGCAATTTGAATTTTGAGGGCTACCCTGGTGCTCAAGCCGTTAATTATACGACATTTCAGCGTTTTCTCTGTATAATATTTAATTTTTTTTTTTTATTATTTAGATGCGACGCAGACGACACACTTTTTGTGCGATCGAGTCTGTGGCGCACAAAATGTCTGCATGGCACACAAAAGTCCGTCGCTGATTGTACGCAGACTCAACACACACGACGCACATCTTCGATCATTCTGTCGGCCGAACTGTAGGGAAGGAGACGCTATGTCCCCCACTAAGGCTGCCTGTCCACCGGAGCGGAGCGAGCCTGCGGAGCGGAGAAACGGAGAAATATTAACCAATAGAATTTTAACTCGGCTCCACTCTGCCGTCCGCTCGCGCTTCTATTGGTTAATATTTCTCCGTTTCTCCGCTCCGCAGGCTCGCTCCGCTCCGGTGGACAGGCAGCTTTAAGGTGCAGCGCAGACGACAGACTAATTGTGCTATACTAAAAGTGTGCGCCCCGTCTGCGTTAGCGCGTGTTGAAGCAAACCTCCTATTTTTTCGCGCACTTTTGTTTCCAAAGAACCTAGAACGCAAGGGGTAGGTCCGCACAGAACAATTACAAAAAATAAAAAAGTAAGAATCGGAACGGCGCTGTCATTGTTCGTTCAGACTCACTTTCGTGCACTCGGACAATCCTGGGTTTTCGTTTGGGCTCACTTTCGTGCAATGGTCGCGCGAGTGGATATAATTGCTTAGGTTCTATTTTCACAGACTAAAAAGTGCGTCACGGATAGTCTATAGTATAGTTAAAATCTCGCTGCAGACTTGGTCATAAATCATAATCGGAGTAGGGATGTGCGCTAGTTGCGCGCGCTCAAGGCCATTATCGATAACAGAATCATTAAGGTTATCACGTATACATACTGCATTCATTAAGTATGCAGGGTAACTAATTATATATTTAATATGCTTTGTAGTAAATTTGGTAATAAAATAAAAAAAAATGTGTATTTATTTCTATCACCCATTTATAAATATAAAAACTATCGATATCACTCATCGACTGCAGTAATGCACAGGACTACGTGTGGGCGTGGCCTGCCCATAAGGCCCGTGAGTGGGAAAGAGAGCGAAACACTCGAATGATTTATGACCGAGTCTGCAGCGAGATTTTAACTATACTATAGCGTCTGCGCTGCACCTTATTGTCATTAGATATCGAAGTTTCATAATCATAATAATCATTTACAGTTTAATTTTTTTTTTCACCAACTAATTAACTTTGACATTATAATTATACTTACAAGTACTGCCCCCCAGAGTCCACCAGCAGCATATCATCAGGTCTGATGTACCGCTGTGGCCCCTCTCGCTGGGGGCTGTAATGTATAATGGCACCGTTCTCACCGGCGCCCGCGATCGTGGAGAATGATGGACCCATGAAATTATCTTCTTGGCTGGAGGAAAAGCATTATAAATAGAGGTTAGGTAGTTACTAGAGAAGTATTAATAATAATAATAATTTAATTTAATTTTAATAGTACTTAGTAATTAAAAAAAAATGTTGAATTGTTGTTATTGCTTGTTGTTATTGTTGTTGTTGAATTGTTGTTGTTGTTGTATCGTATTGTTGTTGTGTGAGCCGAGAAAGAAAAAAAATTGCCCACAAACTAACTAGGTCAAATTAATTTAGCTAGCGAAACTCCGCAGACGTGATGAGTACCTATCGATGAAACATCATCGTTATCTGCCTAGCCTTTTCCCAACTATGTTGGGATCAGCTTCTAGTCTAACCGGATGCAGCTGAATACCAGTATTTTACATGGAGTGACTGCCTATCTGACCTCCACACCCAGTTACTGGGTAATACGATACCCCTTGGTAAGACTGGTTGTCAGACTTTCGGGCTAAATAATTATCGATAAGTATCTAAACATGAAAAAACACAAAAAAAATATGATTTTTTTTTTGGGGTTATCAACCGCCGCGTAGTGTAAAGTCAAAGTCAAAGTATTTATTAGTGTGTTTTTGGTGATACATTAGGTCTTATACTTAGGTTATGGTGACTCAAAAAACTACCCATTAGGGCATACACTATTTATCAATATAAGAATTTAAAATCAATATTACATGCAAACAAATTAACAAACATTTCAATATTTAAAATACCTACTTAATTACTTATAATAAATTTTTATAATAAACATTTAGAATACAATAAATTATTATAATAAATATTCACATAATTAAATTATCATTTAATTTAATACATTTTGTCAAGAAGGAATTCGTCAATGGTATAGTAGCATTTTTCAATTAAAAAAATATTTAGTCTCCGTTTAAATTGTGTCAGGTTTAAATCTTTAATATCATTTGGTATTTTATTGAATATTTTCGGAGCCATGCAGAGGATGCTTTTGTGCATAAGGGCAGTCTTTGAGGCTCTTAGACATAATTCGTGACGATATTCTTGTCTTGTCGATCTATAGCGTTGCTCTGAAGCTTTTTTAAACAGTTCACTATTCTTCTTAGTGTAGTCACTTGAAAAATCTGTTTTTTACTACTATGGCAAATCCAAAAAGAAGGGTTATGATTTTAGCAGTCTGTGTATGTATGTATATAAGTATGTATTTACGTGTGTTCCACCGTAGCGCCTAAATTACTGAACCGATTTTAATGAACGAGGTATCAATAGATTCGTAATAATAGTCCGGGTGACATAGGCTATATAAATTCTCCCTAAATTTAATATGGTGGACTTTACACGTAAATTTCTGACCACGAAAAAAAATAAATTGATATAATAATGAAATGTTTGGTATCAAAAGAAAGGTCTTGACGAGCACATTACAAATATGTATGTATGTTATATTTTTTAAGTAAATAAATATGTTTAAATTGTTAAAAATAAGTAAAAGTGGAGGTAAATAATATTAATTTAATTGGTTACAGAGCGACCGCGGCGAGCGTGTTTTTTTCAGTAGTCGGGTTTTAGTTTTTGAACTTACTTTTTATTATTTGTGTAAGTAAACTTCACAGACATGATGTGTATCGATATCTCAACACTATAAAACAGATTTTATCAACTCGATACTTCAAATAACAACACTACCAGCGGTCAAATCAAATCATTTTTATTTTGCCGTGTTTTTAGATATCGATACTTACCCATCACGTCTTCGGAGTTTCGCTAGCCAATTTAATTGGAACCTACATAGCGAATACTAAGTACTATCCGACACTCACCGCCTGAACTGCACCATTTGATCTGACAGGTCAATTTCAGAGACCTGGAGTCCGGCAGCGACTTGCCGTTCCACCCAATGCAAGGACCTGACCACGGCCACGCCATCTTTTATATGGGCTAGGCGGAAACCCTGGTGATAAACAGATACAATTTAGAAAGAAAGAATAGTACATTTTGATACAAGTGGAGAACTTTTGTTATTGCATTCGAGGCGGAATTAACACCCGAGCCGTAGGCGAGGTTGTTTTTGAGCCGAGACCTGCAATAACAAATGTCCACGTGTATCAAACGACGTTTTTCAATATACTTTTGAAGAAATAAAATAAAATAACGAAAAATATTTTTGTCATGAATTATTAGGAAACTATAATTTAAGTTTTCATTTTTATCCGCGCCTTGTTTTCGCCAGGTTGAAGGAGAAGCAAAGGTATAAAGTCGATAAACAGCCTAATATGAAAAATAGAGAATTCAAATATTTTTGAGTTTAGAACACAAATAAATGTTAATTTGTTCATAAACGTTTTTTTTTTATTGTAATAATCATGGTTTTTAACGATATTCAATTCCCCATACTCCATCCAAAGGTGGTCTGTAAAAGATCGCTTTTAGCGATAAGACTGCCCATTGTGTCACTCTATGTAAAATTTCAACATTGTAACCTGTAATTTAAATGGTGTGCATAATAAAGAGTATTCTATTCTATTCTATTTATAAACATTACTTTCATATTCAAAAAATATTAACGCCGTAAAGACGCATTATCTCTTTGCCGAGATTAAAAAAAGACATTCACCTCCGATTATAGATGGTGTGAATAGAGGCATTGGACCAATTTGGACTAAGTATAAGTTATCTGTGGCAAGTTTTATTCCCGCACATGGGTAGGAAAAGGAAAAATCGCACGCGTGTGAAATACATTGCATTGTAAACCTAATCGTAGTGCGATATGAACCAGTTTTCGAGGAAGTGTATTGAAAAAATATTTTATTTGGGATACACACAGGAAATACAGTAAAGAAGGAGCATATAAAACTAACAAAATAAACATTAAAAATCAATCAATCTGCCTAGCCTTATCCCAACTATGTTGGGGTCGGCTTCCAGTTTAGACTGGAAGCCGACCCCAACATTCAAATCAAATCATGAGGTTTGAGGTCAATTCTAACTTATGGAGTTGTATTGCTAATTCTAATGATTATAATTCTGTAAAGCCATATCAGTTATGGCCGCGAATCATATTTTAATCAACATACAACTTGATACTGACCTGCAAATTGCAAAAAACGTAAGAAAATTTTAATCTCGCGGGCTACCTTAGCGCATAACCGGACTATCCTGTGGGTTAAAGCCTCCGGCCAGGGCAATTTGTTCGAAGACAGCTCAGCTTAGAAAGGCGGACAGTTGACGTGTGTGTACAATATCTACACGTAGTCGTCTGTAGTTGTTGTTGTTGTCTTCTAGTTTATTAAGCCGCTCATCGTAGTGCTTTGTATAAGTTACACTAGATGGCGCTGCATATTTGTTACACTGTTTGTTTTCCCTTCTTAGGAAATAAAATTAAAATATTAATATAAGTAATTTTGTTTACCTCAAGTTCTACATTATTCTTCACACATTTCTTCAAAGCAACTGGTGAAATTGAGGTAGAAAGAATTCGGGCTGGGCCTTCCTGAAAATGATAGAAATGGTTCAGTCTTCTGTCGAATTTTGGTCATTACCTATATTATTACTAGCTGCGCCCCGCGATTTCACCCGCATAAGTCTTGATTCCATGGGAATATCGGGATAAAAAGTATCATATGTCCTAACCTAGGTCATGGTCTACCCATGTGCCAAATTTCATCCAAATCCGTTCAGCCGTTTTAGCGTGAAAGCGTAACAAACAAACTCACAAACTTTCGCATTTATAATTTAAGTTAAGATAATAGGAAGATAATATAATCAGAAGAAGATAAGAAAATCGTTTATTTGCTCAAACATGAATAGGATACACAGGTGTCCGGTAAAGAATAGATAATATTGAAATAGAGTACTATAGACCGCCGTTCGTTCGCCGGCCGTTCTAAAAAATGTATAAAATAAATATAATTCTCAAGTAGTATACACGGCTACACATTAAGCTACACTTATCCAGTTTACACTGACCTCTCATTGTAAGGAAATCCTATACAATGCGAGATCAGCTAATACTGGAAATGTATAGCTTGATCTGTAGCCGTGCGTACCTAAGCTTAAATGGTTTGGTCATGTTGAGAGAATGAATTAAAGGCGACTAACAAAAGGTAAATACCTTTACACGGCAGAAGTGAGTGGAAACGCCGGGAGGGGACGCGCTAGAAAGACAGTAACAGCACCTTATTGGTGATGGTCTTCAGAAAGGTCAGGTGCGTAGTACTCGCAACCGGCGTGCGTGTATGACCAGATGTATGAACGTAAACGAGGCAAAAGGAGTATGTAAGGATCGTAGCAGGTGGCGTTCTGTGGTTTCTGCTTACCCCCATGGGAGGAAGGGGTGAGTTTTACGTATGTATACAGTATGGAACCGACACCATGTGAAATAAATTACCTAATCTACTAGCAATACTGGTCCACAGAAGTATAGCAAAATTAAATGTTAAATTAAAAACAAGTAAATTAAAAAAGTTATTTTTTCAAACAAAATAAATATCAAAATAAATTCAGTAAAAGTAATCACTCTGTTTAGACAACCGAGCTGGCCACCTGCGGTGCACCACAGTGCCCAATCCATTGTTCGCCAAACAGGGTTTCTGTTTTGTTTGCACACATGTTCAAGGATCATTGACAAGTGATCCAATTCTACAGAATGTTCAAATTTACTCAAAATTAAAACTCTACTTTTTGGCCTAATTACAGGACCGATTTCGTTAATTTTTTGTATATCGTCAGCAAAGGCGGTATCAAATATGTGGTTGGATTTATTGCATAGATGTGAGCTCCATACTGTATACGAAAGAGGTATTTAAGCAAATTGAACATACCTCTATGGCTAATAATACGGCGTGACTAGCTTCATCAGATACCCAAATAGTCCCTTGGTCACCCAATTCAATCTGAAAAAAAAAAACTTCAATATAAAAATTCTGATAAACATGTTCTGATAAACGTGAGTACAAGCCGTGTGTAAGTCAGTGTTGCCGTTTTAGCCACTTTGTGGCTAGATCTAGCGGATTTTCGGAGGTTTTAGCCAAAAAATAATCTGTTTTAGCCACCAAAATGAATCTAGCTACTTCTGGTTACTTTTTAGGTTATTACTACATACCTACTTTTATTACTGTTTTGCCACCTGAAGTTTTAACAAAAGTCACAAAAACAGTCAAATTTAACTGAAATACCATCCATAACATCATCCATTAACGAAGAGATTCCAGAATTACCAGATGACATTGTAAACATTCAAATTGATTTTTAATGTTTTACTAAAAAAACAGTAATTTTAATGTTTTTAGCTATATATTTGTAACCAGTTTTTAATATTTTTTAACAACAATATTAAATATTGTTTTATTAAATCCACTTATACATATATATTAAAATTATTATAGGATAAAGTAAGGCAAAAATACTTTAGCCACTTTTAGCGGAATTTCGAAAGTAATTTATTTACAAAACTAGCAACTTTTTTCTTTGATGTAGCCACAAACTAGATGATCCTAACGGCAACACTGGTGTAAGTGGCTGGGAGCCCCGTTGCGCGCGCAAAAAAAATGATCGGGGGCGTGCGAGGGTGCGTCGCGCTGGGGAGCCGCGCGTGTGTGTGGTTAACCAGTGAAGCGTGGGCGGTTAAGGTTACAACACAGATTAATACAGATGGGACACTCCGCAGTTTAGGTATGAAGCTACAAGTACGCGGCGGATTTCCGAAGATAGCCGATGATTGCCAAAGCGCAAACTTTTCCTGGAATTGTAAATACTTACGGATAAATCCTTGAGGTAGTCAAATATATCTGCGTATGGTCTTGCTTGTACAAGTGTGTTTTCTGATGCAAAATGCGCAGTAATATTACTGGCGAGGACTCCGTCATGCCAGAATAGTGTCACACTACCGAAATTGGGCTGAAAAAAAGGTTTAACTTATTAATGGTTTTATTTCAAAAATGGGGGTAGCAACATAATATTACGCACCTAATCCCAGAAGGGACCTGAAATCGCAAAAGAAAATCAGCTGTTCAATACATTTTGACGAATTATGCGAACATAAATGTACTGAACAGATGTTTTTTTTTTCGCGATTTCAGGTTTGGTCCCATAATTAAAGTTGTTCATAATCATGAGTACAATGACCCCTTAAAAGATTGCCACTGTTTACGCTGACATCCTATAGTACACCCACATTTCGCCAGTTATGTTTAAGTCCCATGTAATAGGGGGCGCGCCTATTGTTATTAACCGAGCACGAATCCAGACTGCTACTGAGAAATTCCTGCTGGAAACACCCAATAACACTGCCCGAGCTGGGAGTCGAACCCAGGGCCTCATGCTCAGATGTAACGCTTGTGACCACTAGACCAACAAGGCTCTAAAGGAGGAAATTGTTACCCATATTGAATCAATCTGCCTTCCTTTTATACCTTAAGCTACCGCTTATGTAATCTCCACAACCCGGTTACTGGGTAATACGATACCCCTTGGTAAGACCATTTTCCATCACATCCATCCATCAGTGACCGTCTTTACACACCGAGACTCCTCCGTGTCTCGGAAAGCACGTTAAGCCGTTGGTCCCGGCTGTCATTCGTGAATCTTTGACAGTCGTTACGGGTCGTCAGAAGCCCGAAAATCTGACAAGCAGCCTTACCAAGGAGTATCGTATTACTGGGTTGTGAAGGTCAGATATTCAGTCGTTTTATATAAAACACTGGTATTCAGCTGCATCCGGTTAGACTGGAAGCCGACCCCAACATCATTGGGAAAAGGCTAGGCAGATTGATTGATTGAAGGTAGTCAAGAAAAAGATTTTTTTTTTACTTACAGTACTTGGATTGGTCCTAATAATAAGATAGGAAAAGAATACAGGATTAAACGGAATATCCGATCCACGAATGTTCAGTGTGTCTGTAATGAATAAAAATAATTTAAGTAAGTAGGTTTCTATTAAAAAAAAAGTTAAAAAAACTTTAAGTAGGTTTCTATTAAAAAAAAAACAGTTAAAAAACTTTAAGTAAGTAGATTTCTATTAAAAAAAAGTTAAAAAACTTTAAGTAGGTTTCTATTAAAAAAAAAAGTTAAAAAACTTTAAGTAGATTTCTATTAAAAAAAAAGTTTAAAAACTTTAAGTAGATTTCTATTAAAAAAAAAGTTTAAAAACTTTAAGTAGATTTCTATTAAAAAAACAGTTAAAAAACTAAGTAGATTTCTATTTTAAAAAAAGTTAAAAAACTTTAAGTAAGTAGATTTCTATTAAAAAAAAGTTAAAAAACTTTAAGTAAGTAGATTTCTATCAAAAAAAAAGTTAAAAAACTTTAAGTAGATTTCTATTAAAAAAAAAAGTTAAAAAACTTTAAGTAGATTTCTATTTAAAAAAAAGTAAAAATATTTAAGTAGGTTTCTATAAAAAAAAGTTAAAACCCCAATAACAGGTATCCCGTTTAAGTTTTAAATGTTATAAGTAAGCTTCAAATAACTCCACGTCTCCTGTCCCATTTTTTTAGGGTTCCATGTCTGTAGGGTACCAAACGGAACCGTATATTACTAAGCCTCCGATGTCCGTCCGTCCGTGTGTCTGTCAGCGGGCTGTATCTAATAGACCGTAATAGGTAGACAGTTAAAATTCTCACAGATTATGTATTTCTATTACCGCTATAACAAAAAAGAATAAAATAAAATAAAGTTAGAAATTCAAGAAACGTGTATTTTTAAAATGATTTTTTTTAATAATAATTTTGTTGTGTTATACAGGGTTATTGGTAATACACCAGTAACCTCTTAAGGGGTCATTGTACTCATTATTATGAACAAGTTTTACTATGGAACCAAACCTGAAATCGCGAAAAAAAATCAGCTGTTCAGTACATTTATCTACATCAAACTCGTCAAAATGTAGGGAGCAGCTGATTTTTTTTGCGATTTCAGGTTTGGTCCCATAGTAAAAGTTGTTCATAATGATGAGTATAGTTACTCCTTGAAAGATTGCCACTGTTTACACTTACACCCTGTAAAGGTACACCTCATCTAACCCTTCTGGGATTAGGTGCGTAATATTATGTTGTTTCTCCCATTTTTCAGCAACCTCTTAAGGGGTCACCATTAAGAGATTGCTGCTGTTTTACCAATAACTGTATAATGTGCGGTGGTACGACTTGTGTGCCGGTCTGATTCGCAATTAACCGGTTTTTTTTACATAATGATAAGTTTATGTATAAGTATGTACTACAACCAAGGGTGCCCAGACACGGGGTCGTCTGGCGCCCATGTGCTGGTTTGGTCCCTGGGAAGGTCACGGCGTGCAAGGTGCGCCGATGATGGGGAGTACTCCCCAGAGGAGGGTCCGGTGACGGACATCCGCAGCGGGTTCACGGACGAGTGCTAACGCGTGCCCGTGTTCCCGCCGTAAGCGGCAGAGGAGGACACCGTTGAGTTTTAACGGGTTAGAGTCGTGGGACTATAGCTGCACTATCTACCCGTGGTAAAAAAAATAATTAAAAAAAGTATGTACTTACAAGCAATATCGTCTAGAGCTGTCAGGAGTAACACAGAGGCGCCCCTAGTGTTGATTTGTTGAAGTAACTCCCAGATCTTTGTAAACGATTGTTGACCTGTAAATTGAAAAAAAAAACATAAGTACAATTAGGTTTTGGTTTTTTGGGTTTGGTTTTGTTTTGAGGAGCTCGTGGCTAAGTAATAACAGCCGCACGGTTCGATCCATCGGGTTAAGCTACGCTTGCCGGGGTTGATCCGTGGATGGGTGACCATCTTTACATACCGAGACTCCTCCGTGCCTCGGAAAGCACGTTAAGCCGTTGCTCCCGGCTGCCATTCGTGGATCTTTGAAAGTCGTTACGGGTCGTCAGAAGCCCGAAAGTCTGACAATCAGTCTTACCAAGGGGTATCGTATTACCCAGTTACTGGGTTGTGGAGGTCAGATAGGCAGTCGCTCCATGTAAAATACTGGGTCGTCAGAAGCCCGAAAGTCTGACAACCAGCCTTACCAAGGGGTATCGTATTACCCAATTACTGGGTTGTGGAGGTCAGATAGGCAGTCGCTCCATGTAAAATACTGGTATTCAGCTGCATCCGATTAGACTGGAAGCCGACTCCAACATAGTTGGGAAAAGGCTAGGCAGATTGATTGGTTTTGTTTTTTGGATTTTGTTTTTTTTTGGTTTTGGGTTTTGGTTGGGGTTTTTAATTTTTTTTTTATTATTACATTAGTTTAATTATAGGTACTTAGATACTATCTATCTATACTAATAATAAAGCTGAACAGTTTGTTTGTACTAGCTGATCTCTGGAACTAACAGTTGGAGAATTAACCATGACGTATATCAAAGTATGGGAGAACATGTTTTTCAACTACAATGTTAAGTTTGTTCTTGGGATAAATTCATCCCAACTACGGAACCCTTCATTACGCGTGGTCCGACACGCACTTGACCGGTTTTGTTGTTCATCATCTGCCTAGCCTTTTCCCAACTATATTGGGGTCGATTTCCAGTCTAACCGGATGCAGCTGAATACCAGTACTTTACATGGAGCGACTACCTATCTGACCTCCACAAACCAGTTACTAGGTAATACGATAAAGACTGGTTGTCAGACTTTCGGGCTACTGACGACCCGTAACGACTGTCAAAGATCCACGAATGACAACCGGGACCAACGGCTTAACGTGTTTTGCGACGCACGGAGGAATCTCGGTATGTAAAGGTGGTCCGCGGCAAGCGTAGCTTAACCTGATCAATCGACCCGTGCGGCTGATAACAGCAGCACGGGTAAGTAATAATACTTAGCCACTCGATGAAAATTAATTTACTTACCGGTATACTGAACGGGTAACGGTAACAGTTCATTGTGAGGCCTCTCAGGGGGTCCGTCGCTGAGCCTCACTCGGGCTAAGTCCACTAAATTGTCGTAAATAGCTTCTAGTGTCACATTCGCTGCTGCTAATGCTGTCTGAAAATAAAAACCGGGTACATGTATGGTAATAGTCATACCAAACTGTTCCATTTTATCGTTAGCCAAAATGAATTCATATTTCTGTCTGGCGTAACAAGAGATTTTAATGTGTCGAATCCTACACACAATTAGTAATATTATACACGGTTAATTTTACATCGTTCTGGAGCCTAAACACAGTAACTCCAGACGAGTAATAGTTACTATTGGCATTGTTATTCTTTTTTTTAAGACATCTAATAAAGAAGTTAGAAATTTATCACTTTTTTTCTGTCATCGAGTTAAATAGTAGCGCTTCCACTATTTCATTTATAAACGTAAGATCGTACGGAACAAGAAAGGGCGGGCGGTCAGATAGACTGTAAGCGTGGGGTGGGGGTAAGGGGTCGGGGGCGTGGCTTACGGATCATGCTGTGTGATCGATGAATGGATTGTTCAATGGGTACCGTTCACATGTGTTGCCGTTTGTCGCTACATTTTACACAGACATATGCATTGATCGCAAGGAAGTGTTACTTCGAGTTCTCATTATTTCCCCAAAAAAAAAACAATAAATTTAATTTTTCGTGATTTTTTTAATTGTTACTTTTTGAAAATAATAATCCCAATCGATTCAGTTTCGATGATCGAGTTCATGGCTTTCGGTTCCAGAATGACCTAAAATTAACCGTGTATAAGCTCCCATTGAAATAGATGGACAAACTTTTAGAAATAATTCAGACCACCAAAACAAGGACAATGTAAATAATATAATAAGAAAGAAAAAAAATCAGCTAACGAAAGTACACTAAAAATGTTGGTTACCCAATGCATAAACACATTCATGTCATTGTTATCTCATAATTCTGATACCACAAATGTGCAGGCGCACGTGACCACGTCACCGCCCGCGCCCGCCGCGTTTTTTTTATTATTTTAGGTCACTTTAATCAGTGCTTTTTTTTTGCTTGGATATCTTTGGTTAGACGCCCTGTGTTACTATTTTAATGGGACCTTATACATTACTAAATAATTTGCGTTATTACCATCATGTTCCCATAATGATTGTCTGTCGAGTTTATGTTGTAAATATTAAGATCAAAAGTCTCAAAAACTTTGAAAGGCGGACCGCTTGCCTTTAATTAATGTGCTTTAATTAATAAGTTAATGTAGCTTATGTTAAGTGCATTTTATTATGTGTTCTTAAGATTAATTAAAGATATTTGAAAATGAAAAAAAAACTTTTTTCAAAAAAATACAACCGACTTCCAAAAACAACACTACAAAGTGAAAAATAACTTTAATTTCGGAAGTCGGTGTCTAGTTAAATGTATTTTTGTTTTTTGCCACCGACTTCCGAAATTAAAGTTATTTTTCACTTTGTAGTGTTGTTTTTGGAAGTCGGTTGTATTTTTTTGTAAAAAGTTTTTATTTTCCACTTTTTAGTTGTGTACCTACCCCACACAAATTCTAATACCACTATCTGCAAAACAAACTAGAACATCATCCATATAAAAATATATATATATATATGGGGAAAAAATACGTATTATTGAAGCTAACTCAAAAACTACCGAAGCAAAGTTAATCAATTTTATATGGGACCAACTGTGATGTATACCCTCTCGAATAAAACAAAAAAAATCCAAATCGGTCCAGCCATCTTCGAGTAATCGGGGAACGTACATAAAAAAAAAATTAAAAAAAAGGTTCCGACGAATTGAGAACCTCCTCCTTTTTGAAGTCGGTTAATGAAATGAATCTCGAATCCATCAAATTTTTTTTTAAATATTTTTTACTTAATAAAAAGATTACAGCGATAGATTGAATTAAAATGTGACATTACGTCACTGCTTGTTAAGTTGTGACATAGCGACCCGACTCTCCAACTTTAATGCGTTTTACCTAAGTAATTTTTTATTAATATGATAAAGCAAAAATACGTGTCTAATATTTTTTTATTAACTGACTGACGGACTAAATAGAATTTCTTTTTTTTTTACCCAGGCAACATCGCTATTTTTAAGCCTACTAACATTATGGAATGCAATAAAAAATTGTGAATTATGTGAATTGTTAACTTACTTCTAAAGTACGCCAGGAGCTCCTGGTATAGGTGGTAGGATCAACAGCCACAACGGAGTCTTGTGGCATGTTGGCAACCAGCCACTGCTGAAGAGATAAGTCCGTTCCTGTAAATGAGAGTAATACAAATCATTGCTTCAATCAACTCAGCCAATCGCAGTCCACTGCTGGAGACAGGCTACTCCCAGGCTGCGCCACAACACCCTGTCCTCCGCCTTATCATTCCTTACTATACCACAGAATAAATAATAGTCATTATTCTCCTGCCCTTATCCCAATCTATTTGGGGTCGGCGCAACATGTCCTTTTTTCCATACTTCTCTATTATTCGTCATCTCGGTAGTCACCCCCTTTCTAGCCATGTCATCTTTCACACAATCCATCCATCGTTTCTTTGGTCTTCCCCTACTCTTATAGCCATCGACATTCATACTCAAAACTTTCCTCACGACATTTTCCTCACTCCTCCGCATCACATGCCCATACCATGACAGCCGATTTCCGCACAACTTTTCAGTCACCGGTGCCACTTTTAGACTTCCTCTTATGTACTCATTTCTTATTCTATCCATTCGTGTAACACCACACATCCCTCTTAGCATTCTCATCTCAGCTGCATGCAACTGCTTTTCATTCATCCCTTTTGTGGCCCAACATTCTGATCAACTCAAATTACAATAACATTAGACATTTAAACAAACCTTTTTTACAGTCCGTTCAATCGATTTGGACTTCTATTGCGTTGGTGGCATGACAAATGGCAGCTGCAGTAAACTGTTGGTATTGTAATCACTTTTTTGCCTAATAAATAGCCACCCAAACCCAATATGTTTTGTTTCCATATCCTGCAGTAGTCCTGCACCAACCGGGGGTTGTCCTTGGGTGCACTTGCATAGTGCATACAGGGATAATCGTCGGCTGGTGCCTTCTCTTCATTTAAAATTGTCTAAGGGGCCTCTGCGAGTTGGCTTCGGCCCCTCGTACGCCTTCCAAAGGTCCGGGACCCCAGGGTCCCGACATATGTCAAAGAAAAAATAATTATAATAATTCCTTTATTGTCAAGCAACTAAGGCCCATAATAAAATACACAAATGATTGATACATATTAAAAATATTAACAAACTTAAAAACTTAATGCCATCCTTCAGCCTACGGAATAGAAGTCAAAATCGGTTGAACGGACTGTAAAAAAGGTTTGTTTAAATGTCTAATCTTGTTGTAAATGGAGTATAGACTCGCGACAAAAATAGTAAAAGTTTTTCTTTTAATTATTTAAATACAGCATTTATTTTATCAACACTGGGGCCTTTTATTAACAGGGTCAAATTAAATTAGCTAGCTAAACTCCGCAAATGGGTACCGATAAAAAACATGATAAAACAAAAAACTAAATAAATTTGATGATGTTTTTTTTGGGTCATCAACCAGGGTAGTGTAGTCACTAAAATATCAGTTTAAAAATCAGTTTTTTTTAATAGGTTCCAAGGTCGGGCCATAACTTCAAACTAAAAACATCATCATTATATCACTGTCTGTCTAGCCTTTCTTAACTATGTTGGGGTCAGCTTCCAGTCTTACCGGATGCAGCTGAATACCAGAAATTTGCATGGAGTGACTGCCAATCTGACCTCCATAGCTCAGTTTACTCAGTTACGACATGCCAACTAGCCTTATCCCAACTATGTTGGAGTCGCCTTCCAGTCTAACCGGATGCAGCTGAATACCAGTATTTTACATGGAGCGACTGCCTATCTGACCTCCACAACCCAGTAACTGGGTAATACGATGCCCCTTGGTAAAATTGTTTGTTAGACTTTCGGGCTTCTGATGACCCGTAACGACTGTCAAAGATCCACGAATGACAGCCGGGACCAACGGCTTAACGTGCTTTCCGAGGCACGGAGGAGTCTCGGGTATGTAAAGATGGTCACCCATTCACGGACCAACCCCGGCAAGCGTAGCTTAACCTGATGGATCGACCCGTGCGGCTGTTATTACTTAGCCACGAGCTCCTCGACACGACAGTGTAAAAGCTGTTTATAAAGATCATTTTTCTTTGCACCTACCTTGCCTCATTAGAGTCCACAGAGTACCATCGACTTCTACCTCGAACTGCGTCCAGTATCGCGCATCAGTCCACACTAGCGCCTTGTCTGCAGTCACTAGAGCAGTGCCTGATGAGCCTCGCAGACCTGACAGCCATTCACGGCGAGCGTCTGCTGGGGAGATGTATTGTGACTGAAAAAAGAACGAATTAAGTCGTATTATTTTACATTTAGGTAATAATGTCCCTCAGGCGGAATTTCTGTCTTGGCGGTCAATCTCAACGGAGAGTAGCCGTAGTAGGTACGGTCAGCAACACAAGTCGGTTAACACTGCTAGTTTTTGACATCATCTAAATTAACACAAAATGATATGATAACCTGATTTTTAGCATTTCATTTATTAGATAAGAGTTAATTTTCTTTAAAATTTACATCTGTTTCGATTTTAATGATGTATTTTTCTCAATAATTAAGATTTTGAAAACTCAACTCGGGATCGACTTTTTTTGCTGACTGTACAGTGGCCTGCATCGGTTGGGTACCCCAGTTTTATTAAAAATTTTATACAACTGTGGTACTCAATACGGTATTTTACTCTATATGAGAAAAAATCTAAAAATATATTATTTAGATAGCTTAGGCAAAAAGCAGTCCGAAAATGTTAGTTTTAGTTCATAAAATAACAATATAAATTTTAAAATTCAATTCAAAGTTTTCTTTAATCTGTTTTCTAACACCATGAAAGTAGCTGCCATGTTATTACGTCATACAGCTGTGTAAATTAAAAAGTGTCAATGTCAACTGTTAACTGATCAGCGTATAAAAAGTGTTTGTTTACACAGCTAAATGAAGTCATGACCACAGACCAATATGGCGTCCACTGCGTCCAGCATTTTCATCAAATTACGCGCGAAATTTGATAATGTAAAATTTAAATGCATTTTTATGGCACTTATCGATTGATTAAAAATTTTGTGTTATTTTATGTGGTTTATTAGCATTATAGAATCTAAATGAGACACTTTTCAAAAATGGGTGTTATAATACTCTATAGATGCATCCCACTGTACCTACGTAGGAGATAATTATTGTGTGCAACGGTGTTTTCCTCCCTCACTTTCATTGTCCGATCCAAAGGGTGATTCCGAAGTGGTAACCGCGTACGTAATTCAATTTTTTTTTTGCTTTCTTGCAATTTGCAGGTCAGTATCAGGTTGTATCTTAATCAAAATATGATTCGCGACTATAACAAATATATATTTACTTAATTGTAACTATAAGAATCATCAATACATCTCTCTAAGTTAGATTTGTTCCAATATGTCATGATTTCCGAAATCAAAACAAATTTAAATAAGAGTGATGTATTGATGATTTTTATAGTTATAATTTAATTTAAATACAATTTGCTATAGTCGCGTTCGCCTATCATAATTTGATCAAGATACAACCTGAAAAGTTAGGGTTTTAATTATTGTAAATATTCGTAAGTATGCCACTTCTAGCGGCCGATGTGTCTTGGACATAATTACTAGAAATACCAACTTTATTTATATATTATACACCACTTTATTTATTGTACACCACAAAAGTACATAACAAAAAAAGACATAATCAAACACTACAAAATATACAATGGGCGGCCTTATCGCTTTCTGCAATCTCTTCCAGGCAACCTTAGAATGGACAGTGATTTGCCTGGATATGAAATGGGGCTGTCTTTGGTGCAAATAATAAGTGCCTACTTACAATATTATACTAAAATAGATACATACATAACCTAAATAATAGATACATAAATACATACATACTAAATATAAGCAACGAAAACAAATGAAGACTAAAGATATTTACAGTTACGTGAACACGATCACAACGACAAATAATGTTCCTTTACGAGCCTTTTAAACATAGGTAACGACTGCGCGCGTTTTATTTGAACTGGCAACTTTGTTGCTACCATATCCGACGAATAAATGTCTTTGTCTTACTTACATTATGCGCATCAGCAGTAGGCACGATATACGCGTCCACTTTCATGTCAAGCATCACGCTGCGCGTGGCCGCCAGGCGGTCAGCAGACGTCTCGCGACTCATCTTACTGGCTGGGATGTCGCTTACTGTGGATAAAATGTAAGAATAATTACTAAAATTGGGCATACCTTCGGAACTAGAAAATCTCTTTTCAAGAAGCCACAAGAATATCCAAGTCACAATGTATTTTGGTGCTAAACCAAAACCGACCGACCGACCGTTGACCGGAGACCGTTGTGAAATATCAGTGGGTCACGATCCTCAGCGCCTTGTCTGCAGTCACTAGAGCAGTGCCTGATGAGCCTCGCAGACCTGACAGCCATTCACGGCGAGCGTCTGCTGGGGAGCGCTAGCTTCTGACGTTTCATAAGTACCTACCCATGCGGATAGATTTATGTGAAATAAAATATTTTGAAGTTCCGTGTACCTAAGAGGGGGCGCGCCTATTGTCATCAACCGAGCACAAATCCAGACTGCTACTGAGAAATTCCTGCTAGAAACACCCAATAACACTTTGCTCGACCCGGGAATCGAACCCAGGACCTCATGCTCAGCAGTAGCGCTAGCGACCACTAAACCAACGAGGCGTGTTGTTAAGTGTTTTTAGGGTTCCGTACCTCAAAAGGAAAAAAGCGGAACCCTTATAGGATCACTTCGTTGTCCATCTTTGTTTGTTTGTTGTCTGGCATTTTTTTGCTGAACTGGGCCTTTTTGGCACAGCCGTGAGGCAGACTTTCCTGCATTGTATTTTTTATTATATTTTTTTGTTGTTGTTGCATCGCAAATGTAGATTTGTAAATTTTATTATTATTTTTTTACTTTTTTGTTTTGCCTCTTTAATTTAGTCTGTGCTAAATAAATGTGTTTTCATTCTTTCTTTTCTTTCATCTGTCTATCTGTCACATATTTTAATACTCGCAAGTAAATCAAAACCTATAGGGTACTTCCCGTTGTCCTAGAATCAGGAAATTTGGCAAGAAGCAAGGTTTCACAGCACAAGTAAAGGAATAAGTACAAAAATTGATAATAAAATTTGTAATTTTATCACATAAAAAAATATTCTTAGTACTTACTAGGTAGACAACTAAGTACCTAAACCCTAAGTCATCAATTCAGATAATTTTAGTAAACAAAGAAATGTCACTGTCAAAATGACAGGACAGTGCTGCAAAACAATTTATCAAAAACAAGGAAATACAAAAACAAGGAAATATAACAACTAACAACAAAATGAAACACTTAACACGATGATAACAAAGCACAATTAACAAACACGCAGCGAATAATATGATCGGAGAAAAGAACACGAACGTATTGAAAAGACGCGAGTTTGCAAATTATGTCAAATGAAATTTGAGAATGTTGGGAACTCCTGTAGTGTTACCAGTATCATAATATTTTTTATACCACAAAATTTTCTTTTTTTAATAACTTTGTTTAAAACCGAAAACTTATAAAAATTAACACGGTATGATAATTGTTTAATTATTATTTCTAAAATAAGTACATAAAAGCCAATATAGCCTTGTTTTCCGCCATTTTATGTGAATTACCATTATGACGATATTTTTTTGATCTGTTATCACCTTTGTTTACATAAATTATCTGAATTGATGACTTAGGGTATAATTATAATAACACTTAAGTTGGCAGTTGGCAACAAGGATGACGTCTGGGTAAAAAAAAAAAAAAATTCTATTTAGTTCGTCAGTCAGATAATAAAAAAATATTAGACACGTATTTTTTGCTTTATCATATTATTAATAAATGGCTTAGATATAACGCATTAAAGTTGGAGAGTGGTGCTCGCCGTCACAACTACCTACGTATAAAATCTAGCAAGGAGTGACGTCATGCCACATTGTAACTCAATGTATCGTCGTAATCTTTTGATTACGTAAAAAATGAAAAAAATACTTGTCCAATATTTTTTAATAACCTTCAATCAATCAATCTGCCTAGCCTTTTCCCAACTATGTTGGGGTCGGCTTCCAGTCTAGCCGGATACAGCTGAAGACCTGTATTTTACATGGAGCGACTGCGTATCTGACCTTCACAACCCAGTTACTGGGTAATACGATACCCCTTGATAAGACTGGTTGTCAGACTTTTGAGCTTCTGATGATTAAGACTGTCAAAGATCCACGAATGACAGCCGAACCTACATGACGGACAAAAATATTTTTTTTAGTCAACGTCCCAATTCTGCACAGGCCCTTTTCCTTGGCTTAGGGGGAGCCGATCCTGCGGTGATCCCTTTCTGTGAAACGGTCGTTTCGCAGAAGGAGACTGCGGAAAGGGAGAGGGAGATCGAGACGACTCTCCCGACCTGCAGAAGGCGGACCGGGCGTCGGCGGAGGGCGGACAACGCCCTCTTCCAGCCCCCGTGAATAGGTCCGGAGGGACGGCGGACTCGGGGACGTCCACCGGCCCCCATCCAGCTGGACCCGAAGCGGCGGCGCGTAGTGTTCCGCGCGCGCCCCTATTGGATGTCGCGGGGGGAGTCCTACACCTCACTCCCCTCGTAGGCCTGAGGAGGCCCGCAAAGGCAAGCCGGCACTAGCCGGGGATCGTGGAAGGCGCACAAGTTCCCATGATCCCCGGTCCAGGTGTGAGAAGGGAACACCGGGGTGGGTTTTAGTCAGTAAGAGTCTGACAGACCCCTCCGCTCACCCCAGGGCGGGGGATATCCATGAGGATTTTCCACCCCGGAACAAAAAAAAAGGGGGCAAGCCGATCCTATAGTTACATGCTCTGTGGATAAAACTATTTATCGACGTAAGGTTTAGTTTTAGTAGGTACAGAGTCTGAATCTAATGGGCTATAATTTACAAAATGACTTACCGTAAGTAGGGGCATCGGGTTCCGCAGAGTTGTAATAAGGTATGTGACCACATACTATATTTGTTGTTAATCTGAAAGTTGTAGAGAGAACATTATTTTAAGAAATTGCACTTCTTTAAATTTAAAATTTAAAAATCCCCTGACACAAATATTTTCCCTCATTGTCAGGGTTCCGTAGCAAAATGGCAAAAAACGGAATGCTTATGGATTCGTCATGTCTGTCCGTCTGTCCGTCCGTATGTCACGGCCACTTTTTTCTGTAACTATAAGAACTATACTGTTGAAACTTGGTAAGTAGATGTATTCTGTGAACCGCATTAAGATTTTCACACAAAAATAGAAAAAAAAAAACAATAAATTTTGGGGGTTCCCCATACTTACTTAGAACTGAAACTAAAAAAAAAATTTTCATCAAAACCATACGTGTGGGATATCTATGGAAAGGTCTTCAAACATGATATTGGGGTTTCTAATATATTTTTTTTTCTAAACTGAATAGTTTGCGCGAGAGAAACTTCCAAAGTGGTAAAATGTGTGTGTGTGTGTGTGTGTGTCCCCCTTGTAACTTCTAAAATAAGAGAATGACAAAACTAAAAAATATTAATTTATTTATTTATTAACTCATCATCACTATCATTACAGGATATTCCTAATTCAATAGTGTGGCCATAATTACAGTTTTATTATTGGTATTTACCATAACATATTCTGTACATTGTGGTTTTTGTGAACTCACTCAGAGAACAGGTAAAGAGATCTATGCTATCTATGCAATATATATGATGTACATTACCATGTAAACTTCCACCGATAATTGGTTTGAACGGGATCTAGTAATCAGTTTTTTTTTAATACGTCATAAATCGGTCTATTATTAAAACATCGATCAAAGTTACAACGAACTACAAGAACTTTTATATTATGTTACTTGCTGCTACGGAACTCTTCATGAGCGAGTCCGACTCGCACTTGGCCGCTTTTTTTTTGCTACTCCATCATCAGACCGTGATTGCCATCTATCTATAACCTATTAATTGAGATCGTCAAACATTAGTTCATAAGAAATTAAAATAACAAACATTTAACAAAAAAAAAAAATATACAAGACTCAAAATAATCGTAATTATAACTGTCAAATTTCAACCTATGAGATGCGTCGCCATGCTTCAATATGCTAATACCTAATGTGTCAGAACGCAATTTTGTGATGGGCCTCAATTTCTCTATGCAGTCACCCAAGAAGGATGTTGGAGAGATAAATAGATAAATTAGGAAGTTAAATGGGGGGGGGGGGGGGTTGAATCTTAAGTCGGAAGAAAAGCTACGCATAAAAATAAGTAAATAAAAAACATTTACTTACATTAAACATAAGGTATACACCCAAGCACGTATCTCCGCCATTTTCCGCCAAATAACACTAAATATTGTACTGAGTTATCAAATATAATATTATCAGTAGCATTATATAGTTTTATCTCAAACCATTGTCGATAATTACGGATTAGATTACTGTTCAGGTAATCCTTAGCACGCGATATTGTTAGTATCCTTGATAAAGATTTATCACAATATCTACGGATACTTTTACTACCAGCGCTTAGTTGGGTCGTTCCCGCTCGTTAATACCCTGTCGTTAACACTATTAACGACTGGGAATGTTTTGTCCCACTCGTTAACAGTGTTGAAGAACGCGACATTTTTTTCGGTTATTCCCGCTCGTTAGCAGTGTTGAAGAACGCGACATTTTTTCGGTTGTTCCCGCTCGTTAGCAGTGTTGAAGAACGCGACATTTTTTCGGTTGTTCCCGCTCGTTAGCAGTGTTGAAGAACGCGACATTTTTTCGGTTGTTCCCGCTCGTTAGCAGTGTTGAAGAACGCGATATTTTTTCGGTTGTTCCCGCTCGTTAGCAGTGTTGAAGAACGCGACATTTTTTCGGTTGTTCCCGCTCGTTAGCAGTGTTGAAGAACGCGACATATTTTCGGTCGTTCCCGCTCATTACCAGTGTTGAAGAACGCGATATTTTTTCGGTTGTTCCCGCTCGTTAAGAGTGTTGAAGAACGCGACATTTTTTCGGTTGTTCCCGCTCGTTAGCAGTGTTGAAGAACGCGATATTTTTTCGGTTGTTCCCGCTCGTTAAGAGTGTTGAAGAACGCGATATTTTTTCGGTTGTTCCCGCTCGTTAAGAGTGTTGAAGAACGCGACATTTTTTCGGTTGTTCCCGCTCGTTAGCAGTGTTGAAGAACGCGACATATTTTCGGTCGTTCCCGCTCATTACCAGTGTTGAAGAACGCGATATTTTTTCGGTTGTTCCCGCTCGTTAAGAGTGTTGAAGAACGCGACATTTTTTCCCAATCGTTCACCCCTCGTTTCAAGTCGTAGATACCTAATTAATGCACTTTTTCTTCAACCTATCCGACTTTTGAACTAGACGCGGAACGAGGGATGAACGACCGAAAAAATGTCGCGTTCTTCAAGCGGGAACGACCGAAAAAATGTCGCGTTCTTCGAGCGGGAACGACCGAAAAAAGGTTGCGTTCTTCGAGCGGGAACGACCGAAAAAATGACGCGTTCTTCAACACTGTTAAATAGTGGGACAAAACATTCCCAGTCGTTAATAGTGTTAACGACAGGGTATTAACGAGCGGGAACGACCCGCTGAGTTACTATAAAAAATGTTTATCTCCCCGAACGATGAGTCATCAAGCCAGCAAAGAGCTCTTGAACGCTCCATATAAGCCCGCGATGAGCTTTTAAACCTCCGGCCGAGTTCCCGATAAGCTCTTAAAAGCCCGATCAAGTTTGCGATTAGCTCTTGAAAGCTCCATGCAAGTCAACAATGAGCTCTTGAAAGCGATATGAGTTCGTAATGAGCTCTTCTTGAAAGCTCTGAATAAATAAACATAGGATGAATCACGAGTGTAAAATTGTAAACATTGATGATAAAATATTTTTTTGATTAAGTACCTATAGGTATTTTATTTTATGAAACAATAGTGAAGATAGGTACTGATATTATGCTAGGTAATAACCTTTTTGATAAATTAGGACAACAATCAATTTCAAGTTATTTTGGAAATTCAGAGTTTTTAAGTGCGACAATAAAAAAAACAAACAATCAATTGATATTAAATCCATTTATTTTCACAAGAAAATATTATAAAATACACTGTTTAAGTACATACGACATCATAATTTGAAATATTAGAGTACGGGCACAAATTACAGGACTATTTCTATGTGTGCAACCACACTGCCAGCCTAGCGCGGTGGCGACGACGGGCGCGAAATATCAAACATAATGAAACCGCCGTTTGCGTCCATAGTGTAGTGACTAAGGCGGGCGCCTAGCGCGACGGGCCCGAGCGAATTAGCGCGCGGTTTTCAAACGTTCCTATCCGCGCGTTATGGCAACACTACGGGCCTAGTCAGCAAGCGAGCTAATGCGCGGGTGGCGGGCAGTGATGCCAACTTAGTGCTATCGGTAGTACTAGATCTGATGCATTTTCTGTTAACTCAGTGCATAGGTAAAAATAGATTACATTTACTATGGAACTTGAGCGGACAGGTATGGCTTTATTATTCTCGTAAAATGTATTTCAATAACATTTTGTATTGTTGTAAGTAAGTTTATACTTTTTTCTTGTTGTAAGTTGTAACTTCTCTGGTGATTTTATGTGACATTTCATTCAGGATGTTAGGTAGTCAAACGTTGATACTATTTACTAGATAGCCTTTAGTAGTACTTAGTAGTTTGCAACACCTGAAATACGTCAACATAATCGCTACAACAGTTCGCTCGTCACTGTGGCCACCTCACGCCCCCGCCGTCGCGCTCGCCTTAGGCCCTAGGCACCGCGCATTCACTGTGGACGTACACAGTGGCTTTTACAATAGGGTATTTGACTAGTTAAGAATATAGGCTCGCCACCTATTACTCAAACAAACGTCCGGGCGACACAGCTGTCAGAGAGTTGAACGTCCGCGCGCAACGTCCATAATATTAATCTATCAGACAATCATTATTCAATCATTAATAATCGATTAATACACCATCCTCTCGTATAATTTTTAGAAGCGCTCATAGAGTTGCATGTTGGTTGCATGGCATAAAAACTTTTTAAATTGAACAAGTCAGCGAGACTGCTTTAGCCGCCCGGACTTCAATCTGAAAAGTTTTTGCGGCGGCCAAAGCCGTCATCTGCCTAGCCTTTTCCAAATTATGTTGAGGTCGGCTTTCAGTCTAACCGGACGCAGCTAAATACCAGTATTTTACATGGAGCGACTGCCTATCTGACCTCCACAACTACAACTGGGTAACACGATACCCCTTGGTAAGACTGGTTGTCAGACTTTCGGGCTTCTGACGACCCGTAACGACTCACGAATGGCAGCCGCGAACAACGGCTTTCTGAAGCACGGAAGCGTCTCTAGAAGTATTAATTGAATGGTCACCCATCCACGGACCGACCTCTAAAACCTTGAGCCATCGACCAGTGCGGCTTTTACATAGCCACGAGCCCTCTATACACTATTGAAATGATTTCGAGATTTTATTTCAGATTCTTTAAGTTCATTTGAGGAATTTGCTTAAATATATTTTTACTGTGAGATGTGACTAACTTACCTTATTACATTTATTTATTTTAAACTATTGGTAAATTTACTGTACAGGAGAGATGTCCTCCATGACTCACGCACAAATAATATCGTCTGGTTCACTCACTAAAACACGTGCGACGTGCAGGTAGTCGATGACTCAAATGAACTACAGCGTTTGGTCTGTGTGGAACGGACTTTATGTTGATTACATGGACCAACAGCAACGCCGTCAAAAGTTTTGGTACTAGTTTTTTTAAAAAAAACAGAGTATAATTAATAATATCTGCGTCAATCTCCATGATAGACGACGTCTATTAACAACACAAAAACAGACTAAATAAAAAATCCGGACACAGTGGACGCATGCTATCGGCAAATCCGAGTGCGTGCGTGCGTTGCAGCCGGCGCGCACCAGTGGACGCTTATACCTTTTCATGCTGATATTATACAGGGTGTAAGGGACAGCCCTCCGCAAACGAACAGGGTGCATTTAGCTCCCTATTTTGAATCATATTTCACCGAAAAAATTGTCAGGAAAATTTTCATTTTTTTATGTAAAATTACATTCCCTGCACGCAGCACTCCATTTATGTAAATAAAACAGCTAAAATAAAAAAAATCAGCAATGGATGTTGAAATACTCTATACATTGCGTATGAGGTAATAAACCAAATCAGGTTTATTGGATTCCCATAACGTTCCTGAAATAATTTCATGTACCGGTCATCTTAGTATGATATACTGAATTCACCCCATCAGTCTGCGGAAGGCTGTCCCTTACACCCTTTATACAGAATCGAATTTTCTTTCCCAGTTCAAATACCTACTCTAAATATTAGACAATCATAAAGAGTTCTTATAAGGAATGTGTACATACTGTTTATTCGATTAACATTGAGCTTAGAATTAACTGTTTGGTAATTTACAGAAATCCCAAATTGATATCTACAGGACTGACATAAGGGGGATGCGCAGTGGTAGCCCGCGAAATTCAAATTTTCTTACGGTTTTTGCAATATGCAAGTCAGTGGTGCCGATTCTGTTGTGTACAAACTAAACTTAATTTAGGCTATTGCTAACTTTTTCTCTCTATTATGACAAGAAAGGGACGGAAGTAAATTAGAGCTGTCAAATTAGTTAGAACTAATTTTTCCATAGACATTTAGACGACACGTAAAAACATGTCGACTAAAAACACGGTGAAGCGCAAGGCGTGAACTAGTTTGACATCTCCAACTTAGTTCATATCTATAGCCGTCCTTTTCTCGCGCTGCCTGTTAGTAAAAGATAGCGATTCTCTAATTTTAGTTTAGTGCGTTCATAAGAGAATCGCCACCAATGTCATTTTATTTAATTTAACGAGAGTTTAATCCGTCGTGGGTTCTTAAAGAAACATTCTGTAGTTGTGTTAGGATTAAAGCATAATTTATTATTTCATAAAATTACAAAAAATGCAATCACAATAATGAAGGAACATAGTCAAAATATATTAATTAAAACTTCAGACTTTGATCCGAGATTAAAACAAAATTGAATTAGCTTTGCTAATTACCTACCTTAATTTTTGATAAATTCTTTTTAACATCGCAATTTTATCGAAAATTTAAAAAGTGGCCATTTAGATATTTTAACGATACATTTTTAAAATTAATATTCTCTTCAACTGACGTTTAGTTACAGGAATCGATCATAAGTATATCGTATTTTTTTTCCTATTTTTTTTTTTGGGTTGGCCACCTTTACGATACCTTTTCATTCGAACTGATTATACGTACATTTATTCTTCCAAAGTTCTTATAAAATACAGGGTTAGTTTTCAATGACCAGCCAAATTTTCACAGGGCGTTCTACCCGTGAATATGAACAACTTTTACTATGGGACCAACTTAAAATCACAAAAAAAAAACAGCTGTTTCATACAAAAGTTCAATACCTACTCGACCAAAATGTATGAAACAGCTGATTTTTTTTTCGTGATTTCAAAGTTGGTCCCATAGTGGAAGTTGTTCATAATCATGTGTAGAACACCCTGTGAAAATTTGGCTGGTCATTCAAACTCAAACTCAAAGCATTTATTTCAAATAAACCAATTACAGGCACTTTTGAATTGTCAATGGGTCGGTCAGTCAGAAAGATGAAGCTAGTTGCCCATTCCAAAGCGTAGTAGATCCCTATGAAGAAGAACGGGCAAGAAACTCCACGGACACTCTTTTAAATCATAATATTTTTACAAAATATTGGTTACATCGTTCAAGTTGAAAATATACATGTGAGAACAATGTAGAAAGACGTGCACGTTAAAAAGCGTCCGTAATAAAAAGATAATAACTAAAACAACTAAATTAAATATTAAAATTAAAAATAAGCCATGGCAGCTAAGAGACGACCAGTCCCAACTGACGGCGCCCGTTCACGAACATGACGCATGGATCAGCACCATTTAGCTCAACCATTTTGAAGGGAACTCAATGATCCAACACACACGCCACCATCAGCGAGACATTTGAGTGAGCATGACATACTCTCAACCGCCAGGGCACACTCAAGTCAGTGAAAGACGTACCCAGTAAAAGGTAGCTTAATAGTAGCTACATAGTGCTCACACGTGCTAAAACTAACCCTGTATACAAAGTTATGTAAGGTCACCCGGGGCTATTGTAGCTACTAAAAATTGAGTTCGAACTTTTTTTAATTTTTTTCTAATGCTTGCTTATAATACTTTACAGCTATTTTTGCTTTTTTTGTTGCAAATACATGTTTTACTCATCATGTCAACGAGTTTATATTGATGAAATATTAATAAATTAATATTCAACTCAACAAATTCCATCTTCAAGCCATCAGTAGTCACATTTGCCCCCCAACTGGGGTAAATGTAGCTATCCATCTATATAACTTTTACTGTTGAACCTACATTTCTCAAACTAATGGTGAACGTCCCATCCGACAGATTTTAACTAATTCTGTGTTTTAATACTCTGTAATGGGGTTCAATTTCCTTTAAAATCACTTGAGGTAATGTCATGGGGTTAATGTAGCTACATTCCATATATGATAGTGTTGGGACACGTGTCTCGATAACTTTGGGTTCCTACAATTTATTTATCTCCGAATTGCTCGAAGTTGGTTTATTATACATAGTGTAAAAACAAAAAAAAAAATTGGAAATTTATTAAAATTACAGAATTTGGCTGGTCGTTGAAAACTAACCCTGTATACAAAGTTATGTAGGTATAACAAATAACAAAAAAATATAGAATTTTTTTTTTTTTTTAATCTTCCTTATAATCTAACTATAGATACTTACTTACTCTTAATAGAAAATATCGGTTCACAACCATTTTTAACCGACTTCAAAAAGGAGGAGGTTCTCAATTCGTCGGAAACTTTTTTTTTTTTATGTATGTTCCCCGATTACTCGAAGATGGCTGGACCGATTTGGATTTTTTTTGTTTTATTCGAGAGGGTATACATCACAGTTGGTCCCATATAAAATTGATTAACTTTGCTTCGGTAGTTTTTGAGTTAGCTTCAATAATACGTATTTTTTCCCCACTTTTATATGGACGATGTTCTAGTTTGTTTTGCAGGTAGTGGTATTTGAATGTGTGTGGGGTAGGTACACAACTAAAAAGTGAAAAATAAAAACTTTTTTACAAAAAAATACAACCGACTTCCAAAAACAACACTACAAAGTGAAAAATAACTTTAATTTCGGAAGTCGGTGGCAAAAAACGAAAATACATTTAACTAGACACCGACTTCCGAAATTAAAGTTATTTTTCACTTTGTAGTGTTGTTTTTGGAAGTCGGTTGTATTTTTTTGTAAAAAAGTTTTTTATACAGTATGTCTCGTAAATAAAGGATCAAACGTAACGGGTAGGTAGCTCACCTGATTTCCAACTACTAATTTGAATCATCATCATCTGCCTAGCCTTTTCCCAACTATTTTGGGTTCGGCTTCCAGTCTAACCGGATGCAGCTGAATACCAGTATTTTATTTTTAGTATATGGAGCGACTGCCTATCTGCCCTCCACACACAACCCAGTTACTGGGTAATACGATACTCTTTGGAAAGACTGGTTGTCGGCTTCTGACGACCCATAACGACTGTCAAAGATCCACGAATGACAGCCGGGACCAACGGCTTAACGTGCTTTCCGAGGCACGGAGGAGTCTCGGTATGTAAAGATGGTCACACATCCACGGACCAACCACGACAAGCGTAGCTTCACCTGATCGAACTTGAATAATAAACTTACAACTAATTTGAATACTTAGTTTTAATTTTTTTTTTTTTTTGACTGGCCCACTATTAAATTAGCTGACGCAACTCCGCAGACGTAATGGGTACCCATCAATATAATCTAAATAGGTACAATGATATTATAAAGGAAAGATACGCTAAAAAAACCGGCCAAATTCGTGTCGGATTGGGATGAATTTATCTTAAGAACAAACTTAACATTGTAGTTGAAAAACATGTTCTCCCATACATTCCAATTGTAAATTTAAGTTTGTACTCACAATATTGATAGATTTACCATGTTATTTTAAGACCACAGACTTCTTATAGGTTTTCCTGTAATCTACAGGTAAAGATCTATTTTCTGTATTTTTTTCAAAAGTTTAGGCTCAGTAGTTTCGGAGATAAGGGTGGGGGAATGGTCAATTTTCGTCTATTTTCTTAAATAACTTTAAAACAATTTATTTTAAAATTATAAAAAAATATATTTGAGACCCTCATAGTAAGCTCTTTCATTTGATATGCCACATATGTAGTTTGCAAAACTTTTTTTCTTAATTTTCTTATTTGCCCCCAAAAGTGACCTCAATATTCAAATTTAATTTATTTACTTTACCCGTCCGTGTTTGGGTCACAGAAATTCATACGAGTAACAAATTTCAACTTAATCGGCCCATTAGATTCGGAGAAAACTGGCTGTGACAGACGGACAGACAGACAGACACACGAGTGATCCTATAAGGGTTCCGTTTTTTCCTTTTGAGGTACGGAACCCTAAAAAAAGTAAAATAGTTTATTGATATGTGTACATTATGTGTAACATGTGTACAAAATTGGTGTGACACAGGATCCCGCACTAGGATACCCTGTGTCGCACGATCCAGTCTCTTTCGACGATAATATGAATTTCAGAAGTTATGTTAACAAATGCAACTACGACTGCGATAGATAATACGGAACGTATGATAAAGAAAGAGATAGCTTGGCATTTTAGATATATTGTCACGCCACGGACACGCTTTGTCTCGTTCGCTGCTATTAGCCGACTAAATCAACATACAACAAAAAAAAAAAAATCAATCGGCCTAGCTTTTTCCCCAACTATGTTGGGGTCGGCTTCCAGTCTAACCGGATGCAGCTGAATACCAAGTATTTTACACGGAGCGACTGCCTATCTGACCTCCACAACCTAGTAACTGGGTAATACGATACCCCTTGGTAAGACTGGTTGTCAGATTGTCGGGCTTCTGACGACCCGTAACGACTGTCAAAGATCCACGAATGACAGCCGGGACCAACGGCTTAACGTGCTTTCCGAGGCACGGAGGGGTCTCGGTATGTAAAGATGGTCACCCATCCACTGACCAACCCCGGCAAGCGTAGCTTAACCTGATGGATCGACCCGTGCGGCAGTTATTAATTACTTAGCCACGAGCTCCTGAACTTACAAACAACTTACAATAATTGCCTGAATTTGTCTGCGACAATTTTCGCGCGCTAGTGTCATACTCGTATCTACCTCTTTATATATATAATATCATTGTCTAAACACGACAAAATAAAAATAAAAAGATTTGATGATTTTTGTTTTGGTCAATGAACGTTGGTAGTGCAGTTACTTGAAGTATGAGTTAAGAATAGTACATTTTGATACAAGTGGAGAATTTTTGTTATTGCATTCGAGGCGGAATTAACACCCGAGCCGTAGGCGAGGTTGTTTTTGAGCCGAGAACTGCAATAACAAATGTCCACGTGTATCAAACGACGTTTTTCAATACACTTTTGAAAAAATAACGAAAAACATTTTTGTCATGTATTATTAGGAAACTATGATTTAAATTTTCTTTTTTTTCCCGCGCTTTGTTTTCGCCAGGTTGAAGGAGAAGCAAAAGTATAAAGCCGATAAAGAGCCTAATATGAAAAATAGAAAATTCAAATATTTTTGACTTTAGAACACAAATAAATGTTAATTTGTTCATAAACGTTTTTTTTTATTGTAATAATATGGTTCTTGATGATGTTCTATTTATAAACATTATTTAAATATTCAAAAAATATTAACGCCGTAAAGACGCTTAACTCTTTGCCGAGATTAAAAAAAAACATTCACCTCCGAATAGAGACGGTGTGTAGAGGCATTGAACCAATTTGAACTAAGTATAGGTAGGTAGGTATCTGTGGCAATTTTTATTCCCGCACACGTGTTGGAAAATGAAAAATCGCACGCGTGTATTTTTTTTTTTTTAATATATTTCATATTGCATTGTGAATCTAATCGTAGTGCGTTATGAATCAGTTTTCGAGGAAGTGTATTGAAAAATCTGTTTTCTTTTGTTTTATCATGTTTTGATATGGATACCCATCACGCCTGTGAAGTATAACTACACAAAAAATAAACCTGATTTTTTAAACTGATATTTAAATGACTACAGTTGATGACCTCAAAAAAAAAAAAACTCATCAAATTAATTTCACACACAGCAGCAGGTCGTTACTACAAACTGTCAAATTTTCTCATTCGATTTTGAACTTCACCATGAACATTTTAAGGTTTAAAATCAATTGGAGAAATTTGACAGTTTGGTATAACCTGAGTACCTTTGTGTTCCAAGCGTGAGTCTTTCAGCAAGCGAGCGTTGGCTGACCCTTTGTAAGCACAGATTAATACACATGGGACACTCCGCAGTTTAGGTATGAAGCTACAAGTACGCGGCGGGCTCATCTCACTGGTCAATTCAGTGTGGGCTGCCGCGCACCGGCCGGCTCGCACGTTAGTTCGATACTCACTCACGCGCCGCGTCGTAAAAGAAGACAACCCTAACGAGTCAGAAGGTATAAGAGTTACGCGATAGAAACAGAGGCAACTTATAGGTGAATATAACTGTAGGTAATGAAGCGTTGTGTGAACTGAATAGCACTGTATTGTGTCGTAGCAAGAGTCGCTTTTTATTTAAATGATTTTGCGGAGTGTCCCATCTGCATTAATCTGTGTTGTAAGCTAGATCCGCTGTGGCAGCCCGCGAAATTAAAATTTTCTTGCTTCTTTTGCAATTTGCAGGTCAGGGGAAGATTGTATCTCGATCAAAATATGATTCGCGTTACATCATTTTAACCATAATAATATGAATACATCTTATAAGGGTGTAAATGTAAACAGTGGCAATCTTTTAAGGGGTCATTGTACTCATCATTGTGAACAACTTTTACTATGGAACCAAACCTGAAGTCACAAAAAAAAAATCAGCTGTTCAGTAAGTACAAATGTTCGTATAATTCTTTAAAATGTAGGGAACAGCTGATTTTTTTCGCGATTTCAGGTTTGGTCCCATAGTAAAAATTGTTCATAATGATGAGTACAATGACCCCTTAAAAGATTGCCACTGTATAAACTTACACCCTGTATTAGATTTGCCGTGGTTTGGTCTGATTTCGAAAATCAAGACCAAACCACGGCAAACAAAATAAATAACAACATCGATAATAACATCGCTATTTTAACATGTATTTTTTTTAGTGTATGCTTTGTTGGTTGTCCAATAAATAAATAAATCTAACTTAGAGAGATGTATTGATCATTCTTATGGTTACAATTATGTAAATACATGTTTTTTACTGTCGCGAATCATATTTTGATCAAGATATAATCTAACATTGACCTGCAAATTGCAATAAACGCAAATAAATTTGAATTTGGCGGGCTACCAAAGCGGATCTACCCTAATAGCTCTTATCCTTGCAACAAACGATTACTCGCCAGCGGTGTGAACAGTCAGCGATCAACTATTAAAAGTTTTAAGAAAATTGAAAAAAAAAAAAAAAAAAAAAAAAATATTGAAAAAAAAAAATAAAAAAAAATTGAAAAATTGTTGATAGCTATACGGGGTGGCCCAGAATAATGTGCACAAACTTAAGTCATTCGTGGTGCGCGTTCCGACTCACCATTTGCTGACCTTCCTCAAGGAAGAGTTTTGGCCGAACGGTGTGCTGTATCGGCGTTTCCGCGGCCAGCTACGCGACACCTCGCATCGTAACACGACGCCGGCACTTCGTGTGCAGTCGTTTTTAAGTTTATTAATGTTTTTAATTTGTATTCGTTTATTATTTTGTAACAATTTGTGTATTTTATTTATGGGCCTTAGTTGCCTGACAATAAAGGAATTATCGTTATCATTGCCATCATGTGGCACAGACCACCAAACTGAACAACTTTTACCCGGGGACCAAAAAAACAGTCGTCCCATACATTTTGTCAAGTATGTATTGAAATTTTGTATGGGACGACTGTTCTTTTTCCACGATTACGATGTTGGTCTCCGGGAAAAAGTTGTTCAGTTTGATGGTCTGTGCCACATTTTTAAGTTTGTGCACATTATTCTGGGACACCCTGTAGTTTGACCGATACCGCTGTACCGCGCCTTAGGTATGTGCGAGGTAAAGAGTGCAGTGCAGGTCGCTCATTCGTCAACGCGTAGCGTACGGCGTACCACCCCCCGCCTCACCACGTATTCCTAAGGTGCGGTACAGCGGTATTGGTCAAATTATATTGTGTTTGGGTGGGTCCCGCCACCCTACCTAATAGACTGGGAAGGTAGTATCAACATCGAAGGCCCACGCATGCAGTCCTCCTATCATGTCCTTTACTTTGTGCCGTTGTTCTTCTGGCAACATATCGAGTACCATCTTAGCTGCTAGCTGGGAGTCGTTCCCGCGTCGGCAGAGGAAGATTACTGAAACAATAATAACAAACTGTCATATAAAGGTCAATTCTTGTACCTAAAAACGTTCAAATTCAAGTCGCAGTCTCGGCTTATTCCGTTTGGCCACCCTAAAACTGCCACCAATCAATCAATCTGGGTCAGCTTTCAGTCTAACCGTATGCAGCTGAATACCAGTATTTTACATGGAGCGACTGCCTATCTGACCTCCACAACCCCGTAACTGGGTAATACGATACCCTTTGGAAAGACTGGTTGTCGGCTTCTGACGACCCGTAACGACTATCAAAGATACACGAATGACAGCCGGGACCAACGGCTTAACGTGCTTTCCGAGGCACGGAGGGGTCTTGGTATGTAAAGGTGGTCACCCCTCCACGGATCAACCGCGGCAAGCGTAGCTTAACCTTCGCCCCTCTTAATAATAACAAACTAAAATACTAATGACCGTTTTCACCAACCCTAAGTGAGACTTAAAAAAAAAGAAAGAAGTTTATTGATTCATAAACATCTCATCTAAATGAATCTCTAAATAAAAGTGCACTGTTAGATTTTCAACGCTAGGCTTAGGGCTGTTGCGTTTTGTCACCTCTCACCGCTCACACGGGACTAAATTTTTCAGAATGTTACATGAAAAGATGCTTTTTTGAAAAATGTACCTAATCCATTAGAGAAATAATAAATAATATTAATTTAAATGGTACTTATTAAAAACACATTTTTATTGTGTCCAGTGGCGTAATTATACCGTTCGAGGCCCCGTGGCTAATTAATAGGATGCCCCCCCCCCCCCCTCCCCCAATTTAAAGAAAATGTGTTTTCAAAGTTAGGTAGGTACCTATTAAATTAATATTATCTACTAGTTTGCATTTTTAGTTTGTTTTTGTTTGTTTTGTTTTTTATTTTTGTGTTTTTTGTTTTTTTTGTTTGTTTTTTTTTGTTATTTTTGTTTGTTTTTTTTTTTGTTTTTTTTTTTTTGTTGTGTTTTTTGTTTGTTTTTTTTTTTTGTTTGCTAGTTTTTTTTTTGTTTTTTTATTTTTTATTTTTGATTTCTGGATTTCTGTGTACTAACCCACTATGGATGTTACTTGTCCGAATTAATGGTTATTTTTTATAATTTTTTTATTTTTCAAAAAAAGCATCTTTTCATTTAACAATCTTAAAAATTTGATCAGTGTAAGTGACAGGTGACTAAATGCGACAGCCTTCTTAACAGCACTGAGAGTTGCAAAATCCAACTTTGCAATAATATTTATGCATTCATTTAAGTGTCACTTAGGGTTGGTGAAAACGGGAATAAAACACTTTAATTTTAAAACTGGGTAAAACTGCAGATAAAATCAAATTTAAAAAACAAACTCACCCAGTTGTAAAATTAAAGTAGGTAAGTAAATAAAATGTTTTTTTTTTGTATGTTAAGTATTATTATTACAACAATGTGGATAGGGATGCAGGGGTAAATCGGGACAAAACTAATTTTGAATTAATACAAGCTGTAGGAATGACGTCACCGTTTCCGGCGCAAGGAGAACACGATTTATCAGATAAGCATTTATTTCTTCAAACGTACAATAATGTAGGACAAATTCACGCAACCTATTCCCAGAACAGACTAAGAAGAGGAACTGAGATCCTTTAAACCAAACAAATTACAATAAATCCTAAGATTAACCTACCCAACTATGACCTAACAAGTACCGTCTTAAAGGAAAGCGCCAGGGTTGCCCGCGAAATACAAATTACTTCCGTTTTTTTTGCAATTTGCAAGTCAGTATTAGGTTGTATGTTGATCTAAATATGATTCGCGACCGCAACAAGTAAAATCAAAATAAAAAAAAAAAGAAAACAAAAGCAAAATATTAAAGTCATCAATACAACTCTTTAAGACCAGGAGGCATATACCAACATATGGAGTTGTGTTACTGATTCTAATGATTATAATTCTGTAAATACCATATTTGTTACGGCCGCGAATCATAGTTTAATCAACATACAACCTAACACTGACTTGCAAATTGCAAAAAATGTAAGAAAATTTGAATTTCGCGGGCTACCCAAGCCCTTCCCACCCTTAACAACCCCTTCAACCCTTACAACTATTCCAAGTAGGATAAAATTCAGACTTACGTCAGGGTAGAAGTTGGTCACCAGAATTGTATGTCCGCTGGTGGCTCCCGTTTCTTTTTATTGGCACACGTAGTACAGCAGCTGCGAACTACGTCTGGTGCGCCGCATCCGTAACATCGTAATGTAGATGTTGAAGGCGACGGAGTTTGTGTCGACCTGGTTTCAGGTGCATCTTCAGTGAGTAGGACTGGGTTTCTGATTTCTTCCTGCTTTTTCTTTAGCTTTCTGCATTCATCGGTGCGGTGTCCAGTGAAGTGACAAAAACCACACTTCCTCTTCGGCTTTAACACTTTTCGCTGTTCGCCTTGTGTGTTCATGGATCCAAATTCTTCGGCTTGTTCATTCCACAGCTGTTCAATGGCTCGTGAAATATTGATTAGTTCGTCAAACGTCTCAAATGAGTTTCGAGGAATTTTATCTTGGATTTTAGACCTCAGTGACCCGTATATCATATCCAGCTGGTGAGACTCGGGCAGATCAGGAGCCGGAAGTTGAGATATTAGCATCCTCTTGTAAGCAACAAAGTTTTCTGTAAGGGTATTAGGATCCTGCTTCACGCCAACTATCTCCTGATATAGGATATAGGCTGGTTTCTTAGGAGCAAAGGTACAGCGTAGGCGATCCTTGAATGACTCCCATGTAGAAACTTGTTTGTTTACACGTTGCCACCATATTGCTGCTTCTCCTTTCAGCAGTAGCGGGATACTGGTAAAGGCATCATCATCCGTAATATTTTCAATTTGCTTGAAAATAGAAACCGCTGCCAGGAACGCTTCTAGGACTTCAGAGTTCTTGGTCCCGTCATATTGGGCGGAGCACGTCGTGAAGGATCCTTGCCTAGACGCTGAGATCTTCGCCAGTAAGGTTTGGAACTGGGTGAACGTTAGGTTGACTGACATTGCTTCGGGTGAGGTCTTCACAGGTGACGTCATTATTCTGCTTGAACGCGTGAAGTACTTCTGTTGATCCTTGTCGGGATGACGTCACCGTTTCCGGCGCAAGGAGAAATCCAACGATTTATTTCTTCCAACGTTGAATTGAATGTAATTATATAGGACAAATTCACGCAGCCTTTTCCCAAGAGAGGAAGAAGGAGTGAAACTTAGGACCTCTAATCCAAAAAAATGACAATAAGTCATAAATATAACTTGCCGACTAAGTAGCAGAGTCCTATGTAACTATTCCAGGCAGGATGTAGTTCACAGATGCGCCACTGGTTCAGTCTCAAATAATATCTATATTCTAACGATAGTCATTAACTCGCGGAGACTCTTAACACCGCGTTTCAGAAAAATGACGTCACGCGACAACGCCATCTAGTGTCCAGCAGCGGCATTTTGTAGATAGGTGGCGGTGTGAGTTAAAAAAGGTATGCTACAAAGTTAAACTAAAGCTTGTATTAATAAAAGAGTTGCACAAAGACAAACACAATGTTACCTAAAGTCGTCTGCTAGTAGTATCACAGGTAGTATTGAGTGAAAAGAATGAATATGAGTGAAGGTTTCCATTTTTTTTTTTAATCTAGCAACTCTCGATGAAAAATAACGTTTGACAATTGTCAATTTTGACATTAGAAGATAAGTTTGGTTATGTTGTATTGTTGTTTTTGTTGTGAGTTTGGTGTATTTTTGGTGTGAGTTAAAATTAGAACGATACTCTTGTTACGTGTTTTTACCACAACAATAATTGTAAATCACAGTAAAAACAATGCAAACTAAATAACTCGGAGCACTTTGAATACGTCTATGATATTGTTTTCCTGCAAAGGTTTTTCACTATAATGGCAGACACCAAATCGGAAAAGAGAACGTGGGGCTAATAATATACAGCGGATGAAAAAAACCTTGGTTTGCAGATCTTAAGTTTTTGCGTACCGGACCGCTATGTGTGGAGGCGGCGGCGCCCGCCACTGCTGGCCGTGCCGACAGCTAGAACCAGCCTACTCGCCGAAACACCAGTGACTCGGGGAATTCATATAATCAATGAACTTCATTGCAAAATTGATGTGTTCACGTGTCATTTGAGTGAATTCGCAAGGACACTGTTATTTATTTTGTGTTATAATATAGATTAATATAGGTGGTAGGTATGTTTTTTGTGTTGTATTGTGTTAAAGTTAGTATTATGTTACAATATTTTTTTTTTTTTTTTGTTATATTATATTTAAATTTTAAATAAGTTAGTATAAGTAGTTTTGTAAATGACCGCACTGTCGCATTGGGTACATACACCTGTAATGATAGTGTAAGGGAGATTTGAATAAATAAATAAATAATCTTGTAACAAAGTGATTATCTATTAGTTGTAACTAAGATTCTTTGTTTTCTACATACCTAATTCTTCATTTCCCTTTATTTGGTTATGTGTATAAACACATTATGAAGACAAAAGGACGGGAGGGATTTTTATCCAAAGAAAAAATGATGCATGGAAGGCAATTACAAATATAAAAGTAATTGCTGTAGGTACTGGTCGCAGACAGATTTTTGCCGTACTACGCTAGGCAGTGTTTGTGGTGATAAGATAGTAATGTATTGACATATTTCCAAATGTTTCAGTTTTCCTGTTATTCTACAAAAGCCTCCGAGAAATACTTCATCAGAAGAATTGAAACACATTTATTACATAAAGAAGTATCAGCCTGCTAACTTGTAGTACAAGAAATTAATGCAAGAAATACTCCCAAACCAAGGAACAGCCTACTTAGGCTAAATATGCTTATTTTGAAGAAAAAAATGGCAAATATTTCATAGGTTACTTACAATATTTTTTTTTCATAATATGATTTCTTTTAGTTTGTATAGTTTTTCCACATCATTAGCGAGGAAGGAGGATGCGCTGTGGTAGCCCGCGAAATTCAAATTTTCTTGCGTTTTATGCTATTTCCAGGTCCGTGTCAAGTTGTATCTTGATCAAAATATGATATGCGGCAATAAAACATATGTATTTGCATAATTTTAATCATAAAAATTTCATGCAGTCGTTAGATTTCGTTAGTTCGACAAATCTGCACATTGCTCCTTGGACATTTTATTTGTTTCTTTTTAATCTGCTGTAAGTACTTATATTATACTGTGTGACTTTTTAGTCTGTGCTAAATAAATGTATTTTCTTTCTGTGCGCGCCCGATACGACACATATGGAACTCTGAGTTTGTCTATGTCTATCTACCTATATTTCCATTTAAAATAAGATTAGACATTTAAACAAACCTTTTTTACAGTCCGTTAAACAAATTATGACTTATTCCGTAGGCTTAAGGATGGCATTAAAGGCAAAAAACTGGTAACAATACCAACTGTTTACTGCAGCTGTCATTTGTCATGCCACCAACGCTATAGAAGTCAAAATCGGTTGAACGGACTGTAAAAAAGGTTTGTTTAAATATCTAACGTTATTGTAAAAGGAGTATAGATACTCACCATTCGCTGGACTCTGCTCCACACAGCGCAGCAGTCGCTCCAGAGCGGCGCCACTAAGTGCATCGACCGGCCAGCTGTGCGCGCCCGATATGTGACACATATGGAACTCTGAGTCGGCACGGACATCTACTATGTAGACTGGTTGCTTCTCTCTGAGGAGTTGGGAGACTTCGGGCGCTGATATGCGGTTGCGTTTTGGTAGGATTTGGAGGTCTAATTCCTGGGAAGAAAAGGTAGTTTTTAGGAGTGGGGCTAAAGACGTAGATGTAATCTATATAAATAAAAAGAGGAGTCCTGACTGACTGACTCATCAACGCTCAGCCCAAACCCTTGGACCTAGAAAGTTGAAATTTTGCACAGAGGTTTCCGTTGCAATGTAGACAAGGAATAAGGAAGGATTTCCAGGTAGCCCGTTCCCGTGGGATATTTTTCGACAACCACGCGGGAAGTGTTAGTATCACATAAATTAGCAACAGCAACAAAAAATCGTTCATGCTTATTCGCACTCGTGCAATTTAGGGTTCCGCACCTACCACCAATAATGAATGATACTTTAAAATTTAAAAAAAAAAAACATTATATATTATTTTCAGGCTTCGAAGATCACTGTTGCTGCGCGTGAGGAATCTGTGGCCTTGAGATAGATATTTATGTAAGTTAAATGAAGTTCATGGTATGATGCTAATTATTGCTCATGCAACATCAAGAAACATGCAAAAATAGTGGCAAAGTTATTATTGAGACAATACAGGGTGAAATTGAATTCATGGGCATCCTTTTAAGGGGTCATTGCACTCAACATTATGAACAACTTTTACTATAGGACCAAACCTAAAATCACGAAAACAAGTCAGCTGTTCCCTACACTTATGTTCGAAAAACTCGTCAAGAAGTAGGGAACAGCAGATTTTTTTCGCGATTTCAAGTTTGGTACCATAGTAAAAGTTGTTCATAATTACGAGTACAAAAACCCCTTGAAAGGATAACGGTGTTTACACTTACAGTCTGTCAGTCAGAAAGCTGAAAGTAGTTGCCCGTTCCAAAGCGTAGTATATACAGGGTCAAATTAAATTAGCTAGCGAAACTCCGCAAACGTGTATCGAAAAGTAAAAGTTCTTCATAATGATGAATACAATGACCCCTTAAAAGGAGGATGCTCATGAATTCAATTTCACCCTCAATCAAAATCAATCTGCCTAGATACCAGTATTAACTGGGTAATACGATACCGCTTGGTAAGGCTGGTTGTGAGACTTTCGGGCTTCTGACGACCTGTAACGACTGTCAAAGATCCACGAATGACAGCCAGGACCAACGGCTTAACGTGCTTTCCGAGGCACGGAGGAGTCTCGGTATGTAAAGATGGTCACCCATCCACGGACCGACCCCAGCAAGCGTAGCTTAACCTGATGGATCGACCCGTGCGGCTGATATTACTTATCCACGATCCGTAGAAGTTATATTGTTGTTGCTGCTACAGCCGTATAGTGTCCTTCAAAGCATTAAGAAACGTGCAATAGAATTATTGCATTTATGTAAGGTTGGCAACAAATAAAACAACAATAACATTTATAAAATATAATTAAAAAATTTAATTATATTAACAAGTTTACACTTAAACCTAAACAATGATAAAATCAGTCAATAGGAGATTCTAATTCTAATAAATCTAATATTTAATACTTTTTATTTACTCTCATTTATTTAATCCATTGTTATATTTAATTAATTATTATTAACTTTGACATTATTTATTTATTACTGACATTATTTTTTTTTTAGACATTAATTATTACATATTAATTAGTTTTTATTTTGAATTGTGTTTTTGTATTTAATATGGGTCAATGACCTGAAATAAATGAATTTTATTTTTTTTTAATATAGTAAAATTCCAATTATAAACTTACAAGTAACTGAACGAGTTTATATTCACATATTTTATAAACACAATACCAAAATTGTTGTCCGTCTGTTTGTTTGTGCCGGCAAATCTCCGAAACGGCTGGACCGATTTTGACGGGACTTTCCCTAGCAGATAGCTGATGTTAGAAGAAACTTAGGCTACTTTAGTTTTAGAAAACGAATTAGGGTTCCGCGCAAAAAAATTAAAACCAAATCCAATTCAAATAGGGAAATGTTTTCAGACATCAAAGCGAACGAAGTCGCGGGCACTGCTAAAAAAAACCGGCCAAGTGCGTGTCGGACCACGCACAATGACGGGTTCCATAGTTGGGATGAATTTATCTCAAGAAGAAACTTAACATTGTAGTTGAAAAACATGTTCTTCCATATATTCCAACTGTAAATATAAGTTTGTACTCGCCATATTGAGAGATTTACCATGTTATTTTAAGACCACAGACTTCTTATAAGTTTTCCTGTAATCTACAGGTAAAGATCTATTTTCTATTTTTTTCAAAATTTTAGGCTCAGTAGTTTCGGAAATAACGGGGGGGAATGGTTAATTTTCGTCTATTTTCTTAAATAACTTTAAAACAAATTATTTTACAATTATAAAAAAATATATATTTGAGACCCTCATAGTAAGCCCTTTCATTTCATATGTCACACGGTGTAGTTTGCAATTTTTTTTTTTTAATTTTCTTATTTGCCCCCAAAAGTGACCCCCATATTCAAAATTCATTTTATTTACTTTACCCGTCCGTGTTTGGGTCACAGAAATTCATATGTGTACCAAATTTCAACTTAATCGGTCCATTAGATTCGGAGCAAATTGGCTGTGACAGACGAACGGACAGACACACAAGTGATCCTATAAGGGTTCCGTTTTTTCCTTTTGAGGTACGGAACCCTAAAAAAATGTTCAAAGTTGTATGCGCCGCTTACTGTACTTGGCAAAGTAATGTCAGAGTGCGACCTTTGAATCTTGCCCCGAGGGCCATTGCTCAGTCAAATTACTAACCTCATAATAAAAACCATCACATTTCCCACCTTCAAAACCAAAATTAATATTATTATGCTGCTTCACCAAATCACATACATCCCTTTCATGTTTAGGTTTAAAAATTCTTAAATTCTTCCTACTCAATACTTTTGCAAACGTTTTTCTTGAAGCCGGATTGATACCTTTATCCATCATATCTTTTACGTAAATATTATATAATTGAAATTGATTTTTAACATTCATATCTAAGTATCTAATATTCGAGTTTGCAGCAATACAGTACTCGCATTTAGAGTCGATTTTCGGAAGATTTTGTATATATTCAACTACATTTTGCGACTTTAAAGGCACTTTCGGGGATCTAGGTTTCGGTTCCAAGACCAACCAACACCGTATCATAGCTTCTTTAACACCTAAAGTATTCAAAAATGTCACTCTACAGACTTGAATCTTTTCCGAATTCAAAATTAGATGGTAACGTTTCGAATCGCCTTTTCGAGACGTAGTTCCCTTGTGAGATGTTCTTCTGCGCTTAGCTGGCACAGAATCAATCAAAGACTTAACGAATTTCTTTTTTTCTTTCCATTCTAACTGCCAGAAGTGTTGAAAGATTTGACATCTGTCAGAATCTGACAGTTTCATGCAGTATCGTGTATTACTCTTTGCGCAAAAGTCTGATTTACAAGGAGGTCCTAATCTTCTTTCTGATTTGAGCACGTCTTGGACCCAAGACTTCTTTTCGCCTGCTGTAGTGGTTCGGAAACCGAAGTAGCTTTGTCCTGTCATTCGTTTTTCCTTCTCTTGTTTTCTTCTTTCTGATTTTAAGCGGGAGTCTTGTTTTTTCTGTGGAGAGGAAAGTGGAGATAGAATAGAGTTGTGAAATAATTGTTTTGTGAGTAACGGTTTTTTTTTTAAGGAGAGTAGTGGGCTTCTCCTATCTATATAAATAAAAATGAATGGCTAAATGTGTTGCTAACCGCAAAATTTGAGAACGGCTGGAACAATTCGGTGTTTTTTTTTAAATATTCGTTGGAAGTCCGAGTAAGGTTCATAAGAAGGGAAAAATTGCAAAAATTTTCTATGACAATTTTGTATGAAATATTGGAATTTGGACAGGACAACGTCTGCCGGGACAGTTAGTTTTAAATAAATAAACGTCATTGAGGTAAATATATAAAAAAAATACTAAATTCTGACGCTCGATTTCCGAATCCGATATGGATTCGGAAATCGAGCGGCAGAATTTCTCTATCATAATACTTTCAATATGTAAAATCACTTTCTAGCTTTAATGTAAACACAAATGAGTTTGATAGAGGGCTGTCGCAATTTGTCACCTCTCGCTCACACGGAACCCAATTATTAAGAATGTTAAATGAGAAGATCCTTTTTTGAAAAATGTAATCAATTAGCGAAATAGTAAATAATATTAATTTAAAAGGTAATTAATAAAAACACATTTTTATTGTGGTATTTATTTAAATCATCTCAAAAACAAATCATAATACATACTTTTGAGCTGTTTATTAGATAACAAAATAGAAATGTGTTTTTAGGAGGAGCTCGTGGGTAAGTAATAACAGCCGCAGCGGCGATCCCCAGATTGCCGGGATGGGTGACCATCTTTACATACCGAGACTCCTCCGTGCCTCGGAAAGCACGTTAAGCCGTTGGTCTCGGCTGTCATTCGTGGATCTTTGACAGTCGTTACGGGTTGTCAGAAGCCCGAAAGTGTGACAACCAGTCTTACCAAGAGGTGTCGTATTACCCAGTAACTGGGTTGTGGAGGTCAGATAGACAGTCGCTCCATGTAAAATACTGGTATTCAGCTGCATCCGGTTAGACTGGAAGCCGACCCCAACATAGTTGGGAAAAGGCTAGACAGATGAAGAATAGAAATGTGTTTTTAATAATTACCTATTAAATTGATATTATTTACTAGTTCGCTAATTGATTACATTTTTCGAAAAAGCATCTATTCATTTAACAATCCTAAAAATTTGGTTCCATGTGAGCGTAAGAGGTCACAAAATGCGACAGCTCTCTTAAACGTAATCTGCTCTGGATCTAATAATTATAAACTTTGTTTCTTAGGAACAGGTACACAATGCAAATACACGTAGGGCATGTCCGATGTCCTAATGTCGAATGCCATTTAAAAAATATAAGACAGGAAAAGTATTTCTGTCTTACCAAGGGGTATCGTATTACCCAGTAACTGGGTTGTGGAGGTCAGATAGGCAGTCGCTCCATGTAAAATACTGGTATTCAGCTGCATCCGGTTAGACTGGAAGCCGACCCTGACATAGTTGCGAAAAGGCTAGGCAGATTGAAGACAGCAAAAGTATTTCGAAGTTAAAAGAAGCCCATTACAAAACCAATATGTCTCAACACCGCGAATGTTGCAATAAAAATATTGAAAAATAAAATAATAAAGAAAAAAACAAGAAACAATCAATTTTGAATACAAACTTACCTTGAACATTCGCAGTTTTGATTTTCTTAAACACACTTTTTTAATTTATTTAAATATTTAAAATAATTTATTTTAACTTCGTATTATTGCCCTAAAAGCAGTAATTAAGGACCTTAGGGCCTAACCGTCTATAACCGGAAACATATCATCACACCTATCGTGTTGATTACCTCCACATTTTGCCAAATTCAAATCATATTATCTAAATACAGATCGTGGCTACATTTAAATCACACAAAAATGTCACATGCATTAAGGACGCTGTTACAAATGGGTAGTCAAATCATTACTTGTTTACAAAAAAGTATGTTTATTAAATAAAATGCTTCGCATTCGTAAAATATTTTTAGGCCGAATTGTTGATAGATGTGCAAGATACGATTCTGAACTATAAATATAATTTTTTTATGAAACAATTTCTCAATAAATGTGCCGAAGTGAAAATTTTCACTCCAGTACATTTATTGGGAAACTGTACCTATCTAAAATTATATTATTAGTTCAGAATCGTACCATGTACATCTTTCAACAATTTGGCCAAGAAACATTTTAAGTATGCAAAGCATTTTATTTAATAAACATACTTTTGTGTAAAAAAGTAATGATTTGACTACCCATTTGTAACAGCGTCCTTAAGGAGTTGGCTGGGACAGACTGGATGCGGAAGGCGGAGGACAGGGTGTTGTGGCGCAGCCTGGGAGAAGCTTATGTCCAGCAGTGGACTGCGATAAGCTGAGTTGATTAAACGTCCCTAAACTTTAAGCAACCTTTATAAAAAAACCCCTAAGTCAACGTTCGCACGGACGTAAACTAACGCGGCGATTTTATATCGCGCACTGTATGTTCAACGCTCTGCTTAGCGGCGAGAGTTGAAAATCCAACAGTGTGTTTTATGGACGCGCTAGAATGCACTCTTGTTATTGTTAAGTTGGATTCTCAACGCTCGGTTCAACAACGAGAGTTGAAAAGCCAGTGCGCGATATTTTATATGCGTGTGGTGTGAGGGCCACTTCATTAAAACTTTGAAAATATGCTTAGGATTTAGTGAACATTCCCAAAGAATTGTGAAAGTTGGAATCAGATTTTGTGAAAGTCAACTTTGCGAGATATTGGTGCCGATTCTCTTGTCACAAATGCCACTAAACTAGACTAAAAATCACTAAAATTTAGTTTATTCCTGTCAAACGACGATTTCCCATTCTGAAATTGACTAAAGTGACACAACTTAACTATATTTTAGTTTGACAGGACTAAGATTGTACGGAGTTATTAGTTTAGTGAAAATGGCAATTTTGCTATTCTGAATTTGACTGTTTTCACCTAAAATTTTAATTGTCAAACTAAATGAGTATGTTTAATCGCGATTAAAAAGGTGTGGAATAAAATTAGTTGACATGAACTAAAATTCACACCGAGACCTTGACTTCGGATGCAAAAACAGTAGTGTATTTTTTTCTTTTCTTTTGCATATATCTCGAAAACGGTGAGTCCTATCGCAAAAATAATGAAACATTGGTCCCCCTTTATACAACTCATAAACCCCTGTGACTCAACATGTAGGTACCAAAAAAATAAGGTAGGTACCAGGTAAATTTATTTAATTTTGAACGAAGATATACTAAGTAGGACAGTGTTTTGCGATAATATCTTGCTTTCACAAATTTTGTTTGGTATTAGATTAGATTTTGGCATAAAGACTTTTTCTGTAGTGTCCATAGTTTATCAGGTACAGGTGGGCCCTCAATCCTCTATGTGAGAACTGAGGGCCCAACTTTACAGTCCATATCTCGCAAAGTTGACTTTCACAAAATCTGATTTCATCTTTCACAATTCTTTAGGAATGTTCACTAAATCCTAAGTATATTTTCAAAGAGTTTTAATAAAGTGGCCCCCACACCACACTCACATGATATTTTTACGTCCGTGCAAACCTCGCTTTATACCTAAATCTAACTTGGTACTTGTAGGACAAAGCAACACAAATTTACGCCGCGCAGAAACAAAAATTTTTGCACAAAATATATTATTTCAAAAGACACTTACGTACCACCCCTGATTTCGAGTAAGCAGAAAAGTAGTGAAAAAAAATACATTTGAATAAGTTAATATTTGCATATGAACACAAATTAATACAGATGGGACACTCCGCAGTTTATGTATGAAGCTACAAGTACGCGGCGGGCTCATCTCACTGGGTCAATTCAGTGTGGGCTGCCGCGCACCGGCCGGCTCGCACGTTAGTTCGATACTCACTCACGCGCCGCGTCGTAAAAGAAGACAACCCTGACGAGTCAGAAGGCATAAGAGTCACGCGATAGAAAGAGAGGCAACTTATAGGTGAATATAATTGTAGGTAATGAAGCGTTGTGCGACCTGAATTGCACTTTATTGTGTCGCAGCAAGAGTCGTTTTTTATTTAAATGATTTTGCGGAGTGTCCCATCTGTATTAATCTGTGATATGAGTCATAGCTTCATAAGGGATCATTTGGTTGCAAATGACTTCTCTTATATCACCTTAATGGATTGCCGACATATCAACAAAACTTATATCTTACTTATGTAATAAATGCGCAAGTTTGGATGGATGGATGTTTGTTAGTCAATCACATCAGAACGACTGAACGGATCTGCATGAAATTTGACACAGAGATAGATCATCGTCTGGAATATCACATAGGCTACTTTTTATCGCATAATTTGCGCAATCCGCGCGGGCGAAGCCGCTGGCAAAAGCTAGTAATATTGTAAACGACGATGGATGTTTGTTACTCTTTCATGCAAAAACTACTGAACGAATTTTGATGAAATTTGGCACACAGATAGTTTATAACCTGGATAATTTTTATTACGATATTTCTACGGGTTCGAGACTTAAGCGGTTGAAACCGCGGGGCTGTCTGGCTGTTATCTTTTCACGCCCTAACGGCTGAACGGATTTGGATGAAATATGGCACTCAGGTAGACCATGACCTGGAGTTAGGACATAGGATACTTTTTATCCCGGATCTACATTCCCGCGGGATAGTGTCCGAACTCCTTCACACGGGCTAAGCCGCGGGGTATAAGCTAGTTTTAAATAAATAATGGTGTCCATTCTGTTGTGCACAAACTAAACCTAATTTACCTAGTCTATTGCTAACTTTTTCTCTCTAATATAACAGAAAGAGACGGACGTAAATTAGAGCTGTCAAAGTAGTTTAGTTGAACTAATATTTCCATACAAACTAAGACGACACGTAAAAACATGACGACTAAAAACACGGTGAAGCGCAAGGCGTGAACTAGTTTGACATCTCTAACATATTCATAGCTATAGCCGTCCTTTTCCCGCGCTGCCTCTTAGTAAAAGATAGCGATACTCAAATTTTAGTTGAGAAAATTTACTTTAAAAAAAGCAAAAACCGACTTCAAAAACGTAAAACTAATAAAATATCTTTCATAAAAAACTTAACAGCTTCTGAAGTCGGTGTCAAGCTAAGGTGCATTGAAGAATTGAAGAAACCGACTTCAGAAGCTGTTAAGTTTTTTAAGAAAGTTATTTTATTCGTTTTAGGTTTTTGAAGTCAGTTTTTACTTTTTGTAAAGTAAATTTATTTTTCCATTTTTAGTTAAATTTACATGCAATTACGTAAGTCCAAGACGAACGAAAAGAAGAATCATCAAAATCCGTTTAGAAATGCTGGAGATTACAGTACATATAAGCGCATTACTTCGTACATAAGAATAATTACCTAATGTATTATATACTAAAACCTTCCTGAAAGTATGTAGATCACGTTAGTGAAAAAATCATCAAAATTTGTTCATTAGTTTTTGAGAAAATCGCGGACATACAAATGGGTCGAATACAGAACCTCCTTTTTTGAAGACGGTTAAAAATCGGCACCAACGTTACCTTATCATTAGCAGGTGCCCTGCAATAGGCTTCATAGTCCACGAGGTGCGTAATAGTAGGGCTGTCGGAGCAAGCCGCACACATGGAGTTGCGTTTGCGGAGGCGTACTGAAACATATGAATGATATTGTTACATACAAGTTTAAATAAATTACCTAGCTTAACTTCATAGACAGTATTTTTATTTTTTATTTTATTTATTTGGGACAAAAAACAGTTACACATTACTGCATTAACAAAGTAGTTAAATTATACAATCGAAAAAAACGTATAACCCACACTATTGTCCACGAAATAACATTGAAGTATGACAGCGAACGCATGTTAAATAAGAAAATAATAATAAGTACATATTTATAAGAAAAAACACTATAATTATACCGACGAATCGAAGAAAGCGGATGACATAATCATGATCATAATCATGATCAGTAGCGCGCGCGCATTCTTCAGTGCCGGGCGCTGTGAGCGTACTCCGTGTGTAGTGTTGATAAGTATTCAACATGTCGGAAATTATCAAGTGTAACTCGTGTAATATAGTGATCAACGAGCTTTTATCCTATATTCAGAACAAAATCTCGATAATAGACGAGGAAACGCTAGTGCGAATATGTTCAACGTCATTTACGAGCGAAGAAATTAAAAAAGCTAAGACGTTATTGTTTGAATCTATTCCTACGGACAAAATCAAGATAAATCGGAAGAACAAAGGAAAGGAAGGAAGAGACCTAGTCGATATACTGAGCCTCTTTAAATCGACGGAACCCGACGTTATACCTATTTTTGTGGCTCGCGAGCTGGAGAAACTACCCCCTATTCTGTTCGATCATCTTGATTGCACGAAATTACTGAAAGACCTACTAAAAGTGCAAAGTGAATTAGATGTAGTTAAAGCTAACTACGTTACAAAAGAGCAGCTGGGTGAGTGCAGATCTGAGTTACTACAGTTGAGAAATAATTCATTACCACCTGTGTCTCCACAGAACGTGAATGTAAGGCGCGGAGCATGGCAGCTGTATGATAGTGGGCCAGTTGGTCTCTCGCATGATATAAACAATTCCACGTTAAATGAGCCGCTACATAACCAGAAGAACAGTTCCGGTGATAATATACAGGAATACCGAGAAATATTGAGGGTAAACTTAAAAAAGCAAAATGCACGTAAATCATCTGTGCCGAGACAACAGTCACCGGTATTGTTTGGAGGTGAGAATATAATGGCGAGCGGTGTGAACCGGCGAGCGGTGACGTCACCGCTACCTGCGGCGTCGGTCGGTCAGTGCGCCGATAGCTGCCAAACAATGGAGAAAAGAGTCGAGCGCCACAGCGCAGTAAACACAGTAGGTGAATCTGAACCGAACGAGAATGATAATGAAGGCTGGAAGATCGTATCGAGACGCAAAAAATTGAATTACCGTTATCATGGGAGATTCGGAATTTCGAAAGATATGGAAGGGGGCTTCAAAGCCGCTGACAAAAAAGTTCCGATATTTATAACAAAGATTCACATGGATACGACAGATAATGACATAATTAGCTATGTATATAGAAAGACGAAGGAGATGATATCTGTGGAAGAAATTACAATAAAACAAGAGAAGGATCATAAAGCTTTTAAGTTTTTTGTATCGGAGCAGAAGCTATCTATGTTCTTAGATAGTAATTTGTGGCCAGAAGGAGTCATATTTAGACGATTTATAAATTTTAGACAAAGGAGTATGAACGGTAATTACGCTGTGTCGGCTCATCAAGAAACAAAATGAATAATATGGCAAATACGGAATTATACAACTTTGTAAGTTTCAACTGTAAGAATGTGAAACGCTCAGTGGAAGATGTGCGGCAGTTATGTCGAACATCCCATATAATTGCCTTGCAAGAACACTGGCTACTGCCGCACGACATTAATTTCCTGAGCTGTATAGATGCTGACTTCGCTTATACGGGTGTATCACCAATGGACACGTCAAAGGGGATGATTTCAGGACGACCGTGGGGTGGAGTTGCATTGTTATGGAATAAGAAAATCTTTAATAATGTTACTGTAGTACGATGTGATAATTCTAGAGTGTGCGGTATTAAAGTAGTGATAGGGCAAAGGTCATTTTTAGTGTTCAGTGTGTACATGCCGACTGATAACACGGTGAATCTGGTCGAGTTTACGGATTGTTTGGCGACGCTGAGCGCAGTAGTGGGCAATGAAGGTATTGAGTGTGTCTACATGCTCGGTGACTTCAACGCCCACCCGGGTGAGCAATTTTATTATGAACTTTCAAATTTTTGTAACGATTTGAATTGGAAATGTGCCGATATCATTAATTTAGGTTTATTGTCTGACACATTTAGTTTTATAAGTGACGCTAATGGGGCGCTGAGATGGTTAGACCACTGTGTTGTAACTGAGTCGGCTTTTCAAACTATAGTCGATACGCACATCAAGTATGATCCGGTGTGGTCTGACCACTTGCCACTCATTATTAAATGTAATATAAATAATGTAAAACCAAAGATTTTAGAAGAAAATTTTGAATTTAGTAAAATAAAATGGGGGGAGAGAAACCTCGAACAAATAGATTTATATAGTAAATTATGTAATGATAGTTTAAAAGGCATTGATTTTCCGCATGAATTCAGTAGCTGTGGCGATAAACGTTGTGACAACCGAGACCACATGCGTATTATTGACAGTATGTATCATCAGATTGTTAATGTTTTGTGTAATGCCGCCTCTGAGAGTCATACTATTTTGAAGCCGAGTAGAAAACAACCGGTGATCGGATGGAACAAGCATGTGCGTGACGCTCACGGAGTAGCTCGGTGTAAATTTATAGAGTGGGTAGAGTGGGGAAAACCGAGTGTAGGACGTGTTTGGGAGGAGATGCGGGAGAGTCGTAGAATCTTTAAATCACGCCTAAAGTGGTGCCAAAATAATAGGGAGCAGATAAAGATGGACATCCTCGCTTCTCACCATTCGAAGCATGACTTTCGTAAATTCTGGAAAACTACTAGTAGGCTAAATAATAAGCCAGGCTTACCCGTGAGCGTCAACGGTGTGAGTGATCCGAAATGTATTGCGGACATATTTAAGGATCACTTTATGGTGAAATCGCCACTGGGGCCATCACGGTCATCCAGTGTGGAGGGGTCGCATGGACAGGAGATAAACACCAGAGTCGCAGCGAAGGATGTTCGGGGAGTTATAAAGTCAATGTCGCGTGGAAAGTCTCCTGGCCATGACAGCCTGAGCATTGAGCATTTAAAGCATGCCGGCGTCCACCTGCCCAGAGTTCTTGCCATGTTATATACATTTTGTTTAGGGCATGCGTACTTACCAGCTGAGATGATGAGGACCGTGGTGGTACCAATTGTGAAGAGTAAAACCGGTGACCTAAGCGACACGAGCAACTACAGGCCAATCTCACTAGCCACAGTGCTTGCGAAAGTTCTTGACAGTTTGCTTAATGCACAGCTTGACCAGTATGTCAACACTCATGACAATCAATTTGGTTTTAAACCGGGATTGTCTACTGAGTCAGCTATTTTGTGTCTGAAGCAGACTGTCAAGTACTACTCCGATAGGAGCACACCTATTTATGCCTGTTTTCTCGACCTTTCGAGGGCGTTTGACCTGGTTAGTTATGACATCTTATGGCAAAAATTTTATAACATCTCAATGCCTCTCGAACTGATAGAAATTTTCAAGTACTGGTATCTTAACCAGGTCAACGTCGTTCGATGGTCGAGTACTCTGTCGGAGCCGTACAGGATGGAGTGTGGGGTGAGGCAGGGAGGGCTGACCTCACCGAGGCTCTTCAACCTGTACGTGAACGCACTGATAGAGGAGCTCAGCAGCATCCGTGTCGGCTGCCATATTGACGGTGTGTGTGTCAACAATATTAGTTATGCGGACGACATGGTGCTGCTGAGCGCCTCGGTGTGTGGTCTGTCCAGGTTGCTGGGCATCTGCGAGCGTTACGCGCTGGATCACGGTTTGCTCTATAACGCAAAAAAAAGTGAATGCATGGTCTTTCAGGCCCGGGGTCGGAGGTGCCCGGATACTGTTCCACCTATTATGTTGAACAGTGTCAAGTTAAAAAGAGTTGAACAGTTTAAATATCTCGGGCATATCGTGACCTCTGACCTGAGGGACGGTGCGGACATAGACAGGGAGCGGAGGGCGTTGTCTGTGAGGGCCAATATGATCGCCCGCAGGTTTGTTCGTTGCTCGGGAGCCGTCAAGATAACTCTTTTCAGAGCGTTTTGTACGTCCCTGTACACAGCCAGCCTGTGGGCGTCATATACCCAGAAGCAGTACAACGCTCTCCGTGTTCAGTACAATAATGCGTTCAGGGTGTTGTTGGGGCTGCCCCGGCACTGCAGCGCGTCGGAGATGTTCGCCGACGCCCGTGTCGACTGTTTCTACACGACGATGCGAAAGCGGTGCACATCTCTGGGGCGCAGGCTCCGGACCACTTCCAGCACCATCCTGAGCGTATTTGCGAACAGGTTTGATTGTCAGTACATTAACCATTGTTATATGGTTAATGTAATGACAAACAAACAAATGACTCAGGGGCAGGCGTATTATTGATAATGTTGATTTTGGATTTGAATTTAATTTTAATTTTATTATATTAATTTAATTTTATGATTTTGATTTGGTTTTGTGATTTTGATTTGAATTTTATTTATTTGTATTATTTAATTAATTATTTTTATAGAATATTTGTGATTGATGATAACGTATGATCTGGAAATGATTGAAATAAATGATTTTTTATTTTTTTTTTGATTTTTGATAAGCAACCGTCTTATTGGCGTCTTGCAAGAGATTGTGAAACCAGTCTTTTAAATTTAGATTGCGGCAGCGCGAAAATATCAAAACCAATGAATTGTGAGTTATAGGTTTCTAAAAGTCGGCGGACAGGGGCTCGCACCCCAGCCTTCGTTCTACATCGCGCAGTGTAGAATAGTTGAGGTGCGCGCACCTCTCGCCGAATAACAGTTCTAGGTACTACGTAACACAATCCATTTGTGAGCTCAGTACAATTAAATTTGTTATTGCATATACCGTACAGCATCATAACCATGATCAATGAACGTCTGGAATCCAAGTTTAATATCTTATAGTGCTTTAGCAAATCTGCATAGGGAATCCTTGTATGGAAGCACTTGTAGTGCATGGCACGAAGAAATTTTCTCTGAACCATTTCTATTGCTTGTTTATATTTATCATAATAAGGGCACCAGATGGGCACCGCGTATTCCAATTGAGAACGGACTAGTGTCTTATAAAGGAAGAGAAAAGTAGAAGGCTTTTTGAAGTCTTTACAAGACCGCATGACAAAACCATACATCCGAAAGGCTTTGTTAATTATGTTGTCAATATGGGTGTCTAAATGTAATTTGCAATCAAGTAGTATGCCAAGTATCAATCAATCTGCGTAGCCTTTTCCCAATTATGTTGAGGTCGGCTTCCAGTCTAACCGGATGCAGCTGAATACCAGTATTTTATATGGAGCGACTGCCTATCTGACCTCCACAACCCAGTAACTGGGTAATACGATACCCCTTGGTTGTTACCAAGGGGTATCAGAATTGAACTGGTTGTCAGAATTTTCAGCTTCTGACGACCTGTAATGACTGTCAAAGATCCTCGAATGGCAGCCGGAACCAACTGCGGCGGGCATCCCAAATGACGTATCTACTACCATCAAGCCCTGGATGCCATTCAACCATTTGATTCACGCAGCATAAACCTTTATTACTACTACTAATAAGGGCTAATATCCTGTGTGGTTTAAGTTTTCACTCTGGTGCCCGATGGATATTCTCATCAAAGAAATTATTCAAAATCAAAAATGACAGATGTTGACAGACGTGACCGTGGTTTGAGAGGTTAAACCCAAGAGATCGTTTTGTTGACGACCGGCTGTCAGTGTTACCAAAAAAAGAAGTCCTAAGGTCCAGACAGTGTTGCCAGGAAAGATGTCCTAGGGACTCCGGGCTTCTCCTAGGTTACTAAATAAATAATAATAAATAAATAAAAGGTTTATTCACAATTAAGATACAGAAACACACTTAAAATGTACATTACATTACAGTTCATACAATGCAAAATCTGTATAAAAGCATATAAACCCTGTCTCATAGACTAGGATAGCCTTTTTTTTTCTTTTTTTTTTTTGTGGATGGGAAATCATCAAATGACTTCTCCCGCTCTGGGCAGAGCGGGAGGGCGTGTCAGACTTTTACTGACTAAAACCCACCCATGTTCCTTCAGCTGCCCGTGCCAGGGCCACGGTATCTCTTTCGAACTACCCGCGACCCCGGCGGCATCGGCCCAATTGACCCCGTCACTGCTGACATCTCTTTGAGCCTGTATTCTAAAAGACAGTGTTCGGCCAAATAATTGTTTTTAAATAATTAATACAATAAATGAACGGTGTTGATGCTAATAAGCTTCTGTAATTTTGTTATGTGTAGTGAAGATTTCAGATCGGACGGTTAAGCATAGGATTAACACTGGATGGATGAAATGGCGGCAGGTCACGGGGACAATCTGCGACTCCCGCATTCCCCTTAAACTTAAGGGGAAGATATATAAAACAATGGTTAGACCTGCTGTCTTGTATGGATCAGAATGTTGGGCCACAAAAGGGATAAATGAAAAGCAGTTGCATGCAGCTGAGATGAGAATGCTAAGAGGGATGTGTGGTGTTACACGAATGGATAGAATAAGAAATGAGTACATAAGAGGAAGTCTAAAAGTGGAACCGGTGACTGAAAAGCTGTGCGGAAATCGGCTGTCATGGTATGGGCATGTGATGCGGAGGAGTGAGGAAAATGTCGTAAGGAAAGTTTTGGGTATGAATGTCGATGGCTATAAGGGTAGGGGAAGACCAAAGAAACGATGGATAAATTGTGTGAAAGATGACATGGCTAGAAAGGGGGTGACTACCGAGATGACGAATAATAGAGAAGTATGGAAAAAAAGGACATGTTGCGCCGACCCCAAATAGATTGGGATAAGGGCAGGAGAATGATGATGTAGTGAAGATTTCAGATACGATTTTTATCAAAAAAACTTACCAGTTTTAGGCACCATATCTTCAGCATCAAATATGAACATCCTTTCGACTAATAATTTCTGTGGTGCCATGTCCAGAATGTATTTGATAGCTTCCATAGCTTGTAGAGTACCTGTTTAAAAAACATTGATAAGTTGGTTCTTTGATGTTTTAGATAGAAAATTAATCAATTAAAAAAACAAACAATAAAAATCAAATTTAAAAAAAAAATCTAATTTAAATCATTGATTTCAAATAAACCAATTACAGGCATTTTTGAATTGTCAAGGGGTCAGTCAGTCAGGAAGATGGAGCTAGTTGCCCATTCCAAAGTGTAGCAGGTACCTTTGGAGAAGAACGGGCAAGAAACTCCACGGACACTCTTCCAAATCAAAATATGGTTACAAAATAATGGTTACATAATTCATGTTGAAATTATACATGTGAGAACGATGTAGAACGTTAAAAGCGTCCGTAATAAAAACATTCAAAAATTAAATTAAAATAAGCCGTGGCCGCTAAGGTATGCCCAGCCTTCACTGACAGCGCTTGTTCACGAACCTGACGCATGGATTAGCTAAATGATCCAACACGCGCCACCATCAGCGAGACATTAGAGTGAGCATGACGAATATAAAGACAATTTGTTTATTACCCTTGGTCCCTGGAAGGTCCCCCTCGGGGAATTTTTGTGTCCGCGTGGACCCTCCGAGAAATACAATGCTGCCGAATTAAATTTGTAGTCTCGAGAATATGATTCGTGACAATAAAAAAACTTAGGTCAACGGGAAGTAACCTGTTGGTTTTGTTTACTTGCGAGTATCAAAATATGTAGCATAAATGACCGTACTTTTTATTGCGTTGACTTAAAAGCTTGATTTTTTTAGAGCTACAAGAGACCGTAGACCTACGTATTTGGTATTAATTTTAACTTGATACCTACACGCGTTCCTGAGAAATAGAGTCTTGACAGACGGACAACGAAGTAATCCTATAAGGGTTCCGTTTTTTCCTTTTGAGGTACGGAACCCTAAAAAAGGTGTTTTAAAATACATATTAGGTACAGAGTTTCTTTACCATTTTTCTCCATAGTAAATTAAATTAGGTATGGGCTTTAAATACTTTTTAAACTTTTAAGATAAATTGTTGACCTCTTCACAAATGACCTACAGATATCCAAAGAAATGTATGCGCTTCGGGAATCATCGTCATTTTCAGAAATAATAGGTCTTTACCTATGAATTTGCCGATTTTTGATACCGGCTAGTGTGAAGATCAATATCTTTTATTCTATTTAGAATTCCAAATTCAAATTAATTTTATAATATAGCATGATATTTAAAAAAAAAAATCAGTTGGTCATTTGTTTTCCCGCCGTTCGATTTTTCTTTGATATCGATGTTTTTGTAACCATGGAAAATCGACATTGCGCGCTCTTTTCGAATACGACTTCCGTTCCGTCTGGTTCCGTCTGTGCTACGTTGGTGACGTAGCACAGACAGCACGCAATATTAACGAAATCTATGGACAAAGTACCGCTAGAGAACACACGGTGCGTTTTTGATTCGATCGCGTCTGTTCTGGAAATTTTGACTTCAACAAAGAGTTCCGGGGAAAAATTTCAAATCCAAACGCCTTTAAAAAATTAATCGATTCCCGTCCCCAAGATTTTTATAGCATCAACGAACTTTTATTAAAATAGCAAAAGTTCATTATAAAACTTACTTAAGAACATGCTCAGGAATGAGACTTATACAAAGTAAAAAAACCGTTTCAAAATCGGCCTAGCCGTTTCCGAGAATAATGGTAACAGACACACACACACACAAACGCATGTACCGGCTCCGTGACCGTCACAGGTAAAAAAGGGAAGTAGGTATAATAGTAGTTTACCTATAACTCCGGGTACCGGACCAGCCACCCCATGCGCTGAGCAGGAGCCCACCGCGTCAGGTGACGGCGGCGTGGGGAACAAGCAGCGGTAGCAAGGTCCTCTGTATGTCACACCCTGCGGAGATGACAGTCAAACATGACGTTTAGAAAGAGACTGTCACACATAGGGAATCCAATCCCGCACTGTTTTTGCGGGATCACTAATCCCGAGATTTAATCGTCTTGTTTATGATTCCAGGATTTTATAGGAGAAATATCCACTTTTGTTACTTCCTTTTCCCAACTATATTGGGGTCGGCTTCCAGTCTAACCGGATGCGGCTGAATACCACTATTTTACATGAAGCGACTGCCTATCTGACCTCCTTGGTAAGACTGGTTGTCAGACTTTCAGGCTTCTGATGACCCGTAACGACTGTCAAAGATCCACGAATGACAGCCGGGACCAACGGCTTAACATGCTTTCCGAGGCACGGAGGAGTCTCGGTATGTAAAGATGGTCACCCATCCACTGACCAACCCCGGCAAGTGTAGCTTTACCTGATGGATCGACCCCTGCGGCTGTTATTACTTAGCCACGAGCTCCTCCGTCCGGTCCGTGCAAAGTACAATATTAAAGTGTGTAGTCGGCTCCCAGTCTACAATCTAGTTCAAACTACAACAAACTGATAACGTAGCGCACGGAACGGCAACGCCGTAAATACGCCGTTTATACTGTACCTATTCTGACCTCTGGTTATGACAGATATTTGACCAAAGTCTCTCACCTTTTGACTAGAATGAGTATTGCTCCTATATCCGTATATACGCCGTTTATACTGTACCTATTCTGACCTCTGAGTTATGACAGATATTTGACCAAAGTCTCTCACCTTTTGACTAGAATGAGTATTGCTCCTATATCCGTATATACGCCGTTTATACTGTACCTATTCTGACCTCTGGTTATGACAGATATTTGACCAAAGTCTCTCACCTTTTGACTAGAATGAGTATTGCTCCTATATCCGTAAACACGCCGTTTATACTGTACCTATTCTGACCTCTGGTTATGACAGATATTTGACCAAAGTCTCTCACCTTTTGACTAGAATGAGTATTGCTCCTATATCCGTATATACGCCGTTTATACTGTACCTATTCTGACCTCTGGTTATGACAGATATTTGACCAAAGTCTCTCACCTTTTGACTAGAATGAGTATTGCTCCTATATCCGTAAATACGCCGTTTATACTGTACCTATTCTGACCTCTGGTTATGACAGATATTTGACCAAAGTCTCTCACCTTTTGACTAGAATGAGTATTGCTCCTATATCCGTACATACGCCGTTTATACTGTACCTATTTTGACCACTGGTTATGACAGATATTTGACCAAAGTCTCTCACCTTTTGACTAGAATGAGTATTGCTCCTATATCCGTACATACGCCGTTTATACTGTACCTATTTTGACCACTGGTTATGACAGATATTTGACCAAAGTCTCTCACCTTTTGACTAGAATGAGTATTGCTCCTATATCCGTATATACGCCGTTTATACTGTACCTATTCTGACCTCTGGTTATGACAGATATTTGACCAAAGTCTCTCACCTTTTGACTAGAATGAGTATTGCTCCTATATCCGTAAATACGCCGTTTATACTGTACCTATTCTGACCTCTGGTTATGACAGATATTTGACCAAAGTCTCTCACCTTTTGACTAGAATGAGTATTGCTCCTATATCCGTACATACGCCGTTTATACTGTACCTATTTTGACCACTGGTTATGACAGATATTTGACCAAAGTCTCTCACCTTTTGACTAGAATGAGTATTGCTCCTATATCCGTATATACGCCGTTTATACTGTACCTATTCTGACCTCTGGTTATGACAGATATTTGACCAAAGTCTCTCACCTTTTGACTAGAATGAGTATTGCTCCTATATCCGTATATACGCCGTTTATACTGTACCTATTCTGACCTCTGGTTATGACAGATATTTGACCAAAGTCTCTCACCTTTTGACTAGAATGAGTATTGCTCCTATATCCGTACATACGCCGTTTATACTGTACCTATTTTGACCACTGGTTATGACAGATATTTGACCAAAGTCTCTCACCTTTTGACTAGAATGAGTATTGCTCCTATATCCGTATATGGTTAGCTGCCCCTCCATCTTGAGAGCACTGCCCGATATTAGGGGACGCTGTAATAGATAACATATTTGTTAAAGCAACATAACGTCATGCCTATATCCCCCCCAAGGGTTGGGCGGAGGTGTACCTACAGTACAACCTCATTTCGGCAGTTATGTTTAAGTCTCCTGTAATAGGGGGCGCGCCTATTGTTATTAACCGGGCACGAATCCAGACTCCTGACTGCTACTGAAAAATTCCAGATGGAAACATCCAATAACACTTATAATACAGTTAGTAAGTACGAGCATAATCAGCCTATAATGTTCCCACTTTAGCTGTTAAAAATTTAGTCTTTTCAATCCTGAGTTGTCAAAATTTAGCATTAAAATGTATGATAAAATCGTTATTAATAGTAGCTGCACTGAATTCAAAGTATATTTTGATGTGTAATATTTTGTGTAATTCGTTTGTTTCTTAAATATTTTGTATTATATAATGAAAGTATTGATTGAAAAGGGCTCTGATTATGTCAGAGGGACACTTGTAAGGCAGGAGTGTGGTTTTAGCCGGTAAGAGTCCGGCACTGCCCAGACTGGCTCATAAGTGAGGCAGCCTGGGCGTCCATGAGGATTTCCCACCCCTGCCAAAAAAAAAAAAAAAAAAAATGTTCCCACTGCTGGGACACAGGCCTCCTCTCTTCAGGAGGGAGTGGGTTGTAATCCACCACGCGAGCTCAGTGCGAGTTGGTAGATGTCACATGTCTACGAATTTTTGGTTCTAGGACATGCCGGTTTCCTCACGATGTTTTCCTTCAGAGCAGTGGTGATGAAATTATTTACATAATGTAAAGCGCGACCTACAACTCATAAGTCGATGCCGTTACCATTGGCTTACCACTATTCTGTAATTCATTCTAAAATTAACTTAATTTTCAATACACTTCCTCGAAAACTGGTTCATATCGCACTACGATTAGGTTCACAATGCAATGTATTTCACACGCGTGCGAGTTTTCATTTTCCAACACGTGTGCGGGAATAAAAATTGCCACAGATAACTTAATAATAGTCCAAATTGGTTAAATGCCTCTATTCACACCGTCTCGCGCCAGTTTCATTTTGGCACTTGCCGGTGCCAAGTGCCAAAATGAAACTACCGCGAGACGGTCCTCTCTATTCGGAGATGAATGTTTTTTTAATCTCGGCAAAGAGATAAGCGTCTTTACGGCATTAATATTTTTTGAATATTTAAATAACGTTTGTAAATAAAATATCATCAGAAACCATGATTATTACAATAAAAAAAACTTTTAAACATTTATTTGTGTTCTAAACTCAAAAATATTTGAATTTTCTATTTTTCATATTAGGTTGTTTATCGGCTTTATACCTTTGCTTCTCCTTCAACCTGGCGAAGCAAAGAGCGGAAAAAAAAAGAAAATTTAATCATAGTTTCCTAAAAATTCATGACAAAAATATTTTTCGTTATTTTATTTTATTTCTTCAAAAGTGTATTGAAAAATGTCGTTTGATACTCGTGGTCATTTGTTATTGTATTCGAGGCGGAATTAACACCCGAGCCGTAGGCGAGGATGTTTTTGAGCCGAGAACTGCAATAACAAACATTCTCCACTTGTATCAAAATGTACTATTACATAAACGTAAAGTTGATAATTATTTAAGTGGATTTAGATAGGGTTTACATTGTTTGCACATACCTCAGTAAGACAGCTCAGGTCACTTAGCAAGTACCTAGTGGGTACATTGTCAGTACAATCCAGAATCACATCGTATTTGGACGCTATTTCCAAAGCGTTCTTAGAATCCAATTGAATGTTGTATGGTGTTACCTTTATACGTGAGTTAATACTGAAAAGGAAGTCAACATATTATAAATTAAATAAATAAATTTAAAAAAATAATAATAATAAAATGGTTAATCCTCATAACAGCATTGTAGTACATTGTAATTTACTGGGTTGACAAATTAGTGTACTAAAACTGTAATTGAAATCGTGGTGAGGTACTGCATTCCCAGCTAGGTTAGAACCTGTATAAAGGGAATAACCTGTATAAGAGAGCACAGTGACAGTCCCCGTTAGATATTCAGGTGGGACAGTCCCATACTGGGGCATTGGATGCGACTACATGCCACTGTGGCGCATAATTATTAATATTTTTTTTGTTCTTCGGGTAGATATAAGTACTAACACTAGTTTCTAAGTTGTGTGTTGTACTAACCAAATGGACTTTGTCTGAATAAAAATATTTTTTTTTTTTTTTATATAATTAAATTTTACACAGTATATGTCTTCTACTACAATTTTATTATTATTGGTGACATAGTGTAGCTAAGGGTAATAAAAAAAACCTGCCAAGTGCGTGTCCGACCACGCACCATGAAGGATTCCGTAGTTGAAAAGAATTTATGCCAAAAACAAATTTAACAATGTATTTGAAAAACATGTTTTCATCATTCTCCTGCCCTTATCCCAATCTATTTGGGGTCGGCGCAACATGCCCTTTTTTTCCATACTTCTCTATTATTCGTCATCTCGGTAGTCACCTCCTTTCTAGCCATGTCATCTTTTATTTTATTTGATAGGAATAACAAACAGCAGTATATTACACAGTAGGCATACAATATATAACTTGCAATAAAAGTAACAAATGCACTACTCAAGACGTTATCCACAGATTACCATACAGAATAGCTAGCTGTTAGCAGAGCAAGTTAAAAAAGCACTTATATTACTTATTAACTATATATTAGGGCTATGATCTCTTAAAATAGTCATAATTTCACTCTTAAATACAGCTTGGCTGAGAAACATAATATCAGTAGAGCCAAACTGTTATTATTATAGGTGTCAACCAAACGATTTAACGGCGAGCGAACGCCAGAGTTAGTTCGACAAAATGAAGTAGCAAATAATTCTCCCATACATTGATATAACTACGTCACGATTCAATTCTCCCCCAACTGCAAATGTTTGTAATCCTAAAAAAATATTTTTTAAGTGATAAAATAACAAATTAACGATTTTCGGAATTTTTCTTTACTTGTGCTGTGAGACCTTGCTTCTTGCCAAATTTCATTATTCTAGGCCAACGGTAAGTACCCTATAGGTTTTAATTTACTTGCAAGTATCAAAATATGTCGCTTAAATGGCCGTATTCTTTTATTGCGTTGACTTAGGAGCTTGAATTTTTTAGAGCTCAAAGGGACCATAGACCTACGTATTTGATATTAATTTCAACTTGATGCGTTCACGCGTTCATGAGAAAAAGGGTCTTGACAGACCGACAGACGGACAACGAAGTGATCCTATAAGGGTGCCGTTTTTCCTTTTGAGGTACGGAACTCTAAAAAGTAAAAAAGGGAAAAATTACATAAAAAACAAAACAACAATTACATAAAATATAACTAATAAAAGCTATCTACAGCCATCCGGTATCGGACTTTCTGGGGTTCATGTTTGTCAGAGCTCCGAAAAACTGGGGGCCTGCGGGGTCATTACGGAACACACATAAAATGACAATAAGAGAACACGCACGTCAGCCTAGTTATCTGCCTCGCCTTTTCCCAACTATGTTGGGGTCGGCTTCCAGTCTAACCAGATGCAGCTGAATACAATCAATCTGCCTAGCCTTTTCCCAACTATGTTAGGGTTGGCTTCCAGTCTAACCGGATGCAGCTGAATACCATTATTTTACATGGAGCGACTGCCTATCTGACCTCCACAACCCATTAACTGGGTAATACGATACCCCTTGGTAAGACTGTTTGTTAGACTTTCGGGCTTCTGACGACCCGTAACGAATGTCAAAGATCCACGAATGACAGCCGAGACCAACGGCCTGACGTGGTTTCCGAGGCACGGAGGAGTCTCGGTATGTAAAGATGGTCACCCATCCACGGACCAACCCCGGCAAGCGTAGCTTAACCTGATGGATCGACCCGTGCGGCTGTTATTACTTAGCCACGAGCTCCTCCGCATGCAGCTGAATACCAGTATTTTAAATGGAGCGACTGCCTTTCTGATCTCCACAACTCAGTTACTGGGTAGTAAGACTGGTTGTCAGACTTTCGGGCTTCTGACGACCCATAACGACTGTCAAATATACACGAATGACAGCCGGGACTAACTTACTAACGGTTTTTTTAATTGTTAATTAATCAAAAAATCAGTTTACACACATTTGTTGAATCTTTAATTAAACATACCACACAAACCATCGTGGGTTTAACAGTGGTAAGGACAGATACGGCAACTCGGTGCCATATATGTGGTATAGATAATCAAACCGAACAACTTTTTCCACGGCACCAACATCGTGATCGCGAAAAAATAATCAGCCGTCCCATACATTTGCGTCGAGTAGGTATTGAAGTTTTGTACGGGACAGTTGAAAATTTTTTTTAGATTACGATGTTGGTTCCATGGAGAAAGTTGTTCGGTTTGATGTTCTGTATCACACCCTGAAATTTAACGAGGTTGCAAAACGACAGGTTGTATTAATTTGTGAACGATTAGGTAGGCGGTACTTGGCGTCAGGTAAAAAGAACGCTTAAAATAAATACAACTAAATACAAAATATAGTAGGTCTTCGAACAGCAAACCTCGCGAGCATAAACTTTTTTGCAACAATTAATAATAGGTCTTTACCTATGAAATTGCCGTTTTGTATGAAAAAATTTAAACGAATTTTTTTCATGCATTTTTTATTTGTATTAATCGAAGTAATCACCCATGCAATCAATGCATCTTTGCCAACGCAGTGGCAGTTTATTGATGCCCTTCTTAAAGAAATCAGCTGGACGGGAGGCAACAAATTCTTCAAAGGCATTTTGTACTGCCTCTCGGGTATTGAATTTTTTTCCCGCCAAGAAGTCATCCAAATTCTGGAAAAAGTAGTAGTCTGTAGGCGCAAGGTCTGGTGAGTAGGGCGGATGACTGAGAGCTTCCAACCCCAGTTCTTGCAACTTGGAGACCGTCTGCTGTGCAGTATGAGGTCGCGCGTTGTCGTGCAGGAGCTGCGGAGACGAGCGATTGACCAATGCTGGTTGGAGATGTGCCAGCTTCTCCATCATTGTGTTCAGTTCTTCACAGTACACATCTGAAGTAATGCTCACCCCGTTTGGTAAGAAGCTGTGATGAATCACACCTGCGCTAGACCACCAAACAGTGACCATCACTTTTCTAGGGGTAAGTTTTCGTTTAGGGCATTGTTTAGGTGCTGAACCAGGATCCAACCAACTTGCTGAGCGCTTGCGGTTATCAAACAGAATCCATTTTTCATCGCAGGTAACAATGCGGTTCAAAATTCCTTCATTTGTGTGTCTGTTGAGCAGTGCAAGGCACGTCTCGACGCGTACTTCGCGCTGGCGATCATTGAGTTCGTGGGGCACCCATTCGTCAAGCTTTTTTACCTTGCCAATTTGACGCAAATGGACCAATATTGTTTTGACGCTAACGTCGAAAGCTGCTGCTAATTCAGCCGTAGATTGTGTATCATCAGCTTCCACAATCGCCTTTAATTCGTCATTGTCGACCAAAGTCTTCGGACGACCGCGAGGTTCATTTTTCAGGTCGAAATTTCCAGAACGGAAGCGAGCAAACCAATAACAAGTGGTGCGTTGGTTTGTAGTGTTAGCTCCGTAAACGTCGTTGATGTTGCGTGCCGCTTGTGCCGCGTTGCTGCCACGACGGTACTCATATTCCATAATTACTCGAATTTTTAACGTATCCATGATGACGAAAAAGATTGAAATGCGATGAAAATGTAACACTAATCAATAAACAAATGACTACTTAAGAAAAAAAACCATGTTTTTAAAATAAAATTAATTTGAAATTAGAATTCTTAGCCAAACAAAAATTATTTTGATTTGAAATGGCCAGTACTGCAGAACGGCAATTTCATAGGTAAAGACCTAATATTAAATAGGAAACTAAAGTTATTTAAAACGGGATATTTACCTTTTTTTTGTGTTTAAATATCCCTTTTTAAATAACTTTCGTAGTAAAAATCCTAACTAATAATAAAAATGCGAAAGTAAGTTTGTTTGTTACCTTTTCACGCCTAAACCACTGAACCGATCATCCTGAAATTTTGCATATACGTTGTCAGGTGTACAGAAACAGACATAGGGTACCTTTCATCCCGAAAAAAGTACTGTTCCCGAGGAAAACAACAATAACGTTCATATGATAATAGATGGCGCCACGTGTCTTTCGAATCATGATTGAATTCTATTATTACAAGCAGAATAGAACCCGAATTGATTGTCAAATTCGAAATTAACGCGAGCGAAAATTGATAAACCTATCCAACTGAAAAAAAGTTTCATTCGGTTCGGTTGTAAACTAAGACCTATAGAGGAGTACCAACACCCACGAAAGACACTGATGACAGACAAACAAATTTTGTGAGACTTGAAGCAGAGACGCTACGCTTGCTCAGTCAATTATTAACTTCACAGACAATCAATCTGCCTAGCCTTTTCCCAACTATATTGGGATCGGCTTCCAGTTCAACCGGATGTAGCTGAATACCAGTATTTTACATGGAGCGACTGCCTACCTGACCTCCACAACCCAGTAACTGGGTAATACGATACCCCTTGGTAAGACTGGTTATCAGACTTTCGGGCTTCTGACGACCCGTAACGACTGTTAAAGATCCACGAATGACAGCCGGGACCAACGGCTTAACGTGCTTTCCGAGGCACGGAGGAGTCTCGGTATGTAAAGATCACCCATCCACGGACCAACCCCGGCAAGCGTAACTTAACCTGATGGATCGACCCGTGCGGCTGTTATTACTTAGCCACGAGCTCCTCACGCTAACTTCACAGACATAACACAAAAATAAATGGCTACAAAACATATGTTGTTATATGTTGTTAATGGGAGGAGAGAGAGATAGAGGAGCTCGTAGCTAAGTAATAACAGCCGCACGGGTCGATCACTCAGGTTAAGTTACACTTGCCGGGGTTGGTCCGTGGATGGGTGACCATCTTTACATACCGAGACTCCTCCGTGCCTCGGAAAGCACGTTAAGCCGTTGGTCCCGGTTATCATTCGTGGATCTTTGACAGTCGTTACGGGTCGTCAGAAGCCCGAAAGTCTGACAACCAGTCTAACCAAGGGGTATCGTATTACCCAGTTAATGGGTTGTGGAGGTCAGATAGGCAGTCGTTCCATGTAAAATACTGGTATTCAGCTGCATCCGGTTAGACTGGAAGCCGACCCCAACATAGTTGGGAAAAGGCTAGGCAGATTGATTGATATCAAATCATAACTAAACAACATTTTCTAGCATACCTTCTCAGAGTACCGGCTGCCGACTCAGCCTTGCTAGTGTTCTCATCCTGTTCAAAATGTAGAATCTGTCGATGAATGTTCGTTAACTCGACCACATCATAGTCTATGATGCCAAGCTCACCTGCAAAGGAGAATATAGAGAATTCAATAACATAATGATGTTGTGTGATGTGACTTAAAGGTGTCCCCGAAAAAAAAGGTTGGGTAATGACCCAACCTTTTTTTTCGGGGACACCTTCAGAAAAACCCCGGGCTTTGGAGATAAGACTGGGGAGTGTGGGTACGACTTATGTTCAGCAGTGGACGGATTAAGGCGCGGTAAGACGCAAATCTTTCAAGGTTAGGTAGTAAATCGTAAAGGTACACAAATACGGTTGAAAATGGCGATGCGTTTGATTTTATCTGAATCTCGTGTCCGCCAATGTGAATGGTATTTGGTAGTTTTAATTTTTTTTTTTTTAAATACTTCGTTGTGTTAAAACTTCTCTGTTGATTAAAATTCCTTTTTTATAGTTACAAAAAAATGAATAGTTCAAAATCTGCCTAGCCTTTTCCCAACTATATTGGGGTCGGCTTCCAGTCTAACCGGATGCAGCTGAATACCAGTATTTTACATGGAGCGACTGCCTATCTGACCTCCACAACCAAGTAACTAGGTAATACGATATCCCTTGGTAAGACTGGTTGTCAGACTTTCGGGCTTCTGACGACCCGAAACGACTGTCAAAGATCCACGAATGACAGCCGGGACCAACGGCTTAACGTGCTTTCCGAGGCACGGAGGAGTCTCGGTATGTAAAGATGGTCACCCATCCATTGACCAACCCCGGCAAGCGTAGCTTAACCTGATGGATCGACCCGTGCGGCTGTTATTACTTAGCTCCTCAATTAAGTTGTCAAGCAAAAAATTAATAGAAGGCAATTTTTTTTCTCAAGGTTCTAGGATCGTTTCTGTAGATAATTTTGTGTAAGTAAGTCTTTTTATTATACACTTCACTACACGCTGTATTTTTTTGGGATTGTTATATACACCGTGTCATTTTGCATCGTCGTCAAATTTGAGGGTGTGATACAGAACATCAAACCGACCAAACTTTCTCCATTGGACCAACATCGTAATCGCGAAAAAAAAATTCAACTGTCCCATAGAAAACTTCAATACCTACTCGACGCAAAAGTATGGGACGACTGATTATTTTTTCGCGATTACGATGTTGTTGCCATGGAAAAAGTTGTTCAGTTTGATGGTCTATACCACATCCTTAAATTTGACAAGGATGCAAAACGACACGATGTATAGCAATACGGCTTACTGTGCGACGAAAAAGTGGACGTTTTTCGGTGTCCCGCTTAGGGCAGCCCTTTAAGAGACTTACCAACGCCAGCTGCTGCCAGGTACATAGCCGCTGGACAGCCGAGGCCTCCGGCGCCTACTATGAGCACCTTGGCCTCACAGATGCGTATCTGACCCTTGACTCCTATGTCTCGGAGCAGGATCTGACGGCTATATCTGTTTGAAGACGAGATTGTGTTACAAGATAATGTGAAATAATACCCTGTACGCACGGACTAGAAGAAAAAGGACTCCGCGCCACGCGTATCGAAAGTGAAGCACCGTACCGATCTATGTGTGCGTGATTTGACAAAGACGCCGTCATGTCACATAATGGCGGTCCGGCAACTATGATGTAAACGTGTGCGTGAGGCACATGTTTGTACAAACGGTCCCGGCATACTTACTGTGCTTCACTTTCGATATGCGTGGCACGGAATCCTTCTTTTTTTTATAGTCCGTGTCTGTACGTATAATTAAGAGTACTTAATAAATTTAATAATGTTATTCAAAAAAGCCTATAATGTCCCCACTATTGGGACTCAGGCTTCCTCTTTGGCTAGCTGTAATCTACCACGCGTGCACTGTGCGGGTTGGTAGATGTCACATGTCTTCAAATTTTTGATTCTAGGACATGCCGGTTTCCTCACGATGTTTTCCATCGTCGTTTTGAGAGTAGGTAGTGGTGATGAAATTATTTCCAAAAAAACTTTTTTACAAAAAAATACAACCGACTTCCAAAAACAACACTACAAAGTGAAAAATAACTTTAATTTCGGAAGTCGGTGTCTAGTTAAATGTATTTTCGTTTTTGCCACCGACTTCCGAAATTAAAGTTATTTTTCACTTTGTAGTGTTGTTTTTGGAAGTCGGTTGTATTTTTTTGTAAAAAAGTTTTTATTTTTCACTTTTTAGTTGTGGTACCTACCCCACAGAAATTCTAATACCACTACCTGCAAAACAAACTAGAACATCATCCATTTAAAAGTTGGGAAAAAATACGTATTATTGAAGCTAACTCAAAAACTACCCAAGCAAAGTTAATTAATTTTATATGGGACCAACTGTGATGTATACCCTCTCGAATAAAACAAAAAAAAATCCAAATCAGTGCAGCCATCTTCGAGTAATCGGGGAACATACATAAATAAAAAAAAAGGTTCCGACGACTTGAGAACGTCCTCCTTTTTGAAGTCGTTTAAAAGTACAGCGCTTGCTTTTGTTCGTACCCACAACCTCGTGACTAGGGCTTTCAAATACCGGATTTTTTCAATACCGGTATTAGTACCGGTATTAGAAATTTCAATACCGTGATCACGTGATCACGGTATTGAACTCAAGTTTTTCAAGCTTTTTAAAAAAAAAAATAAACTAGCGCTTGACTGTCATCCCTTCTAAGGGACTCTTCTAAGGTTAATGAGAAATTTAATTAGGGCATTAATAAAACCATTTAAATACGTATTTTTGTTTCCAAATCAGTCTTTATTCTCTTTTAATTATCTTATCTCGGGACCCTGGGGTCCCGGACCTTTGGAAGGCGTACGAGGGGCCGAAGCCAACTCGCAGAGGCCCCTTAGACAATTTCAAATGACGAGGAGGCACCAGCCGACGATTATCCCTGTATGCACTATGCAAGTGCACCCAAGGACAACCCCCGGTTGGTGCAGGACTATTGCTAATGCTTGTCCTGCTCCACAAGGACGCATTAATTAATTGATTAGCATTCGGATATATTGTTGGACCTGCTGAAGATTAAGATGAGAGAAAACTTTCTTTGCATTGTTTAGATTCAATCTCTTAGTATTATATAATTGCATAGCACGTGTGAGCACTATGTAGCTACTATTAAGCTACCTTTTACTGGGTACGTCTTTCACTGACTTGAGTGTGCCCTGGCGGTTGAGAGTATGTCATGCTCACTCAAATGTCTCGCTGATGGTGGCGTGTGTGTTGGATCATTAAGTTCCCTTCAAAATGGTTGAGCTAAATGGTGCTGATCCATGCGTCATGTTCGTGAACGGGCGCCGTCAGTTGGGACTGGTCGTCTCTTAGCTGCCATGGCTTATTTTTAATTTTAATATTTAATTTAGTTGTTTTAGTTATTATCTTTTTATTACGGACGCTTTTTAACGTGCACGTCTTTCTACATTGTTCTCACATGTATATTTTCAACTTGAACGATGTAACCAATATTTTGTAAAAATATTATGATTTAAAAGAGTGTCCGTGGAGTTTCTTGCCCGTTCTTCTCCATAGGGATCTACTACGCTTTGGAATGGGCAACTAGCTTCATCTTTCTGACTGACCGACCCATTGACAATTCAAAAGTGCCTGTAATTGGTTTATTTGAAATAAATGCTTTGAGTTTGCTTTGAGTTTGAAATTGCAGAACATGGAAACAAAACACATTGGGCCTATGGGTTTGGGTGGCTATAGTGGATTGGGTACCTTGAACTATGAAAGAACTATGTCCCCTGCCTGACCAATGTTATATAATATACACAGATAAATTGGCAGGGGCTGACTTGCACGCTCAATAATGGGCCTCCGGAAACGGTCGCTAGCACATAGTGACGTAGCGACAAGGGGCAACATGTCCTGAGGTGCTTGAGGAGTGGAGAGGTATTCCACGGCTCTCAGAACAATCCCAGAGCCCGGAAGATGGTCAAGATCCCTACAAGCACTTACTGGAATACTTCCTTCCTCCGAGCACGTTTGCTCTTGCGAATCTCCACTCAAGCCGGCCAATAAAGGCAAGAATGAGGTGGGAGCTCTGTTCCCGTCAGTGTTCACTCCAGCCGGCCAATAAAGGCAAGCCAGAGGTGAAGAACAAGACTTCTCCCGGGAAATAGGGTCCGTGGGGTCGCTAGTAGCGACTTTTAGGCAATTTAGAAATCTCCCTTTCTAATTGCTTTTGTATGGCTATGGACGTGACTTCATTTTCACAACTTGAAGAAGAAGAAGAAGGTAAGAAGAAGGGCTTAATACACAAGTGTGAAGTGTGAGAATAATATTACATAGTTAATTATATTATTTAATACAACTTCCTGCTACTTATTACTACAAAGTACAAACCACAATAATTAAAATTATAAAAAGATTGTAATACCGTAATCACGGTATGGGCTCGTCAGTACCGGTATTGAAAAAAGACCAAAATATATCCGTGATTACGGTTTTACGGGATCCCGTAATACCGGTATTGAAAGCCCTACTCGTGACTTAACTCGTAAGTCAGGGACGTTACCACTGAGCCACCACTGCTTTATCCAAACAATAATTGTTGGAAAAAGCTAAGTAAGTATATCATTTGAGATATGGTCTTATTACCTGGGGTTACTCAACAGAGAGTCAGAGAGTGTTCATCGCGCAGAAAAAATGCATCCGCGCCATAGCGGGAATACGCCCTTGGGAATCTTGCAAACCCTTTTTCAAAAAGTTCAAGATACTAACCCTTCCAAGTCTATATATCTTTGAATGCGCTAAATTTGTTAAGATGCACCCGGAATTATTTAAAAAAGCTCATGAAATGTATGCAAAAAGTACTAGGCACAGGAATAGAATAGTTTTGCCCATAATTCCTAGGACAGCATTATATAGTAAGAATAGCTATGCAATGTGTACTCGTATATTTAATGCTATACCTGACAGTATTAAAAACTTACCGGCTAATAAATTTGTAAAGTGTCTCAAAGTATGGTTGTTGGAAAAAAACTTCTACTCAGTAAATGACATATTTAATAAGAGATTTAACAATAAATAACACCATCCCTCGGACATTAATAGTATTTTTGTTTATATATCTAATAATCAATTTCTCAATTTTAATTTTGCAGAATTATGACTATAATAGTAACAAGTACTTTTATCTTTAAACCCAAATGTTTGCATGTCACATTATTATGACTAAGTGTTATGGAACTGTATATTTATTTATTTAAGACCGAAATTTATACCCACTTATAGCAAATAAATTGATTTGATTTGATTTATTCTCTCTTCACAAAGCTGACTTAAAGTTAGTGTGTACAAAAAATGTCTCAGCTGTATTCCACCTTTGTGAGAGACTGGTGCCTGATATAGGTTTTTGGGATAAACCTGTGTTTCAGGTCACCAGGCCCCCTTACACGGCTCGAATTAGCTTTTACAGAGATACCGTGCAACAGTCAACGTTAAACAATATGCAAGAAGAGAAATAATAACAATAAGAAATACCTAATTATAATTCTGCAGAAGTTATTGAGTCATGTTGAGAGACGTAAAAGATATAAAAGAATTAAACCTCAAATGAGTTTGTTTACTTTCATCTTACTTTGAACAGACCTAAATCTCTGCTGGTGTGTACGAGGGGGGATCAAAAAGTAGTGAGAACGACATACTCCTTGGTAAGAAAAAACATAAATACTGGCAGGCATAGCTCAGATACATATTTGTAATATTAATAAAGAAAAAAATCTTCGATTCTGTTTTGTTTTTTTCTGAATGTAGTCATTTGTTTGCTTCGTGTAGGAACGTGTTCTCGAAAATGGAGAAAAACGAAGTGCGAGCCGTTATTAAATACCTCTGTTTAAAAAAGTTAACGACGCAAGAGATTCATTGCGATTTGGAGGCAACATTAGGAGAGTCTGCTCCGTCTTATTCCACTGTCGCAAGGTGGGCTTCTCAATTTCGAGTAGGGAGAACGAGCACGGAAGACGAACATCGTTGCGGCCGTCCATCGACGTCAGTCACCCAAGAAAATGTTGCGAAAGTCGAAATAATTGTATTGAGCGATCGAAGAGTTACCATCCGATACTTAATTCAAGAAACGGGCATTTCATATGGAAGTATTCAATCCATATTGAAATAATCTTTGAATATGAGAAAAGTCTCCGCAAGATACTCGTAGGTGCCGAGAATGTTAACCGACAGTCAGAAACAAAATCGACTTGACATTTCGAAGATATTGTTGGACAAGTTTCAAGAAGATTCTGAAAACTTTTTGTCTCGTTTCGTAACAATGGACGAAACATGGGTCCATCATTTTGATCCCGAGACAAAACGGCAATCTTCGCAATGGAAACGGCCATCATCACCGACCCCGAAGAAGTTTCGTGCCGTGGCATCGACTGGCAAGGTTATGGCCTCAATATTTTGGGACTCAGAAGGGATATTTTTGATTGATTACCTGGAGCGTGGAACCACTATTACAGCCCAATATTATGCAGCTTTAATTCCTAAGTTGAGGAATGCCATCAAAGAGAAAAGGAGAGGGAAACTTCGAAGGGGCGTGCTGTTTCATCACGACGACGCACCCGCGCACAGGTCGGCAGTTGCGATGGCTGCCATTCAGCAAGCTGGCTTCGAATTGGTTGACCACCCGCCTTATTCACCAGATCTGGCGCCTAGCGATTTTTATCTGTTCCCCAAATTGAAAGAATACTTAAGGGGAAACAGGTACGAAGACAATAACGAGGTGATGGATGCCGTGGAGAGCTTTTTGCAGGACCAAGACAAAACTTTTTTTTTTATAGGGATTGAAGTCTTGGAAAAGCGCTGGACTCGGTGTGTAGAGAGACTCGGAGACTACGTAGAAAAATAAATTATTAAGTTATCAATAGTCATTATAATCTATCTCAGTCTCACTACTTTTTGATCCCCCCTCGTACTTACGTTTTTCCTTTAGTTAATTTGTGTAAGTAATAAAAAAATATTATTAGGTTGGGGAAAAAGTCTTTTCGCATTACAGTACGTATGAACTTAAAATGAAATCTCTTTGGCTATACTATTTGTATCTGGCTGGTTTTAGTATCATTGAAAGTTTAAATTTTAAAGAACATAATTCCAAATTCAAATTAGAAAAATGTGTGATTTTCATTTGTTTTTCGCACTGTCAAGATGAGTGAATCTAATGTAGAAATTCGATACATTTTAAAATTTTACTACAAAAATGGTAAAAATGCAACGCAAGCCGCGAAAAAAATTTGCGATGTTTATGGACGCAGTGCAGTGTCTGTGAGAGTAGCAGTAGTAGGAGAATGGGCATTTTGGTACTCGCTCCAATAGCAATCATTGTGGTGTCATTGGATAGGTCTTTTAATCAGGAAAAATATTTACTATGGCGACATGTCCCAAATCCTTGTCTGAAAACCACGGCAAGCCCCCAAAGTTCCAGTTTTAGTTAATATCATAATTGCAAGTACGATAATATTACATACCTATCATGGTTGAAATACGAAAAAAACAATGTAAAACAACATTATTTAAAACGAGAAATGTATTGTGTTACTCATAGACTCATAAAAAAAGGAGGACTCCGCGCCACGCATATCGAAAGTGAAGCACAGTAAGTATGCCAGGACCGTTTGTACAAACACGCCTCACGCACACATTTACATCATAGTATGCCAACCGGACGCCATTATGTGATACAAGCGACGGCGTCTTTGCAGGTACTCATATCACGCACACATAGATCGGTACGATGCTTCACTTTCGATATGCGTGGCGCGGAGTCCTTCTTTTTTTTATACGTCTATTGTGTTACAATTCATGCATTATATCGTGATATGATATGATAATGGTGAACACTTTTGAAAATATGTTTTTTTACGTAAAAAAGTAGCTTTATCTTTAACATTTCTGTTTTTTGTTACAACGGTGACTATAGACCTCGGGGATAGGGAACCAGCCGCGGGGTGGGGTAGGTGGTGCGCTGTGCCAGTGGACAGCCTTTTGTGCCGCGACATTCACTAGTCGTTGTATCGTTCTGTGCGTGAAACGACGTTCCGCAGCTGTTTATTCTACCTAGTACTTTGTTATACCGTTTTCATCACTGACCCCGGCGCCCCTTTTGGACATTGTTACCCGCTACAAACGTTTATCTTGGCTAGTGTTGTGGACTATTGTAGTGCTTATCGATTTGGAACATCGTTATGGAAGAAAATCGCAACTGTGTGATGTGTCGGCGAGGCGTACATCATGCTAGATACCAACAGCATATTTTAACTGATGATCTTCCAAGAATGCACCCAGAGTTTGTGGCTTACATACGAGAACATGCCATTTTGGAGGTTAGTACATACTTCATTAAACTATTTCGAACTTCACCAGCTTCAGTTTTTCTTTTTAGAAGCGGTTTGTTTATATTATTATTGTCTGTTATATTTTTATACCTGAGCTATTACAAACGTGCGAATTGAGCCCTAAATCATTTTAATCGGACCTCTTGCTCGCACTTACAGGTCTTATTGAACTACTCTAGTGTTGTGTGTAAAAGTGCGTTTCCGAACCGAGCTGCAAACTACCAACTGCACGTGTTTATTTTCTATGTAGCGCGGCTGTATGGTCCGTAGCTAAGGGTGTTCGCTTCATAGAAAAAAAAAACACGTGTAGTACTAGCTACCTGCTTCCGAACGGCATCCCTTTATATCAGTAATGACTTGTGCAGCTTTCTCACAATCCTTTAATGCTTTTATGACTCAGTTCGCACGTTTATAGTTCTTCTTATTAAAACACTTCTCTGACCACCTATTGTGTGTTTGCTATTGTTATCTATTCACTAAGCCGTCACATCGGCTATACATAAGATATATTTTTACTTGCATTACTTAAAATATGAAAACAATACAAGTATGCCATGACTTTAGACCTGAACACCTACATACCGCATTGTTTTAAATGTTTTCATAAAAATACAACATAACATCAGCAAGATCGTATTCTACCATTTTCAGGTAGAGTTCGACAACACACGACGTGTGTGTCACCGATGTTGGCAGAGAACTGACAACGTTGTAGGAAGACCACCTGTCATACCAGAAGTAGAACAGAATGTACGAGAGCTTCAGGTTCCAGACTACACTCGAGCTCCAAACACTCCGGGCATTGTATCTTTAACACTTGCCAAAACGCAACCCGCCATCGAATACCAGAGACGATCAAGATTCACATTTTCTGTGAATATAAGTTATATATTCCTGACGGTGCTAGAGTATGTGGACAACACCTTGAGAGCAATGCTTGGGAAGAGCTGCCTCAATTCTGCAATGTCACACATAACTTCAATTCGCAACAGTTTAGCGACGTTTGTGACATGTTGAGAATGGCTTTAAATCGTGGACCTAGGCTAGATTTCAACACAAGAGGTGCTTTAAGCAACGAGGATATGTACTTTTGGACAGGACGCAAATGCGAACAGTTTGATTCCATATTAGAACAAACACCCTCACTAAGTGGGAGGTGCAAGGAGCCTCGAACTGCGTTAGGCATATATCTGACGAAACTACGTACCGGAGACTCAGATGAAAGACTAGCGACGTTATTTAATATGTCACGAAGAAAGCTGGAACGTTTACTAACTATTGTGCGCGAATGCCTCATGAATGAATATGTAATATTACACTTGGGAGTGGACCATATGAATAGAAACGACGTTTTAGAAAAGAACCTCACTATACCAAGAGGGTTATTTGGCAATGAAGAAAACAATAAAGCTATCGTTATATGCGATGGGACTTATATATATATCAATAAAAGCTCGAACTTTTTGTTCCAGCGTCTATCTTATAGCCTGCATAAGTTCCAGAACTTGCTGAAGCCGTTTTTAATTGTGTGTTCCAATGGCTATATAATCGATGTTTTGGGACCATACGCTGCCACTAAGACTGATGCGAACATCATGAGCGATATAATGAATGATGGAGAAAACCCATTGCATTGCTTTCTTCAACCGAACGATGTCTTCATATTAGATCGCGGCTTCCGGGACAGCTTAGATGCTATCGAAGCATGGGGATATGAATCCTACGTTCCACCATCTAAAGACAGATGGGAGACACAGCTAACACTTGAGCAAGGTAATGAAGCTCGATCAGTTACACTATGCCGGTGGGTAGTGGAAGTGGTGAACGGGAGGTTCAAACGAGATTTCAAGCTTTTGCGGCAAAAATATTTTAATAAAACACTACCAAAAATGTTCATTGATTTTAAAATCGCCGCAGCTATGTTTAATAACTTCCACATACCCATCGATGACAACATTCACGCAGAGGCCTTCCTAAACATAATCAGGGAGAAAATAGATTCCCCGAATCTACTTTATGATTATGTTGAAAGAAAACATTTGAATAACCGAAGAGCGGATTTTCAAAGAATAGAAAGTCACGAAATACAGAACTTCCCACTACTGACGGAAGAACAGATTATTTTACTTTCATTGGGCACCTATCAACTGAAGCTAGCCCGATCCTACTGCAGCGAGCATTTATCAAATGGACTATACATTCTACAAGTATATAGAGAAAGCGCACTCCAAGATTTAAATGAATATGGTATAAACGAAGATGCCTGGCTTTTACGCGGACGCATACAGTCGCGTCACGTACGGTCAAGAACTTATTATTGTTATGTATTAGTAAAAAACAATGTTAATGAAAACGAAACCAATATCCATAACATTTTATGCAATTATTACTGCACGTGTTTGACCGGACGACGAACAATCGGCACTTGTGCTCATATAGTTTCAATCGTTTGGTATCTAGGATATGCCAGACATGTAGGCTTCACTGCTCCTGCAGCGTTCCTCAACGATGTCATTATTGTTGATAATAATGTTTAAAAAAATAAATAACGTTTCTTACTTTTTAAATTTTTTTTTTTATTCCTGAGTGTTTATTCATTTTAGTATCTATTAATCAACAAACACAGGATTCTATAGAAGAAAATTATATAATATCACCATTATCTTAACAAAATGAAACAAAAACAAAAAAAAAATACTTAACACAAAATAACTCCGTTCCGACAGCAAATGGAGACAAGCGACTCGGTTATCATTAATCCTTGTAAAAAGACCTTTCCAATGATATATATATTATGGCTATTGGACCGAGTACCAGGCTTCATATATTTTTGCCCATGATCCTTTGGTTTAAGCGTTTTCAATCCAGTAATTTTGATGTCAAAGATGCACGTCGCTCTGGTCGCCCTATTACGGATAAAATGGATGCCATTTTTGAAAAAGTGGAGCAAGATCGGCATATCAGTAGTTACGACGTAGCTGAAGAACTGGGAATTGACCACAAAACAGTTTTGGCGCATTTGAAAAAAACTGGGTACACAAAAAAGCTCGATATTTGGGTACCTCACGAGCTCACTGAAAGAAACCTAATGAACCGTGTACTCATTTGTGATTCTTTATTACGATGTAATGAAACCGAACCATTTTTGAAGAAGCTGATAACTGGTGATGAAACGTGGATCACGTACGACAAGACCGTGCGAAAAAGGTCGTGGTCAAAGGCCGGTCAGGCTTCACAGACTGTGGCGAAACCCGGGTTAACTCGCAACAAGGTGATGCTGTGTGTGTGGTGGGATTGGAAGGGCATTATTCATTATGAGCTGTTACCACCAGGCAGGACCATCGATTCTGAACTCTACTGCGAACAACTGATGAGATTAAAGCAAGAAGTTGAGAGAGCGGCCGGAATTAATCAACAGAAGGGGTGTGGTTTTTCATCATGATAACGCTAGACCTCACACATCTTTAGCCACTCAGCAAAAATTAAGAGAGTTTGGCTGGGAGGTGTTAATGCATCCGCCGTATAGTCCTGACCTTACACCTTCAGATTTCCACCTGTTTCGGTCTCTTCAGAATTCTTTAGGCAGTGTCAGGTTAACATCACGAAAGGACTGCCAAAACCACTTGTCGCGGTATTTTGATCAGAAGTCCCAAAATTTCTATAGCAATGGGATCATGTCCCTACCAACAAGATGGCAAAAAGTTATCGAACAAAATGGTACCTACATACTTTAGATAAATGTAAATAATGTATATTAAAAAATGTTTTGAATTTTCTTAAAAAATGCGAAGAAACTTTTTCCCCAACCTATTATATCTATTTATTTAAGGGGATTATAGCACCTAAAGCGAGGTCACTGTCGTACTGCATAGCAAAGAAAGAGAAGCGCGATGACACAATGCTGGTAATTTATTGCAAAATATGAAGCAATTATCTATTTACAAAAAATCTACTGATAGGACCAAAAAATTAAAACACTATTTACGTTATTAAGTTGCTTGTAGAATAATCTGACATAAAACAGAATGACAATGTTAGCCTCTTTGTGGCTAGATCTAGCGGATTTTCAACGGTTTTAGCCAAAAAATAATCCGTTTTAGCCACCAAAATGAATCTACTTCTGGCTACTTTTTAGATTATTACTTCATACCTACTTATATTACTGTTTTGCCACCTGAAGATTTAACAAAACTCACAAAAACTGTCAAAGCACTAAAACCAACTAAAATACCATCCCCATCATCATCCATTAACAAATAGATTCGAGAAGACATTGTAAATTTTCAAATTGATTTTTAATTTTTTACTAATAAAACAATAATTTTAATGTTTTTAACTATAAACTTGTAACCAGTTTCTAATATTTTTTTAACAACACTATTAAATCCACTTATCCCCACCCCTATATATTAAAATGATATTATATTAGTAGCATAAAGTAAGCCAAAAATACTTTAGCAACTTTTTTCTTTGAAGTAGCCACAAACTAGATGGTCCTAACGGCAACACTGACAGTGAATATCAGTATGGTTTTTAATCATCAAAAGATTTTATTTGAGGTATCTTTGTGATTTTATTTGTATCATATGAAATTAGTTGTATTATGTTTTCAATACATAGTGTATTGTTGAAAACATAACTAGCATATATACTGAAGAATATCATATATATTTTAATTTTTTTACTGCAGTGAATCTTATACTTTTAGGCATTATAAGACTTGCGTTTAGGTGCTGCAGATAAAATCAATATTATAGTGTAGCTAGGACAACTTACCTCTCTATAGCCCATTTGGGTAGCTGCCCACATCTGACCAATGGCTCTGGCCCACTGGCCTCGGCTGGTGGTGCCCCAGAAGTAAAATCCCTGTAGTCTGATTGTGCCTGTAATTTTTATTTATTTATTCTTTCTTTACAACTACACTTCTTTCTAATGTATTACTGGGCCTATTAGGATGTTGTAGACTTCCTTGCTAGCAGCGCGTGTGAGATGTTTGCGCAACAACGAAACAACAGAACGCCACTTGCTATGATCCTTACATACTCCTTTTGCTTCGTTTACTTCATACATCTGGTCATACACGCACGCCGGTTGCGAACCAGACCTTTCTGAAGAACATCACCAATAAGGTCATAAGATAAGGTGTTGTCAATAGAGCGTCATCATCATCATCATACTCTTCCAATTCATTTGTGGCCGGCGCAACATGTCTTCTTCTTCTTCTATACTTCTCTATTAGTCGTCATCTCAGTCATTCCCCTTGCTAGACATATCATCTTTCACACAGTCCATCCATCGTTTCTTTAATTACGTGTAAAATTATATTTTTAATTTAATCAAACCAAATTACTTCGAATACTTCTCGGCGAAGTTTCTCCATTTGTATCTCCTTTTCCTTTAAAGTTTTACGCAATTCTTTGATTTCATTCTCTAGTGTTAATAACTGCTCCATTTTGGACGATTTTAAAACTGTTTTCTTATAGTATAAGACGTGTAAATTGTATTTTTCGGTAAATTTTAATTCTACTTAGTAAAATAAACAATAATGATAACACGCTACAGCACTTCAAACAATAATAACATTTGCACCATTTGCATAAGAGTGAGATAGTCGTTCCGTTTCTTGCAAAAGTGAAAGTGACAGCAATAAAAACAATTCTGTTACACATCATATTTACAACTTGGGGAGGATGTAACGCACTTGTGAAATTTGAAGTTTCTAGTGTTGCACCGGTGTTTAAAATAAATAGTCGAATTGTAATGATTACGATACAAGTAGTGTCAGATGAAAAATCTAAAAATGTATTTTTATCTACTCTCTTAGCGTAAAATTCGAATTATAAACTTCAAAACGAGTTTATATTGCCATACTTTATAAACAACACAGAAATTTAAAAATAGAATCATATTAAAACACATCTTCTCTAACCTGCGTTTACACTGGCGAAACATTCAATTTAAAAACATATTGCTATCTCTGTGAGATCTCTCTCTCATGTTGATCTCTATTTGTGTCAGGTGTCACATACGTTGTATTTGACACCCGACACAAATAGAGATCAATAAGTTTTTATTCTAGGTATTAAAACGAATGGTTCCCTTTATGTCGAATCCCTTTACGTCGAGCCGAGAACCTTGTCACGCTTCTATTACCCCTACGTCGAGTCTACGATTTCTGTCCCGTTTCTATTCCCTTAATGACGAGTTTCCTTACCCCGGTTCTAGTACATACTTTTACGTCGAGTTTATATATCGTATTTTGTTATTATATCATATTTTGAAGTACAGTCAGACCACGCACAATGGTCCACATGAAGGACTAATTGCGGAAAGCAAATAGAACATAGTACAGTCAGATTCACATGTTTCACGTGTTATTGTATTCGAATCTACTGAATTACTAATAATAACATAATTATTATCATATAAAATTTCTAATTATTTAAAATAAGTAAGTACCTAATGTAAATTAATAACCCTAAGTTTCATTATGAAAATAACTTTTTATAGAAGAATTAGTTACACTAATAGTGATGATTAGACTGTGATTTGTACACTTAGATGACTTAGATACAATGACGTATTATTTATAAACGCGTTCATACACGAACATTAGTGTACTCAAAAACAGCGAAAGCCATGAAGTAGCTACATACAATCATACTGTGCGCGAAGAAAAGGAAAGACCCATGCCGATATCTGTTGTTAGAAAGAGATGAACATACATATTTAGTTACGTCACTATATATAATTTTTTGAAGCAATATTTTTTTTTCTTTATATTTCGGATTTGTAGTACGTATCTAATTAAAATAATAAAACAAGATAATTATAATGTGAACATAAAATCATTTATTTTCGAAATAAATAATGTTATTATAAACACACACACACACAACTAATTACCTATTGTAATCCCTGATGGTGGCCATGCCAGTGTCAACCACGTGGTCAAGAGCCAAAAAGAAAAATATTGGACAGTCAGCAAAAAGGCTTGAGTATCGAGATTGTTTTTGCACAATTTTGACAACGGAGTGCTATATCAGCGTTGCCCATAATCTCCATGATAGGTAAGAAATACTGGACGCGCTAGAATGCACACGCAAATCTGTATTTTGACAACTGATTTGTCGCTAGCGACGTCAAAATGTGTTTATACGTGGGATTATGAAAACGCCGCCGCCGCCGGCGCCGGCAGCGTCGCGTCGCTGCGTGTGTACTTATGTACTACGTGTGTAATGTACTTATTATTATACTCTTTGGTGTGTACCTACCTCATAACGGGGGTGCCCCGTATCCTCTATGGCAAAATGATTTGCACGCAATCTACAGTCCCTTGAATAAATCAGGTATTCCCCTACCATAGACAAATATATCCCCTAATCATAAAAGTAGGTTATATCTATTTCATCGAGAGTGAAATACGTGGAATAACAAACAAGTATGTATTGTAATCATTTATTAACAAAAGTGTGTTTCATAGCTTCAGACAGTGTTTATTTAAAATTTTATCAAACAAATACGTTTCAGTTACATTGTTAAAGAGAAAATACCGTAAGTTCATATCTACTTAGAATAATATTATATAAGTACATAATAATGTTTTCAATCATTGATCAAATGATCATTATAGCTATTTACCTAATCATAATGCAGGATACTTCAACATAAAAACTATTGAATATCTTTTAGATAATAGGTACACACGGCTACACATCAAGCTATACATTTCCAATTTACACTGACCTTAAGAAAACCTTAAACAATGCGAGATTAGCTTTTACTGGAAATGTATAGCTTGATCTGTAGCCGTGCGTACCAACCTACTAAAATTAAACTTAGGTAGGTACGACGTTAAATAAATAAACTTGTCACAGTTCACGACAGTAATTAGTATGGACAATAATTATCAGTGCAATGAAAGATAAGAATGTTGAAGGTGCATCAATACTCAATAGTAGAACGACGTTTAGATAAAATAGTGAATATCATTAGGTAATTGATTGATAACGCGTCCGTGGCCTACATCTTCATACAGTATGGAACTGGCACCATGTGAAAGAATTTAATCTACTAGCAATACTAGTCCACAGAAGTATAGCAAAATGAAATGTTAAATTAAAAACCATAAATTAAAAAAGTTAATTTTTCAAACAAAATAAATATCAAAATAAATTCAGTAAAAGTAATCACTCTGTTTAGACAACCGAGCTGGCCACCTGTGGTGCACCACAGTGCCCATTCCATTGTTCACCAAACAGGGATTTTTTGTTTGCACACATGTTCAAGGATTCAAGTTCATTGACTCATAGACCTAGTGATCGAATCTACAGAGTGTTCAAAATTACTCAAAATTAAAACTCTACTTTTTGACCTAATTACTGGACGTGGCCAATATTTTTTTATAATTTTTTTAACATGACGGACAATAAAAATGTTTAGTAGATTTGATTTCCAATGCAATTCATTTGGTACTAACTAATAAATTTGTAAAACTCGTATAATTTACATAAATGTAATTATTGTATTTTATATATCCAGAAAGGACAATAAATAAGTATGCTTATAATATAATAAACTCACGCCTTCTATCATCCCATGGGGGTAGGCAGAAATTACAGAACGCCACCTGCTACGACGGTCCGAACATAAACGAAGCAAAAAGAGTATCTAATGATAGTTGAAGGTGGCGTTCTGCTTATTACAATATATTGCAGACTTATCTCGCTAAGTAAAAAAAAAAATACACAGGGTCAAATTAAATTAGCTAGCGGAACTCTGCAGACGTGATACCCTATCAATCGACATCTAAACAGACAAAAATAAAAAAGATTTGATAATTTTTTTGGGGTCAATGACCGCTGGTAGTGTTGTTACTTGACGTGTGAGTTGATAAAAATCTGTTTTATCGTGTTGAGATATCGATAACCATCTCATCTGTGAAGTTTACTAATAAAAACCCTGATATTTTAAGTTACTACAATAACTGCGTCGATGACCCCACAAAAAATATCAATTTATTTTTTTTATCTTTTATATTTTTTAGATATCGATACAAATTAATACTGCGAAGTTTCGCTACCTAATTTAATATATAATAATATAATATAAAACGTTTATTTTTCTCTACACAAGTTATGTACTGTCAACAAAAGAGATATCTAGGCAGGGTATACTAACATACACACATCAAAAGTGTCTAGGGATCAACATATATTTTTGCAATAACTTTTCTCCTGATTGATATTAATTAAAATTTTCTTTAAGGATTCATCAAATAAAGTGTTTTCGTTTGTCACAGTAACGATAAACCAAGTCACCTTTACATTAATAAAGAAATTTGCCATTTTCCTAATAAAGGGATTTTTGACATTTGAACCACTAACATTAAAGTTCGAAAAAAAGACTGAAATAACAGTTTTCTTTAAAATTTTATTGGGTAACTTAAACAATTAATAATCCGTGTTTCTACCGCGAACACTAACAACACAAGAACATCGGTTTGGCATACTCAAAATGAGTTCATCCAAATCACGCTGTGGAATGGCCGCCCATGTTCGTTGCAACAACAAAAAAAGGTCTTCTTGCGACTGGATACCCTCCATATTCGGCAGAGCTCTTCTCTGTAGCATATCCCATGCATGCTCAATCGGGTTCAAGTCTGGCGACTGAGCAGGCCAGGGCAGGACATTGATGTTAGCTGCGGCGAGAGTCTGTCTTACAACTCTTGCGGTGTGCGGTCGTGCATTATCATGTATTAACTGAAATAAGGGACCGATTTGCACTTGTAGAGGAACGATGACGTCTGATACAATCGTCTCAACATAAATTTGAGCGTTGAGGTTGCCTCTGATCCAAATCAACTCAGTTCTTCCGCCGATCCAAATACCCGCCCATACCATGATGGTTCCACCACTATAAGGATGGACTTCCTGGCAGGATTTTAATCGCTGTTGGCGTCCAGGGGTTCTCCAGTGTCGTATACGTCTTGTATCCGGTCTCATACCAAAACGAGACTCATCAGAAAAGCACACGAAACGCCATTGTTCTTCTGCCCAATTTCTGTGTTCAAGAGCCCATTGATATCGAATCCTACGATTGTGCATTGCTATAGGTGGTACCCGTAGCGGTCTTCGGGAATGAAGGTTCACTTCATGCAAGCGGTTTCTGACTGTTTGGTCGCTAATTAAGTTCCCTGAAGAGTGATGAAGCCTCACGGCTAACATCATGGCGGTTATAGTTGGAGCTCTTCGAGTTAAGATTTGAATGTATCGGTCTTGTCTCCGTGTGGTGCAGCGATACCGTCCTCCATGGCGCTCAGCCACGGTACCAGTGCTTCGGTAACGTGTCCAAAGTCGACTGATAACACTCTGACTTGTATTCAGAGCTAAAGCCACAGTACGTTGCCGGGAACCAGCTTCTATCATTCCCACGGCTCTGAGCATTTCTTCCCTGCTTAAATGACGTCGCCGCTCCATAATAACGTTGGTTTTAATCAGTAGTAGGGAAACAGTAGCACTAATAATGTCTTCAATGCGTTGTATGTTTTTATAGGGAAAATATTGACAGCTGATTTTCATCTTTTACTCGAATTTGATTCACAGTTCCTGATTCAAATTATGAAATGCACCAAAAAGGATCCATATAAATTTATAAAATCATAAATTTATTACAAAGCCACATCTCAATCTCAAGAAATCCGCATAAAAATGCTTGATCCCTAGACACTTTTGATGTATGTATTTGTATGTGAATTGCTTCATGTTCAATTTCGTGACAACATACAATTTTGTGTTGGTGTGTTACAATGTAGGAGTACTGCAAAAACAAAGTAATATATATAATAAATTGAACATGAAGTAATTAATTCACGTACACATACAAAAACAAATACAAAAAGTTTTATAGGCAAAAGAAAAGGTGATGACAGTCTTACATAAACACAAATTTAACTTTGTACATCACGACAATGCATGGTTTGACCGTTGACACACAAACTAAGCAGGGCTTGTATCTTGTGGGTCGGAGTGCGATTGAGCACAGAGAAATATGTCGGTTTTACAAGAGTAGGGCTAGTTTAGTAAGGCGTGTATTGTGTTGTGTGAGTGTGTGGGTGGGTGGGTGTGTGAGTGTGTTTGTGTGAGTGACTGGGAGGGTGAAAGTGTGAGAGAGGGATGTTGTATACTGGCACAGTGGCTTGTCGACAAAACGTTAAGAGAAATGATTCTGTTTCGGTGTATGTAAGTTCCAGAAGCCATTTCTTTAGTACACTTTTTAGGCGAGCGGTGAACAAGTCTTTGATGTCCAGTGATTTGCAGACCTTGTTAAATATGTGTTGGTGAGAGTAAGCTGGGCTCCGTCTGGCACACATACGTTAGTATACACTGCCTAGATATCTCTGAATGCTAACATTTGACAATAGTGGACGTACAAGGAGGTAACTTTGTGAGAGACTGGTGCCTAAAGTAGGTTTTTATAAAACCAGTATTACAGGTCACCAGGGCCCTCCAGCGGCTAGATGCCTGTGATTTGGGCCATCATAAATAACAATGCAGTATTAGTTCTTAAGTAAGGCTGAATTGAGAAAGAAACAAACAAAAAGAAAAATACAAAAAAATTATGGCGCTCGTGGCTAAGTAATAACAGCCGCACGGGTCGAAACATCAGGTTAAGCTACGCTTGCCGGGGTTGGTCCGTGGATGTGTGACCATCTTTACATACCGAGACTATTCGTGCCTTTGAAAGCACGTTAAGCCGTTGGTCCCGGCTGTTATTCGTAGATCTTTGAGTCGTTATGGGTCGTCAGAAGCCCGAAAGTCTGACAACCAGTCTTACCAAGGGGTATCGTATTACCCAGTTACTGGGTTGTGGAGGTCAGATAGGCAGTCGCTCCATCCCCCCCGGAGGGTTCCCGCATTGTCGAGGCGGGGGGGCTCAGTAGCCGTGGCTTGGTCACCCACGGTGAAGCGAAGAGGAACCCATGCGGGGGCCGCTCGTCAGGGCTTTTGCCGATAAGCCGACGACGTAGCGGCCAGCGGGTAGGTTGCGTTGGCCGTATGGGCGACACCGCAACTGAGGCGGGCCGCGGTGTCTTATGGGAGGCATCGCGGCTGAGGATTGGAGGCCGCGGCGGGAGAGGAGTGCCGGTATTGCGGTGCGCCGCTCTCCCTACCTTCCGCGGCCTTGACGGGGCCGCCACCGTTTGATGGCGGACGCGGTGGGGCCGCAGGGGAAGAGGAGTGTCGGTATGACGTCGGCCGCTCTCCCTATCCTCTGCGGCCGAAATGGCGGCGGAGCGCGCGCGGGAGGACGACCCTCACGCGGCGCCGCTCCGAAGGCGGAGGAGGGGTCGGAGCAGACGACTCCTCCCAGGTGGGGGCCAGCAGGCAACGGGTGTGGGGGCATCCTTGCCTGTATTGCACAGGCCCCTACCAGTGTCGGACGGGAATGGCCAGGTGTTCCCGGTCATTCCCGTAGCCCCCCATCCGGGGGGGCACGCGGGACCCGCCAGCTAGGCGGGCATGCGCCGGGAGGGTTGTGGACGTAAAGGCTGAGCCGGTTTCCCATGGCCCTCCCATCACGGCGATGTGGGAACACTGCTGAGTTTTAGTGGGTATACTGTCATTCCGACAGGAGTCCCACATACCCCGTCTCGTCCCCTACGAGCGGGGATGCATAAAGCATTTCTCAGCGTCAAAAAAAAAAAAAAAAAAAAAAAAAAAAAAAAAAAAAAAAGGCAGTCGCTCCATGTAAAATACTGGTATTCAGCTGCATCCGGTTAGACTGGAAGCCGACCCCAACATAGTTGGGAAAAGGCTAAGCAGATGATGACCAGAGTGTGTGTGAGTAACGGGAGAAAGTGTATAAAAGCGATTTGAGAGTGTGTGTGAGATGTTGCTTGAGTGAGGGTATGGTTGATGGTATGTAGGAGCAGCAGAGGGGATGAATAGTAAAAAGATAAAATGAAGATAGTCTATCTGAGAGGGATCAACAAATTCTCAGTTCCCTGATAATCTAATGTTTTCAAATATGAAGTGACTGAAATTTTACATTTGAGTTTTGACTGCATACTGTAAGTAATCTTATTTTTTTTTTTTTTTTTTCTGTCACACTCACCCATCGTAGATATTGACATGTCTTACTCTTTACATAATGTTAAGTCTGTCTTGCATAGGGCATTGTCATATAGGTGAAAAACTAAAATTAATATTGTAGTTTCTGTTGTCTTTAAGATATGTAGATCATCTAGATAAGTAGAATATTTTTTGTAACTGCTTTTTTTTACTCCTATATTTTATGCATGCCGTGGCAGCCTTTAATTAAGGCTACACTATGATATGTGATAATAACATGGCTATTTGAACATGTATTTTTTTTAGTGTATGCTTTGTTCGTTGTCCAATAAATAAATAAATAAACTTAGCATTGAAGTCTTATTTAGAGTCAAGGCTAAAAACGGCATGTAATGCTAAATAAATTAATTCTGCCAGTTACACGTAACATCACACATAATTATGTATTCCTCGAAGAGGTAGGCAAAGAAGTAAGTGACTTGCATTACCCGACCCCTCTTTTTCTTTGTTTGAAGGGTCAGGTAATGCAAAGCACTGACCGTACACCCACATTTTCGCCCTATGTTTAAATCCCATGTGGTTAATGGCAATAATCTCGCCCTTATGAGGAACCTATTGCCATTAGCCGGGTAAAAATCTAGACTCCGAGCTGCTATTGAGACTTTCCTAATGGGAAAATCATTGAACCCAGGAAGCTACGCTCAGCAGTCGCGCTTGGGGCCGCTAGATAAACGAGGTAGTTATATTGCGTTATATTTAAAATTACGCGTCCCTCCACTAAAATACTATTAATTTATTTTCTACCTCTTTTTTCCCACTGCTAGGCAAACGTGTGCCCTCATAGCTCTCCATTCTTCTCTGCTGTGTATTCATTTCTTTAGATAAGCTCAGATAAACGCCCCTAAGTCATCGCGCGTTTCCTAGTCCTCCCACGGCGATCCCGATTCCACTTCAGCCTAGCAGACTAAAATGCAAATGTGTTCGAAACTAGGAGTGAAGAAGCGCCCAAATTTAAAACTATACGATCTATAACTATCTATAAAATCACCAGAAAGTTAAAACAGGCGGAATCGAAGGCACAACTTGTGTTAAAATATAAGTAGGTAGGCCATTTGAGATTACCGAAAGATTATATTTTTTTTCTAGTATACATTAAAACGAGACTTAGGGTGAATTGAACGCGAACAGCACATCTAAACCGCGTTCAAGAGGTGTCGGTGTCAATATTCCACAATAATGTGACACTCACAGAGCTCTTAAATGCGAATTAGATGTGCTGAACCACGTTCAATTTGTTTAATTGGTGAAATTCGCCCTCTATGTTCTACTATCAAGTTTAATAACTTATACATATATATAAAAAGTGTCGTTTTACATCCTCGTCAAAAAGGGTGTGGTATAGACCATCAAACCGAGCAACTTTTTCCATGGCACCAACATCGTAATCGCGAAAAAATAATCAGCCGTCCTATACATTTCCGTCGAGTAGGTATTGAAGTTTATTATGGGACAGTTGAAATTTTTTTCGCGATTACGATGTTGGTCCCATGGAGAAAGTTGTTCGGTTTGATGTTCTGTAAGTACAGTAAAATAAACCACAAAACTATACTTAGCAATGAGTGAATAGCCTAATATTCACTCATTCAATGCTGAATAAGCACGTCAACGGTAACAAAACTATATCCTGGCCTCGCCTCCCCAGGGTGTTATCACTGACGTGCAGTCGACTGTACCTTACGCTACTCAAAAATCATCAAAATTATTATTTCAGCCAAAAGACGTCCACTGCTTGATATTGGAGAAGCCTATATCCAAAAGTGGACGCCTAAACACCACCACAACGCTCCTATCTTAAATATTTTTCTATATTAAAAATTTGATTCATATAAAACATAGCTACCTAAAATATCCCAAGTAAAATGTTGGTTATAATTATAAAATTCAAATGCTCAACTTACAGCTAAATCAGCCACCGGTGTCATTAACACGACGCGACGGTATCGATATCTAAATACGATATTAAGGGTTAAATTAGATTTATTTAGATTTATAATTAGATTGTTTGTTTAAGTTATTGTTGTGTTTTTATTGTTTATTTTATATTGTAGGTTATAGGTACCAGAGAATAATAATTAATGTGTCTCTAGTGTTTTATATTGTTTTGTAGAGCATAGGTATGTAGTTTATAAGTTAGGTTTTATGCCCATGTGTACATATTATTGTAAATATTCGTATGCCGCTTTTAGCGGCGGATGTCTTACCAAGGGGTATCGTATTACCCAGTTAATGGGTTGTGGAGGTCAGATAGGCAGTCACTCCATGTAAAATACTGGTATTCAGCTGCATCCGGTTAGACTGGAAGCCGACCCCAACATAGTTGGGGAGAAGATGTTGAGATATATATGTTGTCTAGTGTCCTGAATACAATTATTTTATATACCAACTTTGTTGCCATCATATCCGACGAATAAATGTCTTCGTCTTTGATAAAAATAAAACGATATTAGGAAGAAAAGAGATTCGTGTCTTAGCTTTTCTACCTCTTTAATAATTTCTTCTTTTGATATTATTGACTTTATTTCTTTTGCCATGTTTTTTGTTTTATATTTTTCGCCAGTCTTGTTTTTTTCCTGATGTGTGTCAACAATAAATTTTGAACACAACATAGAGTTATTTATTACTAGCGTGATTAAAATATTAACAAACGATTTGTTGGTTTTGTGGGAGATCAACGACCGCTTTAGTGTTGTTACTTCAAGTGAGAGTTGATAAAATCAATACCCATCACGTATGTGAAGTTTACAAAAAAAAATTAAACTGATTTTTCAATTAGCTCGTGGCTAATTAATAACAGCCGCACGGGTCGATCCATCAGGTTAAGCTACGCTTGCCGGGGTCGGTCCGTGGATCGGTGACCATCTTTACATACCGAGATTCCTCCGTGCCTCGGAAAGCACGTTAAGCCGTTGGTACCGGCTGTCATTCGTGGATCTTTGACAGTCGTTACGGGTCGTCAGAAGCCCGAAAGTCTGACAAGTCTTACCAAGGGGTATCGTATTACCCAGTTAATGGGTTGTGGAGGTCAGATAGGCAGTCGCTCCATGTAAAATAATGGTATTCAGCTGCATCCGGTTAGACTAGAAGCCGACCCCAACATAGTTGCGAAAAGGCTAGGCAGATTGATTGATTGATGTTTTTCAATTGACTACAATAACTGCAGTCGATGATCCCACAAAAAACATCGTCAAATTATTTATTTTTTTGTTTTATCATGTTTAAATATCGATAACCATCTAAGTCTGCAGAGTTTAGCTAGCCAATTTAAAATAACCCTACATAACAGTAGTGGAAAGTCAGACAATCCACTACACATCTAATCTTACCGACATCTCAGTCCAATTAAGAACTGTCCAAAATTCAGTTTGGCTTTGCCCAAGCCGACCGGAGCGCAAATCAAAGGACTTTCTGATAACATTGAATCAGCGTCCTTAATGTCAGCGTCGATGTGTGTACAACTTTTCACTTTATTATCAGATACATAAAGTGAAAAGTTGTACAGACATCGACGCTGACATTAAGGACGCTGTTACAAATGGGTAGTCAAATCATTACTTTTTTACACAAAAGTATGTTTATTAAATAAAATGCTTTGCATTCTTAAAATGTTTTTGCTCGAATTGTTGATAGATATGCATGGTACGATTCTGAACTATAAATATAATTTTAGACAGGTACGTTTTCTCAATAAATGTATCGAAGTAAAAATGTTGACTTCGGTACATTTATTGAGAAACTATACTTATCTAAAATTATATTTATAGTTCAGAATCGTACAATGCACATATATCAACAATTTGGCAAAGAAAACATTTTAAGAATGTAAAGCATTTTATTTAATAAACATGTTTTTGTGTAAAAAAGTAATGATTTGACTACCCATTTGTAACAGCGTCCTTAAACGAGACTTCAGGCATCTTCAAACGCGCTCACGTGTGTAATTTAAGACATTACATATAAAGCTTAATATTCAATGACACTAGAAAATCATCTGCGCGGCGATCAGCTTTCTTTTCTTCTTCAAATGCAATAATTTGGAAGTATTTGTGACATAATGTAGTTTTTCTTTCGTTTCCACTGACCTTCAAAGGTCATATTTGCCTTTTAGCACAAAATCTTTGAACATCTGGCTCTGCTTCAGTGCCCTCAATCGTTCCTTGTTACAATCTTCCATTAAGACTATAGGGGACAGTTTTCCGTAGTCAGTTTTAGTTGAAGTTGCTCCAGGACTGGTAGTCTTTTTAGCAGGATTGGTGCAGTTCAGACATGGTTTATCCGCTGTATGAACACGTATATCCTTAGTCACTTTGTTGATACAAAGTCGAGCTTCTTCTTTGATTCGTACATTGTTCAGTTTTAATGAATGAACTCCACAACTGCTAGCGTTATTTGGCGCTGTTTTTGTGTGATCGTTTTTATTGAATGGGCTAGATTCAGCTTGGATGTTGGTTTTTGTTTTAACTTGTGCTTTTGCGTTTGAAGTGCTGCTTGAAGCTTGGTTGTTAGGTTTTCTCTTAACTTGTGCGTTTGCGTTAGAAGAGTTACATTCAGAGTTTGGTTTTCCACCCGCATCTAAGATCAACCTCTTTTTCTGATTGCCTTTTTCGTCTAAATATGCCAGTCTGGCATGTAATCGCGCCATTATCTGTGGCAAAACTACAGACTTCTCATAAAAGTCTGGGCCTCTAGTATAATTAGCTGTTATTTCAGGATTTAGTAAAGATCTCTTTTTGTAGACCTTTTCGTCTTTTTGAATGGCTCGGACAGTGAAATTCGGTAAAGAGTTGTTTATTTGATTGTCGACCGGGCATGTTTCAATTTCGGAAGGACGAGGTACGTGTTCATTGCTCCCTCTTGTTACGGCGGGTGGCCAGATATTATAGATAAATAAGACGACCAGACTATTTTATGTATCGTGTATTCAGCCATTGCATGACGAGCGATCGGAGTCGGTGACAAGACAACAGGATCCGGAAATACCACAGATAATATATATTTTATAAAGACTGATACACATACGTAACATCTCCCTTATTAAGAAAAGAAAATGGAATCATTACGTGGAACATGGTACGTAAGTATACTCTTTTTTTTTTTTTTTTTTTTTTTAACATTAACAAAATTCTTATATACTAGTAGACTAAGTGGAACGGAACATCTCTAAGAAGTGACAAGTTGACTTGACTGACATTTACATTGCGACAGTTCTGACAGTGACGTCTATCAAATTGACTTAACTAAGTTTTGACAGCTACTAACAAAACAAAATTAGGTTTGACAATGCTTGTACAACAAACAATACATTTAGTATATTAAATTAAAACTAAGTACAAATTAAGAACTTAATCTAGACCAATTTTCAAAATCTTCGGGGCTTTATTATTGCTCTACCGAATGAAGAATAAGTTGTGTGTTGAGTTTGTTTATTTGGTGTATGTGATGTGTTTGTTTTTGTTTCAGATTCTTGGACAGGATTACTTGTACAAGGAGATTGATAATTAGATGGAGATGACGACGGCAGTATATTGGAAGGCGACGGTGGATCAGTGTCAAGTGGAACTGATGGGGATTGAAGTGAACTTCTTCTACTAGGAGCGGACTCAGTTGGTGAATGTTTTGGCTGTAGGATATGTTGGCGATTACGGCGAAAAGTACCTTCCGGGGAGACAATAGTATATGATCTAGGCTGTGGACCTATGTCTGACACAGTACCAGGTGTCCAAATACTGTCTGGCTGTTTCTGGAAGTAAATTTTATCACCAATGTTTAGGGAAGACAACGGTTTAGTATGTTTATTATAATAAATCTGTGATTTGTTCACTTTTATTTGAGTTTTATTTGTTAGAGACCTGTAGTTAGGTATTTTAGGTTTCAGAGTTTGTTCTAAGACTGGAAGTTTAGTTCTGAGTGTCCTGGACATTAGTAATTGGGCAGGCGAATACATATTTTCTTTAGGTGTATTCCTATACTGTAATAATCCTAGATGAGGGTCTGTATTATCAGTAAGACATTTCTTTAATATGTTTTTAACCGTGGCTATGGTTCTTTCTACAAGACCATTAGACCGTGGATAATAGGGACTTGATGTAATATGTTGTATTTGCCAATCTAAAGCAAAATGATTAAACTCTTTTGAGTTAAATGGGGGACCATTGTCTGAAATTAGAATGTTGGGTATTCCATGTCTGGAAAATATAGACTTTAGGTGACTAATGACAATTTTACTAGTAGAACCACCTGCTAGCTTTACAAGCTCGACATATTGGGAAAAATAATCTACGACTATGACATACTTGTTTGAATTGAAATCAAATAGATCAACTCCGACTTTATTCCAAGGGATTGGTTTTTTCTCATGGGGCTGTAGTGACTCTTTGGAATTGCTGCGTCTGTTAGTGAGACAGTTATGACAATTATTAACATATTTTTCTATATCAGAGTACATATTGGGCCAGTATACTAGATTTCTTGCCAATCTTTGGCAACTATGAATACCTTGGTGACCTTCATGTATCTGTTTCAAAATGTCTTTTCTCATGGCTACTGGTATAATGACACTGTTGTTTTTGAAGACAATACCATTAATTATATGTATATCGGTTTTTAAAGGAAAATAAGGCCTAAGTATGTCTGGAAGCAATTTTTTATGTTCAGGCCAACCTGTTATGCAATATTTACTTAAGAGTGACAATTCATTGTCTTGGGAAGTCTGTTCTTGAATAGATTTAAGTTTATTTGGACTAACTGACAGTGATCTAATGACTAAATTGACATGTAAATCTAGATCAGAATCTAGATCATGTAATGACTGTTCTGGTAAAGCTGCTCTAGACAGAGTATCAGCTACATAAAGATATTTACCTGGTTTGTAAGTTACGTTCAGGTCATATGGTTGTAATCTTAGCATTATTCTTTGAAGACGGGGTGGAATGTTATAAATTGGTTTTTTATACAGCGATACTATTGGTTTGTGATCTGTTTCAACTAAAGTGTGGCGACCATAGACATATTGGTGAAACTTTGTACAACCAAATAGGATTGCTAACAGCTCTTTCTCAATCTGAGAGTATGACTGTTGACATGAGCTTAATGAAGCTGAAGCATATGCTATGGGGTGTTTATCATGGCAAATCACTGCACCCATGGCATCTTTAGACGAATCAACTGACAGTGTAATTGGTTTATTTTGATCATAATATGTCAAGACAGGGGCTTTTGTTATACATTCCTTTAATTCATTAAATTCTACATTATGTCTCTCTTGCCAAGACCATTCATTATCTTTAGACAGAAGTGTTCTTAAATTAGAAGTTTTATCTGACAAATTCTCTATGTATGAGCCTAAGTATGTAACCATACCTAAAAACCTTTGTAATTCTGTGACATTTGTTGGTGGTGGCATACTGCAAATGGCTTTCACTTTGTTTTCATCAACTCTCACACCATCTTTAGAAAAGATGTGTCCTAGGTACTTGACTTCACTTTTACATATATTAGACTTGTCTTTATTAAATTTTATTCCTATTTCTCTAGCTCTATCTAAGACTTGTTTTAACCTAAAATCATGTTCTTGTTTAGTTTGACCGTAAATTAGGAAATCATCCATCATGATTTTGACTCCTGGAATATCACTGAATCTATTTGTCATGATGGAATGAAACAGTTCTGGGGCTGCATTTATCCCGAAGGGAAGTCTTAGGAATCTATATCTACCTTGAGGTGTGATGAATGTACATAGTTTTGAGGAAGCTTCATCTAACTTTAGCATATAAAAACCTTTGTTTGCATCTAGGGTAGTGAAATATTGTGAACCAGAGAGGCTGGATTTAATTTCATCAATAATTGGAAATTGATAATGAGGACGCATAATGGCTTTATTAAGTTTTCTTGGATCAATGCACAGGCGTAGTTTACCATTTTTCTTTGATGCAATTACAATTGAGCTTACCCATTCAGTAGGTTCCTCGACTTTGACTATAATTTGATTTTTTTTTAACATGGCTAATTCTTCTTTTAATTGTTCTAAGAGACTGAATGGAATTCTACGACAGGCATCTATAGACGGTACAGCATCAGGCTTCATTGACAAATGACATTCATAATCTTTAAGACAACCTATTCCTGAGAAGAGATCTTTATATTTGTCAAGCTGTGATACATTGAGTGACTCATGAAATTGGACATTATGGACTCTTTTAACTAATTTTAAATTCTCACAACTGTTGCGACCAATAATATTCCTACAGGGTATATCTATAATGTGGAAATTAACATTGTATAGTTTGTTGTTATGTGTGACAGACAGAATGCATTGACCTACAGTCGGTAATACTTCACCGCTAAAGGTTGATAGTTTGTGACTACTTTTCTTTAAACTACTCAATGGCAAATTAAGTTTTTTATAAGAGTTGAATGATAAAATGTTAGTGTCAGCACCTGTATCAAGTAAAAAGTCTACATTCTTACTATTTATGGACAAAGTTGTATGATAAGGGTTTTTTTTGCTGACAGAAATCTCATTAGTGAAAAGACTATTTAGAAAATAAGTATCAGTACCCGTACTTTCTTCTTCTTCTTCTATGGATCTCACATGTTTGCTGCGGCAACACTTGGCAAAGTGATTGGGCTTGTGGCAGTTGTTACAGATGACTCCTATGGCTGGACATTTTGTTCGGTGAACTTGACCACATCTGGAACAATTCTTGGTTGACTGTTTGGATTGAGGTTCTTGACTGGACGATGCTTTACTTGATTGACGACTTTGACTTGTTTGAGACTGATGACTTTGACTTTCTTGACGGCTATGACTTCTTTGACGACTGTGACTTCTTTGACTGTGACTTTTTTGATTGCGACTCTCTTGACTACGATGTGTTTGGCGACTGTGATGCGATTGACGACTGGCAACGACACTTACTTCTTGGCTTGATAAAGCTTTAGCCTGTAACCTAGTATTTCTTAGTGTTTTAGCGAGACTGACGGCGGCATCAAATGTTGATGGTTTCTCGATCAGGATACGTTCTCTGATGTACGAGCAAGATGAATTTAAGTTCCATGAGAATATGTCCTTTACTATATCATCGGCAAGACCTTCAAAATTGCATTGGATACTTAGATTCTTGAGATCCGTGGCATATGTCTCAATTTCTTCATCTGGACCTTGTTTTCTGTTGAACAGCTTATGTCTTTCGACGGAAATATTGACACGTGGTGTGAAGTAGTCTTCAAATTTGGCGAGTAAATCCTTATAGGTGATCTTGTCAATTTGTATGTTAAACGAGTAAAATATCTGAAGAGCGTCTGGGCCTATGATTTGTAGTAAAATGGCTACCTTTCGTTTGTCTGGTTGTTCTTCTAAATTGTTGGCTATCATGTAAATCTCTAGACTTGTGTTGAAATTTCTCCAAGCCAATGGCATGTTCGAGTTGTTGATATCTAAGCTGAAATTACTCGGCGGCAGGGGATAACTTGTATTATTTGCGTTTTTATTTTCCGGCATTTTAGGGCTGGACCACGCGGCGACGTTTTACTCGAAATTTTTTTTTTTTTTTTTTGACTGTTTGCGGCACTTACTTTTGTGGTTTTTTGTGACTTCTTTTTCTTCTGTATCTTCTGACACCATGTTACGACGGGTGGCCAGATATTATAGATAAATAAGACGACCAGACTATTTTATGTATCGTGTATTCAGCCATTGCATGACGAGCGATCGGAGTCGGTGACAAGACAACAGGATCCGGAAATACCACAGATAATATATATTTTATAAAGACTGATACACATACGTAACACCTCTTTCGAATTTGGAACCTTTAGTTATGCTATTAGAATTTAAACGAGATAATTCTGGAATGACATCAGATTTGTTTATCTTTTTAGGGCTCTCTCGTTCTAGCGGCTCGCGTGAGTTATCCTTAAACGAATTTCTAATAACATTACCAAGAGCTATATTTTCCATTTTTTTCTGTATCAAAACTTCATCGATTATATCTTCGGGATCCGAATCTGGTTCCGTAAAAACTTTCGGCACTAAAACCCTTGGTTTCTTTTCAATAAAATCATGTTTAATAACCTCTTCCTCAGTCTGGGCAATATTCGTCCAATCAATCTTTTCACCAGACTCTAGCATATCAAAAAACTGTTTAAAACCAGCATCAACAACTTTAGAAGCATTAAAAGATGCATCAACTTTATCAGTAGCCTCTTTCTTTTAATATGTTGCGGAGTCACAAAAATATTTTGGTACAAATCAACTAAATCAAAATCCCGATTTTTATCAAGAAACGCCGGGTTAAACTCCGAGTCCTGAAATCCCGAATCTTGTGAGCAATCATCGATATCTACAAGTTTATCGACCTTGGTCACATCACTATTTTTACCGCCATTTTTCTCAGGTTCTAAAATGTCGTAGACATTAAAATTCTTCAATAAATTCGGAGGAATCTTAATTTCACTTTCTTTTGAAGAATGTCGCTGCATGTTGGCTGCTACCGTACCTGAAAAAGAGCAACCTTTTTTAAATTCTTATGTAGAAAGAACATTATCTAGAATAAAAATCATAATATCATGGCCATATCCCTACACACTATGCCGACGGCTACAGCCGGTGGGCATGCCGCCAACAAGCCCGGCTTTCCCAGGTGGGATTTTGAGCCGGCGAGCTTGCCAACATACAAAGGGCGCATACCCCCACGGCAATAACCCGCCGGCATAGTGTGTAGGAACTATTAGAGCCATATCATGTTGATCACTTTGAACTGTGCTTTATATCTTACTCTAAGTTTGTACAAGTTTAGTGTTGTAGTGTTAGGTCAGGAGAAATGATAACACTAGCTTGATGTAGCATAAGCATGTCTTTATTTGCCATTGGAGTTATTCAAGTAACCAATCACATTGCTTCACACTAAGTTAGAACATTACTACGAGTTGAGCAGCCGAACTAAATGTACCGAGGTTATAAATATGGGTGCCGGCAGCGCACGATTCAGTCTAGTGGCGCGCGCGGTGGTGACCGCACGCGCGCAACTTGCGATGTTGGTATGCAGCTAGTGTAAATGTCATGCATAAACTAACAATTTTTAAGGCATTATGAACTTTTGGATAGTAACTATAAAGGTTATTTAACACTGCATAGCACTTAAAAAACTTGAAAAACTAAAAACCAAACCCCGCCCCTAAGATGACCCACTGACCCAAAGTGGCGTTTAGGAGTCAATATAACATAGGCCTCTAGAGATGTCAGCAGTGATGGGGTCCGATAGGGCCGATGCCGCGGGGGTCGCGAGTTGTTCGAATGAGAAACCGTGGCCCTGGCTCAGGCAACTGAAGGAACACGGGTGGGTTTTAGTCAGTAAAAGTCTGACACGCCCTCCCGCTCCGCTCAGAACCACAATAAAAAAAAAGGCCTCTATAGTTCAAACATAGGATTGGCTCATTCTCAGATAACTCACCCAAACTAACTGAAATAGTCGGACTATGATTTTATTAAACTCAAAACTTATTAATAATTGACTATAACTTAAACAATATTTTTTCAATTCATATGTTGTACTGTCTCAGTTTATCTAGGACATCACTTACATTGGTGAAGATAAACATTGTGACGAAACCTGGACTTACAATTTTATAATCAAACAAGTAAAAAAAAAAAAAAAAATATTGAAATTTTATTTTATAAGTCTGGAATCGCCAATCTGTCTTGAGCAAGTGTAGTGATCAATGCTCATGCTATGAGAAGAGGCCTATCCCTGCAGTGGGACAATAACAAGCTGGTATTCTTTTTAAACTATAAAAAGGGCGTAGGTGTAGGTCAGATAGGCAGTTGTTCCATATAAAATGTATTCAGCTGCATCCGGTTAGACTGGAAGTCGACCCCAACATAGTTGGGGAAAGGCTAGGCAGATTGATTGATAAAGGGTGTAATATAGGGAGGAGCCCATGGCTAAGTAATAACAGCTGCACGGGTCGTTCCATCAGGTTTAGCTACGCTTGCCGGGGTTGGCCCGTGGATGGGTGACCAATTGACCATCTTTACATACCGAGAGTCCTCCGTGTCCCAGAAAGCACGCTAAGCCGTTGGTCCCGGCTGTCATTAGTGGATCTTTGACAGTCGTTACTTGTCGTCAGAAGCCCGAAAGTCTAACAACCAGTCTTACCAAGGGGTATCGTTTTACCCAGTCACTGGGTTGTGGAGGTCAGATAGGCAGTCGCTCCATGTAAAATACTGGTATTCAGCTGCATTCGGTTAGACTGGAAGCCGACCCCAACATAGTTGAACATAGTTGGGAAAAGGCTAGGCAGATTGATTGATAAAGGGTGTAAATTATTAATTTTTCATGTACAGGGTGTATCAGAAAGGTGCGGTCAAATTTAAGGGTGTCTACAAACCATCAAATTGAACAACTTTCTCCATGGGACCAACATCGTAATCGCGAAAAAATTACCAGCCGTCCCATACATTTGGGTCGAGTAGGTATTGAAGTTTTGTACAGGACAGACAATAATTATTACTTTTCTCAATTACGATGTTGGACCCATGGAGAAGAAAGTTATTCAATTTGATGGTCTGTACCATTCTGATATACCCTGTAGGTAGTTATCATTTCAAATTAGCTTCTACCCGCGACTTAGTCCGCATGAAATTATTGCCCGCCCGCGCTATTATTTTGCTTTCTTTCTGCCTTTTTTATTTCTGCTCATGCTCTAAGGGTCACAGCGTGTATTTAAATAGTCGTAGCCTTCCTCAAGAATTGGGCTATCAAATGCAAAAATAATTTTCCAAATCCGACTGGAAGTTCCTGAGATTAGAGAGGTTCCTCCGTGCCTTTGAAAGTATGTTAAACCGTTTGTACCGGCTGTCAATTGTGGATCTTTGACAGTTGTTACAGTCTGACAGCCAGTCTTACCAAGGGGTATCATATTATCCAGTTATGAGGGTTGTGGAAGATAGGCAATTGTTCTATGTAAAATACTGGTACTCAGCTGCATCCGGTTAGACTGGAAGCCGACCCCAACATAGTTGGGAAAAGATTTACACTATTTACAGGCACTTTAGAACTGTCAAGAAGTTGGTCAAGTAATCAGAATAGTGATACCTGTACTAAATTCATCTCGGCGCATTCTAATGCAAAAATCTGATGGAGAAGAATCGGCAAGAAATTAAATGGATTCTCTTAGTACTTTAATCTGCTGCATACACTCCTGCAATACCAGAATTATTGCAGCTGCTTTGCCATTGCCTTCCCAGAAACAATTATAGCCTTTAACACAGAAATTTGCTTGGTGGCAGGAATATGTATAGTGCTAGTTTTTAAAAATAATCACATGCTACAGTAAAAGTTTTGTCTAATTATACTTTCTATTTGGTACCTAAAGAATAATAAATTATTCAAATATGAATTATTGTAGGTACTAAAATGATATTATTCTAAACTTGCTTGTGTACAATGTAAGCAAGATATATTTTATTTGTATGTTAATTTTCTTACCATCAAATTCACTGATATGTCTGATGCACTTTTATTTGATATGGAGTGGATAAGAATGTGTCAAATCAAAACTTTTTGGTCGTAAACTTTTTTTAAACTGAGTTAGTTAGTCACTTGACAAGACGCTGGTACGCCCAAATACATATCTTAAATAAATGAGGGGCTTTGGCTTCCAGCTTCAACTAATTTTTGAACACAATACAGGATAAGCATACCAAAACAAAAGGACTATACTATTGCATCATTACAAACAAACTGTCAAAAAATTATAAATGCGGTCCTAGACATTCGCGATTTCTTAGAACTCGAATGAATTCTCAAAGTCTTGAAATCTTGATCAGTAAACTTTCTTGACAGTTCGGCTCCTAAAAACCGCGCGTTTGCATTGGCGAAACATAGCTTAGAAACATATTGATATCTCTATTTCTGTCAATGTATCTGACAGAGATATCAACATGTTTATAGCTGAATGTTTCTCCAGCGCAAGTTCGCACGGTAAGCCGACGTACGCACGGACGTAAAAATATCGCGGCGGGATTTTATCACGCACTGGATTTTCAACTCTCCATGTTGAGCTGAGCATTGATAATCCAACATAGCAACAACAGAGTGCATTCCAGCGCGTCGAAAAAAGACACTGTTGGATTTTCAACTCTCTGCGCTAAGCAGAGTTTCAATACTCAGCTTAGCGCCGTTCAACATCGGCTTATAATAAATATTTTTGTTTTTTGTACTAGTTTTTTGTTGCGTAGCGTTTCGCCGTAGTGTGGGACCGCCTCATCTTCTGCGAACAATACCGGGGAAGTCCAAAAAACCTTTTTGTTATAATCTGTTTTTTAGGGTTGCTACCAGAAAAATACTAGTAAAAAATTGCATTTGGTTTCATTGGGACGCATAATTATTTTTGACCATAATATAATTGTGCACTTTTTAACACAACACGTTTGTTTTGTAAGTATTTGTAGATATGCCAATTGGTGAAAGTATTTCAAACAGCCATATCCACCTACGTAGGTACATTTTTAAGTTCGCGGAATGGAGGGTGAAAAGTGAAAATAAAAATACTAAATTATTTATCTTTTTCAATACCTATATTCACCTGCTACCCTTATGCATTTTTCAGATCTTTCAATTAGCTTGTGTATACCTTCATAAAAAAATGCTTTGTCTTTGTCCGAAAAATAAGCTGAAACCGCGTCCTTCACTTCTTCATCAGTTGAAAACTTCCCACGAAGTTCTTTTTTCAGTTTTGGGAAGAGGTAATAATCACTGGGAGCCAGGTCTGGGCTATAGGGTGGATGGTCTAAAAAATCGAAGCTCACCTTATGCAGGGCAGCCAACGCAACAACAGCTCTTGTGAACAGGCGTGTTGCCGTGAAGAAGGACACCTTTGGTCAATTTACCCCTCCTTTTTTCTTTAATGCTTTCTTTCAACCTCTCGAGGATAGAAGCATATTCTCCGGTTATAGAAACGCCTTTATCTTTATAATCGGTCAACAGGATCCCTTCTGAATCCCAAAACACTGTTGCCATGATTTTTCCAGCCGATTGTGACACTTTAAACTTCTTGGGTGGTGGTGTGCCTTTTTTGTGCCACTGCATAGAGTCTTGTTTCGACTCAGGTTCATAATGATGAACCCAAGTTTCATCTCCAGTAACAATTCGAATTAATAGTCCATCCTTAACTTCGTTACAGAGGTCCAAAAACGTGCGAGAACACTCCACGCGGTGTTGTTTTTGAGGCGGCGTGAGCATTCTTGGCACCCATCTTGCACTGACCTTTGTCATGCCAAAATGATCGTGTAGAATTTTGAAAATTGTCGTATCCGATACTCCAACCATTTCTGCAAGCTGTTTAATTCTATGGTGATTCCCGCTTCTGGGAGGCCGATAGAATCGTGCAGTGCAGTCACTTATTTGCTGAAGTCGTGAACGAAGCGAAGGTTTCGTGTCCGATGGTCGGGGTCACCAATTGTAGCGGTAGGAGCAGTAGAATTTAGTGCACGTTGTGAGTAGGTGAAAATAATAACGAAACACACAGAATACCGAACAAGACTAAATAATTTATTTTACTGATTGCTTATAAATAACTTGTACAACTTACGTAGCTAACCTACTTATTATTTAGATGCGTCAGCACCTACAGTTTCTTCTTTAGTCTGGCATCTTCCAATTCCAATATTATTATTTCGACTTTTTTAATGATTTCCGGAGTAGTCACCTCGATCGACCGTCTGGGCCGTGGGTCGTCTTCAAGTGAGGTCCTGCCTTGTTTAAAGAGACTGTGCCACTTGTAAACCATGGTTTTACCCGGGCAAGAGTCCCCGTAAACGGATTCCATCTCTTCCAGTATATTTTGAACTGACTTTCCTTGCTTGGTAAGGAACTATAATACGGCACGGTACTCGATTTTTTCCATAATTCATACTTTCTTCCCAATTGAGTTGTTTGCTTGACGATAATTCAAAGACTAATGATCCACTTATCCATTTGGCCTCGACAATTAAAGGGTTGCGATGCTTCGCGCCGCGCCGGCATCAAAGAAACGCTTCGAGTTGCGTTTCAAAAATTGATGGATCGTAGGGATTCTAAGGTCATGGTGAAGGTCCGCGTTCCGAACGAACCAAGGGGCACCCGTTATCCTTCGTGGGAAATGGTTTTGTAATGTCTGCATCCGATGCAGATAGCGGGGTTTGGCGTGTGCAAATACCGAACCCGCATATGTCATGATGGGACGAATGCACTCAGTGTAGATGCGCAATTTGCTCTTAATAGATAGTTTACTGGGTGCATTTAGAACGTAATGTAATCTACCGAGGGTAAAAGCGGCCCGTGAACGTGCCAGCTTAATGTGCTCGGCAAAGGAGAGGCGTTGATTGGGTGTCACCCCTAGGTATTTGGCTCGCTTCTCCCAAGGGATCAGTTTACCAAACATGGTGATTGGTCGGGGTATGGTACGTGAGAAACACGGTTTCAAAAAGAGAACCACTTGACTCTTGTCGGGATTGACCTCGATTCTCCACCGACGGAACCAGCAGCCGAGGTCATCGACTGCGGTTTGGAGGTTACGAGCTATCGCGTTTAGATCTCGTCCCGAATAGTAGATGGCCGTATCGTCTGCAAACAGAGCCAACTGAGCCTTTTTACTTTTCGGGATGTCGCTGGTAAATAAGGTAAAAATAAGTGTAGAAATTACGGAGCCCTGAGGGACACCTGCGCGAATCGGGTGGGGAGCAGAAAGTGCTCCTTCAATACAGTAACGAAATGTGTGGTTCGACAAAAAGTCTCGTAAGATGAGCACGAGACGGTCAGGCACTCCGAGTTTGTACCGTTTATAAATTAAGCCATTGTGCCAGACTTTGTCAAACGCTTTCGCTACATCGAAAAAGACCGCGCCCGTCATCGAACAAGTGGTTTAACACAAAAACAGTGTGTTGACCGGATGATTTCTGCATTTGGTGATGAAGCCCCATCCAAAACCACAATTTATCGCTGGTTTGCTGAATTTCAACGTGGACGTGTCAAGCTCAGTGATGATCCCCGTCAAGGTCATCCAAAAACTGCAGTCACCCAAGAAAACGTTGATGCTGTGCGTAAGCTGATTGAGGAAGATCGACATGTGACATACCGCGAAATTCAGGCAACTTTAGACATTGGCATGAGTCAAATACAAATAATCTTGCATGAACAATTAGGTGTAAAAAAGTTGTTTTCCCGATGAATACCGCATTCGCTCTGTGAAGAGCAAAAAGCGGCTCGCATTACTTGGTGCGTCAGAACTCTCGAAAGATTCCACGCAGGATCCTCAAATGCTGTATACAACATCGTATCAGGTGACGAATCCTGGATATACGCGTACGAACCTGAAACAAAAAACCAGTCACGAGTTTGGGTGTTCGAAAATGAGTTAAAGCCAACAAAAATTGTTCGTTCACGGAGTGTTGCAAAAAAAATGGTGGCCACGTTTGTCTCCAAAACCGGCCATGTTGCGACTATTCCTCTTGAGGGACAAAGAACGGTTAATGCAGAATGGTATGCTAGCATTTGTTTGCCACAGGTCGTTTCTGAACTCCGTAAAGAGAACTGCAACCGCCGCATCATCCTCCATCACGACAATGCGAGTTCTCACACCGCGCACATAACAAAAGAGTTTTTAGAGCAAGAAAACATAGAATTATTAGACCATCCGCCGTACAGCCCCGACCTAAGCCCTAATGATTTCTAGACTTTCCCTAAAATAAAGAATAAATTGCGTGGTCAGAGATTTTCATCACCTGAAGAAGTTGTGGACGCCTACAAAACGGCCATTTTGGAGACCCCAACTTCCGAATCGAATATGTACGGGCCGAGCGTGATCGTTGGACACGGTGTGTTGAAAGGAGTGTGTATGCCTATCCAGGTGTATCCCTATATGAGGTTAGGCCTCCTAGTCCAAACGGCGCTGACGTCCTGCACCTATAGGCTAATGATATCTGCAGACTGGCGACCAGTAGCTATGTGTGAAGTTTTGACGGGGAAGGGTTTCTTGTTGATGAAAATAATAACAGCAATTTGATAAGTCTTCAGGAGATTTCAGGAGACGACTTGCGTAACTCTTCAGGAACAGAATGACGGTCAATAGGTACCATGCCGATGGCTACGAGACTATAGTTTTGCTTGCGCGCTTAGGTACCTCGAAACTTTACCTTATTGAGAGCCGCGAACCGTCTCCTGATTTTAACTTTATTTTTTATCAGAATTTTATTTACAAAGCTTACAAAATTGCTTATAAGTAGCTTAAATATAACTATAATTATGACATATTAGGTTGGGGAAAAAGTCTTTTCGCATTATAGTATGTTTGAACTTAAAATAAAATCTCTTTGCCTATACTATTTGTATCTGGCTGGTTTTGGTATCGTTGAAAGTTTAAATTTTAAAGAACATAATTCCAAATTCAAATTAGGAAAATGTGTGATTTTCATTTGTTTTTCGTACTGTCAAGATGAGTGAATCTAATGAACAAATTCGATACATTTTAAAATTTTACTACAAAAAAGGTAAAAATGCAACGCAAGCCGCGAAAAAAATTTGCGATGTTTATGGACCCAGTGCAGTGTCTGTGACAGTAGCACAAATTTGATTTAAGCGTTTTCAATCCGGAAATTTTGATGTCAAAGGTGCACGTCGCTCTGGTCGCCCTATTACGGATAAAATGGATGCCATTTTTGAAAAAGTGGAGCAAGATCGGCATATCAGTAGTTACGACGTAGCTGAAGAACTAGGAATTGACCACAACAACAGTTTTGGCGCATTTGAAAAAACTGGGTACACAAAAAAGCTCGATATTTGGGCACCTCACGAACTCACTGAAAGAAACCTAATGAACCGTGTACTCATTTGTGATTCTTTATTACGACGTAATGAAACCGAACCATTTTTGAAGAAGCTGATAACTGGTGATGAAAAGTGGATCACGTACGACAAGAACGTGCGAAAAAGGTCGTGGTCAAAGGCCGGTCAGGCTTCACAGACTGTGGCGAAACCCGGGTTAACTCGCAACAAGGTGATGCTGTGTGTGTGGTGGGATTGGAAGGGCTTTATTCATTATGAGCTGTTACCACCAGCCAGGACCATCGATTCTGAACTCTACTGAGAAAAATTGATGACATTAAAGCAAGAAGTTGAGAGAAAGCGGCCGGAATTAATCAACAGAAGTGGTGTGGTTTTTCATCATGATAACGCTAGACCTCGCACATCTTTAGCCACTCAGCAAAAAATAAAAAATAAAATTTGGCTGGGAGGTGTTAATGCATCCGCCGTACAGTCCTGACCTTGCACCTTCAGATTTCCACCTGTTTCGGTCTCTTCAGAATTCTTTAGGCAGTGTCAGGTTATCATCACGAGAGGACTGCCAAAACCACTTGTCGCGGTATTTTGATCAGAAGTCCCAAAATTTCTATAGCAATGGGATCATGTCCCTACCTACAAGATGGCAAAAAGTTATCGAACAAAATGGTACCTACATACTTTAGATAAATGTAAATAATGTATACTAAAAAATGTTTTGAATTTTCTTAAAAAATGCGAAGAAACTTTTTCCCCAACCTATTATTATGTATTGTCAGAATTTTCATTAAATTATCCAGCGATTGAGACACCTTTTTTTTTTTTTTTTTTTCTTTTTTTTTTTTTTTTTTGTGGATGGGAAATCATCAAATGACTTCTCCCGCTTTGGGCAGAGCGGGAGGGCGTGTCAGACTTTTACTGACTAAAACCCACCCATGTTCCTTCAGCTGCCCGTGCCAGGGCCACGGTATCTCTTTCGAACTACCCGCGACCCCGGCGGCATCGGCCCAATTGACCCCGTCACTGCTGACATCTCTTTGAGGCGCGCGTGAAACACAACGCGCCGTCGACCCGGGCCTGGTCCTTACCGGACGGCGAGCTGCCCATTACTCGTCGTCCGCAAGCCCGCGCCTACGGTGGCCGGGAATCGGCAATCGATTCCCGCCGCCCAGGGCGTCTCCTACGGCGGCTAGGGGCGCGAGGGCGCGGCTGTTGCCTCTCCCTCACGCGTTCCGCTTCCTCCTTCGCGAGCATTACTGCTTCGCAGAAGGAGGTGACGGCTTCCCATGCACTCTCGCTTAAGTTTATTATTTCGATTTAAAATTATTTTTCAAGCTAATTTATTCGATAACCAATGAAGTTATTTTAACGGATTAAACAGGTATCTCTAGCTGGTCTAATGACCTGAAACACTATGAATAAAACAAGATTACATCTATATTTTTCAGGGCGTGACACGCCCTGAAAAATATAGAAAGATAAAAAATAAGAAACAGTATTTGGAAGAAATTTCATCAATCACTGGTAAGTAGTGTATTTCAGGAACGCACATATTAAACGTATAGTAACGTGTAGTTTATGTTTTATTATTTTCTTTCTCAGGAGTTAGCGTTCCAACATTAAAAAGAATCAAAAAGGAAGGACGATTGAATTTTTAGTACACCTGGGAAAAATAAGCTCACAGTATCTAATTTGGATAGCTTCGATATAAACGCTATAAGGAATAAAATTAATGAATTTTACTTAGTAAAAAAACGTGTTCCTACTTTGCGATGCTTATTGCCTGAACTGAGGGAATCTATTGAGTTTAATGGTTCCCGTGAAACTTTGCGTCGCATATTAAGTACATAATAATGGCTATGAGTTTAAGAAAAACAAAAATGAACGGTCCTTGCTTATTAAAAGATTTGACCTTGCAGCTTGGAGACACAAGTTTTTACGAACTATTTCTTGCAAACGTGCAGAAAGGAAACCAATAATTTACCTAGATGAGACGTATGTTCACCAGAATTATAAACCGAAGAAGTCATGGCAGGGGCCTTCAACAAGTGGTGTCATAGAAAAGATATCTGCAGGAAAAAGGTACATAATTGTTCACGCTGGTTCAGAAACAGGCTTTGTGCCAAATGCACTTTTATTGTTTAGCACTAAATCAAAAATGGCAGACTACCACCATGACATGAACTCACAAAATTTTAATAAGTGGTTAGTAGAAAAACTTTTACCCAATTTGAACGAGGCAAGTATAATACATACATGTACCCAACGAATTACCTTTTTGGGATGTTGGGTTACAATTCCTTGAAGTTAGACGAGGTTTGAATCAGATTGCGGTAGCCTGCAAAACCCTCAGAGGGCTTATCGACTGTCCTGAGCTACATAACCTATTTTGTCAATTATATGTGCCTGGCAACTATATAGGTCACCGCCACAGTAAGAGGCACAAATTGTTTGCTCGGCCAGCATGTCGTACGGTCGCTAGAGCAGAGTCGCCGGTGTGTCGGACTCTGGAAGCCCTCAATGCCCTCCTGGCAGTCAATCCTGATTGTGATCTGTTTGCCGATGAATGGAGAGAGATAAAGCGAGTGTGTCTAAAGTTTTGCGAGAGAAAGTATGAGAGAATTTCCACTGTTATTTATTAAGTATGTAATAGATATTACAATATTAGTATTGTGTTTCTAGGTTAATTATTGTAATTGGTGTATAACCGTTTTAATTAACTATAAATAAATAAATAAATAAATAAATAAATAATTGTCATGGATAATGCAAGTTATCACACAGTGCAAGTGAATAAGCCACCTACGACACAGAATGTGAAAAACAAAATACAGCAGTGGCTTAGAGAAAATTACATTCAGTTTGAAAGTCATTGTACGAAGCCTGAATTGCTTTGTCTAGTTCAGAAACATAAACCGGATCCAATTTATGAAGCTGATAGGCTAGAACAGCATGGTCATGAGGTACTACGTTTGCCTCTTTATCACTGCGACTTAAATGCCATAGAGCTAGTTTGGAGTCTTGTCAAACGTAAAATTGCAAGTAGAAATATAAATTTACCATCAGTTGAAGAGGAAAGAATCATAAGGGAATCCTTTGAGAGAACTCCAGAAGATTGGAAAAAAAATACTGATCATATTATCCATATAGAAAATACATACAAAGAAAGAGATAGAATTACCGATGAAGAAATTTATCGTTTCATCATAAATGTTTGTGAAGATAGCAGCAGTGATTCGGATGCATCACTAGAAATAGATTTTTTAGATACAGATTTTGATTATGATTCATAAAATAAAGTATTTAAATAATTAACTGTTTATTTTTATCTACAAACATAAGCTAAAACTTGCTACCTACAAACTTTAGCTTAAGCTTGATGTCTATGAACCTCTTCTACTTTACCGCAGTATTCTTTTCTCTCAAGTTTTAATTTTATAGTAACACAGATAAGTTACGGCCGATTTATCAATCGACAAATAACTTTTCTAATATATAAATGTGGTGGTTTGGCAGCTTTTGTGTAGAAAATATGTCAAACCACCGTATCTATTCTTCAGATAAAACTAATCTGACAATTGAAAAATCGGCACAACATAATAAATTATATTGTTTTAGTCAGGTATCAAAACTATTTATTCGTACTATACTCAGTGATGCCAGACCTGGATTTTTTGAATTTGCCGCGCGTTTACAGGATCAACTTTCGTGTGCCAGACTCTACCTATTACCTCCTACCTTACTTAGCCTAGCAACACAAATATTTTGGCGTGTCTGTGAAATATTGACTGACAGTGTCAGTCTGACACTGACAACACTGACGTTTCATAAAATTCGCATTTTGGTTTGCGATTGCATTTGCGTTGCGTTAATGCGACCTCCGGTCGCGAAGCTTTTACAAATTGTTGTTTGTTACGATAAATTAACGAATAAATTAATCCCTACGACGTATTATGCGCTCATAATTTATCGGTAAACACAATTCAGATCAATATTTGCCTGCCATTTTTGGCTTGTACTGATGTATTGGAGTGAAAATGTGATCTAAAATATGTGGCGGCGTTCTGAGATCGTATTTCAGTGTTCTATTAACAATTTGTTTGATTGTTCCGTCGAAACGAAGTGCTGTGTTTGTGTTTTACGATTTAGTAGCCATCGAGTGTGTCAGACGTACGTATTCAATACTTTTTATGCACAATTTAAATTCTCGCTAACCTCGATTCTTTCACCGTAAATATTCAGTTTTATGATTTTTTATTAACGTAAGATTTATTTACTTATACAACATGCATTAACTGAATTAATAAAAGTTATGTTTTTGTATAAATTAAATTTGAAGTAAAATTTCAATAAGAATCCAATTATCTTGGCATGACAAACTTTCCATAATGCTTATAATGATACAAAATACTCCTTTATAGGTAAATATTTATGAACACACCCTTTTAAGTTGTTATTCTTTGTTGATAACACAAATATTTGTTGCCAAAGCAACAGTAATTCAAGCCCTCTTGAAGTTATTTCATACTAACCTATAGAAATCTTATTGGTAGTGTTAGCAACAAATTCCCTACTGGTAAATTAATTTTCTGCCCACAAGTTTACTGGAACTGACCAAAGAAACGATGGATGGACTGTGTGAAAGATGATATGGCTAGAAAGGGGGTGACTACCGAGATGAGATGGATGAAAAAAACATGTAGCACCGATCCTAAATAAATTGGGATGATGATGATGAAGTTAATGGAACTTATCTAGAGGTGATGAAACAGACTGTTAAACTCCTCATCAATGTGATCATCGATTACTGATGTAGAACCCTCAAGCTGGAGTAGTTACACATAATGATTTTACAAAATAAATTCAAACTAATGTTATAAATGCGAAAGTGAGTTAATTACACTTTCAGACTTAACCGGCTGAACGGATTTCCATGAAATTTAGCACATGGGTAGACCTGGATTAGGACATAAGATACTTTATATGCCGGTTGTATGTTCCTGTGGGATAATTTAGAACATCCACGTGGGCAAAGCTGCTGGCAAAAGCTAGTATTTTTGTATATGAGTTTACACCTGTATATTTTTTTTTTTTTGTATTATTATGATTAAACTGATACTGGAAGCATTTACTTCAGTTTAACCATTTACAGGCATTTTTTGAATTGTCATGAAGTTGTTCATTCAGAAAGACGAAGCTAGAGCTAATTGGTGCTGATCCATGCGTCATGTTCGTGAATGGGCGCCGTCAGTTGGGACTGGTCGTCTCTTAGCTGCCATGGCTTATTTTTAATTTTAATATTTAATTTAGTTGTTTTAGTTTTTATCTTTTTATTATGGACGCTTTTTAGCGTGCATGTCTTTCTACATTGTTCTCACATGTATATTTTCAACATGAACGATGTAACCAATATTTTGTAAAAATATGATTTAAAAGTGTCCGTGGAGTTTCTTGCCCGTTCTTCTCCATAGGGATCTACTACGCTTTGGAATGGGCAACTTGCTTCATCTTTCTGACTGACCGACCCATTGACAATTCAAAAGTGCCTGTAATTGCTTTATTTGAAATAAATGCTTTGAGTTTGAGTTTGAAGAAAGTAGTTGGTAGTTAATTATTATTTTTATTTCTTTTTTTTTGTAATTATATTTTGATTACTAGAATAGAATAGAATACTCTTTATTATGCACACCATGCATATGCTAGTTTATTTATATATATGGTAAATTAGGTATGTTGAAACTGTTAGTACTCCCCGTCACTTGTCCCTACAGGTTCATTAGAAAACCAGCGTCAGACAGCATCTGTCTGGCATTAATGCTGAAATGAACCTTTTTGGCGCAGCCGTGAGGTACACATTATTGTTTTAAAACATTATTTTCATTTTCTTTTGTTTTTGTGTTTCACGAAGTGTGTCCAAATAAACGTTTTTCTTTCTTTCTTTTAGTCCCATTCCAAAGCCTAAAAACCCCCCTATACCTCACTATACCATATGTGTATATGTATGTGTGTATGTATGTATGTGTGTGTGTGTGTGTGTGTGTGTGTATGTGTGTGTATATGTGTGTGTATTTGTGTGTATATGTGTGTGTGTATGTGTATATGTGTGTGTGTATTCTATACTATATATGTCTGTTTTGTCTGTTCCTATAGAGAAGAACAGACAAGAAACTCTATGGAGTCAGGACTTAGCTTAAGGGATTTTGGGATGTTTAACTTTTTTGTTGCTCTTTCCTCCCTTAATCCATTCAAAGGTTGTCTGTAAAAGATCACTTTTAGCGATAAGACCGCCCATTGTGTCACCTTATGTAAAATTTCAACATTTACGTCTGTAATTTTTATGGTGTGCATAATAAAGAGATCTTGTTTAAACCTACATCCAAATTAGTTATGGTAAAATGGGGTTACTTTGATGTTATGGGTATACTTTGATAATAACTTTTGCCTTATGAAAACATATACCTAGGTGATTTTTGGAGGCATCAAAAGTTTTTCTTACCTTAAAAATGCCCAGTAACCGGTACACCAAGAAAACCTTATAAAATTAATTTTTCGTAAGTCAAAAGTTGTTCTCAAAGTAAACCCTTAGTATATTATTACATGATTGTTAAGTTTTAAGTTAAGATCTTAGTTATTACCTACTTTCCATTTATTTCTTAAAACTATGAGGCTGGCATTATCGCTTTGCGCTTAAAGCCTTTTTCCTTATCAATCGCGTAGCCTTTTCCAACTATGTTGGGGTCGGCTTCCAGTCTAACCGGATGCAGCTGAATACCAGTATTTTACATGGAGCTACTGCCTATGTAACGTCCACAACCCAGTAACTGGGTAATACTATACTCCTTGGTAAGACTGCTTGTCAGACTTTCGGGCTGCTGATGACCCGTAACGACTGTCAAAGATCCACGAATGACAGCCGGGACCAACGGCTTAACGTGCTTTCCGAGGCACGGAGGAGTCTTGGTATGTAAAGATGGTCTCCCATCCACGTCGTTTTTCCTTATAAAGATACAAAAAAACCTTCATGGACATTCTTTTAAAAATGAAAAATTTGGTAGTCATGGGTACTACTGACAGAAGTGAAAACTTAAAAGCGGTAACGAGGTGTCGCAGTGACGCTAACTCGTAAGATTCCCCCTACCAAAAATCACTCAACGTGCCTAAATTAGTTTTCACTTCAAAAGTTTGATACCAATACCCATTGTTTGTAAAGTTTTGACAGTAAATTTAATTTGACCCTATAATAGCATTGTAGGCTAACATGACTCTGCCAGGGCCGCGGGTTGTTCGAAAGAGGCCCTGGCACAGGAAACTGAAGGAACACGGGTGGGTTTTAGTCAGTAAAAGTCTGACACGAAGAGCGGGAGAAGTCATTTGATGATTTCCCACACAAACAAAAAAAATGGCTAGCACATTGAACTATATTACTAACGTAGGCTAGCATGATGTATGTTGATCTGTATTTTCTGCATACAGGCCAACATAGTCAGGCTAGCCATGTTTGTATGTGTAAGCCGACGTTCGCACGGACGTAAAAATATCGCGGCGGGATTTTATCGCGCACTGGATTTTCAACTCTCGGTGTTGAGCCGAGCTTCGAGAATCCAATCTTACAACAACACAGTGCATCTCAGCGCATCGAAAAAACACACTGTTGGATTTTCAACTCTCGGCGCTAAGCAGAGCATTGAAAATCCAGTGCGCGAAAAAAAATCGCTGCGATATTTTTACGTCCGTGCGTACGTCGACTTGCTATAAACTATTAAGGACGCTGTTACGAATGGGCAGTCAAATCAATACTTTTTTACACAAAAGTATGTTTATTAAATAAAATGCTTTGCATTCTTAAAATGGTTTTTGGCTAAATTATTGATACGAGTAGATGTGCATACATTTTCTCAATAAATGTACCGAAGTAAAAATTTTCACTTCGGTACACTTATTGAGAATCTGTACCTATCTTAAATTATATTTATAGTTCAGAATAGTACCATGCACATCTATCAACAATTCGGCCAAAAAACATTTTAAGAATGCAAAGCATTTTATTTAATAAACATACTTTTGTGTAAAAAAAGTAATGATTTGACTACTACCTACTGTAACAGCGAGCGTCCTTAAGGGTTAAAACGGGGACACCAATAGAAATACCTTTATAAGGATTTCAATAGTATGTTTATTATCCTTCTCTTTATATATTGGAAGGTTTGATCTACTAATATTACATGAGACCATTAGCCACGCAAGGTTAATAGAAGAGTACCGTCGCCGTCGCTATGAAAAAATAAGGATTTCAATTAGGGATGCATCGATACGACTTTTTGTCGTTACGATACCGATACCGATACTTACTTTTGATGATGCCGATACGCTTAATGAATTTAAATGAAGATAAAAAAATTATACACAAAATGTTTTTTTTTTAATTATATGTATAAAAAATTACAGACTTGGAATGAGATTATTACTTATTAAAATTAATAATTAAGGTTAATAGACTAAGTAATTGAGGTGTCTTGGTTTAGGTTAGGTTTAGGTATCACAATAAAACACTGTTTTCAATATCACTGCGTTAGGCGTGCTGTCACAACGGCCGCTCGGACCAGACTGAGCGTGGCGCACCACTCCACAATCCCTCCACTGCGCAACCCATACAGCACGCATAACTTGTTTATTAAAAGTCACAGTAATTAAAATTAACACAAGTTTTTTTGTTTAAAAAACAAAAGTATTCTCAGACGTGACAGAACTCATTTGGGAAACTAAAGTATTAGCCAACGTCCGCACGGACGTAAAAATATCGCAGTGGGATTTTATAGCGCACTGGATTTTCAACTCTCGTTGTTGAGCCGTGCGTTGAGAAACAACAAAGTGCATTCTAGCGCGTCGAAAAAATACACTGTTGGATTTTCAACTCTTGGCGCTAAGAAGAGTGTTGAAAATCCAGTGCGCGAAATAAAATCGCCGCGATATTTTTACGTCCGTGTATACGTCGACTTACTGCGCCATTTTTTCCAAGTTTGTGTATAGACGTCATGGTTCGTGCCACGTCAGCAACGAAATAGACGAAACAACACGCACGTTTACATTACTTTTATGAAGCGCGAAAGAAAAGTATCTTTGTACGCACGGCTACAGATCAAGGTATACATTTCCAGTATAAGCTGATCTTGCATTGTATAGGATTTCCTTACAGTGAGAGGTCAGTGTAAACTGGAATTGTATAGCTTGATGTGTAGCCGTGATATCGCTGAGCCGATCTATCGGTATCAGTATCGGTATCGGATGCACCCCTAATTTCAATGAAGTGGTAAGAGCGGGCTCGGATAGTTAAAAATAATATTTATGAGTTAGAAACAGAAAGACTGATGATATTTATTCAGATTTGTTACTGTAGTTGTAATGGCAATCATGTCATGTGTCACGTCATAGATTTTTATTTTTATTCCTTTATTAATCATCTAAATAGATCATTTTCTATTTTGTGAATGTGAGAACGTTGCAGGCCTAGTAGAGTATACATTTGTTGACTATTTTCTATTTTGTTAAGTACCTGAAAGTTTTTGAAAGACCTACATTGTCCTCCCATACCTATTAAAACTTTTATTTGAAAATATTGTAAAAGCCAATTATTTTTAAAAGAGTAACCATGGAGTTTCTTGCCGGCTCTTCTCCATAGGAAACGACCAATTTGGAACCGTGCACCTAGCTTCTGACGTTTCATAAGTACCCATGTAGGTTTATGTGAAATAAAATATTTTGATTTTGAATGTTGAAGATGGGTCGATTTGTTTTTACTATACTCCAATATAAACTTGATATTTCCAGTGTATCATGATGGAAGGCTGTTGCTCCCGCTTCACGGCGGCTGAGGGTGGCGCCCGGCTCGCCGCGGCCGCCGTTACCAAGAATATCCTCGCTGTGGAGTATGCTAGCTTTATACCAGTGCGGTTGTTGTATGAGAAGGCCTATCAGATACGCGGGTGAGTACTGTTATAGGCTTTAAAGTGCTACTGCTGGGCTAAGACCTCACTTTTTACAGCCGGCTATCCCTGAAAACCAGCGCTGTGACTTTGTCTCGCATAGGGTCACAGCTTTACAAAAAAATCTGCGAAATGCGTATCGGACCACGCACAATGAAGGGTTTCGTAGTTGGAATTGAACCCAGTTGTGCCAAAATGATCCAACCCACAAATTCAGTATTGAGTTATTTGGTACAGTCAGCAATAAAAGTCGATTAACACTTGCAATTTTTTAATCTTAATTATTAAGCGAAATATTTAATTAAAATCGTAACAGAACTACTTAAAGTTTTAAGAACATTAACTCTTAACAGAAACAGGAGCTAGACCACCACCTCTTAAAGCAATATTATTTTAATCTTACATGAGTGTGGGAAAGAGATGGAGCTAGACGTCCTGTATAGCTCCATCTCTTTCTCGCACTGAAGTAACATTAAAATAATACTGCTTTAAGAAGTGGTGGTTGGCCCCCAGAACGAAAAAAAACCAGTTTATCGAATCATTTTGTGTTAATTTAGTTAATTTAGTTGAGGAGCTCGTGGCTAAGTAATAACAGCCGCACGGGTCGATCCATCAGGTTAAGCTACGCTTGCCGGGGTTGGTCCGTGGATGGGTGACCATCTTTACATACCGAGACTCCTCCGTGCCTCGGAAAGCACGTTAAGCCGTTGGTCCCGGCTGTCATTCGTGGATCTTTGACAGTTGTTACGGGTCGTCAGAAGCCCGAAAGTCTGACAATCAGTCTTACCAAGGGGATCGTATTACCCAGTTAATGGGTTGTGGAGGTCAGATAGGCAGTCGCTCCATGTAAAATAATGGTATTCAGCTGCATCCGGTTAGACTGGAAGCCGACCCCAACACAGTTGGGGAAAGGCTAGGCAGATTGATTTGTGTTAATTTAGTTGATGTCAAAAAGTAGCAGTGTTAACCAACTTCTGTTGCTGACCTGATCGTACCAACCAACTTAGGTTAATTGGTACCAATCAAGGTATGAAGGTAGGGAGGGTGGGTTGAGGGTAGGTAGATTGGTTTTCCTGTGGATTATAGGAAAACCTATAAGAAGTCTGTGGTCTTAAAATAAAATGGTAATTAAAACTCTCAATATTGTGAGTACAAAGTTATATTAATTGGAATGTATGGTAGAACATGTTTTTCAAATACAATGATTAAGTTTGTTCTTGGGCTAAATTCATACCAACGACGGAACCCTTCATTGTGCGTGGTCCGATACCACTTGGCCGGTTTTTTTAAACGACTTCAAAAAGGAGGAGGTTCTCAATTCGTCGGAACCTTTTTTTTTTTAATTTTTTTTTTTTTTGTTATGTATGTTCTCCGATTACTCGAAGATGGCTGGACCGATTTTTTTTTTGTTTTTTGTTTTTTCTTTCCATCTTGTTTTACCGAAAATAAACGTATTTCCTTTCTATCTTTGATTTTTAACCGACTTCAAAAAAAGGAGGAGGTTATTGGTCTACAGTTTTGCCAGTAAAGAGAACACAATCTCAGTTAGTCCTTGCTTTTGTGTCACTGCTCCAGATTTCTTGGCAGACGTGGCCTTGCCAATACCAATTTAGTTTAGACATCCTAGCTTAGACACTTCTACTTTTTAGGGTTCCGTAACCAAATGGCAAAAAACGGAACCCTTATGGATTCGTCATGTCTGTCTGTCCGTCCGTATGTCACAGCCACTTTTTTCCGAAACTATAAGAACTGTACTGTTGAAACTTTGTAAGTAGATGTATTCTGTGAACCGCATTAAGATTTTCACACAAAAATAGAAAAAAAAAACAATAAATTTTGGTGGTTCCCCATACTTAGAACTGAAACTCGAAAATATTTTTTCATCAAACCCCGTGTGGGGTATCTATGGATAGGCCTTCAAAAATGATATTGAGGTTTTTAATATCATTTTTAGGGTTCCGTACCTCAAAAGGAAAAAACGGAACCCTTATAGGATCACTTGTGTGTCTGTCCGTCTGTCACAGCCAGTTTGCTCCGAATCTAATGGACCGATTAAGTTGAAATTTGGTACACATATGAATTTCTGTGACCCAAACATGGACGGGTAAAGTAAATAAATTAAATTTGAATATAGAGGTCACTTTTGGGGGGCAAATAAAAAAAATAAAAAAAAAGTTTTGCAAACTACACCATGTGGCATATCAAATGAAAGGGCTTACTATGAGGGTCTCAAATATATATTTTTTATAATTTTAAAATAAATTGTTTTAAAGTTATTTAAGAAAATAGACGAAAATTGACCATTCCCCCCCCTTATCTCCGAAACTACTGACCCTAAAATTTTGAAAAAATACAGATAATAGATCTTTACTTGTAGATTACAGGAAAACCTATAAGAAGTCTGTGGTCTTAAAATAACATGGTAAATCTATGAATATTGTGAGTACAAACTTACATTTACAGTTGGAATGTATGGGAGAACATGTTTTTCAACTATAATGTTAAGTTTGTTCTTAAGATAAATTCATCCCTACTACGAAACCCTTCATTGTACGTGGTCCGACACGCACTTGGCCGGTTTTTTCTAAACTGAATAGTTTGCGCGAGAGACACTGCCAAAGTAGTAAAATGTCCCCCCCCCCCCCCCCCCCCTGTAACTTCTAAAATAAGAGAATGATAATATAAAAAAAATATATGATGTACATTACCATGTAAACTTCCACCGAAAATTGGTTTTAACGAGATCTAGTAAGTAGTTTTTTTTAATACGTCATAAATCGGTCTATTATTAAAACATCGATCAAAGTTACAACGAACTACAAGAACTTTTATATTATGTTACTTGCTGCTACGGAACACTTCATGGGCGAGTCCGACTCGCACTTGGCCGCTTTATTTGATAGGACATAAAAAAAAACCTGATTCAATATATTTTGTCCTAATTAACCTAACCTAACCTTTGTTCAAATGTAAAGGGCGAAACGATCAATTGCAATAAATATCAGATAGACTAGTAATAATAATAACAGATGTGAGTGGAAACGCCGGGAGGGGACGTTCTAGGAAGACATAATAGTGACCTTTCAATAGTGTTCTTTCTTTCTTTCTTTCCCGATTAGTGCTGCCATAAAAAAAAAAAAAAATTTTACACTAATACTAGCTGCGCCCCGCGGTTTGACCTGCGTAGACCGAGATTAAAAGTAGCCTATGTGTTAATCCAGAGTTTAAGCTATCTACATACCAAATTTTACCTAAATCGGTCCAGCCGCTTAAGCGTGAAGAAGTAACAAACATACACACACACACACACACAAACTTTCACCTTGACAATATTAGTGTGATTAGTATAAAATACAAGGCTTTAACGTTAGATGGCATTTCTCATGAAGAAAGTAAGTTCTCCCAAGTGCAACACATGCAATGTACTTGAGGATGTACATCATTTGCTGATGGATTGCGTCAAGAACCAAGAGGAAAGGAGAAATTTAATCAATGAGTTTAATTTAAATATATCACAGTTAGGTTTAATTCAATCAATTTTAGCACAACCGAAGTCAGATGTGGCGAAAAGATTTAGCGAGTTGGTGTACTATATTGATTAAAATTCTCCTTTTAATTTAATTTAAATTTAAAGCATTGCATCGTAGTAGTCAGTATAAGGCATGATGGGGTTGGCGTATCCATTGGGATAAAAACCCCAATTGAATCAATAAAGATTAAAAAAAAAAAAAAAGTTAGATGACTGTCTAAATATTTATCTAGTTTTCGAAATTTTGATGGTAGAGGCACTTGATTTACCTACTTTTTGTACTAATCAACCCATATTTCTTCCAGCTCTCTAAGCAAAGGCAAGAAACGTTCAGTCTACATAACTCGTTCTACCCGGGTCCAAGTAGTCGCGTTCGAGCTCAAGATACTAACTGACTTGGGCACGATGGCAGCACAAGCTTATGAAGATGTGTATGACTGGGTCACTGAGCTGGAGACGAAGGAGGTAAGTTTTATAAAAAAAAAAAAATGTAAACAAGCGAAATTGAAAAAGCAACCCATAGCGGCTGTTCACAAGGCGAGTCTTCTCCTGAACGATATTTTATGGTAAAAAGCAACCCATAGCGGCTGTTCACAAGGCGAGTCTTCTCCTGAACGATATTTTATGGTAAAAAGCAACCCATAGCGGCTGTTCACAAGGCGAGTCTTCTCCTGAACGATATTTTATGGTAAAAAGTTGGGATCACACGTTAACATCCCACAGTTCAGTGTTCATACGGTTAAAATTTTTTTAGCAAAAAAATTGATACTCAGTGAAGGATCACAAAGAGTTCGGAGAATCGGAGCTCTACTACATACAGCTCCGATCCATCCATCATACTCCGCTCCATCATACTATAGAAAAAATCTTTTTTACAAAAAAAATACAACCGATTTCCAAAATCAACATTACGAAGTGAAAACTAACTTTAATTTCGGAAGTCGGTGTCTGGTTAAATGTATTTTCGTTTTTGCCACCGACTTCGAAATTAAAGTTTTTTTCACTTTGTAGTGTTGTTATTGGAAGTCAGGTGTATTTTTTTTTGTAAAAAAGTTTTTATTTTTCACTTTTTAGTTGTGGTACCTACCCCATACAAATTCTAATACCACTACCAAAAGAAAAAAACAACAAAAAAAAAAAGTAAAAAAAAATGCAACAAATTAAGCCACCAAATGTTCTACCAAAAAATTATTAGTTCTTCTAAAAAAATAAATGTTTGAGAATGTGCAAACAGCGCACTTTTATGTTATACCCCACATGCCCTAGTAGCCTCACTTCGAATTTTTAAGAACCCCTTTCAGTCCGTTGCAAAAAAAAAACAAATTATTATTTCTTTCTTATAGAGTTAGGAAACAATTTGGTACGGAACCCTAAAAACTACTAAAAAAGCTCCTACACAAATAGGTACATCTGTTCAGGGTGCGTTGTTGTAAAATAGGCTCTATTAACTAAACAAGAACATTCAAATTCCTCTGATGCAGATAACCGCACGAAAGTTTTCGCGTCGTCGAAGCAAAATGGGCAAACTTTATAAAAATAAATAAAATAAAAAAAAAATAAAAATGTTCATTTGCACCTTCAAAATTAACATAAAGAAACAGGTTTACATAAAATAGGCCAAAAGGTAGTTAAAATGTTTACATATTGGAGTTGCTACTAATACCTAAGCTAAGATAACTTAATATCTTAATATTTATAGCAACAAAATTAAAATTCCTCTAATCCACGAAACCGTGTCGTTCAACTGCAGCTTGACAGATTTTTCATCTATATTCCAGGTCCTAATCTGCACATCTTCAGTGCTGAAAAAGATCTTAGAAGAGCAACACCTGACAATGAGTAATATTAATGTACTCATTGTGGACAGCTGCCATTTAATATACAGGGATGACAATTTGAAATATGTAAGTCCAAGTCATTTATTTCTGCCGCCGGGGTCGCTGGTTGTTCGAAAGAGATACCGTGGCCCTAGCACAGGCAACTGAAGGAATACGGGTGGGTTTTAGTCAGTAAAAGTCTAACACGCCCTCCCGCTCCGCCCAGAGCGGGAGAAGTCATTTGATGATTTCCCATCCACAAAAAAAAAAAGTCATTTATTTCTCAAATAAAATTATTAGCAAGCAAGCTAATAATTTGATTAGACTGTTTTATTATGACATATTTTATATTGATACACTAAACTAATTTAATTAATTGAATTTATTTTGATATTGTTTTATATGTTGACTGTACCTTTTACTTGAGATTTTTATCTGAAATTGTAATTGTATCTAAAATTCTCAGTTTTTAACAGAAAATTTTGAATGCCTAATTTGGTAGGCGCCATTCACTGTGTTCAGCAATAAAGATTTGAGTTTGAATAGTTTAAGAAATTCCCACATTCATTTAAGGCTGGGTTACCCAGATAAACCTCGTTTTGTTTTGTGTTTTATTCGTAGACAACACGGATTTAAATTTTGAAAAAAAAAAAACATATTTCATACTTCGATCTATATATTTCGGCCGTCCGATACACGATTACTTGCACTTTACTGCATCCAATTGAATCGCAAAAAGAAGTCTAAATTATGGTCTAATTCTAGGCTTAGGACTTAATTAGGCTTTGAACAATAAAACTTATACCTACGTGACTATATTAAGTGTCGTTTTGCATTCTCGTCAAATTTAAGGGTGTGGTATAGACCATCAAACCGAACAACTTTTTTCATGGCACCAACATTGTAATCGCGAAAAAATAATCAGCCGTCCCATACATTTGCGTCGAGTAGGTATTGAAGTTTTCTATGCGACAGTTGAAAATTGTTTTGCGAATACGATGGTGGTCCCATGGAGAAAGTTGTTCGGTTAGATGTTCTGTATCACACCCTAAAATTTGACGAGGATGCAAAACGACACGTTGTATAGACAATATAAATTCATGTCTAATATTTTTTTTATTAAGTATCTGGCTGACGGACTAAATAGAATTTCTTTTTTATATCTAGGAATCATCCCTATTTGTGCCTCAATATCCGGCTCTCTGCTTGCTTTCGTCGTAACAGTTAATATTAATTAATATCTATATTTTGATATTGACTACTTCGTTAGTATAGTGGTAGCAAGCGCTACAGCTGAGCATGAGGTTCGGGTTCGTTTCCCAGGTTGGGCAAAGTTTTATTGAGTTTTGGGATATGTAATTTTTTAGTAGCAGCCCGGAGTCCGGATTTGTGCCCGGTTGATGGCAACAGGCTCGCCCCCTATTACATGGGACTTAACACACAACTGGTGAAATGTGGGTGTACTGTATAGGTACACCTCTGCCAAACCCTTCGGGGATTACAGGCGTGAGGTTATGTTATCTATTTTATCCACAGATAATGAAATCCTACAAACAATGCCCACAAGAAGACCAGCCAACAATCCTAGCTCTAACTTACCCTCTTTTCGCTCCAAGTAAAAAAGATACTGACGTAAAAGACAACCCAGAAACTAAAGACGAACATACTCTATCAAGAGAAGAAGAGATGACAGATGAAGATCGTCAAAGAAGGAAAGAGACGCAAGATGCTCAAACGGCTTTACTAAGAAAGAAAGAGACGCCAGATAAATTTATCGACGAGAAAGATATGGATGAACCGTCAGGTCAGGAATATTTACATTATTACTTTTTTTAAACCAGCGTAATTTATTGTATTATAATTATTTTGATTATTGTGAATGTGAGTATTATGTTGGACTTATTTTTTAGTTAGAGGTCTTGATTAAATGGCAGTTTCTGCATTTTTTGCGGCCTACCCAAATGTCTGTTCTTTGGTATTGTTTGTCGAGTCGTTGAGCTCCTTGAGAGCGTTAACCGCGCGAGCGCTGGCAACGTCGCATTTCTAAAGGTTTTTTGTGATTATTTCATTAAATTTAAATCAAAGGACAGTTTCCTCTGACAAATTCATAGATCGTTGGTATTTATAAGTATGTATGCTATTTTACAGTTATTTTGGTAATTACTCTTAGAAAATAATTGACAACATGAAATTAATCTAATGTTTCCGGCCGCTGACAGCTGCGCGCACAGATAACGCATTCTGCGGCGTGGGAGTCGGTGCTGTCGCGGAGCGGAATGCGGGAATATTGTCATTTTCTGTATATTTTATCTATACCTATAGAATTAACTTTATATTTTATTTATTTTTTAATTGCATAATATTTATTATATGCTGCACCGGTCGACGTCATCGCGTCAACGCCGGCTATCGCTGAAAACCAGCGCTGGGGCTCCGTTTCGCATGGGGTCGCGGCATTATGCTGAGCGGTAGCCGTTTTGCGTAGATGTGACGCATATTTTCCCCAAAATTTGCTTTCTACATTGCTTATTTTTTTTTTTTTTTTGTCCTTTGCGTCATGTTTACCGCAAATAAACGTATTTTCTTTCTTTCTTTCTTTCTTCTAAATTTTTTAAGAGTAAATTCTAAAATATCTGTCAAAAAATTGCATACATACTTATAAATACCAACGATCTAAGAATTTGTCAGAGGAAATTTTATTGTCCTTTGTTTTAAATTTAATGAAATAATCACGAAAAACTTCTAGAAATGCGACGTTGCCAGTTCGCTCGCGATCAATGCTCTTCAGTCCCCGTTCTGAGTTGAGCTATACGATTACTGACAAATGCGTGCACTGACTGGATAGGTCTTCTTCCCTCAAAAGACAATCTCGGACACAAATGTGCATGGTCCTTACGTGATCTGACCAAAATAATGTCTGGACTTTAAAAGAGACTGTGTCTAGGAAATACCAACTTTATCTAGTTTTAAAAATATTTGACACGTAAAAGTGTTGCAATGATACTTTAAATATCCCATTGAATACTGCCATAAGTGAGACGGATATACATACAAAGCCGAATATTCTATAAAAGTAAGACGGATACTCGTGTAAAAGTGTTTGTTAAAACCAATTTATATAAATAAATATAATTTATCCTTCATCAGGTGCATTACCAAGGATGACAGTAACGAAGTATGAAGAAATGGGTTTGTATGAAAATGTGGATGATTTCGATATGTATGAGAAGCTGGAGTGGAAGATTGAGGAGCTGGAGGAGGAGCTGTGCTGCCAGATGGATCTGGCTGAAGATATTGATGGGGGGAAGAGGTAAGACTAGATAAAACAAACTGCTCTCATTTTGAAAATAAGGTACTTAAAAGTATGTTTCAGAACTAATGTATTTTTTGGCAAAATATAGTGCCTTTTTAGGGTTCCTTACCTCAAAATTAAAAAATGGAACGTGTATAAGATCACTTCGTTGTCCGTCTTTCTGTCAGTCTGTCAAGAGCAAGACCCTTTTTCTCAGGAACGCGTGGAGGCAACAAGTTGAAATTAATATCAAATACGTACCTAGGTATATGGTCCAAGAAAATCAAGCTTCTAAGTCAACAAAATAAAAAAATACGGCCATTTATGTGAATTATTTTGAAGCTCGTAAGTAAATCAAAACCTATAGGGTACTTTCCGTTGACCTAGAATCATGAAATTTCGCAAGAAGCAAGCTCTCACAGCAGAAGTAAAGGAAAAGTCCGAATTTATCACTTAAAATTTTTTTTTGGGATTACAAACTTAAATTTGAAGTTGGAAAATTGTCTGTGACGTATACCAATGGAGAACATGTTTTTCAACTACAATATTCAGTTTGTTTTTGGGATAAATTCTTTTCAACTACGTAACCCTTCATTGTGCGTGGTCCGACACGCACTTGGCCGGTTTTTTGTTGTTTCTAGGCAGTCGTTACGGGTTGTCAGAACCCCGAAGTCTGACAACCAGTCTTACAAACGGGTTCGTATTACCTAGTAACTAGGTTATGGAGGTCAGATTCAAATTCTAAATCTCATCTAATTTAATTATACTCTATATATTTATTGCTTCAAATGTGAAATTAGGTGGTAGGTTTTTACAAAAACTATGATCATTGTGGACCATGTCGGGCACAGCAAGAAGGAGGAGAGAGGAAGAGTACTTAGTTGATTATATAGGATTACTAGCGGACCCGACAGACGTTATCCTGTCTGAGCGATCCTAGAACCCGACTGCAGCGCCACCTACAGGGTCCAATTGTGTTTTCAAATCAACCAGGAACCCATTGAAATATACACACAAAATTTTATCTAAATCGGCCCAGCCGTTAGGAGGAGTTAGGTGACAAGCACACGTACAGAAGAATTAAGATAACTGATGTAATATAATGGAGGAGCTCGTGGCTATGTAATAACAGCCGCACGGGTCGATCCATCAGGTTAAGCTACGCTTGCCGGGGTTGGTCCGTGAATGGGTGACCATCTTTACATACCGAGACTCCTCCGTGCCTCGGAAAGCACGTTAAGCCGTTGGTCCCGGCTGTCATTCGTGGAACTTTGACAGTCGTTACGGGTCGTCAGAAGCCCGAAAGTCTGACAATCAGTCTTACCAAGGGGTATCGTATTACCCAGTTAATGGGTTGTGGAGGTCAGATAGGCAGTCGCTCCATATAAAATACTGGTTTTCAGCTTCATCTGGTTAGACTGGAAGCCGACCTCTACATAGTTGGGAAAAGGCTAGGCAGATTGATTGATATAATATAATGATTGATAATATTAAATGATTAATTATGATTGATTAATTATGTTACCAGAATATCATCATCAGCGAAACCTCGTGAACTGATAATTGAGTACTCCGCGCGACCCTCAGACGAGAAGCTCCCTTCGATATACGTAGAATTAGAGAAATACATGAGAGACACAGTACAAGATGCCTTGGATTTTATTGAGGACCATCGGTAAGCATTTTTAAACAATACATCAAAATCTAGTCGCTTATTGCAATAACAACATTCATTGCGTTATTTACGTTGCCGAGTAGACGAATTTTTCAAACATATATGAAGCAATCATCATTATCTTCCTGCCCGTGAAAAGTGTTGCGCCAAACCCACGTACATGGGATAACCCATGTTACGTGGGTTCGGCGCAACACATTTTCTTTTTCCATTCTCCCCTGTCAACACACACATATGAAACAATAGATTAGGAATTTTTTTGTGTGGTACGCATTTGGGGTGCATGTATTGTTATTTTGTTCTCTCAAAATTTATCTAGACGCTACTGAATTTGTGCAAACTTGCAAGACGCACCAAAAACGCCTGGAAGAGCTATTAGGTCATGAAAGATCTAATGAAGGGTGATCTTCCTTTGTCCTTTAACAGGGCTGTTGCATTTTGTAACCTCTCTCGCTTATGCGGCACCAAATTTTAAGAATGTTAAATGAAAAGATGCATTTTTATTGTGGCATTTATTTAACTCATCTCAAACACAGATCATAATACTTATTTGGGTCGAGTGTGGCGCAAAAGACATTTCTTTTATACCGGATGCAGCAATTTTTCAATATACTTTTACTTGTAAAACATTTATGTTTTCTCTTACAATATTATTTACCATTTTCGAACTTTTTCTTATGATTTTCCTTTCATTTACAGACACGACCCCACAGAGATTTACGGAGACGAGATGTATGATGAATTTATGAGCATTCCAAACCCCACCATTGATCCTAAGAATATATTCAAACAGTTTCTATATGTACTGGAACAATTAGGTGAGTGTCCTTAAATCTGTACAGGATAATTTTTTAAGCAACGCAAAAATTTTCACAGGGCGTTCTAACCATGAATATGAACAACTTTCACTATGGGAGTAACTCTGAAATCACGAAAAAAAATCAGCTGTTCAGTACATGTATCTACACCGAACTCGTCAAAATGTAGGGAGCAGCTGTTTTTTTTTTTTCGTGATTTCAGGTTTGGTCCCATAGTAAATGTTGTTCATATTATTGGGTAGAACACCCTGTGAAAATTTGCGCACTGCTTAAAAACTTATCCTGTATATAATATAAAAATCGATCGCCGAATGTATGTATGCCCATCACTTCAGAACGGTTGCGCTTATTTGGGTAATTATTTTTTGTTGTCTATGTAATTGTCAGGACAAGCTTTGTATGAAAGAAAATGTTTGAAAAATTTACGGAAAAATGAAGAATTTTGCTGTCTAATCAAGCCAATAAATTATTATTATTTATATTATTAATTATTATGTCTAACCATACTCACACTGCTCACACTGTGTAAACAGCCAAGGCAAGCCGAGCTACTGACATGCGAGTACACAGTGCGAGCAGCTATCTACTGTCTAGTCAGCAACTCGCACTGTGTAAACCAGCCATTAAACTCATAAAATCGGCGGTGAAACACTTTTAGACCTTATTGCTAAGGTAATAAGGTTGACAAGTGGTTCACCGCAAATGTTCGCGATGGTACCTCCCCTTCCATGCGACAAGGTTACTGGATACCGTGCCTTCGCTTTCGTGATGTTAAATTATGACCGCCTCGTTGGTCTAGTGATCACTAACGCTACTGCTGAGCATGAGGTCCTAGGTTCGACTCCCGGATCGGGCAGTGTTTTTGGGTTTTACATCTGAACATCTCAGTAGCAGCCTGGAGTATGGATTTGTGTCCGGTTGCTGAGGAGCTCGTGGCTAAGTAATAGCAGCCGCACAAGTCGATCCATCAGGTTAAGCTACGCTTGCCGGGATTGGTCCGTAGATGGGTGACCATCTTTACGTACCGAGACTCCTCCGTGCCTCGGAAAGCACGGTAAGCCGTTGGTCCCGGCTGTCATTCATGGATCTTTGACAGTCGTTACGGGTCGTCAGAAGCTCGAAAGTCTGACAACCAGTCTTACCAAGGGGTATTGAATTACCCAGTTACTGGGTTGTGGAGGTCAGATAGGCAGTGTAAAATGTTGTGTAATGTGTAATGTTGTTTCTGAGGCGGGGGGGACCAGGTACCATCTCGATGTGCCTCCCATACGGTTAAATGGTGTTCCTCTTGAGCGAGTGGAACAATTTAAGTACCTAGGTCATTTGGTCACCACTGGCCTTAGGGACAATGCTGATATAGAAAGGGAACGAAGGGTTCTTTCCGTGCGTGCGAATATGATAGCCCGCAGGTTTGCACGTTGTACTGCAGTCGTAAAGGTGACGCTTTTTAGAGCATTCTGTACAACATTCTACACGTGCAGCTTGTGGGAGAAGTATTCGCGGGCGTCGTACGGAGCCCTTCGTGTCCAATTTAATAACGCGTTCAGAAAACTGTTGGAGTTGCCATGGCGTTGTAGTGCGTCAGGGATGTTTGCGGCGGCGCGTGTAGATTGTTTTTACACAATAATGCGCAAGCGCGCAGCATCCATGGTAGCTCGAGTCATGGCTAGCCCTAACAGGGTTCTGAAAATGATTGCTGACAGAGTGGACTGTCCGTATATAATCCACTGCTGTCAGTTACATGTGCCATCGTTTCGTGTTGTTTACTAACACTTAGTTTTAAGGAACAATGTTACTAACCCTATATGAGTCTGCTCGAAATAAAATTTTTGAATATGAAATTGAAAATACTGGTATTCAGCTGCATTTGGTTAGACTGGAAGCCGACCACAACATAGTTGAGAAAAGGCTAGGCAGATTGGATTGCTGGCAATAAGCTCGCACCCTATTACATGTGGCTTAAACATAACTAGCGAAGTGTGGGTGTACTATAGGTCTCTGCCTGAATCTTCGAGGAAACAAGGTCTGCTGATGCTATGTTAAATTATCATTTATTTAATTTCAGGCCCCTACGCAGCCGACAAGGCAGCAGTCTGCTTACTAACAAAACTAGAAAAATTAAAAATTAAAATACCCTACGAAAGACATTTTATCCTAATGTGTTTATGTACCACCGTCTTTATAAAAATTCGATGTTACACCGAATTACTTTTCGACAAAATCGAAGATGAATGGGAAAGAATTAAGACATTCTCGTCCCCAAAAATAATGAGATTTGCTGAAATTTTAGAGACATTTAAACCGCCGGATACTCGGAACCAGAGTTTTGTTAGACATGATAGTGGTAATATCCTGACGGATACTAAAGATGACAATGAGACTGGTACTAGTGGTTGTGATACTATAAATAAAGAAAGCACAAAGAAAATGTTAAATGACATTGAAGAATGTGATTTCACGACTTTAGGCAACAAAATACAAGACAGAGTTAACACTTACGAGTCTAATTTAAAGGATCTTGACTCTTCCACCGATGATAACTCCAAAAGTAGCTCAAAAACTCCGGGTACTCATATATGTCAGACGGATATCAAGGACAAGAGTGATAATAGCAATGATATTTCAAATAGCCCATCAAATACTACCATACGTGAGACTGATACTACAGATAAAGCCGGAAATTCCATAAATAAGACGGATACTCGTGTAAGTGGAATGGATATTCGTGGCAACGAAATTATGGTGCAACAGAGAGGTCTAATAGGGTTTACAAGGCGTTCCGGATATAGACTGAGGTATAGTATTCCTTATTATTATTTTAATTTGAATAAATAAGGTTCTTGTCTTATTTTTAAGAACTCGATAATATTGTAATGTTTAGTAAATGCCTTATGTCTACAGGGTGTAATTGTTGTATCCGGCCATAAAATTGTTATAAATATGACCTATCTTCCATCAGCCTATAACGTTCCCACTGCTGGGACACAGGCCTCCTCTCTCTGAGAGGGAGTGGGTCGTAATCCACCACGCGGGCCCAGTGCGGGTTGGTAGATGTCACATGTCTTCGAATTTTTGGTTCTAGGACATGCCGCTTTCCTCACGATGTTTTCCTTCACCGTTTTGAGAGCAGTGGTGATGAAATAATTTACACAAAGTAAAGCGCCTGCCTGGGTTCGAACCTACGACCAACAACTCGTAAGTCGGGGCCGTTGCCACTGTCCCATAATAAACGTTGTCATAATGATGAGTACAATGACGCCTTGAGAGATTAGCCGACGTTCGCACGGACCTAAAAGTATAGCGGCGGGATTTTATCGCGCACTGGATTTTCAACTCTCGGTGTTGAGCCGAGCGTTGATAATCCAACTTAACAACAACAGAGTGCATTTTAGTGCGTCGAAAAAACAAACTGTTGGATTTTCAACTCTCGGTGCTAAGAAGAGCGTTGAAAATCCAGTGCGCGAAATAAAATCGCCACGGTATTTTTACGTCCGTGCGGACGTCGACTTACCCACTGAAACGACCATTGCACGAAAGTGAGCCCGAACGAAAACCCAGGATTGTCCGAGTGCACGAAAGTGAGCCTGAACGAACAATGACAGCGCGCGCGTTACTTTTTTATTTTTTGTAATTTTGTGTGCGGACCCACCCTTTGCGTTCTAGGTTCTTTGGAAAGGTGGTTAGGTACGGTATATTTTTGCCAAAAGCCGTGAGGTTGTATCGGCATTACGAACAAAGTTGTCTGCGGTTGAAAATCAGTTTGCGGAACGAGAACGCGCGCGGGGGGCGTTTGTTTACCGAGATTATTGTTCGTATTTCAAAACTATGGAAGAACAAATGTAAATATTATGATGTCATTTGATTATTTGACACATGGGCAATATTTTAGGCAAAAACAAAAATAGGGTTATCGCTTTAGATTTTGAAATAATATTTTAATTGTTTTTTATTGGCGGTAATATAAACAAACTGTATTTTTTTTTTATTGAAAAAAAAACTTAGTCTTCTATTGTTCTAAATCAAAATTCGTAATCTAGCCTAGTCTATCCACTTTAGGAAACAGTCATTCGTTGAATGTCCGTTGATACAAATGTTTTGTGTACAAGCCGTGTATAAGTGGCTAGGCGCCCCGTCGCGCGCCGACAAAAAGTCTCATATTTCTCAAAGACAAACCTAATGACGTCGCGCGGAGAGCGGGACGCGTGAGTGGTTAACGGTGATTGCAATTACACCCTGTATAACTTCTGTGGTCCCGGGTTGAGAAGTCTTAGGTTCGATTCTCAGGTCGCTTAAAGTGATATATACGTTTTTCAGTAGCAGTTCGGAGCCTTTATTAGTGCATGGTTAGCGGCATTAGACTTAAAAATATCATCAAAATTGGTTTAGCCATGTCAACGTAACAAACAGACAGACACATTCGCATAAAATAATATTAGTTTATTTTACTGATTATTAATATCTACGGAGAGCCGTGGCACAGTCAAACAAACAGTCGTCCGACGAAGCCCGAGCTGCATACGAAGTTCGGCGAACTTCGTATGCAGCTCGGGCTTCGTCGGACTACTGTATGATGTAATAGACTGTGGCCGTGGTCGCCCTGTGGTAACTGTCGTGACTTACGAATTTAGGTCGTAGGTTCGAACCCAGGCAGGCACTTTACTTAGTGTAAATAATTTCATATGTCCAGGGTAGATAAAATCATTTTCAAATATATATTTTTTTTATTTATTTACATATTCCAATCTTTTTCATTTGGAAGTAGGTTATTATTAAAAAAAAAACATCTGTTTATTTAAATTATAAAATTAAAAAAAAAAAACGTCGGCTGAATCGCAAGCAGATTTTTTTTCATCAAAATAAACCCTTACAACATTTTTTTCTTCCAGCCATCACTACTCATTATTCAGTCACAAAAGACCGGACTAAAACACATCAAGTCGCTTGTTTACATTTCGGGAAATACCCGAACTATGTAGATAAAAATAGATTGTACGTTCCTATATGTGCGCCGTAGTTTATATCGGGGAAGTCCCTTGACACTTTTTGGTAGATTTTGTTGCATTAAATAAGATATGAACATTTATTTATTTCAGACATTTCTAGTTCTTATTTATACACAGTCTTAATAAAAAAATCTACTAGTATATAAAAAAGGAGGGGAAATAATCATAGGGCATCAAAAAATTCGTCCGCATCGCTGTCGACAGGAAAAGTGCCCAAAAGGCTGGCAGAATTGCCACGTTGTATGGCAAGAAATAGGCCAGCCACGTGTCACGTGTAGAGTCAACCAACCGCTTGGCGATGTCCCGAAAAACTAAAAGGGCACTCGAACCCCTATGGTCCTAGTGTTTCAACCCCAAACGGCTCGAACATATAATTAGATTGGGGGTTTCCGCACCCGCAGCAGCCGCCCCAGCACAGCCCACCGTATTGATTTAAATCAATGATTTCATTTTAAAAATCACTGATTAAAATCATCTCAATCCTGCCTGTGTCCCAGCAGTGGGAATATGCTATTATGCTAGTTTACTAAGTATGGATTAATTTAATTAACGTGTAAATATGTTGATGTTTTAGGGGAAAAACCAGATTACAAAGAAACAATGCTGCCAGAGTACTTCAGATGCAACAGAACCCGGATGCGTTGTGTGGTATCGTGTATATGAAGGAGCCGCTAATCGCGAAGATTATGTTCAGTATTATGGTGGTAAGACACTCGTGGCCAGGGTTGATAAAAATCATGATTTAAAAAACCGGCCAAGTGCGTGTCGGACCACGCACAATGAAGGGTTCCGTAGTTGGAATGAATTTATCTTAAGAACAAACTTAACATTGTAGTTGGAAAACAAGTTCTCCCATACATTTCTACTGTAAATGTAAGTTTGTACTCACAATATTGATAGATTTACCATGTTATTTTAAGACCACAGCCTTCTTATAGGTTTTCCTGTAATTTACAGGTAAAGATCTATTTTCTGTATTTTTTTCAAAATTTTAAGCTCAGTAGTTTCGGAGATAAGGGGGGGGGGGGAGGGGGGGAATGTTCAATTTTCGTCTATTTTCTTAAATAACTTTAAAACAATTTATTTTAAAATTATAAAAAAAAAATATTTTTGAGACCCTCATAGTAAGCTCTTTCATTTGACATGCCACATGGTGTAATTTTCAAAACTTTTTTTTAAATTTTCTTATTTGCCCCCCAAAAGTGACCTCTATATTCAAAATTCATTTATTTACTTTACCCGTCCGTGTTTGGGTCACAGAAATTCATATGTGTACCAAATTTCAACTTAATCGGTCCATTAGATTCGGAGCAAATTGGCTGTGACAGACAGACAGACAGACACACGAGTGATCCTATAAGGGTTCCATTTTTTCCTTTTGAGGTACGGAACCCTAAAAAAAACATGGGTTTATTTGTTTTAAATCGGATTTATTTGATTCAATCTTTTTAGGGTTCCGTACCTAAAAAGGAAAAACGGAACCCTTATAGGATCACTTCGCTGTCCGTCTGTCTGTCAGTCTGTGAAGAACCTTTTGCTCAGGAACGCGTGGAGTTATCAATTTGAAATTAATAGCTAATACGTAGGTCTATGTTGCCTTGGACTCCTAAATAAATCAAGCTTCTAAATCAACACAACAAAAAAATACGGCTATTTATGCAACATGTTTTGATACTCGAAAGTAAATCAAAACCTATAGTTTACTTCCCGTTGTCCAAGAATCATGAAATTTGGCAAGAAGCAAGGTCTTACGGCACAAGTAAAGGAAAAAGTCCAAAAAATATTAATTTGTAATTCTATCGCATCAAAAAATATTTTCAAGGCTGTCAGTCTGTCAAGACCCTTTTTCTCATGAATGCGTGGAGGTATCGAGTTGAAATTAATATCAAATATGGTCTATGGTCTCTTCGAGTTCTAAAAAAATCAAGCTTCTATGTCAACGCAATAAAAAAAATACGGCCTTTTATGCGACATATGTTGATACTCGCAAGTAAATCAAAACCTATAGGGTAGTTCCCTTTGACCTATATTAATGAAATTTTTCAAGAAGCAAGGTCTCACAGCACAAGTAAAGGCAAAAGTCCGCAAATTGTTAATTTGTAATTTTATTACATACAAAAATATTTTTTGGGATTACAATGTTAAGTTTGTTTTTGGGATAAATTCTTTTCAATTACGGAACCCTTCATTGTGCGTGGTCCGACACGCACTTGCCGGATTTTTTTTTCATTTGGAAGTAGGTTATTATTAAAAAAAAAACATCTATTAGTTTATTTTAATTATAAAATAATAAAAAAAACGTCGGCTGAGTCGCAAGCAGATTTTTTTTCATCAAAATAAACCCTTACAGCATCTTTTTTTCTTTCAGCCATTTTGTTGTAATAACGCTTTCACTAATCTTTCTAATGTAATAACGCTTTCAATAATCATAAATCTGAGGAGCTCGTGGCTAAGTAATAACAGCCGCACGGGTCGATCCATCAGGTTAAGCTACGCTTGCCGGGGTTGGTCAGTGGATGGGTGACCATCTTTACATACCGAGACTCCTCCGTGCCTCGGAAAGCACGTTAAGCCGTTGGTCCCGGCTGTCATTCGTGGATCTTTGACAGTCGTTACGGGTCGTCAGAAGACCGAAAGTCTGACAACCGGTCTTACCAAGGGGTACCGTATTACCCAGTTACTGGGTTGTGGAGGTCAGATAGGCAGTCGCTCCATGTAAAATAATGGTATTCAGCTGCATCTGGTTAGACTGGAAGCCGACCCCAACATAGTTGGGAAAAGGCTAGGCAGATTGATTTCACTAATCTTTAATCAATCATGAAGACCGGGCGAAAACACAACAAGTCGCTTGTTTACATTTCGGGGAATACCCGATCTATGTCACAGATAAATACAGATGGGACACTCCGCAGTTTAGGTATGAAGCTACAAGTACGCGGCGGGCTCATCTCACTGGGTCACTTCAGTGTGGGCTGCCGCGCACCGGCCGGCTCGCACGTTAGTTCGATACTCACTCACGCGCCGCGTCGTAAAACTCAAACTCAAAGCATTTATTTCAAATAAACCAATTAAAGGCACTTTTGAATTGTCAATGGGTCGGTCAGTCAGAAAGATGAAGCTAGTTGCCCATTCCAAAGCGTAGTAGATCCCTATGGAGAAGAACGGGCAAGAAACTCCACGGACACTCTTTTAAATCATAATATTTTTACAAAATATTGGTTACATCGTTCATGTTGAAAATATACATGTGAGAACAATGTAGAAAGACGTGCACGTTAAAAAGCGTCCGTAATAAAAAGATAAAAACTAAAACAACTAAATTAAATATTAAAATTAAAAATAAGCCATGGCAGCTAAGAGACGACCAGTCCCAACTGACGGCGCCCGTTCACGAACATGACGCATGGATCAGCACCAATTAGCTCAACCATTTTGAAGGGAACTTAATGATCCAACACACACGCCACACGTAAAAGAAGACAACCTTAACGAGTCAGAAGGTATAAGAGTTACGCGATAGAAAGAGAGGCAACTTATAGGTGAATATAACTGTAGGTAATGAAGCGTTGTGCGACCTGAAATGCACTTTATTGTGTTGTAGCAAGAGTAGCTTTTTATTTAAATTATTTTGCGGAGTGTCCCATCTGTATTAATCTGTGTCTATGTAGATAAACATAACGTTGTACGTACGATACGCGCCACGAAATATGAGACTTGACACACCACGTAGTTTGACTTGCGCATAGACGATTTTAGGTCTCTTCTTTAGCGGTATGAGGTCTGAGGCGCGGGAAGGCACCGGGCGTTTTTTTTTTTTTTTTGAATGATTGATTGATTGTATTGTTTTTTTAAATTGATTTTTATGGTGTGCACAATAAAGAGTATACTATCTATCTCAATCAATCTGCCTAGCCTATTCCCAACTATGTTGGGGTCGCCTTCCAGTCTAACCGGATGCAGCTGAATACCATTATTTTACATGGAGCGACACCCTATCTGACCTCCACAACCCATTAACTGGGTAATACGATACCCCTTGGTAAGACTGGTTGTCAGACTTTCGGGCTTCTGATGACCCGTAACGACTGTCAAAGATCCACGAATGACAGCAGGGAGCAACGGCTTAACGTGCTTTCCGAGGCACGGAGGAGTCTCGGTATGTAAAGATACAACCCCGGCAAGCGTAGCTTAACCTGATGGATCGACCCGTGCGGCTGTTATTACTTAGCCACGAGCTCCTCCTATATATAGTATATTATTTATCTATCTATTGAAAAGTCAAAACATCTTTTCCTGGATGGCATATTCACAATCACCACACTTTTATTCCGCAGGACATGTGCCGCAGTAATAGCCGCCTCAGCTATATTAGCGTGCAGTACTGCGCCACAGAAACCCCTGCCGACCCCGGCACGGAGCCGCGTGAATGTCAGCGACAGGGCAAGAGGCAGGAAGACGTCTTGAAGAAGTAAGTGGTTCTGTGGCCTCCATTTTTTAGGGTTCCGTAGTCAACATGTTCAAATTCAAATTCATTTAATCATTTTGTGCACATAGAGTAAAATTATACAGATGTTATATAAAAATAAAAATGTTGGTCCATACTATGTCCCGCCAGAAGGCATACAAAATAGAATGTCACATTCAAAAAAATACAATAAAATAAAATCAATATGTTAGCAAATGTCACAATTTCATGCCAAACACTATTAATTAATAATAATATGTCAATAAAACAAGACGGTACATAAACAAATAGCTAGTATTTAGTCACAATTTCGTATACAATAAATAAAATAGAAAATGTCAGTAAAGAATATCATTATGTTATGGGATCTACTTTTTAATTATACGGACAGATATAAATTTTTATACTTGAATATTATTGCAATTTGTCATTAAGATATTCTTTGACAGAATAATACGCCTTGTTAATCAATAATTTAAATAGCTTAGCAAGGAACCCTTATAGTTTCGCTATGTCCGTGCGTCTGTACGTCCGCAGCTCAGTGACTCTTAGTACTAGAAAGCTATGATTTGGTATGGATATACATATTCATCACGCCGGCCGACAAAGTGGTCAAATAAAATCATAATTTTTTTTAGGGTACCTTCCTTCTGTACGCGTAAAGTGGGGATGTTTTTTTTTTCTCATCCACTCCATGGTGTGGGGTGTTGTTAGATGGGTCTTTCAAAAATATTGTGGGTTTGTTAAAACAATTTTTCGATGTAGGGATCCGTTTCTGAAATATTAAGCTATAAAGTGTTAATTTTTGTTAGTTAAGTGTCCTCCCCCTGCCAGCTAAATGGTTACTTTTGGATGGGTGAAAAAATTCACGGCAGTAGGTATATATAACGAAGTTAAAAGGAAAACTATCACAGCTAAGTAGGCTGAGTTAAAGTTTACAACTTACATTTGCAGTTGTAATGTATGGGAGACCATATTTTTCAACTACAGTGTTAAGTTTGTTCTTGGGATAAATTCATCCCAACTACGGAACCCTTCATTGTGCGTGGTCCGACACGCACTTGGCCGGTTTTTTTTTTGATGTTTAACATCTTGTCTCTCGCTTTCCTGCAATTTGTGGGAGTGACTTCGTGAAAAGGGACGGAAGTGTGTAACAGGAAGTGAAAATATTTTTCTAAACGTTTTGACAGACGGATTGAAATGTTGCCGTAACTTAAAATGTTGCTTATTTGTTATGGAACTAGAAAGTACTCTTACCAAGGTGAGATGTCAGATGTTACACATCAATTATACGACTACAGTAAGGCTAGCTCGTTTTTTAGGGTTCCGTACCTCAAAAGGAAAAAACGGAACCCTTATAGGATCACTTTGTTGTTCGTCTGTCTGTCAAGATCAAGACCCTTTTTCTCAGGAACGCGTGGGGATTTCATGTTGAAATTAATATCAAATACGTAGGTGTATGGTCTCTTGGAGCTCTAAAAAAATCAAGCTTCTAAGTCAACGCTATAAAAAAATACAGCCATTTATGCTACATATTTTGATACTCGTGAGTAAATCAAAACCTATATGGTACTTCCTGTTGACCTAGAATACTGTTTGGCAAGAAGCAAGGTCTCACAGCACAAGTAAAGGAAAAAGTCCGAAAATCGTTCATTTGTAGTTTTATCACATAAAAAAATAAAATAGTTATCCCGATATTCCTATGGGTTCGAGACTTACGCGGGTGAAACCGCGGGGCGCTGCTAGTAATTCATATAACATCTTGTCCACAGATTCCGTATGCACGAATGTAACTTACTGCTAGCTACGCCAGCGTTAGAAGAAGGTATCGACTTACCTCGATGTAACCTTGTTCTGAGATGGGATGTCCCGATTTCGTGAGTATTCTTTTTATTATTCAGATGGGAGCAATTTAGAATCGTATCACAGATTAATACAGATCGCAAAATCATTTAAATAAATAGCGACTCTTGCTACGACACTATAAAGTGCAATTCAGGTCGCACAACGCTTCATTACCTACAGTTATATTCACCTATAAGTTGCCTCTCTTTCTATCGCGTAACTCTTATACCTTCTGACTCGTTAGGGTTGTCTTGTTTGACGACGTGGCGCGTGAGTGAGTATCGAACTAACGTGCGAGCCGGCCGGTGCGCGGCAGCCCACACTGAATTGACCCAGTGAGATGGGCCCGCCGCGTACTTGTAGCTTCGTACCTAAACTGCGGAGTGTCCCATCTGTATTAATCTGTGGTCGTATGTAACGTCCCGGACTTATCGAGTTGTGGGTTGTCGTGGGTGCGAACCTGGGCAGGCGCTTTACGTTGTGGAAGTGTAAAGGGTGTGGTGTAAATAGAGGTCTAACGTTAAGGGATCGATTCACCGTATATTCAGCTATCACAAATCACAATGTGAACCATTTTTTTCCAGTCATTCAGTCAGTAAAATATGGAATGATCCATATTAGCCAATATCTTAAGGACGCTGTTACAAATGGGTAGTCAAATCATTACTTTTTTACACAAAACCATGTATATTAAATAAAGTGCTTTACATTCTTAAAATGTTTTTTGGCCAAATTGTTGATAGATGTGCATGGTATTGAGAAAATGAACCTATTTAAAATTATATTTATAGTTCAGAGTCGTACCTTGCACATCTATCAACAATTTGACCTAACAACATGTTAAGAATGCAAAGCATTTTATTTATAGTATAGTTAAAATCTCGCTGCAGACTTGGTCATAAATCATAATCGGAGTAGGGATGTGCGCTAGTTGCGCGCGCTCAAGGCCATTATCGATAACAGAATCATTAAGGTTATGACGATGACTCAGACGAAGAATTTTAATTTTCTATTTTTAGTTTTATATATACGTTCTTTTTTTATATATTTAATATGCTTTGTAGTAAATTTGGTAATAAAATAAAAAAAATGTGTATTTATTTCTATCACCCATTTATAAATATATAAAACTATCGATATCGCTCATCGACTGCAGTAATTCACAGGACTACGTGTGGGCGTGGCCTGCCCATAAGGCCCGTGAGTGGGAAAGAGAGCGAAACACGAATGATTTATGACCGAGTCTGCAGCGAGATTTTAACTATACTATAATAAACATACTTTTTTGTTAAAAAGTAATGATTTGACTACCCATTTGTAACAGCGTCCTTAACGTAAGTAAATATACATTCGGTTCTGTAATCAGTACTCAAAAGGACATGTCCGAAAATGGTTTTTTGTTATTCAGTAATTCTAACATGGATCATCATACTCCTGCCCTTATCCCAATATACTAGTGGTCGGCGCAACATGTCCATTTTTTCCATACTTCTCTATTAGTCGTCATCTCGGTAGTCACCCCCTTTCTAGCCAATCATCTTTCACACAGTCCATCCATCGTTTCTTTGGTCTTCCCCTACTCTTATAGCCATCGACATTCATACTCAAATCTTTCCTCACGACATTTTCCTCACTCCTCCGCATCACATGCCCATACCATGACAACCGATTTCCGACAATAATTCTAACATGGATAAGTTAAATATATTTGGATAAATATTCCAAAAACTAGTGGTTCGGTTAGATTAGACTATATCATACATTTTTAAAGGTCCCCAAGGTTTTTTATTTTAGTGTGAATTTACTCCTAAAACGAACAAACCTTTCTAATTATCTAGGATAATGAAATGAACATACCCCAAAAAAATACTAAACTTGTCAAAATTAACTCACGGTATGTACTGTCATTACTGTCACTCAACATTTGATATTAGATGATGATAGGGTGAGGCCTTATCAGGCCTGTTGCCTGTCAGTCAACACTATATCATATTTGACAGATGAACACAATCAATCAATCTGTCAATTATGACATTGTCAGTGTGTGAGAGGTTTCCTTTGGGTTGCCATCAATAAATAAAATATTTAAATAGTTTATCATTGTTCTCTTAAATGGGGGGTCTAAAAATATTATTTCAGTGGTTCTAAGTTCCATATCTTTGTCGTTTTTATTTGGGTGTAGTTTGACGCTTGTTAGATTTTTCTCGGAATAAAAAAACAACGTCCATACAAAAACCGGACATCTCCTTTATCGATCCCGGAATCCCGGGATTTTTTCGATATAATAGTGCATTCCATAATATCCAACACCTCAACTTTAGGTAAATATGCATTCGGACATCCCATCTATACATGGTGGCATATTTGGTAGACGGTGATTGACTCCAGTCTGTTTGCACTCTTATAGCGAAACCATACTGCTGCATAGCGTTGCGTCGTGCGCAATAATAATCGTAATTTACTTAAATCATGTGACCTATATGTGAGACAGCAGGTAATAGTGATTGTTAGCTAAATATAGGGTTTAATTTTAATCACCATTATCCTCTTAAGGGGTCATTGTACTCATCATTATGAACAACTTTTACTGTGGGACCAAACCTGAAATCGCAAAAAAAACCGGCTGTTCCCTACTACCTGTTACTATGTTCGCTCTTAACTCGTCAAAATCTAGGGAACAGATGATTTTTTTTCGCGATTTCAGGTTTGGACCCATAGTAAAAGTTGTTCATAATGATGAGTACAGTGAGCTCTTAAGAGGATAACGGTGATTAAAATTCCACCAATTACACAATCACAGTTACTGGGTACCACAGTATACATCATACAGTCGTCCGACGAGAGCCCGAGCTGCTTACGTAGTGCGCCGAACTTCGGATGCAGCTCGGGCTTCGTCGGACGACTGTATAGACTGTGGTAATACGATACCCCTTGGTAAGACTGGTTGTCAGACTTTCGGCCTTCTGACAACGACTGTCAAAGATCCACGAATGACAGCCCGGGCCAACGGCTTAACTCGCTTTCCGAGGCACGGAGGGGTCTCGGTATGTAAAGATGCACCCATCCACGGACCAACCGCGGCAAGCGTAGCTAAACCGATTGACCCGTTCGGCTGTTATTACTTTGCCACGAGTCCCTGCATGCATCCAATTGTTTTTTAATTTAAAACTCCATTTCTCCTAGGTATCGTTCCTACGGCCTGTGCCGAGGTAGAGCTCGTGCCACTAGATCCTCAGCAGCTCTGTTATGTAGCAACAATCCTGAAACCACGAAGATGTTATTACACAACGTTGCTACTTATAGAGAGCTGGATCAGGTAAGAAACTGTTTAAAAAATTAAGTTATAAGATTTGTCTTGCTAAACAAACTAGAGATGAACATATTATTTGGTGACTATCCAGTATCCGGCTTGGCCAATGTCCGGCAGGTAAGAAACTGTTCAATAAAACTACCCCGACTTATTAGACTTGCCATGTTCGTGTATGGGCGTCGTCTGTCGTCGTCTTTTATAGACAGCTGGATCAAACTGTTCAATAAAATTAGAGATGAAAATATTATTTAGCAAATATCCGGTATCCGGCCTGGATAGTAGGTCAATATCCGGCAGGTATGAAACAATTCAATAAATATACTACCTAAAGTCTGTTAGGACTGGTCCCTAGATATTGTACTTACGGCCTCTGCCGTGGTAGAGCTCATGCGCTAGATCCACAGCAGCCCTGTTATTTATGTAGCAACAGTCCCGAGACCACTCAGATATTATAGTATTTTTATCTCACGAAGCGGCACGCACTTTACTTGTGTTTACCAAGTGTACACACGCTGTGAATGTGTGCGTGAAGACGAGTTCCGTCAACACACACGCTCACGGACACTTCCGACTTCGCCATTGTCTCGGACGAAACCGAGAGCTCCTGAGCTTACACACACATTCACAGCGTGTTTGTACACTTGGTAAACATAAGTAAAGCGCGTGTCGCTTCGTGAAATAAATATTCTTTATTTGAATTCAGAATCTCAGATAATCATTAAATTTTGTGAATACAAACTCAGTGTCTTATACGTCAAAGTTCAAATACTATTGCAACTGAATTTTTTTTAAACATATTTTATTACAATCTGTCACTCAAAAATCAACTTAGACGACATAACGGTAAATTAGATAAAATACAAGTAAATGATCTAAGATATACATGACCACTCAAGTATACATGACCAGTATTTGTTAGAGATTTAGAGATGAAACAGATACTTAGTAACTATCTGGTATCTGACCTATCCGGCCTAATTTTTATTGTTTAGCCGGATACCGGATATTTACTTAATATCCGACCTGATACCGAATTTCTAATAAATTACGAAAGTCAGTGACAACATTCCACAACAATGATTACACTGACAGCTCTTGAAAATCCTGTAAAATCATCCAACTTATTGATCATTACGTAAATATTATTTCTTTCCAACAGATTATAAGCAGAAAATGCGGCTGCGGCATACAGGATGAACCTCCACAAACAGAAGAAGATCATGCTGACGCATTCACAAACTTCGTCAAACCATACTCTCCTAATGACAACGTCACTAACTTCAATACTACTATTACTAGTCAGAAAATTAATTTTGAAGATACTCGTAAAAGTAAAGATGGTATTGTCACTAACGTTGCCAGGTCTGGATCAGTTAATGACGGTGACATTAACTTAAATGTAAATCAAAAAGTTGGAACAGAAAGTAACATTAAAGATAAGAATGTTATTGATGCAAAAGATGCTAAGAAAGCTAGTAAAAGAAATGATCTAGAAAAAGATAATGATGAAAATAATGTCACTAAAAATATTGACAAAGAAAATAGCAAAATAAATAAAAATATATGTATAGTCAATGATTCTAGTAACAATGAAAACAAAATAGAAATCTGTGAAGGAAATAACAACATATCAACAGATAATTGTACAGAAAATAATTATTTAGAACGAGTTAATAATAATAGAATTAGAAGCAACATAGACAACGACAACGCCAATCTTTTAACAAACAACAAAGTTAATGAAGCTATGGATATAGTTAATGACACGATTAACACGGTTAATGACGCCATTAATACAGTTAATGAGGCCATAAAGAAAGATGGAATGGACGATATTATATACCAAATGGAAGATTTAACGGCTCTTGGTGGTATTCATGTCGATATAACACAACAGAACAGTGAAACTGGAGAGATAGAACTTAATATTGATAATAACAAAGTAGGAAATGATTGTAATGATGAAAATCAGGATAAAATACATAATTCAGAAGAAACTATCGATAAATATCACAAACCTCATGACACTAATATCGAAATAAGTACCAATGATATTCCAAATTCGAACAATCCTGACAATATTCCTAAAGAAGATGAACCAAGTGTGTATTGTGATAAGTGTTTTAATGTCAAACTGAATGGTGTATGTTTGTGTTCAAATGTGAACCTTTATTATCAATTATTAGCCAAAGCTAATTTGAGTAGAAGTGAAAGCAGGAAGAATTTGAGTGATTCTGATGGTTCGGCGAGTGTGGATCTGAGTACGGCGATTGCGCTAATTAATAGGTGAGTTTTTTTAATATTAGGGTTCCGTACCAAAATAGTAAAAAGGAGCCCTTAGTCGACGTTCGAACGGACGTAAAAATATCGCTGCGATTTTTTTTCGCGCACTGGATTTTCAATGCTCTGCTTAGCGCCAAGAGTTGAAAATCCAACAGTGTGTTTTTTCGACGCGCTGGGATGCATTGTTGTTGTGGTTGGATTCTCGAAGCTTGGCTGAACACCGAGAGTTGAAAATCCAAAGCGCGACAAAATCCCGCCGCGATATTTTTACGTCCGTGCGTACGTCGGCTTTAAATTTAGAACAGATTTAAAAGACGATTGCCCAACTATTTTGCAAATAAGAAAGAAATAAGAATATGTATTTTTTTTTGCAACAGGGAATGAAAGGGTGTCCTAAAAATTCGAAGTAGGGCTACTAGGGCGTGTGGGGTAACATATTTTATGAAAGAGCGCTGTTTGCATATTCTCAAACATTTTTTTTTTTTAGGCTGCATAGTTTTCGACTTTTGATGAAAAATGTAAAAAAAACATACCTTATCTCCGAAGTTTGCATAGAGAAAAATCTGAAATTATTCTATGTGATAGAAGTTTATGTAAAGATTACATGAAAAATAAAAAGATGTCTCTAAATAGAACACTTTTTCAGACATCATCGACAAAAAATACATATATGATGGCAAATCCTCGGTGCGTGAGTCCGACTCGCTCTTGATCGTTTTTTTTTTTATTTTGGTATTAATAGTGGGGTGAAGGCTAAGGTATCCCGCGAAATTCAAATTTTCTTAAGTTTTTTGCAATTTGCAGCTCAGTGTCTGGGTGTATGTTGATTAAAGTATGATTCGCGACCGTAAAAAATGTGTATATACGTAACTAGCTTCTGCCCGCGACTTTGTCCGCGTGAAATTTTTTTGTTTCCACGACTCACCCCGTCGCATCGCATCACCTGCTCATGCTATTACTTCGTGTTTGCTTAGAGTTCTTTCTGACTTTTTTTCTCTTTGCTCGGCTCCTAAGGGTCCTAACGTGGTGTTAAATGTCCTATAGCCTTCCTCAAGAATTAGTAGACCGCGAAATATATTTTTTTTCCATCAATAGTTTTCTCAGCACACGCCAAATAATTAAATTTATAGGCAAAATGTTGATACTTTCAGTTACATTATTGCAATTTTCCTTAGGATCTCGTTTTTTTTGAAAATAAATTATAGCCTATGTTACTTCCTGATAATTTAGCTTTCTATTGGAGAAAAAATGGTTAAAATCGGTCCAGTAGTTTCGGAGCTTTATAATATTAGTATAGATTTATAATCAGTACCTGGTCGACGATGAAAAAATACAGAAAATATTTCTATACTTATAGATTACACGAAAATTCATAAGAAAAAAAGCCTCCGGGTTTTTTTATACACTCTAGGGGGTAGCAGCCAAAATACTACGTGGAGTCGGGGTGCCCCACCACGGGGGTGAAACACCAGAAATATTGTGGCGCCATATTGACAGTGTGGGTTTCAGCGCCAGGTGGCAGAAAATGGAACTAAATTTAAATGCCTTTTAAATAAATAAATAAACATTTATTGCAGAATCACTTCCATATTTGTTAGTAACAATGTAAACTTATAAACTAGTGTTAGTAACATTTATTCTGAGGCCACCAATCCTGGGGAGTGTCTACTTGACTGCGTGGAGTTGTATCCACCGCCGCCGCCGCGTTGTTGCCTAGCTGTTTGATTTTAACGACTGAATGCCATTCAGAGGGCTTAGTGCGAGTTTTTATACTTACTCGATCACGTTTACGTTAACGTTACCTTACGTCAATTTGTATGGAATAATTGTGTTTCCCATTACAGTCACCAGATGGCGCTTATTCAGTTTCAGTACAAATTGAAGTTTACGAGCAAGTATAAAAACTCGCACTAAGGCCTCTGGCCGCCAGTTTTCCAGCGGCGTTTTGTGAAATGGCTAGGCGGTTGACGAAACGGCTAATCAGACCAGTTGACTGCAACATAAATACGATTTTTTGTCAGATACTGCGGGAAACTTCCTTCAGATACATTCACTCGTCTCACTCCTCAATGGTGGATGGAAGAAGTACAACTATCAGTCACAGGATCTGAAGAAACTAAGACGGCTTACATCTGCACCTTGCGACTGCCTCTGAATTGTCCCGTCAAGTACAATATAGTGGTGAGTTTACAATATTTTTCACTTTTTTAACCGACTTCAAAAAAAGAGGTTCTGTATTCGACCCGTATGTATGTATGTATGTATGTTTGTCCGCGATTTTCTCAAAAACTAATAAACTAATTTTGATGATTCTTTCTTTATAGTGATCTACATACTTTCAGGATGGTTTTAGTATATAAAACATTATGTAGTTATTCTTATGTACGAAGTTATATGCATAAATGCACTGTATCTCCAGCATTTCTAAGCCGATTTTGATGATTCTTATTTTGGTTCGACTTGAGCTTACCTACTTATGTAATTGTTTATATTCAACTAAAAATGGAAAAATAAATTTACTTTAAAAAAAGTAAAAACTGACTTCAAAACCAAAAACGAATCAAATAACTTTCATTAAACACTTCACAGCTTCTGAAGTCGGTGTCTTCAATTCTTCAATGCACTTTAGCTTGACACCGACTTTAGAAGCTGTTAAGTACGCCTGTTACAAATGGGTAGTCAAATCATTACTTTTTTACACAAAAGTATGTTTATTTAATAAAATGCTTTGCATTCTTAAATGAGGAGCTCGTGGCTAAGTAATAACAGTCGCACGGGTCGATCTATCAGGTTAAGCTACGCTTGCCGGGGTTGGTCTGTGGATGGGTGACCATCTTTACATACCGAGACTCCTCCGTGCCTCGGAAAGCACGTTAAGCCGTTGCTCCCGGCTGTCATTCGTGGATCTTTGACAGCCGTTACGGGTCGTCAGAAGCCCGAAAGTCTGACAACCAGTCTTACCAAGGGGTATCGTATTACCCAGTTACCGGGTTGTGGAGGTCAGATAGGCAGTCGCTCCATGTAAAATACTGGTATTCAGCTGCATCCGGTTAGACTGGAAGCCGACCCCAACATAGTTGGGAAAAGGCTAGGCAGATGATGATGTCATGTTTATAAAATGTTTACAATGTCATAGTAAGATTAAATAGTTCTTTTGCATTCATTTGTAAAGATAATAATATTTGTTCAAAAATGATAAAAGTTAGCCAATATATAATATAATAGTCTCAGATGCGACAGAACTCATTTGGAAACTAAAGTATGTCTGCGCCATTTTTTCCAAGTTTGTGTATAGACGTCATTGTTCGTGCCACGTCAGCAACGAAATAGACGAAACAGTACGCGCATTCACTTAACTTTTTTGAAGCCCGAAATTTGATAAGTATCGTTGTATCGGCAAACCCGAAGTGTCACCGATATATCGGTATCGGTATCGGACGCATCCGAGTAATCGGATAGAATACAAACTTATCTAGTCAAAAATATTTTTTGACGTTTAAGAGTGTAGTTTTTAGGGTTTCGTACTCGAATAGTCCAAACGGAGCCCTATTGCTGTCACGTTTCCTCGACGCGTTCCCGAAAGCAAGTGTCTTGACAGACTGACAGACAGACAGACAGACGGACAACGAAGTGATCCTACAACGTGTCGTTTTGCATCCTCGTCAAATTTCAGGGTGTGATACAGAACATCAAACCGAACAACTTTCTCCATGGGAACAACATCGTAATCGCGAAAAAATTTTCAACTGTCCCATACAAAACTTCAATACCTACTCGACGTAAACCTATGGGACGGCTGATTATTTTTTCGCGATTACGATATTGGTCCTATGGAGAAAGTTGTTCGGTTTAATGTTCTGTATCACACCCTGAAATTTGACGAGGATGCAAAACGACACGTTGCATAAGAGTTCCGTCTTTTCTTTTTGAGGTACGGAACCCTAAAAAAAATTTACTTTAAAAAAAGTAAAAACCGACTTCAAAAGCAAAAACGAATCAAATAACTTTCATAAAACACTTAAGGACGCTGTTACAAATGGGTAGTCAAATCATTACTTTTTTACACAAAAGTATGTTTATTAAATAACATGCTTTGCTATCCTATACCTATCTAAAATTATATTTATATTTCAGAATCGTACCATGCACATCTATCAACAATTCGCCCAAAAACATTTTAAGAATGCAAAGCAAAAAAAAAATCAATCTACCTAGCCTTTTCCCAACTATGTTGGGGTCGGCTTCCAGTCTAACCGGATGCAGCTGAATACCAGTATTTTACATGGAGCGACTGCCTATCTGACCTCCACAACCCGGTAACTGGGTAATACGATACCCCTTGGTAAGACTGGTTGTCAGACTTTCGGGCTTCTGACGACCCGTAACGGCTGTCAAAGATCCACGAATGACAGCCGGGACCAACGGCTTAACGTGCTTTCCGAGACACGGAGGAGTCTCGGTATGTAAAGAATGGTCACCCATCCCCTGACCAACCCCGGCAAGCGTAGCTTAACCTGATGGATCGACCCGTGCGGCTATTATTACTTAGCCACGAGCTCCTCATCTATAAACATGACAGTTAGAGCAAAATATTTGAATGAAAGATAGTACTTTGTAGGTAAGTACCTATTTACGTGGCTGGCTGTCACACCTTTTGTTTGAGGGTTTGTAGGAGCTAATTTCTTAACATAAAATCACGTCTGCATTCTCCGAAGGCACAGGCAGAGGTGTATTTAGTACACCCATATTTAGTCAGCTAAGTTGCAGCGTGGTTTAGCTAGGTGTGTAAGTGAAATGGCGTTATGGTTGTCTAGTTTGAAGCGCGAGATAGACTCACGCGCACCTAGGGTTACCATATGTAAATAGAGGGATGCCTGTCTATGGTACCTAAAATGCCTGAGTTTTCAGAAAAATGCCTGTCTAAAGCAAAACGCTGTAGGTAATAAGTAAAAGCCAACAGATAATAATGAAGAGGGATATTTATTACTGATATTTGTCAGAGGACATTATTTTTTTTAATAGTTCTTTCTTTTCTAAAACATAAACTGTATCTTCACAAGATACAGTTTTGTAATTTTCCTGAGTAATCAATATTGCTTTTACTGATTCAATTGTCAGCCGATTTCTTTCTTTACTCCACTGGGCGTTGACGAGAGAAAACGTACGTTCTACGTTCGCATTGTGTGCCAAAATAGAGAACACAAGCTGGCAGATTTTCATGAATTCTGTAATGTCACCATTCACTTCTCTACTTTTGAGAAAATTGCACCACTGTGTAGTTAAGTTGCCGCCCGCCGGTGTCATTCAAATTTCGCGCGCGCGCGCGCGCATCGCGCTTGCATTTATGCAACCGCGATGCGCGCGCGGACGCCAAATTTAAAAATGCCTGTCTCAGACCAATGCCGGCCGCACGCCTGTCTAAACCTTAAAATGCCTGTCAAATGCGGCAAACGCCTGTCATATGGTAACCCTACGCGCACCGGAACTATACGCGTTTCGTTTAAAACTGCACCCTAATTGCGAAACACACTATCGATCGGAATTTGAATAATTTTGAAACAAATTGCTAATCCATTGCTTCATATGTTCGAAAAATTTGTCTGCTCGACAACGTAAATAACGCATTGAATGTTATTGAACTGTCAAAACTGTCAAACGAATTTTTTGATGCCCTATGATTATTTCCCCTCCTTATTTATATACTTGTACATATTTTTTTTAAGACTGTTAGATTTTAAATGATGTACTTAAATAAAATAAATAAAGTCTATTAATATTTTTACTGTCAAAATGAAACCAACTCCGATTGATAATGTGTTACGCAATTAGGGTGCTGGTCTCATTCAAACAGACTTGATAATACTTTGTTTTATAAACAAAAATCTTATTCATATTAATTTTAATTACTAACACTATTAACCTTAAGTAATTAATTTTAATAACTAATCAACTCGTTCTAAGTCCGGTTTTGTTTTTGCAACAGGTAGGTACTGAAAGGGGGTATTAAAAATTCGAAGTGGGGCTACTAGGGCTTGTGGGGTATCATATGAAAGAGCGCTGTTTGCACATTCTCAATTTTTTTCCCTTTTTCTTTAGGCCGCATAGTTTTCGACTTTTGATGAAAAATGTAACAAAAAATACCGTCCCCCCCTTATCGCCGAAGTTTGCATAGGGAAAAATCTGAAATTATTCTATGTGATAGAAGTTTATGTAAAGATTATAGTAGAAAAAATAAAACGATGTCTCTAAATGGCACACTTTTTCAGATATCGGAACGGAATCCTCGGTGCGCGAGTCCGACTCGCTCTTGACCGGTTTTTTTTTTAATATAAGAGTATCGGTATCGTATCGGCGTATCAATGCATCCCTAATAACTACCAATATTAGAGAGTCAGATTTTTAAAACAAGAATTGTAGTTTTGATTTGTTTAAAAAAAAAAATTTTTTTTTTTCTCTTTCTCTTCATTTTAGATTTAACCTTTTAAGTTTCACTCGTGTGCAAATAGTTCACTAATAACTATGTAGTATTTAAGATGTGGATAACGCCGTGAGCTGCACATGTGTAATATCTTTTTTTTTCACTACTTGTTTGTTATGATGTTTGTGTAACTGTTTGTTTTCCCGAAATAAATAAATATTCCATTTTAGCAGAACCTCGAAAGTCTTCTAAAAACATTCGTTGTTTTTCCAGGGTCATCCTATGCCAACAAAGGTGTTAGCCAGAAGAATGGTGGCGCTCCAAGCTTGCAGAATACTCCACAAGTCAGGGGAACTGGATAACCAGCTCATGCCTATCGGTAAGTTGCTCGTCCTTTATTCGGTATAATAAACACCACGTCAGGATATACAGCTAAGTAATAACAGCCGTACGGGTCGATCCATCAGGTTAAGCTACGCTTGACGGGGTTGGTCCAATCCGCCGGGGTCGCGGGTAGTTCGAAAGAGATACCGTGGCCCTGGCACGGGCAACTGAAGGAACACGGGTGGGTTTTAGTCAGTAAAAGTCTGACACGCCCTAGCTCCGCCCAGAGCGGGAGAAGTCATTTGATGATTTCCCATCCACAAAAAAAAAAAGGATATACGGTCAGCAACAGAAGTCGGTTAACACTGCTACTTTTTGACTTCATCTAAATGAACACAAAATGATTCGTTATACTGCTTTTTTTTCGTTTAATTGTTACGAATTTATGTTCTTAAAATTGTAAGTACTTTAGTTCCAATTTGAATTAAATATTTCGCTTAATAATTAAGATTAAAAACTGCAAAAAATAATCGACTTTTGTTGCTGACTGTACCATTTTTACACGACTGCCCAAAAAAGCTGTGTAATGTTTTCAGGGTTCATGTTTGTATGCATGTGACTTTCTTTATTCCACCACTTGCTGCGCTCCGCGTTTTCACCCGCGTGGACCGGGATAAAAAGTAGCCTATGTGTTAATCCAGGGTATAAGCTATCTACATACGGTCCAGCCGTTTGAGCGTGAAGAAGTAACAAACATACAAACACACACACACACACACTCACAAAATATCGCCTTTATAATATTATTATGATAACTTCAAATACCGATCGAAAAAGTGTTTTAATTCCTTCTAGTTCATCTAGCACGCAAGCAGGCAATGTCAGCTGTCAACTATAATATGAATTTGATCTGCGAAATACGTTGCCTGCTATTACTTCGGTTTTGCTTAGCGTTTTTCGGACTTTTATTTAGTTTTGCTCGGCTCCTAAGGGTCTTACCGTGATGTTCAATAGCCTGTAGCCTTCCTCAAGAATTGGGCTATTAAACGCAAAAAGATTTTTTAAAATTCGACTGGTAGTTCCAGAGCTTAGCGCGTTCAAACATAAAAAAAAACTTTTCAGCTTTTATTATTATTAGTAGTATAGATTGTTATTAGTATACAAGTTCAAATTAAATTAGCTAGCGACACTTCGCAGACGTGATAGGTATCGAATTATCAATATCTAAACGAGACAATTTTTTTTTTTTGTGGTCGGGTATGAGTTGAGAAAATCTGTTTTTTTTTTTTTGTTTTATCGTTTTTAGATATCGATGTCCAGCACGTCTGAAGTTTACACAAAGAAAACAGATTTTTTTAAAACTGATATTTCAAGTGACGTGTCTACACTACCTGCGGTTGATGACCCCAAAAAAAAACTCATCAAACTATTTTTTTTCGTTTGATCTTGTTTAGATATCGATCGATACCCCACACTTGTGCAGAGTTTCGCTAGCTAATTTAATTTGACCCTGTAGATTGTATGCAATTTGTATTGCCGTTATTGTTTCTAAACGTCATCTTTTATTGTATTCTCAGGCAAAGAAAATTTCAAAGCGGTTGAACTAGAGGCTGTGAACACAATGTGCGCTTACATTGGAGGCGAACACTCAGACACACAGGACTCCGCACGACCCGGCTCCACTAAGAGACGCCAGTACTATTATAAACGAGTAAGTGCAAGTGCATCAGTGGCGAGGTGTGAACAAAAGTAAGAGAGAAGCCGATTTCAACTTACATACTCACCAATAAAGTAAAAATTAATTTGTTCACTTAAAAATTAAAGTCTTTTCTTTACTGAATTAAACACCATCTATCGTCAAATAGCAGAAACAAAAAGAAGCTATCACTACACAAACAAAACTTTCAATATTTTAGAGAAATAAACTCAACTAAATTAGATACTATCATTTTAAAATTATTCTAGGAATATAAAAAATCGAATACATACAATACAGTAAGTTGAACAGGTGAAAACTAAATAAAATGTGCAATATTCCTTCATCTCGTTCTCGCTGACGCATTTTTCCTATATCTGTCTCTATCGTAACCCGTTGTATACATCGGCTTGCTCTCGTCCATTATCAAGCGGTGCCACGTGACCGAGAGTGACGTCATGACGGGATTGCTATTGTATGAATTTTTAGTTCCCGATTATGACGTTTTGGCGCCGAGTTGTTTTAGAATTGCTTTTTTGTTGTTGTAATTCAAAGCAAAATAGGCGTTTTTGTTGTTTAAATGTTATGGTGAATTAAATATCCACAGTGTAATTCTTGTGTTTGGCAATAGTAGACACTATATTGACTGCCGTTTTTCAATAGCGGCAGAGTAGCGAACCGCCGAAGGGAAGCTGGTAGGAATCGTGTTATTAGGTGCTTTCGCCACTGATATACATACAAATTGGTAAATTGACCGAGCTAAGCGTCTCTGCTTCAAGTCAGGCAAAATTTGCTTTCGTCTGTCAGTTTGTTGCTACTCCTCTACAGGTTGTATTTTATAACCGATCTGGACGAAACTTGGTATACAGGTTTAACGACTTTATATAATTTTTTGTCGTCGGGGATTTTTGATGGGTGCAATGCGTGCCACGAAGGATGAGACTTGACGAGCGCAGTACCGCGCCTCTCGCGCTCTTTCCGCCGCCCGATGACGCCCGGTGCCTCCCCGTCTAAGACCTCATACCGCTAAAGAGACCTATAAATCTGAATAATCGGAATCAGAGAATTATAATCTACTGCGCAAGTCAAAACTACATGGTGTGTCAAGTCTCACCTTTCGTAGCACGCGTTGTATTTCCTCCAAAAAGGGGCTACTGGATATCTCCGCTTTATGAGATCCGGTTTCGATAGTTCTTTTTTATTTGAAAAATAGTTTAAATTGGTTGGTTTAAATATCTAGAAGTCTTCATTTATTTTCGTTGCTTAAATATTGAGAAAGAAAGAAGACAGAAAAATATTTTATTTGAGACACGCACAGGAAATACAGTTAAAAAGGAGCATATAAAAGTAACAAAATAAACATTAAAAAACAAAAAAAAAAAAAAAATTAAATAAAAGTTCAAACTAAAAAGAGACCTGTGCGAGGCCAAAAAGGCTCCTATCTCAGCATAAAGCTGCGATATTTATAAAATAAATACCGCAACGCTGGTATTCTTCATTCATCTTCAATCAACTCGGCCAATCGCAGTCCACTGCTGGACATAGGCCTCTCCAAGGTTGCGCCACAACACCCTGTCCTCCGCCTTCCGCATCCAGTCTGCCCCAGCCACTTTCTTCAGGTCATCGGTCCATCTAGCTAGGGGGCGTCCCACACTACGCTTACCGGTACGCGGTCTCCACTCTAGGACTCGTCTGCTCCACCGGCCATCGGTCCTTCGACAAACATAGCCAGCCCACTGCCACTTCAGTTTGCTTACTTTGAAAGCTATGTCAGTTACTCCGGTTCTTTTCCGGATAACTTCATTCCTGATTTTATCCTTCAAAGAAACTCCGAGCATAGCCCGCTCCATAGCGCGCTGAGCGACCTTGAATTTGTGGACCAGCCCGACCGTCAGTGTCCACGTTTCAGCACCGTATGTCATAACGGGCAGGACGCACTGGTTGAAAACCTTAGTCTTCAAACATTGCGGGATAGATGACGAAAAGACTTGACGAAGTTTTTCAAACGCTGCCCAACCCAACCGGATCCTTCTGTCGGCTTCTTTCTCAAAGTTGTGTCTACCGAGCTGGATGACTTGCCCTAGGTAGACATACTCCTTCACAACTTCAAGAAGCGACCCTTCGATGTGGATTGGACTCGGCAAGACATGCGAATTGTACATGATTTTCGTCTTGTCTAAATTCATGCCGACGCCAACCCCCCGAGAGGCTCCATTTAGGCTGTGCAGCATCTGGTCTAACTGTTCCAGCGTCTCTGCCATTATGACGATGTCATCGGCAAAGCGAAGATGTGAGATGTACTCGCCGTTCACGTTAATACCCTGCCCAGTCCAGTCCAGCGTCTTGAAGACGTCCTCCAACGCATTGGTGAACAGTTTCGGGGATATCACATTCATCTTTTTTTAGGTTATGTTTTCAGTTAAAAAAAACTGTTATAATATGTCTGTCAAAATTTATAACCAAATACCTAAACAGATCAGAAAGCTACCATTAAATTATTTAAAATAAAACTTAAGAAATGACTCTATAATAATGTGTTCTACAATAGAGGTGAATTCTTAAATAATTATAAGTTAAATACAAAATAATAAAACTATCTTATCTATGGTAGGTATTTAAATTCATCAATACCTAGACCTAGATATTGATATGATCTCGCTATTCTCACTTATAATTTATATAACTTAACTTTTTTTTTATATTTTTTTTTTACATGATCTCAGTACCTAGTAATAAGTGTTTTTGTTTATATTTTTATTTTTAAGGTGTTTTTTGCATGCTGAAATATGTGGAACTAATTTATATTTAAGACCTTATATGTACCATATTTTATGCAAATAAAGATATTCTATTCTATTCTATTTTTTATTTACAGACCGCCTGGGCCTTCACAGATTGCCAACCAGTGATAGACACGACTGATGCAGAAATATTTCCTGGAGAGGATCCGGAAAAGATGGATATTGATAGTGACACCGAAGCTCCTCAGAAAGATGGCAAAAATAAGGAGAAATATAAAGAGGCTAAAGTTAGGGAGGGGACAGGTGAGACAGTTGTTAGATAACTTGTTTTAAAAGAGTATTGGTACAGCCAGACCTGAGCGTCAAGTAGCGGGACGCGGGACGCGAACCCGGAGCTTCTACAACGCGAAACTTACAGTAGGCGCGCGATCTGAGTGCAGTTCTGAGGAATGCGCTAGTGATTTGACCTAATTAGCGACAGTGAACGGATTTCGATGTTTTTCTTTGACACCTTAAAAGTGGACGTTCAGACTGCTTATATCTGTTAGTATTTTAACACATTTTATTTATTATATTTGAGCTAGATATTTTTACTACAAGCTATGGTATAAAAAAAAGAAAATATCATATATTCCCTACTTTAAGAAAACTGTGGGAAAGCCGGAAATCTTAATCAAACAAGTTTATTATTGTAAACTATCATCACTGTCATCGCCGACCTCAATGACAAATCGGTCTACGGTATCTTCCATTAATCCATCCCTTTGAGTAAAACGCTATCGATAAGCGCGCGAGCGAGAGACATCAAGGTCAGCACAGCACTAAACTAAAGGCGGCCGCGGCGAGGTGTTGGCGGGCGGGGGGAGTTGCACCCGCCCCGCTCCTCATACCCCGACTGCACTCAGATCGCGCGCCTACTGTACACGATTACAGCGCGAACAACGAACCTCATTTTTAGTGAATATTAACTGAAGCCGCACGTATACGTACGTAGCTTAGTTTAAAACCTAAATTGTTAAATTGTAAAAAGGACCGTATAGGCCCTTTGTTTTCATCATTCGTGCGTCGGAGCTGAGACACACTTTTTGTTTTGCAAAGCGGGGTATTTTAGTCACGAAAATTGTGTGATATTTGAGAGTTGACATTGTAATGCGCTATTAAGATCATAAATGGTATGCAAAGTTAAACCATTTATGTTTATTAAAGAGCTTCCAGTTACTCATGGCTAACAAAAATAGAGATCCTTGACTACACAGCCTAAGAAAGTCAAATAAGCAAACGTGGTGATTAATGTTCGTTCTTTCTCTGTATGAGAAAAAAGATTTATTTATGTTATTTATTTATTCAAATCTCCCTTACACTATTACACAAGATGTAAGTATTATTATTTCTTCAGATCATTGTTTCACATATCGACCAACCTGCACTGTGTCCGCATGGGTTTTAGGGCCCGCTCCCTCTTTCAGAGAGGAGAGGAGGCCTGTGTCCCAGCAGTGGGAACATTATATGCGATATGTTTATTTTGCCGAGGAGGTCGTGGCTAAGTAATAACAGCCGCACGGATCGATCCTTCAGGTTAACCTACGCTTGCCGGGGTTGGTCAGTGGATGGGTGACCATATTTACATACCGAGACTCCTCCGTGCCTCGGAAAGCACGCTAAGCCGTGGTCCCGGCTGTCATTCATGGATCTTTGACAGACGTTACGGGTCGTCAGAAGCCCGAAAGTGTGACAACCAGTCTTACCAAGGGGTATCGTATTACCCAGTTATTGGGTTGTGGAGGTCAGATAGGCAGTAGCTCCATGTAAAATACTGATATTCAGCTGCATCCGGTTAGACTGGAAGCCGACCCTAACATAGTTGGGACAATGCTAGGCAGATTGATTGATGTTTATTTTGCTGTCCACAGCCAAAAAACGCAACATGCTTTACGCAATAGTATCAAAACTGTGGTGCGCCTTACCAGAGAGGTACAACACCCGCGGTAGAAGACTCCACGCGCCGCAGCTAGCGAGCCAAGCGATTGGCATCCTTATGTCCCGACACGAACCTGACAAGTAAGTTATTTTATACTATACAGGGTGTAAGTCGATGTTCGCACGAATGTAAAAATATCGCGGCGATTTTATTTCGCGCACTGGATTTTCAACGCTCTGCCTAGAGCCGAGAGTTGAAAATCCAACAGTGTGTTTTTTCGACGCGCTAGAATGCACTCTAAGTTGGATTCTCAACGCTCGGCTCAACAACGAGAGTTAAAAATCCAGTGCACGATAAAATCCCGCCGCGATATTGTTACGTCCGTGCGAACGTCGGCTAAGTGTAAACAGTGGCAACCTTTTAAGGGGTCATTGTACGTCATCATTATGAACAACTTTCACTATGGGACCAAACCTGAAATCGGGAAAAAAATCAGCTGTTCAGTACATTTATGTTCGCATAATTCGTCAAAATGTAGGGAACAGCTGTTTTTTTTTTCAAAATGGGTTCGATTTTTGACTAGAAATATTGATTTTTCAAAAATCCAATGATTCAGTTTTAGTTCTCGTCAAAATCGAGCCCGAGACTCCTTTGAGTATTTTTCGCTATTCCTCATAGTTTCTGATTTGGCCAATCTACGCCCACTTGAAAAATTCACCATAGGTATTTATTTTAGGACTAACATATTAATAAGGTGAGGTTATCCAAGTCTGATACGTCACCTCCGCCTCCCCCAAATGCAGCGCGACATCGGTCGGAGGAAAAGTTCTTTCGTATTTTAAACACAAATTAAAGACATCTTTTTTCACAGTTTATTTACATTTGGTTATAGTATACCAGCATTTGCCAGCGGCTTCGCCCGCGTTTATGTCGGAAATTATCCCACGGGAACGTACTACCGGGGATTCCTTCCATATTCCTTGTCTACATTATAAAGGGAACCTCTGTGCAAAATTTCATTTTTCATGTCCAAGGGTTTGGGCTGGGCGTTGATGAGTCAGTCAATCAGTCAGTCAGATAGTCAGGACTTCTCTTTTTATTTATATAGATATGTGCGATTTGCCAAATGGGTCAAAACTGTTTTGGGGTCAATCCCTAATTCTTGAGCTATGTCGTAACTACGAATATAATCTTGCTCCACTTTTTCAAAAGTTTTATCGACTTTATCCGTAACAGGGCGACCAGAGACGACCAGAGCGAGCTGCATCTTTGACATCAAAATTCCCGGACTGAAAACCCTTCAGCTGACTCTTACTGACACTGCGTTAAGTCCTAACCGTCACAAATTTTTTTTGTGGCTTTTGTTGCATTTTTTCCCTTTTTTGTAATAAAACTTCAAAAATGTATCGAATTTCGTCGTTAGTTTTAGATTCACTCATTTTGGCGAACAGAAAAACAATTGAAAAATAGCGGGAAATCGTTTTTGCTTTACATTTTTCTTTTTTAAAATGTAAAGTAAACTATTTAAGGGGGATGCGCTAAGGTAGCCCGCCAAATTCAAATTTTCTTACGTTTTTTGCAATTTGCAGGTCAGTGCCAATCAGTAACTAGAATTGACCTCAAATCAGATTTGAGGTCAATTCTAACTTATGGAGTTGTATTGCTGATTCTAATGATTATAATTCTGTAAAGCCATGTTAGTTACGGCCGCGAATCACATTTTAGTCAACATACAACCTGACACTGACCTGCAAATTGCAAAAAAACTTAATATTTTTTTTTTATTTAGCGGGTTACCTTAGCGCATCCTCCTTAATGGTATCAAAACCAGCCAGTTACAAAAAGTACAGCCAAAGAGATTTTGCTACAACTTTCAATCAATCAATCTGCATAGCCTTTTCCCAACTATGTTGGGGTCGGCTTCCAGTCTAACCGGATGCAGCTGAATACCATTTTTTTTCATGGAGCGATTGCCTATTGCTACAACTTTATACCTATAAAATACGAAAAAACCCCGATCACGATTTGCAGTAATATACCATTGAGTGTTAATTTTAGAACATTTATTATTTAGTTTGCAGATCCCATCGTTCCCTGTATATACTCGATCTGGTGAAGTGCGGGTTTCTGTGGAACATGTGCCCGACGCTGATGTCAGGATGTCACCCAGAAGAGCTAAACTTGTTAGGAGGTAAGAAATTGAATTAAACTTTGTTAAATTACTGTCGGCGCATCACATAGGCGCGTGATTGACTGCTGGGACGGCGCGGGGTGTCGGGGTACCGAACCCGGTACGCGACGGCCGTGCGCGCCCTTCACTCCACTCGGCTCACAGACGCGCGCCACTACGGGCATTTCATTGTTCGGTTTACAAAATCTTTGTAATTTATGGTATTACACCTATATTTTATATACAGTCCACTTGTTTTTATTGAGCTCAGTCAATGATCCGGCTCGAAGGACCATTGACTGAGATCAATAAAACAAGTGGAAGTGTGACATTACTTTAGATGAGTTTTGTAGAATATCAGAGACTAGCTTTTGCGCGCGGCTTTGCTCGCGTTAATTTAGAATTTGATAATCAATTCAGGTTTTACTCTGCTTGTAATATTAAAGTTCAATCATGATTCGAAAGACACGTGGCGCCATCTATTATCATAAGAATGTTATTGTTGTTTCCCTCGGGAGCAGTACTTTTTTTCGGGATGAAAGGTACCCTATGTCAGTTACTGTACACCTGACAACGTATAATTATGCAAAATTTCAGGATGATCGGTTCAGTGGTTTAGACGTGAAAAGGTGACAAACAAACTTACTTTCGCATTTATAATATTAGTTAGGATTTGTGTTCGTTAGGTATACAT